>CM060376.1:487303-3402512 GCA_030545235.1 Helianthus tuberosus | reverse complement strand
GAATTAAGAGGCTACCAAACAGCCCCTAAGACATGGCCTTGCTTTTGATCGCCAGCTAAGGCATGGCCCATGCTTTTGCTACAACGAGGGTTACGTTTTTGGGGTTGACTAAAACTCAGTGACTATTTTGATAAAAAAAAATGACTTG
Source organism: Helianthus tuberosus (assembly GCA_030545235.1). Taxonomy (NCBI): domain Eukaryota; kingdom Viridiplantae; phylum Streptophyta; class Magnoliopsida; order Asterales; family Asteraceae; genus Helianthus; species Helianthus tuberosus. The sequence continues at coordinate 3,402,364 of CM060376.1, read as the reverse complement.
GTTAACTTGACTCATTTGATGATTTTCCCTTTACATACCCCATAAGGAAAATTTTATTTTACGTAAATCAACTTAGCCAGCTCTCCCTGTCAGGAATAGTCTTTGTTATTTAAGTCTTAAACTAGTAATATTCCCCGCGCGTTACGGCGGGTCTACGGCAGTATCAGTTCGATTTATAACGGGATCGGTATGATATTGGCACTCGATATAGTAACCAAAAGATTCAACCAAAAAATAAAACTAATGATATGACCAAAATGATGTCAACACGTGTTTTACAACGGTCGAAAGACGAAAAACATAAAAAGAATATCAGTTCCAATAATAACGATACTGGTACTAAAGTTGTTCGGTCGAAATCGACAGCGCATTGATTTTGCTAGGACGGTGTCAGTTTAGTTAGTCACGGTAAGGGTATGGTACCAACACTTGCTATAGCTTACAATATATAAAATATACTCTATACTGCTACCGAAGTTGTTCAAACGGTATTGGTTTGGTTTGTCACAATAAAAAACAAAAAAAATCAATTTATATTTTACCCGTTCGATTCAAACAAAACTTATATTTAAATATAGATAAAAATAAGCATGTCGCAACACTATATTTTTGTTCGTCACAATAAAAAACAAAAAAAAAATCAATTTATATTTTACCCGTTCGATTCAAACAAAACTGATATTTAAATATAGATAAAAATAAGCATGTCGCAACACTATATTCGAAATTTTATAAGGCATTACTTGTATTATTAAAATAATAATGTAAAGGATAAACGGCGTCGACATATAATAAAAATACTAAAACGTAGATAAAAATAGACACGTCGTAACTGCATACTCAAAATTTTAGAAAACATCATATCATATAATAGAAAAATAAAATATGTTTAATTAATATAATAAAATATTTAAAAGCTAAAAAAATATAATAACATATATAATTTTAGTTTTGTTTACTGTTCATGACTACTTTACTTTAATATGTATAATGTATAATATAATAATAATGCTATGTTAGTTGGACTTGGACAAGACTTAATATGCTATATTTGTTGGACTTGGACAAGTTGAGTTGAAAAAGGTTTGAACAAAAGAATTACATAGTAAAAAAACATAAAAATAATTATGAAACGGTTAGTTCTTAAAATAAAAAGTAAAGCTCGTTAAATATTAAATAGTTGTGTTAGGACCGAATTAATTATAAGTGTTGTCGGTTGCTCTAAAAACATAAACTAAGTGTCCAAACGAGTATAACTTTTTTTAGGGTTGCTTCTCATATTTGGACAAAATAATATCAACTTTTCATGCTTTTGTATATATTGCGACTTTTACACAATATATTCTACTTTTATGGCAAAACAAAAGTAAAATATAGTAACATTAAAAACCGAAGTAAGCGATTCAATTTTTTTTTTCACCCGTAATCATTTTTATTTATATATAAAATACTGGCCGAGTTACATCAATATCGCAGGTAAGCGAGAAACAAGCTGCGCCGCTACCCCTTTCTGAATAGCAAAATCTAGCCTATTACAAATCGTTGTAATAGAAAAGAAAAAAGATACCAATGGACCCCAACAAAACAGGTGGCGCAAATGATCCTTCTCGAATATAAAGACTAGGGTGTAAGATTAAATATATTACGTATTAATATTTAATCTATAGCCATTATAATCATTTACATAATATAGATCAAAATATATAACAATCCTATTAAATAATTAGTTGGTAATTGTTGATGGACCATATTACCCTTATTAACTAATTAGGGTTTCCTCCTGGGTGCTTATATAAGGAGAATTATGTGGAGGTTAAGGGGTTAGACAGTTACACAATTAGACACACCCCATAAGCCTAACATCATATTCGACCTCCTCTCCTAAACCGAATCCCCTATTCGGTTCTCATCATCACCATCATCAGTCAGCACCCTAAGGAGGAACCAGACCAAGATGACAATCATGTCAAACCTTAATTGCTGCGACTCCATCTGGATTCTTTGCTAACATGTGCTGATGCAACCAAAGGTATGTTTTCATGTTTTGATTATGTTTAGAACATAACTGAACCAACATGTGGTATCAGAGCATATGTTGATTAGTCAGTTCTGTTTTTCGTATCCATTATTCTGGAATTGAAATCATGAAAACAGAATTTTTTTTTTTGAATAAATTCGTAAACATAACTGATGGTTTTGGGTCTTGGACCGAAATCACTATTTTCGGACCAAAGATCTATCATATGTTCGTTTCGAAATCAATATAGGTAAAAGAAATATTCCGAAATCTGTATAAGACTATTAAATTTTCAGATTTCGGGTTTCCAGAATCATGTTTTATGTTTTTTAGGGTTCATAATATGTTCTTAGAAAATTCGAAGTTTCCTTTATGTTTTGGAATACGATTCGGATTATTAAGTGTTTTTTCCTGTTTTGATCTGATTTTGTCCTCTAAAGATTTTCGAAATCTGTTATTAGATAAACAGATTATGTTTTTTCGAAATATTTGGTAAAATCAGATCAGCACTAAAATAGGAAACATTATCACAAAATCCCTAACAATTTCGAATTTTCAGTTATGCTTCACATTCACAGCTGTTAACAGGAAGTTTCGAGATAAATTTTTAACCACTCGAGACCAAGGTCTCGACTCGAGACCACAAGAACTCGACTAGAAATCATAAGTGTTCTCAAATGTGTATAACTCGAGACAACGATTTCGACTCGAGATAATAAGGTCTCGACTCGAGACCACTGAGGTTTTCACTAAGGGCTTCAGACTTTACAACTCGAGACCATAAAGCTACAACTAGAGACTACAAGGTCACAACTCGAGACCATGGTTGCGACTCGAGACCTCATAAGGACTCGAGATCTCATAAAACAGTAGTCGAGACCATGATTATGACTCGAGAATAAAGTTGCGACTCGAGACCATAAGTGTTTTAGTCTTTCATGACTCGAGACAATAAGGTTGCGACTCGAGACCTCATAACTGACTCGAGATCTCATAACTCAGTCGAAACCTGACTCGAAACCTCATTATTTTAGGCTGTTTAATGTGAACTAACGGGTGGTTTGCTATTAAATAATTGGTTTTTGTAATTACTTAGCTAATTAATAAGGATCAAATAATGTTTTACAAAACCAAAATAGCTTAACTTGAATGAGCTTCTGATATATCATTTCTGGCCAAAGCTGACTTGATATATCTACTTATCATTCAAGTATTACGAAAGCTATGTTGTGTATGCATCATAAGCATGAATGTCTTAATTTCTGGCCAAAGCTGATTTAATTCATTCATAGATGGCATACTCAACAAGTGCATAACTAAAGTGATTGTTTCAATTCTGGCCAAAGCTGATTTGTTACAGCCACTTTGCACATATGCTTAAATGATTACACTTCTGGCCAAAGCTGTTTTGTCTTCGTTTAAGTAGAATTTTTTAGCTAAGTCTATTATTTTGATGTTAGTAATAGACATATCACAATCTCTTCACATAATGATCCTTAGATTAATGATCCTTAATTAAGTTTTTATGATCATTTCGTCTGCCTTATTCTTAGTACCCATATTTTACTCACTGTAATTTTCTTCTATTAATCTATATCTCATCCACTCTAATTTTTAAACCTAAAATGTTTGCTTTATTTAAAGTTTCTATTAGAATTAGCTCTTAAATTAAATCCTTGATTATTTTTTAAGACACGATAATCCTATTGCTCTCTTCTGATAAAGATTATAAAGAAGAAAGTTAGAGCATGATGAATAGGATAAATCGAACATGATGTCTCTTATGATAATCAAGAGCTCTTTAACGAAAATGCTATCACTAAAGTTATTCCAGATTAAGTCTTTCCTAAGACTAATCTATAATTATGGAATAATCACTAGAACTCCTAAGATGCATGCCTTAATTTGAAACTCTAAACTATAAAGTTAAGTGGTATATGTGAATGACATTATAATGTACAAAACCATGACCCATAAAGTTAAGGGCTTACGCATGGAAATAAGTACATTTTTTCCAGTACATTACATATTAAGATTTTCACTTGTACAATTTGATGCATTATAAATCAACTACAACACTCTAAAGTACCAAAGTACAATGAGTGTGTTGATAAGCAACATATGTACAAAGAAATAAATGTTTAAAACTGGAAAATAAGTTGTTGCTCACCTTACAACCACTTAAAACGTTTAAAAGAGGATTGTTCTAAGGTCCATAGACAAATTACAAGTGCTAATTCCAACATTAAGGTTCTTCAAGGGAAAATCTCACTGCATAATTATGTCATTAGACTAGACATAAGCAACGAGACTATCCATTATTCTAAAGAACAGTTGGGTAAATTAATTAGATAGTCACTTATTAATGATATTTAAGTCTGGTAATTTCAATATTTCAATTAACACATGATTAGTTGACTCTAGTTCCATACGTTTCCTTACCAGAACTCGACAAATAACTAACATGAGACTTAGTGACAAAATTAAATGTTAACGCTATAAGAACCATAATAAGCAGTCTTCTAACAAAGCTTTTCGATACATTACATGTTCTGATTATTAATCAGAGTACAGTATCATTACTTAGGCTATGTCATGAAGGTTGTGAGGTTTGCATAGTCAACATAAAGTCACACTTATCTTAAATTCTCATCTTATTTGTTCTAAATATCTGGATAGAAACATTATTAAAATGAAACTAGATGATACCTTACATTTTCACAACTTTTGTTATCATGCAAATGAGAACTTGGCAAAAGGAAAAATGAGACTTATAAATTTCATCCATTATAACCGAAATTCATGAAAAATTATGACATGGTTAATGAGGATGATTATTCATCTAATCTCATTCTAAGTGATTTAAAATCATGACGTTAAAGCCCTAAAATATTACTTGGCTTAAGGAATAAGTATGGGTCCATCATAAGTCATTCATTGACATTCGTGGAACTTATTCCAAATGGAGTATTCAGACATAATTTATTTATCATTTGAAAGACTATCAACTTGTATCTAAATTTTGTCGTATATGGCCCACAGTCTTAGAAGAAATCTATTCATATGTTTACTTATTAAGATTTCTATTAAATATGTCCTTAAGTTTCTTATGACATTTGGACGTTAAGGAAGTCAAATAAAGTCTAACGTATATATGATAGGTTCCCACGTCACGTACCTCATTGAAACTTCTCTTGTAGCATTTCTAGAGATATCAAAGATCAGTGGGAGCATTAAATGTCTTCATAATAACTTGCAATAGTTGCAAGAGGTGGGGAGTGAAAACTTTATATTACTTCAATTTACACCTCTTATACAAGACACCGCTTCATCACGACACTGTTTCATCAATACTTGTCTCCTTAAAATCTAATGCTACTCTTACAAAAGTTTCATTGTTGCCTAATTGTGGGCGCACTTAGATTTCTTACCTAAACTAACATAATCCTCAACAAGAGAAATCACAACGACTAACGTCATTAATTTGTGTCTCTCTATTAGAATTTGTTGGTCGTTACATATTGACCCTAAGCATGCTGAGTTCCTAAAGATTTCTAAGGTCAGTGGGAGCAGTCAAAGTCCTTATCATGATTTGCAAGGAATACAAGAGGCGGGGGGAAGAGTGTCATTAAATTTCACTCCAAATTTAACTCCGATTACACCTCTTGTACACCATACTGCACCAACTCTTATAAACTTAGAATGAAAATGATAGCAACCTAACCAAGAGCTAATCCATAAAACTGAAACTTCTAATGAACCCAATAATCAACTCAGGAGGTCATCTAGGTTTAAAAGCCTACTAATTTTGATGATTACATAACCTCCCTAACTGAAGTTGAAATGGACTTTGGAAATGTTTACTGATCCTATCTCTTCAAATTAAGCCATTAGTGTCAATCAATATTCTTAATGGAATAAAACAGTTTTCTAGTAAAACTGATTTTATGTGTACGTATAACGTTTGGGATTTGATTGAATTACATAAGAGTGTTCATAACAAAACCAAATCCTAATATAAGCGTTAAGATACGAAGAAGCATGATTGATTGTCAAAGGTTATACTCAGGAAGAGATAAATTATGAAAGAGTCTTTCTTACAAAAGATTTCTTTAAGGATCATCATTGTTCTAGTAGCTTATAATAGTTTAAAGCTACATTAGATGAACATTAAAAACAATTTCCCTAACAAACTGGCTGACACATTTACATGTTCATTAGATAACAACCTAAAGTTTCAAACTGAAGGTTAAAGAACACTTTATTTGTAAGCCAATAAAATCCATGTATGGGTTAATGCAAACATCATAATGTGATGAAATCTTAACGTAATTATTTTCATCAAGAACCAAGTGGATTAATGTACCTACCTCAAAATGAGTGGGAGCAACTAAGATAAACTTGTCTATATAGATGATATTCTTTTGACAAGTATATGTTACATAAGTCAAAGCATTGTTAACACAAACTTTGATATAATAGATCTCAGAGATATCTTTTACGTGATTGATATCATAACATACTGAGATAGACTCAATGGGATATTAGTTCCGTTCCATAAGTTTAACATTAAATGGGTCCTTACATATGTAACTAAACACTGCTCTCCTTTAGAGGATAATATGATAAATGAGATTACTTTTTACGCTTTATTAATTGGAAGCCTTATGTAAGTTCAAGTCTATACTCGTTTAGATATTACTCACATTGCAACACACTAGATATGTCTAGATTAATGTGAAGCATCTAATGGAGTATTACAATATCTTTAAAGAAACGAGAGGCTATGATTTGAAGAAGAAGTGAGAATTAAAACCGGTTTATTACTCTAACTTTGAGATATTCAAAGATGACAAAATGTAATTTCGGGTATATCTTTATGTCAGCAGACAAAACCTATTTCATGGAGGAGTCATAATGCACTTATATTAACAACCTAAGTTATAATGACATAATATAGTCACTAAATGTTGTTGGAAATTTATCAGTGGACTCATAAGTTTATTAACTCCATATAATTAATGTTTTGAAGACTTAGTGTGATAAAGTCAGCTACCATGACTCCTTGAACAGTAACAGTTCAAGAGGTGCTGCATTAAATTTCGATACACAATTAATTGTTCGTTTATGAACGAATTGAGGAAACTAAGTTTTGTATTGAATACATTCATGATATGCTTAAGGATCCTATAACTGAAAGGCCATTACCCATAAGTCTTATTAAGAGAGCTCATAGACGGGTATTAATTGATGGTCGTGCGCAATTGCATATCGTACTATGAATGACTAAGTATTAGTTAATTTTCCTCATCAGTTTGATTTTGTACGTCTCTAAGAATATGTCAAGTCGACATAATGGCATATAAGACAAATAAAGTTACAAATCAAACAAAGGGCTTATGCGTATTTTGATCATGACGATTAGGTTTTAAATTAAGGCTATGGTATGATTAATGGGGGTCCTGAGTCGCATAATGATTCAACGGCTGTATTTTTCTGCTATAGTACTTGTTTAAGGCTAAAATGAGTGTTAACTCCTGATCAGGCTTATCTAATACTCATAGTAAATGATTACTCGGCTAAGTGGGAGAATGTAAGATTAAATATATTACGTATTAATATTTAATCTATAGCCATTATAATCATTTACATAATATAGATCAAAATATATAACAATCCTATTAAATAATTAGTTGGTAATTGTTGATGGACCATATTACCCTTATTAACTAATTAGGGTTTCCTCCTGGGTGCATATATAAGGAGAATTATGTGGAGGTTAAGGGGTTAGACAGTTACACAATTAGACACACCCCATAAGCCTAACATCATATTCGACCTCCTCTCCTAAACCGAATCCCCTATTCGGTTCTCATCATCACCATCATCAGTCAGCACCCTAAGGAGGAACCAGACCAAGATGACAATCATGTCAAACCTTAATTGCTGCGACTCCATCTGGATTCTTTGCTAACATGTGCTGATGCAACCAAATGTATGTTTTCATGTTTTGATTATGTTTAGAACAGAACTGAACCAACATAGGGCAATACTTTTAATATATATAATAATAATTTGAGCATGTGCTCGATCATGCCACTTTTGTATTTACAAGTTAATACATTGCATACTCACCTTAGTATGATTTTGAGTCCATTCAAATAAAACCATATGCAAAACAACTTTATCCAACTCAATCTAACGGGTACTCTTAGATATTGTTTTTATTAGCACTGCCCTTTAGAATTCTAAAAACGTTTTGCGTTAGAGACGAGTAAAAAACAAAACCATATGATATAAACTTAATAATCATATATAAAAAAATATCATAATCACATAAAATAATTATTATAAATTTATAATGGATTCTAAATGTTGGGCTTTTTTTAATTGTTTAACAAAGTAGTTGAATCTATTTTTATTTGGGGTTTAAAACCAATATAGGTTTCATTTTTAAACTTGGTGGACCTTATATTATTTGTTATTAAATATAATTTTTATATAATTTATATATAATATAAAAATTAAAAACTTAGGCGCTCAGGGAGATCGGGCGTAGAGTCGTCGCCCCACCCAGCCTTGATTTTTAATAGCATTACATAAATTAAGGAGTGCTATCTTTGTATTTGTTATATATTTTTTATTTCCTAGTATAGGACTACATTGTATTATATATTTTATCCTTGTGTGCATAATAGAATCATTGATTGAGAGCCTTTACATGGTATCGGCCAATTAGGCGATCCCACCCTCCCTCCTCTCTCATCTTCTTCGGCCCACCCCCTAACCCTAATTCTTCCTTTTCCTACCTTTCTGCCGCCGGTGTGTTCTTCATGGCCGCCTCCTCAGCCTCCAATCCCATTCCCCTCCACTCTCTCTTACACTTCATTCCCCTAAAACTCACTTCCACAAATTACCTTGCATGGACATAGCAGGTTACTCTTGCTCTTTCCATGCAGAACCTTCTTGGCCATATTGACGGCACAGCTTCCATTCTAGCCGAAACCATCATTGACTCGGAAAAACCTGACAAACCGGTCACCAATCCTGCCTATGCGACCTGGTTAACCAGTGACCGTTCCGTATGTCTCCTTCTCCAATCATCACTCTCCGAAGAAGCCATGTCTGAAATCATTGGTATTTCCAATGCTCGTCAAATATGCCTTCCGTTAGAGACTGCATACAGTCAACGCTCTACTGATCGCATGCACATGCTTCGTGACACCCTACGGCTTTTACAAAAAGGATCATCCTCTGTCACCGAGTTTGGTCGCAAGTTCAAAAATATTTGTGACCAACTCGCGGCCATCGGACACCCTGTTCCTGAAACCAACAAATGCCACTGGTTCTTATCTGGTCTTGGTACTGCGTTTGAACAGTTCTCCACCACCCATCGTGCCCTCGGCACGGCCTCTTTTCGGGAGCTTCTTGGAAAAGCCGAAAATCAGGAGACATGGCTTGCCTCCATTCACGGCCAACAAACACCCTCAGCCGCCTTTGTTGCTCAACACTCGCGTCTTGGTAACTATTCTCGTAATTCTTCAGGTTCCTCTTATACTAATCGTGGACGTGGTCGTGGTCGTAGTGCAGGTCGTGGCAGAGGTAAACGACAACCTCATTGCCAATTGTGTAGGAAAGATGGCCACTACGCAAATATGTGCCCAAACCTTGCCTCTTATGCTCAACAGGCTACTCCTACTGATGCCAATTTGGCTCAAGCGTTCCATGCTCAGTGTAACCTCACTGAGGAGTATCCTGACTGGACAGGTGATACAGGTGCGTTGCCCATATGACACCCTCTGAACAGGACCTTATGCATACCTCGGGTCATCTCCGAAATAACTTCGTTCGTTTCGGGAATGGACACACATTGCCGGTCACCCAAGTCGGCACTGCGCCTCTTACCCCTAATATCTCCTTAAAAAATGTTTTAGTCGTGCCCCATCTCACAAAACGACTCCTTTCTATTAGCAAACTAACAAATGACTCACCCGTTGATGTTTTGTTCTCTAATAAATTTTTTCACATTCAGGATCGAAAGACCAAGGAAATCCTGGCAAGGGGAACATGTGAAAACAGGCTCTATATCCTCCGTGAAGGAAATCAAGCGTTTCTTGCTTCTTACTCGAGTCATCATCTTAAAGCCTCTTTTGAACGCTGGCACGGTCATTTGGGTCATGTGTCTTTTGATATTATTTCTAGATTACATAAACTTGGTTCATTATTTGTAACTTCTTTGCTACCTAAACCTAGTATTTGTTCACCTTGTCAGTTATCTAAAGCACATCGGTTGCCCTTTGATTTAAATGATAAACGTTCTTTGCATGCTTTAGATATGGTTCATTGTGATCTTTGGGGTCCTTCACCTGTCACCTCTACTAATGGTTATTGATACTATGCCATATTTATTGATGACCATTCACGTTTCACATGGTTTTATCCACTAAAAAATAAATCTGACTTCTATGCCATAGTGTTAATTTTTATTCCTTTCGTTCAAAATCAGTTATCCAGGAAAATTAAAATTTTTCAAAGTGATGGTGGCACTGAAATCACAAATCATAAAGTTCAAAAACTTTTTCAAGAACAGTGTATCCATCATCGCCTATCATGTCCTCATACGCCTCAACAAAACGGCCGTGCTAAACGTAAACATCGTCACATTACTGAAACCGGTCTAGCCATGCTATTTAACTCTCATGCGCCTGCCACTTTGTGGACAGACGCCTTTGCTTCAGCCACGTTCATCATCAACCGTCTACCGACTCCGTTGCTTGATTTCAAGTCCCCTTATGAAATCTTGTATGCAACTCCTCCCACATATTCCACCTTTCGTGTTTTTGGTTGCCGAGTTTTTCCTTACCTACGCGATTATGTGAAACACAAACTCTCCCCTAGAAGCTCCGAATGCATCTTCATTGGTTATGATGCGAGCTACAAAGGGTATCGCTGTCTTGACCCAAAATATCATCGTGTCTACATCACCCGTCATGCTCAGTTTGATGAGGATACCTATCCTTTTAGTGGACACAAAAACCTGTTAATGAAGCCACTTTGGTATTCTCTAATTGTGACAACTTGAATTTCCAAGATTTCCATCTTCGTATTATTGCACGTTAATTGTTTAGATTGTTTGTTTCACCACCATACACGTTTGTATGATGTTAAATCGTATTGTGATCGTTATGTTATGTTTGGTGTACATTATATAAGTGTGTATGTGAATTATATATTTTGTGTTAATGATGTGATGCGTATAATTAATAAAACATGAACTCTATGCCAAACACTCCACTCGAAATCACCTTCCTCTGGCCGAAAACCCTTCTCACGAAATCACTCCTGGACAAAAACACCAAAGTGTTTTCGTCAGGAGGTGGGCTAGCGAACAGAGTTGGGCCTTGGCCCAGTGTTGAGATATTATATGTTTTGATTTCAAGCGTGAAAGTTTAATTCGAAAACCCTAGTCACCTCTCATCTTGCGACGGCAACCTTGTGTCTTTGAAGCTCTCTAGGACGATCAAGCTATTGTTTTGTCTATCACGGTTAGTGTTTAGCCGTACATGATTCTTGATCGATATCTCTGTTAACTGTGTAAATGAAATCATTGTTTGTGGATATTAAGTTTTGGATATATGTGCTTGTTTAATATCGATGTGTGCATGTGATCTATATGGGATTTCCTTGGTTCGATGTATGTTCCTTGAATTGGCCAGTGATGACAAACTAGAATGGATCACTTTGTAATTGTTCGAATCCACTAAGTATGTTGGTCCTATCAAAGTAGTTCACTGAATTCACAAGATTCCAAATACCCATGTGGGTATATCTATAGTCTTTGAAGGTCCAATAATATAGAAGGTAAATGATCTAATGAGTGGATAACCTTGACTAAATATGGCGGCCCATGTGCTGATCTAATCAACTAATATAAATATTTTGATAAGGATGTCAGTAATGATATTTCGTATATTAAATGATTTGATGAGGTAGGGTTTGTTGAATTCATAAACTAGGGCTCATGCTAGATAGTAAGGGTTGTGATGATTCTGTCATGATAAGGTAATGATTTCAAACAGATTGTATGAACCGATTGTTATGTTATGATGGTTGTCGTGACATGTTTTAGAGATAGGATGCAACTGTTGCTGGAATGGATCCCATTGATGCTAATCGTGTGATAGTAATGATGACATGTTTGTGTAACTGTAAAACGAATCATTAGGGTTTCTTGTTGTACAACTGTTGTGTTGATGATGATGATATACATGACGAAATCAAGAGCAGACGAAAACAGTGTTTTCATCAAAACCTGAGACGAAATCACTTTGGGATTTCGACACCCTAGTGATTTCGCCAAGTAGTGTTTTCGCCAAAGTTGTTTGGCAGCATCTGATTTCGTTGAAGGGTTCTAGTTGTTAACTCTGTTAGTTTAGTTAACCCTGTTAGCTTGTTAGCTCTGTTAAATTAAGATGGTCAACTCTGTTAAACATGACAGTTATGTTAAGTTGTTAATGCTGTTAAGAATGTCAGTTATGTGTGTATGTTAAGTCCGGTATGTAGGATAACTCTGTTAAACTTACTAACTCTGCTAAGAAATGTATGTAACCCTGTTTAGTTGTAGACTCTGTTTAGTACGATGATGCTGTTGAGTTTGTTAACCATGTTAATTATGTTAATGGATAACGAGAAACCGATTATGTGAAGCATGAATCGCATGGATCTGAGTAACTGCTTATGTGTTATATGATGCTAACTGTCTAGCATACTTAACGAAGTTAGATTTACACGTAAAACCTTATAAACATAAACTGATTTGGTATACGTGCATTCAATAGGTCGTGACTGATTATTTGCGAACACATAGTTTAGCATACCGAGCAAACCAAGGTGAGTTCACACTCTACAAAGCATGGGATTCCCAGGGGTTGGGAATGGGGTTAAGGAATATGGATTCCTCGTCCTTTCTTGGGTAGGACAGTAATGGTTCAGGAATGTAATTCCTCGTCCTCACGGACATATAACTTTACTAGACCAAAACTCTATCACGAAGTCCCTCCTTTTTATATCGACTTAATCGCCGGGCCAATGGCGAGCGGGTCATTCGTTAGATAGCGCTATTTAGGTCTGACAAGCCTCACACCGTGCCGCAGAGGACGGGCGTGAACTAATGGATCTGGGCACGACAATGATGATAGACATTGACAGTTCAGGGCACTTAAACATGACTTTAGTCAGCAGTCGATATGGTAACGAGTCTAGTGTATACATGGGGTAGCCCCCACGACCGAAATGCCAGATAACTATCATGGGGTAGCCCCCACGGCTGGATTGCCAGAGTTAATTGGTTAAACAAATCACGTTTTCTAATATGGGGTAACCCCCACGGCAGGGATGCCAGTTAAAGGAACTATTTTTGGAACAACTAAAACCAACACCCAACTGTGAACTCGCTCAACATTATTGTTGACTCGTTACTACATGCTTTGCAGGTCAATAGGTACTTAGCTGGAGCTTGCATGGGGAGTGTCGTTGTGGGACATGGACAGCTGTGTGCCATGTTAAACCTTTGGATATTTAAACTTATGTTTTGGGTTTTAAACATTTTGCTTCCGCTTATAACTTAAACTATGTTTGCTTTGGACACTAATTGTGTTGGTGGGACTTTTACAATTAATTACTTGCTTGTTCAATATGATTAGTGGTTTGATCCTGGTCAGTCACGCCTCCAAGCGGTGGTACTCCGCGTGTGGATTTGGGGGTGTGACAGATTGGTATCAGAGCCATTGGTTATAGAGAACTTGGTTTTAATAAGGGAAAACGTTTTTGTTAAAACCAGACTATAACCTGTACAGTGCTCTACGATCCACAACGACGCTTCACTCCACGTGCAAGGCTCGACATCCTAGGTGTTATGGTTTATGTTTTATTACCTACATGCTAGATATCGTAGAACTTTGCTCATGATATGCTTAGTTAGTATAGCTACTGTTGCTTGAACACATGTGTGCTTACTCTCTTCTGTTATCGCACTTTCGCGAACCCTTCTCACTCATGTTTCCCTTGATATGAAGATCATGTCTGGACGCATTAACATGACTCAAGCCCAGTTGACGGCTCTGATTAACGAACAGGTTGCTGCGGCACTTGCAGCCGCACAAGCAGGAGGTATACCCTGCAGTTTAAAACTCATTCTAGGATCTTTAGATCCTACTCTCGTAAACCGACACTTGTGCTAAATTTTGTTTACTCTTGCGCACACGACAGGTCAACACGCTCAGCCTCCAGTGTGCACCTTCAAAACCTTTATGGACTGCCGACCAACTACTTTCAGCGGCACTGAAGGAGCCGTAGGTCTCCTCCACTGGTTTGAGAAACTAGAATCTGTGTTCGAAATGTGTGAATGCCCTGAGGCACGCAGGGTGAAGTATGCTACCAGTACTCTCGAGGGTTTAGCCCTCACATGGTGGAACGCTCAGGTCCAAATGCTGGGGTTGGTTGCTGCCAACGCCACCCCATGGAACAATTTTAAAGAGATGATCAAGGAAGAATACTGCAGTCGTGATGACATTCATAAGCTGGAAGTCGAGTTCTTCAACCTCAAGATGACGGGGTCATAAATTGAGGCGTATACGAAGAGATCAAATGAGCTTGCATTATTGTGTCCTACTATGGTGGACCCTCCAATTAAGCGTATTGAACTTTTTCTCAAGGGCTTAGTGCCAGAAATCCAAAGTCATGTGACTTCAGCAAACCTCGCCACCATCCAGCAGGTTGTTCAGTTGGCTCACCGTCTCACTGATCAGGCGGTGGAGCAGAACAGGTTACCAAAGCGTATAAGTGCTACAGCTACTTCGGATTCTCCTAGTGACAACAAGAGAAAATGGGATGGAGCTTCAAGCAAAGGTTCAACTTCTGTGCAATCTCAGTCTCAGAGAGAAGGACTGACGACTATAAGAGTCCTAGTCAGCAATCATCTGGTAGCCAAAGTCGTGGTGTGTACAAGGGAAATCACCCTAAATGCAATCGCTGTAACCTACATCACAGCGGGCCATGCACCAGGGGTAACTGTCATCGGTGCAACAAACCAGGCCACGCAGCAAAGGATTGTAGAAGTTTATACCCCGCAAACCAGAATCGTCAGCAACAACAAGCTCAACAGAATCAACGCCAGCAACAGCAGCAAGGTAACAACAAAGGGTGCTTTCAGTGTGGAGCTGAAGGCCACTTCAAGAGAGATTGTCCCCAACTGAACAGGAACCAGAACAACAATAACAACAACCATCAGGGGAATGGGAACAACGGGGGTAACAATGGCAATGGTGCAAGGGGCCGTGTGTTCGTTATTGGCCAGGGAGAAGCGAGGAATGATCCCAATGTTGTGACGGGTAAGTTCCTTCTCGATGACTTTTACGTTACTGTCTTATTTGATTCGGGTGCTGATACTAGTTATGTGTCCCTAAAAGTTAGTCAACTGCTTAAGCGTACCCCAACACCTTTGAACCCCAAGCACGCTGTAGAGTTAGCTAATGGTAAAAGTTTAGAGGTCACACACGTAGTCAAGGGTTGTAATATTGTTCTTGCTGATCACACTTTCTCAATCGACCTCCTTCCTATCACTCTGGGTAGTTTCGACGTTGTCATTGGGATGGACTGGTTATCCCAACACCAAGCAGAGATTCTTTGTAACGAAAAGATTGTCCGTATTCCTCGCCCAGGTGATGAACCTCTCATGATTCGTGGCGACAAGAGTGGTGCTGTTGTGAGCATCATCTCTTTCCTTAAGGCCCAAAAGTGTTTGGGTAAGGGCCATACTGCTCTTCTGGCTCTCGTTACTGACACCCCGAAGAAGGAAAAGAAGATAGAAGATTTTCCAATTGTACGCGACTATCCTGAGGTATTCCCTGAGGAACTACCTGGCCTCCCGCCTCATCGCCAGGTCGAGTTTCAAATCGAGCTAGCTCCTGGAGCAGCGCCCATAGCTCGTGCACCGTATCGTTTAGCTCCATCAGAGTTGAAAGAACTCTCTACGCAACTACAAGAACTCTTGGATAAGGGTTTTATTCGTCCTAGCTCATCGCCTTGGGGAGCTCCAGTGCTATTCGTAAAGAAGAAGGATGGTACTTTCAGAATGTGCATCGACTATCGTGAACTTAACAAGGTGACTGTGAAGAATCGCTACCCTCTTCCATGCATTGACGACTTGTTCGACCAGCTGCAAGGGTCGAGCTACTATTCAAAGATTGATTTGAGATCAGGATATCACTAGCTGAGAGCCCGAGAAGAGGACGTCTCTAAGACAGCCTTTAGAACCCGTTATGGACACTATGAGTTTTTGGTCATGCCTTTTGGGCTGACAAACGCACCAGCGGTCTTCATGGACTTGATGAATCGAGTGTGCAAGCCGTACCTAGACAAGTTTGTCATAGTTTTCATCGACGACATCCTGATCTATTCTAAGAGTCAGGAGGAACACGAACAACATTTACGGCTCATTTTGGAACTCCTTCGAACAACAACAAGCCGTACCTAGACAAGTTTGTCATAGTTTTCATCGACGACATCCTGATCTATTCTAAGAGTCAGGAGGAACACGAACAACATTTACGGCTCATTTTGGAACTCCTTCGAACAGAACAGCTGTATGCCAAGTTTTCAAAATGCGACTTCTGGCTTCGTGAAGTCCATTTCTTAGGCCATGTGGTGAACAAGGATGGGATTCACGTTGATCCATCCAAGGTAGATTCGATCAAGAGCTGGCCTGCACCTCGCACGCCAACGGAAATTCGCCAATTCTTGGGATTGGCAGGTTACTACAAGAGGTTTATTAAGGATTTTTCCAAGATTGCACAGCCTCTTACCTCACTAACGCAGAAGGGCGTTGTTTATCATTGGGGAAATGCACAGGAGTTAGCGTTTCAACACTTAAAGGATAGACTTTGCAGTGCACCTATCCTTTCATTGCCAGAGGGCACAGACGATTTCGTGGTTTACTGCGACGCATCTATTCAGGGTCTTGGTTGTGTATTGATGCAGCGGGATAAAGTTATAGCCTACGCCTCACGCCAACTCAAAGTTCATGAAAAGAACCACACTACACACGACCTAGAGCTGGGAGCGGTTGTTTTTGCACTTAAGATATGGAGACACTACTTGTATGGTACCAAATGTGCTATCTACACAGATCACAGGAGCCTCGAGCATATCTTCAAACAGAAGGAACTCAATATGCGTAGCGACGATGGGTCGAGCTACTGAATGACTACGAATGCTCGATCAGGTATCACCCAGGCAAAGCCAATGTCGTGGCTGACGCCCTCAGTCGAAAGGACACTGCGCCCAAGCGCGTACGAGCTTTACAACTTACTATACAGTCTAGTCTTCCTTCTCAAATACGAGATGCTCAGGTAGAAGCATTGAAACCAGAAAACGTCAGGGCTGAAGCCCTACGCGGCTCAAGGCAACGCTTAGAACAGAAGGAGGACGGTGCTTACTACGTTACAGGACGCATCTAGGTCCCACTTTATGGCAATCTACGAGAGCTTGTGATGGATGAGGCACACAAGTCTCGCTACTCGGTACATCCTGGTTCGGATAAGATGTACCACGATATCAAAACTACATATTGGTGGCCTAGCATGAAGGCCCACATAGCAACTTACGTTAGCAAGTGCTTGACTTGTGCGAGAGTCAAGGCAGAATACCAGAAACCTTCAGGCCCACTTCAACAACCAGAGATACCACAATGGAAATTGGAGCAAATTTCCATGGATTTTGTTACTTGCCTGCCTAGATCTCAACATGGTAACGATACTATTTGGGTGATCGTGGATCGACTCACAATGTCTGCTCACTTCTTGGCTATCAAAGAAACGGATAAGTTCTCCACCCTAGCAGACGTATATCTCAAGGAAGTTGTCTCGAGGCACGGGGTGCCCACCTCTATTATCTCGGATCGAGATGCACGTTTTACATCAGAACTGTGGCAAGCAATGCACAAGTCATTTGGCTCACGGCTAGATATGAGCACAGCTTATCACCCGCAAACGGATGGGCAGTCGGAACGTACCATTCAGACCCTAGAAGACATGCTTAGGGCATGTGTAATTGACTTTGGTAATGGCTGGGAAAAGCACCTGCCACTTGTGGAATTTTCGTACAATAATAGCTACCACACCAGCATTAAAGCTGCTCCGTTTGAGGCATTATACGGGCGAAAATGCCGTTCACCTCTTTGTTGGGCAGAGGTGGGGGATAGTCAGATTACTGGTCCAGAACTTGTGGTGGACACAACAGAGCGAATTGCTCAGATACAACAACGAATGGCGGCAGCTCGTGACCGTCAGAAAGTCTACGCCGATAAGGGCAGAAAACCACTAGAGCTCCAGGTCGGGGAGCGTGTACTACTCAAAGTTTCACCCTGGAAGGGTGTGGTTCATTTTGGTAAACGAGGCAAACTTAACCCACGATACGTTGGACCTTTCGAAGTCATTGAGAAAATAGGCAAGGTGGCCTACAAACTGAACTTACCAGCGGAACTCAGTGCAGTTCACAACGTTTTCCACGTGTCAAATCTGAAGAAATGTCTGTCAGATGAGACCCACATAGTTCCTTTGAAGGAGCTCACTATCGACGAGCAGTTACGATTCGTCGAGGAACATGTTGAAATCACGGACCGGGATGTTAAGGTCCTCAAGCGTACTAGAATACCTCTCGTTCGAGTTCGTTGGAACTCACGTCGCGGCCCAGAGTTCACCTGGGAACGCGAAGATCAAATGAAACAAAAGTATCCCCAACTATTCGTAAACAGTACAACCACTACTGAGGCTGAAGCTACGGAATTTCGGGACGAAATTCCAGATCAACGGTGGGAGGATGTGACACCCCAGGAAAACCACGCAACTTAACTAGCTTCCTCAGTGAGTACGTACCAAATTTCGGGATGAAATTTCTTTCAACTTGGGGATAATGTGACAACTTGAATTTCCAAGATTTCCATCTTCGTATTATTGCACGTTAATTGTTTAGATTGTTTGTTTCACCACCATACACGTTTGTATGATGTTAAATCGTATTGTGATCGTTATGTTATGTTTGGTGTACATTATATAAGTGTGTATGTGAATTATATATTTTGTGTTAATGATGTGATGCGTATAATTAATAAAACATGATCTCTATGCCAAACACTCCACTCGAAATCACCTTCCTCTGGCCGAAAACCCTTCTCACGAAATCACTCCTGGACAAAAACACCAAAGTGTTTTCGTCAGGAGGTGGGCTAGCGAACAGAGTTGGGCCTTGGCCCAGTGTTGAGATATTATATGTTTTGATTTCAAGCGTGAAAGTTTAATTCGAAAACCCTAGTCACCTCTCATCTTGCGACGGCAACCTTGTGTCTTTGAAGCTCTCTAGGACGATCAAGCTATTGTTTTGTCTATCACGGTTAGTGTTTAGCCGTACATGATTCTTGATCGATATCTCTGTTAACTGTGTAAATGAAATCATTGTTTGTGGATATTAAGTTTTGGATATATGTGCTTGTTTAATATCGATGTGTGCATGTGATCTATATGGGATTTCCTTGGTTCGATGTATGTTCCTTGAATTGGCCAGTGATGACAAACTAGAATGGATCACTTTGTAATTGTTCGAATCCACTAAGTATGTTGGTCCTATCAAAGTAGTTCACTGAATTCACAATATTCCAAATACCCATGTGGGTATATCTATAGTCTTTGAAGGTCCAATAATATAGAAGGTAAATGATCTAATGAGTGGATAACCTTGACTAAATATGGCGGCCCATGTGCTGATCTAATCAACTAATATAAATATTTTGATAAGGATGTCAGTAATGATATTTCGTAAATTAAATGATTTGATGAGGTAGGGTTTGTTGAATTCATAAACTAGGGCTCATGCTAGATTTACACGTAAAACCTTATAAATATAAACTGATTTGGTATACGTGCATTCAATAGGTCGTGACTGATTATTTGCGAACACATAGTTTAGCATACCGAGCAAACCAAGGTGAGTTCACACTCTACAAAGCATGGGATTCCCAGGGGTTGGGAATGGGGTTAAGGAATATGGATTCCTCGTCCTTTCTTGGGTAGGACAGTAATGGTTCAGGAATGTAATTCCTCGTCCTCACGGATAGATAACTTTACTAGACCAAAACTCTATCACGAAGTCCCTCCTTTTTATATCGACTTAATCGCCGGGCCAATGGCGAGCGGGTCATTAGTTAGATAGCGCTATTTAGGTCTGACAAGCCTCACACCGTGCCGCAGAGGACGGGCGTGAACTAATGGATCTGGGCACGTCAATGATGATAGACATTGACAGTTCAGGGCACTTAAACATGACTTTAGTCAGCAGTCGATATGGTAACGAGTCTAGTGTATACATGGGGTAGCCCCCACGGCCGAAATGCCAGATAACTATCATGGGGTAGCCCCCACGGCTGGATTGCCAGAGTTAATGGGTTAAACAAATCACGTTTTCTAATATGGGGTAACCCCCACGGCAGGGATGCCAGTTAAAGGAACTATTTTTGGAACAACTAAAACCAACACCCAACTGTGAACTCGCTCAACATTATTGTTGACTCGTTACTACATGCTTTGCAGGTCAATAGGTACTTAGCTGGAGCTTGCATGGGGAGTGTCGTTGTGGGACATGGACAGCTGTGTGCCATGTTAAACCTTTGGATATTTAAACTTATGTTTTGGGTTTTAAACATTTTGCTTCCGCTCATAACTTAAACTATGTTTGCTTTGGACACTAATTGTGTTGGTGGGACTTTTACAATTAATTACTTGCTTGTTCAATATGATTAGTGGTTTGATCCTGGTCAGTCACGCCTCCAAGCGGTGGTACTCCGCGTGTGGATTTGGGGGTGTGACACTAATTTTGATAAATCCTTGCCACCCGTAACCTTACCCAATCCGCCATTTGTCCCTTCCGTGCCTTCGTCCGACACTCAACCTATTCACTCCACTCCCAATTGCACCTTGTGTCCTGCCCAGCCTACTTCCATCGGTCCACATCCTCACCCACATGCATCGGCCCATACTCACTCCTCTCCCTCGGTTCCCTCTCAGCCGGCCCAACCCATTAACTCCTTGGCCCAACCGTCACCTTCTTCCACAACCTCTCCAGCCCATCATTCACCTTCCCCATCCGTGACCCAACCTTCCCCACCCGTTTTCCAGCAGGCCTAATCTACTCCTTCTAGCCCCATTACCACGGCCCAACCGCCCACCCCACCCATTGTTCAGTCACCCAAACCAACCCAGGGACCGCCTGATGAGCTGATGCCATCCCATCCAATGAGGACTCGATCAAAAAATGGAATTTTTAAACCTAAATATTATGCTAACTTGTCTTTGTTTTCAGGACCATTACACGATGCTTTACTAGCAGCTCATGATCCCCGCGGTTACAAATCTGCTGCAAAGCATGCCAAGTGGGTTAAGGCTATGGAAGAGGAACTTGCTGCCTTGCGTTCTAATAATACCTGGGTTCTTATTCCTCGTCTTACAGGTGCGAATATTGTTGGCACTAAATGGATTTTTCGAACGAAGTATAAGGCGGATGGCTCAGTCGATCGCTACAAAGCTCGTCTTGTTGCCCAAGGTTTCACGCAGGTGCCTGGTCTTGATTTTTCTCATACATCCAGTCCAGTTGTTAAAGCTTCAACAGTTCGTGTTATTCTCTCTCTGGCAACTATTTATAACTGGCCTCTTTGACAACTGGATGTTCGCAATGCATTCTTAAATGGAAACTTGACTGAAACGGTCTACATGGAGCAACCGACTGGCTTCGTTGATGCAAAATTTCCAAATCATGTTTGTTGTTTAAAGAAGGCCCTTTATGGTTTAAAACTGGCACCGCGTGCATGGTTTCAACGCCTTAGCAGTTTTTTGCTTGCAAATGGTTTTGTGTGAAGTCAAGCCGATACGTCTTTATTTATCTTCAAGAAAGGATCTGCTTTACTTTATCTACTGGTTTTACGTCTACACAGGGAATTCTCGATTAAAGATTTGGGCTCCTTGGGATATTTTTTGGGATTAGAGGTCACTCACTTGCAGTCCGGACTGTTTCTTAATCAGACGAAGTATGCTCATGACATCCTTGCTCGTGCCGGCATGTTGGATTCCAAACCTGTTGCTACTCCACTTGCCACCACTGACACCTTCCTCAGTCAAGGTACACCTTTTCATGATCCAACTCTCTACAAGTCGTTAGTTGGGGCCCTTCAGTATCTCACCATTACGTGACCGGATCTCTCCTACGCTGTGAATCAAGTCAGTCAGCATCTGCAAGCTCCTACTATCTCCCATTTTCAGTCCATTAAACGTATCCTGCGTTACGTCAAAGGCACCATCTCGTTTGGCTTGACTTTCTCCAAACCAACCACTACAAAATTAGTGGGTTATTCTGATGCGGACTGGGCTCGTTGTATTGAAACACGAAGATCATCTTATGGTTATTCAATTTACTTGGGTGAAAATCTTGTGTCCTGGAGTGCTAAGAAACAACCCACTGTTGCTCGTTCCAGCTGTGAATCCGAATACAGGGCTATGGCAAACACGGCTGCCGAAATTATCTGGCTCACTCATCTTCTTCGCGAGCTTTATGCTCTTCCCGCGGTTCGACCAACATTGCTATGTGACAATAAGAGTGCTATCTTTTTTAGTCAAAATCCAGTTTCTCACAAACGAGCAAAGCATATTGATATTGATTATCATTTTGTTCGAGAGCTAGTCTCGTCAGGCGTCTCAACACGAAATTTGTTCGGTCCAATCTCCAGGTAGTGGACATTTTTACCAAAAGTCTCTCGCAGCCCTTGTTTGAAAAGTTCCGCAGCATGCTTCGAGTCGGTTCGCCACCAGTTCGATTGAGGGGGGGGGGTAACAACATTATATAAATTAAGGAGTGCTATCTTTGTATTTGTTATGTATTATTTATTTCCTAGTATAGGACTACATTGTATTATATATTGTATCCTTGTGTGCATAATAGAATCATTGATTGAGAGCCTTTACAATTTTATTTTCCAATAGCAACTTATTTATTTTGGACGGCAAATAGACACACCCTTTAAAGCTCTATGCCTAGCTCTACGCCTTTATTTACATTACGTCTTGAACAATCAACCTCATGGGAGTGACAGTACAACACGTTTTTAAAACACTTTAGGGTAAATTACAGTTTTCGTCCTTAACGTTTGTATTGGATTGCAATGGATAACCTTTAACTTCAATAATTACAGTCACAATCCTTTATTTGTAAAATCCATTATATCCTACGTCCTTTAGCACTAACCTAGTTAATTTTAAGCGTTAAGTCATAGCATGTGCACTATTTAAACCAAATTATAATTCTCTCTCTCTCTCTAACCCTCTTCTCTTTCTCTCTCTCTCACTTTACCTTTTTCTCAGATTATCACCATCTCAAGAAATCACTCACCAAAAACTGAAATAAACATGTTATGCTCTTTAATCCCCCATCACAATCAAACCACCATCATCTCATCCAGATCGTGAACCAAAGAAAAAAACTGGGAATCCCACTTTCTTAACCTACGTTTTCAGTGCAAACTGGGAATCTGCCATCTAAAGCCAAAAGCTTTGAGATTCAAGGTATTGTTTTTGAAGCAAAGTTTTATGGGGTTGAAGATCTTCTTGTCCAATCTCAGTCAAACCCATCTCAGTTTGTTGGATCGTCGTATGACCCTAATGAGTCAATCTGAGTAGTTCATCATCAAAAACAAAGGCGGAATCAATGTAAATGATGCCAACACAGCTTGTTCCTTTCTAATCTTTATCTATTACTGATTTCCTGAGCTTTTTACAGATCTGATTACAATTCGGCAGCACCTCAGCTCTCAAACACACACTGCTAATTCCGTACATCAGGGGCATCAGGTATATATAGGCGTTGTAATTCCGCACGAAACTTGTTCACGCGAAATTACAATTTCATGCGGTATTACTAATTCCGTGCGGAATTAGTAATCTCGTGTGAAATGCCTAATTCCGTGCGAAATTACATTAGTATAATTTCGTGCGGAATTACCCTAAAACTCAGTTTTTTGATTTCCGTGCCCTGATCTAACTAATACAATACAAGAGTCTCTAAAGACGAAGTTAACAGACATCAGTGCACCAACAGACTCCCCCTTGGATGTTGACGAAGTCTTTAGCATCCTGTCTTCAGTCTTTAGTCTTGATTGATCGTTCTCTTGCTCCAAATTGTTTTGACATTGTAAAGCTCCCTTCAATCGTCTATCTTCAAACTTTTAATCTACAATCTCCCCTTTGAATGTTGATCCAGAATCTAGACTCCCCCTTTTGATGACTCCCCCTCTCGATCAGCTGGGACTTGAATTCTGATTCAAACTTTGACATTTTCTTTGCCATGGGGATATTGACTCCTGTTTCCTGCACAATCTCTACCTAAATGTAAGATATATGACAATAACAGTTTCAATTCAAAACTTATCATTCAATCTCAATTGATAGACTAATCAGTGTTTAGAAATCCACTTATGTATTCAGGTCCAAATTAATGACCCTGATTACTCAATTTGTCTACCAAGTCCAACTTAATGACCTTGGTTGACATGAGATAAATCACACTGACATTTGAAAACAAATTAGTTCAAACATTTTCTGAAATTTACAAGTTTCAAATTAATGAACTTGTTTTTTACTTTTCAACAATCAGATTTTATCAAGATAAGCTCTCCTCATCCTCCAGTCCAGAAACTTCTTGCATCTGCTTCAAATTTGAAAATCTGACAATCAACTTTCTACTCTGGTTTGTCGGAAAATAAAGCAGAAATAAAATCTTTTTGTATTTTTAATAAAGTTTCTAAACTAGAAATGAAATACAGAAATAAAATGCAGTAAAAGTAAACTATTTAGAAACATATTTTTGGTGAGCGTGTTAGGGAATCATACAAGACACAAGTACCGTTAAGCTTTAATTACATACTCAGAATTAAACAATTCACTTAGATTGTCGATATACTGATCCACTTAAATTCTCACACACATTTCAATCTGTCCAGGATACGAATTAGGTGAATTAAAGACTTAAACTCATTCATGTGTCCCACCTCTTGAATATACTCCCGTATCCAGATCCCAATATTCAGTCTTACAGGTGAGTATACCACAGATGATATCTGTAAGGGGTTAAATTGCAAGACCGTGAGAGCTCAGGTCAGAACTTCCGTTCAGCAGAGAGATGACGGTTCGACTTTAGTGGTTCCCTTTAGAGGATCTTTTTTACAACAGCATTGATTAGCAATTTTATTGTCTCATCATTTTTTGCTGAGGGCGGCGTTATATTTCAAGCAAGCGGTAAAGTATTCTCCGTGGACTAGGCCATTGCTTCCGCATTATCAGAAGTCCCGGGATAATACCCCAAATATCACTGAGTATAAAGACCTAATATCTCAGAAAGAGGGATCTTTCAAACAAGATTTCAGGGGTTACCTATATATCCAAGTAGAGTTCCCCATGAAATAAGCAAGTAAGGATTTTAGGTTTATATCCCGAACAAACATACTAAATGTGCAAAAACCTATCGGCACATCATCAGTGAGACTGTTTAAAACTTTTAAACTTTACATATCTTTAGCATACTGTAACTGTCAAGCCGATGTACTATCATTTTCCCATTTTACACAAGCTCTTTTTCATTTTCTATTGTTTTTGGATTTTAAAAAACTATCTCATGTTTTTGGATTTTTGACATTTTTTATTGTTTTTGTATTTTCTGAAAATATTACCCTATACTCTCCCCCTAAATACCAAAACATGTAAAAAATCGACAAACCATTGCAGATTGTTTCTCATCGTCCTCTACAACAGTA
Source organism: Helianthus tuberosus (assembly GCA_030545235.1). Taxonomy (NCBI): domain Eukaryota; kingdom Viridiplantae; phylum Streptophyta; class Magnoliopsida; order Asterales; family Asteraceae; genus Helianthus; species Helianthus tuberosus. Next base: position 3,376,448 of record CM060376.1, on the reverse strand, counting down.
CCTTCATCAACGCCAATTATTCCATCCGACACCGATATGAGCATCATACCATTCAGTTTTAAAAGATATTTAAAACGTGTTTTATCAAAATCTTTGGTATGTAAATCAGCTTTTTGTTCGTCAGTGTGGATTTTCTCAATTCGTATCAACTTCTTCTCGAAGCAATCTCCGATGAAGTGATGACGAATTTCTATGTGTTTCGATTTAGCGTGATGAACAGGATAAAGTTCTTTCACCAACTATTCTACCACCTTGATTGCCTGCAAAACCTATATAACCTCCATTAAACCCTCTAACATCATACAGCAGGGTTGTTTTCCCCGTCATGTGCCGAGAAGCTCCACTATCCATGATCCAACGTGAGACGGATCTTGGAAGCTCCTGCACATTTCAAAAACATTTAGTGAGATTTTGATGCCACCCAAGCCTCTTTTGACTCGGGTAACTTGACATTGATGTGAGATTTTGCAATGTAAAGTGGCGGAAATTTTTTATCATTCATATTTAAGCTCTCTGCAGAGCCAACCTCAACCTCTTTATACAAGAAAAATTCGTCTTTTTGAGGTTGACCAGATGGTTGGTCTTTCGAAACAACCTTTTTCTCAGAAGTAACAGACTCTTGTTTTTCAAGTTTCTCATAGTAATCCAAAGGAACATTCATCTTTAACGGAGTGGTAGAAGATGATTGTTTTTCTGACTCTGAAACCTTTGGTTTTGGAACACTTGATTTCTTTTCAACCACTTTTGGCTTCCATGTTTGTTGAGACGATGCAACCCGTTTGTAAAACTTGTCATTTTTAGTTACCATATTCTTAACAGGTTCAGTTTTGATCTTGGTGTTGTCATTTTTCAAAACCTTTTTCTCAACAACCAATGGAGCTTTTCCCTTCACGTCATCTTTCTTTCTTGAATTCATCACAACTTCAGTCTTAGGCTTCAAGTTGGTACACTTTCGTGCAATATGTCCAACTTGATTGCATTTGAAGCATGTTCGGGTGTCAACTACCCGACTTGTGCCTTCAGACTGAGGCTGCGATGCTTTCTTCTCAAAGAACTCTTTGTTTGATTTTGAAAAAATCTCAGATTCTTCTTCAGAAAGTGAACTTGAACTTGTCACAAACACCTTTTTCTCAGCAAATTTTTTGTTTTGAACATTCTTATTCTGATAATTCTTACCACCCTGATAACCACCCGACCATCTGTTTCGATTGTTGTTATAAAAACGCGGTGGAACAACAGGTTTCTTGTAGTAAGCTTTATCTTTTTCAAAATTCATTTGCCTCTTTGTCTGATTTAAACTTTTTACTCCAGACAGATCAATTTCAATCAATTTGAACACTTTTGTCAATTTAGCAACATTAACATTCTCCTGTGGAAAATCAGAATCCGAATACAACTTATCCGATCCCGACATCTTGTACATGACAAGAGTAGATTCTTCATTTAAGTTGTTTTTGGATTTTGGTTTCGGAATGTATTTGTCCAGAAAACAATCATCATCATCAGCTGAATCACTATCAGACTTCAAAACACTTTCAGCCATGCTTTTAACAATATCAGTTTGAACACTATCATCAGATGATGATGAAGAAAATGTCACATCAATTGACTCTGGAAGTTTTATTTCATTTGTTTCATCTTCATCATTAACCAACCCGGACTTTTTCTTTGAATAATTGTTTAAAACTGGCGGTGGAACCTGATGAAACCCAACCCCAGCTCCATCCGAGTAAACATCTTCGCCTGCTTTGTTTTTCCCGATGGGTTTGGGAACAATGTGCTGTAAAACAAAGCTTGCGGAGTTGTAACTGGTTAATTTTAGATTGATCCGTTCATTTTCAATTTTAGCTTCTTGGAATTGAAGTTTCAACTTAGCAATTTCGTCCAACTGTTTGTTGATTAACTCCTCTTTCACTCTAAGAACACCGGCCAGTTGAAGATTTTCTTTGTCCGTCTTACCATTTCTTTCATCAGAATCTTTAACCGTTCGTTTAAGCTTCTCAAAATTTTCTGAGATTTGACGATTTTCAAGAATCAATTTTTCATTTTCTTTCCTAATTCTTTCTACGTCAATTTTATCGTTTTCAATTTTCTTATTTAATTCTTTTAATTTGTCGTTTGAAGCTTTTAACAACTTATAAGGGTTTAAGATCTGATCTTCAACACTTCTGACTCTACTAGTCAGATCTTCAACTTTCTTACCACTGAGGTAAGTATTTGTACTACAAACTTTGCACTCTTTCATGCAATTTTTGCAGTTGTTCTCAGATTTACCATTCTTACCTGACTCATGTGTATTGTTTGAACTGACCTTGTTTTTGGACTCAGTTCCAGAACCAGAAACTACCTCTAGTTCTTTTGCAGCTAGAACTTTGTCAGCCATCTTTGTCAGGTTTTCAGCGGTGAAATCCTGTGATGTATCAATAATTCCATCATCCATTTTCTTTGGCTGCGGTTCTTTTGCTGTCTCTTTCTCTTTCTCATCAGATTCTCCTCCTCCCCACCATTCTCTCTGTCTGGCTTCTTCTTCATCAGCAAGTTGTTTGGTGAGAACTTCAATATCAACAGTATCTGGATCCACAACTATGTTTCCATTTTGATCAAGATAACATTCTCTATCAGGATCCCATCTTTTCGCCTGTTTAGCTTCTTTGTATATACGATAGATTTTGCTTTTCATGACTCGAGCTGTTTCCTTCCTGTTCACATACTTCACTTCTTCAGATCTTTTATCTTTAAACGGAACAATCTTTGTTGCTGTGAAAGCATAACCAACTGCGTCTTCCTCAGGCAAAACATCACTCCAATCATAACCTTCATCGTCATGGAAAACTGCAAGTGCCCTGGATTTCTCTTTGGGTGCATCCTCTATCTGCTTCATCCTGGGAGGTTCTGCTTTATTCTGATGATAAATTGCCCTTTTGTAATAATCCTCTCGAAAAGGATTTGCAGTATCATCAGTGTAATCATTTCTGCACTCACGCTTAAAGTGACCTTTCTGTTTACATTTGAAGCACGTCACTTTTGACTTGTCAAAGCCTAACTTGGTAGAAGGTCCACCAATAGACTGTCTTCCAGTAATCTCCATGAAACGCTGCGCTCTTCTCACTGCACTAGCCATACACCACCTTATATCGATCAATTCCATCTCCTCAGGATCGATTTGATCGTAGTCTTCCTTTGTTAGGTTGGTGTTGCCTATCTTTCCTGCAACGAGACTTTCGTACGATTCTAACACAGAGGCTAAGAACACCATCTGTTGTTTTGCAGATTCTTCGCTAAAATTCTGACCATTCTTCAGATCCACAACGATGTTACATTGAAATAGATTCTTCGGTGCAGATTGACTTTAACCCGTTGATGATGATCCAACATGATAGCCACTACTGGGAGTGTCTTGATTCATTGAGTTTGAACTTTCTGCTGAAAAAGCTGTCTTAGGAGATGCAATCTTTGGAATCATACTGCCTCTATAATACAGTTCCACATTCTGCTGATAAGATGTGTTATTGACTTTATTGGATTTTTTGATCTCCAATTCATGGCTTTCCAGTCTTTCTATAAGCAGATCAACCTTCAAATCAGCTGGCTTTATTGTATTCTTCAGCATCAATGCAAAATACTGCCAGTCTTGCTCATTCGGTAGAGCGTCAAACAATTTGTCTACCAGCTCTTCTTGAGTATAAATGATGTCATGTCTAGCAAGCTCCATCTTCAGATGCCCAAATCTCTCAATCATCTTGGAAACCGACTCGTTCTTTAAACAACCAAACAAATCAAACTCTTTTCGTAACAGTTTCTTTTTGTTCTTAACTATTTCAGCACTACCAATACATTTTATTTTTAATTTTTCCCAAAGGTCTCTTGAATCTTTGTACTCGATCAGTGCGATAATGTCATCTCGAACAGATTGGTGAAGCAGAGCAATACATTTTTGTTCAGCAACATATCTTTCAATTTGATTTTCTTCCAAGTTCTCATAATCATCTCTCCCCAAATCAAAACCATTTTTCAAACTTCTCCAACTCTGATAAGCAAACGCCTTAAGCCATTCCTCAAATCTTGTAGCCCACCTGTTGTAATCTTCAATCGCCATCAACTTGGGCGGCTTGTTATATGTTCCATATGCACTATCTACACTCATAGCATCAGACAAACTTTCCTTTGCACTCGGTGTTGGTGTAGTTTCATTTGTATTGCTTGATATAGCATCTCCAGAACCACCAGAAAAAGCAAACACATCACCGAAAGGATTCATGAAATCATCCATTTTAAGTTCCTGAAACAGTCAACAAACACTTAGAGAAATTTTTGAATTTTGAAAAAATGATTTTCAAACGAAATTAGTTCGAACGGAATAGTTTCAAACGAAATTACCCACTCAAACGTGATTACTTTCAAACGGAAATAGGTTTCAAACGAAATTACCAACCAGAATCTAATTCCGTGCGGAATTAGATTGATTTCAAGCGAAATTAATCACTTGGAGCGAAATTTGTAATTCTGTTTGGACTTTCAAGCGAAATTAAGAATCAAGTATAATTCCGTGCGGAATTATGGTGAAATTATCAAACGAAATTAGGATGACGTCATCATTCTCGAATCTGTTTTGAAACGGAATTAACAATTTGACCAGTTTTAAATCGATTTTAAGTTCAATACTTTCAAGGATTACTTAAAACTGTGTTTCGCTTGATATATGTGAAAATCAGGCCATTTCAACCGTTGAATTTTGTTCAAATCAGAAAAGAATGAGTAGAAGTGAGAGAATCCGGTAAAATCAAGCTGAATTGGTATGAACTCCTCGTCCTGAGCTCTGATACCACTTGTTGGATCGTCGTATGACCCTAACGAGTCAATCTGAGTAGTTCATCATCAAAAACAAAGGCGGAATCAATGTAAATGATGTCAACACAGCTTGTTCCTTTCTAATCTTTATCTATTACTGATTTCCTGAGCGTTTACAGATCTGATTACAATTCGGCAGCACCTCGGCTCTCAAACACACACTGCTAATTCCGCACCAAATGAATCAGGGGCATCAGGTATATATAGGCGTTGTAATTCCGCACGAAACTTGTTCACGCGAAATTACGATTTCATGCGGTATTACTAATTCCGTGCGGAATTAGTAATCTCGTGTGAAATGCCTAATTCCGTGCGAAATTACATTAGTATAATTTCGTGCGGAATTACCCTAAAACTCAGTTTTTCGATTTCCGTGCCCTTATCTAACTAATACAATACAAGAGTCTATAAAGACGAAGTTAACAGACATCAGTGCACCAACACAGTTTGAGCCTTTTGATCTTGAAAAGTCAATGATTTTGCAACTCAGTGGGAGTGTCGTAGGAATTCGAACTCTATTTTGGTGCCTTTTGATCTTGAAAAGTCAATGATTTTACCACTCAGTGGGAGAGTCGTGGGAATTCGAACTCTATTTTGGTGTATGATCTGAATGATGTCTTTAAAGTTGTATCCGAAATGGGCATAAAGAAATATTTGGTGCTGATCTTTGATTCCGAAATTGGGCTTCTGGGTCACACAGCGATTGCAAAAGGTGAATCTCTCCCACTGAGTGGATTTGATGGTTTGCAGGTGTAGATGATGATGATGAGCAGTTTGGTTTAAGTGTTTGTTGTTGATGATGAGGTTTTGAAGATGAGCAATTTGATGGTTTTGAAGAAAAAAAAAGATTTTTTATATATAATAGTAAAATTACTAACATACCCTCATGTGCTTTGCACATGCTATACTTAACTGAAAATTTTAACCTGGTTTGTGCTAAAGGACCTAGGGTGTAATGAGTTTTCCAAATAAAGGACTGTGACTGTAATTATTGAAGTTAAAGGTCATCCATTACAATCTAATACAAACATAAAGGACGAAAGTGTAATTTACCTAACACTTATTATCATTAAGCTACAAGCCCTTTGGTAGTGTACCACTTGCTATTCAAACGCTGGGGCTTTTGCTCCACTTTTGACCCAAAGAAAGGTGTTTATTTTAATCTCATTTATCAACTATCTAACAAATACTTGATTACTGAAAACTTGTTTATTGCCCTCCAAGTAAACCAAAGTGTTAGTAAGTAAATACTATGGCTTAGGTAATTTCCAAATATTTTATAATAACTTAAGAAAAAGCTGGCTAAGCTTATTTGTAGGATTAGATACATTGAATTTTACAAATTAGATACATTGAATTTTACAAAATATAATTAATAGTTACGTGTAAGGAATCTTAAAATGTACAATATAATGAATTACTAAAAAAAACATTGGTTGATGTACCAATACCAAGTTATGTGAAGCTAGTTGTTTTATGTAGTGACATGTTTTTTGGACCATCTTTTTCTTTTTTAACGCGATGTACCAACCATCGTGACATTGTGCGCTGTATCGAATGTCGACTACTTTGAGCTATGTGTAGGAGATAGACGGACGGAAAGGTAGAGCCGCCTCGCCTATGCTGAAGTTAAGTATCAGAAAACCCCTGTAGTTGATCGATTACGTGTGTTATTCAATTCTCAGTATTATGTGTATGAAATTCGATATAAGGTATGCATATAAAAGTGAGAATTCATCTAAAGACTCAGAAACCAGTTGGTCCGAGCTGGTATACGCAGAGCTTCAGATGACCTTGACAGAGTCCTGCAAGATCACAAGGAAGAAAGCACACCGTTAGCCTCGTCACAGGGAGGGGGGCCTCTCCGTGACCAAGCTCAGGCGTGAGAATAAGTATTTGTGAGAAGAGGTAAGTCAGTGAGAGAGAGAGGAGAGTTTAGAGAGAGAAAGTAGCGATTACCCATTGAGGGAGTTCTTGGCGGGGTATTTATACTTTTTGGGCATGCAGACGTGGCGAGTTAGTTAGGGTCGGACCAGTCGTTGTCAGTTAGTTAAAGCTGTGGGCCCCCAGTTAGTTAGGGAAGATCCTATTTGGTTGGTGTTCCGGCCGGGGGTACTAGGTCCGACCAGCCCTTTGTGCTAACGGTCCGACCTTGCACTTACCAAGTATTCGGTCCGACCAGGACGTATCCTCATCAAATTCGATATAATGTATGCATATAAAAGTGAGAATTCATCAAAACTTCAAAATTAGTGCATGTATTTCATCATTTAAACACAGAGGCTATCTATACAAATAATAATCGATCAGTAACTTGGCTAAAACCTAATAGTACTGGGACCAAAACAGTTGATATCCATCACCTTCTTCATACATTCTTCTTTCGTTTTCTTCGATCTGTATTTTCCAGCGGCCAATTCAGACCCCACAAACAGGGATCTGGAAGACCGGTCGGCCACAGATCTATTATAAGAAGACACAATCTTTGTTTTGGCGTGATGATGAAGTGCCTTAAGGGGGCCGTTCCATCTTGCTACACCTTGATCTTTTAACGCCTCAACTGCACCGATGCTGGCGACCACCAACCATGTTTTAATCGCGGAACTGCTCATGCTGGATTTGGTTTGAATAAAAGAAGTTTGGTTGACTGATGATTTGGGTGGTGGAGTTGAGTGTGATATAAATATGCAGGGCAAGTGTTCGATGAAACGCCGGAAACAGGATGCGGGTAAATTCTTACCCAAGGAAGCCGTTGCTGGTTTTAATTCCGCGTATTAGGGATCATGTGGGCGTAGAGAAGTAGACCCACCACTTTTGGACTTTTTGGCTCGTTTATTGAGGTGATACAAATTGCCAATCAAATCGAAACCATGTTTCTTTTTTTTTTTTTTTTTAAGCGAATGGATCCATTAAATGGGTTACTGGCGAAATTCACCACATCGGGATACACTCGCTTTCGAACCGTGGAAAACCCTTACCTAGAGCCGAAGCCCGTGAACACTCGCACGAAGGCACGACAGAGCGGTTAGGTAAAACCCGCTCAGCTCAAGGATCGAACTAGCAATCTCCGCCTACACGCCTAGTGCCCTAGTCTCCCATCATCACCAGGTGCCGCAGAAAATAATAGGGAGAGCAAGAATTGAACTTAAGTCCCTTAGAACACCAAGTCTCTCCCTCAAGAATCGAAACCATGTGGGTTGGTTTTTTATGCTCTCGTTTTTTAGTTATTATTGGTTTTTTATGGTCTCGTTTGATTCTGGGAAATGGTTTGGTTGAGTAGCAGACCAAAACAGATTCCGACCATTTGGGTTGGTTTCGAAGGGGGAGGTTTTGGAAATAAAAAATCAGGGGTGGGTATAAATCCGAATTATCTTAAATAACCAAACTAAAATAACTGAGAAAACTGAATTAATTGACGGTACGGTTTTTTGTATTTTTGAAAACCCTTTTTTTAGATTGGTTTCGGTTATGCTTGTGTTCATAATTGAAAGTAACCGAACCGAATAATTATAATGTGTTAGATATTTTAGTGTACACGTGTAATTGGGATTCATTTTGGTGAACAAAATGAACTGTGATACACATAAGCAACTTAGAAGGTGCGGGAGTGCACGTTTTTTTTTTAGTTTGTTTATAGTTATAAGTGTTCAGGCGTGGCGCCTAATCAAAGGGGGGTTTCAAAGGGGCAACGCCCCTTTGGTGGGGGTCTGAGGGCAGCGCCCTTAGGAATAGGGTCCAAGGGGCAGACCCCTGGCTGTGGTCGAAATTTAATTTTCCAGAAATTGGGCTTAATTTCGAGATGAAAAATTAGGCCTTTTTGGAGGCAAATTTGTATTCAAAATAATAACTGCTAGGAGGAAGCAGTTACTAACAGATCTGATTCCTATTTCGAAATCGATGTTCGGTCATTCGATTGTTGGTTTATGAATTCACTCTCAATTCACATACAAAATTCGTTTTCTCAATATCTGAGTTGTATTTGATTGGGTTTTTCAGGTGAACCACCAAAGTAATTCGATCTAAAAATGACTACACGCCTCTCGAATCATCCTTTGAAATCTCTATTTTTCCAACATAATATGGCCCACTCCATGAGAAATATTATCCCTATAACAACAAGAACTAATATTTGTACATGCACGCAGGGGCGGACATAGCCTTTTAAATAGGGGTAGCGAAATACACGCAGGGGCGGACATAGCCTTTTAAATAGGGGTAGCCTCCGCTACCCCTTGACGCCCGGGTGGTAGTGTAAATTTTGGAAAAAGACGTTTTTTATTTGATTACCCCTTTTTTGAAACGTTACCCCTTAACGTTTTTTCTAGATCCGCCATTGCATGCACGTAAGTTTGTGTAAATGTTGATGGAAGTATCATGTAGCGAGGCTTAACTTTGTGCAAATGTAGATGGAAGTATCATGCAGCGAGACTCCGAGCATGAATACAAAGGACGCACTCGGTAATATATATTAACACTAGTTTGTTTCATTATTATTAACCCTTTTGCAAAGTCCAAACATTTCCTGGTAGAGTTGTAGGTAGTGGTGACACTCAATGGTGATTACTAATTGTAGTCCATAATAAGTTAACAAGTGTTAACTTATTGTATAATTTTAAGGCATTCGGAAGAGAGATTATTATAAGTCTTTTTAAGATCTTAAATTAGTTGGATAAGTTGAGTTTGGCATTTTCATCATCGGTGACAAATCATGAAATCTCTACGAGTATGAAAAGGTTTGGAAAAAAATAATTACATTAAAGCCGTGGTGAAAAACTTAAAAAAAAACATTGTAACTTCACTAAATTTAATAAACGATTAGATCATGTGTTTTTGGACCGAATTAATTATGACTTACGAATTCTATCGTTTATTATTTAAACTAAAATGTTAGATATTTTAGTGTAATCAGGATTGACTTGATGACCAAATGAATTACATAATACAAACCAAGCAAGTTAGGAGGTGCGGGAGTGTACGCTTATTTGAGTTATAATTTTAAGTGTTTCGGGTGGAGACCTTAAGAAATGAGGGTTCCAAGGAGGCAACGCCCCTGGGAGCAATACCTATTTTTATTGCTAAAACAAAAGTAAAAGTAAAAGTCAAAGGGTTTGTTCTTGCTCGCCCTTTGAAGTAGCGATGAGTCCTCGACAGATCGTCTACGAAAGCCGTTAAAAAAAAAAATGTAAATGATTCAATCTACGGATTACCACATGTGGGTTGCGACACAAATAAGATTCCAATGGACCCCCAACACCAGAAACCGGTGGCGAAAATGTTGTACCTGAACGATACTTTTCTTAAAAAAAAAAAAATGAATTTGAGCATGTGCTCGTGTCACTTTTATATTATTGAAATATTAAACTTTTCTAAATTGACATCTTATATAATTAAATTTCACCTACATAAACCTGTATATATTTACACAAATTAACCTCAGTCGTCATACCAACTTATTCTGGTGGACAATTTCAATCATAGATCGAAAGGAAAAAAATTAAAAATATTAAAAGCAGAAAATACTTAAAATACTTTTCTAGAAGCTGTTAACCTGTATGATCCGTTTCTTTTTTAGCAAACAATTTTCTTTTGTGTTTTAGCCATCAACCCGTTAGAGATAGAAGATAGTTGACTGTACTAAGGCTACTCGGTGTGGAGGAGACGACGTCGACGTCCCTGTAGAAATGGTGTTGAGGGGCGGCGACGTTCCAAGACGGGGCAGGGACGGTTCCCATACCGTATAGCCTAATTGTCACCTCTACCTTTATTCTTCATAGAAAACGCACAAAAGTAGGGTGTTGGCAAATTGTTAACTTGTCATAGAGTAAGTTGACTAGTTTGAGATCTTTATGATTCGGTTACGACAGTTTAATAGTTTAACCAACAGTTTGGAATTTTGAAGCCACCGTTTAGTCTTTTTAATTTTATTTTTTAGTTTTGGAATATTTAGTTATGTAAATGTATTATATTTATGAACCATTTTCATCAATTTAAAAAATTTAATGCAAACAAGCGATTTTGAAAATGAATACACAAAAATCAGTTCAAGAAATCAAACCACTAAAACCAGCCGCTCCAACCGACCCGACCAACCCAACCAAGTCGGTTTGTTTTAGGGATGGCAATGGGCCGGGTATTGGTAATCATATACCCATACCCGGTTATAAAATCGTGTCCCATACCCGACCCAATACCCGTCGGGTATTAGGTATACCCGCGGGTATAGGGTATACCCATTAGTTTGTTAAAAAATATACTTTGGGATTTCTACATACATTTTTTTACTATTATAATTATTATATAATTTTATTTATACAACTATTATAAATTAAAAATGTAGATTACATACATACACATAAGTTTTATCATAAATTAATAATAACTTTACCATACTTATACACTTACATAAAGATACTTCACAACATACAAAATGTAAATACTATTATATATATACTTCACAACATACAAAATATAAATACTATTATCAAACGCATATACGAAAAGAAAATTTATTTTTTTCACGTTATGAACATACTAAAATAAATTACTAATGGACAAGGGTTAATGAAAAAAAATATAAATTAAAAAAATCAGGTATATGATCGGGTATATAGTTCGGGTAAACGGGTATGTGGTTTCGGGTAATCAGGTCGGGTATCACCTAATCCCATACCCGACTCATACCGCGAAAATTTTTAAAACTAATTCTACACCCGGCCCAATACCCGTCCCATTTGTGTCGGGTTTCGCGTATACCGCCGGGCTCGGGTATTTTTGCCATCCCTAGTTTGTTTATCATATTTTGAAACCATGTACACCTCTAAATACTAGAATATGACATCCAAACTGCATTATACCATTGAGTCTCTTTCTTTACTTTAAAATCTACAAGGTTCACTAAGGATTTACAATTCTAGTCAGTGTCCAACTAAACTTCCAAACCAATGTTATATGAACAAATCAAACAATACTTATAGTCAAATATATATCGGAGCTTGGACCCCAAGAATGAACAAATTTCATACCAATTACCGAATAACTAACTCACTTGAGATATATGAAAGTCTTCAGGCAATTGGAAACTGTTAGCTGCCCCAAACTTTTTTTGTGCTTCGGATATGTCTTCAACAGCCTCTTCTTCATCACTATCACACTCGTTATCCTTAGGCGTGCGAGGGGTAGAAGGGTCATTCACACTTTTGGATGGGTGGTTTCCGGTTGCTAGCATGCTCACTTGACCAGAACATGAAATCTCTATAGTAACAGTGTCGTTTTCTTTAGGCAGAGGTTGTTTCCATGGCTCCCCGTCCATCCTCATGAATGTATGGTCAGTTGCACGCTTACGAAATTCGAAACGGATTCCTCTTGCCTGCAAATATAGTTTCAGTAATGGGTCAAAATAGGCCGGGCCATTTTAAGCTAAATATTTCTACCCGTTTGAAATGTTAGAGATAACATTATCTGAATCAACACCTAAGTAAACCAAAGTTGTTGATGGCAAATAGCAATAAGGTACCTATATGCTACATAGCGAATAACGATAAATAGCGGGCGCTATTTTATAAATAGCAATAAACTAGAAAAAAAATTATATGTATATTATATCAAAATACTCTGGTATATACGCTATTTTACATGTATATTTAACTAAAACCTAAAACCAGCTATTTTATAGCTATATTTAATCTCTATTTATATTTAATAAAAAAAATTGAAATCCGGCTATTCTTGCTACATACCTTGTAGCGACCTTCGACCTACACGCTACGCTATTCGCTATAGCGACCGCTATTGACAACTATGAAGTAAACGTGTCAAAATTTGCAACTCTATTTTGATGGAAAAAGTTAAGATAATAATTAACTAGCTACCTGTGCAAGACGGGTCCCATGTCCAGCTGGAGCGTATAAAACAGCGCCATGCCAAGCATTTCGGAATCCAACAATCTCGAGAAATCCATCATCAACATACGGAACTGTCCATTCTTTCTGTTAGTTATAAATATTTGATCAAGAAAAATTAATCAGCAGCCGTTAGATCAGAAAAGGTCAAAGATTCATAAAAGTAAAAAGTCAAAGACTAACCCCACTGAGTCTCCTTTTGCTTGGCATGCCCCATGGATTAAGTCCACCGGAAAAGCTAGGCAAGTTGAGGCAAATAATTGACCGTATGCTGCATAAACAATCAAAAAGTATATTCATCGCTGAGTCTAATAATAAACATGTGACATTCATTAGTGCATTTACTTATACTGAACTGATTTTGGTTATGTCTAATCTCTAATGGGTCAAATGGGTTAAGAAAACTTACAAGGTAACAGGTCAAATAGGTTACAAAAAACTTACAAGAAAACAGGTCAAATGGGTCGGAAGTCACGAAAAGTGTATTTTTAATGCATAGAACCTCCCAAATCATTTTATTCACAAAAGTATATTATTACTAAGAGTAAAATGCCATTTTCATCCCTGAGGTTTGGTAACTTTTGCGACTTTCGTCCAAAGGTTTGTTTTAACGTATCTGAATCCAAAAGGTTGAAATCTTGCCATTTTCATCCGGCTTGTTAACTTCATCCGTTTTCTCCGTTAAGTCAGGGGTATTTTCGTCTTTTTTCTCCATTAAGGGCATTTGAATACTTATACATTATGCTAAATGCGTGTACATAAAGTGAAAAGACCAAAGTGCCCTTTAAGTGAACAAAAAAGAGGGAAATACCCCTGACTTAACGGAGAAAAATGGATGGAGTTAACGAGTCAGACGAAAGTCGCAAAACTAGCCAAACCTCAGGGACATAGTTATCGATAGCGGCCATAGCGACCGCTATCGCGAATAGCGTTGCGAATAGATGTACCTGCGCTATTTGGATCTCGCGGCTGAAAAGCGTGAAAAATAGCGACCTCCGGCGATGAATTCCGGCGCCGGCGCTGCTTTTTGGCCGGAAACATGTGAGAAGGAGAAGCGACCAGGAAGAAGAAGCGACCAGGAAGAAGGAAGAAGATGCAGACAGCGGCGTGTTTAACAATCCTAGGGTTAAATAACTTTAGTATTTTAACATTTAACCCCTCTATCTTTCACCAGTTTATATTTAGCCCCTAAAACTTATAACTTTTACATAAAAAAGTGTAAAATTAGTTTGTGTATTTAAACATTTAACCCCCTCTATCTTCACTAGTTCACATTTGGTCCTTAAACTTCTGAATTTATGCATAAAAAGTATAAAATTAACATTATATACATATATAAATTATAAATATCTATATTTTTTATTTTTAAAATTTTCTACTACCTTATCGCTATACATAAAATAGCGGGCGCTATTTCATCGCTATCGCTACGTAGCATATAGGTACCTTGTCGCTATTTGTCGCTATTCGCTATCGATAACTATGCTCAGGGATGAAAATGGCATTTTATTCTATTATTAATTGATATAACTTTTGTAATCGTATCTCACACACTATTTTTTTGGGTTGATTCAGATCCTATACCAAAGATGGTATGTTTTAATCCGAACCCATGTTGACTCATTACCCAATCCTCTGATCGAGCCATTTTGTCACCTTGAGGTGCATTAGTTGATTTAAACATAATTCAACTACAATGGCTTGCCTTGCAGGCATAATATCATGATGGTCAAAGATATACTAGCTGTCAATTAAGTTACCAGCTTTAGTTGCTTTTAACTAAAAGAAACAAAGAAAAAAAAAGTGAGATAAGTATCGAACTTACGTGGGAGGTATGTTGAGGGGTTCCCACAGACCTGGCTTTTTCAAGATAGAAACCTGAGCCAGTTGTGCTATATTCCTGTCATAAGAGCACATAATGTGAATTAAAAATAATCAATCTTCAAACCTTGGTTTTAAAATGCGTGATGCGCTGATGAGAGCGCATCGCCTTATTAGCTGATACGTCGCATTTACATGATGCGAGAATATTGCGCCAATGTCACATAATGCGCTCCAATGCACGCATCATTGTTTGTTATGTTTCTTTTCCAGATTTTATGAAATGGGTTGGGTTTTTTTCATTAATTAATATCTTAGTATGCTTGATTTGGACCATTATGGTTCCTAAACACTTTTTGTGGTTCTAGAAACATTTTACTATGCTTGATTTGAACCAAAAAGCACTACTCTTATCTTCTTATTACTCCAATTGTTTTAGTTTAAGTATGTTTATATAAGTTGTTACGTACAAATAATTTTTTAGTAAATTTTTGTAAAGAGCGCATCGCATATACGCTCGCATCACGCATCAGATTTTTGGAGCAAATGCATTGGAGCGCATCACGCAATTTAAAACCAATCTTCAAACTAACATAAATTTAAAAATTAAAAGATATTTTATTATCACTGATTAAGGAAAATCATTTAATTTGAATCCTTACCATGTAGATGGATGAGAAAGTGAAGCCCAAAACCATCCTTGTGAACATGTGAGCTTTGCATACGTGCTCTGATCATAGAGAAGTTATGCGACAAGAATAAGTAAATAAGTACACGACTTACAAAAGAGAAAAAAAAAAGCTATTTTGGGACACGAAAAAATGGTAAAGTGGACGGTACTTCTGAGATGATGGGCCCAATAAGTTAGTAATGATCCATAAAAAAATTACCAAAAGAGGATAACAGTTTAGTATCTGAAGAAGACATTTATTCAACACAAATTTTTAGAAAGACTAGATAACAAAGCAAAACCATCCTTGTGAACATGTGAGCTTTGCATACGTGCTCTGATCATAGAGAAGTTATGCGACAAGAATAAGTAAATAAGTACACGACTTACAAAAGAGCAAAAAAAAAGCTATTTTGGGACACGAAAAAATGGTAAAGTGGACGGTACTTCTGAGATGATGGGCCCAATAAGTTAGTAATGATCCATAAAAAAATTACCAAAAGAGGATAACAGTTTAGTATCTGAAGAAGACATTTATTCAACACAAATTTTTAGAAAGACTAGATAACAAAGCAAAACCTGGTTAGACATCTGATTTTTAAATTTTTCGGGGTGTAATTTTCTTTCTGTATGAAACCCGTATGACACTTGAGCATCCATTCCTAAAATATTAAACAGCAGAAGATAATTAGGACCTTAAACTCAAGAATCGATATGGTGACAACAGGATTTAAAACACTCACCCATACTAAAGTAGTTCCAAAATCCTCCACGAAATGTGCGGTACCCATCCTGCAAAAAACATATAAAGCAAGAATACATCAATATAACAGAAGCAAAAACACGAGATTTCATTAAACAATGCTAAAAACGGAAAGGTGTTTCTAATGTCATGACAGACACGATTTATTGATCTTTAAGTACAATTGTAAGAAACATAAAAAAGTTATGAGAAAAGGTTGGTACCTCATCTGATTTGGAGTCACGGTGGACTGCATGCAAAGAGTGCGGTAGGTCCAAAGGTGGTATTGGGTCACAGGCACCTGCGTCTCCTGGAACTTTCATTCGCATGAGAACATGCCAGCTGGAAGCACAAAAAATGTAAATTTAGCAACTTTTACTTTTAATATATAGAGTATAAGGTGTGTATAATCAAGTTTGTCTTTAATCTGCACAAAGTTGCAGCTTTCCTGATTGTCAATTCACTTCAAATCAATTGGCAGTTACTCTTGTGAATCCATATTCCAAAAGTAAAATATGACTTCAAATGATGCAAGCGAAGATGAATTTAAATCATCTAATACAAGAAAAAAAAATTATTTTTTAAACAAAAAAAAAACTATATTTGGAGAATAAACATCAAATCTTTTCGCTTCTAGATTGGTCAATTTTATTCGAAATTAAACAAGATATACATCATTTATTATGCCACCAGACCATCTTGACGGATAGATACCAGCAAAATTCAAATTATGATTTCCTATTCTTTTCTTTCTTATGCAATATTAAAAAAGATGGATAAAATAAAAGACCTTACCTATCAACCTTCATCTCTTTAGCATCTTTCACTAAATTCAGAAACATCTTCACAGATTCAAGGTCTGTGCCAGGGTTTTTCTTCCCCTATAAATCAACATAAATAATGTTAAGCTTCTCATTCATACCAAACAATTTCACCAACTCAACTTCAAAATGTCAAATAATAAAAAAATTAGGACCATCATACCCAACCGAATGCAAATGGTAGATTGTTTCCAGTTCCTAGCGGCACTGTGGCGACCGGAGGCGGCTGAGCTAACTTTAGATCAGATACCACTCCAAGAATCCAACCGGCAGTTCCGTCACCACCTGCAACCTAATACACACACGTCTCATAAACAATAGTAACAATAAAATGATAAAAAATAAAAAAACAAAAGATAACGCTAAACAAACTTACTATAATCCTTAACTTCTTTTGGATTTCAGGGGCCAACGAATCTCCATCATGCTTAAGTTTCTCTATATTAAAATATAACCGGTGTAGCACCTTATCCGGAGCATTTTCATTCAAATCAAACACCTTTAACACCATAAAAAATCAGAAACACACGTATAAATAATATCAATATCCGCATACCCCGCCCTGTGTAACGAAAAATAACTAACCTGATTTTTGTTCAGGAGCGTTTGGTAGCTGATCAAAAGCTCTCCACCAAGCTGACCACCGCTTCTCGAATTAACAAAAACTACCACCGGAGAAGCAGGCGCACGCGAGGGCTGTTTGACTTCCGATCCATATAACAACACGTAATCCGGTATCAAAAAGTCCTTTAAGCTGTCATCCTCAGGATCACAGGTTACTGTTTCATGACTGCAAGAATAAATGAATAATCTGATTCTGTAAGTTTCTAATTTCTTTAAAATTCTTTTCAACCTTTAACAATTTTTTAAAAGGTAACTTGTGGAACAAGAAAGAATGATTTCATAATATTCAAATTGATCCACTTGCTTTAAGCTTTAACAGATACACAAAGAACAGATTCCTTTGTTAACAAGAATCTGTATTCAACAACAAGTCAACGAATAGATCTTAATCAAAAACCAAAACCTAATTACACAATTAACATTCATCAAATTCATCAAATCATGAAATTAAACTGAAATTAACAAGGAATACGAACCCTAGGGTTTGGATAAACTGCATTACCTGTCCGATCGAACCTTCAAATCCTTAGCCATGAGTCTGAAAACTGTACGGAGAGTAGACATCGATTTGAACAAATGCATCAAATTATACACAAATATATACAATATATATATACAGAATCTGGAAAAAGTGAAGAAAGTAGAATAGAAAAAGGTAAGAAATACCTGTATGTATGCAAATCCAATTGTTCACTCAACCGATTGGAATTAATTAATAATAATATTATTGTTATTGGGAGCAGGTACGTGAATTTATTTATATGAATTTTGAAGAAGAAGAAGAAGAGTGTGAAACGGGAAGGTGATCGGAAAGAATGAATGTATGAATAAAATAAATAATTGGTCGGAGGGAAAATGAGTTTTATTTCAGGTGTAGATGAATGAAGAGGTCAATTGGGTCGTAACGCGTGAATTTAGGAAGAAGTTAAACCCCTGATTTTATCGTTTTTTCGGTTCTTGTGTTGACAAATATTTGAATATTTTGTGTCGTTGGTTTCAAAAACAAATGTTGGATCGAACATTTGTCTTTTTAAGGTTCTATATGTAAAAGATAAAATATATTTATTTGTTCATTCAGAGCTTTTTAGGGGTTCAACATTAAGTAATTTGTTTAGCTTTTAATGGTTCAAACATTTTAGTGGTTCAACATTAAGAGTAGATGGTTAAGATATCTTAGTAGTTCAGACTGTTTGTTTCGCGAGTAGATAGATGTCTGAATGGTTCATGCATTTGCCTCTGAATGGTTAAGGATTATACTGAATCTGAATGATTAAGACCTACAATCGGAATTGGTCAGACATGTCTGAATGATTTAGACATTTGCCTCTGAATTGTTAAGCATTATACTGAATTTGAATATTAAGATCTATAATCTGAATTGGTCAGACATTTGCCTCTGAACGGTTAAGAATTATTCTGGCTCTTAATGATTCAGACCTCTTACTGGTTTAGCACTTAATGGTTAAGACATCTTATTTGTTCACCACTTAACAAGAAAAGTAATGAATCATGAGATGAAACAAAACACATTTGGTCTTGTCATAGTAAAAGTTGGATAAACACTTTAACATTTCTCTTTTATTTATCTCTATCTTATATTAGTTGTCATCCAATGTTGTTTCAGAAACTTGGTGGGTCACGTATCTTATGTTTCTCAGTGTGCCTACTGCCTACAGGCCGATGTATTGGGTCAGATACGGACCCAGTCAGTCGAATTGGGTATGTGTCGGATTTAAGAACATATCCCTTCACTTTAACGGGTATAAGGGCCTTTAGACTCACTAAAGTTAAAAGCCTATCAACTACATTTCTTCTAACAAAAAAAATTGTGATACTAAGTTTTTGTCAATTTTGACACATTTGATTGTTGGTTTGGTTTTGTGTTTTTTTATTGTAAAATTCTAATCTCTATCTATATCTTTATTCTCTATATTTAATAAATAAAAATTCTATGGGACACGTTTGACAATTGACACTCCTCATCTTTTGTGCCTCGTCCACTTTTTTTCTCTGTCTATCTCTCTTGTTAATTATACATATTTCGTTAAATCTTTTTATATTTTTTGTTTGTCGTCTCTATCTCTTACTAACTAATAATAACTAGCAGACATCCTCGCGCTCCACTGCGAGCTTTCGGTCGATATCGGTTTGGTTCGTTACATTTTCTGGTACGATTCCGGTACTTGGTATAGCTTTGGCTATAGTTTACATTACCAAAAAATATTCTATTGTGATACCTCCAGAAAACCATAAAACAAATATTTTCGGTTGTGGCATGCACGTGTCAGTGGTTAAACCGTTCATATGGACCATCAATTTTACTAATATATATGATAATGATAAATTTTGTATTAACTGAGAAAAGTTGTAAATCATTCATGAGAAAATAAATACTTTTATTTAGCATGTATATAATAAAAAAAAATCAAATATTTACTTTTAAAAAATTACCAAAAAACAACATAAAAAGCCTAATGGATCGTATGTAGACACCACCTAAAATTTACCATTCTTCACCACACTCAAGCTTCAATTGTTGACAAACTTTAGAGGGTAAAAAAAGTAACATAAGAAACCTAACGGACCATATATGTAGAAGTCGGGGAAGGATCCACTAAAAAGTGGATTTTGCCTAAGTGGCCTAAGAAGGATTGTGATGATGACATGTGTCACTCCTAATAAGTAGAAATGAAGGGCATTTTGGTCCTTATAAATAGAAGTGAAAATGACATTTGGCACCCCTTTTGTTTTTTAAAAATACAAAAAAAAATCTAGTAAAAAAAATCTAGCACAAAAAATATAATACAAAAAAATATAGCACAAAAAATGTAGTATAAAAAAATATAGCACAAAAAAATCTAGTACAAAAAATATAGCACGAAAAAATTCAGCAAAAAAATGTAGTACAAAAAAATCCAGCACAAAAAATTGAGAAAAAAAAATTAAGTCAAAAAAATTCAGCACAAAAATATAGTACAAAAATCTAGCACATAAAAATATTATACAACATAGAAATACAACACATTTTAGTGGGGTTTTTTAGTCTTCATATTTTATATAGCAATATGGTACTCAAATTAAAGATAAAAAGACGCTCGATTTTACGGTGAATTTTTTATAAAAAAATAATGTCGTATAAAAAAGTTATGAACGTTTAAAAAATGGGGGTAGAACATGCATGTGCTTTGCATGTGGAGAGAGAAAGTCCATAAATAGGATTTTTCCAAGATACCATTGCACTCATTCTTTCTCCTACACTTTCATCTTAACCATTGATTTGAAAAATGAATGGTTAAGATTACTTCTCATCCTACTTAGGCAAAATAAACTTTTTATTTGATCTTACCCCTGTAGAAGTCATCTAAAGTTATTGTTTCTTTTTATCTTATGAATTAATACTATATATAGAATTTATATAATTCATTTTAAAAGATGTTTTTCATTTTTTCAAAAAGTTATGTTTGTACATATTTTTTTTTATAAATTGAACACTAGCTTACAAACCCGTGTATTACACGGGTTGAATGACAAAAAATATAAATTATAAACTTGTATATAATCATTATTAGATAAAATAGTAAAATAAAAGAACAGTTATATTTTCAGCTATTCAAAATAATTTTCTAAGTTTTCACTTCTCTCTTGAGATACTACAATCCAACTTATTATATGACTTAAAAGAAGCAACACTAAAAAAATAAATAATGATAATAAAATTGTAAGTACTTTTAAAAATAATTATAAGTTATGAGGTTAGGCTAAATTAATTGTAATTAAATTCCACTATTTATATTAATGACATAATAAATACTCCGATATAAATATTAATTGATATTAATATCATCATAGTATAGTAAATATTACATACATTTATATTAATTATAGATAATTATTAATTAAATTTAAATTTATGTGTTTATCTCTAACTATATTATACTATATTTTTTGTGTATAAAAAAATTAATATGTAATATTATTATTAAAAGTGAGAACACACTAGAGAGTCACACTAATTATCCATAAAACATGATCTAATATGATGACAAGTGTCTCCCAAATGTTTTCTTTTATTACTAGGTTAGTTACCCGTGTAAAACACGGGCTGAACTAATATCTTTTGTTAATATAGGTTATAAATAAAAATACAAGTATAAAAATACAAAATTGTAATTAGTATTAATACTTACAAATTTAAAAATAAAAATATGAAAGTAATTCATAGGTGATAGGAAGTATGCAAACGTAGGTTTCATTTTATCATGTTTCTTTTAGTATTTAATTTAGTAGCAGTAGCCATTTCCAGTATTTCTATTTTCAATTTCCCTGTAAGGGGGAGAGGGTGGTTATCACTTGCAAAAATTCCATCACTCAAAACATCCAATCAAGTTCCGTCATATCATCAACCATTATTCCATTACTCACAAACTTTTTTAGTGGCAATGGTTAGGGCGGCAAACCAGGTGGTAAAATATAAACTTAAAGCTATATTTTTAAAATAATAATATAATAGCTGTATTTATTTTAAAAGATTTAGGAAGTTGGCACTTGAACACAATAGGCGAATTCCGACTGACCATTCATCTAACACGTCTGACCCGTTTCATTTTAGCTTCATTTTAGCTGATCGTTTAGTACTTTATTCGTTTGACCCGTTACCACAATAACATACGTGAATTGACCCGTTTCATGATCAAAATATTCATGATATCTTACATGAGAAGCAGACAATTGTTCTATTTAAGATTGTAAAGAACACAATGTTCTATCTAAGATTGTTCTATTTTCATAAAAACCCAGAACTAAAAGATTTCAATTTATAAGTTGAATATATATGAAACCCTAAAAAACGTCCAATTTAAGTACCAACCATTCAAACAAAAAAAATAATTTCCTCCGAAATACACAAATAGCACCAAACCCGATCACCAATTCTATTACCTAATATCAAAACAATACACACTATCATCAATAACTCATAAACAAAAACATTATTATATTTACAAGGAAGAACCCTAAGGAATATCTTGGATAAAAATTCACAAAAAGGAAAATGATTCAGGAGCGCATTTGATGGTTAAAGCATAAAAGCACCAAAATTAGGGCATGAAAGAAATGCCAGGAAGCAGAGGTGTTTTATCCCAAAAAAAAAATCCATTGGTGCTGCGTTTTCAATTTGACCTTCTTTGGTGCGAGTTCGTGCTTCGATTTCTTCCGATCCATTAAGGGATTGAATTTCAGATTGTAATGCATTTGTTGTGAGAATTCATTTTTAGATGAAAAGAAGAAAGTGACAGCCGCTTGATTTTGTAAAAAGAGATCATGTATTGAATTGAAATGGAAATAAAAGACGTAAATGAAATTAAAAAAAAAAACCTAATACCTCTCTCACCATGACGCATGTCAACTATATAGACAACCATTAATTGAGTAAAATCAAAGGTGGGAGGCTGATTAACTTACACGTGTATATTATTTTTATTTATATGTATAGAGAGAGATATAGTCTTATTATATGACTTAATAACACTAAAACTAAAAAAATAATGATCATAAAATCGTAAGTACTTTTAAAAATAATTATACGTTATGAGGTTATGCTAAATAAATTGTAATTAAATTCTACTATGTATATTAATGAGATAATAAATACTCTGATATAAATATTATTTGATATTAATATCATCATAGTATAGTAAATATTACATACATTTATATTAGTTATAGATATAGATAATTATTAATTAAATTTGAATTTATGTGTTTATCTCTAACTATATTAATTAATATTATACTATATTATATTTTGTGTATAAAAAAATTAATACGTAATATTATTTTCCCTATATTAATTTATAAGTTTACTTTGTGAGGTATTTTTACTATTCATTTTTTTACAAGTTGATGATGCATAGTTTGACTTAGTTTACAAGTTAGGGAAGCACTCATAGGACCTATCAAACTTAATTTGAATTCTTGAGAGTTGATGGGTTTCAAGTAGTTTTGTTTGTGGCAGTGCATGTTGACATAATAGATATTTAAGTAACTATTTATTTAGCTTAATTGATGGTATTTGTTGGTTTCAGAAAATGGTTATATTCTAAATATTTCTTACATGTAATTTATGTATTTGTATTTTGTTATTTTTATTACTTAATTGTATAAAAACATAAATACTTATTTTAAAGTTTTAAATGTAGCATGTTTTAAAATTATATTTTTTTAGTTTTTAATAAAGGAAAATGACCAACAAACTTTATCTACGCGTACATGTAGTTTCAAGTGTTTCTTCTTCGTTTAATATGGTCCCACATTTTACATACTAAAATTAAAGTATAGGTAACTTAATTTTCTAGATTTCTAAACACATGTTACATTCGGATAGTCCATGTGGTTTACATAAATTACGTATATAATTACAAAACTGCCGCAAAGCGTGGGGTCCTTATTACTAGTTATTAAAAGTGAGCAGGCACTAGAGAGTGACACGTGTACAAAAAGATTTTCATTTATTTGATATTAATTAATAATTAATATCATCATAGTATAGTAAATATTACATACAATTATATTAGTTATAGATAATTTATTAATAAAATTTGAATTTATGTGTTTATCTTTAACTATATTAATTAATATTATACTATATTATATTATATTATATTTTGTGTATACAAAAATTAATATGTAATGTTATTATTAAAAGTGAGGAGGCACTAGAGAGTGACATGTGTACAAAAAGATTTTCTTTTATTAGTATACTAGGTTATTTACCCGTGTGATACACGGGTTGAACAATTTAAGTTGTATAAGACATAAAAATATAATAAAAATTATGAACAATAAATTGCATTACATAGCTTTTGCTCAACAATAATTGTACATAAAAGTTGTCACACCATAGTAGCTAATTCCAAACAAAATGGGATTGTGTTACCATTAAATCGACTGTAAATGTTGAAACATTCTATTATATTAGAACTTGTAAGCACTAAATTCATCAAATAAAAAATACAAAGTTACAATCTTTTTTTTTTAATTCGTGTTTAGTATTGTTGGTAAAAGCTATATGGTTCTACAATAATTGCATTACAAACCAAACATAAGATGATGACATATCAAAAAATGAGAAAAAATGTATCCATCAAAGTCATGTGTGAAATAAACTACATGTGTACCTCAATTGCATGGACAACATATTACTATATCCATCGACTCTTGCCACATAAAGTGCAGTTTGACAAACATCATTCATCATCATCGCATTAGAGGAAAACTGAAATAAAAAAAATAAAAAATTAGTGTAAGCAATTATGATCAAGCAACTTGACCCATTAAATAAGGATACTTTCCAATATCAACCAAGAGACATATTTCAAATATCTAAAATTAAGAAAACAGTGTAGCAAAAAAAGCATAACACACACAACACTAATACAAGAATAAGTGGGTTAACTTCTTGATTATGGCTGCCTTTATGTGCAAACAACCAAAAAATATTCGGACAGCAACAGAGTAGTTAAATGGTGCTTTATCATGGTATGGTGGATTCTCTCGAGATCGGGCAGCTTTCGAGTACCCGACCTAACTCCACCACCGCTGCCATACGATCTACCACTGCCACCACCAAAAGAGCTGAAGATATTATCAAATCTACCCACATTATCGCCAAACATATTGCTCGAAAAGCCCGTTGTTCTGACACTTCGACAGTCTCCGCCGACCCGAAAACTCAGCGATCATGTCATCCATGTTGAATGTGATTCTGTGAATAGGCTAAAATTCGGAGAAAATACAAAATAAAACTATAGAGCAATGTGTCTAATTACGATAGAATATAAGATGTAACTAAAACAGATTTTTATGTTATTTGAAATCAATATATGTAGTAGTACATACAATCAAATTAAAATTACATGATATAGTTATAAGCTCAGGGTTGTGATGGCATAGCAAGTGAAGATAGATTTATGTAAAGCTATAATTAACTAATAATATCCGTACCTTTAATTTGGACTTGAATTTGTTTAAACAAAGAACTCACATTATAACGTGTCCTCAACCAAACCGATCACACAAAATAATATCTGTACCTTTATTGCTTGCCAAAGCATGTTTCTTAAACGTGTCCTCAACCAAACCGAATGCACACACAACACTCACCGAACCGTATTCGGGTGTAACCAAATTAAAAATGCCTAAGATAAAAGCCCTACTCAAACATATTAAAAAAACAGAAGTTGCCTATATTGTTCCCATGTAGGAGTGTTGAAAGGCTAAATAAAGTCGGATATTAAGATGTGCAGGTTGCGACATATGATATGTGGAGGCCATCCAACCACTCCATATCTTTTGAGCTAGTCTAGTTGATTGGAAACGAAAGATATTGTGACTCAATTTTGCAAGAATACTCAAACTGATGCTATGACTCAATTGTGAAATAGTGGTTAAACAACATTACATAACATTTAAACTTTATAAGGTGCATCGTGTGTAAACAATAATATTGTGTAAACTTTGTTAGACAAAGTCCATATAGCAGTTTAGCCTATAAAACAATAATATGTGTGGATCAATATCTATAGGCTAAAAAAAGATTAGCAAAACAATAATATTAACAACAGCAACAACATACCTTGTGAATTTAATTCACATAAATGCCAGATGTAAGCCATGGGAACATAAAAGGAATTAAATAGTCAATCTCAATCGAGCAACCTTGAATCGTTTGGAGCTATCAAAACCTGGAATGCTAGAATTATGAATCAGAAATTAGAAATTGAAAAAAAGAAAAACCCCGAAGAGATAAAAACAAAGTACTGATTTTAGTTCAAGTGGAATCAAAGGAGTTTTAAACAAACCTAAGCAAAAAATCGAAACATGATAAACCCTAAGGACTCAACAATTTAAACAAAAAAAACACAAAATAATCATTGGGAGACCGAACGAACTTGCGATCAATTGTGGGATCGGATATTAGAAAGGTACTCCTTGGAAGATTGTGTTGCCTTCAATATTTTGGGGTATTCATGTGGACGACATTTAGGGTTTCAGTCTGATGAAACATAAAAGAGAGGAAGTAGCGAATCATGATAAACCCTAAGCATTCAACAATTAACCAAAAAGAAACACAAAATAATGATTGGGAGACCGAACAAACCTGCGATCAATTGTGGGATCGGATATTAGAAAGGTATTCATTGGAAGATTGTGTGGTATTCATGTGGACGGCATTTAGGGTTTCAGTATGATGAAACATAACAGAGGGAGAAAGTAGCGAACATAATATTTGATATGGGTCGGGTCCCCAAAAATTGATCCAATCATTTGAGCGGGAAACCCACAAAAACAATGCCCTAAGAATTGGACACGTGTCTCACAATTAGTTTTATTTATTATATATAGAAGATAGGAAGATTTCTCTCATTTTTTTGTTTTATCATTTAAAAAAAATATATGATTTTTCATGAATTATTAATATCTATTAATTATTAATTAATATCTATTAATATCACAATGGAAATGAATAGTTATTTTGAGATGTGGTTTGCTTCTATTGATTGATTTGGGCGGTCATACATACGTGTCTATTTTACCCTACTGGCCTTTATATGCATATGCAAACAAAACAGGTGGCTAGAGAGAACCCCAGCCACCGAGTCACCGGCGACTGGTCCGCGATAAAGAGAGAGAAAGGCACGGTGGCTGAGGCTCTGCCGGACACGCTTGGATACGGCAGCCACCGCCGGCGGTTTGAAGTCATGGTGACAATGAATACTGATTTTGCAGATCCCCAACCATTCATTTTAATCCTGTGGTGTAGATGTGATTGAACTGGGATTGATTAAGGTGGACGGTGGCTTCATGGCCTCCATCTCCGCCAAACAACACGCATCTCATTCTGGTGATGTTTGGTCCTCTTCTATCCACTTTCTTCCTGCAAGAGAGAGAATAGAAACCGATGGGTTTCCAATGATCTTCTTGAACCCATTTTCAACCTATGTGTTTCCGGCTAAAATCGTTGATTCATACTCTGATCAATCTCCAAAACATGGTAGTCTTTGATTTTAGTGTGTATGTTGGCAAGGCAACACGGATTGTGGTGCAGCCATCGATCCACTATGTAATCTAAACAACTTCTTTCACTCAGATGAACAAAGAAATGAGGCGATTTCAGAGGGGATGGTTTCTTAGGGTGGTTGCCCTTCTCAATCAAGTCCGATTTTGACTTAATTCAAGTCAGCCATCCTTCTTTGACGCCCATGATTTTCTTAAATCACCAACAACCCTTCATCTGACACACACAAAATCACACAGATTCAGTGTGTTGTTGCTGATATGATTATTGTTGTTTATTAGAATAAATTACATGGGTTAAGTTCAAGATTATTATATTTTGTCTGTTGAAGATGGAAATAATATTCATTTTGAAAGAGGCTATGATGATGAGTTTCAATGCGTCTGAGTTAATTCTAGCAAATGTGAGATTTTCCGCATCTTGGCGGGGCAACCGGATGGTTATGTGATTCATCTCTGTTTTCACATGACAACCGGTAAGTATGCAGCCAAGGCAGATTTATCCTCTTTGCTCGATTGTTTACACATCTGAGTCTCATAATCGTTTTTCCCAAATTTTAATTACTCATTGGTCCTATCTCTGGAACGCGTACGGTTGTTTTTCGGAATCTTTCGGTTAAATAAGTGGTTGCTGTTGTTGTGCCTACTGTGGCAGATAAAAATCATGGATTAAGTTCTAGATTATCATTTGATGTCTCTTGAAGATGAAAATATGATCCATTTTGAAAGGGGCTATGATGATGAGTTTCAATGCTCCTGAGTCAATATGAGAAAAGATGAGATTTTGCGCCATCTTTCCGGGGCAACCGGGCCAGTCATGTGAAAAACTGAAAATCTGATTTGACTCTGCTTTCACATGGCAACCGGTAAGTATGCAGCCATGACAGATGTATCCTCTTTGTTCAATTGTTTACAGATTTGAGCCTCATATTTGTTCTCTCTCAGTTTCTTTACAAATTTTTGATGTTTTATGTATTCGTATTCATATTTCAGTTGTGGTTAAAAAAAATTGATCACTCATTGTTTCCAAGCTTGATGAGTTTGTTAGCTACTAACCAACGCCGTGAGGATGCTGATTGAAGACGACTGACTAGAGACACTACTGGTGATGAAATTTCTTTTGTGCATTTTTATGTGTATTCGTTTTTATGATAGGATGTTGTTTACTTATATAAACATGTCTTGCAAAGGGGTAAATTGATGAAACAGTAGAATACGAAACATATAACAGTAAAAAGTTTACCTTAAATTCATGGTAAGCACTAAGCAGTAAAAAGTTATGGGACTGGCATGTTTTTTCTTAAATTTAACCACTGATGTGTGTTTTCAAGTTCAGAATCGGATTGCAAAATAGCCGCTAAACTGATCTATTGAACAGGTAGGTACATATTACATATGTGTATGCTTAATTTTGCTATTGAGTACGATTTGAGCACCTGTGTTATCTATAATTGAGATTTATTTACGTTGTTCACACTTTTGTCAACGTCTATGCAGGTATTAATTTTTTATTTGCGTTTTGGCGGAATTGAATGCAGCCCATGAACTCAGAATTCAGCCTTTACGCTCTATGGTATAGGTTTGGGATTTGGTAATTTTGTAATATAATCGCTCTTTGGGTTTCCTAATCTTCAATAGGTAATTGGACTTTCTGTTTATGAACATATTTCTGTACTTTTTTGAAGGATTTGAGAGCCGACAGAAACGGAATATTCTAATTCAAGACGCGAATGAACAAAAGGAGGTGGTCGCCAGATGGTAATTAGTCTTTGATTACACTTCTTGGCTTATGGAGGTCCACCTATCGCTATACTGACGGTAATCAGTCTGTGATCAGGAATGAAGTTGTGGGCTTAGCGGCTAAATCACGCACTCGGAAACAGGTTAACGTGCTTAACATTTTTGGTCTTAGCTTGATTGGTTTTAATTGTTTTATAGCAATTTGACTGTTGAATTTATGCTTGAATGTAGTTGGTTACATTGTGGGATGTTTTGAAGCCAATATAATACATATGCAGCAGTATAGGATTTAGGGTTACTATTGTTAAAGGCTATGCTAAAAGCCTTACTGTCAAAGATTAAAATTCTATACAAAGTTGTAATAGTGGTGCCGATGGTGGCTAGGGTTTCGGTGAGTCGATTTTGTGTGGTTTTTCCCGACGATGTTGACGATGCTTCTAATTTGGTACTCCGTGCTAGAGCATTAGTGAAACTAGCAGGCAATACAAACACAACCTTTTTTTTCATGTTTTCTGATTTTTTTAGCGAGTTTTACCCTTTTGTTTGACTGTGCTTTTGTTTCATTCACAGGTTTTGTATGGTGTTTGCTTCGGTCGAAAGTTGTTACCTGCTATTTTTTTTCCAGGTTGGTACTTTCTGAGTCCATGTTTGTAGTAGTAATGGCTTACATGTTTTAGTAATTAGGCTTATGTTCTGTGTATGTAGCATCATCTTTAACATTGTGACAACTTACATGTTTTAGTAACTTGGTGGACATACATTCTGTGTATGAAAATACTAATTTATCAACTGTTATGTAATTCCTAGAGCCATCAGCTATAAAGCACAAATGTTAAGTTTACAAGTACGCGTTCGTGTTTTGTTCTATTATAGTCATGTTAAATATAGTTTTTATTCGAAATTAGTAACAGTAACATAACCACATGAAACAGAGTCTACAGAGAGAGAGAGGAGAAGAGATGGGAGACAGACGGGGCAGGCTCTCCGGCGCACTTGGCTCTCTGGCGTCTACATGACAGACAGGTCTGCTGTACATGGTGGTGCAGTTATGGCGGTTCTCCGGCGTCGAAAACAGTGAAGAGGCATCCACCGGACAGAGGCAATCCATCAATATCAACAGCTTATGTATTCTTAATATCAACTTCACAATTATTATTGGTTTGTCAAACGAGCAAGTGACGGGTCAGACGGATATCGAGTAGAATAAGAGTCCGTTTTATAAAAAAATAACAACATATATTATATTTTACCCTACTCCGTTTTTAACGAAACTTTGGTTAAAATGTAGAGAAAAATAAGCTCGTACGATTGTTTTTAATTTTGAATTTTACACTTGTATATGGGACTCACAGTGAACGGAATTGGACCTCCGCTAAACCCAGGCGCAACGCGCCAGGTTGATAGCACTAGTTTGTATAAAAATATGTAATATGTAAATTCTTAGTATTGTTTATATAATATTGTTGATTGTTGATTCAACTCGCATACTACACCAGTTTATAACCTAGCCTTCAATATAAACAATGTTAATACTTTTAATTACCTTCATTAGAAAATTAGGACACTTAAAAAGTGGTTGAGAAATCAACATCCGATTTCCAAATTGCCATACTAATGACTAAACAAATTCAGACCATAAAAAATGAAAACCAGTCCAAATAATTCAGTTACACGTCAATTCATAATCCTAATTTTATATGAGAATACTTTCTAATAAAAGCACCTAACCTAAGACCATCCGTAGTGGGCATGATTCTGACGTTTTTCTCCCCCAATCACCCCCATCACGCCGTAGCCCCACCCCCGGGGCGTTTTAGGGCATTTTCTTTCAAAAAAGGCTTCCAGGCGTTTTCAATCCACGCCCATAATCACCTTACTTGGCCAATCATGTAATTCCAACTTAAATACCTTTATATTTAAATTAAAAAAACAAGAAAATACTAATTAGGTAATCATTGATGGGGCATTATTGGGCATTATCCCACTACGCCCATTTGTGAAAAAAACGCCCATAATGCCCCTTTGCTGACTGGGATGACACGTGTCATAAAATGCCCATAGGTAGAGGCTTTATTCATATGTACCACTACACATGCTCTAAGAATAAAAAAAACAAAATAGGCATGATAGTATAGATCCTATCTCAAATGAGTATACGTTCTCTGCTCAAGAAATCCCTTTTATAAATTTTGAAAATATTTAAATATTTAGACACAAATTCAAATTCAAAACTACTATAAAACTTAAGGAAGAATAGTAACCATTACATTATTTAATCAATGGTTTGAATCATTTATAGCATAACATCAATACAAAATCAGGGATGCTAATTTAATAAGATAGGGGCATAATAATGATTGTTGATATACTCTGTATGTTTGTGTTATATATATATATATACTAGTGGGGAACCCGCGCGTTGCAGCGGAATAAATAATTTCCATTAGTTTTATGTTGGGTTATGAATCACTTAAAAGAATTAGGGGTTTCGCGTTGGGTTAGTTATGATATGTCTTGTGGGTTAGTTATTCAGGAATTTGATCGGTATCAATTCGTTATGGTACTGGCACCACATCTTTGCGACCTTTTTTGGTTGCCATGTGAACAGTTGTTAAACTATACGCATCTTGAAAATCCACACTTCGAATCCGATTATTTTGGTTTTAACTAATCAAAATCACATTTATGTTTAACACTCAAAACACAATATCGACAACTCCATCACGATAGTTAGATTAGACATGCACCCAAACACTCCCCTAATATTTATATTTAAACTCATATAAAGAGGATAAAGAAATTACCAGAGCATACAAATGGGGTCACCTACAAAATCGATTGCGAATCCATAGTCAAACTGTACCAATTTTTTATTTAAGGAGCAACTTTCACCTTCTAACTAATGAGTAAAACATATATGAAAAAATAAATCAAAATGCTTAAGCTAGATTTGCTAACGTCAAGCTACATATGTAAAAAAAAAATATGGAAGGTCACTGACGTTAAGCTTTACAAGATTATATTTAAGGAGCAACTTTCAGCAACATCCATGATCTCAGAAACCGGGTGTTTAGAATTGCAGTCCTGCCTAACTCAATCTTGCAATACTGCAATACAAATTGTATTCATCGTTTTCAGCTAGTGGGTCCTAGGCGTAGGATTAGGGTTAAGGATTTCTAGAAGATATCGCAGTAAGGTCCTAGGCGTTTTTTAGGGACGTAGGTTTTCTTTACTCTTTAAGGGACTTTTCCGGTGATCGCCTGCTTGTGTTTATGCCCAAATGATGTTGTATGCTATTATACTTGATTTACATTATATGGTGTCACTCTGACCACTTTCTTGATATGGTTGACTTCTTATTTCTAGATTCTTTGACTTGGTGTGTTGGTATGCTGTTCGTTTTCGAGCCGAGGGTCTCTCTGGAAGCAGCCTCTCTATCCCTATGGATAGAGGCAAGGTCTGTCTACATCCCACCCTCCCCAGACCCTATAAGTAGCTTTGCTATTTGTGGGATTTTACTGGGTATGGTTGTTGTTGTTGTTTTCAGCTAGTGGGTACAACTTAGATAACAGAATCGTGTCATCTCTGTTTCTAAAAGTAACGCTTCACCTCATCGATGATGTCATCATAGAGTCCTCAAACGTTTTGGAAAAATCAAGGCCCATTGCTTCGTAATCCCGATTGACCATGTAAACCACGTGACTAATTATTGCAAATCTTGCTTCTTCAGGAGTCTCACTCGCGATTCCAAAATTAAAAAAAAAACGCGACATTTCCTTCATGCATGGTTAAATATTTACAGGGCGTGGGTCTGCATAGAAATAAGCGTATTGAGTTACTGTCCGCATGGAAAATTACCCCTTCTTTTAACCTAATTTGAAAAAAAAATTACTCCTATCACACAAGATTACCTATTTTCACAAAAAATGCCATTTTTGGTCATTTATTTGTTACTTTGATAATCAAAATTTCCAAATAATAAAGTACCCAATTATCTAACTAGTATGGTTTCAATAAGCAAAGTTTGTGAAAAACCGGTTAGATGGGACACAGATAGGCACCATAAAATGTGTTTCGTGTCAACCCAACCTGACCCATATAAAAAATATCACATATTTTGACCCAAACCCGTCATAGAACCAGCTCAACTGATCAGGTCGGGTCAGAATTTGTATTCACTGGATCGAGCATTCTGATGTGAAACAAGTTTATTCTCCAACGTTAAAACTCGTCCTTTATTTGAAATGGACCAAAGAAGAGAAGGTGAACGAACCTGAAACCAGTATGAGATCCAGATGATCCGGAGCTCGTGGGTAACCTGTGCGTCAGATAACATCTTCACCATACAACAGATAAACCATTCTTGCCTAAAAATACTATACCCAATTTAACTATTGAATGTAGATACAACAGTTGTTGAAACCATTGAATGTAAAATTTACCACAATTGAAAGTGAAACAGTTGTTGTACATGTCTGGGCCCATGATTGGTACCTCTCTCCAGGCTGCTTGAAATCATTGTATTTTAGGATAAGAGCCTGCACAAAATAATAGTAATAGTAATAATAATAATAATAATAATAATAATAATAATAATAATAATAATAATAATAATCTTTCACGTAACAACTACAGGTCAAATGTATAATATATGGTTTAATCTTTTGGTCCTCTTACCCAAATTAGAACAAAAACTGGACTGACCTGAATCCATTCAGTCCCAAACCAGACTGCACCAAGCATATGTTTTATTGTCCAATTACAAATGTGAACCAACTGCAAAAACTCTTCGTGAAGGCAAATCACCAAAACTGGTCAGCTCAGACCATTGCCATGTATTTTTAAAAAAAAAATGCCAAATATAAATTATAATTGATATACAGAAGTATGGTTAAAGGGCTTCACTCGTACCCAGGACCCAAAACACCAAAAGCCTTCCAACCTGCAGGTTGAGTATCTTCATCGAATTTGCGGTCATGATGGTGGCAGAAAGCGGGTAGTCGCCACCTATCCCGAACCTGAGCCAAAACCAAAAGAAACAAAGCGTACTCATGACCAATTTCGGGCAACAACCAAATAACAAACCCTAAGCAATAGAACAAATACACATGAGCATAAGTGTGATGCCGTAAACCTTCTACTTACCCAGTTTATCACCGAGCCACCCGAAGAACAATTGGTCGGATAGGGTTCCAACAAGAGCGACACCATTTACAGCCGCAGACACGTTCGGATGTAAACATGAAAGGCTGGATATTTTTTTTACATAAAAACTGAAAAAAGCAAACTGGTTTTGGCTGGTTTGACCCGTCCAACCAAGTCCATTAAACTGGCCAAATCAAGTCATGTCGAATGCGAGTAAATACCTGACAGCTGCCAATGTCATGAATGACCACAAACATGTTAGCAGCTGCAATAAGCCATTTAGGCTTCTGTAATGAAATAAGAACATTATCTGCCACATCATTTCCAAACATATAGTATCAAATTAAAAGAACCAGAATATAAGCCACAACCACCTGCGTTCATTACTGAAACGCTGCGACGGTTCACCGGTGGTATTCCGGCGTGTATAAATAGCACTAATAGGGATCAGTTGTATTCATCCGTTCATACAGAAAATAATAATACGAATCAGTTGTTTATTGTCAATATGATCATGTGTATCTTGATTTTGTTTATTTATGTTAATCAGTTCGTTTAAAGGGCCATCAAATCTAACCAATGAACTGAACCTATTAGCCTAAAAAAGAACGGTAGGTACTACGTTATGAGAAAAACTCACAATTTTTAAATTTAAAGGGGGGATTACCTCAAGGGGTACAAGAGCTTTTGGGATAACCCTGCATGTGAGTAAACAACAATGATTTACATTAATCGGCAAGTAGTAACCTCTAGAAGAAGAATTGTTGTTAGTGTATTGTGTATATTACCCAAGAACTCGGCAACCTCCATCGGAAACTCTCTGAGCTATTATACCCATTAGACCAATACTTCCACCAGCATACACCAAACTTATCTTTCTATTAACCTGCAATCAACAAAAGAATCAAAATAATCGCAAACTTTAAACATTAGCTAACAGTTCCATTATTTATCTAAAAACCAAAAATTAGGTTAAACAATAGACTCACAAATCTCAAACTGCATATCAAATCAAATTAGTAAATTACATCAACCAAACAGTGTTAAAATCACAACAAAACAACACACAACAACGAAATCTCAAACCACAAACAGTAAAACATCAAATCATCATGATACAGTTGAATCGAATAACCGCAAAAAACAAATCGAACCTGTTTGACGGATTCAGCGATCTCTGGACCGATGCCGTCGGAGGGAAAGAGAGTGGCGCGAATCAGATCGGAAGAGGTAGAGGAAAAGCTCCGATCAATGGCTGAGAAAAGCGTGACAGTATCGAATTGTTTTGTAGGAATCGTGTTGTTGAGAATAACGTTCCATTGAAGGGTTGTATGGGTCTTATATACCCTAATACAAAGAAAGAGAGGAATAGAAACTCTAGGGAGAAACGGAAGGGCTATTGGGTTTCTTCCAATTAAATGCGCCTTATAAATTGCCTTATAAATTTCTACGTTCAGGAACGACAATGAGAAACACCATTGAATCGAGGGCAAAATTGGGAGGCAGGGATCAAAAATTAGGGAAAAAGCTATGACTCTTGGTATGCCATCTTAAAAAATAGTGTTAATTTACTATATTTTGTACATGGGAAATGCTTATATATAGTATATAGATATATAGATATATATATATATATATATACACACACACAAGGTGAGGTTCTAGAGTAAACACTAGTGTATTTGTGAACTGAGTAAACAAATCCTGGCCATTGATTTACACTAGCGTATACACTTGTGTACTGATAATCAAGGGCTAGGATTTGTTCACAAGTGTTCGCTATCAAGGGTTTGTTCACTAATTAACCTCACCCTATATATATAGGGAAAAGGTAAAATGAGAACCACGTTGAGTTGTGAGAATTAGGTCTTTTAAAAGTTTTTTTTCAAAAAAAAATTCTCAAAAATCTTAAAAAAAATCACTCGTTCCGGCAAAAAGTAAAAAAAAATGTTGCATGCAAAAATTTACATTATATGTAAAAAAAATTAAATCGTCATAATCAAAATTTATAATTGTTGTACAATTGTTGTTTATTTTGGCGATTTGTTTCCTAATTTGATTTTGGTTGTTTTCATCAACATGAAAGAGCCTTATTTAAACCAGGGGCGGATGTAGCATATAGTAAGGGGTGGCGTCCGCTATGGCTTGGCGTTCCGGCGGTAGTGTAAAATTAGTGTAAATTTTGGAAAAATTTGACGTTTTTTCGATCAACCAACGCGGACCCGATTAAGAAAAGGTAGTCTAGGCAGATCTTGGTTTGGGCTGCTATTTAGGCGGTGTGACATTGGGTCAAAAAAAGTCACCGTTAAAAAAAGTAAAAAGTTGTGTTAGGCCATCCGTATTCATAAAGCCCCTTTGGGGGCGTTATGCTACACGTGTCGTGCCACGTCACACAGGGGCTTTATGGGGCGTTATGCCACTAGAGCCCGTAATCATAAAGCTCCTACCTCATCATTACTCAATTAATTAATTTTCAATTTTTTTTTATTAATTTCTAACTTTTTTAAATTAAAAACCATTACATTAAATAAAAAAAACATTAAATAAAATAAGTTTTCATAAATGCAGGGACCAATTATACCATATATTAAAAACTAAACGTATTGAACAATAGAAATAAAGGTCATTTTCGTCATTTCTTTGTGTATAACCAGTTTAAAGGGACAATAAAGAGACAGAACACCCTCAAAGAAAAACCTGTTAGAGAGAGAAGAAAGAACCTGTTAGAGAGAGAAAGCTGTGAGCGACAGAGAGAGAGCGCAGAGGGAGGCCGATGACGATAGTCCGATGGTGTTGCAACCTGCTCGTCGGCATCAACAACATTCGACGATGACGTTCTGATCATTGCGGTGGCGGTAGTCTTCGGTGCGCAGAGTAGGGTTTGTGACGGTATGATAGTCGTTGTCTTTGGTGGCGGCAAACATGGCTTGTCACGGAGAGCGACCAGGTATGATTGCTGTAGCTCTGACAATGACGACGGTCAAGCAGTTAGGGTTTCGCTCAAATTCTGGTAAGCCCTTTTCTATTGCATGTTTGCTATTTAGTTAGATCAGCTGCCCCTCAACCTTCATCCGACGACTAATGTTGACCAGTTTAGTAGGTAACGTCCGGTGAGGCTCTGACGAAGATTCCGGTGAACGGGTAACTTCACAACACTCACAAACCATTAGAACCCCTACAATTTCATCTAACTTGGGTTTTATTCATGAATTCAGATGCATCAGATTGTAATTTCTTGTAATAATTATCACACAGTTAACTTTGTTTATCACAAAGATTATATGTCAAGTAGCATGTGTGCTAAAAGCTAATAATGTTGATTCTACTTCATGCAATTAAAATTTTATTGATATGGTAAAAGGCATTGGCACAACTTTAACACCGGCAAGGTTTGTGTCTGCTTAAGTGCCTCATTTACAGGGTAAGATTTAAATGCTTATGTTTGTTTTTAAGGTCGCACGCCAAGTGTTTGTGACATTGCCTAAATGAATAGATCCAAACGTTGGTTAATTAGTAGTATGTGTATTTTGTACAGATGATCGAGCATTGGCTTATGACCCTGTTTGAGGAATTCCTGACTGTGTTTCTGAATATACGCAGCTTACTGGCCGGTTCCCATCAGGAATCATGTTAGTTCTTACTTTAATATTGTTTTGTGTATTGACAAGCTTCTTGGCAAGTAATTAACAAAAGGCTTGGAAGTTAGCATTGATGTTATTTAGTTGATATATAAGTGGATATTCTAACTTGTACATATTAAAAACACAATGGAATGAACAGTGATGATGGACATTTCAGGGATTAAACAGAAACTTTATATTTATCAAGTACCAATTATTTTAGAAATAGATTCGTGATTTACATTTGGCTAATGCATATGTTTGGTTCTAAAGAATTCATTCATAGTGGCAGCTTAGAGTTGGATTTTGCTTTGCCTCCTCCTTTCTTCGATGACACCAGGTTTGTTGGACGTTAATAACAAAACCTTATTCTATATGGTTTGTGAAGGTTCAAGGTTGATTATATTTTTGTTTACGTGCCCTTTTAAATCTCTACCAACAGTCATGTAATCAATCTTGGTGACTAGGTTAATTCGACTTACGTGTCTATCTTATCCTCCCGAATCGGTTGCAGTTAGGCAGTTGCTGGACGCCATCCGTGTATGTTGATAAATTTGAGTTTTATTGTCCGGTCTCACGTGTAATGGAGTGCGTCCGTTGCTGGACGCCATCCATTTGTTGGAAGTCCTGAATAGCTTATTGCGACAGTTTCAAGGGGGAAGAAAGAGTTTGTGATTCAGCTGGACGCCATCCGTTTGTTCGAAGTCCTGAATAGCTTATTGCGACAGTTTCAAGGGGGAAGAAAGAGTTTGTGATTCAGACGGCCCGGGATTCGGATGTGCTAAGAAGTTGGATGGAACGGGTTGTGAGCAGGAGGTTAAAAATGAGGTTAGAGTTTGATGGCTAGATTGTTAATGTTTATTAAATTGTTATTTATTTTATATGTATATAAATATATTGTGTTGCTGCTGTTGATTTTTAATGTTGTTAATTACCCAATTCAAGTAATTGTGTTGTTTTTGTTTAGTTATTTAGCTGTATTCCATAGCCCAGTGTGAGGTTTCAACACTTTTCCGAAAACATGAACGCGACTCGCGCAACGCGCGAAATCGATAACACTAGTTATGTTAAAAATCAATTTAAAAACCAAGTTTTAAAAACAAATTTTAGTATTTGAGAAAATGCAGGGACCAAATGTGTTAAACCAAAAAAATTTCAAAATCAAATCGCCTCTGTATTCTTCTCCGATTCTCCGGCAAGTAACCTTAGTGGGATGGATGATTGGGTGGAGATCGATGTCATTGGTCAGTTAATTAAATAATCAAGTTGGTGGGGTAGCTATAAATCTGCAGATATATTAAAATGATTATAAAAGGGATTTTCTAATGGCACACCCCCTGTCTATCCGCACACTTTTTCAAGTCAATACGCATCGTATAGGCCTATACGATGCGTATTGAAATAAAGTAAAAGACATGGCAGACTGACAGGTGCAGGTTATGTCTGGCGGCGGGTTTGATACGCATCGTATAGGCCTATACGATGAGTATCAATGCACTGATTTTTTGAAGTTTATTTTTTGATGTGTTGTGTCGAATGCGAATCCAATAAACGAAAGGGATTTCGAGCAGTCGGTCGATGACATGATAGATAAAGATCTTGACACGATCATATCCATTTTCAATTATTAGACTAGATAGTCCAAGATGAAATATATTAAAACCATTCAAGCCCACCAGTCTACAATGTGTTATGGTGAGATTTTTCAAGTTTGGATAGTGGGAGAAAAGACCAGCACCCCTGTCAGTATGGTCCTTTAAATTCGTATAAACATATATTCGTTTCATAACCTCCTCCTATAAATCAACCACAACTCACTCGAGACCGACCTTTGGATCACACATGTGGTAAACAAATACTAAGGATATATTCAGATCTCTATTCGGTCATCTTTCCGAGCTTTTACACACGAATATGTGGTTCCTAATTTGCGAAACATAATCCCATATTGTCTAAAGAAGCGCTTTTATCATGTGTCATATTAGATGCGTATCAAGGCACTGATATTCTGAAGTTTATTTTTTGTTGTGTTGTGTCGAATGCGAACCCGAGAAACGTATTCTCTGGATCACACGTGGGAGAAACTAGGTAGGACTAGACCCCTGAAGTTGTCATCTGATAATCACACGTACCAATCACACGTGACAGTTCATTTGATAAAATACGTGGGAGAAAAGACCAGCATCCTTGTCGTTCCGTATTTTCTTCTTTTCTAATTCTCGAAGAATCTCGTAACGTATTCTCTGTTTCTCTAAATCATCTATAAAATTATGTTTCTCTAATATCACACATGATAAAAGCACTTCTTTAGACAATATGGGATTATGTTCCGTTTTATGACACATGATACGGCACGCTTACCTTAATCACATCTTCCATGGAGCCACAGATCCGACAATAGGGCCCACGGATCTTATGCCCACCCGAGACTGACCTCTGGATCACACGTGGGAGAAAAG
Organism: Helianthus tuberosus; assembly: GCA_030545235.1. Taxonomy (NCBI): domain Eukaryota; kingdom Viridiplantae; phylum Streptophyta; class Magnoliopsida; order Asterales; family Asteraceae; genus Helianthus; species Helianthus tuberosus. The sequence goes on along the minus strand of CM060376.1, from coordinate 3,335,986 downwards.
ACCAGCTCCCTTGTCGTTCCGTATTTTCTCCTTTTCTAATTCTCGAAGAATCTCGTAACGTATTCTCTGTTTCTCTAAATCTAGTGGTTTCTGTAACCAATTGGGAACCACATATTTGCTTCAAGATTTACGTCTGATGTCTAAGTTTGATCACATTTGACTTCATCTGCGGCAGTCCAATGACTTTCTTCCCACGTGTCTGCACCGTGATCTTCATATTCTTGGTTCAATACCAACTCATCTTTATTGATCTTCATATTCTTGGTTCAATAACCCGTTCAATTTCGAGAAACGAAAGGGATTTCGAGTAGTTGGTTCAATAATCCGTTCAATATCAGCGTTGTTTATCACCCTGTGTGAGCATTGGAAGCCCGACAAACAGTCTTGCAATTACATCTTCAATCGAGACCGCATTATTAATTATAATGAATCAATGAAGATTGAATGTGCAAACCGCAACCGTTTTTTACTACGGAAACGGTGGCTATAGGAAATACAAACCCGACACGAACCACAATAGACTCAGACCCATACTACTCTAATATAACACATGATAAAAGCGCTTCTTTAGACAATCTGGGATTATGTTCCGTTTTATGACACATGATACAGCACGCTTACCTTAATCACATCTTTCATGAAGTCACAGATCCGACAATAGGGCCCACGGATCTTATCCCACCGAGACCAACCTCTGGATCACACGTGGGAGAAAAGACCAGCACCCTTGTCGTTCCGTATTTTCTCCTTTTCCATCCATATATTCCGTCCAACATATAACACGTGATAAAAGCGCTTCTCTAGACAATCTGGGATTATGTTCTGTTTTATTACAGTCGTGAGGTGGTCAAACCTTTCTAAAAGTAGAAAAAAATAAAACAGACGAAAATGTTCCTCTTTGTTACCAAGCATGTCATCTGAAACAATTAACAGACATTGTTAAAAGGGATAATCTATTCGAACACCTAACATTAACAGTTTATCTTTGTTACCAAGCATGTCATCTGAAACAATTAACAGGACATTGTTAACAGGGGGAATCTATTGGAACACTTGATTGAGAGAAACTTCTTCGAGCTAAATGCCGATATCTCATCCTTCTTATCTTGTTTGTGCGATTTACAATAATAAGGATGCATTCCACGGTAAACGATGCAGCTGATGAAACCGAAGCTGTTATTTCTGTTGTTCAGTACTTCCGAGACGGTTCAAGTGAGTCCTATGAAGCAAGTGTTTGTCTATTCAATTGAGAGGAATAATTGCATTACATCCCCGTTGAAAACAAGTGGTTGTAATGATGGAACCCTTGATTTGAAACACATTTTTGAGAAATTTATAGTTTAATATATAGGTCTATACGATGCGTATTAATCGATGAATTTACTGAAATATAATTTATTGTGACAATATAATTTAAATTCAATTTCATAAATGCTAAAATGTCATACATTGTTCAAACATGATCAAAACATAATTCAAATTTCAAACATAGTTTATATTTTAGGTGAGTTTCTAGTCCACCCTAACTTGCTTCTTCATCATCTTGTCTATCAACCTGCAACATGTATTAAAATAACATCAACAAAAAGTTGGCGAGTATACAAGTTTGATACATAGCATAAAGTAGAATAAAAAGTTTAAGTACTCATATCCAACATGAACAACATAATACAAGTTACTAATATGCTGAAACGGTGTCACTATATGTCAAACCCAAGTTTCCAACGCAAACACCCTAAGACTCAAGGGCGGTGCGTACTCCTATAGCATAGGAGTTTAATGAGTATAAGAAGTCTAATAAGTCTCAGAAGTCTCAGAAGTTTATTAAGTTTAGCAAGGTTAATGAGCATATAGACACGAAAAGTTTACATGGCATACGAGATTAACAAGCATCAAATTGTTTCATGTTTAAAAATGGATAGAGTGTGCATATAACAAGTTTCAATCGTTGCGTGTTTTTGTATAGAATACATGTTGCACCCAAAAGTGATAAAATAAAAATGAGATCAAGTATACTCACATTGGTTGCGTTGCGATTTCTTGTAAGTAGCGTACGAGTAAGATTGGACAAATCCAAGACAACGAACAAGAGCAATTATCCTAAATGTTTAGAATAACATATGACGATTTAGTTATAATTTGAATAAATAATCCTAATTTTTATCGTTTATAAATTAATAATTTGCATCTTATATTTTATATTACTAAGACTCTTTATAGTTGACAATGTATTTACGTTAGAGGTTTTGTTATAAAAGGAAAACAATTAGAATGAAAATGATACATATTTATGTCGATTACGTTTAAAAAAAGGATTAAAAGTAAAACATATTAACTAATAATATTAATATTTGAATAAGGGTTTTATTCATGATACTGTTATAAAACAAAGAGATTGGGATCAAAACTTTCTTAATATATATTTCTTTGTATCGTTCTCTTCTTTTCACAAATGCTTCATCTTTCGAATCTGCATATTACATTCGTTATATAGAAAAGAAAAAGAAATAAAACAAAATGGGTGGGGCCTATATGTCTGCTAATAATTCATAACACTCCCCCTCAGACATATGCCCATTTATTTGTTTGATGAATAAATCATTAGCTCCTTGTGGTATGTTGTTCTACAACTTTGGTGTTTGGCTTTGACATGCTGCCTCGTTAAAAACCTTGCTAGGAAAACCCAGTGGGACAAAACCATAGCTAAGGGAAAAAGAGTGCAACTTGCATTATACACAGTGGATCAGATATGTTGCCTCATTAAAAACCTTGCTAAGAAAAACCCGGTGGGATAAAACCATAGCTAAGGAAAAAAATGTGCAACGTGTATAATGCTCCCCCTCAAATTGTCATGTGTGGATTATCACATTTTCCGTACATGTCGCATCCCAATATCATGAACGTGTTTCCTGAAAGTTGCTGTAGGTAGTGCTTTTGTGAAAAGATCGGCTGAATTGTTGCTGGATTGGACATATCTCATCTCGACTTGATTGTCTTTAATAAGGTCTCGAGTATATTCAAAGAATCTTGGTGGTATATGCTTTGTTCTATCACTTTTGATATACCCTTCCTTCATTTGCGCGACACAAGCTGCATTATCTTCATAGATTGGAGTTGGATTTATGTTTTTTCTCTAGTCCACAAGATGTTAGTATGTGTTGTGTCATAGATCTTACCATACACATTCTCTTGAAGCTTCATGTAGTGCAATGACTTCGGCATGATTTGAAGATGTTGCAACGATTGTTTGTTTCTGAAAACGCCATGAAATTGCAGTTCCTCCAGTCTTGAATATGTATCCAGTTTGAGATTTTGCTTTATGGGGATCAGATAAATAACCTGCATCTGCATAACCAACTAACCCTTCTTTTGAATCGTTAGGATAAAACAAGCCTAAATCAACAGTACCTCGAAGATATCGAAAAATATGTTTAATCCCATTCCAGTGTCTTTTAGTGGGAGCTGAACTAAATCTTGCTAACAAATTAACTGCAAAAGAAATGTCAGGTCTCGTACAGTTAGTAAGATACATAAGTGCTCCAATTGCACTAAGGTATGGTGTCTCTGGACCAAGAATTTCTTCGTTGTCCTCACAAGGACGAAAATGATCATTTTCAGCATTAAGTGATCTAACGACCATTGGGGTGCTCAAAGGATTTGCCTTGTCCATATTGAAACGTTTCAATAGCTTTTCAGTATAATTCATCTGATGAACAAGTATTCCATTGTTCATATGTTCAATTTGTAAACCAAGACAATATTTGGTTTTTCCAAGGTCTTTCATTTCAAATTCTTTCTTTAAAAGAATAATTGCTTCATGAATTTCCTTTTGAGTCCCAATTATATTTAGATCATCAACATATACAGCTATGATCACATATCCTGACGTTGTCTTGTTAATAAAGACACATGGACATATAAGATTATTTGTATAACCTTTACTTATCAAGTAATCGCTCAAACGATTGTACCACATCCTCCCAGATTGTTTCAACCCATATAAAGACCTTTGTAATTTGATCGAATACATTTCTTTGGGTTTTGAACTTAACGCTTCAGGGAGTTTAAATCCTTCAGGAATTTTCATATATATATATATATATATATATATCACTATCAAGTGATCCATATAAGTAAGCTGTAACAACATCCATAAGATGCATTTCTAACTTTTTAGATATTGCTAAGCTGATTAAGTATCGAAAGGTTATCGCGTCCATCACGGGAGAATATGTTTCTTCATAGTCAATCCCTGGCCTTTGCAAAAAACCTTGAGCGACAAGTCTCGCTTTATACATTGTAATCTCATTTTTCTCATTTCGTTTTTGTATGAAAACCCATTTATACCCTACAGGCTTTATTGCCTTAGGTGTGATAACAATAGGCCCAAAAACCTTTCGTTTGTTTAATGAATTTAATTCAGCTTGTATAGCATCTTTCCATTTTCCCCAGTCATGTCTGTTTTTACAATCATTGACAGACTTTGGTTCAGGAGCATCATCTCCGCTCATAATCTCTCTGGCAACCGAATATGAAAATATTTCACCCATATTTTCCATTTCATCTTGGTTCCATATTATATGTGTATGACCATAGTTGATTGATATCTCTTTGTTAGTATCATCAACATCTTCCTCATGAGAGGTTTCGGTATTTACCGTTTGATCAAGATTTTTATCTTTATGGTCAATTTCATTTATAAGCGCTTTTCTTTTTCGAGGATTTTTATCCTTCGAACCAATTGGCCTTCCACGTTTTAAACGTTTCTGAGACTCATGAGTCATATTATTATCTATTACCTTATTAGGGATCTCAACTCGAGCTGGAGCATTAGCAGCTGGTATATGAGATTTAGTAACCCTATTTATATCAGTAAATGCATCAGGCAATTGATTTGCAATTTCTTGCAAGTGTATTATCTTTTGAACCTCTGTCTCACATTGTTTAGTTCTTGGATCCAGATATAATAATGAAGGTTCACACCATGTGACATCCTTTTCTTTATTTTTATCTTTATTCTCTCCCTCTAATACAGGGAAAGTTGTTTGATATCTTATTATAGAAGGTGAATCATATCCAACATATATTCCCAATCTTCTTTGAGGTCCCATTTTTGTGCGTTGTGGTGGTGCAATTGGGACATAAACTGCACATCCAAAAATTCTAATATAGGAAATATTTGGATGTTGGCCAGATGCAATTTGTTGGGGAGAGTATTCATGATTTGCACTTGGTCTTATGCGAATTAATGATTCAGCATGTATGATTGCATGACCCCAAACGGATACAGGAAGTTTTGTCCTCATTATTAATGGTCGAGTTATTAGTTGTAGACGTTTAATTAATGATTCAGCTAAACCATTTTGTGTGTGCACATGAGCAACATGGTGTTTAACAATAATTCCTACAAACATGCAATAATCATTAAAAGCATGTGATGTAAATTCACCAGCATTGTCGAGTCTCACCCTTTTAATAGTATGATCTGGGAAATGTGTTCGCAATTTAATAATTTGTGCAAGAAATTTTGCAAAAGCCATATTGCAAGTTGATAACAAAGACACATGAGACCATCTACTTGATGCATCTATTAGAACCATGAAGTATCTAAATGGTCCACATGGTGGATGGATTGGTCCACATATATCTCCTTGAATTCTTTCAAGGAACATTGGAATTTCCTTTTCAACTTTTACAAGCGAAGGTCTTGTAATTAATTTTCCCAGAGAACAAGATACACATAAAGGAATTTATCAGATTTTGGGATCTTTTTATACATCAATGGATGTCCATGAGTATTTTCAATCACTCTTTTCATCATTGTAGATCCTGGATGGCCTAATCTGTCATGCCATAAGTTAAATGTTTCAGGATCACAAAAATTTTCTTTTACTGTCATATGTGCTTGAGGCACATCAATATATGTATAATGCAAACCAGATTGAAACATTGGCAGTTTTTCCAATATCTGATCTTTGCTCATGATATACAAATATTTTTCATTATCAACAGTCTTTGACTGAGTATCATATCCATTATGATATATGTTTTTGAAACTTAACAATTTTCTTGTTGATTTGGGGGAAAATAAAGCATTTTCTATTTCAAGTGTTGTTCCATTTGGTAGTGCTATATTAGCTTTTCCCACTCCTTCTATCAAGTTCTTAGGACCTGATATTGTATTGACAGTTCCCCTTGTTGGTTTCAATTCATAAAAATATTTTTAGATTTAAATATAGTGTGCGTGGCTCCACTATCCGCTATACAAATATTCGCTTCATTCATTTGATCTTGAGCTCCAATGATATCCATTTTAATCTTACAATTATAAAAAGAAAAATAATAAGAGTATGATTAACATATTATAATTATTAATTATAACTTTATTAAAAAAAACATTATATGAAAGAAAGACATAATAAAAATACACATTTAATTGTTACATAAAATCATTGAGATCAAGCAACATTTTGTTTAAATGTCTTCATCAAAATCCGCGGTGTTTAGCTCAACATTTTTATCGAATTTATTCAAATAGTTTACTTCCTTCTCTTTTCCTTTAAGAGAGGCTTTGTAAAGCTCACATAGATGTGAATCTGTTCTACAAGTTTTTGACCAGTGATCTATACTTCCACATCTATAACAAGAATTATCATTTTTTCCGGACACACCGGCTTCATTCCTTTGATTATGAAAATTGGAAGTATTATCTTGTGGAGCATGATAATTTGTAGTCCTTTGATTTCGGCCACGGCCACGACCGCGTCCACGATGTCACGGCCCCCGACCCGGTTTGACCCGTTTCAGGAGCTGCGGGACAGAAATCCCGTGGTATTTTAATTAACAGCGGAAGTTTCTTCAGGATCTTTTTAAAACTGAAATATTTCCCGATTATTTTATTTCACAATTCGGGATAAAACCCGATAATTTACAATCTTGAGATTTCACCAGGAAATCTTTTATTTTACAAAACATGTTTCTTTATTTTATACTGAGCCACTTCCTTGAGCTTGTAGTGCTATATGGCACTTTTCCTGATTCATAACAGGTCACCTGAAACATGTTTGAAAAAGGTTTTGTCAGCGGGAAATACTGAGTGAATCATTCTATTTTGCATAGTTATTAATTACAGCATAAGAGCGATTACAATGGCTTCTATCTTATTTTTATCTGGCATTCTGTCACAATGGTGACGATGGTCATACCACTATTAGATCAATGAACCTAAATAGTGATGATTATCCCTGTAGGTCAATGAACCTAACAGTGATTATCCCGAGTAGGTCAATGAACCTAACTGGGAGAAAATTAGTAATGTGCACAATACCCCACTAACCAGTAATTCAAGATATCCATGACTTATTCCCTGTAATTATAACCTTGAAAATAATTTGAGGTATTGTAAAATAGTTGATAAAAAGAGAATGACTCACATTGCAGATTTAATTTGAGCAGAGTTTAGCCTACTGATTAGCCTTTTAACCTAAATTTAATAACAGGCACACAATTCGGATTAGTAATCAATACAGCATTTCCGATAACTCACGAGATCAAACCCTCACAACGATTTACAAGTGCAATACTTAACAATTCAGCGGATTCACAACGAATGACAGAGTATAGTCCGAATTCGAACAGCACTCAAACATTCAAGTCGAAATCACGATGAATAACAAAGTATAAACTCAATTTGAGCAGCATTTAAACAATCGTTGGATATATTGATCGATCGGACAATGAATCGTAGCAGCGATTGAGCTAATACCCTGATTGCGGCGTCGATTAGTGAATCGTGTGTGTTAATTGTGATAAACAGAGCATAACTCCGTGTAGAATTGGAATTTCTTCATCGTTCTGAAGCCAGAAATCAAGTCCCAAGCCCCTGTATTTATACCCGAATTTTGACATTGTCGCGGCCCGCGTAACATTAAGCTTATCCTTACGCGGCCCGCGTAGACACTATTTTTATGCATAGGGTTGCCACGTGTCCAACTAGCTTAGCTGAGTCGACGAAATTTTAAAATTCTATTCTGACAACGAGTTATATGGATAATCATCAATAGAAAATACCCCCCCTTGAGTTTTAGGGGCCCTAATCCTGATTCTGATTTTTCTGAAAATCTTAGGGTTTGTGCAGAATCACTTGGGTTTCTTAATTAGGGTTTCCTATTGGTCAATTAAAGTAATAATTAGTACTTTTTGATGAGAGTTGTTACATTCTCCCCACCTTAATAAAAATCTCGTCCTCGAGATTTACTGGAATAAATGAGGATACTTTCACTTCATTTCTAATTCCAGCTCCCAAGTGTATTCAACTCTTTTCTTTGAATCCCATATAATTCTGACTAAAACTAGTCGTTTATGTTTGAGAAACTTGATCTTTCGATCCTCAATTTAAAGTGGTTTCTCAATAAATTTCAGCTTTTCGTTTATCTCTATATCTCGCAGAGGTACTACCAATGATTCGTTTGATAAACATTTCTTGAGATTGGATATATGAAATACATCATGTACTCCAGTTAACTCTCATTGTAGTTGTAAACTTATAAGCAACTAGTCCTATACGTTGGATCACTGGAAATAGTCCTACTTACTTTGTACTTAGCTCTCCTTTCTTACCGAATCTAACAATTCGGTTCCAAGGAAATATTTTCAATAACATTTTGTCTCCAACTCGAACTCCAACGACTTTCATTTATTATCTATATAACTTTTCTGACTATCTCTAGCCGTTTTCAGCCTTTCCCTCGTGATACTGAATATCACAGTCGTAGTCACTTAGGATTTTCATCCATCTCCTTTGCTTCATGTTTAACTCTTTTTGCCTAAATATATATCTTAAACTTTTATGATTTGTATAAACAATAACTTACTTCCATACAGATAATGTCTCCAAATCTTAAGGGCAAAAATTATGACTCCTAATTCTAAGTTATGAGTGGTCTAGTTTCTTCGTTCTTTTACCTTGATGCATACGCAATTACCTTTTTGCGTTGCAATAATACTTATCCAAATTCTAGCTTTGAAGCATCACCGTATACTTTAAAATTTTCTGTTCCTTCTGGTAAGGCAATTTGCTTTAAGATCCTAAAGGCTTCTTCTTGTTTATATCCCTATTCAAACTTAACTGTTTTACAGACTAGCTTAGTTAATGGAATATCTATTTTGGAAAAATCCTTAATAAATCGTCTATAATATCTAGCTAAACCTACAAAACTCTTAATTTCCTTTGCGGATTGCAGAACCTTTCATTTGGTAATTGCTGCTATCTTAGCAGGATCTACGTAAATACCTTCATATTTCATCATATGACTTAAAATTACACTTTTGGCAGCCAAAATTCATACTTCGAAAATTTAGCGTAAAGCTTTTCTTTTCTTAACAAAGTTAAGAGTATATGCAATTACTGACAATGTTCGTCCTGACTTTTTGAATAAATAAGTATATCATCTATGAAGACAATTACAAATTTATCCAAATACGGTTTACAGATCCTATTCATCATGTCCATGAATGCTGCAGGTGCATTCGTTAATCCGAAGGGCATGACTGTAAACTCGTAATGACCATACCTAGTCCTGAAAGCAGTTTAGGTATGTCTTCCTCTTGTACTTTCAATTGATGATATCCGGAACATAAGTCGATCTTAGGAAAATATCTATTTCCCTGGAATTTGATTGAATAGATCATCAATTCTAGGTAATAGGTATTGATTCTTAATTGTAACCTTATTCAATTCCCTATAATCAATACACTTTCTCATCGAACCATCCTTTTTCTTAACAAACAATATTAATGCCTCCCGCGAGGATAAACTAGGTTGTATAAAACCTTTACTTAGTAATTCATCTAATTGCTTTTTCAGTTCTAACATTTCTGTAGGAGCTAACCGGTAAGATGCCTTGGCTATCGGTATAGTTCCTGGAATTAGATGAATCCTAAATTTTACCTCCCTATCTGGTGGTAACCCTGGTAATTCTTCTGAGAATACATCTGGGTATTCTGAAATTACAGAGATTTCCTTAAATTCTTTATCTTTAGTATTAATGATTACTGATATCATATATACTATTCCTTGCTTTCGTTCATAATTTAGCAACTTTCTTTACTGATATGAACTTAATGGGCTTACTTGGTTTATTTCCTATAATCATAATTACTTCTCCGGTGGATGATTGAATTTCTATAAAATTCTGATCACAGATAATTCGAGCATGATTGTTTACTAACTAATCCATTCTTAACACAACATCGAATTCAACTAATTTCATAGATAATAGGATTGCAGAAAACTTATGACTTATTTCTATGTTCTACATAACCTTATTTATTTTAACTGAATTCCCATCTGCCGTTTCTAATATAGAAATCTGCCTAATACTGGTTAAAAGTAAATTAAGAGCTTGGCAGAATGAAGTATTTCTAAAACTTTGGTTTGCACCAGAGTCAAATAATACTTTTGTGTAAACATTGTGAACTAAGAACGTACCAGCTATCACATCTGGAATCATCTCTGCTTCCTTAGCAGTCAGTTGGAAGGCTCTTACATTCCTTTTTGCTTCTTCTGCAGGTTTGGCTTTATTGTCAGATGGTTTATTCAGTTTTGGACAATCTGGCCTAAGATGTCCAGCTTCTCCACAGTTGTAGCATACTGAAAATTTCTTCCTCCTGCAGTCTTCTTCTTGATGTCCTGGAATTTTGCAAAAATTGCAATATCCTTTGCATCTTCCAAAATGCTTCCTTTTGCAAAAATTGCAAAATGGACTAGTAGAAGATTGCCCATTCCCTCCTTTCTTGAAATTGTTATGGTTACCAGAACGGAATTCTTGGGTAATCTTTTGGGCTACTTCCTTCCTTCTATTTTCTTCTCTTGTCCGTACTAGTTCGTCAGTCAGAGTATTGGCTAAATCCACAGCATCATCAATCGTGCGAGGTTTCGCAGCCTTGACGATATTACGGATTTCGGAAATCAATCCCCAAATATAACGAGAAATAAGTACCGGTTCTGGCGAAGCCAGGGTTGGTACCACTCGAGCATATTCGAAGAATGTCGAAGTATACCCTCGACAATCTACATCCACCATTCGGTGGGTTAGAAATTTATTTGTCATTTGTTCCTTTTCATACTCGGGACAGAATTTTCTTTCTACAAGGTTCTTAAATTCTTCCCAGTTCATGTCATAAGCCCTATTTCTTCCTTTTGCTTGTAACACCGTATTCCACCATTCTAGCGCCACTTCTTTGAAAAGGTTTGACGTATACATGACCTGATCATCCTGAGCACATTTACTTATGGCCATTACTGCCTCGGTTTTCTCTAACCAACGTAGTGCAGCAGTTGCTCCTTCATTGCCTACAAACTCTGTGGGTTTACAAGCAAGAAATTCTTTGTAAGTGCAACCAGGCGTTGCAACTTTCATTTTCTTAGGAGGAGGAGCTTGCAGTGGTTCATTCTCATGATTAACATGATCATTGCCTCCGTTTACACTATTACTGAAGTTATCTTCAGAAATACGTTTGCTTGGAATGATTTGTTGAGGTTCGATTGGATTTTTAATAGCAGCAACAATTGCTGGAATAGCGTTGGCTATCCCTTGAGTAACTATTGCTGGAATAGTGTTGGCTATCCCTTGAGCAACGATATTTTTTATATCCTGCCTAGTCATATATTGATCCCCCGGTTGTTGCTCAGATTGATTAACCTCATTAACTGGTTCATTATTAACGTTTTCCATCTGATAATTAATTTATAGATAAATAATTAGTATATAAGAAATAATCCAAGGTCACAATTAATTTGCACATAATCACGTAAACAAATATATAAACAAAATTGTAACTTTCTAAAATTTCATTTGTTTTATAGATTATATCATGTTTCTATATACAACTGTTTTATTATTTATTTTACACATACTGATTTTACTATTACTATTACACAACCACAGTTTCATAAATCCCTATCCTTTATCAGGTGATATTCTAGTAACGGCGTTCCTTCTCATCGTATTTCCAAGAGATTTGTCCCAAAATTTCTTGGATCCTATTCCCAGCATCCATTAATTCTTTGTTAAAATAACGGAGTTCAGCCATATTCTCGTTACTCATTGGTGGATTTGGAAAAGGTTCTGGTTTGAACTTAGGAAAAAGCTTATAGGGATGGTTTTGTAACAGTATTTCATTATTCCACCATTCGTCTATTTGCGAGTGGATTGAAAGGTTTGGAATAGCTGGTTCTAAATTCATTGGTAGTTGTGTTTCAAGAGAATGAATAAAATTATTTTCATTAACAGGCTTAATAGTATCATCGTTTGCTATTATAAAATCTAGTTCTTCTTGAGATAGTAACCCCTCAATTTGCCTAGAACTTTCCCCAATTTCCATTTTCTGAAGCTTGGGTTTTTTCGAGAGGTAAAGCGTTGAATTCTATAGGTTCTTCTATATCGGGTATATATCTATTAAAATCTCTGGAAACTTCTATTTTTACTGGATAGAGATTTAAATTCTGGAGGACGTCAGACAAGTCACTCATGCTGTTATGCAAAATACCCACAAATACTAAGTTAAAAATCATATCAATTTTCATAGAAAACCTTTAAATATTATTTCATATTGGGTAACTATGAAACAACCGAATATGAAAATATACTAGGTTTTATTTATAAATTTATTTATTTATTGAATACGGTTTATAGACTGTAGATAATAAAAGTGCTAAAACTTTGAGTCATATTATTTTAAAGATTTATACTTACTGCTACAGTGTTTAGCATATAAAAATCTGCTCATACTGTACAAAATTAGTCAGATAATAAAACACATAATCACAAAATAGCAACTAATAAAAATTATTAAGTATTTCTAAATACTTAATTGGCTTAAATCAGTGGCTCGATAAGTGGCTCTGATACCACCTTATTTCTGTCACGGCCCCCGACCCGGTTTGACCCGTTTCAGGAGCCGCGGGACAGAAATCCCGTGGTATTTTAATTAACAGCGGAAGTTTCTTCAGGATCTTTTTAAAACTGAAATATTTTCCGATTATTTTATTTCACAATTCGGGATAAAACCCGATAATTTACAATCTTGAGATTTCACCAGGAAATCTTTTATTTTACAAAACATGTTTCTTTATTTTATACTGAGCCACTTCCTTGAGCTTGTAGTGCTATATGACACTTTTCCTGATTCATAACAGGTCACCTGAAACATGTTTGAAAAAGGTTTTGTCAGCGGGAAATACTGAGTGAATCATTCTATTTTGCATAGTTATTAATTACAGCATAAGAGCGATTACAATGGCTTCTATCTTATTTTTATCTGGCATTCTGTCACAATGGTGACAAGTCACAATGGTGACGATGGTCATACCACTATTAGATCAATGAACCTAAATAGTGATGATTATCCCTGTAGGTCAATGAACCTAACAGTGATTATCCCGAGTAGGTCAATGAACCTAACTGGGAGAAAATTAGTAATGTGCACAATACCCCACTAACCAGTAATTCAAGATATCCATGACTTATTCCCTGTAATTATAACCTTGAAAATAATTTGAGGTATTGTAAAATAGTTGATAAAAAGAGAATGACTCACATTGCAGATTTAATTTGAGCAGAGTTTAGCCTACTGATTAGCCTTTTAACCTAAATTTAATAACAGGCACACAATTCGGATTAGTAATCAATACAGCATTTCCGATAACTCACGAGATCAAACCCTCACAACGATTTACAAGTGCAATACTTAACAATTCAGCGGATTCACAACGAATGACAGAGTATAGTCCGAATTCGAACAGCACTCAAACATTCAAGTCGAAATCACGATGAATAACAAAGTATAAACTCAATTTGAGCAGCATTTAAACAATCGTTGGATATATTGATCGATCGAACAATGAATCGTAGCAGCGATTGAGCTAATACCCTGATTGCGGCGTCGATTAGTGAATAGTGTGTGTTAATTGTGATAAACAGAGCATAACTCCGTGTAGAATTGGAATTTCTTCGTCGTTCTGAAGCCAGAAATCAAGTCCCAAGCCCCTGTATTTATACCCGAATTTTGACATTGTCGCGGCCCGCGTAACATTAAGCTTATCCTTACGCGGCCCGCGTAGACACTATTTTTATGCATAGGGTTGCCACGTGTCCAACTAGCTTAGCTGAGTCGACGAAATTTTAAAATTCTATTCTGACAACGAGTTATATGGATAATCATCAATAGAAAATACCCCCCCCCCCCTTGAGTTTTAGGGTCCCTAATCCTGATTCTGATTTTTCTGAAAATCTTAGGGTTTGTGCAGAATCACTTGGGTTTCTTAATTAGGGTTTCCTATTGGTCAATTAAAGTAATAATTAGTACTTTTTGATGAGAGTTGTTACATTCTCCCCACCTTAATAAAAATCTCATCCTCGAGATTTACTGGAATAAATGAGGATACTTTCACTTCATTTCTGATTCCAGCTCCCAAGTGTATTCAACTCTTTTCTTTGAATCCCATCTAATTCTGACTAAAACTAGTCGTTTATGTTTGAGAAACTTGATCTTTCGATCCTCAATTTAAAGTGGTTTCTCAATAAATTTCAGCTTTTCGTTTATCTCTATATCTCGCAGAGGTACTACCAATGATTCGTTTGATAAACATTTCTTGAGATTGGATATATGAAATACATCATGTACTCCAGTTAACTCTCATTGTAGTTGTAAACTTATAAGCAACTAGTCCTATACGTTGGATCACTGGAAATAGTCCTACTTACTTTGTACTTAGCTCTCCTTTCTTACCGAATCTAACAATTCGGTTCCAAGGAAATATTTTCAATAACATTTTGTCTCCAACTCGAACTCCAACGACTTTCATTTATTATCTATATAACTTTTCTGACTATCTCTAGCCGTTTTCAGCCTTTCCCTCGTGATACTGAATATCACAGTCGTAGTCACTTAGGATTTTCATCCATCTCCTTTGCTTCATGTTTAACTCTTTTTGCCTAAATATATATCTTAAACTTTTATGATTTGTATAAACAATAACTTACTTCCATACAGATAATGTCTCCAAATCTTAAGGGCAAAAACTATGACTCCTAATTCTAAGTTATAAGTGGTCTAGTTTCTTCGTTCTTTTACCTTGATGCATATGCAATTACCTTTTTGCGTTGCAATAATACTTATCCAAATTCTAGCTTTGAAGCATCACCGTATACTTTAAAATTTTCTGTTCCTTCTGGTAAGGCAATTTGCTTTAAGATCCTAAAGGCTTCCATCGCCCACCACGGGGCCGTGCTCAGCGGACACGGGACCATGGTCAACTATAAGATTCGCAGAATCCAGGCAAATCTTGATAGTACAGATATGCTTCTACACATGGGGTCGTGCCCAGCGGACACGGGGCCGTGGTCAACTAATGCAGACAAGAGCAATTAATGAAGAAAGAGAAGGAGGATGGACACGGGGCCGTGCCCGAGCTACTGTTCAGGCTATAAATAGGGGTGCTTGGCTCATTTGCAAACCATCCCTTGGCACACCACCTCTCTCACACTTCATCCACCACCCACCACCATCACAACACCATCATCCACCACCATCATCCATTGTCCATCATAGAGTGTGTGAGTCGTCTCGGGATCCAAGATTGATCGTAAGAGTTCTTGACAATCAAAGGCCATGTTTGCCTAACTCTCTTACATCACTTGGTGAAGACAAGTGTCTAGTGTAATACTTTTTATTTTTAATCTTTTCGCACTTTTTACTTGGTTATGTATTAATGACTTTAATAACTAGTTTCTTATGTTGAAGGTGATTCTTCCTTATCGTTTGTCCGTGGTCTCTTGGCATTATTTTACTGTCTATATAAAATAAAAGATTTTCACCATTCATATCTCCACGGTCTATATGGAGGTATGTTGGCTACCTGGTCGGGGGTTAAGGGAACAGTTTGGTAAGAGTCTTGCCTTGTTCAGTGTATAGATCCTGCAAGGACCTGGGTCAAATTTAGTAGGACCTCCTTCAATACCCACCGGTATTGGATGGCGGGGGCCCAAACTCTTTGATCCCCTCATATGTAAGCTACTATTAATACTTTAACCCGGCTACTTAGGACTGTATCCCTGCTGACTCAGACTACTTAGCCGAGGGTAACGTCACCTTCAAAAGAGGGGCCTACCATAATATGCATTAATAACTTAATTAATTATCTTTCAATAATCCGACTCTTTAGGATTGTATCCTTGCTGACTCAAACTACTGGGTTGAGGGTAACGTCACCTTCAAAAGAGGGGCCTACTACAATAACTAAGATAATCTCTTAAATAGTGCAAAAGTGCGGAAATAATCAAAGGTTACACTAAACACGAGTCGGAGCCAAGTGATTCATCTTGTCTATCTGTTTTTACTTTTATTTTATTTTTCAGCATTTTAGTTAGTTTTTATTTTTCTTGTTTAAAATCTTTTTCTAAACTTTTGATTTGATTAGACGTTGAGGATAAACCGGTACTAAAAGCTCTTGTGTCCTTGGACGACCTCGGTATCTTGCCAACACTATATTACGCTCACGATGGGTGCACTTGCCCATATGTGTGTTTAGTGTTAGTAAATATCGTGTTTTATAAATTTAAAACTTGGCTAAAAAGTGTTAAAAAGGGCTTAATATATACATTAAAAGCTAATAACACTCACGCAAATCAAGTTTTTGGCGCCGTTGCCGGGGAACGAAGGATTTTAAGAAAGTTAGGAATCAACGGCCTAATTGTTTTTCTTATTTTTCCATTTTTTAGGATTTTTCTTAGTTTTTCAGCTTCTGCAGAACTCAGCACGGGCCGTGCCCGCTGAACACGCCTCGTGCCCAATCATTGGAACTG
The DNA here is from genome assembly GCA_030545235.1 of Helianthus tuberosus. Taxonomy (NCBI): domain Eukaryota; kingdom Viridiplantae; phylum Streptophyta; class Magnoliopsida; order Asterales; family Asteraceae; genus Helianthus; species Helianthus tuberosus. The sequence continues at coordinate 3,319,121 of CM060376.1, read as the reverse complement.
GCAATCCTGTTTTAAGTCAGACAGTAAGCTGAACATGGGGCCGTGCCCACCCAACACGCCCCGTGCCCAAGATTCAGTTACTGAAAACAGAACCGTAAGATCCCGACGTTTGGTAATTTCTGACACAAACATGAGTGATAATGATATTTTTTACTTTCGGCACTCTTATGGTACGTGGTGTCAAATATGTGGTGTCTCTCATAAAGAATTAGAATGTTATTTTCTAAATTATAAGCCCCACTATATAGACCCATTGTTTTCATGTAGCCTTAAGAGGGGCAAAAGTAAAAATAATCCTTATCTTTCCCTCGAATGCTCTCAACCGGATCTTCTAGGAGAAATGCTTCTTGATGAACTATTTCAAATGGAAGATCTAATTCTTAATTGGTTAGAAGAACTTAGGATAGATTTCAATAATTTATCTCAAGACGATAACCAAGAAGAATTGCTGGGATCGCATAAAAACAACTTCGTTGTTACCAACGTTACCGCTAACTCTAGTGAGGACTTGAGCGATAGTCGTCCCTGTGTCGATTGTGCCGTGAAGGACTCCCCATTGACTTCGTTCGATGCATACATAGACCTGAGCGATTCGGCATACACCTTCTTTAACGAGAGCCCGGGAAAGGGTTGGACTTGTCCACCTACATATAGCATAGGAATCACCCTCACCGACAACCTCTTGCGTTCTCATCTTAATCTAGAACAATTAAGGTATCTTAGGCACTTTGGGGTTGTTCCATCCAGTAAGGAACCGCCCGATCCAGAAAATTTCCTTAAAAGAAGACAAACTCCATAAGACAGCCTCTAGACACGGGGCCGTGTCCAGGTCAACACACCCCCGTGTCCACTCAAAGATTCCCGTCTGATATCGTCTCAGAATACGGACAAAATGTGTCAGGATTCCACCTGAACACGGGGCCGTGTCCATCCGACACGGGGCCGTGTGCAGCGTACTGTCGTTTTCTATAAATGCAGCCAAGAATCCTGCACATTTGAACCATTCAAGGGACAGAGATTTGGGGAATATTCTCACATACCATCCTAGGTATTTTCTAAAAGAAGTTTCTCAACAACCTTCTTGTCCTTTCCTCTTTTATCCACTTTCATCTTCTTCAATTTTTCCTTCATGCTTCCATTAAAACTTGAAATCTCCACAATTTCAAGCTTTATTGAGATATTTGTTAGATTTTTATTCATGGGATCTTGTTAAAAATAAGTTCTACAACAATGTTTTAAGTTGTTTCTGCTTAAAAACGCTTTAAACATCATAAAAACAAATTAAAACTCCATGATCCCTTATCCTAAAAATCTGCAGACATCTGAACATGGGCCGTGTTCATTGAACACGGGGCCGTGTCCGAAGCACTGATTCCATAAAGTTGAACTCTTTTCGGTATGTTTTCTCAGAATGGCGAGCAGAACTAGCGGAACATCTTCATCACACTCCAGAAACAACCGACAAGGGAGAAGATCATCAACGGTTGAAGACTCTCTTGTAAACTACGTTTACGCCTTAAGAGAGGCCATTGATGAGATGACGGGGATGGAAGAAGCATTGGTTGACCGTATTAATCATTTGACGATGGGACTAGAGGGATGTCTTCGAGAGGTCAACCTTTTGCACCAAAGGTTGAGCATTCTCACCTCTCCTCCTTTGGTTCCGATCATTACCCAAAGGGCATGGAATGTGGTTCCCGAAGTCATCATACCGGCCGAATGGTACGCGATACATCCAGAGCCCCCTCAGGACGTACTACAAGGGGTTCCTGTTGGTGTCTCTCCCCCTCCACAAGATGTTGAAGAAAACGACCCCGCCTTCTTTCTCCCAAGGGAGATAGAAGAATGGCTCTAGCAACATATAGGGAATACCTCTCGGCTTGGAGTTCTACAAAACTTTTAGATACCGGAAAGCTATTTCCGGAATTTTGGTTATTATTGTATTAGTAGAGCTCCTTAGGATGATTTTACGTATCACTTGACCTATCTAATTTAGGACCCTTAAATTTTAATTTCTGCTTTGTTTTCAAACTTTAGGATTATTTTGTAATTTTCTCTATGACTTAATGAATGATGGTTTCAGTTAATTTGGTGTTTGGATGATGTTGTAATGAATAAAACACACTCGGGATGGTGAAGGATAACAAGGGAAACCTGGATCAGCACCCCATGCACGAAAACAGGGCCATCCGACGAATTTTCTTCATTACAGCAGGTTCAGCACGGGCCGTGCCCGCCCAACACGGCCCCGTGCTGCACAGTCTACAGAAAATACCCAGTTCAGGTAAACTGGACACGGGCCGTGTTCACCCAACACATCCCCGTGTCCAGGCTTCTGTTTCTTTTGTTCAACTTTTTGTTACTAGAACCTGAACATGGGGCCATGCCCGGACACCACGGGGCCGTGTCCAGATGCCCAGTAACACAAAATTTTGCTTTTTCACACCTTTTACATATTCGATCAACCTAAAAACTTATTTTTGGGACACATTGAGGACAATGTGTAATTTAAGTGTGGGGGGGATGCTAAAACTTTGAATCTTGGAAGTCCTAATTACAAGCCTTACACAAAACTCTATTGGAACCGCTAATCACCCCAAATTTTTTCAAAAAATTTCATTTTTTTTACTTGTCTAGGTTTAACTTGGGAATTTCAAATTCTAAAAAGGTTATATTTTTACAAATTTACAACTGATAGCGTCGTGATAAAAAGAACCAACATAAGAAAATTATGAAAAGGCATGACAAGCTTAGTTAAAATTTAATTATATATACTTGATCACATAAAAACCCATTCCCACAAAAGTGAGTTTTGAGCCTTTATTGAGCATACAAATACATATCTTTAAACTAAATGCTCATTTTTCGTTTCTTGTGTGAATAGCTGCTTGGTTCTTACAACTCTAGAACTTGCCACGACGATACATTCCCGGTCCTTACCAACTTAAACCCGAGTAAGTAAATGATGGAGGCATTAGGACTAACCATTTTTATTTCTACACCATTATTTTTCTTTTTTTACCACCTACCCAAAATCCCCCTAGTTAACCCCTTTGAGCCTAAACCTTTTCATTTCTTAACCCAAACCAAACACCCCTTCACCCACCAAAACCTTTTTTATTTTTAACCCTTTGTTTTAGTAACAAGCTCGGTTTTTCGTATGACTTTCAAAAAAAAAATGTTGATGATGAAGCAAAAGAAATAAACAAGCAAGTTCATTAAAAATAACTTTGTTTGAATTATGGCTTCATCAAAATAAAAATAAATTTTTTTTTGCAAATATAAAAAGTCTTACGAAAACCGACGCTTTTTACGCTTTTTCGCCCTTTTCTACTAACCAGTAACCCAACCACCTACCTTTAACCCAAGCCTAACCCTTCACCCAAAAGTCCTCTTGATGTTTACAAAGGTATAAAGTCAAAAAGGAGGAGTATTGATTGCTTGGCAAGCCTATGGTAGGAGTAAGTTCCATGCCGCTCTCGAGTGATTCACTAAAATACATCTTCGGCCGAGTGTTGAGTGATCCCCCGTGAGGTATGTGAACTTGTATATAAACAAAATTTTAAAGAGGCATGTTATGCCCTAATAAGTAATTTATCTTATGAAAAGTTTTAAATAAATCATGACGAATAGGATTGTAAATAAATAAAAATAAAACTTAATAAAGAATCTTGGAAATCCCGACACTCTATGACAAGCCCAAAAACCTTCTCTTCTACCCATTCCATTTGGGAGTGCAAAGCCACATTATAAAGAGTTTTGCTTGAGGACAAGCAAAGATTCAAGTGTGGGGGTATTTGATGTGTGCAAAATGCAACATATAAATTACATCAATTGTGGCATAAAACTAACCCTTTTTTAGTACTAATATTGGAAAAAGTGTGCTTTTGTCTTCCTTTTGTATTTTCAGGATTAAATGAGCTCAAATTAACAAAAGAAGCAAAAAGGCAGCTAAATCTAACATAAATACAAGAAAAGGAACAAACGTGGCATGCCCGACCTCCCCGAAAGCATCTTCCCAAGAAAAACAAGAGAACAGAAGGCTGAACACGCCCCGTGCTCAGTGAACACGGGGGCGTGCCCAAGTGTCAGCATAAAAGACAAAGCTGTAGAAGCTTCCATCGCCCACCACGGGGCCGTGCTCAGCGGACACGGGGCCGTGGTCAACTATAAGATTCGCAGAATCCAAGCAAATCTTGATAGTACAGATATGCTTCTGCACACGGGGTCGTGCCCAGCGGACACGGGGCCGTGGTCAACTAATGCAGACAAAAGCAATTAATGAAGAAAGAGAAGGAGGATGGACACGGGGCCGTGCCCACTGGACACGGGGTCGTGCCCGAGCTACTGTTCAGGCTATAAATAGGGGTGCTTGGCTCATTTGCAAACCATCCCTTGGCACACCACCTCTCTCACACTTCATCCACCACCCACCACCATCACAACACCATCATCCACCACCATCATCCATTGTCCATCATAGAGTGTGTGAGTCGTCTTGGGATCCAAGATTGATCGTAAGAGTTCTTGACAATCAAAGGCCATGTTTGCCTAAGTCTCTTACATCACTTGGTGAAGACAAGTGTCTAGTGTAATACTTTTTATTTTTAATCTTTTCGCACTTTTTACTTGGTTATGTATTAATGACTTTAATAACTAGTTTCTTATGTTGAAGGTGATTCTTCCTTATCGTTTGTCCGTGGTGTCTTGGCATTATTTTACTGTCTATATAAAATAAAAGATTCTCACCATTCATATCTCCACGGTCTATATGGAGGTATGTTGGCTACCTGGTCGGGGGTTAAGGGAACGGTTTGGTAAGAGTCTTGCCTTGTTCAGTGTATAGATCCTGCAAGGACCTGGGTCAAATTTAGTAGGACCTCCTTCAATACCCACCGGTATTGGATGGCGGGGGTCCAAACTCTTTGATCCTCTCATATGTAAGCTACGATTAATACTTTAACCCGGCTACTTATGACTGTATCCCTGCTGACTCAAACTACTTAGCCGAGGGTAACGTCACCTTCAAAAGAGGGGCCTACCATAATATGCATTAATAATATAATTAATTATCTTTCAATAATCCGACCCTTTAGGATTGTATCCTTGCTGACTCAAACTACTGGGTTGAGGGTAACGTCACCTTCAAAAGAGGGGCCTACTACAATAACTAAGATAATCTCTTAAATAGTGCAAAAGTGCGGAAATAATCCAAGGTAACACTAAACACGAGTCGGAGCCAAGTGATTCATCTTGTCTATCTGTTTTTACTTTTATTTTATTTTTCAGCATTTTAGTTAGTTTTTATTTTTCTTGTTTAAAATCTTTTTCTAAACTTTTGATTTGATTAGACGTTCAGGATAAACCGGTACTAAAAGCTCTTGTGTCCTTGGACGACCTTGGTATCTTGCCAACACTATACTATGCTCACGATGGGTGCACTTGCCCATATGTGTGTTTAGTGTTAGTAAATATCGTGTTTTATAAATTTAAAACTTGGCTAAAAAGTGTTAAAAAGGGCTTAATATATACATTAAAAACTAATAACACTCACGCATATCACTTTTCCTGATCCGAACAATTATTCTCTTCATTTATGATTTCTATTACACCCATTGCTTTTAGGTGTCTTTTGACATTTGCTGTCCAAGTCATATAATTTTCTCCGAAGATATTCAATGCTGGAAATTCAAGTTTCGCGATGTTTGCCATTTTGTTACTAAATACAAATATATAAATATTAGGATTACATACTTATTAAAATGAGATAAAATATAACAATACACATAATTAAAATGTTAGTTGCATAAATAAATGTTAGCTTGCATAAATGAATGTTAGATGCGTAAATCAACGTTAGATGTATAAAAGTTAAATTCATAAATAAATGTTAGATGGTTAGTAGTCCCATTATTATTATATTCCCATAGCAATAGGTACCCTGTACTCATTTTTATATATCAAAGAACTATATTATAAATATACATATATATAAAGGAGAAACGGGATCTAAAAGATCATACTAAAGGTGTATGGTTTTACAATCCACTGGTGCACCCTTAGGCTTTCAACCTATATATATATATATATATATATATACACACACATATGTATGTATTTAAATGTATGAAATTCTTACATTGAGTATGGTAATAGCTCATTTGCTTTTGTTGATTTGCTTGGTAGAGAACTCTCGTGCTGATAACGTGTTATAAAACAAAGAGATTGGGATCAAAACTCTCTTAATATATATTTCTCTGTATCGTTCTCTTATTTTCACAAATGCTTCATCTTTCGAATCTGCATATTACATTCGTTATATAGAAAAGAAAAAGAAATAAAACAAAATGGGTGGGGCCTATATGTCTGCTAATAATTCATAACAGATACATATTTATGTCCCTTACGTTTTAAGAAAGAATAAGGAAAATGATTAAAATAAAATCCCAAAAAAAACGACCAAAACCGGGTCGGCCCATACTCAAACCGGCGACCTCTATGGTAATTAGAGGCATCCCTTCCAGTGGACTGTGTTACTGATTTGTAAATATCGTGCTCATTAATTAAACTTTAGCAGGTTGTTTAATGATTCAGTTTTGGCTTTTAAAAAAAATAACGTGCCGCGCATATGGCGGGGGCGGGACTCGAACCCGCGACTCCCTTGTTTGTTCCAAACTCAATTACCCACTAAGCCATAACATCAGCTTAATGTCACGGGCCAAATGTTTGAAGATCGCAATGCTATGGGCCATGCTTGAACGCTTGGGTTACTGGCTAGTCCTGGACTTTATCAGGGGACGGAGTCAGTGTCAATGAAGAGGTGTACGTGCCTAGTCGTGCAAACGATGAACGTACCACTGGTCGAGAGCTGGCGCCGCTCTCCTGATGAGTCCAAGGCAGGACGAAACCAGTGACCCACACAAAGAAGCGGGATGGATTGGCTTGTCCCCGGGGACTTGGGGACGCCACACGGGGGTCGAAAACTAACCCCGTGACAACGTGGTATCAGAGCAGAACGATTCTCGGATACGTTGGAACGTGACTCTTAACCAAAATGAGCTTAACATTTAGAGTATGGTTGCGCAATGGTGGTGGGAGAAGACCAAATATGGGTTTGCTTCGGCAAAGGTCTTTGTACTCCGCGAGTATGGGATCGTGAGAGCCACTCGTGTAGTTGCAGTGAAGCCCTCCGTGTTATGTTAAAAAATCTACGGTTCAAGCAGCGCCGTAAAAAGGAAGTTTTGTGAAAGTTGCTACAACTATTCAGGTCCCCGTATTCCTGAAACAAGGTGAATCATCGGCACCTAATCCGATGCGACGGACGTCAGCGCCACTTATAACCAAAACTGACGTACTATATTGAACATGCACGACAGAAGATCATTGTTGCTGTGCTTTCGGGTGTCCTACCTTCCCAAAGTGAATCATGCTCAACATAAGGGGGATCATGCATTGTCAAGTATGCGAGCTGGTATGGGACGGCGAGCATGCACGAGGACATGCATGAAATGGTGGTGGGAGAGTGTCACGGGCCAAATGTTTGAAGATCGCAATGCTATGGGCCGTGCTTGAACGCTTGGGTTACTGGCTAGTCCTGGACTTTATCAGGGGACGGAGTCAGTGTCAATGAAGAGGTGTACGTTCCTAGTCGTGCAAACGACGAACGCACCACTGGTCGAGAGTTGGCGCCGCTCTCCTGATGAGTCCAAGGCAGGACGAAACCAGTGACCCGCACAAAGAAGCGGGATGGATTGGCTTGTCCCCGGGGACTTGGGGACGCCACACGGGGGTCGAAAACTAACCTCGTGACATTAAGATATGTTAGGATTTTATTTTACTTATACAAAAAAACACTGCCATCTTTATTTAAAACAGAAAACGAATGTGACTACTGACTAGTATCTCCTTTTCGTTTGCTGATTGAGTAGACCCGGGTTCTAGTCCCGCGGTCTACGTATTTTGTTTCTTTCCATTTCTTTTTAGTTTGGAGTTTAAAAAGGTTACAATAAGGTCCTTGTGTTTCATTAACTTTACTAACCAAACTAACTTGGTTACTAACTTGATTAACTTATATTAACATTGAAACTTAACAAACTAATTTTGAACTTAACAAGACTAACTAGATAATTTTTTTATAAAAATAAAAAGAGTAAGACTTTTAATTATGATATTAATTAATTTAATTAATTCAACAAATAAATAAATAAATAAATAACCACATTTATAACCGACTTAAGATAAAATCATCCAACGATTATTTATTTCGTGAAAAATTTCCATGGTTTCAAATGTTAGGATTCGGATCTTTCAAAATGGGTAAAATTTCTGGATATCTGTTTTTGACGGATGTTACATACGATGCGTATTAAGCCGATATACGATACGACATAGGCCTATATGATCGTATATGACATTATTTCAAATTTAGTTTTATCGTGTTTCCCTCGGTTCGACGCGTATACGTGTCGTTTTTTGCCGAACTTTCGCATATTTTGTCGTTTTATGACGTATACCTTCAACATAAGTCGTTTCGGTGCCGTTCGTTTGCGTGCGAATATCGTATTCTATGATTACGTACAGTTTTGTTTAAAATCCACTTGTACTCCATAGTGTCGTGTTATATGTATACGTGTGTGGAAATATCGTTAGTCGCGTATTTTGATGTATTTTTGCGTATTTTGACGTATTCTAACATATTGTTGCGTATTTAATAGTATTTTTGACGTATTTGAGCGTATTCTAACTTATTTTAGCTTATTTTAACCTATTTTAGGGTATTTTTACGTATTTCGGCGTATTTTAACGTATTTTCATGTATTTTTTCGTAATATGACTTATATTAACATATTGCAGCGTATTTTAGCATATTTTCATGTATTTTATCGTATTTAGCGTATTTTAGAGTATTTTAGCTTATGTTGAAGGATAACGCAAACAAGTTCTCCACAGTTTGTTATTCAGATCTCTATCCGGTCATCTTTCCAAACTACAACACACGATAAGTTTAAACTTTATAGTGTGTGATTTGACTAGGAAAGGATTGGAGGTGATTTATACTTTTAATAAGCTCTCACAGTTGTCAAATTCGTTGTGTGCATTCATATTGTTTAGACAACAACAGATAATGAACGGATTGTTGGACTTCTTGTTCCAAATGCAGCTGTAGGATCCGTACTTAAAGGTCTCTCTAAAACATACCAACTGATTCAGATTTAAACAATACATGCCTCAATTAATCTTTTTTACTCTTTTTTTCAATTTCAACAAATCTTTTCAATAATCAGTACGCAACAAATCTTTGTGTAGTTATTTGGAATGTTTCGGATCATCATAGAAGACGAAACTTCAGCAACCATTTTTTCTTTTCCTTCAATTTCGAGAACATTCTCCGTAACATGAAGACGTGTCGGGTTCTTCTGCTAGTGGTTTCTGTATTGAACCGAGAATATGAAGTTCACGGTACAAAGAGACCGCCTTGTTAATTTAATGAAGCAATGAAGATTGAATCTGCAAACCTCAACCGTTTTTTACTACGAAAACGGTGGCGATGCGAAATACAAACTGCAATCGTTTGTGACTATGGGAAACACAAGTTTTCTTTTTGAGCTTGATGGATGTCCGTTATCTCAACGCTTCTCCTTACATTACTGATCTGGAATTGGAGAATCGTTGTGTATTTGCTTGCTGATCTGGAATTGGAGAACCGTTGTGTATCTGAATCAGGTTCTCAAACAAACACTACTAAAGATGAGTTGGTATTGAACCAAGAATATGACACGCGGGAAGAAAGTCATTGGACTACCGCAGATGAAGTTAAATGTGATCAAACTTGGACATCAGACGTAAATCTTGAAGCAAATATGTGGTTCCCAATTGTCACGGCCCCCGGCCCAGTGTGACCCGGTCCAGAAGCTGTGGGACAGAAAACTCGTGGTATTTTAATTAATTTGGCAGCGGAAATGTTAACAGGATCATTTAAACTTGAAAATGCCCCATTTTATTTTATTTCACAATTTGGGACAAACCCCATAATTTACAATAAAGGAAATTTCACGAGGAAATTCTCTGTTTTACAAAACATATTTATTTATTTTATTGAGCCACTTTCCCAAGCTTGTAGTGCTACAAGGCACTTTTCCTGGATCACAGCAGATCACCTGAAACATGTTTAAAAAGATTTTTATCAGCGGGGAAATACTGGCGAGTCATTCAATTTGCACAAAAGACACATTGTTATAAATTTACAGCATTAAGGGTTTTTATATTTGCCCTTTATCATATAATTATCTGGTTCCGCTGTCACTCGACCTAATCTATGACTGTGGACATATCACTAATTAGTCTCGCCCACCTAAAGTGATAAATCGTTAGTAGTAATGTGCACAAAACCCCCACATACTGCCAGTAACTAAAGATTAGCAAAGACTTAATCACTGCAAAGCATAACTGGAAAACATTTAGGGTTTTGTAAAGCAATTTGATAAAAAGAGAATGACTCACATTGCAAATTTAATCGGACAGAACCTTGCCTACTGATTTAACCTTGTAACCTAGGTAAATAACAATGCACACGAAACTAGGTCAGTAACTTAATACAATATTTACGATAAGCTCACGAAATCAAAACCCTCACGACGAATGACAAAGTATAGCCCGAGTTCGGGCAGCACTTAAACATCCATCGGATCGGTTTCAATCGATCGGACATTGTATCGTAGCAGTGATCGAGTTATTACCCTGTTGTCGCAGCAGAGTGTCGGGATTTTGATTGTTTTGAACTAAACAGTGTATAACTAAACGCACGTAATGAATTTTTCCGTCGTAACAAGACCTCCATGCAAGTGCCACACCCCTGAGTTATATACTGAAAAATAGTCCCTGTCGCGTGGCGCGCCAGGTTCTCCTGGTTCCCGCGCGTGGCGCGACGGGTGCACTTTTAGGGTAGGGTAGCCTCGTGTATTTCTAGCCTAGGTGAGTCAACAGTTCGACGAATTTCGCATTCTACAACAAACTGTAAAGATAATCGTCAATTAGGGAATACCCCCTTGAGTTTTAGGGGCCCTGATCCTAGTTCCAATTATTCTGAAAATTTTATGGGTCATGCTATACTACTTGGGGGTCTCAATTAGGGTTTCCTATTGGACATAATAAAATAAGAAATAATACTTTTGGTGAGATTTGTTACATCCTCCCCACCTTGATTAAAATCTCGTCCTCGAGATTTACTAGAAAAAGTAGGGATATTTCCATTTTATTTCTGATTCCAGCTCCCAAGTGTACTCCGGTCCTCTCTTTGAATCCCACTTGACTTTGACCAGCACCAGTCGTTTGTGCTTGAGAAACTTGACCTTTCTGTCTTCTATCTGCAGTGGTTTCTCCACAAATTTTAACTTTTCATTTACCTTTATGTCTTGGAGAGGTACTACCAGGGATTCGTCGGATAAACACTTCTTGAGGTTAGATACATGAAACACGTCATGTACTCCAGCCAGCTCTTCTGGTAGTTGTAGGCGATAAGCAACTGGTCCTATTCGTTGGATTACTGAGAATGGTACTATGTATCTTGGACTTAGCTTTCCTTTCTTTCCGAACCGAACCACTCCTTTCCAAGGAGAAACTTTCAAGAGTACCTTATCCCCGACTTGAAATTCCAGCGGTTTGAGTCTATTGTCTGCATAACTCTTCTGGCTATCTCGAGCTGTTTTCAGTCTGTCCTTGATTTGAGTGATCTTGTCGGTGGTTTCTTGCACAATTTCAGGACCTGATAATTGACTTTCTCCTATTTCTGCCCAACAAACTGGAGTTCTACACTTTCATCCATATAGTGCTTCGAACGGGGCAACTTCGATGCTTGAATGGTAACTATTATTATAGGAGAATTCAATTAAGGGAAGGTGATTATCCCAGTTTCCACCAAAATCTATTACACATGCCCTGAGCATGTCTTCCAGGGTTTGAATCGTCCTTTCACTTTGTCCGACTGTTTGGGGATGGTATGCGGTACTTAAATTCAATCGTGTCCCCATTGCTTCTTGGAAACTCGTCCAGAAATGTGAAGTGAAACGACTCTCTCTATCCGATACAATAGAGAGTGGGACTCCATGTAAAGATACTACCTCGTCTACGTATAATTTGGCTAATCTTTCCATACTGAAAGTTTCCTTCTTGGGCAGGAAATGAGCTGATTTGGTTAATCGATCCACAATTACCCAAATTGCGTCGTTACCTTTTCTGGTTTTGGGCAACTTAGTTACAAAATCCATGGTTATTAGTTCCCATTTCCAAAAAGGCAATTCTAATGGTTGGAGTAACCCTGAAGGTTTCTGGTGTTCTGCTTTAACTTGTGAACAAGTTAGACACTTAGATACATATCTAGCTATGTCCTTTTTCATTCCTATCCACCAGAAACTATTTCTTAAATCTTGGTACATCTTATTATTACCAGGATGCATGGTATACCTAGATTTATGGGCTTCCTCTAAAATCTTGTTTCTTAAATTTCCTTGCTTAGGTACCCAAATCCTTCTTTTGTGGAATCTCCAAATTCCATCAGCTCCTTGCTCTAATTTCTTTATTCTTCCTTTCATTCCTTCAGCATCATCCTCAATTGCTGTTACTTGAACCTTCTTCAGTTGTTCCATTAAATCTAACTATAGATTTAACCTAAGAGCACGAACTCGCTTTTGCTTTTCATGATACTTACGACTTAGAGCATCTGCGACTACATTTGTTTTTCCTTCGTGATATTGGATATCACAATCGTAGTCGCTTAGAATTTCCATCCATCTTCTTTGCCTCATATTTAATTCTTTTTGCCCAAATATGTACCTTAAGCTTTTATGATCTGTATAAACGGTAAACTTACTTCCATACAGATAGTGTCTCCAAATCTTAAGGGCAAAAATTATCGACCCTAATTCTAAGTCATGTGTCGTATAGTTTTCCTCGTGCTTTTTCAATTGCCTTGAGGCATATGCAATTACCTTTTTGCGTTGCATTAGCACGCATCCTAATCCTAGCTTAGAAGCGTCACAATAAACTTCAAAATCTTCTGTCCCTTCGGGTAAGGCAAGAATTGGGGTGTTTGTTAACCGTTGTTTTAAAACCCTAAAGGCCTCTTCCTGCCTGGGTCCCCAGTCAAACTTAACTAATTTACAGGTTAGCTTAGTTAATGGCACAGCTATCTTAGAAAAATCTTTAATGAATCGTCTATAATATCCAGCTAACCCTAGAAAACTTCTAATTTCCATAGCTGATTGCGGAACCTTCCATTTGGTGATCGCTTCTTTTTTGGAGGGATCTACGTAAATACCTTCGTGATTCACCATGTGTCCTAAAAATTGTACCTCCTGTAGCCAAAATTCACACTTTGAGAATTTGGCATAAAGCTTCTCTTTTCTTAACAAAGTTAAGAGTGCATGCAGGTGCTCACAATGCTCTTCCTGATTTTTGGAATAAATAAGTATATCGTCGATGAAGACAATTACGAATTTATCCAAATACGGTTTACAGATTCTATTCATCATGTCCATGAATGCGGCAGGAGCATTTGTTAGTCCAAAGGGCATGACTGTAAACTCGTAATGACCATACCTAGTTCTGAAAGCTGTTTTAGGTATGTCTTCTTCTTGTACCTTCAACTGATGGTATCCGGAGCGTAAATCTATCTTAGAAAAATATCTAGCCCCCTGAAGTTGATCGAAAAGATCATCAATCCTAGGCAATGGGTATCGATTCTTAATTGTAACCTTATTCAATTCCCTATAATCGATACACATTCGCATTGACCCATCTTTCTTCTTTACAAACAACACTGGTGCTCCCCAAGGGGATGAACTAGGTTGTATGAATCCTTTACTGAGTAATTCATCTAATTGCTTTTTCAGTTCTAACATTTCAGTGGGTGCTAACCGGTAGGGTGCTTTAGCTACGGGTGTAGTTCCAGGAATTAGATGAATTCTAAATTCTACCTCCCTATCTGGTGGTAATCCTGGTAGTTCTTCTGGGAATACATCCGAGTATTCTGATACTACAGGAATTTCCTTAAGTTCCTTACCCTTAGTGTTAATGATTACCAAAATCATATACACTATTCCTTGCTTTCGTTCATAACTAGCAACTTTCATTACAGAAATGAATTTCATTGATTTACGTGGCTTATCTCCTGTAACCATGATTATTTCTCCTGATGGTGAATGAATTTCTATGGAATTCTTATCACAAAGGATTCGAGCATGGTTGGCTACTAACCAATCCATTCCTAATACAACATCGAATCCAGCTAAATTCATGGGTAATAGGTTTGCAGAAAATTTATGACCTGAAAGTTCTATATTTTCTTTTTGCAAAACCGTATCTATGTTAACAGAGTTCCCGTCTGCTGTTTCTACTGTATAAATCTGCCTAAGTTTGGTTAAGGGTAGTTTAAGAGCTTGGCAGAAAGAAGTATTTATAAAACTTTGGTTTGCACCAGAGTCGAATAATACTTTCGCATAAACGTTGTGTACCAGAAACATACCGGCTATTACGTCGGGAATCAGTTCGGCTTCCTGCGTAGTCAATTGGAAGGCTCTTGCATTCTTCTTATTAGTTCCTTCAGCAGGTTTGGCCTTGTTATCCGCTGGTTTGACCAATTTAGGGCATTCTGGTCTGAAATGCCCAGCTTCTCCACAGTTGTAGCAGATTTTTGCTTTCTTTTTGCATTCCTCTTCCCGATGGCCCGGAATTTTGCAGAAATTACAATTTTCCCTACATTTTCCAAAATGTTTCTTTTTGCAATTCCTGCAAAATGGCGGGGTGGAAGAGGACCCATTTCCCTTCCTCTTGAAGTTAATATTATTACCCACACGAAATCCTTGGGTAATCTTTTGGGCTAACTCCTTTTTCCTGTTTTCTTCTCGCGTACGCACCAGTCCGTCGGTCAAAGTATTGGCTAACTCCACCGCATCGTCAATTATGCGAGGTCTCGCAGCTTTGACGATATCACGAATCTCGCTAATTAAACCCCAAATATAGCGAGAGATAAGTACCGGTTCTGGCGAAGCCAGAGTTGGTACAATTCGAGCATACTCGAAGAACTTTGAAGTACACCCTCGACAGTCAACATCCACCATTCGGTGGCTCAGAAACTTATTCACCATTTGCTCTTTTTCATATTCAGGGCAGAATTTCTTTTCCACCAAATGCTTAAATTCTTCCCAATTCATGGCATAAGCCATGTCACTTCCTTTGGCTTGCAGTACCGTGTTCCACCATTCTAATGCCTCTTCCTTAAAAAGGTGAGAAGCATACATGACCTTATCCTCCTCGGCACATTTACTTATTTTAATCACTGCCTCGGTTTTCTCCAACCAACGCAGTGCAGCAGTTGCCCCTTCATTGCCTGCAAATTCAACAGGTTTACAGGCAAGAAATTCTTTATAAGTGCAACCAGGCGTTGCAATTTTCATTTTCTTAAGTATCGGGACTTGAATCACGTTGTCATTATTGCCGCCTCCGTTAACACTGTTACTGGAATTATCGTCACGCGTGCGTTTACTGGGGTGAGCTTGTGAAGGCTCAACAGGGCTTTTAACCGCATCGACGATTGCTGGGATAGCATTTGTTATTCCTTGAGCAACGATGTTTTCTATATCTTGCCTATTAAGAAAGTGATCCTCATTGTTTTGCTCAGATTGGTTAACTTCATTAACTGGTTCATTAACAGCGGGTTCCATCTGGTAATTAACAATATATATAAGTTATTGGCATAAACAATTATCAATCAAACACAATAAAGCAATCACACATAAACACGTCAACATGTATAGCCAAAATTGTCGACTTTGCGACTTCCATATTTTATATATTTTAGTATGCATCCGTACACACCAGATATGTTACAAAAGTTTTATTTTTTTAGGTTATTTTACATGATTATATTTTTATTATTTATTATTATTTTATTATTATTACTATTATACAAACACACAACCACACAATCACACCACCGTCAACTGGCTTTTCAAAAACAACGTTCCCTCTCGTCGTATTTCCAGGAGATCTGTTCTCCTACTTCTCGGATTCGATTCCCTGCGTCCACCAGTTCCTCACCGTAGTGACGGAGTTCAGCCAAATTTTATGTGCTTATAGGTGGATTTGGTGCAGGCTCAGGTAGGGATGAGCATTAAGTACCTGGTACCGGTACCGGTACCGAACCGAACCGGTACCGGGTATATTCGGTACCGGTACCGGTTCCTATTTTACTCGTTTTTCGGTACCGGTACCGGTATTTTTGGGTAAAACACTAGTAAAGTACCGAAAGTACCGGTACCGGTATATTCGGTACAGGTACCGGTACCACTTTTCAACGTTTTTCGGTACCGGTACTTTCGGTACCGGACCGGTACCGAGCTCATCCCTAGGCTCAGGGTCAAACTGGGGGAAAAAGGTGTTAGGATTATTCAAGAGATTTTGAATTTGCCAGTCAGTTGTCCACCATTCTTCCAGCTCTCCTGGTAGAGGTCGGGGGTTGACAATAGGATCTGGGATGGAAGGTTCCAAATTAACTGGAAGTTGTACTTCAGCTGGGTAATTGAAGAGGTTTTCATCGGCAGGTCCGATGAGGTCGCTATTGGCCAGTTTGCGATCCAGCTCCTCCCACGGTGGCATTTCCTGGGCTTGCCCTGAACTTTCCCCGATCTCCTTTCCTTTGCCTTTATCCTTGGGATCCTCAGTCTTTTTAACCTTCTGTGCAGCTGGCTTCTTCCTCCGTCCGCGTCTCCAGCCTATGATTCTCCTTCTCTTTTTCGACTTGGGTTTCTCCTGAGGTTGGGCTTGGAATTCCATAGGTTTCTCAGTGTCGGCCCAATAACCGGAAAAGCCCCCGGAAACTTCCATGTCAGTAGAATAGATAGTGAGATTCTGAAGAGCTTCAGACAACTCATTCATGCTGTTAGCATATATGAAAATATACACAAACTTAAGTTAATATTTTATTCAACCCGTTGAATTTTCATAGAATCACAAAATAACAATTTGAAAGAAATTAAGTATTTCTAAATACTTAATTAGCTTAAATCAGTGGCTCTGATACCACCTTTTTCTGTCACGGTGTAACGCCCCAAAATGCGAATGTTAATATTGTCGGGTGTTCCTATATGACACGTCATAAAAAAAAATAACTAGGCTATTTAACCTAGTTAAGGGTATGGTCAAAAGCATTAAAAGATGGAAGTAGTGCACGTTATGTTTTAAAGGCAAACCCGAGGGGCTAAAGTGGAACAGATAAAAGATGATAACTAATTAAAAAGGTCTATACACACACACAAACACACATACGTGCGTGTGTAGAAGCTTCAGGAGCTCTCAAAGAGCTCCAAAACCCTAGTTCCACTAAATCACCAAATTGAAGGATGAATCGAAGCTCAAATTCAATAAGAAACACGGATTAATGATCACCTTAACGAGGGGATCATAAGGTATGTCTTAAATCTAAGATTCGTGATCATGTGTGAAGCGGGTTATGTTCAAATCCGTGAGTTAATATGAAATTGATCATGTATAAGGGTTAGAATCATCAAATAGAACATAGGTTATGTATGGTTTGTGTTAATTTGATGATTAGGAGTGAAACCCACTTGTTTTGGTAAGGAAGATGGCTTGAATGATCATCCATGTTAAATTCTTAGTGATGGTTGATGATTTATGATGATTTCTTGTGAGATTAATTGAATGAAATATGATGTTGAAGTGCTTGATGTTTATGTGTGAATGGTACATGTTGATTAGGAGTAGGATTATATGAGTTATTTATGAGCTTGGAAGATTTATGCATGAACTAGTTGTACGTTATGCTTAAAAGGTAGTACGTACACCAAGTGTATGATAAAATGTATATAATGTCGTCCGTATAGTCGATTATGATGTTACGAGCATATGTTGATAAGTCGATAGTTACATATGGTTAATAGTTGACTTTTGGAAGTCAACAAGTATAAGAAACATGATTTGACTCGTTAATTGTAAAAACAGGATTATAGGAAGTCGTATGATACATGTTATGTTAATATGTGTTAATTTTGATTACCCGATGAATTACGTGTGTTGGAAAGGATATGAAGTTGATTAGATGCTTTAATGCTTGTTAGAAATGACTAAGGAAAGTTAAGTATGAATTATGCGAATGATATGATTGTTACATGTACAAATGAGTATGCTAATAAGAGCGTGGTTTCGATGAAATGAAAGTATAGGAATCACGTCGTGACGGACTCAAGCATGAAAGGATAACGGGTCAAGAAAAGGCGAGGAATCGGATACGAGCACGGACGCATAAGGTAAGTGATTTCCGTAATCACTTCTTAGTTCAAGTAAGTAATAAAGTGTTGTAATTAATTAAACATGATGTTTGAGGTCAAATGTGTAGGAAAGTCTTTCGTCGTAAATGATGGGATTAAAGTTGACCAAAATGCCCTTGATGGGTATTTTGGGCAAACGATCTTAATAAGTAGTTTAGAAACAAGTTATTGATGAGTGTAATGTTTTGGACAAGTATGGAAGCGAAGAGTATGGTCTTGGTATGTCATAATCCATTTAACGCGCAAATACCCTTAACGGGTCAAAACTAAGTATATGAACGATAATGTGTTAAGAGGATGCAAAATGTCTAAGAACTTAGTATTTTATGATAGATGTCACTAATATTATTAGGATTATAAGAGTTTATGGCAAAACAAACAAGTTAAGTTGATGAATGCATGAACGGGTCGAATTGTGGGTAAGAGGGAAATAAGCCGATATCGTGTAAGTTAAGATTTTCCTTAAGGCGGTTATGGGATTTTAAGTTCATTTGATAGAATGTGAATTTACAAGCATGTAGGAAGAAACGGGAGGTTAAACGGGTAAACGGTTCAAAAGTTACGCGCGTTTTAGTGCGTACGAACGAAGAAACGGATCTGCAGAAAAAATGCACTTTAGAGAGCCCGTCGCCGACGGGTAAGGGGGTCGTCGCCGACGGGCACCAGAAAGTTAGTTTTGGCCGACGGGTTATCTCACTGCCTACGGGTGTGTTGGGCTACGGGTTAATGCAATGGCCGTCGCCGACGGGCCCTAGGGCCGTCGCCGACGGCCTCCCCTTGTCTCAAAAGCTGAAGTTTGTTATCTAAGTTGTTTTGGGCATGGTAGGCTTCGGTTCGTTACCTGTAGACCTCGACGGGGCTCCAAAACATGATTTTGATCGTTCCCTTGGCGTTATGGGCTATAGATGCCAAGTGTAAGTATCTTGTAGATAATGTACGGATATATAAGAGGTATGTAAGCATGTAGATGTGTATGTATGTATGTGTAAAGAAATATACGAGTGTATGTATGTATGTAATGATGTAGGAAAGGTTTGTAAGCATGTAGATGTGTATGTATGTATGTGTAAAGAAATATACGAGTGTATGTATGTATGTAATGATGTAGGAAAGGTTTGTAAGCATGTAGATGTGTATATATGTATGTGTAAAGATATATACGAGTGTATGTATGTATGTAATGATGTAGGAAAGGTTTGTAAGCATGTAGATGTGTATGTATGTATGTGTAAAGATATGTACGAGTGTATGTATGTATGTAAGGATGTAGGAAAGGTTTGTAAGCATATAGATGTGTATGTATGTATGTGTAAAGATATGTACGAGTGTATGTATGTATGTAATGATGTAGTAAAGGTTTGTACGTATGAAGAGGTGTATGTATGTATGAGGGCATGTATGAGTGTATGTACGTATGTAAAGTTGTAGGAAAGATATGTACGTATGTAGATATGTATGTATGTATGTAAGTACGTATGTATGCATGATTTAGAACCGATGAAAGATAACGTTATTAATGGTGTACCTTGAGAATGAAAAGTAATGTAGGTACATTATTGAAGCTTCACCAGGAAAATGGATATGCAGATGAAATGCTTAAAGCTTGAAAGTTGACGAAGTGTGAAGTGTACGCGAATGAATCTTGTTTATATAATGTGTGCTAATGTTATGAATGTATGTGGTGAATGTAGGTTGTACGGATAATGGGCGATTATCACAAGGATTAGAGATCGAAGACCGAGTCACAAGATAGATTGTACGGTATTAATTGAGTATGTACTTTTAGAAAACAGGACTTATGCATTATCTTTGTAAAAGATACATATTAAAAATGAACTTTTAAGTAAGTCAAGACGTTTGAAATGAAAGAAATTTTTATGGCACGAATTTCCGCTGCGACTTTTGTCATGTACGAATTAGGGTCTTACAAGTTGGTATCAGTGCCCTGGTTTGAGAGAATCAAGTGTAAGAAGGTAAGTGCTTGAACTCAAACCTGTGTGCTCTTGTGATAAGAAACCCGTACAATCCAAGACTCGGTCAAGATCCAAAGGTAAAAGAGAATGTAAGTATGTACCTATGTATACGTATAAAGAAACTGATGGTTTTGTATATGCAAGGTAAGTATAAGTGTTTGAAGAGGATGATCCGCGAATGCGGTCAAGTACCGACACCAAGGCATGAAATGAGATAAAGTTGAACCCAGGTACGTAAATTCAATATATGTGGGAATATGAAATGGTAAAATGCATTAAGGAAAGAAAAAAATGCTAAATAAAGGACCATGAAGGTATAGTAAACATGTTTTGAAAATGATACACGTGCCGAACCCTAATTCTTCGGACATAAGGTGGCAATTACACGAAGACACGAAACTAGTATGTGGATTGTGTACCTGGCCAGTACACGTGAAGCATATGACGTTCGTGAGACCGTGATAATTGATACAGGTATGTCCATTAGAATTAAGTAGTAGGAGGACGTGAGGGTGAAGAGAAATGTAGGACTCTCAGGAATGAAAGTATGAATGCTATGTTAGAATCCGCGAGACGGATTCGAAACATGAAAGAAGTTAAAGTATGAATGCAATGCTTGAATCCGCGAGACGGATTCAAGGGATGAAAAGCGTATATGCAATGTTTGAATCCGCGAGACGGATTCAAAGAATGAAAGATATGAATGAAATGCTTGAATCCGCTGGGATGAAAAGCGTATATGCAATGTTTGAATCCGCGAGACGGATTCAAAGAATGAAAGATATGAATGCAATGCTTGAATCCGCGAGACGGATTCAAGGGATGAAAAGCGTATATGCAATGTTTGAATCCGCGAGACGGATTCAAAGAATGAAAGATATGAATGCAATGCTTGAATCCGCGAGACGGACTAAAGTGATGAAAGGCGTAAATGCAATGTTTGAATCCGCGAGACGGATTCAAAACATAGATGGTACGAAAGGTATGAATAATGTGTTCGAACCCGCGAAACAGATTTAAGATATAAAAGACGGAACTAGTCTACAAAAGAGGAAGTCAATAGCTTGACCATGTATGCGTCAAACAAGTCATATAAGTAAATGTAAAGCAAATGAACGAAAGAATGATAGGAATGAAAATATCCGAATGTGTAAGTAACGCGAGGATATGTGTGGTACAAAAGACTATAGAAATGTAGAATGATGTTAGCTACGGAGTTAAGCACGTAGGTGTGATTATGTAATAGTAGTCTTGTTGTGGTAACAACACAAAAGTAAATGTTATACAGTGCATATAGAGAATGTAATTATAAAAGAAGAGATGAAGATATTAGATCTGTTAAGGATGGATCATACAAATGTAGGTACGACTACAGGTTGAAGGAATATGCGTATTGACCGTTATTGACAGGTCAAGGAAATGAAGATGATATGTGAAAGTATGATAAGGAAGGTATGGAAGTGTTAGGAAGAAGTTAATTATATGAATAATGCTATGGATGAGTATGTACAAAATCCAAAGTAAGATCGCGTAGTCGATGAAAAGGATATGAACAATGAAATAAACATAAAGGAATGTTAGTAATGGGAAGTTGCAAATGTTTCAAACAAACAAAATGATGAATGAGCCGCTGGCTACGAAGTGCGTTGTAGCAACCATTATATAGTGAAAGCGACACTAATAAGAACTCCGGAACGGGTTCTTTAAGAAAGAAGATAGTTGTTGTGATGGATTAGCGGTAGTATTGATGTACGTAGGGAAGGATTAAACTAGTGTTAAATAGAGGTGAGAAAGGTTTCGGGGACGAAACCTCATATAAGGGTGGTAGACTTGTAACGCCCCAAAATGCGAATGTTAATATTGTCGGGTGTTCCTATATGACACGTCATAAAAAAAAAATAACTAGGCTATTTAACCTAGTTAAGGGTCGGTGTGGTGATGAAGGGTAAAAAATGTATTGAAATGGGAAAACAATAGCGGCTTGATGGAATGAATTTGTGATGTTTAGAGGAATGAAATTCCTTGTAGAATAGGTGATTTCATTTCATTATCAACCAAACACGTTTATTTTCATTCATTCACAATTGTCCATTTTATTGCGCCTTGCATTCGAACACTAGTTTTTTGTAGGATGATATTATCTTTGTGATATACATCAATAAAAATAAATATGGGTTTTTGTATTCATTTAAAGTGTAAACCGAAATAACTTTTAACACCAAAATAAACGACTTTTGAGAGGTTTTTGGGTCAAGAATAGACAATAATATTTTGGTAATTTCAAAATCATAAAATAAAATAATTAAATACAAGGGAAGTTTTAAGAATGTTTAGCATTTGAACGGCATACACACATGGAACTCTCAACAATGTCGTGTGAATTTTGAGTTTCTCAAATTCTTTATTCTCTAAATATACATTAAAAGAAGAGATATCACTTGATAATGTAAAATGCCTTCCAAAAAAAAACTTGATAATGTAAAATAGATAGCATATCATGATATACAATTTATTATTTCTAACTTATTTGTTTTTTTTAATCCGTTCACATCAAATTTCCCATCGATATACGTCCTAATCATGACACATTATCAAGGATCCATGGTGGTCCAAAGTGTCACTTGAAGATAAACTCTTGCACTTAAAATAACACTTCCAACTCTACACTCAAGAAGTGAATCATTATGATTGATATCAAGCTGACTATTTAGTTTCATCTTGATCTATATACGTCCCTTCACCCAGATGTTCATCGCAAAATGGCCCAAACGGGAATCGAACCTACGTCTCCACTAAGAAGGGCATATCTTTTGACCATTAGACCAATATCTCAGGACGAAATTTGGGTGTCTTGATTGATTATTTAATGACACTGGGAAGTATTAGCCTGGTCTGATCAATTCCCAAAAATCAATCTTCAACTACACTTATAAAAGTTATATATCATTTTTACCGAATTTCAACTACTCGAGTTAAAAAAGTTATATATCATTTTTACCGAATTTCAACTACTCGAGTTAAAGAATTTATCTTTTTTCTTATAGTTCAATTTGATTTAAACTGAAATGGATTTGAATCGGTTATTCTAATTCTATTTCAAATTTGGTTCGGATTCACCTAAATAATAAAAAAAAAAATGATTTAACTAACAACACGGGTGAGTAACATTATCATCTATGTTGTATACGAGTTTATATTTTTTTGAACGGCTAATGTTACACCTTTACACCCATAATTTTAAATTATTCTCCTTTACCCAACCTGGGACCTCCCCCTTAAGAGACATGTAACTCTACCAAATGAGCTAACCCACATTGGCAAATGAGTTTACATCATTCATAAAGTTTTATTTAGGGTGAACACAATTGGGTTTGGACCGACACAACCGATTTCCCGAATCGGGACCGACACAATTGAATATGGATGAGCTCGGTACCGACCGGTACCGAAAGTACCAGTAACGTAAATCCCCAAAAGTGGGTACCGGAATTTGAGGGTAAAAACCGGTACCATACCGGACCAGTACCGAACCAGTACCGAAAATGTCAAAAGTCGGTACCGAATCGGTACCAAAAATGTTCCTGGTTCGGTAAATTCGGTACCAGTACCAGGTACTGTTTTGGTCAAAAATTACCGAAGCAATTAAGTGATCAAATTAGTTAAGTGAGGTAGTGTGCTAGAATTATGTGTGAAAAATATGTTAACCAAGTTAATTGTAAAAACAGTTTCAGGATACGGCTTAGGATATAAAGCTGTATCTATGATCAAACAATGAGCAAAAAAGTAAAGGTTGACACGTGATGTACGAGGAAAGCCCTTGATCAATCTAGATTGCCGGCACAAAACCTCGGGAGCTGACAATCGCAGCTGCCTTGTTCTTCTATTACTTCAAATATCAGGATACAGTGCAGGATGTGATGCGGATCAACTAGGTGTTACAATGTAATTCGAATACAAGTGTTTGTGTATAGTGTTTGCAGTGAGCTAGAGAGCAAAAGTGTTCGAAAGTGTGTGTGAAAGTTGCGTGCCTTAATTTGATCCGCCCCCATCTATTTATAGTAAAAGAAATGTAACAAACTATCCTAATAAACCGGGATCCGGCGAATATTCCCACTCGAACGTTGTAGACCTGGTCTTTCGGGTTCAACGTCTCTCACATAACAGATACGCCCGAGTCTTGAGGAGAAGAAGTCCATCTGACCGTTAGTAACCCACAGCACCTAACCTGCACGTGGTTAATTCAACTAACCCCAGGATATCGCCCAGGATGTTAGCAATATCCTAATCCAGTATCCTGATCACAACCAAATAACCAAAAGCAGGATATTAGTCAGGATATGTACGCTCAGAAAATGACCCATAACAATTGTCCCCAAATATATCTGTTGGTATACCAATCCAACGGATATATTTTAAAAATTCTATCTCGTAAATCAAGGCAATTAAATCGAGACGACGGTCAAGATCACATCATAACTTCCAACGCGCTTTTAACTCGATGGAGATCTACAATGCTCCTATATCTTCTCTCTTCTTGTTTGAAAAGCAGATATCTCCAACGGAGTCTCCAGGTAATTTCCTACTTTTCATTCATCTTTTATTGATCTTTCTTTCTTTATCTGCAATGGCTGCCAGAACTTATTCTCAAACCGGTGAATCATCCGAGACCTTCATTCAGCAGAATCTTCTCAAAAATCCTGAGAAGGAAGTCTGTGCCTTTGACAACGCAGACATTGCGGCTTTGAGAGCTTCCGGTGCTTTCCCCGATAACACGGTCTTTAGACCATTCGATCGGTCAATTCGATCGGATGTTTCTTCTACTGATTGGATCTGCTTCCCAGCATACCCTTTCTCGCTAGGTCTTCGATACCCTTTTCCCGAATTTATGATGCAATTCTTCCGGACCACCGGTATCTCCTTTGCTCAGACCATGCCCATGGTCTGGAGGGTATTAATCGTACTCAACCAAATTAAAAACCTTCACTGTCCCGACCTTTATATCGAAGATCTGCCAATCGCTTACCGCCTTCGATCTCATGGTTCTAGCCGGTTTTTGCTTTTTTCGACTTCCAATAAACCCCTTATTCTTAAAGCCACCAAAAACGAAGACGGATGGCAACACAAGTTCTTCTTTGTCAAACGAGACTCCATTGATGAGGGTGCCAGCCTTCCGGTGGAGTGGTTAACCACCGGTAGGATCATGAATGTTCCCATGTACCTGTAGACTTTTATCTTTTGCTAATGTCCTCCTTTTTGATTCCTTTGCAGTAAATTTCAAGGAAGTAGCTCCCCCTACTGCGGAATCAAAGAAAAGAATCAAAACTGTTTACCAATTACCTGCAAGTGATAGGAGTTTTACCACACATATCCCGAGTTCCAGTCAGTACTCGTCATCTGAAATGTCTGGTAAGGATTACTTTTAAAATAATTAGTTAACACAATATAATAGAATGAAGAATGATAAAGATGTAAAACTTTTCCCTTTGCGCAGCACCAGCCAAGATCCCTGAAGTCTTTGACCTCGACGAGTTGGACAGTTATTCTGATCAGGTTCAAATTAAGAAGGAACCTAGTCCCAAGGCCACAGCCTCATCCAAACCCAGCAGTTCCAAAGCCATCGTCCTTCCCAAACCTTCGCCGGCTACCAGGCCCCGGAGTTCAAGCTCCCGCAAAAGGAAAGAGCCCGATTCCCCCGTCATCTCTGACACATTTCCCTATGAGAATTACGGGTTCATCGAAGCAAGCGGGTTTATGACTTCCTTTCTTAACCAGGTCAGTATTCTCAAACCATATCCTGCAGCTTATACCATTTACAAGGATTTATCAAAATCAATACATGTCCTCTTATTTTTGCAGGGTCTTGAACGTCTGGTTCATCTATATCAAGAATCCTGCGGGCTCAACAAGACGCTTGAATCCAAGTTAAAGAAAGCTGAAGTTACGATCTCCGATCAAGGCATGATTGCAGCCGCTAAATCTCGGCATTACGAGGAGAAGTTCAAGATTATGACTTAAGAACACCAGACTGCTCTCAACAAAGCTACTCTCCAGGCCCAAGCCGATCTTGACGCTGCCCATGCTCAACATGAACGGGATATGGTCAGCTACCGGGAAAGCCTTAAGAGTTCCGTCGTCACTTCTCTCCTCCAGGCCAGGCTGAAGATGGCCCATGAAGCCAAAACACTAGGCTTTGAATGCCCTTCTTGGGACGTCGGTGCCTGGGAAACGAAGCTAAAGAGCCTCGGCGGCACTTCTGCCAAACCAGCTGCTGAAGGATCTTCCAATGCAGTTGAAAAACCAACCGATGCTGAGAGAGATGCTGAGGCGGATCCCGAGACGGATGCTGCTGAAATTATCACGAACGAAGAAGGCGCTGCCTCCTAGAACTTATTCTCTTTAAATTGTTTGAACAATTTTATGTCTTATGAACAATTTTTATTTCTGCATCAAAACAATTTGATAGCCGAAGGCGGATGGGTCCTGGATTTTAGGATGAAACCTTCGGTTATCAACTGGTATCGCTTATTTCAAGTAACTTTATCTTTCAATCGACCTGCTATTGTTTTCTGTATTTAGCTTTGCAAAAGTTTGTACAACTATCTTTTGAAAATATCTTGATCAATATACTCAGTGATATATTATGAAAACTTTCATTAAATAGAATTTCTAAAAACTCAATCAACTTTAGAGAAAACTTTTAAAGAATAAAAGAAAGTCCACTTTCTAAAACCTGTTTTGACAATACTTGTTTGATCAAGGTTTTAATTTCAAACTAGTATCACTTCCAAATATTTTAATCAAATATCCTGAAAAGTATTTTGAAAATACATTTTGAGAATATATCCCGAGAATTTATCCTAATCAGGATGCTTAAGCTTTTGTCAAACATAGTTTCAAAAACTCAAATAATTTAAATAACGTTTACAAAGGAAAGATCATACCAGGAATAGAGTGTAACCCTATTCTCAAACTTCAATCCTTTTGCAACTTTTCCAATAAAGATGTCCCCTGTCTGAGACACTTAGTGTACTAGGTCCGAGCTTTATCCTTTGAGCTTTACACAATTGCCTCAGTAGGAATGTCCCCTGTGCATAATGTCTTCGAATACTTAGAAATTTTCTGGACATCAGTTCCAATTGTATAGACAATTTTTCGTGTTACAGGGGTAAAACCCAAAAATATACTGGAGATAAATCCTTCGTATCCTGGGGGAAATCCCAAATTTTCGTGCGCTACAGGCGGGAGTGTATAAACTCCAAGACTTAGAAAGGTGAAAACCTTTAAACCTTAGAGAGTATGAAAATACCCTTTCGTGAGAGAGGGTGATCAATCCTCATATACCTTTAGGATTCAGGATATAGCCAATAGTAACGAAATTGTCAGCCACTTTTACATGGACTGGTCCCGCCACCTTGAACTATTCCCGAATAACTTGCGCTCCAGGCGGGGTGTTTAAACCCAATTCGGAAGAAAGGTGAATACCTTTAAACCTGTGAAGGGATCAGGATCCCTTATACATGAGAGAGGGGGCCAATCCTCTAATCTTCCGAAGTATCCTGAGTGTGTATCCTGGTGCTATATCCCGAAGCATATACTGCAAAACATCTTCAAACTAAGGTGGGTGTTAGCTTGGCTAACACCCCTCCGATGCTTAAGTCAGTATTGGGTTTCAAAGAATAAATCAAATCAAACATATTTAAAAGAGATAGAATTCATACCATCCTAAGTTAGAAATTAAATTCTAAACTCACTTGAAATAAAGCTTAAGGTGTATAACATTACAAGATCTCGGTAGCATATCCCCCTCCATATTCTTGAGTCGGTATGCACTTTTTCCTGATTCTGATTCAACCTCATATGGTCCTTCCCATTTTGGAGCCAGCTTTCCATCAGCAGGATTAGTAGTATTCTGAAAAGATTTTCTTAACACCCAATCTCTAACTTTGAACCTTCTAGTCCTTATATTCTTGTTGTATGCTCTGGATATCCTTTGTTGATATGCTGCCATTCTTAGCCGTGCTGCATCTCTTGTCTCATCAATAGTATCCAGCTCCTGGCATAGGACTTCAGGATTCTGCTCAGGATTCCTGAGGTTGGATCTTGCTGTGGGTATCACCATTTCCGTCGGGATCACCGCTTCTGCTCCAAACACTAAGGAAAATGGGGTTTGACCAGTTGCATTTTTTACCGTCGTTCTACCAGCCCACAAAACAAAGGGTAGTTCTTCTGCCCATCTTCCTTTCTTGGCCCCTAATCTCTTCTTCAAGTTGTTGACAATTATCTTGTTTAAGGATTCAGCTTGTCCATTTGCTTAAGGATGTACCAGGGTAGATGTAATCATTTTGATTCCCCAACTCTTGCAGAAGTCAGTAGTCCTTTTACTTATAAATTGAGATCTGTTGTCACAAATTATCTCAGCTGGTATTCCAAACCTAGTCAGGATATTCCTTTTTATGAAGGATACCACTTCCTGATCTCTAACTTGAACAAATGCTTCTGCTTCAACCCACTTGGAGAAATAATCCGTCATTGCCAACATGAAAACCTTTCCTCCTGGAGCCTTTGGAAGCTTTCCCACTATATCCATACCCCACTTCATAAACGGCCAAGGGGAAACAATAGGATACAGCGGTTCAGCAGGCTGATGTAATATGTTACTATGTCTTTGACATGCATCACATCGTCGAGCATATTCTGTGGCATCTTTCCTCATCGTCGGCCAATAATATCCTGTCCTTAATACTTTTGAGAATAAGGACCTGCCCCCAATATGGTTACCACAATCCCCTTCATGTATATCCTGAAGTACTTCTTTGGTTTTGGGATCCTCCAAGCACCTCAGATATGGTCCTGCAAGAGATTTCTTATACAAAACATCATTTATAATAGTGAATCGTGATACCTTCATTCTAAAGGCTTTAGGATTCTCATTCTTTGGGATGTGTCCTTCCTTGAGATATCTTATGATTGGAGCCGTCCAGGACTTAGGATCCTCCTCAGGATACTCCTCATCGGGATTCTGAATACTTATTACTTCCTTATCCTGAGGATTCGTCGCAGGATATAGGATATGTAATATTGGTATTCGGGTCCCTTCCGGTATCCTGACCGATGATCCCAGATTTGCTAAGGCATCAGCTTCAGCGTTATCCTCTCTTGGTACCTGTTCAAGTGTAAAAATATCGAAATATCCTGCTAATTTTTTGAGAATTTCGAGATACTCGATTAACTTCTCTCCTTTAACTGCATAGGTTCCATTAAAATGATTAGTGATTAACAAAGAGTCAACATATACTTGCAAATTCTTGATATTCATATTTTTAGCCAACTCTAATCCTGCAATTAAAGCCTCATATTCTGCCTCATTATTAGTAGCAGGAAATTCACACCTAATAGCCTGGGGTAGTATGTCCCCCTGTGGCGATTTTAGTAGTATACCTAAACCTACACCTCTTACGTTAGATGCACCATTAGTATACAATGTCCAACATTCTAAGTTTTCTCCTAGCTGCTGTACTTCTAAATCTACTTCGTTTTGAATGTCACTACTGAAATCAGCCACAAAGTCAGCTAAAGCCTGAGACTTTATGGCATTTCTAGGCTCATATACTAAATCCTAAGCACTCAGTTTTACTGACCACTTAGCCAACCTACCTGACATCTCGGGTTTCCTAAGCACGTTTTTAACAGGATAATTGGTTTTAACATGAATCCTATGCGTCTCAAAATAATGTCTAAGTTTTGTTGATGCCATAACTAGGGCTAATATCAATTTCTCTAGATGAGAATATCTAGTTTCAGCATCTAGTAAACTTTTACTAACATAGTAAACAGGATATTGCTGACCTTCATGGTCCTTTATAAGAACGGCACTTACAGCATTCCCTGATACAGCGAGGTATAGGGATAGTGGTTCACCATTTTCAGGCTTCATCAATAGAGGTGCAGTTGAGAGATATCTCTTCAAATCCTGCAAGGCTGCTTCATGCTTTGCTTCCCATTCGAACTTCTTATTCTTCTTGAGGATATCATAAAATTCATTGCATTTTTCCGAGGATCTTGAAATAAATCTGTTCAATGCTGCTACTCGGCCTGTCAACCGTTGAACATCCTTCATATTTGAAGGTGATTTGATATCCAAGATGGCTTTAATCTGCTCCGGGCTTGCCTCTATTCCTCTTTTGGTCACCATATATCCTAGAAACTTTCTTGCCCCTACTCCGAAATGGCACTTAGCAGGATTCAGCTTCATGTTATACTGATCTAGGATATCAAATGCTCCCTTAATATCCTGGAGGTGATCCTCAGCCTTTTTAGATTTCACCACCATATCATCGATGTATACCTCCATTGTGTCCCCCAGCTTATCTTTGAACATCATGTTCACCAATCTCGGGTATGTTGCACCTACATTTTTCAAACCGAAAGGCATAGCAGTATAGCAATAAATACCTGTTGGTGTCATGAAGGCAGTATCCTCCTGGTCCGAAGGCTCCATTTGAATCTGCTGAAATCCTGAGGATGCGTCCATGAATGTTAACATCTCATGCCCAGCAGTAGCATCCACCATTGCATCGATATGAGGAAGAGGAAATGGGTCTTTAGGACAAGCCTTATTCAAGTCTGTGTAATCTACACAGACTCTCCATTTCCCATTTTTCTTCTGTACTACGACCACATTTGCCAGCCATCTTGGAAACTTGACTTCTCTGATCATTTTGGACTTCAACAACCTTTCAACTTCCTCTTGTATGATTGTATTTCTTTCAGGAGCAAACTTCCTTCTTTTTTGCTGAACAGGCTTGAACGACCTGTCAATTCCAAGCTTGTGAGTAATAATGTCTTTGGATATACCTGTCATATCCTCATGCTTCCATGCAAATGTTGACATCCTGCACTTCAAAAAGTTAGTTAATTGTTTTTCAATATCCTGAGGGATATTGGTTCCTACGAGCACCGAGATATCAGGATTATCCTGATCCAGGATAACTTTCTTCATATCCTGCTCTGAAGCCTCCATGATATCCTGGGCCCGCATCTTTAATTGCTATGCTGGATTAGGCTTGGTTGAGGATTTCATTGAGGATGAATAGCATTCCTTTGCCTCCTGCTGATCACTATCAACTTTAACGACCCCCCAAGGGGTAGGGATCTTGATGCACTGGTGATAAGTCGATGGCACAGCTTTCATGTCATGGATCCATGGCCTGCCTAGTATGATGTTATAGCAGGATAGGGAGTCCATCACACAGAAGCGTTGTATCGAGTTGACCCCTTCAACATATACTGGTAACTTTATCTCTCCTACGGTATTCCTAGCTTCTCCGCTGAAACCAACGAGCACAGTGGACTTCGAAGTAATGTCCATCGGAGATACATTCATCCTCTTCAATGTTTCCAGCTGAATTATGTTGACAGAGCTACCATTGTTCACCAATATCCTGCGTACAAAATGGTTAGCAACATATAATGTTATTACGAGAGCATCATGGTGAGGATCCTGGACAGTATCCCTGTCATCACTATCAAAAGTGATTACTTTATCGGTTGTAAGAGTAGTCATTCTAGCTGGTTTGTCTCCCCTTTCAGTCTTAGCTTCCTTCGCATGTCTCTTGGCCGCAGAATACGAAGTCCCACAAATGTCGGATCCTCCTGAAATAAAGTTAATTATTTTGGCATCTGCTGGGGGCGATGCTGCTCGTTCAGGATCCTTCTCAGGATCCTGACCTTTATTCTTCTTTCTTCCCAGCAAATCCTTCAGGTACCCCTTGCTTAACAGGTAACTTATTTCTTTCCTTAGAGCAATGCAATCCTCGGTCACATGTCCGAAATCTTCATGGAAGGCACACCATTTGGATTTATCCTTCCAATCAGCTTTCTGCTGATTCTTTCGAGGCCACCTAGCTTTGTCTCCTAAACCCTGCATAGCATACATTAACTCAGGTATATTAACAGAAAAGCAATATTCAGATAATTCAGGATATTCTTCAGGATCCTCGTCTTCAACAGCATTCACTTTCTTGTTATCATTTCTGCCATATGGCTTGGAGCGATATGGTTTATACGAGGATTCTGATTTCCTGTTAACTGATTCGTAGGTTGAGGTAGAATTCATCCTCTCTTGCATCTTTTTGTCATCTTCCAAGCGGATATATCTCAAAGCCCTGTTACGAGCTTCGTCGAGATTCCTGCAGGGATTCATTACAAGATCCTGATAAAACTGAGAATCCTTTTGTAACCCCATCTTAAAAGCCTGCACAGCTGTTGCAACATCAAGATGAGGGATATCCAAGGATTCCCGACTAAACTTGTTCACATAATCCCTCAAGGATTCCTGAGGTCCTTGAGTTATCCTGTAAAGATCACTGGTTAGTTTCTCAAAGCTCCGACTGCAAGAAAACTGACTGTTAAATAAATTAACCAAATGAGAAAATGAAGTAATTGAGTGAGGAGGAACATTTAACAACCATTTTAAGGCTGATCCTGTCAAGGTAGAACCGAAACCCTTGCACAAGCATGCTTCCTTGAGCTCCGGGGGAATGGGGTTAATCTCCATTCTTTCTCTATATTGGGCAACATGCTCTTCAGGATCTGTAGTCCCATCATACAATTTCATGTTGGGGGTCTGAAATCTTTTTGGGATTTCAGCATCACAGATAGGATATGCAAAGCGGGATATCCTGTGCCTGTCCTGGGATACTTCCGGAATTGGCTGGACCACTCCAGGCACACTGGATATCATGTCCTTCAATTTCTGAAGTTCCCTAGTAAATGTTGACGTCATACCTGCATCCTGCAAAGATCCACTATTGTTAGTAGCATGAATATTATTATTTGACACGTTACCAGTCTGAGGATTCTGGCCATATCCTGAAACATATCCTGAGCTCCTCACAGTTGACATCCTGATCGAGGAGGGTATTTCAGGAGTATGATTCTGGGAATGACTGGGCACAATATTCCCCCTATTATCCTCAGTATACACAGCCGAACTGAAGTTCAAAGTTCTGGGTTGTAAAGGAGTAACAATATCCTCAGCGGATCTGCTCGAGCTAGCTTTTAAGAGTTGTATTTCTCTTAACAGCATTTGGTTAGTTTCCTGTTGCTGCCTCATTTGTTCCTGCACACTTCCAAATAAAGTTAGAATTTCATCATTAGAGGCTAAAACGGGAGCAGATCCCTGAACGCTCCGAGTAGGGATAATATCCTGAGGTTGTGAAGAAGCTGGCATCCTTGGAGGAGGTGGTGGAAGCACCGAACCGGTAGTAGCAGAAGTCGTAGCAGACACAGTGGAGGAGCTCATGTTTGATCTTGAGGCCATTGTAAACAATGTGGCAAAAAGTTTTGAAAACAGAAAACCGATTAACGATTTCACAAAGATTTTTAGTAAAGGTAGCACCACTTGCCCCACGGTGGGCGCCAAATTGTTTTGGTCAAAAATTATCGAAGCAATTAAGTGATCAAATTAGTTAAGTGAGGTAGTGTGCTAGAATTATGTGTGAAAAATATGTTAACCAAGTTAATTGTAAAAACAGTTTCAGGATACGGCTTAGGATATAAAGCTGTATCTATGATCAAACAATGAGCAAAAAAGTAAAGGTTGACACGTGATGTACGAGGAAAGCCCTTGATCAATCTAGATCGTCGGCACAAAACCTCGGGAGCTGACAATCGCAGCTGCCTTGTTCTTCTATTACTTCAAATATCAGGATACAGTGCAGGATGTGATGCGGATCAACTAGGTGTTACAATGTAATTCGAATACAAGTGTTTGTGTATAGTGTTTGCAGTGAGCTAGAGAGCAAAAGTGTTCGAAAGTGTGTGTGAAAGTTGCGTGCCTTAATTTGATCCGCCCCCATCTATTTATAGTAAAAGAAATGTAACAAACTATCCTAATAAATCGGGATCCGGCGAATATTCCCACTCGAACGTTGTAGACCTGGTCTTTCGGGTTCAACGTCTCTCACATAACAGATACGCCCGAGTCTTGAGGAGAAGAAGTCCATCTGACCGTTAGTAACCCACAACACCTAACCTGCACGTGGTTAATTCAACTAACCCCAGGATATCGCCCAGGATGTTAGCAATATCCTAATCCAGTATCCTGATCACAAGCAAACAACCAAAAGCAGGATATTAGTCAGGATATGTACGCTCAGAAAATGACCCATAACAGTACCATTTGCTAATCCCTACAATCGAATAGACCCACTAATTCTTGTTTTTAGCGTTAAATTGACCCATGCTTCATGTAAAAACGAAAATGCTTCATGCCAAACCAAACCCAGCCCAATTATTTTTGTGTATTGGGTTGCGTCAACTCAATCAATACCATCATCTATTAATCTGCTTAAATAAGCGTGGCCCAACCTATGGCCCAACAACTCAGTTCGGTCTAGCCCTATAGAACCTTTTCTGATCAGCTCTTCGGTCTGAAATCCTATCCTGGTTGAGTTCCAAGTTCCAACCGGTATGCCCTGTTCCAACCTGATGCACCATCCTAGTTCCTAAACATGTTAGCTATATCGGTGGCTTTCTTTAATATTTTCTTAATTTTATCATTATAAGTTATCATTCAATCTAATATTTCAGCAAATGGAAGCAAAGTTTAAAAGTTTTAATATCATAAAGATTATAATATCATAAAACTTATAAATAATAAAATGTTTGGTTATAATTGTTATGGGCCATTTTCTGATTGCTTTTGACTGTTTGCTTGTGATCAGGATACTGGATCGGGATATTGGTAACATCCTGGGCGATATCCTGGTGTTAACTAAATTGACCACGTGCAGGTTAGAAGCTATGGGTCACTAACGGTCAGATGAACTTCTTCTCCTTAAGACTCGGGCAAATCTGTTATAAGAGAGACGTTGAACCCGAGAGACCAGGTCTACAACGTTCAAGTGGGGAATATCCGCCGGATCCCAGTTTAATAGGGTAGTTTGTTACATTTCTTTTACTATAAATAGATGGGGCGGATCAGATTAAGGCACACAACTTTACACACACACACTCTTTCGCACACTTTAGCTCTCTAGCTTCTAGCAAACACTATACACAAACACTTGTACTCGAATCACATTGTAACACTTAGTTGATCCGCATCACATCCTGCACTGTATCCTGACATTTGAAGTAATAGAAGAACAAGGCAGCTGCGATTGTCAGCTCCCGAGGTTTTGTGCCGGCGATCTAGATTGATCAAGGGCTTTCCTCGTACATCACGTGTCAACCTTTACTTTTTTGCTCATTGTTTGATCACAGATACGGCTCTATATCCTAAGCCGTATCCTGAAACTGTTTTTGCAATTAATTTGATTAACATTTTTCGACACTCATTTCTAGCACACTACCTCACTTAACTAATTTGATCACTTAATTGCTTCGGTAATTTTTGACCAAAACAATTTGGCACCCACCGTGGGGCAAGTGGTGCTATTTTTACTAAAAACTTTAGTAAAATCATTACTCGGTTTTCTATTATCAAACTTTTTGCTACATTGTTTTCAATGGCCTTGAGATCAAACATGAGCTCTTCCACCATGTCTGCTACAACCTCTGCAACAATTGGTTCGGTGCTTCCACCTCCCCCTCCACGAATGCAAACTTCTTCACACGGAACTGAAAGTCATGTGGCTCGGGATGTTATCCCCGCTCCCAGTAGCCAGGGATCTGGTCCTGTTTTGGCTTCTAATGATGAAATTCTGAATTTGTTTGGTAGTGTACAGGAACAGATGAGGCAGCAGCAGGAAACTAATCGGATGCTGATGAGGGAGATACAACTCTTGAAATCCAGCCCAAGTAGACCTGCTGAAGAAACTGTCACTCCTTTGCAGCCTAGAGCTTTGAACTTCAGTTCTGCAGTTTACACTGAAGATAACCGGGGGAATATCGTGCCAAGCCATTCTCAGAATCATACTCCTGAGATACCCTCCTCGGTCAGGATGTCAACTGTGAGGAGCTCAGGATATGCTTCGGGATATGGCCAGAATCCTCAGACCGGTAACATGTCAAATAATAATACTCTTGCTACTAACGATAATGGGTCTTTGCAGGATGCAGGTATGACGTCAACATTTACTAGGGAGCTTCAGAAATTGAAGAACATGATATCCAGTGTACATGGAGTGATCCAGCCAATTCCGGAAGTATCCCGAGACAGCCACAGGATATCCCGCTTTGCATATCCTATCTGTGATGCTGAAATCCCAAAGAGATTTCAAACCCCCAACATGAAGCTGTATGATGGGACTACGGATCCTGAAGAGCATATTGCCCAGTATAGGGAAAGAATGGAGATTAACCCTATCCCTCCGGAGCTCAAGGAAGCATGCTTGTGCAAGGGTTTCGGATCTACCCTGACAGGATCAGCCTTGAAATGGCTGTTAAATGTTCCTCCTCACTCAATTACTTCGTTTGCTCATTTGGTTAATTTATTTAATAGTCAGTTTTCTTGCAGCCGGAGTTTTGAGAAACTAACCAGTGATCTTTACAGGATAACTCAAGGACCTCAGGAATCCTTGAGGGATTATGTGAACAAGTTTAGTCGGGAATCCTTGGATATCCCACATCTTGATGTTGCAACAGCTGTGCAGGCTTTTAAGATGGGGTTACAAAAGAATTCTCAGTTTTATCAGGATCTTGTAATGAATCCCTGCAGGAATCTCGACGAAGCTCGTAACAGGGCCTTGAGATATATTCGCTTGGAAGATAACAAAAATGTTTTGGTCAAAAATTACCTAAGCAATTTAGTGATCAAATTAGTTAAGTGAGGTAGTGTGCAAGAAATATGTGTAAAAAATGTGTTGACAAAATTAGATATGAAAACAGTTTCAGGATACGGCTCAGGATATAGAGCTGTATCTATGATCAAACAATGAGCAAAAATGTAAAGGTAGACACGTGATGTACGAGGAAAGCCCTTGATCAATCTAGATCGCCGGCATAAAACCTCGGGAGCTGACAATCGCAGCTGCCTTGTTCTTCTTATTACTTCAAACGTCAGGATACAGTGCAGGATGTGGTGCAGATCGACTATGTGTTACAATGAAATTTGAATACAAGTGTGATGTTTGCAATGAGCTCGAGAGTGAAAGTGTTTGAGAGTGTAAGTGTAAATTGTGTGCCTTAAACTGATCCGCCCCCGTCTATTTATAGTAAAGATAATGTAACTAACTATCCTAAACTTTCGGGATCCACCGAATATTCCTTAATCGAACGTTGTAGACCTGGTCTTTCGGGTTCAACGTCTCTCCTTCAACAAACACGTCCGAGTCTTGAGGAGAATAAGTCCACTTGACCGTTAGCAAGTCTCAGCCTTTAACCTGCACGTGGTTAATTCAATAAACCTCAGGATATCGCCCAAGATGTTAGCAATATCCTCTTCCAGCATCCTGGTCACAAATAAACAAATAAAGGCAGGATATTGGTCAGGATATGTATGCTTAGAAAATGAGCCATAACAATTGTCCCCAAATATATCGGTTGGGATACCAATCCAACGGATATATTTCAAAAGTTTCACCTCATAACTTAAGGCAATTAATACGACTAGACCCTTGAAATGACAGCGGTGCAACTTCCAAAGCATTATTTACTCTTTACCCCCTATATTCATCCTATATTAACCGAGGGACTCCTTATTACGGTTATCCTTATCTTCAAGCGGACATCAGGTATTTTCCTTTCTATCCTTCTTTCTTGAATCTCTTTTAGTTTGCTCAATACTTTTCATGGCACCACGAACGAAATCCCGATCGGACCGACCGGCCTCAGCCCTCGTAAGTCAAAACCTTATTCGCAACCCATCAAAAGAAGTCTGCTGTTTCAACAATGCCGACATCGCTGCTCTTAAAGATTCCGGTGCCTTCCCCACCGGAACAGTCTTTCGCCCTTTCGACCGGGAAGCCCGATCAGACGCGTCATCCGACGAGTGGGTTTGTTTTTTCGCTTACCCCTTCTCTCTTGGACTCCGGTACCCGTTTCCACCCTTTATCTCTAGCTTTTTCGACCTCACCGGCCTTAGTTACGCCCAGGTTATGCCAATGGTCTGGCGAGTCTTGATAGTGCTGGATCAAATCAAGTCTCGTCATTTTCCCAACCTGTTTATTGAAGACCTCCCTATAGCATACCGGTTGAGATCCCATGGCGATCATCGTTTTCTTCTGTTTTCTACCTCCAAGAACCCTTTGGTTCTTAAGGCCTCCAAGAACGAGGATCGATGGCGACGAAAATTCTTTTTCGTAAAAAGAGATTCTATTGATAAGGGTTTCAATCTACCGGTTAAATGGTTAACCAAGGGTAGGATTTAGGGTTTTAGGAATATCCCCAATTATATCTTCAAACTGTATCCCGGACTTATATCCTGATGTTTTTATGCAGCGAATTTAAGAGATTTAGTGCCTCCCAGTGCAGAATCCGAATCCAAGATCAAGGAAATCTACCGTCTTCCTGCCAGTGAAAGAACTTTCTTCCTGTCTCTTACAGATTCAAGCCAGAAATCAAGCTCTGAAATGTCTGGTAAGCACATTCTCAGCATATATTAATTACTTTTCAAAAGTATGATGAGTTTAAGAATATCTTCCCTTGTGTAGTACCAGTCGTCAACCTTGAAGGTTTCGAACTTGACGAGTTGGATTGCTACTCCAGCCTCGAACCCATCAAACAAGAATCCAAGCCAAAGCCGTCTGCTACACCAAAGCCTACCTCCTCGAAGACTGTTTCTGCTCCCAAAGGCCCTCCGGCATCCAGGACCCGGGCATCCAGCTCTCGGAAGAGAAAGGAGACGGACTCCCCAGCTGTTTCTGAAACATTCTCTCTCGAGAATCATGGGTTCAACGAAGCCACCTCATTCCTCAAACAGGTAGAATTTTCTTTTCGATATCCTGCACAAGTATGTTAGTCCTTATCCTGCTTATTTTTTACATCAATACATGTGTCTTTATCGATAGGGTCTGGATCGTCTTATGCACTTGTATGAAGACGCTTGCGGGCTTAACAAGATGTTGGAGATCAAGCTGGAGAAAGCTGAGGCCACCATAGCTGACCAAGGAACCATTGCGGCTGCCAAATCCCAGCATTATGAAGACAAATACAAGGCAATGACTCAGGAACATCAAGCTGCCCTCCACAAAGCTAATGAGGATGCTCAAGCCAAGCTAGATGCCGCCCTTCTCCAATATCAGCAGAATATGAGTTCATATCGGGATAGCCTCAAAGCATCCGTGGTCGTCTCTCTTCTCCAAGCCAGGATAAGGATGGCTTATGAGGCCATGGATTTGGGTTTTGAATGCCTCTCCTGGAATGTAAAGGCTTGGGAGGAGAAACTACAGGGCCTCGGAGGTCATCCCGTTGCTCATCCTGCAAAACATACTGGTGAAGAGCCTTCTAAGGCGGCAGAGGAAGCGGCCAATGCTGGTGATGATGCCGAGAAGAATCCTGAGGCTGATGCTGGTGCGAACGCTGGGAATGAGGTTGCCGTTCAAGAGGGTGCTGCCCCTTAGGCAGCGGAGTGGGCGATGATGGATATACGTGCGAAGGCCGGAGCCCACTTTTAAATTTCATGGTTGTGGTTGCATAAACAATTTACTTTTCCTGTCTTCGAACAATTTACATTTCCTGCACTAGAACAATGTGATGACCAAAGGTGGATGGGTCCTAGGTTTTAGGACGAAGCCCTTGGTCATCAATTAGTATAACTCGTTTTGAATGCGATAACGGTTGTAGGTGGACAGGTCCTATTTTGAGATATATCCTGCAACCGTTACACCAGTATGGTAAAAACTAATTGTGCTTTTGGCGGATGGGCCTCGGTTTGAGGTGAAACCAAAAGCACAACTTTTGACTTGTTAATAATATAACTATCTTTTGACTTATTTGCTGTTGTCTTGCATTACTTAGTGTAACTCTTAACTTTGTAAAAATTTTGTATTGTCATCTTATGAAAATATCCTGATCAATATACTCAACAATATGTTACAAAAACTTTTTTTATTAGGTAGGACCCCCAAATGCTCGTTCAACTTTGCAAAAAGCTTTTGAAAAACAATCTATTTTTCCAAAACCAGTTTACAATAATAATTAAATGATCAAAGTTCCAAACTAATACTAGTTTCAAACACCTTAACCAAATATCCTTAAAAGGACTTTGAGAATATATATCAGGATACTTAACATAATGTTACTAAAAACTTAGACGATGTTTACAAAGGAAAGATCATACCCGGAGTAGTATATAACCCTATTACCAAGCTTCAATGTCTTTGCAACTTCTTTAATGAAGATGTCCCCTGTGCGAGGTACTTAGTGCATTAGTTCCGAGCCTCATCCTTTTAGCTTTACATCACCACCTTGGTAGGAATGTCCCCTGTGTACAATGTCTTCAAATACTTTAGAAATCTTCTGAATGTCAGTTTCCATTATATAGGCAATTTTTTACGTCCCAAGGGCAAAACTCAAGGATGTACTGGAGATAAATCCCTTGTATCCTGGGGAAAATCCCAAATTTTCATGCGCTACAGGCGGGAGTGTATAAACTCCAAGACTTAGAAAGGTGAAAACCTTTAAACCTTAGAGAGTATGAAAATACCCTTTCGTGAGAGAGGGTGATCAATCCTCATATACCTTTAGGATTCAGGATATAGCCAACAGTAACGAAATTGTCAGCCACTTTTACATGGACTGGTCCCGCCACCTTGAACTATCCCTGAATAACTTGCGCTCCAGGCGGGGTGTCTAAACCCAATTCGGAAGAAAGGTGAATACCTTTAAACCTGTGAAGGGATCAGGATCCCTTATACGTGAGAGAGGGGGCCAATCCACTAATCTTTCGAGTTATCCTGAGTACATATCCTGGAGCTATATCCTGAAACATATCCTGCAGAACAATTGTAAACTAAGGTGGGTGTTAGCTTGGCTAACACCCCTCCGATGCTTAAGTCAGTATTGGGTTACAAAGAACAAATTAAACCAAACATATTTAAAAAAGGTAGAATTCATACCATCCTGAGTTAGAAATTAAATTCTAAACTCACTTGAAATAGAGCTTAAGGTGTATAGCATTCCAAGATCTCGGTAGCATATCCCCCTCCATATTCTTGAGTCTGTATGCTTCTTTCCCTGCTTCTGATTCAACTTCGTATGGTCCTTCCCATTTTGGAGCTAACTTGCCATCGGCAGGATTAGTAGTATTCTGAAAAGCCTTTCTTAACACCCAATCTCCAACCTTAAATCTTCTGGTCCTAATATTCTTGTTATATGCCCTGGACATTCTCTGTTGATATGCTGCCATCCTTAGCCTTGCCGCATCTCTCTTCTCATCTATAGTGTCTAAATCCTGACTCAAGGCTCCAGGATTCTGCTCAGGATCACTTAGGGTAGATCTTGCAATAGGTATTGTCATTTCCGTTGGAATCATCGCTTCTGCTCCAAATACCAAGGAAAATGGGGTTTGGCCTGTTGCATTCTTTACCGTTGTCCTATCAGCCCACAAAACAAAGGGTAATTCTTCTGCCCATCTTCCTTTTTTGGCCCCAAGCCTTTTCTTTAAGTTATTGACAATTATCTTGTTTTAGGATTCTGCTTGTCCATTCGCTTGAGGATGTACTGGAGTAGATGTTATCATTTTGATTCCCCAACTCTTGCAAAAGTCAGTAGTTCTCTTGCTTATAAACTGAGAACCATTGTCACAGATTATCTCGGCTGGTACTCCGAATCTGGTCAGGATATTCCTTTTTATGAAGGATACCACTTCTTGGTCTCTAACTTGAACAAATGCTTCGGCTTCAACCCACTTAGAGAAATAATCCGTCATAGCTAGCATAAAGACTTTTCCTCCCGGAGCTTTTGGTAGCTTTCCCACTATATCCATACCCCACTTCATAAATGGCCAAGGGGAAACAATAGGATATAATGGTTCAGCAGGTTGATGCAGTATGTTACTATGTCTTTGACATGCGTCACATCTTCGAGCATATTCTGCGGCATCTTTTCTCATTGTTGGCCACTAATATCCTGTCCTTAATACTTTTGAGAATAACGACCTGCCCCCAGTATGGTTGCCACAATCCCCTTCATGTATATCCTGAAGTACTTCTTTGGCTTCAGGATCCTCCAAGCACCTCAAATACGGTCCTGCAAGAGATTTCCTGTATAAAATATTATTTATAATAGTGAATCGTGATACCTTCATCCTAAATGCCTTGGGATTTTCATTTCCAGGCATGTGTCCTTCTTTGAGATATCTCATGATTGGAGCCGTCCAGGATTTAGGATCCTCTTCAGGATGCTCTGCTCCAGGATCCTGAATACCCGCTACTTCTTTATCTTGAGGATTCATTGCAGGATATAAGACATGTAATATTGGTATTTGGGTCCCTTCAGGTATCCTGATCGATGATCCCAAATTTGCTAAGGCATCCGCTTTAGCATTATCCTCCCTTGGTACCTGTTCAAGTATAAAAACATCGAAATATCCTGCTAATTTTTTGAGAATATCGAGATATTCGATTAATTTCTCACCCTTAACTGCATAGGATCCATTAAAATGGTTAGTAATTAACAAAGAGTCAACATATACTTGCAAATTTTTGATACTCATACTCTTAGCCAATTCTAATCCTGCAATTAAAGCTTCATATTCTGCCTCATTATAAGTAGCAGGAAATTCACACCTAATAGCCTGGGGTAATATGTCCCCCTGTGGCGATTTTAGTAGTATTCCCAATCCTACTCCTCTTACATTAGATGCACCATCAGTATATAATGTCCAAGATCCTGAGGATTCTCCTAACTGTTGAACTTCTAGGTCTACCTCATCCTGAATATCACTACTGAAATCAGCCACAAAGTCAGCTAAAGCTTGAGACTTTATGGCATTTCTAGGTTCATATACTAAATCATAAGCACTTAACTTTACTGACCACTTGGCCATCCTGCCTGACATCTCTGGTTTCCTAAGCACATTTTTGACAGGATAATTTGTTTTAACATGAATCCTATGTGTCTCAAAGTAATGTCTAAGTTTCGTTGATGCCATGACTAGAGCTAATATTAATTTTTCTAAATGAGAATACCTAGTTTCAGCATCTAACAAACTTTTACTAACATAATAAACAGGATATTGCCGACCATCATGGTCTTTTATAAGAACGGCACTTACAGCATTCCCTGATACAGCAAGGTATAGGGATAGTGGTTCACCCTTTTCAGGCTTCATCAATAGAGGTGCGGTTGAGAGATATCGTTTCAAATCCTGCAAGGCTGCTTCATGCTTCTCCCCCCATTCGAATCTTTTGTTCTTCTTCAGGATATCATAAAAATCTTTGCACTTCTCTGAGGATCTCGAGATAAACCTGTTTAAAGCTGCTACTCGGCCTGTCAATCTTTGTACGTCCTTCATATTTGAGGGTGATTTTATATCCAGGATAGCTTTGATCTGCTCTGGGCTTGCTTCTATCCCCCTTTTTGTCACCATATATCCAAGAAACTTTCCTGCCCCCACTCCGAAATGGCATTTAGCAGGATTCAGCTTCATGTTGTATCGATCCAGGATATCAAATGCTCCCTTAATATCCTGGAGGTGATCCTCAGCCTTTTTAGATTTCACCACCATATCGTCGATATATACCTCCATGGTGTCCCCCAGTTTGTCTTTGAACATCATGTTTACCAATCTTTGGTATGTTGCACCTGCATTTTTCAAACCAAAAGGCATAGCTGTATAACAATAAATACCTGTTGGTGTCATGAAGGCAATATCTTCCTGGTCAGAAGGCTCCATTTGGATCTGTTGAAATCCTGAGGATGCGTCCATGAAGGTCAGCATTTCATGCCCGGCAGTGGCATCTACCATTGCATCAATGTGGGGAAGAGGAAATGGGTCTTTAGGACAAGCTTTGTTCAAGTATGTGTAGTCTACACAAACTCTCCATTTCCCAATTTTCTTCTATACTACGACCACGTTTGCTAGCCACCTTGGGAACTTAACCTCTCTGATCATCCTGGACTTTAATAATCTCTCAACTTCCTCCTGGATAATCGTGTTCCGCTCAGGAGCAAACTTCCTTCTTTTTTGCTGAACAGGCTTGAATGATTTATCAATTCCAAGCTTGTGAGTAATAATGTCTTTGGATATGCCTGTCATATCCTCATGCTTCCATGCAAACATTGACATCCTGCATTTCAAAAAGTTAATTAATTGTTCTTCAATATCCTGAGGGATATTGGTCCCTACGAGCACCGAAATATCGGACTTATCCTGGTCCAGGATAATT
The DNA here is from genome assembly GCA_030545235.1 of Helianthus tuberosus. Taxonomy (NCBI): domain Eukaryota; kingdom Viridiplantae; phylum Streptophyta; class Magnoliopsida; order Asterales; family Asteraceae; genus Helianthus; species Helianthus tuberosus. The sequence goes on along the minus strand of CM060376.1, from coordinate 3,274,535 downwards.
TTCTTCACATCCTGCTCCGGATCCTCCACGATATCCTGGGCCCGCGTCTTTAATTGCTATGCTGCACTAGGTTTGATTGAGGATTTCATCGAGGATGAGTAGCATTCTTTCGCCTCCTGCTGATCACTATCAACTTTGACAACTCCCCAAGGGGTAGGTATCTTGATGCATTGGTGATATGTTGATGGCACAGCCTTCATATCGTGAATCCACGGTCTTCCCAGTATGATGTTATAGCAGGATAGAGAATCCATCACACAGAAACGTTGTATCGAGTTGACTCCTTCAACGTATACTGGCAACTTTATCTCTCCCACTGTGTTTCTAGCCTCTCCACTGAACCCAACAAGCACGGTAGACTTTGAAGTGATATCCATTGGAGATACATTCATTCTCTTCAGAGTTTCTAGTTGGATTATGTTGACGGAGCTGCCATTATCAACCAATATCCTGCGTACAAAATGGTTAGCCACATATAACGTTATTACCAGAGCATCATGGTGAGGATCCTGGACAGTATCCCTGTCATCAGCATCAAAAGTGATCACTTTGTCAGTCGTAAGGGTAGTCATCCTGACAGGATTGTCTCCCCTTTCGGCCTTAGCTTCCTTTGCATGTCTCTTTGCTGCCGAATACGAAGTTCCACAAATGTCGGATCCTCCCGAAATGAAGTTGATTATCTTGGCATCCGCAGGAGGTGATGCTGCCCGCTCAGGATCCTTCTCAGTATCCTGACCCTTATTCTTCTTTCTTCCTAAGAGATCTTTCAGATATCCCTTGCTTAGAAGATAGCTTATTTCTTTCCTTAGAGCAATGCAATCCTCAGTTACATGTCCGAAATCTTCATGGAAAGCACACCATTTTGACTTATCTTTCCAGTCAGCCTTTTGTTGATTCTTTCGAGGCCACCTAGCCTTGTCTCCCAGACCCTGCATGGCATACATCAATTCACGAATGTTAACAGAAAAGCAATATTCAGACAACTCAGGATACTCTTCAGGATCCTCATCTTCGACAGCATTCACTTTCTTGTTTTCATTTCTACCATATGGCTTAGGCCGATATGACTTGAATGAGGATTCTGACTTCCTGTTAGTTGACTCATAAGTGTTAGATGAGTTCATCCTTTCTTGCATCTTCCTGTCATCTTCCAGACGGATATATCTCAAAGCCCTGTTACGAGCTTCGTCGAGATTCCTGCAGGGATTCGTTACAAGATCCTGATAAAACTGAGAATCCTTTTGTAATCCCATCTTAAAAGCTTGCACAGCTGTTGCAACATCAAGATGTGGGATATCCAAGGATTCTCGACTGAATTTGTTCACATAATCCCTCAAGGATTCCTGAGGCCCTTGAGTTATCCTGTAAAGATCACTGGTTAGTTTCTCAAAACTCCGACTACAAGAAAATTGACTGTTAAATAAATTAACCAAATGGGCAAACGAAGTAATTGAGTGAGGAGGAACGTTTAACAGCCATTTTAAGGCTGATCCTGTTAGAGTAGAACCAAATCCCTTGCACAAGCATGCTTCCTTGAGCTCCGGAGGGATAGGGTTAATCTCCATTCTCTCCCTATACTGAGCAATATGCTCTTCAGGATCCGTAGTCCCATCATAAAGCTTCATGTTGGGGGTTTGGAATCTCTTTGGGATCTCAGCATCACAGATAGGATATGCAAAACGAGATATCTTGTGGCTGTCTTGGGACACTTCCGGGATCGGCTGGACCACCCCAGGTACACTAGATATCATGTCCTTCAACTTTTGAAGTTCCCTAGTAAGTGCTGATGTTACACCTGTATCCTGCAAAGATCCACTATTGTTAGTAGTGTTATGGGTGAAATTCTGAACCCATATCCTGGAAAATATCTTGGTTTATATCTTGGTTATGTAGTATTTGTTTACATCCGGGATGCTGGTTCAGGATATTGGTAACATCCTGAATGGTATCCTCAGGATTACTAATGGATCATGTGCAGGTACGTGGGTTAGAAGCTGGCAACGTTCATAAGACTCATTCCGCGGAAGACTCGGTCCAAGTCGTTCGAATAAAGACGTTGAAGCCGTATTACTCGGTCAATAACGTTCACAATGGAATATTCGGAGTACCCCATATTTGTAGGGATTATTGTTTGTAATTCATTACTATAAATAGGTGGGTATACCAGATCGAATAGGACATCACATTTTGCACTCGTTACACTCTAACACTCGCTCTCTAGCAAGCTTTCACTCTCACACAAAAAACATTGTAACACATAGCGATCTGGTCTATATCCTGCACTGTATCCTGAAGTTTAAGCAATAAGAAGAACAAGGCAGCTGCGATTGTCAGCTCCCGAGGTTTTATGCCGGCGATCTAGGTTGATCAAGGGCTTTCCTCGTACATCTCGTGTCATTTCCTTTACTTTTTGCTCGTTGTTTGCTCATTGTTTGATCGTAGATACAGCTCAATATCCTGAGCCGTATCCTGAAAACTGTTTTCATAAACAACATAACCAGCATATTTTCAACACCCATTTTAGCACACTACCTCACTTTACTAATTTGATCACTTAATTGCTTCGGTAATTTTTGACCAAAACAATTTGGCGCCCACCGTGGGGCAAGTGGTGCTCTCTTTACTAAAAATTTTTGTGAAATCGCTAATCGGTTTTCTATTTTCAAAACTTTTTGCCATATTATTTACAATGGCCTCAAGATCAAACATGAGTTCCTCCACTGTGTCTGCTACGACTTCTGCTACTACCGGTTCGGTGCTTCCACCACCTCCTCCAAGGATGACAGCTTCATCAAGACCTTAGGATATTATCCCTACTCGCAGTATTCAGGAATCTGCTCCTGTTTTGGCTTCTAATGATGAAATTCTAACCTTATTTGGAAGTGTGCAGGAACAAATGAGGCAGCAACAGGAAACAAACCAAACGCTATTGAGGGAAATACAACTCCTGAAGTCTGGCTCGAGCAGATCTGCTGAGGATATTGTCACTCCATTGCAACCCAGGACTTTGAACTTTAGTTCAGCTGTGTATACTGAGGATAACAGGGGGAATATTGTGCCCAGCCTCCCGCAGAATCATACTCCTGAGATACCCTCCTCGGTCAGGATGTCAACCATGAGGAGCTCAGGATATGCTTCAGGATATGGGCAAAATCCTCCAACGGGTAACGTGTCAAATAATAATAATACTCATGCTACTAACAATACTGGATCTTTGCAGGATACAGGTGTAACATCAGCACTCACTAGGGAACTTCAGAAGTTGAAGGACATGATATCTAGTGTACCTGGAGTGGTCCAGCCGATTCCAGAAGTGTCCCAAGACAGCCACAAGATATCTCGCTTCGCATATCCTATTTGTGATGCTGAGATCCCAAAGAGATTTCAAACCCCCAACATGAAGCTTTACGATGGAACTACGGATCCTGAGGAGCATATTGCTCAGTATAGGGAAAGAATGGAGATTAACCCTATTCCTCCGGATCTCAAGGAAGCATGCTTGTGCAAGGGTTTTGGTTCCACCTTAACAGGATCAGCCTTGAAATGGCTCTTGAATGTTCCTCCGCATTCGATTACATCTTTTGCTCACTTAGTAAATTTATTTAATAACCAGTTTTCTTGTAGTCGAAGTTTTGAGAAATTAACAAGTGACCTTTACAGGATAACACAAGGGCATCAAGAATCCCTAAGGGATTACGTGAACAAGTTCAGCCGAGAATCCTTAGACATCCCACATCTTGATGTTGCAACAGCTGTGCAAGCTTTCAAGATGGGGCTGCAAAAAGATTCTCAATTTTACCAAGACCTTGTAATGAACTCATGCAGGAACTTGGATGAAGCTCGGAACAGGGCCCTGAGATATATTCGATTGGAGGATGACAGAAAGATGCAAGAGAGGATGAACTCATCTAACACTTATGAGTCAACTAACAGGAAGTCAGAATCCTCATTCAAGTCATATCGGCCTAAGCCATATGGAAGAAATGAAAACAAAAGAGTGAATGCTGTCGAAGATGAGGATCCTGAAGAATATCATGAGTTGTCTGAATATTGCTTTTCTGTTAACATTCCTGAATTGATGTATGCCATGCAGGGTCTGGGAGACAAGGCTAGGTGGCCTCGAAAAAAATCAACAAAAGGCTGATTGGAAAGATAAGTCAAAATGGTGCGCTTTCCACGAAGATTTCGGACATGTGACTGAGGATTGCATTGCCCTAAGGAAAGAAATAAGCTATCTTCTAAGCAAGGGATATCTGAAAGATCTCTTAGGAAGAAAGAAGAATAAGGGTCTGGATACTGAGAAGGATCCTGAGCGAGCAGCATCACCTCCCGCGGATGCCAAGATAATCAACTTCATTTCGGGAGGATCCGACATTTGCGGGACTTCGTATTCGGCAGCAAAGAGACATGCAAAAGAAGCTAAGGCCGAAAGGGGAGACAAACCTGTCAGAATGACTACCCTCACAACTGACAAAGTGATCACATTTGATGCTGATGACAGGGATACTGTCCAAGATCCTCACCATGATGCTCTGGTAATAACATTATATGTGGCTAACCATTTTGTACGCAGGATATTGGTTGATAATGGCAGCTCCGTCAACATAATCCAACTAGAGACGCTGAAGAGAATGAATGTATCTCCAATGGATATCACTTCAAAGTCTACCGTGCTTGTTGGGTTCAGTGGAGAGGCTAGAAACACAGTGGGAGAGATAAAGTTGCCAGTATACGTTGAAGGAGTCAACTCGATACAACATTTCTGTGTGATGGATTCTCTATCCTGCTATAACATCATACTAGGAAGACCGTGGATTCACGATATGAAGGCTGTGCCGTCAACATATCACCAATGCATCAAGATACCTACCCCTTGGGGAGTTGTCAAAGTTGATAGTGATCAGCAGGAGGCGAAAGAATGCTACTCATCCTCGATGAAATCCTCAACCAAGTGTAGTGCAGCATAGCAATTAAAGACGCGGGCCCAGGATATCGTGGAGGATCCGGAGCAGGATGTGAAGAAAGTTATCTTGGATCAGGATAACCCCGATATTTCGGTGCTCGTAGGAACCAATATCCCTCAGGATATTGAAGAACAGTTAATTAACTTTTTGAAATGCAGGATGTCAACGTTTGCATGGAAGCATGAGGATATGACAGGCATATCCAAAGACATCATCACTCACAAGCTTGGAAATGATAAATCATTCAAGCCTGTTCAACAAAAAAGAAGGAAATTTGCTCCTGAGCGGAATACGATTATTCAAGAGGAAGTTGAGAGATTATCGAAGTCCAGAATGATTAGAGAGGTGAAGTTCCTAAAGTGGCTAGCAAATGTAGTTGTGGTACAGAAGAAAAATGGGAAATGGAGAGTTTGTGTAGACTACACAGACTTGAACAAAGCTTGTCCTAAAGACCCATTTCCTCTTCCCCACATTGATGCAATGGTAGATGCTACTGCCGGGCATGAAATGCTGACCTTCATGGATGCATCCTCAGGATTTCAACAAATCCAAATGGAGCCTTCTGACCAGGAGGATACTGCCTTCATGACGCCAACAGGTATTTATTGTTATACAGCCATGCCTTTTGGTTTGAAAAATGCAGGTGCAATATACCAAAGATTGGTAAACATGATGTTCAAAGACAAACTGGGGGACACCATGGAGGTGTATATTGATGATATGGTGGTGAAATCAAAGAAAGCTCAGGATCACCTCCAGGATATTAAAGGAGCATTTGATATCCTGGATCAGTATAACATGAAGCTGAATCCTGCTAAGTGCCATTTTGGAGTGGTGGCAGGAAAATTCCTAGGATATATGGTGACCAAAAGAGGAATAGAAGCAAGCCCGGAGCAGATTAAAGCCATCTTGGATATTAAATCGCCCTCAAATATGAAGGAGGTTCAACGATTAACAGGGCGAGTGGCAGCATTAAATAGATTTATCTCAAGATCCTCAGAAAAATGCAAAGACTTTTATGATATCCTGAAGAAGAACAAGAAATTCGAATGGGGTGAGAAGCATGAAGCGGCCCTATAGGATTTAAAGCAATATCTTTCAACCGCACCTCTACTGATGAAGCCCGAGAATGGCGAACCATTATCCCTATACCTCGCGGTATCAGGGAATGCTGTAAGTGCCGTCCTTGTAAAGGACCATGAAGGTCAGCAATATCCTGTTTATTATGTTAGTAAAAGCTTATTAGATGCTGAAACTAGATATTCTCATTTAGAAAAATTGATACTAGCATTAGTCATGGCATCAACGAAACTTAGACATTATTTGAGACTCATAGGATTCATGTTAAAACAAATTATCCTGTAAAAAATGTGCTTAGGAAACCAGAGATGTCAGGCAGGATGGCTAAGTGGTCAGTAAAGTTGAGTGCTTATGATTTAGTATATGAACCTAGGAATGCCATAAAGTCTCAGGCTTTAGCTGACTTTGTGGCTGACTTTAGTAGTGACATTCAGGATGAGGTAGACCTAGAAGTTCAACAGTTAGGAGAATCCTCAGGATCCTGGACATTATATACTGATGGTGCATCTAATATAAGAGGAGTAGGATTAGGAATACTACTAAAATCGCCACAGGGGGACATATTACCCCAGGCTATTAGGTGTGAATTTCCTGCTACCAATAATGAAGCGGAATATGAGGCTTTAATTGCAGGATTAGAGTTGGCTAAGAACATGAGTATCAAAAATTTACAAGTATATGTTGACTCTTTGTTAATTACTAACCATTTTGACGGATCCTATGCAGTTAAGGGTGAGAAATTGATTGAATATCTTGATATTCTCAAAAAATTAGCAGGATATTTCGATGTTTTTACACTTGAACAGGTACCAAGGGAGGATAATGCTGAAGCGGATGCCTTAGCAAATTTGGGATCATCAATCAGGATACCTGGAGGGACCCAAATACCAATATTACATGTCATATATCCTGCAACGAATCCTCGGGATAAAGAAGTAGCGGGTATTCGGGATCCTGGAGTGGAATATCCTGAACAGGATCCTAAATCCTGGACAGCTCCAATTCTGAAATATCTTAAAGATGGACACATCCCCGAAAATGAAAATCCTAAGGCATTTAGGATGAAGGTATCACGATTCACTATTATAAATAATATTTTATACAAGAAATCTCTTGCAGGACCGTATTTGAGGTGCTTGGAGGATCCTGAAGCCAAAGAAGTACTTCAGGATATACATGAAGGGGATTGTGGTAACCATACTGGGGGCAGGTCGTTATTCTCGAAAGTATTGAGGACAGGATACTTTTGGCCAACAATGAGGAAAGATGCTGCAGAATATGCTCGAAGATGTGATGCATGTCAAAGGCATAGTAACATACTACATCAACCAGCTGAACCACTATATCCTGTAGTTTCCCCTTGGCCATTCATGAAATGGGGGATGGATATAGTAGGGAAGTTACCAAAAGCTCCGGGAGGAAAAGTATTTATGTTAGCAATGACGGATTATTTCTCTAAGTGGGTTGAGGCTGAAGCATTTGTTCAAGTTAGAGACCAAGAAGTAGTATCCTTCATAAAGAGGAATATCCTGACTAGGTTTGGAGTACCAGCTGAGATCATTTGTGATAATGGGTCCCAGTTTATAAGCAAAAGGACTACTGACTTTTGCAAGAGTTGGGGAATCAAAATGATCACATCTACTCCGGTACATCCTCAAGCGAATGGACAAGCTGAATCCTCGAACAAGATAATAGTCAATAACTTAAAGAAGAGACTTGGAGCAAAAAAAGGAAGATGGGCGGAAGAGTTACCCTTTGTTTTGTGGGCTAATAGGAAAACGGTAAAGAATGCAACCGGCCAAACCCCGTTTTCCTTGGTATTTGGAGCGGAGGCAATGATTCCAACAGAAATGACGATACCTACTGCAAGATCTATGCTACAGGATCCTGAACAGAATCCTGAAGTCTTATGTCAGGATTTGGATACTATAGATGAAAAAAGAGACGCAGCAAGACTAAGGATAGCAGCATATCAACAAAGAATATCCAGAGCATATAATAAGAACATAAGGACTAGAAGATTTCGAGTTGGTGATTGGGTGCTAAGAAAGGCTTTTCAAAATACCACTAATCCTGCCGATGGCAAGCTAGCTCCGAAATGGGAAGGACCTTATGAAGTCGAGTCAGAAGCAGGGAAAGGAGCATATCGACTCAAAAATATGGAAGGGGATATGCTACCAAGATCCTGGAATGCAGTACATTTAAAGCTCTATTTCAAGTAAGAGTAGAATTTAATGTCTATCTCAGAATGGTATGTATTCTATTTATTTTGAATATATTTGTTTATTATTTTGAACCCAATACTGACTTAGGCATCGGAGGGGTGTTAGCCATGCTAACACCCACCTTAGTTTACAATTGTTTTGCAGGATATGTTTCAGGATATAGCTCCAGGATATATACTCAGGATAAGTCGAAAGATTAGAGGATTGGCCCCCTCTCTCACGTTTAAGGGATCCTGGTCCCTTCAAAGGTTTAAAGGTATTCACCTTTCTTTCGAATTGGGTTTAAACACCTCGCCTGGAGCGCAAGTTATCTAGGTATAGTTCAAGGTAGCGGGACCAGTTCATGTAAAAGTGGCTGACAATTTCGTTACTGTTGGCTATATCCTGGATCCTAAAGGTATATGAGGATTGATCACCCTCTCTCACGAAAGAGTATTTTCATACTCTCTAAGGTTTAAAGGTTTTCACCTTTCTAAGAATTGGAGTTTATACACTCTCGCCTGTAGCGCATGAAATTTAGGGTTTATCCCCAGATATCAGGGTTTATCCCCAGTATGCTAAGGATTCATTTCAGGATATCAGGGGTTCTGCCCTTGGGTATTCGGAATTCATTCGAGTCAAAATGTAAATACATTTGTGTTTTTGTCGAACACAGGGGACATACATTATACTGTTCAAAGGATGGATCCAAGTTTATGCACTGGGGACAAACTTATAATGGAGGATTGAAATTGATTCTCTAAGAATCTATGGTATGATCTTTCCTTTTTATTTGAACAATTTATAGGTTGTATTTCAATATCCTGATCAAGATATCTTTCAGGATATCTTCTAGGATATGTTTATGATAAATTCTTAAGAATGTTCAAACCAAACACTTTTCACAAGTAAAATTTGTATATCAATAACAACAGTAATAAGGTCAAAAGAGAAGTTATATTATTAACATACCAAAAGATGTGCTCTTAGTTTCACCTCAAAACAAGGCCTATCCACTAAGAGCACTATAGTTCATTACCATATTTACCCAACAGTTGAAGGTTTTATCTCAAACCGAGACCCATCCACCTTCAACTGTTGTATTGTTCAAAAAAGCATGCAGAAAAAGTAAATTGTTCAGGTGCAGAAAAGTAAAGTGCGGAAAAGTAAATTGTTTTGGGACTACAAACCAACATTCGAAATAAAAAAGGTGGGCTCCGGCCTTGGCACGTATATCCATCATTTCCCACCTGAATGCCCTCACACAGCGGCATCTTCTCCAACCTTCTCAGATTTCCCAGCACCAGCATCCTGAGCAGCATCCTCACCAGCATCCATCCCAGCATCAGCTCCAGCATCCTTCTTGTCTCCAGCCTGGATCACCACCTCTGCTGACTTAGAAGACTCACCAGCCTCAACAGGAAGTGGTACAGCTTTGCCTCCGAGCTCCTTTAGTTTGGCCACCCAGGATTCAACTGGCCAAGATGGACAAACAAGGCCCGTCTCCTTGGCCTCGTAGGCCATCTTGATGCGTGCTTGTAACAGGGAGACGATAGCAGAAGCCTTGATTCCCTCCCGGAAATTGACCAAGGCTTGATCATGATCCATTTGAACGGTGGAGAGTTTGACCTCAGCGTCTTGGGTGACCTTCTTCAGCAGGCTTTCGTAGTGCCGGGTCTTCGCTTCAGCAATGGCACCTTGGTCAGCAACGGTGCTTTCGAGCTGTTTGATCCTGGCTTCATGGAGTGCCACAGTACCACAAGCGTCATTGTACAAGTGGAGCAAATGCTGGAGGCCCTGCACATCAATTACAGGTATAAAGTTAGAATATATGTTGACCAAGATATCCTACCAGGGTATCCTGTTAGGATATACGTGCAGGATAAATGTGCAGGATATACATGAAGGATATGCGTCAGGATATTACCTTGTTAAGGAAGGATGTCATTGGCTCTAAGGAATCAGAGAAGCTGAGTTCGTCATAGGAGAACCCTTCTGAACTTGGAGCACTGACTTCAAGACCCTTCCTCTTTTTCGCTGTGGAAGCACGGGTTCTCGGATTGGCCTTGGGAGCCGGGAATGGCTTGGAGCTAGTAGCAGCAGGAGTCTCCTTCTTGACTGTGGCTGGAGTTGGATAGCTGTCGAGTTCATCAAGGTCTAGATAGACTGGAACTTTGCTGGAATCTGCACACAGGGAGTAAAATTCTAAATCTCTCCTAAGAATATCAAATAAAAACATGTGTGTACAGGATATCTTGCAGGATTCTTACCAGACATGTTTGCACTTGAAAGAGGGCTTGGAGTTGGTGGAGATGGATTAAAGCTTCTCTCTGTTTCTGAAAGCAGTCTGATGGCGTCTATTCTTTTTTGAGAATCAGCAAGGGGAGGTGCGATCTTCCTGAAATCAGCTGCATACACAAACAGAGAAAATGAAATTCATTAGCTCAGGATATGAGACAGAATAAGAGACAAGATCATTCTTAAACCCTAAGTCCTACCCTTTCTCAACCATCTCGTCGGATAATCCGTTCCACCAGGGATTGAATCCCTTTTTACAAAGAAAAACTTGGATTGCCAACCATCCTCGTTCCTGGTGGCACGAAGTATCAATGGGTCACCGGAAGTAGAATAAAATAGGAATCTAGATGAGCCATGGCATCTAAGCTTGTAGGCTAAAGGGAGATCATGGACGGAAAGGTCAGGTATATGGTTTCTCTTGATTTGGTCAAGAACAGACAAAACACGCCAGAGCATTGGCATGGTTTGGCTGAAAGAAATTTTGGTGATATTAAAGAACTCGGTGATGAAGTCCGGAAAGGGGAATCGTAACCCTAAGGTAAAGGGGAAGGCATTGAAACATATCCACTCGTTGGAAACCATATCTGACCGGATTTCTCTATCAAAGGGTCGGAATATAGTTCCTTCCGGAAAGATACCGGAGGATTTCAAGGCTGACAGGTGGGCACTGTCAAAGGTGCATGTCTCATTCTCCGGTTCTTGGAGAAGATTCTGTTGGATGAATGTGGGAGCCGAGTCACCTGAACTAGACCTTGTTTGCCTGGGCATTTGGTCGCCTGAATTTTTCGCCGGAGAAAGATGATAAAGATGAATGTGAAGATGAGGGAGAGAATATTACCTTTTTCCTTGTCGATTGTGATTAAAAAAGGAGATGAGGATGAGAAGATATAGGGCATGATGAGTAAATATAGGCCGGGTGGTTGAAAGCTGTCACATCAATGGTCTTATCTCTTAATTACCTCGGCCACCGTGAAAAATGTAACCGTTAGTGCAGGATATCAAACGGTAACATTTTTGGGGACAATTGTTATGGGTGAAATTCTGAACCCATATCCTGGAAAATATCTTGGTTTATATCTTGGTTATGTAGTATCTGTTTACACCCGGGATGCTGGTTCAGGATATTGGTAACATCCTGAATGGTATCCTCAGGATTACTAATGGATCATGTGCAGGTACGTGGGTTAGAAGCTGGCAACGTTCATAAGACTCATTCCGCGGAAGACTCGGTCCAAGTCGTTCGAATAAAGACGTTGAAGCCGTATTACTCGGTCAATAACGTTCACAATGGAATATTCGGAGTACCCCATATTTGTAGGGATTATTGTTTGTAATTCATTACTATAAATAGGTGGGTATACCAGATCGAATAGGACATCACATTTTGCACTCGTTACACTCTAACACTCGCTCTCTAGCAAGCTTTCACTCTCACACAAAAAACATTGTAACATATAGCGATCTGGTCTATATCCTGCACTGTATCCTAAAGTTTAAGCAATAAGAAGAACAAGGCAGCTGCGATTGTCAGCTCCCAAGGTTTTATGCCGGCGATCTAGATTGATCAAGGGCTTTCCTCGTACATCTCGTGTCATTTCCTTTACTTTTTGCTCGTTGTTTGCTCATTGTTTGATCGTAGATACAACTCAATATCCTGAGCCGTATCCTGAAAACTGTTTTCATAAACAACATAACCAGCATATTTTCAACACCCATTTTAGCACACTACCTCACTTTACTAATTTGATCACTTAATTGCTTCGGTAATTTTTGACCAAAACAAGTAGCATGAGTATTATTATTATTATTTGACACGTTACCCGTTGGAGGATTTTGCCCATATCCTGAAGCATATCCTGAGCTCCTCATGGTTGACATCCTGACCGAGGAAGGTATTTCAGGAGTATGATTCTGAGGAAGGCTGGGCACAATATTCCCCCTGTTATCCTCAGTATACACAGCTGAACTAAAGTTCAACGTTCTGGGATGTAATAGAGTGACATTATCCTCAGCAGATCTGCTCGAGCCAGACTTCAGGAGTTGTATTTCCCTTAAAAGCATTTGGTTTGTTTCCTGTTGCTGCCTCATTTGTTCCTGCACACTTCCAAATAAAGTAAGAATTTCATCATTAGAAGCTAGAACGGGAGCAGATTCCTGAACACTGCGGGTAGGGATAATATCCTGAGGTCGTGAAGAGGCTGGCATCCTTGGAGGAGGTGGTGGAAGCACCGAACCAGTAGTAGCAGAAGTCATAGCAGACACAGTAGAGGAACTCATGTTTGATCTTGAGGCCATTATGGACAATGTGGCAAAAAGTTTTGAAAATAGAAAGCCGATTAGCGATTTCACAAAAATTTTTAGTAAAGAGAGCACCACTTGCCCCACGGTGGGCGCCAAATTGTTTTGGTCAAAAATTACCTAAGCAATTTAGTGATCAAATTAGTTAAGTGAGGTAGTGTGCTAGAAATATGTGTAAAAAATGTGTTGACAAAATTAGATATGAAAACAGTTTCAGGATACGGCTCAGGATATAGAGCTGTATCTATGATCAAACAATGAGCAAAAATGTAAAGGTGGACACGTGATGTATGAGGAAAGCCCTTGATCAATCTAGATCGCCGGCATAAAACCTCAGGAGCTGACAATCGCAGCTGCCTTGTTCTTCTTATTACTTCAAACGTCAGGATACAGTGCAGGATGTGGTGCGGATCGACTATGTGTTACAATGAAATTTGAATACAAGTGTGATGTTTGCAATGAGCTCGAGAGTGAAAGTGTTTGAGAGTGTAAGTGTAAATTGTGTGCCTTAAACTGATCCGCCCCCATCTATTTATAGTAAAGATAATGTAACTAACTATCCTAAACTTCCGGGATCCACCGAATATTCCTTAATCGAACGTTGTAGACCTGGTCTTTCGGGTTCAACGTCTCTCCTTCAACAAACACGTCCGAGTCTTGAGGAGAATAAGTCCACTTGACCGTTAGCAAGTCTCAGCCTTTAACCTGTACGTGGTTAATTCAATAAACCTCAGGATATCGCCCAAGATGTTAGCAATATCCTCTTCCAGCATCCTGGTCACAAATAAACAAATAAAGGCAGGATATTGGTCAGGATATGTATGCTTAGAAAATGAGCCATAAGAAAAAAGATGCAAGAGAGAATGAATTCTACCTCAACCTATGAATCAACCAAAAGGAAATCAGAATCCTCGTATAAACCATATCGCTCTAAGCCATATGGCAGAAGTGACAACAAGAAAGTGAATGCTGTTGAAGACGAGGATCCTGAAGAATATCCTGAATTATCTGAATACTGCTTTTTTGTTAAGATCCTTGAGTTAATGTATGCTATACAGGGTTTAGGAGACAAAGCTAGGTGGCCTCGAAAGAATCAACAAAAAGCTGATTGGAAGGATAAATCCAAATGGTGTGCCTTCCATGAAGACTTCGGACATGTGACCGAGGATTGCATTGCTCTAAGGAAAGAAATAAGCTACCTATTGAGCAAGGGGTATCTGAAGGATTTGCTGGGAAGAAAGAAGAATAAAGGGCAGGATCCTGAGAAGGATCCTGAACGAGCAGCATCACCCCCAGCAGATGCCAAAATAATTAACTTTATTTCAGGAGGATCCGACATTTGTGGGACTTCGTATTCTGCGGCCAAGAGACATGCAAAGGAGGCTAAGACTAAAAAGGGGAGACAAACCAGCCAGGATGACTACCCTTACAACTGATAAAATGATCATTTTCGACAGTGATGACAGGGATACTGTGCAGGATCCTTGATGTGCTGAAAACGGGTTAACTAAAACGACTAAATTAAACCCTAAACTAGACCCTCTAAGTTTTAAATTTATAAGACTAAGACTCTCTAAACCCTAAAACACACAACCGGCAAGTGTACCGATCGAATGTAGTATAGCCTAAGGAAGTCCGAGTATCGAACCCAAGAGACTCTACTGATTACGCTAAAGACTCTATCTAGACTCAAACTGACACGACTTAACTAAATGTTTGTTGATTGGGGGGTTTTCTAAAAATCCTAAGAATGCAAATAACGACTAAACTAGCTAGATGAACTAGACACGAACTCACACGAAAGCTGAACTCAAGGATGATGAAGGAACTACCTAGACAGGAATCCTGATTGCTTTTAGTTATGATTATATTTGGAAGTTGTCTGCTATGGAACCGGGATCTTGAAATTCTCACCTATCGGGAAATCTAAGGACCGTTTTAAGAGCACGCTAAGATCCCCTAAAGGTTGTTAAACTACCGGTTTTAGACTCTTTTACAAGACATCTAATGGTGTTTATAAAAGTATCCTACAAGGCTCACTCCCTTACGAGACCTAAACCAAGGATAGGTTTGTTTTCTCAATTAGACTTGCTAGACAGCAGCAAATAGGTTAACTTTCTAAGAAGGACCCACCTTGCGGTTTAATCACTTAGACCTAGCAATAATCTCGCACCTTACAGCTATTGACGATTAGTAGAACACTTGATTTTATAAAATTACCAACTATTACTTCTAAAGTTACTTATGCAATTTTCACCCTAAAGAATCAAAGGTTTATTATGTGATATAGACACTCACCAAAACCTAAAACCCTAGCCCGACTCTATTCCGTGATATAGACCGTCACCAAGATTCAAGCGAAGCAATAATCAATAATAAAACAATATCAAGCACGCAAACACATCTAACCGATAGAACAAACCGTTTACAATTTATAAACAATCCATAGCTTCCAAAATCCAAGAATAAACAAAACGTAAGCAATCAATCATCCATGTCTAGGTAGTAATATAAATTTAGCCGCTAATCATGTTTAAAAACATATTCATAATCCAAGAAAAACAAGAATTCATCATTAAACAAGTAAAACAAACGAGAACAAAGAAACAAGATTATGTAACCCGATAACTTCACTCCCGAATGCTTCCCGATGATCTCCGATGATTCCAGCAGTACCGAGCCTTCAAATCGCCTCTAATCAGCCTCTATGATCGTCCAAAATACTCTAACTTTCGTAATTGTGGTGTTCTCTTCGGCTGATGATGATTATGGTGATAATATAACCTCAAAACCCTAAAATCCTTGCTGTTTACGTAATCTGTGCCGACATAACATCCTCTCGCGGCCCGCTTTGTAGTTGTAATAAGTTGATGCGGGCCGCCCGCCTATGATCATCCGTAAACATATCCTTAAGTTAACGCGGCCCGCCTGGATGTTTATGTAAGTGTACGCGGGCCGCCTAGGCACTCCAGAACTGCAATTCTGCTTCGTTTCATTCCCGAACTCCTCGGTTTCCGTGCCAAACTTTCTCCTGTCCAGTTTTTACTCGTTTCCGCTTCCTTTCAGCTTCAAGTACCTGAAAACACAATTAAATCAAAAGTATGTACATTCTATCTAAAACCGACACTAAAACTAACTAAAACCGAACAAACCTAGACGCGAATAAAGATGTATTTTACAATACATCAATCCTCACCATGATGCTCTTGTAATAACATTATATGTTGCTAACCATTTTGTACGCAGGATATTAGTGGATAATGGCAACTCTGTCAACTTAATTCAGCTGGAAACATTGAAGAGGATGAATGTATCTCCGATGGACATTACTTCGAAATCCACCGTGCTCGTTGGCTTCAGTGGGGAAGCTAGGAATACCGTAGGGGAGATAAAGTTACCAGTATATGTTGAAGGGGTCAACTCGATACAACGTTTCTGTGTGATGGACTCCCTATCCTGCTATAACATCATACTAGGCAGGCCATGGATCCATGATATGAAGGCTGTGCCATCGACTTATCATCAGTGCATCAAGATCCCTACCCCTTGGGGGGTTGTCAAGGTTGATACTGATCAGCAGGAGGCGAAGGAATGCTACTCATCCTCAATGAATACCTCAACCAAGCCTAATGCAACATAGCAATTAAAGATGCGGGCCCAGGATATCATGGAGGCTTCGGAGCAGGATGTAAAGAAAGTTATCTTGGATCAGGATAATCCGGATATCTCGGTGCTCGTAGGAACCAATATCCCTCAGGATATTGAAAATCAATTGACTAATTTTTTGAAATACAGATTACATAGGTTTCGGTACTTTTATTCGGCAAGTCGATTTCACACATCCCAGAGGCATTCCGGCTGTAGAGTCGTTATCCCCAACTCGGATTACATAGGCCTGTGCTACTTTCATTTAGTTTCTAGCTCACTTTTTATTCTATTTTTTTTCAACGAGATATGACCAAAAACTCTAACTATCTTAGCTTATAACGGCATCCCTTATACTATTTTTGGCGGTTTCAATTTCCCCACTCTCCCTAGATGAGAACCCACTAGTAGACCGACAATTAGGTATATTTTAAATCAAAGAAACCCATAACCGAACCAAGCCTACCCGCGCATCCCAAACTAGACACAAGCACGATTATTTATATCTCATATTATCATTATTTGAACCCGAACAAAAACCCGACTTTTCTATCATTTTCCGTTTTTATATTTTGCAAACTTCTTATTTCAAAAGACATTTTCTAATTTTTTTAATTTTTTTGGATTTTTCAATCAATTTTTTTTTTAATTTTTTTTTTGTATTTTCGACTTTTTATGACTCAAGACTCTACTAACTAGACACTAAACGATAGTTCCCATCCCCACACTTAAACTTTACATTGCCCTCAATGAAGGATGGAAACCGACTCAAAAACTAAAAAATAAATAAGAAATAAAAGACAAAGGGCTAATTGAAAAGGACTTAGCTGGTTTTATTCGCGTGTAAGCTGCAAACACTCTCGTCCAATCCAGCTCGATCGTATAGCATTTCATTCGCGATCGGCTTTGACACTGACTGACATGCTTGATAAATCGCCCGAAATTTGAATAAACAGCTCCAAATTCACCCGAATGGAGATTGAGTACGGGTGGTACATATTCGAACCTGCATCAACAAAAACAAGCAAAATACCAAAGCAATACCGACTCGACACAAACTGACTCAATACTACTAAACTTAGACTCATAGTACAAAATATAAAAGTATAATGCAAGCATAACCCCGTATACGACAACCCGAATCAGCAATAGTGATATGGAACAGTGGTGATGATGGTGAAAATTATGAATTAATGGTTGAATGGATGATGGGTAATAATTTGTGAAAATAAACTTGGGCCCAAACTGCTGTTGATCGATATAACAAACCTACGCGGCCCGCCTGAGAAATAAGGATAAGTAGACGCGGACCGCGAGTGTCCAATAACTCGAAACTCCCTTTAAGTCAAAGCGGCCCGCCTAGATGTTTAATGTAACCTGATGCGGGCCGCCTGGACAGCTAACAGCAGCAAACTCATTAACAGTAACAGCAGATTACTATTTTTAGGCTTTTAGTTAATACCCAAACTGCCCCTGACCCCGTTTTTCGTCGTTTTAACCAGTAAACGTACCTGGGCAACTGCTCGTCTGCTGAGTTCGGCCTTCATGAAGAGGAATGTACCTGCAAAAACTTTTACGACACACAAAACGACGCAAAAACACGAAACGACGCAAACGACACTAACGACACGAAACGAACTACGACTCAAAGTACAAACTCTACAAGTGGGTCACAACTATTTACGCACTCACGAAGGGTCATATACGCGGGGCTCACCTTCTAACATCGCCCGCACCTTACGGGCTGTAGCACTATCACTCCTATCATCGCCCGCATCTCTCCTAACTCCCTCATACTCTCTCGACTCTCCATCGGGCGGTTTGAATCTAAACGTATCATCTCGAAACCTATCCCCACACTGAGCCTCGCTCAGTATCTCTACCTTAGACTCTAACCTCATCAACCTCTCTTCCAACTCCTCTACTCTCCTATCAGGTGGATCCCCACACTTGGGTTTCATCACCTTCTCTAGACTCGGCTCACTTACTACCTTTTTCTCATCACTCTCAACCTTCTCACTCTCCTTCACCGACGCTATCGCCTCAACTCTCGCACTCGCCCCTCTCGCATTATTCACACTAAAAACTACCGACTCGTCGCCCGCTCTAAGTGTAATCGTGCCTAAGAAGACATCTATCAACGCTTTAGCCGTGTTTAAGAACGGACGTCCTAAAATCAACGGCACTCTATCATCGGCCTCCATATCAGCACTACAAAATCGGCCTGAAACACAAACTTATCCACTTTCACCAACAAATTCTCTACTATCCCCCTAGGATACTTAACTGTCTTATCGGCTAACGAGAGAGTCATCCTAGTTGGCTTCAAATCACCAAGGCCTAGTTTTTCGTAAAATGAATATGGCATCAAATTAATACTAGCACCAAGGTCTGCTAATGCGTGGTTTTTAACATCACCACCAAACAAACAAGGGATCGTGAAAATGCCTGGATCGGTAAGTTTTTCAGGAAGTTTATTTAAGATCACAGCAGAACACTCCCCACTCACTGACTTACTTGAACACTCTCCTACCCCATCCTTACGCTTGAGAAAATCCTTAAGGAATATGACGTATTTGGGCATGGATCTCAACGCATCAATAAACGGAAGATTTACCTTCAGCTGGGTGAACATGTCAAGGAATTTCTCGTATTCCCTAGCATATATCTGCTGCCTAGCACGAGCGGGAAACGGAAGACGCGAAATATCAATCACAGGGGGTGGTGGCCGAACCTTCTTCGGCTGCTTCTCCACTTTCTTCTCTACTGGCGACTTCTCGGCGTGTGCGGTACTTGCTGGGTCTAGCCTATGTTGCACCTTGCCTGGAGCCTCCAACTCGATCACCTCATCTACATAATCATCCTCTTCTTCCTCTACTCTCTCTCTCTCGCAACCTCTCCTAGACTCAACCCACTACGAGTAGTAATTGCTTTCACAGAATGATGGACTGGGTGAGTAGTACCTGAATACTGGCTAGAAGGGGACTCTTTCAACTGCCTAGCTATATCCCCTACTGTTCTCTGAAGATCTAGAAGAGTGGACTCTTGATTTTTAAGCTGAAGTTCATGTCTCTGATTAATCTGCTCCTGATTCTTTGCTACAGTCTGATTATGCGTCATCATCTGAGCCATCATCTCCTCTAATCTACTCAAACTACCCTGTAAAGCCTTTTCACTACCCTGACTCTCCTGATTCAACCCTCCACTCGCAAACTGACCACTCGAACCTGAACCACTACTTGTATAAAGACCCGGCCCCCTCTTTTGATACTGACCAGATGGAAAACCAGGGGGATTGCCAGAAGGGCGAAAACTACTACCACTATTATGCTGCCAGCCAGGGTTAAAACTATTATTACTACCAAACTGACCCCTAGACTGGCCTGCTATGTACTCAACCTGCTCTAACGTAAGTGTGGGACACTCGAGCGTGTCGTGACCTCCCCTACAAAGCTCACACCTATCAACTTTCTTCTTCAACTCAACCATCTCTCGCTTCAAAAGCTCGACTTCAGCAACTACCGATGAATCCAAGCTAACTTGGTTTACCCCTCGACCGGCCGAGGAGGTATGAACAGGAATGGAAGTCCTGCTGGTAGTGCTGTAGTCTATATCTGAATGTGCAAAGCTCTCAAACAAATCATTACACTCAATCACCGTCTTCTTTCCCATAAGCTGCCCTCCTGCTGAAGTATCGAATCGCGCTCTAATCTCAGGAGTAAGTCCGTTATAAAACTTCTCAACTAACGCCCAGTCGGACAAACCATGCTGTGAGCAACGAGAGAGGAGCGTCTGAAAACGCTCCCAAGCTAAGTGATATGGCTCATCAGGCTCCATACGGAAGGAGTGAATCTGATCACGAAGGCGAGACGCCTTGGCTGGCGGAAAATACTTGGCTAAGAATGCATCGTGAAGACCTGCCCAAGTAGTGAAAGTGCCTGCGGGCTGAGAATCGAACCAGACGGCTGCGCGTCCAGCGAGAGAGAATGGGAACACCTGAAGGTACCTAGCATCTAGATTGACACCCTCAATGGAGTAGGTGCCACAAAGACGAGTGATGCGATTTATGTGGGCGGGTGCATCCTCGTCATCACGACCATGGAACTGACAAGAATTGGTGATGGCGGTCATGATGTAGGAAGGAATCTGCCAAGACCTATCATTCGCGATGTTCGGAAGGGTGATGGGTGAAGTGGCACTGGTGAAACCGATAGTCGCCTGCTGGTAAACAGTGCGGTTCTCCATTCGAACTACGGGTGGAGGACTAGGTGTACGAGAACGGGAAGGTGGTGGGGAAACGTGTGGTGAAATGTGAGGTGATGACTTGGGTGTGAAATCGAAAGCGGGGGTGGGTTGTGAAAACGAAGAGGAACTAGAAGAACTGATCTCGGACGCAGAAGACGAGAAGGAAGACTTGATCATAAACGGAAGCGGCGGAGGTCCCTGCGAACGCGTATGGGGCATCAACTGAAAAACCGAATACGAACAAGTAAGAAGACTCTGACAATGACTCACTAATCTAGAAAAGACACTAAAGCAAATATTTTTGGAATTTTTAAAATTTTTAGACTCCTACGACTCAAATAACACAAATAGCACGTATGATGTCAAACAAGTCCAAACAAAGTAATCGACGCAATCGCCAAAGAGTCCCCGGCAACAGCGCCAAAAACTTGATGTGCTGAAAACGGGTTAACTAAAACGACTAAATTAAACCCTAAACTAGACCCTCTAAGTTTTAAATTTATAAGACTAAGACTCTCTAAACCCTAAAACACACAACCGGCAAGTGTACCGATCGAATGTAGTATAGCCTAAGGAAGTCCGAGTATCGAACCCAAGAGACTCTACTGATTACGCTAAAGACTCTATCTAGACTCAAACTGACACGACTTAACTAAATGTTTGTTGATTGGGGGGGTTTTCTAAAAATCCTAAGAATGCAAATAACGACTAAACTAGCTAGACGAACTAGACACGAACTCACACGAAAGCTGAACTCAAGGATGATGAAGGAACTACCTAGACAGGAATCCTGATTGCTTTTAGTTATGATTATAATTGGAAGTTGTCTGCTATGGAACCGGGATCTTGAAATTCTCACCTATCGGGAAATCTAAGGACCGTTTTAAGAGCACGCTAAGATCCCCTAAAGGTTGTTAAACTACCGGTTTTAGACTCTTTTACAAGACATCTAATGGTGTTTATAAAAGTATCCTACAAGGCTCACTCCCTTACGAGACCTAAACCAAGGATAGGTTTGTTTTCTCAATTAGACTTGCTAGACAGCAGCAAATAGGTTAACTTTCTAAGAAGGACCCACCTTGCGGTTTAATCACTTAGACCTAGCAATAATCTCGCACCTTACAGCTATTGACGATTAGTAGAACACTTGATTTTATAAAATTACCAACTATTACTTCTAAGGTTTCTTATGCAATTTTCACCCTAAAGAATCAAAGGTTTATTATGTGATATAGACACTCACCAAAACCTAAAACCCTAACCCGACTCTATTCCGTGATATAGACCGTCACCAAGATTCAAGCGAAGCAATAATCAATAATAAAACAATATCAAGCACGCAAACACATCTAACCGATAGAACAAACCGTTTACAATTTATAAACAATCCATAGCTTCCAAAATCCAAGAATAAACAAAACGTAAGCAATCAATCATCCATGTCTAGGTAGTAATATAAATTTAGCCGCTAATCATGTTTAAAAACATATTCATAATCCAAGAAAAACAAGAATTCATCATTAAACAAGTAAAACAAACGAGAACAAAGAAACAAGATTATGTAACCCGATAACTTCACTCCCGAATGCTTCCCGATGATCTCCGATGATTCCAGCAGTACCGAGCCTTCAAATCGCCTCTAATCAGCCTCTATGATCGTCCAAAATACTCTAACTTTCGTAATTGTGGTGTTCTCTTCGGCTGATGATGATTATGGTGATAATATAACCTCAAAACCCTAAAATCCTTGCTGTTTACGTAATCTGTGCCGACATAACATCCTCTCGCGGCCCGCTTTGTAGTTGTAATAAGTTGATGCGGGCCGCCCGCCTATGATCATCCGTAAACATATCCTTAAATTAACGCGGCCCGCCTGGATGTATGTAAGTGTACGCGGGCCGCCTAGGCACTCCAGAACTGCAATTCTGCTTCGTTTCATTCCCGAACTCCTCGGTTTCCGTGCCAAACTTTCTCCTGTCCAGTTTTTACTCGTTTCCGCTTCCTTTCAGCTTCAAGTACCTGAAAACACAATTAAATCAAAAGTATGTACATTCTATCTAAAACCGACACTAAAACTAACTAAAACCGAACAAACCTAGACGCGAATAAAGATGTATTTTACAATACATCAATCCTCACCATGATGCTCTTGTAATAACATTATATGTTGCTAACCATTTTGTACGCAGGATATTAGTGGATAATGGCAACTCTGTCAACTTAATTCAGCTGGAAACATTGAAGAGGATGAATGTATCTCCGATGGACATTACTTCAAAATCCACCGTGCTCGTTGGCTTCAGTGGGGAAGCTAGGAATACCGTAGGGGAGATAAAGTTACCAGTATATGTTGAAGGGGTCAACTCGATACAACGTTTCTGTGTGATGGACTCCCTATCCTGCTATAACATCATACTAGGCAGGCCATGGATCCATGATATGAAGGCTGTGCCATCGACTTATCATCAGTGCATCAAGATCCCTACCCCTTGGGGGGTTGTCAAGGTTGATACTGATCAGCAGGAGGCGAAGGAATACTACTCATCCTCAATGAATACCTCAACCAAGCCTAATGCAACATAGCAATTAAAGATGCGGGCCCAGGATATCATGGAGGCTTCGGAGCAGGATGTAAAGAAAGTTATCCTGGATCAGGATAATCCGGATATCTCGGTGCTCGTAGGAACCAATATCCCTCAGGATATTGAAAATCAATTGACTAATTTTTTGAAATGCAGGATGTCAACATTCGCATGGAAGCACGAGGATATGACAGGTATTTCCAAGGATATTATAACACATAAGCTCGGTATTGACAGGTCGTTCAAGCCGGTCCAACAAAAGAGAAGGAAATTTGCTCCGGAGCGAAATGTGATCATCCAAGAGGAAGTTGAAAGGCTACTAAGGAGCAAGATGATTAGAGAAGTGAAGTTTCCTAAATGGCTTGCGAATGTAGTCGTGGTACAAAAGAAAAATGGGAAATGGAGAGTTTGTGTAGATTACACAGACTTAAACAAAGCCTGTCCCAAAGACCCGTTTCCTCTACCTCATATTGATTCAATGGTAGATGCTACCGCCGACCACGAGATGTTAACCTTCATGGATGCCTCTTCAGGATTTCAGCAAATCCAAATGGAACCCTCTGATCAGGAGGATACTGCTTTCATGACACCCACAGGTATTTATTGTTATACTGCTATGCCCTTTGGTTTGAAAAATGCAGGTGCAACATACCAGAGGTTGGTAAACATGATGTTTAAAGACATGCTGGGGGACACCATGGAGGTATATATTGACGATATGGTGGTGAAACCTAAAAAGGCTGAGGATCACCTCCAGGATATTAAGGGAGCGTTTGATATCCTGGATCAGTATAACATGAAACTGAATCCTGCTAAGTGCCATTTCGGAGTGGGGGCAGGAAAGTTTCTAGGATATATGGTGACCAAAAGGGGGATAGAGGCAAGCCCGGAGCAGATTAAAGCTATTCTGGATATAAAATCACCTTCGAATATGAAGGATGTTCAACGGTTAACAGGCCGAGTAGCAGCATTGAACATATTTATTTCAAGATCCTTGGAAAAGTGCAAGGAATTTTATGATATCCCAAGAAGAACAAGAAGTTCGAATGGAAAGAGAAGCATGAAGCAGCCCTCCAGGATTTGAAGCAATATCTCTCAACTTCACCTCTATTGATGAAGCCTGAAAATGGTGAACCACTATCCCTATACCTCGCTGTATCAGGGAATGCTGTAAGTGCTGTTCTTATAAAGGACCATGAAGGTCAGCAGTATCCTGTCTATTATGTTAGTAAAAGTTTATTAGATGCTGAAACTAGATATTCTCATCTAGAAAAATTAATATTAGCCCTAGTTATGTCATCAACGAAACTTAGACATTATTTTGAGACACATAGGATTCATGTTAAAACCAATTATCCTGTTAAAAACGTGCTTAGGAAACCCGAGATGTCGGGTAGGATGGCTAAGTGGTCAGTAAAATTAAGTGCTTATGACTTAGTATATGAGCCTAGAAATGGCATAAAGTCTCAGGCTTTAGCTGACTTTGTGGCTGATTTCAGTAGTGACATTCAAAATGAAGTAGACCTAGAAGTACAGCAGCTAGGAGAAAACTTAGAATGCTGGACATTATACACTGATGGTGCATCTAATGTAAGAGGAGTAGGTCTAGGTATACTACTAAAATCGCCACAGGGGGACATATTACCCCAGGCTATTAGGTGTGAATTTCCTGCTACTAATAATGTGGCAGAATATGAAGCTTTGATTGCAGGGTTAGAGTTGGCTAAAAATATGAGTATCAAGAATTTGCAAGTATATGTTGATTCTTTGTTAATCACTAATCATTTTAATGGAACTTATGCAGTTAAAGGAGAGAAGTTAATTGAGTATCTCGAAATTCTCAAAAAATTAGCAGGATACTTCTATATTTTTACACTTGAACAGGTACCAAGAGAGGAAAATGTTGAAGCTGATGCCTTGGCAAATCTGGGATCATCGGTCAGGATACCGGAAGGAACCCGAATACCAATATTACATATCCTATATCCTGCGACGAATCCTCAGGATAAGGAAGTAATAAGTATTCAGGACCCTGATGATGAGTATCCCGAGGAGGATCCTAAGTCCTGGACGGCTCCAATCATGAGATATCTCAAGGAAGGACACATCCCAAAGAATGAGAATCCTAAGGCCTTTAGAATGAAGGTATCGCAATTCACTATTATGAATGACGTTTTGTATAAGAAATCTCTTGCAGGACCATATCTGAGGTGCTTGGAGGATCCCGAAACCAAAGAAGTGCTTCAGGATATACACGAAGGGGATTGTGGTAACCATACTGGGGGCAGGTTGTTATTCTCAAAAGTATTAAGGACAGGATATTATTGGCGGACGATGAGAAAAGATGCCACAGAATATGCTCGAAGATGTGACGCATGTCAAAGACATAGTAACATATTACATCAGCCTGCTGAACCGCTGTATCCTATTGTTTCCCCTTGGCCGTTCATGAAATGGGGTATGGATATAGTGGGAAAGCTTCCAAAGGCTCCAGGAGGAAAGGTTTTCATGTTGGCAATGACGGATTATTTCTCTAAGTGGGTTGAAGCAGAAGCATTTGCTCAGGTTAGAGATCAAGAAGTGGTATCCTTCATAAAAAGGAATATCCTGACTAGGTTTGGAGTACCAGCTAAGATAATTTGTGACAATGGATCTCAATTTATAAGTAAAAGGACTACTGACTTTTGCAAGAGTTGGGGAATTAAAATGATCACGTCTACTCCGGTGCATCCTCAAGCAAATGGACAAGCAGAATCCTCGAACAAGATAATTGTCAACAACTTAAAAAAGAGACTAGGGGCTAAGAAAGGAAGATGGGCAGAAGAATTACCCTTTGTTTTGTGGGCTGATAGGACAACGGTGAAGAGTGCAACTGGCCAAACCCCGTTTTCTTTGGTGTTTTGAGCAGAAGCGGTGATCCCGACAGAAATGGTGATACCTACAGCGAGATCCAACCTCAGGGATCCTGAGCAGAATCCTGAAGTCCTATGCCAGGAACTGGATACTATTGATGAGACAAGAGACGCTGCAAGGCTAAGGATGGCAGCATATCAACAGAGGATATCTAAAGCATATAACAAGAATATAAGGACTAGAAGATTTCAGGTTGGAGATTGGGTATTAAGAAAATCTTTTCAGAATACTACTAATCCTGCTGATGGAAAGTTGGCTCCGAAATGGGAAGGACCCTATGAGGTTGAATCAGAATCAGGAAAAGGAGCATACCGACTCAAGAATATGGAGGGGGATATGCTACCGAGATCCTGGAATGCTATACATCTAAAGCTGTATTTTAAGTGAGTATGCAATTCAAATTCTGACTCAGGGTGGTATGGATTCTGACTCTTTTATTAAACTTTGATATTATTTACTATTTTGAACCCATTACTGACTTAAGCATCGGAGGGGTGTTAGCCAGGCTAACACCCACCTTAGCTTACAGTGGTTTTGCAGAATACGCTTCGGAATATAGCACCAGGATATACACTCAGGATACTTCGGAAGATTAGAGGATTGGCCCCCTCTCTTACGTCTAAGGGATCCTGATCCCTTCAAAGGTTTAAAGGTATTCACCTTTCTTCCGAATTGGGTTTAAACATCCCGCCTGGAGCGCAAGTTATTCGGGAATAGTTCAAGGTGGCGGGACCAGTTCATGTAAATGTGGCTGACAATTTCGTTACTGTTGGCTATATCCTGAATCCTAAAGGTATATGAGGATTGATCACCCTCTCTCACGAAAGGGTATTTTCATACTCTCTAAGGTTTAAAGGTTTTCACCTTTCTAAGTCTTGGAGTTTATACACTCCCGCCTGTAGCGCATGAAAATTTGGGATTTTCCCCAGGATACTAAGGATTTATCTCCAGTGTATTTTTGGGTTTTACCCCTGTAACACAAGAATCGTCTATATAGTTGGAACTAATGTTCAATAATTTTCTAAGTGTTCGAGGACATCATGCACAGGGGACATTCCTTCTAAAGCAATTGTGTGAAGCTCGAAAGATCAAAATTGGGCTAAGTGTCTCAGACTGGGGACATCTTGGTAGGAGAAGTTGCAAAAGGGGTTGGTGTTTGATGCTAGGGTTACACTCAATTCCTGGTATGATCTTTCCTTTGTGAATCTTACATGAATTATTTAACTTTGATTAACGACATATCTTTAGGATATGCCTTCAGAATGTGTTTTTGGATATGTTTCGGGATATCTGATTGAAATATTGGGGAAGTAATACTTGGTTGAAAATAAAACTCTGATCAAACAAGTGTTATCAAAACAGGTTTTAGAAAATGGACTATCTTTTATTCTTTAGAAGTAGTCTAAAATTGATTGAATTTTTAGAAATTCTATAAAAATTTCCAAAATATATCACTGAGTATATTGATCAGGATATGAGAGCAATAGCAAGCCAATTGAAAGATGAAATTATTTGAAATAAGCAATACCAGTTGATGACCGAAGGTTTCATCCTAAAACCTAGGACCCATCCACCTTCGGCTATCAAGTTGTTTTAATACAGAAATAGAAACTGTTCATAGGACAAGAAGTAATATTGTTCAAACATAAGCATAACTCTCAAATTTAAAGAAAATAAGTTTTAGAAGGCAGTGCCTTCTTCGTTCATGGTATTTTCAGCAGCATCCGTCTCGGGATCAGCCTCAACATCCCTCTCAGCACCAATTGGTTTTTCGACTGCTTTTGAAGATCCTTCAGCTGCAGGTTTAGTAGAAGTGCCGCCGAGGCTCCTTAGCTTTGTTTCCCAGGCATTGACGTCCCAAGAAGGGCATTCGAAGCCCAGTGCTTTGGCTTCATGGGCCATCTTTAGCCTGGCCTGGAGAAGGGAAGTGACGACGGAACTTTTAAGGCTTTCCCGGTAGCTGACCATATCACGTTCATGTTAAGCATGGGCAGCATCAAGATCGGCTTGGGCCTGGAGAGCAGCTTTGTTGAGAGCGGTCTGGTGTTCTTGGGTCATAGCCTTGAACTTCTCCTCGTAGTGCCGAGATTTGGCGGCTGCAATCATGCCCTGATCGGAGATGGTAACCTCGGCTTTCTTCAACTTGGATTCAAGCGTCTTGTTGAGCCCACATGATTCTTTATATAGATGAACCAGACGTTCAAGACCCTGCAAAAATAAGAGGACAGGTATTGGTTTTAATAAATACTTATAAGTGATATAAGCTGCAGGATATGGCTCAAGGATACTAACCTGGTTGAGAAAAGAAATCATAAATCCGCTTGCTTCGTTGAACCCGTGATTCTCATAGGGGAATGTATCAGAGATAACAGGGAATCGGGCTCTTTCCTTTTACGAGAGCTTGAACTCTGGGGCTTGGTAGCTGGCGAAGGTTTGGGAATGACGATGGCCTTGGAACTGCTGGGCTTGGGTGAGGCCGTGGCCTTGGGGCTAGGTTCCTTCTTGATCTGGACCTGATCGGAATAACTGTCCAGCTCGTCGAGGTCAAAGACTTCAGGGATCTTGGCTGGTGCTGCGTAAAGGGAAAAGTCTTACATCTTTATTACCCTTCATTATATTATATTGCGCTAATTAATTATTTCAAAAGTAATCCTTACCAGACATTTCGGATGATGAGTATTGACTGGAACTCGGGATATGTGTGGTAAAAGTCCTGTCACTTGCAGGTAATTGGTAAACTGTTTTGATTCTTTTTTCTGATTCCGCAGTAGGGGGAGCTACTTCCTTAAAATTCACTGCAAAAGGATCAAATAAGAGGATATTAGCAAAAGATAAAAGTCTAGAGGTACGTGGGGACATTCATGATCCTACCGGTGGTTAACCACTCCACCGGAAGGCTAGCACCCTCATCAATGGAGTCTCGTTTGACGAAGAAGAACTTGCGCTGCCATCCGTCTTCGTTTTTGGTGGCTTTAAGAATAAGGGGTTTGTTGGAAGTTGAAAAGAGCAAAAACCGGCTAGAACCATGGGATCGGAGGCGATAGGCGATTGGCATATCTTCGATACAAAGGTCGGGACAGTGAAGGTTTTTGATTTGGTTGAGTACGATTAATACTCTCCTGACCATGGGCACGGTTTGGGCAAAGGAAATACCGGTAGTCCGGAAGAATTGCATCATAAATTCGGGAAAAGGGTACCGAAGACCTAGCGAGAAAGGGTATGCCGGGAAGCAGACCCAATCAGCAGAAGAAACGTCCGATCGAATTGACCGATCAAATGCTCTAAAGGCCGTGCCATCGGGGAAAGCACCGGAAGCTCTCAAAGCCGCAATGTCTGCGTTATCAAAAGCACAGACCTCCTTCTCGGGATTTTTAAGAAGATTCTGCTGAATGAAGGTCTCGGATGATTCGCCGGTTTGAGAATAAGTTCTGGTAGCCATTGCAAGTAAAGGAAAAGAGATTGACAGGAAATGAATAAGAAGTAGGGAATTACCTGGAGACTCCGTTGGAGATATCTGCTTTTCAAACAAGAAGAGAGAAGATATAGGAGCGTTGTGGATCTCCATCGAGTTAAAAGCGCGTTGGAAGTTATGGTGTAATCTTGACCGTCGTCTCGATTTAATTGCCTTGATTTACAAGATAGAATTTTTAAAATATATCCGTTGGATTGGTATACCAACAGATATATTTGGGGACAATTGTTATGGGCCATTTTCTGAGCGTATATATCCTAACTAATATCTTGCTTTTGACTGTTTGCTTGTGATCAGGATACTAGATCGGGATATTGGTAACATCCTGGGCGATATCCTGGTGTTAACTAAATTGACCACGTGCAGGTTAGAAGCTATGGGTCACTAACGGTCAGATGGACTTCTTCTTCTTAAGACTCGGGCAAATCTGTTATAAGAGAGACGTTGAACCCGAGAGACCAGGTCTACAACGTTCAAGTGGGGAATATCTGCCGGATCCCGGTTTAATAGGGTAGTTTG
Source organism: Helianthus tuberosus (assembly GCA_030545235.1). Classification (NCBI taxonomy): domain Eukaryota; kingdom Viridiplantae; phylum Streptophyta; class Magnoliopsida; order Asterales; family Asteraceae; genus Helianthus; species Helianthus tuberosus. Next base: position 3,244,315 of record CM060376.1, on the reverse strand, counting down.
TTACATTTCTTTTACTATAAATAGATGGGGCGGATCAGATTAAGGCACACAACTTTACACACACACTCTTTCGCACACTTTAGCTCTCTAGCTTCTAGCAAACACTATACACAAACACTTGTACTCGAATCACATTGTAACACTTAGTTGATCCGCATCACATCCTGCACTGTATCCTGACATTTGAAGTAATAGAAGAAAAAGGCAGCTGCGATTGTCAGCTCCCGAGGTTTTGTGCCGGCGATCTAGATTGATCAAGGGCTTTCCTCGTACATCACGTGTCAACCTTTACTTTTTTGCTCATTGTTTGATCACAGATATAGCTCTATATCCTGAGCCGTATCCTGAAACTGTTTTTGCAATTAATTTGATTAACATTTTTTCGACACTCATTTCTAGCACACTACATCACTTAACTAATTTGATCACTTAATTGCTTCGGTAATTTTTGACCAAAACAATAATATCATAGAAATTATAAATAATAAAAAAATTTGGTTATTATTATTTCCATACTATAAATTTACAACATTTATTAGCTTTATAGTGTTATACCATATGTTTAGGGGGTATTTCAAAAAAAAAAAAAAAAAGATTTTTTACTTCTAACCCAAAACATCTCATCTTTGCAATTTAACCCCTTTGGCTTTTTTACTTTTAATACAAAGCTTTTCATCTTTTGCAATTTAACCTTAACATTTTTTTACTTTCAACTTTGGCTCTCATATCTTTCGCAAGTTTTTTGTTTTGCGTTCGTTCAAAATTTTGCGAGTTAACACGCCGCAACGTGCGTTTGGGGTTCAAAGTTTTTTTATCTATTTTTTCTCGTTTGACAAGTTCGTCGCAACAAGCGGTTCATAGATCGACTTATTATTTTTCTATGTTTTACGGTTTAGCCTAAATTTTTCTCAATAATACGCCGCAATGGGTGTGCGTGGTTCAGTGATTTTACATCAGCTTTTCATTCGGTTTTATTTTTTCCTTTTCTATTTATTTTGTTTTTACGAGTTTTTCCGGTATTGGTCACTGGCAGTGGTGTGAAATTGGTGCTACTTTGCATGGTTTTACGCCCCCACCGCCATGCAGGGACTTAATACTTGTTATTATTAAAATTAGTTATTGTTTTGCACGTAATTTCCAACCAACTTCATGCTTGGGTGTTATAACTTATATAATAATATAATTAGAAAAATATTAAACATAAAGTATAGCCGTAACATGCAAACCTTCCTTCATCGAAATGTTGTAGCAATTACAGTGTGTACAATCCAGATTCCACCGTCTAAATTCCGGCATATTCAATGATAATTTCTCAGTCATTTCCTCCCTCAAACCACCAATATTATATATATTATATACACATTCCAATCAATCTCTACAGTCACATTCTCAATGGCATCCAACAACACCGTGTTCCAAGACTTGTTGCCTTTAATGGCGGATAAATTGGGCGGCGAACGTCTGATGGACGAACTATGTAATGGGTTCCAATTGCTGATGGATCCGGTGAAACGGGTCATCACTTTCGACAGCCTGAAGAAGAACGCGGTCGTATTGGGGCTTGCGGATATGACAGATGATGATTTGATGAGCATGTTGAAGGAAGGAGATTTGGATGGAGATGGAGTTCTGAGTCAGATGGAGTTTTGTGTTCTTATGTTTAGATTAAGCCCTGAGTTGATGAAACTGTCATGGTTATTGTTAGATGAAGTTCTTAAGTAGAATATTACTTGTCTTTATTTTGTTTCGAAGTCTTAAAGAAAATAACCCTAACTTTCATTTGGCCAATAGCACTCCCAACTTTTGATTTGTACAACACCACTCTCAACTTTCAACTTATTTTCCACTGACGGTCCAAAACTAACTGAACCGTAAGCCAATTTGTTTTTGCTGATGTGGCACTTGTGTAGTGACGTGACATCTGATGTGGCTTTTTTTTATGACGTGACATTCGACTTGGTTTTTGTGATGATGTGGCAGCTGATGTAGCATTTATCGATGATGTGGCACCTGACATCAGCAAACTGGGTTAGGGTTGGGTTACTTTGGGAGTGATATCGGAAAATAAGTTGAAACTTAGGAATGGTGCGGTAACAGTGGTGAAACTTGAGATTTCTGACCAGGGGGCGGAAGTCACTGTACCTAAAAATTTCTATAAAACCAGGGGTCGAAAACGTATATACCCAAAAGTTTCTATACGAAAACTACATACTCTCCACTACTGAGCGAAAAGTTCGAGGGGTCGGCCGCCCCCTCCCACCCCTTAAAAGCTTCACCCATGACGGTACAAATCGAAAGTTAGGAATACTATCGGCCAATTGATGAAAGTTGGGTTATTTAAATCCAATATAAAAAAACACCGACTTCCGGTTAAATTTCCGAAAAAAGACCCAATTTGAAAATTAATCATATTGTTAATGGATTTTATCTATCTGGCAAAAAGTTTGTATGTATAAAAAGAATAACACGAACACATATATGTGTTTATATGTTCATGTGTGTTTTATTTATCAGACTCAAATTAGTGATCAAAGACAAATAAAGCTTCCTTCGTGTTTGAAGATACATATCCGAGGACGGACCTTCTCCATGAAAGGCTGGACCGGATCGCAATTGGACGAATGTCCTAGAGACCTCCGTTCCTCAGACTCCTGCAGACGGACCACCAGTAAGTGCGTCCAGCCGAATGACGTCATCTCAGTTGACTAATATAAATACCCCATCAAGTACAAGCCAAGTACGATTTTCTGAACCTTCGTCCTACTTTCTCTCTCTACTCTCTCTCTATCAAATACTTATCCTCACGCCAGAGGGTGGTCGCAGAGGGGCCCTCCCATCTCTGCGGCGAGCCTAACGGTTTGATCAGGTCCTCGATCCTCCACTAAGATTCAAACTCAGATCTCAGGCTCCGGCCTTAGATTTTGGATCTTCAGTGTTTGTTTACAACCATTTCAATGTTATATACATCTTTGTTTCAGGTATCTAAACGTAAAAAAGATAATTTACTATTAGGCATAAGTAATTTCAAGGATTGAGATAGGGTGTTTGTTATATAAAAATATGTAGTTAATATTATGGCATGTATAATGGGCATTAGAAAGACGTGAAAGAATTAGAGATGTAAGAATTTCCACATAATGATAATATATACCATCTCTTCTCCCCTCTTTTCTTCACCTCAATGTGTTAAAATAATATGTGCAGTTTAAGTGATTAAACATAATAATATTTTGGTTGTTTGTTTTTATGAGGATTGGACTTTATTGACTGCTTTGGACACTGGGCTTAAAGGATGGACTGCTGGGCTGCTTAAGAGACTGCAGATGGGCTAGCTGTTTGGGCTGCTGTTGAAGACCTGTTATAACAACTTCTAAGTTGTTATGTTATAACTAAGTCCGGGTTATCCGGACATCAAAGTGGATACCGGGTCCATATAAAAAGGTGTCTTAGTGTTCTCTGGTTTCTCTCTCTAGAAAGCGCTTAGGGTTTCTTGTTGATTATCACTAAATCATCTTGTTTTTAGTGATTTGTGTGTGAGATCTGTTAAGTGTCTGATGATTATCGTGTTGATAATCATCTGTAGTTGAGAGTTGAGAGTTGTTGATTCCTGTATCGATTGAGTCATATGACTCATTTTTCAGTTGTAATCTTCAGTTTGTTTGAGTGAATACTGTTTAGTGTTTGGTTTATCGATTGTCATATTGATATCCTAGCTTTTTGACACAATGCCACATAGATGCTAGACGGAATCCGAAGACGTCTTTGGAGATGCTCCAAAGTGTCACTTCATCAATTTGATAACGATAAGTGACACTCATTAAACATTCAAATTATGGTAACAGATTGTTTTTTTGATGAAAGTAACATTTTGGGAATTATGTTAGTTTTATTTATTTTATGTCCTATATAGTGAATATTATTCTTTTTCTTTAATTCCAAAGTCATTAACTAATCACTAGCCCAAAGTTTATACATGCTTTCCTCAAAATAAATTGACTTATTTTTTATTTTTTTTAGTGTTCTTAATTGTAATGATGATTTTGATTGTAGTGTAAAGTCGAGTCCATTATTAACTTGTATATTATAGTTTTGAGGCGCATTCAACGACGCACCAACATACGTCCGCTTGCCGTCCTAGTTTCCTCGTTAGGTCACACGGTGTGAGGCGTGGAGAGGGGACGCCAAAGCCCCTCTAATCCCCAAACAACCCCCCCCCCCCCACCCACCACCAGGGGCGGACTCACCTACAAGCCAGGGTGGGCGGGCGCACCCCCGAGAAAAAAAAATTTTAGTGTAAATTTCCGACAAAAATCCCGTCCGCACCCCTTGGATTTTTTCGTCCGCACCCCTTGGAATTTTTCGGGCGCGCCCCTTGAAATTTTTCGTCCTCACACCATAGGTAAAAAATATTATGGATTTATATTATACATTTTTTTTAGTAAAGTTTGATTTTTTTATAAAAATACTACCTATTTTAATACATTATATATACACTTACCTTACCCAAACCAAATTCTGCCCTCTTGCCCATTATCCAGCAGCCCACTAACATAATTTGTACTTGTAGCCCATATCCATTACCCAATTAACTTAAATACAAATCCTAAATTAAAGCCCATTTATCAATTATCAATCCCACCGGCCTTCAATTCCCATCATCCCGCCCAGCTATCACACCGCCCCTGCCTCCTGCCCAGCGAAGCGACATCATCAGCAGCAACAACACAGGTCGATCACAGCCGGAAAGTGACCGGAATCCGCCCCAAAACTGACCGGCGATCTTCAAAGGTAAGTTTTATTGTTTTTTTTTAATGAATTTACTTGATATTAAGGTAGAAAGGGGTAGTAAAATTCTTAAATAGGTTTGAAAAATCTTGTGTTTAGTCGTTGCTTTACTGCTTTAGATGATTATTATGTTATTTAGATGATTTTTAGGGGTGATTACACTCACAATTCTAGGGGACTAGGGTTTGATTGCTTGAATGGTTGAAAGTTAAAATTAAACAAAAAGACTATGGAATGATGAACTTATGGTCATGGATCAATTTTATTGTGATAGGATTATAGGAACCATGAGTAGAGACTTTATGGCGCGATTTCTCAAGCGGAAAGTGGATACATCTTCCGAACTAATTGATTTGGATTTACTGCTTTAGATGATTTTTATGATGGTTTTTTTGATTATTTTACGTGATGATTTACTGCCTTAGATGATTTTTTTGATGATTATGTTATTTAGATGATTTTTAGGGGTGATTAAACAATTCTAGGGCTTGATGATTATGTTATTTAGATGATTTTTAGGGGTGATTTTTAGATGATTTTTGGAACGATGAATTTATGGTCATGGATGATGGATCAATATGATTGTGATAGGAACCATGAGTAGAGACGTTATGGCGCGAACTAATTGATTTGGATACTCTTCCTTCGGAATCCGACCCGACCCGATACAACCGATTTTTTTACAAAGTTTGACGTGTTTGCCATATATATAAATTTAGTTTGATGTTCTTTTGACTTACATGACCCGACCCGACCCGACCCGATACAACCGATTTTTTTACTTATGTACCTAGGGGCCTAAAATTTTTAAAAATTTTCCGCACCCCCATGAAAAAAATCCTGGGTCCGCCACTGCCCACCACACACACACCATGCCACTAGGGCCTAGTGGCGTTGCCACTCTTGAAGGCAAGATCTCCACGGGCATTGCTCCTCTTGTTCAACATGACAACTGGATTTTTGGGGCTTTACCCTTGCCCTTCACCACTCTTCCCTTTTTGATGTGGAGAGCAAAGCCAACATGATCTACGTGACACCTACATGACAGGGTAGAGGTTTTGCCCTTGCCCTAAGGACTCCATGTAGTCTTATGGTTGTTAGGGATGGCAAGAACACAAAGAAACCCACTAAATATAATAAATTTAATGGGAATAATCAAAATTTAAAACATTCATGGCGAGTACGAGATCAATTATGAGATTTTACATAAATTTCATTTATGCTTGAGATGAGTATGATATTAGGTAATATTCACACGATTATTTACATGTATCAAAACCGAATATATTAATTTATTGGATAACTTTAAGAAAGATAATATTAATAATTGCTTAAATTTTTAACTTAGTATATATAAAAAATATGAAATTTTTATAATGGTAGTTTATTATTTGATATTTTAAGTTTGTTTGTAACATAAGCTTAACATGTTTGCTTGGACGTTGGAGCTGGATTATATCCCAACTCTTGTCGCCCTTAGCAGGAGAAATATTGTATTTGGTGATCAGGTTTGTGAGTTGTGCGGGTCGGCTCCGCAAATGTTCGAGCATCTTTTTACCTCGTGATACATTGCTTCGATGATTTCAAATCAAGTCAGCTCATGGTGTCGGGTTAGTCCTATCTACGCCTTTTCTGTTAGGGATCTTTTGGATCTTCATCTATATATCAGATTGGGTGAGAAGGCTGAAATGGTTTTTTAAGGGGTTATTATGGTGGCTTGTTGGTGCATTTGGAAGTCAATGAATGACAAAAGATTCTAGAATAAAGACGTCCAAATAGAGGATACCATAAATAATATTAAATCCCTTGGTTTTCTATGGTACACAACTACATATACAAATCCAAGGATAGGTCCTTTAGTTAGGAGAGTTGGTGTAAATTCGAAATCATGTAATATGTTGTAGTTGTTGTTCGTCGGTTGCCCCCATGTGTTGTTTAATGAAAGTCGTCTTTCAAAAAAAAATTGCATCTTTGATGCTCAATAAGACCAAGGGGTATGGGGGCCGGCTTAGGCCCGGCGAAGCCCGGCGCCGGTCCACCACACCGCCCCCCTTGGCCCGGCTTGTTAAAACCGGCGTGCACAAGACGGTGAAGACGGGCCTGCAATCTTGCCTCTCTCTCTATCTCTCTCCTCTCTCTCTAACTCCAACTGCAATCTTGCCCCATCCTCCACCCCCTAGGTCCATCATCTCCAAGCCTTTCCTACGTGGCGGTGACGTGGCCGCCCATCCTCATAGGGATGAGCCTCCCATACCCACTGGTCTAAGAAAAATTGTGAATCCGATGAATTTGTGAGTACGATTTTAGAATTGTAATTAATGACATCTGTCACAAACACCACTCAGGTGTTATCCTATTGTCGTCCCCACTCCTTCTCTGGCACTCTTTATGGACTTCAACATGTGTTACCCTCCCTTGTTAGTGCACTTTATATGTTATACACAAAGAAAAACGAAAAACACTTACCATCTATCTTTGTCAGTGGTTTCTCCTTCTTCAGTCATCAATATTTATGTTCGTTCATTTTACAATTTTACAATAAAACACTTTTACATAGAATTAAAACTTATCAAAAAAAAAAATAAAACTTATCTGTTACACTGGGGATCCATTAAACCATAGAAATACAACATATTGATTAAAAACCGAAAAACAACGAAACAATTTCACAAACAACTCAAAGGTCCTAGAGCTCGATTGATTTATCCATTACAATCATCACAAACGAAAAGGACTCGATCTTTGTCAAACTAAAATTTTATATCAAATAAAACATAGATCGATTTAACATATAACATTTAAACGAATGCAAAAGCAGCTCTGATACCACTGTTGGGAATTAGTGTACAATTTTAATTTAAATAATATATTATTTTATTCGTTTAGTTAATATCTAATATTAATTTCAAGGCGGAAGCGAGTACAAAATTTTATGTTTGATTAAAATTCCCGGCGGTGGGTGTTGGTGGTTGTTCATCAAATGTAACTTTGTGTTTCTTTCCATTAGAGTTTGCAAATGTTGTACGCGACGGTAACCCGGTCAGCTCAGTGTTTATTGTTTTCATTTTAGGTAAACTAAGATCCATATCCGAGAAATCCCTTTCATATACGTTAGTTGTTAAACTTCCTTCGCGTTTTTTGAGTCGTAAAATAACCATGTCTAGAGTGTTGTGATAATAGACGATGGAGAGAATGAATGAATTATCAAAAATGAGTTTTATTGCATATCTAAAAGATGATCGGATCGGAAGAGAGTGGAGGTGTAGCGGTGATCGAAATGCTAAACTACATTACCACTTGAACGTATTTACAAACTCTCATATAAAAACACCCAACTTTACATATGTACGGATGTAAATAACGCAAACCATTAGTGAATCGTTCGACAAAGTAATTAGTGAACAATTCGACAAAACAATTGATGAATCGTTCGACAAAGTAATGTTTGTGTGTTTTCATATGTGTTCGTTTATGTTCTTTCAACGTATTAGCAAACAAGCATAAACAAAAAAATATATATTCATTTATGTTTTTGTGTCTCTTCATTTGCTTCGTTAAAACTTAAAATTAAGTAATCAAACACAAGCAAAGTAAAGTTGTTCATGAGCCGAGCCGAACCGAGTGAACGTCTGCTTGTACTCTGCTCGAATTGAAACCGAGCGGCTCGGCTCTGTTCGTATTTAAGAAAACGAGCTAGAAATTGTTGCTCGAACTCACTTGGTTTATAATCGAGTAGCTCGGTTTTGCTCGTTTTCATTTTTAAATTAATTTTTAATACAAAGACTTCAAATTTAAATGTCAACATTCTTTCATTCAAAATTGTTTCACTCAAAATGTTGCTCGTTTTCGCTCAATTGTCATTCACTCAAGATACATATAAGTTCAATTGCCTGAAGAGTAGATGGGAGCGTTGTTGGCTAGTCAGACGATGTCGTTGCGAATTGTGATGGCCGTGAGCGGTGTGGGCTACAGCTAAAGAGTGAAGCGTGATTGCGTGAAGCTGCGATTGAACCCAGAAGGGTGAAGAGATGAGGTCATTTGAGAGGGGTGGCTCATTTTGATATTTGTTAGTGAACGTGTGAAGTCAAAAACAAAAGAAATTAGATTTAATGACTTAGATCTGGTGTTGGGCTATCTATAATTTAGGCTAAATCCATTTGCAATTCTAATATTCAATAGGGAGATAATTATAAAATTAATTATATATTTGTGCATATAAAATATATACTTATATATAAAATAAGTAAAAAATATTCGAGTCGAGCCAAGCGGACCTTTGCTCGTGCTTAACTCGTCTACAAATCGAACCGAGCCGATCGGCTCGTTTACAATTGAGTGAAAAATCAAGCGAGTATTTTAAAAGAAATTTCTGAGCGAGCGGTAAGTGATGCACACTTTGCCCAGCCTAAGGCAAAGCTTTCTTCGTGTTTGTTCGGACTGTTTACATCTGTACCAATGCATAAACATATTTGTTTCCTGTGATAATATTGTTAGATATAAGGGTGAGAGGGGTGGTCACCTCGTGAGGATAAATTCTCACCAATAATTTTTTGTCATGTCAATACCCCTCTCCAACTTTCTTTGCCCTTAATCACAAGAGGTGGTTTCATCTAAACCATTTTTTTTAAATAAAAAATAAAAATGTATGATTGGTTGAAAGATAGTGGGCCCCACTATACACCTCTCTCTCCTCTCCCTTTGTGCGGTAACTATTCACCGAAATCAACATAATTCAACGGTAAGGGAAGGATCGGCGACAATGTTGCCGCACGGTGAAAGGGCACACCGCACCCTTCCCCGTTCACACTACGGGTGTTTGTGATAACAAAAAGTAAAGTAACAATGTAATTAACATTAAAATGTCACTTCATCATCTGATTATAATCAGTTTTCACACATCAATGCAAATGTGTAAGAGTTGCGCACGTATAACCCATTTTTCGTACATGTCACATACCATAACCCATTTTTGTGATAACTGACTTCGATTAAACATCTAAATTAGGTGAATAGATTGTTTTAAGACGAAAGTAACATCTTAAAAAGTAGGTTAGTTTTATTTTTTATATATACAAACTTCACTTAAATAGTAAATAGTATTTTATACACGATTTCTTCAACAAACAAAAAAATTACTTGCTTATTAATTTTTTAGCTTCTTAATTGTAATTAGGGGTGCAAATGAGCCAAGCCGTTCGAGAAAAAGTTCGAAACGAGCTGAGCCTTATTAAGCTTAAGCCTAAAACAAAGCTCGTTTATTTATCGAGCCTGGTGTGTGAAGCTCGTCAGGCTCGCCGAGCCTTAGTGATATATTAGTTTTTATTAATATTTAATAACATTTATCCCTTTATTTAAAGTATTTTAGTAAACGAGTCGAGCCGAACTTATTTAAACTTGTTTACGCTCCGAACCCGAACCTAAAAATAAGTTTGTTTAGCAAACGAACCCGAGTCAAAGCTTCACCTATCGAGCTTGCGAGCCTAAACGAGTTTATGATTTATATTTATTTCAATAATAGATAGAGACGAGCGTGCAATAACGAGCCTAATCCTGGCGTCATGTATGTGTCATATATATGTGTGTCTGTTTGACCGAATCCGTGGTCAATATATTCCTTTCAAAACAAAACAAAATTATGTCCTCAACCACCAAATTGTTTCCAACTTTGCTTTCGCGATGCTTGTATGGACCTCAAATTTGATTTTGATTTTGATGTTAACTTTTAAACAAAGACAAAAGGCAATAAATGTTATTTATTTATAATCTAACTAACATGGAATCATTTCTTTAGTTACTATATTTTATAGAATTAAGTTTTTATTCTTTATAAACGAGATTTTATGTTTTTTTTAACGGCAAATTTGAATCACTGACGGACCACTGGAGTATCATCGTGTCACCAGCTGAACCACCCGATCATATTCATCCCCACTAGGCATAATGCCTATACACCAATTCAGGAGGAAACCCAACAAATATGGGAAAAACTCCCTTGTGAGAATCGAACCCAAGACCTATTGGTCCAAAGTCTTATCTCACCCCCAAGATACCACTAGGCTATAAAGCCATGGGTAACGAGATTTTATGTTTAATTTTGTTTATTGTAACATTCAATCGGGGAAAGGTGTAACTATGTAAGAATCACATTATTTTGTTTATTGTAAGAATCACAAAAACATCAACAATCACTCGAATATCATCATCGATCAGTGTTTATCACATTTTGAATGCTGACTCGACTAACATACCAGTTTATAATTCGATCAGAGAACATAAGTATAGATAATTAAATCAAATAATGAAAAATTAAATCAATTAAACATCACATTAAAGGGAATACCGTCGATTAGAAGCTGCATTCTTCATACGTCTCTGTTACTTGGTCGATTAGAGCTGGTTAACTAGTCGTTTGGTCGATGATGGTTGGGAGATATCTTGAAGGCTGTTTAGGTTTAAGCTGGTTAATTGGAAAATGATGTTTAGGTTTAAGCTGGTTAATAGGGTATAAACCATGGGTATAAACGATTAAACATGTTTATTATTTATTTGTTATTTAAAGGATGTTCTCTTTCTTTGGAATCAATTTGTAATTAAACCTTAAAAAAATGTATAGTAATTCGTCGTTTAATAAAATATGATATGTAAATTTTCTAAAAACCACCTGTGTTTTTACACGGGTTTTACATCTAGTTTTGTTTATTGTAACATTGAAGATATTATTTTATGATATTCATTTTACCCATGCTTAAAATATCTACAAAGCTACATAGTTACATTGGATTATGTTATGGGTCAAATCAAAAGTAAAAAATTGTTTCCATGTGATATTTTGGGGAAAAATCTATTGGGACACCAGTCAATCTATTTGTACACATTGCTCTTTCAATGCGGGTCGTATAGGTTCAAAAGTCAAAAATCAAATCTGCATGTGTCAGTTATTGTCTAGCGGCTGACTGGACCAATACGAGTCGTATTGCATTGTTTTTTTTGCAAATTTTCGTATACATTTAATCATAGTTTTAACAAAGTTTAATAAAATAATTCTTTTTTTAAACAAAAAACATTTTTAAAAATTTATCATGTAGTATAGGTTTGGTGCATGTTTATTATACTATAATATCTATGTTATAACCGTATTATATACTACATTTTTTTACAAATTTTTGTAGACATTTAATTATTGTTTTAATAAAGTTTAATAAAATAATTCTTTTATTTTTTAAACAAAAAATATTTTTAAAAAGTTATCATGTAGTATAGGTTTGATACATGTTAATTATACTATACTATCTATGTTATAACTGTATTATATATTACACTTTTTTTATAAATTTTTGTATACATTTAAAGTATACATGTCACAAAACTCAAATCCAAAAGAAGGCACTGATTTATTCATATGAAAATAAGAACACTTACAATGAAATGATTAACCAGTCATCACAGATTGACTGGTGAATCATCTGTTGAACAATATCAAAAACAGAAACAATGAAGCCCTATAATCTCACGTATTTTACTTGTGAGGAACAAATGAGACAAAGAACACAAAAGACTGAGAAGAGAGCTTATGATGCTCGATGATAACAGCAGCAGACAAGGACTCCTTTTAAGGAGTGAATAACCCTAGCCAAGGTGGAGACAGCTGGAGCCCATCCTTAAGCCCAACGAGAAGCAGGCCAGCGACACAAGAAGAGGGGAGCGGCCCACAACAAACCCAAACAAAACCTCAAAACAAAAAATAAAAGGAGATTAGAAATAAGAAAAAAATAAACAAGAGCACATTTACACTGCTATTTTAACACCCCCCACAGTTTAAATGTGCAAACAAGTTAATGAGGCCGCGGGACTTACACATTTAAGCATGAGCGGTTGGTAAGAGACCTTTGGTGAAAAGGTCAGCTAGTTGATGTTCTGTTTTGATACCACGAGTCTTAATCAGTCCTGAAGCTATTTTTTCCCGTAAGAAAAACAAGTCAACTTCGAAATGCTTGGTTTTGTCGTGAAAAAGGGGGTTTGCAGCAATGGATAAAGCAGCTGAACTATCACAGTTTAGAGTGACAGGAATGGAGACATCAATGTTCAGTTCACGAAGGATATTTATCAGCCTTAACACTTCACAGGTAGCACTGCACATTGATCGGTATTCTGCCTCGGCAGAAGATCTGGACACAACACTCTGTTTCTTGCTTTTCCAAGAAACCAAGGAGCCCCCAAGAAAGATACAGAACCCAGTGACAGATCTTTGACTTTCTGTGCATTTTGCCCTGTCCGAATCAGAGAAGGCTGAGAGGTGAAAAGAGTCACCCTGTTTAAACAGAATTCCAGTTCCAGGTGCCCCTTTGAGGTACCGTAAGACTTTGAGGGCTATCTTAGTGTGTGCTTCAGTAGGTTTGTGCATAAACAGAGACATATAGTGTACAGAGTATGCTATGTGGTCGAGTATGGGATAAATAAATTAGCTTACCGACTAATTTTTGATATTGTGTAATGTCAACCGTATTGGTTTCCTTTTTTGTTAAATTCGTTAAAACATGGTTTTGTTCAATAGGACAACTAGTAGGTTTGCTCCCGCTCATCCCATACTCATTTAAAAGGTCCATACAGTATTTTCTTTGTGAAAGACACACCCCATCGTTGGTTTTTATAACTTCGATTCCAAGGAAAAATTTCAAGAATCCAAGATCTTTAATTAGAAATTCAGTTTTCAAAAAATTTTTGACCTCATTTATCTTTCCTTCATTGTTCCCAGTTAGAACAATGTCATCGACGTAGACAAGCAAGACAATAAAGACTCCATTTTTAGACATGATAAATATAGAATGATCACATTTGGACTGATTAAAACCAAATTTAACAAGGGCTTGAACAAGTCTTTCATTCCACATGCGTGGGGCCTGTTTGAGCCCATACAAGGACTTGTTCAATTTGCAAACTTTGTTTTGGTGTTCGACACTTAGACCATCAGGTAGATACATATAGACTTCTTCCTTAAGATGCCCATAATGGAAGGCATTATTAACATCAAGTTGGTACATGGGCTAGTTATTTTGAACAGATAAACTTACGACGCATCTAACAGTAACCATTTTAACGACAAGTGAGAAGATTTCTTCAAAGTCTATACCCTCTCGTTGGTTAAACCCTTTAGCAACTAGTGTAGCCTTAAACTTATCGATCTCACCTGTGGATTTGTATTTGACCTTGAACACCCATTCACAGCCAATGGGTTTTTTCCACTTGGTAGGTCAACAATTTCCCAGGTGTTATTTCTGTGAAGAGCTGATAACTCTTCATTCATAGCATCAATCCACCGTTTGTCCTTAATGGCATCCTTATAGGTGGAGGGTTCGATAATTTTATTAACATTGGCAGCCAAACAAATATTCTCACTAGGCAAGTTGGAGTAATCTACAAATTTATCATAACTATATTTAGTGTGTCCAGCTACAAAATCATTAAATCTTTTTGGGGCAGACACAGGTCTAGACGATCTCCTAGTAGGTTGAGTACCCTCAGGAAGGTTTGATTCATCATTGCTACTGCTTGACTCAGCCCTCACAGGACCAGGTTCAACACTTATGGACTTATGGCTATTGGACATACCATCAGATCCTAAGGACTGTTGTGCACCGCTCACAACAGTGGATTCAACCTCATCACTGTGTTGCTGAGTCTCAACAGGCGAATCAGTGACAACCTTCTCTTCATCATCGGGATTTGTATCACTTGAAGTTTCAAAGTTGTAAAAAAAGTTTAGTTGGTTTAAAAGGTTTGTATTGATTTGAACATGTAACACCTCGTAAAAACATGTCCAATTATGTGAAGACACGTGTCCTAAACCCTAATCATGTAAAAGATTGAGTTTGAAGGACTAAAGTTGTAAAACGATGAAATTACGTATGCAAAGGGACTAAAAGTGTCATCATGCCAAACTTGTGCCTCTGAATGACCATACACGAAGAATATATTCTTAAACGAGTATTTATTCGAATATAAGAAACCGTTTGTGAAAGTAAACGAAAGTTTACAAGATACAGGGGTTAAACGTGTCAACATGTTAATTCTTACCTCTGAGCAGTATTGTAAAAGTCGCTAGGCGGTCTCTAGTTGGCCTACTGGGGAGTTGGGAGTAATTGGAGTACTCGGAGAGTACTCGGGGAGTACGCGGACATGGTAACTATAAAGAAAATTAATTGTTATATATTATACATATGTTAAAATAAGCATAATTCATGTCAACTGAGTATAATTTAAAATGAAACATGTTTAAAGTTCAAATATTCTGAATACAAGTCCGAGTAGTCCAAGTACAAGGCTGAGTAGTCCGAGTACAAGGCCGAGTAGGCCGATTTTGACCGATTTTGACTAATTAAAAGTCAACAAACCACGTTGACCGCCTAGACCGACTAGGCCGACTCTTTCCGACTACGTCCGACTAGGCGCCGAGTTTGACCGAGGCCGACTAACTGAGTCCGCCTAGGAGGAAGTCGTCTCGGAGGGGTTCCGAGGACCGAGTACTCGCCGAGTACTCGGCCTTGGAATCCGACTTTTACAACACTGCCTCTGAGTGACCTTTTAACGAACCTGGGGCTTCGTAATGTTCAAATATACCCTCAAGAATAAGTGATATCAGTTTCACGAGGTTTCGAGATCGTTATGCAAGTTTTCAAGAACTAGGGTTAAAAGCGTCAATGTGATGAAACTAGTATTTCGGTGATCATTTAATGAAACCGGACCTAACGGAGTTTGGTTATACTCCCATGATCCTCTATAAACTAACTACAAGGGATATTTGTGCCTAAAATGATAGTTATAAAAGTTATAAAGGACCAGGGACTGAAACTGCCAAACCTAAAACATTTTTCACCTGAAGTCAAGGTTGTTGCGGGGCGCGAAGAACCCCCTTAATTCCTTCGCAGCCCGCTAGAGAGTGCCAATTCAGAATAAAGTGGACAGCTACTTGTTGCAGCCTGTTGCACCGCCTTACTCACCTAAAATCCGAAACCTGGAGCTTGTTAATGGTTTTAGATTACCACTAGGACACCTCGGATGATTCTAAACACTCCCATTACACCTGGAGTGATCTTGAATCATGGATATCAACTATAAATAGGACCCCTTGGTCATTTGTTCCATTGCTCATTTCATTCAAATCAATTCTTCTCTCAATTATGGAGGTTCCTAATAAAAAAAGGGAGCTTATTCTTGTAGAAAAGATTGCTAGGACCCTATGTAAGTGTCTTAGCCCTCTCTTTAGTTCAGTTTTATAAATTAAAAACCGAAAAGTCAAAGTTATCGTAATCTGACTTTGACCTTCGGTTTAAACTCAAATGGTCCTGCCATTATTCGAATTGAATATGGTTATGTGACCATAATTAGGTAGGTGTTAACCCCTTAAAAGGGCACCTCCTAATTATTTCGTTTGCTTAGTTAATTGTTGGGTCAAACTATTTAGTTAAAAAGTCATACTGGACAGAATTTTAAATAATGATTAAAACTAATAATACAGAGGTTATAAATTATATTTTAACACTCTAATAACTTAGTAATTACTATTAGAACATGTTTAAACAGGTTCAACCCGACAATTCTGAGTTTAGGGTCGGTTCACAACCGAAAGTCGCAAAAGCTTGACTTTTGCTTTGACTTTCAGTTCTGACCCGATTAAGCTTAATTCTTCCATGTTTCAAGCGTCCATTAGAACCACATTATGTTGTAGTATAACCCCCTGAGGTTATATTACTTGGTCATTTGTATTCTGAATTATATGCTCATGTCCGTTATTATGCTTATAAATGCCCGTTTTGCCCTTATGTCATATAAACAAGAATTTTGAAAATGTGAGAGGACAAAAAGTTTCATTACTAATATATAAGTATGTTAAGTAAATTTGACATCAGTTTCTGGTCTCAAACTAAAGTTATGCAAGATATCGTAAAATGAAACTTTTTATTAATTAAATTACGCTATCTTGCATCAGGCATGTTTAAACATAGATTTTGATCCAAAACTTTGTACCTACTGTTAAGATATTATTTTTAGGGATTTTTGGAATATTGGGTCAGATTATAAACTGACCATAACATAGAGTTCTAGTATAAATTCCTTAATTGACGATAAATCCCTTTTAACTAATAAAACGAGATTTACATGTGATTAGCATACCAAACCTTTTTCTACTGAATTAATATGAAAAATAAAATATTTTAAGCATACAAGGCTGGTCAAAATCTCAGAATCACATAAACATCTTAAATATCGTCAATTATCGACTTTTACGCTAGTTAGGTGCATAGTAAGGTTCAAAACCATAATTAACACCTAAGACTTAATACCTACTGAATTTTGAAATAAATTTTAATATTATTACAGTAGGTATAAGTCATGAACTCTGACTTCCAAAATGTCCTTAAAAGCATATGTAAAATGACCAAAATACCCTTTCGGGGCATAGTTTGGCCATATATGGTAAATCACACATATGTATGATATCTTATTATTATAACAATATAAAATAAATATTTTTACTGATTACTTAAGACCAGAATATCAGTTTACTATAAAACCTCTTTTATAAATATTAAAATGACCAAAATGCCCATACGGGACTTAAATTGGTTTTAAACACTTTTTGGGCATATATGTTAACATCCTACTGATGTATTAACATATTTTAAGCATAATAACATATGAGACCTGTATATAATTCATTTGGTTACCCGTCATGCATTTATGCGTTTGATTCGGTTTATGTAACTAGTTTACATAAATTAGCCGAAACGGGTTTAACCTTATCATTTTCACCTCAAAATCCAGAATGTGATTAGTTTACCCATATTATACAAGTATCCAAACTTGTCAGGGTCTAAATCACGTTCTATTCCGGTCTTCGCTTAATCTAGCGTATAGAACCGTTAAGTATCTTTCAAACTAACCGGTCTAAGTCTTTGACTTAAATAAAGACCCGTTAGTATCCTAATAGGTTAATAAACCTTCCATACAGATTGAGTAGCTTTGGTAGAAGGTATTTACATAAAGCTTTAGGAAACATACGGCCGAGTTACATCTTAACACATCTAGCTCAGGTAAATACTTTTAACTTATTTTCCTATACGGGCTTGGGATACGGTATAATAATACCGCTTGGTCGGGTATAAAATCATTTAATCGGATTGTTATTAATAAATAGCATAACCCGTTTTAATCTGTTTTGTTTGATAACATAAGCATTTGGGGTTAACGACAGTGTCCTGGATATCCTCGGCTCATTTCATTTAAAAATGGCCACGACCTATGCACGGGGTGTAGGCATACACCTGACAGATGCAAATGCTAAATAACCCACAAGTTGGGGATAACTCCTTTATGGGTTTTATAGTGGTGAGTCAGTTAATCATGACCGACTTCCAAACCGGCCCCATATGTATGACACACATGTAAAACTGTAAACAAGATTTTATTAAAGATTGTCCCGAGTTATAAATGGTTTGTGCTCTGTGCACTTAAATCAATTTTCATAAACTCTTTTCAAATGAGTCGGTTAATTGTATTTACCTGTGAAAAGTGACGTATTTTCCAAAGACTAAGTGACAGGTACCTCATGAAATTAGGCTGGAGCTACTTGGTGTCAAATAAGAGGATCTTGCAAATCCTTAGATGCCTGAAGTCTGTTATTTCAGTTTCTTGTATTTGTTTTATGATCCGCCTGTGGATCTCTATTACAGCCAGTCTGTATATACTTTTATTTGGACACTCGGACACTATGGTTTGTAATAGTAATTATCTACCAAAGCCTTCCGCTGTGGTATTATATTGTGTATATTGACTATAATGATATCAACTACGTCACGATACTCCCCACCGGTAATATGTGGAAAGATCGGGGTGTGACAGGTTGGTATCAGAGCCAACATTGAGTGAATTAAACACTAGCCTTTTGTGTTTAATCTCAATGACACAATAAGCACATTCCTTAAACTTCCGAGTCTAGGCTAATGACCTAGGATTATTCTTAATTTTCCTTTTGTCGTTTATATTTTGTCTTACTTGTTTTGACAGGTTATTAAACAAAATGCCCCTAAGATTTACAGGACGTGAAGGAAAAGGAAAAGGTCCAATGAGGGGAGGACCATCTAGCAAAACTGGACGCTCACATAGACGCACTCCATCTGCGTCCTTTAGTACCTTCGATTCGAGTGATGATTGGAGACAATCCTTGCAACCCGCGAGGCGATCCGTCTCGCTAAGTACATCACCCTCGTTTCACCCTTCCTTTGTGCCGCCTATTCAAGACGAGCCCCAACATTCTCACCATTCTCACCAATCACATCATTCACATCACTCTCTACACTCTCATTCATTCCACCATTCTGGTTCTGACCAATTCTACTCCCCGGGTCAATTTAACCCCAACGATTATATTAATGAACCACTAGGATATAACCCCCTAGGACCCGAGGACCACTTCTCGCAAGATATGGAGATGGACGATGATCCAGATCCAGAGATGCGACCAACAGGGACACCAACACATCCCATCAGTATCTCTAGCGGTTATCCTTACGTGTCACACCCCGATATTTCCACGTATTACCGGTGGGCCCGGTGGGGAGTATCGTGACATAGTTGATATCATCATAGTCAAACAACACAATTTAAATGCACAGCGGAAGCAAAAGATGAATCACATTAGAAACCGAATAAAAAGTAATATCAAAGTATTACAAACGGACTGTAAAGGATCCACAGGCGGATCAAAAGTTAATAAGGATCATTGTTCAACATATTTTAACATCTAAGCTTGCAAGACTCTTTATTGATGCTTGGAGTAGCCAGCCTATTCCGTATAGTACCTGCACTTAGCCTTTTTGGGAAAATACGTTAGTTTACACTGGTAAATACAATTAACCGACTCATTTTGAAAAGATTTTTTAAGAAAATTGATTTGAATGCACAAGGCACAAAATAACTTTTATAACTTGGGACAATTATTTAAAAATAATCTTGTATACAGTTTTACTTATTTGTCGTCCGTCAGGGCCGGTTAGAAGAGCCGGACAAGATTAACTGACACGCCACAGGTATAATGCCCACAAGGTTAATTCCTTAAAGTGGGTTACCAGTTTTTACATATGCAACTGTCAGGTGTATGCCTACACCCCGTGCTTAGGTCGTGGCCATTTCAATGAATGATGCCAAGGATATCCGGGACATGGTCATTAACCCCCCAAGGGCCATATACAAAATAAAACAGATTAAAACGGGTTATGTAAATATATTAATCACAATCCGATTTAAACAACTACATACCCGACCAAGCGGTATTACTATAATACCGTATCCAAAGCCCGTATAGGGAAAATAAGTTAAAAGTATTTACCTGGGCAAGTATATATCACAAACAACGGGTGCAAGTAGCTTTTACCGGGCTCCTAATCTGGAACGAAGGTTTTAATAACCTATTAGATTCCTAACGGGTCTTAATTAAGTCTACACTTAGACCGGTTAGTTTTAAAGAAAGATATACGGTTCAAGACGCACGATTAAGCGAAGACCGGATTAGAATGTGGTTTAGACCCGACAAGCTTGTATACTTGTATAATATGGGTAAACTAAACACATTCAGGATTTTGAGATAAAAATGATGAGGTTTGACCCGTTTCGGCTAATTTATGCAAACAAGTTACATAAACCGCACAGAACGCGAATAATGCGTAACGGGTAACCAAATGATTCATGAACAGGTTTCCTAAGTTAATATTCCTTAAATATGTTGTGATATCAGTAGGATACCTTCCATTATGCCCAAAATGGATTTAAACTCAAATTATGCCCCGTAGGGGTATTTTGGTCATTTTAAAGGTTATAAAAGAGTTTAAATACTAATATGAGTTTCAAGTCTGATATATACAGTAAAAATACTTATTTTCATAAGTCATAACAGTAGGGTATGGCATATATGTGAAATTTACCTTTTATAACCAAACTATGCACCGTATGGGCATTTTGGTAATTTCACATAAGCTTTGAAGGTCAAAATTTGAAATCTGAGTTTAAAATTTTGCTTACTGTTTAATTATAAAAATTTGCTTAAAACATCAGTAGGTATTAAGTCTTATATGAGAAAAATGGTTTTAATACATACTATGCGTTTTAAACGCGTAAAAAGACGGTTTTAAGCGATTTCCGGGTTTTTAAAGAAAAGCTGATATTTTTATCATTCCAGAAGACTCAAAATATTATATTTATTATATAAAATCAGTAGCAAAAGGTTTGGTATCAAAATATTATGTAAAACTCATTTTATAGGCCAAAAGGGCAAAACCTACAATTACCGAATCAAAGCTATACCCTATGTTATGCTCAGCCTAAAAATAAATAAAAATCTTCAAAAATCCCAAAATATTATTTTACGTCAGTAGGTAAAAATTTTGGTATCAAAAATTGGGCTAAGATAGGCTTTATGCTAATTACGCTGTTTAATTAATAAAAAGCTTTCTAATTACGCTATTGAGCATAACTCTTAATCTAGACCTCAAACTGATGTGAATATTTAGGGACATGTTTATAAATCAGTAATAAAGATTATTGTCCTCTCACATTTTCAAAATTCTTGTTTTAAGGTCAAAAGGGCGTTATGGTCAACATTTAGGCATATAACGGAAACATGCACATGAATCGAATAACTAATGAACCAAGTTGTATAACCTCAGAGGGTTACACTAACATGTAACCTGGTCCTAATAAAGCTCTAAGGCATTTCTAAAACATGCTACATTGGGTCAGAACTGAAAGTCAAAGCAAAAGTCTAATTTTGCCACTTTCGGTTCCGAACCGAGCTTAAACTGAAAATTGTCGGGTTGAACATGTTTAGACATGTTCTTACATTAATTACCAAGTTATATGAGTGATAAAACAGGTTGCATGGCTTCTACATTGTTAATTATGCATTTATTTGAAAAATTGTTTTCTGTTGACTTTTTCTAATCAAGTTTGACCCGACAATTGACCTAGTTAGAGTGGGAATCAGAGGGTGCCCTTTTAAGGGTTTAATGTCCACATTTTACCAACTCATAGGTACTTTCAATTTGAGATTTGACTGGACAATTTGTGATTAATCACGAAGTCAAACTTTAATTACGACGGTTTGACCTTAGGCCATTAAACTAAGTAAAACTGAATTAAGAAAGGTTAAGGACACTTACTGAAGTCTTATGCACGACTAATGATCACTAGGAATTGGTCTTGAGCTCCAGGAATCTCCAGAACAAGTGCTATGAAAGTTTCCAAGTGAAGTGCCCAATGTTTACAACTAAGAGCTTCTTATATAGGAGTTTTGATGCAACTAGATCATGCCAAGCAAGTCTACAGGTGTTATATGATGCTTACAGGTGCCCCCTATGCATGAAAACCTGTTGGTGCAGCCCCTGGTATGTAAAACAAAGCTCTTAAGTTGGTTACACAGCTTTAACAGGCAGCTGTGCTTGTTTTCTGTCACTGGCATGCTCAGGCGGCCCGCGTAAGAGTCCCCAGAAGTCTTACGCCGCCGGTATGAGGCCCGGGTCAGGTTAAAACAAGTTTAAGCTTTTGCACGTTAGGTCCCTGGTCCTTTTTGAAGTGGTTTTAACCTTTTATTTTGCACTTTTAACCTTCCAAATTGATTTTTAAGGACTCCAAGACATAACCAAACTTTGTTAAGTCCTTGGTTAACTTTATGATCATCCGTAAAGCCTTAGATTTCAACGTTGACGCTTTTAACCCCTCATATATGAATGTTAGCATAACTTCTTCATACGATATCGAAACCTTGTGAAATTTTTATCACTTATTCTCGTGAGCATAATTAATTGTTACAAAGCTTCGGGTTCGCTAAAACGTCACTCAGAGGTATAACTTAAACATGTTGACACCTTTAACCCTTGCGTTTTGTAATCTTTCACTTTCTTCCACAAATGGCTTCATACACCTCATAAATCATTCGTTTAAGGTTGTAAGCATCGTGTAGGGTTGTTGAAAGGTATAATTATCAATTGTTGACACTTTGAATCCTTCTATACATGTACATTATTCGTTTGTCAACTTTAGTCCCTCATAAGTAATCTGTTACACGTTTAAAGCTTATGACACGTGTCGTTATTATATTGGACATCCTCACTGATAGAGAGTGTGAGACATCGATGTTTAAGTGCTTATCTTACATGTTTTGTACGGTTTTATATGATTATATGTTTAGAATTGGTTTATTGCGAGTGCTTGCATGTTTGCAGGTAAAATGTGCGAATGTGATGAAATTACGGAGTTTAGAGAGGAAGTGGATGATGTGAGATCGATTTGGCAGCCAACATCATACTTCATCATTATCGAATTATTGGCAATCATTAGACATCAAAATATCACGTGTCCTTTGGAGGTTTTGTTTAAGAATTAATCATCATCTCAACATTTGTTGGCATGTTGACTTAATGGGACAAATATGGCAGACTTTTAGAAAGACTTCAAAGGAATATGGGGGTTTGATTTTCAAGAATCTCATCATCACATCACATGAATTAATATGTTGGCATGTTGGCGGCTGACTTTGGATGAGGTGGTTGAACTACATGTGAGAGGAGGTGAATGGCAGAGGTCTTACACGTGAATAAGAACAAAAGAAAATGGCACCAACATCACGTGAACATGAGGGACAAGTTTGGCATCCATATGCATGTGGGGGATTACTAAATCATCATCATTGACTTTTGGGATCATAATTAAGAAACAACATCATCATTATCATCGATTATGGGGCAGCCATTAAACAACTTTGGGAGATACAAAAAAGTTTGGCAGCAAGTCACGTGATTTACATCATTATTACTTTCATGTTGAACAACTTTCATTGGGAGCATCAACATCATGTCAATGTATTGAGGAGGCATCTTACACGTGAACAAAGAAAGGAAAGTGACGGCTAGGAGGCTTTGGAGAGATGAACATGAATTTATGTCACATATTCGATTTCTAGAACATGACTCATCCACAAGACCACAAGCATATACATGTGACTTAGGAAAGAGTGATGGCAGACAAAGACTTTGGAACATGGACATGTGACAACATCATGGGACATCATCATCAAGTAAAGTACCGTCGCTGAAATTGTCCGTAGACAGGAAGTTTGGCCGTCGGCCACTTTTGCCTAAAACACAAGGCGTCGCCGACGGGGCTTCAGGCTGTCGGCGACGACCCTCCGATTTGGCAACACGAATTGTTTTGTTTCTTTGGTTGGTGGACGAATAAAAACATAGGGGATGGTCATCATTATTCGGGGAGTTACACTTGTTTAGAGTTTGAAACTTGTTCTTGGAGCCATTACCATCCATCATTCACCAACCATTCCATCATCTTCATAGCTACAACCCGAATCATCATCATCTAACACACGACCAATCATCAAACCCTAGTTCATCCAATCCATCATCCTTCTTACCATCATCATTCCATAAACCCTAATTCTCCATCACTCCTTCATCCTACAAGCTTCAAGATGACTCCATCCGCATTCCAAGCATCCGGTGATCAAGTTGCATCAACCATGAGCGGCTAAGCATCTCGGTTTCACCCCGGTGTAGGTAGTTGTTAATTTTAGGGTTTCAATTTGTTCTTGTTTCATCTTAGTGACAATTTGTATTTGGTTTTTGAAACTTTTGACAATAGTATTACATTTGTTACGAATTCGTGAATTGTCGAACGATGTTAAAAGTTATGACTTTACGAAACGGTGATATGTAATTGTACGTTGTCGTTGTTAGGATTTACTTGTGTTGATTACAAAGTGTCTTTTTGTCCGTTCTTCGGGGCGTTGATAGCTAGTAGCACCTAAGTCACGGTACACTAAATCCGTTAATCGAATGCATTTGAGTTGAAACTAAAACTTGTATAAATCCTAGGTTAACAATTACCGAAACCGGGTGTGACTCCTTTTTATTATTATTGTTCTAGTAACCATTTTCTCGTAATCGTTAATCATTAGTTGTTCATCAATTTAATCAATTCAATTAGTCTAAACTCATATCTCTTAATTAAACAAAAATACTTTAGCAAGCTTCATAAATTGTGACATTTGTTATAATTCATTCGAATCCATACACAAACCACATACTCTTCGTGGTTCGACCCCTTACTACCACTAACACATTGTTAAGGGTAATTTGGGCTTATAAATATTATCTTTGACCGGAGCACGACACTCCGATCAAATTTTGGCGCCGTTGCCGGGGAGTGCGTGCGCTTTGTGTTTGGATATTGTTTGAATTTGTGTGATTATCTGTTTAATTTGTTTAGCTTTCTTTTTGTACTTGTCTTTTTCCTTGTTACCCGGGGTGTGTTACTTGTGCAGGTTACAGGTAGTGCATGCATACGCGGAACTCCGGGAGGACTTCACCTTTAGTCTACGAACCGGAAATCGAACGAGTTGCAAGAAGAAACCTAGCAAGCCGGTTAGAAGCAACACTTGCTTCTAATCAAACCAACCAAACACAACAACATACACCATCCATTGAAACTGATTCAATGGCAAACCAAAACTCCAATCACCCAAACCTCAACCAAAACCAATTCCAATCCCGAGGAACCTTTTACCCCGCTCAAAATGTTTAACCCATGCCTCAAGAGCAACCGGGTGGTAACAACAACAATGGACCACCTACACCACCTTTCCAAAACCAAAATCCCAACAACAATCAAAGAACACCTCAACAACAAAACCTTCATAGACACAATTCCCTACCCATCAACCTAGATGACCGGAATGTCAATTCCGACCGTCGGGGAAATCGTGATCGCGGCAATCCCGCAAATGAAGACCCATTCTTCAATATCGATGACTTAAGGAATGCAATCCCCGATGATGAACCGTATAGTGTTCCCGGTTATAAATCGCCAGAACATGTGAGTGTTCATACGGAAAATTCGGACGACGGGGGATACTATGATGATAGGGCCAATGATGATGAAGATTGGGGCTACGTGAATAGGGGAAACGTCTACAATGCAAGAAGGTATGATGATGAGGAATTTGGCTACCAATATGCCAATTACGTTGGGGACGACGAATATGGTCACGGAGGTGGAAGAAATGATGGTTATGGGAACAACCGTCAACCACGAAACAATGACCAACAGAACCGGAATGATGGGTTTTATAATAACAACAACAATGCAAACCCTAACCGGATTCCTCGTTTTGTGGGAGGTGGTAACCCAAGGGATAATCGAAGAGATGATCGAAGAGGTGAAAGAAGGGATAATAGAAGACCGGTTGATCAAGAAGTTAATGGTCCACATCGTCATCAACGACCTCTACGGGGAGTGAATGATCGTTTCAGGCCGGTTGTCACCGAGAATGACTCACCAATCGTTTGTGAGAGGAGGATGTTTGATTGTAAACCACATTACATCAACATACTTCCTCATTTTAATGGAAGATCCAATGACGAACCGTACACACATTTGACAGAGTTTTCTTCCATTTGCGGCACTATCGGGGGGCACAACTTTGCACTAGATGAGGTTAAACTTCGTTTGTTCCAATTCTCATTGAAAGACAAAGCGAAGCAATGGTTCCTTACCCTTCCGGCCAATAGCATCCGCACATGGGGAGAAATGCAACAAGCTTTTCTAGATGAATATTATTCTATGGCGAAGACCGATGATGCTCGTGATGAAATTAGGTCTTTTCGCCAATTATCGGGCGAGCCGTTGCATGAAGCCTTTACAAGATTTAAAGAAATGATGAGAAGATGCCCACATCATCAAATCGAGAAGTGGGAATTGGTTAAGTGTTTTGTACGGGGTTTAGATGACAACACATGGAACCGACTTGAATCAACGAGTAACGGGACTCTTTTGAGCAACCATGAAGACGATGATTGGGAATTCTTGGAACGGATGAGTAAACGTTCAAAAGAGAAAGAGTCGGCCGATCGAGCCAAGAAACATCCTATTTCCCGTTCACTTCCCGATCTTGACTCTAAAGATCGGATTTCCACCTTAGAGCGGGAAATGGCTCGAATGAAGAAAAAAGAAGTAAATGCGGTTCAATTCGAGGTATGTGAAGATTGTGGTGATATTGGACATAGAGCGGAACAATGTCCAACGGGGTCGAGTGGCTACACTGAAGAAGTCAACCAAGTGTATGGAGATAGGAAGCAATATGACATGAACTCCAACACTTACCATCCGGGGTTGAGAAATCACCCTAATTTCCGGTACAGTAACGCTTCGAATCAAATGAACCCGAACTTTCAATCGGGTAATCAAGGTAATCAAGGTGGATCATCGTACAACAACCGTCAAAGTGGTAACCAAGGGGGTTATCAACGTAATTTCAATCAAGGGTACCAAGGTAGAGACAATAATTACCAAAGTGGGTACCAAAGGAATTACAATAATCAAGGCGGTAATGGAAGCGGGTCGAACAATCAAACCGGTGGCGATGATTTGAGTGCCAAAATGGATGCTTTGTTGAACATGCAAAAAGAATCTCAAAAGACAAACGAGATTAGGGATAAAGCACATGAGGCATTGGCAAAGCAAGTGGGCCAACTTGCGAAAGAAATGGCTCAAATGAGGGGAAGCATGGGAAAACTTCCAAGTGACACTACAGTGAACCCGAAGCATCAAAGTTTTAGCACAAGCAACGTGAGGGATGCACGCGTTAGCACGGTAAGTATTCTTTTAAATGATGAAGTTTGTAGTGTTGAAAGTATTCCACCACCACAATTCATTGATGGTGTAGTGGAAAATATAGGCGAGGAGCCGGAAAGTGAAAATGAACATGAAACGCTTTCACAAAGTAAAAATGAAAACGTAACTAAAAATTCTTTTTGTGAAAATTGTTTAAATCAACTTAACCCGCTTAATGCATCGAAAAGTGAAGAACGGTGCCCACCGAAGGACGAGGGGTGGGAAAATTTTAAGCAAGCTAAAATTAATTTGCCGTTACTAGATGACATTAAAAAGGTTCCGGCTCATGTGGAATGCTTAAAGGAGTTAAGCATCGAAAAACGGTACAACAAATTACCCAACCCGGTTGATTTGATATCTCATGTGAGTGCCGTTTTATCGAGTGCCCTTCCCCCAAAAGCTCAAGATCCGGGAGATCCTCTTATTCCAATTCAAATTGGAACATTTAAAATTGAGAGGGCGCTTCTAGATCTTGGAGCTTGTGTGAGCATCTTGCCCGGGAGTTTGTATGACCAATATGATTTTGGTCCATTAAAAAAATTTGATACTCT
Organism: Helianthus tuberosus; assembly: GCA_030545235.1. NCBI lineage: Eukaryota > Viridiplantae > Streptophyta > Magnoliopsida > Asterales > Asteraceae > Helianthus > Helianthus tuberosus. Next base: position 3,216,251 of record CM060376.1, on the reverse strand, counting down.
CGTGGTATTGGCCGATCAGACTCCCACGCATCCAAGGGGGATGGTGGAGGATGTGATTGTTAAGGTGGATGATTGCTACTACCCAGTTGACTTTTTGGTAGTAGACTATGTTGGGTGTGTTGAGGACACCCAACCGGTAGTTATCTTGGGTAGACCGTTCTTGGCAACTGCTAATGCCATAATAAATTGTGCCACGGGAACGGTAAGCATGAAATTTGGGGACCGGGAGTTAAATTTAAATGTTTTTCCAAAATTTACTAACCCGCTCGGTGAGGATAAGTGTCCTAAAAAGGACATGAATCCAAACAAAAAGGTGTGTGCTATGGTTGGTAGGTTTGGAGAAACAAAGAAGAAAACGGTCAAGAAGAAAAAGAAGGCGAAAAAGTCACCTCCACAAAAGAAGAAGGAAGAGGAGGTGAGGAAGTTTGGACCGTTTGGCAACAAATGGTACGAATAACCGGTGGGTGATTTTGAGGAGCTCGTGGACGGCAAGCATGCCATTCGACCACCATGAGGTGGTAAGTCAATTGTTGTTGTATATTTTATTTCGCATTTCGTTTTAGTTGTTATTCGTAGTTTAGTTAGTATTGTTGTTGTTGTATAATTTGTTATTTTGTTTTAGTAGATAAATGAACGTTGTGGGTGTGTTCCCTATATAACCCTCACGAGACCTCTCGTCCTCTCAAGCTATTGGGGGGTTTAAAAGGGCTTGTTGCATAAGCTAAATGCAACCGTGATTCCTAAGAAAGTGAGTTTGGATTGTTATTGTTGTATATTATTTTCCACAAAAATCAAGGTAAACTAACGCGTAACTTGGTAACAATTTCATAAAAATGGTAGAACTAAGTACCTAACAAATTTTAATGGTTGTGAGAAGCATGCTTCTACACAAGGGTTTAGATTTATAGGTACACCATGTTCGCGGGACAACCATTTTTGTGACGAGAAGAAGAAGACAGGAGCATCTAGCGACAAATATCAGGTGCATGCGTTTCCTTTTTACCTTGATTCTTAGATTAGTAATAAGTGGATTGTAAATTGTATATTATTTTTTCGGGGTGAAATGTTGGGAAGGTTAGTCGTGTCACATCCCTTATGCGTTTTAAAACTCTAGTTCTTACACATTGAGGACAATGTTTACCTCAAGTGTGGGGATGGGGGAGTAGTAAAAGTTTTCGATTTTGTCCCGTTCATTTAAATACTACACATTGAGGACAATGTTTACCTCAAGTGTGGGGATGGGGGAAAATTTAAAAAAATTTTCAAAATTTTCTTGTTTCAAACGCGATCTTAAAAGCACAAGTAACTAAGTCAACGAGGGATGTCATAACCCATTTGGTCTTTTGTCATGGTCAAGTTCAAATTAATAGCATGACGGGTATTTAGCGGGTGGTTATTTGGGAAGAATCCGCCTAAGAAACTAGTCTTTTATGCATGTCACATGCCATACCCTTTTAGATATGTGAGGTTTTGAGCCACTTTTATATCATAGATTACATTACCTATGTTTCTTTGTTTGAGTGGACCATTAGTCATATATTGTAGAACTTGCAACTTTTGATACGTTTGAGACTATAGACCGAATACAAGCACGAGAATGATTAAGGCATTAGGTAAACCTTTTCTCTTAAAACCATTTATCTATCCTTACCCGAACAAATCCCCTAGTCGCCCACTTTGAGCCTAAACCTTTCGTTTGACAACCCGTTTAGCCCATAACTGTTAAGCCTTTTCTTTTTAAACCTGTGTGATGAAGATTCGATTGTAGGATTATTTGTTTGTATAGTTGTGATTTATTCATATATAAAAAAAAATAAAAAAAAAGCAAAAATTCAGAAAATGTTATGAAAAAAAAATGAAAAAGCGTTGAGAAAAACACAAAAAGAAGTGTTAGTAGTTGTTGAATAAAAGGCGAATGTTGTTGCCTCATATTTGGTGTTTATAGTTAGTTTTGTTAGAATTGTCATTTGTAATAAAAATCGAATTTTCATCACCTTAGCCACTTTAAATATCCTACTTCCTACCCTTAGCCTATCCCCATTACAACCCTTACAAAGACCTTTTGACTTGTGCTTAGTATTCGTGTTCGGTGGTGGAGAATGATTGAGTTGCAAGCCTATGCGGGTACGTGTTCTAATCGGTTTGAGTGATTATTTCAAAAGCGCTAATGCATCAATTATTAGCCAATTTTAAACCGAGTGGAGAGAACATTGTGAGGGATGTGCATGATTTGTTGGTTTCAAGGGCGGGTTAATCTTGGATAACCATTTTATATGTGATTATTCACTTTACCGTTAGATATTTTGTAAACTGTAAAAAGTTTGAACCGGGTATGACTTTAGACCTTAACTTTAGTCCCGGGAATGAGACGTGTGTTTCTCGTTCGACCCACGTGAAAGTGAAAGACAGATTTGCTTGAGGGCAAGCAAACCTCAAGTGTGGGGATGTGATAGAGAGTGTGAGACATCGATGTTTAAGTGCTTATCTTACATGTTTTGTACGGTTTTATATGATTATATGTTTAGAATTGGTTTATTGCGAGTGCTTGCATGTTTGCAGGTAAAATGTGCGAATGTGATGAAATTACGGAGTTTAGAGAGGAAGTGGATGATGTGAGATCGATTTGGCAGCCAACATCATACTTCATCATTATTGAATTATTGGCAAACATTAGACATCAAAATATCACGTGTCCTTTGGAGGTTTTGTTTAAGAATTAATCATCATCTCAACATTTGTTGGCATGTTGACTTAATGGGACAAATATGGCAGACGTTTAGAAAGACTTCAAAGGAATATGGGGGTTTGATTTTCAAGAATCTCATCATCACATCACATGAATTAATATGTTGGCATGTTGGCGGCTGACTTTGGATGAGGTGGTTGAACTACATGTGAGAGGAGGTGAATGGCAGAGGTCTTACACGTGAATAAGAACAAAAGAAAATGGCACCAACATCACGTGAACATGAGGGACAAGTTTGGCATCCATATGCATGTGGGGGATTACTAAATCATCATCATTGACTTTTGGGATCATAATTAAGAAACAACATCATCATTATCATCGATTATGGGGCAGCCATTAAACAACTTTGGGAGATACAAAAAAGTTTGGCAGCAAGTCACGTGATTTACATCATTATTACTTTCATGTTGAACAACTTTCATTGGGAGCATCAACATCATGTCAATGTATTGAGGAGGCATCTTACACGTGAACAAAGAAAGGAAAGTGACGGCTAGGAGGCTTTGGAGAGATGAACATGAATTTATGTCACATATTCGATTTCTAGAACATGACTCATCCACAAGACCACAAGCATATACATGTGACTTAGGAAAGAGTGATGGCAGACAAAGACTTTGGAACATGGACATGTGACAACATCATGGGACATCATCATCAAGTAAAGTACCGTCGCTGAAATTGTTCGTAGACAGGAAGTTTGGCCGTCGGCCACTTTTGCATAAAACACAAGGCGTCGCCGACGGGGCTTCAGGCCGTCGGCGACGACCCTCCGATTTGGCAACGCGAATTGTTTTGTTTCTTTGGTTGGTGGACGAATAAAAACATAGGGGATGGTCATCATTATTCGGGGAGTTACACTTGTTTGGAGTTTGAAACTTGTTCTTGGAGCCATTACCATCCATCATTCACCAACCATTCCATCATCTTCATAGCTACAACCCGAATCATCATCATCTAACACACGACCAATCATCAAACCCTAGTTCATCCAATCCATCATCCTTCTCACCATCATCATTCCATAAACCCTAATTCTCCATCACTCCTTCATCCTACAAGCTTCAAGATGACTCCATCCGCATTCCAAGCATCCGGTGATCAAGTTGCATCAACCATGAGCGGCTAATCATCTCGGTTTCACCCCGGTGTAGGTAGTTGTTAATTTTAGGGTTTCAATTTGTTCTTGTTTCATCTTAGTGACAATTTGTATTTGGTTTTTGAAACTTTTGACAATAGTATTACATTTGTTACGAATTCGTGAATTGTCGAACGATGTTAAAAGTTATGACTTTGCGAAACGGTGATATGTAATTGTACGTTGTCGTTGTTAGGATTTACTTGTGTTGATTACAAAGTGTCTTTTTGTCCGTTCTTCGGGGCGTTGATAGCTAGTAGCACCTAAGTCACGGTACACTAAATCCGTTAATCGAATACATTTGAGTTGAAACTAAAACTTGTATAAATCCTAGGTTAACAATTACCGAAACCGGGTGTGACTCCTTTTTATTATTATTGTTCTAGTAACCATTTTCTCGTAATCGTTAATCATTAGTTGTTCATCAATTTAATCAATTCAATTAGTCTAAACTCATATCTCTTAATTAAACAAAAATACTTTAGCAAGCTTCATAAATTGTGACATTTGTTATAATTCATTCGAATCCATACACAAACCACATACTCTTCGTGGTTCGACCCCTTACTACCACTAACACATTGTTAAGGGTAATTTGGGCTTATAAATATTATCTTTGACCGGAGCGCGACACTCCGATCACTCACCCCCTTAAAAGAAATCTCGACCTCGAGATTTACTGAAATAAATGAGGGTACTTTTCTTTCATTGTGGACTCTACCTCCCACGTGTACTCACGACCTCTACGGGCATCCCATTTAACCTTTACAATCGGTACATGCTTCCTTCGAAGCTTCTTAACCTGTCGATCCTCAATCGACAAAGGTTTCTCAACAAACTTCAGGATCTCATCTATGTGCACATCCGTATGCGGTATGACTAGTGATTCATCAGCTAGACATTTCTTCAGATTGTAGATGTGAAACACATTACGGATTCCACTGAGCTCTTCAGGCAAATTTAACTTGTAAGCCACTGTTCCAACACATTCGATGATCTCGAATGGTCCTATGTATCTTGGGCTTAACTTACCTTTCTTACCAAATCGCATCACCCCTTTCCAGGGTGAGACCTTAAGTAGAACCTTGTCACCTACTTCGAACTTTAGAGGTTTACACCTTTTATCTGCGTAGCTTTTCTGCCTATCCCTGGCAGCTTTGAGACGATCTCGTATCTGTACAATCTTATATGTCATCTCCAGGACTATATCAGGTCCTGTTAGTTGGACATCTCTAACTTCTGCCCAACAAACGAGCGTTCTGCACTTTCTTCCATACAAAGCTTCAAATGGTGCAGCTTGAATACTGGAATGATAACTATTATTGTATGAAAATTCGATCAATGGAAGGTGATCATCCCAACTTCCACCTAGATCAATAACACAAGCCCTTAACATATCTTCCAGTGGTTGAATAGTACGCTCGCTTTGACCATCCGTCTGAGGATGATATGCTGTGTTGAAATTCAATCGAGTGCCTAGGGATTGCTGAAAGCTTTTCCAGAAATGCGATGTATACCTCGTGTCCCTATCAGAGATGATAGACACTGGCACTCCATGGAGAGATACAATCTCATCCACGTACAGCTGAGCTAACTTATTTGAGCTGTGTGTTTCCTTAATAGGTAAGAAGTGGGCTGACTTAGTCAGTCTATCCACTATAACCCAAATAGTATCATTTCCTCTTTTCGTCTTTGGCAACTTGGTGATAAAATCCATTGTCACCATTTCCCAATTCCAGGTGGGAAGCTCGGGCTGTTGTAGCAAATCTGACGGCTTTTGGTGTTCAGCTTTAACTTACGCGCACGTCAAACATTTGGTCTTCAAGCCTATCCACCAATAATTTGCCTTCCAATCCTGGTACATCTTGTCACTTCCAGGATGAACGGAATACTAAGAACTGTGGGCTTCTTGAAGGATCACGTCCCAAAGTCCTCCATAAACTGGAACCCATATTCGTCCGTTCAATCTTAAGATTCCATCTTTGCCATAAGATAACTGCTCAGCAGTTACTCCCAACTTTTCATTTGGATAGTTAGCTTCTAATACGGCTTCCTTCTGAGCGGCTAACAATCTTTCATTTAAACTGTTCTTTAATTCAATGCTCTTGGCATTGATTCTAATGGGCTTAATCCTTTCCTTCCTACTTAAGGCATCGACGGCCACATTCGCCTTGCCTGGATGGTATCGGATTTCACAATCATAGTCATTTAGTGTCTCCATCCATTGTCGCTGCCTCATATTCAAATCCTTCTGATTAAACAGATGTTGAAGGCTCTTGTGATCAGAATAGATCACACACTTGGTACCATATAAATAATGCCTCCAAAGTTTTAGTGCAAACACAACGGCACCCAACTCCAAATGGTGGGTGGTGTAATTCTTCTCGTGCACTTTTAATTGTTGGGAAGCGTATGCAATAACTTTACCCTTCTGCATTAGCACACATCCCATGCCAGTGTGCGATGCGTTGCAGTAAACTACAAATTCTTCAATTCCTTCAGGCAATGTCAACACAGGTGTGACACCTGTGTCACTGCAACCATCAAACAAATTCCAAACCAATTAAATATTGTATATCATACTTTGAACTTGTATAAATATGTGTATCTCTTGCCCATATCAAGTCTTGTTCGATTTCAAGCTCTAAATCGCTTTCTGGAAGGTTATACGCGCACTGATGCGTAGATATAACCAGTTTAATGCAACGAACACTCCGGAATAGTGAAATAGGCTTAACATACCTTAAATAACCTTTACATAACTTAGATATAAGTTTTGGAAGGTTTGGTGTGGTGAAATCAAAGTTTATTCGCTTACAGGGACTAAATTTGACAAACTGTGAAAGTATGCCAATTTGAACTGTAACAGACATTCCGGAGCATGACCATAAGTTAAACATACCATAAATACCCTTCACATAGCTTATAAATAGGCTTTGAGGTGTTCGGTATGCTAAAATAAACTTTTGTGTCATTCAGGGACTAAAAGTGTCAAAAAGTGCACAAGTTTGCATTTTCGCGCATAACTTACGTTCTGAATACATCCGGACATCCAAAAATTTATGTAAGCATGACTATATAATGCTTTAGTATTTGGCTTGCCAAAAAATCCATTCGTTGCGTCATTTGGATCGTTTTTCGCGCTTATGCGCATTCCGTCGTAATTAAGCGAACATCGCGTTCGTACGACCAAACGAGCCAACACCCGGCATATTTTTGAGCATGTTTCATGTCCACAATGTTTAGGCATCATTTTAGGGCCTTAAAGTTGGCTTTACGGGCCTTAGAAGTGCCGGAAATGGGCTTAAACACGTGCATGGACTGAAACTGTCATTATTCAAAACTTTTGCTGATCTGTGCAGGCCAGGCGGCCCGCCTCAGTTTCTGTTGATCTCCACGCGGGCCGCGTCCGACCTTCTGACCAGATTCAATGTTGTTTTCAGCAAGTTGTAGCTGGTTGATCCACCACCACACATTCTTATATGCTTAGTCAGATGATAAGGACCAATTTTTTAGCCACCACAAGTTTCCGACACATGTACGGATGCGATTAAAGCACGGTTTCCATGAAACGATCTTAACGGTGGACCGAAAACTATAAATACCCCATACCCCCCATTGCTTAAATCACTAGAATTTTGATTTGAGAAACTCTAAGTTGAAACTATTGTTTCATACCTGAGATTTTTGAATCGAAATTAGCATTCGGGGACCCTTCGTAAGTATTCTTTCGTTCTTTTATTGCTTTTCGAGTCTTTCGAGTCTGAAAGTCAAACTTTGTTTGACTTTCTACATTGACCAGTTATGGTCAATGCGAAGTTCGTTTGAACTTCGCAACGTGAGTGTAATCACGTTGGTTATAGTCCCTTGGGACTATGCCTACTGATTACCACGTTGTCTAGGGTCGTAGGGTAAGCGATCTAATAAATCGCTTATACCTCGAACCCGACCCATTTGGTCGATCATTAGGATCCGACCAGACACATTAGGTGACCATAGTAGGAGGGAATAACCTTCCGAGGTTATACCTTATGGTCACATCGTTTAAGTAGTTGTATGATAGGTAGTTTGTATGCCTTAGGTAAATTACCAGAATACCCTTTTCATGTATAATTGGTAATTAAGCATATGTAACCTAAACTTTTGTCACATAACTGATTATGTAACATGTTTAGGCATATAACACTTGTCATAGGACTAGTTAGGCGGTCCGAACGCGTTTCACGCGAACGACGCGTTAAAGGAGCATAAGCTACCTAAACGGGTCGTAATGGGTCGTAAGCACTTAGATTAAGGTTTCATTTAGTATGTAGGCTTCGTTAAACCATATGACACGAGTCTCTATACTCGTTTGGTTTACGAACCCTCATTCTATCAGATCTTCCGATTTAGGTCCGGTTTATTAACATAGTTACCTATAGTAGGTGCCGTTTGATATCCGCGATCTCTAGCATTGTTTGGTTGTTACTCAAGGACTACTAAGCAATCTCAAGTGAGTACATAGACCCCTCTTTTACTGTTTTCCAAACGTTTTGGGGTGGAACACATGTGCCTACTTGTTACTTTCATGCTTTCCTGTTTTCACATCATATACCTGCTATGTTCGTTAGTACATTATAGTACATGATTTTATTACATCTTATGCTAGGTATGCCCATTGTGTGCATTACTTAGTACATCGTTTTACATTACATTTAATGCTACGTATGTCTATTGTTGCATACTTAGTACAGGTTACATGCTACGTATGTCTATTGTTGCATACTTAGTACAGGTTATATGCTACGTATGTCTATTGTTGCATACTTAGTACAGGTTACATACTACGTATGTCTATTGTTGCATACTTAGTACAGGTCACATGCTACGTATGTCTATTGTCGCGTACTTAGTACATTTGTTATTCATCACAGGCTTACAGTTTGGATACATATTACATGATTTACATTAGACATGAACATTTTACATCTTGATGGTTTGGTTTGATTAAGTGATTAAGTAACGATGCGTGTGTAATATGATACAATCATGGTGGATACGCCGCTGGTACTTCCTATATATAAGTGTTTGTATGGTATTACATATCGTAGCGTTATTTGAATCATTTCAGTTTTAGACATAGAACATTTTATACAAATAACATACTTTTCACAAAACATTGATTTACAAACAACTTATTTTATACAAACTCATCTTACATGGTTATTCATTTAACCATACATTATTCACTTATTTATACATATCAACTGAACTCATTGTTTTTCAAATGATTTACAAGACAAAGCAAATTACAAGGTTCATGACTAAACATTTTCTCAAACATAAGTCATGAAACCTATTTTCACAAAACCTATGTATCTCACAGGCATTTTTATGCTGACGTACCTATTTTCACATGTGTTTTTCAGGAGCTGTTGCATAAGATGATCAAGATACACATAGGCAGACTTGGGCTTTAGTGACAATAAAAGATGCAAGACTAGTTAATTATGTTGTATTTCCTTGTTTGTTAAGACATTGTAACACTTCTAATCAATAAAACGAAACTTCAATTGCCATGGATTTGAAACAATTAATTCTGTTACAACACTCCCCGACATTTCCGCCACGTTTTGTATGTTCTACGTGGTCGGGGTGTGACAACAGGAGCATTGCTTAACTTCTGTTTAAGAATATCGAAGGATTCTTGTTGCTTAGGACCCCAATCAAACTTAATATTCTTTCTAGTCAACGAAGTTAGGGGTGCTGCAATCCTTGAGAAATTCTCAATAAAACGTCTGTAGTATCCTGCCAGACCTAAGAAGCTGCGAATCTCTGTGGGCGTCTTCGGCTCTTGCCAATTCATGATAGCTTCAATCTTAGCAGGATCTACCTGGATACCACGCTCACTAACTTTATGTCCAAGGAATTGGACTTCACGAAGCCAAAATTCATACTTTGAAAACTTGGCGTAGAGCTTTTCTTGTTGAAGAAGTTTAAGAATACAACGAAGATGTTTCTCATGATCAGCCTGATTTTTCGAATAAATAAGAATGTCATCAATGAAGACAATGACAAACTTATCCAAGTAGGGTTTGCAAACGCGATTCATGAGGTCCATGAACGCTGCTGGTGCATTAGTGAGCCCAAAAGGCATCACCAAGAACTCGTAGTGACCATAGCGAGTTCTAAATGCAGTCTTGTGCACATCTTCATCTCTAACCTTCAGCTGATGGTAACCAGACCTTAAGTCAATCTTGGAGAAGTAACTTGCCCCTTGCAGTTGATCGAACAGATCGTCGATCCTGGGCAATGGATATCTGTTCTTGATTGTAACCTTGTTTAGCTCACGATAATCAATGCACAATCGCATTGATCCATCTTTCTTCTTTACAAACAGAATTGGTGCTCCCCAAGGAGATGAGCTCGGTCTAATAAATCCTTTAGCCAACAAATCATCCAACTGAGTTCTCAACTGTTTCATCTCAGTTGGGGCTAACCGGTAAGGTGCTCTTGCAACAGGTGCTGCTCCAGGTATAATGTCGATTCTGAACTCCACTTGCCTATCTGGCGGTAAACCAGGTAGTTCTTTAGGGAATACTTCTGGATATTCAGAAATGACAGGGATGTCTTCAATCTTGGGCTTTGGCTCATCAATAGTCACTTGTGCCATATAAATGACACAACCTTTCTTCATACACCTTGATGCCTTAAGAACAGACACTTGCTTAGGCAACCCATACTGAGTATCTCCTTGTATGGTAAGCGGCTCACCATACGGAGTCTTGATCACCACTTGTTTCTTATTACAAACAATCTGGGCTTGGTTATGAGATAACCAATCCATGGCTATTACTATGTCGAAACCAGCTAATTTCAAAGAAAGTAAGGATAGTGGAAAGGAGTAGTTCCTAATGGATATAAAACATCCATCTAACACAGTCGAGGCTGTCTCTAAGGTACCATCAGCCAATTCTACCTCATATTTCACGCTTAGGGTTTTAACAGGTAAATTCAACAACTTACAAAACTTATCATCTACAAATGACTTATCCGCACGACTTCTCGTGCATCCATTCGAAAGACTCTAGCATTGGTCTTTTTGGCTTCTTCAGGCCTTTTGGCATATTTAGGGCAGTTGGTTTTGATGTGCCCCTTCTCGTTATAGTTATAGCACGTTGCTTCCTTTATCTTCTTGCACTCTATCGTATTGTGCTCCTTGGATTTGCATAACTCACATGCAGATGGTTTTGACTAAGACTTGGATTCAAACCTGCATTTTCTGAAGTGACGTTTCTGGCAGGTTTTGCACTTTGGCTTTTCATCTGCTTGCTGACTACCCTTGCCAGACCCAAACTTCTTCTTGTGGTCTGTGGTTCCCTTAAACCTCTTCTCAGACCATCGTGAGTTATCGTCCTCACGTTTTCTCTTACCTTCCTCCGAGTTCTTCTGTGATCTTAGCCTGACCGCATCCAAGGTAAGGGATAAAGATAGGTCAGCTGCTGACCTAAAAGTAGCAGGTCGTGATGCCTTGACACTGGCCTTGATCTCTGGGGCTAAACCCCCAATGAAACGAGCTATTCGCTTGGGCTCCGGTGTTACCAAATATGGAACCAGTCGAGACATGGTATTAAAGCTAGTAAGGTAAGCCTGACAGTCTAGGTTTTTCATTACCAGAGATAAGAAGTCAGACTCAATCTTTTCGACCTCATGCTGAGGGCAGTAATTCTCTTTGATGAGTGCAACAAACTGATCCCAAGACAAATTGTACAATGGGATCTTCCCAGTAGCCTGGATTAGAGACCTCCACCAGGCTAGTGCTTCTCCTTTAAACGACTGAGACACATACTTCACAACATCCCTATCAGCGCAACCACTGATGTCGACCACGGTATCCATTTCGTCTAACCATGTCATGCAGTCCACAGCCCCTTTCTCCCCAGTGAAATCTCTGGGCTTGCAGGAGACGAAATACTTGTAGGTACAGGACTTACCACGTGGTTCTCGTTTGAGCTCAATCTTCTTCGACGGAACACTATGCTGATTTGAGGAGTGATGATCGTCATCCCTCCTTGATCCATTATGTTTAGAGGGTGGCTTACTATGAGCCTCAGAGTGAGTCTTAGGTTTAGAATGGGGTACTGATAAGGTCCTACTTCACGTACCGCTTGACTCATTAAACTGCCTATCTATGGCCTTGGTAACAGCATTATCAATCAGTGCTTGAAGTTCCGCACCAGTTACGTTGATCCTGGTGGTATCATGATTCACCCTTGGATGACTGTTGACTTCTTCAGACTCAGCCATGTAGCTTGATTGCTACATAAAATGATGACAATGACTTCTTAGAAGTTTATAATAGATTTGTCATCTTATTAATTTATTAACCATGGCATTAAAGAACCATATTGGCTAATTTATTAAGTATTTCATTTAGGATTTTTCATTAATAACCCTTAGTTATAATTAAATATAATAATGGCAAAAAGGCCAAGTCACAGGGACAAATTTAATTTATAAACCATGATTTCAGATAATCGAGGTATTAAGGTTTGAATCATAGTTCATTACCTTTCTTGACAGGGAGTTATAGGCTACGACTGTCTTTTGTCTTATATGACAATAATTATGGCTCGTTGGCCCTACATCACAAATGGATGTTTAAATAATAAAGAAGGATTTTGAATAATCCAATGTAAGGATGACACGTGTGATTTTACGAATCACGTTAGCCAGGAATGTTAACATGTTTTCAGATGTTAACAAGGATTTGAATCTCTTTTTAAACAGGTTTTACCATCATGGCCAGGTCTTATAATGACATGCAGGCTAGGTTATACCCTTTAAGATTCTTATTTAATATTTAAAGGCAGACCTTGTAAAAGGAATGACATATTTTGAATTTTATTTATTTATTTATTTCATACATTTTACATTTATGCATATAATGATAAAAATGAAATTTAAATTATGACATGCCATTAAATTTAAAAGGAGTACATTTTGCCCTAAACGGGACTTTAACTAAAATAACTTGCCCACGCAGGGGCTAAACAGGAAAGACATGCCCACGCAGGGGCTAACAGGAAATACAAGTCCTCGCAGGGATTGATTACAGAAACAGACGTCCACGCAGGGACTGATTAGACATTAAAGAAATACAAATAAACAAATAAAGGATTTAATGATCCTTTTTGCTCTTCCCCTTGATTAAGCTTGCCAAACCCTTGAAAAATCCACGGTTGTTCCTACGCTCTTCTTGGACCTCCCGCTCAACCTTTCGAGAACCTCCTGTTGTCGCTCTGGTGGTATCAATTGTGGCTGCGGCGGCTGCTGATGTTGCAGAGGTTGAGGAGGTGGCGGGTATTGGTACCCATAGGGTGGATACCCAGTCTGATATGGGACTCCAAAGGGCCCCTCGGGATGATAAGCGTTGTAGTTTGCCGCAACCAGGTATGGGTCAGCCTCGGCGTAGTTGTAGTTAGTATGGGCCGGCTGCTCGAAAGGGTTATACTTTGATACACCGACGTACGTAGGAATTGGGTTGTTAAAGCCCACTGGTGGCGGTGCGACTGGCGCAGACTCCACATCGGAAATAGGGTTCGAAGGCCCACCCATTTGTGGGTCTTCGTATAGTAGCAGATAATGACTACCACTTAAAGGTTGAGGGGTGCTGATACGGACTCCCCCTCGCACGGACATCCGTGCGGTTGATCTCCTACGCCTCGGTGGCTCCGGAGGCTGTTGCTGCACTGGTGGTGGTGGCGGTGGAGTGACCGCTACAAAACGGGAATCCTCGGAGGGATCCTGCTGTGGCTGCTGCTGCTGCTGATGCGGAGACGAGTGATAAGAAGGAGTAAACACCCAGTCATATTGAGTAAACCTCACCTCGTAGCTGTCGGGACCACTATAAGGTGATCCAAGAAAGGGTGACCCATCCGAAATTTCGATGGGGTGAGTAGGTGTTCCGGTTGGAGGCTCGGCGGGTTCCGGATCCTCTTCCATATCCATGGAGAAATGGTCCTCCGGTCCCAACAGGTTATAACCCATTGGCTCTTCAATTAGGTTTGCCGGGTTGAACCGGCTTTGGAAGTAGGGTGTGGGGTCGTTGAAGGGTGAGTTGTGGCTTTGAAGGTGTATAAATGAATGGTGTGAGTTGTGGGGCTCATTCTCAGACTGAGGCCCAAAAGAGTTTAGGTAAGAAGGTGGGGAGCTCAGCGAGACTGAACGCCTCGCAGGCTCTAAAGAGGTCCTCCAGTTTTCCTGAGGACTTTTGCTTAAAGAATCTGATGGTGTTCGCCGGTGTGATGGCCCGGCCTCGTGATCGTTAGGGGCGACGAGTGGCCCCTTGCCTCTACCTCTCCCTCGCATTCTTGGTGGCATCTTTTTGAACCTGTCAAAACAAACAAAGGATACAACAAGAAAAATAAAGGACAAAATTAAAATAAAACAAATTTGGATTAGTCCTAAGTTCTTTGTCTAGACTCGGAAGTCGAAGAATGTGCAAACTGTGTCATTGAGATTAAACACAAAAGGCTAGTGTTTAATTCACTCAACGTTGGCTCTGATACCAACCTGTCACACCCTGATATTTCCACGTATTACCGGTGGGCCCGGTGGGGAGTATCGTGACGTAGTTGATATCATCATAGTCAAACAACACAATTTAAATGCACAGCGGAAGCAAAAGATGAATCACATTGCAAACCGAATAAAAAGTAATATCAAAGTATTACAAACGGACTGTAAAGGATCCACAGGCGGATCAAAAGTTAATAAGGATCATTGTTCAACAGATTTTAACATCTAAGCTTGCAAGACTCTTTATTAATGCTTGGAGTAGCCAGCCTATTCCGTATAGTACCTGCACTTAGCCTTTTTGGGAAAATACGTCAGTTTACACTGGTAAATACAATTAACCGACTCATTTTGAAAAGAGTTTTTAAGAAAATTGATTTGAATGCACAAGGCTCAAAATATCTTTTATAACTTGGGACAATTATTTAAAAATAATCTTGTATACAGTTTTACGTATTTGTCGTCCGTCAGGGCCGGTTAGAAGAGCCGGACAAGATTAACTGACACGCCACAGGTATAATGCCCACAAGGTTAGTTCCTTAAAGTGGGTTACCAGTTTTTACATATGCAACTGTCAGGTATATGCCTACACCCCGTGCTTAGGTCGTGGCCATTTCAATGAATGATGCCAAGGATATCCGAGACATGGTCATTAACCCCCCAAGGGCCATATACCAAATAAAACAGATTAAAACGGGTTATGTAAATATATTAATCACAATCCGATTTAAACAACTACATACCCGACCAAGCGGTATTACTATAATACTGTATCCCAAGCCCGTATAGGGAAAATAAGTTAAAAGTATTTACCTGGGCAAGTATATATCACAAACAGCGGGTGCAAGTAGCTTTTACCGGGCTCCTAATCTGGAACGAAGGTTTTAATAACCTATTAGATTCCTAACGGGTCTTAATTAAGTCTACACTTAGACCGGTTAGTTTTAAAGAAAGATATACGACTCAAGACGCACGATTAAGCGAAGACCGGATTAGAATGTGGTTTAGAACCGACAAGTTTGTATACTTGTATAATATGGGTAAACTAAACACATTCTGGATTTTGAGATAAAAATGATGAGGTTTGACCCGTTTCGGCTAATTTATGCAAACTAGTTACATAAACCGCACCGAACACGAATAATGCGTAACGGGTAACCAAATGATTCATGAATAGGTTTCCTAAGTTAATATGCCTTAAATATGTTGTGATATCAGTAGTATACCTTCCATTATGCCCAAAATGGATTTAAACTCAAATTATTCCCCGTAGGGGTATTTTGGTCATTTTAAAGGTTATAAAAGAGTTTAAATACTAATCTGAGTTTCAGGTCTGATATATATAGTAAAAATACTTATTTTTATAAGTCATAACAGTAGGGTATGGCATATATGTGAAATATACCTTTTATAACCAAACTATGCACCGTAGGGGCATTTTGGTAATTTCACATAGGCTTTGAAGGTCAAAATTTGAAATCTGAGTTTAAAACTTTTGCATACTGTTTAATTATAAAAAAAATGCTTAAAACATCAGTAGGTATTAAGTCTTATATGAGAAAAATGGTTTTAATACATACTATGCGTTTTAAATGCGTAAAAAGACGGTTTTAAGCGATTTCTGGGTTTTTAAAGAAAAGCTGATATTTTTATCATTCCAGAAGACTCAAAATATTTTATTTATTATATAAAATCAGTAGCAAAAGGTTTGGTATCAAAATATTATGTAAAACTCATTTTATAGGCCAAAAGGGCAAAACCGACAATTACCGAATCAAAGCTATACCCTATGTTATGCTCAGCCTAAAAATAAATAAAAATCTTCAAAAATCCCAAAATATTATTTTACATCAGTAGGTAAAAAGTTTGGTATCAAAAATTGGGCTTAGATAGGCTTTATGCTAATTACGCCGTTTAATTAATAAAAAGCTTTCTAATTACGCTATTGAGCATAACTCTTAATCTAGACCTCAAACTGATGTGAAAATTTAGGGACATGTTTATAAATTAGTAATAAAGATTATTGTCCTCTCACATTTTCAAAATTCTTGTTTTAAGGTCAAAAGGGCGTTATGGTCAACATTTAGGCATATAACGGAAACAAGCACATGAATCGAATAACTAATGAACCAAGTTGTATAACCTCAGAGGGTTACACTAACATGTAACCTGGTCCTAATAAAGCTCTAAGGAATTTCTAAAACATGCTACATTGGGTCAGAACTGAAAGTCATAGCAAAAGTCTAATTTTGCGACTTTCGGTTCCGAACCGAGCTTAAACTGAAAATTGTCGGGTTGAACATGTTTAGACATGTTCTTACATTAATTACCAAGTTATATGAGTGATAAAATAGGTTGCATGGCTTCTACATTGTTAATTATGCATTTATTTGAAAAGTTGCTTTCTGTTGATTTTTTCTAATCAAGTTTGACCCGACAATTGACCTAGTTAGAGTGGGAATCAGAGGGTGCCCTTTTAAGGGTTTATTGTCCACATAATTACCAACTCATAGGTACTTTCAATTTGAGATTTGACTAGACAATTTAAGATTAATCACGAAGTCAAACTTTAATTACGACGGTTTGACTTTAGGCCATTAAACTAAGTAAAACTGAATTAAGAAAGGTTAAGGACACTTACTGAAGTCCTATGCACGACTAATGATCACTAGGAATTGGTCTTGAGCTCCAGGAATCTCCAAAACAAGTGCTATGAAAGTTTCCAAGTGAAGTGCCCAATGTTTACAACTAAGAGCTTCTTATATAGGAGTTTTGATGCAACTAGATCATGCCAAGCAAGTCTACAGGTGTTATATGATCCTTACAGGTGCCCCCTATGCATGAAAACCTGTTGGTGCAGCCCCTGGTATGTAAAACAAAGCTCTTAAGTCAGTTACACAGCTCTAACAGGCACCTGTGCTTGTTTTCTGTCGGGGTCATGCTCAGGCGGCCCGTGTAAGAGTCCCCAGAAGTCTTACGCGGCCGGTATGAGGCCCAGGTCAGGTTAAAACAAGTTTCAGCTTTTGCACTTTAGGTCACTGGTCCTTTTTGAAGTGGTTTTAACTTTTTATTTTGCAGTTTTAACCTTCCAAATTGATTTTTAAGGACTCCAAGACATAACCAAACTTTGTTAAGTCCTTGGTTAACTTTATGATCACCCGAAAAGCCTTAGATTTCAACGTTGACGCTTTTAACCCCTCATATACGAATGTTAGCATAACTTCTTCATACGATATCGAAACCTTGTGAAATTTTTATCACTTATTCTCGTGAGCATAATTAATCGTTACAAAGCTTCGGGTTCGCTAAAAGGTCACTCAGAGGTATAACTTAAACATGTTGACACTTTTAACCTTTGCGTTTTGTAATCTTTCACTTTCTTCCACAAATGGCTTCATACGCCTCATAAATCATTCGTTTAAGATTGTAAGCATCGTGTAGGGTTGTTGAAAGGTATAATTATCAATTGTTGACACTTTGAATCCTTCTATACATGTACATTCTTCGTTTGTCAACTTTAGTCCCTCATAAGTAATCTGTTACACGTTTAAAGCTTATGACACGTGTCGTTATTATATTGGACATGAAATTACGAGGTGTTACATTACGAAGGATCGCCATATCAAGGCCCCGATTCATGGGCCGAACGGTGGAACACCTATACATGGGAATTCACCCCTTATTTTCATAACTCTCCACAACCTCCATTGGAGGAACCGTATCTTCAAGCGGTTACTCCGCCGCCATTGCCTGTTGAGGAACCACCTCAACAACCACCACAACCACCTCCCGAGCCACCAAGGCAAAGGAGAACTGCACGGATGTCCGTGCGAGGGGGACCTAGATTCAGTTCCCCACAAGCTTCAAGTACATACCCTCCTATTCCTGAAGATCCATAAATGGGTGGACCTTCTCACACGGTGCCAGATAATGATCCCCCGTCAACTGCTTATGCACCACCGCCACCGCCAACGGGTTATGAAAACCCGATACCAACTTACCCAGGTTCGTCTGGGTATAACCCATTTGAATATCAGACTCCTACTGGTTATGAGTACCAAGCTCCTGCCCAGGATCCATATCTTGAGGCAGCTCACTTTAACGCCCTTTACCCGTCACCGTTTCCTCCAACGTACCCAACTGGGTATCCCGTGCAAGGGTATCAATACCTTCCTTATCAGCAGCAACCTCCACCTCCACAGCAGCAAACGCAACAAATCTTACAGAGGTTAGATCAGGTTGAACAAAAAGCGGAGGAACGCGAGAAAAAGCACAACAAATTTCTTAAAGGTCTTGCGAATTTCATAAAGGGCAAGAAGAAGTAGAAGTTTATTTTATTTTATTTTGTACTGTGATTTCAATCAAGTCCCTACGTGGACATTTCATTTATGTACTCAGTCCCTGTGAGGACTTGTTCCTTTTCTTTAGTCCCTTCATGGACAGTTTGTTATTTCAAGACTCGTTTAGGGCATTACTAGTAATCATTTAGTATTTTAATGGAATTTCTTTTGAAGTTTTATATGTGTAATTTTATTACATCACATACAAATATCATTTCAATTTACATTGATCTGCGTGACATTTCAAAAGAAATTCTTAAAGGTATGACCTAGCCATAATATAAATGGTTATGATGGTATAACCCTCTTAAGACAAATAATTCCTTGTTAACATCTAGAAACATGTTGACATTCCTAGCAGTGTGACTTGAGAGACCACACTAGCCTCCCAAAAAGTACTTGGATCTTTCCAAGCCACCCACACAACCATATGATCAATATGAATCATGGCTATCAACATCAAATATGATGTACACACCAAAACATCCATTTAAGGCGTTTTGCCTACGGACCAATAGGTGTTCAAGACAAAGATAGTTTTATAAACTTCTTGTCAAAAAGGCTATGAACTATGTTCAACCCTTAAATCTCTGATTCGAAAGATCATTGATAAAACTTAAATTGTCCTTGTGACAAGGCCAATTGTGCCATCTAAATGTCCTTCGTGATGAGCCTTTGTGCTACATGAAAATGTCCTTATGACATTAACAGTTGTGACTTATGTTTCCTGTCTAATAAATATAAAGGATTATATCCTACTCGATTGCCAATAATGGTTCAATTGTAGCCTAGGCAAATCATAATCAAGAAAAAATTGACTTACTATCATAAATGGCCTATATATAGTTTATTAATACCATGGCCATCTAATCATCAAGTACAATGATTCACTATATAATCTAAATAAAACATCATTGTTTGATTTTAGTATTCAATCATGGTTGGCTCCGACGAAGCTAATAGTCATCCGGTGGAAGGAAACAATAATGATAACAGAATAAATGTTACTGGCGCTGAATTACAAGCTATGATTAACACAGCAGTTGTAACAACCCGTGTTACTGAAGTCAAAGTCAAAGTCAATATTGAAGTCAAAGGAAGAAAAGATTGCTAATTGCGATCTGTCACTCCTTGCTTAATTACTGATTTGACTTCTTTGACTTGTAATCAAATCTTTATCTTAATTGCTTTGGTTGTATTATGTGGAGTACTTGTTAATAATCGAAGTTTGATCGCATACTAATCGCTAACCGACTTATCGCAATCGCAACCCGAATTATGTGATCTGGATATTGTTTTACGTGTGTGTGCTTATTATGTGTTACTTGTGCATGTTCATATTATGTATGGTGAATAATCGAAACACAATCGCAATTCTATCGCATCGCTCACTCGAATCGCATCGCAACGCTCAACACGCAAATCGAAATGACAAACTCAACGCGCCGGACACTTGGATCGAGTGGCCACCCGATCGAGTGGCCATCCGATCGGATTGCCACCCGATCGGACAGCCATCCGATCGGTGACCCACTCGACACCTCAGCCCTTTCCTTTTTGGGAAACCCTATAAATACCCTCCTGTCACATGATTCGTGATGTGACAGCTCCTTGTTCGACCAGCCGCACTCAAGCTCACATTTCTCTCGATTCCTCGCGATTCTTGTAAGTTTTCAACCAAATTCTTGTACTTCTATGATCTACACGCACTCCTTCATCTTTTTCACCTTTGAATCTTAACTTTTAACCGTGAAATCAACGGATTTGTGGTGTTCTAGGGTGATGTCATCATGGAGTTCTTATGAACTTCAAGAGTTGACATCATTCCACCAAGAATAACTTAGATCTGAAGGATTTTCACATAAATAAATAAAGATCTTGCTTAGATCTGAACATAACCAAGGTTAAAAGGATTGAAAGAAGGTTTTCCAACGTTCTTTCAACTCTTTTACACTCAATGCACTTAAAATCCATAGAATCGGAGCTTGTTCTGATCTTCTACTCATTCTTAGTGAAGTGTTGGTTCGAGATCTGATTTCTATCTAAGAGACAACTGATTTCGGGTTAAACATGAACCGCCGTCATGAGCCGGTAACCTGAACGGACTTGGGTCATGATGGGGTTTCTGTTGTTTAGCACGCTGTCATGCCGTCTCGATAAACCG
This sequence comes from Helianthus tuberosus, assembly GCA_030545235.1. Lineage (NCBI taxonomy): Eukaryota > Viridiplantae > Streptophyta > Magnoliopsida > Asterales > Asteraceae > Helianthus > Helianthus tuberosus. Next base: position 3,195,303 of record CM060376.1, on the reverse strand, counting down.
CAAAACTTAACAAATCTCCAAGTTGCAGAAGACCAGATTGCGGGATGGCTCGCCGTCCGATCGGACCGCAACCCGGATGGACAGCACTTGAGGATTTAACCCTTAAACAATTTTCAACATGTTCAATGCATAACCAACTCCAACGGACTGTCACCCGAATGGTAGACCATCTGATTGGATGTTGATCCTGCTGTGAACTTGTTCTCTGAGAAATACCTCGCCGGATGAATCGTCAGGCGATCGAACTGCCGTTCGATCGAACGACCTGAAAGGTAGGGATACTTCTCTGTTTTCAAAATGCTACAACGAAAACTTCAAAAGACAAGCCATCATACACAAACACATCAATCCCAAATAAGGTGTCAATCCGACCGCATGGCCATCCGAACGGATGACCATCCGAACGGATGACCATCCGAACGGATTGACATCCGATCGAATGGCCATCCGTTCGGATCGCCATCCGGCCGGATGACGATGACCACTCGTCACCTATTCACTTTGCACCGTTTTATGCGCCACTTATCATTATGCTATCGTTCTGATCAGGCTAATCCACTCTAGCGCTCCCTTCAATCCATTAACTTCCATCGCTGTGAGTATACTCGATCCCTTTTTGCTTTATGCACTTTTGGGTGTTACATACGTTACTTATTCTAAATCACATCGAACATACAACGCAAACACTATTTATACACTGACCGTTATCGCATGTTACACGTGACTCGATGAATGCCTGTTTGTTATGTTTACACATTGATTGCTGTCTACCTGCCTTAGCAACGATAGTACTATAGTTTGGACTCATCACCTGTTCACTCAGGGGTTGTTAAGGACAATACTTCACGTGTTCGCAGTGGTGAACATGTGATGCGCACTCGCTACTCGCAGTCAACTCGCAGTCATTGGTATTGATAGGATCTTTGTCGATAACTTACATGCTTCACATTATACGTTGTACATGTTGGTTATGCGTAAACGATTTTGAACTCTATTAAACTATTAAACTTGTATGCTCACCCTTACACTATGTGTATTTACCTCTATTTTAACATATGTGACAGGTGTTTAGGATGCTTATTTGCTGGATGTGGAAATCAAGTAGGAGAGTCTAGAAACAAAGACAATTTATTTAATCTAAATCTGAGTTGTCGGAACATGTTATTTGTTTTTGAGATATCGCTTTCTGTAATAACTTAATTTGCTTGATGGGTTATGGTATGGGACATAATATTAACTATCTGGTAATGTAGTTGTTATGGAATTTCTCTTGAACAATCTGTTTCGCTCAGTGCCATGCCCCAATGTTTCCGTCATCGGTTGGGGTGTGACAGCAGTTGCTCAAGCTTTGAATGAAATGTTCAAAGAACCTAGTAATGTTCGGTCTAAAACTCACACAAAGTCCCACACGAAATCACATACATCCAAAAAGGATGAATCTCAACATTCATCCAATCAAGGATCTGAACCCCAAAATGTCGTGCTGAATCAGACTCCCAGGTACAACAAGGGTTGTACCTACAAATACTTCGTCTCTTGTAAACCAAGAGATTTCACTGGGGAAAAGGGAGCTATTGACTGCATGAAGTGGTTAGATGAGATGGAAACAGTAGTTGATATCAGTGGGTGTGCCAAGGAGGACGTTGTTAAGTTTGTGTCACAGTCCTTCAAAGGTGACGCTCTAGCATGGTGGAAAGCTTTAGTGCAATCCACAGGGAAGATCCCCTTATAGAACCTTTCTTGGGCTGAATTTGTTGATCATATAAAAGACACTTACTGCCCACAGCATGAAGTGGAAAAAGTAGATACTGATTTTCTTACGTTGGTCATGAAAGATCTGGATTATGGATCTTATGTTACTAGTTTTAACTCGATGTCAAGGCTTCTAAGCCTACTTCTTATAGATTAGTTGTGGATCTTTCACTGTCTTTGACTCTGGACGCAATAAGAAGTAGGTCAAGGAAGATCACTGAGGACGGGAAGAGAAAACGAGAAGATGATCAATCTCATCAGTCAAACAAGAAGAAGAAAGGTAATTCGGGGTTTAAGAAAGGACAGCCTGGTGACAAACCCAGGTGTAAAATTTGTGATAAAAGGCACTTTGGGAAGTGCAATCAGGATCTGCAAGCCAAGCCTTGAGGAATCTGCAAAAAGAAAGGGCACAAAACTGTGGAGTGCCAAAACATGAAGGATCCAACCTGCTATGGTTGTAATAAAAAGGGGCACATTAAGACTAATTGCCCTAAGAATGCCAAGAAGCCTGAAGAGGCGAAGAAAACCAATGCTAGGGTTTTTCAGATGAAAGCCAGGGAGGCGGTGAATGACGAAAACGTTATAACAGGTACCTTTCTCATTAATGATATTTATGCTAGAGTTTTATTTGATTCAGGTGCTGATAAGTCTTTTGTAGACCATAAGTTTAGTAAATAACTGAATCTGCCTATTAAAACTCTAGACATAAAATATGAGGTAGAACTCGCAGATGGTACCTTAGAAACCGCTTCGACTCTTCTTGATGGATGCTTTATATCCATTAAGAATCATTCTATACCGCTATCTCTTTTGCCAATGAAATTGGCAGGGTTTGATGCAGTTTTAGGCATGGATTGGTTATCGCATAACTGTTTTGGTAAAAAATTACCGAGGTAATTAAGTGATCAAATTAGTTAAGTGAGGTAGTGTGCTAGAAATATGTGTGAAAAATATTTTAGTCAAGTTAATAGCAAAAACAGTTTCAGGATACGGCTCAGTATATAGAGCTGTATCTATGATCAAACAATGAGCAAAAAAGTAAAGGTTGACGCGTGATGTACGAGGAAAGCCCTTGATCAATCTAGATCGCCGGCACAAAACCTCAGGAGCTGACAATCGCAGCTGCCTTCTTCTTTTATTACTTCAAATATCAGGATACAGTGCAGGATGTGATGCGGATCAACTAGGTGTTACAATGTAACTCGAGTACAAGTGTTTGTGTATAGTGTTTGCGGTGAGCTAGAGAGCAAAAGTGTGCGAAAGAGTGTGTGAGTAAAGTCCGTGCCTTAATCTGGTCCGCCACATCTATTTATAGTAAAAGAAATGCAACAAACTACCCTAATAAACCGGGATCCAGCGAATATTCCCCACTTGAACGTTGTAGACCTGGTCTTTCGGGTCCAACGTTTCTCTAATAACTGATTCGCCCGAGTCTCAAGGAGATGAAGTCCATCTGACCGTTAGTGACCCACAACTACTTATCTGCACATGGTCAATTTAGTTAACATCAGGATATCTCCCAGGATGTTACCAATATCCCGCTCCATTATCCTGATCACAAGCAAACAATTAAAAGCAAGATATTAGTCAGGATATGTACGCTCAGAAAATGGCCCATAACAATTGTCCCCAAATATATCTGTTGGTATACCAATCCAACGGATATATTTTAAAAATCCTGTTTCGTAGACCAAGGCAATTAAAACGAGGTGACGTTTGAGATGACATTGTGCAACTTCCCATACTACTTTTACTCTTGACCCCCTATATCCAGCCTATAATTAGCCGAAATATTTCACATCGTTATCATTACTCTTCAAGCAATTTCCAGGTATTCATCCTTTCTTTCTTCCTCTGTTTTTCGTTGAATTTTTATAGTTTGCTTGATACCCCTCATGGCATCACGGACAAGATCTCGTTCGGATGAACCAGTCTCAACCCTTGTGAGTCAATACCTCATACGAGAACCAGAAAAAGAAATCTGCTGCTTCAATAATGCCGATATCGCTGCCTTGAAGGATTTCGGCGCCTTTCCTACCGGAACAGTCATTCGCCCTTTTGATCGGGAGGTCTGATCAGACGTGTCATCAGACGAGTGGGTCTGCTTTTTCGCCTACCCCTTTTCTTTGGGACTCTGGTATCCATTTCCACCCTTCATCTCTCGTTTCTTCGACCTCACCGGCCTTTGTTATGCTCAAACTATGCCAATGGTCTGGCAAGTTTTGATGGTGCTAGATCAAATCAGATCTCACCATTGCCCTGACATGTGTATTGAAGATCTCCCTATAGCATACCGGTTGAGGTCCCATGGTGATAGCCGTTTTCTTCTGTTCTCCACCTGCAGGAGCCCTTTAGTTCTTAAGGCCACCAAGAACGAACACCAATGGCGGCGAAAGTTCTTTTTCGTGAAAAGAGACTCTATTGACAAGGGTTTCAATCTGCCGGTTAGATGGTTAACCAAGGGTTGGATCTAGGGTTTTAGGAATATCCCCAAGTGTATATCCTTAAACTATATCCCAGACTTATACCCTGATGTTTTTGTGCAGCGAACTTCAGAGATTTAGCACCCCCAAGTGCGGAATTCGAGTCCAGGATCAAAGAAATTTACCGACTTCCTGCTAGTGAAAGAACCTTCTCCCTGTCTCTTACAGATTCAAACCAAAAGTCAAGTTCAGAGATGTCTGGTAAGCACATTCTCAGTAATTATATTTATTTATTCAACCGATTATCTTTCAGAGGTATGATGAGTTTAAAAATATCTTCCCTTGTGCAGTACCAGTTGTCAACCTCGAAGGCTTCCAACTTGACGAGTTGGATAGTTACTCCAGCCTTGTACCTGTCAAACAAGAATCTAAGCCGAAGTCGTCTGCCACACCAAAGCCTACCACTTCAAAGACCACTACCGCTCCTAAAGCTCCTCCAGCATCCAGGACCCGGGCCTCTAGCTCCCGGAAGAGGAAAGAAAAGGATTCTCTAGCTGCCTCCAAGACATTCTCTCTCGAGAACCATGGATTTAGTGAAGTCACTATATTCCTTAAGCAGGTAAAAATTCCCATCCGATATCCTGAACATGTATGTTAATCATTATCCTGCACATTTCATATTGATACCTGTGTCTTTGTCTGTAGGGCTTGGATCGTCTCATGCACTTGTATGAAGATGCTTGCGGGCTTAATAAGATGCTGGAGATCAAGCTCGAAAAAGCTGAAGCCACTATAGCTGATCAAGGGGCGATTGCGGCCGCCAAGTCCCAGCATTATGAAGATAAATTCAAGGCAATGACCCAGGAGCACCAGGCTGCCCTTCACAAGGCCAATGAGGATGCTCAAGCCAAGCTAGATGTCGCCCTTCTTCAATATCAGCAGGATATGAGTTCCTATCAGGACAGTCTCAAAGCATCCGTTGTTATTTCCCTTCTCCAAGCCAGGTTAAGGATGGCTTATGAGGCCAAAGCCTTGGGCTTCGAATGCCTCTCCTGGAATGTCAAGGCTTGGGAAGCGAAATTACAGGATCTTGGAGGCCATCCTGTTACTCATCCTGCAAAGCATGCTGGGGAAGAGCCTTCTAAGGCGGCGGAGGGAGTGGCCAATGCTGGTGATGATGCCGAGAAGAATCCTGAGGATGATGCTGGTGCAGATGCTGGGAATGAGGTTGCTGATCAAGAAGGTACCGCCCCTTAGGCGGCGAAGTGGGCGATGATGGATATACAAGCCAAGGCCGGAGCCCACTTTTTAAATTTCATGGTTGTGGTTTGTACAAACAATTTACTTTTCCTGTCGTTGAACAATTTATATTTCCTGCACTAGAACAATATGATGACCAAAGGTGGATGGGTCTTGGGTTTCAGGATGAAGCCCTTGGTCATCGGTTAGTATAACCTGTTTTGAATGTCGTAACGGTTGAAAATGGACAGGTCCCGTTTTGAGATAGAACCTTCAACTGTTATGTAAGTATGGTAAAGACTAATTGTGCTTTTGGTGGATGGGCCTCGGTTTGAGGTGAAACCAAAAGCACAACTTTTGACATGTTAATAATATACTTCCTTTTGACTTATTTGTTGTTGCCTTTTAATTCCTGTTATGCATTTCTTAATGTAGATTTTAGCTTTGCAAAACTTTGTATAACTATCTTTTGAAAATATCCTGATCAATACACTCAGTGATATATTATGAAAACTTTTATTAAATAGAATTTCTAAATATTCAATCAACTTTAGAGAAAACTTCTAAAGAATAAAAGATAGTCCATTTTCTAAAACCTGTTTTAACAATACTTGTTTTATCAGAGTTTTAATTTCAATCAAGTATCACTTCCAAATATTTCAACCAAATATCCCGAAACGCATCCCAAAAACACATTTTGAAGATATATCCTAAAGATATATCCTTTTCAGGATATTTAAACCTTAACCAGAGTTATAAAATTTATGTAAGGTTTATAAAGGAAAGATCATACCAGGAACTGAGTCTAACCCTAGTATTAAACTCCAATCCCTTTTGTGACTTCTCCTACTAAGATGTCCCCAGTTCGAGACACTTAGCTCAACTTTGATCCTTTGTGCTTCATACAATTGCTTTAGATGGAATGTCCCCTGTGCATGAAGTCCTCAAACACTTAGAAAATTTTTGAACACTAGTTCCAATTGTATAGACAATTTTTTGTGTTACAGGGGTAAAACCCAAAATATACTGGAGATAAATCCTTCGTATCCCGGGGAAAATCCCAAATTTTCGTGCGCTACAGGCGGAAGTGTATAAACTCCAAGACTTAGAAAGGTGAAAACCTTTAAACCTTAGAGAGTATGAAAATACCCTTTCATGAGAGAGGGTGATCAATCCTCATATACCTTTAGGATTCAGGATATAGCCAACAGTAACGAAATTGTCAGCCACTTTTACATGGATTGGTCCCGCCACCTTGAACTATTCCTGAATAACTTGCGCTCCAGGCGGGGTGTTTAAACCCAATTCGGATGAAAGGTGAATACCTTTAAACCTGTGAAGGGATCAGGATCCCTTATACGTGAGAGAGGGGGCCAATCCTCTAATCTTCCGAAGTATCCTGAGTGCGTATCCTGCTGCTATATCCCGAAGTATATTCTGCAAAACCACTATAAGCTAAGGTGGGTGTCAGCCTGGCTAACACCCCTCCGATGCTTAAGTCAGTAATAGGTTCAAAATAGTAAATAATATCAAAAATTAATAAAAGAGACAGAATTCATACCATCCTGAGTTGGAATTTAAATTCCATACTCACTTGAAATAGAGTTTTAAATGTATAGCATTCCAAGATATCGGTAGCATATCCCCCTCTATATTCTTGAGTCGGTATGCACCTTTTCCTGATTCTGATTCAACCTCGTAGGGTCCTTCCCATTTTGGAGCCAACTTTCCATCAGCAGGATTAGTAGTATTCTGAAAAGCTTTTCTTAATACCCAATCTCCAACCTGAAATCTTCTAGTCCTTATATTCTTGTTATATGCTTTAGATATCCTCTGTTAATATGCTGCCATCCTTAGCCTTGCAGCATCTCTTGTCTCATCAATAGTATCCAGTTCCTGGCATAGGACTTCAGGATTCTGCTCAGGATCCCTGAGGTTGGATCTCGCTGTAGGTATCACCATTTCCGTCGGGATCACCGCTTCTGCTCCAAACACTAAGGAAAACAGGGTTTGACCAGTTGCACTCTTTACCGTTGTCCTATCAGCCCACAAAACAAAGGGTAATTCTTCTGCCCATCTTCCTTTCTTAGCTCCTAGTCTCTTTTTCAAGTTGTTGACAATTATCTTGTTCGAGGATTCTGCTTATCTTACACGGATCATCCCATACAAACAGTTATGCTTATCTTACACATAATATAACCGTTAGTTTCTTCATATGAATGCATACATACACGTTTTCATTTCATTTCTACCTTTAGATCTTGATCGAGTCATGGATTGTACGGTTTCCTTATCACAAGAGCACACAAGTTTGAGTTCAAGTACCTATCCTCTCGTACTTGATTCTCTCAAACCAGGGCTCTGATACCAACTTGTAAGACCCTAATACGTATTTGACAAAAGTCGCAGCGGAAAAATCGTACCATAAAATTTCTTTCGTTATAAACGTCTTGACATTCTTAAAACTCATTTTATAATATAAAAACATAACTTATCTTTACTAAATTACACACTTAAACATTCCCGTACAATCTATCTTGTGACTCGGTCTTCGATCGCTATCCCTTGATGATCCTCGTGTTTCGTACTACCTGCGCTCACCACATAAGGTCATAACATTAGCACGCATCATAAACACATAAGATTTATTCACGTTTACTTTTCATTCCATTAACTCTTTACATTCCGGCTTTCCATTTGATCATACAATCCACGGTGAGACTTCTTTGCTATTCCTGCATTGCACTTCATTCACCAGGCATGCTATTAATATCGTTAGTACTAATTTCATTAGGTACATGCGTAGCTATTTTCTTACACACTTGTACATAATTATACAATCACACATAACCAATTACATACGTACGTTCCTACCCATATGTAAACACATCTACGTCATTTCATGCGTATCTACATACACCTATACCTACATCATTACGTACACTCATGACGTTATACATAAACACAAACATATGTCCCTACTTGCAACATACCTAACTCATACATGCCTACTCACATACGTACCTCCATATTCATAAACTTACATATGCCTCTATACTTATCTCGCTCCATTTTATGCTTGCGCACACGCTCGTCACAGCTCATAAACACTTTACAATGAATTTAGATTACATTTTGGGACACCTTATGGGCAACGGGACTGATTTGGACGAATTCTGCACATTTTACTGAACTGGCAGCTGACGCACGGCCATGCGTCCCAACCGCACGGCCGTGCGGATCCTACGACGTCGGGGGCACTGGTAGTGCACAAGCCAGTGCACTGGTTTACTCGGAAACGCACGACCATGCGCCCATTTGCACGACCATGCGCTAGGACCTGCATATTCCCAGCACTTCCAGTTTTTACGGAAACGACCATAACTCATTCGTTATTGATCCGTTTTACACGATTCTTTTTCCTACGTGATCGTAATTTAATTCTCCATCACATGGAGTGAAAATCCAATATTTGAACTACCGAAATTTATGACTTTTAAGCCTTCGGGTTATTACCCTTTTAACATATTTTGACCCGTTCTTGCATTTATCAACATAACATGTTTGTTTGACCTTAATTCCATACGAACCTTATAATTTCACTTTTGTCTGTCACATAAGGTTCAATTTACGGTCTTTCATACATCTTTTTAACCCCTTTCTACTCATTTACCTATTTTGACCCGTTAAGGGTATTTGCGCATTTTAAGGTCTTTGACTTACGAAAATCATACTTCCCGATTTCCTACTTTTCCAAAACATTAACTTAATCAAATAGTTTGTTTCTAACAACTTTTGAGACCGTTTGCCCGATTTACCCATCAAGGGCGTTTTCGTCAACTTTGTTCCATCCTTTACAACAAAGGACTTCCTTACACATTTACCCAAATCCCACGACTTAATTACAACTCTAATCGCACATACCTGGCTCGGATCAAAGCTATGACCCGTTTTAATACTTCATCCACTAAATTGCTAATTAATAGCAATGCAAATCCTTTCGCTAATCATTCTGTGAGTTCATAAAACTTGACAAACAATTTGTTAGTCAATATCGCCAAATGGTGATATCTTCACCATTTGACCCGTTAAATCTAAAAGTCCATTTTAACCTCGTGGGATTTTTATTATTCCTTATCCCAACATATAACTTATTCCATTCGTTAACTCGTAACCAAAATTACCATAATACCCTTTTTCCCCTTTTTAACCATCAAACTTAGTTTCTTAACATAACCACATGTTCCGACCCACACCAAAACTTGTCGGAACATCATAATTCACATATTTACTTACCATGTTCGTAATCTATACAATAAATATATATATTCTACAAAAGGGGTGTAAGTTTTACTTACATTACATCCGAATATGCTTCCCGTGTGCATTAGTCCCGTTTGACCCGCTTCTTTTCCAAGCTTCCATGTCACTTATCAAGCATCAACTATCATATATCATTCTCAAGATAGTTAGCTTATTCATCATTCATCACAACCTTTTCATCACACGCATCTTATATTAAATTTATCATTCAACCTTATAACATGCTAATCTATCATTTCTAATCCGATTTCTTTAAACATTCAAACACATATATGACTTCAAGCATCATTAACATAAGCATATCATTATTTCTATCATATCATCAAACCCACTTCATAACTACTTTGTTAATCACTTACAAGTGATCTAATCTTAAATTCCTCATAATTTCATCATGCTTTTGGTGTGTGTACTACCTCCTAAGCATAGTGTACAACTAGTTCATGCATATCCTTCAAATCTCATACATAATTCATCAATTTCTTCCTTCTAATCAACATAAATCATCCAAGCATGAACATCAAACATAGTAGCATCACATTTATTTCAATTCCTCTAGCAAGAATCCATCATACACATCATAATACATCAATTTTAAGCAAGAAGTCGGACGTGGATGTTTTACCCATGTCATCATCTTCACCCTAACCAACGGGTTTCACCCTTAAACATCAAATTAACCTAAACCATGCATAATCCATGTTCTATATGTTGATTCTAACACATACTCATACTCAATTTCATACGAATTCGCGATTTGCAACATAACCCACTTCGTGCATAATCACCAATCTAACTTTTAAGACATACCTTATGATCCCCTCGCATAGGTGATCATTAATCCGTGTTCATTCATGAATTTAGACCTTGATTTGCCCTTCAATTTGATGATTCTTCATGCTTAGGGTTTTGAGCTCTCATGGAGCTCCTGCTCTTCTAGAACACACGTACGTGTGTGTGTATTTGTGTGTGTTTTCCATAAATAAATTCAACTTTCATTTTACCCTATTTTAGTCCCTCAAGTTTGCCACTAAATAATCTTGGCACAACTATCATCCTTTAATTGCTTTTTACTACATTCCTAACTAGGTTAAATAACCTAGTCACTTATTTCTTGATGTACCATATTATAACATTTAACGAATATAAACATTCGGTTTTGGGGTGTTACAAGTCTACCCCCCTTAAATAGGGTTTCATCCCCGAAACCTTTCTCATTTTCATTAAACACTAATTACCTTTTCTTCCAGTTCGTCGACACGACCACTAGCACATCTCATTAACAATCTTCTTTCTTTAAGAACCCGTCTCAGAGTTCTTATTAGTGTCGCTTTCACTAATAGCGCTAGTTCCTAACGCACTTCATAGCTAGTGGTTCATTCATCATTCTAATACTTGTATATCATATGCAATATACCATTTTGTTTTCTTGAAACAATTCCGACATCCTATTAATAACATTCCTTTTTGTTTATTTCAAATTTCATATCATCTTCGTCGACTATACGATCTAAATTCGTAATTTATACATACACATCCATGTTTAATTTCGATAGGTACGTCATAATGCTAAATAACTATCCATTCTCGATTTCATAACCATTCATATAATTGACTTCTTTCTAACAAGTCCATACTTTTCATACTTTACCTTTACACACATTCGCATTTCCTTGGCCCGTTTGTAGTGGGTCATTATACATATTTATTTAACTTATAATAATGGTTACTTTCATATGATCAGTTTATAACCGATTTAATACTTTCATCTCATCCTTTAAGATTCCATTCTATACATATATTACATAACATTTAATTACTGTTTCGTTATCGCAACGAAGTTACTAGTTCATAGTCATGCCTTCGTGCTTAGCCCCGAAGTTAACATTATTCTTCATTTTCTATAGTTATTTGTACCGTACATTCCCTTACGTTACCTTCAACTCACCTTATTCACTCTACGTTACCATTCCTCTCATTGCGTGCATTACTTAATTTACATAAGTATACGTATCATGCAAGTTCATCATACGAGAGTTTAACCCATACTCGTATCTTTCACTCAAAACTTTTAAAATCTAGTTCTTACTGACGTAGTTCTCTTCTTATGTCAACTATTAGGAATCAAACATTCCATACTATACCATACTCCTTCCACCATTCAATTTGTATGGCGTTTTCAAATTACTAATTCATACTATCCGACATAAGTTAAACTTTTACTAACCTCATCTCATATCATCAATCCACGATCCGTGATCCAGATCGATCCGCATTCTTCCTGAACACCAGCCGTACCAGGCTAGATTTCATTTATCCACATATGGTGTCCCCACTTGTACACATCTTTCCACCAATTCAATTGGTTTCATTGCGTCAAGAGTTCTAACATTATCATTAACAATTTAGCGGTTAGCACACTTCATTCAAACATTCATCCTACTATGTGTTTACTCACTTATAATTCTCCTACAATTTCTTATGTACACGCTATAACGTGTCACACATTTCATTCCTCACATGCATTTCTTTCATTCCATTGGTCAATTCGCCACTTGTTGCAGTTTGACTTTACAACGTCAAAACGGCATCTCTTATTTATCGTAGATGCATTGAAGTACACATTCGTACTTCCTTCCATTCATGCTTATTTGCAAAGACATTCATTACATCATTTCAGCATTTTCGTTAAAACTTACCCTTCTCGTTCATACTTAAACCATTGTCCGGGTCGTAGCCGTCATTCATTATGACTCCTAAGAGTCGATTACTAACAAATTTAACACATAACTGGTTCAAAACTCCTTTCTTTCGTTTTACAACTTAGGTTTGCATGCCCATTACGATCATTCTTTTGTTTATTTACTTTACATTTACCCATATGACTCGTTTGACACAACCACAGTCAAAATATCGACACATTCTGATGTGGACTAATTTCATCTTTTTTTTTAAATCCGTCCCGTGGATTCAAACGTAACATCCATACGTTTCATTACTTCTATGTTTCGAATCCGTCTAGCGGTTCCAAACATACCATTCATACCTTTTCTTCCTTCTATGATTTGAATCCATCTAACGGATTTAAATCATATCATTCACATCTTTCATTCCTTACATGTGTTGAATCCGTCTCGCGGATTCAGACATATCATTTCTACATTTCATTTCCTTGAATCCGTTTTACGGTTTCAAACATTCCATTCATGCCTTTCATTTCTTGAATCCGTCTCGCGGATTCAAACAGGTCATTCATACTTCATTACTTTCATGCTTCGAATCCGTCTCGCGGATTCTAACATATCATTCGTTCTTTCATTCTTGAAAGTCTTACGTTTCTCTTCACCCTCACGTCCACCTACTACCTAATTCCAACGGACATACCTGTAGCAATTATCACGGTCTCACGAACGTCATATGTTTCTTGTGTACTGGCCAGGTACACAATCCACATACTAGTTTCGTGTCTTCGTGTAATCACCACCTTATGTCCGAAGAATTAAGTTTTGGCACGTGTATCATTTCCAAAACTTCATTGCCATATCACTATTATATTTCATTTAAAATTTTCTTTCACTCACTTAATTATACCACTTCATATGCCCACACGTTAAATTTACGTACCTGGGGTCCATTTGTCTTATCACTTGCCTTGATGCCGGTTCTAGATCGCATTCACGGATCATCCCATCCAAACAGTTATGCTTATCTTACACGTAATATAACCGTTAGTTTCTTCATATGAATGCATACATACACGTTTTCATTTCATTTCTACCTTTAGATCTTGATCGAGTCATGGATTGTACGGTTTCCTTATCACAAGAGCACACAAGTTTGAGTTCAAGTACCTATCCTCTCGTACTTGATTCTCTCAAACCAGGGCTCTGATACCAACTTGTAAGACCCTCATACGTATTTGACAAAAGTCGCAGCGGAAAAATCGTACCATAAAATTTCTTTCGTTATAAACGTCTTGACATTCTTAAAACTCATTTTATAATATAAAAACATAACTTATCTTTACTAAATTACACACTTAAACATTCCCGTACAATCTATCTTGTGACTCGGTCTTTGATCGCTATCCCTTGATGATCCTCGTGTTTCGTACTACCTGCGCTCACCACATAAGGTCATAACATTAGCACGCATCATAAACACATAAGATTTATTCACGTTTACTTTTCATTCCATTAACTCTTTACATTCCGGCTTTCCATTTGATCATACAATCCACGGTGAGACTTCTTTGCTATTCCTGCATTGCACTTCATTCACCAGGCATGCTATTAATATCGTTAGTACTAATTTCATTAGGTACATGCGTAGCTATTTTCTTACACACTTGTACATAATTATACAATCACACATAACCAATTACATACGTACGTTCCTACCCATATGTAAACACATCTACGTCATTTCATGCGTATCTACATACACCTATACCTACATCATTACGTACACTCATGACGTTATACATAAACACAAACATATGTCCCTACTTGCAACATACCTAACTCATACAGGCCTACTCACATACGTACCTCCATATTCATAAACTTACATATGCATCTATACTTATCTCGCTCCATTTTATGCTTGCGCACACGCTCATCGCAGCTCATAAACACTTTACAATGAATTTAGATTACATTTTGGGACACCTTATGGGCTACGGGACTGATTTGGACGAATTCTGCACATTTTACTGAACTGGCAGCTGACGCACGACCATGCGTCCCAACCGCACGGCCGTGCGGATCCTACGACGTTGGGGGCACTGGTAGTGCACAAGCCAGTGCACTGGTTTACTCGGAAACGCACGACCATGCGCCCATTTGCACGACCATGCGCTAGGACCTGCATATTCCCAGCACTTCCAGTTTTTTTACGGAAACGACCATAACTCATTCGTTATTGATCCGTTTTACACTATTCTTTTTCCTACGTGATCGTAATTTAATTCTCCATCACATGGAGTGAAAATCCAATATTTGAACTACCGAAATTTATGACTTTTAAGCCTTCGGCTTATTACCCTTTTAACATATTTTGACCCGTTCTTGCATTTATCAACATAACATGTTTGTTTAACCTTAATTCCATACGAACCTTATAATTTCACTTTTGTCTGTCACATAAGGTTCAATTTACGGTCTTTCATACATCTTTTTAACCCCTTTCTACTCATTTACCTATTTTGACCCGTTAAGGGTATTTGCGCATTTTAAGGTCTTTGACTTACGAAAATCATACTTCCCGATTTCCTACTTTTCCAAAACATTAACTTAATAAAATAGTTTGTTTCTAACAACTTTTGAGACCGTTTGCCCGATTTACCCATCAAGGGCGTTTTCGTCAACTTTGTTCCATCCTTTACAACAAAGGACTTACACATTTACCCAAATCCCACGACTTAATTACAACTCTAATCGCACATACCTGGCTCGGATCAAAGCTATGACCCGTTTTAATACTTCATCCACTAAATTGCTAATTAATAGCAATGCAAATCCTTTCGCTAATCATTCTGTGAGTTCATAAAACTTGACAAACAATTTGTTAGTCAATATCGCCAAATGGTGATATCTTCACCATTTGACCCGTTAAATCTAAAAGTCCATTTTAACCTCGTGGGATTTTTATTATTCCTTATCCCAACATATAACTTATTCCATTCGTTAACTCGTAACCAAAATTACCATAATACCCTTTTTCCCCTTTTTAACCATCAAACTTAGTTTCTTAACATAACCACATGTTCCGACCCACACCAAAACTTGTCGGAACATCATAATTCACATATTTACTTACCATGTTCGTAATCTATACAATAAATATATATATATTCTACAAAAGGGGTGTAAGTTTTACTTACATTACATCCGAATATGCTTCCCGTGTGCATTAGTCCCGTTTGACCCGCTTCTTTTCCAAGCTTCCATGTCACTTATCAAGCATCAACTATCATATATCATTCTCAAGATAGTTAGCTTATTCATCATTCATCACAACCTTTTCATCACACGCATCTTATATTAAATTTATCATTCAACCTTATAACATGCTAATCTATCATTTCTAATCCGATTTCTTTAAACATTCAAACACATATATGACTTCAAACATCATTAACATAAGCATATCATTATTTCTATCATATCATCAAACCCACTTCATAACTACTTTGTTAATCACTTACAAGTGATCTAATCTTAAATTCCTCATAATTTCATCATGCTTTTGGTGTGTGTACTACCTCCTAAGCATAGTGTACAACTAGTTCATGCATATCCTTCAAATCTCAAAGATAATTCATCAATTTCTTCCTTCTAATCAACATAAATCATCCAAGCATGAACATCAAACATAGTAGCATCACATTTCTTTCAATTCCTCTAGCAAGAATCCATCATACACATCATAATACATCAATTTTAAGCAAGAAGTCGGACATGGATGTTTTACCCATGTCATCATCTTCACCCTAACCAACGGGTTTCACCCTTAAACATCAAATTAACCTAAACCATGCATAATCCATGTTCTATATGTTGATTATAACACATACTCATACTCAATTTCATACGAATTCACGATTTGCAACATAACCCACTTCGTGCATAATCACCAATCTAACTTTTAAGACATACCTTATGATCCCCTCGCATAGGTGATCATTAATCCGTGTTCATTCATGAATTTAGACCTTGATTTGCCCTTCAATTTGATGATTCTTCATGCTTAGGGTTTTGAGCTCTCATGGAGCTCCTGCTCTTCTAGAACACACGTACGTGTGTGTGTATTTGTGTGTGTTTTCCATAAATAAATTCAACTTTCATTTTACCCTATTTTAGTCCCTCAAGTTTGCCACTAAATAATCTTGGCACAACTATCATCCTTTAATTGCTTTTTACCACATTCCTAACTAGGTTAAATAACCTAGTCACTTATTTCTTGATGTACCATATTATAACATTTAACGAATATAAACATTCGGTTTTGGGGTGTTACATTAGTAGTATACCTAAACCTACACCTCTTACGTTAGATGCACCGTCAGTATACAATGTCCAGCATTCTAAGTTTTCTCCTAGCTGTTGTACTTCTAAATCGACTTCATTTTGAATATCACTACTGAAATCAGCCACAAAGTCAGCTAAAGCCTGAGACTTTATGGCATTTCTAGGCTCATATACTAAGTCATAAGCACTCAATTTTACTGACCACTTAGCCATCCTACCCGACATCTCGGGTTTCCTAAGCACGTTTTTAACAGGATAATTGGTTTTAACATGAATCCTATGTGTCTCACAATAATGTCTAAGTTTCGTTGATGCCATAACTAGGGCTAATATCAATTTTTCTAGATGAGAATATCTAGTTTCAGCATCTAATAAACTTTTACTAACATAATAAACAGGATATTGCTGACCTTCATGGTCCTTTATAAGAACGGCACTTACAGCATTCCCTGATACAACGAGGTATAGGGATAGTGGTTTACCATTTTCAGGCTTCATCAATAGAGGTGCAGTTGAGAGATATCGCTTCAAATCCTGCAAGGCTGCTTCATGCTTTGCTCCCCATTCGAACTTCTTATTCTTCTTGAGGATATCATAAAATTGCTTGCATTTTTTCGAGGATCTTGAAATAAATCTGTTCAATGCTGCTACTCGGCCTGTTAACCGTTGAACATCCTTCATATTCGAAGGTGATTTTATATCCTGGATAGCTTTGATCTGCTCCGGGCTTGCCTCTATGCCTCTTTTGGTCACCATATATCCTAGAAACTTTCCTGCCCCCACTCTGAAATGGCACTTAGCAGGATTCAGTTTCATGTTATACTGGTCCAGGATATCAAACGCTCCCTTAATATCCTGGAGGTGATCCTCAGCCTTTTTAGATTTCACCACCATATCGTCAATATATACCTCCATGGTGTCCCCCAGCTTGTCTTTAAACATCATGTTTACCAACCTCTGGTATGTTGCACCTTCATTTTTCAAACCAAAGGGCATAGCAGCATAACAATAAATACCTGTGGGTGTCATGAAAGCAATATCCTCCTGATCAGAGGGTTCCATTTGGATTTGCTGAAATCCTGAAAAGGCATCCATGAAGGTTAACATCTCGTGGCCGGCGGTAGCATCTACCATTGAATCAATATGAGGTAGAGGAAACGGGTCTTTGGGACATGCTTTGTTTAAGTCTGTGTAATCTATACAAACTCTCCATTTCCCATTTTTCTTTTGCACCACGACTACATTCGCAAGCCATCTAGGAAACTTCACTTCTCTAATCATCTTGCTCCTTAATAGTCTTTCAACTTCCTCTTGGATGATCACATTTCGCTCTGGAGCAAATTTTCTTCTCTTTTGTTGGACCGGCTTGAATGACCTGTCAATACCAAGCTTATGTGTTATAATATCCTTGGATATACCTGTCATATCCTCGTGCTTCCATGCGAATGTTGACATCCTGCATTTCAAAAAATTAATCAATTCATTCTCAATATCCTGAGGGATATTGATTCCTATGAGCACCGAGATATCCGAATTATCCTGATCCAGGATAACTTTCTTTACATCCTGCTCCGAAGCCTCCATGATATGCTGGGCCCGCAACTTTAATTGCTATACCGCATTAGGCTTAGTTGAGGACTTCATTGAGGATGAGTAGCATTCCTTCGCCTCCTGCTGATCACTATCAACCTTGACGACCCCCCAAGGGGTAGGGATCTTGATGCACTGATGATAAGTCGATGGCACAGCCTTCATATCATAGATCCATGGCTTGCCTAGTATGATGTTATAGCAGGATAGGGAGTCCATCACACAGAAACGTTGTATCGAGTTGACCCCTTCAACATATACTGGTAATTTTATCTCCCCTACGGTATTCCTAGCTTCTCCACTGAAACCAACGAGCACAGTGGACTTCGAAGTAATGTCCATCGGAGATACATTCATCCTCTTCAATGTTTCCAGCTGAATTATGTTGACAGAGCTGCCATTGTCCACTAATATCCTGCGTACAAAATGGTTAGCAACATATAATGTTATTACGAGAGCATCATGGTGAGGATCCTGGACAGTATCCCTGTCATCACTATCGAAAGTGATCACTTTATCAGTTGTAAGGGTAGTCATCCTGGCTGGTTTGTCTCCCCTTTCAGTCTTAGCCTCCTTTGCATGTCTCTTGGCCGCAGAATACGAAGTCCCACAAATGTCGGATCCTCCTGAAATAAAGTTAATTATTTTGGCATCTGCTGGGGGCGATGCTGCTAGTTCAGGATCCTGCCCTTTATTCTTCTTTCTTCCCAGCAAATCCTTCAGATATCCCTTGCTCAATAGGTAGCTTATTTCTTTCCTTAGAGCAATGCAATCCTCAGTCACATGTCCGAAATCTTCATGGAAGGCACACCATTTGGATTTATCCTTCCAATCAGCTTTTTGTTGATTCTTTCGAGGCCACCTAGCTTTGTCTCCTAAACCCTGCATAGCATACATTAACTCAGGTATGTTAACAGAAAAGCAGTATTCAGATAATTCAGGATATTCTTCAGGATCCTCGTCTTCAACAGCATTCACTTTCTTGTTGTTATTTCTGCCATACGGCTTAGAGCGAAATGGTTTGTACGAGGATTCTGATTTCCTGTTGGTTGATTCATAGGTTGAGGTAGAATTCATTCTCTCTTGCATCTTTTTGTCATCTTCCAAGCGAATATATCTCAAGGCCCTGTTACGAGCTTCATCGAGATTCCTGCAGGGATTCATTACAAGATCCTGATAAAACTGAGAATCTTTTTGCAATCCCATCTTAAAAGCCTGCACAGCTGTTGCAACATCAAGATGTGGGATATCCAAGGATTCCTGACTAAACTTATTCACATAATCCCTCAAGGATTCCTGAGGTCCTTGAGTTATCCTGTAAAGATCACTGGTTAGTTTCTCAAAACTCCGACTGCAAGAAAACTGACTATTAAATAAATTAACCAAATGAGAAAACGAAGTAATTGAGTGAGGAGGAACATTTAACAGCCATTTTAAGGCTGATCCTGTCAAGGTAGAACCGAAACCCTTGCACAAGCATGCTTCCTTGAGCTCTGGAGGGATAGGGTTAATCTCCATTCTTTTTCTATACTGGGCAATATGCTCTTCAGGATCCGTAGTCCCATCATACAGTTTCATGTTGGGGGTCTGAAATCTCTTTGGGATTTCAGCATCACAGATAGGATATGCAAAGCGGGATATCCTGTGGCTGTCTTGGGACACTTCCGGAATTGGCTGGACCACTCCAGGTACACTGGATATCATGTCCTTCAATTTCTGAAGCTCCCTAGTAAATGTTGACGTCATACCTGCATCCTGCAAAGACCCATTATTGTTAGTAGCAAGAATATTATTGTTTGACACGTTACCGGTCTGAGGATTCTGGCCATATCCTGAAGCATATACTGAGCTCCTCACAGTTGACATCCTGACCGAGGAGGGTATCTCAGGAGTATGATTCTGAGAATGGCTTGGCACGATATTCCCCCGGTTATCCTTAGTGTAAACTGCAGAACTGAAGTTCAAAGCCCTAGGCTGTAAATGAGTGACAGTTTCTTCAGCAGGTCTACTTGGGCCGGATTTCAAGAGTTGTATCTCTCTCATCAGCATCCGATTAGTTTCCTGTTGCTGCCTCATTTGTTCCTGTACACTACCAAACAAATTCAGAATTTCATCATTAGACGCCAAAACAGGACCGGATCCCTGGGTATTGGGAGCGGGGATAACATCCCGAGCCACATGACTCTCGATTCCGTGTGAAGAAGCTTGCATTCTTGGAGGAGGAGGAGGAGGTGGAAGCACCGAACCAATTGTTGCAGAGGTTGTAGCAGACATGGTGGAAGAGCTCATGTTTGATCTCGAGGCCATTGAAAACAATGTAGCAAAAAAATTTGACAAAGAAAACCGAGTAATGATTTTACTAAAGTTTTTAGCAAAAATAGCACCACTTGCCCCACGGTGGGCGCCAAATTGTTTTGGTAAAAAATTACCAAGGCAATTAAGTGATCAAATTAGTTAAGTGAGGTAGTGTGCTAGAAATATGTGTGAAAAATATTTTAGTCAAGTTAATAGCAAAAACAGTTTCAGGATACGGCTCAGGATATAGAGCTGTATCTATGATCAAACAATGAGCAAAAAAGTAAAGGTTGACGCGTGATGTACGAGGAAAGCCCTTGATCAATCTAGATCGCCGGCACAAAACCTCGAGAGCTGACAATCGCAGCTGCCTTCTTCTTTTATTACTTCAAATATCAGGATACAGTGCAGGATGTGATGCGGATCAACTAGGTGTTACAATGTAACTCGAGTACAAGTGTTTGTGTATAGTGTTTGCGGTGAGCTAGAGAGTAAAAGTGTGCGAAAGAGTGTGTGAGTAAAGTTCGTGCCTTAATTTGATCCGCCACATCTATTTATAGTAAAAGAAATGCAACAAACTACCCTAATAAATCGGGATCCAGCGAATATTCCCCACTTGAACGTTGTAGACCTGGTCTTTCGGGTCCAACGTTTCTCTAATAACTGATTCGCCCGAGTCTCAAGGAGATGAAGTCCATCTGACCGTTAGTGACCCACAGCTACTTATCTGCACGTGGTCAATTTAGTTAATGTTTTGGTCAAAAATCAGACGAGGATAATGCAACCAAACTCTTTGTTACGGGGAATGATGCTCAAAATGTGTAACAGTGATGAAGATCACTTCAATGTAAATTGCACAAACAACACAAGGATTTATACGGGGAAAAAGCCCTTGATCAAGAGTTGATCTCCGGCACAAAAAACCCCGGGTGATGGAAACTACCGATCACCAAGCTCAAATAAATGAATGAATGTTTACAACTTCGGATAGTAACGAGCTAGGTACAAGGATCACTACGGTAGAATGTGTAAAAAGTGTATGTAATTGCTAAGTGTTTGAATGAGAGCTTGTATGAGAGCTTGTATGAGTGTGTGTAACTGCAAAAATGGCTAAGTGTTTTTCTACTAGCTCGTTATTCCCTTTTAAAATAGAAATAACCACCTAAACTAACTATCCGACTTTCGTGCCAAGCCTCCACGTTCTCCACAACGTCTATTTTTGGTCAAGCACGTGCAGAATAGTTTAGGAATATTCTCCAGGAATGTCGCCAAGACTTGGTCAAGCTCGTTATACCTGCGAGATAGTACAATACATAAGTAAACAATCGTTAGTACGAGGATCCTTAAAGTGATCCATGATCCTGATCCTGAAGCTCTTCTGAGGATCACCACCTGTCACAGAAGTAAGGATCACTAGTTAGGATAACGAATAAGGATCACTAATTGTTAGAAAATCCTCCCCTAACAATTGCCCCCAAAATATAAGGAGTGAAATTGTAAAATTAGCGAGTTATGTTTTCTTGATCTTATCCGTAACAAACTAACGGATATATAGCCGTTAAAATAGAACTAGCCGTTGCGATGATGATGTCACGGAAGTGACAATCCTGCAGAATCATAATTATAAATAGAGATATAGATAGGATCATTATGCATTCAAATTCGAAAGAAACTCCCTTTATAATCTCAGTTGAAGATCAATCAGGTATTTCTTTCTCCTCTTTCTTCCTCTCTTACTCTGTTTTTCATCTTTATCTCCGTCACTTCGAAAATGTTGCTCCGAAGTTCACCGGCCAAGGATCACAAAAAGGATAGCCCTTTGAAGAGTCAAAAGATCATCAAAGACTCAGTGAACGAGAGGTGTTGCTTTAACGACGCACAAGTAGATAACATCCGTCACCGTTTTCCGGCGAATGTCTTTTTCAAACCCTTCGATCCAACTGTTCTGAGCGACTACGTTTCTGATACATGGGTTGCCTTTCCAGTCACTCCATTTGCTATAGGGTACACCTATCCTTTCCCGGAGTTCACACAATCCTTCTTTTCCCTTACCGGCATATCTTACATTCAAGTCATGCCGATGATTTGGAGGGTTTTATACACCCTAGAGAGGATCATTGAGCAGGAGGGTCTTGATTTAGGAATGTCAGAACTGGCGGAGTTGTATGATCTTACTACCTTCGGTTCCCACCGTTATTTGTTCAAACGAAAACCCAGTGCAGATCATCCTCTTCTCAAAGTCACCAAAAACGACAAAGATTGGAAGCGTCGCTTCTTCTTTGTAAGAAGGGATACCATTTCAGATGGAGAGCACTTACCAAGAACATGGTCCACCCATGGTAGGCCGGAGGATCCTGGGAAGGATCACCAGATGGTCATGTTTTTGTAATAGGATCACTAACCCCTTCTTTGTCTTGTGTCATGCAGCCATCTCTATTTCACATCTCATCACAACACCCGCAACCAGGGAAAGACTTGCTGCTTTCTGGGGACTCGACCCTGAAACTAGAACTTTTAAGACAATAACCCAAGACTCACAGGAGGTATCCTCAGGCTCTGTCACAATGTCAAGTAAGTATCCTTGTTTAAAATTTAAATAAATAGTTAAATGTATATTAAGAAAAGATACTTATCTTGTTTTGGTTGTGTAGGTGCTGGAAAATCTGCCAAAGCTGCTTCAAGGTTCAGTGTCACCGATCTCACCACTGTCAAATCCTCCAAAAGAAAGGTCCCTACTAGCCCGACAGCCTCAATCCCCAAGGCACCCCTCAAAGGGAAGGGAATCAAGAAGAGAAAGACTTCCGATGCTGAGGATTTGCAGGGTCTGCCCTTAATTCGCCACCAGTTCCTCGAGTACTTCAATGATGTAAGGATCACTGTCTCTGCTTGTATATCCTGCTGATCTAAGGATCACTTGCTCTTGAACTGCTTTATCCTTTTCTTTTGCAGAAATTTGCTGAGATCGAGGATTACGTCGGCCATGTTGAGGATCAAGATAAGAAGATTGCCGACCTCCAGCAGGTCGCTGTGCTCAAGGATCTTGCACTTGCTGATCTTCAGAAGGAACTCCAGGATACCAAGCAGAAGATGGCTAAGGTGCTGGTTAACTTTGACTATGAAAGGCAGGAGATCACAGATGATGCTAAAGTTTCTGCCGCCATAGCAATGTACAAAACCAAGCTTCAAATGGCCTTGGAAGCTCAGGATCCTGCCTTTGACAAAAGTAGCTGGGAAATTGAAGAATGGAAGGCAAGGCTGGCTGAATTGGGTGATGAAGAGGAGGCTGAGGAGATTCTGGCAATTGAGGCTAGTGGCAGCAGGTTGAAGGATAAAGCTGAGGATGCAGCGGCTGGTGGTGATGATGATGCAGCGAAGGTGTGAGCTGCAAAAATGGGCGATGATGGAAATTTCTAGACGTGGCCGGAGCCCATTTTTTATGGTTTGGTAGTTTTTTGATTGTTGATGTTTTTGAACAATGGTGGGTCTGTAATAACTCTAAACAATAGTTCTTAGGTTTAAGGATCATGTATGATCCTTTGGACAATAGGCAGGATTGCAATTGGTGGAGGGATCCTCTGTTTGGGGGATGAAGCCATTGTGATCCTGCCGCCTTTATATTCCTGCACTACCTTTGAACTCATTATCATGGACACCCTTTACCTACCCCAGCGGACGGGCCACGTTTTGCTGGTAGATGCTCGGGTAGGTAATTTTGACAACCTTTAAAGGGTTAGCCTTATGTTAATAAATAAAAAACTTAACCTTTTGTCGCTTATCATGTGTTGTTATCCTTTTTAATATGTTACTTTCCAACTGTTGTAATGTTCATTCTGTTTATACTTATCAAGCCTTGAAAAATTAGAAAAGATAACCAAAAAGTTTAGGATATGAACAAGGATCACATATCCCATAACCGATAGGTTTTAAAAAGTGATATGATTTAAGAAATACAAGTTCAGTTGTCAAGTATAAGGGTTATTTAAAAGAATAATGAATAAAATCAAAAGAGTTAAGGATCATACCTGAGGATCCAAGTTAGAATCCTAACCATAATAAGGATAACTATAAGATAAACCTTAGAGTGAAATAAGGATCAAGGATCCCTAGCTGTCTATCTTCAAGGACCTGAAATAGAGCATAACTTGGGACTAAGCCAATATAAGAAAAGAGTTAGCAACTGGGGACAAGCCCAAGGATAACTGGGGACAAGCCCAAGGATAACTGGGGACAAGCCCAAGGATAACTGGGGACAAGCCCAAGGATCGTGTGTAAACTGGAGTATGGCCCTAACTGGCGACTATCCAAACTTAGTGACATGAAGATGCCAAAACCTTAGCTAACGTGAAAACGTTAGAAACCTTAGCTAACGTGAAAACGTTAGAAACCTTATGAACGGATGTATGGTACGTCTACCATTATACGTAGGATCCTAAGCATAGCCAGAACAATGGAATTATCAGCCCCTAGAACGAGTACTGGTCCCAAAGCCTTGAACTACACCAGGATCATCGTGCGCTACAGGCGGAATCTGGGGACAAGCCCAAATAACTGGGGTTAAACCCAAAAGACGGATTGCTTCTGTGGATAACCAATGTTGTGCTAAAGATACCTGAACTTTCAAAACTTGAACTCACGTGAGAGATGGATAAAGGATACATGATCCTTATCCTTATAAGAGAAAATAATGAAATGAAATAGCTTAAGTTTAGGATATTACCTAAGTAAGGTTCACCGATACTTTGAGGATCCTTTAAGGATATCCCTATCGTGAGGATCACCTATGCCATAAGGATCCTGCTTACATGAAATATTTCTTCAAGTGGACAACATTCCAAGCTCTTGGTAGCAAATCACCTTCCATGGTTAGCAATCTATATGCCCCCTTCCCTGCTTCAGCTTCAATCAAATAAGGGCCTTCCCATTTTGGAGCCAATTTTCCATCAGCAGGATTGGTGGTATTCTGAAATGCTTTCCTTAACACCATATCTCCAACTTGAAACCTCCTGATCCTGACATTTTTGTTGTAAGCACCAGCCATTCTTTGTTGATAACTGGCCATCCTTATCCTAGCCATATCCCTGATTTCTTCAATAGTATCCAGGTCTTGAGCCAAGTTTTCATCATTTTCCTCAGGATCACGGGTACTTGTTCTAGCAGTAGGAACCACCATTTCTGTTGGGATCACCGATTCTGCCCCAAACACCAAAGAGAATGGTGTTTGACCAGTAGCATTCTTAGGGGTTGTCCTGTCAGCCCAGAGCACATAGGGTAGTTCTTCTGCCCATTTCCCTTTCTTGGATCCAAGCTTCTTCTTCAAATTGTTGATGATGATCTTGTTGGATGATTCTGCCTGGCCATTAGCTTGTGGGTGGACTGGTGTTGAAGTTATCATCTTAATCCCCCAGCTGTCACAAAAGTTAGTGGTTCTGCCCCCAATAAATTGGGAACCATTATCACATATAATCTCGGAAGGAATTCCAAATCTAGTTATAATATTTCTTTTAATGAAGAATATAACTTCCTTTTCTCTGACTTGGGCAAAAGCTTCAGCCTCTATCCACTTGTAGAAGTAATCAGTCATAGCTAACATGAATACTTTTCCACCAGGTGCCTTAGGGAGCTTGCCAACTATATCCATACCCCATCTCATAAATGGCCAAGAGGAGGATATAGGATGCAATAATTCAGCTGGTTGATGAAGGATATTGCTGTGTCTCTGGCAAGGATCACATCTTCTGGCATACTCCACAGCATCTTTCTTCATGGTTGGCCAGTAGTATCCTGTCCTCAGGATCCTTGAGAATAATGCCCTGCCCCCAGTGTGATTTCCACAATCTCCTTCATGGAAGTCTTTTAAAACTTCTTGAACTTCAGGATCCTCAATGCATCTCAAGTATGGTCCTGCAAGAGATCGTTTATACAACATATTATTCATAATTGTGAATTGAGATACCTTAGATTTGAAAGCCCTAGGGTTTTCTCCTGTAGGAATCTCTCCATGTTGTAAGTATCTCATAATTGGTGAGATCCATGATCCTGATCCTGAATGGGATTGAGTACCCTCACAAGGGATAATTGCAGAATCATTTCCTATCTCCATAGCCTCGTGATCCTCGATAGCCGGGGTCAGGATATGGATAATAGGAATCTTGATATCCTCCGGGATCTTCAAGGATGATCCTAAGTTAGCCAATGCATCAGCTTCTGTATTTTCTTCCCTTGGTACCTGTGACAAACTAAAGGAAACAAAAGAGAGTGCCAAACTTTTGACTATCTCTAAATACTTGGTTAGCTTTTCACCTTTAACAGAATATGATCCATTAAAGTGGTTTGTAATCAACAAAGAATCTACGTGTACCTCAAGATACCTGATCCCCATATGCTTAGCGATTTGCAAACCAGCAATTAAGGCTTCATATTCAGCCTCATTGTTAGTGGTTTGGAACTCACAAGCTATAGAATGGGGTATTATGTCCCCCTGTGGCGATTTTAGTAGTATTCCCAGCCCTGTGCCTTTGACATTTGAGGATCCATCAGTATAAAGTATCCAAGGATCCTTGGTCTCTTCTAGCTGCTGGAATTCTAGCTCAGCTTCTTCTTGTAAATCACTACTGAAATCAGCCACAAAGTCAGCTAATGCTTGGGATTTGATGGCTGTCCTAGGCTCATATCTTATATCATATGCACTCAATTTCACTGCCCACTTAGCCATCCTTCCTGACATCTCTGGTTTCCTGAGGACATTCTTAATTGGAAAATTAGTTTTAACAATGATAACATGAGTTTCAAAATAATGTCTTAACTTGGTAGATGCCATTATTAATGCAAGAATAAGTTTTTCAAGGTGTGAATACCTGGATTCGGCATCAAGTAAACTTTTACTTACATAATAGACAGGATGTTGTGTACCTTGATGATCCTTAACAAGGACCGCACTTACTGCTTTTGAGGATACTGCAAGATACAAGGATAACACATCGCCTTTTTCTGGTTTCATCAAAGCCGGGGCCGAGGATAGGTAATCTTTGAGGGCTTTTAAAGCATTTTCATGCTTCTCCGTCCACTCAAATTTCTTGTTCTTCCTTAGGATATCATAGAATTCTTTACACCTCTCGGAGGACTTGGATATAAATCTGTTCAAGGCTGCTATCCTTCCTGTTAGCCTTTGAACATCCTTAGCATTGACCGGAGATTTGATATTCACTATTGCTTTGATCTGTTCCGGGCTAGCTTCAATGCCTCTCTTAGTCACCATGTATCCTAAGAATTTACCTGCTTTAACACCAAA
This sequence comes from Helianthus tuberosus, assembly GCA_030545235.1. NCBI lineage: Eukaryota > Viridiplantae > Streptophyta > Magnoliopsida > Asterales > Asteraceae > Helianthus > Helianthus tuberosus. Next base: position 3,167,362 of record CM060376.1, on the reverse strand, counting down.
ATGACATTTTGAAGGATTAAGCTTCATATTATATTTGTCAAGGATATCAAATGCTTCCTCCAAATCCTTTAGGTGATCCTCAGCTCTTATGGATTTTACCACCATATCATCTATGTAAACCTCCATAGTTTGTCCGATCTGATCCTTGAACATCATATTCACCAGCCTTTGGTACGTTGCACCTGCATTTCTCAATCCGAACGGCATAGCAATATAGCAATATATACCAGTTGGAGTCATGAAGGCTGTATCCTCTTGGTCGGATGGTTCCATTTGGATTTGTTGAAATCCAGATGAAGCATCCATAAAAGTTAACAGTTCATGACCCGCAGTTGCATCCACCATGGAGTCAATGTGGGGTAAAGGGAAAGGATCCTTGGGACATGCCTTATTTAAATCGGTAAAATCGACACATACCCTCCACTTTCCGTTTTTCTTTTAAACAACAACCACATTGGCCAACCATCTTGGATACTTGACCTCTCTAATCATACCTGCCCGGAGCAATTTCTCTACCTCTTCCTGGATAATGGCATTCCTTTCCGGTGCAAACTTCCTTCTCCTTTGATGGATTGGTTTGAAGGATCTGTCGATGCCGAGCTTGTGAGTGATAACATCTTTGGATATACCAGTCATATCTTCGTGTTTCCATGCAAAGGTAGTCTTTCTCCTTTTGAGGAAGGATATGAGGTCTTCTTTCATTTCGCCAAGGATCCCTGATCCGATATAGATTTTGGATTCAGGATCATCGGGATCCATGAGGATTTCTACCACATCCTGCTCTCTGGCCTCCAAGACATTCCTTGGAGGATACCTTGATTGCTATTGCTCCCTTGACTTTGAGGCTGGTTTCATCGATGAAGTGTAGCAATTCTTAGCCTCCTGCTGATCACTATCAATCTTTACTATTCCCCAAGGACTAGGGAGCTTCACACATTGATGGTAAGTAGACGGGACTGCTTTCATATCGTGTATCCAGGGCCTGCCAAGGATAACATTACAACAAGATAAACAGTCAATAACACAAAATTTTTGATAAGAGTGTAAGCCTTCAATATATATTGGGAGTTTAATGTCCCCCAGGGTGTTCTTAGTTTCGCCACTAAATCCCACGAGCACGGAGGATCTTGGTATGATCTCTGATTCAGGGATACCCATCTTCTTTAGAACATCAAGCTGGATAATGTTCACTGAACTTCCTCCGTCTATAAGGATCCTGCGGACAAAATGGTTAGATATGAAAAGAGTAATAACTAAACCATCGTGATGAGGATCCTGGATATCAACACGATCCTCTTCATCAAAGGTTATGACTTTTCCTTCGGAGACACTTGATGTTCGAACTGGTCTTTCTCCATTATCCATCTTAGCTTCCTTCGCATGCCTTTTAGCTGCTGAGAAGGATGTGCCACAAATGTCGGATCCTCCAGAAATAAAGTTTATCACTTGTGCATCTGCTGGAGGAGCTGGAGCCTTCTCAGGGATCCTTTCAGGATCCTGAGTCCTTGACTTTTTTTCTTCCCAACAACTCTTTTAGATGCCCTTTGCTCAACAAGTATCCAATTTCCTTTCTTAATGCAATGCATTCTTCTGTGAGGTGCCCAAAATCTTCATGATATGCACACCACTTTGATTTATCCTTAGTGGCAGCCGGCCTATCATTCTTTCTCGGCCATCTAGCTTTATCACCTAGGTTCTGCATAGCAAGGATTAGTTCATTGTTATCAACACTAAAGCAATATTCAGAAATTGGAGGATAATCTTCGTCATCCTCTTCTTGATCAATAGAGTGAACGTTCTGGTTATCAGATCTGTTGTAGGATCTGAACTTGTTGTTCCTGAATGAGGATCCTTGCTTATCCTGCTTTGAGGATCCTGTTATCCTCTCCTGGATCCTCTTGTCATCCTCTAGCCGAATGTACCTAAGGGCCCGGGTTCTTACCTCATCTAGGTTCCTGCATGGTGTCATAACAAGATCATCATAAAATAACGAATCCCTAAGCAATCCCATTTTGAAGGCCTCAACAGCCGTGGCTATATCTAAGTTAGGAATGTCTAAGGATTCTTTACTGAATTTGGTAATGTAATCCCTTAATGATTCATTATGACCCTGGGTTATCCTATATAAATCACTAGTTAATCGTTCAAATTTTCTACTACAAGAAAACTGATTATTAAACAAGTTAACTAGGTTAGCAAATGAGGTAATAGAATAGGGAGGAAGACTTAGCAGCCATTTAAGAGCTGATCCAGTAAGAGTGGATCCGAATCCTTTGCACAGGCATGCTTCCTTTAACCTTTCTGGGATTGGATTGATCTCCATCCTCTCCCTGTATTGTGCTATGTGTTCTTCAGGATCTGTTGAGCCATCATACAGCTTCATTGTAGGCACATGGAACCTCTTGGGTATCTCAGCATCACAGATTGGTGGTGCAAAACGAGATATCTTATGGCTCCCATCTGCAATCTCTGGGATAGGTTTGACTACTCCCGGGACACTTGATATCATATCCTTTAGCTTTTGCAATTCTCTGGCCATGGCATGATTGATACCTGGATCCTGCATAAGACCTTGGTTAGTAGTATAAGAATTGTTAAAAGTGTTACCTCCCATTGGATTCAAGTTAGGGAGAGTGGATGTTAATCCATATTGTTGGGGCTCTGGAATGATCGAGGGACCAGTAGAAGCGTTGGTCTGCATTGGAATAAAATCTCCCTGATGGACATCTGAACTTCCTGTTTGCAAGCTCCTCAAGGATCCTGGCATCTGGAAGGATCCCTGAAACTGGGACGATCCTGGAACGAAGAAGGATCCTTGAACTTGGGATGATCCTGGAATGAAGGAGGATCCTTGAACCTGGGATGATCCTGGAGCGAAGGAGGATCCTTGAACCTGGGATGATCCTGGAACGAAGGAGGATCCTTGAACCTGGGATGATCCTGGAGCGAAGGAGGATCCTTGAACCTGGGATGATCCTGGAACGAAGGAGGATCCTTGAACCTGGGATGATCCTGGAACGAAGGAGGATCCTTGAAACTGCTGCACTCCTGAACTTGTGAGGGATCCCATATGCTGAGGATAGGATCCCGCTGGCTGGAAAAGTGAACCTGATGCCTGGGTCATTGTTGTTGTTCCGTAGTGCACTCCTTTTGGTCCACCCACATATTGAATGTCTGGAACCACTGATGGCTGAGAAGTAATCACCGGAGTATCAAAATTCAAAGATCTGGGCATCAGTGGGGAGCGATCCTCTGCCGTTTTCTTCTGTTTCTTAATTTCGTCAATCTCCCGGAGGATCCTTTCGTTGGTTTTATCCTGCTCTTGTGCATGATTCCTCATCTGCAAAATCAAGGCATAGAGATCATTAGTAGTAGGATTAGTTGAAACAGAGGAAGTAGGTGGTTTTGAGAAAATGGGAGTCGGTTTCTTCGCAGCATTCTCAGTATTCTTCTGGGATCCAGAAGGTGGTGGAGGCAAAGGAGGAACGCCTTGTGAAGAAGTGAATGAGGGCATCAAGTTTGAAGCATTCTTCGATGAGGAAGCCATCTGCTTGGTTGTAGTGAACCGAATTAAGCACAGAAATGCGTATTTTCTTAAGGACGAAGCACCAATTGCCCCACGGTGGGCGCCAAACTGTTTTGGTCAAAAATCAGACGAGGATAATGCAACCAAACTCTTTGTTACGGGGAATGATGCTCAAAATGTGTAACAGTGATGAAGATCACTTCAATGTAAATTGCACAAACAACACAAGGATTTATACGGGGAAAAAGCCCTTGATCAAGAGTTGATCTCCGGCACAAAAAACCCCGGGTGATGGAAACTACCGATCACCAAGCTCAAATAAATGAATGAATGTTTACAACTTCGGATAGTAACGAGCTAGGTACAAGGATCACTACGGTAAAATGTGTAAAAAGTGTATGTAATTGCTAAGTGTTTGAATGAGAGCTTGTATGAGAGCTTGTATGAGTGTTTGTATGAGTGTGTGTAACTGCAAAAATGACTAAGTGTTTTTCTACTAGCTCGTTATTCCCTTTTAAAATAGAAATAACCACCTAAACTAACTATCCGACTTTCGTGCCAAGCCTCCACATTCTCCACAACGTCTATTTTTGGTCAAGCACGTGCAGAATAGTTTAGGAATATTCTCCAGGAATGTCGCCAAGACTTGGTCAAGCTCGTTATACCTGCGAGATAGTATAATACATAAGTAAACAATCGTTAGTACGAGGATCCTTAAAGTGATCCATGATCCTGATCCTGAAGCTCTTCTGAGGATCACCACCTGTCACAGAAGTAAGGATCACTAGTTAGGATAACGAATAAGGATCACTAATTGTTAGAAAATCCTCCCCTAACAGTTAACATCAGGATATCACCCAGGATGTTACCAATATCCCGCTCCATTATCCTGATCACAAGCAAACAATTAAAAGCAAGATATTAGTCAGGATATGTACGCTCAGAAAATGGCCCATAACAATAACCAAGCCCAAATTGCCTGCGATAAGAAACTAGTAAACATCAAAACCCCATCTGGTGAATTAGTCACCATTCATGGAGATACACGTTATGGTATGCCCGACAATGTATCTATACTGAAAGCATCCAAGTGTCTGAAGAACGGATGTGTCATCTACATGGCACAAGTAACGGTTGATGAACCGAAGCCCAAGATTGAAGACATTCCAATCATCTCTGAATACCCTGATGTCTTTCTTGATGAACTACCTGGATTACCTCCTGAGAGGCAAGTTGAATTCAGGATAGACATTCTTCTAGGAGCGGCACCAATTGCACGAGCTCCATACCGTTTAGCTCCTACGGAAATGAAGGAGTTGAGAACCCAATTGGATGATTTACTAGCAAAAGGTTTTATACAACCTAGCTCATCGCCTTGGAGATCACCCATATTATTTGTAAAGAAAAAGGATGGGTCAATGCGTCTATGCATTGACTATCGCGAGTTGAACAAAGTGACTATCAAGAATCGTTATCCTTTACCCAGGATCGATGACCTATTCGATCAACTCCAAGGGGCGAGCTTCTTTTTAAAAATCGATTTAAGATCTGGGTATCATCAACTAAAGGTTAGAGTTGAAGATGTACATAAGACAGCGTTTAGAACGAGGTATGGTCACTATGAGTTCTTAGTTATGCCTTTTGGGCTCACTAATGCACCTGCAGCATTCATGGATCTCATGAATCGAGTCTGCAAGCCATACTTAGATAAGTTTGTCATTGTCTCTATAGACGACATACTTATCTATTCTCGTAGTCAAGTTGATCACGAGAAACATCTTTGATGTATCTTAGGACTGCTGCGACAGGAGAAGCTGTATGCTAAATTCTCCAAATGTGAGTTTTGGCTTCGCGAAGTCCAATTCCTTGGACATGTTGTGAGCGAGCGTGGTATCCAAGTGGATCCCGCTAAGATTAAAGCCATAATGAACTGGGAAGATCCAAAGACTCCGACCGAAATCCGCAGCTTTCTGGGATTAGCTGGTTACTATAGAAGATTCATTGAAAACTTCTTAAGGATAGCTGCACCGTTAACTGCTCTGACCCGTAAAAATGTGAAGTTTGATTGGGGTCCTAAGCAACAAGAGTCTTTTGAGATTCTTAAGCAGAAATTGAGCAATGCTCCTGTATTGACATTGCTTGAAGGGATAGAAGAATTTGTCGTGTACTGTGATGCTTCGCACACCGGTATGGGTTGTGTGCTTATGCAGAGAGGCAAGGTGATTGCCTATGCTTCACGACAACTAAAAGTGCATGAAAATAATTACACCACCCACGATTTGGAATTGGGTGCCGTTGTATTGCACTTAAGTTGTGGAGACATTACTTATATGGAACTAAATGCGTGATATATTCGGATCACAAAAGTCTCTAACACTTATTCAATCAAAAGGATCTTAATATGAGGCAACGCCGTTGGATGGGGACTCTAAATGACTACGATTGTGAAATTCGCTACCATCCTGGTAAAGCGAATGTGGTCGCAGATGCATTAAGCAGAAAAGAAAGGATTAAACCTATAAGGATTAATGCCAAGAGCATTGAACTTAAGAACAACTTGAATGAAAGACTGTTAGCTGCTCAAAAGGAAGCTGTTTTGGAAACTAATCTTCCAAACAAGAAATTAGGTGTAACAGCTGAACAGTTAACACCTGGTAAGGATGGAATCCTCAGATTGAATGGTAGGATCTGGGTTCCTGTTCATGGAGGACTTAGAGAGTAATCCTCCAAGAGGCTCATATTTCCAAATACTCAGTTCACCCTAGAGGTGACAAAATGTATCAAGATTTGAAAGTCAATTATTGGTGGATAGGTTTGAAGAAATCTATAACCACACATGTAGCTAAATGTCTGACATGTGCTTAGATTAAAGCTGAACATCAAAAGCCGTCAGGTTTGCTACAACAGCCGAAACTTCCCACATGGAAGTGGGAAACGGTAACCATGGATTTTATAACCAAGTCACCTAGACAAGGCATGGAAATGATACTATATGGGTCATAGTTGACAGACTGACTAAGTCAGCACATTTCTTACCCATAAAGGAGACTCATAGCTCCGACAAGCTAGCTCAGCTGTTTGTAGACGAGATTGTATCTCTCCACGGAGTGCCAATATCTATTATATCCAATTGAGATACTAGATACACCTCTAATTTTTGGAAAAGCTTTCAATAATCATTAGGCACTCGTTTGAATTTTAGTACTGCTTACCATCCTCAAACGGATGGACAAAGTGAACGTACAATTCAAACTCTGGAAGACATGCTTCGTGCATGTGTTATTGATATGGGTGGTAGCTGGGATGACCACCTACCGTTGATCGAGTTCTCCTGTAATAATAGTTACCATACTAGCATTCAGGTTGCGCCCTTTGAGGCATTGTATGGAAGAAAATGCAGAACGCCTATTTGTTGGGCGGAAGTAGGAGAAGCTCAGTTATCAGGACCTGATATAGTCCTTGAAACCATGGACAAGATTGTCTAGATTCGTGATCGCCTAAAAGCTGCCAGGGATAGACAGAAAAGTTATGCAGATAAGAGGCAGAAACCTCTAAAGTTTGAGGTAGGCGACAAAGTCTTACTAAAAGTATCACCCTGGAAAAGGTGTGATGCGTTTTGGCAAGAAAGGCAAGCTAAGCCCGAGGTATATCAGACCATTCGAGGTCATCGAATGTGTCGGCAGTGTTGCTTATAAGCTAAACTTGCCTAAGGAGCTTAGTGGAATTCACAATGTGTTCCACATTTGTAACCTAAAGAAATATCTAGCTGATGAATCATTAGCAATGTCTCATAAAGATGTACAGATTGATGAAAGCCTGAGGTTTGTTGAAAGACCTATATCGATCGAGGATCGACATGTTAAAAAGCCACGAAGGAAGCACGTGCCAATACTGAAAGTTAAATGGGATGCCCGTAGAGGCCGTAAATATACGTGGGAGGTCGAGTCCACTATGCGACAGAAGTACCCTCACTTGTTTCAATAAATCTCGGGGTCGAGATTTCTTTTAAGGGGGTGAGGATGTAACACCTCGTAAAAATGTGTCCAATTATTTGAAGACACGTGTCCTAAACCCTAATCATGTAAAAGATTGAGTTTGAAGGACTAAAGTTGTAAAACGATGAAATTACGTATGCAAAAGGACTAAAAATGTCATCATGCCAAACTTGTCCCTCTGAATGACCATACACGAAGAATATATTCTTAAATGAGTATTTATTCGAATATAAGAAGCCGTTTGTGAAAGTAAACGAAAGTTTACAAGATACAGGGGTTAAACGTGTCAACATGTTAATTCTTACCTCTGAGTGACCTTTTAACGAACCCGGGGCTTCGCAATGTTCAAATATACCCTCAAGAATAAGTGATATCAGTTTCACGAGGTTTCGAGATCGTTATGCAAGTTTTCAAGAACTAGGGTTAAAAGCGTCAATGTGATGAAACTAGTATTTCGGTGATCATTTAATGAAACCGGACCTAACGGAGTTTGGTTATACTCCCATGATCCTCTATAAACTAACTACAAGGGATATATGTGCCTAAAATGATAGTTATAAAAGTTATAAAATACAAGGGACTGAAACTGCCAAACCTAAAACATTTTTCACCTGAAGTCAAGGTTGTTGCGGGGCGCGAAGAACCCCCTTAATTCCTTCGCAGCCCGCGAGAGAGTGCCAGTTCAGAATAAAGTGGACAGCTACTTGTTGCAGTCTGTTGCACCGCCTTACTCACCTGAAATCCGAAACCTGGAGCTTGTTAATGGTTTTAGATTACCAGTAGGACACCTCTGATGATTCTAAACACTCCCATTACACCTGGAGTGATCTTGAATCATGGATATCAACTATAAATAGGACCCCTTGGTCATTTGTTCCATTGCTCATTTCATTCAAATCAATTCTTCTCTCAATTATGGAGGTTCCTAATAAAAAAGGGAGCTTATTCTTGTAGAAAAGATTGCTAGGACCCTTTGTAAGTGTCTTAGCTCTCTCTTTAGTTCAGTTTTATAAATTAAAAACCGAAAAGTCAAAGTTATCGTAATCTGACTTTGACCTTCGGTTTAAACTCAAATGGCCCTGCCATTATTCGAATTGAATATGGTTATGTGACCATAATTAGGTAGGTGTTAACCCCTTAAAAGGGCACCTCCTAATTATTTCGTTTGCTTAGTTAATTGTCGGGTCAAACTATTTAGTTAAAAAGTCATACTGGACAGAATTTTAAATAATGATTAAAACTAATAATACAGAGGTTATAAATTATATTTTAACACTCTAATAACTTAGTAATTACTATTAGAACTTGTTTAAACAGGTTTAACCCGACAATTCTGAGTTTAGGGTCGGTTCGCAACCGAAAGTCGCAAAAGCTTGACTTTTGCTTTGACTTTCAATTCTGACCCGATTAAGCTTAATTCTTCCATGTTTTAAGCATCCATTAGAACCACATTATGTTGTAGTATAACCCCCTGAGTTTATATTACTTGGTCATTTGTATTCTGAATTATATGCTCATGTCCGTTATTATGCTTATAAATGCCCGTTTTGCCCTTATGTCATATAAACAAGAATTTTGAAAATGTGAGAGGACAAAAAGTTTCATTACTAATATATAAGTATGTCAAGTAAATTTGACATCAGTTTCTGGTCTCAAACTAAAGTTATGCAAGATATCGTAAAATGAAACTTTTTATTAATTAAATTACGCTATCTTGCATCAGGCATGTTTAAACATAGATTTTGATCCAAAACTTTGTACCTACTGTTAAGATATTATTTTTAGGGATTTTTGGAATATTGGGTCAGATTATAAACTGACCATAACATAGAGTTCTAGTATAAATTCCTTAATTGACGATAAATCCCTTTTAACTAATAAAACGAGATTTACATGTGATTAGCATACCAAACCTTTTTCTACTGACTTGATATGAAAAATAAAATATTTTAAGCATACAAGGCTGGTCAAAATCTCAGAATCACATAAACACCTTAAATATCGTCAATTATCGACTTTTACGCTACTTAGGTGCATAGTAAGGTTCAAAACCATAATTAACACCTAAGACTTAATACCTACTGAATTTTGAAATAAATTTTAATATTATTACAGTAGGTATAAGTCATGAACTCTGACTTCCAAAATGTCCTTAAAAGCATATGTAAAATGACCAAAATACCCTTTCAGGGCATAGTTTGGCCATATATGGTAAATCACACATATGTATGATATCTTATTGTTATAACAATATAAAATAAATATTTTTACTGATTACTTAAGACCAGAATATCAGTTTACTATAAAACCTCTTTTATAAATATTAAAATGACCAAAATGCCTATACGGGACTTAAATTGGTTTTAAACACTTTTTTGGGCATATATGTTAACATCCTACTGATGTATTAACATATTTTAAGCATAATAACATATGAGACCTGTATATAATTCATTTGGTTACCCGTCATGCATTTATGCTTTTGATTCGGTTTATGTAACTAGTTTACATAAATTAGCCGAAACGGGTTTAACCTTATCATTTTCACCTCAAAATCCAGAATGTGATTAGTTTACCCATATTATACAAGTATCCAAACTTGTCAGGGTCTAAATAACGTTCTATTCCGGTCTTCGCTTAATCTAGCGTATAGAACCGTTAAGTATCTTTCAAACTAACCGGTCTAAGTCTTTGACTTAAATAAAGACCCGTTAGTATCCTAATAGGTTAATAAACCTTCCATACAGATTGAGTAGCTTTGGTAGAAGGTATTTACATAAAGCTTTAGGAAACATACGGCCGAGTTACATCTTAACACATCTAGCTCAGGTAAATACTTTTAACTTATTTTCCTATACGGGCTTGGGATACGGTATAATAATACCGCTTGGTCGGGTATGAAATCATTTAATCGGATTGTTATTAATAAATAGCATAACCCATTTTAATCTGTTTTGTTTGATAACATAAGCATTGGGGGTTAACGACAGTGTCCTGGATATCCTCGGCTCATTTCATTTAAAAATGGCCACGACCTATGCACGGGGTGTAGGCATACACCTGACAGATGCAAATGCTAAATAACCCACAAGTTGGGGATAACTCCTTTATGGGTTTTATAGTGGTGAGTCAGTTAATCATGACCGGCTTCCAAACCGGCCCCATATGTATGACACACATGTAAAACTGTAAACAAGATTTTATTAAAGATTGTCCCGAGTTATAAATGGTTTGTGCTCTGTGCACTTAAATCAATTTTCATAAACTCTTTTCAAATGAGTCGGTTAATTGTATTTACCTGTGAAAACTGACGTATTTTCCAAAGACTAAGTGACAGGTACCTCATGAAATTAGGCTGGAGCTACTTGGTGTCAAATAAGAGGATCTTGCAAATCCTTAGATGCCTGAAGTCTGTTATTTCAGTTTCTTGTATTTGTTTTATGATCCGCCTGTGGATCTCTATTACAGCCAGTCTGTATATTCTTTTATTTGGAGACTCGGACACTATGGTTTGTAATAGTAATTATCTACCAAAGCCTTCCGCTGTGCTATTATATTGTGTATATTGACTATGGTGATATCAACTACGTCACGATACTCCCCACCGGTAATATGTGGAAATATCGGGGTGTGACAGAACAGGAGAGTTATTTTTGAAGGGGAAGATAGTTTCATGAAAGCTCACATCTCTAGAGAAAATGAATTTCTTTTGGTCTAAACTCCAGACCTTATATCCCTTTTTAAAGTTAGATTATCCCATGAAAACACATTTTTCAGCTCGTTCCTCAAGCTTATCAGAGTTGTCTAAAATAGTGAAACAACAAAGACAGCCAAAAACTTTCAAGTGATCAAGAGAAGGTTTGGACCCAAATAACATTTCATAAGGAGAACTACCACGCAGCACAGAAGAAGGAAGCCTGTTAATTAAGTAGGAAGCAGTAAGCACACATTCAGACCAGTATTTAAGTGGGACTTTTGACTGAAATAATAAAGCTCTTGCAACATTTAACAGGTGTCTATGTTTTCTCTCCACAACACCATTTTGTTGTGGGGTGTACGTGCATAAGGTTTGATGTATGATTACTTTCGTTTTAACAAAATCAGACATTTGAGAGTTAATGAACTCTGAACCGTTATCACTCCTAAAAACTTTGACATTAATTTCAAATTGGGTTTTGACAAGATTGTAAAAACTTTGTATATTTTCAAAGACTTCAGATTTGGACTTCATTAAATAGACCCATACGGATCTGGTAAAGTCATCAACTATGGTGAGAAAATATTTGTACCCTTCTATGCTAGTAATTTTGTATGGCCCCCAAACATCCAAGTGTACCAGATCCCCTACTTTAGTTGACCTGTGGTCACTTAGAGGGAAAGGTACCCTGTGTTGTTTGGCCTTGTGACAGATGTCACAAGGGTTTGTATTACTAGATTCAGAATTAATTTGTAAAATTTTTAACACTTGTTCAGCAGGGTGACCCAGTCTAGAGTGCCAGAGCTTTATGTTTTCAGTCTTACTCAAGCAAGAGAAAGTAGGTCCTAGGGAATTACCACTAAAATATAAACCCTCAGTTTGTCGACCAGTCACCAGGGTTTTCTTTGAGCATAAATCCTGAATGTAGCAAGTGTTTTCATCAAACATGACTCTAAGTTTGTTATCTTTAACAAGTTTATACACAGAAATGAGGTTCACATAGTATTCAGGCACCACAAACACATCTTTCAAGATCACAGAATCTGACAGCTTAAGACATCCAATTTTAGTTACTTTAGCATCTGTCCCATTGGGATGCTTAATAGTTATGTTGTATTCAGAAACATCAACCAAGTTGAACATATTTTCACTGGTCATAACCATATGTTGGTTTGCACCAGAATCAATGATCCAATTCAGATTCTGTGTTGTAGAGCCTATAGAGTTAAAACAGAAGAAATTTTTGCAGTTTCCAAAAGATGAGAAAGAAATAAAACATTTACCTCCTACATTGGACTTATTAGTGTCTTCAGTTTTATTTTCATTCAGCAACCCTAGCAACTTAGAAAACTGATCAGCAGACAAAGTATTCAAGGAACTAGCACTTTTATCACACACAGAGTTGTTCACAGAAGGACCATTACTGTTGTTAGCAGAACTATTAGACCTAGGCCATTGACCATTTTGATTTGGTTTTTGTCTGTAATTGGTAGGATAGCCATGCAGCTCAAAACATTTATCAACAGTATGCCCAATTTTATTGCAATGAGTGCATTTAAGATTAGGGTTAGGACCTTTGTTAAATCTTTTCTTGTTGTCATTAAAATTACTTGACTTAGCAACAAACCCAACACTAGGAATTTTAGACCCACTATTTGATCCCCTATGAGATTCCTCTCAAGAAATAATAGAGAAGACAGTTTTGATAGTTGGAAGAGGATCCCTGGTCAACAGATTGGTCCTAACAGGTTGATAAATATCATCTAGACCCATTAAGAATTGCATAAGTTTGATTAACTGACTGAACTCATTGAATTTAGTAGAGGCATTGCAAGTACAAGAAGGCAACTGTAGCATGCCATCAAATTGTTTCCACATAGAGTTGATTTTATGATAATACTCAGACACACTAGAGCCGTTTTGACTAACAAAGTTGATTTTCTGATATAAGCTAAACACAACAGACCCATCAACCTTATCATAGGTATCTTTTAAATCATCCCAGACTTCTGAAGCAAGTTTTGAATAGACTTGACCAACATATAGTTCATCAGATACAGAATTCAGAATCCAGGGGAGCACAATAGAATTACATCTATCCCACTGACTAGCAAGAACATCATTGTCTTTATACCTAGCACATGTTCCATCAATGAAACCTAATTTATTTTTAGCCATTAGAGCAAGTTTCATAGCATTTGACCAAACCACATAGTTCTCAGTTCCTTTTAATTTCAAGCTAACAATTGTGAGCCCACTAGAATCACTAGCATGGAGATATAATGGGTCACTAGCATCAAGTTTACTAATCAGAGTCACAGAAGGATAAGTTTTATCACCCATAACAGCAAGACAACAAAAACCACAGAGCAACTAACAGACAGATCTGAACACAAAGGTAAACAGATAAGCAGACCAAACAGACAGATAAGTAAAGCACAAGTAAGGACCGACAAAGCCTGGACAGAGGTCCGATCAGAGGTTCGTCACTCAAAGGTGCCTCCGCAGACGGTAACCAGGGAGCCACAACACAACAGACCAAACTAGACAAATGCAACAGAGTGAACCCTCTCTGTGTCCCAATAATCAAACCGGTCTTGCTTAAAACCCGGTATCAAAATGCCTAGACACCAGACACAGTGATGCAAGTAAAAAATAAAGAGAAAGAGAGGGAACGATCTCACAGTGGGTGCAAGTAAACGGGATCAGGTCTGCAACCTTCACTTAGGGTTACAAACACTGATCAGAGAACCAGACAATTTCCTGTTGGTTTGCCCTAAAAGGGACCAACGAGGATCTTATTCACCAACCAAAGGAGAAACCACAGATTAGGGTTTCTGCTGTAGCACCGTCACAAAACACCAAGCCCTGGAAATTAGGGTTTCACACACCAAGATTCACACCGTCTCCACTGAGCAAGAAAACACTCCGGAAACAGAGACCAATCCACAGGGTGACGTCAGAAGGGAAAACCCTAGATCGGAAAAGGAGAAGGCAGCCGGATCCTTGAACGCAGCGGAAAGAATCACCAGAGCCCGAGTCAACCTTGGGGCTCTGATACCATGTCACAAAACTCAGATCCAAAAGAAGGCACTGATTTATTCATATGGAAATAAGAACAGTTACAATGAAATGATTAACCAGTCATCACAGATTGACTGGTGAATCATCTGTTGAACAAGATAAAAAACAGAAACAATGAAGCCCTCTAATCTCACGTATTTTACTTGTGAGGAACAAAGGAGAAAAAGAACACAAAAGACTGAGAAGAGAGCTTATGATGCTCGATGATAACAGCAGCAGACAAGGACTCCTTTTAAGGAGTGAATAACCCTAGCCAAGGTGGAGACAGCTGGAGCCCATCCTTAAGCCCAACGAGAAGCAGGCCAGCGACACAAGAAGAGGGGAGCGGCCCAAAGTCAGCAAACCCAAACAAAACCTCAAAACAAAAAATAAAAGGAGATTAGAAATAAGAAAAAAAATAAACAAGAGCACATTTACACTGCTATTTTAACAATACAAATTTTATAATTGTATTCTATACCACAAATTCTTGTATACATTTAAAGTATACAAATTTTATAATTGTATTTTATACTACACATATACTATATTATACTACAACTATTAGCATATACGAGATCTATACTACATCTATAGGTATATAGGTGACCTATATTACACCTATAGTTTATTATAATATACTATACTTATATTATTGTATTTATGTTATAATACGAATGTAACGACAAAATATGTCAAGTAATAATACGGTACGACGCGTATACATACAACACGACACGTTAGAGTACAAGTGGATTAAAAAACGGTGTCATGACCGTCCAGGGCGGTGAGAATGGATTGTAGTTTGATGCGAATGGTTTCAAAAACGGTGTTATGACGGTCTTGGGCGGCTTGCTGGCGGGTCATGAAGGTCTCCATATCTTGACGAAATTCAGCGTTTGATTGGGTGCAGGTATCTATTGGAAAGTCGGCTCTGATACCAAAATGAAATGTATCAGATTTCAATTCCCAAATGGCCAGAAAATAGAAGGGATTCTTGAAAGAAAACACGAGGGAATTTAGACTTAATTTCTCAGATTCATTGAATTGAAAAACACAACCCCATAAATAGGATTTACAACCAAACAACTACTCCAAAACGTGGGTGAGAAATGGCATCCCACTCTCCCCTTAATTAACTACACATGATTGACAAAGAAAGTGAATAAACATGCTGAAATATGAAATAAACATGTGCTGAGAAATATGTGATGGACCGTTGACCGTATCATATATCTTATATTTTGTCTTTCATACGTTTTTGGGTATGTTTGGCATGGAGCTTTTAGAAGCTTTTAGGAGCTTCTAGTTTTAAGCCTTTATAAAAAAAGCTCATACTCAATAAAACACTTGTTTGGTTGAAGGAGCTTGAAACTTTTAGGTTAGGAGCTTGAAGCTTTTGTTGAACGCTCCTACTAGTAGCGTTTAGAAGGAGCTACAAGCTTTTAGCGAAAAAATGACTATTTTAACCTCTAAAGATGATGAATTTTTTAATGCACAAACTTTTTAAATTTTTAGTTCTGTCCGTTTTGGTCATTTTATAAATTTTATTGAACAGGTTTCAGTCACCAGCCACCGGCTACTTTTGCCAAACATACCCTTTATCTAATTTATTAAACAGGTTTCTTCTATACCATTCTCATCACTTGGTACTAATTACTCCATTGAACAGGTTTCAGTCACCAGCCACCGGCTACTTTTGCCAAACATACCCTTTATCTAATTTATTAAACAGGTTTCTTCTATACCATTCTCATCACTTGGTACTAATTACTCCGAATTAACTTTATGTTCAGACGTTTTTCTTCAAGAGTATGATGCTTGTAACTTGGTATCAACATGTTTTACGATCCAATAAGTTCAAAGTATATACAAGCCAACTACTTGAAAATTTATTAGCCATAAATTAACAATATTGATTTTTGGCTACAACAATATATTTAACACTTTTATAACCTCAAGTATCTACAGACGGATTCAGAAAATTTTGTGACATAAACTAGTTAGAAAAAAATTATACTAAATTATAGAAAATTTGAAGATAAGCATACTTTTTAATTCTTCATTTCTGATTTAAAAATTCAGTTTTTAGATATGCACTAATTTATAACTCTACTATTTACTTCGAATAAACATTTCCTTTCTTTAACTGGAACTGCCAACTAGAAATGTACTAAGACAATATTATATACCATAACAACCATTTTTCTTTAACTGGAACTGCCAACTAGAAATGTACTAAGACAACATTATATACCATAACAACCATTTATTTGGCCAGCTGATTCTTTGTCTTGTAGAACCTTTTTTTTGTTCTAATTTATTTGGATTAATAGATGTTTTAACCGCCAATAAGGTAGTGGTGGAGTGGTTGGGGAAAGACATGCTGTTCCTTATGACCCAGGTTCGACTCACACTCTCCCCATTATTTTCTGCGTCATCCAGGTGAAGGGCGAATACGGGTGGCGCCGGTTCGTCTTGGATGGGAGGCTAAGTTTTACCGATTATTCCACTGTTGTGTCTTCGGACGGGTGGAGGTCGGGTTTTCGCGCATCTGGGAGAGCCAATGGGCTGGCGGCGGTCGAGCAGTTGACCTTACAGTGCCCGGTGCCATGGTGGTTGACAAGTCGTTCTTTGACGTTCGAAAAAAAAAAATAGATGTTTTAACCTCTATCTTAACGTATTCATTTAATGTAATCTTGAATATCTTAAGAGAGGTGGGTGGGGTGCGTTAAACTTCCGTGATAGCATATTTCAACGCGCGATAACATAACAATTCCCACCGCCACCAGTTGTTTATAACGCGTGGAACATGCAAATATCTTTAACGCGTGATTTTTTCAACGCGTGATGATTTGATTTTGTGAGAGGAATTGTTGGTTAGGGGGAAATTGTTGGGTGTCGTGGTGAGTGATGACCATTGCCACTAAAAAAGGTTGTGAGTGATGGAAAAATGGTTGCTGACATGGCGGAACATGATTGGATGTTTGTGAGTGATGGAATTTCATCACTAGTGACCACCCCCACTTCCCTAATGTATTCATTTAATGTAATCTTGAAAATTTCTTACCTATTGGTATTTTGACCTATAGTTTGCATCCTTAATGCTTGTAAATTGAATGTTACTTGATAACTTTTCTTTATTTGACTTTACTCATTTTAACTTTCTTTTTCCTCTTCCAACATTGAATATTTGATAGAACTAAATCAACCAATACAATGACAGATAAACGGCAAAAAGCTACACCGTAACCCTTTTAAATAGCAAAACTGATTCTACTAAACGATAATAGGCTGAATCATGATACTAAGGTGCTGTTTGTTTTTTCAGAGGTAAAACGTCTGCAGTATGCGGATCACATCTGCAGACATCTACAGCCAGTGGCGGACATAAGGCTTACCGGGGGCAACCTCCGCTACGGCATGACGCGGAAAAATTTGGAAAAATTAGTGTAAATTTTGGAAAAATTTGACGTTTTTTCGATTTCGTTACGGCTTATTTATAAAACGTTACGGCTTAGTTTCGTTTCTAGATCCACCACTGTCTACAGCTAAAGAGGTGGACCAAACCTCTGCAGTCTGCAAGAAGAAGACTGTTTGTTTTTTAACTTGCCCTCAACTGCTAACAACATCTTTTTAAAAACTAAACTACCACTCAGTTCAATTAAAACATGCCAAATGGTCCTAAATCATTAACAGTTGACCCAATTTTCAAGCTAATTCATGTATACCTCTCTAATTACCAATTCACCATAACATATAACACCGATACAATCCATAAAAACCACAAACACTAAAAAAACTGTAAAAACATAAACAGAAACAGAAAGCTAGTCCGAGATCGTCCACTGAGGCCGCCATGGCGGCGGCGACGGTGGTGGTAGACGAGTGATCGGTGATTGTTGTTGGTGTAGGATTGAGTGTAGAAGAAGTAATCATCAGAAAATTGATGGCGATGGTAGTGATCTGAGGTTCTTCAAGATCGGGGAAGAAACCCTAGGTTCGATGAAGAGTTTGATTTATTTCATGAGAGAGACGAATCGGAGAAGATGATGATAGGGTTTGAGTTTGACAATGAAAAGAGTGCCTTGCCTTTTGAAAGAGGAGGAAGATGGGGTCGTCGGAGGTGATGATGTTACAGGGTCAAGATGCAGACGGAGGAGGAGGGTGGGGTGGGGCTGCGGCTGTGGTGGACGAGGAGGTGGGGTGGGGGCTGCGCCGGAGGTGGAGGTGGGGGTGCGGTTGTGGTAGAGGTTGGCTAGATAGAGGATTAGGGTTGGAGTTGTGTGTTTTGAGAAGGAGATATGTTTTGAAGAGGTTTGAAGACTTAAGGCAATGTCTGCACGAGAAAGAGGTGGGGAAGAGGTTTTTTAGAGAAAGCTCTTCTAAAAAACAAACAAGCTGCATGCCCTTATGTCTGTGCGTGGTCTGCTTGGGAAAGACAAAAGAGGTTCAGAAGTACTTTTCCTTAAAAACAAACACCACCTAACTATAACAACCCGCCCGTAAATCAGACGATCATGCACAATTAACCTAACCCGTATATTGCCCTTAACAAAAATATCCGGATTATTGGGCAAATAGTTGATTTTGAAAACACAAATCAAGAATAAAAATAAAAAAGTAAATTCTAAAATGTGTATCACTCCCCAATTTTTTAAAACCCAAATGGTGATCCTTGATTTGCATCATCATGTTGTAATCACATGAAAAAAGAAATAAAGCCGGCAAATAAATGTTTCATATATTTTATCAGGTGGTTAGAGAAATAAATGTTACGTATATTTGTAGTATTAAAATAAGGGGTTGTTAAGTTACGTATATTTGTAGTATTAAAATAAGGGGTTGTTAAGTCGTGAATGGTAGGTAAATATTAAAATATCATATATATTGGGAAAAAAATCAAAATTGCAAGTGGAAGATAGTTTATACGATCATGTTAATATGTTAAAAATCAAATTTGCAAGTGGAAGATGGCTTATACGATCATGTTAATATGTTAAAAAGGGTTAACGGTCAAAATATTCTGTTCAATTATAATAGTTTTTTTATTTTAAAAACTTATAATACTCAACATATTAAAAATTAAAATTCAAGCAATGAGATTCCCCGCCCACCACGATGGGGTTCGTTTGATACCGGTTTGATTCGTCATGATACTGAAACCAAAAGAGAATACGAAAAAATAAAGTCCACATTATAAACAATTAAAAGTAAATTTACTTAAATGATAAGGCTGAGGTGTGGTTTAAAGTCTCTAGGGGCCTATAATGACACGTCAGATCCACGTCAGCGCCATGTCACATAAGAGGCTTTAAAACCTCTCCATTTAACTTGAATGCAATGGTTTAAAACCCTCTATTAAACAAAATAAAAAAAAAGATTTGATTGGTTGAAAAGAATGGGCCCCACCTGCACACCCTTTAGCGCTCGTTAGTGTGCTGGCGGGCCATCAATGGCCCTCCCTCTTTGACGGGAAGGGGGTGGGTGTGGGGCGCTATGAACGTTAACGAAGGTGATGTAGTCAAAGGCGGTATACCACACCCCCTGACCTAACAATAGAAACAAAAGCCCGGTTATTATAAATGATTAGGAAAAATTACTTAAATATCAAGAGGATAGAAAAGTTTACATTTGAATTTAGTATAAGTTCAGTTGTAATAAATAATTAAAATGAGTTTATTGAATAAATAAAAAAAATATAAATGAAATTATAAAAAAAATCAAGTTAAATAATAACATTATTTTAGTCAAACAATAAAAGGAAAAGAAATTTAAAAAATTAGTAATTGATAAAGAGCTAAATTTGAGTTAAATATCAAAAAAAAAAAAAAAAAAACTAGCAATTGGCTCAAAGTCTCAAACCGGTGCCGATTTGAATGCAGGCGCCACTCGAGAGCAAAACTTAGAAAGGAGAAGGCGAGATCACCCGAGCAGTCACTTTTTTTATTAACTAGTTGATTTTCTGTCCGCGCGTTGCGGCGGGGACCCAATGTCTGCAAAACGCGTGTCAGCAGCAGATACCGAATATCAAAACATAAATAAAAATGACGTGGTAAAGATGGTCACTCCGTCCTAAAAAAAACGATTTTAAATAACCTAATATATAATAATAATAGGACCCACACGTTGAAAATTCGGTTATTTTCAATTTAGTTATTACGGTGCTAACACGTTAAAATATGGATGAGCTCCGTACCGGTAATGGCACCGAAAGTACAGATCTGGAAAATCATCGAAATTAGGTACCGGCACCGAAAATGCTCGGTACAATACGGTATGGTATTTGAAGGTAAAAATCAATAAATACAGGTATGGTTGTCACCCCCCCCCCCTAAAAAAATACCACTTGCGGAAACCCCGTTAGGCGTGGGACGTACCAGGATCTAGCCACCAATCACATTGAACTATTTAAAATAAACTCCCATTTACTAAATCAAATACTCCAAATCATATTACAAGTTTAACAGGTTCAGCGGAAGCAAATAGTAAATCATTGTTTAAATGTTTCAAAACCAAATGTATGTAAAAAAAACAGTAAGCAAGTCATGCATATCCAAGCAGTGCGACCCATGACCACTCCAGCAATCCCAGATAGCAAGTTCCTTGTCCATAGTACCTAACGACCTGCGAGCATGCAACAAGTGTATCAGACAACGCTAGTGGGTTCATAGTTTTACGAAAACATTAATTGCCAAGTGTTTAGTTCAGTTTATTGATAATAATGTTGATAATAACTCGAGTACCGTACATGATGGCTTCCAGATTGTTTTGCCCGTCCCCAATGCCCCCTATCTAAGCATATTAAGGTCATTAGTTCACGCCCGTCCTCTCAGGTATGGTGTGAGGTTGCCAAGCCTAATAGCGCTATCAACTAATACCCCGTTACCTCTCAGGTAACTATTCGGTAGAAGATGGGACTTAAGGTGATAGGAAATGAGTGTATTATCTAACATTCCAGTTTTTACCCAAAAGACTTATTCCTCTCAGGAATACCCATTTGATTGTCCCACCCACCGGGACGCATGCTCAAGAGGAGTGAACTCACCTTAGATTTGCTCTGTATGTTAAGTTACCTATAACAACCCTCCAAAATATTTTCCCGACACCCTAATATATTTAAAATACCTCAATATGTCCTAAAATATACCCCGTTTGTGAAAACCGAGCCCAAATACCTTTATTTTTATAAAAATTAAATTAAAAACAAAATTTTATAGGTGCTCGCGGGCCGCGTAGCCTTTGGCTACTGATTATGCGGGCCGCGACAGCTTCGAGTCAGGGCTGCACCCGGTGCCGCCACGTGTCAGGCGCGTGTCGAAGCTACGTGTCGACGCAGCAAGGCTAGGGCCTACCCTAGCTGCCCTCGCGGGCCGCGTAGCCCCTGGTCTCACCTTATGCGGGCCGCGTAAAAACCAAAATCAGTCCCTATAAAGTGGGAGCTCGGGCTTTCACTTTCATTCGCTCACATCTCTTTCTCTCTCACGAATTTCTTAAAAGTAGGCATAATTTCGGGTGTAATATCCCCCCAAATAACGAAGTTCTACTCCGTTGTAAGTATTATAACCCCGGTTACGTATTAGATACGCTGCCCGATTGGTCCAGGGTTCTGTAACAGCTGTCGTGGTTTTGCCCGACGCAGTCGTTGGAATGCCGTCTCGGGGAGGGTATCGTTAATATAAATAATGGGTTATTATACTAACACGTGTGCATTGTGTAAATTATAGATACTCACAAGGAAACCTTAGAAGAAATCTAAGACAGCAATGTGAGTAATGTGACAACTGGCACCAAACCAGTAATTTCCGTACAATTTAATTAATATTAAATATATGCAGTTATGTGCTTAAATGTCAACATTATCTGATTACATACTGAACATGTGAATTCATGCACGTTTTATACTACAAAAATTGCTTTATGCATTAATGATAGCGTTGCGTCAAAAATACTAGTAAACTCACCGGTAAGACACATTGTGTCAACAATTCTGCAGAAAGCAGTCAGACAATAGAATTGGAGCCTAGGTGTAGGTCCAACGTCAAAAATACATTAAAACCCAAGAGTATATACAAGGGTTAAAATATAGACTTTCCAGAAGCTAGAATATGCACTAAAAAGCACCCGAAACGCACTTTACATGCAGAATTCTGCACAAATCAGCTATAATCAGCTTTTTAACACATAAATATCATGCAGAATTCATGTTTTATTATCCAGAATACCCTCCTAAGTGTTGGGAATTAAAAGGGTTACAAAAGGGTACTTAAAGGACACTAAACGGTGCAATTTAGCACTTTAACGAACCGGTATTTAACCGAACATTACCCGGAACATCAAAATATTACTAGAAGCATTGTTTTAATGTTTCTGAACTAGTTATGGTCCCCAAACACCATAACACCTCTTATAACATAATAACACATCAAGTCCCTAAACTTTACACTTGTAAACTAACTTATTTATGAAATTAGAAATTGGAAGTTACACTTTACCCCCCCCCCCCCTATATTATTTACGGTCACATGGGGGTGACCCCACCACAATCTTGCCAAGATCACCCAAAATCCCATTTGATATTACTTGGATTCACTTAGATATGATGTGATCTTGTAAGATTCACTAGAGATATGATCGTGTACTATAAAAACACTTCACCTCCTTTATTCCCTCATACACTTCACACCATCAACCTTCTTCTCTCCCTCTCCTTGGCTTACGGCCGAAACCCACCCAAGCACCACCACCTCTTTCATCCATTCATCCTCCATTTCAAGTTCATTTAAAGGTGCTAGAAGGTGTCTAACGAAGTGTGGAGCTTGTGGATCTTGAAGGACTTTCTCCATTTGCTATTATCCTTCATTTTTGTCATCCTCATCTTCAAGTGTTCTTCCCTAGCCCTTGTGCTAGTTGTAAGCTTCTTATCACTTGTTTACTTCTATTTTGATGGTTAAAAGATGATGAATATTGATTATCACAAGAACACAAAAGAACATGATCATGATACTTTAACATAAGCTTAAATACATAAGAATACATGTAAATGATGATGATTTGCTTCTTGGTAAATGATGATTTCTGTTAGTCATGTTAGACACCATAAGAAACCTACTAGATTGTAATTAAACACATGATCTAGTAAGTTAAAGCGGTGATCTTGTGAAAAAACAAGATCATCATGCTTTATGTCTTCATGAACTTGAATGATGAAATTGATGTTCATATGAAAAGATGATTTAAACAAAATACAAATCTTGTGCATAGATGATTACAAGAATAATTTTCTCAAGAAACCAAGTTTATTTACAAGATTTACAAAGTCATGGTTTCTAAGTAAACTAATCATATTTTTAGTGTTTGAACAAGACTAAGAACATGATTGTAACACGAAAAATACAAAAGAAATATTTTTAGAAAAATCATCTTACAAGTTGTAAATGACTAAATCTTTTAATAAAGTGATTTACAAACAAATAACCATGTTTTTAAGGGTAACTAAACCTACTAAATAACATGGTAAGTTACTACAAGTTTTTACAAAACTTCAAGTTCATGATGTAGTGTAATTTACTTGATTTTGACACTCGGTAAGTGTTAAATGAGTTGATGATTGTTGTGATGATTTTAAAAGAAAATAAACACATGTTTTGAAAACATGGGAAACCTCCATTTTTAGGGGAAACCATGTCAAAATTTCTATAAATTTTGACACTTAGAAAAATATAAGTTTTGGTGAAACTTATTCCCTAAAAATTCACCTAAAAATATTTACCAAGGTTTCCCTAATCTTTATGTAAACTTTAAGTTAAGAAATGATGATTTCTTCAAGATAAAAAAATTGATATTAAGTATGTATATTTATGAGGAAAATATATATATATATATATTGATCACCAAATTTTGTGCTAAGTGTATGTAGTATGTATTATATGTAATAGTGTGTTAAGACTTGAAAATACACTAAGTACTCCTAAGGAGTAAAAAATACAAAATACACATACAACATGCTTAGACAAATACAAGAATATATATTTATAAAAAAATATTACTTGATAGATTATGTAACTTGGGCGAGTTACGAACTAAAATGAAGTTTTGGACGAAAATACATAACTCGGGTGAAAAATACAATATACTTATATTTATTTTTGAGAAAATAATATAAGTAAGATACATAGTTAAAAATATAAGTTATTTTTAACAACAAAGAACAAATACATAAAAGATGGTGACTTGAACTTGTGCGATACAAGTATAGTGACTAACGTTAATAAAACACGTATAGGTCACGACGCTAAATAAGCAAATCCGGTGAAGTTTACGGCGCAAGAAACGCAAAGTTGTGAGTTCATGCTCCCCCTTTTCTTTTAACTGTTTTCAGTTTTATAACTTCGGGGGTGAAGTACATGTTACTAAATGTTTACAGAAAAGTGAGATTATGTCCCCACTTTTAATCTTTTACATACTTTTAAACTTGGGGAAAATACATGTGTTATGGTATGATGGATACAAGAACAAGGAATGATACTAGAAATAGTGTCACGAATAGGGTACCAGAAGCACCATTAATCGTGTACATACTAAGACCGCAGAACAAAAGGTTAGATCTAATGGGTTTTCGGGCAGCCACACTCTTGGTGAAAACTAGTACCAAGTAGTGCTTTTGTGTCTCAGTCGTGAATCGACAACTAGAAAAATGCCTATGGTTTGGATGCTTCCTATGTCGTGTCACATGTTAATGGCCTTGCAACCCATTAACAATCTCGATACATACAGGAATACTTGATTTATACAAATTACATACCATGTTTTTATACAAACTATACAAACGTTCAATACAAAAACTGCATGAATTCACACCAACATTATGTTGACGATTTTCCAAAAACTCACATGTATTTCAGGTAACTAAAGTGGATGTGCTGTAACACCCCGAAAATATAAATTACTGATCCTCATCACAAGAGGATTACAAGGAACGGGCGCAGGAGCGTCAAGCGGACAAGCGGGTGGCGAACCACGTTTAAAAGGCCTACTTTGAAGGTACGTAACTTGATTGGTTACATTAAGCGAGTTGTTGATAAGTTTTGTAAATCTTATTATTGAATCAAAATCTGCGTTGAATTTATATTGATTATGGTTGGAATGTGAATTAATAGATTTAGTATAGTCGACGAACCAATTGGTAGTCATCATAAGTGGATGGTTCCACAAGATGAGCCAATGGATCTATTAGTTGTGAAAATTGTAGTTTTAAACGTTCTAGTAGTCGATAATGGCGATAATAATCACAAAGACATTAAACCATGAAATTGGTAAGAAATGCGGGTGATAATAAGCCCCGGATGTTGGGCATAAGGCGCCATAGGTTTATTAGTTAAATGGTAGTAAAATGAGTAAGGTTTGAATGGGTCGAATAATTACATAATGACATATGGTATTTCGGTCCGTATATAAAATTTTCGGTATGATAATCGTAATAGGCACGTCGGTAATGAATTTACAGACGTATAGGAAAAAGAATCATCTAAAACGGACTTACGAGTCAAAAGATATGCACATTTGAATTTGAAATCTGAGTTTTCCGGAGCTGGCAGAAAATGCAGCTCAATAAACATAAGCTGCTGGAAAACCTGTCCCCCCGCGCCACGCGGAAGAAGACCCGGCAGGTGCCGCGACACGCGAAGGGTTCTCGCGGCCCGCGTAATACCTCTCGCGGGGCGCGAGCGATGCTGTTCCGGAAATTTTTAATTGTTTTCAATTGTTTTGATGCTAGATTTCAATTATACGTGTTTTATTATTGTCAAAACTAATCCTTGATGTGGTTTTGACATTAGGTGACGTTGGTGAACTTACGGATGGCGATCAAGCGAATGATGAAGAACCGAACACTACATTTTGAAGCTTCCGCAATGTTTTGAATCTTTAATAGACTTTGTGTATGGGTTGTAAACAAATTTCTAAACAACTTTTGAAACGTTTTAACTTAGTCGTTAGTTGACTAAGGTTGATACTACTTATGAACTTCTTTAATGAAAGTTATGTTACTTAAGAAATATTTTATTTGAAATGGTATAATCTATAGTTAAAATCAAGTAAAATTAGATGGGTGTTACAAGTTGGTAATCAGAGCTTAAGGTTGTCAACAAAGTGTTCGGTTCAAGCTTGATCGATCGTCCGGTAAGAATTAACTTATTATGCTAGGAGATTATGTCTTATGTAAGGACTAAGAAACGAATTGTTATGCATGGGAAGAGCGTGCTAACACACTCAAACCCGGAAAATGCATTAAATGTGAACGGTTAAAGCAAGTTAGGAACTTGGCTAAACCAAAACAAACAAAGCAATGTCATGAATGAAATGTTTAACGTTTGATGTGGACATTTCAGTTTCAAGATGTCGAAAGGGAGCAATAATGATCCGGTGCCGACAAGCACCGAACAAATGAAAGAAATAATTGCCGAGGAAGTAGGAAAGGCAATTGAAAGCAGTCTATCCGGGTTTATAGACAAGATTCAAGGTACGGTGTTGTCACTCGTAGAAGAACGAGTTAAAAGGTTGGAGGATACGGTCGACCTTATGAAAGACAAAACTGGAGAACGTAAAGGGTGCTCATATAAGGAATTCATGGCGTGTAAACCTTCAATCTATAACGGGGAAGTCGACCCGATAATTTGCCAAAGATGGTTGGGCGACATTGAAGGGGTGTTTGAAAGGACCCATTGCGACGAAAGCGACTTCGTTGCTTACGGAATGGGTCAGTTAAGAGGACAAGCCAAGGATTGGTGGGATAACAAAAAGAATGAAATAGGGGCTGAAGCGGCAAGGACCATGACATGGGAAGAGTTTAAGACACCATTTCTTAAACATCATAGTCCCAAAGCAGTCGTTAACAAAATCAAGGAAGAGTTCATGCAACTTAGGCATAAGGGTGAAACCATAGACAAGATCACGGCGATGTTTATGGATAAGATGAAGTTTAGTAGTGAATTGGTGACGAACGAAGAACAGAAAATATACTACTACTACAATATGTTGAGCGCTGAATATAGGGAGTTTATGACTCCTTCAAAATACGAGACCCTTACCGAAATCATTAAAGTTGCTCAGGAACAGGAAATCGAGTTGAAGAGGCAAGTCGAAAGAGGTGAGCGAAGGGCACATGATGTGAATCCAAGCCCTACAAAGAAAGCCCGAACTGGAGAATCGGGAAAGAAGGTGGATGCTAAAGGTGGGTCGCCAAGTTGTAAAGTGTGCGGGAAGGGACACAAAGGGGAATGTCGGTTCAAAGACAAGCCATGCCCCATATGTAATAAGACGGGGCACACGGCCTCACTATGCCCGGGAAAAGTCTCTGTTTGCAACAAATGTTATCAACCCGGCCACAAAAAGTCCGAATGTCCGGACTTAGTTGGAAAGAGAGATGTTAAAGAGTCTCCAACAGAAGCTCCCAAAGCGAAGGCTAGGTCCTTCCAACTTACCGCGGCTGAAGCGAAGACAGAACCCGATGTGGTTTCAGGTATATTCATAATTAACTCAATTCCAGCACGTGTATTGTTTGATACGGGTGCGAATAAATCCTTCATTTCGCATGGATTTATTCGACATCCTTCATTTGTAGTGACGAAATTACCTGTGCCCTTAGAAGTTGAAATAGGGGACAATAAAAGCTTTATAGTTTGTGATGTTTGTCGAGGCTGCAGATTAAGCATTGACGATGAGGAATACTTGATAGACCTAATCCCGATGTCAATGGGGGAATTTCAAGTAGTCGTTGGGATGGATTGGCTAGCCCAGCACCATGCAAAAGTCGTGTGTTTTCGTAAAGAGATAAAACTAACATCTCCGAGCGGGAAACACGTCACCATTTATGGCGAGAAAGGAGGTAACCCCATAGTGTGGTCAATGTTGAAAGCTCACAAGCTTATGAAGCGAGGATGCAAGGCGTTCATGATATACGCAAATGAGCCCGAGAAAGAATCACGGAAGATTGAAGATGTACCGGTAGTACGAGATTATGGAGATGTGTTTCCGGAGGATTTACCAGGGATACCGCCTGAACGGGAAGTAGAGTTCGGGATCGAATTGATTCCGGGCGCAAAACCCGTAGCAAAAGCCCCGTACCGACTCGCGCCGTCGGAATTACAAGAGTTGATGTCCCAAATTCAAGACCTGCTTGACAAAGGATTTATAAGGCCGAGTGTGTCTCCTTGGGGCGCACCGGTACTGTTCGTGAGAAAGAAAGACGGGTGCATGCGGATGTGTATCGATTACCGGGAGTTAAACAAACTCACGGTAAAGAACCGATACCCGCTTCCGAGGATAGATGATTTATTCGACCAATTACAAGGTGCGAACTGGTTTTCAAAAATTGACCTTAGATCTGGGTATCACCAACTAAAGGTCAAAGAAGAAGATGTACCGAAGACGGCTTTTCGCACGAGATACGGACACTACGAATTCCTCGTGATGTCATTTGGGCTAACAAATGCACCCGCGGCTTTCATGGACCTCATGAACCGGGTTTGCAAGCCAATGTTGGATAAGTCGGTCATCGTGTTTATCGATGATATTTTGGTATATTCAAAAAGTGAAGTTGAACACGCACACCACTTGCAAGAAGTGTTAGAGACACTTAGACGAGAAAGGCTGTATGCGAAATTCTCTAAGTGTGCCTTTTGGTTACGAGAGGTACAATTCCTTGGCCACGTCATAAGTGCCGACGGAGTATTGGTGGATCCGTTAAAGATTGAGGCCGTGTCAAAATGGAATTCTCCGAAGAACCCTTCGGAAATTAGGAGCTTTTTGGGGTTCGCGGGATACTATAGGAGATTCATTCAAGATTTCTCCAAGATTGCGACACCGCTAACAAAGCTAACTCGGAAGAAAGAAAAGTTCATTTGGGGTGTCGACCAAGAAAAAGCATTTCAAACGTTAAAAGAGAGGTTAACTCAAGCTCCGGTACTGACATTTCCGGACGGAGTCGAAGACATGGTGGTTTATTCGGATGCTTCACTATTGGGGCTCGGATGCGTGTTGATGCAACGGGGCAAGGTAATAGCCTATGCCTCGAGGCAATTAAAGATACACGAGAAGAAATATCCCACGCACGATCTCGAGTTGGCTGCGGTGGTATTTGCATTAAAAATATGGAGGCACTACTTGTATGGGGTAAAGTGCACCATATTCACCGACCACAAGAGCTTGAAATACTTCTTCGATCAGAAGGAGTTAAATATGCGACAAAGGCGATGGCTAGAAACAGTGAAAGATTTTGACTGTGAAATACACTACCACCCCGGAAAGGCTAATGTGGTGGCGGATGCTCTGAGCAGAAAAGCGGGCTATGTCCCAATACGAGTAAGATCGATGCAACTCGTGGTGACCTCGGGTATACTTGAACGTATTCGAGAGGCGCAATTAGAAGCAATGAAAGAAGAGAATTGGAAGAAAGAAAGAATAATTGGTCAGTTGAAAGATTTGTCGGATGGGAATAACAGGTTGAAGACTCGATACGGAAGGATATGGGTCCCACATACTTGTGGGGTGAAGGCGCTTCTACTTAATGAAGCTCATAAATCCCGATATTCAATTCATCTGGGTGCGACCAAGATGTACAATGATCTAAAACAAAATTATTGGTGGCCTGGAATGAAGAGGGATGTGGCGAAGTATGTGGAAAAATGCTTGACATGTTTACAAGTCAAGGCGGAGCACTAGAAACCATATGGCAAACTCCAACCGTTAGAAATTCCGGTTTGGAAATGGGAACATATTACAATGGATCTATTAACCAAGTTGCCTAAGACAAATCGTGGTTTCGATGCCATATGGGTAGTGGTGGATAGATTGACAAAAAGTGCTCACTTCATTCCGATCCATGAGACTTATACGTCAGAAAAGATGTCAGAAGTTTACACTAATGAAATAATAGCACGTCATGGGGTGCCGGTTTCCATCGTGTCTGATAGGGATACCCGGTTTACTTCAAATTTCTGGCGAGATTTCCAAGAGCAAATGGGAACCAAATTGTTCATTAGCACTGCGTACCATCCTCAAACAGATGGACAGAGTGAAAGAACGATACAAACATTGGGGGACATGCTACGGGCATGTATAATCGACTTTGGAGGAAGTTGGGATGTTCACCTACCGTTAGTCGAGTTTTCGTATAATAATAGCTACCAATCTAGTATTAAGATGGCACCGTACGAAATGCTTTATGGTAGGAAGTGTCGAACCCCGGTATGTTGGGGTGAAGTGGGTCCACGTGAACTCGCCCACCAAGATATAGTACGAGCCACGAATGAAAAGATCGATATAGTTCGGGCACACTTGAAAGCGGCTCAAGACAGGCAAAAGGCGTATGCTGATAAAAGGAATAGGCCAATCGAATTCCAGGTTGGCGACATGGTCATGCTAAAGGTTTCCCCATGGAAGGGCGTTATTAGATTCAGAAAAAGGGGGAAGCTAAGCCCGAGGTTTATTAGGCCATTTAAAATCATCGGAAGGGTCGGCAAGGTAGCTTACCGCCTTGAGCTACCGGAGGAACTAAGTGGAATTCATAGCATGTTTCACGTGTCACAATTACGAAAGTGCCTAGCAAACGAAACAGCCTATATCCATTACGATGATATCGAAGTGGATAATAGTCTGAATTATGCTGTGAGACCGGTGGAGATTTTAGATCGAAAGGTCAAACACTTACGAAATAGACAAATCGACCAAGTCAAAATCAAATGGGAGCATAGGAAAGGTTCGGACACTACGTGGGAGTCCGAAGAGGAAATGCGACGTCTCCACCCTACATTATTTGGTACGTACCTCGGTTTCGGGGACGAAACCCTTTTTAAGGGGGTGGACTTGTAACACCCCGAAAATATAGAACTTTATATTAGAATTATAAAGTATAAATAATTGAGAATTTACTAACTAGGAATTTTAACCTAGTTAGTTACAAGTCTAGAAATAACTTAAAGTAGGGTTAAAATCAACTAAATTAAATGTTGATCAAAGTGGAGGGGCTTAAGTTGTAAAAATTGAAACTTAATTTTTATTAAACAAATAAAACAAACCAAACACCCCCAAAAAGAGGTGTTTGGTCGTACAAGCAAGGCAGGGGCGATCCCCACTCTTCCAAAACCCTAAAACTTCACTAATCTTGCAAATTGAAGGTTTAATCATAGTTGAAATCGAAATTAAGGCATAAATTACTGATCCTCATCACAAGAGGATTACAAGGAACGGGCGCAGGAGCGTCAAGCGGACAAGCGGGTGGCGAACCACGTTTAAAAGGCCTACTTTGAAGGTACGTAACTTGATTGGTTATATTAAGCGAGTTGTTGATAAGTTTTGTAAATCTTATTATTGAATCGAAATCTGCGTTGAATTTATATTGATTATGGTTGGAATGTGAATTAATAGATTTAGTATAGTCGACGAACCAATTGGTAGTCATCATAAGTGGATGGTTCCACAAGATGAGCCAATGGATCTATTAGTTGTGAAAATTGTAGTTTTAAACGTTCTAGTAGTCGATAATGGCGATAATAATCACAAAGACATTAAACCATGAAATTGGTAAGAAATGCGGGTGATAATAAGCCCCGGATGTTGGGCATAAGGCGCCATAGGTTTATTAGTTAAATGGTAGTAAAATGAGTAAGGTTTGAATGGGTCGAATAATTACATAATGACATATGGTATTTCGGTCCGTAAATAAAATTTTCGGTATGATAATCGTAATAGGCACGTCGGTAATGAATTTACAGACGTATAGGAAAAAGAATCACCTAAAACGGACTTACGAGTCAAAAGATATGCACATTTGAAGTTGAAATCTGAGTTTTCCGGAGCTGGCAGAAAATGCAGCTCAATAAACATAAGCTGCTGGAAAACCTGTCCCCCCGCGCCACGCGGAAGAAGACCCGGCAGGTGCCGCGACACGCGAAGGGTTCTCGCGGCCCGCGTAATACCTCTCGCGGGGCGCGAGCGATGCTGTTCCGGAAATTTTTAATTGTTTTCAATTGTTTTGATGCTAGATTTCAATTATACGTGTTTTATTATTGTCAAAACTAATCCTTGATGTGGTTTTGACATTAGGTGACGTTGGTGAACTTACGGATGGCGATCAAGCGAATGATGAAGAACCGAACACTACATTTTGAAGCTTCCGCAATGTTTTGAATCTTTAATAGACTTTGTGTATGGGTTGTAAACAAATTTCTAAACAACTTTTGAAACGTTTTAACTTAGTCGTTAGTTGACTAAGGTTGATACTACTTATGAACTTCTTTAATGAAAGTTATGTTACTTAAGAAATATTTTATTTGAAATGGTATAATCTATAGTTAAAATCAAGTAAAATTAGATGGGTGTTACATGTGCGCGCGGTCATGTTCTTGCTCTTGGATGTTGTTTATGTTGATCTTTGAATAAAGTTGTAAATTTATCAAACAAAATGCTGTCTTGTGATGTAAACACTTAATCTATGTTTTCAGTTATGCAATGTTATTGGCATTTGAAGTTATTTTTATGAGCATGTAGTATGTTTACCAGTCATATGCAATGAGAACCTTTCATGATCACACCTCGTGCTTCCGCCTTAGAAAGGGGTGTGACATATTGGTATCAGAGCTGCGATTGTAGTGAACCAGGATTCCTTCTCGAGTCTAGACTACAATCTCTAGGATCCTTTCACGAAAACAATTTTTCAACGAGTTTTCATTGCATAAAACTTTCCGCGACATCCACTACCTGAAACTATTTACAAAGAGTCAAGAAAAGACACTACGAGACTTAGGGTGCACTGGAGTAACACTTGACTTTGACTAGAAATTACTTGGAGTAAATTGCACGGATAGTCCCTGTGGTTTTGTGAAATTTCACATTTAGTCCCCAACTTTTTAAAATTACATGTATGCTCCCTGTGGTTTGACGACTTGTTACTCAGATAGTCCCTAACATGGATGGAGGTTAGTTTATGATGTTAAGTGGATGTAAAATTACAAAAATACCCTTACTGTTAAAAAAATAAAATTAAAATACTAAATGTAGACTCCACTATTAGTAAAACCCCACCAAAAGTCCCTTCTCTCTCCTACCTAAAGTCCCTTCTCTCTCCTCTTTCTCTCTCTAAGAAACCTCCGTTGCATCAACACACCAAAGTCATAGCAGCAACACTCAAATTACTTCCAACATATCCATGTTCAACATGCCTACTGATGCACAACCTAGAAAAACTACTAATCTATGTAGAATTAAGTACTTCAAACCTTAATTATTGCCTAAAAACTAGCTGAGTAGATAACAAAACTCCCATTCACCAATCCTTACCATACCTAATCCAAAATTAAACCACCTGATGGATTAAAAAGCTCAAAAACCTTACTAGAAACGTCTGCATCATCAACCCATGCTAAAATGTCAATCCAATGGTTTCCGTTACCGTTAGATTTTTAGGCTTCCGTTCGTCGAAACCAAATAACCTGCAAATTAGGGCTAGAAACGTGACGGAGAAGAACCCCCGGGACTTGTCAGGCGAGTGTTTGTTCGGAAACAGTCACGGCGACGCACATGGTGGCGATTTGCTCCAGTGTAGCCGTGCTGATGCGGCTGGGATTGTGGTAGCGAGGCCGGCAGATTTGGATTGAGCGTCGGTTAGGTATGTATGACGGATCATTGTGTGGAAATGATGGAGGATGAGAGTGTGTTGAGTGTTTTTGAAGGTGCTGCAATGGAGGTTGTTTAGAGAGAGAAAGAGGGGGGAGAACTGGAAGAGGGGGGAGAACTGGAGAAGGGGGTAATGGTGGGGTCTACTTATTTTTAATTTTTATTGTGAATTAATATTAAGGGTGTTTTTGTAATTTTACATCTATTTAACACAAAAACTAACCTTCATCCATGTTAGGGACTATCCAAGTAACAAGTCGTCAAACCACATGGAGCATACATGTAATTTTTAAAAGTTGGGGACTAAAGGTGAAATTTCATAAAACCACAGGGACTATCCGTGCATTTTACTCAAATTACTTGCAACTATGTGAAATAATTGATATATACATATACTAGAAATAGAAAATCTCAGGTACTCGTGACTTTACCTGAAAGCAATGGCCTATCTGAAGGAAGTGATACGAGGATGAAACGAACTGTGCGGACTGTGCAAGGAGTTACATAAGATGCATACATAATTATGGAATCCAGTGCACAGAAACCACAGCAAGTCTTGTCATGTATCAAACAAGAATCCTTTAATACAAGAAAAGGCCGAACGTGAATACCCTCACCCCTCCCCCAGCCTATTAAATACTCTGTTGGAGTAATGATTTAGGGTATAAAGACAAGAACCGCCAATGTGGAGTAAGATATTTTGTCCTTCACATATATTAAACTTGTACTTTGGGGAGATGTAACCCTTATGCATTTTGTTTACTTCGCAAACAATAACGTAACAAGTTGCCCTAATATGTGTAAAGACTTGGTGAATATCTTATGACACATTAGTATCTATCTATTTGTGCATGCTTGTTGCTGTATGAATTGATTTATACATTTGGCGGATTGTTTGATGTCACATATGTGGTATATGCCTGTGTATATATACTACTACTGTCTCGTATGACGATATCAAACAAATGTCTAACCCTGTTGTGTTATGTTCCGACAGAACGTGGCATCTAGAAGAGCTGTGACCAATCAAGGTTCCGATCAACCCCCTCCTCCTCTTCTGCCGAGGACTGCTGAAGAACTGAACGCCCTACTGGAGGAAAGGATCTCCGCAACTATCGCCCAATACGAGGCGAACCGCACCGAACAAAGTGGAGGACCCAGCAATGCTAGACGTAATAGGCAGGGAGACACATCTGGAGGAAGCACAGCTCAAGGCTGCACTTTCAAGTAGTTTCTCGACTGCAAGCCGCTGAACTACGACGGCACTGGAGGTGCAGTAGCGTTTGTACGCTGGACGGAGAAGACTGATGCCACTATCCGTATGAGCAAGTGTACAGCGGATCAGCAAGTCACTTTTGCTATGGGGTTGTTTGTTGATGAAGCTTTGACTTGGTGGAATTTGCAAGTCCAGACTCTGGGTGATGATGCCGCGTATGGCATGACGTGGGATGAACTAAAGGAACGTATGAGAGAAAAGTATTGCTCACGTGCTGAACTCCAAAGGTTGGAGACTGAGTTCTGGCACTTGACCATGGAAGGTGCTGACATTGCTGGTTATACTCGAAGGTTCCACGATTTGTCGAGAGTGATCCCCTACATGGTGACTCCCGAATTTAAGCGCGTTGAACGCTACATTTGGGGATTGGCCTCAGAATTTCGCAGCATGGTAACTTCGGCCAAACCTCAAACGATCACTGAGGCTGTAACTTTGGCTGTCAGCCTTACTGAAGATGCTGTTCGCATGAAGAAGTTATCACTGAATCCTACTAAGAAGACCGAGACGCATGCTGAGTCGTCCGGTGATAAGAAAAGGAAGCATGCGAACCTGAATCAAACAACACGTAACAACAAGGGTTCCAACAATAAGAAACAAGACCCCAACCCGCCTCAGGAGGCGAAAACTCTTGCAACCATGAATGACGCTCCTGCCAAAAGATACCTGGGCACTCTGCCCATTTGCAACCAGTGCAAGCGTCATCACGAAGGAGTTTGTCGCATTCCAAAATGTGACAAGTGTGGAAAACTGGGTCACCATACTGAGGACTATTGGGGAAAAGGAAGGATCGGGAATGGAAACCGCAACGGTGCTGGTAATAGAAACAATGGTGGAAATGGAAATGGCAATGGTAACCGGAATGGTAATGGAGCTGGGCAGGGCCAAGGATGCTTTGGTTGTGGAAGCAAGGATCATTTCATAAAAGATTGCCCAAGGGGAAACAACACTCAGGCTCGGGCATTTGTGATTGGAGCAAAGAACGCACGCGAGGACCCTAATGTGGTCACCGGTACGTTTCTCATTAACAATCACTTTGCATCCATACTATTTGACACTGTTGCCGATTATAGCTTCATGTCTGTGGAATTTAAACGTATGCTTGGAATAGAATCTAGTAGATTAGATATTCCTTACTTCATAGAACTAGCCAATGGTAAACTCGTTGAATCGAGCGAAGTCGTTAGAGGTTTCACATTAGAACTTGGTGAGCGAAGATTTAGCATCAACCTCTTACCTATTAAATTGGGTAGCTTCGATGTAGTGGTCGGAATGGACTGGTTGTCCAAGAGCAAAGCCGAAGTTGTTTGTCACGAGAAAATCATTCGCATCCCTCTAGCGAACGATGAAACTTTCATCATACATGAAGAAAAACGAGACGCGCCTCTACTAATCATCAGTTATATGAAGGCGCAGAAGTATCTAAGGAAAGGATGTGTTGCTTTCCTGGCACACGTTGTAGATAAGAAGGCTGAGGAGCCGAAACTCGAAGATATTCCTGTGGTGAAGGAATTCCCTGATGTCTTTCCTAAAGATCAGCCATGACTACCTCCGCAACGACAAGTCGAATTCCATATAGACTTGGTTCCAGGAGCCGCTCCTGTAGCCAAGGCACCCTATCGGCTTGCACCATCCGAAATGCAAGAATTATCTACACAACTCCAGGAGTTGTTGGATAAAGGATTCAGAAGGCCAAGCTTCTCGCCTTGGGGAGCTCCAATATTGTTCGTAAAGAAGAAGGATGGAACATTACGGATGTGTATCAATTATAGAGAATTGAATAAGCTCACTATCAAGAATCGGTACCCACTACCGAGGATTGATGACTTATTTGATCAGTTGCAAGGATCGAGCTACTATTCCAAGATCGACCTTCGATCTGGATACCATCAGTTAAGGATTCAAGAGGAAAGCGTACCAAAGACTGCATTCCGAACACGTTATGGGCATTACGAGTTCCTTGTGATGCCATTCGGACTGACAAACGCGCCAGCGGTATTTATGGATCTGATGAACCGCGTATGCAAACCATATCTTGATAAATTCGTGATTGTATTTATCGATGATATCCTGATTTACTCGCGAATGAGAGAAGAACATGAGCAACACCTCAGGACCATTTTGGAACTACTGAAGAAAGAGAAACTTTATGCGAAATTCTCCAAGTGCGAATTTTGGATTCGCGAAGTACAGTTTCTTGGTCACGTTGTGAACGAGATGGGCATTCATGTAGACCCATCCAAGATTGAAGCAATAAAGAATTGGGAAGCCCCCAAAACCCCGACTGAAGTTCGACAATTTTTGGGCTTAGCGGGCTACTACCGACGGTTTATTGAGAATTTCTCCAAGATAGCTCAACCGCTGACTACCCTTACGCAGAAAGGCAAGAAGTACGACTGGGGTGATAAGCAGGAAGAAGCCTTTTAACTACTTAAAAATAAGCTATGCGATGCACCAATACTATCCTTACCCGAAGGCACTGAAGACTTCGTGGTATACTGCGACGCTTCACGTCAAGGTTTGGGCTGTGTGCTCATGCAACGCCAAAAAGTCATCGCTTACGCTTCAAGACAGTTGAAGGTACATGAAAGGAATTATACCATGCACGACTTGGAGCTAGGCGCGGTGGTATTCGCCTTGAAGATCTGGCGACACTATTTATATGGTACTCGATGTAAAATTTTCACAGATCACAAAAGCCTACAACACATATTTGATCAGAAGGAATTAAACATGCGTCAGCGACGATGGGTCGAGCCGTTGAACGACTATGACTGTGAAATTAAGTACCATCCTGGAAAGGCAAACGTTGTAGCAGACGCGTTAAGCCGAAAGGAAAGGGTTAAGACCCTAAGGGTTCGAGCATTGGAAATGACTATTCGAACGAACCTTACTGCACGCATTCATGATGCACAACAAGAAGCCCTTAAGATGGAGAATCATAGAGCTGAATACCTCCGAGGTATGCTGAAGAATTTGGTGCCAAACA
Source organism: Helianthus tuberosus (assembly GCA_030545235.1). Taxonomy (NCBI): domain Eukaryota; kingdom Viridiplantae; phylum Streptophyta; class Magnoliopsida; order Asterales; family Asteraceae; genus Helianthus; species Helianthus tuberosus. The sequence continues at coordinate 3,129,148 of CM060376.1, read as the reverse complement.
AAGAGGGAACCTTGTGCTTTAAGGGACGTATTTGGGTTCTGCTCTATGGCGGTATTCGAGAAGTCATCCTTAATGAAGCTCATAAGTCGAGATACTCGATCCATCCAGGATCGGACAAAATGTATCAAGATTTGAAGGATTACTATTGGTGGCCGAGACTCAAAAGTGATGTTGCTATATATGTTGGAAAATGCCTAACATGTGCTAAGGTTAAGGCTGAATATCAGAAACCATCTGGCCTACTACAACAACCAGAGATACCCATGTGGAAGTGGGAGCAAATCTCGATGGACTTCATAACAAAATTACCCAGGACCCCTAGAGGGCATGATATGATATGGGTGATAGTTGATCGATTAACAAAGTCTGCGCATTTCCTACCGATCCGAGAGAAGGATAGCACTGGAAAGCTTGCTGAGTTGTACTTGAAGGAAATCGTGGCACGTCATGGAGTGCCTATCTCAATTATTTCAGACAGAGATGGACGTTTTGTCTCAAGGATCTGGCAATCCTTTCAGGAAGCCTTTGGATCTTAGCTAGATCTAAGCACAGCCTTCCATCCGCAAACAGATGGTCAGAGCGAACGGACCATACAAATGTTGGAAGATATGCTTCGCGCATGTGTTATGGATCTAGGCGGCAGCTGGGATACTCACCTACCATTAGTTGAGTTTTCCTACAATAACAGTTATCATACGAGCATAAAAGCCGCTCCGTTCGAAGCTCTGTACGGCCGCAAGTGCCGCTCACCCTTATGTTGGGCAGACGATGGAGATAAACGTGTGGTTGGTCCTGAACTTGTGCAAGAGAAAACCAATAAGATTATGCAGATCCGAGAGCGCATCAAGGCGGCTCGAGATCGATAAAAGAGCTACGCTGATCGTAGACGAAAACCCTTAGAATTCGAGGTGGGAGACAAAGTTTTGTTGAAGGTCTCACCTTGGAAGGGCGTAGTAAGATTCGAAAAACGTGGGAAGCTGAATCCCCGATACATCGGCCCGTTCAAGATTTTGGAAAGAATTGGTACCGTGGCATACAAGTTGGAATTACCGGAAGAACTTAACTGAGTACATGATACGTTTCATGTATCCAACCTCAAGAAGAGTCCAACCCAAGAAACAGTGATCATCCCTGCGGATGATGTGCATATTGACGACACCCTCTGATTTACAGAACAACCCGTTGAGGTTACAGAATGGAAAGTCAACAAGACCCGAAGGAGTAGTGTCAAACTTGTCAAAGTACGTTGGAACTCTAAGCACGGACCCGAGTACACGTGGGAACGTGAAGACCAGTTTAGAGAAAAGTACCCCCACCTGTTCAAGAAAACTCCTGTGAGAGTTAGATCAGCCTGAATTTCGGGACGAAATTCTTTTAACGGGGGGGGGGGGGGGGACTGTGACAACTGGCACCAAACCGGTAATTTCCGTACAATTTAATTAATATTAAATATATGCAGTTATGTGCTTAAATGTCAACATTATCTGATTGCATACTGAACATGTGAATTCATGCACGTTTTATAGTACAAAAATTGCTTTATGCATTAATGATAGCGTTGCGTCAGAAATACTAGTAAACTCACCGGTAAGACACATTGTGTCAACAATTCTGCAGAAAGCAGTCAGACAATAGAATTGGAGCCTAGGTGTAGGTCCAACGTCAAAAATACATTAAAACCCAAGAGTATATACAAGGGTTAAAATATAGACTTTCCAGAAGATAGAATATGCACTAAAAAGCACCCGAAAAGCACTTTAAATGCAGAATTCTGCACAAATAAGCTATAATTAGCTTTTTAACACATAAATATCATGCAGAATTCATGTTTTATTATCCAGAATACCCTCCTGAGTGTTGGGAATTAAAAGGGTTACAAAAGGGTACTTAAAGGACACTAAACGGTGCAATTTAGCACTTTAACGAACCGGTATTTAACCGAACAACCGGACATTACCCGGAACATCAAAATATTACTAGAAGCATTGTTTTAATGTTTCTGAACTAGTTATGGTCCCCAAACACCACAACACCTCTTATGACATAATAACACATCAAGTCCCTAAACTTTACACTTGTAAACTAACTTATTTATGAAATTAGAAATTGGAAGTTACACTTTACCCCCCCCCCCATATTATTTACGGTCACATGGGGGTGACCCCACCACAATCTTGCCAAGATCTCACAAAATCCCATTTGATATTACTTGGATCCACTTAGATATGATGTGATCTTGTAAGATTCACTAGAGATATGATCTTGTACTATAAAAACACTTCACCTCCTTCATTCCCTCATACACTTCACACCATCAACCTTCTTCTCTCCCTCTCCTTGGCTCACGGCCGAAACCCACCCAAGAACCACCACCTCTTTCATCCATTCATCCTCTATTTCAAGTTCATTTAAAGGTGCTAGAAGGTGTCTAACAAAGTGTGGAGCTTGTGAATCTTGAAGGACTTTCTCCATTTGCTATTATCCTTCATTTTTGTCATCCTCATCTTCAAGTGTTCTTCCCTAGCCCTTGTGCTAGTTGTAAGCTTCTTATCACTTGTTTACTTCTATTTTGATGGTTAAAAGATGATGAATATTGATTATCACAAGAACACAAAAGAACATGATCATGATACTTTAACATAAGCTTAAATACATAAGAATACATATAAATGATGATGATTTGCTTCTTGGTAAACGATGATTTGTGTTAGTGATGTTAGACACCATAAGAAACCTACTAGATTGTGATTAAACACATGATCTAGTAAGTTAAAGTGGTGATCTTGTGAAAAACCAAGATCATCATGCTTTATGTCTTCATGAACTTGAATGATGAAATTGATGTTCATATGAAAAGATGATTTAAACAAAATACAAATCTTGTGCATTGATGATTACAAAAATAATTTTCTCAAGAAACCAAGTTTATTTACAAGATTTACAAAGTCATGGTTTCTAAGTAAACTAATCATATTTTTAGTGTTTGAACAAGACTAAGAACATGATTGTAACATGAAAAATACAAAAGAAATATTTTTTGAAAAATCATCTTACAAGTTGTAAATGACTAAATCTTTTAATAAAGTGATTTACAAACAAATAACCATGTTTTTAAGGGTAACTAAACCTACTAAATAACATGGTAAGTTACTACAAGTTTTTACAAAACTTCAAGTTCATGATGTAGTGTAATTTACTTGATTTTGACACTCGGTAAGTGTTAAATGAGTTGATGATTGTTGTGATGATTTTAAAAGAAAATAAACACATGTTTTGAAAACATGAGAAACCTCCATTTTTAGGGGAAACCATGTCAAAATTTCTATAAATTTTGACACTTAGAAAAATATAAGTTTTGGTGAAACTTATTCCCTAAAAATTCACCTAAAAACATTTACCAAGGTTTCCCTAATCTTTATGTAAACTTTAAGTTAAGAAATGATGATTTCTTCAAGATAAAAAAATTGATATTAAGTATGTATATTTATGAGGAATATATATATATATATATATATATATATATATTGATCACCAAATTTTGTGCTAAGTGTATGTAGTATGTGTTATATGTAATAGTGTGTTAAGACTTGAAAATACACTAAGTACTCCTAAGGAGTAAAAATACAAAATACACATACAACATGCTTAGACAAATACAAGAAAATATATTTATAAAAATATATTACTTGATAGATTATGTAACTTGGGCGAGTTACGAACTAAAATGAAGTTTTGGACGAAAATACATAACTCGGGTGAAAAATACAAGATACTTATATTTATTTTTGAGAAAATAATATAAGTAAGATACATAGTTAAAAATATAAGTTATTTTTAACAACAAAGAACAAATACATAAAAGATTGTGACTTGTACTTGTGCGATACAAGTCTAGTGACTAACATTAATAAAACACGTATAGGTCACGACGCTAAATAAGCAAATTCGGTGAAGTTTACGGCGCAAGAAACGCAAAGTTGTGAGTTCATGCTCCCCATTTTCTTTTAACTGTTTTCAGTTTTATAACTTTGGGGGTGAAGTACATGTTACTAAATGTTTACAGAAAAGTGAGATTATGTCCCCACTTTTAATCTTTTACATACTTTTAAACTTGGGGAAAATACATGTGTTATGGTATGATGGATACAAGAACAAGGAATGATACTAGAAATAGTGTCACGAATAGGGTACCAGAAGCACCATTAATCGTGTACATACTAAGACCGCAGAACAAAAGGTTAGATCTAATGGGTTTTCGGGCAGCCACACTCTTGGTGAAAACTAGTACCAAGTAGTGCTTTTGTGTCTCAGTCGTGAATCGACAACTAGAAAAATGCCTATGGTTTGGATGCTTCCTATGTCGTGTCACATGTTAATAGCCTTGCAACCCATTAACAATCTCGATACATACAGGAATACTTGATTTATACAAATTACATACCATGTTTTTATACAAAGTATACAAACGTTCAATACAAAAACTGCATGAATTCACACCAACATTATGTTGACGATTTTCCAAAAACTCACATGTATTTCGGGTAACTAAAGTGGATGTGCGCGCGGTCATGCTCTTGCTCTTGGATGTTGTTTATGTTGATCTTTGAATAAAGTTGTAAACTTATCAAATAAAATGCTGTCTTGTGATGTAAATACTTAATCTATGTTTTCAGTTATGCAATGTTATTGGCATTTGAAGTTATTTTTACGAGCATGTAGTATGTTTACCATTCGTATGCAATGAGAACCTTTCATGATCACACCTCGTGCTTCCGCCTTAGAAAGGGGTGTGACAAGTAATCTCCTTTTTGTAAACTGTTTTTACAAAACCTTAAATATTTTACAATGTGATTAAGCAGTGATTGAGTCTTTGTAATTCTTCAATTACTGCCGGTATTATGGGGTTTTGTATACATTACTTGATAACCTTCACAATTGGACAACGGGTTAGCCAATGTGTGATATGACCATAGCCACAGATACAGTCGAGTGGCAAGTACTGAATGAGTAATTGTGTAGATATAAACATCGTAATCGCTCTCAATACTGTGTTAATTGATAAAACTCTTCTTGATTAAACTGGGATTCACTCACCAGTATTTCCCACTGACAAAATGTTTTTAAACGCGTTTCAGGTAACAAAATGTGAAAGCCAACTAGAAGCCAGCTGGACAACACTGAAGTCTTGGAAAAAGTGGCTATAAAAGTTACCTAAATAAAAGAAGATGTTTTATTCAATAAAATAGGGATTTTCCCTATAAAAATGTTTGTAATGAAAACTTGGGTTTTATCCCAATATGTTTAATATTATAAAAGTGTGGTATTTACTCTGATAAAATATTTCCTAACTACGGTCCTGATGTAAATTTCGTTGCCAAAATAATAAACACCGATACCACCAAAACTGGGTTCGCGGCCGCCCGTTCCCGGGACAGATAAGGGGGCGGGGGTTGCGACATTACCCGTCCAAGTTGGTCAACCCACACCCTACCGTGGTTACCAATCAAAAATCAGTTTCACAATCAATCAAGTCACGTATTTTACACAGTTTGCATCTATCACAAGATCACCGTATATCACACATCAAGTACTCAATCCTCGTATATGTCCAAATCCCATGTGCAAGTCTCATAATAACATTTAACAGATGAATTGGCTACCCACACGTGTCAAGTCAAGACCCTCATTTCTAGTTAACATTATTATCATGTAACATGTAACACCCGTCTCATTTATATAAGAATTTAATACAAAATAAGCAGTTTTAAACCAAAACCTTTGATTAATATTAAATACCAAACGAAAGTTTTCATAAAGCTAGCCTTCTAGTTAACAACTACTAGTTTTAACAACCCAAAAACAAATATTTAAGTGTCTACAATATAAACATTGTCTTTAACAAAGTTAACTAATCGCGGAAGCTTCAAAAGATTGTGTTCGGTTCTTGAAAAGATGCTTGATCGCCATCCGGATTAAGTCCATCATCGCCTATAGCCAAAACCACACAAAAGATTAGTTTTGACACCTTAAATATAAGTCTGGTTAAGTTCCATGCTCAAAACAAGGCCAAAACAACAAAATCCATCCATCCTGGACGGTCGCGCCGCGCGACGGATACCACCTACGGTGGTCGCGTGACGCCAGCCCCGTCGCGTCGCGCGATGGGTTTAGTGTTTGGCTGTGGCGTAGCGCCACGGCGTGATTTCGACAGACTGTTGCTTGTTGGAGCTGTATATCAGCCCAACACCTAATTTTTAACATTTTAAACTTTAAATCAACATAACTTTTGACTCGAAAGTCCGTTTTAGGTGATTCTTTTTCCTACATGGCTGTAATTTAATTACCGACGCATCTATAATGTTTATCATACCGAAAATTTTGTTTACGGACCGAATGATTAAAATCACTATGCATTTATTCGACCCGTTAAAGTTACACTTATTTTTCTATCTTTTCAATAGTAAACATAAGGCGCTTTTTACCCAACTTCCGGGGCTTATTATCACCGGCATTTCATCATCCATCTTATGGCTTCATGCTCGTATGATTGTAACCACCTATGCTAACTATTAAATAACTTTGACGCTACCAATACACCATTATTCAACCCGTTTGGCTCATCTACGGAATCCTCCATTATGATGACTACCAAACGAGTTCTAACCAATTCTTGACCTATTATTCCATATAGCGAACATTGTCACTTCAATCAACATAACCTTTATTCTACAACTCAACTATACATATGCTAATTATCAAAACTTACTCAATGTAACGAATCAAGTTACATACCTTCAAAGTACGCCCTTCAAACGCAAGTCGCCACCGGCTTGTCCACTCGACGCTCCGGTGTCCTTCCCTATAGAGTCCAAATCATAACATGTTTAGAACTCTTTTTAAATCATATGTCGTACAATTTGCCAAAACATAACAATTATGCGGTTAAACTTTAAATTTCAGTTTTAAGCCTTCTTTGAGGCAATTATACAAACACTTTAAGGGCAGCAATTTACATGATGTATTAGCAAGTTCATAACTTGTCATATAGCCCTATATTTTCATCAATCAACTACCTTACATGAATATTAGCCTCTAGGATTCTGAAATTGCTTCATACATGTCAAATTTCACTATAACCACCCCCAATTTCCTAGGGTTTATCAAGTTCTACTCCACCCACTAACCACCTACAATGGTGTTCATGAGCTTTGCTAAAATTAAGTATGATTTCAACATGTATTTTTCTAGGGTTTACTCCTAGACACTTCAATGTTCCTATTTCACCTACATATCATTCATGCATCCACAGATTTCGAATTCCCTAAATTCATGAGAATATCAAGTAGAGAATTTTTATCAAATTTTACATACCTTATGATCTCCTTGCAATGGGGATCACTAATCTATGCTCGATTTTCGTTTTGGACTTGATTTGAACCTTCAAATTGGAGGTTTTGACAAGAACTAGGGTTTTGGGGAGCTTGGGATCGCCCCCTGCTTCTGATCGATCTCAGCAACACACACAAGTGTGTTTTGAGTTTAATTTTTTTTGTTTTATTAATATTAGTTTTCATTTAAACACTTTGGCCCCTCAACTTTCATTCTTTATTTGTTTTAACTCTTTAACTACTCACAACTCATCATCTAACTAGGTTAATATCATTCCTAGTTAGTTTATTTTTTTTCTTATTTATTCACAACATTATTGTATTATAAGAATTTGTATTTTCGGGGTGTTACAAGTCCACCCCCTTAAAAAGGGTTTCGTCCCCGAAACCAGAGTACATATCGAATAGTGTAGGGTAGAGACGTCGCATCTCCTCTTCGGACTCCCATGTAGTGTCCGAACCTTTCCTATGCTCCCACTTGATCTTGACTTGATCGATTTGTTTATTTCGCAAGTGCTTAACCTTTCGATCTAAAATCTCCTATGGCCTTACCGCATAATTCAGGCTATCATCCACCTCGATATCGTCGTAATGGATATAAGTTGTTTCCTCTGCTAGACATTTTCGTAGATGTGATACATGAAATGTGCCATGTATTCCACTCAACTCTTCCGGTAGCTCGAGGCGATAGGCTACCTTGCCAACCCGTTCAATGATTTTAAATGGCCCAATAAACCTCGGGCTTAGTTTCCCTCTCTTTCTGAACCTGATAACGCCCTTCCATGGGGAAACCTTTAACATAACCATGTCACCTATCTGAAATTCAATCATTCTTCGTCTTTTATCGGAATAAGACTTTTGCCTATCTTGGGCTGCTTTCAAATGGGCTCGTACCACTTCAATTTTCTCATTAGTGGCTTGGACAACATCTTTATGGGCCAGTTCACGTGGTCCCACCTCACCCCAACACACCGGGGTTCTACATTTCCTACCATATAGCTTCTCGTAAGGTGCCATGCCAATGCTCGAATGGTAACTATTGTTATACGAAAATTCGGCCAACGGTAGATAGACATCCCAACTTCCGCCGAAGTCGATGATACATGCCCGTAACATATCCTCTAGCGTCTGTATTGTTCTTTCACTCTGCCCATCCGTCTGAGGATGGTAGGCGGTGCTAATGAAAAGTTTCGTTCCCATTTGTTCTTGAAAATCTCGCCAAAAGTTTGAAGTAAACCGGGTATCTCTATCCGACATAATAGATACCGGTACTCCGTGACGTGTCACTATTTCGTTTGTATATACCTCGGACATCTTTTCCGAAGTATATGTCTCGCGTATAGGAATAAAATGAGCACTCTTCGTTAGTCTATCCACAATCACCCATATAGCGTCGAATCCCCGAATCGTTTTAGGTAGTTTGATCAATAGGTCCATAGTGATATGTTCCCATTTCCAAACCGGGATCTCCAAAGGTTGCAGTTTTCCATATGGTTTCTGGTGTTCCGCTTTGACTTGTAAACAAGTCAAGCACTTCTCCACGTATTTTACTACATCCCTCTTCATTCCGGGCCACCAATAATTTTGTTTCAGATCAATGTACATCTTGGTCACACCCGGATGAATAGAATATCGGGATTTATGAGCTTCATCGAGTAGAAGCGTCTTTACCCCACAAGAATTTGGAACCCATATTCTTCCAGATTGAGTCTTCAACCCGTCCTTTCCATCCGACAAATCTTTTAACTGTCCGGTTATTCTTTCCTTCTTCCAGTTCTCCTCTTTCACTGCTTCTACTTGCGCTTCTCGGATACGTTCAACTATGCCCGAGGTCACAACAAGCTGCATCGACCTTACTCGTATTGGGACATAATCCTCTTTTCTGCTCAGGGCATCCGCCACCACATTTGCCTTTCCGGGGTGGTAATGTATTTCACAGTCAAAATCTTTCACCGTTTCTAACCATCGCCTTTATCGCATATTTAGCTCCTTCTGATCGAAGAAATATTTTAAGCTCTTGTGATCGGTGAATATGGTGCACTTTACCCCATATAAATAGTGCCTCCATATTTTTAACGCAAACACCACTGCAGCCAATTCAAGGTCGTGCGTGGGATATTTCTTTTCATGTATTTTCAGTTGCCTCGAGGCATAAGTTATAACTTTGCCCCGTTGCATCAAAACGCATCCGAGCCCCGATAGTGAGGCATCCGAATAAACCACCAAGTCTTCGACCCCGTCCGGCAATGTTAATACCGGAGCTTGAGTTAACTTCTCTTTTAGCGTTTGAAACGCTCTTTCTTGTTCGGCACCCCAAATGAACTTTTTCTCTTTTCGGGTTAACTTAGTTAGCGGCGACGCAATCTTGGAGAAATCTTGAATGAATCTCCTATAGTATCCCGCAAGCCCTAAGAAGCTTCTAATTTCCGAAGGATTCTTCGGAGGGCTCTATTTTGACACGGCCTCTATCTTTGAAGGATCTACCAATATTCCATCGGCGCTTATGATGTGGCCAAGGAATTGCACATCTCGCAACCAGAAGACGCATTTTGAGAATTTCGCATACAACCTTTCTTGCCTGAGTGTCTCTAACACCTCTTGTAAGTGGCGTGCATGTTCTGCTTCACTTTTCGAGTATACCAGAATATCGTCAATAAACACGATTACCGATTTATCCAGCATCGTCTTGCAAACCCGATTCATGAGATCCATGAAAGCCGCGGGTGCATTGGTCAGCCCGAATGACATCACGAGGAACTCGTAATGTCCATATCTCGTGCGGAAAGCCGTCTTCGGTACATACTCCTCCTTGACTCTTAGTTGGTGATACCCCGATCTAAGGTCAATTTTTGAAAACCAGTTCGCACCTTGTAATTGGTCTAATAGATCGTCTATTCTCGGAAGTGGGTATCGATTCTTTACCATGAGTTTATTTAACTCACAATAATCGATACACATGCGCATGCTTCCGTCCTTTTTTTTCACGAATAGCACGGGCGCGCCCCAAGGAGACACACTCGGCCTTATGAATCCTTTATCGAGCAAGTCTTGAATCTGCGACATTAATTCTTGTAATTCCGATGGTGCAAGTCGGTATGGTGCTTTTGCTACGGGTTTCGCGCCCGGAACTAATTCAATTCCAAACTCTACCTGCCGTTCTGGCGACATTCCCGGTAAATCATCCGGAAATACTTCTTCAAAGTCACGTACCACTGGTATGTCTCCAATCTTCAGTAATTCTTTCTTGGACTCATTCGCGTATATTATAAATGCTTTACATCCATGTCTCATGAGCTTGTGAGCTTTCATCGTCGAGCATATTATAGGATTGCCTCCCTTTTCGCCATAGATTGTGACGTGTTTTCCGCTCGGAGATGTTAGCTTTATCTCCTTACGGAAGCACACAACCTTTGCATGGTGTCGAGATAGCCAATCCATCCCTACAACCACTTGAAACTCTCCCACAGACATCGGAATTAGATCTATCAAGTATTCCTCATCATCAATACTTAATTTGCAACTTTGACAGACATCACACACTATGAAACTTTTATTATCTCCTATCTCAACCTCTAAAGGCATAGGTAATTTTGTCAATACAAATGAAGGATGTCGAATAAATCCATGTGAAATAAAGGATTTATTCGCACCCATATCAAATAATACACGTGCAGGGATCGAGTTTATTGCGAATATACCTGAGACCACATCGGGTTCTGTCTTTGCTTCAACTGCTGTAAGTTGGAAGGATCTAGCCTTCGCCTTTGGAGCTTCTGTTGAAGATTCTTTAACGTCTCTCTTTCCAACTAAGTCTGGGCATTCGGACTTTTTGTGGTTGGGCTGATAACGTTTGTAGCAAACCGAGACTTTACCCGGGTATAGAGACGCCGTGTGCCCCGTTTTGCCACATATGGGGCACGGTTTGTCTTTGAAACGACACTCTCCCTTGTGCCCTTTTCCACACACTTTACAACTTGGCGACCCGCCTTTAGCATCCACTTTCTTTCCTGATTCCACTGTTCGAGCTTTCTTTGTAGGGCTTGGATTCACATCCTGTGCCCTTCGCTCACCCCTTTCAACTTGTTTCTTCAACTCGATTTCCCGCTCCCGGGCGGTGTTGATAATTTCTGTGAGGGTTTCATACTTTGAGGGAGTCATGAACTCCCGGTATGTGACAACTCGTATTTCCGAACCTATTTTTGTACTTTGATGTAACGTATGTGAATGCAATGTGATTTTATGAAAGTGATTGATTAAATGAATGCTATGATTTATGTGTTTATGAGAATGTATGTATGATGTAGTCGCACAACACAACTCAACCGCACAAGTCATTCGGACTACACAACTTGTACTCGATTCTATAGGGCAGCCCAAGTATGGGTTCGGCCCATCCCCATTAGTTCGATTAACACATAGGGTGTTAGTACCCATCTCACACTTTACCAAAAACACACAAATTGCAAACCCTAGCTTCTCTCATTCTCTCTCAAACCTGACGACAAACACACACCCTCCCTATCGAAGATCATAGTGTTCGGATCACTCTCTTATTTGGATCAATCCTTGTCCCTTCTCTAACCGGTTAGTGATCTATGATGTTGTTGTTAACTAATATTATGAATGTCATGATGTAGTGTGTATGAATGATGATGATTTGAGAATCGGATATGTATGATATTGTTAATCGGTTATCATGTTTTGTTTTCGGATTGATTGTATGATAAGTTTGGTGTTCAAATAATCGGATGTGATTTCTTGTTATGCTGATTTGATTGTTATGTGAATTCATGTTTATGTTTATCAAGATCTGATTGCTAATGATTTTGAATATGTGTCATCATTGATTAACATGGGTGTCTATAGGATCCTAGGGATTGTTGCAAGCATATCGATTCTAGAAATAATGATTGTAACACCGATTGTTTTCTGAGGTTGCACATGCTATCATAATGACACATGATTGTAATATAAGACTTGCATGTGGCTAGTGGGATTCTTTAGTCAAACCGTAGGTTAGTGGCATTTATGTGTATCAACCCATCAAGCAATCGGTCCAATAACCTTTTGAGATGATTAAACAGTTGGCGGCCATTGTTGTTTATTTCGATGATGATCATGTGTGTTGCTATGTAATATGTTAGTGAATCGAGATCCATGTTTATGAGTTGATAGGTTGTTGTTCATAATTATGATGTTAGGTTTTATGTGAAACAATTGTTAAAAATAATGATTTGATCGATTATTATTTGATATGAAAACTGTTGGAATTGTTAATTGATATGTTCACAAAAAGGAAATAATATAACTGCTTTGCATGAAATCCGGACATTTAATCTGAGTCGCACAAGATAATCTGTGTCGCACAAGATGTTGTTTTGTTTAATAGTTGGGCCGGTTGTGTATAGTGGGCTGGGCTAGTCCGGATCACACAACCCAATCGGATCGTACAAGTATTCGGATCGCACAAGACTTTTACATATTGTTAAATTGGGCCGCGTATTTTATGTTTGGGCTTTTGACTATTGGGCCGGGTGTATTAGTGAATCGCACAACATGATGTGGGTCGCACAAGGCTGTGCCGACCGCACAACATGTTGGGTCGATTGTTGTTAGGCTTTATCTGTTGGATCGTACAAGTTAGATTTGATGTGTACTTAACCGTTATTGTTAAGGTGTTGACATGTATTACGTATTTGCCATGATCCACCTGTGTTCATAATCTGTTATCTATGTGATACTGGTGTGCACTACTTGAAACCAAAACCTGACTTGTATTGGTAACCATGTTAGGACGTGGTTGACCACTAGCTGCTAGACTTGACCTTTTTGTGTATCTGCCGAGCAAACCAAGGTGAGTTCACACTAGCCAAGGCATGGGATTCCCAGGGGTTGGGAATGGGATTGAATAACTACTCGTACTACTATTACAATTAAACGAATTATTAATGTCCTCGGTTGAAGGGAACGTACGTAAAACCTACGTACAGTTATACTTACTACTATCCTCGGATTGAAGGGCACGTACGTAAAGCCTACGTACACGATCTTAAGACCATCACCTCTATCAAAGGAAGTCCCTCAATTATCGACTTAATCGCCGAGGCCTAGGGCGAGCGGGTCATTAGTTAATAGCGCTATTAGGTTTAACAAACCTCACACCGTGCCAGTCGGACGGGCGTGTACTAATGGACTATGGGCAAAGGGTCAATGCTGATAGACATTGACTTAGGGCACCTCTTACATTTTCGTAGCAGTCGATACGCGTGGTCTTGTAACACATGGGAAGCCCCCACTAATCATCGCACACATGCCTGGATTGGCCGCGATAAGGATAAATATGATACATGGTTTACAAAACGAACATACGATTTACGAAATGAATACTTTAACCAAACAACCAACTGTGAACTCGCTCAACTTTGTTGTTGATTCGTTGCTACATGCCTTGGAGGTCATTAGGTACCCATGGAGCTTGCACAGGGAGGAACGGTCGTTGTGGGACATGGCGATGTGTGCCATGCTTTAAACATTACTTTATTACATATTTATTACTTGCTATGGGTTTTACAAATTATGCTTCCGCTAATACTTAACTATGCTTTGGTTTTTTTGAACACCTTTCATATTGGTTGGTTGAATTATGTTTACTTACATGCTTGTTCAATATGATTGGTGGCTTGATCCTGGTCAGTCACGCCTCCAAGCGGTGATACTCCGCGTGTGGATTTTGGGGGTGTGACACGGTATTCATCACTCAGCATGTTGTAATAGTAGTATATCTTCTGCTCTTCAGTGGTGACTAACTCGTCACAGAATCTCAGTTTACCATAAAGATACCCGTGATTTTATCAATTGATTCTCCTTTTTGTCTTAACTGGATAAATTCTTCTTTGATCCTGTTAATAACCGTTTTGGGACTATGGTGTTTAAGGAACGAAACCTTAAACTCATCCCAAGTCATAACCCTCGCCGCTTCGGCTCCTATTTCCTTCTTTTTGTTGTCCCACCAATCTTTGGCTTGACCCCTCAACTGACCCGTTCCGTAAGCAACAAAATCACTTACGTCACAGTGGGTCCTTTCAAACACCCCTTCAATGTCGCTCAGCCATCTTTGGCAAATTATCGGGTCAACCTCCCCATTGTAGATTGGCGGTTTACACGCCATAAATTCTTTGTACGAACATCCTTTACATTCTCCCGATTTCTCTTTCATAAGGTTGACACTATCTTCCAACCTTTTGACTCGTTCTTCAACTAATGATAACACCGTGGTTTGAATTTTGTCTATGAACCCGGATAGACTACCCTCAATTGCCTTTCCCACTTCTTCGGCAATTGTTTCTTTCATTTGTTCGGTGCTTGTCGGCACCGGATCATCGTCATTCCCTTCCGACATCTCGAAACTGAAATGTTTACGTCAATTATTAAACATCTCATTAATAACATAACTTTATTTGCTTTGGTTTAGCCAAGTTCGTAACTTGCTTTAACCGTTCACATTCGGTGCACTTTCCAGGTTTGAGTGTGTTAACACGCTCTTCCCATGCACATTAACTCACATCTCGTTTCTTACATAAGATAAAATCTACTAACATAAATAATTAATTCTTACCGGACGATCAATCAAGCTTGAACCGAACACTTTGTTGACAACCTTAAGCTCTGATTACCAACTTATAACACTCGTCTCATTTATATAAGAATTTAATACAAAATAAGCAGTTTTAAACCAAAAACTTCGATTAATATTAAATACCAAACGAAAGTTATCATAAAGCTAGCCTTCTAGTTAACAACTACTAGTTTTAACAACCCAAAAACAAATATTTAAGTGTCTACAATATAAACATTGTCTTTAACAAAGTTAACTAATCGCGGAAGCTTCAAAAGATTGTGTTCGGTTCTTGAAAAGATGCTTGATCGCCATCCGGATTAAGTCCATCATCACCTATAGCCAAAACCACACAAAAGATTAGTTTTGACACCTTAAATATAAGTCTGGTTAAGTTCCATGCTCAAAACAAGGCCAAAGCAACAAAATCCATCCATCCTGGACGGTCGCGCCGCGCGACGGATACCACCTACGGTGGTCGTGTGACGCCAGCCCCCGTCGCGTCGCGTGACGGGTTTAGCGTTTGGTCGTGGCGTAGTGCCACGGCGTGATTTCGACAGACTGTTGCTTGTTGGAGCTGTATATCAGCCCAGCACCTAATTTTTAACATTTTAAACTTTAAATCAACATAACTTTTGACTCGAAAGTCCGTTTTAGGTGATTCTTTTTCCTACATGACTGTAATTTAATTACCGACGCGTCTATAATGTTTATCATACCGAAAATTTTGTTTACGGACCGAATGACTAAAATCACTATGCATTTATTCGACCCGTTAAAGTTCCACTTATTTTTCTATCTTTTCAATAGTAAACATAAGGCGCTTTTTACCCAACTTCCGGGGCTTATTATCACCGGCATTTCATCATCCATCTTATGGCTTCATGCTCGTATGATTGTAACCACCTATGCTAACTATTAAGTAACTTTGACGCTACCAGTACACCATTATTCAACCCATTTGGCTCATCTACGGAATCCTCCATTATGATGACTACCAAACGAGTTCTAACCAATTCTTGACCTATTATTCCATATAGCGAACATTGTCTCTTCAATCAACACAACATTTATTCTACAACTCAACTATACATATGCTACTTATCAAAACTTGCTCAATGTAACGAATCAAGTTACATACCTTCAAAGTACGCCCTTCAAACGCAAGTCGCCACCGGCTTGTCCACTCAACGCTCCGGTGCCCTTCCCTATAGAGTCCAAATCATAACATGTTTAGAACTCTTTTTAAATCATATGTCGCACAATTTGCCGAAACATAACAATTATGCGGTTAAACTTTAAATTTCAGTTTTAAGCCTTCTTTGAGGCAATTATACAAACACTTTAAGGGCAGCAATTTACATGATGTATTAGCAAGTTCATAACTTGTCATATAGCCCTATATTTTCATCAATCAACTACCTTACATGAATATTAGCCTCTAGGATTCTGAAATTGCTTCATACATGTCAAATTTCACTATAACCACCCCCAATTTCCTAGGGTTTATCAAGTTCTACTCCACCCACTAACCACCTACAATGGTGTTCATGAGCTTTGCTAAAATTAAGTATGATTTCAACATGTATTTGTCTAGGGTTTACTCCTAGACACTTCAATGTTCCTATTTCACCTACATATCATTCATGCATCCATAGATTTCGAATTCCCTAAATTCATGAGAATTTCAAGTAGAGAATTTTTATCAAATTTTACATACCTTATGATCTCCTTGCAATGGGGATCACTAATCTATGCTCGATTTTCATTTTGGACTTGATTTGAACCTTTAAATTGGAGGTTTTGACAAGAACTAGGGTTTTGGGGAGCTTGGGATCGCCCCCTGCTTCTGATCGATCTCAGCAACACACACAAGTGTGTTTTGAGTTTAATTTTTTTTTTGTTTTATTAATATTAGTTTTCATTTAAACACTTTTGGCCCCTCCACTTTCGTTCTTTATTTGTTTTAACTCTTTAACTACTCACAACTCATCATCTAACTAGGTTAATATCATTCCTAGTTAGTTTATTTTTTTTCTTATTTATTCACAGCATTATTGTATTATAAGAATTTGTATTTTCGGGGTGTTACATAACAAATAAAATTTCACAACACAAGTGTCCCATATCATAAACATCATAACTGTTTCACTGTTCTGACTGGCGAATGTCTATTCTTCGCCGAGAATGAATACAACGAAGAATCTCAGTGGTTCGTCAAACTCCAGTCGACGAAGGACTATCCTTCTTCGGGGTTGAGTACGACGAAGAACCATAGAGGTTCGTCAAGAATCAGTCAACGAAGAACCTGATTCTTCGTCGAACTAGATTCTTCGTGGGGGAAGTCTTCGTCGCCGTCCTCCACAGCGGTTACAATTCCCTTTATTTCATAACAATAGTTTACAATTTATTGGCATGATTATTAGATCAATCAACAGTTTCTTTACAAGTTCGACAAACCCTAATTGCCGCTTAACATCAAAATTAATAACCCCACAACATTAACATTGAAATACAATATCATGGATTAACATAGGTCTAATTATATATAATCAGGATTCCAATCCAACCACTAACATTCTCATTCACATGTAAATCAGACTATCAGTTTCATAAACCAACAACCACATCATGAATATGAACGTATTCAAATCGTCGAACCCTCATCATGCAAATTCTAGATTTACAATATTATTAATGAACCCTAATTTTACATAAAATCACCACATCAGAATCACAACATCAATATTTCATTGAATAACAATGTTAGACACTAACCGTGATACCGAAGTGATTATTTTGATTGAGATGAAGGGCTTAGAGACCTAGATGCCGTCACACAGGGAAGAGATGAAGAAAGAGCCTTAGGGTTTTGTGATTTGCGGTTACTTTTAACAAGAAGTTATACGCATAAAATCTGGGCCTTGAATAACCTGGGCTGAAGGCCCTTTTTGGCGAAGTATCCCTTGGTGAAGAACATTCTTCGCCGTGTTGTGAGTGTGACGAAGAATCTTGTTCGTCGAAGATTAGTTGTGACGAAGGATACACCTTCGTCGAGGGGTGGTTGTGAAGAACTCTAGTTCTTCGTCAAGTGTGTTTCAAATCAAAAGTGTTGTGCAACCCAAAGTTAAACATGAACGTATTATGACTAAACATTACATAAATATCATGTAACACCCAAACAACGTAACAACACTTTAATCATTCAAATATCATACACAAGATACAACATAAAAAGAATTGTGAAAACAGGATTTGTGAAACAAGTGACGCGTAGAGAAAAGACCTTAAAATCTCGGGTTGTCACAATGGTGCTAGACCGGTGTCGAACCGAAAGTATCGATTCTGAAAACGCCAAAAGGTGGGTACCAAATTGGTAACGAAAATGATTTGGTAATAGTAAATTTGGTACCGATACGATACCGGTTTGTTAACAGGATTTGATACGATTTTCCCATCAATAATCTAAATATCCAAGTTAATTTTACATGCACATTTCATTCATTACAGAAAAAAGACAAAAAAGAAAGCAAAATAAGTTATTGTGTATATAAAACCTCATTCAAACGAAATACAGTTTACTTACTGTGTGTATGAAAAGCAATCTGAACGGTGCAATTACTTGCATTGCTACGTTGCTACAGGATTTGATTTGCTCGGTACCAACCGGTACCGAAAATACCGTTACCGAAATCTCCAAAAGTGTGTACCGGTACCGAATATACATGGTACGGTACAGCTCGGTACCGGTCGGTACTGATACGGCACTGGTATTTGAGGGTAAAAATCGGTGAATACCGGTGCCGAACCGGTACTGAAAATACACTCAATTTGGTAAAAGCGGGTACCGCTACCGGTACCCAATACTATTTGTTCACCCCTTAATGAAGTTACTATTCATTCACTTCTAAAATTAATATATTGGTAATGGTAATGGTAATTGGTAATGGTAATGGTAATGGTAATTGGTAATGGTAATATATAGGTAATTTTCTCTATTTTCCGATTATATAAAAAACGCAAACAAAAGTGGTCTAATGGTATTTGCCTTCAATACTCTGAAGCACAAAGTTAGCTAGTATTAGATGTAAAAAAAAAACAAACTGATGTTAAAAAAGATTCATAAAAAATGCGCACAGTTAAAAAATTAAAGAATATATCTTCATTGATCACCACTTTACTTTTTATGTCTCATACGGTTGTTTTTTTTTAATGGCTAAACTTGCACATCTAGACAATCAAACAATATCAGCCTGTACCCTCAATTCTGGTATATGATGTACAAACGGTTTTGTATTTCAGCTATTAAGTTTGTTCACTCTTTTCACTATTATATCAGGTTTAAAACAATAAAATTACAACTTCTAAGTTCACACAAGTAAACAGTCTTATAAAAATATTGAGTACCTAAAAAACCGGTTTACATTAAGATCATCGAACTATAAGAAGTATTGACTTTACATCAGTTTTACATCATTACATTATAATGTTTAAAAAATAATAATTAATAACATGTTGCATTACATCAGTTTTACATCATTACATTATATAATGTTTAAAAAATAATAATTAATAACATGTTGTGATGACGGGGGTAGCGCAAGACTAAATAAAATGACTAAATATGTAAACGCTTAAAGGGTTAAATGGTTCAATGGTTAAAAAGCTGTGAGGTGGGGAAAAACAATACAGAAGCAGTAGCCAGTCACATCCAGGGATTGCTTCACCAACCCACAGCCGCAAAAGCAATGCAGGTCTGCAGAGCACACGCTATTATCCAGGGGTCAAAAGGCTTCAACCCCCGAAAGGGTAAGCCCCTCGCTGCAAGCAAGGACACTAGTCAAATGAATGCCTCTTTGGGAGATGTCTTCTCCTATATAATTGACACTTCATTTACTGAGTTGGGACATTCTTGGCCAGGCCTGTTTCCTTAAACTCTGGTCATTCATATTGAGTACTTGCTTTATGCGAGTTACTCACTTTCACATCCAACACACACATTCCGTTTGCTCCCATATCCGAATCTGAATAAACTTCGGAGGAGGAACTTCAGCAAATAACAACAATAAACTAGTGAACCTCCTTCCACGTCTTGCAAACGTGGGGGGACCCCACGACCTGCGTTAGGCAAAGTTGAACCCTTCAACCCTTTTGCCTAACCAGCCCAGCTACCATCCTTGGTCTCTTATTTGTTGCATCAACAAGTTGGTGCCCACCGTGGGGCTACGCCGCTATTTCTCCTCAAAAAGACCTAGTAGTGTAGCTCTCTTCACTTAAAATCATCATGTCTGAAAGTGGATCCCCGGGTGAAGTAAATCAGATTCCAAACACCTCAACCCTGGGTAGTAGCCAAGCTCATGTGGCTATACCAACTTCTTTCTCAACTCCGGGGAGCACACCCGAGTTCCTCACGTTCAACACACCAACTCCATCCAGATCCGGAGTTCCTTCTCCCAATGTCGGTATCTCTGACACCCCGGCTCGTGTTGAACTTACCACCGAGGGAGTGGCCAACAATTTCCTGGAACTGAGGTCTCTCCTCAACCAGCATGTGAGTAGAGAAAGAGAAAAAGGAGTGAGAATCCGCCTAGATTATGATGAACCAGAACCGACGTTGTCTCCCGGACCACCTCCCCTTCCTTCCACCACTAGAAATGAGGCTGGTCCCAGCAATCCTCCTAACCCTCACCCGTATCTGTCCACAATGACGAATCCTACAGTGCATCCCTTCTTCTCGTCCCAACCGATTACTAGTGGTGCTCCTTTGGGACATGAGCTAACTCTTGACCAGCTCCTACAGTCCCCAGTAACAAGCTTTCCAGCATCTACAACAATCACGTGGGAGCAAGCTCTGTCCGTGCTCCCCTTGGCATGAAGTGCTGTTATGAGTACTCCCTTGGGAGTAAGCTGCTCGGTCGCACCTGGAAGCCTTCAAGGCTTCAACCTCATGCCCACAATGATGACCCAGATGATCGCCAACTTCCCGTGGCAACACTTTATTAATCAGGTGCTAGCCACTCAGGGAAACAACGACAATGGCAATAATGTGGGTGCAGGGGCTGAAGAAGACTTGGCCAGACCGTATAAGCCAAGCAACCTTTCATGCTTTTCCCAACAAATAGCTGATTATGATTTTCAAGCAAAGATCAAGATGCCTCCTCACATCAAAACATACGATGGAACTGAAGACCCTGAGGACCATCTTCAGATCTTTACCGGTGCAGCAAGGATAGAGAAATGGTCAAACGCTGAATGTTGTCTAATGTTCATGCAAACCCTTGTCGGATCAGCCAGAATCTGGTTCAACGACTTACCTGATCGAAGCGTTCGAAGCTTCGACGACCTCAGCAAGGGTTTTATGGCCAATTTCTCCCAACAAAGACGATATGTCAAAGACGCAATAGTAATCTTCCAGATAAAACAACGTGATGACGAAAGTCTTCGAGCATTCATTGAACGGTACAAGAAGGAAGGTCTAACTTATGTAGGGGCGGATGAGAAAATGAGGGTAGCCGGTTTCATGAACGCTATCACCTCAAAATATCTCACAAGAGATTTCACCAAATCTCTGCCCAAAACCTTGGAAGAAGCTCTCGAGAGAGCAGAAGCCCACATCCGGGGAGAAGAGGCAGTAGACATTAAAGAGCAAAGGAAAAGAGGGTCCAGTTGGCGTGACAACAGCCCAGCCAGAAAAAGAGGGAATTTTAACTCCTATGACAGACGTCAAAAGGGTTTAGACCATCGAAGGCCTAAAGGTCGGAACCCCCCAACCAGAGAAAAAGGCATGAGCTTCACACCTCTCACAAAAACTCCTCAAGAGATCCTTGCAACGGAAGAAGTCAAGCAAAACTTTCGACCTCCTAGACCTCTCCCCAAAAGCAGAAAAAATGAGAACTCTACACAATATTGCGAGTTTCATGAAGAAAAAGGTCACCACACCAATGATTGCTTCCAACTCAAGAAAAGAATTGAAGAAGCTGTTAAGTCCGGAGAACTCGCTCATTTGGTAAAGGGAGTCCGGGACAAAATGGCTGAAGGAAAAGGCAAGGAAGTCAATATGGTGGATTCTGATGGAAGGGTTCCTCATAAAAGACAGCGGTTGGAAGCTTGGGAGCTTCAGTGTGTCTGTTTCCCCCCAACGGAGAAAGACCCTCTCTCTAGCCCTCTTGTGGTAGAAGCTACCGTGGGAACATTGCAAACATGTAAGGCATACATAAACACTGGGGCGGCCACTGAAATCATGTTCGAGAAATTCTTCAACCGCTTGAGTAATGAAGAACATTCAAGGCTTCAACCCTCTGGAACCTCTATAAAAGGTATCGCTGATATACCCCTCAAGCCTTTAGGGCAGCTGACACTTAATGTTCGTTTCAGTGAAGGTTTGAAAGAAAGAACCCAACCACTCACCTTTGTCGTTATCAACATCCCCTCAAGCTATGATGTGATCATTGGAAGGCTAGGGCAGTGTGCATTCTACATGGCCGTGTCTGTTGGCCATGGCACAGTCAAATTTCCTACCGAGAGGGGCATAGCAACCCTTCAACCCTCTCAAGAAGCTTACATGGTTGAGGGTGAAAGCTCAAACAGTGAAGAAGACAGGCAAAGGTTGGTCATAAACCCTAAGTACCCTGAACAAAGAATAAGGGTCAACCCAAGCCTTTCTCAAGAGACCCTTTCGTATCTCGAAAAGCTGCTAACACATTACAGCGATGTCTTCGCTTGGTGTCCAGAAGATATAACAGGGATCCCTCGGAACATTGCTGAGCATGAGTTAAGAATACCACCGGATGTCAATCCTGTGGTCCAAAAGAAAAGAAGCCTGGCACCCGAGAGAAGCCTGGCAGCCTGTCAAGAGGTTGAAAAGCTTGTATCTGCCGGCATTCTCTGAGAAGTCAAGTACCAATCATGGGTTGCAAACCCGGTTATGGTCAAGAAACCCGACAACTCTTGGAGGATGTGCATAGATTTCAAAGATCTTAACAAGGCTTGTCCTAAGGATTGCTATCCACTACCGGAAATTGATCTCAAGGTTGACTCCCTCACCGGTTACTCGTTCAAATGCTTTCTTGATGCATACAAAGGTTACCACCAAATCTGTAACACCCCAAAACCCGAATGTTTATATTCGTTAAATGTTATGATATGGTGCATCAAGAAATGAATGACTAGATTATTTAACCAAGTTAACAAAATGGTAAAAACAATGAAAAGAAAGAAGGTTGTGCCCATTTATAATTAGTGGCAACTTGAGGGGTTAAAGTGGGTTAAGTTGAAAGTTGATTTAACAAATAAAGATTTACACACACAAACACACACACGATCGTGTGTTCTAGAGAGAGCAGGAGCTCTCATGAAGTCAAAACCCTAACTCCTTCTAATCCATCAAATTGGAAGGGTAAATGAAGCTCAAATTCATAACCAAACACAGATTAATGATCACCTTCACAAGGGGATCGTAAGGTATGTCTTAGATTCTAGATTGGTGATGATGCACGAAATGGGTTATGTTGTAAATCATGGATTGGTATGAAATTGAGCATGAGTATGTGTTAGATTCATCATTTGGAACATGGATTATGCATGGTTTAGGTTAATTTGATGTTTAAGGGTGAAACCCGTTTGTTATGATGAAGATGAAGACATGGGTAAATCATCTATGTCTAAATTCTTGTTTAATATAGATGTATTTTGATTTGCATGATGGATTCTTGTGAGAGGAATTGAAAGAAATGTGATACTAGTATGTTTGATGTTATGTATGTATGATTCATGTTGATTAGAAGGAAGAAATTGATGAATTGTGTATGAGATTAGAATGATATGCATGAACTAGTTGTACACTATGCTTACAAGGTAGTACATATATCAAAAGTATGATGAGTTATGAAGAACTTAAGATTAGATCACTTGTAAGTGATGAACAAGTAGTTATGAAGTGGGTTTTAGATGATGTAATGTAAATTGATGATTTACTTATGTTAATAATGTTTGGAATCATACCTGTGTGTGAATGTTTAAAGAAATTGGATAAGGTATGATGAATTCTTGTTATATGAATTAGGAGAAAAATGATGATGATATGATTGATGTTTATTTGAGAATGATCCATGATGGTTAGTAGTGGGTTTTGATGGATTATGTAAGAGTTTAGAAGATTTATGCATGAATAAGTTGTACGTTATGCTTAAAAGGTAGTACGTACATCAAGTGAATGATAAAATGTATATAGTGTCGTCCGTATAGTCGATTATGATGTTACGGGTATATGTTGATAAGTCGATAGTTATGTATGGTTAATAGTTGACTTTTGAAAGTCAACTAAGTATAAGAAACATGAGTTGACTCGTTGTCGTAAATGTAGGTTGATGAGAAGTCGTATGGTACATGTGATAGCAATCCGTGTTAAATGTAATGACATGATGAGTTACATGAGTTAAACGTATACGGCCATGATTATATGAGTTATGTTTGCTAGAATTGATTAATGGAAGTTAAGTGTGAAATATGTGATTGATACGGTTGTTATCATGTACGAATGCATATGCTAATAAGAGCGTGATCTTGATGAAAAGAGGGTATAGGAATCATGGCAAGACGGATTCAAGCATGAAAGGCTAACGGGTCAAGAAAAGGCGAGAAATCGGATACGAGCACGGACGCATAAGGTAAGTGATTTTCGTAATCACTTCTTAGTTAAAGTAAGTAATAAAGTGTTATAATTAATTAAGCATGATGTTTCAGGTCATATATGTGTTAAAGTCCTTCGTCAAAAAATGATGGGATTAAAGATGACCAAAATGCCCTTGATGGGTATTTTGGGGTAAATGATCTTAAAAGTAGTTTAGGAACAAGTTATATGATGAGTATAATGTTCTGAACAAGTATGCAAGCGAAGAATATGGTCTTGGTATGTTATAAACCGATTAACGCGCAAATACCCTTAATGGGTCAAAAGAATAAGCTTATGAACGACAATGTGTTAAGGGGATGCATAATGTCCAAGAATTTAGTATGTTATGATAGATGTCGCTGATTTTGTTAGGTTTATAAGAGTTTATGGTAATATAAACAAGTTATGTTAATGAATGCACGAACGGGTCAAATAATGAGAAGATGATAATAAGCCGAATGCATGTAAGTTAAGAATTTCCTTAATCCGGATGTGGGATTTTAAGTTCATAAGATAGAATGTGAATTTACAAGCATGTAGGAAGAAACGGGAGGTTAAACGGATAAACGGTTCAAAAGTTATGCGCGTTTTAGTGCGGACGAACGACAAAACAACACAGCAGAAAAATGATGTTTCTGATAGGCGTCGACGACGCGGGCAGGTGGCGTCGCCGACACCGCTCAGAAAGCCCGTTTGTTGTCGACGCCAGTTTCCCCTGGACGACGCCAAGCCGACGCCGTTAGGCGTCGTCGACGCCTAAAGTGGCGTCTCCGACGCCCCTCCCATCATACACTTCTGGTTTTCGCTGTTTTGGCTCGTTTTGCTTGATCCGTCGTCCGTTTTTGGATGAGTCGGGTATGTATGTACGTATGTAGTTGTGTATGCACGTATGTAAAGTTGTAGGAAAGTTATGTATGTACGTAGATGTGTATGTATGTATGTGTAAAGGTAAGTACGAATATATGCACGTATGTGATGATGTCAGGAAAGGTATGTACGTATGTGAACGTGTATGTATGTACGTGTAAAGACATGTATGAGTGTATGCACGTATGTAAAGTTGTAGGAAAGGTATGTAAGTACGTAGACGTATATGTATGCATGTATAAAAGTATGTACGAGTGTAGGCATGTATGCGATGATGTAGGAAAGGTATGTACGTATGTAGATATGTATGTATGTATGTAAGTACGTATGTATGCATGACTTAAACCCGATGAGGGATAACGTTATTAATGGTGTACCTTGAGAATGATAAGTAATGCAGGTACATTATTGAAGCCTCACCAGGAAATGGATATGCAGATGAAATGCTTAAAGCTTAAAAGATGACGAAGTGTCAAGTGTACGCGAATGAACTTTGTTTATTTAATGTGTGCTAATGTTATGAATGTATGTGGTGAATGCAGGTTGTACGGATAATGAGCGATTACCACAAGGATTGGAGATCGAAGACCAAGTCACAAGAGGGATTGTACGGGGACGTTGAATGTAAAATGTAGTAAACGTAAGCTATGTTTTTAATTAGTAAATAAGAGGATGACGGATTTATGAATAAGAATTAAGTTAAAGTTAAATTTTAAATAAGTTGAGGTATTTTTAATGAAAGAAATTTTATGGTTCATGTTTCCGCTGCGACTTTTGTCATATTACAATTTAGGGTCTTACAAAATCCTCATGAAGGAAGAGGATGAGGAAAAAACAGCCTTTCACACGGACAAAGGGATCTTTTGTTATCAAAAGATGCCTTTTGGCCTCAAAAATGCTGGTGCAACCTACCAACGACTCGTTGACAAAGCCTTCGAAAGTCAAATTGGCAAAAACATGGAGGTATATGTCGATGACTTGGTGATCAAAAGCAAGACGGAATATCAAATGCTCGACGATATTCAAGAAACTTTCAAGAATCTCAGAAAGGTTAACATGAAGCTTAACCCGGAAAAATGCTCATTTGGATTTGAAGAAGGAAAGTTCTTGGGTCACATTGTTGGGAAACAAAGCATCAAAGCCAACCCAAACAAAGTGAAAGCTGTCCTCGAAACCAAACCACCAAAAACCTGGAAAGAAGTCTAAAGTTTAAACGGGAAGCTTGCAGCCTTGAAGCGTTTTACCTCCAAGCTGGCTGAAAGGTCTCTACCCTTCTACAAAACGCTCAAGAATTGCTCTGATAAGAGGAACTTCAAATGGACCGATGAGGCTGAAGAAGCCTTCAACCAGATGAAACAACATCTTGCTTCCTTACCAGACATCGCAGCTCCTGAAACGGGGGAACCAATTTCAGTCTATTTATCAATTGCTGAAGAGGCCATAAGTGCAGTCCTCATCATCGAATGGGACAAAGCTCAGGTACCCGTCTATTTCTTCAGTAAAACTCTAAAATTGGCTGAAACCAAATACCATCCCCTTGAAAAGCTTGCCTTAGCCCTAGTTCAAACAGCTAGAAGGCTTCGAAGGTATTTGCAAGCACATCCTATACAAGTGGTCACCGACCAACCTATTAAGAATGTGCTTGAAAAACCAGAGAATTCGGGAAGACTGGCCAAATGGGCAGTGGAACTAGGTGAACATAACATCACCTACGTCCCACGAAAAGCTATCAAAGCCCAAGTCTTGGCCGATTTCATCGTGGAAATCCCGAACCAAACAATCACTGAAGTAAACACTACCACCACTGAACCCTCCAACCCTGAAGCCTGGAAGCTTTTTACCGATGGGGCTTCCAGTGTTGAAGGGTCAGGGGCGGGGTTAATTTTGATCAACCCAGAAGGGTTGGAATTCACATATGCTCTCCGTTTTGATTTTCAGACCACCAATAACGAGGCTGAATACGAGGCACTAATAGCTGGCTTAAGGCTGGCTAAAGAAATGAAGGTTGAAAAGCTTGAAGTGTTCACAGATTCGTTGCTGGTTTCAAGTCAAGTAAACGATAGCTACATAGCTAAAGAGCCCAACATGAAAAAATACAGAGAAAAATCCAAGGAGCTGATGAGTACCTTCCAAGCATGCAACATCAAACAGATCCCCAGATCTCAAAACAAAAAGGCTGATGCCCTAAGTAAGCTTGCATCTCTCACTTTCGCCCACCTTACCAAGAAGGTGCTGGTAGAAGTGTTGAAGGCCCCATCAATTGACGAATTGGAGGTTCAAGATGTAGTTACCGAGGAAGATCCAAACTGGATGACTCCCATCAAAAAGTTCCTTAAAAATGGTGAATTACCCAATGATCAAGTAGAAGCTAAAAGGGTTGAAATCAAGGAAAGGCAATATGTACTACAAGGAGAAACCCTTTACAAAAAGGGTTACCTTGCTCCCTTGCTAAGATGTGTCGGTCCTGAGCAAAGTAAGTATTTGATCAAAGAAATTCACGAAGTTGTATGCGGAGCTCACTTTGGAGCTAGGTCGGTGGTTGCAAAGCTCATGAACCTTGGGTATTTCTGGCCCTCAATGCACCGGGATACAACCGAACAGTTAAGGAAATGTGATGCTTGCCAGATTCATGCACCAATCCCAAAAAGTCCCAAGCATGACTTGGTCCCGATAACCTCGGCATGGCCATTCCATAAATGGGGAATGGACATTGTTGGTCCATTTCCCCCAAGCAAAGGAGGAGTGAAATTCTTGCTGGTGGCAATATATTATTTCACTAAGTGGCCCGAGGTCAAGCCACTTGCTAAGATCACGGGAAAACAGGTTATTGACTTTGTTTGGGAGAACATCATTTGCCGTTATGGATTGCCGGGAGTACTTGTCACTGATAACGGAAGGCAATTTGCTGAGAAGCCTTTCAGTGTTTGGTGCAAGGAGTACAGAATCAACCAGGTTTTTAGCTCAGTGGCTTATCCGCAATCAAACGGTCAGGTTGAAAGGACGAATAGAAGCATAGTGGAAGGTATCAAGACAAGATTGGGAAGATACGAAAGCAACTGGCTTGAAGAATTGCCTAGTGTCCTATGGGCAATTAGAACAACTGAAAAAACAAGCCATAAGAAAACACCCTATAGCTTGGTATTTGGGTCCGAGGCTGTGATCCCCGCTGAGATAGGAGTTGTAACCCAGCGAATCGTCAACATGGATCCCGAAACAAACCAAAAAGAGACCATGTTGAATTTACAACTCCTAGAGGAAGCACGAGATCAAGCTGCAATCCAAGAAGCCAAATACAAGAAACAAATGGAAGCCTACTACAACAAGAAAGTCAAGAATGAAAGATTTCATCCAGGAGACCTGGTCCTCAGAAACAATGAAGCTAGCAAAAAGGAAAATCAAGGAAAGCTTGGCCCAAAATGGGAGGGTCCATATACCATCCTCGAAGCACACAAGGGTGGATCCTACAAGCTAGCAGATTCAGAAGGCAAAAAGCTTCCAAGGCATTGGAATGGCAAAACCCTGAAAAGGTTCCATGTGTAGACAGGAAAGTTTGGTTTGTATCAAAATGTATTTCGAACAACACTATGAATACCTTTTGTAAAAAGCAAGTATTGCTTGAATGAATGAAGTTGTTTTATCAAACTTGTCTTTCTATCCTAAGATCAGGTTGAGAACCTAGCAAAAAACTCCATGGCAAGGGCCATGTAAGGGGATGAGCTCCCAGGCCACATCGCTCAATAGGTTCAAGGGTTGAATGAACCTATATAAGGGGTGAGTTCCTAAATCAATACAACTCCATGAGACTTGTTAAGAAAAATAAAATTGTCTCATAGACGGGTTTGAACAACCTACACCAAATGTTCCCTAAGCCTTAAAATATAATCAACAAACAGGCTTATAAAGTCAAGTGAAGAACAAGGAAATGATAAAAAGGATAGGTGTTATGTCTTCTTGTTAAAAATACCAAGGCTAAGTGACTGCAGCACTGAACCCTTTAAGGTATAAAAAAACATAAGGGCAGCACAAACTCGACAAAGACAAAGTTACAAAAAGACAAAGAAAATCTAAAAGAACAATACGACTTAGACGAAAAATTATAAAAATACAAACCAAGTCAGATCACAAAACTAAGAAGCCTTCAAGGCTTCAAGCCACCCGGGTAACAACTCGAAACGTCAAAGGCTTCAACTTACTAGCAGACAGCCAAAAGGCTTGGAAGGTTAAAGCCAAACAAACTGCCTTAACAAAATAGGCACAAGTGTAAAAACATAACACACAGAAAATAGCTAAACATCATACCATATCAAAGAAAGCCCTAAAAGACTTTCAAATACAAGTTAAGGCAAGTCCTAGTAACTTGCAAATTTAACTATTGTTCAAACGGCCATACAGGCCTTAAACACGACCAACGGGAACCTTAAGGGCTCCCGAAAACCTAACATTGTTTAAAGGTTACAAAACATAAATCGTTTTAAGAGTGCTAAGAAAGCTACGAATTCATGCATCACTAGAAGGCTTAGAAGCCCCAGAGCTACTACCTTTGGCCTTCTTAGTCTTCTTAGCCTTTTTAGCTTTTGGACCCAGATCCTCAACAGCTGAACCCTCCAAGTCGACATCCTTCGGAGCATCAGATTCCCCAGGAAAAGTATCTTCACTATCTCCCGAGTAGGAACGTTTCCTTGAAAGGGAGCTAAGCATCTCAGCACACAACTTTTCATTCAAACCATCTGGCTTCAGTCCCTGCAAAACGGAGAGAGGCTTACCATAGCAAGAAGCAACCTGGCTCACATACGGGTATGACAACCTCTCCATTTGCTCAACGGAACTCTTAAAAACATCGGAAGCCTCGGGACGGTACAGGGGAGACTTCTCCAAGGGATGACCAGACTCGTGAAGCTTATAACCCGCAATAAGACCTTGGTGTTTTCCCAGATTGAGCATTTTAGTGTAGACATCACCAAGAGCGGAGTTGAATTCTTTAGAATGCAAGAGATAGGTAACCACCTGGTGAAAGCCCTGCTCAATGAGCCATTGGTTATCCCCAGTAGCCTGGGCAACCAAAGTCTTCAAACCCTCCTTCTCCCTATCAAAAGCCTTCTTTTGCACAGCCAAGGTCTCCCGGTCAGCTTTCAGTTTCAACAGGCTAGCTTCAAAGCTCTTCTTGAGGTCACCCATCTCAATTTCGTGCCTCTTTGTTAACTCCTCCTCTTTCTTGGTCCAAGCCAGTTCTTTCTCAGAAAAGATCTCGATTTCCTTCTTCATGGCAGCAATTGAAGCTTTCATTTTCTCCTTCTTCTTGGAGGCCTCCTCATATTCCCGCATCCCTTTAGCAAAGCGAGTGACACCTTCGGCCAAAAAGGCAGAAAGGTTGCAGGAACTGAGCATCATCCTAGAGATAAGATGATCACCCTCCATCTCAGATATGGCACTTCGAACACCGGGAGGAGCAAAATGAGCCAAGGCTTCAGCACAAACAGCAAGATCCTTAAAATTGTCACCAACCTTAACCCCCCAATTAGGCACATAAATGTCCTCTGAACCCTCGAAGCTTTCAACACTTTTGGCCGACGAACCTTGGATAGCAGAAATGGCACCCTTCTTAACCAACTTCTTCTTCTTGCTTGAAACAATCAACTCCTTTTCCTTGCCCTTACTGACATCCACAACTTGATCCCCTGAAGCCTCAACATTATCACTAACATCAATAGGCTCTGAACCAGAAGGTTGATCAACACTCCTCAGATGACGTTGGGAACGACGAGTAGAACCTTTGGAAGCAGTAACCTTGGTGAAGCCTTTAACATTCGGAACATTCACATAACCAGAACCCTCAAATCGGTAATCAGAACCCTTAACAACCGCATTCTCATCAGGGGTAGCAGCAACATCATCAAAGGCAACGTCAGAGGTATCATCACTTTTGATAAAATCGAGGGCAGACATAGCTACAACACAAATGTAAAAGCACATGAGCAAACAAAGAGAAAGGAACAAAAAAGCAAGAAAAGAATAAAGGCATACCCTTCCCATCTCTAATAAGCACCGGATCCCGGTTAGCCTTTTCCCACACTTTACTTATACCCAACAACACCAACAAATGCTCAGGGAAGGGACGAAGCCTAGAAGGGCACTCCCTAAGAATTTCTAAAAAACGAGTGTTTATCTCGGAATCAGAAGGCTCCGGCTCGTTCAGAACAGCATCCGGGTGTCTCCAAACAGGTTTGAAAGGAACAATTTCCTCCGACACCCAGAAAAACCGATCTTTCCAAACCCCAACTGTAGAAACCATGGACGAAATCAAACAAGTGTCAACTTGACTGGTTTCAAAGGTAAACCAATCACCATTCTTAGCAAGCCGGAAAAAGCGACGGAATGCTAAAAGAGTGGGATCATACCCACAAGCCCGACACAGAATCTCAAAATGTAAAACCCTAGCCATGCCAAGGGGATGAACTTGACCAAAAGACACCCGATAATATTCCAAAACATTCAAAACAAAGTTTGAAAACGGATAACGAAGATTTGAAAACTCAAAATGACGACAATACAAGGCAATCATGCCAGAAGGACAAGCATTGATAGGTTTATCGCAAGCCGGTGCAACCGGTTTATACTGTGTCCCTATTCCCCATTCCACACAAAATAAATCGACTTCCTCTTGGGTCAGTCGAGAAAAGGATTTTGCCATATCCTTACGAGCACCCATCACAATGAACAATTAAAGAGAAAATAAGCAAATCGGAATTGACCTGATTTTGAAAAAAGGGGGATACCGGAGAGAAAAAAGAGCAAAGTGATGTTTCTTCAAAATAAAATGTGAAAATAAATGAGATATGCAAATATAAAATAACCTACAATAGGGGTAATAATGGCAAACAGTAACCGCCACCCTATGAACCGCCATACATCAATCAAATCAATTGTCAGTTATTTAAAATTCAAATATTAACTGCCCACAACCTTTCAAGCCTTCAAGCATCGAACCCTTGAAACCTTTAGGCAATAAAATACACGTATAAAAGTCAGAAGTCTTTGAGCTCATTTCCCAAAAACCTCTGACTTGGGGGGCTGATGACGGGGGTAGCCCAAGACTAAATAAAATGACTAAATATGTAAACGCTCAAAGGGTTAAATGGTTCAATGGTTAAAAAGCTGTGAGGTGGGGAAAAGCAATGCAGAAAAAGTAGCCAGTCACATCCAGGGATTGCTTCACCAACCCACAGCCGCAAAAGCAATGCAGGTCTGCAGAGCACACGCTATTATCCAGGGGTCAAAAGGCTTCAACCCCCGAAAGGGTAAGCCCCTCGCTGCAAGCAAGGACACTAGTCAAATGAATGCCTCTTTGGGAGATGTCTTCTCCTATATAATTGACACTTCATTTACTGAGTTGGGACATTCTTGGCCAGGCCTGTTTCCTTAAACTCTGGTCATTCATATTGAGTACTTGCTTTATGCGAGTTACTCACTTTCACATCCAACACACACATTCCGTTTGCTCCCATATCCGAATCTGAATAAACTTCAGAGGAGGAACTTCAGCAAATAACAACAATAAACTAGTGAACCTCCTTCCACGTCTTGCAAACGTGGGGGGACCCCACGACCTGCGTTAGGCAAAGTTGAACCCTTCAACCCTTTTGCCTAACCAGCCCTGCTACCATCCTTGGTCTCTTATTTGTTGCATCAACATGTTGCATTTATATACTATTATTTTGAAACATATTTATGCATTTATAAGTTGTATATGTAGCTTTAGGTGGTGTTTGTTTTTTGGCCAGAAGCACTTCTGGCCACTTATGTCTGCGCCGCGCAGACGCGCGCAGAGGTTCGGAGTCCACAGCTTGTTTGTTTTCTCGCAGACCTTTCATTAAAAGAGGTGTGCGAGACCTCTTCCCCACACAGACATGATTCCATGTCTTCTTGGAACCTCTTCTTGGCAGACCTCTTCTTCCACCACCTCCACCACCACATCCCTGCCACCACCTCCACCACCACATCCCTGCCCAAACCTCCACCACCACATCCCTGCCCAAAAACCCCAAATCGAACCAAAACCCCCAAATCAATATCGGTGAGAGAGATACCGTAGAGAGAGAGAGAGTGAGAGAGATACCGTAGAGAGAGAGAGAGATCGGTGGTGGTGCTACCAGATCGGAGATCGGTGGTGGTGCTTGAACCGAAACCCCCAAATCGAACCAAAAACCCCAAATCTGTTATCATCATCATCGAACATCATCGTCATCATCTTCATCGATCATCATCGATCATCATCGATCATCATCGATCATCATCATCATCATCATCATCATCTCATCAACATCCATCGAAATCTGTTATCATCATCATCATCATCGAACATCTCTCCTCCCTCGATCTCTCTCTCTCTCTCTCTCTCTTCAGAAACCCCCAAGTGGTGGCTGAAGTGGTGGTGCTTGGTTGTGGTGAAATTAGGGTTTCGGTTGGGTGGTGGCTGAAGTGGGGGGGGGGGGACGGTG
The DNA here is from genome assembly GCA_030545235.1 of Helianthus tuberosus. Lineage (NCBI taxonomy): Eukaryota > Viridiplantae > Streptophyta > Magnoliopsida > Asterales > Asteraceae > Helianthus > Helianthus tuberosus. The sequence goes on along the minus strand of CM060376.1, from coordinate 3,095,113 downwards.
GATGTGGTGGTGGAGGTGGACGGTGGTTGTGGTGGTGGAGGTGGACGGTGGTTGTGGTGGTAGAGGGAGGGAGAGAGAGATCAGACAGATGTGTGTGTAAAGTGTGTGTTTGTGTGTGTTCAGAAGATCTTTTGTCGAATAAAAAAAACAAACCCTCTTCTCCTTGCAGACTGCAGACATTTGGTCCACCTCTTCTCCTGCAGATGCCTGCAGATGTGGTCTGCAGACTGCAGACCTTTTCCCGCAGAAAAAACAAACAGCACCTTAGTGATTTTTTATGCTAATTAATTTATTTATATACTATAATTTAGCTAAAACTGTGCATTTATAAGTTGTAAATGTTGCCAAGTGTGCGCATTTATAAGTTGTACATGTTGCTTAAACACGGCGCAACGTGCGTGTGTGGTTAAACGTTTTTAGGCCGTCTATTTTTTCCCGTTTGACAGGTTCATCTTAACGCTCGGGGTCCTAGATTGACTTAGTTATTTTTTATATGTTTTACGTTTTGGTTTAATTTCTTCGTATTAACACGCCGCAACTTTAGTGTTAATGATCGCCGGTAGTAGTGTGGCATTGGTGTTCGCCCCCGCCGCAACGCGAGGGTGATTAATACTAGTTACATCAGTTTTACATCATTACATTATAATGTTTAAAAAATAATAATTAATAACATGTTGCATTACATCAGTTTTACATCATTACATTATATAATGTTTAAAAAATAATAATTAATAACATGTTGCATAATATATATTTTTAGTGATGATATTGTAAAACATTATAACTATTTTATTTCAAGCTCTTTTATTAACTCCATTAAAAATAAAAATTATTTATTTACTTTTTTTATTTTAAGAGGTTAAAATGTTAATGAATTACGTTATTTATAGCTATTTTCTGTTTGTTAAAACAATTTGTTTTTGTGTAATTTAATAGTATTTAGTTTCACATATTATATATATATATATATATATATATATATATATAGGGAGCCGCTAGAATGAGAACCACCTCCAGTTGTAAGAACCACGAGAACCACTCTCAACCAATCAGAATTTGACAACCCAAAGGGTATTATGGTCATTTACCCCATATGTCTAATCTATCTATCCTCTCTCCTCTCTCTTTCTTTTCTATTTAAAAGATGCAGCTCTCTTTCATCTTTCAATCCTCCATCACCGATCCATTTTTAAAACCCATTCCCAAATGTCATCTCCGGTTCGTTGTCGGCCGTCCCCATGGCGCTGCTGCCGCCGCCCAATTCCTCTGCCACCTCTCTATCTGTCTGGTCGCTGCCAAAACAACCCCCCCTTCTGTCTCAACATTAATCACCACCACCCAACTGTTACAAAACTCCAACAACTGTTCACCGAGATTGGGGACTGAAAACGAGATGGGGAACAATTCCAAGCTCCGATTTGGGGGGTAGTGAGCTCCGATTTGATGTTGTGGTGGTGGTGGCGGTTCGACGGCTTGGTGGTGGTCGGCGGTGGTTGGTCGGCGGCGGTGGTTCTAACAGTGGGTTAGTGGCTGGTGATTCTTCTGGTGATTCTTGGCCTGTGTTCTTTTGATATGTGTTCTTGAATGATGATGATGATACCGATGGTTTTTTTGGTATGTGTTCTTGATTTTTCTGGGTTTACTTGATTTTTCCCGGTTTACTTGATTTTTTCGGGTTTGAATTTTGTTAAATCTGGGTTTTAATTTTGTTCGAATCTGGGTTTTAATTTTGTTGAATCTGGTGGTGGGTGTTCGAATCTGGGTTTGAATCTTTGTGTTTTTGCTGCAGGTTTGCTTCTGTTGAATATGGGTTTGAATCTTGGGGGTTTGACTTTCTGGGTTTGATTCTGTTGAATCTGGGTTTGAATGTTGTTCATGTTGAATCCGGGTTTGAATGATGTTATTGGGACCTTTTTGATCATGTTGAATATGGGTTTGAATGATATTCTGTTTTTGAATGATGTTCATGTTGAATCTGGGTTTGAATGATGTTAATGTTGAATCTGGGTTTGAATGATGTTCTGTTTTTGGGACCTTTTTGATTCTGTTGAATCTGGGTTTGAATGATGTTCATGATCCTTCTGGGTTTGAATGATGTTAATGTTCCTTTTGAATGTTTTAAACCGGGTGAATCTGGTGGCTTTTTGAATCGGCGGTGATGATGCAAAAAAAAACGGACGATGGCGCGGCAAGGATGGCGGAGGGTAGGTTTTTGAACCCGCAACCCCACTTTGCAGCCTCTGATGTTCGGAAAATCTGAGCCAAAACTTCTTTTTTTTTCCCAGAATCCACTCGTTTTTTTTTTTATTTTTGTTTGTTGGGTTTTTTATATATATTTTTTTGAGGCGTCGATGATGATAGCAAACTACCTGAGACACCTACCGAGTAACGTTTTTTTTGGTGCGTTCGTTTTTGTGTAAAAAAGTTTTTGAAAAAGAAAAAAACTTAAACCGTAAACTTTTTAAAGTAAACCGTAAACTTTTTTACGTAAAACGTAAAACGTAAAAAGCTTTACGTCAAACGTAAAACGTAAAACTTTTTAGGTAAAACGTAAAACTTTTTACGTAAAACGTAAAACTTTTTACGTAAAACGTAAAACTTTTTACGTAAAACGTAACTTTTTAGGTAAAACGTAAAACTTTTTACGTAAAACGTAAAACTTTTTACGTAAAACGTAAAACTTTTTACGTAAAACGTAAAACTTTTTACGTTAAACGTAAAACGTAAAATGTAAAAATATTAACGTAAAACGTAAAAAGTTTTACGTAAAACGTAAAATGTTAACGTAAGAAACCGGCGCGTAAGTTTGCGATTTCTGGGTGCGTTCGTTTTTGCGTAAAAAAGTTTTTGTAAAAAAAATTAAACCGTAAACTTTTTGACGTAAACCGTAAACTTTTTAACGTAAAACGTAGAAAGTTTAGGTAAAACGTAGTAAAAAACGTTAACGTAAAAAACCTGAATTTAAAAATGTTAACCTAAAAAACGTTAACGTAAAAAACCGGCGCGTAAAACGTAAAGACGTAAAAAACGTTAACGTAAAAAAACCAGCGCGTAAAACGTAAAAAACCGGCGCGTAAAACGTAAAAAACCAGCGCGTAAAACGTAAATAACGCTAACGTAAAAATGGCGCGTAAGACGTAAAAAAACGTTAACGTAAAAAACCGACACGTAAAACGTAAAAAACCCGGGCGTAAAACGTAAAAAACCGGCGGGTAAAACGTAAAATAACGTTAACGTAAACGACCGGCGTAAAAACGTAAAACGTTAAACGTAAAAATCTGTAAATAAATCTGAATATGAAAATGTTTAATAAAAAAACTAAGTTTAAAAAATAAAAATCTAATATAATAATACTAAAAAGTAATAAAAAACAATAAAGGTAAAAAGACAAAATAGTGTAATTTTACTTAAATACCCTTTTGGATTAAAATATAAAAGACATAATAAGACAAAAAATACTTAATATTATTTTTTAATACTTTTAATCTCATCCATCCATCTACTTGATCCAATGGTTAGAAAGTGGTTCTCGCGGTTCTTACAACTAGAGGTGGTTCTCATTCTAGCGGTCCCCTATATATATATATATATATATATATATATATATATTGGGTCAGGATTTAGAGAGAACGGTGAAAAGTGTGAGAACGGTGAGAACGATTTTGGTGGTGACATGTGGCATTGATGCTAAATTACACTAAGGGGTAATATTGTCAAAAACCCCACTTACATGAACTGGGTGTTCAAATAAAACGCCATAAAAACACCCAATTCAGAAAAACGCCATGAAAAATACCCAGTTAAAAACGCCATAAAACACCCAGTTCAGAAAAACGCCATGAAAAAACTCAGTTGAAAACGCCATAAAACACTCAGTTCAGAAAAACGCCATAAAATACCTAGTTAAAACGCCATAAAAACACCTAATTCAGAAAAAACATTGTTAGAAATGTTGGCTTAGAAAACAAATGCAGTATGCAAGCAATGCAGAATAGAGCAGCAGCAGATGCTCTATTGTTTGATGCGTTAATCAGATAATAGATGCTCTAGTAGTAGATGCTATAATCAGATGCTCTAATAGATGCTCTAGTACTAGATGCTCTAATAGATGCTCTAATATGTGGCATGCGTTATTATGTGGGATGCGCTATTATGGAGCAAGTTTAGAAAAACGCCATGAAAACACATAGTCTAAAACGCCATAAAACACTCAGTTCAGAAAAACGCCATAAAACTCAGTTAAGTTTTTTCGAAAAGTATATCAATAGTATACTCGTTGGAAAGATAAAAAACGCTGAGTTTTATGGTGTATTATGACAGTCACGTATAAAAAAGTTATCGTCGATTAATCACGTATAAAAATAACTTTTTCATACGTGATATTTTATGGTGTATCAATCGACGATATTTAATCACGTATAAAAAAGTTATCGTCGATTAAATATGATGGGGGGAAATGGCATGTGATTATCATATGCACATTTGCTTGGATCTTCCTATTTTACCCCTCTTGTTAGTTCTAAGGCCCTTATTATTTACAAAAATGTCACCGCATCAATCTAAGCCACAAACCACTAAGATCTTGTGGCTGAGAATCGTTCTCACCGTTCTCACACTTTGAGGCGTTCTCTCCTGATCCTGTTCCTATATATATATATATATATTAATGGCAACAATTTCTCTACGATTCACCAATATTCTAAAATTTTCACCATTGCCCATGATTGAGCCTGAGACCTCTACCTTAAGAGGCATATGCCTATAGCAAATGGGCTACCCCCACATTGGCTTATATATATATATATATATATATATATATATATATATATATATATATATATATATATATATAGGGTGAGGTTCTAGAGTGAACACTAGTGTATTTGCGAACTGAGTGAATAAATCTTGGCCTTTGATTTACACGCGTGGATGGCTAGGATTTCATCATCAAATCGTAAAATACACTAGTTTATTTCATCATCGAATCCTGACCATTGATCTACACACGTGTTTGGTCAGGATTAGTTCACTCGGTTCGCAAGCTACACTAGTGTTCACTCTTGAACCTAATCATATATATACATATATATATGTATATATAGGATCTGTTCACTCAGATCGCAAATACACTAGTGTTCACTCTAGAACCCCACCCTATATATATATATATAGAAAAAGTATATCGTACATTACGGCTTAACGTATATCACGTACAACAACGTTCGTGATTTGTTCTATAACATGCGTGATTAATGTTTTCAATATGCGTGATTATTGTGTTTCAACATGCGTGATTTTGGATTTTTGAGTTATAACATGCGTGATTTTAAAATGAACGTGCGTAATTACCTGTCGTACGTGATGTACGTTAAGCCGTAATGTACGTTAACCTTCCTCTATATATATATTGAACGGCCAACAGAATCAATCCCGAGCACTCTCGGGACACCCACTGGACCAAACGGAGTACTCCGAGAGTAACCCGAGTCCACCACCAATTCCGGGGAAAACCCGGTAACCCACCCGCCCGTAGGCACGATGGTGAAATTACCGGTAAAACCCGTTTGGCTCAACGATCGAACCCAGGTTTCCCTGGGTCTCCTGTCATTGCCCACCAATGCCTAGGGGTGAGCAAAACGAAAAACCCGACCCGAACCGACCATTACCCGACCCGACCTGAGAACCGATCAAACATAAAATACAGAACCGATTCACTACCCTAAATATAGGGTCGGTTCCGGTCCATAGGTCCAAGTCGGGTTTCACCATGAAAAGAACCGAGAACCGACCCGACCCTATTTTATATGAAAAATTGGAACCGATCTAAATACCTAGGTACTTGGGTTTGGGTCGGGTTGGGTATATTTTCGGTTTGGTTCTCGGTTATTTTCGGTCCGGACCTAAACTTGCTCACCCCTACCAATGCCTCACTCTGCACCAAGTGGGAGTTGAACTTACATCTCTCAAGAGAATTGCAAGTATTCCACCACTTGATCTAGAGATCATTGGCACATTGGCTTACATATAACTGGAAAAATAAAAGCGTAAGACTATACGGAGTGGAGTGAGAGGGCATGAAAAGGGGCATTAAACACCACGTGGTAGCCACGTCAGTAAGGGGGCGTGGTAAAAAAAACACGGGGTGGAAGGATTGCGAAAGTGGCGTTTTTATTAAAAAAAACAAGAACCAATCAAAACCAACCCAAAATCCACCAACTAATAAAGGCCGCCATCTCATACCCCACAATCGCTCTACGCCAGTGAAAACTAACGCACCATCTCCCCCACGCCGCCCTCCATGCCAGCCTCGGGCTGGTGTGCTCGGCGTGAAAAGGTTTCCACGCCTCTAAATCACGCCCAATCCATATGGTCTAATAATTTAATATTTCTCTCTCACAAACACAATTCTGTTATAAAACAATGGTCTATTAGCAACCAATATACACGATAAACATGAGAACATAGATCATGTAGAGAAAGAAATATGGAGAATCAGATAATTCTTATAATATTGAGTACATCATATCAAATACATATGACCTCTATATATAGGCCATATTATTAAGACAAGAGTAAGTAAAGAGACGGGAGTTAAGAACGTGGAGAGTCACCACATTATGATGCATTCATAACACTCCCCCTTGACTATCCACATGTTGAAATATAATAGTCTACTATTCTTTTAATACGCTAGGTGATGCTGCCTCGTTAAAAACCTTGCTAGAAAAACCCAGTGGGATAAAACCATAGCTAAGGAAAAAAGAGTGCAGCACATATTTTCTCCCCCTGATACTTTTGGATCAGTTGTGTTGCCTCGTTAAAAACCTCACTAAGAAAACCCAATGGGACAAAACTTAGTAAGGGAAAAAGAGTGCAACTTGAATAAGTATCCCCCTCATTTTAACATGCATCCTTTAAGTGACATATGTCCATCTTCCTTGAAAGTCGAATAAAGATTTTGTAGCGAATGATTTGTCGCTTGATCCCTTAATGTGCAATCCTTTATGTTGAGCAATGTTGTATAATCTTCTAACGAGACTTTAGGCGCCTCCTTCCAAAAAAAAATCATATGTCCACGACTGTATTTTATTACATTCCTGCATCTACAAGACTAACCAAACTAGTTTTGATGGGTTAGTAAAATATAATCAAATATCGTTTATACCTGAAATATTTATTTGAATTCATTCTAATGTCTCTTCGCTTGACAAATGTTATATCATGACAATAAGCTCAAGTGAAAGATATTATAACCATACATAGCTAGCAAAATATTTTAATGCACTTATGCATTTAACGATGGTACTTCTAGAATGAGAATCTCTACTTTGGTAGGAGATGATAATAGGCATTTCTTATAACAAATGACTTAACAACCTTTAACATACTTTAAGGTTCAACAATGTCCATACTAAAATATGGAAACATCATCTTCTAGATGTACTTGAGGGATTAGTAAAATATAATTACATATATACTCGAACTGCAGTTCGAGTAATAATTAGACCATGCCAAGGTCATTCAAAAATTCTCCCTCTAAAAGCTCGACAATTTCTCTCAATGATGCCTAGACACCATTACTGTAAATTGGAATTATAGTGAACTTTTAAAAGTAGAATGTTCATAGAACATGGCTAATTTAATCAAACTTATATCCCTCTTTATGCGAATATCTCGAGTTGTACAACACACGACCCAACTATTTTAGCCCATACGTATTTTGTCAACTTCATACAGTACGTTCTTGAGGTTTTTATATCAATTCTTCTGGCATTATCAATCCATGAGGGAATTCTGCCCATTTTATCCAAATATACATGTGCATTCACTCTTCATGAGTTTTGCTACATAAACTTTACCCATATAACATATAGATATCTATAACATATGCAAAAATGACATGAACACTTGCTTTTATCTTCAAAATCCATATTGTACCATACGTGTACACTATTTATTGAGATATCACAATCACTGGGTACAAGTTTCTATGTATGTTTATTGGTGCACAAGAATTACATCATTAAGATGTTTTGATTTACCTTTAGGGAACTTAATTGCTTTAGAAAACTCATATGGAGTTCAATCGTAAACAAAAATGAATCTATATACAACGATCATATTGTTCTCGAGAACTTAACTTACATCATTTTGATCATTCAAATCCTTTAGGGACCTTCATGTACACTTTTAGTATCAAGTGATAGATAACATTCATAGACGCACATCAATTCTCTCTCTATATTACCAGACTAACAAAATATTGGAAAGTCAAGGCATCAACCACTGGAGAATACGTTTCCTCATAATTAATCAAAGGTCTTTGTGAAAATTCTTGTGCCACCAATTTTTACTTATATCACTTAATTTGATTTTCACATGATTTGCGTAAAAGACACATTTGTATCCAACATCTTTTACAACTTCAGTTGTATGGACTGTTGGTCCAGAAACTTTCCATTTCATTAGAGAACTAAACTCTGCCTTATTTGCGTCTTTCTATTTTAGCCAATCATTTCTTAATATTCATTCATAGGCAGATCTTAATCTTGATCCTCATCATTTAATTATTTTAGGCGCTACATTATATACAAAAGTATAACGACGTCGGTTTATATTTTGATTCCATACATATCTTAGACATGATACAACTTATCGAGATCTCTTTATTTTCAGGTACCTGAGGTTCTTCTTGAACTATCATGTCTATTGTCTATTCAGGAGGTCTTATTACTATAACATCGACTTGACCATCTTAATTACTTGCTCCAATTTTCGAGGAATTTTATTATTGGAATCAACTATCTACCACGCTTTAGGCGTGCAATAGACTCATTACAAAAATATGTGGCTATCTTCTTGGGACACAAATATAACTGGAGCATAAGCAGTTGATTATGTAACTTACTTAGTCACTCTATTTAGGTCAGTGAACTTGTCTGGTAATTTGTTCTTTAATACTAGTAAATGAATTATACTTTAAACTTCTAGTTCATAGTTTATAGTCTGAGGATCAAGATGACAGGATAATTCATTTCACTTTTCACTTTCCAACTGCTTGTTTTCTCCCCCTAATGTTGGGAACATTCATTCACTAAAGTGAAAACCAATGAGCCATAAACAAATTTCTCACTGATGGCTTTAAGTATTAAATCATAGATGATTATTTATACTCAACATATTCTCAAACTTTTTAGAAGTCCCATCTTTGTGCGGTGTGGTGGATGAGTTTCAATATATGTCGCACAACCAAAATCTTTGATGAGACATCTTTGGTTCCTGACCAAAAACCAACTGTATGGGGAGAACTATAACTTATTGGCTTGATGTGAATTGATGGTACTATATATAAAATTACATGTACCTAAATGAACTTTTGCTCCTCTCATGATCATTGGCTTTGTAACCAATATTAATCTGGATTAATATGCTTGCTATCACATTAGCTAAGCCACAATCACACAAGCTTCAGGTTGTGGATTTGATAACCATTTAGACGATGCATCGATTTCAGAATACTAAATGGTATCATGTCGGGATACACATATTCCCTTATTATTTCCAAAATATTTAGGGATCTAAACCATACTTTAGTTGGTATATCATTAACTTCTCTTGAGAGCAAATATTGCATATGTAAGTACCATGAAGAATCTTCTATTTCTTTGATATTTTTCACATCATCTAGACTCGGTATGGTCTAATCGGTCATGCCAATCATTAAATGATTATGAACTATAAACTTCTGGTTTGTGATCATCATATATGCTTTTAGTTGCACTCGTGTTTGTTCAATACACAAATAGAAAATACAAGAGAATAACAATTATTATTTCAATCATTCATATTATAACATGTTTTCCATATTTTATTCTCGTATAATCACTCCCTTATATTGCCACTTCTTGTGGTCGATTTGTCACACCCCGATTTCCACGTGTCACCGGTGGGCCCGGTGGGGGAGTATCGTGACGTGGTTGGCAACGTAATAGTCAAACAACACAATATTAATATGCACAGCGGAAGCAATTTAAAAATATGATACAACCGAATTTATTTATTGTAATCAAAGTCACAATATCCGGATGCTTATCCACAGTAGGATCGAAATAAAATATTATTAATGGTTCAACAGACTTCAAGCATCTTAAGCTTGCGAGACTTCTAATGATGCTTAGGAGAAATCCCAGCCAATTTCGCTTAGTACCTGCATTTAATCTTTTTGGGAAAATACGTCAGTTTACACTGGTAAATACATTCAACTGACTCATTTTGTAAAATGATTGAAAATTGGTTTGGATGCACGTGGCATAAACATTTTATTTAACTTGGGAGAATTATTTAATATTACAATCTTGTGAACGAATTACATGTTACTTATGCGTTCAGTAGCCCGGATCTTGTCCGGGTTAAAGATCAATAGACACACCACATTATCGAGTTATACACTGACAGGTGTACGCCTACACCCCGTGCTCAGGTCGTGGCCATCTCGTAAGATGATGCCAAGGATATCTGGGACATGGTCATTAACCCCCCAAAGGCTGTGAAGTAAACAAGACTGTTTAAACGAGCCGATCAAATTATTCAACTACCCACTTAATGTGGAGATTTGATGCCCGATCAAACGGTATGCTATATACCGTAACCCAAGCCCGTATAGGGAAAATAAGTTAAAAGTATTTACCTGAGCAAGTATTAATCACAATAAGCAAAATGCACGTAGCTTTTACTGGTTCTCCTAATCTGGAACGAAGGTTTAATATAACCTATTAGAATCCTAACAGGTCTTTAATTAAGCTTAAGCTTAGACCGGCTAGTTTCAAAGATACGGTTCGTACGCACGATTAAGCGAAGACCGGATAGAATGTGATTTAGACCCGACAAGTTTGAAGTCTTGTTTAATATGGGTTTATTATTCACATTCTGGATTTTGAGATAAAACCAATAAGGTTTGACCCGTTTCGGCTAATTTATGTAAACTTGTTACATAAACCGAACCGAACGCGTAATAAGCGTAACGGGTATCCGTAAGAGCCATATACAGTTTTCCTAAGTTAATATGCTTCAAATATGTTGAGACATCAGTAAGATGTCTTTTATTATGCCCGGAACGAATTTAAACACAAACTATGCCCCGTAGGAGTAGTTTGGTCATTTTAAAGGTTGTAAAAGAGTTTAGATGTTTAACTGAGTTACAGGTCTGATGTAAACAGCAAACATACTCAATTTGATAAGTTATATCAGTAGGTTAAAGCATATATGTGAAATTTGTCAATTATAACCAAACTATGCACCGTAGGGGCATTTTGGTAATTTCACATAAGCCGAAAAGCTCAAAACCAAAGTCTGAGTTAATCAACCTTTGCTTACTGTTAAAATATCATAATTTTCCTAAAATATCAGTAGGTATCAACCCGGGTATGTTCAATATAATTTTAAAACATACTATGCGTTAAAAACGCTAAATAAGGCGACTAAAGGCCATTTCTGGGTTCGATACTTAAATCTGATATTTTTATATTCCCAGAAGGCTTAAAATAATTTATTTAACATATGTGATCAGTAGCAAAAGGTTTGGAGTCGTTTAGATAGGTAAAACTCATTTTATGGCCCGTCAGGGCAAAACCGACAATTACCGGATTAAGCCTACGACTATGAGTTATGCTCAGCCAAAAATTAATTAAAAATCTTTAAAATTCCCAAAATAATATATTACATCAGTGGGTATTAAGTTTGATGTCAAAAAGTAGGCTTAACTAGGCTATACGCTAATTATACCGTTTAATTAACATAAAGCTTTAAATTTGCGATATTGAGCATAACTCTTAATCTACAAGTCAAACTGATGTCAAACTTTGCATACAAGTTTATATATCAGTATTTAAGATTTCTACACTTTTACATTTTCATAAATCACGTTTTAAGGTAATAAGGGCATAACGGTCAACATATGAGCAATTAACGGAAACATGCATATTAATTGGATAACTAATGAACCAAGGTGTAAAATCATAGAGGGTTGTTCTAACATGTAACCTAGTCCAATTAAAGCTCTGAGGAATTTCTAAAACATGCCTTAACGGGTCAGAACTGAAAGTCAAAGTGAAAGTCAAACTATGCGACTTTCGGTTCCGAATCGGGTCTAAACAGGAAATTGTCGGGTTGAACATGTTTAGACATGTTCGTACACTTATTACTAAGTTATAACAATGATCAAACAGGTTGTGCATGGTCTATAATGTTAATTATGCATAAATGACATTTTAAGTTTCCTGTTGACTTTTTCTAAACTAGTTTGACCCGACTTTTGACCTGGTTAGAGTGATGATCAGGGGAAACCCTTTTTGAGGTTTTATTACCCACATAAATACCAACCTATAACTACTTTTAATTCGAGATATGACTGAGCCATTGTTGACTAATCTCGAAGTCAAACCGTAATTACGACGGTTTGACTTTTAGCTAATTAACTAAGCTAAAAGTAATTAGAGAAGGTTAGGCAACTTACAAAGGTCCTAAGCTTGATTAGAGAACTCTTGAAAGCAGGTTGGAGCTCTAGGAATGATCAGAATGTTGAAGGAATTGGTGTGAGAATGTTTGTGACTTGAAGGCCTATTTATAGTGGATTTACTCACCACATTTGATTGACAAACAAGTCTACTAGTGCCCACAACTGATCAACACTTGTTACTAGTGCCTAGGGGGTGCTTTAGGGGCCAAGAGATGTGAAAAATTGGGTAAAGGTCACGCATAACAGCCATTACAGACAACAGCCCATGTTTCTCGGTTCTGGGAGTCCCTCGCGTGGCGCGAGGGACCCTCGCGTGGCGCGACGGCATGCCAAAATCAGCTTTTTGATTTTCTTTGCTAATTGATCCTTGGCCCTTCAAACTCCGATTAGGCACTTGTTTCTTGCATTTTAAACCCTCACAATTGATCTATAAAGGCTTCAAAACATATACCCACTTTGCTAAGTCCCCGGTTAACTTTATTGTTACCCGAAAAGTCCTAACTTTCAACGTTTACGCTTTAACTCTTCGCACACGAATTTGATCATAACTTTCTCATACGTTAACGAAACTTTACGAAATTTAAATCGTGTATTCTAGTGAGCATGATTAACAGTTACTAAGCTTCGGGTTTGCCAAAAGGTCACTCAGAGGTATAAATTAAACATGTTGACACATTTGGTCCCTGTAGTTTGAAATCTCCCACTTTTAGCTTCGTATGATCCATGATTTATTCGTTTGAAGGTATGAGCATCGTGTAGGGTTAATGTACATTATATTTATTCACAGTTGACACTTAGAATACGTATATTCACATATTTTCCATGTTTGTCAACTTTAGTCCTTCTATACTATTCTTTCACACGTTTAAACAAATGACACGTGTCAACACATTATAGGATGTGAATTTTCGAGGTGTTACATCCTCACCCCCTTAAAATAAATCTCGACCCGAGATTTACTGAAATAAGTAAGGGTACTTTTCTTTCATCGTGGATTCAACCTCCCACGTGTATTCGGGACCTCTACGGGCATCCCATTTGACCTTCACAATAGGTACATGCTTCCTTCGAAGCTTCTTTACCTGTCGATCTTCAATCGACAAAGGTTTTTCAACAAATTTCAAGCTCTCGTCTATATGCACATCTGTATGGGGTATTACCAGTGATTCATCAGCGAAACACTTCTTCAGATTGCAGATGTGGAACACATTGTGAATTCCACTGAGCTCTTCCGGTAAGTTTAACTTATAGGCAACTGACCCAACACGTTCGATAACCTCGAAAGGTCCTATGTATCTCGGGCTTAGCTTGCCTTTCTTACCAAACCGCATCACTCCTTTCCAGGGTGACACTTTAAGTAGGACTTTGTCACCTACTTCGAAGTGAAAATCCTTACGCTTTGGATCAGCGTAACTTTTCTGCCTATCCCGGGCAGCTTTGAGACGGTCACGAATCTGGACAATCTTGTCCGTCGTTTCGAACACGATCTCTGGTCCTGATAACTGGACATCTCCAACTTCCGCCCAACAAATAGGCGATCTACACTTTCTACCGTATAATGCCTCAAAAGGCGCAGCCTTAATGCTGGTATGGTAGCTATTGTTGTAGGAGAATTCGATTAATGGTAGGTTCTTATCCCAACTACCACCCAAATCAATCGCACATGCACGTAGCATGTCTTCCAACGTTTGTATAGTACGCTCACTCTGACCGTCTGTCTGATGATGGTAAGCCGTACTAAAGTTCAAACGTGTGCCCAAAGATTGTTGGAAACTCTTCCAAAAATGTGACGTGTATCTAGTATCTCTATCAGAGATAATAGCTACAGGTATGCCATGTAAGGCTACAATCTTATCCACGTATAACTGGGCTAACATGTCGGAGCTATAAGTCTCCTTGATGGGTAGGAAATGTGCTGAGTTAGTCAGTCTATCAACTATAACCCATATTGTATCATTTCCTTTCCTTGTCTTTGGCAACTTGGTGATAAAATCCATCGTCACCATTTCCCACTTCCACGTAGGAAGTTCAGGCTGTTGTAGCAAACCTGACGGTTTTTGATGCTCGGCTTTGACTTGCGCACATGTCAAGCATTTAGCTACATGGGTGGCCACAGACTTTTTCAAGCCTATCCACCAATAATTTGCCTTTAGATCCTGGTACATCTTATCAGCTCCAGGATGAACGGAGTATTTGGAACTATGGGCTTCCTGGAGGATGACATCTCGAAGTCCTCCGTAAATTGGAACCCATATTCGTCCATTTAATCGTAAAATTCCATCCTTGCTAAGAGTTAACTGCTCCTCAGTTACTCCTAACTTTTCATTAGGATAGTTAGCTTCTAACACAGCTTCCTTCTGTGCAGCTAACAACCTTTCAATCAAATTATTCTTTATTTCCATGCGCTTGGCATTGATTCGGATGGGTTTAACCCTCTCCTTTCTGCTCAAGGCGTCAGCGACTACATTCGCTTTACCGGGATGATACTTGATTTCACAATCATAATCATTCAAAGTCTCCATCCAACGGCGTTGCCTCATGTTTAACTCTTTCTGATTAAACAGATGCTGAAGGCTCTTGTGATCAGAATAGATCACACATTTGATTCCATAAAGATAATGCCTCCACAGTTTTAGTGCGAATACAACGGCACCCAGCTCCAAGTCATGGGTGGTGTAATTCTTTTCATGCACTTTTAACTATCGTGAAGCATAGGCAATAACCTTGCCTTTCTGCATAAGCACACACCCCATGCCAGTGTGCGATGCATCGCAGTAAACTACGAACTCTTCTATTCCATCTGGCAATGTCAGAACTGGGGCGTTGCTCAACTTCTGCTTCAGAATATCAAAGGATTCTTGCTGCTTAGGGCCCCAAACAAACTTAACCTTCTTTTTAGTTAAGGAGGTTAGGGGTGCAGCAATCCTTGAAAAATTTTCGATGAAACGCCTGTAATATCCTGCCAATCCCAGGAAGCTACGAATCTCTGTCGGCGTCTTTGGCTCCTGCCAGTTCATTACGGCTTCAACCTTAGCGGGATCCACCTGGATACCACGCTCACTGACCACGTTTCAAGGAATTGGACTTCACGAAGCCAAAACTCACATTTGGAAAATTTGGCGTAGAGTTTCTCGTGATGTAGGAGCTTGAGAATACAACGAAGGTGTTTCTCATGGTCAGCTTGATTCTTTGAATAGATAAGAATGTCGTCGATGAAAACGATGACGAATTTATCTAAGTACGGCTTGCAAACGCGATTCATGAGATCCATGAACGCGGCCGGTGCATTAGTGAGCCCAAAAGGCATCACTAGGAACTCGTAGTGACCGTAACGAGTCCTAAATGCAGTCTTGTGAACGTCTTCATCTTTAACCTTCAACTGATGGTAGCCTGACCTCAAATCAATCTTCGAGAAGTAACTTGCCCCTTGAAGCTGATCGAACAAATCGTCGATCCTGGGCAAAGGATACCTATTCTTGATCGTGACTTTATTAAGCTCGCGATAGTCAATGCACAGACGCATCGACCCATCCTTCTTCTTGACAAACAAGATTGACGCTCCCCAAGGAGATGAACTAGGTCTAATGAAACCTTTAGCCAGCAATTCATCTAGCTGCGTCCGCAACTCCTTCATTTATGTGGGTGCCAATCTGTATGGTGCTCTAGCAACTGGTGCTGCTCCTGGGATGATATCAATCCTGAATTCTACTTGTCTATCTGGTGGTAAACCAGGTAGATCTTCAGGAAACACTTCTGGGTATTCTGAAATGACAGGGATGTCTTCTATCTTCGGTTTAGGCTCATCAATAATCACTTGCGCCATGTAGATGACACACCCCTTCTTCAAACATTTGGAAGCCTTGAGCATAGTCACCTGCTCAGGCAGCCCGTACTGGGTATCTCCCCGAATGGTAAGTGATTCACCAGACGGAGTCTTTATTACCACTTGTTTCTTGTTACAGACAATTTGGGCCTGGTTATGAGATAACCAGTCCATACCCAGAACTATGTCAAAACCGGCCAACTTAAAGGGAAGTAGAGACAGAGGAAAAGAATGGTTCTTAATGGATATAACACATCTATCTAACACAGTAGAGACGGTTTCTATGGTACCATCTACTAACTCTACCTCATAGTTTACGTTTAAGGTTTTGACAGGTAAATTCAACAATTTACAAAACTTATGATCTACGAAAGACTTATCAGCGCCTGAATCAAAAAGTACTCTTGCAAAAACATCATTTACAAGGAAAGTACCTGTTATGACATTATCGTCTTGCACAGCCTCTTTCGCGTCCATTCTGAAGACTCTGGCATTAGTCTTCTTAGCCTCCTCAGGCTTCTTGTTGTATTTTGGGCAGTTGGTCTTAATGTGGCCCTTTTCATTGCAACGGTAGCACGTTGCGTCTTTTATCTTCTTGCAATCCAGGGTTTTGTGATCCGTGGACTTGCAAATACCACAAGCAAAGGGTTTTGACTGAGTCTTAGAGTTCGACTCGAGTCTGCACTTTCCATAGTGCTGTTTCTTGCAAATTTTGCATTTGGGCTTTTCACCAGAATTATGCCCATCCTTCCTCGACTCCGACCCTTTCTTGTTGTCACCGCTCCCACGGTGCTTCTTGTTCGACTTTCGTGAACCATCATCTTCACGCTTCCTCTTCTCAGCCTCCTTATTCCTCAGCGATCTCTGTCTGACCGCATCCAGAGTGAGGGATAAGGAAATGTCAGCTACGGACCTGAAGGTAGCTGGCCGAGAAGCTTTTACGCTTGCCTTGATTTCCGGGGCTAAACCTCCGATAAAACGAGCTATCCGCTTTGGTTCCGGGGTTACTAAATATGGAACCAATCGAGACATAGTGTTGAAGCTCGTTAGGTAAGCTTGACAGTCGAGGTTTATCATCACCAAGGATAGAAAATCAGATTCTATCTTCTCCACCTCATGCTGAGGGCAGTAATTTTCCCTGATAAGGGCAATAAATTGATCCCACGACATATTGTACAACGGGATTTTTCCGGTGGCCTCAATCAGAGATCTCCACCATGCTAACGCTTCACCCTTAAAAGACTGCGACACAAACTTGACCACGTCTCTCTCAGCACATCCGCTGATGTCTACAACCGTATCCATCTCATCCAGCCATGTCATACAGTCAATGGCTCCCTTCTCCCCAGTGAAATCCCGGGGCTTGCAAGAAACAAAATATTTATACGTGCAACCCTTGTCACGGGGCCCTTGATTACGTATAACCTGCTGAGATGGAGCACTGTGGTTCGAGGAGCGTCGATCATCATCTTTCTTCGGGCCATCCTTCTTGGGCGGTGGCTTTGAAGGCTGTGTAGATTGGGTCCTGCTACGGGTCCCACTGTACTCTTCATACTGCCTTTCCAAATCATGTGTAACAGCGCCGTCTATGATTGCTTTCAATTCCACACCCGTTAGATTAACTCGGGCTTCATTATTAACCTCCACTGGATGACTATTACCCTCGTCCGAGTTAGCCATTTAAAATTGAACTGTTGCAGAAAACAAGGACAATACTTTATTTGGGAGTTTATGGAATTGTCTTTTATGGCAATTCATTAACCATGGTACAGAGACCATATTTGGTTAATTTATAAATCATATTTATTTAGGATTTCTATTATAATTTATCCTAAGTATAAAACAATAACAGTTTTATTTGTGGCACAAAAGCCTAGTCACGTGGACATTTTTAATTTAATCTATGATTTCAGAGAATCAAAACATTAAAGTATACCGGCACAATAGGCCTAGTCACAAGGACAATATAAATTATAAGCTATGATTTCAGAGAATCAAGGCTTTTGAGGTTTAAATATAGTTTATTACCTTTTTCAGACAGGGAGCCATAGCTACAACTGTCTTTTGGCTCATCTAGAAATGAGCAAGGCCCGTAGGCATTATATTACCAACGTATGGTAAAGATATGATCATCTTAATTGATCATCTTAACCCATGATTCAGAGATCGTATATTTGGGTTTGGAATCTTCCAAAGAATCCTTATACATATAAGAATGACATGTGATTTTAACGAATCACTTCTGCCAGGAGTGTTAACATGTTTTAAGATGTTAACAGGGATTTGAATCTTTTAAACAGGTCTTACCATCTCGGCCCGGTCTTATATTTGACACGAGGCTAGGTTTCACACTTTAAGATTCTTAATTAAATAATTACTTAGGCATATTAATTAAAAAGGAATGATTTTATTTATTTCATTTATAAATTATTTATGCACAAAATGGCAAACATGAAATTTATAAAACAAACACTCCATTGATTTATTCAAAATATTATACACTGCCCTAAACGGGTCTTTTCAAATAACAAACTTACCCTCGTAGGGGTTAAACAAGTACTTACCCACGCAGGGGCTTAATAAATAACACACATGCCCACGCAGGGGCTTAATAACATAATTGTCCACGCAGGGACTTATACAAATAACACACCCACGTAGGGGTTTATACAAACAAGCATACCCACGCAGGGGCTTAACAACCAAATACACCCACGCAGGGGCTTCTACAACAACTGGAAGGATTCAATGATCCTTCTTGTTCTTCCCTTTGATCAAACTTGCTAATCCTTGGAAGAAAGTCTGTCTCTCCCTACGGTCCCTGTGCACTTCCCGTTCTACCTGATCCAGCCTCTGAAGGAGTTCCTCATGCTCAGGTGGGGAGAACCTAGGCGGCTGCGATTGAGTCCATATGATAGGCCTATGTGGTATCTGGTACCCTTGTGTTGGGTACCCAACTCCCCATGGAGCTCCGTATGGTCCTTCTGGGTGCAGGGCATTGTAGTTAGCTGCCACCAAGTAGGGGTCGGCCTCTGCATACCCGTAGTTGTTGTGGACTGGCGGCTCGAATGGGTTGTATGCCATGGAACCCGTATAAGCTGGGATTGGGTTGTCAAAACCCATTGGCGGCGGCTGCGGCATCGCGGGGTTGGAAGGTCCACCCATTTGCGGGTCCTCCTGATGTGGCGGGTAGTGGCTGGCACTTGACTGACGTGGAGAGCTGAAATGAAAGTCTCCCGCACGTGATGACATACGTGCACCTGACCACCTACGCCTCGGTGGTGGCGGAGGTACCTGATTAACTGGTGGTGGTGGAGGTGGTGGCATAACTGCCACAAACCGGTGATCCTCAGAGGAATCTTGATGATGCTGCTGCTGCTGCGGCTGCTGCTGCTCATGAGGCGACGAGTGGTGAGAAGGTGTATAGTACCACTCGTGCTGAGTGAACAAGGCTTGGAAGCTATCCGGGCCAACATAGGGTGATCCGTGAAATGAGGATCCGTCGGAGATCTCGATCGGATGGTTTGGAGTGCCACTTGCGGGTTCGACGGGATCAGTATCCTCGTCCATGTCATCCGCGTGATCGCCAGAGAAGTGATCGTCTAGCCCCGGTGGGTTAAAACCCATGGGTTCTTGCACGAAGCCTACCGGATTAAACCGGCCTCGAAAAACTGGGGTGGGGTCCCCGAAAGAATGATGGGACAAAGACCTCTGCAGCGGTATGTAGGAAGGCAGAGGGTTGTTGGGTTCGTCTTCCGAATGCGGTCCGTATGGATTTTGGACCGGAGGTGTGGAGCTGTGCGAAACGGATCGTCTCGCCGGCTCGAACAGGTTCCTCCTGTTCTGACGTGGATCGTCGCTCTCCGTGTTAGACGGAGCTCAAACATTCGAAGGTCCCGCCTCTTGGTCATTGGGGGTGGAAATCGGCCCCTTTCCTCGTCCTCTTCTACGGAAAAATCTTGGAGGCATTTTGATATTCCTGTCAATAAAGCATAAGATAACAATAACAAAATATAAAATTTAAAGGACAAAACAAAAACCGAATAAGGTGGAATTTGTCCTAGGTTATAAGTCTAGACTCGAAGGTTTAGATATGTGCAATTGTGTAACTGAGATTAAACACAAAAGGCTAGTGTTTAATTCACTCAGAGTTAGCTCTGATACCAACCTGTCACACCCCGATTTCCACGTGTCACCGGTGGGCCCGGTGGGGGAGTATCGTGACGTGGTTGGCAACGTAATAGTCAAACAACACAATATTAATATGCACAGCGGAAGCAATTTAAAAATATGATACAACCGAATTTATTTATTGTAATCAAAGTCACAATATCCGGATGTTTATCCACAGTATGATCGAAATAAAATATTATTAATGGTTCAACAGACTTCAGGCATCTTAAGCTTGCGAGACTTCTAATGATGCTTAGGAGAAATCCCAGCCAATTTCGCTTAGTACCTGCATTTAATCTTTTTGGGAAAATACGTCAGTTTACACTAGTAAATACATTCAACTGGCTCATTTTGTAAAATGATTGAAAATTGGTTTGGATGCACGTGGCATAAACATTTTATTTAACTTGGGAGAATTATTTAATATTATAATCTTGTGAACGAATTACATGTTACTTATGCGTTCAGTAGCCCGGATCTTGTCCGGGTTAAAGATCAATAGACACACCACATTATCGAGTTATACACTGACAGGTGTACGCCTACACCCCGTGCTCAGGTCGTGGCCATCTCGTAAGATGATGCCAAGGATATCCGGGACATGGTCATTAACCCCCCAAAGGCTGTGAAGTAAACAAGACTGTTTAAACGAGCCGATCAAATTATTCAACTACCCACTTAATGTGGAGATTTGATGCCCGATCAAGCGGTATGCTATATACCGTAACCCAAGCCCGTATAGGGAAAATAAGTTAAAAGTATTTACCTGAGCAAGTATTAATCACAATAAGCAAAATGCACGTAGCTTTTACTGGTTCTCCTAATCTGGAACGAAGGTTTAATATAACCTATTAGAATCCTAACGGGTCTTTAATTAGGCTTAAGCTTAGACCGGCTAGTTTCAAAGATACGGTTCGTACGCACGATTAAGCGAAGACCGGATAGAATGTGATTTAGACCCGACAAGTTTGAAGTCTTGTTTAATATGGGTTTATTATTCACATTCTGGATTTTGAGATAAAACCGATAAGGTTTGACCCGTTTCGGCTAATTTATGTAAACTTGTTACATAAACCGAACCGAACGCGTAATAAGCGTAACGGGTATCCGTAAGAGCCATATACAGTTTTCCTAAGTTAATATGCTTCAAATATGTTGAGACATCAGTAAGATGTCTTTTATTATGCCCGGAACGAATTTAAACACAAACTATGCCCCGTAGGGGTAGTTTGGTCATTTTAAAGGTTGTAAAAGAGTTTAGATGTTTAACTGAGTTACAGGTCTGATGTAAACAGCAAACATACTCAATTTGATAAGTTATATCAGTAGGTTAAAGCATATATGTGAAATTTGTCAATTATAACCAAACTATGCACCGTAGGGGCATTTTGGTAATTTCACATAAGCCGAAAAGCTCAAAACCGAAGTCTGAGTTAATCAACCTTTACTTACTATTAAAATATCATAATTTGCCTAAAATATCAGTAGGTATCAACCCGGGTATGTTCAATATAATTTTAAAACATACTATGCGTTAAAAACGCTAAATAAGGCGACTAAAGGCCATTTCTGGGTTCGATACTTAAATCTGATATTTTTATATTCCCAGAAGGCTTAAAATAATTTATTTAACATATGTGATCAGTAGCAAAAGGTTTGGAGTCGTTTAGATAGGTAAAACTCATTTTATGGCCCGTAAGGGCAAAACCGACAATTACCGGATTAAGCCTACGACTATGAGTTATGCTCAGCCAAAAATTAATTAAAAATCTTTAAAATTCCCAAAATAATATATTACATCAGTGGGTATTAAGTTTGATGTCAAAAAGTAGGCTTAACTAGGCTATACGCTAATTATGCCGTTTAATTAACATAAAGCTTTAAATTTGCGATATTGAGCATAACTCTTAATCTACAAGTCAAACTGATGTCAAACTTTGCATACAAGTTTATATATCAGTATTTAAGGTTTCTACACTTTTACATTTTCATAAATCACGTTTTAAGGTAATAAGGGCATAACGGTCAACATATGAGCAATTAACGGAAACATGCATATTAATTGGATAACTAATGAACCAAGGTGTAAAATCACAGAGGGTTGTTCTAACATGTAACCTAGTCCAATTAAAGCTCTGAGGCATTTCTAAAACATGCCTTAACGGGTCAGAACTGAAAGTCAAAGTGAAAGTCAAACTATGCGACTTTCGGTTCCGAACCGGGTCTAAACAGGAAATTGTCGGGTTGAACATGTTTAGACATGTTCGTACACTTATTACTAAGTTATAACAATGATCAAACAGGTTGTGCATGGTCTATAATGTTAATTATGCATAAATGACATTTTAAGTTTCCTGTTGACTTTTTCTAAACTAGTTTGACCCGACTTTTGACCTGGTTAGAGTGATGATCAGGGGAAACCCTTTTTGAGGTTTTATTACCCACATAAATACCAACCTATAACTACTTTTAATTCGAGATATGACTGAGCCATTGTTGACTAATCTCGAAGTCAAACCGTAATTACGACGGTTTGACTTTTAGCTAATTAACTAAGCTAAAAGTAATTAGAGAAGGTTAGGCAACTTACAAAGGTCCTAAGCTTGATTAGAGAACTCTTGAAAGCAGGTTGGACCTCCAGGAATGATCAGAATGTTGAAGGAATTGGTGTGAGAATGTTTGTGACTTGAAGGCCTATTTATAGTGGATTTACTCACCACATTTGATTGACAAACAAGTCTACTAGTGCCCACAACTGATCAACACTTGTTACTAGTGCCTAGGGGGTGCTTTAGGGGCCAAGAGATGTGAAAAATCGGGTAAAGGTCGCGCATAACAGCCATTGCAGACAACAGCCCATGTTTCTCGGTTCTGGGAGTCCCTCGCGTGGCGCGAGGGACCCTCGCGTGGCGCGACGGCATGCCAAAATCAGCTTTTTGATTTTCTTTGCTAATTGATCCTTGGCCCTTCAAACTCCGATTAGGCACTTGTTTCTTGCATTTTAAACCCTCACAATTGATCTATAAAGGCTTCAAAACATATACCCACTTTGCTAAGTCCCCGGTTAACTTTATTGTTACCCGAAAAGTCCTAACTTTCAACGTTTACGCTTTAACTCTTCGCACACGAATTTGATCATAACTTTCTCATACGTTAACGAAACTTTACGAAATTTAAATCGTGTATTCTAGTGAGCATGATTAACAGTTACTAAGCTTCGGGTTTGCCAAAAGGTCACTCAGAGGTATAAATTAAACATGTTGACACATTTGGTCCCTGTAGTTTGAAATCTCCCACTTTTAGCTTCGTATGATCCATGATTTATTCGTTTGAAGGTATGAGCATCGTGTAGGGTTAATGTACATTATATTTATTCACAGTTGACACTTAGAATACGTATATTCACATATTTTCCATGTTGGTCAACTTTAGTCCTTCTATACTATTCTTTCACACGTTTTAAACAAATGACACGTGTCAACACATTATAGGACGTGAATTTTCGAGGTGTTACACGATTTCAATATAAACATGGTTGAGGATCATAACAGTATCCTCATTTACCATGATCATGACCTTTATAACGATCGTTTTATAGTCATCGCAATATAAACATGGTTGATCTCATTACATGAGCATCATTCCTCAATTACCATGATAACGATCTTAACACCAATTATTATATCATCACATTCTATTCAAGGAATAGATTATACTCATACAACATTCATGGTGGCATCATTACAATTTTCTTAGTTATTACATGATTGTGACATTTCACTGATCGTTATATCATTACATTCACTTTAGGGAATGGATAGCTCCACACAACTTTTAATCTGGTAATAACCTTGAATATTCTTTAATAATATTCCTACTTTATGAGCATATGATCATATATGTATTACTTGCACTATGTTTTATGTGCACATTGTTTGTATACTAAACATATAAAATACGAGACAACATCTTATTAGCAACTCAAACTTTCAACACTTTATTCTCATATGATCACTCTCTTTATTCGCCTCTTTTGTGGTCTATCTCGTTACATTACACGTTTTATAATCGATTTCATTATAAATCTGATCATCATACCAATTTTTCAATTATGTCCATGATCATAATAATCAATATATAGTCACATTCACTTCGAAAAACGAAGGAAAGCCAAAAAATGTTTCATAGCTTTTCATTATATGAAATCATTTCAAACTTTTTATTTGATATTGCTACTTCAAGATTATGTCTCAGGTGTGATCAATGGAAAACTTTATCTTGTTTTTCCTTGAAAACAATCTTCTTTTCTCATTAATATATAATTTGAGAAAACCTTACATGACCGACTTGTATAAGATTTATTGGTCAACATATGACGACCTTTCAGAGAGTATGACACACTTTGAATGTCATACCTGAACATATTTATAATAATTTATGAGAGTAATGATAAACCACAAATTTTAGTTTTTCATTTGTTTAATTTATCCAATAATATCTACATACAAACAATATATAGCATATAGATGAAATATACTACAAAGTTAAATCAAGCAATACATAACATTATAACATGTTATCAAATAAAATAAGGTTATAATAAAACCTTATGAAATAATAATATGTCATCACATTCAAGCAAAATATATAAATTACGCATTAATCTATCATGGCATAACCAATCTCATGCATATCTTATATAAAATATTTGTTGCTCTCACATAAAAAAAATAGAAGCATCTATAAAATATATTCAATACGAATAAAGAAACCTATTACTTACACCAAATAATATGTGATAATATCATGCACAATTATCAACATCTTAGTTGATTTAGTTGATATTGAAATATTATGCAATTCAGTTAACACATGTTACAAAATAGTGTTAGTTCATGAATCAACAATTCAAATAATGCACTTTACGTATAATAAAAGCTCATATCAACTTAGAATATATGGTTTGATCATTCTTATCATTTAAGGCATTTGCTATTGATGTACAAACAAGACAAATAGATTAAGAACAATTTTCTATGTACCAATCAATAACATAAGCCATAAAGTAATCTTAAAACCAATTTTTTTAAAGACAACTACTTAATATATTCAGCTCAAGTAAAATATATATGAATAGAAATAACAATTAAATCTGAACCATAAATTTTTTAGTAAATAACTTCACAACAAATTAATTATATCAAATATTTAGATGGTTAGTTTATCATCAACATTCACCATATATTCCACAAATACTTGTTTTCAAAATAAAACAAAGAATATAAACTTTATGTATGCCAAAACAGTAACTTAATAAAATATCTTAAAAAATCACATTAATCATATTGTTTTCAAACTAAAACAATAAATATAAACCTTATGTATGCCAAAACAATAACTTAATAAAATATCTCAAAAGATCACATTAATCATACTTATTAATAGCATAATAAAATCACTAGGAATAAAACACACGCATACATAATTCAATCTATATATTTTTATGATTAAACACTTATTTGCATCACTAAATTATGATTAAACACTTATTTTCATTACTAAAACAAAATAACATGTATAGTGATGATCAAATCAAATACTATTAAAATTTTCATGTTAAATTAGCCTTCGATTTTAATAAAAAACAAACAACATATGTGATGAATAGAAATAATAAGTGGATTAAATCTAAAAACATAAATGATGAAAACAAATCACAACATTTGTTTATAATATAAAAATTAGGGCAGAAAATCCCCATCCATTTTAATTTGAATATCCAAGTTGTATGAATGGATCGAATTATATAACTAGTGAATGAAGAGTCAGTTATTGTTAGTTTTTTTTTTTAATTTCTAAAACAAATCAAACATTATTTATTTATTTATTTTTTGGTTATTTTCTCCTCAGTTACTTTCATGCCGTCAAAATAATTCACAAAACCAGATTTAAAAAAAAAACAATAATATGAGGACAAAATATGAAACCATGAAGGCGTCCAAGATGAGAGGCAGGTCAATTGTTTCTACTATTAATTTCACTTTTCATGGGTACGACTAATTCTATAAATTCAGATTTATTTCTAGTCCAATAAAAATTTGTGCCCATTAGTCGCAACAAAACTTTGTAACTTTATTCAAGATGTGTAATATATTATTAAGTTGAGATATGAGGCTTGTCTATCGTTACCTGAATGAATGAAGGAAAACCAAATCATGGATATGAACATCTTGCAGCAACTCGTGCTGATAACGTGTTATAAAACAATGGTATATTAGTAACCAATATACACGATAAACATGAGAACATAGATCATGTAGAGAAAGAAATATGGAGAATCAGATAATTCTTATAATATTGAGTACATCATATCAAATACATATGACCTCTATATATAGGCCATATTATTAAGACAAGAGTAAGTAAAGAGACGGGAGTTAAGAACGTGGAGAGTCACCACATTATGATGCATTCATAACAAATTCCTATTTTGTGATTCTTTTTTTCCATTTACTAAATATCAATATAGTTTTTTTTTTACAAATTAAACTACATGTCTATACATCTATGTTAAACTTTATTTACATGTTAAGAGTTATGTAATGTTTAATATTATCTTAATTTGAAATATATATATATATATGTATATCTTATTTAAAATAACCAATCTTTTATCCCTGTGATAAAAAAGATATATCTACCAAACCTAATAATATTATATGTTTTAGGATTATGATTAAATACAAAGGCTCCTAATTGTAAGAATGGTACAAAGGCTTCTAAAAAAACCCACTACAAAATAAAAAAAAAATAAAAAACTTAAACATCCACCACCACCCAAAAACCTAACCCCCCCACCCCCACCTTCCCCTCCCCCATCACCCACTTAAAATATATATATATATTTGTGGAGGGGGTGGGGGTTTAGGTTTTTTGGTGGTGATGGGGTTGGGGGGGTTGTTTAGGTTTTGGATGGTGATGTAGTGTGTTTAATTTTAGGTTATTGGACACTTATCAATCTATAAATCATTCTTACACTTCTTACAATTAGGAGTATTTGTAGAATAACTTTACCCATATGCTTTATCTAAAGTATTCACTTATTTTCTGTTAAACCAAGAGTCTTTCACACAAGAAACAATAGTCAAGACTAGCAATTCGACATAGGGGTTAGGGGTTGTTTGGTAGCCTCTGAATGGTCATTAAGAGGCTACCTCTTAATGGAACCATTAATAATTTTACCAATGAGAAGGTAGAAGAATGTGACATGTGATGATTTACCATTCAGAGGTTACCTCTTAACCATTCAGACTTAAGGTTACCTCTTATTCATTCAGAGATTTTAAACCATTAAGAGGTAACATCTGAATGGTCATTAAGAGGCTACCAAACAGCCCCTTACTAATGCTAAACCAGATCAACAATAATTGATTTGCACAACTTAGAAAATAGTTAAACTCGTCACAATAACAAATGATTCTTTCAGCTATGATCAAGCGCAAACACATTGAATGACTAAACACATTGCACGACCAAAAGCTAACAACTATTTATCATTTTTACTTTATCATTTTACATTTACGAAAAAAACAACAAAAATTTATCTATGCTATAATGAATTAACTTGTTTTTTAACGATAAATTTGGATCATTAACGGACCACTAAAAAAGTATCATCATACCACCAGCGGAACCAACCGATTATATCCATCTCCACTAGGATATAACGCCTACACCAATCTAGGAAAAAACCCAATAGAACTGGGAAAATCTCCTCTTGTGGGAATCGAATCCAGGACCTAATAGTCTCTAAGCCTTATCCCACTCCGATGATACCAGACCCGTATATAATAGTAAGACCATGTGTAGCGGTACACATGAATAATGCCCCCACCCATGGATGTTGTGCGACACGTGTCACCCTAGTGAGCAAAGGGGCATAATGGAGTGTTTTTCATATATGAGTGTAGTGGGATAATGCCCAATGAAAGCTTTGGTATTCGTGAATAATTTCCTTGTCTTCATTCTCATTCATTTATCCAATATATATACAAATAATACATGTCCTATGTTAGGATAGTTTCCAACTAATTCTGAGATATATAAGGTAATGAATATGGTACAAATATACGTATGCTATTACACCCCCGCAGTCGAAGCGGGAGGTGACCGAATGCTTAGACTGGTCCGAAAATCATCAAATAAAACACGTGGAAGACCCTTGGTGAAAATGTCCGCAATTCGGTATCTGGACGGAACATGCAGGACCCGAACGGTTCCCCGTTTAACTTGCTCGCGCACAAAGTGAATGTCAAGTTTAATGTGCTTGGTGCGTTGATGTTGCACCGGATTTCCGGTTAAATAAATGGCGCTGACATTGTCACAATAGACGAGAGTAGGACGTGTAAGCGGGTGACGTAATTCCAGTAACAAGTTTCGTAGCCAACAAATCTCTGCAACAACGTTGGCGACACCCCGATATTCGGCCTCGGCACTAGAACGAGAAATCGTCGCCTGTCTTTTGTACGACCACGAAATTAAATTATCACCAAGATAGATACAGTAGCCACTCGTGGAACGACGCGTGTCTGGGCATCCCGCCCAATCAGCGTCAGTGTAGGCAAGTAAACCGGCAGGCGTGGAAGAACCAAGTGTGAGACCAAAAGATACCGTGCCTTGAATGTAACGAATGATACGCTTAAGAGCGTTCCAATGATTAGTCTTTGGTGCGTGCATATGTATGCAAATTTGCTGTACCGCGTAACTAATATCTGGACATGTAAACGTTAAGTATTGCAAAGCCCCTGCGAGACTCCGGTACAGAGTCGGGTCATGAAAATCTTCGCCCGAATGAGAACTGAGCTTCGAACTAGTGTCAACCGGTGTGGAAACAGGGTTGCAAGTTGACATCCCGGCCCATTCAATGATGTCGCGACCATAACCTTGCTGAGATAGGAACAGAGTGTCTTTGGTCCGTGAGACCGCAATGCCGAGGAAGAAACTAAGCGGGCCAAGATCTTTCATGGCAAACTCATGTGCCAGCAAAGTCATGAGACGTTGTCGAAGACGATCCGAGGAAGTAACAAGAATAGTGTCATCCACATATAATAGCAGGAACGCCACATCCTTACCCTGATGAAAAGTGAAGAGAGAGGCGTCGCACTTACTTTGATGAAAATCCAAAGTTAAAACATAGTCAGTAAACCGTTGATACCACGCACGTGGTGCTTGTTTTAGACCATAAAGTGATTTCTTTAAGCGACACACATGATCCGGAAAACCCTTGTGACAAAACCCCATGGGGTTGATACATGTAGACAGTTTCGTGAAGATTACTATGTAGAAAAGCATTTGTGACATCAAGCTGGTGAATGTGCCACGATTGTGACAGCGCAATGGATAACACCGTTCAGATCGTTGCGGGTTTGACAACCGGGCTAAAAGTTTCTCCGCAATCGACACCCACTTGTTGAGATCTCCCATCACACACTAACGGGGCTTTGTATCGTTCTAAAGTACCGTCAGACTTGAACTTATGTTTAAATAACCACATGCATCGGACAATGTTCATATTAGGGTGACGAGGCACTAATTCCCACGTCTCATTTTTAATAATAGCATGAAACTCGTTGGTCATGGCATTGTGCCATTCCGGTATGGACAAGGCATCAACCGGATTCTTGGGTATAGGGATAATGGTGGAGGTGTGAAGGTTGAGAAATCGTTTCGGTTTACGAATGCCATCCATGGCGCGAGTACGCATGGTACGTACAGGTGGTTCTTGGGTGGCAGGGACAGAAGGAGTAGAAAGCTGGGAAGAGGAATAAAGAGGAGTTGCATTAGACTGTGGAGAGTGATGGGTCGAAGGGAGTGAGTGGTCAGGTTGGGCCGAATGGGAGTGGGCCGTAGAGTTGGTGTGGGCTGAGGGAGAGGAACTGGGCGATGGGGCTGTAAGAAGTGTAGGGTGGACGGGTGATTGGGCTGAAGGCGGTGTCAAGTGGGTAGCTGGGCCAGAAGGTGAGTGGGCCGGTTGTGAGATGGGTTGGGCCAGGTGCTGTTGAGTTGAGGATTGAGGGGTGGGTGTTCGAGAGTAGTTAGGTCCAGGAGGGGAAGGATTAATATGAGACCAAAGCTGTGGGTGAAGCGGGTGGTGAGAAATTCATAAGAGGAGGATGGGGTGACAGGTATGGTATTTCCAAATGGGAAGGTTGTTTCGTCAAACACAACGTGCCGACAAACAATAATTTGTTTGGTATTTAAGTTGAAACATTTGTATCCCCGATGGGTAGGCGGATATCCGAGGAAAACACACGGGTATGACCTGTGGTCTAGTTTGTGAATAAAAGTGCAGGGGATCAACGGGTAGCATAAACAGCCAAATACACGTAAGTGTTCATAGGCCGGGGTGCGATGGTATAATAGCTCGGTCGGTGTTTTGGGTTTAGATTGTTTATGTGGCAAGATGTTAAGTAAGTAAGTAGTGGTTTCAAGGGCATGGTGCCAGAAAACGTTTGGAAGAGACGCGTGTGCGAGGAGGGTTCGGACCATATTATTGATGGTACGTATTTGTAGTTCGGCTTTGCCGTTTTGAGAGGAGGTGTGAGGGCATGACAAACGATAGACCATTCCATGTTGGGTAAAAAATTGGTTGAAGGAGTTATTTACTTACTCCTTGCCATTGTCACATTGAAACGATTTTTATTTACATGAAAATTGGGTTTCAATTAGTTTGTATAAATGACAGAAAATGGAAAAGACTTGTGACTTGTTAGAAATAGGAAAGGTCCACTAGAAATTAGTCAAGTCATCAAAAAACAAAACATAATACCGATGCCCTTCGGAGCTCAAAACGGGCGATGTCCATAAATCACTATGTATTATGTCAAACGGTGAATAAGTGCTAGTATTAGAACTAGCAAACGAAAGTTTAACACCTTTACCCAAAACACAAGAAGAGCAAACATGATTATTCAAGTTTTAAAATTAATAAACGAAGACTGTTTCAACGAATGTAATGACGCTTGGCCCGGGTGACCGAGTCTTTGGTGCCAAAGGGAGGAGGACATAGCAGCAAATGCGGAAGGTGTGATGGAGCTCCCGGATCCAAGAATGAGTGGATATAAGTCACTGCTGCTGTTGCACCGGAGGATAGGGATCCGGGTCTTGTAATCCTTCACAAGAAAACCAAACGGGTCAAACTCAACAGACACAGAATTGTCAGTAGTAAAACGACGAACAAAGATTAAGTTTTTTAGCAGTTTAGGTGCGTATAGAACATCTTTAAGTATAAAAGGGGGGAAAGGTGGAGGTAAGGTTTGAGTGCCATGTCCAACGACCGGGATGGTTGATCTATTTACAACAATTATGTTTTTAACATGCTATCATTAAAAAAAGAGTGAAAATTAGTGCCATTGTTTGTCATGTTACCTGTGGCGCCCGTGTCCATGTAGAGATTCGGGTCCGGTTGGTTAAGTGTCATAGTGTAGAGTGCTTGTTCAATATCTGTCGGGGTATAGGCCGTGTGGTGAGCCCGAACCGTGTTAGAAGGCTGATTGGGCCGGGGCCCGAGAATACCATTGCCACCAGTGTTATTATTGCACAAGGTTGTAGTCTGATACGGGCAGGGTGGCATGGCCCACACCGGCCACTGGTTGAGTGATGGGTCGGCCCACTAATTTGCGGCCCTAGGTGGGGGGTTGGTGGACCAAGCTGGCCACCCGAGTTGTGGTGCAAAGCCATTACCTGACGTACAATTGCCCCGTCCGCGGCCATAATTTCCACGTCCACGACCTCTGCCACGGGACCGTCCTCTCCCCCAGTTCCGATCCGAACCCTCGGTCCGATATTAAGGTGCAACGGTGGACCGATAGTCAGCTGTAGTAGTGGTGTTCTGTTGGGGCCGAGATGTGTTCACATTGAGAGCGGTGCCTGCGGCTTGTGCCGTGTGAAGAGCCTGTTCAGCTTTGCGGCTTTCGACCATGATTAATTTTGAACGGGCGTCATAGAAAGTCGGTAGCGGGTCCTGTTGTTGGATGATGGTGGCAATTCCTTCATATTGTTCGTTGAGCCCCGAGAGTAATTGGAGAACCAAGCGTTCGTTGTCGACCGGGGATCCAACGTTAGCCAACTGATCTGCGAGTACCGTTAGTTGTTGACAATAGGCAGACATGTTCGGGTAACCATCTAGGCGGGTGTTGGAGAACTTTTGTAGCAGATGAATGGCACGGGTACTTTTATTGTCTTGAAAAATATTTTCAAGCGTCTTCCAAGCCTCGTATGCGGTTGTATTGGGCTTTAGGATAGTGTGCAGGAGATCGTTTGAAATAGTGCTGTAGATCCATTGTAAGACAATGGCGTCAAGACGATCCCATGAGGACTCGGGTGGAGGTGATGTGGACTTTTCTTTGTCACCGGTTGAGGAGGAAGAGGCAGTGGGTTCGACTGGTTTGGGAGATAGGTGATCAATCACAAGAAACGCCCGACACTGTATTTTGAAAACTCGCTCCAGGATGCATATTGGCCTGTTTCCATCTCCAAAGTAATGGGAATAAGGCTCTTGATATTAGAGACAGTGGATGCTGGATGGATTTTAAATTCCATGGTGATGAACAAGATGAGGAAAGAGGAAGGAAGAAGAGATTGAACAGGGAAGGCTGAAGGGAAGAAAGGGATCGAACAGGTGAGGGAGGGCAGGAGATGGAGACGGCTGCAATAGGGTTAGGCTGATACCATGAAATCTAAAATCAGCCGGTAGTGTTAGCAGTGGCGACGTTGATGGTGGCTGAGACTAAGGCGGCGATGGTTGTGATAATGACGGTGGTGATGTCGGCAACGATAAGTAGGTGATTGAGAAAAAAAAAACATCGTTTTGGGTGATGATATCCCATTTAGATTCGTTTTAAACTAAAGGTAATGAATATGGTACAAATATACGTATGCTATTACCCAATAATGCCCATCAATGATTACCCAATTATTATCTTTAAAAAAAAAATAAAACCAATAATATTAGTTGGAAGCATCTTATTGGACAAACAAAAGTGGTGGAAGCATGCACTAGCGTTCTTTACCCCCCCCCCCCCCCCCAACCCAATTTTTTAAAACAACACCCAAGGGGGCGGTCCGGCGGCGTTAAGAGGTGTTTTTTTAGAAAAAAAGTGTTTTTAAAAAAAAAAAAAACACCCAAAAACCCTCACTATAGGGGGCCTATTTTTGTTTTTTTAAGAATCAACTTTCATTCAAAACCAAAGACCAAATATTCTAAGATGGAATAAGAAGCCCAAAAACGAACGTACATAATTTCATGCCAAAAAACAAAGGTCTATAGTAGTAATAATAATAATATATCGAGACGTATATGGCAAAGAAAAATGATGGTGGGCGTGACAACAACATGCCATCATTACTCACGCACATACAGGCATTAATATGCTATCCTTTCCCAACCAATACGACGTCGTTCCGCTAGTAAACCTTCGTTGATTCAACAAAAATGTAGAAGTCATATGCCAGCTGGCACAGTTCAACTGATCCCCAAAAATGTAGTATAAATAGCAGACGCTAGTGCTCTTCGTTGTCCAGTCAATTCAATCAATCGTCAACAATTCTGACCGATCACCGACCGGAAAACACCTCCGACGACCGTCATCAATGGCTACAAAAGTGTATATCGTGTATGTTATACATAATTTATCTCTATTTCATTCATGATGTTATTTGTAGTTAATTTTACGTGAATTGAGTTTGTTGATTATCAACTGTTGACTGTTGAACCCAAACATCCTCAAAACAAACTGTTGTATTATTAAAAGGCGAGTTAATTACTGTTTTCGTCCCTGTGGTTTGTCAAAAATCACTATTTCAGTCCATTAGTTTAAAAATTGTGATTTCAGTCCCTGTGGTTTCACTTTCGTAACCATTTCAGTCCCTGTGGTTTCTCTTCCGTAACCATTTCAATCCATTATTCTGTTAACTACAGGGACTGAAATGATTACGAGGTGGATTGAAATGGTTACGAAAGCGAAACCACAGTGACTGAAATCGCAATTTTTAAACTAATGGACTGAAATAGTGATTTTTCAGGGACGAAAATAGTAATTAACTCTTAAAAGGCACTAGGCGGATAAGGAGTTGTAATATGCAATCCCAAACACCTCCTTTGGAAAAGGAACACAACACTGAAGTTGTAACTCTTGTGTGTTTGAACAGTAATAATCTTGATCATGGTCTCTTCTTTAGGTATTACAATTTTTGTAGTATATTATACAATCGCACAACTCCCTCACGTCGTCTCTATTATCAAGAAGTGGAGTAGTGTAATCTGGACCTAAATTTGATTGTTTTGTGAAGTCTTATAGATGCTTATGCTATCAGTTGTCCTGCAACATCACCTATTATTTATTTATTTTATTTTTATTTTTTCCAATTTTTCATTTTGATGACCAACTCTTGGTATATTTATATCAGACCAACAATTGCATAAATTTACTATGGTGCCTGTATAGTCCTTTAGAATTGAGATTTGTCTTTTTTTCTTATTAAAAAAATTAATTACATAAATTTACTGACAGTTAATTCTTATGGCAGGTACTACTCAATGTATGGACATGTAGAGAAGTTAGCAGAAGAAATAAAAAAAGGAGCTGCATCTGTTGAAGGAGTTGAAGCTAAATTATGGCAGGTAGATAATTAAATGATTATCTGATTATTGTTTGTAAGTGAGACAAAACGGGCCGGGTCAAATAACTTTGATTATTTCGAACACATGCAGGTCGCAGAGACATTGAATGAAGAAGTGCTTGGGAAAATGAGTGCACCACTAAAGAGCGACGTACCAGTAATCACAGCAAACGAACTTTCTGAAGCAGATGGATTTGTTTTCGGGTTTCCAACAAGATTCGGTATGATGTCGGCCCAATTCAAAGCCTTTTTCGATTCCACCGGTGGCCTTTGGAGAACCCAACAGCTCGCTGGCAAGCCAGCTGGCATCTTCTATAGCACCGGATCTCAAGGTGGTGGTCAAGAAACTACTGCGTAAGTAAAGTACCCATTTATGTTACCCTACTAGGGGTGCAAACGAGCTGAGCTGAGCTCGAGCTTGGCTCGGTTCGAGCTTTGTTTTCA
This sequence comes from Helianthus tuberosus, assembly GCA_030545235.1. Taxonomy (NCBI): domain Eukaryota; kingdom Viridiplantae; phylum Streptophyta; class Magnoliopsida; order Asterales; family Asteraceae; genus Helianthus; species Helianthus tuberosus. The sequence continues at coordinate 3,059,480 of CM060376.1, read as the reverse complement.
AAGCTCAAGCTCGGCTCGTTGGTAGTTTCTCAAGCTCGGGCTCGGCTTGTTTATTATCTATTAGTTAATGTATTAAATAAATATAATATAAAATAATAGACATGTTTAGGATTGTGAGCTCGATAAGTGAAGCTGAGGCTCGTTTACTAAACAAGCTTATTTTTAGGTTCGGGCTTGGCTCGTAAACAAGTTTAAATAAGCCCGGCTCGTTTACTAGACAACTTTAAATAAGGGGTAAATGTTATTAAATATTAATAAAAACTAGTATTACACTAAGGCTCGATAAGGCTCGACGAGCCTGATGAGCTTCACATGTCAGGCTCAAGCTCGGTCTCGGTAAATAAACGAGCTTTATTTTAGGCTCAAGCTTGGCTCGGGCTCGATAAGGCTCGGCTCGTTTCGAGCTTTTTATCGAGCCGATCGCGAGCCGCTCGGCTCGTTTTGAGCTTTTTATCGAGCCGATCTCGAGCAGCTCGCGAGCCGCTCGGCTCGTTACCCCTATACCGTACAAATAAACTAGATAAACCCCCTTATTATTAATATGATTTTCCAATATATGTATATATTTTGTGACACGTATGTGCGTACAGTTTGACGGCCATAACTCAACTGGTTCACCATGGAATGATATTCGTGCCAATCGGATACACATTTGGAGCGGGCATGTTTGAAATGGAGAAAGTGAAAGGTGGAAGTCCTTATGGTGCAGGAACTTACGCTGGGGATGGTTCTAGACAGCCATCCGAGCTGGAGCTACAGCAGGCGTTTCACCAGGGGAAACACATCGCTACCATTGCTAAGAAACTCAAGGGAGCTGCATAATAGTTTCATATCTTTATATGTGATTGGAAAAGGGTGATTGTTATTATAACAAACACACATTTATATGTCGTTTTAAGGTTGTTTCTCGTAATTGTCATTCATAAAAACCAATAATATGATTTCATTTGTTATACAACATTTGTCCAAAAGAATCTTGATAGATAACAACATACGACAAATGAGCTTTAGCGTCTAAACTCGTCCATCCTGAGGATCCGTCGATCTTTCTAAATTTTCTTGGGTTTCTTTGTTTAAAGTATGCGCCACACGTTAACAAAGTTAAGTGAATACATGGAGTGCTAATAAGTTATAAGTGCAGTTTGCAAGTTGAATGAATAGTTTAAGTGAAACTTAAACTTGAGAATTGATTTTACAATCAAATCATTGAAATATTAAGTATGATTTTCTACGTTGAATGGAAACTGGAAAAATGTTTTCAGCTTTTATATAATTAGCTTGAGACTTCAGCCTTTTTTTTTTTTTTTTTTTTTTGTGTCAAAATTAGATTGCAATGTCGGGTATATGATTTGATACACACAATCCATATGGATTATTATGGATACATATATCTTCAACTTTTATTTTCTTAAGCTTAATTATCATGTTAGTTTTTATACACAATTTTCTAAAATTTAAGGCTGAGATTTAGGGGGTGTTTGAGATTAGTGGTGCACAAATCGGGTTTTTTTAAAAACCGGGTTTCGGGTAGGATCGGGTTCGGGTAGGATCGGGTTTTACAAAATCGGGTTTTTTTTTAAAAACCGGGTCGGGTCCGGGTCCGGGTTCTCTACCAAAAATGTATACCCTATATACCCGGGTTCGGGTAGGGTTCGGGTCGGGTTTTATAAAACCCGGGTATTATAATACCTTATTTCCGGGTTCGGGTCCGGTTCGGGTATTCATCGGGTAGGGTTCGGGTATGCATCGGGTTGGGAAAAAACCCGCACCGGGTATTAAAAAAACCCGACCGGAACTATGCTTATAAAATGTATCAAACATAACTCTCACACATAGACATCAAATCTATTGATAAACAGAGGCACAATTTATAGTTCTTCATGTGGTTATTCTTGAACTTTATAAACAAAGGCACAATTTATTAAATACAAAAACTAATAATGATATTAAACAAACAAATAAAATAGAAGGGGCAACATATATTGGCATATTTGTTTCCACTTGTAATGAAATATACTAAATAATTAATTTAAGTAGCGGTGGCAAATATCATTAGAAACCTAATAATTAAACAAGATTACATCAAAGTGCATACATAATTTTGTTAAATCATAAGAACTAGAAGTCTTAATGCATACATAATTAAACAAGATTACATCAAAATCGGGTTTTTTTTAAAACCGGTTCCGGGTATTCATAAAACCCGGTTCCGGGTTCGGGTTCGGGTATTTATAAAACCAGGTTTCGGGTATAAACCGGGTATAAAAAAACCGGTTCCGGGTTCGGGTTTTAGATCAAATATGCATACCCGGTCCCTACCCTACGGGTAGGGTCGGGTATAAAAAACCCGGGTTTTATAATACCCGGTTCCGGGTTTTTTTTTCGGGTCCGGGTCCGGGTTCGGGTTTTTTGTGCACCACTATTTGAGATTGCCTATTTAGCATTCACATCCAGCCCCCTAAAATTATACATACATTCCACTAAAAAACAACTCTTATATCAATGTATTTCTACTAAAAACTAATACTTTTTCTCTCTCCTTTTCTATTAAATAATATTTTTATACCTTTATCATTACATTTTTCTCTCTCATTCACTCACAACCACTTTCAATATATATTAAAAAATTATAGTGGGTGAACAGTGTCCCCCTAAATATACAGATGAACAGTAACATTTTCTCTCTCCTCCACTCACAACCATTTTTTATACTCTTTATATTTTAAAAACCCCACACTCACAATTTAGTTCTTTGGATGTGAATGCTCGTGATTTTTTAGCTTACTGACTTTTTAGAAAGTTAAAAAGTGTTTGTCATAAATTATTATGTGAGGGAAAAAGTCAATAAGTCACTCCGTTGTGACTAATTAACTTTTCAAAAAAGTCATGAGTTGTTTTGAAAAGCTAAGCCGAACATGGCCTTAACAAAATATTTTAAAAACAAGTTGAAAATGGGTTAAAAGAGCACCGTAAGCTTGCGGTAGTGGCATTGTAACCCATATGGATGTATATACCGTCAACTTTTATGTCCTACGCCTTTTAAGTTTGGTTTATAATATCAACTATTAGGGTGGTCAGGGTGCCCCCGTGAAACCCCCCAATCAGGGGTGTGATAAATGTGAAACACCGTCATAAGTGGATGTTTCATGACGGTGAAGAGGAAGACAACGATGTATATCATGGTAGTGAAACTTGATTCAAGGGTTATGATTGGGTGTGGGTTAATGATTGAGCTGGTGTGATGGGTGTTGCAAGTGTGATAGTGAAAATGTGATGAAATGGGGTGTCAAATGTTGAATGAGTATGATATGTGATAAATGGTGATAGAGTGAAAGGTGTCATTCCACACTTACAATAAATAATTATTTATTTTTATTTCTCATATTTTTTACTCATCATCAAATCTATACATGCAGGGCCGGCCTTGGGCATGTGCGGGAGGTGCCACTGCACATGGCCCATAATACCAGGGGCCCAAAATTGTTTAAAAGCATATGTACATTTTTTATTCAATGGAAGCAGTGCTTGTGTACGGAATCATTCTGTGTTCGAATCCCGTAGGCTTCCTTTTCTTTTTCCTATTTTTCTTGGGTTGGAGATCTTTTGTTTGGGCCTCAAAAGGCTGATTCAGCCTAATCAGCCTATTTTATTAACAATGTGAATGGCCATAAAACTTATTTTTGGCATCCGTCTATTTGTAACTTTTTAATTTCTTTTTTTTTTTTGAGTTAACTGCCATTTTCGTCCCTGTGGTTTGGTCACTTTGGCCATTTCAGTCCATTTTTCAAAAATGCGCCATTTTCGTCCCCCACGTTCTGGAAAGGTGCCATTTCAGTCCACCGCCACCACAGCCCTGCCACCACCGCCACTCCGCTGCCACCACCACCGCCACCACAGCCCTGCCACCACCGCATATTTACTTAAATGGTCCTTTATGTTACAAATTTACACAATCAGTCCTTATTTACTAACTGACTTAACTGGGTTATGATTTTTGGACTGAAATGGCACCTTTCCAGAACGTGGGGGACGAAAATGGCGCATTTTTGAAAAATGGACTGAAATGGCCAAAGTGACCAAACCACAGGGACGAAAATGGCAGTTAACTCTTTTTTTTTTTCCATTTAACCATTTATATATAAACAAAAAAATTCTCATGTTTTCTTGTTATTTGTAATTTTTCACATAAATTTGGCCTTCCATCGATTTCTAAGTTCTTTTCCTTTTCTCTCATAACCATTTACATAAACATGTTTTGTTATTTAGGGGGCCAATTTTTCTACTCGCGCACAGGGTCTCAAAATTCTTATGGATTTTCGAAGACGGCCTTGTATACATGTTAAGTTTGAGACATAACAAAAAAATGTAAAATAAGTTGGTAATATTAGCAGAACATATTTTTATATAAATAAATTGTATTTATTTGTATCTGTATCATCAAATCGATCTTTATTTTCTTCTAGTGCAATCGAGCAATGGGTGATAAGCATGACAGAGTCTTCATCTTCTAAACAACATGTTCTACATCTTGTTTACGCTATTACAAATATCCGGAAGAAGGTGTTCTACATCTTGTTTACGCTGTTACAAATATCCGGAAGAAGGTTCGAGTTCTTGATGGTTCCAAGGTTTCGTATTCATCTTGGGTTAAGTTGTTTCGATTTCCCACATGTGGTTATGATGTTATGGACCACATCAATGGCAACGAACCACCATCCAAGGACGATCCAACGTATGATTAGAGGATGAAAACTGATGCTAATGTATTGATGTGTATCTACAAAACACGGTCAGATAATTTGCTTCATCGGGTTCTTGAAACGGAAATCAACAGTTATGGAGGGTTTGAACTAGGCTTGTCAATGGATTGGATATTGATCCATATCCAAACTAATCCGATCAGGGGCGGACCTACCCTTCATGGTGGGTGGGCGGCCGCACCCCTTGAACAAAAAAATTTTAGTGTTATTTTTCCCGTAAAATCCCGACCGCACCCCTTGGAAAATCTCGACCGCACCCCTTGGAAATTTTCAGCCGCACCCATTGGAAAAAAATGTTAGGAATTTATAAAAAAAAATTGTAAACACTGATTTAAACCCAACCCAATTCGGTAAACAAGTTAGCCCACTAATCTCTTTAAAAACCTTGTACACTTGTAACCCAACTACTCAACAAGCCCACTTATGAAGTATGCATTAAGCCCAACCCAACTAACTAAAACAATTAAAGAAAACAACCCAATCGTCCCTACAACTCCCGCCCGCTCTCCTCTCTCTGCCCAGCGAACATCACACCCCCACCCAGCGTCCCAGCCCCACTTCCCTGGCTGATCAGGCAAAAAATCCGCCGAAAACGCAAAAAATCCGGCCACCAGTCGTCAACTACATCGAAATCTTGAACTTAAATAGGTAAGTCGATTTGTTTTGATGTTTTATTGGGTTTTTTCAATATATATTTCTTAAAAAGGCTCAAAATTTTATGTGTTTTGATATATTTTCGGGTTGTTCTAGTCTATAGTAGGGTGGTTTTGTTGATTATATGATTGTTGATTGGTAAACAACAATTACTAGGGTTTGAAATTCAAAATTTTAAATTGAAAATTAAGGAATATGGGCTATGGTTGAACACTTGAAAATCCTTGTTTATTTTGTATGTGATAGGATTAGGAGGGAACCTTGAGTAGAGAAGTTATGGCGCGATTTCTCAAGAGGAAAGAGGTTGAACCGTTTTTTTTTTCGCCAGATTTTTCTAATGAAAGACTAAGGTATGTTTTAGATAAGTTTTTTTTTATTCCTTTATTTAATGATTAGGAGAAATAGAAGTAGGGAGAGTTTGAACTTTGATGCTTTGTTGTTGTTACTTTACTTACTTATGATAGTTTTTTATGCTTTTTACTTGTTTTACTTGAAACTTTGTTTGTTAATGTGATAGGGAGTTAGGAACTAAGGTTTGATTATTTGACAATTGAAATTGACCCGACCCGACCCGATCTGATCCGACCCGCTATGAAACTTTGTTTGTGTATGTTTACATGATCCGACCCGACCCGATTCGACCCGCTATGAACCGAATTTTTTTTATATAGCTAAGGATCTAAAATCTTTAAAAAAATTCCGCACCCCCAGGAAAAATTTCCTGGGTCCGCCACTGAATCCGATCCATTTAAATCACTTATTGGATCATAAAAAATATCCACAATCCATTAACTAATCCAATAGATCGATCCATGATCCATCCGATCAATCCACTACTAATTAGAAAAAGTAGAAAAAGGAAAATTTCTTCCAAAGCCTTCCGAAAAAGTAAAAAAAAATTAAAAAAATTGTAAAAAATTCAAAAATCAAAAATCAAAAATAAAAAAAATTCTAAAAATACAAAAAAAAAACCATAAAATAAAAAAAATTATAAAAAACAAAAAATAAAAAAAATAAAAAAATCTAAAAATTATAAAAATTCAAAAAAATCCATAAAAATAAAAAAAAGTTTTAAACAATCAAAAAAATTCAAAAAAATCTAAAAAATCAAAAAATAAAAAAAAAATCTAAAAAATAAAAATATAAAAATTCATAAAATTCTAAAAAAATCAAAAAATTTCTAAAAACTCACAAAATTCTATAAAATATAAAAATAAAAAAATCTAAAAAAACAAAAAAATATATAAAAAAATCTAACAATTCATGAAATATTTTAAGATTTTTTTTTATTTTGGTGATTTTTTATAATTTTGTGTTATTTATGAAAATTTTTTATTTTTTAGAAATTTTTTATCTTTGAATTTTTACATTTTTTTAATTTTTTTCAGAACTTTTTGATTTTTTTTCATTCTTTTGATTTTTTGGATTTTTTTTTATTTTTTTCAGATTTTTATATTTTTTAATTTTTTCAATTTTTTTTTGATTTTTTAAAATTTTATGATTTTTTGTATTTTTTTACATATTTTATTTTTTATAATTTTTTTGATATTATATATTTTTTTATTTCTTTGTTTTTTTTCAGATTTTTTTTGGTTTTTTAGAATTTTTTAGATTTTTTTAAATTGTTTTGATTTTTTGAATTTTTTCTATTTTTATGATTTTTTTAATTTTTTGTGTTTTTATTTTTATTTTTTAGAGTTTTTTAATTATATTTTTTAGTATGGATCGATCCGGATAGTGATCCTAATTAAAATTATTTGGATATGGATCGGATCACGATCCATTATGTTGGATCGGATCACGATCCATTTAAGTTGGATCATTAATGGATCGGATCATGATTCATTCCACATCCATCCGTTGAAATGCCTAGTTTGAACATGATTAAACATATTTTCTTAAATAATAAGGGTTCAACCCTTGAAGACTATTGTCAATAACTCATGGAGTAAACTAGTCAGTTAAACATGGTCTTGTGAATGAACAACGTCTTCTACTTCAGCTAGTTCGTGGGTTACCCGTTGAATATGATGCCATTGGGATGATCATCAAGCAAAGTCTCCCATGGGAGGCGGTACGTATATGTTCGACATTAAGCGATAATGCCAAAGTGCATGTGATTTTCTGCTCCCTAAGAATCTCTATCAGTTTTTGTTCAACATTGCCTTTGCCTCAACCAAATCACTCCAATTCTCTCCATGACAACAACCCAAGGAAGCATTGTGGAGGTCAATCCAATCATGGGCCAAGTCAAAACCTTTGAGGGCAAAATTAAAAGTACAATCGTGGCTCATGGCCACATTCTGCCGGTCCACCAGGCATAACCAAACATAATCCACACAATAATACGTCTTTCTTATATAATATATCATAATCAAGTCCTCGGGTTAGTGGGGGACCAAACGATCAAACTTTTGGACGTTTTGAAAATTAAGTCCTTATGTCGATGCAGTTACTAATTCATGATCTAGCATGTAAAGAGTGAAAGCTTAATTCTAAAATGGAAATAATTGGGATTTTTTAGAAATTGGATGTTGTTACTAATTCATGATCTGGCATGTACAGAATGAAAACTTTATTCTCGTTTGTATGGGAATTTTTATGAAAGCCTTTCATTTGCTTCTCTTCGATGGAAGTTTGATTTTCCCAGAATGTATCCTAATTTTTGGCCTAATTCTTCTTCTGATGATCGATTAAACCTCTGATAAGAAAGATCACATTTGTTCTATAGCAGATCTTTTACCGGAGCAATTTGGATTGGCCTTGCTTCGTTTAGAAAATATGGGCCGAGGAAACATATATGTAACACTTAAGCATTTTCAATTCAACCTTTTAAATGAAGTTTCTCTAGTCAATGGAATTAAGTACTTTATTTTCAAAATTACTTACACGTTTTAACCATACACCATCATACAATTCCTTTCATATATGAACTAGGATTAGCATTCTACATACTCAATGTAGGCACACATAATTGTCCACATATATAACTTACCAAATAATTGTTCAAAATATAATAACTTACCTAATAGGTCACCTACAAACAAAATAAAGAATTAGGAAAATAAAACAAACACATACTCTCTCTCTATCTCTCTCTTTCTCTCTCACACACATATATAATTTGATTCTATAAATGACAACGTTAACATATGTATGTATGATGTGATTTAAGATCCATACATGCCAACACAATTGTTATCGAAAGAATTATGGTGAGTCTTACTACATTAGAATATGTTTGATTACAGTCAATCCCTTTTTTTGGGTAAAGGGTTACCCCGGTGATTTTTTACAGTCAATCCCTTTTGTGTTGGTTGTAGCATATTACTACAAGTTGAGCTTTGTATCTTTTGATATTCTTTTTGTCAAGTCCCAACTGATGGCGGAAACATCGAGGCGAGATAAGAATATGTTTTATTACAGTCAATCCCTAAGAAGTTTCTTGTGATAGCACCTCAAACGTTTCCTGCAAAATGTATAAAATATCTGTCAACACATAAATATGTCGGTGAGCATACTAGTTTTGTTACATAGCATAGATAAGAATAAATCTCAAATCCACATGTTTATAGCATACTAAATTATGTATCATACTAGCATGCAAAAGCTAAAAATCACTCCAAAGTTTGGCACTAGCATATCCTTATCATCGAAGCAAATAAGGCTGAATAAAATAACTTAACAATAACCCACAAAACAGGGCGGTCTGCTACTCCTATAGCGTTGTACATGTTTAGGGAGGCTTCCAAGGTTTATGGTAGATAGCTAAGCATAAGAATATTCTAGCATGTATCCATAATTAATAACAAATAAGCATGTTTAAGGATTGAGTTTTTTTGTATAAGTTTGCTTGTATGTGTGTGTATGTGCATTTAGTACGAATGCATATTGCAACCCAAATAGTGTTTAAAATGTAAAATGGGTATGTATAAACTCATGGTTTTGCAAAGAAAATCCACAATATGCGAGTGAGCGGGTTCGAGGAATGAAACACCAAAGTCACCGTAAAATGGTAAACAAAGGTGTATGAGTTTAAGGATTGGAGGATGGAAAATAATTAGAAATTACGAGTATGAAAGTACATTAAACATATCCCGCCTAGACACTTATTTGGACACTATTATTAGTGTTTGTTTTTCATGAGTGTTAAACACCCATTAGAAGTCCAAAGTTAGGAATCTAAGACTAGGATATTCTCCACCTTAACACATAACATTAAACCATGGGTTGGTTGATATTATGGTTTGGTTTTGGGGAAAGTATTGTATGTATGAATTATATTATTTATATAGTCAAGCATTAAAGGTAGGGTAATCCACAAACTTCAAGAGTTTCACCATTGCACAAAATCACTAGCATAATTGATAATTTGGATGGTCATAAATACAAGGAAGAATGCATAAAAAACTACCTATTTTGCTAAGTAACCAAGTGAGGGATGGTGGAAGTTTTAGTTGTAGAACCAAGGTCCGCAACATCACCATTTGTACCATAACACAAGTCTTCCAACATTGCTTGTTTGGAGACATGGTTTGGTTTCACTCACATAGTCGGTTGTAGTTTACTTAGAGACTTAGAAAGATATAAAATGGAGGCATTTGCACCTCAAAGTTTCTTGAAATAACCTTAACACAAGCACTTCGACATGGAAACTTGTTGGTGACTTGGTTTGGTGTGAAGAAGTTTCAAAAACAAAGTAAAGAAAACACGTATATAAATTTTAAGAAAAATCCCAACTTGGTCCTTAAAATTGTGTTTTACCATCCTCATTTAGCTTGATAAACAAGTGGTATAACTCTTAGAGGCTTTCCAAGTATGGGGAAGAAAAACACAAGTAAGAAATAAACAAGAAAGAAGCCAAAACTCAGTGTTTTGGTCTTTGAATTCACTACCTAAAGTTGTAGAAATGGATGATTTGAAAGAGCTTGAGAGAGTTTTTGAAGTGGTGAAAGTGTTTAGGAGGTGTTAGGGGTTAGTATTTATAAGTAGTATTAGGGTTTGTGGTATTAAATGAGTTGGTTGGGGGTTAGAAGGAGGGAAATGTTCAAAAAACGTTGTTATTCGGGAATCTGCTGTTAGATACACCCCTTGCGAATCGCAAGAGTAGGGTTACGGTCCGCAAGGACCTCGACAAAGATTCAAAAATTCAGTTTTAGTCCCTGAAATTGTTTTGTTTGTTATTTTATGCTAAAAACTCATAGTTAAGCCTATTTTTGGGTATTTAAGTGTATGCAAGCATGGTAAATAATAAATACACTTATGAAATAACATTCCAAAGAAAGTAGAATCTTGATGTGTTGCTCGGTTTTGAATTAGAATGCGTATTCGTGAGTGTTTTTTTTGCATTATACAAGAAATAATTAGGCAAGAATAATATAAAAGAGAATTTCAATTATGATCAAGTCTCAAAACTACAAGGAATTGAAGAGAGAGTACGAATTACATTAAAATGGAAAATAAAGAAATAGAACGGTACACCTTTTTATATACACTTTTTCTTGGGAATCCACTTACTCCTAATAGATTTTCATCCTTTGGTAAGCTTAAGCAATTTCGAGACATGTCTCAGTATTAAAGAGTTAATCTTGTTGCATCTTATTCATACCGTGTCATTAAAGTATACTCATCTTCAATCTCATATCGGTCGAGAGGATTACTTTCACAACTATTTTGTCGCAACTAGGTTCCCTTGAAATGTATTATTGGTTTGTTAATAGCTCCCACCTAGATTAGAATTATGCATATTCGTATTTAGTTGAGGAATCATGTTTCAATAAACATATCTATTCCCCTCAAATGTTGTGATTATGTGGTCTCAAATAAATATAGATGTTAATATGTATAACTTTGATTTGGGAACTCAAACGACATAACATATTAATATTTATAATATTTAATATGTTATGTTAATATGTTAATATGTATCACTCATATGATAAAAAAACCCAATTCTTTCCCTTGGATCTTGTTAGAAGTAATTCCAAACTCATCACAAGTCGGTGGTGGAAGAGCAACAAAGGAATCCAAGTGATAAGTTGGTGAACCTAAGGGACTAGGTTTGACAGGTTGGTTAAATTAACTTTCATGATTATATTATAATTTGTTATGATAATGTCTTGGCTAGCAAGTTAGGGTTTTCTTTAGTTGTTTTTTGTTGACCAAGTTAGGTTTCAATTATAAATACATAAGCAAGTCTTAGAGTTATGTATTTGTGTTATTTTTCTATGTATAATATATGTGAGAGATATTCACAAATATCATGTGTGCTTATTATGATTCTTAGGACTTTAATTGCTATTAGAGCTTGGTGTCGGTAATTTTGAGAGTCGTTTTCTTTTATGGGAAGCAACCATTTTAAACTTTGGGGCTGTAACCGTCGTAAAATATTTCTTGGTGATTTTGTAGCTAAAGAAGCCAGTGATCAATAAGTCGTTTGAGAAGCCGAAAGATCGATCAAAGTTTCTATCACCATTGTTGGTTTTGATTTCAACCTGGAAATCAACCCCGAGTAGAGATTTCGAAGGACTTGATCCCAAACATGCAACACCAATATATGTATATCGAGTTATGGTGCATCGTTAGTTGGACAAAGATGATAAGATTGAACTTGAAGACATACCTACTTTTTTTGGGTCAGAAATTAAGGGTGATTGTTGGTAGTAATTCCCGACTCCTCACTAGTCGGTGGTGGGAAAGGGTGACAATGGAATCCAAGTCACAAGTCGATGATTGTTAGATTTCTTTAGTTGCTTTCTTGTTGACCAAGTTGGGGTTTAACTATAAATTCATAGTCAAGTCTTAGGGTTATGTTTGTAGATCACTGTATTCAATTTTTGAGGTTTCTTTTTTTTTTTTTTTTTTTGCTGAGTGTAATATACGTGAGAGTTATTTACAAACATCATTTGTGTTTATACTGATTCTTAGGAGTTAGACCTAGTTTTCCATATATATGTGAGGAATTCTGCACATGCAATCCTAAGGTCTTGAAACGTTTAAAATTGTTTTTCGTCTTGTCCATGTTTCATGATTCACAAGAATATGTGTGAACATAGGTTGAATAGTATTTAATTATTAGAAAAGTAATTTTAGGATAGAAGGCATGTCATGGCACTATGTGCAATCATATTTGTGCATTCAAAAAACTTAAAGCAGGAATTCAAAAGGCCAATTATTTATCAAACAATCACTCAAAAGTCACCGTAAGTAAGTAAAAAAAAAAAAACTGTTGCATAAACAGGGTTAAGATATTGTACAAAGACTAATATAAATGAGAAAGGTGAGAAGTTATCATAGATTGACAAGTGTCTAAGGAAGTATCAAGTGGAAATGGTAATTTCATCCAAGAGAAAAGAAAGAACATGTACATGTTTTCACATGCAAGTCATATGATATTCTCCCCGTGTTTTTTTTAATGTCCGTAACTTTTTGATACGTCATTTATTTTTTTCAAGAATTATACCATAAAATCAAGTGTCTTTTCATCTTTAATATGAGTTCCATATTGAAACAAAAATCGAAAACCCAGTTGCGTAAAACACAGTGGACATAACTTGAAACGTAATGAGTATCAAACTAAAATGCAATAGAAACTAGACTAAAAACACAATTGACAACAGATAAAAAACATAATGAACAATAGACTAAAAACACAATGGACAACATACTAAAAACATAATGAACAATAGACTAAAAACACAATGGACAACATACTAAAAACATAATGAACAAAAGACTAAAAACACAATAGACATCAGAATAAAACACCATGGACAACGAAACAAAAACACAAGGAACAACATACTAAAACACCTATAACACATTGTTTTGAAAACCCACCCAGTTGAAAAACACAATAATCAGAACAAATAACACAACGTATAGAAAACTCAAATATATTACCATCTTCATTGTGTTATAGGTTTTGATAGTAAAACCACAATGGACAGAACCCAAAATAACATTGTGTTATTGGTTATGATAACAACACAATGTATGAAAACCACAGTAATTTTAATACTCTTTATGATATGTAATATACGTATCTGATCTTTGGGTACCACTAATTCAAAACACCTTTTTTTTAAAGAGTAAATTACAAGTTTTGTCCTTTATGTTTGTCCAAAATTTTAGGCGTTGTCCTTTACCTTTAAAATTGATGAGTTTTGTCCTTAATGTTTGCAAATGTTGCACGTTACGTCCTTTATGGCAAACTCAGTTAAATTTTTTGGTTAAATTTGATCATGTGCAAGGCACATGAGGGTAGCATTGTCTTTTCACCTCCTCACTTGTATTTCCCACCGTTTAATGCCCTAATTATAGAATCAGATCCAGCAAATAAAGTCAACTACCATTTCATCAGATCTGATTTCTTCCAAAACCTCACACAAATCAGCTCCCGCCATGGTCGGTACACCCAACTCCTCCACTACCACCATGGATACTAAATATGCTCCACCTGCGGCGGGACCATAAGCTACCCCAGCCGCCGCACTTTCCACGGTCCAGTCATACAATCCTTTAGCCCCACCAGCAGCCGCCTCTTACTCCACCATGCCACAACCTGCACAGCCCCTTACCCTGCTGCCCCTACCCTGCATCAACCTACACAAACGCATCGTCTATCTATCCTACAGCTCCAACTGCTTTAAGCACATACCCTCCTAATTCAGTTTTACCATCTTACCCTCCAACTGCTTTAAGCACATACTTTGGGTGACGGCCTTCGATTTTGCAGCCTGGAAAGGTGACGGATCCCTCACCCAACGATGAAAAAAAACATGTGAAATCAACTGACAACCAGCTCATTCCACCGGATAAAGCAGCTCAAAAGTTCCCTAACGGCTGTTGATTCACCCAACCAGATTCACACCAATTTGAGCATTGGGGTTTATAATCGATTTGAGGTTAGTTAGTTCGTCTGGATGTGTTTGTTTTTGTTGGGATTTTTGGATTTAGTTGTCTGTGGCGGCTGGTGTAGGTTGCGTAGAATGACGAAACAAAGCAGCCGCCATCATCAACACCTGACGATCCTATCCAAAGCCCTAATTTTCATGAAAACCCTAACCCTGATTTAGATCATGAATCTCCATCTCCATCTTCACCTGCAAATATCGAAACAAACCCTAGCACTAAACCAAATCAATCACCCAAAAACCCCTCTCCGTCACAAAGAACCGTCATATCGCTGCAAAAACAGTTCGATTCGAGCTTGTTTAGTGTTCAGATTTGTAGAAACTTAGATCAAAACGAGCGACACAGTGTATATAGTTCGATTCGAGCTTGTATAGTGTTCGGATTCATACTAATGCCTGGTTGTTTGTGTTGACAGTGGCAGTGGTAGGTGGGGGCGGTGGTGGCTGGTGGCGCCGGTGGTGGTTGGATATAGAGAGAAATAGAGTGGGGTGGTGGATGGTGGTTGTAGGGGTGGCCGGTGGGGATGGTGGTTGCAGTGGTGGATAGTGTGGTTGATGGTGGTAGAGATCGAGAGAGAAGCAGAGAGCTAGAGAGAGAAGCAGTTGTAGAGAGAGAGAGAGAGAGAGGAGAATCAGATGATGATATATATAAATAAATAATAGTAATAATAATATTAAATATATAGGTAAAAAGACAAAAATACCCTTAGGTGATCAAATTTAACCAAAAAATTTAACTGAGTTTGCCATAAAGGACGTAACGTGCAACATTTACAAACATTAAGGACAAAACTCATCAATTTTAAAGGTAAAGGACAGCGCCTGAAATTTTGGACAAACATAAAGGACAAAACTTGTAATTTACTCTTTTTTAAATGAAAGTGAAAAAAATAATGAACCCCGTAACAGGTGGTGATTACAGACAATCATGTTCGCTTACGAAACCATGAAATATATGGCTATGGTGGTATCAAAGATGAATCAATATGTGTTCAAGTACTTACCAGTAGTGGAACAGAAAACGTTACATCGTCATATATAACACCATAAAAATTACGAGAATCGAAAAATCTTTAATTATTCACAACCTAAGATAATGAATAATCCCTATTGCCATTGGATGGATTATCACTAACCATTAATCATTAAAAAGGTAAAATTGTCATTTTATGCGAATTTAATAAATAGTCTAACACTTGTTAAAGGTAAGAGTAGACTTCCGTTTTGCTCTCTTTGGTTTGGTCACTTTAATGGTTTTGCCCAAATCCTTTAAAAATAGTCAGTTTACTCCATGATCTATGAAACCCTTCATGATTTCACTCCCCGCCTCTAACTCCATCCAAATTGTTTATTAACTGAAAGGGTATTTTGGTAAATTCAAATATAAAACTAAGGGTTTTTTAGTAAAACTACAAATAAAAGATAATATTATATATAATAAAAACTCTAAAAAGTAACAAAACTATCATCTCTTCTCTCTCTCTCTACCCTTTGTGCACTCTCTCTCAACCCTACCCAGCCACCATCAGCCCTATCATCACCGTCAGCGACCGCCCACCACCATCAGACACCACCTTGAAATCAGAACAATCACATATCTTCCCTCTCTATACCCCCTCTCTTCAACCCCAACAACCACCGCCATCACCACCAATCGCCACCACCTCACCACCATCTGAATCGAAATCAGAAGCCCAAGTTTTAAAACCCTTTGTCACAATCTTATCTTCTGGACCTCACCTCTCCCGACTCCCACCCTAAACTCCCCCTTGATTTAATTAAGGTCGTTTGATTTTCCTAGAACTCGACTTTGATTACATCATCGCTACTCGATTCGTTGTTTGGGGTCTTGATTTGCGGCTGATTACATCGCCCTTCACGATTAATCACCACAAACCCACCATCGCTGCAATCTGCAACTTCACATAACTAGATCCAAACTCGAAGATGTTGTCAGAGACACAAAGACGTAGAGATGGTGGTGGTTGTAGGAGACAAAGAAACACATATATGGTGGTGGTCACGGAGACGATATCTAACCCTTGTCGCCAAATCAGATCTGAGCAACACTCAACCAACCCACTTGAATCTGATCTGGGTAGAGAAGGTCGACTTAGAGAAAGAGAGAGAGAAGACAATCGACTTAGAGATGGAGGCACGGTGGAGATGGACAGATGGTACAAGTCTGATTGTGTTGATGGCGGTGGTATGGTGGCGATTGCAGTGGTATCGATGGTGGGTTTTGGACATGTTTGGGTGACCAGCAATTTGTAGTGGAAGGGGGTGGTGGTGGTGGTCGGCAAGTGGTGGTAGAGAGAGACAAAAAGGAAATTGGTGGTGGTCCGTCTCTCTCTGGGGATCTACCGATAGCCTGTTTACATCCCCAAGACTAAAAACCTCATCATGAGTCGATGATTGTTGGGGTTAGATAAGGGATGCATTTGGAGATTGAAGAGGTGGGATTAGTGGTTTTGGAGAGGATTAGGGTTAATTTTCAGTTAGTGAAGATGGAGTTGCAGGTGGGTTTGGAGGAGACGATGATGTATTGTTCATCATCGCTGTCATTTACTCATTTGTTGGAGATTTGGGCCTTTGGGGTAGTAGTATATTTAAATACAAATTTAATACAAATTACCAAAATGCCCTTACTTTTATTTTAAAATTACCAAAATGTCCTTTAAGTTAACAAAAATTATGGATGGAGTTAAGTCCGTGGAGCAAAATGGCAACAAAACCAAAACATCAGGGAGTAAAATGACTATTTTTAAAGGTTTGGGGCAAAACTGTTAAAACGACCAAACCACAGGGAGCAAACCGAAAGTTTACTCTAGAGGTAAACTGTTGCTATGTCAACTCTCATCTCTAAGTCATCTCTTGTCCAGAAAACATAAGAGATGGCCACCTCTCTTGGGTAGTGGTAAAATATTTTTTTCTTTTTTTTATAAACTATTAATTAATAAATAAAACATATTTTTAACAAAATAAAAGTACAATAAAATAAGAAAAAACATTATATTAAATTAAAAAGCATACCAATTCCGCCATAAGGGTTTCGTGGCCACTCTCATGATCACGATGAACATATCGTTTCTTGCTAGATGTGCCCGTGTCTTGTAGTTTGACTTGCTCGATGAGATTTTGGAAAAAAAATTATGCTACTATCGGTTGAAGCTAACTCGTTGTCACTGCTATCGGATGGAAAAAACAATGGTATTCCATCCGCCATTTCAAATAAATAGGGGTAGAAATTAGTTTTGGAGAAAAAAGAAAATGTGTTGGTGAGAATTTGTTATAAATTGGGTTGGGTTTATACAATGTAAAAATATGTAAATAATTATTTGTATTTTATTTTATAAAAAAGCTATAAAGCCGTTGCATTTAACTCCTCCAATGGTCACAAAATGGTTCAACGGTCACATTTTGGGTGCGGTGAGTAGTCACCGATTTTCACCTCACCGCTCGGTGACTCAAATGTTGGCGGCGGTGTTCCCCGCCTAGCGAACTGGTTGGATCCGAGTTGAAATTCGGATGGAGGTTTCAACAAAACCGATAAAGATTTTGCTAAAATGCATGTATGATGGCAAGTAGCTAGGGAAGGCAAGAGAAGTCATAATTTAATGTATGAAAACAAGCAAGTATGGTAATGATGGGGAAGTATTTGGCTGGGAAGGAGTATTATTAAAGGGAAATGAGAGAAGCTAGTGTTGTCGCTATCTATCGCCTCTTCAAATAAACAATATAAACATAGACTAGTCGCTTTTTGTTTTCTTTAACTTCTCCTTTTTTCCTTCTTTCTTTATGTCACTCTTACATCATTCATACACATTTAAGCTTACATTCTAAGAAATTGAGTTTCCACAATATGTATGTAAATGATACATAACCTATAATAAATATATTAAATTTCAATTCATGAGTTATATAAACAATATTTGAAAGATGCATGTCAGGTTACTTTATTTTAGGATACAAATACAATATTTTATGTCTCCATTATATTCCAATGTACAAATCATAATAACAATTCAATAATAACAGTCTCCATTATATCAGTCTCCTACGAATCAACTCCCACCACCACTCCAACGACCTCTACTGTTGCCGAACCTCCTACCGTGGCTGAACCCGAACTCGCCCCACCTACCACACACTCTCCTAACCACGAACCAGCCCCACAACCTCCTAATACTACCACTGACACAGCCCCACCTAATCCCACACGTCCACGACCCTCTCATCTTCGCCAGAATCCTAAACCAACCAAACCATACAACCCCACAGCTTTTCACACTACCATTGATTACACCGACACCGAACCACCTACCTTCACTGTTGCCAACGGCATTCCACAATGGCAGCATGCTATGCAGGAAGAATACTCAGCATTGATTCGTAATGGCACTTGGACGTTAGTTCCACGGGTTAAGAATACAAATGTTGTTGACTGAAAGTGGGTATATAAACTCAAACGTGATCAAACTGGAGCGGTTAAAAGGTACAAAGCACGACTTGTTGCAAAAGGATTTAGTCAACAGCCAGGCATTGATTATCATGAGACTTTTAGTCCTGTGGTAAAAGCTACTACTATTCGGGTTGTTTTATCCCTAGCCGTCACACAAAAATGGCCCTTGAGACAGCTAGATGTTCAAAATGCATTCCTACATGGTGACCTTAAGGAAACAGTTTATTTGAAACAACCAACTGGCTTTGTTGATCCGACTAAGCCAGACCATGTGTGCCTCCTTCACAAGTCCCTTTATGGTCTGAAACAGGCTCCACGAGCGTGGTTTCACAGTTTTTCATCAGCCCTTCAGGCAATTGGGTTTCATGCTTCTCGCACGGATCCTTCTCTTTTTGTCTACGCATCTCGTGGCACTATTTTATACATGTTAGTCTACGTTGATGACATTATCTTAACCGGGAACAATCCCCAGGCCATGGATCATGTGGTGCGTAAACTCAGTCACACTTTTGCTGTTCAGGACTTGGGTCCCTTAACCTACTTCTTGGGTGTTGAAATACATTATGATAAGGATGATTTGATATTGTCCCAAAAGAAGTACATTAAAGAGCTTCTTCAACGGGCCAGCTTATCTCATGCCAAACCGGTTTCTTCGCCGATCACCACTACGGCCAACCTTGCTCTTAGGGACAGCAAGGCATTTAATGAACCTGTGCGGTATCGCCAAATAGTGGGGGCACTACAATATGTTACATTATCCCGACCAGATATTACATTTGCGGTTAACAAAGTCTGCCAGTTTATGCATTCTCCTACTGAAAATCACTGGTCGGCAGTCAAACGAATTCTGAGATATCTTCATGGCACATCGTCCTTGGGCTTGCGCTTACAGTGCGCTTCGGATCAACGCCTTCATGCGTATACCGACTCTTCTCATAATGTTATCTCTGCTTTTTCTGATGCAGATTGGGCTGGTTGTCCAGATGACCGCCGATCCACCGGGGGATATGCTATATATTTGGGATCAAATCTTGTCTCGTGGTCAGCTCGCAAACAACGCACTGTATCGAGGTCATCTACAGAATCTGAGTATAAAGCTCTTGCAGACACCGTGGCTGAATTAACTTGGCTTCAGGCGCTTCTTGGTGAACTTCGTGTGACTCAGAAGACCGTACCAACTTTGTGGTGTGATAATCTTGGTGCAACGTATCTGTCCGCCAACCCGGTCTTTCATGCTCGTACCAAACATGTAGAGGTTGATTTCCACTTTGTTCGAGAAAAGGTGGCCCAGGGAAAACTGTCAGTTCATTACATCTCCACAGAAGATCAGATTGCAGATGTGTTCACCAAGCCGTTATCGTCACAACGATTTCTTCTTCTACGGTCCAAGCTAAGGCTTGCTTCCCGGCCTTAGCTTGCGGGGGAATATTAGACAGAACAATCATACCATATATTAGTCATGATGATGTTTCCACTATATATTAGTCATGATGATGCATCATCATGACTAATATATAGTGGAAACATCATCATGACTAATATATAGTGGAAACATAATTATGACTAATATATGGTATGATTGTTCTGTCTAATATGCAAGGTCATACATGATCAAGGGCGTAGCTTAAGAGGGGCCGGGAGGGGCGCCCGACCTCCCGAACTTTTCGCTCAGTAGTGTTATATATGTAGTTTTCGTATAGAAATTTTTGGGTATATACGTTTTCGACCCCCCGGTTCTATAGAAATTTTTGGGTATATACGTTTTCGACCCCCCCGTTTTCATGGTCAAGCTTCGCCACTGTACATGATGAGATAAATACATTTAAATTGCATCATATATTTGAACTTAATTAACCCTGAAGCATAAACTTCTAACATCTGATTTGTGTGATATGAAAATATCATGTGATTTTGCTTTTTTACACTCAAATTTAATGATTTAATCTCTAGAAATCCCCATTTTTATTTATTTACTTTTGCAATTTTGCCTTTTCGCAACCCAAGTTCGCAAGTAGAATGGCTATGATTTACACATGTCAACTTGTTAGTTTTTTTTTTTTTTTGCTTTCTAAAATTGCATAAATTCAGTTGGCCATATATGAAATTTTTGTGTCGAAAGACAATTTTGATACCTTATGATAATCGATGTAGTTATTTATGTGGTTGCCCGGAAAATTCCTTTCTAAGATAAAGTGTTTGTTAACTTGTATGTTCAAAATTAGACCGATTTTGTGTCGAAAGACAATTTTGATACCTTATGATAATCAAAGTAGTTATTTCTGTGGTTGCCCGGAAAATTCCCTTCCAAGATAAAGTGTTTGTTAACTTGTATGTTCAAAATTAGACCGGTATTGTTTATCAGCAAATTGGCACGATTGTTACTTTCATAATATAATCCTTAAACTTTTCCTTACTTTTTAAAAGACTTAGGGTAACATAAGGCTTGAAAGTTCATTCTTAATTATTTACTGTATTTCCCGAGTATAATAAATGTTGTCTAAGATTTTTCCAGTAGGAGATATACATGTTCACCAAACTAGGATTGTCATATGTTGTGCACACAATATGATTGTACTATATTATCCATCAAAGAGTAGCAAGGAATATCTATGTAGCCAAGTCCCTACTACTTGATGACGTTATCATTTTTTTTCACAATAGGGAAAGTCACACAAATATATAAAAAGATAAACGTAATTTAATTAATCATATATATTGTTTATTAACTAGGTTATAGGCCCATGTATTACACGGTTGAATAAATATAACTTCATATATTATTAGGTAACTTTGCAGAATCGTAATCAAGTTTTAAAAGTGTTGTAGTTAGGTCACTCAAGTTTCAAAAGTGTTCCAATCAGATCACTCAACATTCATTTTTCATTAAAATTAAGGGTTTTTCATCAATTTCATAGGTAACCGTGGTGATGTGGATTTTTATTTCTTTTTTCCCTTTTATTTGATGCTAACTCGAGTGACGTGGATTGTAACTTGCTTTTTTAATTTTTAATGTAATTAAAGTGTTTTTATTTTTAATAAATATAATTTCATATATTAAAATAATCCGAGTCCAACATCTTATGCTCTATTTTTTTCTTGACACATGAAAAAAAGGACATGACTCGATTTGAATGTTAAGTTATCTAATTGGGACAAAAAAGATACGAATGACCTAATTAGAACACTTTTAAAACTTAGTTACTATTCCATTACATTTTAATTGAGACCACCTCATAAAGCGATATGTGTCCCCAAAGTGGTTTCTTTTATTATATAGTACTAGCGGTAAGACCCGTGTGCAAACACGGGTCGTTTCTTAGAAAACCATGCATAACACATATTGACAGAGAGAAAAAAATAATTAGTGCAGACTTACAAAATTGATATAAACTAATGGTCAATATGTTTATTCAACAGCAATTCCATTATGTTGATAGCAAACCACTGTTGTCTATTAACTGTTAAAAACCTCTGTTGCTTTCCAACAGACTTTCCTAAAAACTGTCATCCATTATCTCCAACAGAGCTTGCCAGATGGATAGATAGTAAGTATCAGATGTTAGTCAACCCATCTTAAAAAGGTCAGTCAACAGAAATTACAAAGGTTAGTAAACAGATGTTAAGAGAATAATGTTATTAACAAAGAATTTAGTACTCTCATTAAAAATTAGAGCTGCAAACTCGGGTCGTTTGTTAGACAACCATGCATAACACATATTAATAGAACATATAGATACGTGTATAGATATTGTACCAAAACGTGTTATCTATTATAGCTAAAAGACAACTATAAACATAGATTATCGGCTAAAATATCAGTTACATACAATTTAACTGTTTACCCAAAAAGACAATATAAACTGTTTATAGACATAGGTACTTAATAGAATTTGAATACAACTTAAGGTTCAACAAACGTTAACTACAAATACACAATCACCTGCCTCAACAACTTTTAGCAAAACTAAATCAAGGAATCAGCAGACTTTAGAAATCAGCAGATCTTTATTCTCTCATCAACATTTCCCGGATTTGCCCTTTGAAATGGAGCTCAAAATCCAAGGAATCAGTATCATCTTCATCCCTATCAAGCTGAAGGTTAAAAAGATCTTGGAGGTCATCTGGACTCAGACCAAGTGCATTCTCCCTTGATATCTTTTTAACACTGCCATCGGACTTGATCAAAGTCAATTCATGGGTCTGTTTGTCAGACTTCCATTTTAATATTTTTGGATCTGATGGGTTTCTTGGGAGAAGTTTTATTTGAGAGGAGTTTGGCGATTGAGACCTGCTTGCCAACTTCTGAAGTGCTTGACCAACTTGAGCTTGTAATTGCAACGAAGCATCATCCAATCCATATCGTAACTGATTTCTGATAGACTCTTTTCTGTACTCAGCATACCTATTTTCATCTTCCTCATCCTTCAGTTGTTGTCTTTTTCTTTGGTTCAAGGCAGCAATGGATACATCTGCCGATGAGAACAGCTTTTTAGATGTAATGGTCTGCCGACGTCTAACAGTGGTTTCATCTTTGTATACTGGCTTTTTAGGAAGGGATGGATCTGTCTTTCTTCGTTCTTCTAACTTATTGTAAGCTCAATCAATATACTGCCTACACCATTTTCCAATTTGTCTAGCATTCCCAAACTTAGCTACTACAAGTTCTGCCTTCATTCTCTTGTACTTCAACACTTCATCCACTTCAACCTTTAGGTACATCTTCTTCAAGGACTCGAAGTTGATGGCACCCAGAACGAAGGTCGATTTTTGAAAAGCAGGTCGCGCCTTGCAACTGATCGAAGAGATCATCGATGCGCGGAAGAGGGTATTGGTTCTTGACAGTAAGCTTGTTGAGCTCACGATAGTCAATACACATACGGAATGACCCATCTTTCTTTTTAACGAACAAAACAGGAGCGCCCCAAGGAGAAGTACTAGGGCGTATAAAGCCTTTAACAAGAAGCTCTTGGAGTTAACTCGAGAGCTTTTGCATCTCAGAGGGTGCTAAACGGTAAGCAGACTTAGCGACAGGCGTAGCGCCAGGCACTAAGACAATGTGAAAATCGACAGAACGAGCAGGAGGCGGACCAGGGAGATCGTCGGGAAACACATCGGGAAAATCACGTACAACAGGGACGTCACTTATGCTTGGGCCTTTGTCCTTCTTTTCCACGATATGGGCAAGAAAGGCGAAGGTACCCTTGCGTAAGCATTTGTTTGCTTGGATGCACGACATAATCCTTGAGAAGGTTTCTCGCCATATACGTGTAGAGCTATGCAGTTAATCTCGGTGATATATCGGTTATATCGGTCATATCGGTCCCCTAGTAAAATATCGGTCTCAAATATCGGTACCGATATTATCGGTGATATTGGCCGATATGATCGATATATTACCGATATTTGACCGATATAACCGATATATCACCGATATAATTGATATATCACCGATATATCACTGAATTATTAGTATTAAATTGCTATATCTATAAATTCTGCATTATGTTAAAATCACCGATATCACACCGATATCTCACTGAGATAACCTATATCTCAAATATCGGTCCTCGACTGATATCCGATATTTTACCGCATTAACTGCATAGGTGTAGAGAATCACCGCTTGGAAGAGGGAGGCGGATAAACTTTTCGGAACAAACAACTTCAGCACGAATTCGCCTAAGCCAGTCCATGCCTACTATGATGTCAAAGCTACCCATTTGCATAGGTATAAGATCGATTGAAAACGTATGATCGTTGAGATTCAAGGAACAGTTGGAAAGAACGGAATCAACATTGACGGATTTACCGTTAGCGACTTCGACGGCGAAAGGTTTTGGCAACTTAGAGCGTTTACACTTAAGCAATTGTTCAAATTCTAGCGACACAAAACTTTTATCGGTGCCAGTATCAAACAGACAGGAAGCATAGACATGGTTCACAAGAAACGTACTAGTAATGACATCGTTGGCGTTTTAGTGATGACAAAAGCTCGGCCTCTAGCAGGTTGTTGAGCTTGTTGTTGCTGTTTTGGCGGTTGCTGCTGCTGCTGTTGAGGTTGATAACGCTGGGGACAGACATTGGCGAGATGATTGACATCGCCACACTTGAAGCATGCTCACACAAGAGCAGTTTAAGGTTGAGGGAAGTTTCGACATCGGTTAGCAAAATGACCATACCTCTGACAGTTAGCACATTTGCGGCAGGGTACATTGGTAGGATGATGAAACAAACAGGTGGTGCATTTAGGATGAGATCCAACATAACCTTGTTTTGGTGGTTCGGTGTTTGCGGGTGCAACGACGGCTAAAGCTTGTAAGGGTTGTGGGTTTGGCGGAGTGACGACCGCACAATTTTGGCTCGAATCCTTTCGCTTCTTGCCTTGGTTTTTCTTGGACGATTGGGAGGGTGAGGACTCAACAGTGGCAGTGTCGGTGGTAGCTTGGCGTGCATTCTTCGTTGAAACCTTGTCATAGGTTCCATGGAGAACGCAGTTGTTGTTAAGTTCGGTGGCTATGGTATAGGCTTCCTCGATGGTTTTAGGGTTAGCGGAGGCAAGATGATTGGTCAAGGAAGGTGCAACACAGCGAATGAACTTGGCTATGGTTTTGGGGACGGAATCGACTTATCTAGGACAAAGGATACTAAGCTGTTTGAAGCGCGTAATCAGACCATACATGTCGCTCCCCTTTTGCGTTAGGTTCCAAAATTCGTTCTCCAACTTTTGGAGCTCGTGAGGAGGACAAAAGTGGTCTTTCATAAGCTGCTTTAGCTCGTCCCAAGGTAACGCGTGCGCAACATCGTTTCCCCTCTTGTTACGTTCGGTGGTCCACCACTCGAGTGCCCTCGAGCGGAAGACTCCAGTTGCGTTCAAGGTTCGTAGGTCATCGGGACAACCACTTTGTAAGAATGTAAGCTCGATTGCATCAAACCAATTCATCATGGCGGTAGTGCCATCTTCGCCTGTAAACTCCAAAGGTTTACAAGCCATAAATTGCTTGAATTGGAATGTCGGCTTGGGTTTTTCGGCCTTCGAATCGACGGATCCATGCGGTGAATCAGTGTTTGGCTGAATCTTGCTAACAATGTCGGGTATGACCTTGGCCATTTGCTTGGCCATGAATTTCATGCAATCCCTTTGTGACATGGAGTTGGATTTGGCGTTCGCGTTGGAGGTCGAACCCTTCTTTGACTTGGTTTTCTTGGAAGCACCGTTGGACGACATCTAAGGAATCGAAAGAGAAGGAAAGGATGAGACTTGATCATAAATTTGTAATAAGTTTTGCATGTATAAGCATGTATGCATCATGTATCACGTATAATTCAACAAGTGTAAGATTTCAACATGTAATCATGAGTATAAACACATAAGAATGCGTATAAAGAGTATAAATTTAGTTTGTTCATGAGGTTTAATATTGTTTTTTATTGCGCGAGACGTGCGAATTGTGTAATGGTTTCAAAATGAACGAGGTAACGAGTATAAAAATCAAATGTAAATTGAATCACATAAAAGAGAGGCTCATAAAACATAAGATTGTTTCGGGTTTGGAAACGTCGACTATTCCAAAGTGAATCGAAAGTCCTTTCAAATTAGAGAAACGTGCTTTGGCCTATAGGTAAGATACTCTCGTCGAGAAGCGATTAATGGTATCTTACCCTTCCAGTTACTACACGTCTCTAATCGATTGAAACAATCGAAACTTTGGCGAGATCGAAAATCGAGGAATTGGACTCCATCGACAAGGTGCGGGTTTCACCCCTAACTTGACGATTTCGTACCCTAATGTGGTTGGTACTCGTCGGGTCAGAATATAATTTCGACACTATGACGAGGGTCCACTAGAGTTTGAATTGGAAATTTACCATTTAGATGTGGATTTCACTCCTAGCTAAATGACGAAATTTCATGCAAAATAAGAATAAGCGGAATGAGAGTCGTTCACCAAATTGTGGGTTTCACGTCTATTTTGGTAAACTCGTCTCTTTTGTATAAAGAGTGTCTTCAAGTCTTCAAGTGTGTTGTGTAAAATGTCTTAGGAAAGACATTATGTATATATTAAGACCAAAAAGAAGAGAAAGAAGCAAAGTAGGAAGAATAATATTTTAAGCATGTAACAAGAATGGTCAAAAATATGGTTCCTACTATAGACTAGGTCGAACATGGCAATTCTACCTAATTCCCTATAGTTATGGCTCTAATACCAATCTGTCACACCCCAACCAATGGTGGAAACATCAGAGTGGGACTTGTTCAAGATTGTAAGAGACTTCATAACACTAATTGTGACAATATTTAATTCAACCGATTTCATTTCATAAATAAATTGTCAAAACATTACAAGAAATTCAAATAACAACATTGTTCAACATAACATAACAAAATTGATACAACACTTTAAACCTAAACGTCTAAGTGAGTATCTAGGCATCTTTGCTAATCCATTTCTTAGCATCATCAATCATCAACCTGTAACATGTTTAAAATACAATTCAATGCAAAAGCAAAGGCGAGTATACAAGTTTAAGAATAAGTATAAGTATAAAAGTTTTAAAAACGAATCCACATGGCAACTTAGTTTATACGAGATCAACCTAACATGGCATGCAATATTTCTAGTCAACCCTCTGTTTACGCAAAATGATATAATTCAACATGACCACTAGTCTACGGGTGGTGCGTTACTCCTATAACGCTATACATGTCAAATGGAGGCTCGTGAAAGCTAATGACTAAAACATATCACATAAGTACGGTCCACGTATAAGCATCAAGTATCATAACATAGTATTCATGTATAAGGATTGTTTTCGTGCATTGCATAAAGAATAAGTTTAAGTGTGTTTTAATAAGGTAACATGTTACACCCCAAAAAGTGGTAAACATAAAAAGGGGGTTGCGAGTATACTCACGGTTTTGCAAGTCCTCTACTTGAATCCGCGAGTGAGTTGGTTGATTAGGAGGTTGGAACATCAAGTCCTTCTACACAAAGGGAACATAGGTGTGTGAGTTTGGGAATTCGGAAGATTTAGGGATTTAGGAAGTTAAAACACAAGAATATATGTATTCGAAAGTAATCATCTTTTAACACCAAGTACTTGTTATTGACACTATGAAACCTCAAGGGTTAATGTTTTCATGAGTAATATACTCATTAGAATCGTAACAAGTCTTATGCCTTAGATGAAGTTATTCTAATATCTTGACGAATGAACACAAGTCCACCATCAAGAGTTCGAATAGTATATATATGTATAAGTATTATATGTATTATTTAGTCCATTAGTCAAGCATGAGGTAGAAGATTATTCTTCATTTAGGCACCTCTAGTATCATGGAAGTCATGTAGGAGGTAGGAAGAACAAGCTTCCATTTAGGTACCTCTTATGGTTCACCACTACACTTGATATAAAAACATACAAGGAGGGTCATGAACTAATGTAAATACAAGAATAACAACAACTATACTATGAGAAATCATCAAGTAATGTGGGGATTCTTTGTTGGACAACCCAAGTTAGTCCATAATCACACCTTCATTAAGCTTGAAGCTTGAACATGACTTGTGGGTTAAAAACCCTAAATAAAACAGAAAGTATATGAGGATTAACCTCTGATTTTGTATGTCTCAGCCCCATTTTTAAGCTTAACTGACCATAGAAGTGGTTATAAGCATAAGGACGTGGGTTTGAGTGAGTTAAACTCAAGTTTGCACAAGTATAAACAAGGTTTGATTCAAAATAAAACGAACAGCGAACTTTGGAGCCTATTTGCCGGAGTTCCAGGTACTTATTCACTGTGAAATACCCCTGGAATCGAAGCTAAGGTCAAGCCAAGTGTTCTGGAAAAAGAATGAGCTAAAACGGATGAGAAATGAAGAAGTTATGCTCACTTTAGTGGAGCTTGATGCTTCTGTCCGAACTTGCACTTGCAGCTACATTTTTGAGTGATTGAGAGAGTTGTGAGAGTGTTTGTAAAGTGAAAATGGCTTGGAGTAGTGTGGTTTTATATAGGGAATGAATTAGGGTTGGTTTAGATGTGTAATTAATGCCAAAAACCCAGTTTAAACTTCAAAAACAACCAAATCCCGCTCAAATTACCGAAGTGAAGCAAGGAGGCTGTTCTGGGACCTGGCTCGCAGCCAGCATAGACCCATACATAAGTCTACGCGGCCCGTGTCAAGGGAGGAGGGCAAGTTTCAGTTTATTACACTTTGGCCCCTCAACTTTGCAATTTAGGGCTTTTTAAGTGTTTTAGGGGCTATTTTCGCCATAAAAGCATAGTTTAAGAGTAATTCAAGTATGAGGAACATAAACCAAGTATAATTAAGCGTATGAAGGTCGTTTTTAAATATCATTTACGATCCAAACACGTTTTATTCATAAGTTTCACATATTTGCAAGTTTAGCACATAGTTTCCAAGAATTACGAATAAGCATCAATTGTTCCACGAAATCGAATGTACGAGCATGTATAAAGTATGTATAACATGTATTTAACAAATATGAGTTTTATTTATGATCCAAGTCTCGGATTTTACAACGGTTACAAAGAAATAACGATTACAAGAACACAAGACTTCCAAAAATAGAAATACAAACAAGACTTTCTATTTATGGAAAGTATGAAGTAGCAGGGCGTTACAGACAATTATTTGGAAACTGCTGTTGGGAATAACAGATGTTGGCAACAGTAGCAACTCAACAGTCATTACAAAAAAACAGAAATTATGAGAACAGACAATACATTTAAACAGTGGATGAATCTTTTGCCAAACAGATGCTTTAAAAACAGCTGTTTCCAACAGACTTTTAAAGATTTTTGTCAAATTTTTAAAAATACATATTTTTTAAGAATGTTCAGAACTTCTATTGTGTTAATGGTTAACAATTCTTTGGAAACTGCTGTTGGGAATAACAGATGTTGGCAACAATAGCAACTCAAAATTTACAATAGCAGGTATCAACTCTAACAACTGTTGATGCTCAAATTAGTAAAAATAAAATGCTCTACAAAGATTAATAGAATTAAAAATTACATATCACATATGACGATAGATCAACAATTACATTGAGAACTGAACAACGAAATTTAATAATCTTCAGCTCTTGAACAGTAGCCTATCCTCATATACTTGATCCTCAACTTGATTGATAAAGCGGTACTTTAAATCATAAGAACCTACAGAAGGGTATGATGACATTTTTAACTTGTATATTTCTTCAAGTCTGATGTAAAAGAAGGATATAATGGTAGTAAAACATGATGAAAAGCTTCTGCACTGTTTTTGAAGTCTGAAGTGCAGAAAGACATCACCATCAGGTTTCTGGACACTTGGTCTCTCGTAAACAATCCAAGATGCAGTCCATGAAAACACCTATTCAGCTGTTGAACAGTAGCCCTATCCTTATATACTTGATCCTCAACTTGCTTGATAAAGCGATACTTTAAATCATAAGAACCTACAGAAGGGTATGATGACATTTTTAACTTGTATATTTCTTCAAGTCTGATGTAAAAGAAGGATATAATGGTAGTAAAACGTGATGAAAAGCTTCTGAACTGACAATCATACTATATAGTGAAATAGCTAACAGGCTGATGATTAGACTGATTGAAGAACTAATATATAAAATGGACATCATCAATGATAATAAATACAAGAAAACCTGGAACAGCATCGACGCTTCATGAAGTACTCCACTTTCTGCACTTCAGACTTCAAAAACAATGCAGAAGAACTCCCCACTGCTCACTCAGAAAAAACAAAGCTGAAATATATCAACACCTAAAAATAAATATTGTCAACATATATCAACAGTTTAAAAGAATCCATAAACCTAAAATCACCGGCAACTGATTGTTTGAATCTTAAACAACTCTGATTAGGCTGAAAGATAAAGCAAGAATTAGAACAGATCAGTTCAAAATTTAAGATTCAAATTACAGAAAAAAACATACTCTCAACGATGTTGCAACAATGATGTTGGAAAAATTACGTGAAGTTCAAAAAGCTGTAACCGCAGATGAACAGACTGAATATGCAAATTCTGCATCCTTCAAACAATTATAAAAGGAGAAAGAGTTAATTACTGTTTTCGTCCCTGTGGTTTGTCAAAAATCACTATTTCAGTCCATTAGTTTAAAAATTGCGATTTTAGTCCCTGTGGTTTCACTTTTGTAACCATTTCAGTCCACCTCCGTTAACCCCATCCATTTATTCTGTTAAGTACACGTGAATTGACCATAATGCCCTTATTAATAAAAAACAAAAAGATATCTAAATGAGTTAATTACTGTTTTCGTCCCTGTGGTTTGTCAAAAATCACTATTTCAGTTCATTAGTTTAAAAATTGCGATTTCAGTCCTTGTGGTTTCACTTTCGTAACCATTTCAGTCCAGTCTCCTAACACCGTCTATTTTACCGTTAAGTTTTTAATGAAATACCTAAATTACCCTTGTGTTAATTAAATAAAAAAAACCATGGAAATTTAAAAGATTGTATTATAGGACCCACTTGTTAAAACACAACCCCACGCTACCCCGGAGAAGATGACCAGAAACTTTTGCCGGAAATGAGAGCAGGGATGGAGTGAGGCGAGGTAGCGTGGGGT
This sequence comes from Helianthus tuberosus, assembly GCA_030545235.1. NCBI lineage: Eukaryota > Viridiplantae > Streptophyta > Magnoliopsida > Asterales > Asteraceae > Helianthus > Helianthus tuberosus. The sequence goes on along the minus strand of CM060376.1, from coordinate 3,028,074 downwards.
TGTGTTTTAACAAGTGGGTCCTAGAATACAATCTTTTAAATTTCCATGGTTTTTTTATTTAATTAACACAAGGATAATTTATGTATTTCATTAAAAACTTAACGGTAAAATACACGGTGTTAGGAGACTGGATTGAAATGGTTACGAAAGTGAAACCACAGGGACTGAAATAGTTATTTTTGACAAACCACATGGACGAAAACAGTAATTAACTCATTTAGATATCTTTTTGTTTTTTATTAATAAGGGCATTATGGTCAATTCACGTGTACTTAACAGAATAAATGGATGGGGTTAACAGAGGTGGACTGAAATGGTTACGAAAGTGAAACCACAGGGACTGAAATCGCAATTTTTAAACTAATGGACTGAAATAGTGATTTTTTACAAACCACAGAGACGAAAATAGTAATTAACTCAAGGAGAAATCTGAGTGACATAAGAAAAGCTGAGGTGAAACATTGGTGTGTGAAACAGGGCTTCAAGTAAAACAACGATGTTGGAACAATGATAATGTGTAAACAGAGTCAACAAATGTTAGAACAAAGAACTACAATCGAAGATTAACCGGATCAATCATGAGAGCTATGCATTTGAGTGAGAGAGATATGATCGCAAATATGAGTGACAGAGATAAATTGAAATTTGAATGTGGAGCCAAATTAATATATGTTATTTATAGGGAGCCGGATTCATATGTAGTTTGAATTTTGAATTTGGAGCCAGAATTTTAAATTTTGAATATGGGCAGAGGTTTGAGGGGTTTCTGTTCAACAGAAGCAGACCTTTTGTATGTGGGCAGATGTTTAAATTGATTTTAAAGTGATTTTGTATATGTGGGCCAGACCTTTGAAAATTAAAGTGATTTTATATATTAAGGATTATGATGCGATAATTACATAAGAAAAGCCTTGTTGGACAGGCTCTATGGCTGCCACCTCAGCTTTTCTTATGTCACTCAGATTTCTCCTTTTATAGAAAGTATAGATAGATAGATTAATAAAATATTGATAACATACGTACCTATCCTTTTATAATATTGTTTTATGTGATTGCTATAAAATAATATAGTATATATATATATTAAATACTAAAATGGTTAAAACAATCATATTATTATATTACATTACATATTACATATATATTGTTAGTGATAGATGATAAATAGTAATTTTAATTTTATAATAATACATAGCTTTTAATTATTTTTTATTTTTAATAACATATTTTTAATTTTTTCCTTTTTTTTAATATATATATATATATATATATTGTTAATGATGGATGATGAATAGTAATTTTAGTTTTTTATAATAATACATAGCTTTTTATTATTTTTTATTTTTAATAACATATTTTTTATTTTTTTCCTTGTTTAAAACCATATATTTCTTGTACCATTTTTTTAATAATTCTTTTTTCTTTTCTTAGAACATATATTATCGATTAATTTGATACTTCTTTAATAATTTACATTTATAACTTTTCCTAAAAACTTAAGTACGTAGTTATGCTTGATTTTTTCTCGGACATTCCGTTATAAGTTTGGTTAAAAATGAAATTGTACTTATAATAAAATATTTATTTGGCATCATAAAACAGTACGATAATAAACTAAACAGTTCTAATGGTTTGGCTTTCTAAATAACATGTTTTGTTTTCAAATCATGTTTGTTTTACATTATCATTTGTTTGGTTTCGCCGCAACGCGTGACGACCAAAAAAACTAGTTAGATTGAATTATCTATACTATATAATAAAAAAAACCATCTGTGGGACACGTCTCAATCAACAAGGCTATCAAAAATTTGGGTTTTCCTGTCTAAACAAAAAAAAATCTAAAATATTATTTGAGTATGATAATATGTTTTGTTAAAGATAACTTAATCCATTAAAAAAACTTAATCCATAAAGATAACTTAATACATTAAAAAAATTTAATCCACTAATATTTTCAAATTTTATCTAAAAAAATGGGTGTTTGGTTTTGAATTATCTATCTTTTGTTAAAGATAACTTAATTCATTAAAAAAAACTTAATCCATTAAAATTTTTAAATTTCAAATTTTATCTAAAAAATGGGTGTTGGGTTTTGAATTATTTGCTATAAGAGTTTCAAATGACAAGTCGTTGGATGTATTTGATTGAACTATCTAAGTGATGTTATTGTATGGAGAAAGCCAATATTTAATGAATAAGAAATGATCTCTCAAGGATTGCCATTGTTATTTTTTTTTATATTTGTCTCCTTCCGATTGTTATTTTTTTTACATTTGTTTCCTTCACGATTAATACGCATTAGAGATTTGTTTTTTTATTGAATTTTTGCTTTGGTTTAAAGATGGAAGCTCATTTGGGGACTTCTTTTCGATCAATGTTGATGAGGATCAGATAACAATAGAAGCTCATTGAGGTTTGAACAAAATTTCTGTGTTGAAGGCAATTCTCAATTTTTTTTTCAAATTTCCAATTTTAATTTCCTTCCTTTTGTTTAAATCAATTCTTTTTGTTTAATAAAGACAACCAATGTTGAGAATTGGATTAACAATAGAAGCTCAGTGAGATTTGAACCAAGTTTTAGTATTGAATATTGAGGGAAATTCTCAAAAAAAATGTTCAAATTTCTAATTTTAATTTCCTTCTTTTTTGTTTAATTCATTCTTTTTTAATAATAAAATTTAGCAATTTTATCATATAATATATATATTTTATTTGTTCAACTCGTGCAATACACAGGGTTATAACCTAGTTGTTACATATTTCAAAAATCTTATAATTATATTTCATAATTTAACTAATGTTTTTTTATGAAAAAATTAAAGGGTATTTTAGGTGTTCATAGACCATTAGATAAATGAAAAAGCACAAAGCATGGCCCTATACTCCTTCACCAACACCCTTCCATTTCCTTCCTTTTTAGGAATCTTAAACATATAAAATAAAAAAGAAATACTAAGACAAAAAATACCACAGTTCCACTAACTCATTTATTCCTAACATTATATTCTGTTAGTTTTCTTTTTAATTTCAAAATCATATCATAATCACCTACTATTACTCAACCAATAAGCTTAAGAAGTTTGAAGAAACCATATTTAATACAACAAACATCCACACCCAAACCTTTAATACAAGTTGTCTTACTTATAATGATGATAATCATCTAAGCAAAAAGATTTGTTAAGACCACTAATTAGACTTATAAGTAAAACCGATGACTACAAATAACTTTAAAGTTTAATCCTTTTGAGCTATGTAAATATCCTATAAACCACTTACTAACTTTTAATCCATGTAAATACTCTGTAACTTAAAAATACAAGTATTACTGATCACTTATTATCGACAGATAATAAGTGTTATTGACAATTGTAAGCTAATTAACATAAGTATATTCACGTACACACTAAATATTGTTTTCTACGTCTTCTAGGATGTTCATCATGATCATTCGATCAAGCACACTAGCTAGCCACAAGTATTAATAATCATCAATGGAAATTGTTATCGACACAAAAGTGTGGCTAAAAAAATTATGGATCATCATAAAACCTATTGTTAACTTTTATGTAACCTAAGATGCTACTCGAATGCACAAATCAAGGATGATCATGAAAAAGAATTACAATTATAATTAATATACAAATCTGATTAAGTATGCATGGTATAACTAGAACCTGTTCTCACATATTCCTACACAAAACATTAGTTAAATAATCATTATTAATGCTACAATTATTACAAATATACCCGGTTTTTATGTACAAAGATGGACACCTTTAACTCATAAAGAACAATATTGGCCAAAACTGCATCATTTTGCGTGTAGCTGGCCAAGCATTTTAAAGATTCATATCTTTTTTTCCACTTTCTCTTCAGATTTTTACTAGATATCTATTATTTATTGCCTAGAATTAATTCCTTTGATGATCACTATCGGCCCCATGAACAAATTCTTTTTGGTTTTCACACCTATCTGAAAGTTCCTCCAAAAGATGGTGTCCAGAAATCAACTGGAGTTTGATTATTTAATCATTACAAAAACAAACTAGAACATAAATAATATGATTAAGTTTATATGCACCTGTTTTTGTTGTTGCATGATTGCAGCATTGTTCATGTATGGAGTGCTTAAAACCTGAGAAAATAATTAAGATACATAGGTTTATTAGTAAGAAGCATTTATTGTTTTTTCATTAAATTTTAACTAGTGAAACTTACATTAACTTGTTCATGGAGAAATTTGATGTATACGATAGCCTCGGACAACACGGATGCTGTATCGGTCTGGAAAAACCGGAAAAGGTTATTAGTATTATCAACAAATGATAACAAGACTTTAGTTTCAAGATTAATGATCAAAAAGAAGAATTTAAGGATGATGAGGAAAAATATAAAGATATAGATATTGATCATGCATACTTTTCCGAAAGGGGAAACTAATTGTTGGAGTGCAGTGATTCTGTCCCCCATCTTCACCTGATCCATCCAAATTAACACAAAAGGTTTCAACTTTAATTGTGTTTTCAAGATCCATAAAGAGTAAAAACAAGATTAATATATGGACCTTTAAAGGCGGCATTGGTGGGTTCTCATTTCTTGGTCTTTTGGTTGATGATGACTTGGTATTGCTCTTTTTCACCATTTCAGATATGGGATTCTTGTTATATATGCAAACAATCCACAAACGTAACATAAAATATAAGGCTTTTGGTGTAATACAAATTGTGGGTATTAATATTGTTTGTGAATCTTGATGATCATTAACCTAGCTATACCTTTGGTTTATCTTCAATGGTTGATGAAGCTGATTGCATTTGCAATGGAAAAAAGTTTGATGCCGACGCATTCCAAAATCACGCGTTGTTGGAAAAGTGCAGTTGTGTGGCAACGTTCCCCTGCACTTTTGATGGTGAAGAATTCGTTGAGAATTCTTGTTGTGGTGGCGGGAGAGCGTACTCTTCTCCCCCGCCACCACCAGATACGGTCATGCCACCGTAACTGGGTGGATAGGAATAACTTATTCCTTGGTTTTGATCATAACTAGAATCTTGTTGTACACTTGTGTTGCTATCCGAACCAAATAGACTTTGTATCAGTGTAGAATGACTTCCATAAGAATGATCATCCATAGGTTGGAAGCTTGGATTTAATCGGTTTTCATCGTTGTATCGTGCATGTTCATCAAGTTGCGCTCCTCTAACGTTTACTTGCTTGAATTCAGAAGGTGATCCAGAATAGATTTTATGTGATTTCCATGGGTTTTCTTGAAAACGGCTTGTGTTTGAGCTCAAACCATGATCTTCTTGAATTAGGGTTTGGTAACCACTTTGATGATGATCATTTCTTTGATCTCCATGGCTGTTTTATACCAAAATATATATAACTTTTTTAGCCACCAAAAGAATCAAAATATACAAAATTAGGGTTTTGTAAAGAAAACAAGAATATGTACTTACTATAAAGCTTGATTCCAATCCAACGAATGAGATATTGGTTGTGATGAAAGACCTAGTTCCATCATCTGTAAGTTGGGGCTGCTGTCCAACAACCAGGGGCGGATCTAGTATAGAAAGACCGGGTTCCCAGGAACCCAGTCTTTTCCGGAAAAAAAACGTTTTTTTGTAGTGTAAATCTTGTATGATTTGGAAAAAAACGTTTTTTTGTAGTGTAAACCTTGTATGATTTGGAAAAAAGGAACCCAGTGATTTCTCCGGCTGGATCCGCCACTGCCAACAACCCACCATCGCCGCCACGACCGCCACTGCAGGTGGCGGTTGTGGTGGTGCTATCAGTGGTTTCTTGGAAAAGATTCATGGAGGTGACAGAAACTGAATTATTCAAACAAGGTCTTGTTCTTGAATCCCACCAGCTATCAGCCATCTTTTGAATTGGATCAAATTGTTTTCTTGATCTTCAAGATACGTTCAGATTTCTTTGTTGCAAATAAAAATAGTTGTAAAATGGAATTAAGTGGTATGGTTTGTCTTAGTATTTATATGAAACTTTAAACTGGAATTTGGAGTGTAGGTAGGGCAAGCAAAGAAAGGCCAAATTAGTTGACTTTTTATTGTCTAAATAGAAATTATTATTATCTTCTTAGAATACAAAGCAAAGAAAAGATTAAATTCTTTGGAAATATCCTTTCAAAAAAAAAATTCTTTGGAAATAAATATAACCAAATTTATAATGGGGTTGGCTAAACACACCCTCTCTTTTAGTGTTTATACCCCTTGCTAAAATTAACACTTTATAATTATCAAATTCACCCCCTTTAAAAACCTTTATTTTTTAAAAAAGGTTTCTTTTTTTAATTCTCCTATTCATATATTATAGGTATCTTTATTTAAATAATAAATAAAATTAATTATTTCATCTCTTATATTAACACTTAAAAAAACAATTCATCCCGTACCAACTTATCATGCCTAAACTCTTGGAATAAAAATTATACATGATTGATAGAAAATGCAGACATCTTTTTATATGAGTTTTGATGTGTTACGGTGATAACAATTTGTCTATGATAAACAATATACGATCCGCGATAAGTATTAATACCATATACCAAATTCAATTTGTGATTTGGTGATATAATAGTTTGAACGGTAGTAAAAAGAATCGAATAAATTAATATAAGATCCGACGATGATAACCATTTTGAAGATAAATTCAAATTAAGAAAAGCATCATTCTGATGATAAATATTAAAATATGAGTACTGGGCATCACTGATATTATGAATTTATAATATAAAACTACGACTAAAAACGTTTTGTATTTATCTATAATTAGTTTATTTGCTCGTGAACTTTTAAGAATGATACAAAAGGCACCGGTGGTCTAGTTGAATTTAAAACAAAACTCAAAACACATATAGTATGAACGGTGATGACGATTTTGTGGTGAGAAATTCATTTTTCTTAAATCCTATAAATAAAGAGTTGATATTTAATCACTAACATATATCTTTTCAAACTTAAAACAAATGTAAGAAAACAAAATAAAAGGTTTATTTGTATTTAGTTTAAAAGTTAAAGGGGGAGGTATAACCAGCAAAAATAAAAAAATAGGGGGTGCATTTAGCAGCACCCATTTATAATACTTTACTATTTTTCTCCTAACTAAATTTATCACTTTAGCCCTTGAATTTACAGTTTATATCATTAACAAACTGAAGTATATGCTTTGTTAAACAAATATATTGCAATGTCAAGTTTATTCTTAACTAAAAATAGGGTGATCGAGTCATAGACTTTCTAATGCATGGTTTTGGGATACATGCTATGTTCAACATTAAGCATCCTATGCACATCCAATGTAATATTTATATTGAAATAATCACAAACTGTACGTAATTATTTTCAAACGTTAAGTCGATTAGGAACTGGAGAGGCGGATATCTAAACCTTTGAAGCTAGACGATTTATCTAACTTTTCATCTTCACGATATAGGACTTATAGAGGTATGCTCAAGTGCGCAACCATCTTGCACACACTTAATGTCACATAGTTATCTTATAGGCTTATGCCTGTGGATCAGTGTGTGCATGCATTTTTTGGAATATTTCTTGAAGCATATGGATTATCTCATACATATGCCCAATGCCCCCTGCACTTGTATTAGATTCTTCTAAAAGTCTGGTGTCATGGTGGCAAGCATGTGCCAACTCACATCTATCATGTCATTGGTTTGCTTGATAAGGATTCTTGTTGGAAAAGCAGTTTCATGAATGTCCTACTTGAGAACAATTCTATAGTTGAGTTTCCACTCAAGGAAATTGGTCTCTAGTGATGTACTGATCTTGTCCTTCTCAAGGAAGAATTGCAAAGACAGTGTCAGTATAATGGTAGTGTTGGTTGTCAATTAGACTGGTGGCCGGTATGGGGCGTGGGTGGTTTCTGATGTTGTTGTCTACGACCAACTACGAACGGGTTGGTGTTGATTGCTTCTTTTTCTTTCTTGTTTTTTTTTTTAAAGTTGGTGATTATGTGAAAATTTTATAAATAGTTGAGAGATAAAATTATTGCGTTGGAAAAGTTTATGGGCATGTTTGTGAGTTTTGTTGGTTTGTTAGATGGCTATACATGTCCATAAACGTTTGTAGGTTTTATCAATGTAGATGCTCTTAGTGTATGATCCTGTCTATAGGACTCTTGAGTCTAACATAAAGATCAATATTTAAATCGTGTCTTTTAAAATGTGTGAACGTGGCCCAGAGACGAACTTGGAATTCACCAATTTGATATATGATACATCTCAATCATGACGCAAATTCGTGGTTGGATGACTTGATCAGCAAAAGCCAAAAGAATATTAATTGATCACTTAAACAGTTAAACATATTTCTATAGATTAAGTGGTGAAATGCTTGTATTTCTTTTGAGATTGGTGTAGAGTGAGACACTAGTGGGCACTGATAGGAGACCCAGGGAAATCTAGATTCGATCCTTAAGTCAAACGGGTTTTACCGGTAATTTCACTGTCGTGCCTACGGGCGAATGGGTTACCAGGTTTTCCCTAGAATTGGTGGTGGACTCGGGTTACTCTCAGAGTACTCCGTTTAGTCTAGTGGGTGCCCCGAAAATGCTCAGAATTGATTCTGTTGGCCGTTAAAAAAAATATTTAAGCAACGTCATTCTAACTCTAACTAGATACACATTAAAAAGAATCAAATAATTCAATACGGGTTGAATTACGTTTTTATTTAGTTAACTTATATATAGATATTTTACCAAATCTAATTGTATATAAGATCTTAAAAGACAAAGTCGGTGGATTTTCCACCGGCTTTGCCTTCCTGCCCCTATACTGGAACGATATTACAATTTTAGCATCTTAACTTTGTTACCTTTAAAGTTTCATAAAATGTCAAATTTAGTCCTTAAACCTTCTACTTTGAATTTCCAAAACCACAACCTCATCTTTCAAACTTTGTCAGCACCAACCATCTACTTTGGCTTTCCACCATCACCCCTCTTAGCTCTTACACAGTTACGCCACCAACCCTCTTCTTTTATATTTCCACCAACACCCCCTCATCTTTTATACATTTCCGCCACCACCCCTATACTTTTACATTGTCTTTTTTAGACTTTGTTTTTTTACCCCTTGCACTATTACTCAATTTTTACACCCGCCCAACTTTAAAAAAATTGCAATTGTAACCCTTAGACTACAACTCCTACTTTTGCAAATGTCAATGCATTGTGTTTTACGAAATGTCTTAGGCATTGTATATTACACTTTGTGTCTACCTTTGTGTTTTACACTTTTTTTGTAATTGTCTTTTACACACTGCGGTTTACAAATCGTGTTTTGTCTTACTATATGTTTCCACCCGTCGCGCGCCCCGCAACGCGCGGCGGGCAAAATACTAGTGTAACTTAATCTCTATATATATAGTCTCTATCTCTAAATATAATATAATATAATGAGTCGCTTTCTTATTTTATTTATATAGATGTTTTACCAAATTAAATGTCACTTAATCTCTGTATATAATATTAATATAATATAATGAGTTGCTTTCTTATTCTTTTAGTATATAAAGCTCACTAGTGTCATCCATATACACTTGTATTCATATTTTATTACAGTACAAGTATTCACAAATAATTAAATTGTATGAAATTTTTCTTCTTTTGTTAATTCATTTTATAATCATTTAAAACTATATAATATATTTTCTAGGTTGCACTTTATGTATTTCATAAATAATATTAGTTCAGGCATGTATTATATGGGGCACTCTTGAGTAAGACAAAAGGTTCCAACTCATTTAAACACTACTTCTGCCCTATCGTTTTCTGTATATGTTAATACTTTATAGGTTTAGCATTTTGGTTTATGTTCAATCCGCCTATATTACTGAATTTTTTGTTTGTGCTTCTCATCTTTAGTAGATATATATCATTTAATAATGTCTAAATATAGCTAGTATGTATTGTCATCGTGCACCTTAACCAAAAAAACAGAACAAAATCAATCAATAGCTAATAATAACATGAGCATTAAAAAAAGACAACACACTCAATGATTTGGGTGGTTCATCTCCTCATCTAATTTGCAAAAAGAAAAAAGGAAAACCTACTAATTAAGTAAGATTTTTAATAAGGATTTGTTTGGTATGAAGTAATGGAATGAACAAGAGAATGGAATATACAACGGAATGAAATGGATCATTCCATTCCTTTGTGATGTTTGGTTACACATATGTGAATAGAATAAATCATTATTTCGTACAATTTTATAGGGAAAAAAGACGAGTAATGAAATACAATTAATAAAAACGACAAAAAATATAATTGTCTAATAATAATAAAACATAAAAATATATTAATAGAAAAAGAACTAATAATAATAATAATAATAATAATAATAATAATAATAATAATAATAATAATAATAATAATAATAATAATTGTAGATGTCTTTCCATTTCTTGAAGGAATGAAAAGAAAAATCCCCATACCAAGGAATGAAATTCTTATATTTGGAAAGAACCACATTCACATGGAATGATCCATTCCATTACAACATGATAACCAAACATGTTTTTCTTAATTCCATTGAAATGATCTATTCCATTCCGACTTCCATTCTCACATACCAAATAATACCTAAGGGTCCGTTTGGTATGGGGTAATGAAATGGATGAGGGAATGGAATGGACGAGGTAATGGAATGTACAATGGAATGAAATGAATCATTTCATTCCATTGTGATGTTTGGTTACTCATATGTGAATACAATGAATCATTACTTTGTACAAGTTGATAAACAAAAAAAAAAGACGAAACAAAGAAACACAATTGTATTAAAAACGACAAAAGTATAATTGTCGTAATAATGATAATAATAATATTAATGGTAAAAAAATTAAAAACGACAAAAGTATAATTGTCGTAATAATGATAATAATAATAATGTTAATGGTAAAAAAATTAATAATAAAAAATTTGATATATATTAATATTAGTATTACTATTAATAATACAAATAATAATAATAATAATATATTTCTTTTCATTCCTTGAAGGAATGAAAAAAACACCCCCTTAGCAAGGAATGGAAATTGTTATATTTGGAAGGAGTTACATTCCTTTGGAATGCTCTATCATTACCACATGGTAACCAAATATGTTTATTTTCATTCCATCAGAATGATCCATTCCATTCCACCTTCTATTCTTTCATAACAAACGCTACCTAAGTGTTTTTCTTTTACACCACTAGATTTATAATATATCTAGGGAGTGTAGGAGTTGGCTACAAAACCTACTTTTCCTATAAAGTGTAGGAAGTGTTCCCCTTGTGACATGTGACATATAGGTATTTTTTACTAAAGGGCATAAAGCTAATTGACTAATTAAATTATTTATGAAAGTTTTATCTCTTAAACAAAAAAAATGAGATTTTTAAAGAAACAAGATATCACATATCAATTCAAAATTCGGCTGTTACTTAAATTATAAAGATCGATTCCTGATGCATATTTCATTCGTTTTCTTTCTTGTTTCTTTCAATTGAACTTACGAATAAAAAATGGTGATGTACAATGCAATCGTTGATTGTAGTTTACTAGTTACAGGTACATCACAATGTGTTATAGCTTTTGTTTTGCATGTGAACAAATCTTGTACAAAACAATTTCTTGATATTTTTTTTCCAATTAAAATCCTTCGATGTGTTTAACAATTTCTTGATATTTTTTTTCCAATTAGAAAAGATATGCATTTGTAATTATTGATGTTGTGTTTTTAGGAAAGAGATGTATTTGTAATTTCTTGACGATGTGTTTTACTAGTTACAGGTTAATTCACGATGTGTTATATAAGTTATGATTCACGAATGACATGTCTTTTGTGTTTTCTTGATGTTGTGTCTTATAATTTTTGGATTTCTTCACGATGTGTTATATTGTATAACACACCATACAGATAAATGATGTTGTGTTATATTGTATGATTCACGATGTTTTTCTTGGGTTTTTTCATGATGTGTTATGGTGTGACACTCATTCCCTTATTTAAAACAAGCTAAATGACATTTTTACCTCCAATCAATTAAATCATCTTATTTTTAAGAAAAAAATATTACCAAAATGCCACCAAGATTCCAACCATCAAACACACTCATCCAATGGTCAAGATCACTTCCTACACTTTGTAGGAAAAACACACTTTGTAGAGGAACCTCACCCTTACATATATATATATATATGGAAAGGCTATAGAGAAAACCCATTTGAGTTGTGTAAACTCAAGAAACCTTTGTAAAAAACTCATGTAAACTCAAGAAACCTTTCTAAAAAAATATGAAATGTAATATACATATATTTGAACATTTTTAAAAAAGAAACACAAAAAAACACCGAGTAGTTTTTTTTTTAAATGTTACAAATTTCAGGTTAGATAATATATATGTCCAAAAAAAATGTAACATACAAATTTTCAACATTAAAAAAAAAACTAGTAGGCGTTTTTTTCATTTAAAAAAATTGTTCGTGTACATTTATATGACATTCCCTGTTTTTTTAGAAAAAAATAAAAATGTTACATAGGGTTTATTTGTGTTTTCTCAACTCACATGGGTTTTCGATTTATCTTTCCCCTCTATATATATAGAGGGAGAGAGAAAGAGGTTGGTTATCATACAATATGCCTAATCGTACACTAAGTACGCTACAACCACAACCGTCAGATCATCTCATTTAAACCTCGTGCTTAACTATTAAATTAATCAAATTAAAATATATAAATGAAACCGCCAAGGTTAAAATCGTCCATTGCGAAATCAAAACCCCTGATAATCAGCAACCAAAAACTCACAATCATACCGTAAACCCAAATTCAAAACATTGCATTCTTCTTCCCCCAACTTCCGTTCTACTTACCGTTGCTAATCAAGGAAGATTGATGAGTTTTGAGAAACGGAGCAAGGCCAACAACGACAGACCACAAGCAAAGAAGATGAATCCAGGTATCGAATGACATATGCGATTTTATAATAGGATTTACAATGGCTTTGAATGACATATGCGATTTTGTTTGTTTAATAAGGTTTTTGTCTGAAACCTATAGTTTTATAAGATTACGTATTGTTGATAACTACGATTTTGTTAGGGTTTATGTCTGCTATGGGTTTTTATTAGGTTTTGTATGATTATGTAAGTTTGGTAGTTGTTAGCTGATACATGTGCGAAATTATAAAGGGTTTTGTATGACAAATGCGATTTTATATGTTTAGTTTTGGTTGTTGAGGTTTTTTGTCTGATGCATGCGATTTCATAAAGTTATTGTTGTCTAGGGCATGCGATTTTAATTATTATGTAGTTTTGGTAATGGTTAGCTTGTGCATGCGAATTTATAGAATCATCCGTGCGATTTTATATGATTAGTTAGTTTTGGAATATAATTAAATGATACATGCGATTTTATAAATGTTTTTTGTCTGAAGCATGCGATTTATAAGATTATGTAGTTTTGGTAATGCTTAACTGATACATGCGAATTCATAACTCATTCATGCGATTTTATCAACTTAATGAGTTTTGGTAAATGGTTAACTGATACATTAGATTTTATAAGGTTTTTGTCTGATAGCGTGCTATTTTGTAGAAATAGAGTCTGATGATGACTTTGAAGAGACAATATCAACATTGAAAAAAGTGAACAAAAATAGAAAAAGAAGGGTTGAGGAAGAAAGTTATGAGGATGATGACTTTGTTGAACCACTGCCGAAAAAGAAGAAAGATGCCAAGAAATCTAAGATACAAACAAAAAAACCTTCAAAAAAGGTTGAAAGGGAAAAAAAAACCAAGCCAACCAGAACCACCTAGAACAGAACCTAGGGCTTTCTTCGAATACAGCAACGAATCAATACTGTTGAGATGTCAACCTAACTCATATATGGATACTGTGAAATTTTTTTCAAAAAAACAGATTGATGAGGTGAAGAATATGGGATTTGGGGCTATTATAGATATGAATATCAACCATATTTCGACACGTTTGGCATATTGGCTAGCTAGAAACTTTGACAAGATGTTCGATACGCTAAACATAGGTAAACACCAAATAAAAATTACATCGGACACAGTTTATGAGGTATTTGAAATACCAAAGGGGCCAAAGCCAGTTGAAATAATAGTCGATAAAAGAAAAGTTAAAAAGGTGGAGAAAATTGAAAAGAGTAAAGAACCAGGAAATACTGTCATGGATACATGACGTGTGCGTATATATACATAATTTTGCAATGAATTTACACACGATTTGGTTTTAAATTTATAAAAGTGATTATTACTTTAACATCAAAACACACACGAAAGAGGCAAGTGTACCCCGTCATATATGTAGTAAAGTATAGGTAAGAACCAAGTATCGATCCAAGGAAATGGGCGGAGAAATAATACTAGACCTTTGTCACTAAAGTACCGGTAAAAAGATAAGTTTTGTGGTTTTTAAATTAAACTAAAGTAAGCATAAATAAATACATAATAAAAACACAATAGATAGTAGATAAAAAGCCTTGCTAAATACACAACCACAGCATGTCAACTAAGTCAGTTTTGGCACTAGAAGCATTCGGTCAATTTTCCAATTTAAGACAATTAGTGTCCCTTTCGGGAATCCTAACATGACAATCATTCGGAAAGCTAAAGCGATAAACACACTTTAACCACCTAAAATTGTTCTTTAACGTGCAATTGATAAATGTCTATGAAAATCTCTTAAAAATAAGTTAGTCAGCCGTTAGGATTATTCTAACCTCACTTAAACAAGGAAAGCGACACCGATAAACACAATGCAACCACCGAGACAAGCATAAACTAGATTAAATCACAACCGAGTTCATTTTACAAATCTTGCACAATAATTCACCAAGATAGCAATTTTGGCCTAAACTACTAACTAAGCTAACAAATCAAGGCAAGAATTTATAACGACACCATCTAACCCGTTTAGGTCCTTACGTGACGGCAAGCTCTCTTGATTAACAATAATTACATTTTATTAAATCACTAACCATTTCTAGTATCATGATGCACACATTTAAACCAAGCTAATCTAGTTAACCAAGTTCAAAGTTTACTACTACAAGATTAATTAAGCTTCATTTTTCAACTATCTTAACTAACCAAGCATCAATCATCCAACATAATTACTTATAATCAAGAAATCAATATCAATAACAAGGTTGCAAACTAATCATCAAAGATTAACATAGAAAATACTTCAAATGTCATTACAAACAAAGTTTAACATACTAATGGCTATAATCTAGCAAGGGATTGTTGTGTTTTTGCCCAAAGGCTACAATAATACATAAACAATAATCTAAGTACTTGAAAGATTAACAAAAACATGGAAAGATTAGAAAATCAAACCATAAACAAGTACTAGACTAAGGATCCGGGTAGTAATCGAGCTAAACGAGACAATGTGGCTTGAATCCGGGTGAAAGCTAATGCCTCCGGAGCCTGAAAATCGCCTATGAAGCTCTCCAAAAATCCAGAATATCCAGCAGAATGTTTTCTGCAAGTTTTTATACTTTTTGCTGTCGCACGGTCGTTCTCCATATGGCACGACCGTGCACTTTATTCAATTATTAGGGATGGGTCACCATACTGCATACGTCATCAGATCGTTGACCAGATTTGAAATGGCACGACCGTTCTTCGTGTGGAACGGTCGTTCAGTTCCGGGTTACATGTTGCACGCCGAATCGCACCGGTCGTTCATCACCGAGGCTCTGTTGGTTCACCGGAGACGCACGGTCGTTCCTCATATGGAACGCCCGTTCTTCACCTAGTCGCTTGTTTTCCTGGAACGACCAGTTGCACCTCTCGTTCATTGCCGAGATGATCAAGTTTGTCGGAGATGCACGACCGTGCCACAGGTGGAACGGTCGTTCCACAGGCCCAGTTCAGAATCCTTAACAGAATGTCCGCAGCTTCGCCGTTTTGTCCGGAAAGTCCTCGTTTTTGCTATCATCTTGTCTGGAATGCAGTTTTAGGCCTGTAAACACAAATGTAGATAAATAAGTATCCGAATGACGGTTTTACGGCCAAAAACGCATAAAATAGGGGTAAAACGGGGGACTAAAATATGTGTAAATTAACGAATATCAAATCTCCCCACACTTGAACCTTGCTTGTCCTCAAGCAAGCTAAACTAAAAAGCAATAAAAGACATAATCAAACAAAAACGATAATTTACACACTATTTTATTGAACACTAATAAAAACGGTTAGCCGGTTTGTCGAAAGACTACATCAAAAGATTCAAACCCAACAAGCATATGCAATTTAAAAAGCGACAACCAAAAAGCCGTGACAAAACATTTAATTGACTCACATGTTAATCTTCACACAACTCACAATGTTCACACACACTCGGTTTTATTTATGAAACATGCATAAGATGTGTATGCGTAAACACTCAACGCCTAGTCAATGAAATGTGCAATATCATAAGCTTGTCATAAGATCTCGTCTCCACCAACTAACATGCAAATAAGTGTAAATCAAGAGGTCTTTACGGGTTATAACGTTAGGCTTGGGCGAAGGGTATGGAAGTGGACATATAAAGTGGCGAAAATGGTTAAAACTCGGTTTTAGCGTTTAACTAGCAACAAAATAGTACAACTATACATACAACCGCCTTAAAAAGGCGACTAAAGCGCAATCGAGCTTATCGACGAAATTTTTAACATTTAAGCATTCAAAATTGCTCGATTTCTATCAAATTCACCCTATTTTAGGGTGTTTTATTTTCTGTTTTTTTTTTTACATAGAACTATACAATGAAATATAAACAATAATAAGCTAGTTAAACTATTATTTTAACCGAGTTTCAACACTAAAAAAGGTTTAAAACATAAAAAGGCTAAATTTGGCTAAGTGGGCGATAATGTGGGTAAACAAAGATGAACGGGAAGGCTCGACAAGGTTAATCCTAAAGGGTAAACAAAGGTGAACGGGAAGCACAACACAAAGAACAAGGTACACAACAAAGGGGTAATCTAAGTGCCTCTATCACTTTTACACAAATCCGCACGTTTATGGTCTTAACAAGCATACTAGTGACAAGTTCTAAATTACACATAACATCCGGCTCACTCCTATATCCGAAATGAACAAATATATAACAATCTAAGCTCAAATATGCTCACGTAACGGAAGGAATGGGTAAAAGTGTGAAAACTATCATGCAAGTCTTTCTTTGTTTGTCACGCTTTCCGGTTTCCTTTTTCAAAAATATTTTGCTTGTCGAGTTTTTATCACGTCCGATGCTTTCTAAAACATAACCAACCGGTTTATTTACAAAAATATAAACAAAAATACAAGTATTTTTAAATGATTTTTCTGATTTTCTGATTTTTTTTATTTTTTATAACTGAGGACAAACAAAGTTAAGTTAACAAAGTTAACCCCCTCCCCACACTTGAACTTCGCATTGTCCCCAATGCGAGACCCGAAATATAGAGAAAGGGATAAAAAATACTCCCCTCCAGATGATGTTGGTGCCACGAGACTTCCGAAGCTGAATCTGGTACGTGCTCCGGTCCAAGATCCGATAGATAAAACCTGCGAGTATGTCGTGTACACCCAAAATATAACAGAAAAAGAAAAATCAAACAACAACCATAATATACATAAATACTACATCCAAACAAAACACAAAGGAAATTGTCTGAAAATACATATCCGGGGTGTTTTAAATAATAGTCAAAATAAACACCCAAATAAAAGCAAAGTACTGAAAGATAAAACACCACCAAATGCTAACACCACCGCCAACTACTCATCATCATCATCATCATCATCATGTCTCGTGCCAGATGGGCCCTGATCGCCATAGCCAGGGGGTTCCACGGTGGGAACTCCGGCGGGTGCTGAAAATAGTCGGGGTATGCGTGATGCATCTCCCCGAAAAGATAAGAAAACCCCGCACTGACCCCCTGATATAAAGTATCCTGGCGATGCTGAATCTGGTCATGTGTGGCCCAAAGCTCTGCCTGACTGGCTCGAATCTCGTCCTGGCTAGCCCGGATCTGGTCAAAGTAGGTACCATGCTGCTCCTGCGTCACACGCATATCCTGGAACTGCTGGTAGAACGTGGGCCAGTCCTCATGCTGATGAAAGGCGTGGTGCTGCGGCGAGTGTGGTGGTGTCGGTGGCTGTGGCTCGTGCTGCTCTCCCATTTCTTCATCCTCATCTTCCCCTTCACCTGGAGGCAACGGGTCCCAGACCTCGTTATTCAATCCCTTCAACCTATCTACCCCATCAAGCTCTGCAATCACCCCCATGAACTTCAGAGACCGGATATCAACATGCATCCCCTCAGTAATCAAAGTGAGACCCTCAAGAACCCTCGGCGTCATATAGCGCTCATTGTACGCTATTTCGGTCACGTACTGACCTCCATGTATCTCACTGCTCGTGGTTCGCCCCGAGCTCTTGACGAAGTACTCAGCCATTCGCGCGGCTAGGTTGATTGGTGCTTTATTAACCAACGCATAAAGAAAAAGCAAGTCAGGTGTGGGACAGTTACCGAGACTGTCCATGCGTCCGCATATCGAATGGCTGAAAACATGGTGCATCACTCGCACCAGAGGGTCTCGGAGTCGTGAGGCCTTTGACATCCGTGGGTTGTAGGGTTCCCCAATAGCGTTTCGTGCCCAGAATGCATCGCGCGCTGCATCATTAGGGAAGTTGAACTGATCGTTGAAGACGTCGGGATCATCCATGTCCTCCCGAGTATAAATCCCAAGCCTACGTCCCAAACGACCAACCGACCATGTATGCCATCGCCCACATAACCTGAAGGTCACCCGCTCCCTGTAGCGGAAATCGGGCTCTGTATGTGCAACCGGCCTTTCATACTGATATGATGCGAAGAATTCGATTGTCAACTCCCGGTAAACGGGTCGGTTGCAACCGACCAAATTTGCAAGCGTGCGAGTCATCATTTCGTCCAGTCGATCATACTGGTTAAGTTCACGCATAACCTCCCAATCTAACCATCGGGGGACTCCAAACTGCCCCCGTCTCGCCCACAATGCGTCGCGCTTCAGGATACACAAACGCTCTTTCTCAATGTTGGGGTCGAACTGTAGGAAGGGATGGTTCATCTGTAATGGGGAAAATTGTTAGGAAGACAGAAACAGGAGAAAAATGAATTGAAAACAAGCGAGCAGCCAATTATGAAGCTACTGTCCAACTGTACTGGGCATATGGCACGGTCGTTCTCCGGGACGCACGGTCGTGCGTCACCGAGAACTAACAGGCCAAGCCAGATGATATCGTGAACAGCCGGCGAGGCACGACCGTTCCACACGAGGAACGACCGTGCAACTCCGAATCTGCAGACTTCGACCCCTGTACTTTGAACAATCTGAATTTTGCAAAAATTTCAACAAGTATTGGGCTAACAGGGGTCTGCAAATCAACCGGGTGTTCACGATACTTCGATTCAACAAGGGTTAGGGTTTCGATTTGTTTATGAAGAGAACCCTAAAAATTCCTTGAAAAATCGGGAGAAATCTAACCTAGAAAGCAAGCAAACAAGAAATCTACAACTAGGAACGTACCGTGCGAAGAAGGGTGTTAGATCGTGCGAAAAACCGTGCGATATAGTGAAAAATCGCCCTGGAACGGTCTGCAGCGGCTAGGGTTCGCGAATGAGGGATTTTGCAGCAGATAATGGTATATATAGTGTGCAAAATGACCAAATTGCCCTCAGCCTGTGGCACGGTCGTTCCTGGTATGGAACGGTCGTGCGTCACCGACATCGTTCAAACCCCACAGCGTGTTCTCGGAAATGCACCGAGGGTGCGATCCATCGTGCCGGCTTGCTCGGAATCGCACGGTCGTTCCATAGGTGGAACGGGCGTGCATCAGCTGCAGATACAGAATTTCTGCAGAAGCTATTTCCAGCAACCGTTTCGGCCGTTTTTCACAGTTTTTTCGACACACCAACTGTTCTAACAATATTGCAATACAGAACCTTCGCCCGGCACGTACGTAAACTAAACAAACAAACGAAAACTACCTAACTAACCTAAATTACGCTAAAACTACAAAAACAAATAAAAGGACAATTTTGCCCTTATTGCGCCAAAGACGCTCCAGCTGCATTTTTGTCGGCGAGTCAGCAGCGTAGACTCATGCTAAATTTTTGTCGACGAGTCGATAGCAAGACTCAAAGCTAAAAACTAGAAAAACTACTAAAAAGACTAAACTACCCCTAAAGCGTAAAATACGCTCTTGCTACATTTTTGATCCGCGAGTCAGTAGCGTAGACTCTCTCCTCCCCACACTTATGATGTGTGCGGGGTTTGGAGTTCAATCACCTCCACCGCCGACTCTATTGGCCCGGCAACGTACAACTTCAACCGGTGACCATTTACCTTGAATGTAACGCCATCCGTGTTCTCTACTGCAACAGTACCGTACGGAAATACCTCCTTAACTGTGTACGGTCCTGTCCAGCGTGAATGAAGCTTCCCAGGAAATAAGCGCAGCCGTGAATTGTATAGAAGAACAAGATCACCCGCTTGGAATTCTTTGTGGTCCTTCAAGCGTTTGTCGTGACGTTTCTTCGTGCGCTCTTTGTAGAGTACGGAGCTTTCAAAGGCTTGGTGCCGCAATTCTTCCAATTCATGAATTTGGAGAAACCGGGCTTCACCTCCGGTTTTAAGGTCCAAATTCGCGGTTTTCAAAGCCCACATAGCCTTGTGCTCCAACTCGACCGGTAAATGGCATGCCTTTCCGTATACCAACCTAAAGGGGGTGGTCCCTATAGGGGTCTTATAAGCTGTACGGAATGCCCATAATGCCTCATCAAGCTTGTCCGACCACTCCTTGCGGTTCGCTCCAACCGACCGCTCAAGGATGCGCTTAAGCCCACGGTTCGTGACCTCCACCTGCCCGCTCGTCTGCGGATGATAGGGCGTGGACAAACGGTGATGCACACCGTATCGGGACAAAGCCTTTTCAAGCTGTGTATTACAAAAATGAGTCCCTCGGTCACTAATGAGCGCTTTTGGAGCGCCAAATCGGGCGAACAAACTCTTAAGAAACCTCACAACTACTCTGGCGTCATTAGTGGGTAAGGCTTGCGCCTCCGCCCACTTTGATACATAGTCAACAGCCACGAGTATGTATTTGTTTCCACGTGAGGGGGGGAATGGTCCCATGAAGTCTATCCCCCAAACATCAAAGACTTCACAAACCTGTATCCAGTTCTGAGGCATTTCGTCGCGTGCAGATATGTTCGTCGCCCTCTGACAAGCATCGCACGCTCTCACCCAACTCTGTGCGTCACGGAAAATGGTCGGCCAGTAAAACCCGGAATCCAACACCTTCTTCACGGTGAAGTTAGCTCCGTGGTGGCCTCCGGTAGGTCCCTCATGACACTGGCGCAGAATTTCGGTCGCCTCAGCCCCTGATACACATCTCCTAATCACCTGATCAGCACCCACCTTGAACAAGAAAGGGTCGTCCCATATGTAGTGCTTGAGATCCGAAAAGAATT
This sequence comes from Helianthus tuberosus, assembly GCA_030545235.1. NCBI lineage: Eukaryota > Viridiplantae > Streptophyta > Magnoliopsida > Asterales > Asteraceae > Helianthus > Helianthus tuberosus. The sequence goes on along the minus strand of CM060376.1, from coordinate 3,006,528 downwards.
TCCTCTTTTGCTGGTGAGTCAACCCTTTTATCAGAATTCCACAAGCAAGATAGTTCGCCAAGTCAGCGAACCATGGCGACTCATCACATATCTCAATACCCATCAAAGATTCGTGTGGGAACTTGTCATTGATTGAATCCCAACGCGAATCCTCGATGTCTCCGTGCTCTAACCGAGACAGATGGTCGGCCGCTACATTCAAAGCACCCTTTTTATCTTGTATCTCAATATCAAACTCTTGCAGCAACAGGATCCATCTGATTAGACGCGGTTTAGCGTCCTGTTTGCTGAAGAGGTATCTAATGGCTGCATGATCAGTGTATACAACGGTTTTCGAAAGCACCAGATACGATCTAAATTTATCGAATGCGAAAACGACCACCAAGAGCTCTTTTTCAGTCGTGGTGTAATGCTCTTGAGCGTCGTGAAGAGTTTTGCTCGCATAATAGATCGGATGGAAGTGCTTTTCCTTCTTTTGACCCAGAACGGCCCCTATAGCGTAGTCGCTGGCGTCGCACATAATCTCAAATGGCAGACTCCAGTCAGGCGCGACTAAAATGGGGGCCTCAATCAACTTCTGCTTGAGGAGGTCAAAACCCTCAAGCAATCATCTCCAAACATGAACGGAGCGTCCTTCTCTAACAAACGGGTCATGGGTCTGGCGATTTTTGAAAAATCTTTGATGAATCGCCGATAGAACCCGGCATGACCGAGAAAGCTCCGTATAGCTCGAACAGAGGTGGGGGCGGAAGTCGTGATATAACGTCGACTTTAGCTGGATCGACTTCCATGCCCGCGTGAGAAATTTTGTGTCCCAAAACTATGCCCTCCTTCACCATGAAGTGCCATTTCTCCCAGTTCAGGACCAGATTGGTCTCCTCACACCTCTTCAACATTCTTTTCAAATTTTCCAGACATTGATCAAAGGAATCCCCAAATACCGAAAAATCGTCCATGAACACCTCCATGGAATCCTCAATCATGTCGTGGAAAATTGCGACCATACATCGCTGGAAAGTAGCCGGCGCATTACACAGCCCAAATGGCATACGCCGGTAGGCGAATGTACCGAAGGGACAGGTAAATGTGGTCTTCTCCTGGTCCTCTGGAGCGATAGTAATTTGAAAGTAACCCGAGAACCCATCCAGAAAACAATAATATAACTTCCCTGACAGACGCTCCAACATTTGATCAATGAATGGAAGCGGGAAGTGGTCCTTGCGGGTGGCGTCGTTGAGTTTGCGATAATCAATGCAAACCCGCCATCCAGTGACCGTCCTGGTTGGAATGAGCTCATTCCTATCGTTAGTAACCACAGTCATGCCCCCCTTTTTGGGCACTACCTGCACAGGACTGACCCAAACAGAGTCGGAAATGGGATAGATCATACCAGCATCTAACAACTTAATTACTTCCTTTTTAACGACCTCTTGCATGTTCGGGTTCAGCCGCCTCTGGTGCTGCGCACACGGCTTGAACTGATCCTCCATAAGAATTTTATGTGTACAGAAGGAGGGATTTATACCTTTTATGTCCATGATTTTCCAAGTGATTGCTTTCTTATGAAGTTTCAACACATTAAGCAGTCTGCTCTTCTCTTCTCCCGCCAAACCAGATGAAATAATGACAGGCAAATGACGCTCCTCATCAAGAAATGCGTACTCCAGGTGCGGTGGGAGCTCTTTAAGCTCCAAGGTAGGAGGATCTTCCACCGAAGGCTTCGACTTCACTTCACTTTCGCGATCAATTTCTGCGAAACGATCCGGACTCTGGGGACCATCATCACCAATCTGAAAGACTGGCTGCTCTAAATCGTGGCCCTCCTGCGAAATGCCATTTAGGTCCCCACACAACAGATGTGTGTCCGAATCTATCTCCTCGATCGTACCTTGGAAATGCGTGCTCACACAAGTGTCGACGATGTCGACATAATAGAGCGCGTCGTCTTGACTCAGAGGATGCTGCATAGAACGTTTAATGTCAAACGTCACATGCTCATCATTCACTCGGAGTGTGATCTGGCCCGCCGCCACGTCCACAATCGTCCGGGCGGTATTCAAAAACGGGCGTCCGAGTATCAGAGGCACTCTCGAGTCCTCATCCATGTCCAGGATAACAAAATCCACGGGAAACACAAACTTGTCAATCTTAACAAGCATATTCTCTACAAACCCGCGTGGATACTTGACAGAACGATCCGCAAGTCGAATACTCATCCTCGTAGGTGACGGCTCACCTAGATCCAACTTTGTAAAAACCTTATAGGGCATAAGGTTTATACTCGCTCCTAGATCTGCTAACGCATGACTGACGGATAAATTTCCAATGAGGCAAGGAAGCGTGAAACTGCCTGGGTCTCCCATTTTTGTAGGCAGGCGATTCTGGAGAATAGCAGAGCAGCTTTCATTCATAACCACACAAGACATGTCCTCGAGTTTTTGTTTGTTTGAGAGGATGTCTTTCAGAAACTTGGCATATTTCGGCATCTGTGCCAAAGCCTCAACAAACGGTATGTTTATATGCAATTGCTTAAACATCTCAAGAAACTTACCGTTTTGTTCTTCAGTCTTCTGCTTCTTCAGTCTGTGTGGATAGGGTACCAGAGGCTTGTAACCTGTGACCGGCTCCTGGACTTGTGCTGTACTTGCTGGGCGTAGCCTGGCATGCACCTCGTCCGGTGTGCTAGTCGGGACCGCTTCAGTGATCGGTGGTGAGTCCGATATGACGGGTCCGGTAGGTTTTCCACTCCTGGTCATCACAGCGTTCACATCCCTGTGCCCGCTCGGGTTTGTCTCAGTATTGCCTGGGAGACCACCCTGGGGTCTCTTCGACATCATCTGTGCCAGCTGACCAACCTGATTCTCTATGTTCTGAATCGAGGCCTTATGACTCCTCATTTCCCCCTCATGAGAGAGAAAACGATCCTCGCTCTGCTGATAGCGTTTTTCAGCTAACTGATTCGCGCTCAAGGAGCTAGTGAGAAGCTGGGCCATCATGTCCTCCAGCTTGGAACTAGCCTGAGGGGCCTGTTGCTGGGAGCTGCTCCCAGTGCCCTGATTCGGATATGAGTAAGGACGCTGCTGATAGGGTTGGCCATATTGCTGGAACTGCTGACCCTGACCTTGCGGTTGCGCTGGAGCGCGCAGAGTAAATCCCAAAGGATTTTGATTCCCTGTGTTCGCACGCCACCCAAAATTTGGGTGATTTCTCCATCCGGGATTATATGTGTTGCTGTAAGGGTTGTTCTGAGGCCTAGTTTGATTACTCACGAAATCTACCTTTTCGTGGCTCTCGTATTCGACTCCCTGAAAACATGCCCCAGGCTCGTGTGACACTCCACACTGGTCACATCCCAAGCCCGCATGCGCAATCATCTGGGACCTGTCGAATCTCGATGCGAGAGCCGAGATTTGTACAGTAATGGCCGTATAATCGTCTACAGCATGAACTCCTGCTCGGGATCCTGATGATGATGTAGCCCGACTCCTATCTCCTTCGCGGCGAGAGCTAGACTTCAACGCAGCCTTTTCAATGATATCGTAAGCCTCATTGGGCGTCTTTGTCCCCAAATCGCCTCCTGAATTCATATCTAATCGCTCCTGCGTATTGTAGTTAAGCCCCTGATAGAATGTCAAGACTAGCTGTCTCTTGGTGAAGCCATGATGTGGCACATCAAGTAACAGATCCTTGAATCTCTCCCAAGCTGCATGCAACGACTCACCCTCATCCTGACGAAAGGTTACCACTCGGTTTCTCAACTTGGTTGTCTTCTCGGGTGGAAAGTACTTTTTCATAAATAGCTCCGCCAACCCATTCCAGGTCCTGATGGACCCAGCTGGCTGTGACGTAAGCCACGCTCTGGCTTTGTTACGCAGTGAGAAAGGAAACAACCTCAACCGAACGACATCCTTCGAAACATCCCTCATTTTGAACGTGGAACAAACTTCGAGAAAAGCCGCTATATGTCGTCCGGGATCCTCATGTTCGCGCCCGTCGAACTGCACCGAATTCTGCACCATATTAATTATACTAGATTTAATTTCAAAATTAGGTGCATCTATAGTAGGTCTAAGGATACTCGGCTCCAGGCCTGTCGCTCCAGGCTGATTTGACTCATTCAACGGTCGCTCGTCGTCTGCCATTATTGCGTTCCCTGCTGCCCTTGAACCCTCGGCTTCAACGGGTACCACCGAATCCGGCCCGCCAGATGCGAGCAGTAGCCCAACCGCACGCCCTTTCGCGCGAAGACGCCTCCGAAGATCACGTTCGGGTTCGTCTGACGGTTCAACAAGTTCTGGAGCGGGGGTCGAGAACATCAACCTGCAAACGAAAATTTGAGACGGTGAATATTTTATTAATTAAATAATGCTGTTTTTTTTTTCAGCTGAATAGAAGCAGAAAGTTATTATAAATGGGCTGAAAATTTAATAAAAATCCGAAAAATGAGCCCGAAATTTTGTAAAAAATTCAACACAATAAATAAATGAATCGACTAATACAAAAATGGCTTTAGGGTGCCGAAAACCCAAAGAATAAATAGATAAATAAATCCGGATCAAATAAATAAATGGAACAAAAATAACGCAAAAATGAATAAATCGAATAAAAACAAGAAATATTCACAAATAAATAAACAAATAAACAATCAAGAAATTATACACAAATATTAACAAGTATATACACCGATAACCAAATGACTCGGGTCGTTCCTAAAACTCGCCATTTCCCCGGCAACGGCGCCAAAAACTTGACGTGTGCGTATATATACATAATTTTGCAATGAATTTACACACGATTTGGTTTTAAATTTATAAAAGTGATTATTACTTTAACATCAAAACACACACGAAAGAGGCAAGTGTACCCCGTCATATATGTAGTAAAGTATAGGTAAGAACCAAGTATCGATCCAAGGAAATGGGCGGAGAAATAATACTAGACCTTTGTCACTAAAGTACCGGTAAAAAGATAAGTTTTGTGGTTTTTAAATTAAACTAAAGTAAGCATAAATAAATACATAATAAAAACATAATAGATAGTAGATAAAAAGCCTTGCTAAATACACAACCACAGCATGTCAACTAAGTCAGTTTTGGCACTAGAAGCATTCGGTCAATTTTCCAATTTAAGACAATTAGTGTCCCTTTCGGGAATCCTAACATGACAATCATTCGGAAAGCTAAAGCGATAAACACACTTTAACCACCTAAAATTGTTCTTTAACGTGCAATTGATAAATGTCTATGAAAATCTCTTAAAAATAAGTTAGTCAGCCGTTAGGATTATTCTAACCTCACTTAAACAAGGAAAGCGACACCGATAAACACAATGCAACCACCGAGACAAGCATAAACTAGATTAAATCACAACCGAGTTCATTTTACAAATCTTGCACAATAATTCACCAAGATAGCAATTTTGGCCTAAACTACTAACTAAGCTAACAAATCATGGCAAGAATTTATAACGACACCATCTAACCCGTTTAGGTCCTTACGTGATGGCAAGCTCTCTTGATTAACAATAATTACATTTTATTAAATCACTAACCATTTCTAGTATCATGATGCACACATTTAAACCAAGCTAATCTAGTTAACCAAGTTCAAAGTTTACTAATACAAGATTAATTAAGCTTCATTTTTCAACTATCTTAACTAACCAAGCATCAATCATCCAACATAATTACTTATAATCAAGAAATCAATATCAATAACAAGGTTGCAAACTAATCATCAAAGATTAACATAGAAAATACTTTAAATGTCATTACAAACAAAGTTTAACATACTAATGGCTATAATCTAGCAAGGGATTGTTGTGTTTTTGCCCAAAGGCTACAATAATACATAAACAATAATCTAAGTACTTGAAAGATTAACAAAAACATGGAAAGATTAGAAAATCAAACCATAAACAAGTACTAGACTAAGGATCCGGGTAGTAATCGAGCTAAACGAGACAATGTGGCTTGAATCCGGGTGAAAGCTAATGCCTCCGGAGCCTGAAAATCGCCTGTGAAGCTCTCCAAAAATCCAGAATATCCAGCAGAATGTTTTCTGCAAGTTTTTATACTTTTTGCTGTCGCACGGTCGTTCTCCATATGGCACGACCGTGCACTTTATTCAATTATTAGGGATGGGTCACCATACTGCATACGTCATCAGATCGTTGACCAGATTTGAAATGGCACGACCGTTCTTCGTGTGGAACGGTCGTTCAGTTCCGGGTTACATGTTGCACGCCGAATCGCACCGGTCGTTCATCACCGAGGCTCTGTTGGTTCACCGGAGACGCACGGTCGTTCCTCATATGGAACGCCCGTTCTTCACCTAGTCGCTTGTTTTCCTGGAACGACCAGTTGCACCTCTCGTTCATTGCCGAGATGATCAAGTTTGTCGGAGATGCACGACCGTGCCACAGGTGGAACGGTCGTTCCACAGGCCCAGTTCAGAATCCTTAACAGAATGTCCGCAGCTTCGCCGTTTTGTCCGGAAAGTCCTCGTTTTTGCTATCATCTTGTCTGGAATGCAGTTTTAGGCCTGTAAACACAAATGTAGATAAATAAGTATCCGAATGACAGTTTTACGGCCAAAAACGCATAAAATAGGGGTAAAACGGGGGACTAAAATATGTGTAAATTAACGAATATCAATACATTCATCAGTCAATGGGGGGAAAACGCAAGAATTACCCATGGCTTAATTGCAACTGCAATAGATAATCAAAGGGATGGGGGGAGCCTGTTTAGATTAACTTTCCTGTGTACTGGATTACGTTTTTTGCGGAGATTACAAAGGCCACAACTGCAAGTGATAGATGTTTGCTTGGTGTAGAGGCTGTTGAGGACATACTGCATCTAGATTGGTTCTCATATCTACTGGACACTTTGCGTCATACAAGAGCGGGCTGGAAAAACTTTAAAATACAGTTCGTGGGACCTGTTGTCTTTCTAACGGTATGCCTTCCTACATTTGATAACATATTTACAAGACTAGTTTGTTTTGTTATATAATTAAATGATACATGCGATTTTAAAAATAATTTTGTTTGCGCATGCGATTTATAAGATTAGATAGTTTTAGTGATGGTTAACTGATACATGGGAAATCATAACTAATTCATGCGATTTTATCAGCTTAGTGATTTTTGGTAAATGGTTAAAGAATACATGCAATTTCATACGGTTTTTGTCTGATAGCATGCGATTTTGTAGAAATAGAGTATGATGATGACTTTGAATATAAAAGAAATACACATTTTAAGTAAATATCAACTCCTTTTTATATTTATACAACTTCTATACACGCATGAGTACAACAAGAGGCTTAAACTGTTTGACAAAATCATGGAGATACCGGTTATTCGTTATATCACATCTACGGAGATTAATAAAGTCGAGGAGCATATTTCGGATAACGGACCTGTGTGGGCAGCAAATGAGAGTGAAAATGAAAAAGAAGAGGGTCGTTCAACGGAGGAGTATACACTACTACCCGTTGACACCACAATAAGCTACAGAAGAAGGACTGCACGTGCAGTACAAAACGTAGAAACCAAGGAAGACCCTAACGATAACGAGAACATTGATGATATGATGGATTTCAGTTTTGAACTCCATGAAATGTCTCTGTTGAACCTTGTGATGGGAGTTGGGACACAGACACAGAAAATGATGGACTATTGCAACACTCCTGTTCCACTTTCACCATCGGTAGTCTACGATTCAGCCCATAAAGGGAGATCGAGAGGCTTCGAACATCAGCAAAAAGGTAAGCCCAAAAAATACTAATTTCACTTAATCCATTTATTTTTAACAGCTGGATTGATAGTATTTTAACTCGAAAAATATTACAGAACCTGTTGAAAAAAAATGAAAGCCAATGTAAAAAAATACATTAAAATGGTTCAAGTTGTTCAAGGGATGAACAACTTAGTTTCAGAAGCAAAAACCAAGTGTTTTTGGGATCCGGAGATTATGGAGGCATGTAATCAGTGGGATGAGACACTTCGGAATAATCTCATTTGTGTGCCACATGATTCGGTTCAAGAGCCTGAAACTGCACCCTCCGATGTTCATCATCAGCCTGAAAATGGAGCTGCTGAAGTTCAAGAGCATGAAACTGCACCCTCTGATGTTCATCAACAACCTGAAAATTCAGCTTCTGAAGTTCATCATGAAGATACTACAAACGAAGAAAGTAGACAGAATGAAGAAGCTCAACAAGTAAAATGTTTTGGAACAAATGGCATCAGAAGGTAAACATGCGATTTCAAATTAACATATGCGATTTTATGTAAAATTTTGAATTTCCTATATACATGCGATACCTTAAAAGTACACATGCGATTTCTTGCATATACTTGACATTTGATTTCGCATGCGATTTCATGTATAACATGCGATTTTCAATCTGATGTAACACCCCATAATTTGCAAGATAGGATACTTAAATGTTTAAAGGTTTTATATGATTAGTTAAGATTATTTTAGTAAAAATATAAAGAAAGTTTATAAAACTTGGAAAAAGGTTATTAAGTGACAACAAAACATAATTTGGGGGTTGAATGTGTAAGATTGAAAAATTAACATAACAAAATTAAAAACCCAATACTTGGGTGGGTGGGTGTATCGCGACCAGAAGGGAGAAGAAAGGGGAAACCCTACTTGTTCAATTAAGATCAAAATTCAGCAAATTTATGTTGGTTCTTGACACAAATCGAATGCATGTACCTAATTACTCCCTATTCCAAGTATCTTGAACATAAGGTAAGATAGAATTTCATATTTTGATGCATCTTGATGAAGTAGGTTTTTACCAATCTGTCAATCAGTATGAAATTGAGTTTATATGTGAGTTAGAATCACTAGTTAGAAGGTATATCATGCTTGAATCTGATTTGTTAAAGATTTGGGGGAAAACCCACTTGTTCTAGTAGGATGATGATTTTGAAATTGAATAAGTAAGTAAATTTCTATGAATAATTGTATGAATACTAGAACATTGATAGATTATATTGTGTAGGATGAATGATTTGTGCAAGAAAGATTGAATATGTAAATTAGGATGATATCTAGTGAAATTATGCATAGGATACATGTACATAATGCTTAATATGTTATACGCACACTATGTGTTTGACGAAATGCCTCAATGACAATCTAAGTAGCTTTGAATGAGATATGAACAAATGGTTTTGTATGAGGAAATTGATGTATTGTCAAATGTGATATGAAATAGGAAGGATACTTGAATGTAGTGTTATGAGTGTAAGTGATATAATCTAAATAAGAATGAATTATGTGTAGGATTGAAAGAAGAATGAGCTAGTTCCGGTTCACAAACGAAGGCTCAAGATCGAGGTAAGTTCGCTACTTATGAGGTTATCCAATGATAACAGTAGTTGGTTCCTTTTTATTATTAGTCACTTAAATAAAGTCATTGTATTAAATGAGAACGCGAAAGTGGAACTCCGTAACGGTCCGTGATGAATGGGCCGTTTCGGGTTAGAATGAGAATGAATAAGTTGAAGTTTTGTTAGGATCTGAGTTTGGTTTTGATTGTGTTTTCACGTTTGAATTAAGATGAAGATGGATGAGTTGTGCAGCGGAATTAAGATGGAAACAAACTTTACACACAATCAAACGAGAGAATTGCGTTAATCAAAACATTTTCCACAAAGAACCGAAAGATTGAATTTATTTCAATAACGATTACAATGCGATGATTGAATGCAAACTCCCCCTCAGTCTGAGCTCAGTGTTTATTCGTGCAGGAAAACAATTTTGCAAAGAGCTAATAGAACAGTACATAGCACTGTTCTATTTATAGGCACTAGCAAACCACTGAGCATCTAAGCTGACATCACCATGAAAGTGACATCTAACCTCCTAACAAACTCTAACCTCTGATCTATACAAACCTTTGCTATGCTAAACTACTGATATTACATTTCATTACATAAAGACATAATAAACTACTGCTGCATCCTTCCACTGATGTGAACCCAGCAATACTTGTCCGGATCAGCAGAGCTTGACTCAAGGCAGTAGATTGAACAGCAGTGCTTTAGTCTTCATCAGGTTTTTACTTGACCAGTTTGTAGGTCAGCAGTTTGTACGAACAGTAGATAGGAGGTCAGCAGATGTTGAAACCACTTTCAAGGGGAGAGACTTGTATGCAACATCTGCTTATTCTGGATCCACTGCGCTGATCCAGTTTTGGCTTTAATTATCTGTTCCTTTGGTAGGGTTCAATCCCAACAATCTCCCCCTGGAACAGATAATGCCAAAACCCTTCATTATTGTGGAACTTTATTGCCTCATCAACAGTTCCCTTATCTGACCTTTAAGTTGTAACTCAAAGTCTAGGGCATCTGTGTCATCTCCATCCCTACCAAGTGGAAGATCAAGGAGATCCTGCATATCTTCAAGACTTAGGCCAAGTGCTTGTTCCTTTGTTATTTTCTTCACTTCTCCACCAGACCTGATCATAGTCAATACATGGGTCTGTTTGTCAGTTTCCCACTTTAGTACTTTTGAGTCTGGTGGGTTTCTTGGGAGATTTTTATTGGATGAGGTGTTTGGTGAAGCTGGCCTATTGATGACTGTCTGAGCAGTACTTGCAGGTTGACTCAGGCCAAGAGTATCAGCTATCATCTGCTTAATGCCTTCCTTTACAAACTCATCTCCTGCCTTTAAGTCTGCCACTGTTTCAGTAACCAGTTGTTTTTGTGGCCTTCTTTTAAAGATGGCTGCACCAGCTGGAGCAGTGGCTCTCCTGATTTGCAGTTTTGTTGGTCTCTTTGAAACCTCTGCTTTAGGGTAGTCAGGTTTTTGTGGAACTGATGGATCTTTCTTTCTTAGCTCCTCCAACCTTTTGTAGGTGGCCCTGACTACATCTTCTTTCCATCTAGCCACTTGATGTTTAGACCCATAATCAGCAGCAACTAATTCGTCTTTCATTCTCTTCAGCTCAAGTGATTTTTCAGGCACATTCCTTTTGTACTTTGACCATTCTGGAGGAGTGTGTTTGACCTTATTCTTTATCATTTCTTGAATCCTGGCTACTTCTTGTTCAAGATCAGGAATGGTCCACTCCTTGTACATGTGCTTTTCTCCCTTGTACTTCTTGGTTGACATAATGCTTTCAATGTAGTCTTTTCTCAGAGTTTCATCTGCTCTTTCTGAAATTTGTTGACATACATTTTTTGCAAACTGTTCCAGGGATCTGACTTGTGTGAGCAAGTATTGATAGTTCTGCTGTATTTCCCTATCAGATTTCCCTTGTGTATTCCTTTTTGAAATATCCTCTGTTTGCTTAGCCTTGATTTTCAAGTATTCTTCAATATTGTTAGGCCTGGGATATCCTTTAACTGATGGCAATCTCCTTTTAGCAGGGTCATCCTCATAATAAAAGGACTTGATTTCTTCTCTGACTGCTGTGAGCTCAAGAGGAAATTGAACACCTGCAGGAGCTAAGGGCTGTTGAACTTGTGCTGATGAGAGAGGAACAGGCTTGGGTATTGTAACAAGTGACAAAGATTTTGAAGATGTTGGTGGTGGTGAAGTGTCATCATCTCTCAGGATTAGTCTTCTCCTTTTTGTTTGAGGAGGGACTGATGATGCTTTGGGTGGAACAGTGGTGGTAGTTTGAGTGGCAGTGATTTGTGATTGACTAACAGCTGTTGAAACAACTAGTGCTTCAACCACTGTTGTCATTACAGCAGATGTTGTAACATCTGCTGTCTTCTGCTTTTTGGCAGGAGGCGATGGTGGAGATGTTGATTTTGGTGGTGATGGTGGTGGTGGTAAGGCAGTGATGGTTGTGTGTGTTGAAGTGGTGTGTGTTGAAGTAATAACAGATGTTGAAACCTCTGAAGTACCAGCAGTAGTTGATACAGCAGGAGTTACAACAGCTGTTTGGATGGAGGTTTGATGTTGGTGGCTTTTGGATGGTGGTTTTGGAGTATGCTTTGGAATTCTGGATGGTGTGGACTTGGGTTCCCTCACTTTTGTAGTGGGATTTCTTTTTGACACATGATTTTGAACATCCTTTAGCCCAGAACAACCCTACGCATTCAGTTCCATGTAAGCTCTTTTCTCTTCATTCCACCTTGACATATCCTTTGCCACTCTATCCCTTTTTACACTTGCTACTCCTTCATCAAGTGCTTCTTGGGTAACATCAACCTTTTTGCTACCATCTGGCAAAGGGATTTTTCTGGTCTTAGAATCCCTTTCAGGTTCAATGTAGAGACCATCATCTATTCCTTTCCTTTTCCACTCCTTAATTTTCTCCCCCTTTTTGGCATTATCTGGGGGAAGTTGATCAATAAAGAGAACAGTTGGAGGAGCAGTGCCAGTGGTTTCCAATAAATGGGCCTTGATTGCCTTAATGTCTGCTTGTGTGTTCTTGAACCTAGACTCCATGGTGTTTCTCAGCCCTTGAACATGTTTTGCATGTTGCTGATCAGCCATTTGTTTTTGTTGTTGGAGAAAAGGTTGAAATAGATTCCAGAGCTCATTTGTAACAGGTGCTTGTGGTGGAGCAGGTGCTTGAGGTGGATCAACAGTGGATTGCATCTTTTGTATTGTCAACAACTGTTGTAGCATGTCTTTGAGATCTGCAACAGCTGTATCCAATTTGTCAACTCGTTCCGTCAAATCCTGATATTTTAAACCATCACCCAATTTAATGGGATCATCTGATTTCCCACTAGCAGTGGTTTTATCAGTGGTTGAGGTAGGGAGTGTACTCCAAACATTAACCATTGATGCCCCTTTTTCTTGGTACTGGGGTCTTCTTCCTTCAACACTTGACAACCTTTTGATGTTTCCAGTGGTAAAAAAGAATCCATTGGTAGATGTTAGAGGTGCTATTGAGGGAATTGCCTCCAAGGAAGTCTTATTAATGTAACCACTGTCCAAATGTAAACCATTGGGTTTAACAGTTGTAGTGGCTGCTTCACTTGGATTACTACCAAGAGTTACTTGTAACTCAAGGGGTGTAACCTCCTCAGGTTGTGTTGGTGGGTTAGCAAAGATTGATACATCTGTAGGATCGAATTCGGACCTAAACGAGTCGATTAGAAGAGTTTATCTCAGTTTGAACGGCGGAAACAGACAAACTGAGTACAATTCAGCAAGTATTCACCATAAACTGTCGATATTATTGATCTGGATAACATTTACAACCTGACGACACTTCGGCAGCACTTCGTGGCTCACCGGAAGACAACACCTAGAACTATACTCATGATTTCGCTCATACAACCTATTTATAGGTGAGCAGGTTTCGCTTATACGAACATGACATAAGAGCGAAACCTCACTTGACACATAAGCGAAACTACATGACTGACACATGAGCGAAATCAGTATTTACATCATGAGCGAAATCAGACATTTATCATTTGGAGCGACATGAGCGAAATCTCAATCTAAAGTAACATAAATGCTTTTGTCTTCTTGTGATGTATTGACTTTCGAGAACAAAATGTCATCATCTAAAATGTTGTGATGTCATCATTGATGTCACATGATGACATTTTTGATGATGTCACGCTTGATCAAAACCGCAACGAACTCGAGACTCGACATAAGACGAAGACGACAGATGTATGCACTAACAGACTCCCCCTCAGATGTTGACGAGTCTTAAGTGTCGAGTCTTTGCATCTTCAGTCGTTATCAGTCCTCTCGAACTCTTTGAAGTATTTGACGTTGTAAGTATCCTCAATCTATATCTTCTCTTTCATTCTTCTATTTCACAAATGTAGTTCCAGAATCAGCACTGGCTCTAACTGCTTCTTCAGCTTTGACTTCAGACTCCCCCTCTCAATCTGCTGGGATCTTAGCCTGGCTTGTTAAACTCACAGAAACCTCAGGTATTAGAACCTGACTCTTCCTCAAACCTGTACATTCTCTACCATAAACATAAGTTTTTCTAATTTTAAACTTTAACACACTCAGACACCACTTTGTAAATATCAAAAAAATGATCTAACATTTATAGTCTCTGATGAACCTCTTGAACAAATATCAAATTCAAAACTTCTGATGACCACTTGTAACAAGACTTTAAAATCTTTCACACACAACACTCCCAAACCAGTTCATCAAGTTTAGCACTTGGAATTTTGAAAATCAGCTTTCCAACATCAGTTGTCGAAAATCTTTTGAATTTTTCAAAATTTATGCTAAAACACACTGAAAATCTTTTTGGAATTTTTGGAATTTTTGAAATTAAACGAAATACAATAAAGAAATATTTACAAACAATATTTTTGTGAGTTTGTGTAAGAGGATCATATCAGTTTATGAGACGAATCACCAACACCGTTAAGCTTCATTTCATTTTAAGTTCTAAACAATTCACCTAGATTGTCAGTATACTAATCCACTTAAATTCTCACACAAAGTTCAACTGATCTGAGATACGATATTAATGTTTTAAGCACTTAAACTCAATCGTGTGTCCCACCTCAGAATATACTCCCATATCCAGATCCCAATATTCAGTCTTACAGGTGAGTATACCACAGATGATATCTGTAAGGGGTTATAATGCGAGGGCCGTGAGAGCTCAGGTCGATACTCCCGTATACGCAGAGAGATGACGGCTTCGACTTAAGGTGTGTCCCCTTTAGAGGATCTTTTGTTACAACAGCAATGACTCGTCACAATCTACTAAATGTGCAAAAATCTACTGGCACATCATCAGTGAGATCGTTTATCACATTTGACTTTCCAAATCTTTAGCATGTTGTAATAATCCACTGATGTACTATCATTTCCTCTTTTTAACAACAAAACTCATTTTTGATTTTATCATGTTTTTGTCTTTTTCAAATTTTCAAATGTTTTTGGATTTTCTGAAAAATTTTACTCCCCCTAAAATGCAAACACATTTTAGGAAATTTGAAAATAAACTATACAATAACGTGACAACTGATATCAAATTGCTACAATTCGCCATCCACTTGGCATAAACAATCAGAACTCCCCCTCACAACAAACCATTTTCTCATTTAGATTTCAAAACACTTAAGTTTGTTTTAATCAAAATGATTTTTCCGGAAAATAAGTTTGTTTTTACCACTTATAGGGGCATGGTTCATCATATTGTCTTTCAAACACTTGTATGAAAATTACATCAAGTTCAAATTAATGACCTTGAGTAATTACTATGTCAAAACAAACCTCTGTATCACTTGTACAATGAACTTATCAAAATAAATTTCAAGATAAATGCTGATACCTACTCCACACTTACCAACCTGGGAGTTCCGGCATAGTCCTTCACCTGTAACCATTTCATCAATCTTTAAAAATTTCCCAAAAACAAACAATTTTTATGAATGATGCCGATTCCTGATCCACAATTACCAACTTGGGATCTCCGGCAAGTCCAGAGACTTACTGTTCATAGTATGAACCATCCCAGTCACAAACCAGGGATGGTTCAACTTTATCTTTCTTCGTCTTCTTCTCATAGAACTCTTTAACCCCTTTGACTTTTCGATCAATCATTTTACCAAAAATGTGTTTCACAGTGGGGTTAAAGGCCTTTTCAACATCAAAAACCTTTTTATCATCATAAAATTGGTTTGATATCTCAACTTTACCAATTTTCTTTTTAAAATTTTCAGCCTGAAGAGATGGAAAATTTTCATCATCCACAGTCAGAACTGATTTTTCTCCTTTTACCTCAACCTGTGGCTCATCTGATTTTGTAGAATCAGATTCATCGCCAGAAGATAGCTCCTCTAATTTTGACCTATCAGAATCATCGCTAGAGCTACCACCAGACCTTTTAACAACCCATTTCTGGTTGTCAGATTGAGCTCTTTTCTTGTAAAACTTGTTTGAACATTCACCAATTTCAAATGTAGAATTTTTAAACAATTTTGTTCTATCAATTGGTGGTTCAAACACAACCTCTTTCTCTTTCTGTTTACGAGAAACTCCCTGTTTTGATGATATTGCCTTAGAACAATCTCTGGCAATATGTCCAATAGTGTTGCATTGGAAACAGGTTCTCATATCTTTCCTCTGTTCAGCAAATTTCATATCTTCTTGCTTCTTCGTAAGGAATTCTTTGTTCGATTGTCTCCAGAATTCTTTCTTTTCTTCTTCTTCTGCTGATGTACCTGAAACAAATGTCATCTTTGCTTTAAAATCACGAACATATTTTTCATTTTTCTGTTTTTCTGTTGGAATAAAACCAAGACCTTTCTTTTTGAAATTACGGTTAGGGTTTGATTTCTTGTGAAAACCAGAACCATAACTGTAACCTTTTTTCTTGTTTAATCTTTGTTGAAGTCGTGAGGTGTAAGGTTTAGGTTTACCATTAAGATTTAAATCTTTTATTTTAGAAATGTTAATTTCTGTAAGTTTGAAAACCTTTTTTATCATCTCAGTTTTGACACCTCTTATTGGAAATTCCTCATCAGAATATAATTTGTCAGAATCATTCAATGTATATGCAACTTTGAATGTTTCGTCACTCAAATTAGATTTTGATAACATGAATTCTTTGTTGTAAACTCTTTTAACCGAAGAATTTGGACTGTTGACTGTCGAACTTGAACTTTCAGAACCAGACTTTGACTCTGACTCTGAGTTTGACTCCAACTTTGACTCCTCAGTTTCATCTCTATCTAACACCTGATCGACAACTTTCTTTATTAACTCGGACTCATGATCAGTGTCAGATGATGTAAACGTGACATCTATATTTTCTGGCAAATTGACTGAGGACTCCAACTCCCACTGTAAATTTGTTGCTTTTTCAACTCTTTCCTGATTTGGATTTCTTGGCAAATATCCATTTTCTAGCGGGGGTGGATACTTTTTGTAACCGACATCTTGTTTCTTACCAGAATCCTTCTTGTCAGTCTTTTTCTTTGAGTCACTCTTCTTCTTGTTCTTCTTTTCTGGAGTCTTTTCTTCAGAAACTTTCTGTTCTTCAGAATTCTTTTCCTCAGAAGTCTCTTCTTCATCGAATGCCTTCATGCCTTCTATGGTTGGATAAATCCTGTCAATAACATAAGACGTACATGAGTAACTTTTCAACAATCGATTTACTCTTTCAGTCTCAATTCTCTGAGTTTCAAGTTTCTGCTCAAGCACAACACACTTCTCGATGTAGTTGTTCACCACTTTTTGTTTTGTCATAAAAGCACCCTGAAGTGTCTTCATTGCTGTAGCTTGTTCTTCACTTGTTTGATTATACTGATTCATCGCTTTGTTCAACACATCATAAGATTCCTTCAAACTATTCAAGTTATAGATCAATGTACTGTTCTGTTTCTTCACAGCTTCACAGTTCTCACACTTCACTGGAATCTTTTTCGCATCAACTTCCTCATCAATCTTGAACTCTGGAACTTCAACCTTTACTTTCCTTTTGATCACTGGACTAGTCTCATCATCACTGCTCACTGGAATCTTTACCTTTTTCTTCTTCTTTTTAACCTTTTCATCTTCACTGTCACTTTCAGCAATCAGTTTCATATCAGCATCGAATTTTCTCACCCAATACTCAGTATCATCATCACTATCTTCTTCAACTCGAGCTACAAAAGCTTTATGAGCCTGAGTTTGATATGGAACATAATTATCCCATGTGAAATTTTCCCAGCTAAACCCTTCAGGTAACTTTTCGTCATCTTGATCTATTATCAAGGCACTACCATCAGCTCTCTTTGAAGAATCTTGATTAACCACACAAGCTCTCTTTCCAGAGTCTTCAATCACATCCCTTCCATGTGCAGTTTGTGCTTTATGTTGATGTTGTTGAGATGGTTGCTGAGTAACTTGATGGTAGATAGCTTTTCGGTAGTAATCATTGTTGTTGTTAAAAGGATTCTGAGCTCCACTTGCTTCGCGATTGGTGCACTCTCTCTTGAAGTGACCCTTCTCCCTGCAACGAAAACAAGTGACTTTAGATTTGTCAAAACCTAAAGTAGAAACACCAGCCTCACGAAGATCATCTCTTCCAGTGATTTGCTTGAATTTCTCAGCTCTCCTCAACACGCTGGCCAGGCACCATTTTATGTCCATCAGCTCCATCTCTTCAGCATCGATCTGGTCGTAATCTTCCTTTGTTAGCATTGGATTCCCGATTCGACCTGCAACAAAACTACCATAAGATTCAAGAACAGTTCCCAATAAAGACATATGGCTTTTTGCTAATTCTTCAGAATATTCCTGATCATTTTCAATGTTCAATACAATGTTGCATTGAAGCTTTTTGCCATTTCTTGTTGTTGAAACGTTCGGATCAAAAGATGGAAATGATGAGAAACTTGTGTTGCTGCTTGATCCTTTAGAAGAACTTTCAGATGGACTCTTTGCATTGAATGCTGTTTGAACTTTTGGTGACAAATTGGTGGATTTATCACTAACACCACCTTTGTAGTAAAGACTGATGTCTTGTTCACCATCGAAATCTTTCATTCTCAAAGCCTTTCTCTGTTCCATCTCCTGAGCTTCAATCTTCTCAATGAACTTGCTGAGTGTCAGACTGCTAAAACCTTTCTTGTTTCTAAGCATCATGAGATATGTGCCCCAAATCTCATATGGCAAAGCATCAGCAAGTTTCTCGATCAACTCTTCATTGTCTTTCTCAATACTCAATCTCTTCATATTTGCTAGCAGATTGCAGTATCTTTCAATAATCTGCCTTGTGCTTTCATTCTTCAATCCACGAAACAAATCGAACTGTTTCTTCAAAAGCGATTTCTTGTTTTAACCATCTCTTGGCTTCCATGGAACTTTGATCTTAATGCTTTCCAGATTGAGTAAGAAGTTCCATTGTGTTGCAAAAGAACCAAGATATCTTCCTTTACAGCTTGTTGCAATAAACTCAGCATCATTTTCTCATCTTTGTACTTCTTTCTAGCATCGGCACTTAAATCTTTAAAAGGAACAACCTCTTCATCATCATTCATCGGTCGAATGTATTTTGTCTCGACACATTCCCACGCATCAAGATAATTAGCTTGCACCCAATTCTCGAAACGACCTTCCCAATCCTTATATTCTTCTATGTTCATAAGTTTGGGCAGTTTTTGCATTGTTCCTGTTTCGTTTTCCAACATCGAATTCTGTGCAATGCTGATCGGTGTAACAGGTGTAGCGAATGCGTTGTAAAAATCCTCGTCCATGTTTCGGATTCTCAAATGAGCTGTATCACCTTGTAAAAATATACCTGATGACACAAACAAACAAATTATCAGTTTAAACGAATTGAACACGTAAAAATGTGTTGATGAAATCAATCGAAGACTCGTATCGAAGATTTGTGGACTCGTGTCGAAGACTTGCGGACTGACTAAACTCCAAATCGTGCAAACTGAGTGAATGAGCCGATAAAAATTGTAAGACTTGTCACATAGGCTGCCTATTCAATTCACATGTGATAACAAGTTGTTTAAATGTAACAAGTAGTGGACGACAACAGTAGTTCATTTTAGAATCCAATTGGACCGCATATGTATGAAACTCATGATAACTTGGGCTGCTTTATCTTGATCACGTGGGCTGACAAATTGACTTTAAGAACTTGCCGACAAAACTTTAATCAGATCACATGCTACTTTTTTATGAACCGACAACAATTAATACAACATCACATGCAATCTAATATCCGACAAAAACTTCTCAAAGGCCAACAACTATAATGAAGATTACTGAATTCCCATACTATTCTTGAACCAAGCATTCACGTGATTATCCTGTTCGATGACTGACAAAGACTTTCAAATAAAATCAATTAAACACTTTGGAGCGGAATTAGACTTTGATGGTCACAAGAGCGAAATCAAGTTGTGCCTTATGAGCGAAATCAACTCTTGAGTTGTCCATAAAAGCGAAATCAACTATGTTCCAGGAGCGAAATCAGGCATGACGTCACTATTTGCACGAGTCACTACGAGCGAAACCTCAAAAATACTAAGTTTTAGGTCGATTTTAGCTTTGAAACTTCCAAGGGTTTATTAATGCATGATTACGAGTGCTATATGTGAAATTGAACTGGTTTTACTGTGAAAAATTTTCAAAAATGACAAAGAAGGTGTAGAATATCAGAATATGCAGCTGAAATGTATAGAACTCTTCTTCACTAGCTCTGATACCAATTGTAGGATCGTATTCGGACCTAAACGAGTCGATTAGAAGAGTTTATCTCAGTTTGAACGGCGGAAACAGACAAACTGAGTACAATTCAGCAAGTATTCACTATAAACTGTCGATATTATTGATCTGGATAACATTTACAACCTGACGACACTTCGGCAGCACTTCGTGGCTCATCGGAAGACAACACCTAGAACTATACTCATGATTTCGCTCATACAACCTATTTATAGGTGAGCAGGTTTCGCTTATACGAACATGACATAAGAGCGAAACCTCACTTGACACATAAGCGAAACTACATGACTGACACATGAGCGAAATCAGTATTTACATCATGAGCGAAATCAGACATTTATCATTTGGAGCGACATGAGCGAAATCTCAATCTAAAGTAACATAAATGCTTTTGTCTTCTTGTGATGTATTGACTTTCGAGAACAAAATGTCATCATCTAAAATGTTGTGATGTCATCATTGATGTCACATGATGACATTTTTTATGATGTCACGCTTGATCAAAACCGCAACGAACTCGAGACTCGACATAAGACGAAGACGACAGATGTATGCACTAACAACATCAGACCCAGTCATTTGTTGAGGCATGTTCTCATTGATGGGTGATTGAGAAGGACTGGTTTGTGCCTGGTTCAAATCAATTACTTCCAACAAAAGTCTTGTTGGTGGAGGAATTGTGAATGTGAGGTTTGGTGTTAGAAGAGAATTTTCCCTGGGCATTAGGCTGCGGATGATGGAAACAAGTGAATCCAGAGCATCATATTGTGGTGTCCCTATGTGTACAACCTGTTCTTTTTGAGAAGAAGCAGGAGGAGTTTCAGTTATGGGTTGAGATATTTGGACCAACTGCTGTGAGGAAGAAGCAGCAGTGGTTTCTTGTGACTTTTGTTTTGTCACAGGCAGTTGCTCTGGTATCTCATCCTCCAGAGTTGCCTTTTTGATAGGTTTGGGGGGTTTTTGAGTTTTTCTTTTTGTTGGCTTTTTGGTGATTGTAGGTGCGGGTTTCAAAGCAGTTGTTTTGCTACTTTGATCACCTTGAGCAGTGGGCTCAGCAGCAAATACCTGAGGAGCAGTGGTAGCTGCTAAATTCTGCTCAGGCACCTCTGCTTGTGTTTTGCAAGGTGTTGACATTCTTGTAAAAGTTTCAGCAGTTAAGCTGTGCATTTAAAGAGATTCACCTTGTTTTATTGCAGAAGGATCATTCTTACCAAGTTTCTTTTCAAAATAATAACTCAGAAATCTTGGAAACAGTAAGAATGCCTTTGTTTCAACATTTTTAACCAAATCATTAAAAATTTCCCGAGAATAATTAAAATTTTCTCCTTGAAGAATAGCACATCCCAGATTTTGAATTTTTAATGGTATTTCATTAAAAGCAGTGGTTTTGTTTGAAACACACATTAGGAGGGTATGAAATAAAAATCTTGTTGCAGAAGGGAAGTAACCTTTTTGTAAGGTGTCCTTTTTTACTTCTGCATTATACCCTCTTTCCAGAAAATCATTTTTTAACTCGTTTTTGGGAAAAGAAATTGTACCTTCCTGATCATCGAGTTGAAAGACCTCTGAAATTGATTGTGGTGTAATCTTGGCCGCTTTACCCTTTAGAGAAGAGTTAATGGCTATGACAGTTTTACCTTGTTTGTCAAGGGTTACATTCTTCCAGAACTCTCTTTGGGTTGCCAAGTAAATTGGTGCATCTGCTGTTAACAAAGTTTTGTACTTTGATGCAGACATGATACCAATGATGGAGTCGAAGATATTTGTGGTACCGGGTTTTGTGAGAAGAGCCAGAAGATTGTGAGATGGTTTGTGTGGAATTTCAGTGGGTTTTGCCTTTTGAGAGGCTTGTTTTGATGTTGATTTGGAAGTGGGTTTTGCAGATGACTTCGATTTTGTCATTTTGGAGATGATGATCGAAGAAAGTTGTGAAGGAATTTGAAGAAAAACTGCTTTGAGAAGAGAATTTTTAAGAATTCAATTCGACAGTAAAACCCTGTTTTGGGTTTTGAATGGGGGTTTTATAGAGAAAAAGTGAATGCTGACGTGGCAGCGGTTACAAAAGGTCTGACCACTATGCACTGCCCACATGCCAACCTCTGGTGAAATGAAGGACAGTACTTTTATGAAAGATACTGATGAAGGCAGTGGTTACAACGGTAATAAGTGAAAGCAGTGGATGATTTTCACTATCAGTGGATAGCATATCAGTGGATAAGACACTGCTTTTGAACAACAGTGTTTATCAAGTAAGTGAGAAAATAGAGGATGACTTTCAGCAGTGGACAGACTTTGAAGTGGAGCAGACTTTTGAACAAGCAGTGGTTATGGCAGACTTTTAAGGATTTTAATGAAAACTTCATTTTTAGCTATTTTTAAGGATGGGTTTTTGATTTTCTGAAAACATTTTAATGCTTTTATTCATAGAAAAACAAGATTTTGCTTGTTATTCCATGTTTAGCATGCCAATCCTAGAGACCAGGTTTTCAAAGGTGGCTGTATCTAATGCTTTTGTGAGCACATCTGCCAGCTGGTCTTTAGTTGGAACATGATGCAGAGAAATCAAACATTTTTCATAGCAATCCCTCACAAAGTGATGTCTGATATCGATGTGTTTGGTGGTTGAATGGGAAACTGGATTTTTGATGATATTTTCTGCTGCCTGGCTATCCAACATGAGTGGTGTCTTTAAGGCAGTGATACCAAAATCCAGCAACTGATTTTGGAGCCACAGGAGTTGGGCTGTACAGCTTGCAGCAGCAATGTATTCAGCTTCAGCAGTGGATGTTGAAACAGCTGCTTGCTTTTTACTTTGCCAAGAAACCAAGCAATCGCCTAGAAACTGGCACCCTCTTGAAGTGGACTTCCTTGTGGTGTTACGTCCAGCAAAGTCACTGTCTGAAAAGCCTGAAAGCTTGATATTCCCATTAGTTGGATACCAGATACCAAGTGTGGGAGCACCTTTTATGTATCTGAAGATCCTTTTTACAGCAATGAGATTTGATTTTCTGGGAGCTGATTGACTTCTTGCACAGACACATGTTGTAAACATGATGTCTGGTCTAGATGCAGTTAGGTACAGTAAAGACCCAATCATGCTTCTGTAAAGTGTTTGGTCAATCAGCTCATCCTTTTCATCAGACATGACAAGCTTATTTGTTGCCATGGGTGTGCTGCATGGTTTACAATCATTCATATCAAATTTATTCAAAAGTTCTTTAGCATATTTGCTTTGATGAATGAAAGTTCCATTTTGCATTTGCTGAACTTGGAGACCAAGAAAGCATTGCAGCTCACCCATTGCACTCATTTCAAACTCAGTTGTCATGAGTTCCCTAAACTCTTCACACATTTTATTACATGTGCTTCCAAAAATAATGTCATCCACATAAATTTGGACAATCATTAAATCCTTTCCTCTCCATTTTAAAAACAGTGTTTTATCAATGGTACCTCTTTTGAAACCATTTGAGAGTAGAAAGGTGGAAAGAGTTTCATACCAGGCCCTAGGTGCTTGTTTCAGGCCATACAAGGCTTTGTTTAGCCTGTAGACATGATCTGGATAAAATGGATCCTCAAAACCTGGAGGTTGACAAACATACACCTCTTCTTGAATTGTACCATAAAGGAAAGCACTTTTGATATCCATTTGAAACACCTTCATGTTGTGGTTGACAGCAAAGGCCAGGAACAGTCTTATAGCTTCCAATCTTGTTACAGGGGCAAATGTTTCATCATAATCAATCCCCTCTTCCTGTCTGTAACCTTGAACCACAAGCCTGGCTTTATTCTTGACAACAATGCCCCTTTCATCAGTTTTGTTTTTGAAGACCCACTTTGTGCCGATGGGACTTACATCTTTTGGCAGTGGTACAAGCTCCCATACTTGTTGTCTTTTGAACTGTTGGAGCTCCTCTTGCATGGCTTCTACCCAGCTGTTGTCTTTCAGTGCCTCTTGGTACTTGACTGGCTGATGGAGTGATAGAAAACCAGCAAAAAGACAAATGTTTTGGGTTTGGCTTCTTGTGAGCACCCCTTCATTGATGTTGCCAATAATTTGATCAGGTGGATGAGATCTCAAGAAGATTAAATCTCCTTGGTATGGTATGATGGCATTTGTTGGTGAAGGCTACAGATGTGTATCATCTGAGTTAACCACTGCTGGTGACTTTGATGACCCAGCAGTGGCTTCAAAAGGTGGTGGAATAGGAGGTAATGGTGAGGACGCATGCTGATTTTTATCCACTGTTTGAGGACTGTTATCAACAGTGCTTGATGATGTAGAAGCAGTGGTTAAAGGGCTACTTTGGTCAACAACTGTTGATGTAGCAGTGGTTGAGCTTTGACAGCTGTTTTGAACAGCTGATGATTTTCCCATTGTGGCAGACTTTTGAGGGATGATGATTTCATACCCATAGTCTGATGATGAATCCTCTGAATCAGCAAGCATGGTTCTGGCATCCTCAATCAAAGTTATGTTCTTTCTTTCAACTACCCCATTTTGCTCTGGTGTTCTGGGGATGTTGTACTGCCTTACAATCCCTTTCTTCACACAGAAGTCATCCAACTCCTTATTTTTGAATTATGTGCCATTGTCACTCCTGAAGACTTTTACTGGAAGGTCAAATTGCTTTTCAACCTGTGTCATAAAGTCTTGCAAAATGCCTGCAGTCTCATCTTTTGAGTGTAAAAAGAAAGTCCATGTAAACCTAGAGAAGTCATCAATAATAACCAAACAATATCTCTTCTTTTTGAGACTCATGACTTGAACTGGGCCAAACAAATCCATGTGCAGCATTTGCAAACACTGGGTTGTTTTGGACTCTTCAATGGACTTAAAGGAGCTTTTATGTTGTTTTCCTTTTAAACAGGAAACACAATGCTCAGGACATGAAAACAATTTTTGTGGCAAGCCTCTTACAAGGCCATTTTTTGAAATTTCAGTGATTGTCTTGAGATTTGTGTGCCCCAGTCTTCTGTGCCAACGTTCTGTCTCTTTGTTAGAGGAAGCTGAGAACAGACAGGCATCAGCTCTGGGACACTCTTTTGACATATCAACAACATAAACATTGCCACTTCTTTGAGCAACAAGTTTTGTTTTTCTAGTTTTTATTATTGCTTCAATCTTTTTAACCATTTCTGGTCCAACAATCCTACAACACTCCTTTGTGAAGAATGAGCCATACCCCTTGTCACTCATTTGTGAAACACTCAGGAGGTTGAATTTCAGACTGTCTATCAGATTGACATTTTCAAATTTTACATTGCCAGACTGTACTGTACCAGACCCCAGAACTTTCCCTTTATTATTATTCCCAAAGGATATATCACCCCCTCCATGAATTTTGAAATCTTTGAGTAGGGCTTTACATCCAGTCATGTGCCTGGAGCCTCCACTATCAACATACCAAAGGCTATCTAAGCATGCAGAAGCTCCCTTGGCAGCAGCCATCATGGCACAATCACATTGATGATTTTCTTCATCATCAGCTCTTACTTCTTTCTCACCTGCTCTCTTCTCTTCCTCTTCTACTTTGTCCTCTTTGGACCAGGGGTCTGTCAGTGGTTCAATCAGGGTTTCTGAATTTTCTCCCAGCAGCAATTCACCAGCAACTGCATTAACAACTGCTTCAGTCACCTCATCCGCTGTTTCATCACTTAGCTGTTCACCTTTAGTTTCTACTCCCTCTGGTATTGACTCTAATGCCATTAAACAAAATTCATCATTAGAGGGTTCATTAAAAGCATAGAGTGCAAAATTTTCATCACCAAGCTCATCAGGCATGCTGCTCCAGTCAACAAAGCCTTGAGTGAAGAAGCTTTGCTGATCTGGTTGTACAACTGCTGGAGCAGCTGTTTGGGGTGCAACAGGTTGCACTTGTGCCTGAGGGACAGGGGTTTGAACATACTGAATTTGTGGAACAGTGGTTTGGACATAATGCACAGGCACAGGGGTTGCAGCATAGTGAGCAGTGTTAACATGGGCTGCAGGGGTATATTGGGTATAGTGAACAGTGCTTTGATTTTGTGGTCTAGGGTTTGAGCTGGGATGAGTGATTATAGGACCAGTAGTTTGACTCCTGCATTCCCTAGCAAAATGACCTAGCCTATTGCACTTGTAACACTTGATTTTAGATTTATCCAACCCCACCCTTAAATTCCCATGTAACCCTGGGAATTTTCTCCCTGTTCTTTTGTAGAATTTGCTTGTTCTTACACTAAGCAAAGCCAATTGATGCAAATGTCCATCTCTTCTAAGTCAGTGGGATCAAAGTGTTGCAAATCATTTAGTTCAAAGCACAAATTATCTGACATCTGGTTTTCACAATTTGCAGTAAAAGCATAATTTGCAGAGTGAGGATCAGGGTTGTTAAAATTTCCACCAGCAGTTATATCAATGAACTGATGATAACCCTGATCCTTACCACTGCTACCAGATTCTTCCTGACCAAAAAGAGCTATGCTACCGAATGAATAATCATCAGCAACTTTGCCAGACTCTTGCAACTTCTTTTTCTGGTTTAACTCCCTTTCATAAGTCAGGAGTCTATCATGAAGTTGGGTCAGGGTCAGATCTTTGAACTCAGCAGAGTTTCTAGTGACAAAAGCTATGGTATCCCATTTTTCTGGTAGTGACCTAAGGAACCTGCTATTTTGAGTTGAATTTGGAAATATTACTTTAACAAGCCTTAGTTCACTAATGAGACAACTGAATCGCTCAAATTGTTGAGTCATTGATTCACCCTTGATGTGACAAAATGTTTCATACTGTTGATTCAGAATTTCCCTATTGTTTTCAATGACTTCTTCTGTTCCCCCAAACTGTTCCTTCAGTGCATCCCATAGCTCTTTGGCACTGTTACAATGTAACAGTCCAGCATAGATCTCATTGGGTAATGCGGATGCTATGATGCTAAATGCTTTAGCATCGAGTTCGAACTTTTGAAAATCAGTTTCAGTATAGTTTTCAGTTGGTTTAGGAACGAACTTCTTTGCATCCTCAGCACTTGGCACCATAGGAACATGGGGACCAAAAACAACAGACCTCCAACATCCAGTGTTCTGTTGAGCAAGGATGTGACCCATCCTTCTCTCCCAGATGTTGTATTCATTACGTTTAAGCATGGGTGGTTTAAAAAGCGAGCCAATGTTATTCTTATCATCTTGTGATTATGACGTCATCCTGGTTATTTTACAGGCACTGATTAATCAACTTTAATGGTGATTAAACCTTGCTCTGTTTTTCAACACAAATGAACAAACTATCAGTATCAACGATTATGAGCTGAACTATTTATGTCAAAATGATTGTTAAATCAAATTTGACTGTCCAAGCTCTGATACCAATTGTTAGGATCTGAGTTTGGTTTTGATTGTGTTTTCACGTTTGAATTAAGATGAAGAAGGATGAGTTGTGCATCGGAATTAAGATGGAAACAAACTTTACACACAATCAAACGAGAGAATTGCTTTAATCAAAACATTTTCCACAAAGAACCGAAAGATTGAATTTATTTCAATAACGATTACAATGCGATGATTGAATGCAAACTCCCCCTCAGCCTGAGCTCAGTGTTTGTTCGTGCAGGAAAACAATTTTGCAAAGAGCTAATAGAACAATACAGAGCACTGTTCTATTTATAGGCACTAGCAAACCACTGAGCATCTAAGCTGACGTCACCATGAAAGTGACATCTAACCTCCTAACAAACTCTAACCTCTGATCTATACAAACCTCTACTATGCTAAACTACAGATATTACATTTCATTACATATGTCACACCCTGGCTTTGCGGAAGCGTGGGTTTATTTGGTGTGACTTCTTAATACCATAGCTTAACCACAACAAAGCTATATGAAAATAAAACCATGAAGATCATCCGTTAATTTAAGTTTGAAAAGTAAATTACGATAACATTGTTTAAAGTTGACACATGCAACGAGTTACAACCCATCAAAATAAAAACATTGTTCATACGACATAACCATAAAATAAACACCGTTTAAGACTTGCGACTCGTCCAGGTAAGAGTCACAATCCCTAAACGTGGATGACCTCATAACTCTTACGCAGCGTGAAAACGTAGCATACTTCGCCAGATCCCTAATTCCCTGAAATACATGTAAGTTGAAAAATCAACATAAAGTTGAAAGAGTTCACGTGTAAGTGAGTATGTAAAACATTTGTAAGTATAAAATCCCTGGTATGTAGCAAATAAGGAAATAAAGAGATCACCAATGGTTTGCAAGGCCATTGATATGTGTGAAGTGCAGTAGGAAGACTCAAACCTAGCAGATTTTTGCGTCGGGTACCAAGTCACCCCGAGGTCCGTTCTGTTGGGCCTGGGGCTGGGCTCGCTACACCCAGATAGATCTACCGCTAAAGACCCTCGGTCCTACAATGAGGATTAATGGCCTCCAGTTCCCGCCTACCCACTCACATGATCTAAGTAGTAACCCTCCTTACGCTAACCATACCATGTAAAAAGTATTCGTAATCATAGTAACATGTATTTCACCCCCGCAGTTTAAAAACTGAAAACAGTTAAGAGAAAAGGGGGACATGAACTCACAGAAGTGCGTCTCGAAATAGTATCTCCCAATCAACCTGCTGCGTGACGACCTACACGTACCAACTTCTATTAGACGGACGACCGTGCCTTGGCTTAAGGTTTAACGTTTTTGGGAAATAGTTAGGCAACTATTTCGTATTTACACTTCTTAATTATTTAATAATTATATTCCTTCCCAAGGATGGGGGTTTTAATACATGTGCGTTTTTGTAATATCAAAAAAATATATTATTAAGTCTCACTTAATAAAATATATTTTATTCATTTGTCTAAAATATTCAATCCCCAAAATATACATATTTTTCCCAAAAATATTATATTTTATTCCATACGATTTTCAAAATAATACTTTTATCAAAATACGCATTTAAGAGTATTTTCTGAAAATACATAAGTTACGTTTTAAAGTTCGTGTGGTAAAAATAATACCGGTGTAACTTAAGTGTTTATTTGTGAGGGCGTTGGTAATAATCTGGAGTCGTTACTTTTTAGTGTATACGAGTTATATTATTTTTACCCTTAAAAATAATATATGTGTAGTTCACAAAATAATCATAAAATCACACAAGTGTTTTATTTACGAAAATCCACCTCCGAATACTTGGTTATTTTATAATAAAAATCATGGCGAAGTTTGTTTGGAAAACAAGTCAAAAATATATTCATAACACTTGTCACAAAAATATTTCTGAATGTTACTTTCTGGAAAAATTTCGCCAGAGTTTCCCCTGTAACTGGAGGTGGCCACGCTTTCTAGCGTATCATTTTCTTTTCAAAATTCAATCAATCAATTTCCAATCATCCACATACAATGTTCAATCATCAAACTAGTCAAAATAAGCGTAAATCGCAAACACATGAACTTGTAAGTCGTGTAAAATTATGTAGTAACCTTCCAGCATTTTTAGTAGACCTTTCTATCTTTAAAAATGAATCGGTTTCTTGAAAAACTTTATTTTTAAAGAAGATGTAACTTTACAACTTCTACTCCAAAAATTACGAAATTATTCCTTTGTTAAATCTTTCGTCACACAAGTGTTTACACACTTGTTTGTTCACAAAAACACCTTTAGTTTATGAAAGATCCGGCTTTAAAATAAGACTTGTATCTTACACTTGGTTCTTCGAAAATACCACTTGTAGATCTTTAGATCTACTAGTTTAAAACTCTATTTTACAAGAAAAATCACTTTTACACAAGTTCATGTTTTGTTAGTGGAAGAGTTCATCATCTTGTAACTTTCACACTTAACAAACTACTAGTTCATGTTCCATGAACATGATCTAGCATGGTTAGATGACGATCCGTTCCACTTCTAGCAACCAACCACATAAAATAACCATAACTAAACAAGATTCACAAGTTTTACACCATTATTTTCTCTTTAACCAACTAGTTTATCATTCTTGCAAGACTTTAAGTTTTGTTTTCGCATGTTCTTGAGTTTTAACCGTTAAACTTCTTATTAACCACTTTAAACATGAACAAGGAAGTGTTTAGAAGCACTTACAACTAGCTCAAGGCTAGGGAAGAATCAAAGCGAAAACTAGGTGGATAAGAGCGATGTAGAGAGGTCCTTGAGATTCCGAAAGCACCGGGTCTCCTTGTATGAACTCTAGCACACTTGTATGTATGTGGAATGTCTTGATCGAAACTCGAAGGTGGTGATGGTGGCTCTAGTGTTCTCGGCCGAACACTATGGAGAGAAGAGGGAGAGAGCAATTTTTTTTTAAGTTTTTGATGTAAATGAAGTTCTTTGTCCCATAAGCTTATTATAAACCATCTTTTACCATTAACCCTTAGGTAATGTGTTCCCATGATATTAAGCAAACTTGATTAAAATAATCAAAAATTTGTGGTGTGTGTCCCACATGGGGACCGATCGGATCATGGGGGAGGTTATATGGTTAGATTTCAACCATATAGTTAGTAACTTGTTTGTTTAGTTAGGAATTAAAATTAGTTACTAGTGTGTTATGTATTATAACGGGTGTTACGGGGTTTGGGGACCCTAACTAGCTCAGAAAAGGAAAAACAATGTCATTGACAATATTTTTATGTTCCGGGTAAAGTCCGATTGTTCGGTTGGATATTGATCCGTTAAAGTGCTAAATAAACATTTAAAGTGTCTTTAATATTATTTTTAGTGACAAAATGAATTCCTGACACTTTGGAAAGTGTCTAGTATTATTTTCCCATGCTTTTGCACTTTACTAGTTAACTTAAATGCTGAATTTTGTAATAAAGTGCAGGATTTTGTAGTAAAAGCATGTTTTAGGCACATCCGGTCACTATAACTATCACCTAGTGACGCAGTTTAACAATCCTCACCTCCCTACACTCCCTACTAGTGTAGTAAACTATTCTCGGCTCATATTGGCCTTAGAGACAGTATTTGTCTAGTGCTGGCAATGTCAGCATGTTTACTGGGTTATCCGTATAGTGTGCTCACTGTGCTTTTGTGCATCAAGTTTGTCACTATAGTTCTGTGTAAATAATGGAGTGACAGTAATAAGGTAGGATGCTTGTATATGTATGTATCAGAAATCAAGAAGCAGTTCAACCACAATTGTAAGTAAGCACAATAATTAAGCATTAATTAAATATTAATTAATTCGTACGGATACCTGGTTTGGTGAGGGTTGTCACATTCTCCCCCCGTTAAATAAATTTCGTCCCGAAATTTTAGGCTCTGCTTCTAGTTGCATGGGTCTTAGGAAATAAATGGGGGTATTTCTCTTTCATACGATCCTCACGTTCCGACGTGAATTCAGGCCCATGTCTTGCATTCCAACGAACTTTGACGAGTTTGACACTGCTCCTGCGAGTTTTGTTAACTTTCCAATCCTTAACCTCGACGGGTTCTTCGGTAAAGTGGAGTGTGTCGTCGATATGAACTTCGTCAGCAGGAATGATCACTGTTTCTTGTGTTGGACTCTTTCTCAAATTTGATACATGGAATGTATCGTGAACACCATTGAGTTCAGCAGGTTGGTCCAATTTATAGGCTACAAGCCCAATCCTTTGCAGTATCTTGAACGGGCCAATGTAACGCGGATTCAACTTTCCACGCTTTCCGAAGCGTGCCACACCCTTCCAGGGTGAAACTTTCAATAAAACCATATATCCTACTTGAAATTCCAAAGGTTTCCTCTTTGGATCTGCATAGGCTTTCTGTCTGTCGCGAGCTGCCTCGATGCGCTTTCGAATTTGTGCGATCTTATCTGTCGTCTCTTGGACTATTTCGGGACCAACAAGTTGTCTATCACCCGCATCAGCCCAGCATAAGGGTGATCGACATTTGCGTCCATAAAGCGCTTCAAATGGCGCGGCTCCAATGCTTGTGTGGTAGCTGTTGTTGTATGAAAACTCGACCAATGGTAAATGATTATCCCAGCTACCACCTAGATCCATTACACATGATCTCAGCATATCTTCCAATGTCTGAATAGTTCTTTCACTTTGGCCATCAGTTTGCGGATGATACGCAGTACTTAGATTCAATTGTGAGCCAAAAGCTTCTTGGAAGGATTGCCAAATCCTTGATACAAATCTCCCATCTCTATCAGAGATAATCGAGAGAGGCACTCCATGACGTGCAACAATCTCTCGCATGTATATTTCCACAAGTTTACTTGTGTTGTCTTTCTCTTTGATTGGCAGGAAGTGTGCGGACTTGGTCAGACGGTCAACTATTACCCAAATAGTGTCATGACCTCTGGGCGTCTTTGGCAACTTAGTTATGAAGTCCATTGAAATCTGTTCCCATTTCCATTTGGGAATTTCAGGTTGTTGCAGAAGTCCTGAAGGCTTCTGGTATTCAGCTTTCACCTTGGCGCACGTTAAACATTTGCTAACATAAATAGCAACGTCGCCTTTCATCCTAGGCCACCAATAATAATCCTTAAGGTCCTGGTACATCTTATCCGCTCCTGGGTGGATAGAGTACCGTGATTTGTGAGCTTCATCAAAAATAACTTTTCTCAAACCACCAAACAGAGGAACCCAAATCCGTTTCATGAAGCATAAAGTTCCTTCCTCGTTTGGCACTAACTGCTTCTCCATCCCACGGAGATATTCCTCTTCAATATTCCTTTCTTTCAAAGCTTATCTCTGCGCGGCACGAATGCGCAGATAGAGATCTGTCTGGACAATCATCTCCAAAGCCCTAACCCTTATGGGCTTAATCCTTTCTTTTCGACTTAGAGCGTCGGCGACCACATTCGCCTTCCCTGGATGATACTTGATCTCGCAGTCGTAGTCGTTCAACAATTCGACCCAACGTCTCTGTCTCATATTCAGCTCTTTCTGGTCGAATATGTGCTGCAGACTTTTATGATCCGTAAAGATTGCACATTTCGTACCATACAAATAATGTCTCCAATTTTTCAGCGCAAATACCACTGCGCCTAGCTCCAAATCATGCGTGGTATAGTTCTTTTCATGAACTTTCAATTGGCGTGAAGCGTAAGCTATAACCTTCTGGCGTTGCATCAGCACGCAACCCAAACCTTGACGCGAGGTGTCACAATATACCACGAAATCATCAGTTCCTTCTGGTAGCGCTAAGATCGGCGCATTGCAGAGCTTGTCTTTCAGTAACTGGAATGCTTCTTCCTGTTTGATTCCCCAATCAAACCTCTTATCCTTCTGTGTGAGCGCGGTCAGAGGTTGAGCGATTTTAGAAAAATCCTCAATGAACCTTCGATAATAACCAGCCAAACCCAAGAATTGTCGAATCTCGGTTGGCGTCTTTGGAGTCTCCAAACTCTTGATCGCCTCGATCTTTGTGGGATCAACATGGATTCCATTGCCATTAACCACATGTCCAAGGAATTGGACTTCACGCAGCCAGAACTCGCACTTCGAGAACTTAGCGTACAATTTCTCCTTCTTAAGTAGCTCTAGAATAGCTCTTAAGTGCTGTTCGTGCTCGTCCTTCGTCTTTGAGTAAATCAGAATGTCGTCAATAAATACAATCATAAACTTATCCAAGTACGACTTGCAAACTCGGTTCATTAGGTCCATGAAAACTGCAGGTGCGTTTGTCAACCCAAACGGCATAACTAGGAACTCGTAATGTCCATAACGAGTCCTAAAGGCCGTCTTCGGGATACTTTCCTCCTGTATCCTAAGTTGATGGTATCCAGATCGAAGATCGATCTTTGAATAAAAGCTTGAGCCTTGCAACTGGTCAAATAGATCATCGATTCTCGGCAAAGGATATCTATTCTTGATGGTCAACTTATTAAGCTCACGGTAGTCTATACACATACGGAAACTACCGTCCTTCTTTTTAACGAACAGAACCGGAGCTCCCCAAGGTGAGAAGCTTGGTCTGATGAATCCTTTGTCCAATAGCTCCTGGAGTTGTGTCGACAACTCCTGCATCTCCGAAGGCGCAAGTCTGTAGGGTGCCTTGGCTACAGGCGCGGCACCTGGAACCAAATCAATGTGGAACTCAACTTACCTTTGAGGCGGTAATCCTGGCAAGTCTTCTGGAAAGACTTCCGGATATTCCTTGACGACTGGAATGTCTTCGATCTTCGGTTCAGCAACTTCCTTATCCGCGATGTGTGCTAAGAATGCAACACATCCCTTCTTCAAGCACTTTCTAGCCTTCAGGCAGCTAATAATTCTTAGTGGTGTATTATGCTTCTCTCCATGCACTACGATTGTTCCTTCATCCGTCACAGGAATACGAATGGTCTTCTCATGGCAAACGATCTCGGCTTTGTTACCCGATAGCCAATCCATTCCCACTACCACATCAAAGCTTCCCAACTCGACAGGTAGTAAGTCTAGCGTAAACTCGTGCCCTCCTAGTTCAATCACACATCCTCGGACAACTTCTCTGGTCTCAACTAGTTTCCCATTTGCTAATTCGATGGAGTACGGAACGTCTAACTTACTAGGCGTCAACCCAAGTATATTCTTAAATTCTAATGACACGAAACTATAATCGGCACCAGTATCAAACAAAACGGATGCAAAGCGTTGGTTTATAGGGAACGTACCAGTGACTACGTTGGGATCCTGGCGCGCTTCCCTCACCTCCATGTTAAACACTCTTCCGCGGGCTTGATTCAATCCTGGGCAGTCCCTCTTAAAGTGCCCAATGTCACCGCAGTTAAAACAACCCAATCTTTGACCATTACCTCCTCCGTTCCCCGCTTGATTGTTGTTTTGATTTCGATTCGCGTCCCCAGCTTGATTTGCATTGTTCCCTCGATTTCCATTGCCTCCATTATTCCCTTGTGGACGATTTCCATTACCACCACGATTATTGTTTCTATTACCAAAACCTCCTTGGCCTCCCCGGCCAGCACTGGCCCAGCAAGAATCCTTCAAGTGGCCAACTTTTCCATAAGCTTCACACACTTTTGGCCCACACCGGCCAGAATGATGACGCTGGCAGGTGTTGCACTTGGGTAGTGAACCCATATAACCTTTCCCTTTCTTCCCAGTACCGGTTGCAGCTTGGACCGGTGCGCTTGGTTCTCCTTTCTTGCCAACACTGCTTGTACCCTGCTTGAAGTTCGAGAATTTCCTCTTATTCTCACCAGACGACTCTACATGAGTCTCTTTCTTCTTTGGCTCAACATTTGAAAACTTGTTCAGGCGGATGGCTTCCTCAGTAAGAGCTACGCTCAGATCTATGGCTTCTGTGATTGTCGCAGGTTTGGAAGTAGTGACCATACTCATGATCTGAGGAGCTAAACCCCAGATAAAGCTCTCGATTCGCTTGAATTCCGGTGTAACCATATAAGGTACCACATGAGACAGGTCGTGGAATCTCTGAACGTACTCAGCAATCTTGGGACCATCCATCCTTAAATGCCAGAACTCAGTCTCCAACCTTTGTATCTCCGCACGAGAGCAATACTTCCTTCGCATTAACTCTTTTAACTCAGCCCAGGTCAACGCGTAAGCAGCGGCTTCACCAAGAGTTTGCACTTGTAAGTTCCACCAGGATAGGGCTCCGTCCAAAAATAGCCCACAAATGTAAGTCACTTGTTGGTCTGGAGCGCACTTGCTTATTCGAAGAACAGACTCCGTCTTTTCGGCCCATCTTACAAAAGCAACAGCACCTCCGGTGCCGTCGAAGTTTACGGGCTTGCAGTCTAGGAACTGCTTGTAAGTGCACCCATGTGGTGGATTGTTATTGCCGTTATTGTTCGAATTACTTCCGTTGGTTCCTCCTTGTGAGGCTGCATACTGCGCTATGGCGGCAGCAATGATTCCTTGAAGTTCTGCCTCGTTGGCAGGCATACGCGTCTGGCGTCTTGGAGGCATCTTCTAAAAGATGATTCACGTAGGTCAGGTCATAGTAAATAAAGTGTACGTATGTATTCAACAATATCCACACATAACATCTCATGTTATAAATAAATCAACCACATAACATCTCATGTTATAAATCAACCACAAAACATCTCATGTTATAGAACATAAACAATCAATAATCAACCCAACATATAATGAGAATACTGCGATTGCGTTGTCATAAATCAAGACCACAATGTAAGGTTTACAAGTTCATAACTGTATCATACATCATCAGTGACTAAGGGCCACATCGCCCTAGTCCAAACTATCTAGTCAGTGACAACAGCAACAAATATACAAATCATCAAAAGTCACAATCATCAAAAATGTGGTCTCCAAAAGCTGTGTAGTCTGCACAATCGTGGTCGTCTCACCAAAAGTCTACCTGCGTCGAATCAAAAAGGCCTAAGCTGATGGCGGTGGAGGAGGGGGAAAACGAGAAAAGAGTAAACGTCGCATATGAAGCCAGTCCTCCTCCATAGCGCGATGAGCGTGCAGTAAGTATGCTATCTGCTGCTCGGGAGTCCAAAAACGAGCGGCAGAATCAGGTGAAAGCGGACGAGGAGGGTGTGATACTGCAGGTGGGGTCTGGTATTGGCACGGGAGTCGCTGAGCTCTCTCTAGCTCCTGTATGCGACGGGTCAGCGCCTCCTGCTGTATCATGAAAGATGTGAGAACATCCTCCGTAGAATACCCCACGTGATATGGGTGATACGGATCCGTCGGTGGCATAATGGGGGCGTAGTCCAGAGGAACGGCTCACTAGATGGAGCGAAGGATGGTACAGTAAATGGTGCAACAGTGGGAGTAACAGTAGGATGAGAAATCTGGGGTGCAAACTGATTTCCTCCTGACACAAAAGGTGTATGACCAAACGGATGACGTGACGAACCCTCCCCAGGACGTGGTAGATGAATGTCCTGGAGATAAGTGATCTGAAGATCTGTGCGGTGAGCATCTGTGGTGTGTGGGGGAATCAAGGGAACATCAATGGGAGCTGACACAGGAGCTGAAACGGGGGCTACAGGTGGTGTAACTGGTATCACGAAAGGTGGGTAATCATCGTAATCAATCCACCCAATGCGGGTGTGAGCGTATCGTGGATCAATATGGGTCGCAAAAGGTGCACGGTCAAACATCACCAGCATAGGGTCAGGAAATGGTGCGACAACAGGATCCTCTAACAGAAGTGGAGCATCAACAGGAGCGTCAGCAACATGATCATCCACCAACGGTGGAACAACAACAGGATGATCGTCAACAGGTATGTCATCAGCCAAAGGAGCAACAGCAGGTGCATCGGCATGAACATGGTCATGCTCCAATGCGGGGTCAGGAGCAACGCCTGGCTCAGGGGCCACAGTAGGCTCCGGATCAACAAACTCCATCTCAAAATCAGCTGGATCAGCAAACATAGGGTCGACAGGGGCTACAGGATCCTCCAAGTGCTGGTCTAAGTGTACGAACTCAATGTCCTGGTCTGGATCAAAGCCAGGTGGAAAAATAGGATCTGAATCATCATCAACATCATGATCGAACTCAAACCTGTGCGCGGGAGCAGGTGCAGCGGATGACGCCATGTCCGGGTCGGCGTCGTGTGAGTGGTGCTGCACTCCCTGTGTGTGTGAAGGTACAGATGCCACAGACTCAAAGGAGTCTGGAACAGGTGAATGAACGGGAGCCTCCTCCGCAGGAGCATCAGCAAGAAGTAGGATATCACCGGCAGCAATATGGGCCTCGCCCTCAAATGGGTCCTCCTCAAATAGATCGACATCGTCGTCAGAGACAACGTCGAGGGGCATATCAACAACGGGATAAGCGGCAAGGGGCACAGGAGCAGGGATCACCGCGAGTGGCAAATCCCCAACAAGATGGCCATCAGCAGGCTCTGCTACGACATCAGGCAGCGCAAAGGGCTGGAAGTCGTCATCATCTGTGCTGGTAGTATCGGAAGTGTACACCTCGTGCTCCGATGAAACTATGTCGTCTGATACTATGGCCATGGGATCTGTAGTGTCCGACTCCCCAGTACCTGATGAAGGCATGACGTCTGTAACACAAACACACACATGCACAAATAATCAATCATATAATCAAATAAACATGTTAGTCACCAATAAGAAAACAAGAAATCATCCTAGTCTACCCTAGACTATCCTCTCAGTCTCCCCGACTGAACTTCCTAGTCTCTCAGACTACTCCCTCAGTCTCTCAGACTGATCCTCCTAGTCCCACTAGACTACTCCCTCAGCCTCTCAGACTGAGCCTCCTAGTCCCACTAGACTACTCCCTCAGCCTCTCAGACTGAACCATAACTTTTAAAAAGAATGCTCATACTTTTGTTTGTAAAAATATTTTGCACTCTGGATCTGGACGTAGTGTATGAATTGTAAAAATGTTTTCATGAGAGCCCTAGTGATCATAGTCTAGACTCGAGAAGGAATCCTAGTTCGCTATGATCAAAGCTCTGATACCAAGCTGTCACACCCTGGCTTTGCGGAAGCGTGGGTTTATTTGGTGTGACTTTTTAATACCATAGCTTAACCACAACAAAGCTATATGAAAATAAAACCATGAAGATCATCCGTTAATTTAAGTTTGAAAAGTAAATTACGATAACATTGTTTAAAGTTGACACATGCAACGAGTTACAACACCCATCAAAATAAAAACATTGTTCATACGACATAACCATAAAATAAACATGGTTTAAGACTTGCGACTCGTCCAGGTAAGAGTCACAATCCCTAAACGTGGATGACCTCATAACTCTTACGCAGCGTGAAAACGTAGCATACTTCGCCAGATCCCTAATTCCCTGAAATACATGTAAGTTGAAAAATCAACATAAAGTTGAGCGAGTTCATGTGTAAGTGAGTATGTAAAACCTTTGTAAGTATAAAATCCTTGGTATGTAGCAAATAAGGAAATAAAGAGATCACCAATGGTTTGCAAGGCCATTGATATGTGTGAAGTGCAGTAGGAAGACTCAAACCTAGCATATTTTTGCGTCGGGTACCAAGTCACCCCGAGGTCCGTTCTGTTGGGCCTGGGGCTGGGCTCGCTACACCCAGATAGATCTACCGCTAAAGACCCTCGGTCCTACAATGAGGATTAATGGCCTCCAGTTCCCGCCTACCCACTCACATGATCTAAGTAGTAACCCTCCTTACGCTAACCATACCATGTAAAAAGTATTCGTAATCATAGTAACATGTATTTCACCCCCGCAATTTAAAAACTGAAAACAGTTAAGAGAAAAGGGGGACATGAACTCACAGAAGTGCGTCTCGAAATAGTATCTCCCATTCAACCTGCTGCGTGACGACCTACACGTACTAACTTCTATTAGACGGACGGCCGTGCCTTGGCTTAAGGTTTAACGTTTTTGGGAAATAGTTAGGCAACTATTTCGTATTTACACTTCTTAATTATTTAATAATTATATTCCTTCCCAAGGATGGGGGTTTTAATACATGTGCGTTTTTGTAATACCAAAAAAAATATATTATTAAGTCTCACTTAATAAAATATATTTTATTCATTTGTCTAAAATATTCTATCCCCAAAATATACATATTTTTCCCAAAAATATTATATTTTATTCCATACGATTTCCAAAATAATACTTTTATCAAAATACGCATTTAAGAGTATTTTCTGAAAATACATAAGTTATGTTTTAAAGTTCGTGTGCTAAAAATAATACCGGTGTAACTTAAGTGTTTATTTGTGAGGGCGTTGGTAATAATCTGGAGTCGTTACTTTTTAGTGTATACGAGTTATATTATTTTTACCCTTAAAAATAATATATGTGTAGTTCACAAAATAATCATAAAATCACATAAGTGTTTTATTTACGAAAATCCACCTCCGAATACTTGGTTATTTTATAATAAAAATCATGGCGAAGTTTGTTTGGAAAACAAGTCAAAAATATATTCATAACACTTGTCACAAAAATATTTCTAAGTGTTACTTTCTGGAAAAATTTCGCCAGAGTTCCCCTGTAACTGGAGGTGGCCACGCTTTCTAGCGTATCATTTTCTTTTCAAAATTCAATCAATCAATTTCCAATCATCCACATACAATGTTCAATCATCAAACTAGTCAAAATAAGCATAAATCGCAAACACATGAACTTGTAAGTCGTGTAAAATTATGTAGTAACCTTCCAGCATTTTTAGTAGACCTTTCTATCTTTAAAAATGAATCGGTTTCTTGAAAAACTTTATTTTTAAAGAAGATGTAACTTTACAACTTCTACTCCAAAAATTACGAAATTATTCCTTTGTTAAATCTTTTGTCACACA
The DNA here is from genome assembly GCA_030545235.1 of Helianthus tuberosus. NCBI lineage: Eukaryota > Viridiplantae > Streptophyta > Magnoliopsida > Asterales > Asteraceae > Helianthus > Helianthus tuberosus. The sequence goes on along the minus strand of CM060376.1, from coordinate 2,966,147 downwards.
AGTGTTTACACACTTGTTTGTTCACAAAAACACCTTTAGTTTATGAAAGATTCGGCTTTAAAATAAGACTTGTATCTTACACTTGGTTCTTCGAAAATACCACTTGTAGATCTTTAGATCTACTAGTTTAAAACTCTATTTTACAAGAAAAATCACTTTTACACAAGTTCATGTTTTGTTAGTGGAAGAGTTCATCATCTTGTAACTTTCACACTTAACAAACTACTAGTTCATGTTCCATGAACATGATCTAGCATGGTTAGATGACGATCCATTCCCCTTCTAGCAACCAACCACATAAAATAACCATAACTAAACAAGATTCACAAGTTTTACACCATTATTTTCTCTTTAACCAACTAGTTTATCATTCTTGCAAGACTTTAAGTTTTGTTTTCGCATGTTCTTGAGTTTTAACCGTTAAACTTCTTATTAACCACTTTGAACATGAACAAGGAAGTGTTTAGAAGCACTTACAACTAGCTCAAGGCTAGGGAAGAATCAAAGCGAAAACTAGGTGGATAAGAGCGATGTAGAGAGGTCCTTGAGATTCTGAAAGCACCGGATCTCCTTGTATGAACTCTAGCACACTTGTATGTATGTGGAATGTCTTGATCGAAACTCGAAGGTGGTGATGGTGGCTCTAGTGTTCTCGGCCGAACACTATGGAGAGAAGAGGGAGAGAGCAATTTTTTTTTAAGTGTTTGATGTAAATGAAGTTCTTTGTCCCATAAGCTTATTTATAAACCATCTTTTACCATTAACCCTTAGGTAATGTGTTCCCATGATATTAAGCAAACTTGATTAAAATAATCAAAAATTTGTGGTGTGTGTCCCACATGGGGACCAATCGGATCATGGGGGGGTTATATGGTTAGATTTCAACCATATAGTTAGTAACTAGTTTGTTTAGTTAGGAATTAAAATTAGTTACTAGTGTGTTATGTATTATAACGGGTGTTAGGGGGTTCGGGGACCCTAACTAGCTCAGAAAAGGAAAAACAATGTCATTGACAATATTTTTATGTTCCGGGTAAAGTCCGGTTGTTCGGTTGGATATTGATCCGTTAAAGTGATAAATAAACATTTAAAGTGTCTTTAATATTATTTTTAGTGACACAATGAATTCCTGACACTTTGGAAAGTGTCTAGTATTATTTTCCCATGCTTTTGCACTTTACTAGTTAACTTAAATGCTGAATTTTGTAATAAAGTGCAGGATTTTGTAGTAAAAGCATGTTTTAGGCACATCCGGTCACTATAACTATCACCTAGTGACGCAGTTTAACAATCCTCACCTCCCTACACTCCCTACTAGTGTAGTAAACTATTCCTGGCTCATACTGGCCTTAGAGACTGTATCTGTCTAGTGCTGGCAATGTCAGCATGTTTACTGGGTTATCCGTATAGTGTGCTCACTGTGCTTTTGTGCATCAAGTTTGTCACTATAGTTCTGTGTAAATAATGGAGTGACAGTAATAAGGTAGGATGCATGTATATGTATGTATCAGAAATCAAGAAGCAGTTCAACCACAATTGTAAGTAAGCACAGTAATTAAGCATTAATTAAATATTAATTAAATCGTACGGATACCTGGTTTGGTGAGGGTTGTCACAACATAAAGACATAATAAACTACTGCTGCATCCTTCCACTGATGTGAACCCAGCAGTACTTGTCTGGATCAGCAGAGCTTGATTCAAGGCAGTAGATTGAACAGCAGTGCTTTAGTCTTCATCAGGTTTTTACTTGATCAGCAGTTTGTAGGTCAGCAGTTTGAACGAACAGTAGATAGGAGGTCAGCAGATGTTGAAACCACTTTCAAGGGGAGAGACTTGTATGCAACATCTGCTTATTCTGGATCCACAGCGCTGATCCAGTTTTGGCTTTAATTATCTGTTCCTTTGGTAGGGTTCAATCCCAACAAGTTTTCTTAATGATCCGTGTTGAACAGGTTAATGGAATTGAATGAGAAGGAGTTTACTTTAATCCGTCTTGAATAGATTGGATAGTTGGAACAAGAATGATAGGATTGTTATGTTGATGATCCGTGTAAACGGTTTGTGATAGAATGAGTTGGAAAGAATGAACTAGTCATGTACGGTACAAGATTTAAATAGTGATTATTAGATCACCAAGTTTATTAATGCGTTAGTTGATATACGAATATTATGCTAATGTATTTTGTTGTAATGGTTGTAGGTAAAACTCAAGCTTAAATGTTAGTGACTCGCTCGGGAACGAACACACCTTGAACGCCCTTGTTGCGCTTCCGCAATTTTTGAAGAATCTTTAATGGTTAAATGTTTTTGTTAAAGTTAGACTATCTTGGGTGTTTTCGAACCCTAAACTTGGTGTTGTAAATGTTTTAATCACTTTATACTTGAAGTTGTAGGTCTTTTGTCAAATACTAGTTATAATGGTCGTTTTGAAAGTTTCCAAAGTGCTATAAGTATTGCTATGTCTTTTTAAAATGTGTCGTCGGTTAATGTTGAATGTTTTTAAACAGGAAATTGTTTATATTACGAACGGGTCATGCCTGAATTTTGTTAACTAATTGAATGACAATATGTAGGATCGTTTTGAGACCCGAACGAGTCGATCAGAAGAGTTTTACTCAGAATGAAAGGCGGAAACAGACATTATGAGGTCAATTCAGCTAGATTATCACTTAAAACTGTCGTATTATTGATTATCCAACGTTTTACAGTGAGACGACACTTCGGCAGCACTTCGTGGCTCAAACCGGAATGAATGAATAATGATTTCGCTTGGACAAGTATATATAGTCGACCTGATTTCGCTTGAGAATGGCAGGATGTCAGTTCAAGCGAAATCACAACATATGATTTCGCTTGAGACTGTACAATCCTATTTCAAGCAAAATCATCTCCTTCAAGCGAAATCACCTTAATCAAACCCTAAAATCTCATATTTTCTCGTACATCGCACCCTGATCTATCATTCTATGTACAAGACTCGATACAAGACGAAGTCAACAGACGCATGCACTAACACAATATAACCTTTTGGATTATGAAGAAACGGGCGTTTCAAGTTGGTATCAGAGCCTAGGTTTGAGAGATTTGAGTGCCAAGTGCTTAAACTCAAACCGAAAGCTCGTGCGAAGTGTGTGTTCGTTCCGAGGCGCTATGCAAGTAAGTAAATCGTAAATTTTGATTATGTTATAGTTAGTAATAAGAAGGGATTTATGGGTTAATTGTATGTAAACCGTGTTTTAAGGTAGATGATGGTAATAAACGGGACCGTATTTAAATTACGGACTTGTAGGAAAAAGAATCGAGTAAAACGGACTAATAGAACTATAGATATGAGGTTTTTAAGGTTAGGAAATTAGAAAAGTTGGTGCTGGGCGAATACAGCAACACAGAACTGAACCTGCTGTTAAAAATAGGGCGTCGCGTCGCGCGACACCCAACTAGATTCACTGTCGCGTCAAGCGACCTCTGTCGCGGCCTGCGACAGAATAGGTGTTGGATTGTCGCGGACCGCGAGGGCCCCAATTCCAGGAATTTTCATTTTATTTTGCTGAATTTGATTATGGAACTTGTTTTAACCAATTTTAAAGACCCTATAATCAATATTAAGGACTTTTTTTAGAAAAATGAGGAAATTATATACTAAGGAAGAAAGGGTAAATTGTTAAAATCAAGGATTATGATCTAAACGATACAACATGATCGTCAATGACGATAATGTACAAAGTATGAGTCACAAATGGAATGTAGTATGATAATACGAGTTGTATGTGACGAAAAGAGGTATGAAAGGAACTCTAATGAATAGAATGAATGTTTTATGTAGATGACGGACACAGGGAATGTAAATGATGTTGAGGTAGCATGACAAGAAGCATTTGATAGTAAGATGATGGAAGCGGTAGAAAAGGTTATACATGCTAACCTTCCTAAGTTAGCTCAAGAAGTCAAAAGCCGTGTCTTAGGGGTTGTAGATGCAAATGAAAAATCTTAACTTAAAAGATATGTTCTAGCCATTTAAAAATAGACAATCAAACAAGATAGACCAATTTGTGAAAAGTTGGAAAGATAAGTTTTAAAAATAAACTTAAAACATAAACACACACACATGAGTGTGTGTGTCGACTAGAACCAGAGAAAGAAAGGGGGAAACCCTTTTCCATCACAAAATCTAGAAATTGAAAAGGAAATCATGGCTGGAATTTATGCATGAGCACTTATAATCGATCATCTAAGCTTATCTAACTAAAGGTAAGTCACAATTCTTGATTTGGTTGAATATGATGTGACGAGAATGTATAAAATTGGTAAATTCCTTAAGTGTCTAAGTAGTATAGTGTAAATTGATGAAAAAACCAAGATTTGAAGCAATTATGAATGTTAATTTGAATGAAATCGAGGTGTTAATATGTTTTGATAAAAGTCTCCATGAATCATAAAATGGGTTTTATATGTGTGATAATAAAATAGGAGATTTTGGTTAAAATTGTGATGTTATCAAGTCGATTAGGATGTGGGATGAATGAATATGTTAACATTAATGGTTGTGATGATTCAAGTAATTAGAAAAATTTGATGTATAGGGGAAAACGGTGTGAAATAACATGAAAAACAATAAGTTCTCAATAACCATGAATGTTGCACTCTAAGTGCTCGATGAAATGCATTAGACAATGATTATGTGAATTAGTGATAATTCTTAGTGATATCCATGTTTAGAATATGAGAAATAGTTGTATGCGATAAGATGAATTCATAAGAACTAAAGAACAAATGTGTTATGTGTAGGCGTGAAGGAAGAAGGTCCGAGTAGCAAGAAGTTCCAAGGCCCACAAGACCGAGGTACGGTACTTGTACGATTAAAGTTTTATTTGTAGTAATGCTTATTGTTGTATCTTGTGGAAATCGTAACACTTGAAGAATGGTAATGTCATTGACCCGTTACGAATAGGTCAAACAAATTAGAATGTTATGTTGAAAGAATGTGTAAGGACTTTCAAAAATGTCCCAAAATGACCCGTAAGTAAAAACCCAGACCCCTGAAACTCTACTGTGCATGAAAAACCAAGAAAACAAAATTTATGAGTTTCAGGCGGGCCTCGTAAAGGTAAGCTTAACCTTACGCGGGCTGCGTCAACCCTAAGTTTGACCGGATAAGCGTTCAGATCCACGTGTCACCCACGTGGCATACCTACTGATGACACGCTAGCCCTAATCTACGACTAGACCTCCTCGCGGGCCGCGTAAGGGTCAAGCCAAGGTTCACGCGGGCCGCGTGAACCCCAAATTTCAGCTATAAATAGCTTGTCGCATGGCTTGTTCTCTGGTGTCGAAAATCAATCACAAAAACGAAAGTATACTGTCCAAAAGTCGAATTCACTTTCAAAATTAGCAAAGTGCTGCTACGATACTGGGTATTAACTCGATCGCTGCTACGATTCAATGTCCGATCGATTGAAAACTATCCAATGGATGTTTAAGTGCTGCCCACATTAGGGACATACTTTGTCATTAGTCGTGAATTCGACGGATGTTTAAGTATAGAACTTTGTCATTCGTTGTGAGGGTTTTAATCTCGTGAGTTATCGTAAATGCTGTATTAGTTACTGACCTAGTTCGTGTGCATTGTTATTTAGTTTAGGTTACAAGGCTAATCAGTAGGCTAAACTCTGCCCGTATAAATCTGCAATGTGAGTCATTCTCTTTTATCAAAAGTATTTTACAATACTCCATTATTTTTCAAAAGTTATAATTACAGGGATTAAGTCATGGTTATCTTGAGTCACTGGCTAGTGGGGTATTGTGCACATTACTAATTTCTCACGGGTTAGGCTAATAAATCCTAACAGTGATAATCATCACTACTTGGGGAAAGACCCAATAGTGATATGACCATCGTCACCAGGTGACACGACGCCAGATAAAAATAAGATAGAAGCCATTGTAATCGCTCTTATGCTGTAATTAATAACTAATGTGTCGTTTTACATACTTGAATGACTCGCCAGCATTTCCCCGCTGATAAAATATTTTTAAAACATGTTTCAGGCAACCTGCTGTGAATCAAGGAAAACGTGCTACGGAGCACTAACAAGCTTGAAGAGGTGGCTCAGTTAAAATGAATAAACATGTTTTATAAATCAGGGAATTTATTTATGAAATTCCTCTATTGTAAATTACGGGGTTTATCCCGAATTATGAAATAAAATAAGCGGGCATTTCAAGTTTTAAAAGATCCTGTTAAATCTTCCGCTGTCGCATCAATTAATAAATACCACGGGTTCCTGTCTCGCGGTTCCTGACCGGGTCAAACCGGGGCTGGGGCCGTGACAGGAAAAGGTGGTATCAGAGCCACTGATTTAAGCCTATTAAGTATTTAAAATACTTAATTTTCCTGATTATCGTCTTGTGATTATATGTTTTAACTGACTATTTATTAGTTACGGTATGGGTAAGCAAAGAGTCTCGAATATCTATCTTAAATTAGATAGTTCACTGAAAGATAAGGGAACTTCATCCGAATCAAATTCCTCAAGATACTCAGCAGATACTGAGGAGGGAATATTTGTTCGTAAAGCTCAGTATGAGAAACCACTTACCCCTAATAAAAGAAGTTTGATTATTAGAAAAAGTCAAGAGAAAATGAGGAAATTACAACCAAAAGAAGGAATAATTAATAAGGAAGCCAGGAAATAAGCAATAAACCACCATGGGAAGATGAGTTAGATGAACAATGGGCAAATCTCTATATGTTAGCCACTATAGCAGTAAATGCTAACTTATAGTTTAAATCGCCAAACCAGTACTAGCACCTATGTCACCTACCAGCCCGAAACTTTAATATTTTAGTTGTACTAAAAATAAATATTTTGTTTCAATAAAATGGTTTGTTAAATATTTGTAAATTTTCTGCTTTCCATTCTGTGATTCTGTGAAAATTTAATTTACAAAATTTTAAACTAAAATTTTTGTGTATTTCTTCATAAATGCTAAACAACATGAATGAATTGTTTGAAGCCCTTGAGAATATCAATCTCTATCCTGTTAATGTGGAAGTTTCCAGAGACTTTACTGGTTACTTGGCCGATGTTGAGGAACCTATGGAATTCCAAGCTCCACCACCGGAGAAATCAAAGCCAAAGAAAAGAAGAAGATTTGTGGGTTGGAGGCGTGTGCGCAGAAGAAAACCAGCAACTAGGAAAGTTCCCAAGATAGAAAATCCCATGGATAAAGGAAAAGGGATCGAAATGGGGGAAAGTTTTAGGCAAGTAAGAATAGAAATTGGGGAAAGTTCTAAGCAAGCCAAGGAATTGCCACTGCAGGAGGAACTAGATCGCATACTGGCAAATTGTGATATCCTTAGGCCTATCAATGAAAACCTCTTCCCTTATCCTGCTGAAACCCAACTTCCAGTAAACTTGGAACCGGCCATCCCAGATCCTCTGATCCACACTCAACCTCTAGGAGAAATGGACGAATGGTGGACCAACGACTGGCAGTTTCAAAACCTCCTAAATAATCCTTATACCTTTTTCCCTCAGTTCGACCCAGAACCTGCACCAAACCCACCAATGAGTAATGAAAACTTAGCTGAACTCCGCCATTTTGGCGAGGAGCTGATAGATGCAGGGAATAGGATCCGGGAGGTGGGAGAACAAATCTCCTGGAAGTACGACGAAAGGGAACGTCGCTTCTGAGGTGCCAGCTGACGGGAGATAGTGCGATTGTGAAGCTGTGATTGTATAATAACAATAGTAATAAAAATATAACTCTGTAAAATAACCTAAAAATAAAACTTTTATAAGATAACGGTGTGTATGGATGCATAATATAATATATAGAATATCGAAAGTCGAAAAATCGACAATTTTGGCTATAATTGTTTACGTGATTATGTGCAATTATTTTGTTATATTTGGTTTTTAATTATTTTATACTAACCACTTATATAAATTAATTACCAGATGGCAAACGCTGGTAATGAACAAGTTAACGAGAGTAACCAATCTGAGCAAAATCATGAGGATCAATTTCTAAATAGGCAAGATATTGAAAATATCGTTGCTCAGGGAATAGCCAATGCTATTCCAGCAATTCTTGTTGCTGCCCGAAATCCAATTGAACCTCAACAAATTATTCCTAGCAAACGTACACACGGTGACAATTTCAGTAATAGTGTAAATGGAGGCGGCAACCATACTAATAACAACAACAATGGAATGCAAGCCCCACTCCTTAAGAAAATGAAAGCTGCAACGCCTGGTTGCACTTATAAGGAATTTCTTGCCTGTAAACCGGCTGAATTTGCAGGCAACGAAGGGGCGACTGCTACACTGCGTTGGTTAGAGAAAACCGAAGCAGTAATTATGATAAGTAAATGTGTCGAGGAAGACAAGGTCATGTATGCATCACATCTTTTTAAAGAAGGGGCGCTAGAATGGTGGAATACGGTACTTCAAGCCAAAGGAAGAAATATGGCCTATGCCATGAGTTGGGAAGAATTTAAGCAGCTAGTGGAAAGAAAATTTTGTCCCAAATATGAAAAAGAACAAATGGCGAATAAGTTCCTGAACCACCGGATGGTGAATGTGGACTGTCGAGGGTATACTTCGACATTCTTCGAATATGCGAGAGTGATACCAACCCTGGCTTCGCCAGAACCGGTACTTATTTCCCGTTATATTTGGGGATTGATTGGCGAAATCCATGATATCATCAAGGCTGCGAGACCTCGCACTATTGACGATGCAGTGGAATTAGCTAACACCCTAACGGACGGACTGGTACGCACAAGAGAAGAAACTCGAAAAAATGATGTAGCCCAAAAGATTACCCAAGGATTCTGTATGGGTAACCGTAGTAATTTCAAGAGAAAAGGAACCAGGCAATCTTCCACTGTTCCATTTTGCAATGCTTGTAAAAGGAAGCATTTTGGAAGATGCAAAGGATATTGCAATTTCTGCAAAATCCCGGGGCACCAAGAAGAAGATTGCAGGAAAAAGAAAACAACAATCTGTTACAACTGTGGAGAAGCTGGACACTTCAGGCCAGACTGCCCAAAACTGGTCAAACCAGCCGATAACAAAGCCAAACCTGCAGAAGGAGCTACCAAGAAGAACGTAAGAGCCTTCCAGTTGACTACTCAGGAAGCAGAACTAATTCCTGACGTAATAGCTGGTACGTTCCTAGTTCACGACGTTTATGCAAAAGTATTATTTGACTCTGGTGCAAACCAAAGTTTTATAAATACTTCATTCTGCCAAGCTCTTAATTTACCTTTAACCAACCTTAGGCAGATTTTTACAGTCGAAACGGCAGATGGGAATTCTGTTAAAATAAATAAGGTTGTGCGAAAAGGAAAGATAGAACTTTTAGGTCATAAATTTTCGGCAAACCTGTTACCTATGAATTTAGCCGGATTTGATGTTGTGTTAGGAATGGATTGGCTAGTAGCCAATCATGCTCGAATTCTTTGTGATAAGAATTCCATAGAAATTCATACACCCTCAGGGGAATTAGTGGTGATTACAGGAGATAAGCCACTGTTGGGATTGAACCCTACCAGAGGAACAGATAATGTAAAGCCAAAACCGGTTCATAACGGTGGATTCACAATAAGCAGCTGTTTACACTAAGTCTTTCCCCTTGAAAGTGATTACAACAGCTGATGGTCTTATATCCACTGCCCGGATACAACTGCTACTTTGCATAACTACTGATGAAGCCTAGAAGACTGCTGGAAACTAAGCACTACTGGTACAAACTGCTGATGATAAAGCACTGCCCAGTCAAGGACTGATCAACCTTGAGGAAAACACTGATGAATAGAGAGAGCAGTAGTTCAGTATATCATCTGTCTTATGTATTGTCAGTTGTTAGGTTTAGCAGTGTTTGTATAAGAACAGTAGACAGGTTGTTAGGCTGTTAGACGTCGCTTTCATGGTGACGTCAGCTGAGATGCCTTAGCGGTTTGGTTTGTCTATAAATGGAACAGTACCCTGTACTGTTACATTTGATTCGTCTTGAGTGAGTTCTTCTCCTCAATTCAATCCTTTCATCTTGAGCAATCCAACCTTGAGGTATCAGGCTGAGGGGGAGCTTAGTTTGTAAGCATGCTTTGTAATCTTTTGATTGACTTTGTAATCTTTCGACTAATGCAAATCATGTGTTTATCAAACTATTTTCTACTTTGATTGTGTTTACAAAGTTTGTTGTTCATTTCCGTTGCACTTTACATGTTTTCATATTCATTGATTATTCAATCTACACAAACAAGCACAATCATGAGAGCCTCCGATCCTAACAATTGGTATCAGAGCTTGGACAGTCAAAATTCGATCTAACAATCAATTTGACATAACAGTTCAGCTCATAATTCATTGATACTGAGGTTGGGTGCATTTTGTTGAAAAACAGAGTACCGAGTAAATCATGTCCAAAGTGGTTATTCAAAAACTCTGTAAATCAACCAAGATGTCATATGACACACAAATCTCACACAACAAGTGATTTCATGCACAAGACACTCATGGTTTCTAGATCTGAAAACATATCTGTTAAACTGTGGGATTATTTCTTATTTTCAAAATTGATTTCAACTGTTGTTATGAAAATTGTGATGTCACCTTATTAAATGCTAGAGTATGAACCTCAGATTAACAAAACCTATGTTCATAAAAACATTGGTGTTTTGCTAACATAAAAAAGAGGGAAAATTAAAACTTTAGTCATTCAGATCTTATGTGTTGAAAACAGGTTGAGATCCTCAAAAGGACAAAATCAACTATGTTAAAATACATTAAGAAAATCAGGAGTAAAAAATGTCCAGATCATAGGTAATGAGAAGGTTGGCATAAGCATGTGTAGAAATGACCAAATTTCTCAAAACTTTACTGCAAAATGATCTAGGAACAAGTATTCCTTCAATAAATGCCTCCCAGTAAGTATTTCATTACTTATGAATGGGAAGGATAAATAGGGAAGAAGAAAACTGACAAAAACTCAGAAGTGTGTTTATCTCAAAACTTTTGAAGTCAGAAGAAAAGAGTATAAACGTAAAACACTTAAGAGTCAAAGTTTGGGGTAATAATGGTCATTAAGCAATTGCTTGTGCTCATTGGTTCAGGAAAATTCAGGTGAAAATAGTACTCTCTGTGTTTGAGCTTACAAGAGGACTAGACAAATCTTAAAAATCATCACATGGTAACAAGATCTATAACAGGATCCTCAAAACTCATGTATCCATGTGTCCTCATGTTGGTAATCAACTGACAAGAAAATGGTACCAAACAGTGGTCAAAATGTATTCAAAATTTCCAACCACTGATGTCAAACCACTGACCATTTTCATAAACTTGAGAATGATATGATTACGTATTTTTATTAAAAATATACCAGATCCTTTTGATGTTGTTCTCTGAAAAGCCTTTAACCATTTTTAAAAAAAAAAGGTTTTTCTCGAATAACCAGGATATATTGTTCATTTTTTTGGAATAATATATTTTGAACTTTTGCTTGTTTTTGTTGGCAATAGTTTCAGTTCCTGCCAGGATATAGTACCTTATTTTTGTTGGTATTATTGTCCTCATAAATGGGTCAAAAGGAAATGGTACGTATGTCAAGATCATATCATACTCAGGTTTGTTTTTAAACATTTATCAAAGGTTGATTGCTAAACTGTGCTTAAATTACTGGGGCACTCATGTTTTAACTGGATATTAAACGAAAATGAGTTGCCTTAGCAAAAAGTTCTCATCATCTGGGGTACTAAACCACTGTCCTTCAAAATCGACATGTGGCAAAAACCTTGAATGAAAATTCTCAAAACAGTTGCTGAAATACTTGTCCTTCAAATCTGTATCATTTACCCTAATCACTGTTTTGTTCAAACATCTGATCACTAAATACTATCCACTGCTAAAAGTCAACCATTGACTCTTCATTTTGCTTGGCAAGCACTGATGCTCAAAATCAGTGTCTTATCCACTGATAGTAAAAATCTTCCACTATTATCACTTTATTACCGTTGTAACTGCTGATGTTTGGTACATCAGTGGTTTTCAAAACAACTGTCCTCTGCTATTCATCCATTTCATCAGAGTTTGACACGTGGTCAGTTTTTAGCCTTCAGATCAAAATAACCACTGCCACATCAGCGATCACTTTTTCCCTAAATAAAACCCTGATCAAAACCCCCAAACAGGGTTTTACACTGTCGAATTGAATTCCAAAAGTTCTCTTCTCAAAGCAGTTTCCAACCTTTCTTCCCAAATCACTCTCCGATTCTTCTTCATCAAAATGACGAAGTCAAAATCAAAAACAAAATCTAAACCAAAATCACCATCATCTTCAAAAGAGGTCGCTCAAACGGCCGAAGAAACCATTGAAATCCCATACAAATCACCGCACAACTACTTGGGTCTCCTCACAAAACCCTCAAACAACCGCACCTTCGATTCCGTCATCGACACACTATCTGAATCAAAGTACAAAACTTTGTTGACATCAGATGCTCCCATTTACCTGCAAACCCAGAGAGAGTTCTGGAAAAATGCTACTCTTGAGAAACAAGACGATAAAGTAGTAGCCATCAACTCCTCGATACAGGGTAAAGCGATCCAAATCACTCCACAAACAATCTCAGAAGTCTTTAAACTCGATGATCAGAAAGGTAAAACTTCTTTTGACAAAACCGAGTTGAAAACTGACTTTTTGAAAAGAGGGTATGCAGAACAATCAAAGGTAGATACCTTACAAAAAGGTTATTTTCCGTCTGCACCCAGATTTCTATTTCACACACTTTTGTCATGTGTTTCAAATAAAACAACAGCGTTTAACGAAATACCATTGAAGATTCAATGCCTGGGCTATGCTATTTTAAATAATAAAGATTACAACTATTCCCAGGAAATCTTCAATGACTTGGTAAAGAATGTTGATAGCAAAACATTTTTACTCTTTCCAAGGTTTCTAAGTTACTATTTTAAACAAAAATTTGAAAAAGAAAATGAAAATGTGCCAAAACAAGGTGTTTATTTTCAAATAAAAAGTTTAACACCTGAAACATTCACTACAATGTTGGCACCAATAACAACAAAAGCAGAGGTGTCCGAGAAGAATTTAGCAGTTACTACTACTCCTCAGACATCTGCTGCTGAGCCCACTGCTCCAGGTGATCATAGCAGCACTACCACTGCTTTGAAACCCACACCTGCCACTACCAAAAAGACCAAAAAGAAAACATCCAGAAAGCCCCCCAAACCCAAAACAAAGGCAACTCTGGAAGATGAGATCCCAGAGCTAATGCCTGTGACAACACAAATGTCACCACAAACCACTGCTGCTACTTCCTCACAGCAGTTGGTAGAAAGATCTCCACCATTGCCTAAAACTCCTCCTGCATCCTCACAAAAGGATCAGGTTGTACGCACAGGGACCCCACAATATGAAGCTCTGGATTCAATCGGATCCATCTTCCTCAGTCCTGATCCCAAGGATATGTCTCTTTCAACTCCCATACCCTCACCAACAATATTACCACAATCCATGCTACCTTTGTTGGATGCAATTGATTTGAACCAGGCACTAAACAGTCCTTCTCAATCACCCATCAATGAGAACATACCTCAACAAATGACTGGGTCTGATGTATCAATCTTTGCTAACCCACCAACACAACCTGAGGAGGTTACACCCCTTGAGTTACAAGTAACTCTTGATGGTATTCCAAGTGAAGCAGCCACTACAACTGTTGAACCCACTGGTTTACAGTTGGACAGTGGTTACAATAATAAGACTTCCTTGGCGGCAATTCCTTACATAGCACCTCTGCCAACCACCAGTGGATTTATTTATCCTACTGGCAACATCAAAAGGTTGTCAAGTGTTGAGGGAAAAAGACCCCAGTACCAAGAAAAAGGGGCATCAGTGGTTAGTGTTTGGAGTACACTCCCTACCTCAACCACTGATAAAACCACTGATAGTGGGAAATCAGATGATCCCATTAAATTGGGTGATGATTTAAAATATCAGGATTTGATGGAACGAATTGAAAAGTTGGATACATCTGTTGCAGATCTTAAAAATATGCTACAGCAGGTGTTGAAAACACAAAAGATGCAATCCACTGTTGTTCCACCTCAAGCACCTGCTCCACCACAAGCATCTGCTACAAATGAGCTCTGGAACCTTTTCCAACCTTTTCTCCAACATCAAAAAGAACTGGCTGATCAGCAACATGAACTTCATGTCCAAAAGCTGAGAAACATTATGGAGTCTAGGTACAAGAACACTCAAGCAGATATTAAGGCAATCAAGGCCCATTTATTGGAAACCACTGGCACTGCTCCTCCAACAGTACTTTTCATTGATCAACTCCCAGAAGATAATGCCAAAAAGGGGGAGAAAATTCAGGAGTGGAAGAAGAAGGGAATAGATGATGGTCTTTACATTGAACCTGAAAGGGATGCTATGACCAGAAAAATTCTTGTGCCAGATGGTAGTAAAAAGGTTGATGCAACTCAAGAAGCACTTGATGAAGGAGTAGCAAGTGTAAAGAGGGATAGATTGGCAAAGGATATTTCAAGGTGGAATGAGGAGAAAAGAGCTTTCATGGAGCTGTATGAGCAGGGTTGCTCTGGGTCAAAGGATACTAAAAATCCTAAGACAAAAAGAAAACCTAAGTCCATCCCATCCAGAATTCCAAAGCATATTCCAAAACCACCATCCAAAAGCCATCAGCATCAAACCTCCACCCAAATAGCTGTTGTAACTCCTGTTGTATCAACTACTGCTGGTACTTCAGTGGTTTCAACATTTGTTCTTACTTCAACACACACCACTTCAACACACACCACAACCACTACTTTACCACCACCACTTTCACCTGCTGACAAAAAGCAGAAGACAACAGATGTTATAACATCTGTTGTAATGACAACAGTGGTTGAAACACCAGTTGTTTCAACAGCTGTTAGTCAATCACAAACCACTGCCACTAAATCTACCACCACTGCTTCACCTAAAACATCATCAGTCCCTCCTCAACCAAAAAGGAGAAGGCTAATTCTAAAAGATGATGACACATCTCCACCACCAACATCTTCAAAATCCCTGTCACTTGTCACAATTCCAAAACCCATACCTCTCTCTTCAGCTCAAATTTTAAAGCCATTACCTCCTGCTGGTGTCTCATTTCCTCTGGAACTCATTGCAGTTAGGGAAGAAATCAAATCTTTCTACTATGAGGATGACCCAGTTAAAAGGAGTTTGCCATCAGTTGCAGGATATCCCAGGCCTAACAATATCGAAGAATACTTGAAACTCAAGGCCAAGTAAGCAGAGGATATCGCAATCAAAAACACAAAAGGGAAATCTGATAGAGAATTTCAGCAAAGCTATCAGTTTTTACTTACACAGGTCAGTGCAATGGAGCAATTTGCCAAAAATATATGTCAACAACTCTCAGAAAGGGCAGATGAGTCCTTGAGAAATGACTACATTGAGAACATCATGACCTACAAGAAATACAAGGGGGAGAAACACATGTACAAAAACTGGACCATTGCTGAGCTTGAAAAAGAAGCAGCCAGGATTCAAGACATGATCAAGAATAAGGTCAAGCAGACTCCTCCTGAAAAATTCAAACAATTTGAAGCTGATAAGATCTTACAGTTGAGGAGAATGAAAGAGGAGCTGATTGCAGCTGACTATGGGTCAAAGAACTCAGTGACAAAGTGGGGAGAAGATAGGGTCAGGGCTACCTACAAAAGCTTAGAGGAACTTAGAAAGAAAGATCCAAAAGTTCCACAAAAGCCTAACTACTCCAAAGCAGAGGTCTCAAAAAGACCACCAAAGCTGCAAGTCAAAAGAACCACTGCTCCAACTGGTGCTGCCATCTACAAAAGAAGGAGTAAAAACCAGTCAGGTGTTGAAACAATTCAAGATCTAAAAGCTGGAAATGCTGTTGTAAAAGCAGGCATTAAATTAATGATAAAAGAATATCTTAAATTGGAACAATCTGCAAGTACTGCTCAGCCAGTCATGAATAGGCCAGCCTCACCCAATGCCTCTGCAAATAAACATCTCCCAAGAAACCCACCAGGCTAAAAAATACAAAAGTGAGAAACTGACAAACAGACCTACGTATTGACTTTGCTCAGGTCTGGTGGAGAAGTGAAGAAAATATCAAGGGAACAAGCTCTTGGCCTGAGTCTTGAAGATTTGCAGGATCTCCTTGATCTTCCACTTAGCAGGGATGATGAAGACACAGATGCCCTAGACTTTGAACTACAATTTAAAGGTCAGATAAGGGAACTGCTGATGAGGCAATAAACACTCCACAATAATGAAGAGTTTTGGCATTATCTGTTCCAGGGGGAGATTGTTGGGATTGAACCCTACCAGAGGAACAGATAATGTAAAGCCAAAACCGGTTCATAACGGTGGATTCACAATAAGCAGCTGTTTACACTAAGTCTTTCCCCTTGAAAGTGATTACAACAGCTGATGGTCTTATATCCACTGCCCGGATACAACTGCTGCTCTGCATAACTACTGATGAAGCCTAGAAGACTGCTGGAAACTAAGAACTGCTTGTACAAACTGCTGATGATAAAGCACTGCCCAGTCAAGGACTGATCAACCTTGAGGAAAGCACTGATGAATAGAGAGAGCAGTAGTTCAGTATATCATCTGTCTTATGTATTGTCAGTTGTTAGGTTTAGCAGTGTTTGTATAAGAACAGTAGATACAGGTTGTTAGGCTGTTAGACGTCGCTTTCATGGTGACGTCAGCTGAGATGCCTCAGCGGTTTGGTTTGTCTATAAATGGAACAGTACCCTGTACTGTTACATTTGATTCGTCTTGAGTGAGTTCTTCTCCTCAATTCAATCCTTTCATCTTGAGCAATCCAACCTTGAGGTATCAGGCTGAGGGGGAGCTTAGTTTGTAAGCATGCTTTGTAATCTTTTGATTGACTTTGTAATCTTTCGACTAATGCAAATCATGTGTTTATCAAACTATTTTCTACTTTGATTGTGTTTACAAAGTTTGTTGTTCATTTCCGCTGCACTTTACATGTTTTCATATTCATTGATTATTCAATCTACACAAACAAGCACAATCATGAGAGCCTCCGATCCTAACAGCCACGAAAGCCAATGAAATTCATTTCAGTAATGAAATTAGCCAGTTATTCAAGAAAACAAGAAATGGTGTATATGATTTCAGTAATCATTAACACTAAGAGTAAGGAACTTCAGGAAATTCCAGTAGTATCAGAATACCCAGATGTATTCCCAGAAGAACTACCTGGATTACCACCTGATAGGGAAGTAGAATTTAGAATTCATCTAATTCCTTGAACTACACCGATAGCCAAGGCACCTTATCGGTTAGCACCCACCGAAATGCTAGAATTGAAAAAGCAGATAGATGAATTGCTAAGCAAAGGATTTATACAACCTAGTTCATCCCCGTGGGGAGCACCAGTGTTGTTTGTAAAGAAGAAAGATGGTTCGATGCGAATGTGTATCGATTATAGAGAATTGAATAAGGTTACAATTAAGAATCGATACCCATTACCTAGGATTGATGATCTTTTCGATCAACTTCAAGGAGCTAGATATTTTTCTAAAATAGACTTACGCTCCGGATACCATCAATTGAAAGTACAAGAAGAAGACATACCTAAAACTGCTTTCAGAACTAGGTATGGTCACTACGAGTTTACAGTCATGCCCTTTGGGTTAACAAATGCCCCTGCAGCATTTATGGACATGATGAATAGAATCTGTAAACCGTACTTGGATAAATTCGTAATTGTCTTCATCGATGATATACTTATTTATTCCAAAAGCCAGGAGGAGCATTGTGAGCACCTGCATGCACTCTTAACATTGTTAAGAAAGGAAAAACTTTATGCCAAATTCTCGAAGTGTGAATTTTGGCTACAAGAAGTGCAATTTTTAGGTCACATGGTGAATCACGAAGGTATTCACGTAGATCCTGCTAAGATAGAAGCAATCACTAAATGGAAGGTCCCGCAATCAGCTATGGAAATTAGAAGTTTTATAGGGTTAGCTGGATACTATAGACGTTTTATTAAGGATTTTTCCAAGATAGCTGTACCATTAACTAAGCTAACATGTAAAGCAGTTAAGTTTGAATGGGGACCTAGGCAAGAAGAAGCCTTTAGAATTTTAAAGAAGAAATTAACAAACGCTCCAATTCTAGCTTTACCAGAAGGAACAGAAGATTTTGAAGTATATTGTGATGCTTCAAAGCTAGGATTAGGATGTGTGCTTATGCAACGCAAGAAGATAATTGCATATGCATCAAGACAATTGAAAAAGCATGAGGAAAACTATATGACTCATGATTTAGAATTAGGAGCCATAATTTTTGCCCTTAAGATTTGGAGACATTATCTGTACGGAAGTAAGTTTACTGTCTATACAGATCATAAAAGTTTAAGATATATCTTTGGGCAAAAAGAATTAAACATGAGGCAAAGGAGATGGATGGAAATCCTAAGTGACTACGACTGTGATATTAAATACCACGAAGGAAAAGCAAACGTAGTTGCTGATGCTTTAAGTCGTAAGTATCATGAAAAACAACGACGATTTCGTGCTCTTAGATTAAATCTACAGTTAGATTTAATGGAACAACTGAAAAACATTCAAGAAACAACAATCAAGGATGATGCTGAAGGAATGAAAGGACGAATAAAGGAATTAGAACAAGGAAATGATGGAATTTGGAGATTCCATAAGAAACGAATTTGGGTACCTAAGCAAGGAGAATTAAGGAATAAGATTTTAGAGGAAGCCTATAAATCTAGGTATACCATGCATCCTGGTAACAATAAGATGTACCAATATTTAAGAAATAATTTCTGGTGGATAGGAATGAAAAAGAATATAGCTGGATATGTTTCTAAGTGTCTTACTTGTTCACAAGTTAAGGCAGAACACCAGAAACCTTCAAGTCTACTACAACAATTAGAAATGCCTGTATGGAAATGGGAACTCATAACAATGGACTTTGTTACTAAGTTGCCCAAAACCAGAAAAGGCAACAATGCGATTTGGGTAATTGTGGATCGATTAACCAAATCAACTCATTTTCTACCGATGAAAGAAACCTTTAGCATGGAAAGGTTAGCCAAGTTGTACGTAGACGAGGTAGTATCCTTACATAGAGTTCCACTCTCCATTGTATCGGATAGGGATAGTCGTTTCACTTCCCACTTCTGGACAAGTTTCCAAGAAGCTATGGGAACCCGACTAAATCTAAGTACTGCATATCATCCTCAGACAGACGGACAAAGTGAAAGGACGATCCAAACCTTGGAAGACATGCTTAGGGCATGTGTAATAGATTTTGGTGGAAACTGGGATGACCACCTACCTTTAATTGAATTCTCCTATAACAATAGTTATCATTCAAGCATCGAAGCTGCCCCATTCGAAGCACTGTACGGACGTAAGTGTAGAACTCCAATTTGTTGGGCAGAAATAGGAGAAAGCCAATTATCAGGTCCCGAGATTGTGCAAGAAACTACCGACAAGATCACTCAAATCAAGGAAAGATTAAAGACGGCTCGAGATCGCCAGAAGAGCTATGCAGACCATAGGCGTAAGCTGTTAGAATTTCAAATCGGAGACAAGGTTCTCTTGAAGGTCTCTCCTTGGAAAGGAGTACTTTGTTTTGGTAAGAAAGGAAAGCTAAGTCCAAGATACGTAGGACCATTTCCAGTAATCCAACGTATAGGACCAGTTGCTTATCGCTTACAACTACCAGAAAAATTAGCTGGGGTACATGAAGTATTTCATGTATCCAATCTCAAGAAATGTCTATCGGACGAATCATTAGTAGTCCCTCTTCAAGACATCCAAGTAAATGAAAAGTTGAAATTTGTGGAGAAACCACTTCAGATAGAAGACAGAAAGATCAAGTTTCTCAAACACAAAAGACTAGTACTGGTCAAAGTCAAATGGGATTCAAAGAGAGGACCCGAGTACACTTGGGAACTGGAGTCGGAAATGAAGCGAAAGTATCCTCACTTATTTCAGTAAATCTCGAGGACGAGATTTTAAATAAAGCGGGGAGGATGTAAGGACTTTCAAAAATGTCCTAAAATGACCCGTAAGTAAACACCCAGACCCCTGAAACTCTACTGTGCATAAAAAACCAAGAAAACAAAATTTATGAGTTTCAGGCGGGCCGCGTAAAGGTAAGCTTAACCTTACGCGGGTCGCGTCAACCCTAAGTTTGACCGGATAAGCGTTCAGATCCACGTGTCACCCACGTGGCATACCTACTGATGACACGCTAGCCCTAATCTACAACTAGACCTCCTCGCGGGCCGCGTAAGGGCCAAGCCAAGGTTCACGCGGGCCGCGTGAACCCCAAATTTCAGCTATAAATAGCTTGTCGCATGGCTTGTTCTCTGGTGTCGAAAATCAATCACAAAAACGAAAGTATACTGTCCAAAAGTCGAATTCACTTTCAAAATTAGCAAAGCGCTGCTACGATACCGGGTATTAACTCGATCGCTGCTACGATTCAATGTCCGATCGATTGAAAACTATCCAGTGGATGTTTAAGTAATGCCCACATTAGGGCCATACTTTGTCATTAGTCGTGAATTCGACGGATGTTTAAGTATAGCACTTTGTCATTCGTTGTGAGGGTTTTAATCTCGTGAGTTATCGTAAATGCTGTATTAGTTACTGACCTAGTTCGTGTGCATTGTTATTTAATTTAGGTTACAAGGCTAATCAGTAGGCTAAACTCTGCCCGTATAAATCTGCAATGTGAGTCATTCTCTTTTATCAAAAGTATTTTACAATACTCCATTATTTTTCAAAAGTTATAGTTACAGAGATTAAGTCATGGTTATCTTGAATCATTGGCTAGTGGGGTATTGTGCACATTACTAATTTCTCACGGGTTAGGCTAATAAATCCTAACAGTGATAATCATCACTGCTTGGGGAAAGACCTAATAGTGATATGACCATCGTCACCAGGTGACACGGCACCAGATAAAAATAAGATAGAATCCATTGTAATCGCTCTTATGCTGTAATTAATAACTAATGTGTCGTTTTACATACTTGAATGACTCGCCAGCATTTCCCCGCTGATAAAATATTTTTAAAACATGTTTCAGGAAACCTGCTGTGAATCAAGGAAAACGTGCTACGGAGCACTAACAAGCTTGAAGAGGTGGCTCAGTTAAAATGAATAAACATGTTTTATAAATCAGGGAATTTATTTATGAAATTCCTCTATTGTAAATTACGGGGTTTATCCTGAATTATGAAATAAAATAAGCGGGCATTTCAAGTTTTAAAAGATCCTGTTATATCTTTCGCTGTCGCATCAATTAATAAATACCACAGGTTCCTGTCCCGCGGTTTCTGACCGGGTCAAACCGGGGTTGGGGCCGTGACAGAATGGTCGCAAGTTGATCCGTTATGAATGGGTCAAACAGACCAGAATGAGAATGTAAAAAGAATGGTCGTAAGCTGGTCCATTATGAATGGGTCAAACGAACTATAATGAGAATGTAAAGAGAATGATTGTATGTTGACCCGTTATGAACGGGTCAAACAAATTAATGTTGATATTAGTCTAGAAAGAGCTATGAATAAGAATGAGACTATATTATGATTATCATGTTTGATGGAAGTTAGTATAATTTGTTGTATGCAATTGATAACAATTCTTGTTGTTGTGTTTTAGGTAAAGCTCCACTTTAGGTGATTCGTGACGCTTGGAACGAACACACATGCACTTCTCGCCCTCAATACGCTTCCGAACTAAATTATGCAAACGGATCAAACATTGTGTTTATTATGTAGTTAAAGTGTAGTTGTTAAATTAACCCAAGACATGTGTTCCATAACTTTTTGTAAATGTTGGATGGTTTGTAACTAGTTAAAAATGGTTAACTTTGTATGTATAACCAAGTTTTCTTTAGTAATGTGTAAAAGTTCAAATTTGGTCGTAATTTTCGTGGTTTAACTTTTGGTTTTGATTGCTTGAAAGAATGGGCGTTTCAGATTTGACCGGAAAATGGATGGAATTTGTCCGGAACAACCAATTTTAGGCCGATTAGGAGTGCCTAGGGTTGTCGACCTGTCGTGGACCGTTTAGCAATTAGCTGACCGATTTGAGGAAAATTACTCTGTGAACCTCCGACTAACAACTAATCAGATGCTAGTCGAGGTTTTCACAACCATACTTTTATGAATAGTGTAATGATCACTTCTAGAGTGACAAAAATGAATATACATATTCGTTATTAAAAAGGATAGTCATGAGTGAACGTGCATTCCAGTCCTTCTAACTCGTACAAATCTATCATTTTATTTCTCTTAGTTCTTAGTAAATCTCGACTAACCATGTTATCTTAATAATACTAAATCATGAACATTTATATAATAAAATATTATTTTTAAGTGTAGTATATTATTCTAAGGTCACTAAGGGTGCCCATCGAGGAAGACACCACACCCGACGACCATTAGCCAGAACCAACGGTGAAATCTGTTCGGATACCACTCACAAACCATTGACATCTCTCTCTTTCTCTATCTACATCACATACACACAATCCCACTCACTGATTCGGTAAACAACACCCGAATACCCTTACCTGATACATCAACGACGATGTTACAAACAAGTAGGGGTACCCATCACGTCACCCATGGTGCCCTGACGCTCTAATAGAAAATAAGGAAGTAAAAGAAAAAGAAAGAATTTATTATTTTGAGTGGAAGAGGACGGCGGCAGGCGTTAGTTGTGGTGGGGTGTCGGCGGGGCGGAGAAGTAGATTGGTGTTCCGGTTCGTTTTGACTTTTATTGTTAAATTTCTTATTGAATTTGTTTTTGCTTTAATTTTTGTCCTCCGTATTTGACAAAATTAAAAGTCAACGAATGGGCTCCGCTTCGTCATGTGCGCGTGCACAATAATACCTTTTATTTACCCACTAGTAGTCAAGTCTTGAAAATAATTTGTACAAGTAACATCAAAGTTGGCGACGTATCTTACACCTTTCTTTACTGCCCAAGAATTAATTTTCCGAATAACTAAATATATTTTCTAACTACAATTGTTTTTTTTTTTAAATAATACAAACTACTAGCAAGGAGCTATGATACGATTGTATACTTAGATTTAGTGTAATGGTTTTATTTCTTTTAACTATCATGTTGTATACTTAGATTTAGTGTAATGGTTTTATTTTTGTTAACTATGATGTCATAAAGTGTATGTCATGCTTGAACTTTGACTTATTTTTTTTCTTTCCGTTTTTAGTATATAAATGATTTCACAAATTTTCACTACCCACTACTCATTATATTTTTTTTTGAACGACCAACATAATAAATCTCGAAAACTCTCAGGGTAACCACTGGACGAAACGGAGTATTCCGAGAGTAACCCGAGTCCACCACCAATTCCTGGGAAAACCTGGTAACCCACCCGCTCGTAGGCACGACGGTGAAATTACCGGTAAAACCCGTTTGGCTCAAGGATCTAGCCCATGTTTCCTTGGGTCTCCTATCATTACCCACCAGTGCCTCACTCTACACCAAGTGGGAGTTGAACCTACATCTCCCAAGAGAAATGAAAGTTTTCCACCATTTAATCTAAAGATCATTACACGTCTAATAAATTAAAAAAAAAACATAGCAGGTTAATTGGTTGAAGTCAATGGGGGCGTTATGAGCGTTAACCACTCAACCTCCTCTCGCCCTCGTTAGGCAGCTAATGACGGGAGCTTTCACGCCCCCTTTAACGCCCTTAGGAGCGGCAGTTAACGCTTATAATGTCCAAAACCTTTCCACCTCACCAAGAGCGTTAGCCCATTACACCTAGTCTTAGAATTTAAAGTTAAACCATCTAATCTAATTAATACACGTTTGCTTTATTTTGATCTACTATCTCTCCCCGACGTTGTGTCTTGATGTTAAAAACAATTTATTATTTTGTCTTTCAAATAAACTATTGTGTTGCCAACCAAATAGACTGAAGTGTCTTCTGGAAAAGTTTTAAATTCTTTTTTCCTCTCACGTCTTTTATTCAGTATACGGTCCTTAACTTAAAATTGTATTTGTATCAAAAGTGTCCCTAACCAAATACTCATTCGTCGAAATGAAACTTTATAAAACACAAAGATAATTATAAAGGAAAAGATTACATTTTTTTTGGGAAACGAGGGAAGACCCCCAGGCAAACCTTTTATTAATGATGTTTAAAAAGAAATTACAAACAAAGAGCAGTTAGCCTAGGCGACTCGCTAAAGACCAAACCTCAAAAGGGAACACAAACAACAAACCAACATACAAAGAACACCAAACTAAAAAATGAAAAAAAGGCTAATGTCCTTGAACGATGTCTCTTGCGGATTCATCCGTTTCAGACTCAACCTCTACTTCATCTTGATTACAAGATTCTTGTGTTTGGTTATGCTTTATGCCAAATAACATCGTCATCACCAAGCATTCCTTCCTGATACGTGTTGAATTGGGGTGTAGATTGGTCTTGTGTCTCCATGACGCGGTTGGCCTACATAGGACCGCACGGCTAATGGTGCAAAAAAATGAGCCAATATAAAACAATAAATTAAACTACATCAAAACTTCAAAAGCATTTTAAGTAAAATATGAATAAAAACCAACATTTTTACAATACAATTGGAAAATTTTAATTTATATCTCTTGTATACACACATGGGAGGTTTAAAAACCCGAGTTTGATTTTTTTTTTTTTATAAACTCGTTCTCAACATGTATTTCGAGTTGATTTGGTGGTATTGCGCGTAGTTGACAAAAAGATGTAGAATGAAAAAGTTGACTCATGTAATCGAAAAAAGAGTTTGACAAGTCCATGTACATGAATCCGAAATGCAAATTCAAAGCATCAATGTTATATCTTTTTGTCATTAGTAGTTCAAGTGAATGGACACACTCTTGTTGACTTCATTGTTATCTTGATGTAACATCATAACTTTGTGACACACTCCCTCAATTTGTCCTTTTCGTTTTTAATAAATAATAATATTAGAAGAATAACAAAGTCAAGAGGGCATATCCGATGTATATTTTGCAAAGCTTCTCAATTTTTAAATATAAATAAAATTAAAGATATATAAATCCAGAGAAACACTACTTATTCAACTAAAACCTAATTTATCTTTTCACCTATTTATTATATTAGATTCATATTTTATATATGTATGATATTTTAAACCAATTATATTTATTAGATTTATAGTTTATATATGTATGATATTTTAAACCAATTATATATCTCTTTACA
This sequence comes from Helianthus tuberosus, assembly GCA_030545235.1. Lineage (NCBI taxonomy): Eukaryota > Viridiplantae > Streptophyta > Magnoliopsida > Asterales > Asteraceae > Helianthus > Helianthus tuberosus. Next base: position 2,940,804 of record CM060376.1, on the reverse strand, counting down.
TAATTATTTAATTTATTTTTAGATGTACGAAGTGGAACACGTAAATACTTGCTTTGTAAAAAAGTCAACACATTTTAGTAGGTTGTAGCCCAAGTTTTGTCAACGTAGAATTATTATTAATTTTGACTAGATTGAAAGAGATGTGAAGCAAATTACGTGGTTGAAACAAGTCTTTTACTTCGAATTTTGACTTTATTAGAAAGTCTTTAACCAAAAGTCTTTTACTACAAAACAAACAACATGTTCTAAATTCATTAGTATTTCACTTTTTCTAAAAAAATAAACAACATGTTCTGTATTCATTGGTATTTCACTTTTTCTAAAAAAATAAATGTTTTATATATAGTTGATTTCTGAAAATTCAAACGGCTAGAGCCGAGGAATCGGGTAAATAGTGAAGGAAGGTATCCCCTTTGTCAAACTCCACCCATGACGGGGCTAAATGTGACTTATTGAGACAGACATACCAGAATTATTAAATAGAATTAACGTGTATTAGAGATGTTAGTTTGACATGGACCCCTTACATAAGTCGAAATTGGTATTATAAATTTTGTTAACACAAAGTAAATAAAAGCATTTTAGTTGGTTGAAAGAATCACAAGGACCGATTAATAGATTTCCTTATCAATTCCAACGTTCACCAAAGACATTCGAGTTAAGAGATAACCGGATAAGTTCAACGTCCCATGAAGAGATCATGAGTCTACCTTGTGAACAAATTTGCTCAATCTTACTGGTATGCTTTAGTTTACTTGTGGAGATGTGACTAAGTTTGAAAGAAGTTAAACGGCCATCGTAGATGAGACTTAAACTCTCGACTTTTGAAGCTTCAGCTTGAACTCGTTAAATAAGCTTTTGGCTTAGACTCAAGCTAAACTCATATCAAATATAATTAAAGGAAACAATCTCAAGTAACTCACAGAGCTTAGTTCATTACATCCATCTAAGAAAGTAAAAAGACCATTACGCCATATACATGTCATGTAGTTCTAAAAGTTCGCTCTTAAGCATTGTTTTAAAAACCGGTTCAAACCGGTCGGTTGTACCGGTTGCATCGTCCGATAGAACCGGTTAAACCGCCCGGTACACATGGTTGAACCACCTGAAACACCCGGTTGTTATATTTGTAATGTAATCAATTCTGTATGTATTTTGGAATGTTATATTTGTAATGTAATCAATTCTTTATATATCTTGGAAAGTGGATAACAAAATTTGAGTTAAGTTCATGTACAAACAGTCTTATCGTATAAAACGCACGAAAGGCATGAAAAAACAAAAAAACGCGGTGACATTTTCGTAATTGTTTGCTCGTAGGTTAATTATCAAAATTACTCTACAAATGATCTTGTAGGGTAATTTTATAAAATGTTCTTGTAGGGTAATTTTGAAACTTGTAGAGTAATTTTAATACACTTATAGGGTAATTTAGATATGAGTTAACTTTCGTTTTGCTCCTTGTGGTTTGGTCATTTTAACGGTTTTGCTCCAATAGTTTAAAAATAGCCATTTTTCTCCCTGATCTTTCGAGTTTGTCGCCAGTTTGCTCCCTAATCTTTCGAGTTTGTCGCCAGTTTCCTCCCTAATGGAGTTAGAGGCAAGGAGCAAAATGACGATAAGTTAGAAAAATCAGGGAGGAAAATATCTATTTTTAAACTATTGGGGTAAAACCGTTAAAATGACCAAATCACAAGGAGCAAAATGGAAGTTAACTCTTTAGATAATTACTCTACGAGTAAATAATTATTCGTATGTTTTGTATGATAAGGGTATTTATATTTGATCTTTTGTCAACAAAATTTTAGTATTGGGCCCAACCCATGTTATTAAGGAGCCCATATGATTTTGCTGATGGGTTTCTTTTTAACGAAAAAAAAAAAGAATAGCAAGCTTTTTCATCCTCAATTCAAAAACTTCGGGCATGTTTGGCTAAGTTTTTTGAAACAGTTTATTGACTTATTGACTTATTGGCTTTTTGAAAAAGTCAGTACATACACCTTCATTGCTAAACATTATTTTGAAGGTTATGACTTATTGGCTTTTTGAAGCTTAGCCAAACATGGCCTTCATATTCGAACTCATATGTTGCAGATTCTGTTACTGTCGCATATAATCACTTTCTTGATTGGTAATTACACGTAAAAACAGTGTATTCTTTGCATCCAATCGATTAATTTGAAAGAAAATTGTGAAGAAATCGACGTTTCTTGTTTAATTTTGACCTTTGAAACTTGTGCAAGTTCTCCGATCACCACCGTCTCCGGCGTGACGTCATCCACCGCCGTACGAGTTTACGCCAATCAAGTCAGTTATAAAGCTCTTTCTAATTTTTTTTTTTAAATACTATTATTTCGTCTGTTACCACTGAAACCCTAAGTTTCATGAGTTTGTGTTACATTGAATGTTGCATTTGTCACTTTAGGAATTCAATTGTCGTGTTTATGTTTGGGTCGAAACGGTTCGTGTTGAAACGGTCGGATCGAAACCAGTATGGGTCGAAACGGTTCGGATCGAAATGGTGCGTGTGGTCGAAGATTCCAATGAATTTACTTTAATTCCTCCACATATAGGAAGGATTTTGAATTCCTTTATTTAACGGAATTTGAAGGAATTCTTGCCTAATTCCAATTCCATTGTCAACCAAACACATGAAGATTGGAATTGGGATTCCAATTCCAACAAATTCTGTGTACAAAACATCTTAAGAGATGGAATTCAAATTTCAATTCCCTTAAATTCCATTTAATTCCTGCGAACCAAACGCCACCTTAGCATTCCAATGGAAATTAGAATTTCAATTCTATTCTTGATGTGTTGTTTGGAAAATGAATTGAAATCTACCGCTCTCTTCTCGCTGATCGGGTGAGCTACTTCAGATCGTGAAACGAACACTACCTATTCCAATTCCATCCCATTCTGTGAAAGAACACTACCTTATATTTAAACTTTGTGGTTTTATTCAATGGCTTTAGAATATATGAGATTAAGGCTCAAGATAGTATAGAAATTTATGTTTGAGATGCCTTCATTTCTAGTTACTCTAGGCTGATGGGCATGTAAAACATGGGGAATGTTAGTAGTATGGTACATATCTTAGTTTACATGATGAGGCAGATCAGTTAATGGATAGCAATTATTATAGGAGTGTTTGTTATTCGAATTGGACTAGAAAAAACCGAAACCCGGTTGTCAATCTGATTCGAATATTCGAATCCTTATCCGAGCTGAACTCTGAATTTGATTTTCAAATCAAAGAATTTTGAATTTAGATGCTATGTATATAGTTTTCATATATTACAAAGGTATTTGAGCTTCTAGATACTAGACTAGGGGAAGGTTCATTTGAGTTCATTAATTTGAATAGCAAGAATGTTTTTATTGTGTAAGGTATACAAGTATTTTATAGGATAAACTAATCAAATTATTAGTGTTCATTAATTTGAATAGCAAAAATAAATGATAGACTAATTAAATGATTGGTTTAAATTACCTTTCTACCCCTTAGTCTTTTTATTGTTAATTTGTGATTTCTTCTCATTTGAACTCAGGCGTAAATAATATGTGACATGGGTCATTTAACAATGATATGAAGAATATTGAACTGTCCATTTTCAAACATCAAATAAAAACCTAATTTCTCCATTTTTCAAGTACTTAACAACTTCCTCTTTGAATGTAATATCTTTTACAAACATCAGACATGAACCCTAGCTTCTCGCCCCGCTCAGTCACTCACCTCCATCGACTCCCGTCGGTCGCCTGTAAGTCTTTTACGGCTGATCTCATGTAGTACCCGATCGTGAACCCTTTGTTTTTTTTGGGATTTCTGAAAAGTGTAATAAAAGAAGGAAATGGATTGATATATGTTTATGCATCTTTTTTTGTTAATACGGTGAATTCAAATTCAGTTTCAAAAATGTACAGCCCGAATAACTCGATTCACTAAACACCCCTGATTACTGTTATATGGATTAATATGTATGGCATTGGTTTAAAAAACGCGGCTGAGGCATGCCTAGGCGTTAGGCGCAAGCCTCAGCGCCTTATGCAATCTGAGGCGCATGTTGTACATAAAGCGCAGCTGAGGCGCGCTTTTTTTGGTAAAAATCCACTCTAAGGCTCACGCCTCATGTATATGCCCTATTTTGTGCAGCAGATTGTAGTACATCATGCTTTTCAGGTTGTACATGTATGTAATTTTAATATTAAAACATATATAAAGCTTATTTGTATCTAAATATTGGTTAAATGACCCTAGAAACCTATAGAATATATAAAAAAAATTATATAATCGCCTTGCGACTCAGGTACGAAAAGCCCGCCGCTTTTGTGCTTTGTGCCTCAGTTTTCGACCTCGTCCCTTTTGTGTGCTTCGCGCTTTTTAAAACTAACGGCCGTTCTGAATTTGTAGAGAAGTCTAGGCTTATTTGGCAAGTTAATATTTGAAAATTTTGCACAGTATCCAATGGTGATCAAACATTATTTGTTGCATTCACACAGTTGAGTGAATCAAACATTTGTACCATGAAAAGAATCAAGTTGTTTAAAATGTAATGTTTGAAGTTCAATGAAAATACTGCCTTTGATCTTCTTCTGTTTTTCTTAAGTCTTTTTATTCTGATGAAAACAAATTGTTAATGTGATTCTATCTAATTACTGAAGTATGCCGTATAAATAACTTTATACAATAAGTAGATTCTATCTTTAAAATTCTTCTTGCATATGTTTCGATGGAAATGATTTATATTAGTTAACTTTATATTTCCCCTTGGTCAGAGTTATTCTTTTCAGAAATAATGTACATGATTTCTTGCATGATGTACTTATTGTTAAGTGGTGGAGTCTGAAATTGATCCAACATTCATGAATTCGTGACACCTGTGTGGGCGCTTATGTGGAATTTCACTTTTTAATACAATATCCTTGGTTGTAGGTGTTTTACTATCAAATCCAATATTGTTCTAATACTTGCCTATTTATACATAATCTGATTCAGTTTCTAATGCAATTCACAGCTCTAAGTTAGACTTATTATGGATCTACTCTGCAATGCTTACTCCAATACTTCAGATGAAGATGAAGACATTGAAAAACGTGCACTTCCGCCCCTCAAACGGGCCAAACATGAATTCCTGCATACATCAAGCAGGACTTTTCCTGTTGTTGGCCTAAATCAATCAAAAAATATTCCAACTGAAGCCCCGATTGCAGGGAGATACATATCAAAGCGAGAACGCACACTCATGGCTTCTGCTTCTCAATCTTCCCTTGTGGGCCCCCCTACTTATTCAGCATGTTCCCCTGGTTCGTTTTTTTACTTCTTTTGCAATGGCGTAGCTGTTTGCTGTAAGCCTAGACATGTAAGGCTGAACTAATCAGATTCTATTCTGTACTCGTTTTCTTAGATAAGATACAAAAAAACATCCAGTAACCATGTAAAAATGTATAAGAGTGAAATGCCACTTTCGTCCCTGAGGTTTGGCCAGTTTTGCAACTTTCGTCCAAAGCTTTGTTTTTCCGCATCTAGATCCAAGAGGTTTGAAATCTTGTCATTTTCATTCGGCCCGTTAACTCTATCCATTTTTCTCTGTTAAGTCGGGTATTTTCGTCTTTTTTGTTAACTTAAAGGGCAATTCGGTCTTTTTCTACAAGCATTTAGCATAATGTACAACTGTACAAGTATTCAAAATACCCTTAACGGAGAAAAAAGACTAAAATACACCCGACTTAACGGAGAAAAATGGATGGAGTTAATGGGCGGAATGAAAATGGCAAGATTTCAAACCTTTTGGATCCAGATGCAGAAAAACAAACCTTTGGACGAAAGTCGCAAAACTGGCCAAACCTCAGGGACGAAAATGACATTTTACTCAATGTATAATTACAGTCAGTTTATCAACTCACATGCTCTGACTATTACTTATTTCATTATCTTGGTTTCCAAAAAGTGCTAGTGATATCGTTCACGATTTATCATATCTTTTTATTCTCAGTTCATGGAAGCATCTCAGATTCCTACATACGAAAAGACATTTTATTATCATTGAGGAATCGAACAAAGGACTATTCAAATTCTGTCCATACATCTGAGAGGATTTCCACACCTCTTACTGGCCATACAAAGGCTGTGAATGCAATACAGTGGTCAAAAACTCATTGTAAGTTCTGCTTCGTTTACCGTATTAAGTTTTATTATTAGTTTATCCCTCATCCTACGCCTCAATGATGCATGCAAATATACATTTAGTTTCTTGTTTTAATTCTTTGTAGGAAACTTGAAGGTATTTGCAATCATATATTCTTTGATCCTAATTCCTACCATAGTGTCATTATTATTACTTTTTTTGGCATCATTACATGTAGAATTTAGCAACTGAATATTCAAACTTGAACGGTTTCATTTTATATATAATCAAAAAATAATAATTTGCAGCTCATCTTCTTGCATCTGCCGGTATGGATTCTTCCATTTACATATGGAACGTATGGAATACGGAACAGAAAAAATCACGGGTATTCAACATTCACACTGCAGCAGTAAAAGACATCCAATGGTCAAATCACGGTCTTTCTTTACTCTCCTGTGGATATGATTGTTCATCAAGATTAATCGATGTAGAAAAAGGGTTAGAAACTCAGGTATTTAAGGAAGATCAAGCCGTTGGAGTTGTCAAGTTTCATCCTAATAATTCTAACCTTTTTCTATCTGGTGGGTCAAACGGTCTTATTCGGTTATGGGATATTAGAACCGGGAATGAAGCGAATCGGTATTCTCGTGGGCTTGGCCCGATTCTTGATTTGGAGTTTATGAACAATACACGGGAATTTATTTCTTCTAGTGATGAATCCAAAAGTAACATTAGTGAGAATTCAATCATTGTTTGGGATGTCTCACGACAGGTTCCTCTATCGAACCAGGTATATTTTGAACCTTTTACTTATAAACCAGTTGTTTGAGTTGTATTTAATCTCTAATGGGTCAATGGAATATAGGGCTGCAAGCGAACCGAACGAACACGAACAAGGCCTTTGTTCGTATTCATTTGTTAAGGAAATATATGTGTTCACGAACTGTTCACAAACACTTACCGAACGACATTCTCTATTCGTGTTCGTTTGTTAAGGAAATGAATGTGTTCATGTTTGTTTGTTAATTTTAGGTAACGAACGCAAACGAACGTTCATGTACAGAGATGAACACAAACTAATGTTCATGAACAAAATATATAATACACTGATACTTATTAAACATTTTAGTTGTCAGAATTTTAAAGTATTTAAATAAAATATAAAAGTTCAAAGCACTAACAAACTATCTAACGCAAACGAACATAAACAAACACGTTCCTTGACGTTCACGAACATAAATGAACGAACGCGGCCTCTGTTCATTTAACTAAACAGACGAAATTTCATGTTCGTGTTTGTTCATTTATGGGATTTATTGTGTATGATTGCTGTTGTTTTGTTCGTTCATTTATTATACGAACGAACACAAATGAACTTCCCGCTGAACAGTTCTTGAACTGTTCGCTGAACCTTCGGTTTGTTTGCAGCCCTATTGGAATAGCTAAAAGGGAACGGGACGAAAGTCACACGAATTATGTTAATAGTATATACAACATTGTAAACCATTTCATTCAATGACTGAGATTATTTTTGTGATAATGTTGGTTTTTGTAATCATAATTGAGATATTAGTTATTAATTAAAAAAAAAAAATTTACAAAAAAGCTGTTGTGTGTCAAACAGGCAGGGCCCGCTTTTACTGGTACTAAAAATGGCCCAACAAGCCCGACCCACAACCTCTCTACCAAAGACAAACCGAGAACTTAACTCAATTCGTGCTGTTAACTATTCTTCAGATCTACGTGGAAGCGTATACATGCCCATGTATACGACATCATCCAAACGATCCGTATTTCGTGGCTCAATCAAATGGAAATTACATAGCAATATTTTCGTCCAAACCGCCATTTAGGCTGGATAAATACAAAAGATACGAAAGCCATGGTGTTTCCGGGTTCCCTATCAAGTGCAATTTCAGCCCGGATGGTAAAAAACTCGCCACCGGGTCATCAGACGGATGCATATACTTTTACGACACGAAAACATGCCACCTTATTAAAAAAACCAAAGTGTATGAACAAACATGCGTAGATGTAGCGTTCCATCCTGTCATATCAAACATAATTGCTTCCTGCAGTTGGAATGGAGAAATCTCTGTTTTTGAATGACATGAAGGCGACGTTTTTTTTCGACAAATAATTAAATATAATTAAGTAATTAAGGGTGATCTGAATTTGGACTTAGGCTTACATCAATGAAGTGTTGAGATGTTTGTATTTCTGGAGTATTCTAAACTGTGATGCCCTACGGGTATGTTTTGTAACTTAATCGGCTGCATTATTCGTGATTGAAACATGCTTATGTGTTGGTCCTATCTGTAATATTCGACGCTTAAAAAAGCCAAAAACATTGCCTAATTTTTGGCTGACTATGTTCAATGCTCCAAACACAACATGACCCATCTCTAGTTTTAATGTGTTTTAGCTAAATCTGTTTGTTTCGCATAGGGTTAGGTAAAGAGTCGAAACGTTTTTAAGTCGAAAAATGTCAATTTTAGCAAGGATCAAGAAGGGTCGGGTCGAGTCGGGTCAGGTTGATTCCCAAACATGTTTTGTCCATTTTTTTATAAACGTATTTATAAATAAAATGTTAGTTTGTTTGTGATAAAAACACATCCCAAGTTAGGGCTGTTCATAAACTGTAAGACGTTATAAGCGTTTTTTTCTACATAAAACAATGAACTGTCTCTGTAATTGCATAAATAAACAGAAGATGAATCATGCAGTGTTGATAGGAGGAAAGGGCTCTTCAACGAACGAACTTAGTTAAGTCATCGTTAACCAGGGTTGTGCACTTGTGCCCACAACGATACGAACCGAGCTGACTCTATTTGATCTCAGTTGGATGTTGAACAGTGCAAGTTAACTTAAATCGTAAATAGTGAACCAATCTGTAAAGATTTCAAAGTGTTAAAAAGAACAAAAGAGGCATGTGTTTTTTTTGAAACAGTATTAGTAGTACAAATTTTTATATTTCTGATAGATCCTTTTAAATTTTGCATTTTTTTTACCTTTCATTATCCATATTTTCTCTCTCTGAAAAACAAGTTGGATGGAAAAGAAAGTTGAATGGTATTTGTTAAAGAGAGTAGACCAAGAGTCCAAGACTAGTTAGTGGTTAAGCGGACCTTGGTTGAATTGGGTCCCTCTTGCCGGGTGCACCCCCAACATGAAAGGATGGGGTAAAAGTTAGCATTTCACCACTACACTTACAATCCTTTATCAAGTTTCATATCATATAGAGGATCTTCGACGGAGATGATGTCGCCATCCGACCATATGTAAGAGAGAGTAGAGGCGACGGGGGAGAAATGAGGCAAAATTTGTACATTTGTGACCACGGATGGCGCAACAGAATAGAGAAGAAGGAGAAAGAGTCATGTTTATAGAGAGAGTAAGGAAAGAAGTCAGTCAGGCCGACGAGCAGGAAATAAGCATATTCGGTTTATGCTACTTTATAACTATAATTTGTTTGTTGCATCATAGTTATCTTCTTGAATTTATAAACTGATAACTTAAAAAATGCATTTAATAAACTAATTAAACCTAAAACAATCACTAATTAAAATTTGTATGTTTCTAAAATAATAGTTAAAATTTGATATTCTTAGATACAAATGTTGGAGGCGATTGCCATTGACCATGCTACCCCAAAACTTTTGTCAAATCTCAGTTTTAACCATTGTGAAGCCCCTTAAGTTTAGAATATATCATTTTCATCCTCATTAAGTTTTTATGAATTTTATAAAATGTTACGTTGGCCTCTAGTCTGATTTTTCCTTAATAACTTTCGTTCGTTTACTTAAAAAAAACTATTTTTTTCTTGCTTATTTTTATTTATGCGTTGGTATAATATTTTCTATCTTAAAAAACACTATTTTCTCACGTGCTTTTTTTTTATGTACGTGTTAATATAAATTAACATTTTGTCGTAAACGGTATAAATTAACGTTTTGATGTAAACGACGTCAATTCATGTTGACATACTCTTTTTGGAAACGAGTCGTATCAAATATAATATGTTTTCATGCTTGCTTTTATGTACGTTTTTAGTTGGTCTACGTTTGAACATAAATAAAATAAAACACTATTTTTTTATATGCTTATTTTATGTTCATGTCAGCATAAATTCACATTTCGACGTAAACGGTATAAATTCATGTTTCGACGTAATTTTTTTTAAACGAGCCAGGTAAAATATAATACTTTTTTCATGTTTATTTTAATGTACATTTTCAGTTGGTCTACGTTTTGATGTAAAATTCGTTCGGACTCAAGTCGGGTCAAATATAATACGTTTTCATTCGATGATATGAATTTAAGTTATTGTATGTTTTAATGTCGCTTAGTCATGATGCAAAGGTAAGGGTGGTGTAGTGGTTAGGTGAAACCCCACTAAACGAACCAACACGGGTGCAATTCCGTTTCCTTTGTACGGTACAAATTCGATTTACTTTACTTTTTGATCCAACCGCAATGCTTATATAGGTTACACTAAGTTCGATTGGATACGTCGAAACATACATTTACATATAGTTAACGTAGGACATAACGTTTCGACTAGTCCACTCGATCTTTGCAACAGGTCTACGACGCATCGCCTGCGGGTCGTATTACTAGTCTATTTCTTAAAGAAAGGTTAAGGCCAAAAGTATATTAGAAGACACTAATTTTCATCTATAACGTATTAATATTTATGTGTGTAATTAGGAACATTAAACATCATACAAGTATTAACGAATAGCTAAGTATCTAGTGCAATATAACATTAGGCTATGCGGTATGTGTAGGAATTAGGTTCACCTTTTGTAAAATATAATTACAAAATATATAATAACGAGACTCTCGTTATTCGTAGGAAATATCATAGTACAATATCGGTTGCAATAACTAAATAAAAAGAATATATAATATAATTATATATACCAATCTTGATTCAAGCCGCATCTCTGGTGGGTCCATCACGCGCACTTGATAGCATCCTAGACTCGAGTATTCATCATCTTGAGTCTTGAAAAATACTCCTTGACTGCAACAAAAAGAACACTAAAATGTTGACGATTTTGGTTGAGGCACGTGTTCAACACGCTTCCCTTAAAACAGATTTCGCGCCTCAACTAAAGACGACGCGTCTGTCTCCCAGGGTACAACAGCCGAAGCAGTCTGTACTGCCGGAAATGGCCACACGCCCGAGGTTACACCGAATAGAATTATAGTGTTTGAACTTGTGGAAAATAATGATATGAAGGTGATGGAATCGAGTAGAGAAAACTTATCTCTCTATAATTCCCAACATATGGATGTTCAAGTCTTCACCACTTCTCCAAGAATTCTTCATACATATTATCTTTCTCTTGTAGTTTTCTCATAATTCCAATGAGTCACATGGCCTCCCATTTTTTTTACAAGAGTTGTGTGTTATGAAGAGTTTCTCTTAAGTGGTGATTTTATTAGAGACATAAAACTCTAATAAAAGTTTCACTTAATTAGTGATTTAATTAGAGCCATAAAAACTCTAATAAAAGCTAATCAAGTGATATAAAACTCTACTCAAGAGTTTCACCATATGAAGGAGTTTAATTAGTAATTATAATTTCACTAAATTATAAATTAACTAAATATCCATTCACAAATTTTCCCAACAGTATGGTGATGGTCCTCCCTCGGAGGATGATCCGTCACGTAGGCGCCACGTAGGATGGGTGTGGGGATGGGGCAAAGAGGATGGGGGTAAGGAAACGGGGGATAGACCTAAAATGTATATGTATATGCTGTATGTATGGGTGTGTGAGAGAGGGGGAGGGGCGTCTCCATCGTCCGCAGGTAGCCGGGGAGAACGCCGCAGCTGGGGGCGAGATGAGAGGAGATGCGGCGATGATGGGGGACCGTCCAAGGCTGCTCCCCACACCTTAGACCGTGGGGCATGGTGGGGCTTGGGTTGGGCATTGGTTGACACGTGGAATGGGAAAAAAAACCACGCCCATGGGGTATGGTGGGGCTTGGGTTGGGGGCTTGGGTTGGGGGCATGAGTTGACACATGGCCATTGAGAGCCCGTCATGTCACCTTGCTAGCCCGCCCCACGCCCGGCTTAAAAGCCAAGCCCCAAGGGGCCACGCCCAAACCCAAGCCCCCGGGATGGTGGCTTGGGCGTTTTCCCCCAACTCATGCCCCAACCCAAACCCCATACCCCATGGCCTTACATCCTTAGGGTGTAGGGAGTGGTTAAACACTTTGAGTGGCAAACCAAAAAACCGACCAATCAGAGCGTGCCATGTCAATCAGTCAAAAGTGTTTAAACTTTGGTGAAAAGTGTTGGCAATGGTTTAGACACTTGGTGAAGTGGTAAACTTTTTTTTTTTTTTTAAAAGAAAAAATGTGTGATTGGTTGAGATTGGATTGGACCCCACCCCACAATACCCTCTCTCTCTCCTTCCTCCCCTCACCGATTCGGCATGCCACCACCGATTTGGCAAACTTTGGTGACTAAACACTTGTTGGCGGTGGTGTTTCCCACTCGGTAAAGGGGTTTGCCACCCTTTACCGATTACCACTCCGGACACCCTTAACTTTGAAATCACAAAAGGTCATACATCTTTTTTTCACTTGTCAAATCATTCTTTTATGATCCATCTTGTCATGTTCTTCTTAATCTTGTTTTCTTATCAACCTTTAATTAAAGGTAATCTCTTCCTGTTGAACCCAATAAGACCATGCTTAGTGGGCGTTTTTTTTTTAAATTGCCCAATCACGCCCAATAACGCCTCTTCCCCACTACACCTGGGCGTTATCTTGCAAAAAATGCTCCTTGACGTGGTTTGAAAAACGCCGAATGGGGAAAAGGTTAGCCAATCACATTAGAGATTCCATTTGCTTGGCCAATAAGATTTTTAGGTGTTTTTTTTTTAATTTTATTTTACTACAAAACATATTGCCCAATAATGCCCCATCCCCACTACACCCATTTTAGAAAACGCTCAATAATACCTCATTGCTGACTGGGCTGCCACATAACACAAAACGCCCAAGGGTGAATATTTGCCCACTATGCATCTTGTCTAAAACAATGGATCATGACTCTATTTCATCTTTATTTTGCAGCTTAAAATGACCTCACGTTGGCATCTATTAAAGTCTAAATTTATGGTAACTGTCTTCTAAATAAAATATCACAATTCAAGTTTTCAATCAATAAATAAATAAATAAATAAAACATAAATGGCAACTAGGTATATATTATTTTCCAATCTCTTTGAAATATTGTATCAAGTACTCATTTATATCGTTACTACATAGTTATAAATGTTACAATTATAAGTATATAAGCCATGAAAATTGGGTATTTTTTTCTTGATCTTCCTTTTTCATGACTTGCCATATATCGTTCAAAAGTATAACAAATGATCCATTTTATTGTGTTTTCAAGACCATGATCAGAATATTGAAAAATATTTGTCTCACTATTAAAAAGAATTCTCTAACAATATCAAGAAAAGTCAATTTTCATAGCTATATATGTATATTTGTGTCACTTATGAATATAGATGTATAAATAATAGGTTTCCAAATATGACTAGATTTATGATCATTTTTCCATTAGTATATTTGAGTATTATTAAGTATTAACAAATTACACACAACATTTGCATCAAATTTACACTTGTATTTAGAGTTAACATATTAACTCTACACACATGTAAGAGATTTGTCAGGATTTCAATCATCGGTCGTTTGATGATAGACATCCTATACACACACGATACCCTCTAGCTCACATTACCGTTAGTTATGATACTATATGAACAATCGTTACAATCAAATCACCAAGAGCCAAATTGTGAGCCAGGCGTAACCAACATATGGTTATATTAAAAGGTCATGAATTGTCCTTCGTCATATGTAATCAGATGTTTTTACGGGTTTGCTATGATTTTACATAAAAGCGTTTCGATTTAATGGGAGAAAATGACCATTAAAAAACAGTCAACAAACAAGACATTTTCAAGTTTCTTATTGACATTATCTCTTACATAGGATACTACCAAGTTATTTGGCAATACATATTCAAACAAAAAATGGGCTGAGGAAAAACATAGTCCATAATATTTGGAGCACTAGTCCGACAAATTATGCAACAAAACTGCAAGTACAAGCATGAAGTAACTAATTTTCAACTATACTATGGCAAATTATATAAAAACAAAAGCATGAAGTAACTAATTTTCAACTATACTATGAAGGGGAAAATGCAATTAAATCAGGATTGATTTTGTGTTTTATTTTATATGAAAAAAATTATGGATTCATCTCTTTCAGTTATAACCAATTAGCCTTGACTTGGGTAAATTCGACAACTTCATCGGTTAATAAATTTAGGGTGATATTGGTTTGTGTTGAACGAAATTTTTATTCAAATAAGTGATTCGAGAGAAAATCAAAATTAAGAGAGTAAAAAAGTTATGAAGCTAAAAGCTAAATAATGACCTTGTTGCTATACCAGATATGAATTCAGACTAAGGGGTTGTTTAGCAACTTCTGAATGGTTCTGAACCAGTAAGAGGTCTAAACCATTAAGAGGCAGTATAATGCTTAATCGTTAAGAGGCAAATGTCTGACCAATTCAGATTAGACATCATAACCATTCAGACTCAATATAATGCTTAATCATTCAGAGGCAAATGTCTGAACCATTCAGACATCTGCTCGCGAAACAAACAGTCTGAACCATTAAGTGTTGAACCGGCCAGTAAGAGGTATGAACCATTAAGAGCTAAACAAACAACCCCTAAAACTTTGTTAGGATGTCTTTGTAATGGTGCATGCGTGTTTGTTTGATCATGCACCATTACCTTCGTCCGAACCTACAAACCGAATCGAACACCTACACAAAATCTGATTTCTACAAAATTAAAATTGGAAACTTAATACATCTAAAAAACATTGATTTCACCAAACATACTTGAAAGTGGAATCAAGCACACAAAACCCTACAAACCACTATTATATGCAAAACCTATAAAAACACACACAACTAAGAAAACACCTACACGTTAATTAATCCCCAATCCAACAATACATAGACACACAAAATATGTAATATGTTTCCTAAGTACAACTTTCACTATCCTTAATAAAATAAAATTTACCTGTTAATATTTATAAGTTATTAAAAAAAAGATTCAATATAATATATTATGAAACGTGGATGTGCATAATTCAAAGTGGATAAATCATAAATGGACTCCAGTGGCGTGTACTGTTTGTTTGTTTGTTGGTGTTTCTTTTTCTGCTAGTTAAAGCCTTTTTTATCGGCCACAACATATTTTCAACCTTCCTAATTTACAAATATAGTACTGCAATTTGTTTTTATAATAATGATATTTTGTTGTGTTTATAAATAAATAATAAGGTAAATTATATGAAAAGCCATATAATGATATTTTGTTGTGTTTATAATTAAATAATAAATAATAAGGTAAATTATATGAAAAGCCATGCATACTTGAAGTCATTTTAATGAACATATTATGGTGTATACTTTAAAAACAATTACCTAGTTCTAAATATACTTGACACGCTAACAATGGTAAATAAAAATAATGGCGTAATCAGAACGTGATTGGACGGTAGTTCTTTAAGTCTAGAGGTCAATCTCATGTTTTTTTTTTCTTAAACAGCTCAAAAATTATAATAGTCCATCGAGTTCCAGTGATCACGAGCCAACGGAACCCTTGTTCCACTCATGAATTAAAGTATAAACTATAATTTGTCATATACAAATATATTCTTGATAGTGAATTATAGTATACATAATAAGATATAACATCCTTCTTTTCTCTCATCTCATCCGCGCATCCGTTTTCTATAGGGTACGCTTAAATGGCACTCCAAATTTTTCCTCCAAATCTATTTTCACACCTCATCTTCTTCTATTGTTCTTTTACATACGTACATCCCCAATGGCGGATCTACATGTAATTGTGAGGGCGACCACCCCTCTAAAAATAGTGTAAAATTGCCCCCTAAATTAACACACCGATCACAATAAATCATAGATTCACCAGTGTATATTCCTCTCCTGATTTTCGATGACACCAAGATCATTTCTGATTTTATCACTTGTCATGTTTTGTAGTTAGAGAAAATAAATAATATGGTTTTTTTTTTTTTGAATAATATATGATTGGCCAAAAATAATACATCAATTCAGACCCAAACGTTATTGTTGTTTATGCGGCAAAATGAAGTGGATAGCTTCATTTCAAGAAAAGACATGTTTCCGGATCACTAGAGTACTACCAATGGTACCACCCAAGTGGCATTATGCATATGCCTTTTATTACTATCATGGCCCAATTTCAAGTTGAATACCTTTTGATTTACCTTTTGATTTTGGTGTTTCTCTTTACGAGTGTATACTAAATAGTAAATACATATTCGGTGATCTTATATTATAATATGCTACATTAAATATTTTTATATGAATCTAGAATATATTAAAGCTGTTCTAGTACCGAGCATTATATTATTTTCACAAGTTTAAAACATCTATGGGATAGGTGGAACCAAAAAATTGTCACGGGTTTTTTTTATGGGTCGTATTATTGAGACACTTTGAAAAAATTAAATCGACACCACCAATACGCATTGTATAGGCTTATATGATGCTTATTATTAGATTAAATTCAATTTCCCTGGTTAGTCAAAGGCTGACACTGTCCCCCTCATGCGGACTAAGGTGCTGTTTGTTTTTTCAGATGTAAAATGTCTGTAGTCTGCGAACCACATCTGCAGGCATCTGCAAGAGAAGATGTGGCCCAAATGTCTGCAGTCTGCAAGGAGAAGAGGGTTTGTTTTTTTGTTCTTCAAAAACAACTTCAACCAAACAAAACACAAGCTCTCTCTCTCTGCTCTCTCTCTCTAGAAAAACTCTCTCTCTCTACAACCACCACCACCACCGCACCACCTCCGCCACCACCGCCGCCACCACCACCGCAGGTCTCTCTCTCTCTCACAGGTCTCTCTCTCTCTAGAAACTCTCTCTCTCTCTACAACCACCACCACCACCGCACCACCTCCGCCACCACCTCCGCCACCATCACCGCAGGTCTCTCTCTCACAGGTCTCTCTCTTTTTCTCACAGGTCTCTCTCTCTCACAGATCCTGCTCTCTCTCTCTATAAACTCTCTCTCTCTCTCTAGAAACTGCTCTCTCTCTCTCTCACAGATCTCTCTCTCTCTCTACGGTGGTGCGGTGGTGGCGGAGGTGGTGCGGTGGTGGCGGAGGTGGTGGCGGTGGCAGGTGAGAAGGGAAGAAGAAGACATGTGCAGATGTTTGAAGCTTTGTTTCAAAGCTTCTTTTTTAAGATGTTTGAAGCTAATTTAAGATCTGTTTGAAAAAAAAAACGGTCTTTAAGGCCTTATGTCTGCAGGCGGGCAGACATAAGCTTTTTGCAGATGTAATAAGCAAAAACAAACACCCCCTAATACGCATCGTATAGGCCTATACGATGCGTATTAGGTTAAATTCAATTTCCAAGGCCAGTCAAAGGCTGACATTGTCCCCCTCATGCAGACTAATACGCATCGTATAGGCATATACGATGCGTATTACTCCTAGGTTGTCCTTCAAAGCTGATCGGTTACCTACTCATTGGAGTTTGAGTAATGAACGTATGGATATTTCTTCTATTTTATGTCTGATATGCTCAACTCATGCAGAAACGAGGGATCATTTGTTTAGGGAATGTAATGTGGCTACTAGAGCTTGGCTAGCTATGCTCGTTGGTTAATCTATCTTTGTCGGCTTCTAATTTTCCGATTGATTTGTTTGCTTGGGTGGATTCGTCAGGTTTCAATGTGACAAAAAAAAGTTCTAGTTGAAGCTATTTTGGTACGATTTTATGGGTTCTTTGGGGTTTTCCGGATGATCTAGTTTCTTTCCATTTCATTGGTTTGTCAATATAAAACAAAAGTCAAACTTTAGTTGGGTTAGTTGATTGCAAAACCCACATTTATTTTTGTTATGTTGATGTTTGATTCCTTTAGCTCCTTGCTAATCCTTTTAATATAATATTTCTTTTGTTCATAATTCATAAAAAAGATAAGCTAAGAAATGAGACTCGATATATGGTGGTTCATTGGATATTAACAAATCTAGCTTACCCACACCACTTGCTTTTCATAAATAAAAAAAATAAAAACCTATTATTTTTTATCTTCTCTCTTAACCGGTAGAGATCGTTGTGTACAAACTTCTCTCTAAAATGATAAAGATAACCACAATTTCTTTCTATTGAGCATTGTTGTAGTAGTCGCTAGTCGGGCGGCGGGGTGGGGACTAGCGATTAATCGGAATTTATGGGGATTAATCGGGATTAATTTGATTAATCGACGACTAATCGGGGATTAATCGGCACCTAGTCGGAATTTTTACAACCATGCTATTGAGGTAGAACTCACATATGTTTCTCTCTTGTTACCAGTTGGAAGAATCATGAATAATCTTTTCATTATTTTACGAAGTAATTATCTCTTGTTCTTCGCATTAGTGTAAGGATGCCAATGTGACGTGTATGGGACATGTATTGGTAATTCTACTCGTATAAGTCGTAACTGATCGTAAAACCATGTCCCATACATGACCCATTACCCATCAAGTATTCGTCGGGTAATTACCGATCAAGTATCAGGTATACGCATTAGTTTCTTAAAATATAATCATTAGGATTTTCAATTAATTATACATCATTTTCTTTCCAGTCTAATGTTCATATATTTTTATGTTTCTAACAACTCCAACAAATTATGATATTGAATTATCATCACCATAAATGTTTGAAATATCTTAAATATGTAAATTTAATGATAATATAAATCTCAAAACATAGTTATATATTTCGTAGCATACAAATACAAAGCATATTACCAAAGTATATATCTTAACACATTTTTCACATAATAAAACTAATAGAATGAAGTATATTACTAAACAAGGGTTATGAAAAAATAAAACTAAAAATACTTTTTTTTGGTATATGATTCAAGTAAACGGGTATATAGCTT
This sequence comes from Helianthus tuberosus, assembly GCA_030545235.1. Lineage (NCBI taxonomy): Eukaryota > Viridiplantae > Streptophyta > Magnoliopsida > Asterales > Asteraceae > Helianthus > Helianthus tuberosus. The sequence goes on along the minus strand of CM060376.1, from coordinate 2,921,611 downwards.
CGAGTAATCGAATCAGGTATCACCTAATCTCATACCCACGAAATTGTCTATTTCAATTCCATACCCGAATGCTCATCCTGGTCGAATACTTCGAGTATTCCCATGTGGCTTAGGTTTTTAGCCATCCTTGCCCATTATGCTATGTAGCAATCACATCTTTACTCTTCACTAATAGTGATCACCACTAACAGGGCCGGCCCTGAGAATTCATGTACCCTGTTCGAGCTCAAAAAAACGTGCTCTTAGGCCTTAACGAAATTGTGTATTGGGCTCGCTAAATGTCTAAACCAAATGTCAATGAGCTAATAACTAATCTAAACCATAAAAATAGTTTTGTAAGTGGGCCTATGTTGGTGTTTGTATGTGTATACCCTATTAATTTATTTATTTTTACATATACATATAAGAGTTTTCTAAAAAATAACGTGTCCTTCGAAATATCGGGCCATGTCCGGTGCTCCTCCCCGCCCACCTTCAGGGCCGGCCATGATCACTAACATGTTACGTACATACATTTGATCATAATAAGTGTAATGTGAATCAGATTATCCCAACATCCAACCTTTAAAAGTTACCTAATACTCTATTTTTTCAAACCCTCATATAATCATCAAACAAGATGTTAGTATCCCGTAATATGTATATCTAATAAGTTATTATATTTAGATAACTAGGTTATAACCCCGTGTATTACACGGGTTGAATAAATAAATTTTATATATTAAATAATAAAACAATATATCTATAAAAACCTTCTTTATTGCACGAGTTAAATAAATATAATTTTATATATTAAATAATAAAAAGTTATATCTATAAGAACAATATTGTACAGGTTGAATAAATGTAATTTTATATACAAAATAAAAAAAGTTATATCTTTAAAACCACATGTATTACAGGAGTTGAATAAATGTAATTTTGTTTAGCAAATAAAAAAATAATACATCTTTAAAAAACCCTATTTATTACACGGGTTGAATAAATGTAATTTTATATAACAAATAATAAAAAAATACATCTATAAAAATATGCGTATTACACGTTTTGAATAAATGTAATTTTCTGAACTAAATAATAAAAAATATATATATCCTTAAAAACCTCGTGTATTGTACGAATTGAATAAATCTAATTTTATACATCAAATAATAAAATTACGATTTTGGCCCCGTGGTTATATCACTTTTACCATTTTAGCCCAAAAATGAATTTTTTAACATCTAATTAACGTCTTTTTTTCTAACCTTTTTTGCCCCTAACGTCTTTTTTTAACCCTTTTGGCCCCTAACATTTAATGGATGTGATTAGTGTTAGGGGCCAAAAGGATTAGGAAAAAAAAACGTTGGGGCTCAGATGTTAAAAAAATCTTTTTTAGGCTAAAAGGGTAAAAGTGATATAACTAACCCCGTGTATTACACGGATTGAATAAATAAATTTTATATATTAAATAATAAAACAATATATCTTTAAAAACCTTCTTTATTGCACGAGTTAAATAAATATAATTTTATATATTAAATAATAAAAAGTTATATCTATAAGAACACTATTGTACAGGTTGAATAAATGTAATTTTATATACAAAATGAAAAAGTTATATCTTTAAAACCACATGTATTACACGAGTTGGATAAATGTAATTTTGTTTACCAAATAATAAAATAATACATCTTTAAAAAACCCTATTTATTACACGGGTTGAATAAATGTAATTTTATATACCAAATAATAAAAAATACATCTTTAAAAATATGCGTATTACACGGTTTGAATAAATGTAATTTTTCTGAACTAAATAATAAAAAATATATATATACTTAAAAAACCTCGTGTATTGTACGAATTGAATAAATCTAATTTTATACATCAAATAATAAAATTACGACTTTGGCCCCGTGGTTATATCACTTTTACCCTTTTAGCCCAAAAATGAATTTTTTAACATCTAATTAACATATTTTTTTCTAACATTTTTGGTCCCTAACGTCTTTTTTAACCCTTTTGGCCTCTAACATTTAATGGATGAGATTAGTGTTAGGGACCAAAAGGATTAGAAAAAAAAGACGTTGGGGGCTCAGATTTTAAAAAAAAAATTCTTTTTTAGGCTAAAAGGGTAAAAGTGATATAACTACAGGGGCCAAAATCGTAATTTTCTCTAAATAATATTATAAATGAGAAGAATATTAAACTAAATAATAATTATCCATAAGATATTAAACTAAATATTATTTAATAGGAGGGTTATATATAATTAATTAGAAAAGATTAAATTAAATAATAATTATCTATAAGAGATGCCTTAATATGATGACAAGTGTCTCAAAAGTGGTTTCTTTTATTATAGAGTATAGATTATTTCTTGGAGAATATAAGACTAATGGGTATGGGGGTCGGCTAGCCCCGGCTAGGTCCGGCGCCGAGCCCCCACACCGCCCCCCTTAGCCCCGGCCCGGCTCAATCGACTCACACCGGACGACTTGGACGGGGCCCCACATCAAAAAACTAGCCGTTAATGAACGGCACTTTTTAAAAAAAAAAAAATCATTTTTCAATTTAAATACCCAATATCTCAACCATTTTTATACATTTCTATCCTTTCTACTCCCATTCTTCTCCAATTCTCTTCTTTTTTTATAAAAACACTCCATATTTTTTATACCCTTTTCTCTAAATCATGAATCCTTTCAACCCAAACAACCCCAACCCGAACAACCCCAACCCAAACAACCCCAACCCGAACCAACCTAACTTTTTTTCGACCCCCGGTTACACTCCGAGTATGGATCAATCGTGGGGGGCTCCGCAATTTCCTTTTTCGGGTTTCCAACAAACACCCAACGCATTCTCACAAATGTCTCAAGTTCAACAACTCCAACAATACCAAGCGCTACAACAAATCATGCAACGCAACTCGTTTGAACAACTCCAATCGCAACCGCCAATTTCCCAACCGGTTAACCTTGACGATGATGATGATGAAGTCGTCCCCGAATCGCCACCGCAAGAGCTCAAGCGAAAAAAAAACAAGGGGAAGGGGAAGAAGGTTGAAAACGTACCCGAAACCGCGTCAAAAAACGGTTCGAGAAAACCGGGGAGACCTTGGACGAAAGTAGAGGAGGAGGCGCTAGCAATGGCGGTTACTAAGTCCTCTACTAACCCGATAATCGGTATGAACCAAAGTTTAAATATTTAATTTAAATTTTAAAAGTTTTAAATTTTTTTTTACTAATGCATTATTTTTTAAACTTTAGGAAACAATCAAACGGGTGATAGTTTTTGGAAGAAGGCAACGGCTAAATTTTATGAGATTATGGAGCATAGCTCGGATCGTGATTTAGAAGCCGTCTCGGGCAAGTGGCGTAAAATGAGCAAGGTCATCAATAACTTTAACGCAATTTATAACCAAATTGTCATGAATCCTCCTAGCGGGAGTAACGAGACGGACATTCTTAACCTTGCTATCGCTAAGTGGGACTCTCAAAATACAAAGCCTTTCCCGCACTTCCGAGCATGGAACGTAGTAAAGAATCAACAAAAATGGGCGCCGATTCCAAATGATGTAGCAACAGCCAAACGGACTAAAACTTTCGAGTCCGGAAGTTATAGTGCGGGAGGCTCCACCGGTCGTTGTCAAATCAACATAAACGACGACCCGGAAGATGACGAGGACGTGTTGCCCATTCACGAGGCGGAACGTCCCCCCGGGAGGGACAAAACAAAAAAAGAGGCGGCCGGAAAGCGCAAAGGGGCCGGGTCGAGTGGAGGGGCCGGCTCGGGTGGAGGGGGCGGGTCGAAGGCATCGGCGAAAATGGACGAGTTGATAGACGAATTCCGTTCGTTCAAACAGTTCGCGGCCGAAAAATACACTCACAAGAAAACCGTGTCGGCCGACCAAGCTCGAGCGGAGGATTTTAGGATTATGAGGTTGGATCTCGACTCGGTTCCGGAGGAGGAACGAGCGGTTTATCGGAGGATGAAGGAAGAAGTGATGAAAAAATGGTCGTCGTAGGTTGTTTTTTTATTTTTAGGAAATGTAATTTTTTATTTTTATTTTTCGGTAATTTTTTTTTTTTAGGAAATGTAATTTTTTTTATGTTATGAAATGTAATTTTTTTTTATGTTATGAAATGAAATTATTTATGTTGTTTTATGTTGTATTTTTTAATTTTTATAAAGTTTTAATTAAGTTAATAAATTAAAACTTAGAAAATTATAAAATAATGAGGTGGGGCCCCATCCCACACGAGCCTCCATCCCCCTCAAATTTCATGGAGGCCCATCCCTCACGAGCCGCCCACATGGCGCCTACGTGGAGGCTCATCCCGGTGGGGATGTGCCAAACCATACCCATTAGTCTAATGGACATTCATTCGTCACATTCCCTGAAATCCTGACCACCATAAGGCCACAATCACAGGAAGATTAGGTAGCTTCCTGGCCGTCGGATCAGTCTAAAGTCAACGCACTCGTGGGGCATGGACACGTGTCAGATAGATGTGTGGAGATGGTGTCATGTTGAGGGAGTTATAGGCTACAAGCATTCTTGAATTCTGGGTCACTGACATGTGACGCTAGCTACTCCTACTTTCGGTGGACTTGGATTATTATGTGCTTGCTTTGTCTTATTATCTTACTTTTTTTTTAATTATATTAATGTTAATTATTTAAACAAATCGTCATTAACGTTATCCCAAACATCCACCATTACACGTGTATCTTGTTTGTAATTAATAAATTGGTTCATTTTGTTGGATTTTATATATTTCAATTTATTAACGACAAATTTCATTAAGAAGCCAACTACCAAGACGCTTGAAGACAAGAAGAGCTATAACAAGATTACAAATTATGAGAAGGAAAAATTACAAGTTTTGTCCTTTATCTTAATAGCACTTATCAGGCGGTGTCCTTTTTAACGAATTTTGACAAGTTTTGCCCTTTACAAGGAATTTTGTTGCACGTTTTGTCATTTAGGCTTAACTCAGTTAGATTTTCTTGTTAAATCTTGTCGTCCAATGGTATTTTAGTCTTTTTACCCATTTATTTCAAGAGTCAACCCTAAAATATTTTGTTTTATTCTTTTAAATAATATTAAATAAATGGGTAAAAAGACTAAAATACCCTTGGGTGACAAGATTTAACAAGAAAATCTAACTGGGTTAAGCCTAAAGGACAAAACGTGCAACAAAATTCCTTGTAAAGGGCAAAACTTGTCAAAATTCGTTAAAAAGGACACCGCCTGATAAGTGCTATTAAGATAAAGGACAAAACTTGTAATTTTTCCTTATCAGAAATTATATCAATCTTTTCAAGCAATACTTTTTTATTAGGATCTGTTTTTTTATCGAAAGATAACCGACGGATTTCGCATCGTCTTAACCGGGTCCGTGCTAGAGAGCCGCCTCGCACAATAGATCCCCAATTTAAACCGCTCAATGAGAAACCTCTATCACCAAGACTCGAACTTGGGACCTTGAGGGGAAAACTCACACGGACCCACCATAAGTGGAACTTAAAACGACAAGCAACCAATTGAACTTGAACATTTTGCTTGGAAAGGGCAACAAGTGTTGAGAGTCGACCCATCTCCGCTTCCACATAAAAATAGTTAGTTACCTTTTTGGAAAATATTTACCTTGTTTGTTTTTACTAACTAATAAAAGCAAACTGAATATATCTTTATAAAAATATATCTTTATAATGACTATTATTATAATGAACGACAAAACATATTTATATTAATCAAAATAGAATCTAGCAAGAAGTTAAAGCCCAAGGTATAATATACTCTATGAGGAAGACGCATAATGACATAATATATAATGATCGGGTGAGGAATAAACAAAAAGTTATATACACACATATTTTTATTTATATTGGCGCGCAGCTTGTTGCTCGCTTACCTGCGATATTGATGTAAAGTGTATTTAGATGTGAGTAAAAGAACCCGTTAACTTAAAAAAAAAAAAAAAAAATTGGCGTAATTAATACATTACTACTAATTTTAAGTAAAAAAATTGTGAGAAATGCATAAGCACTTGTTCTGCATGCTATACATAGCGGAAGACATAAAGAGAGGGGGTTAATAAGTTAACGGGTTACATAATTAATGTATGTATTGTAATTAAAACAATAGTAACAAGTGATTATACGATTTTTGTTTTAACAATACTAGACTAGCATGGGAGGCTTTGATGGTGTGCGGGGAGGACCTCCGCACAAGGCCCACGATTTCGAGGGGCATGCGATTAAAAAAAATTCGATACGTATATGTTATTTTTTTTAAATGGTAAACACATATCACTTCCAATATGGGGAAGGATCCACTAAAAAGTGGATTTTGCCTAAGTAGCCTAAGAAGGAATCTTAACCATTCATTTTTCAAATCAATGGTTAAGATGAAAGGGTAGGAGAAAGGAGGGGTGCAAGGGTATATTGGGAAAATCATATTTATGGACTTTCTCTCTCCACATGCAAATCACATGCATATTCCACTCTCATTTTTTAAACGTTTATAACTTTTTTATACGACATTATTTTTTCATAAAAATTTCACCATAAAATCGAGCGTCTTTTTATCTTTAATTTGAGTACCATATTGCTATATAAAATATGAAGACTAAAAAAACCCACTTAAATGTGTTGTATTTCTATGTTATATAACATTTTTTGTGCTGAACTTTTTTTCTATATTTTTGTGCTAAATTTTTTGTGCTGAATTTTTTTGTCTTAATTTTTTTTCCTCAATTTTTTTGTGCTAGATTTTTTTGTACTACATTTTTTGCTAAATTTTTTCGTGCTATATTTCTTTGTACTACATTTTTTTGCTAAATTTTTTTGTGCTATATTTTTTGTACTAGATTTTTTGTGCTATATTTTTTTGTACTACATTTTTTGTGCTATATTTTTTATACTGTATTTTTTGTGCTATATTTTTTTGTACTAGATTTTTTGTGCTAGATTTTTTTGTACTAGTTTTTTTTTTTTGTATTTTTTAAAAATAAAAGAGGTGCCACATGTCATTTTCACTCCTATTTATAAGGACTAAAATGCCCTTGATTCCTAATTATTAGGAGTGACACATGTCATTATCACAATCCTTCTTAGGCTACTTAGGCAAAATCCACTTTTTAGTGGATCCTTCCCGCAATATAGGCTCATTTACAAATCATTTTTTATGATTTAGAATTTAGCCCACTTAGGATTAGGTTTATTGAGCCCAATACTAATTTGATTCTTTTAAATAATAACAAAACATAACGGAAGGACACATTTTTTCAATCTTGAACAGGGTACGTGAATTCTCATAGACGCCTCTGCTAGACTTGAGTCTGGATTTAACGTTGTTATTGGTTTAATTATATATGTTTTAGTATTTAGTTTTCAGTTTCAGTTTCTTAATTGTCTTTTTTTAATTGAAATTTGATAAGGACATCACTTTCATATGGCGTCAAATATGTGGTTAGTAAGTTACAAACTTTATAAATTATCAGTCAACTTAAAGATTTATATTAGAGTAAATTACGTTTTTGGCTCCTGTGGTTATATCACTTTTACTATATTAGCCCAAAATAAGAATTTTTAACATATCTGCCCCCATAGTCTCTATAACTAACCATTTTGGCCCCTAAGTCTAGAGATCATGGGGGCCAAAATGGTTAGTTATAGAGACCATGGGGGCCAAAATGGTTAGTTATAGAGACCATGGGGGCAGATTTGTTAAAAATTCTTATTTTTGGCTAATATAGTAAAAATTAGGGCTGTAAACGAACCGAACGTTCAGCGAACAGTTCGTGAACCGTTCGGCGGGAAGTCCGTTTATGTTCGTTCGTTTAATAAACGAACGAACATGAACAAGAAATTCCGTTCGATTACTTAAATGAACGAACATGAACAAAGGTCTCGTTCGTTCAATTGTGTTCGTGAACGTTCGGTAAGGTGTTCGTGAACATTCGTTCATTTACTTTCATTTATGTTCGTATGTTCGTGTTTTAATTAAAGATTTTTATACTTTCATATATTTTATCTATACTTTGTATACTATTAAACTTTTATTTATATCATTACCCTAACAATTAAACTAGGAAACCCTCTTTCACCTTGTTTATGCACCATTTCCCTTTCTTTTCTCATTATTTACATCGACGAATATGATCTACCTCTGTTCTAGAATAAGGGATTAAAGTTCTTGTGCTACTCTATGGGTCATCCACCTTTATCCTTCACCACGTTAACCAAATTTATTTGTGTTCCCTTGTGTTCATGAACCGTTCGTGAACACACTCATTTTCTTAATGAACGAACACGAACATAAAATCCCGTTCGGTAAGTGTTCATGAACCGTTCGTGAACACAATTATTTCCTTAACGAACGAACACGAACAAGGCCTCGTTCGTGTTCGTTCGGTTCGTTTACAGCCCTAGTAAAAATGATATAACCACAGGGGCCAAAAACGTAATTTACTCTTTATATTAATATTAAAATAAGTAATAATGGTGCGCATGTTTGATTGGGATCAATAATTGGTGGAAATGTTTGTTGTTTTAGTAAAAAGTTGTAATTAAGTTCTTCGTTTTTTTAATAGTTTTTTTGTCTGAATTTTAAATATCATTTTTAATGATATGGATTCTGGTTTTCACCAAATAAACGTATGATTATTCATAATTTTGTTATTTTGTCTTATAGTTTATTGATATGACACTCAAGTTATTGCACCTCAGAAGGTTTATGGTTAAAATGGAGGTTTGAACTGAAACTCCATCAAACTGTATTAAATGTAGTGAAATCGATTGTTTGGATGCATATGGAAGGTTAACGAGAAAACAATTCACCAAAAATATGTTAACATGTTATATTAGTTCAATGTTTTATGAACTAAAATGTAACGCCTAGTTTTATGGGTAGTATATCTGATTTAGTTTATTACCCTTAAATAAATGTGAGCAACGTGTATAATGTGTGAAATAAAAAGTCTGCTATATATGTGTGTGTATATATGTGAATAATATATGTTTTGTTTTTTTTATTTATTTTGCTAATAAAACTAATATATTAAGTGATAATTTTCAGTCAGGCTAACTGATTTATAAATTGGTTAATATTAAGTGGATTGTTATTATTAACTATTAAGTCAATATTAAAAGGAAGAAAGAATATAGTTTTGAAATTTGGATTTGAGAGAGAGGATTGCGACTGATAACCCTCTCCCCATCTCCACTCATTTAAGTCAGAACGAACGTGTCGAAAGTGTCAGATCGTTTTACGTGATCTAGGTGAGTTATATAAATGCTTTTAAGCGTTATTGGGCTAATTCACATACAAAGTGTCATAAAGGTTTTAAACTATTAAACTTATGATTAACATGTTTAACTAGAAAGTGTAATGCCATGTGCGGATTGTGTGATCATGGATGTGATTAATGGTTGGGTTAACCACTTAAGAATCAGAGTGTTTTTAAACCTAAAGTGTGTGAAGTTTACGACGGTGGCAAAATAGTGTAAAGTCCACGATGGTAGGAAAAAAAGTGTGAAGTCCATGACGGTGGCAATAGTGTGAGGGTCTCAAGTTGATAGTGTGTCAACATTTACTAATTTTAATACTTGTGTGTATTTTACATTGATTTTTCAAGTAATAAGAGTGAGTTATTTAACAATGATGAGTAAGAAATGTGGTGAAGTATGTGATTTGGTAAGTGTCTTTGTGAGGTGTGTGATGCAATATGTTTTGGTGTGGATTGTGTAGTGGGGATGGTTATCTAAACTAGACATTTGATATATTGTGAATTGAAATATTAAATGAGGTTTTGATAAGGTAATGTTTTACAAAGTATTTACTCATCAGTTTCTCTGAGTTGTTTCAATACGTATTTTAGGTGAATAAAGATAAGCAGTGACAAGATATATTCGAGCTATATGGACAAGGAAAGTTGACATCCTAGACTAATGTGTGTGTGTGTGTGTCATATTCTTAAAGTGTGAAAATGTAAAACATAAATTATGAAAGATTTAGTGTTTGAAAGTCTTTCGGTTAACCGTAAACAAAGTAACATGCCTGAGTTTTAAGATGTTACATAAAATAACCGGTTAACCAAAACCAATCAACCGATATTTGGTTTCTTTGGTTTCGGTTAATTGATTATCAAGTTCTTATTCAACACTTAAGAAAATCATGCACTATGTTCAAGTTGATTGATCAAGTGGTTAAAGCATTTTAATCATGATTAATCATCTTACAAGTACAATTACAACATTTTCAAAGTTCAACAAAAAGTTTCACCTAACACTTTAATGGATACGTTGAAAAATCATTATTTAAAATTTAAATATGTAATTTGGGTAGATCATGACGCCAAAGACTCATAGTTGATGTATTTTTTATGTTTTAAATTAACATTTAAATTATTAATCTATCTTTTTACCTACACAAAAAATCATCTATTTTTATTTTCAGGTAACCGACATCACCAAAATCATGAACCGTAAACAAACAGAAAAGTCAAATTCTATTTTTAGTTTGATTAAACAAACCGTAAATAATTTTAGTTTGATTAAACAAGCCGTAAATAATAAATAGGTGGAAACATGATTCATGTTGCCTAAATTTGATACTTTTTTTAACATTTTACGGTATATTTTTTGATTTTAAATATTTATAAACACCTACGGATTAAGTAACCTATATTTTCAATATTTATAAACACCTAAGGATTAAGTAACCTATAAAAAATAGAACAAGTTGGGTCTGGTCAAAACACACATTCTTTGTTTTGTTTCTAGTTTCATAAAATTAATTGCCACTATATCCAAAACATTAATTTACATCGAGATAGTTGGTAAATGGGCTACAAGCTGCACCGCTACCCCTTTTTGAATAGCAAAACTAAGCCTTTTAAAAACTACGTCCATAGATCTCGGGGTCATAAAATTAATATACTAAATTATTCCTATAATAATAACAATATTTGTTACATTAAAGTATTTAAATTTAAATTGTGAAAGTTTACTATGAACGAAACTATATGAGTTGAAATTATTTCTCTATAGTTTTATATATAAACTTTATATTATCATTAACATATCAAGGTTTCCCGTAACCTTTTCGTTTGGTTAACGTTTACAAGTCTATTTTTCTTCAATAGAAAGAATAGTTGTCTTTTTTTTTATGCCATGTTTAAGATACATCAAAAGTCTTGCTTTTGACCTCTAAAACCCTAATATTTCAAAAAAGTTACTTGTACCACAAGTCGTCTTACCTAATCAACCACTTAGAAAAACATATTAAAAAACCAACTTGAAGAGTGTTCTAACTAAAATATCCAATCATATGTAAACAGTTAAAGGAAAAAAATAGTTTAAAATTAATTATTACATTCAAGATCATATTAAAATATTAAAACACTATAAAGAAGCAACATGTTTATGCATGTATATATTGTAATCTTGGTTTTGGAGGTTTTTTAAAGAAAAAATGGTTATGCATATGGTTGTTGTAACCTTAGCTTTAGGGGTATTTAAAAAAAATGATTTTTTTACTTTTTACCAAAAAATATTTCATAAATTACTTTTAACTCAAATCTATTTGTTTTTTTTTTTACTTTTAACCCTAAACTTTTTATCTTTTGCAATCTATCCCCACAACTTTTTTTACTTTCAACTTTGTTCCTTTATAGTTTTCATTTTCCACAAATTTTTCGCTTTATGCTTCGTTCTAAATTTTGTGACTTAACACATCGCAACATGCGTCTTTGGTTTAACATTTCGTTCTAAATTTTGCGAATTAACACGACGCAATGTGCGTGTGTGGGTGAACGTTTTTACATTGTCTATTTTTTCCCCTTTGACATGTTCAACATAACGTGCGGGTCCTATATCGACTTAGTTATAACTAAAGAATTCACGCTGCATTGCGGCGGGTCGTAATTCTAGTTATTTATTATAAAGAAAAGTAAGATTAAATATCAACATATTATATGAACATTTATTATATGAAAACTGCTTTGATTCGCTTTTATGTTACTTTTTAAATAAAAAGCTATTGTGTTTTAATAATATACTTTTCGTATGTAAAGTCTAATTAAGTTAGAATATACAGTTGAAGAAATAAAGTTGCAACGCTTCAAGTTGTATGTTGTTTTGTTTTGTATGTCTCGTATGTATCTCATAAATTGTACTAACGTAATACTGCTCACGCTTAGGCTGGAGGGTGTGGGGGCGCCACCCAACCCAGCTGGCCACCCATAGCGCCCCACCCCCGCCATCGATCCACACCTCCGGCGCTATGCCGGGGCGCTATTGAACCATCGCCAAGATAGTAACGAGCGGCAACGCACATGGACCGAGGAGCATTTATGTTTTGGACCGTTGAAAACGGTCAAAAATTTATAAAAAAAATTACTTTTTATTTTATTTATAAATTAACACTATAAATACCCACTTTCTACCTCACTTTTTAAATCATTCCTCTCACTTTCTACCTCACTTTTTATACAATTCTCTTCATATTTTTTAAAACTTCCCAACAAAGTTTCCCAACAACCCATGGGACCCGACCAACCCGTTTTGGCAAAATTTGCAAAACAACCAGCAAGAGGACCGCTGTAACACCCCCGTGTTTTCACAAGTCAAGGTCAAAGTCAACGATCGATTATACGAATTTGACTTATAGTAATTTCTTTATTTTATTTGTATTATGTGGAGTAAGTGTTGTTAATTACAAGTGATCGACGTATTATTCAATCGACTTACCACTGTGAACTATAGGAAGTAACAATGCGATAAAGTTAATCAACTGATAATCAAGCTATGCTAATTAAATCGACATCGAATCGTGATACGAACCGCAACCCGACTTACGAAAACTTAGTTGTTATGCATGTGTGTGTGCCTTATGTGTTACTTGTGCGTGTTTCTTTATGATTGTGTTGTGGGAATCAATCGAAACTCGAAATCGAACTCGAACCCGAATCGAAATCGAACTATGATGATTAGTGGAGAAGAGACAGCGCGCGATATGAGTAGTTAGGACTGAAAGTAATTTGACTAGGAAACCCTATCGTGTCGAGTCGCTCGCAATCGAAATCGAAACGCCAAAAATCGTCGCGTCAAACACTTGAACCAAGCGTCATCCGACCGGATAGCCATCCGACCGGATAGCCCTTTTGGTCACAGGTCAGGTGCCATCCGACCAGGGTGTCATCCGACCGGATAGTCATCCGGGCGGTGTGTCATCCGATCGGATAGCCCTTTCCTCTTTTGGAATCCTATAAATACCCCTTGTCATTGTCATTATTTCCACTTTTGGAAATCCTCTGTTCGAACCATTCGTACTCCCCACCTTTTCTTCGATTTCTCTCAATCCAGGTAAGATCTCGCCCTAAATCTTGTACTTTCTTAGTCTACACGCACTCCTACACCTTTCCAGTGGCGGAGCTAGACTTTAAAACCAGGGGTATCCCAAAAAAAAAAATTACGGTGTATTCATATAAAATTCTTTATAGGGGTATCCTCGTATTTTTTTAGGGGTATCCTTTATATAAAATCGAAAAAAAACAAAAAATTAACACTGCGAAACACTACGAACACTACGGCTCCTAACATGCTGTCTCCGCCCCTGCACCTTTCTATCTTTTAAATCTTAACTTTTAACCGTGAAATCACTATATTTTGGGTGTTCTAGGATGACGTCATCATGTGTTCTTCAAGAACTTCATGTTTTGACTTCAATCCATCAAGAACAACTTAGATCTAACCGATTTCCACACGATTACACAAAGATCTTGTAAAGATCTCGACATAAGAGTGGTGAAAAAGATTGAAAGATGGTTTCTAACTTTCTTTCAACTCTTTTGCACTCAATATACTCAAAACCGATAGGACCCGACCCTGATCTAGTCTTCTGCTCGTTCTTAGTGTTGTACTAGCTCAAGATCTGGATTCTACCCACGAGACCACGGATTTCGGGTTAAACAAGAACAACCGTCTCGAGCCGGTAACTGGCCGAACTAGGGTGATTTCTGGTCGGTTTGGTCATCTGGGTCAAAATGGGGGTTCTATTGGTTAACACGTTGTCAAAACGTCTCGACATAACGACAAACCATCAAGACGACCAAGTGTAAGACGAACGGAACAACCGGAACGGAATGCTGTCCGACCGGACTGCTGTCCGAACGGATTGCCATCCGAACGGATCACACTTGGGACCCACACTTGAACAACCTTATCTGAAGTTTGAGTATCGAACGAATTGCTATCCGATCGGACGACCATCTGAACGGATTACTCTTCGGATCATGAGACACTAAGACTTTAAAGATTTAAACAATTTTCAACATGCTCATTAACAGCGTTGCCACCCGATCGGATGGACATCCGATCAAGTGACTCTCCTGTTATGAACTTGCCTTCACTAAGTAATCTCATCACTAAGTTGCCGTCCGACCGGACCACTGTCCGACCGGATGACCATCCGAACAGATTGTCACCCGCACGACTAACCATCCGATCGACTGACTTGATGAATAGAGATACTTCAAAGCTTTCAAAATGCTACAACGAAAACTTCAAAAGTCAAGCCATCATACACAAACACATCCTTCTGATAGGAAGAAACAATCCACTCGAATCGTCATCCGACCGGACAAGCTGTCCGAACGGATGACCATCCGAACGGATTGTTATCCGCACGGATTGCTGTCCGATCGGATTACCATCCGATCGAACCACTATCCGACCCTCTCACACTTTGTACCATTTTACGCGTCACTTATCGTTATGCTATCGAATCTATTCAGGCTAACCTTACTCGCTAAGCGCTCCCTTCAATCCATCAACCGCTGTGAGTATACTCGATCCCTTTTTGCTTTAAGCACTTTTGGGTGTTACATACGTTACAACTATTCAAATCACATCAAACACACTACTCAATACTATTTGAACGCTAACTGTTAATGCATGTTATACGTGGCTTATGAATGCTTGTTTGTTATGTTTACACATGGAATGTTGTCTACCTGCCTTAGCAACGATAGTACTATAGTTTGGACTCAGCACCCATTCACACGGGGGTTGTTAAGGACAATTACTTGCATGGATTACGGTGGTAATTATGTATTGCGAGCTGCCTCGGGCAGTCAACCCGCAATCATTGGTATCGATGGATCTATGTCGATAACTAACGTGCTTCATTTCTCTATGTGTACGTGCTGGTTATGCGTAAACAAATTCGAACCCTATATGCTATTATCAAGCTTGTATGCTCACATTTACATTATATGTATTGACTTTTATTTTAACGTATGTGACAGGTGCTTAGGATGCACACATATTAGGATGTTGAAGCTAGAATAAAGCTTTAGAGCCCAACAAATAGTTGTCTATAGTAAGTGGATCAAGGGTCTCTAGAAGCAGATAAACAATTGCTCTATTTAAATCTGAGTTGTCGGAACAGAATTATTTGCCTAGTTTTTATCTGTAATAATTTGTTTATTGTTTGAGACATGGTATGGGACGTGTTATTTTAAATTGAATAGTAATGATAATTGTTATGGAAACTTCTGGACAATTTGTTTCGCTCAGTGCCATGCCCCGGTGATTCCGCCATCGGTTGGGATGTGACAACCGCTATCGCCAACACCCGCGTACGGGTGAGGTTGGATATTAACCAATGCCACCAACTTCTCCTCATCCCACCACTCAACTGATGCCCCCATATTTCGGGTATTATTCTCAACCCCTTTTTTTCCGCCAAATTTGCCACCACCAAACATACCCGCCCAAGACACAAGCGAAACCGAATTCGTTCCCGAAACCCAAGTCGAATCCTCTTCTATAAAAAAAAGAAGCCATAAAAAGAAGGATGAGACCGAAAAACGTACCCCTAAGAAGGTAGAATTTTGGTCGCCTAAGGAAGAGTTCGAGTTGGCAAAAGCTTGGCTCGACGTGTCGGAGGACGAGATTGTTGATAAATAATATTTTTTATGCTTTTGTAAATAATATTTTTTATGCTTTTGTAAATAATATTTTTTATGCTTTTGTAAATATTTTTTTATGCTTTTGTAAATAATATTTTTTAGGAGACGACCAAGACATAAAGGTATTTTGGGGTCGTATACGCGAGAAGTTTTTCGCCGCAATGGGTCGTGGCGTGTATCGAACCGCCGACTCTTTTTCGGGAAAGTGGGGTGCTATGAGGCTGAAGGTTAGCAACTTCAACAACATATACAACAACCTTGTCAATAACACTCGAAGGAGAAGTGGTGCGAGCGATGTCGATGTCTTGACAGAAGCCCACAACGAATATAGAATGCACCATGGGCATATGTTTACGTTGGTAACCACATGGGAGCTTCTTCGCAAATCTCCAAAGTGGCATTTTGTGCCACCGTTCGACCCAACCCGCCCTAGATCCAAACGGTCCAAATCGACATCCACCACCGAACCATCTGGGTTCGATGCTCGTACAGTAATTAATCTAAACGAGGATGCTGACGAGTTTGAAGAACCACAAGAGCTGCCTCGTCCAACTGGTAGGGATAAAAGTAAAGCCAAGGCACGTGGAAAGTCTACTAAATCAGATGGCCCGTCAAAGATTAGCGAGTTCCATGCAAATCTTAAGCAAATAATCTCCATTAGGGAAAAAGACCAAGAAATGAGAATGGAGAAACAAATTGCGAGAGACATGGACTTTCTCGCAAGGGATCTGTCACATCTACCAGAGGAGGACCGAGTCATTTTGGAGGCTCGTAAGGCACAAATTCGGGTCAAATATATGTAGTTTTTTTTAAGTATGTTGTCTCTTTTTTTCTAGTATGTTATCTTTTTATTTTTAATGAAATTATGTTTTTATTTTTAATTTTGTAGTTATTAAAATTGCCATTTAATTTAAAAAAATAAATATATAAATAAATAATTAGTTAATCATGACACGGGGCTCCATCCACACCCTCCAAATTAAAGGGGGGCATGATAAAGCCCCTATGCTGACATGGCGATGACATGGATCCTAGGTGGCATGATAAAGCCCCATGAAGCTCCAACCACACCTCATAGCCTTAGGGGGGTGGAGGTGGTGATCACTCATCACTCACAACATCCAATCAAGTTCTGTCACGTCATCGAGCTTTATTCCATCACTCACAACATTTTTTTAGTGGAAATTGTCATCACTCACCACCATACCCAACAATTTCCCCACAACCAACAATTTACCTCACCACTCAATACCCCATAACGCGTTATAAATATCACGCGTTCTTATTTTAACAAGTGATAATTATAGGTGGCGGTGGTGTTATTCTTGGTATCACTCGTGAACAAATTTCATCACAGGGAAAGGTGTTCCCACCCCGCCTGCCCTTATATACAACACAACATCCATCATCACTTTGGTGGGGTAGTAGAGGCTTTGTGCCTCTTGGAAAAGACCATGGTTCAATTCTTGACATAGGATAAATTTAGAGTAATTTAGATGTATAAATTATGTAACCTTGCCGTTAAAAAAATATACTACACACCACCAAAATACACATGAGACACAAATTATGATACCATATCCGAGCTCATGATCTTGTGTAAATTTGTCCATGAGGACTTTTATATATTCCTTGTTTCCATTGAAATTGTCTATTTGTCTTCTAGCATGGAGAAGATTGAAAAAGAAAAAAAACAAATATAGAGAAGAATGTCAAAATTCAAACCTCTACGGATGAACAAAGTTAGGTGAACCATATACATTCCCCCAACCAAACACAACATTTTTAACACCAATCACAGAATAGTTCATTAACTTATTAAGCAAGAAGTTTAAGGTATGACTTAATTAAGAGTGTGAATAGCGATGATAAAGAAACTCAAATTTGACTGGAAAACCCAACATGAAACGTTCAGGAACATGCATTCAAATATGAAATCAGATATGAGATTAGTGTTGGAAATTTGTGTGTTAAGTGAATGAAAGTCTTAAATGTGGTGACACTTTGTCCCACATTGGTGTGGGAACAAAAGGAAAGGCAACATATAAGGGATAACCTTGACCAAGCCTTTGAAGTCTTATGGCATGTTTTACCACAAGCCCTATCCGTGCGTGCGCAGGGGGGTGCAAAAAATGGAACCGGAATTAGTTGAACTCGCGTATGCCCGCACGAATGCAGTTCCAAAAACCTGGGTCCGCGTGGTGCGGTTTTTTGCACTCTTGACTTTCGGTTTTTGAAACTGAAATGAATGAAGATCATTATTTCGTTTTCAAATTCTAACTGATTATCAGTTTCGTAACCGACATACTAATGACCATTATTTGGTTTTTATTTTGTTGATTTCGGTTATAGTTCTGGCCCTCGTAACCGACATACTAATGACCATTATTTGGTCTTTATTGTGTTGATTTTGGTTATGATTCCAGCCCTATAAATCGAAGACTAGACTGATCAGTTGAGACACACCAACAGCTTCTCTTCTCTATCTCAGTTTCTTGCAACACAGCTCCTGTTTATTTTCAGGCAAGTGCTCAAGTCCGACAGTGCGCGGTGCTGCTTCGAACCGGCGTACCCTGGGAACAGACGACGAATCTGTTTAAGGGAATTGTGTTAAACACAAGCCCGGTTCACTCGTTAACTGTTTCTGTTTCTGTTTCTGTCTCTTCACTTCTGTTTCAGATCATTTTCTTGTTCAATCAGTAGCAATTTTACTAACAATTAGTTTTAGACGTTTGCTTTGGTTTGAGCGAAGTACGTAATTAGATGATATCCCATACGTCCATGGTTTTATAGTCTAGTGGCATTTTGGGCGGTGAGATAAGACTTTGGGACCACTAGGTCCTGGGTTCGATTCTCACAAGAGGGTTTTTTCCATATTTATTGGGTTTCCTCCTGAATTGGTATATAGGCATTATGCATAGTGGAGATGGATATGATCGGATTGTTCCGCTAGTGACACGATGATACTCCAGTGGTCTTTCAGTGATCCAAATTTGTCGTTCAAAAAAAATATATCCCACACGATTACTTGAATCATTACCCAAATATATTGAAGTATTAAATATTTTAAAATTATAATAAATAGCATGTTGAAGTTGTTAATTAACAACTTGCAAGTTATTAAAATTATAGAATTATTAGGAGTAAGTTTTAACTACAATCATAAATGCATGCCCAATACTCATCAAACCAATGCGTATCAACTAATAAGTCTCCAATATATATGAACAAATATTTATAATCAGGTATATGATGGGATTTATTACCGTAAAATTACAGTCAATATAATTTAAAAATTGTTACAAAATAGTAATAAGTTCCATAAACAGCCTACTTAATTATAATTTTGTATTTATTTTTATCTATAAAAAGTAACTGTATTGTACGTTATCAACATCTTAACATTATCCATTCCCTCACACAAACTCACATTATTATTATATTTTCGGCTTTTAGCTTCTATTTACGGGGTCGTCCCAATGATGGATCGTTTCCTACCGAGGCATGGTTCGATCTGGAGGGCAACCCGGTTTTACCCAGCTGTTACCCCAGCGAGTCTCTCGTGTGGGAGCAGTATGGTTTCCGGGCGAAGGTCAGTCAGAGCGGCAACCGGGGCCCGATCGAACATCGCGTCTGCGAATGCTGGGCTGACGGGTAACCGTCCTTGACGGGGACCCGGTGTCCCTTCAAAAAAAAAAAACTTAAGTGTCATACTTACCCAAAATAAGTTACATATTTACATTCATGCCATTATCTTTAATGCACAGTTATTTGCACTTTAAATGGATTATACACAACACCTTACCTCCATTTTTCTCCTATATAAACACCACCTTCTCCCCTCTTCCCTCCCCACAACCACCATTTCTCTCTCTAAACACCACTCTCTCTCTCTCTACACCACCACCATGCCGGAAGCACCCGACAACGGTGTCACCGCCACGGACGACTACGCTCTCACCGATAAAAACAAAAAAGCTCTTGAGTTCATTGAGGATGTGACCTCTAGACCTGACCAAGTCCAAAAACAAATTTTAACCGAAATTCTCACCCAAAATGCCACCGTTGAATACCTCCATCGCCACGGTCTCTCCGGCCACACCGACCGTGAAACGTTCAAGAAACTTGTTCCGGTTGTCACCTACGAAGATCTCCATAACGATATCACTCGTATCGCCAATGGCGATAAATTCGCCATTCTTTCATCCCATCCCATTTCTGAGTTCTTAACAAGGTACCGTTTTTTTAACATACTCGAGATCAGCTCGTTAAAAGCTCAAATCAGTTCGAGCTTTTAACGAGCTGGACTCGAACCTAAAATAAATGTATTTAATAAATGAGTCTGGCCCTAAGTTTCACTTACCATGCAGATGTATTTAGACGATAAATTTATTTATTTATTTTAAAATATTAAGTATATATTTAGATAATAGTTATTTTTATATATAAAAGTGTGAATAGAAAAAATAATACAAAATAATTTCTACTAAAACTATAATTATACAACTAGAAGTTGTTATATAAAAATTAATTAATAAACGAGCTGAGTTGAAGCTTTAAAAGCTACATACAAACAAAGCTCGAGCTTTAGAAACAACACTCGAAACAAGGGCTCGCATGTAGAACGGGCCACGCTCTCGCAAGTAAAACGAGCCAAACTCAGACAAGTTCGAGCTCGACTTGGCTCGTTTACACCCGTATTATTACGTAAAGTGTTATGACTTGATTTATTTTTGTTAACTTACAGTTCAGGGACATCAGGAGGGGAGAGAAAACTGATGCCCACCATTGATGCAGAGCTAGGAAGAAGATCTTTGTTATACAGTCTTTTAATGCCGGTGATGAACCAGTTTGTACCCGGTTTAGATAAAGGCAAAGGGATGTATTTTTTATTCATAAAATCAGAAGCTAAAACCCCTGGTGGGCTTTTGGCCCGGCCCGTTTTAACAAGTTACTACAAAAGCTCCCATTTTAAAGAAAGACCATACGACCCGTATACAAATTACACTAGCCCGAATGAAACCATTCTCTGCCCGGATTCATATCAAAGCATGTACTCACAAATGCTTTGTGGGTTGTACCTTAACAAAGAGGTTCTTCGGGTCGGGGCGGTTTTCGCTTCCGGGTTCATTCGGGCTATTCGGTTTTTAGAAAAGCATTGGAGTCTTTTGAGCCGTGATATCCGGACCGGTAGTTTGAATCCGGTTGTTACCGACCCGTCCGTGAGAGAATCCGTGATGAAGGTGTTGAAACCCGACCCGAATCTTGCGGATTTTATCGAGCTCGAGTGCTCGAAGAAATCGTGGCAAGGGATTATTACTAGATTATGGCCAAATACAAAGTATGTTGATGTTATTGTGACTGGGTCAATGGCTCAGTATATACCAACTCTTGATTATTATAGTAATGGGCTCCCTCTTGTGTGCACAATGTATGCATCTTCCGAGTGTTATTTTGGGGTCAATTTGAACCCACTTTGTAGCCCTAGTGAGGTTGCTTACACAATTATACCCACCATGGCTTACTTTGAGTTCCTTCCGGTTCATCGAACCGCCAGCGGTGCGACCATCGAAAGTGAAAAGGGAAATTCGCAACTCGTCGATCTTGCGGACTTAAAACTCGGTCAAGAATATGAGCTTGTGGTCACAACTTATGCTGGTTCGTTTTTGTTAGCCGAGTTTATTATCTACTATATTTGATATTATTGCTATTATTATGGGTAAGGATAGTGTAAAAAGGGTCTAAAGTGTGAGAAGTGTATTATAACACTATATATAATACTATATAACACCATATAAACATCGTATAACAATATGTAACACCATATAATACCATATAACACTATGTAACACTATATATAGTGTTATAACAAATATAACACTATACATCTATCATAGACATGCTATCAGACAACGTATAGTGTTCTTATATTTGTTATAACACTGTATATAGTGTTACATAGTGTTATATGGTATTATATGGTGTTACATATTGTTATACGGTGTTTATATGGTGTTATATAGTTTTATATATAGTGTTATAATACACTTCTCACACTTTGAGCACTTTTTACAGGATCCTCTATCTTATTATTATTATTATTATTATTATTATTATTATTATTATTATTATTATTATTATTATTATTATATAATATTTTATCGTTAGTTTGAATATTATGATAGTTATTGACGTTTTATTATTATTATTGTTTATATTGTAGGTCTTTATAGATATAGAGTTGGTGACATTCTTAAAGTTGTTGGATTCAAGAACAAAGCTCCTCAATTCAGTTTCATTTGTAGAAAGAATGTGGCATTAAGTATCGATTCGGACAAAACCGACGAAGTCGAGCTACATAAAGCAGTCGAGAATGCGGTTAACCACTTGGTCCCGTTTAGTGCGACCTTGACCGAATACACGAGTCATGCGGACACAACCACTATCCCTGGTCACTATGTGATTTTTTGGGAGGTTAATGAAAATGGTTCGACCCCAATTCCCGCTTCGGTGTTTGAAGATTGTTGTCTTACCATCGAAGAGTCGTTGAATAGCGTTTACAGGCAGGGTCGGGCTTCGGATAAGTCAATAGGAGCGTTGGAGATCAAGGTTGTCGAAAACGGGACGTTTGATAAGTTGATGGATTTTGCAATAAGTTTAGGAGCTTCAATTAATCAGTACAAGACTCCAAGATGTGTGAAGTACAAACCGATCGTGGAACTGCTAAATGCGAAGGTGGTGTCGAGCTATTTTAGCCCGAAGTGCCCGAAATGGTTCCCGGGCCACAAGCAGTGGACCGGTTAACTGATTCGGGCTTTAGCTAGGTAGGAAACTAAGCTGAAAGAAGATGTTTGTTTAGATAATTTAAAGTCTCTCAATCTTGTGGTGTTTGGTGTTGTTAAGGTGTTTTCTAGTGGGCCGGGTCATGGTTTATGTAAAAAAGCAATTTAAGAATCGAACATCAAGTTGTCATGTTTCATTTTTAATTTAACCCCTCCATTCTATTTACCTAGCGTTTAGGTTGGTTGTTGTGGGTTAACTAGGGCTCCGTTAACGGTGCCAGTTAGGCCGTTGACGGCCGTTACACCATGCCCCTCAGTAGTAACCGTGGTAGTGAATGGAGTTTTTGTTAATGCGTTAACTATGTTAATGGGAAGAAAAGGTAATGATGGTGCGACCCACCCCAATCTAAACCAATCAGATGTCTTGCTTTATTTATTATTTTTGTTTTTTTATTTATTGGTATTAGGTGTTTACTGTTTAGTTAATCAACAACACAATGTTAACGAGTGTTGAGTTAATAGTCAAGTTTTTATGTGGCAGTAACGTGACGATGATGTGATAATGAATTTAGTTAACCCACAATGCGTAGTCTTAAGTTTTCATGTTTTAATTTTAATTTAACCCCTTCATTCAATTTACCTGAATCAAATAAAAAGTAAATTGAAAAAAAAAATCTTTACATATAGGAAAGTTTATAATCAAGGAGATTTTAATTTCATATGTCCGTTTTAAAACTTTGATAATTGTATAAGATGTATTTTATTCAATTAAATTGTATTTCGAATTAATTTTTAGGTGTACCTATCTACACACCATTTTACCTATTTACACACCAAAAAAAGGTGTTTTTTGTCCTTATATGCACACCCTGCAGTGTCGAACTGTGGCCAAAACGCGGCGTTTTGGTCCAGTTAACCAGACAAAGACTGACGGGTGTCTGACGGGTCTGTTGACCGGACCAAAACGTCGAGCTTTGGTCGCGTTTTGGTCCTATCAACCAGACAAAAGTCTGACACCCGGTCTGGTTGACAGGACCAAAACGCGGCCAAAGCTCGGCGTTTTGGTCCGGTCAACAGACCTGTCAGACACTCGTCAGTCTTTGTCTGGTTAACCGGACCAAAACGCCGCATTTGGCCACAGTTCGACACTGCAAGATGTGGATATAAGGACAAAAAACACCTTTTAAGGGTGACTATCTACACACTTGGTGTGTAGATAGTTTGCCTTAAATTTTTGGTTAAAAACTATTTATAGTACAACTGTATCAGTGTCAAAAGACATTTGATTTAATGAAACTAGTTATAAAAACCGTCGCCGCGTTGCGGCGAATTTTTTTGTTATTTAGTATGTGTTTATATGTGTTTGAAATCACTACGAGCGCGTTGCACACGAAATCGCTGACAAGAATAAAAAGAAAATGTAGAATAAAACACTACAAAATAACCGAAAGAAAATCAACTAAAAAAGTTGTATGGTAATGATGTTGTTCGGTAGAAGCCCGTAGTCAGAGATGAGCAAATAGTAATGGGTACCGGTAGCGAATTTTCTGAACCGAAAGATCCTAATTACCAGTTCGGTACTGACGTTTGGCGTTCCTAGTACCGATTCGCTACCGGTTTTTACCTTCATATACCGATACCGTAACCGGTATTTTCGGTACCAATACCGATTCGGTATCAATTGGCACCGAGCTCATCCCTACCACCGAAACTAAAAAAAAGTTGTACGATACCGTTGGTGTTCGTACGGTACCCGTGATCAGGGATGAGCAAATGGTACTGGGTAGCAGTACCAAATTTCTCGAACTAAAAGATTATCAAACTCAATCCGGTACTGACTTTTGGCGTTTTATGTACCAGGCTGGTACTGGTTTTTACCTTCATGTACCGATAACAAATCGGTATTTTCGATACAAGTACTGGTTAACACCAAGATTATCAGACTTAAAAAGTAACGGAGATATTATAATATTAAGATAATAAAACTATAAAAAAATTGTATATAATATTATATTATATTTATAGTTTACTGTTCATTTAATCCAATTTTTAATATATAGGAGAATTAGGGAATTTTACT
Organism: Helianthus tuberosus; assembly: GCA_030545235.1. Lineage (NCBI taxonomy): Eukaryota > Viridiplantae > Streptophyta > Magnoliopsida > Asterales > Asteraceae > Helianthus > Helianthus tuberosus. Next base: position 2,896,778 of record CM060376.1, on the reverse strand, counting down.
AAGTGGTGTGGGTTTATAGTTTAAACCTTATTTTGTGAATTTAGGTGGTGTAGAATTAGAAAATGTGTGTTTCGTCATTTTAAAATATAAGACCATTGTATTAGTGTTTTATAAACTTGATCGTACCTGACGATCCAACAGGTTAATTTTAGAACCCCTCGTGTCACTGGCTCGATTATATCTAATGAATTGTGGACAAATGAATCGAAGGATTTTAGCAAACAAGAGAAAAGCGGTAGAAGCAAATGATCGTTGTTACCTCCCTTAGCTGACTGTCACACCCCGATATTTCCACGTATTACCGGTGGGGAGTATCGTGACGTAGTTGATATCATCATATACAATTAATCACAGTTTAATGCACAGCGGAAGTCTAAAATAATAATACAAACCGAATTTGAAAAATATAATAAAATATTATACAAACGATCGATAATGGATCCACATGCGGATCTAAAACAGAAAGTAAATATTGTTCAACAGACTTAAAGTATTAAGAGCTTGCAAGACTCTTTAACTAATACTCAGGAGCTTCCAGCCCATTTCGTGTAGTACCTGCACTTAATCTTTTTGAAAAATACGTCAGTTTACACTGGTAAATACAATTAACTGACTCTTTTGAAAACATTTAAGAAAATTGATTTAAATGCACAAGGCACAAATATTCTTTTATAACTTGGGACAATTATTTAAAATAATCTTGTATACAGATTTATATGTTTGTCGTACGTTCAGGGCCCGGAATAGAAGAGCCGAGTCAAGATTAATAGACATACCACTAGTATAAGCCCACAAGAAGTTTCCTCACGAGTGAGATACCGTTTTACATACGCAACTGTCAAGTGTATGCCTACACCCCGTGCTTAAGTCGTAGCCATTTCAAATGAATGATCCGAGGATATCCAAGACACGGTCATATTAACCCCCAAATGCTTTGTATCAAACAAAACAGATTAAAACGGGTTATCTCAATGATTTAACCACTAAACGATTAAATATTCAATACCCGACCAAGCGGTAATAATTTACCGTATCCCAAGCCCGTATAAGGGAAAATAAGTTAAAAGTATTTACCTGAGCTAAATGTAATTTATTCTCAGTCGTATATTCTAATCAGCAAGTGCAGGGAGCTTTTACTGGGCTCCTAATCTGGAACGAAGGTTTTAATAACCTATTAGATTCCTAACGGGTCTTATTTAAGTTGTAACTTTCACCGGTTAGTTTTAAATGAAAGTTTACGGTACGAAACGCAAGATTAAGCGGTGACCGAATTGGAATGTGATTTAGACCCGACAAGTATGAAGACTTGTATATAATGGGTAAACTAAACACATTCTGGATTTTGAAGTAAAAATGATAAGGTTTGACCCGTTTCGGCTAATTTATGCAAACTAGTTACATAAACCGTACCGAACGCGTATATGCATAACGGGTAACCGGATGAGTCATATACAAGTTCCAATAGTTATTATGCTTAAAATATGTTGTGATATCAGTAGGATATCAACAATTATGCCCCAATTGTATTTAAGACCAATTTAAGTCCCGAAAGGGTATTTTGGTCATTTTAAAGTTTATAAAAGAGGTTTAAACATAAACTGAGGTTCTGGTCTAAAACATTCTGTAAAAATATTTATTTTATGTTGTTATATCAGCAAGATATCATACATATGTGTGTTTAATCATTTATGGCCAAACTATGCACCGTAGGGGCATTTTGGTCATTTCACATATGCTTTTAAGGTTAAATTTGGAAATCTGAGTTCAAGACTTATACTTACTGTTAAAGTATAAAAATTTATTTATAAAATTTGGAAATCTGAGTTCAAGACTTATACTTACTGTTAAAGTATAAAAATTTATTTATAAAATCAGTAGGTAACAAGTCTTAGGCGTTAAATATGGTTTTAAACCATACTATGCGCCTAATTAGAGTAAAGTCGGTAATTGACGGTATACAAGGTAATTATAAAATTCAGAAGTTTTGATCAGTCTCTAATGCTTAAAATATTTTATTTAACATATGATATCAGTAGGAAAAGGTTTGGTATGCAAATCATATGTTAAACTCATTTTATTAACAAAAATGGCATTATCGTCAATTACCGAATTTATGCTAGAACTCTATGCTATGGTCAGTACAAAATTTGACAAAAATTCCAAAAATCCCTAAATATTATATCATAACAGTGGGTAGTAAGTTTGGTGCCAAAAATTGGGTTTAAATATGATTTATGCCAAAATGCAATTTAATTAACAAAAAGTTTTTGTTTTACGATATCTTGCGTAACTTTTATTTTACACCAGAAACTGATGTCAAATTTTTAGGACATACTTATATATCAGTAACAAAGCTTTTTGTCCTCTCACATTTTCAAAAATATCGTTTTTATAACATAAGGGCATAATGGTTAATTTTAAGCATTTAACAGAAACATGCAATGAACTATGATTTCTATGGGACCATGTAATATAACCTCAGAGGGTTATGCTTACATATAATATGGTCACAAAGGAACCCTAAGGCACAAAGAAACTACACTACATCGGGTCAGAACTGAAAGTCAAAGCAAAAGTCTACTTTTGCGACTTTCGGTTGCGAACCGAGCCTAATACTCAGAATTGTCGGGTTGAACATGCCTAAACATGTTCTTATATTATTTACCAAGTTGTTTAAGTGATAAAATGTATTTTATAGCTTCTACATTATCAGTTATGGGTTATTTTGTAAAAACTAACTCGTTTGACTTTTCTGTTAAGTAGTTTGACCCGACAATTGACTAAGTAAACGTCATAATTAGGAGGTGCCCTTTTTAAGGGATTATCACCTACTTAATTACCAACACATATCCACTTTCAATTCGAATAATGGCTGGACCGTTAGTGATTAATCACCAAGTCAAAGTTTAATTACGATATCTTTGACTTTCGGTCATTAAGCTAATAAAACCTTAACTATAGAAGCTAAGAACACTTACAATGGTCCTTAGCACGAAGATTAGACTTGAGAAAGCTTCCTAGATAACCAGGATGCTCCAGAGAAGTGATTGAAAGCTTTAGAAATTGTGAGAGTAAGAAAATATGAAGTGCAAATGAGAATGCTGCCCCAAAAGCCTCTATTTATACTACTTCAAGGCATCCTCTGATCAATCCAGGTGTTATATGTTGTATCCAGTTGTTAACATGTGTCCCAAGTGGTTTTAGAAACCAGCAAACAGTCCCTAGTTTCGAATACAAGCATGCAATGGTGAAGAAAACGCAGAACCTGCACCTGTGCATAGTTTCTGCCAATTTTAGGTCGTCGCGTCACGCGACGGCAGTGGGGTATTGGTGTGGGCAGCGCCACCCCTAGGGGGACCAGCACAATAAGTTTCAAACATGGCAGAATCGACCCTGGACCTTTTAAAACGTAATAACTTCTATTTCAAGCACTTTTAACCCATAAAGTTTATATTTGGAAGATCTTTAGGATATAACTAAACATCGTTAGGTCCGGTTTCGTTAAACGATAACCGAAAACACTAGTTTCATCAAGTTGACGCTTTTAACCCTTTATTTACGAAAGTTAACGTATTTATTTCAAACGATATCGAAACCTCGTGAATTTTTCGTCACTTGTTCTTGAGAGTGTAATTAATCGTTATAAAGCCCCGGCTTCATTAAAAGGTCACTCAGAGGTATTAATTTAACATGTTGACACGTTTAACCCTCGCGTCTTGTAAACTTTCACTTTCTTTCACAAACGGCTTCATACGTTTCACAATTTATTCGTTTAAGAGTATAAACATCGTGTAGGGTTGTTGAAAGGCATAGTTTTCAAGTGTTGACACTTTGGATCCTTAGACACACATACTTTCTTTGTTTGTCAACTTTAGTCCATCGAAATCAATTCATTACACGTGTAGAGTTCATGACACGTGTCTTTATTATATTGGACATGATTTTGCGAGGTGTTACACTGACCTTCGATGAGAGGCAAAAACGCAAACACGTGTAAGACCCATAAACGTTTTTGACAAAAAGTCGCAGCGGAAATTCATACCATAAAATTTCTTTCACTATAAACGTCTTAACTTACTTGAAGTTCATTTTAAGGTGACATGTAACACCCTTATTATTATTTAAAGGTTTTTGTATAACTTACGAAAACAAACGAGTAATTATGATTTCAAATACATTGAAAATACGGGTTCATTAAACTTTATTTACAGAATTAAAAACTATACAACATATTATGGGTGAGTTCGTCATTTTACATAACAACGATACAAAGTGCGGAAGCTTATTTATTGATCGTGTTCGGTTCTTCGTAGTGCTTGATCGTCCTCCGGTGCTAAAATTATACCTGAAACTCATAAAACATGAGTTGGATTAGTCATACGTAACTTAAAACGTATTTAAACGAGTCCGGGAAGCGAAACTGATTAAAATAAAAAATTTTCACCAAAACAGGGTTTTTCGCGCCACGCGAAGGAACCCAGTTGCTCCCTCGCGCCACGCGAGGGAGACCGTTTTCCAGCAGGTCTGCAGCTCAGTTCAGCTATGCCAATTTTTACGGAAACGGCCATAACTTCTTCGTTATTGATCCGTTTTACCCGATTCTTTTTCCTACGCGTCCGTAATTTAATCCTCCATCTTATGGAGTTAAAATCCTACATCCAACATAAGAAATTTTGAGACTTCTAAGCCTTCGACTCGTTACCTTTTTACCGAATTTTAACCCGTTTATGCATTTTATCAAACAAACGTATTTGTTTGATTCCTATATCACATACACTTCTTCAAATTAGTGTTACCTACCATATTAGGTTCTAATTATAGGTTTATTACACAATTTAAACCCATTCTCGCTCGTATGCTTATTTTGACCCGTTAAGGGTATTTAAGCACCTTAAAGCTTGAAATCGCTTTCATTCATTTCTAGCAACTTATTTCTACATTTCTTATCAAGTAATCTTCCACTACAACTATAAGTGTGTTGGATCTAATGTGGATATCTATATGTTCCGAGTTTTACCCCTCGGATTATTATTTTACGGCAAGACTCAAATAGAGCCATTTGACTAACGTATTACATCTTTCAACTTCTACACTTATTCTAAGTATTTATCTAATCATGAAACTCGTTTCCAAACAACCTTTAAGGGTTGTTTGTTCAATTTAGCCTACAAGGGCGTTTTGGTCAATTTTGATCCTTCTTTTACGACAAAGGACTTTCAGATACTTGTTTGACCCAAAATTTCCGGTCTTTTAACTATTACCTTGTTTAGAAACCATTATGTTTCTAAAACACTACATTTATGACTTGAATTATTCGGTTTATCTTTAAGATAACCAAATATCTAATTTGACCTTGTTTAACTCTTAGAAAACCTCAAATTCTACATGATGAGTTGAATCATTACACAAACCTGGCTCGGATCAATGTATTGACCCGTTACGATACCTTGCCTTAGTGGCGCTAAGTAATAGCGATGTCACCATTCAATCGATATTTATTCCTGTAATCAAGCAACTAGACAATACATTAGCCGATATTGTCAAAGGGTGATATTTTCACCTTTTGACCCGTTTGGTCTTATATGACCGTTTACTTTTACGAGATGGATTTATTATCATCTCGTCTACATGACTTGTACCGGTTTACACCGTACGGTCAATTTACTTATAAATCTATTTCTTGATTATTTTGACCCCTTTATATGTTACGCCGTAAAGTGTCCTACAAAACTAACGGTTATCGTCAACGAGTGACTACATTGCCGTTTTACCCTTATTAATTGTATTGATTTACCTTATAAGGTAAATCATTCAAAACTCGTTATTTATTAGTCATCACATGACTAAATGACCTTATTAGCTCTTTTTAACCATTCAACATGGTTTATCATTATTGTATTTTGTTCCGAACCTCGCATGTCGGGTCGAAACATCATAAGTCAAATGTGACTTTTGATTATTCAAAATTTATAAAACCCATAGATATCAAATAAAAGGTGTAAGTTTTAACTTACCTCACATCCAAATTACGCTTTTCTTTTCTCACTTGCTTCGATTGACCCGCTTGCTCCCCAAGCTTCACCTAGCTTGTTAAGCGCCAACTATCATTCATTATTCACAAGGTTGTTAGATTAGTCATTCTAAATCATGACTTTCACATCTTATGAATCTTTGACTACTTTTCTTATTGAACTAAATCATAAATCATGAGTTTAAATTCTTGTGTCAAGACCCACTTCAAATCAAGTATGAACTCTTAACAAATCCCCATTTTGTTCAAGTAGTTCTTTCATACAAGTTAGTATGGTGTTTATAAATACCAATACAACATCAATTTCATCAAATCATCCAAAACCCATTTTTCACGTAATTAGTCAAATAAGGCAATTACGCGTTTCATTCGTAATTTCAACATTTAAACATTCACTTAGGCATTTTAGCAAACACCTAGTGGGCATATTCTATAAAATCAACAATCTATTTTCATAACTAGTTATTTACCCCAAGTTTTAACATCATTCATAAGTTATTATGTCTAGCATGCATCACAACACCTAGACTTACTTTATGGAAATCAAAAAACACCAAATTGATGATCATAAATCTAGTGTTCATCATCTTCCTACAAGACCCACTTAACACCTAAATGGGTGATTCTCAATTTCACATGCATGAACATTAATGCATCAAATTATTGATTAGGGTTCATTCCTAACCCTGAATTTATCATAATTTCATTCAAACATCAATCAACCAAGTTCAGATTTCGATTTCACAAGTTTATCAAGAATTTGAGATGAAACCAAATTGTGAATTTTGACATACCTTGTGATCCCTTCACTGAGGTGATCACTAATTTGTGCTTGAATTTCGATTTGGGTTTGATTTGCCCTTCCAATTTCTTGATTTTGTGCTTGTTAGGGTTTTTGAGCTCAAGAGTTCTTGGCTCCTGTGAATATCTCGACCAGAACACACACTTAAAGTGTGTGTTTTGGTGTTTAACTTTTGTTTTAATAAAACAAGTTTCCCACTTGGCAATATTAGTCCCTCATGTTTTATTTTGATAAAATGAAGCTATAACTCACCATTAGTTACTTAATCACCTGCTACTAACTAGGTTAATTATTCCTAGTTACTTTAATGGGTTCGAGAAATTATAACCCGTTATGTTTTATGTCCCGTTATTTTGGGCTTTTTATATACTTTGTTTTCTCAAAGTATTTATTTTCCTTTTTAATTAATATTAGGTTTATTTATTTAAGTCCTAATATTTACCAGGTTAAATTTTACCACTAACGGTATTTTACCCGTTCATCCCTATTAACGAGGTTTGATTACTAAACCCGTTTTCGGGGTGTTACATGACACTTTTACAATGAATGCATCAATCGAACTCATTTACGAAATAGAAACATAAACTATGTTTACTAAATTACATATTCAAACATTCCCGTACAATCTAACTTGTGACTCGGTCTTCGATCTCCATTCCTCGGTGATCCTCCGTGACTCGTACAACCTACACTCACCATATAAGTTCAAAACGTTAGTACACATTATGGACGTAACAAGATTCATGCTCCTTTACTTTCCATTCCGTTATTCCTTTACATTTAGGCATTTCCGTCTGAGTACCCACTCCTTGGTGAGACTTCAACATTGTACCTGCATTACACTTCATTCTCAAGGTACACTGTTAATAGCATCAATACTCAATCGTATTGAAAACATACGAGCATACATACATACCTACTGGCATACATTTATACATACATACTTGCATCCACATATAATACGTCCATACCTACACGCGTACGCACCTTCATACTTAAATACATAATGCTTACGTCCATACATATCTACTTGCATACGTACATACGCCGATGCCTACATATATACCTACCTACATACATAACTACATACTTACACGCATACATAAAACGATCATATCTATACATGTGCATACCTTCACTCACACGTACATATACTTACATACGTTCAAACATGCCTACGATTCTTGTTTAACTCATTTATATTCACTTATCATACTCGTGCATTAATTTCGTGAGCTTAGACTGGGATTTAAAGCCCTTAAACATCAGGGAAACCATCGAAATCGAGTTCGCGAGACAAAACAAGCAAAACAGCCAGTCACTCGCTCGCGGGGCGCGACGAAGTCGTTCTCAAGCCGTCGCGGGCCGCGACCTCTGTCGCGTGGCGCGACCATCCTTACCTCTTGCCGTCACGTGGCGCGACGGCCTCTTTTTGACAGACAGTTTGCAACTGATTGCTGCATATTCCCAGCTACGGTATTCGTTACGGAAACGATCATACCTTCTTCGTTTTTGATCCGTTTTACACGATTCTTTTTCCTACGTGATCGTAATTTAATTCTCCATCACATGGGGTTAACATCCGACATCCGGATTAACAAAACTTTAATTTTAAGCTTTCGGCTTATTACCTTTTTACAAAGTATTGACCCGTTCATGCATTTATCAAAGTAACTTGTTTATTTGACCTCAATTTCTTATAAACCTTATAATTTCAACGTTGGCTATCCTATACAAATCAGATCACGGTTTTCTTGCATCTTCCTAACCCATTTTCGTTAGTGAGCTTATTTTGACCCGATATACCCCTCAAGGGCGTTTTGGTCAACATTAGATCTGTCCTTTACGACGAAAGACTTATTACATATTTGACCAATCTCACGACTCAACTACAACTGTAATCACACATACCTGGCTCGGGTCAAAGTTATGACCCGTTTTAATACGTCGTCCACTAAGTTGCTAGTTAATAGCAACGCAAATCCTTTCGCTATTCACCCTGTGAATTCTTAATACTTGACAATACAATCATTAGTCGACATCGTCAAATGGTGATAGCTTCACCATTTGACCCGTTAAGTCTAAATGTCCATTTCGTCCTTGTGTGATTGTAATTATTCATTATCCCTTCCATGTATCTTATTCTTTCGTTGACTCGTAATCAAAATTTCCATAATATCCCTTTTACCCCATTTTATCCATCAACCATAGTTCTTATCATAGACACATGTTCCGACCCGTATCAATACTTATTGGAACATCGCACTTCATTTATAAACTTATCATATTCATAATCTATACAATAAATAAGTATTCTACAAGGAGGGTGAAAGCTTAACTTACTTTGCATCCGAGTACGCTTCCCGTGCGCATAAGTTCCATTTGACCCGCTTCTTTCCCAAGATTTTACGCCGCTTATCAAGCATCAAACTATCATATACCATTTCTCAAGATAGTTAGCTCATTCATCATTCATCACGACCCTTCCATCACACGGGTCTTATATCGAAATTATCATTCGAACTTAAAACATGCTAATCTATCAAATCCTAGCCGAAATCCTTTAAACATTTACACACGTATGTGATTTCAAACATCATTAACAATAACATATCATCATTTTCATCATATTATACAAAACTCACTTCATAACTACATTGTTAATCACTTACAAATGATCTAATCTCAATCACCTCATAATTTCATCATACATTTGGTGTATATACTACCTCCTAGGCATAGTGTACAACTAATTCTTGCATATTCTTCTAACCTCATACATAATTCATCAAATTCTCCTTCTAATCAACATGAATCATTCATACATAAACATCAAACAAACTAGTATAACATTTCTTTCAATTCCTCTAAGAAGAATCTATCATACATATCAAAATACATCAATATTAAGCAAGAATTGGACATGGGTGATCATTCAAGTCGTCATCATCACCATAACCAACGGGTTTCACCTATAAACCTCAAATTAGCCCAAACCATGCATAATCCATGTTCCAAATGATGATTCTAACACATAATCATACTCAATTTCATACAAATTTGCGATTTTCAACATAACCCACTTCGTGCATAATCACTAATCTAACTTTTAAGACATACCTTGCGATCCCCTTGTGAAGGTGATCAATAATCCATGCTCGGGTATGAATTTAAGCTTCATTTACCCTTTCAATTTGATGATTTCTTGATTAGGGTTCTTGAGCTCTCATGGAGCTCCTGGCTCCTTCCAGAACATACGTACGTGTGTGTGTTTGTGTGTGTATTTCATAAATAAATTTAACTTTCACTTTACCCCACTTTAGCCCCTCAAGTTTGCTACTAAATTATACTTGGCACAACTTTCATCCTTTAATTGTTTCTACTATATTCTTAACTAGGTTAAGTAGCCTAGCTATTTATTCCTTGATGTACTATATCAGAACATTTGCCGAATATAAACATTCGGGTTTTGGGGTGTTACAACACGCAAACAATTTGTGTGAAACATAAATTATATTCTAATTTGTTCTATATAGTTAATGATTACCGAATAGTTTTAAGAGAAACAAATGCACACCAAATAGACATATTTCACAAAATCAAGCACTATCGTAAATAAACTGGATAAAACACACAAACCTATATCATCGTCATTAGCGATTTACAAAACGAACCAAACATATAATATCGTAATATTTGATTCCATCGTGATTTTAGGAAGTCGTAATAGTGGCGGACCCATGAAATATTTCAAGGGTGTGCGAACGAGGTGTTTAACAAAATTTTCAAAGGGTTCGATCAGGATTTTTCCCTACAAAATACACTAATTTGTTTTCAATAGGTATAATACATGTGTGTATTTTGTCTACTCTAGGTTGGTTTTATATAAACAACAAATGTGTTCAAGGCCTGTGTACCCACCTAGTACTTGGTAACTCCAACGGGTCAGTCCGAGAGCTGTGACCCACTTGATTATGGGTCGGCCGGTTACGGAGGCTAGATTTGTTTTGGGCAAGTTTGGCCCGTTTTGTTTTATTTAGCCAGTTTATTATTTCTTGGTGAATAACAAACCCCACTCTCTATTACAAATATATGTCTTTGTACTTGTAATTCCTCATCAAGAATGGCGAGAGGCAGAAAGCAATAAAAATCCTGATTGCAACCCATGGTTTTAGGTTTCACATTGAAATCAATCCATGTACACCCCTATGTTCTCATGTCCGTTTAATTTTTGCAGATTGATCGTTTGTGTGTGTTGTTGCTTCTGCGCATATACCCTAACACGAAACAGTTGAGAGTCGGGTTGGTAGCACAATTTAATGGATCGGACCAGTGTTTCTTTTTCAAGTTAACTGGATGAGATCCATTAGTATCTAAATTTAAAAAAAAAAAGTTGTGAAGGTTATAGGATTGATATCCATCATGATTCATGACCACTTGGATACAAGTTTAAACCTTTAACAAGTTTGTCTACGTTATTATACAACTAAATATTCTTTAGTCTCTTTTTTTAGAGTTAATTTCTATTTCCGTCACTATGATTTGTCCAATTATGTCAGTTCAGGCCAAATTTCAAATTTGTACTGTTTTCGTATCCGACATTCTTGAAACATGCTAGTTCCGTCCAAAAAAACATACTTGTAATTCCTCATCAAGAATGGCGAGAGGCAGAAAGCAATAAAAATCCTGATTGCAACCCATGGTTTTAGGTTTCACATTGAAATCAATCCATGTACACCCCTATGTTCTCGTGTCCGTTTAATTTTTGCAGATTGATCGTTTGTGTGTGTTGTTGCTTCTGCGCATATACCCTAACACGAAACAGTTGAGAGTCGGGTTGGTAGCACAATTTAATGGATCGGACCAGTGTTTCTTTTTCAAGTTAACTGGATGAGATCCATTAGTATCTAAATTTAAAAAAAAAAAGTTGTGAAGGTTATAGGATTGATATCCATCATGATTCATGACCACTTGGATACAAGTTTAAACCTTTAACAAGTTTGTCTACGTTATTATACAACTAAATATTCTTTAGTCTCTTTTTTTAGAGTTAATTTCTATTTCCGTCACCATGATTTGTCCAATTATGTCAGTTCAGGCCAAATTTCAAATTTGTACTGTTTTCGTATCCGACATTCTTGAAACATGCTAGTTCCGTCCAAAAAAACATACTTGTAATTCCTCATCAAGAATGGCGAGAGGCAGAAAGCAATAAAAATCCTGATTGCAACCCATGGTTTTAGGTTTCACATTGAAATCAATCCATGTACACCCCTATGTTCTCGTGTCCGTTTAATTTTTGCAGATTGATCGTTTGTGTGTGTTGTTGCTTCTGCGCATATACCCTAACACGAAACAGTTGAGAGTCGGGTTGGTAGCACAATTTAATGGATCGGACCAGTGTTTCTTTTTCAAGTTAACTGGATGAGATCCATTAGTATCTAAATTTAAAAAAAAAAAGTTGTGAAGGTTATAGGATTGATATCCATCATGATTCATGACCACTTGGATACAAGTTTAAACCTTTAACAAGTTTGTCTACGTTATTATACAACTAAATATTCTTTAGTCTCTTTTTTTAGAGTTAATTTCTATTTCCGTCACCATGATTTGTCCAATTATGTCAGTTCAGGCCAAATTTCAAATTTGTACTGTTTTCGTATCCGACATTCTTGAAACATGGTAGTTCCGTCCAAAAAAACATGCAAATTTTGTCCAAAAAAACAAATGTTGAATTGAATAATTTGTACCAGTTCCGTCCATAACTCAGTTGGTTTTCATGGTTAGATCTATCTAAGTGGGCCCCACATTAAGGCAAATTAGACTTTTTACCATTTATTTATATAAAAATTATAAAAAAAAAAACTTAAAAAACTCTCTATCTCTTACACACCCACCCACCACCACCACCACATACACACCACTAGCATCTGCACTCCTCCGTTTTGCATCTTGAAGCCTCTCTCAAATAGGTAACCAAAATCAATAACATACTCATCAAACAACAAATGCCAACTACAATCTGAATCAGGTAAACAAAAAACTCAAAATCCCCAAATACTCATATAAAATATAATTACTCTTTCTCAAAATCCCAAATATTTATGTAACTACAAATCCGAATCGTTACAATCTGCAGCGGTGACGGATACTAGTGTGGCGGGACTGGATGTTCGGATTGGAAGGTGATTTTATGGAGTTGATGGATGTTGGTGTGACGGAGGTGGATGGTGGTTTGTGGCGGTGATGTATGCTGGTGTGGCGGATGTGGATGGTCGGAGATGATGGTGGTTTGCCAGCGGTGATGGTTATTGGTGTGGCGGGGGTGGATGTTCGGACTAGATGGAGATGGTGGTTTGCGATTGGGTGTGCCGGGTAATCGCCTTGTGTGGGGTTCATTTGGACAGATTCAACTATGAAAACTAACTAAGTTAGTGCTAAAGAACATAATATGTAAGTGTTAGCAAACATAGAATACGTTTTTTGTATTTTCTTAAGATAAAGGATATAGTTTGCAATCTACTGCCAACATAAAGGTCGATTTTTGGAATTTACTCTTTTAATATAGGATTTATATTTTATGCATCATTTATTATTTTCTACTTCTAGTTATGACATTATAGAATTTTTTGAATTCGGTCTTCCTAGTGAACCGATAAAAAAACAGATTTGATAGTTGTACGAATTATGAAAATATCGATAAAAAATCATTAGTTTTGTAGTAAATTTGCTAGTTCAAAAGGAAACAAGCTGACATTTAAAAGTCAAGGTCAAGATAAGAAGGGTATACATAAAGTCAAGAGTAGCCTGCTTACGATCACAAAAGGCTCACAAAAGGCAAAGTTTTGAATAAAATATTTTGTCGGCCGTTAAAAAAAACAAAAGGCAAAGTCAACTCTTGCTCCCACCTCAGAAAGTGTGGAATTACTTTAAGCGATTATCCTGAGATAATTTAATTTAAAAATTATGTCTAATGTCATCCTTAACGAAGTTATAGGGTTATCCTATGATTATCTTGTCATTGTTGCCTAATCTCATATTTGCATTGACATAAAAGCATTTTTTATGAACGGTGAACTTCATGTATAAGGTTTGCATGATTAGATATGATAAAAGACAAGCCGAACCTAAGTCATGGCTAACCTTGAGTTTGAATCTTTTGTCTTAAATAATCGAGCTCACATTTAACTTTTTTTTATTTCTAAATTTAAAGCTTGAGATTAACTCATACTCCGTTTTAAGGTATTTAGTTACATTTGTGTATATTTATAGCTATTTATGCAAATTGTATATCTATTTGTAACATAACTATTATATTTACACAAGTAATACAGCCATTTAAATATGCGAGCCGAATAAACTCGATGTATGAAATACGGGCTCAAAGTTGTGTTTGAGCTCGGATTGATTTCAACTTTTAACAAAATGATCTTGTGTAACTACGAAACAACTTGACTTGTATGTGAATGGGGAAAGATCCCCACTTACTTTGGCCATCGTTAATTGTATCTCTAATTTTATTAGTAAGATTTAAAAAGTTATGATTTTCTACATTAATATGTACTTTTTTACTCGAATTGTTTTAACCTAACTTATATGTTAGGCATTTATTAATAAAATATTTTACATATACGATTGCTTGTACGCTTTAACTAGTCCAGCTTATTTTTTATGTACTTGCATTCTTATTATTATCACTATAAAGGTTAATTACATTAATATTAGTATATAAACCGTATTTATTTTAGATCAAAGGTTAATTTATCCTAAAAAAAATTTCTTGATGTGATATATTGTAAAGTTTGAAATCGAAAGCACTAATGTCAAATGTCACGTTCGAACATATACTTTATAGTAAAAGTAGTTCATGGCAAATGGCATGCTCCAACGTAAAATTCAAGTGCACCCTTCAATCATTTCAAACTGAATATTAATATCACCCACTTAACATCTAATCATCCCCCAAAAAATTCGTTATAATAATAACGTTAATATAAGACTAGTGGGTATGGGGAGGCTCATCCCCATGAGGATGGGCCGCCACGCAGACGTCACATCACCATCTCATGGAGGATGAGCCTCCTCCCAATTTGAGGGGGTGGATGATGGGGCTACCCCACGTAATTATTTTATAATTTTCTAAAGTTTTTTTTTGTTAACTTAATAAAAAGTTCATAAAAATTAAAAAATACAACATAAAACAAGATAAATCAATTCATTTCATAACATAAAAAAAAATTACATTTCCTAAAAATAAAAACGGAAAACATAAAAACGAAAAAAAAAATTACGATACGATTAAAAACATAAACAAACTACGACGTCCATTTTTTTTCACCTCTTCCTTCATCCTCCGATAAACCTCGCGTTCATCCTCCGGAACCGAGTCAAGATCCAACCTCATTATTCTAAAATCCTCCACTCGAGCATAGTCGACCGACACGTTTTTCTTGTGATTGTATTTTTCGGCCGCAAAGTCTTTGAACGAACGGAATTCGGAAATCAATTCGTCCATTTTCGAAGACGCCTTCGAGCCGCCCCCTCCACCCGAGCCGCCCCCTCCACTCGAGCCGGCCCCTTTGCGCTTTCCGGCCTCCTCTTTTTTTGCTTTGTCCCTTCCGGTGGGACA
Organism: Helianthus tuberosus; assembly: GCA_030545235.1. Taxonomy (NCBI): domain Eukaryota; kingdom Viridiplantae; phylum Streptophyta; class Magnoliopsida; order Asterales; family Asteraceae; genus Helianthus; species Helianthus tuberosus. The sequence goes on along the minus strand of CM060376.1, from coordinate 2,881,316 downwards.
TTCGATCTCGTGAACGGGCAACACATCCTCGTCATATATCGGGTCGTCGTTTATGTCGATTTGACAACGAGCGGTGGAGCCTCCCGCACTATAACTTCCGGACTCGGAAGTTTTAGTCCGTTTGACGGTTGCGACCTCATTTGGAACCGGCGCCCATTTAGGTTCTTTCTTTAAAATGTTCCATGCTCGGAGGTGCGGGAAAGGCGCCGGATTTTTTGTATCCCATTTAGCCATCGCAAGGTTAAGAACGTCCTCATCGCTACTCCCACTAGGACGATTGATGTAAATTGGGTTATAATACCCGCAAAATTCATTCACGGTCTTGTTCATTTTCCGCCACTTGCCCGCTACGGAATCGAGATCACGTATCGGGCCTTGCCCCATAAGGTCGTTAAATCTATCCGTTGTCGCCTTCCAAAAACTAGAACCCGTTTGATTGTTCCCTAAAATTAAAAAACTAGAACCCGTTTGATTGTTCACGATCTGACCTTTGCTCGTGCTCGGTTCGTTTACAAACCGATCAGAACCGAACCGAGCGCTTTTTCAACCGAGCCAAAGTCGAGCGAGCGTCTTTCGAACCGAGCATTTTTCAAACGAACGTCGAGCGAGTATCGAGAGTCACAGGACAAACAAGGAAAGTAACGATGGGAGTGCTAGTTATTAGAATAAAGTGCAGTTTCCATCCCTGGTGTTTCATCTAATAGAACACAAGTAAAAAATTTAACAAATAACAAAGAATACAAAAACACTTAACTAGTTCTATCGAGATTAGCTAAGCGGGAAGATAAATTGTCGACCGACTGAAACCTTGTTTTATTAGAAGTTTGAAATTGAATGAACCGATTGAAGCAAAACCCTGGCGCGTTGCTGTCTTGGCCAGTGGCGATGGAGAAATCGAATAACGATGGCCAATGGGGGGTTTTAATTAGGGTCTTGTACTTCTGAATCGAATGGCGGGTTGAGACTTAAGTATTAATTGACGCTTCACATTTTCGTATTTGAAATTTTGACTCAACTACTCAAATGTACATTTAAGTATTGGATGATGGACTATTGGTATTGGATTTCAATTATAATTACTTAAATGAGCTCTATTTGGATATTATACCAAACATTGTTGATGTTGGTCTCTAGTCATTTTATTAAAAATGATACACACACAAATATATATATATATATATATATATTAAAAAATAAATCGAGCCAGCCGAGCCGAACCGAACTGAGCGGACCTTTGCTCGTGCACGGTTTGTTTACAAACCGAATCGATCCGAACCGAGCATTTTTTCAATCGAGATGAATCGAACGAGCAAATTCCGAGCATTTTTCGAGCGAGCATCAAACGAGCGTCTAGCGCCGAGCATTTTGAACAGCCCTAGATTGGACTGAAATAGTTACGAACTGAAACCACAGGGACTGTTTTCGCAATTTTTAAATTAATGGACTGAAATAGTGATTTTTGACAAACCATAGAAACGAAAATCGTAATTAACTCTTTGGTTAATATGCCAGTCATATTATTGGAAAAGCACCACTTATGAGCTTCAAACCATTTTTCACCCTTGCAAAAATTCATATCAACATATGGATAGAAAAATTAATCTCTCATACAACAGTTTACGCCTTCTTGAAACTTTTTAAAAGAAGGGGCTTCTCGGTTAGTTAGCACGTACATATAACTTAATGTATTTAAGTGGTGTTTTAAAAAATTACCCGTTTGAGAATTGTTATATAGATTTCTCAATTAGATTGGTTTTTAGATGAAATGATTGTATATAATCAATTTAATAAAATTGTTGAAACAACAAAGATAAGGTCAGGGGAAGGTATGAAAGTTCCTCGGGTCAGCCTTGTCACCTCCTAGCTTGTACCTGCCAACATGAAAGAACCCGTTAGAAGGGGCCAGAGACCGGGGTCTCTAGACCAAAATTGGAGGAATCTTCAACCAAAGAGCAACTTGCTACCAAACGCACTGAGAGAAGTGACACGACACGAATTAATGGTCACTGGATTCGACATACTCACCGCAAAACAAACAATACAAATCAGAGACACTAATATTACGCGACGCCAATGCTGCCCTCGTTGGAAGTCTTTCTTTTTTCGCTCTCCACGCCACAATCCCCACCTTCTTTGGGACCCAATTATTCCACAAAAACACACGGTTCGGCCGCGATCTGTTGAACCTACTGAGAATGCCTTTGATGCTAGAAACAGAAAAACTACCAGCTGAATCAAGGTTCCAAACATACCTGCCAATGCCAACATTCAAATTTATAGCATAAAGGATGGCCTTTAGAGCTGTTAAATCATTTTGTTCACCATTAGACAAAACAGCCTGGCCCAATCCCACATAAACCTCGGAGTATACTGGAATAAATAACCCATTCGGCCGCATAACATAAAAATAAAAGAGAGTAGGGATGAGCATGGTACCCGTTTGGCGGTACCGGTATCCGAAAAACAGAGAAAAGTGGTACCGGTACTGAATACACCGGTACCGGTACAGTATCGGTACTTACCGGTGTTTTACCCGTAAATACCGGTACCGGTACCGAAAAATAAGGAAAATGGAAACCGATACCGGTACCGAATATACCTGGTAAACTTGCCGTCAATAATCAGAGATTTTTCTTTTCTAACAATTTCGGCGGGCCATAGTTGAATTTCAACCCGGTCCTTCACTTTCGGACTGTTCCATACGTTGGCCATAAATCAAACTACAAAATCCAACTGGGCCCAAAAAAGCCCAGCCCAAACTCCTGCACCTTCAACAAACCCTATTTCAACATCCCCACTCTTCCATTCCGCCGTCGTCCCCAAACCTGTGTGTAGGTTAGAGAGAGAGAGAGAGTTTAGAGAGAGAAACAATCAACAATGGGAAGAGTAATCAGAGCACAACGTAAGGGAGCAGGCTCCGTCTTCAAATCCCACACACACCACCGCAAAGGCCCAGCCAGATTCCGGAGCCTCGACTTCGGCGAACGCAACGGTTACCTCAAAGGAGTCATCACCGAGATCATCCACGATCCAGGCCGTGGTGCGCCGCTTGCTCGCGTCACCTTCCGTCATCCGTTCCGTTACAAGCACCAGAAGGAGCTCTTCGTTGCCGCCGAGGGGATGTACACCGGTCAGTTTGTGTTTTGTGGTAAAAAAGCTAATCTGATGGTCGGAAATGTGCTGCCGCTTAGATCTATTCCGGAAGGAGCTGTGGTTTGTAATGTGGAGCATCATGTTGGGGATAGAGGTTCGTTTGCTAGGGCTTCGGGGGATTATGCTATCGTTATTAGTCATAATCCGGATAACGGTACCACTAGGTATGAATTCTTACTTTTTTATATTGTAATTATATGTTTATTTTGCTTGTTGTTATTGATTATTGATTATTGATTGATTTAGGTTAAAACTCTAGTTAATTTGTGATTTATATTTGTTTGTTAATCACATTTTGGCTCCTGTGATTAGGGGAATGATAGGCTTGTGTAAGTGAAGGTCAACATTTTTTTTATCTTATTAAATGAATGAACATAAACAAATATTTTGAAGCCTTTTTTATATATGTGTTTATTTTTGAATGGTTTGATGTAATGATAATTGTTCATTTATGTGTTTTATGTGTGCTTGTGTTTGTGTTCACTAATGATTTGTTTTAAATATTAATGAATGAACATAAACGAACACGAACGTAACACAAACAAAAAATTCCTTGCTTGAGTTTTTTTTGTTTGATGAGAGTTAAAAGATTGAACACGAATAGGTTCTATTATAGGGTGTGTTTGGCATGGAGCTTCTGGCTTTAAGCAAGAAAAAGCTCCTACTCAATAAAAAACCTTGTTTGGTTGAAGGAGCTTGAAGTTTTTAGGTTAGGAGCTTGAAGCTTTTGGTTGAACGCTCCTACTAGTAGCGTTTAGAAGGAGCTACAAGCTTTTAGGGAAAAAATGACTATTTTAACCTCTAAAAATAATGAACTTTTTAATGCACAAACTTTTTAAATTTTTAGTCATGTCCATTTTGGTCATTTTATTAAAAGCTTCAGCTACTTTTGCCAAACATACCATGTGTTCGTTTAGGTGTTAGGGTGTCCGGAGTGGGGGCGGCAAACCCACTCGGCACCGATCGGCAACCAATGCTCGGTGATTTACCGAAATGCTTTTGCCGATTTGGGGGGGTAAAACGGTGAGGGGTTACTGAATCGGGGTGAGGGAGGGTATGAGAGAGAGGGTAGTGTGGGGTGGGGTCCATTCCAATCTCAACCAATCACACCTTTTTCCCTTTTTTTAATAGTTTATCACTTCATCAAGTGTCAAACCATTGCCAACACTTTTGAGCATAGTTTACCACTTTGACATGGCACACTCTCATTGGTTGATTTTTTAGTTTGCCACTCTCAAGTGTTTAACCACTTCTTACACCCTTAGGTTTGTTCACCAACCATTTATTTTTTCTTAATGAACGATTATGAACAAGAAAAATTGTTTGTTTAAGTGTTAGGTTTGTTCACAAACCATTTGTTTTAAGTATTAACAAATGAATATAAACGAACTGTTACATGTTCTTTTTTCTTAACGGACGGATATGAACGAGAAAGAAAGTTTGTTTGTTTGTTCAATTCGTCACCAGCCTAGAGATTAACATATTTGGCTATATACATAAATTATAGTTGTGTTTAGTTAATGATTTTTTAAGCTTTGTTACGATATGTAGAGAATATGTTGCAGCTTTATATATCTAAAAGAAGTTGTATTGATCATAACAGACACAGAGGACTAATTGTTGATTTTTTAGGGTCAAGCTTCCATCTGGAGCCAAGAAAATTGTGCCGAGCGGATGCCGAGCCATGATTGGTCAGGTTGCCGGAGGTGGTAGAACCGAGAAGCCGATGCTTAAAGCAGGTAATGCTTATCACAAGTTCCGCGTGAAGAGAAACTGCTGGCCCAAGGTTCGTGGTGTTGCTATGAATCCAGTTGAGCATCCCCATGGTGGTGGTAACCATCAACATATTGGTCATGCAAGTACGGTCCGTCGTGATGCACCACCTGGTCAAAAGGTCGGTCTTATTGCCGCTAGGAGGACTGGTCGGCTCAGAGGTCAAGCTGCTGCTACTGCCGCCAAGGATAAGTAGAGCACTTGAATGGATTTTGGCATCAGGTTTGAAATTTTTACTTATCTGTTTGTTATGTTTGAATTTGGACTTTTGAGGGTTAATCTACAATACTTGATACAACGTTATTGTTATTTTGCTTTTTTATTGATGAGATTTTAGTCATATCATGGGAGTGTATGATTTTATGTTTAATTTTGTAGCGTTTAAAATTCTTTACACGACATGAATCTAATAATTGAACACATGAAATTTCCCGGCTTATTCGCTTAAGGATAGTTTAAACAGATGTTTTTATAACCGGACATTGAACCGGATGCCTTACCGGTCCACGGAACATATAATGAGTCCCTTAAGTTTAATAATTGCTGATTGAGTTTCTTTGTACTCCAATTTGTAACAAGTTTTACCCTTGGGAAGTGTCCACTTTAACATCATGGATGTAGTGTGATGACTATTTCCCTTGAATCCTCTTACCACCAGACCAGACCATCACTACCACACCACCACCGGACCATCGCAAACTGCCCCAACCCACTCTTCTTGCACCACACAACCCGGTCGAAGGAAAGAAGAGTTGCCTGCAGCTGAAAATCGAGAGATGGGAGGGACGTTTTTTCGCAAACCAGACCGCCACCATTGGGTCATTGAAAGATTCGGTGTTTTTCAACGAGTTTCGAGTGTTTTGATCCTAAAAAATTGTAACCTCTGATGAACATTTAAAGTGAAATGGCTGTTGAACCATATTGATAACATGTTATTTTCTCACAATCTCAACCCATATTTTATTACATGTCAATATATCCAGAAATAGAAGAAAATACTATTTTCCAAACAGAACCAATGATTAAAACAAAATTAATTATTATTATTTACCATCAAGCCATTTTTGACGGAAAACCCAAACCTTATCACAAGAAGCTAGTTGTTCCATTACTAGTGGAGACCAATAACCTTGTATTAAGAACCAACACAAACAAAGATAGGATTTGACTACACTTGAGGTATTGTCCTATTTCATAATCTAGGACCACTTGTCTTATACTCTTATCTTGGGCTAACTCTTTTATTTCAATATCTTTTTTTTTTGTATCAAAATATGGCAATGATGTTCTAAAGCAATGTACCACATGATAAAAACTTCAATTTTTACTTGCATTTTTAATACACAATGAATCTTGTTTTTTTTTTCCAATAAATTATAATATCAAAGATGATGTATGGTTCTATAAAACTCTCTAAGTATCAATATCTAGAACCGATAATACAAGACAACTAACACAATTTATGTCGTCAATTTATGACAACATGACTTATTACGATTCTAGATTATAGATAAAACACAAAAACAAAATTCAACACACGCTGAATAGATGTTTTGAAAACTTTTGAAGCGTTCAGGTAACAGGAAAAATTCATATTAAAAGTTGTTTTTTTCATGTAATACATAAAAAAAACATTGTCGTTCAAAAGAAAATAAAAAGTGTAAGTGTTTGCAAACACATTCTATCTAAAGAAACTTTTACAAAGAAATTTACCTGAAATAGCCATTTAACATTGTTTAAATTAGGGTTTGCAAATCACCACAAAGCAAGGCAAAAGAGCTCTAGGACTAAGTAGATAAAGCTCTTCAATATTCGAATAAATTCCAACTTTCCCTGCTAACGAGTCAAACCCCGTTTGACCCGATATTTCTTGAATGTTTTCTAGTGGCCGATGCACCCTCCCGGCTATTACTCTACACACGATCAATGCTTTTCGTGTATCTAGGTCTTCTTCAACCACTTCTATAGATTGAAAAGCTTTAACACTTGTAGAAGATGTAAAAACACCAATTCCGTCATTAATTGTTGAAAACCCCTCTCTTATGACCCGACAAACATAACATTTGTCACAATCACAAAGACTCGAGTCACCCTTGATGCCAAGCAAACAAATAATTGTGGCACCATAAAATCGTAGTAACTCGTTTCCATCTGCAAGACAACGAGGGTGTTTTTTGGGTAACTTGCTTGCTTTTGTTTTCACTAATTCTCGATATTCTTCAAATCTAGCTAGCGTTTTTTGCGTGTTGTGTACCTTTAAAATCTTGTCAATTCGACCAGAAGCGCTCTCAGATTTTAACCAACTTGAACGACAAATGATTTCCACTATCTTTCTCGACGAATCGCCCTCCGAAAGCTCACTAACTATAAACAAGTTGGGAAATTAAATTTCAAGTTTATGCTTCAAACCCTTTAATTTAAGAAAATAACATTAACAAGTTTCTTAAATGTCAATAAAACCGTTAAGTGTATCATATTATCGCTATCATAACACTCGTTTAATCACCCTTAAATTATACAATAATTATAAAAGTAATATAAAAAAAATCCAAGAGACACAATATATGAAACAAGAATCTTACCCGCATGTTTGGAGACATGATGAGTTTCAAGATTTTCCAACCTACGAAACTGCTTGCCACACTTATGGCACGTGACTCCACCGGAAAACCCATCGGAATATTCTTTCTCCGACGAACATCTACCCTTTTGCAAAACCATGTTATTCTTCCCCACAATCCCCAAATGACCAGAATTCCCATTCTTTAACTCCTGCATTGTCGCGGCGGTGCCGCCACCATTCCCGCCATGAAAACCACCACCAAAGGTGGTGATTTTAAGCTCACATGTTGAGTTATTAACAATTACATCATGTGTAACATGATTCAAAAACTCACTACTTCCAATAGACCTTGGACTATAATTAACAACATTTTCAGAATGTCTTTTGCTTCCACCATTTATTACATCTTTAAGATTTGCAATGGATCTTGAACATCCACATCTTCTGGGTTTTCGGGTCAGGATTGTGGATAAATGGGTTCTAGATTTCGGGTCATGGACATCTGAAGAATCTGATTGGCAATGGAATGATTTTTTTAAGGAAAACCAAACGGTTGACAAGTTTTTTTTTTAAAGATTGGTTGAAAGTGTTGTGGTGTTCATGTTTTGATGAGAATTTTGGAATACATAAAGATGTTTTGGGGTGAAGAAGTTGTTGAGAGTGATGGAATTGAAATGGATAAAAAGAGTTTCGGTTTCAGATGACCATCAGCCATTAGTCTATGACATGGTAAAGATAAAAGACAGTCACGGATGTGAATAACTGAAAATGTGAATTTATTGGTTTCCATTTTGAATGATAAATTAAAGTTGTTCATTTATTATAAGGTTTAAACGAACTGAAACGTTCAGTGAACAGTTTATAAACTGTTTGGCGGGAAGTTCGTACGTGTTCGTTCTTTTAATAAATGAATGGAGGATGTGTTCGTTCATTTATGTTTGTGAACGTTTGATAGTGTGATCCTTATATTCGTTCGTGTTCGACAGTTTTATTAGGGGTTTTAATTTTGGGTTGTTGGATTTTATCACCCCTAACTATTGGCTATTGATCACTGCCACTCCCAACTATAACTTTGACGTCCGTCACCTCCAACTTAACACTTAGTGTGTTTTGTCACCACGTCGTTAACTGATCACTAACTTTTGATCATGTTACTATACATTTTGGGTGTCCTAAGAACCCTAAAACCTTCCTAAGATCCCTATGACACCCCCAAAAGTATAGTAACGGGATCTAAAGTTAGTGATCAGTTAACGATGTGGTGACAGAATACACTAAGTGTTAAGTTAGGGGTGACGGACGTCAAAATGATAGTTGGAGGTGACAGCAGCCAATAACCAATAGTTTAGGGTGATAAAATCAAATAACCCTTTAATTTATATGTATTATTAATTTACTTCAAAATTCCACTATTAAGATATTTAGTAATATATATTATTAGAAAATTAATATATGTTCACATGTGTTTGTTTTTTTCATGTTCGCTTGTTTTTGTTGATTTGTGTTTATACAGGGCCGGCCTAAGCCCAAGTATATTGAGGCTTGGGCCTTGAGCCACCAAATCTACAAGGCCTCTAGATTTAAAAAATAAATATATGATATGGCCTGAAAGATGGATTTAACGTGTATTAAAAAGGGGCTGCATATGGAAATATTGAATAGATGAATAGGTCGTAGTTATCAATGTGTTATGGGCGGCAATTGGGATTTACAAGATACGGAAGAGAAATCATCGCCTACAAGTAAACCTTATAGTTTATTTTGTCGGTCCAAGCCCGGGTAAAGGAGGAGGATTTTTCTCAAATTATTTGTTTGTTTTTTTTTTAAAAAGACCACAAGTTTTACTTCGCCTTAGGCTACCAAAATGGTTGAGCCGGCACTGTGTTCATAAATGTTTGTTTTTCTTTTTAATGAATGTTTATTTGTGTCCGCTTGCGTTCATAACCTGAATAACAAATGAACATGTTCATTTACTTAATTTACTTAATGAACGAACACGTACCAAGAATTTCGTGCGTGAAGTATTCATGAACAGTTTGTGATCACATTTATTTCCTTAACGAACGAACCCTAATATCGCTTTGTTTGTGTTCATTTAGTTCGTTTCCAGGACTAGGCTTTTTACTTTTACTTGTGAGTCAAGTTTATTTTCTTGATTTGTTGGTGGAAAAACGAGCAGGTATCGTGGTGGTATATTTAAAGATTAGACATTGAAATAATATTTAAAGTCATAAATTATAACAATAGTAAAAGAAAATAACTAAATTATATATAATGAAACTTTCAAAATTATATTAAATTACATGATTTAGTTTCAAATAAAAAGGTTTTTAGTTAATTCAAGTGATTAAGTGATAAACAAAAAGATGTTAAGGTGAATTAAACGATAGGGTTACATATACAAACATGTCTATAGTTAAATAATAATACATTTGAACTTCTTTAAGAAAAATAAAGTGAGATGAGTGTTGTTTGATACCTAACACAAGACTAGGTCGTATAGGTATAGCTATGACATATATTCGGATATCAAGCATATGTTGAAACATCTTTAAAAAAAAGTAAAGATGCTTTAAAGCCGTAAAGCTATGACATATTCGGATATCAAGCATATCATGCATATGTGGGAACATCTTTTAACATACATATCTCTATGAATTAGGATAGAATAGGAAGGCTTCTACCTTCCATGATCATTTGAAATTCACTTGGCACGTCTTTATGTCATATTGACATATGCAAGGGCGGGTAGAGGCAACCTCCGCTACACCTCAACTTTTAACCGGAAGTTCAAACTATAACAACCCTCCTAAAACCCCTTAAAACAACCCTAAACATTCCTATTATATCCCGTATATGAGAAACGGCCCCAAATAACCTTTATGATAATGAAAATCAAATAAAAACAAAAATATATAGTTCTCGCGGGCCGCGACCCGGTCCCCCAGGTCTGTCGCGGGGCGCGGCCGAGGGGCAGCTGGCCGGACCCCCTTGCGCCACGTGTCTGGATGCGTGTTGAAGCTACATAGGTGATTCACCAAGGCTAGGACCTACCCTACCCTGCTCGCAGGCCACGAAGGACGGACCCAAGTGTGTCGCGGGGCGCGAGCCGCCTTCGATCAGCCCTATAAATTGAGGCTTCGGCCTCATTCTTCAAACCGTTCGTTTTCTTTTTCTCTCTCAAACCTCTAGTGCTATAATATTCGGGTATTATACCCCCTAAAAAGTGAAGCTCTGCCTCGTTGTAAGTATTATAACCCCTCGATCACGTATTTGTTACCCTACCCGATTGATCTAGGGCTCCGTAACGCATGTCAAGGCTCTGCCTGACTCAGTTCGTTGGAGTTCTGTCTCGTGTTGTATGGCTAACGTGATTTGGGTTATCTTACTAATACGTGTGCATTGTTTAATTTTAATAGATAATAACCAGGAGAATCATCAGGAAGCTATAGTATTAGCTCAGTCAGCAAAGTGAGTACATTCTCTTTTTGACACCCTTTGTGATGCCATTATTTCAAAAGTTTTACAAAACTCAAAATATTATCAGTTATAATTACAGTGATTGAGTTTTTGTAATCCACAATTGCTGCCAGTATTATGGGGTCTGTATACAGTACTTGATAACCTTCACAATTGGGCACGGGTATCCAATGTGTGATATGACCATAGTCACAGATCCGTCGACTGACAAGTACTGACCGAGTAATTGGGTAGATTATAGAAGTTTGGTGTGATATGACAAGTACTGACCGAGTAATTGGGCACGGGTATCCGTCGACTGACAAGTACTGACAAGTACTGACCGAGTAATTGGGCACGGGTATCCAATGTGTGATATGACCATAGCAAATGGAACTTGGGTTTTATCCCATTTATTTATTATAAAAGTTTGGTGTTTTAAACTCTGATAACTATTTCCTAACTACGGTCCTGATGTATAAATTCCGCTGCCAAATTAATAAACACCGATACCACCGGCTCTATGCGCGTCTCGGGGCCGCCCTCCCCTGGGGCAGGGGTCGGGGGCTGCGACACAAATGTTACCCTTGAAAAAAAAAGCTACCCCTCCTCAATGGTTAAAGAGAATAGTGTAAAGAGAAAAAAAAGAAAAGTGAAAAAAAGAAGAGAGCAAGTTAAGCGTTTTTCTAGTGAACGGTAAAATGTTGTTACCTGGTTGGGTGGTTGTTTGAGGAAGAAGACTGTTAAGATGAAAGAGAAATTATGATTAAATAAAGTTTTAAAATAACTTTAAACAAAAAGCAAGAGTGAAGGTGCGGTCCTACAACCTATATATATACCACCAATCCAAATAAATATCATTTTTTTAACAGCTAACAGAATCAATCTGCCAACGTAAGATAGAGGAGGTGTTGGGATTGAACCCTACCAGAGGAACAGATGATGTAAGGCCAAAACCAGGTCACAACAGTGGATTCACAATAAACAGTAGTTTGCACTAGACTTTCCCCTTGAAAGTGATTTGAAACATCTGATGACCTCCAATTCACTGATTTGCACAACTGCTGACTTACAACTACTAATCACACTAAAGTTTGATGAAGTACAAAGCCCTGCTGCTCAATCTACTGCTATGGGTCAAGCACTGCTGGGTTACAACAAGTACTGTTGGGTTCACATCAGTGGAAGGTTTCAGCAGTTGTTTAACTTCTTTTATGTTATATATTGTAGTCAGTGGTTAGCATAAGCAGTGTCTGTATTAGATCAGTAGTTAGAGTTTGTTAGTTTGTTAAACGTCACTTTCATGGTGATGTCAGAAAAGATGCTTCAGTGGTTTGATTGTGCCTATAAATGGAACAGTACCTTGTACTGTCTCATTTGATTGTCCGGGAGATTCCATCTCCTCCAATCCTTTCATCCTGTGCAATCAACTTTGGGGCATCTTGCTGAGGGGGAGTTTTAGTATGTAAACAATGCTGTAATCATTCTTGTACTTTAATCATTCAGCTCAATGAAAAGCATGTGCTTACTAAAACTATTTTCCTTTTGATTGTGTTTACAAAGTTTGTTGTTCATTTCCGTTGCACCTTACATTGATTAATATCCATTCATTTGTTCAAATTATAACAAACAAACACAATCATGAGAGCCTCAGATCCTATCAATTGGTATCAGAGCACGGACAGTCAAATTCGATCTAACAATCAATTTGACATAACAGTTCAGCTCAAAATTCATTGATACTAAGGTTGATCGTATTTAGTTGAAAAACAGAGTAACGAGTGATCACGTTCAAAGTGGCTATTCAAACACTCTGTAAAACAACCTGGATGTCATAAGACACACAAAATTCACGTAACGGCAAAATCATGCATAAATCACCAATAGTTCCAGATCTGAAAAATTCATCTGGTGACGTTGGTTGGATTATTCATATTACAAAATTGATTTCAAAAGTTATTATGAAGTTTGTGATGTTCTCATCATAACTGTTGCTAAGGTGTTCACCTCATGTTTAACAAAGGGCTATGATCAGATAAAACATTAGTGTCTTTGTTAATACTAAAAGAGGGAAATCAAAACTTTAGCTATCAGATCTTATGTATTGAAAAACAGGTTGAGAATCCTCAAAAAGGACCAAATCAATTGGGTTAAAAATACATTAAGAAAAATCAACAGTCAAAATTATTCAGATCATATGTAATGTGAAATTTGGCATAAGCATTTGCAAAAATGACTAAATTTCTTAAAACGTTGCTGTAAAATGATTTTGGAATCAAAGTATTCCTTCCTTAGAACCTTCCAGTAAGTATTTAAAACTTATCTATGGAAAGGACAAAAGGGAAGAAGAAAAATCACAAAACCTCTTAAGTGTGTTTATCACAAAAACTTTTGAAGTCAAAAGAAGTGAATATAAACACAAAACACTTAAGAGTTCAAAATTTGGGTTAAAAATGGTCATCAAGCAACCGTGTGTACTCACTGATTCAGGGAAATTCAGGTAACATAACTTAAGTATCACTGGTGATTAACCTTACAAGAGGACTGGACAAAATCTCTCAAAATCATCACATGGTAATAAGGTCTATAAAAGGGCTTTCAAAACTTATGTGAACATGTCTCCTCATAGTTGCAATCAACTGATAAGGAAATGGTCTCAAAGCAGAAGTGATTAAAATGTATTTCAAGCCACTGACCATACTTCTAAACTTGAGAATGATGTGATAATCATATATCAAGTTTTAATTCACTAGATCTTTTTGTTGCTGTTTTCAGAAAACCTTTACTGTTTTTGCAAAGGTTTTTCTTCATTAAAACATGATATATTATTCTTGATTTTTCTTAGAGAATGATACATTTTGTTCTTTTACTTGTTTTAGATAGTAAAAGTCTCAAACTCATGTCAGATAGTAGAACCTTTATTTTTTTTAGGTGATACTTTCCTTGAAAAATTGCTCAAAAGGTAATGGTGAAAAATAGATAAGGTCATTTCAAACTCAAGTTGTCATCACAGATAAAAGATTGATTGCTAACTGACCTTAAAATGCTTGATTACTCATGGTTTATTCAAAAGATTAAAACACAAAATGAGTGATCATTTTAAAAGGCTTTTATCACCAGGGATATCAAACCACTGTTTATAATCCTGAATGTAAATCTCTGAAAGATCTGCTGATATGTTAATCTTGACAATATGCATCTAAAATGTGTTTTGCAAAGGATGTCATTTTACAGATACTTCAAAACAGCGGGTGTACAAAACAGCTGTTAAAGATATATCAACAGTTGCAGACCAATCTAGCCTCAAAATATCATTCATTGCTGATAAATGTCCATAAATAATGGATAAAAATCAAAACAGCTTTTTAATTTCATGATTCATGCCCATAAACACTGATCTGCTTCAAACATCTGTTCAGAAAATACTGTCCACTGCTGAAAGTCAACCCCTGTTCTCTTGTTTCCTTGAAAATCACTGATGTTCAAAATCAGTGTTTTCAACCACTGATATGCTATCCACTGATAGTGAAAGTCACCTACTGTGAGCCCATATGTCCTTCTAGCAACCACTGATACTTGTACCATCAGTGGTTTCTTAAACAACTATCTTCCACTATTCATCTTTTGTCAGAGGTTGGCACGTGGTCAGTACTTATCCGTCAGATCTTTGTAACCGCCGCCACGTCAGCACTCACTTTTTCACTTTATAAAACCCTGCCCTAACATCCAAACAGGGTTTTCACTGTCGAATCGAATTCAAAATTCCTTTCTCAAAACAGTTTCCATCTCTCCTTCACAAATCATTCTTCATTCTTCTTCATCAAAATGACAAAATCAAAATCATCCTCATCTTCCAAAAAGGTCGCTCAAAAGGCCGCTGAACCCATCGAAATCCCATATAAAGCACCTCACAACTACTTGGGTCTACTCATAAAACCCACCACCACCAAAACTTTCGATTCAATCATTGATACCCTTGCATCTTCAAAGTACAAAACTTTGTTGACTGTTGATGCTCCTATTTACGAACAAACCCAGAGAGAATTCTGGAAAAATGCCACACTTGAGTATCAGTGTGAAAAAGTTATAGCCATTAATTCTTCCATAAAGGGCATAAAGATTCAAATCACTCCACAATCAATTTCAGAAGTCTTTGCACTCGATGATCAGGAAGGTAAAACTTCTTTTCCCAAAAAGGAGTTGAAAAATGATTTTCTGGAAAGAGGGTATGGTGCGGAAGTAAAAAGGGACACCTTACAAAAAGGCTTCTTCCCTTCTGCACCAAGGTTTTTATTTCATACCCTTTTGATGTGTGTCTCAAATAAAACAACTGCTTTTAATGAAATACCATTAAAGATCCAAAACCTGGGCTTTGCTATTTTACATAATGAAAATTTTAACTATTCCCAGGAGATCTTTGATGATTTGGTAAAAAATGTTGATAGCAAATCATTTCTACTTTTTCCAAGGTTTTTAGGCTACTATCTTAAACAAAAATTCGGAAAGGAACATGAAAATTTGCTCATCCAAGGTAAATCTTTTCAAATAAATGGTCTAACATCTGAAACATTCACAAGAATGTTAACTCCTGCAAAAACACAAGCAGAGGTGCCTGAGCAGACTTTAGCAGCTACCACTGCTCCTCAGGTATCTGCTGCTGAGCCCACTGCTCAAGGTGATCAAAGCAGCAAAACAACTGCTTTGAAACCCACACCTAAAATTACCAAAAAGCCAAAACAGAAGAAAACTCAAAAACCCTCAAAACCTATCAAAAAGGCAACTCTGGAGGATGAGATACCAGACCAAATGCCAATGACAGCACAAAAGTCACAAGAAACCACTACTGTTACTTCCTCACAGCAGTTGGTAGAAATATCTCAACCTATGACTGAAACTCCTCCTGTTTCTTCTCAAAAAGAACAAGTTGTACATATAGGGACACCACAATATGATGCTCTAGAATCACTTGCTTCCATCATCCATAGCCCAATGCCCGGGGCAAATTCTCTTTCTACACCCAACCTTACCTCCATAATTCCCGCACCAACAAAATTATTGTTGGATGCTATTGATTTGAACCAGGCACAAACCAGTCCTTCTCACTCACCTATCAATGAGAATATACTTCAACAAACGACTGGGTCTGATGTATCAATCATAGCTAACCCACCAACAAGACCTGAGGAGGTTACACCCCTTGAGTTACAAGTAACTCTTGGTGGTAATCCAAGTGAAGCAGCCACTACATGTGTTGAACCCACTGGTTTGCATTTGGACAGTGGTTACATCCATAAGACTTCCTTGGAGGCAATTCCTTCCATAGCACCTCTGATAACCACTAGTGAGTATGTTTTGTCCATTGGTACCATCAAAAGATTATCAAGTGTTGAGGGAAGAATTCCCAGTACCAAGAAAAAGGGGCAGCAGTTGATGATTTTTGGAATACAATTCCTCAATCAACCACTGTTACAACCACTGTTAGTAGTAAATCAGATGATCCCATTAAGTTGGGTGATGATTTATTGTACCAAGAATTGATGGCCAGAGTTGACAAACTAGACACATCTGTTGTAGAAATCAAAGGCATGCTGCAACAGGTGTTGAAAGATCAAAAGGTACCATCCACTGCTGCATCAACTTCAACAGCTGAGTCAACATACACTCTCACTGCAAGTGAGTTGTGGAATTTATTTCAACCATTGCTCAACCATCAAAAACAACTAGTTGATCAGCAACATGAGATTCAGGTTCAAAAGATCAGGAATGTTATGGACGCAAGGTTTAAAGACACTCAAGCTGATATCAAGGCAATTAAGGCCCACATATTAAGCACCTCTGGCACTGTTCCTCCCTCTATCATAATTATAGATAACCCAAAACCAGCTGAGGCCAAAAAGGGGGAGAAAGTGGAACCAGATGGCTCTAAAAAGATTGATGAAACCACTAAGACCCTTGTTGATGAAAAAGCAAAGGTAAAAAGTGATTTGGAAGCAAAGGAAAAAAGCAAAGTTTGAACAGGAGAAGAAAGCTTTCATGGAACTGAATGTGCAGGGTACTTCTGAGCCAAAGGATAATGAAAATCCCAAGGATGAAAAGAAGAGGCCCACTAGACAAGTGAGGCAACCCAAATCCATACCATCCAAATTCAGAAAACACACTTCCAAACTTCCTAAAGGCTCCACACATCAATCTTCCACCCAAACAGCTGTTGCAACACCTGCTGTTTCAACAACAGTTGATACTTCAGTGGTTTCAGCAGTTGTTAAACCAACAACCACCACCTCAGTTACAACAACTGCTCTCACTCAAACCACTCAAATCACTGCCCACCAGAAACACCATCATCTCCAAAAATCATCTCACCACCATCACCTCCTGCTAAAAAGCAGAAGACATCAGATGTTACAACATCTATTGTAATGACAACAGTGGTTGAAACACAGGTTGTCTCAACACCTGTCAGTCCAAGCACCCTCACTTCACTTCAAGCCATCTTCACTCCAATCAACAAATCACCCAAAAGCACTCCTTCACTGGAGAAAACTTACACCAGAAAAAGAAAAACAACTCAGGTAAATGATGACAAATATGATCTTATTGCTGCAAAATATCCACTGGAACTGGAAGCTGTAAAAAATGAGATGAGACAATTCTACATTGAGGATGATCCTTCAAATAGAAGATTTCCTTCTCTCATAGGCTTCAGAAACCCAGAAAATATGGATGAATATCTCAAGCTCAAAGCAAGGCAGGCTAAGATAAGAGCCAAACTTGAATGTGAAGATCAAGGTGACAAAGCCATTTCTGAAAAAATGGAATTCTTGCTCACTAAAGTCAAACAGATGGAAGACTATGCAAGAGATCTGAGCAAAGAAATGTTAAATTTACCACCCAAAGCAAATCTACGAAAAGAAATGAGAAAAGAATATCTTGCATACATCATGAAAGAAAAATTCTATCTAGCTGAAGAAAAATAATTCGAAGAATGGCCAATAGTTGCTTTAAAGCATGAGGCAAACAGAATTGAAAGAATAAAAAATGATCCAAGCAAGAAGAGGGCAGCTCCAAACTGGAGCAAATACAAAAAGCTCATTACTGATCTTACATCTGAGTACAAAAGGAAGAAGCAAGAGCTGGTGGATGCAAAGGTTGGACCTGCCAATGTCATAGCAAAATGGACTAGGCAATATACAGATGAGGCCTATGAGAGGCTAAAGAAAAGGAAGATGACAAATTCAAACACACCAAAGAAGCCTGATCACATAAAGCCAGAACAGCAGATCAAAACTTCTGAACCACTGCTCACATCAACAGACATCTCAGACATTGAGTTAGATCAAAGAAAGAGACAAGAACTGATTGATAAAGAGACAGCAGAAGATATAGCTGCATCAAATGAGATCATAAACAGGGCTTTCAGACAAATGGCAGCTGAAAATCCTGAACAGATAAAAGCTCAGGATACTGCTCAACAAATCTTCACAAGGCCACAGTCACCAGACTCATCAGTAAATAAACCTCTCCCAAGAAACCCATTGGGTTCAAAAATACTAAAATGGACGTCTGATCAAAAGACCCATGTATTGACTATGATCAGATCCAATGGTGAAGTGAAGTACATATCAAGGAAATAAGCACTAGGCCTTGGTGTTGAAGATCTACAAGATCTCTTTGAACTTACAATGTGCAGGGATGAGGATGACTCAAGTTCCAAGGACTTTGAAGTGGAATTTAAAAGACAAGCTAAGGAACTTCTGTTGATAAAATAAAGATCCAGAATAATGAAAGGTTTTGGCATCATCTGTTCCAGGGGGAGATTATTGGGATTGAACCCTACCAGAGGAACAGATGATGTAAAGCCAAAACCAGGTCACAACAGTGGATTCACAATAAACAGTAGTTTGCACTAGACTTTCCCCTTGAAAGTGATTTGAAACATCTGATGACCTCCAATTCACTGATTTGCACAACTGCTGACTTACAACTACTGATCACACTAAAGTCTGATGAAGTACAAAGCCCTGCTGCTCAATCTACTGCTATGGGTCAAGCACTGCTGGGTTACAACAAGTACTGCTGGGTTCACATCAGTGGAAGGTTTCAGCAGTTGTTTAACTTCTTTTATGTTATATATTGTAGTCAGTGGTTAGCATAAGCAGTGTCTGTATTAGATCAGTAGTTAGAGTTTGTTAGTTTGTTAAACGTCACTTTCATGGTGATGTCAGAAAAGATGCTTCAGTGGTTTGACTGTGCCTATAAATGGAACAGTACCTTGTACTATCTCATTTGATTGTCCGGGAGATTCCATCTCCTCCAATCCTTTCATCCTGTGCAATCAACTTTGGGGCATCTTGCTGAGGGGGAGTTTTAGTATGTAAGCAGTGCGGTAATCATTCTTGTACTTTAATCATTCAGCTCAATGAAAAGCATAGGCTTACTAAAACTATTTTCCTTTTGATTGTGTTTACAAAGTTTGTTGTTCATTTCCGCTGCACCTTACATTGATTAATATCCATTCATTTGTTCAAGTTATAACAAACAAACACAATCATGAAAGCCTCAGATCCTATCAGGAGGAAAGAAAGAAGTCCATAATCTTTTTTATTTCCAATCTGCCAGACTGGTGTGACAGTTTTAGGTTGTGGGATGCCTTTAGGCAGTTCCAGAATCTCACAGATGCGACTGTTCCAGGGAAGAAGGATACCAAAGGTCAGAAGTTTGGATTCATTCGCCTTGCCAACAACGTTAGGACCAAAGATTGGATCTTAGAACTATCGAACATTTCCATCGATGGTGCCAAGTTGGGGGTTAACGTGGCGAAGTTTGATAAAGATGACCCGAGATTAGGATTATGCCTTAAGTAGAGGAGGAAATAAAGAAGTCCACAACCTTTTTTATTTCCAATCTGCCATACTGGTGTGACAGTTTTAGGTTGTGGGATGCCTTTAGGCAGTTCCAAAATCTCACAGATGTGACTGTTCCAGGGAAGAAGGATACCAGATATCAGAAGTTTGGATTCATTCACCTTGCCAACATCGTTAGGACCAAATATTGGATCTTAGAACTATCGAAGATTTACATCGATGGTGCCAAGTTGGGGGTTAACGCGGCAAGTTTGATAAAGATGGTTCGAGATTAGGAACCCGCCTTAAGTCAGTTTGGGAACGTAAGATAGAGGAGGAAAGAAAGAAGTCCATAACCTTTTTTATTTCCAATTTGCCAGACTGGTGTGACAGTTTTAGGTTGTGGGATGCCTTTAGGCAGTTCCAAAATCTCACAGATGCGACGATTCCAGTGAAGAAGGATACCAGAGGTCACAATTTTGGATTCATTCGCCTTGCCAACATCGTTAGGACCAAAGATTGGATCTTAGAACTATCGAAGATTTCCATCGATGGTGCCAAGTTGGGGGTTAACGTGGCGAAGTTTGATAAAGATGGTTCGAGATTAGGAACCTGCCTTAAGTCAGTTTGGGAACATAAGATAGAGGAGGAAAGAAAGAAGTCCACAACCTTTTTTATTTCCAATCTGCCAGACTGGTGTGACAGTTTTAGGTTGTGGGATGCCTTTAGGCAGTTCCAGAATCTCACAGATGCGACAGTTCCAGGGAAGAAGGATACAAGAGGTCAGAAATTTGGATTCATTTGCCTTGCCAACATCGTTAGGACCAAAGATTGGATCTTAGAACTATCGAAGATTTCCATCGATGGTGCCAAGTTGGGGGGTTAACGTGGCGAAGTTTGATAAAGATGGTTCGAGATTAGGAACCCGTCTTAAGTCAGTTTGGGAGCTGGTTTAGCAATATGATAAGCCTAACCAGGAAGGCAACATAGGCAGGAACCCTTCTTCTTCCGCTAAGGCCTAGATCGCTAATGATGTCCCGATTAAGGCAGTTTCGTTCCCGTACAGAAAGGCCCTCGTTGGGGAAGACTAACCTAAGAAAGTTATTCGTACAATCAGTATATCTCCAGATCCGTGTCACACCCGAACCGATGGCGGAAACATCGGAATGAGACGAAAACAACATTGCTCGAGACATCATAACGCTAAATGTGACTATATCTAATAAACTCCAATTGCATAAATACTAAAATGAAATACATTGTTCAAAATTAAATACATTAAATTGCAAACAAACATCATGAAACATAATTAATTTTTCATCTTTAAGGTTTGTATCTAAATCCACCCTAAATAAGTTTCTTCATATCATCAACTAGCGACCTACAACATGTATTAAAATAAAGGTCAACAAAAGTTGGCAAGTGTACAAGTTTTAATAATATAGCATAATAGTGAAAAGAGTTTGCTCATATCCAACATGATAAAATGCATATACTGTTACTAACATACTAAACAAGTGTAAGCTATATGTCAAACCAGAGTTTAACGCAATTGTGATTACCAAATATCGTCGAAACGACAATGGTGTAATATAGTTTACTTAACAATACCACTAGAATACGGGCGGGGCGTTAGTCCTATAGCGCTATAATTGTTAAGGTACACTTGCAAAGTTAATGAGCATAAAGACATAGGTCTACATAGCATGCGAGATTAACAAGAATAATACAAGTCTCATGTTAAAAGTGGATAGCGTGTGATTGTAACAAGTTTAATAGTGATTGCGTATTTTTGTATAATTGTACATTTTACACCCAAAGTGTATAAAATTGAAAATGGGATCGAGTATACTTACGGTTTTTTGTAGTTTTCCACTAAACCGAGAGCCGAATAGATGAGGGTCGGTACACCGAGGTTACCCTACAATGGGTACATATCAGACTTTAAATGCGAAAAAGTATAAAATAATTCAAGTTACAGGACCATTCGTGCGACTGAAAGTCTGTTCGGTGGAATGGGATACCCACTCGTGCGAGTGGAATATCCATTCGTGCGAATGGACTTTCCCTTCGTGCGATTGGACCAGTTATGCGAGGTTTCATGTGTCACACCCCCAGAATCCACCTGCGGAGTACTACCACTTGGAGGCGTGACTGACCAGGATCCAGCCACCAATCATATTGAACAAGCATGTAAGTAATTATAAAAGTTCAACCAATACAATTGGTGTCCACACAAAACATAGTTAAGTTGCAAGCGGAAGCATAAGTCATAAATCCAAAACATAAGTTTAAGTGTTTCAAAGTTTAACATGGCACACAGTCGTCCATGTCCCACAACGATCCTCCTCCATGCAAGCTCCAGCTAAGAACCTAAGGACCTGCAAAGCATGTAGTAACGAGTCAACAACTAGTTGAGTGAGTTCACGGTTGGGTGTTCGTTTTAAGTTGTTTCGAAAACAGTTTCCTTTAGCTGGCATCCTGCCGTGGGGGTTACCCCATAGTTAAAAACGTGACTTGTTCATTCCCGGTTACTCTGGCTATCCAGCCGTGGGGGCTACCCCGTGTTAGTTATCTGGCATTTCGGCCGTGGGGGCTACCCCATGTATCTACTAGACTCGTTACCATATCGACTGCTGACTGTAGTCATGTTTATGTGCCCTGAACTGTCAATGTCTATCATCATTGACGTGCCAGTAGTCCATTAGTTCACGCCCGTCCTCTGCGGCACGGTGTGAGGTTTGTCAAACCTAAATAGCGCTATCTAACTAATGACCCGCTCGCCATTGGCCTCGGCGATTAAGTCGATACAAAGATGAGGGACTTCGTGATAGAGTTTTGGTCTAGTACGAGTTATCTGTCCGTGAGGACGAGGAATTACATTCCTGAACCTTTGCTGTCCTACCCAAGAAGGACGAGGAACCCAGTTCCTTAACCCCATTCCCAACCCAGGGAATCCCATGCTTTGTAGAGGGTGTGAACTCACCTTGGTTTGCTCGGTAGAAACACAGAAAAGTCAAACAAGCAATGTTGTGGTTACTCACGTCCTATCATAGTTGTATCATACAATCAGGTTCGTATTCAAGTAGTGCACGTATGGCATACACGTTAATCATGGCAGTTAGCAAGTAATGCATATGGGTTGAACGAACAGTAACGTACCCAGAATTAAACAAAGTCCAAGGTCCGGCCCAAACACTAAGCCCATAATTAAACAAGTCCAAACAATGTGTATCCGTGTATTGTCTCGAGTCGCAACTAGGCGTTTGCGACTCGCAACCTGAGTCGCAACTACGGTTTCGGTTCATGCTGTTTTGGTTACGAGTCGCAACCGGACTCGCAACAATGGTTTCGAGTCACAAAGTTGGTGTGCTGATCATGTGTGGTTTCGAGTCGCAACCAGGTGTTTGCGACTCGCAATCTGTGTCGCAACTGGGGGGTTTCGACTTATCATGCATGGTTTCGAGTCGCAACTGATGGTTTCGAGTGGACAACTGCTGATTCGGAACAGTGTACTATCCAATGAGAATTTGATTTCATGAAACAGTCTGTACTACTCTTATAAACATGTTTATTTGTCTAACAATTACCATTTTGGATCAAACATATCAGAATTCAAATATTCAACCATGTTCATAACATATTCATCATGTTCTTCGAACATTCAAGTAGTTCATATTGCTTATTCAAACTTGTTCATCTTATTTCTGGGTTTTTATCCTTAATCACAACATATAATCATGAACAACCATCAAACATTTGAACATATTCATCTAACCCACATGTACTTTATCCGATTTCATGAGTAATAAACCTTCTAAACATAACCAAGCCACTCGGATTTAAGCCTATATGGAACCGATAACATTTACTCATATTCAAGCATATACATCATAGATGAACAACAACAATCTTAACATCGGTTATACAAGGAGAATCTATATTTATCATGTATGAACCTTAACAAGCAAACATGTTATCAAATCATCATCATCAACCGAAAATCATACATCATTATCAACTCAAAACACCATACACATCCGGTTCACAAACAACATCAAGCATACACTACACTAGTTAAGTTCTATAATTCATACCATATTTAAACAACAACAAACATCATTAGTTCACTAACCGGTTCAAGTGTGGGTTCAAAGGTGTGAGTGAAGCTTCCAACCGGTGTGTGTGAGAGGCGATCCGAGAGCTTCTTACGGTTGTCGATTGGATCCGAGAATGAAGGAGAGGCGGTGATGTTTAGTGTTTAGGGTTTTAGTGTGAGAGAGTGGGGAGTGTGTGTGTTGGAGAGTATGAGTGGATTGTCCAAAGAATGGACTAGTTTGCTAGGAGTATGATATATATATACTAGTCCTAGTAGGTTTCGTGTGGGTTACATGAGGTGCGGCCCAACCGGCCCATAGGTCATCGTTCACTCGAGACCACATGGTCTCGAGCCGGGTTCGTGTCGTTTCGGTTCATATACATACTCGCATACATACACACAAGCACACACATAGCATAACACATAATCATATAAGTTCGCACATATCATTCATCAAATCATTAAATTAGCTAGTCACTTAGTGTTCAAACGTACAACGAAAGGTTCTAAATTTCGAGTTGTCACATCATCCCCAAGTTGAAAGAAATTTCGTCCCGAAATTTGGTAGGCACTCACTGAGGAAGCTAGTTAAGTTGTATGGTTTTCCCGGTTTTCCTGGGGTGTCACATCCACCCCCCGTTGATCTGGAATTTCGTCCCGAAATTCCGTAGCTTCGGCCTCAGTAGTGGGTGTACTGTTTGCGAACAGTTGGGGATACTTGTGTTTCATCTGATCTTCGCGCTCCCAGGTGAACTCTGGGCCGCGACGTGAGTTCCAACGAACTCGAACGAGAGGTATTCTAGTGCTCTTGAGGACCTTGACATCCCGGTCCGTGATCTCGACTGGTTCCTCGACGAATCGTAACTGCTCGTCGATAGTGAGTTCCTTCAAAGGAACTACGTGGGTCTCATCTGATGGACACTTCTTCAGATTCGACACGTGAAAAACGTTGTGAACTGCTCCGAGTTCCGCTGGTAAGTTCAATCTGTAGGCCACCCTGCCTATTTTCTCAATGACCTCGAAAGGTCCAACGTATCGTGGGTTAAGTTTACCGCGTTTACCAAAACGAACCACACCCCTCCAGGGTGAAACTTTGAGTAGTACCCGCTCCCCAACCTGGAGCTCAAGTGGTTTCCTGCCCATGTCGGCGTAAACTTTCTGACGTTCGCGAGCGGCTGTCATGCGTTTTCGTATCTGAGCGATCTGCTCGGTTGTATCTACCACATACTCTGGACCAGTGATCTGACTTTCTCCCACCTCTGCCCAGTAGAGAGGAGACCGGCATTTACGTCCGTACAATGCCTCAAACGGAGCAGCTTTAATGCTGGTGTGGTAGCTGTTATTGTACGAGAATTCCACAAGTGGCCGATGCTTTTCCCAGCGGTTGCCAAAGTCGATTACACATGCACGAAGCATGTCTTCTAAGGTTTGAATGGTGCGCTCGGACTGCCCGTCCGTCTGAGGATGGTACGCTGTGCTCATGTCTAGTCGTGAGCCGAAGGATTTATGCATTGCTTGCCACAGCTTTGAAGTGAAACGTGCATCTCGATCTGAGATAATGGAGGTGGGCACCCCGTGCCTCGAAACGATTTCTTTGATGTAGATTTCTGCAAGAGTGGAGAACTTATCCGTCTCCTTGATAGCTAAGAAGTGAGCAGATTTTGTGAGTCGATCCACGATCACCCAAATAGTATCGTTCCCGCGCTGGGATCTAGGTAGGCCAGTAACAAAATCCATGGAAATTTGCTCCCATTTCCATTGAGGTATCTCGGGTTGTTGGAGTAGGCCTGATGGTTTCTGGTATTCCGACTTGACCCTTGCACAAGTCAAACACTTGCTGACGTAGGTCGCTATGTGGGCTTTCATGCTAGGCCACCAATACGTAGTTTTGATATCATGATACATCTTATCTGATCCAGGGTGTACTGAGTAGCGAGACTTGTGTGCTTCATCCATCACAAGCTCTCGTAGGTTGCCATAGAGTGGGACCCAAATGCGTCCCGTTACGTAGTAAGCACCGTCTTCCTTCTGTTCTAAGCGTTGCCTTGATCCGCGTAGGGCTTCAGCCCTGACGTTTTCTGGTTTCAGTGCTTCTATCTGAGCAGCTCGTATCTGGGAGGGAAGACTAGAATGGATCGTGAGTTGTAGAGCTCGCACGCGCTTAGGCGCAGTGTCCTTCCGACTGAGGGCGTCAGCCACGACATTGGCCTTGCCCGGGTGATACCTGATCGAGCACTCGTAGTCATTTAGTAGTTCGACCCACCGTCGTTGCCGCATATTCAGTTCTTTCTGCTTGAAGATGTGCTCGAGGCTCCTGTGGTCGGTGTAGATGGCGCACTTGGTACCATACAGGTAATGCCGCCATAACTTAAGTGCAAAAACAACAGCTCCCAGCTCTAAATCGTGCGTAGTGTAGTTCTTTTCATGAACCTTAAGTTGGCGTGAGGCGTAGGCTATAACTTTATCTCGTTGCATCAACACGCAACCAAGACCCCGAATTGAGGCGTCGCAGTAAACCACAAAGTCGTCTGTGCCTTCTGGCAAGGAAAGGATAGGTGCGCTACAAAGCCTATCCTTTAGGTGCTGAAATGCCAACTCCTGTGCGTTTCCCCAGTGATAAATAACGCCCTTCTGCGTTAGTGAGGTTAGAGGCTGTGCAATCTTAGAAAAATCCTTTATGAATCTCCGGTAGTGTCCCGCCAAACCCAAGAATTGGCGAATTTCCTTTGGTGTACGAGGTGCAGGCCAGTTCTTAATCGAGTCTATCTTGGATGGATCAACATGAATCCCATCCTTGTTCACCACGTGGCCTAGGAAATGGACTTCTCGAAGCCAGAAGTCGCATTTCGAGGACTTTGCATAAAGCTGTTCTGTTCGAAGGAGTTCCAGAATAAGTCGTAAATGTTGCTCGTGTTCCTCCCGACTCTTAGAGTAAATTAGGATGTCGTCGATGAAGACTATAACGAACTTGTCCAGGTAGGGCTTGCACACTCGGTTCATCAAGTCCATGAAGACCGCAGGTGCGTTTGTCATCCCAAAAGGCATGACCAAAAACTCATAGTGCCCGTATCGAGTTCTGAAAGCTGTTTTGGAGACGTCCTCTTCCCGGACTCTCAGCTGGTGATAACCCGATCTCAAATCGATCTTCGAATAGTAGCTCGACCCTTGCAGCTGGTCGAATAAGTCGTCGATACGTGGTAGAGGATAACGATTCTTCACCGTCACCCTGTTGAGTTCCCGGTAATCGATGCACATTCTGAAAGTACCGTCTTTCTTCTTCACAAATAGCACTGGAGCTCCCCAGGGCGATGAGCTAGGACGAATAAAACCCTTATCCAAGAGTTCTTGTAGTTGCGTAGAGAGTTCCTTCAACTCTGATGGGGCTAAACGATAAGGTGCACGAGCTATAGGCGCAGCTCCAGGAGCTAGTTCAATCTGAAACTCGACTTGGCGATGAGGCGGAAGACCAGGTAATTCCTCAGGAAATACCTATGGATAATCGCGTACAACTGGAAAATCTTCTATTTTCTTCTCCTTTGCTGAGGTGTCAGTAACGAGAGCCAAAATGGTAGTGTGACCCTTTCGCAAGCACTTTTGGGCCTTAAGGAGAGAAATGACGTTCTCAACAGTACTCCTCTTGTCGCCATGAATCATGAGAGGTTCACCATCGGGACCTGGAATACGGACAACCTTCTCGTTGCAAAGAATCTCTGCTCGGTGTTGGGATAACCAATCCATCCCAATGACAACGTCGAAACTACCCAAGACAATAGGAATGAGGTCGATAGAGAAGGTATGGTCAGCGAGATGCAGTTTACAACCCTTGACTACATGTGTGGCTTCTAAACTCTTACCATTGGCTAGCTCTACGGTGTGCTTGTTGTTCAAAGGGGCTGGAATACGCTTAAGCATTCGACTAACTTCTAGTGACACGTAGCTAGTATCGGCACCCGAATCAAATAAAACTGAAACATAAAAGTCGTCGAGAAGGAACTTTACCCGTCGCAACATTGGGGTCATTCCTTGCTTCACCTTGACCAAGCACGAACACCCGCCCCCGGGCTCCATTGTTGTTGTTGTCGCGTTTCTGTCTCATCTGCGGACAGTTCCTCTTAAGATGGCCTTCAGCTCCACAACGGAAACACCCCTTCTTGCTACCCTGCTGCTGCTGGTTTCGGTGTGTAGGGTATGGGCTCCTGCAATCTCTAGCCACATGTCTCGTCTTCTTGCACCGATGGCAGCACGATTCCATACATGACCCGGTGTGGTGTTGATGGCATTTGCGGCATTTCGGCTTATTCCCAAGGTATCCCCCTTGATTTTGGTAGTTCAGTCCCTGCTGTACGAGTTTCCCATGCGGGTCTTGTTGTATAGGGCCACGACCTTCACTCTGGTGATCACCCCAAATATGCTTGGTGTTAATAAGAGCATTTGCATTGGAAGGGTTACGCTTGGGTAACTTGCCCTCTTCCACTGCCTGATCAGTGAGCTGGTGCGCCAAACGAACGACTTGTTGGATTGTGGAAAAGTTGGCCGCAATCACGGACCCTTGGATTTCTGGGGCTAAGCCTCTGAGGTATAGCTCAATTCGTCTAGAAACGGGTTGTGACAAGTTAGGACATAGGGCAGCCAAGTCGTTGGATCTTTTTGTGTACGCTTCGATCTCTGATCCTTCCATCTTCAAACCGTAGTATTCTATTTCAAGTTTTAGAATGTCGTCCGGGTAACAGAATTCCTCCTTGATCAAATCCTTGAAATCGCTCCAGGGGGTGGCATTCGCATCCGCCAATCCCAGCATCTGAACTTGTGTGTTCCACCAAGAATACGCTTTCCCTTGCAAGGTACCAGTAGCGTACTCTACTCGCTTACTGGTAGGGCTTTCACTTTCTTCGAATGCCGATTCGATCCAGCGAATCCAGTGTAGGAGACCTATCGCTCCCTCGGTGCCACTAAAGGTACTAGGTCGACAGTCCATAAAGGTTTTGAATGTGCACACGGGTGGCTGAACGTGTTGACCTATCGTGGGTGAAAGAAAAGACAGAGTTTAACACAAAGGTTGGTTCACGAGAGTAGGATCCTAAAGATCCTAGAATGAGTTCGGACTGCAGGATATACCTCCTGCGTGTGCAGCTGCAACTGCTGCGGCAACTCGTTCGTTAATCAGAGCCGTCAACTGGGCTTGTGTCATGTTAACGCGTCCAGACATGATCTTCATACCAAGAAGAACGTGAGTGAGAGGGGTTTCGCGAAAGTACAATGATAGGATAGAGTAAGCACGCATGTGTTCAAGCAACAGTGGTTATACCAACCAAGCATACCATAAGTAATGTACTATGTAACTAACAGGTAGGCAATATATACACAGATCATATTACCTAGAATGTCGAGCCTTGCATGTGGAGTGAAGCATCGTTGTGGACCGTTGAGCACTGTACAGGTTATAGTCTGGTTTTAACAAAAACACGTTTTCCCCTTTATTAAAACCAAGTTCTCTATAACCAATGGCTCTGATACCGGTTTCATGTGTCACACCCCCAGAATCCACCTGCGGAGTACTACCACTTGGAGGCGTGACTGACCAGGATCCAGCCACCAATCATATTGAACAAGCATGTAAGTAATTATAAAAGTTCAACCAATACAATTGGTGTCCACACAAAACATAGTTAAGTTGCAAGCGGAAGCATAAGTCATAAATCCAAAACATAAGTTTAAGTGTTTCAAAGTTTAACATGGCACACAGTCGTCCATGTCCCACAACGATCCTCCTCCATGCAAGCTCCAGCTAAGAACCTAAGGACCTGCAAAGCATGTAGTAACGAGTCAACAACTAGTTGAGTGAGTTCACGGTTGGGTGTTCGTTTTAAGTTGTTTCGAAAACAGTTTCCTTTAGCTGGCATCCTGCCGTGGGGGTTACCCCATAGTTAAAAACGTGACTTGTTCATTCCCGGTTACTCTGGCTATCCAGCCGTGGGGGCTACCCCGTGTTAGTTATCTGGCATTTCGGCCGTGGGGGCTACCCCATGTATCTACTAGACTCGTTACCATATCGACTGCTGACTGTAGTCATGTTTATGTGCCCTGAACTGTCAATGTCTATCATCATTGACGTGCCAGTAGTCCATTAGTTCACGCCCGTCCTCTGCGGCACGGTGTGAGGTTTGTCAAACCTAAATAGCGCTATCTAACTAATGACCCGCTCGCCATTGGCCTCGGCGATTAAGTCGATACAAAGATGAGGGACTTCGTGATAGAGTTTTGGTCTAGTACGAGTTATCTGTCCGTGAGGACGAGGAATTACATTCCTGAACCTTTGCTGTCCTACCCAAGAAGGACGAGGAACCCAGTTCCTTAACCCCATTCCCAACCCAGGGAATCCCATGCTTTGTAGAGGGTGTGAACTCACCTTGGTTTGCTCGGTAGAAACACAGAAAAGTCAAACAAGCAATGTTGTGGTTACTCACGTCCTATCATAGTTGTATCATACAATCAGGTTCGTATTCAAGTAGTGCACGTATGGCATACACGTTAATCATGGCAGTTAGCAAGTAATGCATATGGGTTGAACGAACAGTAACGTACCCAGAATTAAACAAAGTCCAAGGTCCGGCCCAAACACTAAGCCCATAATTAAACAAGTCCAAACAATGTGTATCCGTGTATTGTCTCGAGTCGCAACTAGGCGTTTGCGACTCGCAACCTGAGTCGCAACTACGGTTTCGGTTCATGCTGTTTTGGTTACGAGTCGCAACCGGACTCGCAACAATGGTTTCGAGTCACAAAGTTGGTGTGCTGATCATGTGTGGTTTCGAGTCGCAACCAGGTGTTTGCGACTCGCAATCTGTGTCGCAACTGGGGGGTTTCGACTTATCATGCATGGTTTCGAGTCGCAACTGATGGTTTCGAGTGGACAACTGCTGATTCGGAACAGTGTACTATCCAATGAGAATTTGATTTCATGAAACAGTCTGTACTACTCTTATAAACATGTTTATTTGTCTAACAATTACCATTTTGGATCAAACATATCAGAATTCAAATATTCAACCATGTTCATAACATATTCATCATGTTCTTCGAACATTCAAGTAGTTCATATTGCTTATTCAAACTTGTTCATCTTATTTCTGGGTTTTTATCCTTAATCACAACATATAATCATGAACAACCATCAAACATTTGAACATATTCATCTAACCCACATGTACTTTATCCGATTTCATGAGTAATAAACCTTCTAAACATAACCAAGCCACTCGGATTTAAGCCTATATGGAACCGATAACATTTACTCATATTCAAGCATATACATCATAGATGAACAACAACAATCTTAACATCGGTTATACAAGGAGAATCTATATTTATCATGTATGAACCTTAACAAGCAAACATGTTATCAAATCATCATCATCAACCGAAAATCATACATCATTATCAACTCAAAACACCATACACATCCGGTTCACAAACAACATCAAGCATACACTACACTAGTTAAGTTCTATAATTCATACCATATTTAAACAACAACAAACATCATTAGTTCACTAACCGGTTCAAGTGTGGGTTCAAAGGTGTGAGTGAAGCTTCCAACCGGTGTGTGTGAGAGGCGATCCGAGAGCTTCTTACGGTTGTCGATTGGATCCGAGAATGAAGGAGAGGCGGTGATGTTTAGTGTTTAGGGTTTTAGTGTGAGAGAGTGGGGAGTGTGTGTGTTGGAGAGTATGAGTGGATTGTCCAAAGAATGGACTAGTTTGCTAGGAGTATGATATATATATACTAGTCCTAGTAGGTTTCGTGTGGGTTACATGAGGTGCGGCCCAACCGGCCCATAGGTCATCGTTCACTCGAGACCACATGGTCTCGAGCCGGGTTCGTGTCGTTTCGGTTCATATACATACTCGCATACATACACACAAGCACACACATAGCATAACACATAATCATATAAGTTCGCACATATCATTCATCAAATCATTAAATTAGCTAGTCACTTAGTGTTCAAACGTACAACGAAAGGTTCTAAATTTCGAGTTGTCACATCATCCCCAAGTTGAAAGAAATTTCGTCCCGAAATTTGGTAGGCACTCACTGAGGAAGCTAGTTAAGTTGTATGGTTTTCCCGGTTTTCCTGGGGTGTCACATCCACCCCCCGTTGATCTGGAATTTCGTCCCGAAATTCCGTAGCTTCGGCCTCAGTAGTGGGTGTACTGTTTGCGAACAGTTGGGGATACTTGTGTTTCATCTGATCTTCGCGCTCCCAGGTGAACTCTGGGCCGCGACGTGAGTTCCAACGAACTCGAACGAGAGGTATTCTAGTGCTCTTGAGGACCTTGACATCCCGGTCCGTGATCTCGACTGGTTCCTCGACGAATCGTAACTGCTCGTCGATAGTGAGTTCCTTCAAAGGAACTACGTGGGTCTCATCTGATGGACACTTCTTCAGATTCGACACGTGAAAAACGTTGTGAACTGCTCCGAGTTCCGCTGGTAAGTTCAATCTGTAGGCCACCCTGCCTATTTTCTCAATGACCTCGAAAGGTCCAACGTATCGTGGGTTAAGTTTACCGCGTTTACCAAAACGAACCACACCCCTCCAGGGTGAAACTTTGAGTAGTACCCGCTCCCCAACCTGGAGCTCAAGTGGTTTCCTGCCCATGTCGGCGTAAACTTTCTGACGTTCGCGAGCGGCTGTCATGCGTTTTCGTATCTGAGCGATCTGCTCGGTTGTATCTACCACATACTCTGGACCAGTGATCTGACTTTCTCCCACCTCTGCCCAGTAGAGAGGAGACCGGCATTTACGTCCGTACAATGCCTCAAACGGAGCAGCTTTAATGCTGGTGTGGTAGCTGTTATTGTACGAGAATTCCACAAGTGGCCGATGCTTTTCCCAGCGGTTGCCAAAGTCGATTACACATGCACGAAGCATGTCTTCTAAGGTTTGAATGGTGCGCTCGGACTGCCCGTCCGTCTGAGGATGGTACGCTGTGCTCATGTCTAGTCGTGAGCCGAAGGATTTATGCATTGCTTGCCACAGCTTTGAAGTGAAACGTGCATCTCGATCTGAGATAATGGAGGTGGGCACCCCGTGCCTCGAAACGATTTCTTTGATGTAGATTTCTGCAAGAGTGGAGAACTTATCCGTCTCCTTGATAGCTAAGAAGTGAGCAGATTTTGTGAGTCGATCCACGATCACCCAAATAGTATCGTTCCCGCGCTGGGATCTAGGTAGGCCAGTAACAAAATCCATGGAAATTTGCTCCCATTTCCATTGAGGTATCTCGGGTTGTTGGAGTAGGCCTGATGGTTTCTGGTATTCCGACTTGACCCTTGCACAAGTCAAACACTTGCTGACGTAGGTCGCTATGTGGGCTTTCATGCTAGGCCACCAATACGTAGTTTTGATATCATGATACATCTTATCTGATCCAGGGTGTACTGAGTAGCGAGACTTGTGTGCTTCATCCATCACAAGCTCTCGTAGGTTGCCATAGAGTGGGACCCAAATGCGTCCCGTTACGTAGTAAGCACCGTCTTCCTTCTGTTCTAAGCGTTGCCTTGATCCGCGTAGGGCTTCAGCCCTGACGTTTTCTGGTTTCAGTGCTTCTATCTGAGCAGCTCGTATCTGGGAGGGAAGACTAGAATGGATCGTGAGTTGTAGAGCTCGCACGCGCTTAGGCGCAGTGTCCTTCCGACTGAGGGCGTCAGCCACGACATTGGCCTTGCCCGGGTGATACCTGATCGAGCACTCGTAGTCATTTAGTAGTTCGACCCACCGTCGTTGCCGCATATTCAGTTCTTTCTGCTTGAAGATGTGCTCGAGGCTCCTGTGGTCGGTGTAGATGGCGCACTTGGTACCATACAGGTAATGCCGCCATAACTTAAGTGCAAAAACAACAGCTCCCAGCTCTAAATCGTGCGTAGTGTAGTTCTTTTCATGAACCTTAAGTTGGCGTGAGGCGTAGGCTATAACTTTATCTCGTTGCATCAACACGCAACCAAGACCCCGAATTGAGGCGTCGCAGTAAACCACAAAGTCGTCTGTGCCTTCTGGCAAGGAAAGGATAGGTGCGCTACAAAGCCTATCCTTTAGGTGCTGAAATGCCAACTCCTGTGCGTTTCCCCAGTGATAAATAACGCCCTTCTGCGTTAGTGAGGTTAGAGGCTGTGCAATCTTAGAAAAATCCTTTATGAATCTCCGGTAGTGTCCCGCCAAACCCAAGAATTGGCGAATTTCCTTTGGTGTACGAGGTGCAGGCCAGTTCTTAATCGAGTCTATCTTGGATGGATCAACATGAATCCCATCCTTGTTCACCACGTGGCCTAGGAAATGGACTTCTCGAAGCCAGAAGTCGCATTTCGAGGACTTTGCATAAAGCTGTTCTGTTCGAAGGAGTTCCAGAATAAGTCGTAAATGTTGCTCGTGTTCCTCCCGACTCTTAGAGTAAATTAGGATGTCGTCGATGAAGACTATAACGAACTTGTCCAGGTAGGGCTTGCACACTCGGTTCATCAAGTCCATGAAGACCGCAGGTGCGTTTGTCATCCCAAAAGGCATGACCAAAAACTCATAGT
Organism: Helianthus tuberosus; assembly: GCA_030545235.1. NCBI lineage: Eukaryota > Viridiplantae > Streptophyta > Magnoliopsida > Asterales > Asteraceae > Helianthus > Helianthus tuberosus. The sequence goes on along the minus strand of CM060376.1, from coordinate 2,846,845 downwards.
GCCCGTATCGAGTTCTGAAAGCTGTTTTGGAGACGTCCTCTTCCCGGACTCTCAGCTGGTGATAACCCGATCTCAAATCGATCTTCGAATAGTAGCTCGACCCTTGCAGCTGGTCGAATAAGTCGTCGATACGTGGTAGAGGATAACGATTCTTCACCGTCACCCTGTTGAGTTCCCGGTAATCGATGCACATTCTGAAAGTACCGTCTTTCTTCTTCACAAATAGCACTGGAGCTCCCCAGGGCGATGAGCTAGGACGAATAAAACCCTTATCCAAGAGTTCTTGTAGTTGCGTAGAGAGTTCCTTCAACTCTGATGGGGCTAAACGATAAGGTGCACGAGCTATAGGCGCAGCTCCAGGAGCTAGTTCAATCTGAAACTCGACTTGGCGATGAGGCGGAAGACCAGGTAATTCCTCAGGAAATACCTATGGATAATCGCGTACAACTGGAAAATCTTCTATTTTCTTCTCCTTTGCTGAGGTGTCAGTAACGAGAGCCAAAATGGTAGTGTGACCCTTTCGCAAGCACTTTTGGGCCTTAAGGAGAGAAATGACGTTCTCAACAGTACTCCTCTTGTCGCCATGAATCATGAGAGGTTCACCATCGGGACCTGGAATACGGACAACCTTCTCGTTGCAAAGAATCTCTGCTCGGTGTTGGGATAACCAATCCATCCCAATGACAACGTCGAAACTACCCAAGACAATAGGAATGAGGTCGATAGAGAAGGTATGGTCAGCGAGATGCAGTTTACAACCCTTGACTACATGTGTGGCTTCTAAACTCTTACCATTGGCTAGCTCTACGGTGTGCTTGTTGTTCAAAGGGGCTGGAATACGCTTAAGCATTCGACTAACTTCTAGTGACACGTAGCTAGTATCGGCACCCGAATCAAATAAAACTGAAACATAAAAGTCGTCGAGAAGGAACTTTACCCGTCGCAACATTGGGGTCATTCCTTGCTTCACCTTGACCAAGCACGAACACCCGCCCCCGGGCTCCATTGTTGTTGTTGTCGCGTTTCTGTCTCATCTGCGGACAGTTCCTCTTAAGATGGCCTTCAGCTCCACAACGGAAACACCCCTTCTTGCTACCCTGCTGCTGCTGGTTTCGGTGTGTAGGGTATGGGCTCCTGCAATCTCTAGCCACATGTCTCGTCTTCTTGCACCGATGGCAGCACGATTCCATACATGACCCGGTGTGGTGTTGATGGCATTTGCGGCATTTCGGCTTATTCCCAAGGTATCCCCCTTGATTTTGGTAGTTCAGTCCCTGCTGTACGAGTTTCCCATGCGGGTCTTGTTGTATAGGGCCACGACCTTCACTCTGGTGATCACCCCAAATATGCTTGGTGTTAATAAGAGCATTTGCATTGGAAGGGTTACGCTTGGGTAACTTGCCCTCTTCCACTGCCTGATCAGTGAGCTGGTGCGCCAAACGAACGACTTGTTGGATTGTGGAAAAGTTGGCCGCAATCACGGACCCTTGGATTTCTGGGGCTAAGCCTCTGAGGTATAGCTCAATTCGTCTAGAAACGGGTTGTGACAAGTTAGGACATAGGGCAGCCAAGTCGTTGGATCTTTTTGTGTACGCTTCGATCTCTGATCCTTCCATCTTCAAACCGTAGTATTCTATTTCAAGTTTTAGAATGTCGTCCGGGTAACAGAATTCCTCCTTGATCAAATCCTTGAAATCGCTCCAGGGGGTGGCATTCGCATCCGCCAATCCCAGCATCTGAACTTGTGTGTTCCACCAAGAATACGCTTTCCCTTGCAAGGTACCAGTAGCGTACTCTACTCGCTTACTGGTAGGGCTTTCACTTTCTTCGAATGCCGATTCGATCCAGCGAATCCAGTGTAGGAGACCTATCGCTCCCTCGGTGCCACTAAAGGTACTAGGTCGACAGTCCATAAAGGTTTTGAATGTGCACACGGGTGGCTGAACGTGTTGACCTATCGTGGGTGAAAGAAAAGACAGAGTTTAACACAAAGGTTGGTTCACGAGAGTAGGATCCTAAAGATCCTAGAATGAGTTCGGACTGCAGGATATACCTCCTGCGTGTGCAGCTGCAACTGCTGCGGCAACTCGTTCGTTAATCAGAGCCGTCAACTGGGCTTGTGTCATGTTAACGCGTCCAGACATGATCTTCATACCAAGAAGAACGTGAGTGAGAGGGGTTTCGCGAAAGTACAATGATAGGATAGAGTAAGCACGCATGTGTTCAAGCAACAGTGGTTATACCAACCAAGCATACCATAAGTAATGTACTATGTAACTAACAGGTAGGCAATATATACACAGATCATATTACCTAGAATGTCGAGCCTTGCATGTGGAGTGAAGCATCGTTGTGGACCGTTGAGCACTGTACAGGTTATAGTCTGGTTTTAACAAAAACACGTTTTCCCCTTTATTAAAACCAAGTTCTCTATAACCAATGGCTCTGATACCAATCTGTCACACCCCCAGAATCCACCTGCGGAGTACTACCACTTGGAGGCGTGACTGACCAGGATCCAGCCACCAATCATATTGAACAAGCATGTAAGTAATTATAAAAGTTCAACCAATACAATTGGTGTCCACACAAAACATAGTTAAGTTGCAAGCGGAAGCATAAGTCATAAATCCAAAACATAAGTTTAAGTGTTTCAAAGTTTAACATGGCACACAGTCGTCCATGTCCCACAACGATCCTCCTCCATGCAAGCTCCAGCTAAGAACCTAAGGACCTGCAAAGCATGTAGTAACGAGTCAACAACTAGTTGAGTGAGTTCACGGTTGGGTGTTCGTTTTAAGTTGTTTCGAAAACAGTTTCCTTTAGCTGGCATCCTGCCGTGGGGGTTACCCCATAGTTAAAAACGTGACTTGTTCATTCCCGGTTACTCTGGCTATCCAGCCGTGGGGGCTACCCCGTGTTAGTTATCTGGCATTTCGGCCGTGGGGGCTACCCCATGTATCTACTAGACTCGTTACCATATCGACTGCTGACTGTAGTCATGTTTATGTGCCCTGAACTGTCAATGTCTATCATCATTGACGTGCCAGTAGTCCATTAGTTCACGCCCGTCCTCTGCGGCACGGTGTGAGGTTTGTCAAACCTAAATAGCGCTATCTAACTAATGACCCGCTCGCCATTGGCCTCGGCGATTAAGTCGATACAAAGATGAGGGACTTCGTGATAGAGTTTTGGTCTAGTACGAGTTATCTGTCCGTGAGGACGAGGAATTACATTCCTGAACCTTTGCTGTCCTACCCAAGAAGGACGAGGAACCCAGTTCCTTAACCCCATTCCCAACCCAGGGAATCCCATGCTTTGTAGAGGGTGTGAACTCACCTTGGTTTGCTCGGTAGAAACACAGAAAAGTCAAACAAGCAATGTTGTGGTTACTCACGTCCTATCATAGTTGTATCATACAATCAGGTTCGTATTCAAGTAGTGCACGTATGGCATACACGTTAATCATGGCAGTTAGCAAGTAATGCATATGGGTTGAACGAACAGTAACGTACCCAGAATTAAACAAAGTCCAAGGTCCGGCCCAAACACTAAGCCCATAATTAAAGAAGTCCAAACAATGTGTATCCGTGTATTGTCTCGAGTCGCAACTAGGCGTTTGCGACTCGCAACCTGAGTCGCAACTACGGTTTCGGTTCATGCTGTTTTGGTTACGAGTCGCAACCGGACTCGCAACAATGGTTTCGAGTCACAAAGTTGGTGTGCTGATCATGTGTGGTTTCGAGTCGCAACCAGGTGTTTGCGACTCGCAATCTGTGTCGCAACTGGGGGGTTTCGGCTTATCATGCATGGTTTCGAGTCGCAACTGATGGTTTCGAGTGGACAACTGCTGATTCGGAACAGTGTACTATCCAATGAGAATTTGATTTCATGAAACAGTCTGTACTACTCTTATAAACATGTTTATTTGTCTAACAATTACCATTTTGGATCAAACATATCAGAATTCAAATATTCAACCATGTTCATAACATATTCATCATGTTCTTCGAACATTCAAGTAGTTCATATTGCTTATTCAAACTTGTTCATCTTATTTCTGGGTTTTTATCCTTAATCACAACATATAATCATGAACAACCATCAAACATTTGAACATATTCATCTAACCCACATGTACTTTATCCGATTTCATGAGTAATAAACCTTCTAAACATAACCAAGCCACTCGGATTTAAGCCTATATGGAACCGATAACATTTACTCATATTCAAGCATATACATCATAGATGAACAACAACAATCTTAACATCGGTTATACAAGGAGAATCTATATTTATCATGTATGAACCTTAACAAGCAAACATGTTATCAAATCATCATCATCAACCGAAAATCATACATCATTATCAACTCAAAACACCATACACATCCGGTTCACAAACAACATCAAGCATACACTACACTAGTTAAGTTCTATAATTCATACCATATTTAAACAACAACAAACATCATTAGTTCACTAACCGGTTCAAGTGTGGGTTCAAAGGTGTGAGTGAAGCTTCCAACCGGTGTGTGTGAGAGGCGATCCGAGAGCTTCTTACGGTTGTCGATTGGATCCGAGAATGAAGGAGAGGCGGTGATGTTTAGTGTTTAGGGTTTTAGTGTGAGAGAGTGGGGAGTGTGTGTGTTGGAGAGTATGAGTGGATTGTCCAAAGAATGGACTAGTTTGCTAGGAGTATGATATATATATACTAGTCCTAGTAGGTTTCGTGTGGGTTACATGAGGTGCGGCCCAACCGGCCCATAGGTCATCGTTCACTCGAGACCACATGGTCTCGAGCCGGGTTCGTGTCGTTTCGGTTCATATACATACTCGCATACATACACACAAGCACACACATAGCATAACACATAATCATATAAGTTCGCACATATCATTCATCAAATCATTAAATTAGCTAGTCACTTAGTGTTCAAACGTACAACGAAAGGTTCTAAATTTCGAGTTGTCACATCATGCGTAAAATTTTAATCGTAAACTGATATAACGTTGTACAGTAATAGTAATTGTCATAGAAAGTAAAAACAGTTAATAAAAAATCCAAACAGTAAAATAAGAACAACCCAGGCGTGTCACACCCAACATGCCAAATGTTGGAGGCGAGGCGGGGTTAGCTTACTTGGTTTATAGCAAAATGTTTGGTGTTCATTCGTATGGTACGCAAATGAGGTGGTGGAACTAGGTTGGAAAGCCAAGGCTCCCACAGTTCACACTTCGGTCATATTCATCCGTATTAAGGATGGTGAATCTGAGATGACTTCAACATCTGAGGTACTGATGAACTCGAATCGAATAGGTAAAAATCAGAAACGTAAACGTGTGACAAAGTCCCTTCGTGCAAAGGGAAATGCCCACTCATGCGAGTGGGTGTAATTTGTCCAAAACGATTGTTTGATTCATTCGAAACAATTGATTTCTTAATGAAAATTAACCCTAACGCAAACCCACAACTATGAACTGAGTTGTGAGCCCGGTGGGTACCAGATTCCATCAAGTTTCAAGATCAAAGTTTAAAAAAAAAGAAAGAAAGAAAAAAACAGGATTTAAATGTAAAAACAAGTTTAAAATCAAAGTTTTTGGATCTTAGTTTGGACCTCAAGAGTGGTGAGGTTCACCATTAGTTTGCCAAGACAAACTCGTGAAAACCATCCAAGAGGTATGTCAAACAAAATGATTTGAAGGAAAGTTAAAGAAATGAAATGAAATGCAAGAAATAAGCAAATGGAAAACAAAAAAGAGGAAATGATTACTTAGATGCTTCTGCAATAATCTGCTTGAAAATGCAAGTTCAGAGCGCCTGAGAGTGTTGGGCGACTGGGAAAGTGAAATGAGTGAGGGTAGGCACGTATTTATAGGGTTAGGGAGTGTTTGGGACGACTGAGCCTTTCGTGCGAGTGGCTTGGCGCGAATGGTGTTGGTGCGGTTGGGCTCTTCGCACGAAAAGAAGGGTCTCTTCGCGCGAAGGGGTTCTTTTACTCTCTCGAAGGTTCAAGTTTAGTTACTTTAAGTATTTTAGCCGGTTTTAGATGTAACGAGTATAATTGTGTAATGCACAGGTATAAAGCATGAATAATGGTGTTTGAAGCATAGATTACTGAGTATGGACATGTAAACAAATCTAAAACATGTAACATAATTGTGAATAAAATAATTGAATTTCATTATGATCAATAGCATCGGATTACAATGATGAAAAGAGATATGATACAATACAAATACAAGTTTCCAAAAATAGAATTACAACAATACTTTCTCAATAAGGAAAGTATAAGAATGCGAAGCGTTACAATCTGTTTGTCAACAGTTGGAACGAACAATTTTTGGTTGCGAAGTTTCTGGATGTGAAAGCCCTAGAAAGTTTCATTGATTTGTGGTCGGAGAAGGACTTGGGAGGAAGAGTTTGGTTATGAGTTGGTAGGATTATCGACATTTAAAGAAGAAAAAGAATTTGACCCTGTTGGTGACTTTGCCTACTTAGAGATATTACTTGTAGGGGAGCCGACCATGGAGATAAAAAATTCACCAAACAAAGAAGAAGAAGAGAAGTGGTTGAGGAGTTTGACCGCTGGCCCGTGAAGGATTTAGATGTTGGATTGCCACACACACCAACAAGAACACGGGAAAAGGTGCGAAGGAACTTGGATCGACAGAGTTTGAGGATATAAAGATGGTGCAAAAGGAAGCTCAAGGCAACACTAAAGTACAGAGACAACCATTCTTCTCATTATATTTCACTTATTTGGTTTAGTCCAGGTAAATTTAAATTTTGGTGGCCCGACCTGTTTGAATGTCTTAAAATATTATCCAGTTTCATCGTTAGATTTTTTAATAAATAATGATGAACAATTAAAACTAAATGGGTTAGACTGGGGTTGGATAAAGGAGAAGCCTCTTGATTGAGGTTTTTGGATGTGATCCTGTTGTAGATTTTGTATTATGAGTCAATTTTATTTTATTTTTATTTTTGAGTCGATATTATGCTTGGGGTTTGTTTGTGACTTGTGCAGGTTTGACTGAATTGCCCGTACTCAATCTCCATCTGGGCGGTGATTTTGAGCTTTATCATTATGTAGAGGCAACTCGAGTGTACCAAGTTGTCAGCCGGCTGCGAATGGAATGCTATATAGCCATGCTCGCTTTGGTTTGGATTATGAAGATTTTGCTTCCCCAAGCGAGTTTGTTCCTTTTTGTACATTATTTTAGGTTTTTATTTATTTTTAGCGAGTTTTCCATCCACATTGAGGACAATGTGTGATTTAAGTGTTAGGATGGGAGAGTACGTCTTTTTAGGTAGATTTGAGTCGAAAAAAAATAAAAATTAAAACTCCAAAAAAATTGAAAAAATAAATAACGTCCTGAAATAATTTTTTGCAAATAAATGGAAAATTATAAATCTACCTAAAAAAAAAATTAAGGATAAAGTACGTATCGTGCAAGATTTTGTAGCATAAATTATAAATCCCGTCAAATTTAAAGGCAAAGGACATTATCTGCAACTTGATACAAACATAAAAGACAAAACTTGTAATTATTTATTAATGAAAAAAATAATTAATTGTTAACACCAAATAATAAACCCGAACTTATTACTCGTAGTTATTAATAAAAAAGAATAATTAATTATTAACACCAAATAAAAAACCGAAAAATGTACGCTTTTGGAGCGAAGATACCGCCATAGCATCAAACCAATCAACTAAACATCCAAACCAATCTCAGCCCCACATCCCACTCAATCCAACAGCCCACATCAACGATCCGCATCCTCCATTCCTATTGGCTCACATCACATTCCCCAAACCAGTATATAACCAAACACCCCCCAAATCTTTCTCAAGATCAATCTCACCTTCCTTCAAACCCTCCACCGTTGTTCAACCGTCAAAAAGCCACCGTCTTTCTCCACCCAATGGCCGGAAGAGGCAAAACCCTAGGTTCCGGAGCCGCCAAGAAGGCCACTTCCCGCAGCAGCAAAGCCGGTCTTCAGTTTCCGGTCGGCCGTATCGCCCGGTTCTTGAAAGCCGGCAAATACGCCGAACGTGTCGGCGCCGGAGCTCCAGTGTACCTCGCCGCCGTTCTTGAATACCTCGCCGCTGAAGTAAGTTTCACTTTCATTCACTCAATTTTGTTAATTTAGGGTTTGGGTGTTTTAGAGTTTTGGTTGATTTGGGGGTTTTGGGTTTTGATGTGGGAACTGTGAAATTGGTTGTGTGCAGGTGCTAGAATTGGCGGGAAATGCTGCAAGGGATAATAAGAAGACACGAATTGTGCCGAGACATATTCAATTGGCGGTGAGGAATGATGAGGAGTTGAGTAAGCTTCTTGGGGATGTGACGATTGCTAATGGTGGTGTTATGCCGAATATTCATAATCTTTTGTTGCCGAAGAAGGCTGCTGGGTCTTCCAAGTCTGCTGCAGATGATGAGTAGAGAAAGAAGATGTTGAATTTGGTTGGTGTTGTGTTGTTTAGGGTTTGGGTATGTAGTGGGTTGAGATCTTTGTTGGTAGGGGTGATTAGAGATAGGGTTTCGATTATATATGTTTATAATTTAAAATTGAATGAAAAAGTTGTGTTCTTGCCCCTCGGTGATTAAAGGGTATTATTGAAGAAAGAATTGGTTTCAGCTTGATTTTGGTTGAATTTGTTTTTGTTTCTATTTGAATGGTCTATTGCAATTTGAATATTTGCAGCCTTGTCATAGGAAACATTTCATATGTAACTATCTTTCACAAGTTGCCAATCGTTGCTATTGTTTTTCGACCACATTGAGCTACCTAAAGTCTTAATTGCCAAAGGCAACACTTTATGGGCATGTTTGGCTAAGCTTTTTGAAACAGTTTATTGACTTATTGGCTTTTTGAAAAGTCATAAGCTCCAAAATGATGTTTGGCAATGAGGGTGTATGTGAGAGGGAAAAGCAAAAAGTCACTCCATATTGACTTTTCCAAAAAGCCAATAAGTCAAGAAGTTGTTTCAAAAAGCTTAGCCAAACATGCCCTACGTTTCTCAACTATCTCCCTTCCAATAGGCTTTAACTCACTTATGTAATCCCTTTCTCTTCCTTGTGCAAAAGTAAACTTCTTGAATAACATTCCCGAGTCATCGTCTGATAAACATCCGAGTTCATGTTGTAACTCGAGAAATTTAGCCATCATTCGACTAGTTGTCTGGGATCGTGTTGTCATCACAAGTATATTTCCTTCTACTCCACAACTTAATGTTTTGTGTAATTGGTCCCACTTGGACTTTTCATTACTTTCAATCCAAGCGTCATCTAATACAATTAAAAACTTCTTTCCCCTTAACTTGCTTCGAAGGGACTCTTGCAACGTCTCTAGTTGTGTAAATGTACACCCATATTTATCAATGGATTCTATGATCTTTCTCATTATCTCTTTAACTTGGAAGTTTTCAGACACATACACCCAACATTTTAACTTGAAATATTTACTTACCCTTTCATGGTTATAAAACTGTGCTCAGTGGCGAAGCTTGAAAATTTCCACCGGGGGGTCAGAAGTCACCGGACCTAAAAATTCTATATAAGTAATTTTTTTTATAAAACTAGGGGGTCGAAAATGTATATACCTAACAAATTCTATACGAAACGTACATACATAACACTACTGAGCGAAAAGTTCATGATTAATTAAAAGATAAGATTGTCACTCTTCATGATTAGTACATTTTCTTCGATCTTCAGAAAAAAAAAAGACAAATAAATACTAGTTAATGTGCCATTTCTCCATATTGTTCTTAGAGCTCTCCTTTATGGTGAAAGAAAATGGAACATATATAGGTCATTTATGAATAGCTCACTGTATGGTTAGAACAATACATGTATATTATGCATTTAACAACTCTTGGAACGTAGGCGACATCATGCATACATTCTTTTAATGTAAAGTTTATAATATTTTTTTTTTCAACGCGCCACAGTGAACCAATCGAAACTGGTTGCTTACTTTCTATGGTGATGAAACGAATGAAGTTTTGATAGCTGATACCAACTTTGCATTTGAGAAGTTTGGTTCTTTGACCAAACTTCTTCAAAAGTCAAACCAAAAGTTAAAGATTGCAGCATTCATGTTGAAAGATGTCTTACTTATCGGCTCGGCAAATTGATGTTCAAGTACATAAAGGAAGGTGTGGTTTACGTTACAGACTGATCGCCATCTTCACTAGAACTATTAACTAACCCTCCATCACCGTTTGAGGCCTCACTCTGATCGTCTTTCTTCTTCAGCGGTTTTATAGGAGCCGCCTGTATCTCTTTACACACCTTCTCCAAAATGATAAGAAAATCCCGTACAACTGAAAACAATCTCAGCCCTTCATCTTTCCCAGCGTTTCCATGAAAGTAATCCACTGTACTTTTCACAAGACCCATTATCCTCTTCTCTTCTTCAACCATCCATGTAATCTCCTTCTCAGCAGTCTCCACAAAAGTCGATAAAATAAGCCAAAATTCATCGGGTTCTGCATCTTCCGATTGCTCTTCCAAATTCTTCATATCCGTGTTCAATGATTCACGGGCTTTCAAAAGCCCGGACCCAAGTTTAGAAACCGAACTGGTCAACCTCTCGGCATCGATCATTGCCGCTTGTGTCACATTCACAAGCTCGTTACTCAAACCGGAAACCACCTCCAGCCCGAGTTTGCAATAATGTTCATCCGCTTCTTCTTTAGAAGGTTCCAGAAGAAGATCTTTGGTTTTAATGGGGCTTATGTTTTTATCGCCTGCTTTGGCGGCCCGGGCCACTCGCATACCTTCACCCCTCATGATTTCTTGAACTACATAATGTAAAAGAGTCGTTTTTCCATCGGTTCCTTTGACATCCGAGAGCTTTAAGAGTGTGTCCAGTTTGAATGCGGTTGCACTCCCACGAAAAGTTCCGACGTTCATCCGGTTCCCGGTTTTCAGAACAGCTTCCAGTAGTTTGAGGAACAATCGGCTTTTTTTAAGCTCTACACAAGCAGCCTCTAAGGTTTCAAAGGATTCTTTTATGTTTGCTTCTTCATCTTGAAGCGTGCACATGAATAATAACGATTCTAGCCTTTTGAATGCGTACGGTATTTCAACTAATATTTTTAAAAATCTCTCTGCAGATCCAAGCCGACTAAGATCCCCACCATATAGCCGTAATTTCAATTCCTCTTCATCAGTTGGTGCCATTTTTAGCAACGTTTGAACGATTTCTATTGGCAGTTCGTTTCCTGATTAAAATTTATAAAAAATAAATTAGAAAAATATATATATGTTCAAATGATTATGTTTTAGAAAAGAGTTACCTTCTATAAGTGCAACAGAAACTTCTTCAGGTGTCACATTTAGTGCTTTTAGAAGAATAGACAAATTCTGTGCTTTCTTTGGATCGATAATTTGAATGTAATGGATCGGAGGTTCTTTTGCTGGAGTGTTCATGGTGTCTTGATCTTTGTTTTTACCGGGTGCTTGATAGCCGAATAAACTTTCAATCATTTCTTCGTTGAACCTATCATTCAAGAGATTTGTCATGTACTCATGTTCTGAAGTTTACATATAGATGGTAAAATGCCATTTTCGTCCCTGAGGCTTGACCACTTTTGCGACTTTTGTCCAAAGGTTTGCTTTCCCGCATTTGGATCCAAAAGGTTTGAAATGTTGCCATTTTCATCCGGCTCATTAACTCCATCCATTTTTCTCCGTTAAATCGGAGGTATTTCAATCTTTTACCCTATCTTAAAGGGCAATTTGGTCTTTTTCACTTTATGTAAAAAGACCGAATACCCCTAAAAACGACCGAATTGCCCTTTAAGTTAACAAAAAAAAAAAAAAAAAAAAAAAAACGGAAATACCCTGACTTAACGGAGAAAAATGAACGGAGTTAACGAGCTGGATGAAAATGACAAGATTTCAAACCTTTTCGATCTAGATGCGGAAAAACAAACCTTTGGACGAAAGTCGCAAAACGCGCCAAACCTCAGGACGAAAATGACATCTTTTATTTTACTCTATAGATAATCTAATATCAAAGAAGTGAGAAGAAAATAACTTACTGAAACGATCCGGATTTGATTCTATCCCAAACCATTTGTTGATCAGGATCACTAGCACTAACTTTATCCCAGAAGAACGGTTTTAGCTTTGCTTTAGAGGCATCGACTGGATCAGCATGGCGACGTGGTCTGAAGCTTGCACCAAATCGTCGAGGAGGCGGTGGGCCACCACCTGCAGGTTTGGGTGGTGGTGGTGGTGGCGGTGAAGGCGCTACTTTATGCAATGGCTCATCAGAAGAAGGTCCAGGTGCGTTCGGAGCAGCCCGAGAGGTTTCCGGAGGAGAAGCTGCCGGAGCAGTGGCGGGAGAAGAAGCCGGAGAACCACCATTGACTGGTGGCATTGGGTGAGACGATTCTTTCCCTCCAACTGGTGACCCTGTATGTCCAACATGAGGCCGTACAGAAGATTCTGTCTTTCGGGCAGGTCGTAAAGACGATTCTGCCCTTACAGCTCTCGGCTTCAGAGTATGCTGTTGTATAGATGGCTTTACGCTTCCAGCCGGCGCGTTTACAGAAGGATCCGAAGATGCGTTCATGTGCGGGCCTGAATCGACAGAGACGCTCGCATCCGTCTGTCTGTTTGACTGATTTTCAATATTTTTGTGTTTGCTCTTGGGTTTTAACAGTTTTTTTAAAGCACCTGCAAAATTTAATCGTATCGGAAAAAACAAAATGGAAACGAACGAACATCAATGAAAACAGCGTTTATTTTATGAGTTTACGTTTTTACGTACCACGAGTGGAATCCTTGCCAGTACTTAAGCTGGGAAGAGGCTTTTCGTTGTTTTTAATGCCAGCCAAACCGTACTTCCTAGCATAACAATAATAAATAAGACTAGCAAGACAAAGTGTTACGATTGCTGTAACGATAGCAACAACAGCAACTGTTCCAGGGCTAACGCTTTCAGCCAACCTGCGTCTTCTAGGGGCACCGCTAGGTTTGTTATAAAAAGACGCTAGATACTCTAAGTACCACTTTCTGGTACGTTTATCTTTTCTGGATTTGGATAAAGCGATTTGTTTAGCTCTCAGACAATCTAATATAGTTTTCTTGACATGAGGATCATGGACATTTATAGCTCTACACATTCTCTCTTTTCCCATAAGGGTTTTATCACTGTCACAGTATTGAAGATCTCGAAAATCTTCCACGCAAGAAGCCAACTCTGCTCCACAGTTCACCTCTAATAACTCCGCCTGCAGCCAGCCAATTTCATCAGATTTCAATGACCATCAAACAAGCACACGATTTGACTTTACGTGTGTATTTATAACATAACAACAGATGATGAATGTAAATTAGTTTCCATACTGAAATCCCATATAGTAATTTCCCATTAACATATAAGCAAAACTATATGATTCCCACCGAAAAGAGAGCTAAAGAAGCAGTTTAAGTGAATTTAAAGTGGCGTTTTTCAGTAGGTATTCAAAGAGGTCTTTGCACAAACACCTGGTGGGCACATGTTGGAAGACAATTTTCTGGAGCAGATAAAAGTCTCACAGGATAACAAAATTTAAACATTTCATCATCTGTAACATATGTAAAAGAAGGATGTATTACCATGTCATCATCCCAATCGTCAAGAGGTAGTTTCTGGCAATCTCTGTCTGAAATCAAACCCTCTGACGAAGGGTACAGTAGAATGATGATTGACATGAACAAAATCAAACCTCTGACACCCATTATTTTTTCTTGAAACATGAATTCGAATCATTTCATCCAACGGTAAAACCATATCGAAAGAACATGACCCCAGAAAGCATTGATCATCGCCAATCGAGTTTTTCTTCAAAAATTCCAATAATGTCATCGGCTAACAATCAAGAATTAGGGAAAAAAGGTTCAAATTCTGCCTTATCAATCCCTTTTTCCAGTCAAAACAACAGTAACCTAAAATTAGCAGATTCTCTTGCAAAATCTATGATGTTTGCAGAAGATTGATTAATTGGTTTTAATTTTACAAAAAAAAGTTGAGAACGGTGGATGTTGAGGTTGGGGGAAAATTACACTCGCAAAATATAAATATAAAAAAATGTCAAAAATATAAAACAATGTCGAAAAAAAATAAAAAACAAAAAGTCACAAAAAAAATGAGAAAAGACACAAAACATAAATTTAAAAATCTATAAGTTAAACATTTAAAAGCAAAAACCCTTAAATCTAATATTATAGAGTTCGATAATATGGTTCCAATGTCGCATGAACAAGGTCAATCGATGTCCGTTTGATACCCTTTTTACGACTTTTTATTTTTATGAAACTTTGTATTTGATCTTAACCCCGAAAACTTTTCCAAAATATATAAAACTTTTTAGTTTTTGAAAGCTAAAACAATCAACTTTTTAGTTTTTTAAAACTAAACCAGCCCCTTGTTCCTGTAACTCGAATCCTAGCCCGTTATATGCCATTTTAATTTTACACGTTGTGAACCTTACGCCTTTTTACTCTCTGATCGAGGTTCTCGGCATTGAAAAATCTCCGTAAACTAAATCACACGTGTATATGTTGACATTTAAGAGATATACAGTCAAGAAAATCAAGAGCAATTGTGATATATATGCGGATTAGACACCAAAAAATAAACACTCACAAAATGGCTACACTTTAAGAAATGTGTTTAGTAACGGCATCAGATTCCTAATTGATGGAGAAAGGTCTGCTGACAAGAAAACCAACTTTCAGGAGGTTGTCAAATGTTTTCGCTCGACGATTCCATTCTTGGGTGGTTGGTTTGGCCCTTGTTCCTGTAACTCGAATCCTATCCCGATAAATCTCATTTTAGTTTTACACCATCGTGAACCTTACCCCTTTTTTACTCTCTGATCGAGGTCCCCGGCATTGAAAAATCTTCGTAAACTAAATCACACATTTATATGTTGACATTTAAGAGATATACAGTCAAGAAAATCTAGAGAAATGGTGATATATATGCGGATTAGACACCAAAAAATAAACACTCAAAAAATGGCTACAATTTAAGGAATGTGTTTAGTTACGTCATCAGATTCCTAATTGATGGAGAAAGGTCAGGTGGCAAGAAAAGCTGCTTCCAGGAGGTTGTCAAGTGTTTTTGCTCGACGATTCCATTCTTGGGTGGTTGGTTTGACCCTTATTCCTGTAACTCGAATCCTAGCCCGGTATATCCCATTTTAGTTTTACACCATTGTGAACCTTACGCCTTTTTTACTCTCTGATCGAGGTTCTCGGCATTGAAAAATATTCGTAAATTAAATCACACGTGTATATGTCGACATTTAAGAGATATACAGTCAAGAAAATCAAGAGCAATGGTGATATATAGAGGTATTAGACACCAAAAAATAAACACTAAAAAAATGGCTACAATTTAAGGAATGTGTTTAGTGACGGCATCAGATTCCAAATTGATGGAGAAAGGTCTGGTGGCAAGAAAAGCTGATTCCAGGAGGTTGTGAAGTGTTTTCCCTCGACGATTCCATTCTTGTGTGGTTGGTTTGGCCCTTGTTCCTGTAACTCGAATCCTAGCCCGGTATATCCCATTTTAGTTTTACACCATTGTGAACCTTACGCCTTTTTTACTTTCTGATCGAGGTTCTCGGCAATGAAAAATCTTCGTAAATTAAATCACACGTGTATATGTTGACGTTTAAGAGATATACTGTCAAGAAAATCATGAGAAATGGTGATATATATGCGGGTTAGACACCAAAAAAATAAACACTCAAAAAATGGCTACAATTTAAGGAATGTGTTTACTGACGGCATCAGATTCCTAACTGATGGAGAAAGGTCTGGTGGCAAGAAAAACTGCTTCCAGAAGTTTGTCAAGTGTTTTCGCTCGACGATTCCATTATTGGGTGGTTGGTTTGGCCTTTGTTCCTGTAACTCGAATTCTAGCCCGATATATCCCATTTTAGTTTAACACCATTGTGAACCTTACGCCATTTTTACTCTCTGATCGAGGTTCTCGGCATTGAAAAATCTTCGTAAACTAAATCACACGTGTATATGTTGACATTTAAGAGATATACAGTGAAGAAAATCAAGAGCAATGATGATATATATGCGGATTAAACACCAAAAAATAAACACTCAAAAAATGGCTACAATTTAAGAAATGTGTTTAGTGACGGCATCAGATTCCTAATTGATGGAGAAACGTCTGGTGGCAAGAAAAACTGCTTCCAGTAGGTTGTCAAGTGTTTTCGCTCGACGATTCCATTCTTGGGTGGTTGGTTTGGCCCTTGTTCCTGTAACTCGAATCCTAGCCCGGTATATCCCATTTTAGTTTTACACCATTGTGAACCTTACGCATTTTTTACTCTCTGATCGAGGTTCTCGGAATTGAAAAATCTTCGTAAACTAAATCACACGTGTATATGTTGACATTTAAGAGATATACAGTCAAGAAAATCAAGAGCAATTGTGATATATATGTGGATTAGACAACAAAAAATAAACACTCACAAAATGGCTACACTTTAAGAAATGTGTTTAGTAACGGCATCAGATTCCTAATTGATGGAGAAAGGTCTGCTGATAAGAAAACCAACTTTCAGGAGGTTGTCAAATGTTTTCGCTCGACGATTCCATTCTTGGGTGGTTGGTTTGGCCCTTGTTCCTGTAACTCGAATCCTATCCCGATAAATCTCATTTTAGTTTTACACCATCGTGAACCTTACACCTTTTTTACTCTCTGATCTAGGTCCCCAGCATTGAAAAATCTTCGTAAACTAAATCACACATTTATATGTTGACATTTAAGAGATATACAGTCAAGAAAATCTAGAGAAATGGTGATATATATGCGGATTAGACACCAAAAAATAAACACTCAAAAAATGGCTACAATTTAAGGAATGTGTTTAGTTACGTCATCAGATTCCTAATTGATGGAGAAAGGTCAGGGGGCAAGAAAAGCTGCTTCCAGGAGGTTGTCAAGTGTTTTTGCTCTACGATTCCATTCTTGGGTGGTTGGTTTGACCCTTATTCCTGTAACTCGAATCCTAGCCCGATATATCCCATTTTAGTTTTACACCATTGTGAACCTTACGCCTTTTTTACTCTCTGATCGAGGTTCTCGGCATTGAAAAATATTCGTAAACTAAATCACACGTGTATATGTCGACATTTAAGAGATATACAGTCAAGAAAATCAAGAGCAATGGTGATATATAGACGTATTAGACACCAAAAAATAAACGCTAAAAAAATGGTTACAATTTAAGGAATATGTTTAGTGACGACATCAGATTCCTAATTGATGGAGAAAGGTCTGGTGGCAAGAAAAGCTGATTCTAGGAGGTTGTGAAGTGTTTTCGCTCGACGATTCCATTCTTGTGTGGTTGGTTTGGCCCTTGTTCCTGTAACTCGAATCCTAGCCCGGTATATCCCATTTTAGTTTTACACCATTGTGAACCTTACGCCTTTTTTACTTTCTGATCGAGGTTCTCGGCAATGAAAAATCTTCGTAAACAAAATCACACGTGTATATGTTGACATTTAAGAGATATACAGTCAAGAAAATCATGAGAAATGGTGATATATATGCGGATTAGACACCAAAAAAATAAACACTCAAAAAATGGCTACAATTTAAGGAATGTGTTTAGTGACGGCATCAGATTCCTAACAGATGGAGAAAGGTCTGGTGGCAAGAAAAACTGCTTCCAGAAGTTTGTCAAGTGTTTTCGCTCGACGATTCCATTATTGGGTGGTTGGTTTGGCCTTTGTTCCTGTAACTCGAATTCTAGCCCGATATATCCCATTTTAGTTTAACACCATTGTGAACCTTACGCCGTTTTTACTCTCTGATCGAGGTTCTCGGCATTAAAAATCTTTGTAAACTAAATCAAACGTGTATATGTTGACATTTAAGAGATATACAGTCAAGAAAATCAAGTGCAATGGTGATATATATGCGGATTTGACACCAAAAAATAAACACTCAAAAATTGCTACAATTTAATGAATGTGTTTAGTGACGACATCAGATTCCTAATTGATGAAGAAAGGTCTGGTGGTAAGAAAAGCTGCTTCCAGGAGGTTGTCAAGTGTTTTCGCTCGACGATTCAATTCTTGGGTGGTTGGTTTTGCCCTTGTTCCTGTAACTAAAATCCTAGCCCGATATATCCCATTTTAGTTTTACACCATTGTGAACCTTACGCCATTTTTACTCTCTGATCGAGGTTCTCGGCATTGAAAAATCTTGGTAAACTAAATCACACGTGTATATGTTGACATTTAAGAGATATACAGTCAAGAAAATCAATAGCAATGGTGGTATATATACGAATTAGACACCAAAAAATAAAAAACTCAAAAAATGGCTACAATTTAATGAATGTGTTTAGTGACGACATCAGATTCCTAATTGATGGAGAAAGGTCTGTGGCAAGAAAAACTGCTTCCAGGAGGTTGTGAATTGTTTTCGCTCGACGATTCGATTCTTGTGTGGTTGGTTTGTCCCTTGTTCCTGTAACTCGAGTCCTTGCCCGTTATATCCCATTTGAGTTTTACACCATTGTGAACCTTACGCCCTTTTTACTCTCAGATCGAGGTTCTCGGCAATGAAAAATCTTCGTAAACTAAATCACACGTGTATATGTTGACATTTAAGATATATACAGTCAAGAAAATAATGAGAAATGGTGATATATATGCGGATTAGACACCAAAAAATAAACACTCAAAAAATTGTTACAATTTAAGGAATGTGTTTAGTGACGACATCAGATTCCTAATTGATGGAGAAAGGTCTGGTGGCAAGAAAAAATGCTTCCAGAAGGTTGTCAAGTGTTTTCGCTCGACGATTCCATTATTGGGGGGTTGGTTTGGCCTTTGTTCCTGTAACTCGAATACTAGCCCCTTATATCCCATTTTAATTTTACACGTTGTGCACCTTACGCCTTTTTTACTCTCTGATCGAGATTCTCGGCTTTGAAAAATATTCGTAAGCTAAATCACACATGTATATGTTGACATTTAAGAGATATACAGTCAAGAAAATCAAGTGCAATGGTGATATATATGCGGATTAGACACCAAAAAATAAACACTAAAAAATGGCTACAATTTAATGAATGTGTTTAGTGACGGCATCAGATTCCTAATTGATGAAGAAAGGTCTGGTGGTAAGAAAAGCTGCTTCCAGGAGGTTGACAAGTGTTTTCGCTCGACGATTCAATTCTTGGGTGGTTGGTTTGGCCCTTGTTCCTGTAACTAAAATCCTAGCCCGATATATCCCATTTTAGTTTTATACCATTGTGAACCATACGCCTTTTTTACTCTCTGATCGAGGTTCTCGGCAATGAAAAATCTTGGTAAACTAAATCACACGTGTATATGATGACATTTAAGAGATATACAGTCAAGAAAATCAAGAGCAATGGTGATATATATACGAATTAGACACCAAAAAATAAAAACTCAAAAAATGGCTACAATTTAAGGAATGTGTTTAGTGACGGCATCAGATTCCTAATTGATAGAGAAAGGTCTGGTGGCAAGAAAAACTGCTTCCAGGAGGTTGTGAATTGTTTTCGCTCGACGATTCGATTCTTGTGTGGTTGGTTTGGCCCTTGTTCCTGTAACTCGAATCCTAGCCCGGTATATCCCATTTAAGTTTTACACCATTGTGAACCTTACGCCTTTTTTACTCTCAGATCGTGGTTCTCGGCAATGAAAAATCTTCGTAAACTAAATCACACGTGTATATATTGACATTTAAGAGATATACAGTCAAGAAAATAATGAGAAATGGTGATATATATGCGGATTAGACACCAAAAAATAAACACTCAAAAAATGGTTACAATTTAAGGAATGTGTTTAGTGACGGCATCAGATTCCTAATTGATGGAGAAAGGTCAGGTGGCAAGAAAAAATGCTTCCAGAAGGTTGTCAAGTGTTTTCGCTCGACGATTCCATTATTGGGTGGTTGGTTTGGCCTTTGTTACTGTAACTCGAATCCTAGCCCGTTATATCCCATTTTAATTTTACACGCTGTGCAACTTACGCCTTTTTTACTCTCTGATCGAGGTTCTCGGTATTGAAAAATATTCGTAAACTAAATCACACATGTATATGTTGACATTTCAAAGATATACAGTCAAGAAAATCAAGAGCAATGGTGATATATATGCGGATTAGACACCAAAAAATAAACACTAAAAATATAGCTACAATTTAAGGAAAGTGTTTAGTGAGGGCATTAGATTCCTGATTAATCGAGATAGGTCTGATGGCAAGAAAAGCTGCTTCCAAGAGTTTGTCAAGAGTTTTCGCTCGACGATTCCATTCTTGGGTGGTTGGTTTGGCCCTTGTTCCTGTAACTTGAATCCTAGCCCGATATATATCCCATTTTAGTTTTACACATTGTGAACCTTACGCCTTTTTTACTCTCTGATCGAGGTTTTCAGCATTGAAAAATCTTCGTAAACTAAATCACACGTGTATATGTTGATATTTAAGAGATATAAAGTTAATAAAATCAAGAGCAATGGTGATATATATATATATGCGGATTAGACACCAAAAAATAAACACTCAAAAAATGGCTACAATTTAAGGAATGTGTTTAGTGATGACATCAGATTCCTAATTGATGGAGAAAGGTCTGGTGGCAAGAAAAGCTGCTTGCAGGAGGTTGTCAAGTGTTTTAGCTCGACGATTCCATTCTTGGGTAGTTGGTTTGGCCCTTGTTCCTGTAACTCGAATCCTAGCCCGGTATATCCCATTTTAGTTTTACACCATTGTGAACCTTACATCTTTTTTCTCTCTGATCGAGGTCCTCGGAATTGAAAAATCTTCGTAAACTATATCACACGTGTATATGTTGACATTTAAGAGATATACAGTCGAGAAAATCAAGAGCAATGGTGATATATATGCGGATTAGACATCAAAAAATAAACACCCAAAAAATGGCTACAATTTAAGGAATGTGTTTAGTTACTGCATCAGATTCCTAATTAATGTAGAAAGGTTTGGTGGCAAGAAAAACTGCTTCCAGGAGGTTGTCAATTGTTTTCGCTCGACGATTCCATTCTTGGGTGGTTTGTTAGGCCCTTGTTCCTGTAACTCGAATCCAAGCACGGTATATCCCATTTTAGTTTTACACCATTCTGAACCTTACGCCTTTTTTACTCTCTGATCGAGTTTCTCAGCATTGAAAAATCTTCGTAAACTAAATCACACGTGTATATGTTGACATTTAAAAGATATACATTCAAGAATTTCAAAAGCAATGGTGATATATACGCGGATTAGACACCAAAAATTAAACAT
Organism: Helianthus tuberosus; assembly: GCA_030545235.1. Taxonomy (NCBI): domain Eukaryota; kingdom Viridiplantae; phylum Streptophyta; class Magnoliopsida; order Asterales; family Asteraceae; genus Helianthus; species Helianthus tuberosus. The sequence continues at coordinate 2,825,509 of CM060376.1, read as the reverse complement.
TAAAAAAATGGCTATAATTTAAGTAATGTGTTTATTAACGTCATCAGATTCCTAATTGATGGAGAAAGGTCTGGTGGCAAGAAAAGCTGCTTCCAGGAGGTAGTCAAGTGTTTTTGCTAGACGATTCCATTCTTGGGTGGTTGGTTTGGCCCTTGTTCCTGTAACTCGAATGCTAGCCCGGTAAATCCCATTTTAGTTTTACACCATTGTGAACCTTACGCCTTTTTTACTATCTGATTGAGGTTCTCGGCATTGAAAAATCTTTGTAATCTAAATCTCACGTGTACATGTTGACATTTAAGAGATCTACACTCAATAAAAATCAAGAGCAATGGTGATATATATGCGGATTAGACACCAAAAAATGGCTACAATTTAAGAAATGTGTTTAGTGACGGCATCAGATTCCTAATTGATAGTGAAAGGTCTGGTGGCAAGAAAACATTCAAAAAATAGCTACAATTTAAGGAATGTGTTTAGTGACGGCATCAGATTCCTAATTGATGGAGAAAGGTCTGGTGGCAAGAAAAGCTGCTTCTAGGAGGTTGTAAAGTGTTTTCGTTCGACGATTCCATTCTTGGGTGGTTGGTTTGGCCCTTGCAACCTGTAACTCGAACCCTAGCCCGATATATCTCATTTTAGTTTTACACCATTGTTAACCTTACGCCTTTTTTACTCTTTGATCGAGGTTCTCAGCATTGAAAAATTTTCGTAAACTAAATCGCATGTGTATATGTTGACATTTAAGAGATATACAGTTAAGAAAATCAAGAGCAATGGTGATATATATGCGGATTAAACACCCAAAGATAAACACTAAAAAAATAGCAACAATTTAAGGAATGTGTTTAGTGACGGCATCAGATTCCTAATTGATGGAGAAATGTCTGGTGGCAAGAAAAGCTGCTTCCAGGAGGTTGTCAAGTGGTTTCGCTTGACGATTCCATTCTTGGGTGGTTGGTTTGGCCCTTTTCCTGTAACTCGAATCCAAGCCCGGTATATTCCATTTTAGTTTTACACCATTGTTAACCTTACGCCATTTTTACTCTATGATCGAGGTTCTCCCCATTGAAAAATCTTCGTAAACTAAATCACACGTGTATATGTTGACATTTAAGAGATATACAGTCAAGAAAATCAAGAGCAATGGTGATATATGTGCGGATTAGACACCAAAAAATATACACTAAAAAAGTGGCTACAATTTAAGGAATGTGTTTAGTGACGGCATCAGATTCCTAATTGATGGAGACAGGTCTGGTGGCAAGAAAAGCTGCTTCCAGGAGGTTGTCAAGTGTTTTCGTTCGACGATTCCATTCTTGGGTGGTTGGTTTGGACCTTGCAACCTGTAACTCGAATCCAATCCCGGTATATCCCATTTTAGTTTTACACCATTGTGAACCTTACGCCGTTTTTACTCTCTGATCGAGGTTCTCGGCATTGAAAAAGCTTCGTAAACTAAATCACACGTGTATATGTTGACATTTAAGAGATATACAGTCAAGAAAATCAAGAGCAATTGTGATATATATGCGGATTAGACACCAAAAAATAAACACTCACAAAATGGCTCCACTTTAAGAAATGTGTTTAGTAACGGCATCAGATTCCTAATTGATTGAGAAAGGTCTGCTGATAAGAAAACCAACTTTCAGGAGGTTGTCAAATGTTTTCGCTCGACGATTCCATTCTTGGGTGGTTGGTTTGGCCCTTGTTCCTGTAACTCGAATCCTATCCCAATAAATCTCATTTTAGTTTTACACCATCGTGAACCTTACACCTTTTTTACTCTCTGATCTAGGTCCCCGGCATTGAAAAATCTTCGTAAACTAAATCACACATTTATATGTTGACATTTAAGAGATATACAGTCAAGCAAATCTAGAGAAATGGTGATATATATGCGGATTAGACACCAAAAAATAAACACTCAAAAAATGGCTACAATTTAAGGAATGTGTTTAGTTATGTCATCAGATTCCTAATTGATGGAGAAAGGTCAGGTGGCAAGAAAAGTTGCTTCCAGGAGGTTGTCAAGTGTTTTTGCTCTACGATTCCATTCTTGGGTGGTTGGTTTGACCCTTATTCCTGTAACTCGAATCCTAGCCCGGTATATCCCATTTTAGTTTTACACCATTGTGAACCTTACACCCTTTTTACTCTCTGATCGAGGTTCTCGGCATTGAAAAATATTCGTAAACTAAATCACACGTGTATATGTCGACATTTAAGAGATATACAGTCAAGAAAATCAAGAGCAATGGTGATATATAGACGTATTAGACACCAAAAAATAAACACTAAAAAAATGGCTACAATTTAAGGAATATGTTTAGTGACGGCATCAGATTCCTAATTGATGGAGAAAGGTCTGGTGGCAAGAAAAGCTGATTCTAGGAGGTTGTGAAGTGTTTTCGCTCGACGATTCCATTCTTGTGTGGTTGGTTTGGCCCTTGTTCCTGTAACTCGAATACTAGCCCGGTATATCCCATTTTAGTTTTACACCATTGTGAATCTTACGCCTTTTTTACTTTCTGATCGAGGTTCTCGGCAATGAAAAATCTTCGTAAACTAAATCACATGTGTATATGTTGACATTTAAGAGATATACAGTCAAGAAAATCATGAGAAATGGTGATATATATGCGGATTAGACACCAAAAAAATAAACACTCAAAAAATGGCTACAATTTAAGGAATGTGTTTAGTGACGGCATCAGATTCTTAACTGATGGAGAAAGGTCTGGTGGCAAGAAAAACTGCTTCCAGAAGTTTGTCAAGTGTTTTCGCTCGACGATTCCATTATTGGGTGGTTGGTTTGGCCTTTGTTCCTGTAACTCGAATTCTAGCCCGATATATCCCATTTTAGTTTAACACCATTGTGAACCTTACGCCGTTTTTACTCTCTGATCGAGGTTCTCGGCATTAAAAATCTTTGTAAACTAAATCACACGTGTATATGTTGACATTTAAGAGATATACAGTCAAGAAAATCAAGTGCAATGGTGATATATATGCGGATTTGACACCAAAAAATAAACACTCAAAAATGGCTACAATTTAATGAATGTGTTTAGTGACGGCATCAGATTCCTAATTGATGAAGAAAGGTCTGGTGGTAAGAAAAGCTGCTTCCAGGAGGTTGTCAAGTGTTTTCGCTCGACGATTCAATTCTTGGGTGGTTGGTTTTGCCCTTGTTCCTGTAACTAAAATCCTAGCCCGATATATCCCATTTTAGTTTTACACCATTGTGAACCTTACGCCATTTTTACTCTCTGATCGAGGTTCTCGGCATTGAAAAATCTTGGTAAACTAAATCACACGTGTATATGTTGACATTTAAGAGATATACAGTCAAGAAAATCAAGAGCAATGGTGGTATATATACGAATTAGACACCAAAAAATAAAAACTCAAAAAATGGCTACAATTTAAGGAATGTGTTTAGTGACGACATCAGATTCCTAATTGATGGAGAAAGGTCTGTGGCAAGAAAAACTGCTTCCAGGAGGTTGTGAATTGTTTTTGCTCGACGATTCGATTCTTGTGTGGTTGGTTTGGCCCTTTTTCCTGTAACTCGAATCCTTGCCCGTTATATCCCATTTAAGTTTTACACCATTGTGAACCTTACGCCTTTTTTACTCTCAGATCGAGGTTCTCGGCAATGAAAAATCTTCGTAAACTAAATCACACGTGTATATATTGACATTTAAGAGATATACAGTCAAGAAAATAATGAGAAATGGTGATATAAATGCGGATTAGACACCAAAAAATAAACACTAAAAAACTAGCTACAATTTAAGGAATGTGTTTAGTGACGGCATCAGATTCCTAATTGATGGAGAAAGGTCTGGTGGCAAGAAAAAATGCTTCCAGAAGGTTGTCAAGTGTTTTCGCTCGACGATTCCATTATTGGGTGGTTGGTTTGGCCTTTGTTACTGTAACTCGAATCCTAGCCCGTTATATCCCATTTTAATTTTACACGTTGTGCAACTTACGCCTTTTTTACTCTCTGATCGAGGTTCTCGGTATTGAAAAATATTCGTAAACTAAATCACACATGTATATGTTGACATTTAAAAGATATACAGTCAAGAAAATTCAAGAGCAATGGTGATATATATGCGGATTAGACACCAAAAAATAAACACTAAAAATATAGCTACAATTTAAGGAAAATGTTTAGTGAGGGCATCAGATTCCTAATTGATCGAGATAGGTCTGGTGGCAAGAAAAGCTGCTTCCAGGAGTTTGTCAAGAGTTTTCGCTCGACGATTCCATTCTTGGGTGGTTGGTTTGGCCCTTGTTCCTGTAACTTGAATCCTAGCCCGATATATATCCCATTTTAGTTTTACACATTGTGAACCTTACGCCTTTTTTACTCTCTGATCGAGGTTTTCAGCATTGAAAAATCTTCGTAAACTAAATCACACGTGTATATGTTGACATTTAAGAGATATACAGTTAAGAAAATCAAGAGCAATGGTGATATATATATATATGCGGATTAGACACCAAAAAATAAACACTCAAAAAATGGCTACAATTTAAGGAATGCGTTTAGTGATGACATCAGATTCCTAATTGATGGAGAAAGGTCTGGTGGCAAGAAAAGCTGCTTGCAGGAGGTTGTCAAGTGTTTTAGCTCGACGATTCCATTCTTGGGTAGTTGGTTTGGCCCTTGTTCCTGTAACTCGAATCCTAGCCCGGTATATCCCATTTTAGTTTTACACCATTGTGAACCTTACATCTTTTTTCTCTCTGATCGAGGTCCTCGGAATTGAAAAATCTTCGTAAACTATATCACACGTGTATATGTTGACATTTAAGAGATATACAGTCGAGAAAATCAAGAGCAATGGTGATATATATGCGGATTAGACATCAAAAAATAAACACCCAAAAAATGGCTACAATTTAAGGAATGTGTTTAGTTACTGCATCATATTCCTAATTAATGTAGAAAGGTTTGGTGGCAAGAAAAACTGCTTCCAGGAGGTTGTCAATTGTTTTCGCTCGACGATTCCATTCTTGGATGGTTGGTTAGGCCCTTGTTCCTGTAACTCGAATCCAAGCACGGTATATCCCATTTTAGTTTTACACCATTCTGAACCTTACGCCTTTTTTACTCTCTGATCGAGTTTCTCAGCATTGAAAAATCTTCGTAAACTAAATCACACGTGTATATGTTGACATTTAAAAGATATACATTCAAGAAAATCAAGAGCAATGGTGATATATACGCGGATTAGACACCAAAAACTAAACATTAAAAAAATGGCTATAATTTAAGTAATGTGTTTATTGACGGCATCAGATTCCTATTTCATGGAGAAAGGTCTGGTGGCAAGAAAGGCTGCTTCCAGGAGATTGTCAAGTGTTTTCGCTCGACGATTCCATTCTTGGGTGGTTGGTTTGGCCCTTGTTCCTGTAACCCGAATGCTAGCCCGGTAAATCCCATTTTAGTTTTACACTATTGTGAACCTTACGCCTTTTTTACTATCTGATTGAGGTTCTCGGCATTGAAAAATCTTCGTAATCTAAATCTCACGTGTACATGTTGACATTTAAGAGATATACACTCAATAAAAATCAAGAGCAATGGTGATATATATGCGGATTAGACACCAAAAAATGGCTACAATTTAAGAAATGTGTTTAGTGACGGCATCAGATTCCTAATTGATAGTGAAAGGTCTGGTGGCAAGAAAACATTCAAAAAATAGCTACAATTTAAGGAATGTGTTTAGTGACGGCATCAGATTCCTAATTGATGGAGAAAGGTCTGGTGGCAAGAAAAGCTGCTTCTAGGAGGTTGTAAAGTGTTTTCGTTCGACGATTCCATTCTTGGGTGGTTGGTTTGGCCCTTGCAACCTGTAACTCGAACCCTAGCCCGATATATCTCATTTTAGTTTTACACCATTGTTAACCTTACGCCTTTTTTACTCTCTGATCGAGGTTCTCAGCATTGAAAAATGTTCGTAAACTAAATCGCATGTGTATATGTTGACATTTAAGAGATATACAGTTAAGAAAATCAAGAGCAATGGTGATATATATGCGGATTAAACACCCAAAGATAAACACTCAAAAAATAGCTACAATTTAAGGAATGTGTTTAGTGACGGCATCAGATTCCTAATTGATGGAGAAATGTCTGGTGGCAAGAAAAACTGCTTCCAGGAGGTTGTCAAGTGTTTTCGCTTGACGATTCCATTCTTGGGTGGTTGGTTTGGCCCTTTTCCTGTAACTCGAATCCTAGCCCGGTATATTCCATTTTAGTTTTACACCATTGTTAACCTTACGCCTTTTTTACTCTATGATCGAGGTTCTCCCCATTGAAAAATCTTCGTAAACTAAATCACACGTGTATATGTTGACATTTAAGAGATATACAGTCAAGAAAATCAAGAGCAATGGTGATATATGTGCGGATTAGACACCAAAAAATAAACACTAAAAAACTGGCTACAATTTAAGGAATGTGTTTAGTGACGGCATCAGATTCCTAATTGATGGAGAAAGGTCTGGTGGCAAGAAAAGCTGCTTCCAGGAGGTTGTCAAGTGTTTTCGTTCGACGATTCCATTCTTGGGTGGTTGGTTTGGACCTTGCAACCTGTAACTCGAATCCAATCCCGATATATCCCATTTTAGTTTTACACCATTGTGAACCTTACGCCTTTTTTCCTCTCTGATCGAGGTTCTCGGCATTGAAAAATCCTCGTAAACTAAATCACACGTGTATATGTTGACATTTAAGAGATATACAGTTAAGAAAATCAAGAGCAAAGGTGATATATATGCGGATTAGACACCAAAAAATAAACACTAAAAAAATGGCTACAATTTAAGGAATGTGTTTAGTGACGACATCATATTCCTAATTGATGGAGAAAGGTCTGGTGGCAAGAAAAGCTGCTTCCAAGAGGTTGTCAAGTGTTTTCGCTCGACGGTTCCATTCTTGGGTGGTTGGTTTGGCCCTGTTCCTGTAACTCGAATACTAGCCCGATATATCCCATTTTAGTTTTACACCATTGTGAACCTTACGCCTTTTTTACTCTCTGATCGAGGTTCTCGGCATTGAAAAATGTTCGTAAACTAAATCACACGTGTATATGTTGACATTTAAGAGATATACAGTCAAGAAAATCAAGTGCAATGGTGATATATATGCGTATTAGACACAAAAAAATAAACACTCAAAAAATGGCTACAATTTATGGAATGTGTTTAGTGACGGCATCAGATTCCTAATTGATGGAGAAAGGTCTGGTGGCAAGAAAAGCTGCTTACAGGAGGTTGTCAACTGTTTTGGCTTGACAATTCCTTTCTTGGGTGGTTGGTTTGGCCTGTGTTCCTATAACTCGAATCCTAGCCCGGTATATCCTATTTTAGTTTTACACCATTGCGAACCTTACGCCTTTTTCACTCTCTGATTGAGGTACTCGGCATTGAAAAATCTTCGTAACCTAAATCACACGTGTACATGTTGACATTTAAGAGATATACACTCAAGAAAATCAAGAGCAATGGTGATATATATGCGGATTAGACACCAAAAAATGGCTACAATTTCAGAAATGTGTTTAGAGACGGCATCAGATTCCTAATTGATAGAGAAAGGTCTGGTGGCAAGAAAACATTCAAAAAATGGCTATAATTTAAGGAATTTGTTTAGTGACGGCATCAGATTCCTAATTGATGGAGAAAGGTCTGGTGGCAAAAAAAGCTGCTTCTAGGAGGTTGTAAAGTGTTTTCATTCGACGATTCCATTCTTGGGTGGTTGGTTTGGCCCGTGCAACCTGTAACTCGAATCCTAGCCCGGTATACCCCATTTTAGTTTTACACCATTGTGAACCTTACGCCTTTTTTACTCTCTGATCGAGGTTCTCGGCATTGAAAAATCTTCGTAAACTAAATCACACGTGTATATGTTTACATTTATGAGATATACAGTTAAGAAAATCAAGAGCAATGGTGATATAAATGCGGATTAGACACCAAAAAATAAACACTCAAAAAATGGCTACAATTTAAGGAACGTGTTTGGTGATGGCATCAGATTCCTAATTGATGGAGAAAGGTCTGGTGGCAAGAAAAGCTGCTTCCAAGAGGTTGTCAAGTGTTTTCGCTCGACTATTCCATTCTTGGGTGGTTGGTTTGGCCCTTGTTCCTGTAACTCGAATCCTAGCTCGGTATATCCCATTTTAGTTTTACACCATTGTTAACCTTACAGCTTTTTTACTCTATGATCGAGGTTCTCCGCATTGAAAAATCTTCGTAAACTAAATCACACGTGTATATGTTGACATTTAAGAGATATACAGTCAAGAAAATCAAGAGCAATGGTGATATATGTGCGGATTAGACACCAAAAAATAAACACTAAAAAAGTGGCTACAATTTAAGGAATGTGTTTAGTGACGGCATCAGATTCCTAATTGATGGAGAAAGGTCTGGTGGCAAGAAAAGCTGCTTCCAGGAGGTTGTCAAGTGTTTTCGTTCGACGATTCCATTCTTGGGTGGTTGGTTTGGACCTTGCAACCTGTAACTCGAATCCTATCCTGGTATATCCCAATTTAGTTTTACACCATTGTGAACCTTACTCCTTTTTTACTCTCTGATCGAGGTTCTCGGCATTAAAAAATCGTCGTAAACTAAATCACACGTGTATATGTTGACATTTAAGAGATATACAGTTAAGAAAATCAAGAGCAAAGGTGATATATATGCGGATTAGACACCAAAAAATAAACACTAAAAAAATGGCTACAATTTAAGGAATGTGTTTAGTGACGGCATCATATTCCTAATTGATGGAGAAAGGTCTGGTGGCAAGAAAAGCTACTTCCAGGAGGTTGTCAAGTGTTTTCGCTCGACGGTTCCATTCTTGGGTGGTTGGTTTGGCCCTTTTCCTGTAACTTGAATCCTAGCCCGACATATCCCATTTTAGTTTTACACCATTGTGAACCTTACGCCTTTTTTACTCTCTGATCGAGGTTCTCAGCATTGAAAAATCTTCATAAACTAAATCACACGTGTATATGTTGACATTTAAGAGATATACAGTCAAGAAAATTAAGAGCAATGGTGATATATATGCGGATTAGACACCAAAAAATAAACACTCAAAAAATGGCTACAATTTAAGGAAAGTGTTTAGTGACGGCATAAGATTCCGAATTGATGGAGAAAGGTCTGGTGGCAAGAAAAGCTGCTTCCAGGAGGTTGTCAAGTGTTTTCGCTCGACGATACCGTTCTTGGGTGGTTGGTTTGGCCCTTGTTCCTGTAACTCGAATCCTACCCCGGTATATCCCATTTTAGTTTTACACCATTGTGATCCTTACGCCTTTTTTACTCTCTGATCGAGGTTCTCGGCATTGAAAAATATTCGTAAACTAAATCACACGTGTATATGTTGACATTTAAGAGATATACAGTCAAGAAAATTAAGAGCAATGGTGATATATATGCAGATTAGACACCAAAAAACAAAAACTTAAAAAATGGCTACAATTTAAGTAATGTGTTTAGTGACGGCATCAGATTCCTAATTGATGGAGAAAGGTCTGGTGGCAAGAAAAGCTGCTTCCAGGAGGTTGTCAAGTGTTTTCGCTCGACGATTCCATTTTTGGGTGGTTGGTTTGGCCCTTGTTCCTGTAACTCGAATCCTAGCCTGGTATATCCCATTTTAGTTTTACACCATTGTGAACCTTATGCCTTTTTAACTCTCTGATCGAGGTTCTCGGCATTGAAAAATCTTCGTAAGCTAAATCACACGTGTATATGTTGACATTTTAGAGATATACAGTCAAGAAAATCAAGAGCAATGGTGATATATATGCGGATTAGACACCAAAAAATAAACACTCAAAAAATGGCTAAAATTTAAGGAATGTGTTTAGTGACGGCATCAGATTCCTAATTGATGGAGAAAGGTCTGGTGGCAAGAAAAGCTAATTCTAGGAGGTTGTCATGTGTTTTCGCTCGACGATTCCATTCTTGGGTGGTTGGTTTGGCCCTTGTTCCTATTACTCAAATCCTAGCCCGGTATATCCCCTTTTAGTTTTACACCATTGTGAACCTTATGCCTTTTTTACTCTCAGATCGAGGTTCTCGGCATTGAAAAATCTTTGTAAACTAAATCACACGTGTATATTTTGACATTTAAGAGATATACAGTCAAGAAAATCAAGATCAATGGTGATGTAAAAAAATATCAATTATCAATAAAACGATGTGTTTTGGTGTCAATATTTGTGTATTTGTGTTTGACAATTTTACGTTTTGATTCTAGTTCGATTTCAAGCTTTAAATCGCTTTCTGGAAAGTTATACGCAAACTGATGCGTCAACGTAATCAGTTTAACGCGACAAACACTCCGGAATATTGATATATGCTTAATGATGCGTGTGAAGTGTCGTTAGTTTTTAATGTATATATTAAGCCCTTTTTAACACTTTTTTAGTCAAGTTTTAAATTTATAAAACACGATATTTACTAACACTAAACACACATATGGGCAAGTGCACCCATCGTGAGCGTAGTATAGTGTTGGTAAGATACCGAGGTCGTCCAAGGACACAAGAGCTTTTAGTACCGGTTTATCCTCAACGTCTAATCAAATCAAAAGTTTTAGAAAAAGGTTTTAAACTAAAAAAAATAAAATAAAAGCTAACTAAAATGCTGAAAAATAAAAATAAAAATAAAAACAGATAGACAAGATGAATCACTTGGTTCCGACTCGTGTATAGTGTAACCTTTGATTATTTCCGCACTTTTGCACTTATTTAAGTGATTATCTTAGTTATTGTAGTAGACCCCTCTTTTGAAGGTGACGTTATCCTCAACCCAGTAGTTTGAGTCAGCAGGGATACAATCCTAAAGGGTCGGATTATTGAAAGATAATTAATTAAGTTATTAATGCAAATTATGGTAGGCCCCTCTTTTGGAGGTGACGTTACCCTCGACTAAGTAGTCTGAGTCAGCAGGGATATAGTCCTAAATAGCCGGGTTATAGTATTAATAGTAGTTTAACTTATGAGGGGATCAAAGAGTTTGGACCCCCGCCATCCAATACCGTTAAGTATTGAAGGAGGTCCTACTAAATTTGACCCAGGTCCATTGCAGGACCTCTAAACGCTGAACAATGGCAAGACTCTTACCAAACCGTTCCCTTAACCCCCGACCAGGTAGCCAACATACCTCCATATAGACCATGGAGATATGAATGGTGAAAATCTTTTATTTTATATAGACAGTAAAATAATGTCAAGACACCACGGACAAACGATAAAGAAGAATCACCTTTAACATAAGAAACTAGTTATTAAAGTCATTAATACAAAACCAAGTAAAAAGTGCGAAAATATTAGAAATAAAAAGTATTACACTAGACACTTGTCTTCACCAAGTGATGTAAGAGACTTAGGCAAACATGGCCTTGATTGTCAAGAACTCTTACGATCAATCTTGGATCCCGAGACGACTCACACACTCTATGATGGACAATGGATGATGGTGGTGGATGATGGTGTTATGGTGGTGGTGGGTGAAGTGTGAGAGAGGTGGTGTGCCAAGGGATGGTTTGAGCTTGAGCCAAGCACTCCTATTTATAGGCTGAACAGAAACTCGGGCACGGCCCCGTGTCCAGTGGGCACGGCCCCGTGTCCACATCCTCTCTTTCTTCATTTAATGCAGCTTGTCTTTATTAGTTGACCACGCCCCCGTGTCCGTTGAGCACGACCCCGTGTGCAGAAGAATCTTTGTACTATGAAGATTTGCCTGGATTGTGCGAATCTTATAGTTGACCACGGCCCTGTGTCCGCTGAGCACGGCCCCGTGGTGGGCAATAGAAGCTTCTACCACTTTGTCTTTTCTGCTGACACTTGGGCACGCCCCCGTGCTGGCTGAGCACGGGGCGTGTTCAGTCTTCTGTCTTCTTGTTTTGCTTGGGAAGATGCTGTCGTGGGGTCGGGCATGTCACGTTTGTTCCTTTTCTTGTATTTATGTTAGATTTTGCTGTCTTTTTGCTTCTTTTGTTAATTTGAGCTCATTTAATCCTGAAAATACAAAAGGAAGACAAAAGCACACTTTTTCCAACATTAGTACTAAAAAAGGGTTAGTTTTATGCCACAATTGATGTAATTTATATGTTGCATTTTGCACACATCAAATACCCCCACACTTGAATCTTTGCTTGTCCTCAAGCAAAACTCTTTATAATGTGGCTTTACACTCCCAAATGGAATGGGTAGAGAAGAAGGTTTTTGGGCTTGTCATAGAGTGTCGGGATTTCCAAGATTCTTTATTTAGTTTTATTTTTATTTATTTACAATCCTATTCGTCATGATTTATTTAAAACTTTTCATAAGATAAATTACTTATTAGGGCATAACATGCCTCTTTAAAGTTCTATTTATATACAAGTTCACATACCTCACGGGGATCACTCAACACTCGGCCGGATATGTATTTTTGTGGATCACTCGAGAGCGGCATGGAACTTACTCCTACCATAGGCTTGCCAAGCAATCAATCCTCCTCCTTTTTAACTTATATACCTTTGTAAATATCAAGAGGACGTTTGGGTGAAGGGTTAGGCTTGGGTTAAAGGTAGGTGGTTGGGTTAGTGGTTAGTGGTGATGTGCGTGAAAGTGTTATATATATTAGGTGTATATTTTAAGCCCCTTTAACACTTATTTTAGCCAAGTTTTAAATTTATAAAACACGATATTTTACTAACACTAAACACACATATGGGCAAGTGCACCCATCGTGAGCGTAGTATAGCGTTGGTAAGATACCGAGGTCGTCCAAGGACACAAGAGCTTTTAGTACCGGTTTATCCTCAACATCTAATCAAAATAAAAAGTTTAGAAAAAAGGTTTTAACTAAGAAAAGTAAAAACTAACTAAAATGCTGAAAATAAAAATAAAAGAAAAAACAGATAGACAAGATGAATCACTTGGTTCCGACTCGTATCTAGTATAACCTTTGATTATTTCCGCACTTTTGCACATAATTAAGAGATTATCTTAGTTATTGTAGTAGGCCCCTCTTTTGAAGGTGACGTTACCCTCACCCCAGTAGTTTGAGTCAGCAAGGATACAATCCTAAAAGGGTGGATTATTGGAAGATAATGAATTAAGTTATTAATGCAATATTATGGTAGGCCCCTCTTTTGGAGGTGACGTTACCCTCGACTAAGTAGTCTGAGTCAGCAGGGACACAGTCCTAAATAGCCGGGTTATAGTATTAATAGTAGTTAACTTATGAGGGGATCAAAGAGTTTGGACCCCCGCCATCCAATACCGTGAAGCATTGAAGGAGGTCCTACTAAATTTGACCCAGGTCCATTGCAGGACCTCTAAACGCTGAACAATGGCAAGACCTTTACCAAACCGTTCCCTTAACCCCCGACCAGGTAGCCAACATACCTCCATATAGACCGTGGAGATATGAATGGTGAAATCCTTTATTTTATATAGACAGTAAAATAATGCCAAGACACCACGGACAAACGATAAGGAAAGATCACCTTCAACATAAGTAACTAGTTATTAAAGTCATTAATACAAAACCAAATAAAAAGTGCAAAAGATTAGAAATAAAAAGTATTATACTAGACACTTTGTCTTCACCAAGTGATGTAAGAGACTTAGGCAAACATGGCCTTGATTGTCAAGAACTCTTACGATCAATCTTGGATCCCGAGACGACTCACACACTCTATGATGGACAATGGATGATGGTGGTGGATGATGGTGTTATGGTGGGTGGTGGATGAAGTGTGAGAGAGGTGGTGTGCCAAGGGATGAGTTGAAATGAAACGAAACCAAGCACTCCTATTTATAGGCTGAACAGGAGGCTGGGCACGTCCCCGTGTCCGCTGGACACGGCCCCGTGCCTGTCTGACACTCTCTCCCTTCATTAATTGTAATTCGCAATTACAATTAATGCGCCTGCAGTACTTTCGCCACGCCCCCGTGTTCACTGGGCACGGCCCCGTGGTGGGCAATAGAAGCTTCTATAGGTTTGTCTTTTCTGCTGCTTCTTGGGCACGGCCCCGTGCTGGCTGAGCACGGGGCGTGTTCAGTCTTCTGCCTTCTCTATTTTGCTTGGGAAGATGCCGTTGAGGGGTCGGGCAGTCCACTTATGTTCCTTTTCTTGTATTTATGTTGGATTCAGCCGTCTTTTTGCTTCTTTTGTGTTTTTGAGCTCATTTAATCCTGAAAATACAAAAGGAAGACAAAAACACTCTTTTTCCAATATTAGTACTTAAAAAGGGTTAGTTTTATGCCTTATTTGATGTAATTTATATGTTGCATTTTACACACATCAGTGGTTAGTAGAAAAAGGGCGAAAAGCGTAACAAGCGTCGGTTTTCGTAAGACTTTTTATTTTTTGTAACTTTTATTTTGATGAAGCTATTATTCAAACAAAGTTATTTTTGATGAACTTGTTTGTTTATTTTCTTTTGCTTCATAATCAATTTTTTTTTTTTTGAAAAGTCATATGATAAACCGAGCTAGTTACTAAAACAAAGGGTTAAAAATGAAAAAGGTTTTGGTGGGTAAAAGGGTGTTTGGTTTGGGTTATGAAATGAAAAGGTTTAGGCTCAAAGGGGCTAACTAGGGGGATTTTGGGTAGGTGGTAAAAAAAAATAATGGTGTAGAAATAAAAAGGGTTAGTCCTAATGCCTTCATCATTTACTTACTCGGGTTTAAGTTGGTAAGGACCGGGAATGTATCGTCATGGCAAGTTCTAGAGTCGTAAGAACCAAGCGGCTATTCACACAAGAAACGAAAAATGAGTATTTAGTCTAATGATATGTAATTGTATGCTCAATAAAGGCTCAAAACTCACTTTTGTGGGAATGGGTTTTTTATGTGATCAAGTATATATAATCAAATTTTAACTAAGTTTGCCATGCCTCTTCATAATTTTCTTATGTTGGTTCTTTTTATCACGACGCTATCGGTTGTAAATTCGTAAAAATATAACATTTTTAGAACTTGAAATTCCCAAGTTAAACCTAGACAAGTAAAAAAAAATTGAAAATTTTTGAAAAAAATTTGGGGTGATTAGCGGTTCCAATAGAGTTTTGTGTAAGGCTTGTATTTAGGACTTGCAAGATTCAAGGTTTTAGCATCCCCCCCACACTTAAATTACACATTGTCCTCAATGTGTCCTAAAAATAAATTTTTAGGTTGATTGAATGTGTAAAAAGGTGTAAAAAGCAAAAATTTATGTTACTGGGCACTGGACACGGCCCCGTGTTGTCCGGGCACGACCCCGTGTTCAAGTGCCAGTAACAAAATTAAATCAAGAGAAACAGAAGCCTGGATACGGGGGCGTGTTGGGTGAACACGACCCGTGTCCAGTTACCTGAACTGGATATTTCTGCAGACTGTGCAGCACGGGGCAGTGTTGGGTGGACACGGCCCGTGCCGAGCTTACTGTAAACGAAGAAAATCGTCGGACGGCCCTGTTTTCCTGCATGGGGTGCTGGTTCAAGTTTCCCTTGTATCCTTTGCCATCTCAAGTGTGTTTTATTCCTGAAAATTAAAACTAACTAGAAAACATAAAAAAAATTAATCTAAACTAAGCTAAGGATAGTTCTGCGGAATGCCTCCGTGGTGCGCCACGTTTATAAGGGTCCTTGGCTAGACCCAAAGCCTTGTCATATGTCACTCAAGTGGGATGTTTCGCATCCCATGTTGCACCGTCGGAGAGCGTCATCCAAGCTTGAGTCTATGACCTTCATGTAGTCGACCGGGTTTTTCGTCTTCTACTCTCTTTCCAACTCCAAACTTTACTTCCTCGTCCCCAAACTTCAATGTTAGTGTTCCGTCATTCATGTCAACCACTGCTTGGGCGGTGGCTAGAAATGGCCTCCCGAGGATGAGAGGAACATCGGCGTCTTCTTCCATGTCTAGGATGACAAAGTCGGTTGGGAAAACGAAATTGTCAACTTTAACCAATAGGTTTTCAGCGACACCTTGTGGAATTTTGACGGATCTGTCGGCGAGTTGTATGCTCATCTTTGTAGGACTCGTTGTTCCTAGGCCGAGTCGTTTGAACATTGATGTGGGCATGAGGTTAATGCTAGCCCCAAGATCGGCTAATGCATTACGAACGGGGGATTCCCCAATCGAGCAAGGAATTGTGAAGCTTCCGGGATCGATTTTCTTTTGTGGAAGTTTGTTGAGTACTAAGGCGGAGCATTCTTCGCCTAAGTTAACTAATTGCAATGATTCAATTTTCCTTTTATGGGTGAGGAAGTCCCTCATAAATTTTGCATATTTAGGCATTTGGGTAAGTACCTCGATAAAAGGAATATTAACATGCAATTGTTTTAGTAAATTTTCGAACTTTGCGAATTGCTCATCGGTCTTTTGACGATTTAACCTACGGGGTACGGAATTGGAGGAGTCTTGGTGGGCTCTTGATTTGGTAAAGAAGCCTTTTCTGGTTGGGGTGCGGGTGGAGTCGTGGTTTGGCTGGACTGGCTTCTTTCATCTGACGGAAATGGAGCCTCCTCTGGACCCACGGTTTGATTTCTCAACGTGATGAGATGTACTTGTGCTTTTGGGTTGGTTTCGGTATTGCTAGGTAACGCGCCTTGTGGTCTCTCGGAGAAATTTTGAGCTATTTGATTTAATTGTTTTTCAATGTTTTGAATGCTAGCTTGTTGATTTCTAAAATTTGATTCCAATTGTTGAAATCGATCCGAGTTTTTCTTTTCGGTGTCGGAGATGAGGCGAGATACAGTATCTTCTAGCCTTTCTCTTCCACCTTGTTGTTGAGAAAAATTTTGTGGTTGTTGAAAGTTAGTTCGTTGGTTTTGTTGGTTACTACTATTGCCTGGATCTCTCCAACCAAGGTTAGGGTGGTTACGCCATCCTTGGTTGTAGGTACCCATTGGTGGACCCGACGGCCTAGGTCTATTATCAATGTAGTTTACCGTTTCTGTTTGGTCATCTACTTTTTTCATACAACTCCAATTTTCATGTGGCCCACCACACCCTTCACAAGCCATAACCGAGGCCGTTTTTGTCATTTCTAGCTTTTTGATTTTCGAAGAGAGGGCCTCGATTTGGGCTTGTAAAGAAGTGCTTTCATCAACCTTATGGGCACCCGGGGCAATAGATTTATTACCTCGGGGAATGTGCCATTGAAAATTGGTTTGAGCAATTTCCTCAATTTGATTATATATTTCATTTGGGCGACGATTACCTAAAAGTCCCCCGGAGCTAGAGTCAAGTGTTTGTCTTGTGTGTGGCAACAACCCATTGTAGAAAGTGGATACTTGTTGCCATACCGCAAGACCGTGATGAGGACACTTTCTTAGTAGCTCCTTGGACCTTTCCCAAGTTTCATATAAGGATTCCCTATCCTCTTGTGAATATGTATTAATTTCAGTCATTAATTTAGCCGTTTTAGCAGGAGGGAAATACTTATATAGAAACTTTTGGGCTAGTTCATCCCAGGTGTTTACCGAGCCAACTGGGAGGGTGTTAAGCCAAGCCTTATCTCGGTCTTTTAGTGAAAATGGAAACATTCGAAGGCGGATGGCGTCATTCGATGCTCCATTGATCCGAAAGGTATCACATATTTCTAAGAAATTAGTAATATGTAGATGGGGATCCTCGTCCGCAAGCCCATGGAAGGTTGCGGAGTTTTGAAGCATTTGTATCAAATGTGGTCGAAGTTCGAAGTTATTGGCTTCGACATTCGGTGCATTGATAGCGGCACCGAGATTACCTACGGTGGGCCGTAGGTAATCCATGAGGGTACGTTGGTCCGCCATTGGAAGTGGGTCCCCCGAAACTTTCTCTTGATTTTTAGCCTTAAGTCTTTTTCTGAGAAAGCGTTCGGGTTCTTCTAGAGGTTCTTTTATGTCTCTACTAGAACTGGAGCTCATGCACTACGTAGGAAGTTCAAATGTGGCGACTGGGTCCCTAATCCTGCAATAAAAACAGAAAAGAACGTTGGTCAGAAGGTTCACCACGGCCCCGTGCTCAGTGAACACGGCCCGTGGTCGGAGATGCAGTGTTTGTTTCCTGGATCCCTGTTACTAGGAGTTGGACATGGCCCCGTGTTGCACCGACACGGCCCCGTGCTCAGCTCTCTGTAACTCGGAAAATAAAAACTGCCAGTGATAGTGCTGGGCCCGGCCCGTGTCCGACCAGGCACGGCCCGTGCTGAGCCCTGCAGAAACAGAAAAACTAAGAAAAATCCTAAAAAAAATGAAAAATAAGAAAAACGATTAGGCCGTTGATTCCTAACTTTCTTAAAATCCTTGTGTCCCCGGCAACAGCGCCAAAAACTTGATGCGTGTGAAGTGTCGTTAGTTTTTAATGTATATATTAAGCCCCTTTTAACACTTTTTTAGTCAAGTTTTAAATTTATAAAACACGATATTTACTAACACTAAACACACATATGGGCAAGTGCACCCATCGTGAGCGTAGTATAGTGTTGGTAAGATACCGAGGTCGTCCAAGGACACAAGAGCTTTTAGTACCGGTTTATCCTCAACGTCTAATCAAATCAAAAGTTTTAGAAAAAGGTTTTAAACTAAAAAAAAATAAAAGCTAACTAAAATGCTGAAAAATAAAAATAAAAATAAAAACAGATAGACAAGATGAATCACTTGGTTCCGACTCGTGTATAGTGTAACCTTTGATTATTTCCGCACTTTTGCACTTATTTAAGAGATTATCTTAGTTATTGTAGTAGGCCCCTCTTTTGAAGGTGACGTTACCCTCAACCCAGTAGTTTGAGTCAGCAGGGATACAATCCTAAAGGGTCGGATTATTGAAAGATAATTAATTAAGTTATTAATGCAAATTATGGTAGGCCCCTCTTTTGGAGGTGACGTTACCCTCGACTAAGTAGTCTGAGTCAGCAGGGATACAGTCCTAAATAGCCGGGTTATAGTATTAATAGTAGTTTAACTTATGAGGGGATCAAAGAGTTTGGACCCCCGCCATCCAATACCGTTAAGTATTGAAGGAGGTCCTACTAAATTTGACCCAGGTCCATTGCAGGACCTCTAAACGCTGAACAATGGCAAGACTCTTACCAAACCGTTCCCTTAACCCCAGACCAGGTAGCCAACATACCTCCATATAGACCGTGGAGATATGAATGGTGAAAATCTTTTATTTTATATAGACAGTAAAATAATGTCAAGACACCACGGACAAACGATAAAGAAGAATCACCTTCAACATAAGAAACTAGTTATTAAAGTCATTAATACAAAACCAAGTAAAAAGTGCGAAAATATTAGAAATAAAAAGTATTACACTAGACACTTGTCTTCACCAAGTGATGCAAGAGACTTAGGCAAACATGGCCTTGATTGTCAAGAACTCTTACGATCAATCTTGGATCCCGAGACGACTCACACACTCTATGATGGACAATGGATGATGGTGGTGGATGATGGTGTTATGGTGGTGGTGGGTGGTGGGTGAAGTGTGAGATAGGTGGTGTGCCATGGGATGGTTTGAGCTTGAGCCAAGCACTCCTATTTATAGGCTGAACAGAAGCTCGGGCACGGCCCCGTGTCCAGTGGGCATGGCCCCGTGTCCACATCCTCTCTTTCTTCATTTAATGCAGCTTGTCTTTATTAGTTGACCACGCCCCCGTGTCCGCTGAGCACGACCCCGTGTGCAGAAGAATCTTTGTACTATGAAGATTTGCCTGGATTGTGCGAATCTTATAGTTGACCACGGCCCCGTGTCCGCTGAGAATGGCCCCGTGGTGGGCAATAGAAGCTTCTACCACTTTGTCTTTTCTGCTGACACTTGGGCACGCCCGCATGCTGGCTGAGCACGGGGCGTGTTCAGTCTTCTGTCCTCTTGTTTTGCTTGGGAAGATGCTGTCGTGGGGTCGGGCATGTCACGTTTATTCCTTTTCTTGTATTTATGTTAGATTTTGCTGTCTTTTTGCTTCTTTTGTTAATTTGAGCTCATTTAATCCTGAAAATACAAAAGGAAGACAAAAACACACTTTTTCCAACATTAGTACTAAAAAAGGGTTAGTTTTATGCCACAATTGATGTAATTTATATGTTGCATTTTGCACACATCACTTAACATACCTTAAATAACCTTTACATAACTTAGAAATAAGTTTTGAAGGGTTTGGTGTGCCAAAAACAAGTTTATTCGATCACAGGGACTATTTGCGACAAACTGTAAAAGTCTGCCGATTCGTATAGCAACGAATATTCCGGAACAAGATCATAAGTTAAACATACCCAAAATATCCATTACAAAGCGTAGAAATAGGTTTTGAGGGGTTCGGTATGCTAAAATGCGCTTGTTTGATTAATAGGGACTAAAAGCGTCAAAAAGTGCATAAGTTTGCATTTACGCGCATATCTTACGTTCTGAACATATCCGGATATCCAAAAATTTTTGTAATCATTAAAATATTTTATTTTAGTGATTGGATAGCAAAAATATCATTCGTCGCGTAATTTGGATCGTTTTCGCGTCCGTTCGCGTTTCGCCGTAATTAACCGAATAACGTGACCGTACGATCAAACGAACCGACATCCGTGATATTTTCAAGCATATTTCAAGTCCCGTATGCTTTAACATCCTTGTAGAGCCTTGAAAATGGATTAACGGGGCTTAAACGTGTCGAAAAACAAGTTTTGGAGCTGCAGGGACCTGTTTTGACAGTTTTGAAAAGTTCTGGTCTGGGATCTCTGGCTGGGCACGAAGACTCTTGCTGTTTCCTTCGCGGCCTGCGAGAGCTGGAGCTGGCAAATTCAATGTATTTAGCAAAACATCATGTTCTCCTTGGTTTTAACCATAGTTTTTGCATACTATGAGCTGGTTTAAGTGTTCCCCAAGTTGCCTAATCAATGTGTAACAAGTGTAAGGCCAAGATCATGCTTTGATCCATTCAAAAACACTTGGTAATGATCAAATGGAGCTTGATTTCCTATAAATATCCACCTTTTTTGCTCCATTCTTTGCTCATTCAAGTTTCTTTCACTCAATCTCTGATTTGAAGCTATCCCACTTGGTTGAAGGCTTCATATTTCAATTTTCTTTGATCTCTTTCCAAGCTTGGACCATTTGTAAGTGATCTTTCATGCTTGGTTATGTATTCAAGCAAGAAAGTCAAACAGTGTTTGACTTTCTGCTTTGACAATGATTTGGTTAAAACAAAGTTCGTTTGAACTTTGCAACGTGAGCATAATCACGATGGTTATAGTCCCTTGTAACTATACCTACTCATTACCATGTTGATTAGTCGAAGTGACGAGTCAAAGTTTCGGTCAAAATGCACGATTATGTGCATTTTGCGACGAAGCTATTTTCGGGTATCAAAACACTTTGTTTTGATGTCAAACCTGTTTTCTAACTTAGTTAAACATGTTTTAACATGTTTAACTCGTCACTTTTAGTAAGTTCTTATATAGGGTCGTAAGTTAAGCGGTCTTGACAACCGCTTAGACTTTCGAACCCGACCCGTTTGGTCGATCATTAGGATCCGACCAAACATATTTTGTGACCATAGTTGTATAGGGAATAACGTTCCGAGGTTATACCTTATGGTCACTTAGTTTAATTAGCTGTATGATAGGTAGTTTATATGCCTTAGGAAAATGACCAAAATGCCCTTTTCAGGCATAATTTGAATTTAAGCCTATGTAACTTAAATTTTGACACTTACTGATTATGCAACATATTTAAACATGTTAGGGCATATAATACTTGTCATTGGACTAGTTAGGCTATTCGTTTGCGCTTTTACGCAAATGACGCGTTAAAGTAGCGTAGACTACCTTAACGGGTCATAACGGGTCATAAGCACTTAGGATAGGTTCCGATTCAGAATGTAGGCTTTGTTAAACCATATCACATGAGTTTCAATACTCATTTGGTTTACGAGACCTCATTCTACCTGATCTCCCGAATTAGGTGTCGATTTATTAACATTGTGATCCGATTACTAGGTGCCACTTGATTTCCTTGGTTTGCCCGAGCTTTGTTAAGTTCATTTAATCGAGGATATCTTGCAATCTAAAGTGAGTACATAGTTCCCCTATTTTACTTCTTTCAATTGTTTTGGGGTGATTCATATATGCTATACGATTTCGATGTTTTCAAAAATGAATACTATGGTTATATTAAACACAACGATTTCGGTAATGTAAATGAACTTGTTGGGACGTTATTACATAACACGAATGCCATTCATTAGCTTTGGCCGAGCCGACCAGTAGTATGTTATGGTACCATAGGATCTGACAAATCCCGTTATCGGACTATCGCCATGGTTATGTATGGGGGTAATGTGGGTAACGACAAAACCTGACGATTGTTAACTTACCCTTTGGTGGTTTGTTAATACGTATTGAACGATGGACGAGTCACACAGGTTTAAATGTATTCAACGAGACGACCAAAAGTTAGTTTTCACAATTAAAACACGAACGATTTGAATGATTGGAACGATTTGAACGATTGAACGATAATTTATAACACAAACAAGTTGAACGATCAGAACGATTGGTTTTGATAATACTAACGATTTGAGAACAAGTACAATTGAACGGTCGGTTTTTGGTATGTGATTAGATACCGGGACGGGTGTAATGTGATAAAAGCATGGTAGAAACACCACTGGTACTTCTTATATATAAGTGCTTTTAGCATATTACATTCCGTGGCGTTATTTAGTTCACTTGGACGAATGATTTCAAACGATGATACGCAACGATGTTTACTAAATGATATAAACCATACGAGTTTTATTACGAGAACGATTTACAATTTGGGTTACAAAAGCAAATGTTTTTGGGTCAAGATTCATGGCAACGAGGTTTATAAACTGTAACCAACTTGTTTTAAGTCGGTTAATTATATTGCAATACAAAACACTTTTCAAAACAAGGTTTTCAACTATCGACTCTTGTAGTCGTTCGAGGTATTGCAATAAGTATACAAGCCATGAATCTGACACACTCACAAAACCTATGTGATCGCCGACATTTTTATGCTGACTTTATTTTAACATATGTTTCAGGTGGTGTTTGATGATGTTGATGATGACTAGGATGCATGCTCACATAGGATTGGACGAGGCCTTAGTGACTTAATAACCAAGATAGACAATATGTTTGTGTTTTGTTTTACTTTAAGACGATGTTAAACGTTTAACAATTCAATAAAACGAATCTTTAATCCATATGTTGTGAAACAATGATTCTGTCGCTCCACTCCTCGACGATTCCGCCACGGTTTCGTTGTTTTAACGCGATCGGGGTGTGACAGGTGATATATATGCGGATTAGACACCAAAAAATAAACAGTCAAAAAATGACTACAATTTAAGGAATGTGTTTAGTGACAGCATCAGATTCCTAATTGATGGAGAAAGGTCTGGTGGCAAGAAAAGCTGCTTCCAGGAGGTTGTCAAGTGTTTTCGCTCGACGATTCCATTCTTGGGTGGTTGGTTCGGCCCTTGTTCCTGTAACTCGAATCATAGCCCGGTATATCCCATTTTAGTTTTACACCATTGTGAACCTTACGCCTTTTTTACTCTCTGACCGAGGTTCTCGGCATTGAAAAATCTTCGTAAACTAAATCACACGTGTATATGTTGACATTTAAGAGATATGCAGTCAAGAAAATCTAGATCAATGGTGATATATATGCGGATTAGACACCAAAAAATAAACACTAAAAAATGGCTACAATTTAAGGAATGTGTTTAATGACGGCATCAGATTCCTAATTGATGGAGAAAGGTCTGGTGCCAAGAAAAGCTGGTTTCAGGTGGTTGTCAAGTGTTTTCGCTCTACAATTCCATTCTTGTGTGGTTGGTCTGGCCCTTGTTCCTGTAACTCGAATCCTAGCCCGGTGTATCCCATTTTAGTTTTACATCATTGGGAACCTTACGCCTTTTTTACTCTCGGATCGAGGTTCTCGGCTTTGAAAAATCTTCGTAAACTAAATCACACGTGTATATGTTGACATTTAAGAGATAGACAGTCAAGAAAATCAAGAGCAATGGTGATATATAGGCGGATTAGACACCAACAAATAAACACTCAAAAAATGGCTACAATTTAAGGAATGTGTTTAAGGATGACATCAGATTCCTAATTAATGGAGAAAGGTCTGGTGGCAAGAAAAACTGCTTCCAGGAGGTTGTCAAGTGTTTTCGCTCGACGATTCCATTCTTGGGTGGTTGGTTTGGCTCTTGTTCCTGTAACTCGAATCCTAGCCCGGTATATCACATTTTAGTTTTACACCATTGTGAACCTTACGCCTTTTTTACTCTCTGATTGAGGTTCTCGGCATTGAAAAATCTTCGTAAACTAAATCACACGTGTATATGTTGACATTTAAGAGATATATAGTCAAGAAAATCAAGAGCAATGGCAATATATATGCGGATAAGACACCAAAAAATAAACACTCAAAAAATGGCTACAATTTAAGGAATGTGTTTAGTGACGGCATCAGATTCCCAATTGATGGAGAAAGGTCTGGTGGCAAGAAGAGCTGCTTCCAGGAGGTTGTCAAGTCTTTTTGCTCGACGATTCCATTCTTGGGTGGTTGGTTTGGCCCTTGTTCCTGTAACTTGAATCCTAGCCAGGTATATCCCATTTTAGTTTTACACCTTTGTGAACCTTATGCCTTTTTTACTCTCTGATCGAGGTTCTCGGCATTGAAAATTCTTCGTAAACTAAATCACACGTGTATATGTTGACATTTAAGAGATATACAGTCAAGAAAATCAAGAGCTATGGTGATATATATGCGGATTAGACACCAAAAAATAAACACCCAAAAAAAAAGTTACAATTTAAGGAATGTGTTTAGTGACGACATCAGATTCCTAATTGATGGATAAAGGTCTGGTGGAAAGAAAAGCTGCTTCCAGGAGGCTGTCAAGTGTTTTCGCTCGACGATTCCATTCTTGGGTGGTTGGTTTGGCACTTGTTCCTGTAACTCGAATCCTAGCCCGGTTTATCCCATTTTAGTTTTAGACCATTTTGAACCTTACGCCTTTTTTACTCTCTGGTAGAGGTTCTCGGCATTGAAAAATCTTCGTAAACTAAATCACACATGTATATATTGGCATTTAAAAGATATACAGTCAAGAAAATCAAGAGCAATGGTGATATATATACGGATTAGACACCAAAAAATAAACACTCAAAAATGGCTACAATTTAAGGAATGTGTTTAGTGACGACATCAGATTCCTAATTGATGGATAAAGGTCTGGTGGAAAGAAAAGCTGCTTCCAGGAGGTTGTCAAGTGTTTTCGCTCGACGATTCCATTCTTGGGTAGTTGGTTTGGCACTTGTTCCTGTAACTCGAATCCTAGCCCGGTTTATCCCATTTTAGTTTTAGACCATTGTGAACCTTACGCCTTTTTTACTCTCTGGTAGAGGTTCTCGACATTGAAAAATCATCGTAAACTAAATCACACGTGTATATGTTAACATTTAAGAGATATGCAGTCAAGAAAATCAATAGCAATGGTGATATATATGCGGATTAGACACCAAAAAATAAACACTCAAAAAATGGCTACAATTTAAGGAATGTGTTTAGTGACGGCATCAGATTCCTAATTGATGGAGAAAGGTCTGGTGGCAAGAAAAGCTGCTTCCATGAGGTTGTCAAGTGTTTTGGCTCGACGATTCTATTCTTCGGTGGTTGGTTTGGCCTTGTTCTAGTAATTCGAATCCTAGCCCGGTACATCCAAATTTAGTTTTACAGCATTGTGAAACTTACGCCTTTTTTACTCTCTGATCGAGTTTCTCGGCATTGAAAAATATTCGTAAACTAAATCACATGTGTATATGTTGACATTTAAGAGATATACAGTCAAGAAAATCAAAAGCAATGGTGATATATATATGCGGATTAGACACAAAAAAATAAACACTCAAAAAATGGCTACAATTTAAGGAATGTGTTTAGTGATGGCATCAGATTCCTAATTGATGAAGAAAGGTCTGGTGGCAAGAAAAGCTGCTTCCAGGAGGTTGTCAAGTGTTTTCGCTCGACTATTCCATTCTTGGGTGTTTGGTTTGGCCATTGTTCCTGTAACTCGAATACTAGCCCGGTATATCCCATTTTAGTTTTACACCATTTTGAATCTTACGCCTTTTTTACTCGCTGATCGAGGTTCTCGGCATTGAAAAACCTTCGTAAACTAAATCACACGTGTATATGTTGACATTTAAGAGATACACAGTCAAGAAAATCAAGAGCAATGGTGATATATATGCGGATTAGGCACCAAAAAATAAACACTCAAAAAATGGCTACAATTTATGGAATGTGTTTAGTGACGACATCAGATTCCTAATTGATGGAGCAAGGGTCAGGTGGCAAGAAAAGCTGCTTCCAGGAGGTTGTCAAGTGTTTTCGCTCGACAATTCCATTCTTGGGTGGTTGGTTTGGCCCTTGTTCCTGTAACTCGAATCCTAGCCCGGTATATCCCATTTTAGTTTTACATCATTGTGAACCTTACACCTTTTTTACTCTCTGATCGAGGTTCTCGGCATTGAAAAATCTTTGTAAACAAAATCACAAGTGTATATGTTGACATTTAAGAGATACACAGTCAAGAAAATCAAGAGCAATGGTGATATATATGCGGATTAGGCACCAAAAAATAAACACTCAAAAAATGGCTACAATTTATGGAATGTGTTTAGTGATGGCATCAGATTCCTAATTGATGGAGAAAGGTCTGGTGGCAAGAAAAGCTGCTTCCAGGAGGTTGTCAAGGGTTTACGCTCGACGATTCCATTCTTGGGTGGTTGGTTTGGCCCTTGTTCCTGTAACTCTAATCCTAGCCGGTCTATCCCATTTTAGTTTTACACCATTGTGAGCCTTACGCCTTTTTTACTCTCTGATCGAGGTTCTCGGCATTGAAAAATATTCGTAAACTAAATCACACGTGTATATGTTGACATTTAAGAGATATATAGTAAAGAACATCAAGAGCAATGGTGATATATATGTGGATTAGACACCAAAAAATAAACACTCAAAAAATGGCTACAATTTAAGGAATGTGTTTAGTGACGGCATCAGATTCCTAATTGATGGAGAAAGGTCTGGTGGCAAGAAAAGCTGCTTCCAGGAAGTTGTCAAGTGTTTTCGCTCGACGATTCCATTGTTGGGTGGTTGGTTTGGCCCTTGTCGCTGTAACTCGAATCCTAGCCCGGTATATCATATTTTAGTTTTTCACCATTGTGAACCATACACTATTATTACTACCTGATCAAGGTTTTCGGCAATTAAAAATCTTCGTAAACTAAATCACACGTTTATATGTTGACATTTAAGAAATATACAGTCAAGAAAATCAAGAGCAATGGTGATATATATGCGGATTAGACACCAAAAAATAAACACTCAAAAAATGGCTACAATTTAAGGAATGTGTTTAGTGACTGCATCAGATTCCTAACTGATTGAGAAAGGTCTGGGGGCAAGAAAAGCTGCTTCCAGGAAGTTGTCAAGTGTTTTCGCTCGACGATTCCATTCTTGGGTGGTTGGTTTGGCCCTTGTCCCTGTAACTCGAATCCTACCCGGTATATCATATTTTAGTTTTACACCATTGTGAACCAAAATCCATTTTTACTATGTAACCGAGGTTCTCGGCATTGAAAACTCTTCGTAAACTAAATCACACGTGTTTATGTTGACATTTAAGAGATATACAGTCAAGAAAATCAAGAGCAATGGTGATATATATGCGGATTAGACACCAAAAAATTAACACTCTAAAAATAACTACAATTTAAGAAATGTGTTTAGTGACGGCATCAAATTCCTAATTGATGGAGAAAGGTCTGGTGGTAAGAAAAGCTGCTTCCAGGAGGTTGTCAAGTGTTTTCGCTCGACAATTCCATTCTTGGGTGGTTGGTTTGGCCCTTGTTCCTGTAACTCGAATCCTAGCCCAGTATATCACATTTTAGTTTTACACCATTGTGAACAATACGCCATTTTACTATCTGATCGAGGTTCTCGGTATTGAAAAATCTTCGTAAACTAAATCACACGTGTATATGTTGATATTTAAGAGATATACAACCAAGAAAATGAAGAGCAATGGTGATATATATGCGGATTAGACACCACAAAATAAACTCTAAAAAAATGGCTACAATTTAAGGAATATGTTTACTGACGGCATCAGATTCCTAATTGATGGAGAAAGGTCTGGTGGCAAGAAAAGCTGCTTCCAGGAGCTTGTCAAGTGTTTTCGCTCGACAATTCCATTCTAGGGTGGTTGGTTTGGCCCTTGTTCCTGTAACTCGAATCCTAGCCCGGTATATCCCATTTTAATTTTACATCGTTGTGAACCTTACACGTTTTTTACTCTCTGATCGAGTTTCTCGGCAATGAAAAATCTTCGTAAACTAAATCACACGTGTATATGTTGACATTTAAGAGCTACACAGTCAAGAAAATCAAGAGCAATGGTGATATATATGCGGATTAGGCACCAAAAAATAAACACTAAAAAAATGGCTACAATTTATGAAATGTGTTTAGTGATGGCATAAGATTCCTAATTGATGGAGAAAGGTCTGGTGGCAAGAAAAGCTGCTTCCAGGAGGTTGTCAAGTGTTTTGGCTCGACGATTCCATTCTTGGGTGGTTGGTTTGGCCCTTGTTCCTGTAACTCGAATCCAAGCCGGTATATCCCATTTTAGTTTTACACTATTGTGAGCCTTACGCCTTTTTTACTCTCTGATCGAGGTTCTCGGCATTGAAAAATCTTCGTAAACTAAATCACACGTGTATATGTTGACATTTAAGAGATATACAGTCAAGAACATCAAGAGCAATGGTGATATATATGCGGATTAGACACCAAAAAATAAACACTCAAAAAATGGCTACAATTTAAGAAATGTGTTTAGTGACGGCATCAGATTACTATTTGATGGAGAAAGGTCTGGTGGCTAGAAAAGCTGCTTCCAGGAAGTTGTCAAGTGTTTTCGCTCGACGATTCCATTATTGGGTGGTTGGTTTGGCCCTTATCCCTATAACTCGAATCCTAGCCCAGTATATCATATTTTAGTTTTTCACCATTGTGAACCATACGCCATTTTTACTATCTGATCGAGTTTCTCGGCATTGAAAAACCTTCGTAAACTAAATCACACGTGTATATGTTGACAATTAAGAGATACACAGTCAAGAAAATCAAGAGCAATGGTGATATATATGCGTATTAGGCACCAAAAAATAAACACTCAAAATATGGTTACAATTTATGGAATGTGTTTAGTGACGGCATCAGATTCCTAATTGATGGAGAAAGGTCTGGTGCCAAGAAAAGCTGCTTCCAGGAGGTTGTCAAGTGTTTTCGCTCGACAATTCCATTCTTGGGTGGTTGGTTTGGCCATTGTTCCTGTAACTCGAATCCTAGCCCGATATATCCCATTTTAGTTTTACATCATTGTCAACCTTACGCCCTTTTTACTCTCTGATCGAGGTTCTCGGCGTTGAAAAATCTTCATAAACTAAATCACACGTGTATATGTTGACATTTAAGAGATACACAGTCCAGAAAATCAAGAGCAATGGTGATATATATGCGGATTAGGCACCAAAAAATAAACACTCAAAAAATGGCTAAAATTTATGGAATGTGTTTAGTGATGGCATCAGATTCCTAATTGATGGAGAAAGGTCTGGTGGCAAGAAAAGCTGATTCCAGGAGGTTGTCAAGTGTTTACGCTCGACGATTCCATTCTTGGGTGGTTGGTTTGGCCCTTGTTCCTGTAACTCGAATCCTAGCCGGTATATCCCATTTTAGTTTTACACCATTGTGAGCCTTACGCCTTTTTTACTCTCTGATCGAGGTTCTCGGCATTGAAAAATCTTCGTAAACTAAATCACACGTGTATATGTTGACATTTAAGAGATATACAGTAAAGAATATCAAGAGCAATGGTGATATATATGTGAATTAGACACCAAAAAATAAACACTCAAAAAATGGCTACAATTTAAGGAATGTGTTTAGTGACGGCATCAGATTCCTAATTTATGGAGAAAGGTCTGGTGGCAAGAAAAGCTGCTTCCAGGAAGTTTTCAAGTGTTTTCGCTCGACGATTCCATTGTTGGGTGGTTGGTTTGGCCCGTGTCCCTGTAACTCGAATCCTAGCCCGGTATATCATATTTTAGTTTTTCACCATTGTGAACCATACGCCATTTTTACTATCTGATCGAGGTTCTCGGCATTGAAAAATCTTCGTAAACTAAATCACACGTTTATATGTTGACATTTAAGAAATATACAGTCAAGAAAATCAAGAGCAATGGTGATATATATGCGGATTAGACACCAAAAAATAAACACTCAAAAAATGGCAACAATTTAAGGAATGTGTTTAGTGACTGCATCAGATTCCTAATTGATTGAGAAAGGTCTGGGGGCAAAAAAAGCTGCTTCCAGGAAGTTGTCAAGTGTTTTCGCTCGACGATTCCATTCTTGGGTGGTTGGTTTGGCCATTGTCCCTGTAACTCGAATCCTAGCCCGGTATATCATATTTTAGTTTTACACCATTGTGAACCAAACGCCATATTTACTATCTGATCGAGGTTCTCGGCATTGAAAAATATTCGTAAACTAAATCACACGTGTATATGTTGACATTTAAGAGATATACAGTCAAGAAAATCAAGAGCAATGGTGATATATATGCGGATTAGACACCAAAAAATAAACACTCAAAAAATGGCTACAATTTAAGGAACGTGTTTAGTGATGGCATCAGATTCCTAATTGATGGAGGAAGGTCTGGTGGCAAGAAAAGCTGCTTCCAGGAGGTTGTCAAGTGTTTTCGCTCGACGATTCCATTCTCGGGTGGTTGGTTTGGCCATTGTTCATGTAAATCGAACCCTAGCCCGGTATATCCCATTTTAGTTTTACACCATTGTGAGCCTTACGCCTTTTTTACTCTCTGGTTGAGATTCTCGGCATTGAAAAATCTTCGTAAACTAAATCACACGTGTATATGTTGACATTTAAGAGATATACAGTCAAGAAAGTCAAGAGCAATGGTGATATATATGCGGATTAGACACCAAAAAATTAACACTCAAAAAATAACTACAATTTAAGAAATGTGTTTAGTGACGGCATCAAATTCCTAATTGATGGAGAAAGGTCTGGTGGCAAGAAAAGCTGCTTCCAGGAGGTTGTCAAGTGTTTTCGCTCGACAATTCCATTCTTGGGTGGTTGGTTTGGCCCTTATTCATGTAACTCGAATTCTAGCCCAGTATATCACATTTTAGTTTTACACCATTGTGAACAATACGCCATTTTTACTATCTGATCGAGGTTCTCGGCATTGAAAAATCTTCGTAAACTAAATCACACGTGTATATGTTGACATTTAAGAGATACACAGTCAAGAAAATCAAGAGCAATGGTGATATATATGCGTATTAGGCACCAAAAAATAAACACTCAAAAAATGATTACAATTTATGGAATGTGTTTAGTGACGGCATCAGATTCCTAATTGATGGAGAAAGGTCTGGTGCCAAGAAAAGCTGCTTCCAGGAGGTTGTCAAGTGTTTTCGCTCGACAATTCCATTCTTGGGTGGTTGGTTTGGCCCTTGTTCCTGTAACTCGAATCCAAGCCGGTATATCCGATTTTAGTTTTACACCATTGTGAGCCTTACGCCTTTTTTACTCTCTGATCGAGGTTCTCGGCATTGAAAAATCTTCGTAAACTAAATCACACGTGTATATGTTGACATTTAAGAGATATACAGTCAAGAACATCAAGAGCAATGGTGATATATATGCGGATTAGACACCAAAAAATAAACACTCAAAAAATGGCTACAATTTAAGGAATGTGTTTAGTGACGGCATCAGATTCCTAATTGATGGAGAAAGGTCTGGTGGCAAGAAAAGCTGCTTCCAGGAGGTTGTCAAGTGTTTACGCTCGACGATTCCATTCTTGGGTGGTTGGTTTGGCCCTTGTTCCTGTAACTCGAATCCTAGCCGGTATATCCCATTTTAGTTTTACACCATTGTGAGCCTTTCGCCTTTTTACTATCTGATCGAGGTTCTCGTCATTGAAAAATCTTCGTAAACTAAGTCACACGTGTATATGTTGACATTTAAGAGATATACAATCAAGAAAATCAAGAGCAATGGTGATATATATGCGGATTAGACACCACAAAATAAACACTCAAAACATGGCTACAATTTAAGGAATGTGTTTAGTGACGATAACAGATTCCTAATTGATGGAGAAAGGTCTGGTGGCAAGAAAAGCTGCTTGCAGGAGGTTGTCAAGTGTTTTCGCTCGATGATTCCATTCTTGAGTGGTTGGTTTGGCCCTTGTTCCTGTAACTCGAATCCTAGCCCGGTATATCCCATTTTAGTTTTAGACCATTGTGAGCCTTACGACTTTTTTACTCTCTGATCGAGGTTCTCGGCATTGAAAAATCTTCGTAAACTAAATCACACGTGTATATGTTGACATTTAAGAGATATACAGTCAAGAAAATCAAGAGCAATGGTGATATATATGCGGATTAAACACCAAAAAATAAACACTCAAAAAACGGCTACAATTTAAGGAATGCGTTTAGTGACGGCATCAAATTCCTAATTGATGGAGAAAGGTCTGTTGGCAAGAAAAGCTGCTTCCAGGAGGTTGTCAAGTGTTTTCACTCAACGATTCCATTCTTGGGTGGTTGGTTTGGCCCTTGTTCCTGTAACTCGAATCCTAGCTCGGTATATCCTATTTTAGTTTTACACCATTGTGAGCCTTAAACCTTTTTTACTTTCTGATCGAGTTTCTCGGCATTGAAAAATCTTCGTAAGCTAAATCACACGTGTATATGTTGACAATTAAAAGATATACAGTCAAGAAAATCAAGAGCAATGGTGATATATATACGGATTAGACACCAAAAAATAAACACTCAAAAAATGGCTACAATATAAGGAATGTGTTTAGTGATGGCATCAGATTCCTAATTGTTGGAGAAAGGTCTGGTGGTAAGAAAAGCTGCTTCCAGGAGGTTGTTAAGGGTTCTCGCTCGACGATTCCATTCTTGGGTGGTTGGTTTGGCCCTTGTTCCTGTTACTCGAATCCTAGCCCGGTATATCCCATTTTAGTTTTACACCATTGTGAGCCATACGCCTTTTTTACTCTATGATCGAGGTTCCCGGCATTGAAAAATCTTCGTAAACTAAATCACACGTGTATATGTTGACATTTAAGAGATATACAGTTAAGAAAATCAAGAGCAAGGGTGATATATATGCGGATTAGACACCAAAAAATAAACACTCAAAAAATGGCTACAATTTAAGGAATGTGTTTAGTGACGGCATCAGATTCCTAATTGATGGAGAAAGGTCTGGTGGCAAGAAAAGCTGCTTACAGGAGGTTGTCAAGTGTTTTCGCTCGACGATTCCATTCTTGGGTGCTTGGTTTTGCCCTTGTTCCTGTAACTCGAATCCTAGCCCGGTATATACCATTTTAGTTTTACATCATTGTGAGCCTTAAACCTTTTTTACTCTCTGGTCGAGGTTCTCGACATTGAAAAATCTTCGTAAACTAAATCACACGTGTATATGTTGACATTTAAGAGATATACAGTCAAGAAAATCAAGA
Organism: Helianthus tuberosus; assembly: GCA_030545235.1. Lineage (NCBI taxonomy): Eukaryota > Viridiplantae > Streptophyta > Magnoliopsida > Asterales > Asteraceae > Helianthus > Helianthus tuberosus. The sequence continues at coordinate 2,791,816 of CM060376.1, read as the reverse complement.
GCAATGGTGATATATATACGGATTAGACACTAAAAAATAAATACTAAAAAAATGGCTACAATTTAAGGAATGTGTTTAGTGACGGGATCAGATCCCTAATTGATGGAGAATGGTCTGGTGGCAAGAAAAGCTGCTTCCAGGAGGTTATCAAGTGTTTTCGCACGACGATTCCATTCTTGGGTGGTTGGTTTGGCCCTTGTTCTTGTTACTCGAATCCTAGCCCGGTAAATCCCATTTTAGTTTTACACCATTGGGAGCCTTACGCCTTCTTTACTCTCTGATCGAGGTTCTCGGCATTGAAAAATCTTCGTAAACTAAATCACACATGTATATGTTGACATTTAAGAGATATACAGTCAAGAAAATCAAGGGCAATGGTGATATATATGAGGATTAGACAGCTAAAAATAAACACTCAAAAATTGCTACAATTTAAGGAATGTGTTTAGTGACGACACCAGATTCCTAATTGATGGAGAAAGGTCTAGTGGCAAGAAACGCTGCTTCCAGGAGGTTGACAAGTGTTTTCGCTCGACGATTCCATTCTTAAGTGGTTGGTTTGGCCCTTGTTCCGGTAACTAGAATCTTAGCTCGGTATTTCCCGTTTTAGTTTTACACCATTGTGAACCTTACGCCTTTTTTACTCTCTGATCGAGATTTTCGGCATTGAAAAATTTTCGTAAACTAAATCACACGTGTATATGTTGACATTTAAGAGATATACAGTCAAGAAAATCAAGAGCAATGGTGATATATATGCGGACCAGACACCAAAATATAAACATTTAAAAAATGGCTACTATATAAGGAATGTGTTTAGTGACGGCATCGGATTCCTAATTGATGGAGAAATATCTGGTGGCAAGAAAAGCTGCTTCCAGGAGGTTGTCCGTGTTTTCCCTCGACAATTCCATTCTTGGGTGGTTGGTTTGGCCCTTGTTCCTATAACTCAAATCCTAGCCCGGTATATCCCATTTTAGTTTTACACCATTGTGAACCTTACGCCCTTTTTACTCTCTGATCGAGATTCTCGGCATTGAAAAATCTTCGTAAACTAAATCACACGTGTATATGTTGACATTTAAGAGATATATAGTAAAGAACATCAAGAGCAATGGTGATATATATGTGGATTAGACACCAAAAAATAAACACTCAAAAAATGGCTACAATTTAAGGAATGTGTTTAGTGACGGCATCAGATTCCTAATTGATGGAGAAAGGTCTGGTGGCAAGAAAAGCTGCTTCCAGGAAGTTGTCAAGTGTTTTCGCTCGACGATTCCATTGTTGGGTGGTTGGTTTGGCCCTTGTCGCTGTAACTCGAATCCTAGCCCGGTATATCATATTTTAGTTTTTCACCATTGTGAACCATACACTATTATTACTACCTGATCGAGGTTTTCGGCAATTAAAAATCTTCGTAAACTAAATCACACGTTTATATGTTGACATTTAAGAAATATACAGTCAAGAAAATCAAGAGCAATGGTGATATATATGCGGATTAGACACCAAAAAATAAACACTCAAAAAATGGCTACAATTTAAGGAATGTGTTTAGTGACTGCATCAGATTCCTAACTGATTGAGAAAGGTCTGGGGGCAAGAAAAGCTGCTTCCAGGAAGTTGTCAAGTGTTTTCGCTCAACGATTCCATTCTTGGGTGGTTGGTTTGGCCCTTGTCCCTGTAACTCGAATCCTAGCCCGGTATATCATATTTTAGTTTTACACCATTGTGAACCAAAATCCATTTTTACTATGTAACCGAGGTTCTCGGCATTGAAAAATCTTCGTAAACTAAATCACACGTGTTTATGTTGACATTTAAGAGATATACAGTCAAGAAAATCAAGTGCATTGGTGATATATATGCGGATTAGACACCAAAAAATTAACACTCTAAAAATAACTACAATTTAAGAAATGTGTTTAGTGACGGCATCAAATTCCTAATTGATGGAGAAAGGTCTGGTGGTAAGAAAAGCTGCTTCCAGGAGGTTGTCAAGTGTTTTCGCTCGACAATTCCATTCTTGGGTGGTTGGTTTGGCCCTTGTTCCTGTAACTCGAATCCTAGCCCAGTATATCACATTTTAGTTTTACACCATTGTGAACAATACGCCATTTTACTATCTGATCGAGGTTCTCGGTATTGAAAAATCTTCGTAAACTAAATCACACGTGTATATGTTGATATTTAAGAGATATACAACCAAGAAAATGAAGAGCAATGGTGATATATATGCGGATTAGACACCACAAAATAAACTCTAAAAAAATGGCTACAATTTAAGGAATATGTTTACTGACGGCATCAGATTCCTAATTGATGGAGAAAGGTCTGGTGGCAAGAAAAGCTGCTTCCAGGAGCTTGTCAAGTGTTTTCGCTCGACAATTCCATTCTAGGGTGGTTGGTTTGGCCCTTGTTCCTGTAACTCGAATCCTAGCCCGGTATATCCCATTTTAATTTTACATCGTTGTGAACCTTACACGTTTTTTACTCTCTGATCGAGTTTCTCGGCAATGGAAAATCTTCGTAAACTAAATCACACGTGTATATGTTGACATTTAAGAGCTACACAGTCAAGAAAATCAAGAGCAATGGTGATATATATGCGGATTAGGCACCAAAAAATAAACACTCAAAAAATGGCTACAATTTATGAAATGTGTTTAGTGATGGCATAAGATTCCTAATTGATGGAGAAAGGTCTGGTGGCAAGAAAAGCTGCTTCCAGGAGGTTGTCAAGTGTTTTGGCTCGACGATTCCATTCTTGGGTGGTTGGTTTGGCCCTTGTTCCTGTAACTCGAATCCAAGCCGGTATATCCCATTTTAGTTTTACACTATTGTGAGCCTTACGCCTTTTTTACTCTCTGATCGAGGTTCTCGGCATTGAAAAAGCTTCGTAAACTAAATCACACGTGTATATGTTGACATTTAAGAGATATACAGTCAAGAACATCAAGAGCAATGGTGATATATATGCGGATTAGACACCAAAAAATAAACACTCAAAAAATGGCTACAATTTAAGGAATGTGTTTAGTGACGGCATCAGATTACTAATTGATGGAGAAAGGTCTGGTGGCTAGAAAAGCTGCTTCCAGGTAGTTGTCAAGTGTTTTCGCTCGACGATTCCATTGTTGGGTGGTTGGTTTGGCCCTTGTCCCTATAACTCGAATCCTAGCCTAGTATATCATATTTTAGTTTTTCACCATTGTGAACCATACGCCATTTTTACTATCTGATCGAGTTTCTCGGCATTGAAAAACCTTCGTAAACTAAATCACACGTGTATATGTTGACAATTAAGAGATACACAGTCAAGAAAATCAAGAGCAATGGTGATATATATGCGTATTAGGCACCGAAAAATAAACACTCAAAAAATGGTTACAATTTATGGAATGTGTTTAGTGACGGCATCAGATTCCTAATTGATGGAGAAAGGTCTGGTGCCAAGAAAAGCTGCTTCCAGGAGGTTGTCAAGTGTTTTCGCTCGACAATTCCATTCTTGGGTGGTTGGTTTGGCCATTGTTCCTGTAACTCGAATCCTAGCCCGGTATATCCCATTTTAGTTTTACATCATTGTGAACCTTACGCCCTTTTTACTCTCTGATCGAGGTTCTCGGCATTGAAAAATCTTCATAAACTAAATCACACGTGTATATGTTGACATTTAAGAGATACACAGTCCAGAAAATCAAGAGCAATGGTGATATATATGCGGATTAGGCACCAAAAAATAAACACTCAAAAAATGGTTAAAATTTATGGAATGTGTTTAGTGATGGCATCAGATTCCTAATTGATGGAGAAAGGTCTGGTGGCAAGAAAAGCTGATTCCAGGAGGTTGTCAAGTGTTTACGCTCGACAATTCCATTCTTGGGTGGTTGGTTTGGCCCTTGTTCCTGTAACTCGAATCCTAGCCGGTATATCCCATTTTAGTTTTACACCATTGTGAGCCTTACGCCTTTTTTACTCTCTGATCGAGGTTCTCGGCATTGAAAAATCTTCGTAAACTAAATCACACGTGTATATGTTGACATTTAAGAGATATACAGCACAGAACATCAAGAGCAATGGTGATATATATGTGAATAAGACACCAAAAAATAAACACTCAAAAAATGGCTACAATTTAAGGAATGTGTTTAGTGACGGCATCAGATTCCTAATTTATGGAGAAAGGTCTGGTGGCAAGAAAAGCTGCTTCCAGGAAGTTTTCAAGTGTTTTCGCTCGACGATTCCATTGTTGGGTGGTTGGTTTGGCCCTTGTCCCTGTAACTCGAATCCTAGCCCGGTATATCATATTTTAGTATTTCACCATTGTGAACCATACGCCATTTTTACTATCTGATCGAGGTTCTCGGCATTGAAAAATCTTCGTAAACTAAATCACACGTTTATATGTTGACATTTAAGAAATATACAGTCAAGAAAATCAAGAGCAATGGTGATATATATGCGGATTAGACACCAAAAAATAAACACTCAAAAAATGGCAACAATTTAAGGAATGTGTTTAGTGACTGCATCAGATTCCTAATTGATTGAGAAAGGTCTGGGGGCAAAAAAAGCTGCTTCCAGGAAGTTGTCAAGTGTTTTCGCTCGACGATTCCATTCTTGGGTGGTTGGTTTGGCCATTGTCCCTGTAACTCGAATCCTAGCCCGGTATATCATATTTTAGTTTTACACCATTGTGAACCAAACGCCATTTTTACTATCTGATCGAGGTTCTCGGCATTGAAAAATATTCGTAAACTAAATCACACGTGTATATGTTGACATTTAAGAGATATACAGTCAAGAAAATCAAGAGCAATGGTGATATATATGCGGATTAGACACCAAAAAATAAACACTCAAAAAATGGCTACAATTTAAGGAACGTGTTTAGTGATGGCATCAGATTCCTAATTGATGGAGGAAGGTCTGGTGGCAAGAAAAGCTGCTTCCAGGAGGTTGTCAAGTGTTTTCGCTCGACGATTCCATTCTCGGGTGGTTGGTTTGGCCATTGTTCATGTAAATCGAACCCTAGCCCGGTATATCCCATTTTAGTTTTACACCATTGTGAGCCTTACGCCTTTTTTACTCTCTGGTTGAGATTCTCGGCATTGAAAAATCTTCGTAAACTAAATCACACGTGTATATGTTGACATTTAAGAGATATACAGTCAAGAAAGTCAAGAGCAATGGTGATATATATGCGGATTAGACACCAAAAAATTAACACTCAAAAAATAACTACAATTTAAGAAATGTGTTTAGTGACGGCATCAAATTCCTAATTGATGGAGAAAGGTCTGGTGGCAAGAAAAGCTGCTTCCAGGAGGTTGTCAAGTGTTTTCGCTCGACAATTCCATTCTTGGGTGGTTGGTTTGGCCCTTATTCATGTAACTCGAATTCTAGCCCAGTATATCACATTTTAGTTTTACACCATTGTGAACAATACGCCATTTTTACTATCTGATCGAGGTTCTCGGCATTGAAAAATCTTCGTAAACTAAATCACACGTGTATATGTTGACATTTAAGAGATACACAGTCAAGAAAATCAAGAGCAATGGTGATATATATGCGTATTAGGCACCAAAAAATAAACACTCAAAAAATGGTTACAATTTATGGAATGTGTTTAGTGACGGCATCAGATTCCTAATTGATGGAGAAAGGTCTGGTGCCAAGAAAAGCTGCTTCCAGGAGGTTGTCAAGTGTTTTCGCTCGACAATTCCATTCTTGGGTGGTTGGTTTGGCCCTTGTTCCTGTAACTCGAATCCAAGCCGGTATATCCGATTTTAGTTTTACACCATTGTGAGCCTTACGCCTTTTTTACTCTCTGATCGAGGTTCTCGGCATTGAAAAATCTTCGTAAACTAAATCACACGTGTATATGTTGACATTTAAGAGATATACAGTCAAGAACATCAAGAGCAATGGTGATATATATGCGGATTAGACACCAAAAAATAAACACTCAAAAAATGGCTACAATTTAAGGAATGTGTTTAGTGACGGCATCAGATTCCTAATTGATGGAGAAAGGTCTGGTGGCAAGAAAAGCTGCTTCCAGGAGGTTGTCAAGTGTTTACGCTCGACGATTCCATTCTTGGGTGGTTGGTTTGGCCCTTGTTCCTGTAACTCGAATCCTAGCCGGTATATCCCATTTTAGTTTTACACCATTGTGAGCCTTTCACCTTTTTACTATCTGATCGAGGTTCTCGTCATTGAAAAATCTTCGTAAACTAAGTCACACGTGTATATGTTGACATTTAAGAGATATACAATCAAGAAAATCAAGAGCAATGGTGATATATATGCGGATTAGACACCACAAAATAAACACTCAAAACATGGCTACAATTTAAGGAATGTGTTTAGTGACGATAACAGATTCCTAATTGATGGAGAAAGGTCTGGTGGCAAGAAAAGCTGCTTGCAGGAGGTTGTCAAGTGTTTTCGCTCGATGATTCCATTCTTGAGTGGTTGGTTTGGCCCTTGTTCCTGTAACTCGAATCCTAGCCCGGTATATCCCATTTTAGTTTTAGACCATTGTGAGCCTTACGACTTTTTTACTCTCTGATCGAGGTTCTCGGCATTGAAAAATCTTCGTAAACTAAATCACACGTGTATATGTTGACATTTAAGAGATATACAGTCAAGAAAATCAAGAGCAATGGTGATATATATGCGGATTAAACACCAAAAAATAAACACTCAAAAAATGGCTACAATTTAAGGAATGCGTTTAGTGACGGCATCAAATTCCTAATTGATGGAGAAAGGTCTGTTGGCAAGAAAAGCTGCTTCCAGGAGGTTGTCAAGTGTTTTCACTCAATGATTCCATTCTTGGGTGGTTGGTTTGGCCCTTGTTCCTGTAACTCGAATCCTAGCTCGGTATATCCTATTTTAGTTTTACACCATTGTGAGCCTTAAACCTTTTTTACTCTCTGATCGAGTTTCTCGGCATTGAAAAATTTTCGTAAGCTAAATCACACGTGTATATGTTGACAATTAAAAGATATACAGTCAAGAAAATCAAGAGCAATGGTGATATATATACGGATTAGACACCAAAAAATAAACACTCAAAAAATGGCTACAATATAAGGAATGTGTTTAGTGATGGCATCAGATTCCTAATTGTTGGAGAAAGGTCTGGTGGTAAGAAAAGCTGCTTCCAGGAGGTTGTTAAGGGTTCTCGCTCGACGATTCCATTCTTGGGTGGTTGGTTTGGCCCTTGTTCCTGTTACTCGAATCCTAGCCCGGTATATCCCATTTTAGTTTTACACCATTGTGAGCCATACGCCTTTTTTACTCTATGATCGAGGTTCCCGGCATTGAAAAATCTTCGTAAACTAAATCACACGTGTATATGTTGACATTTAAGAGATATACAGTTAAGAAAATCAAGAGCAAGGGTGATATATATGCGGATTAGACACCAAAAAATAAACACTCAAAAAATGGCTACAATTTAAGGAATGTGTTTAGTGACGGCATCAGATTCCTAATTGATGGAGAAAGGTCTTGTGGCAAGAAAAGCTGCTTACAGGAGGTTGTCAAGTGTTTTCGCTCGACGATTCCATTCTTGGGTGCTTGGTTTTGCCCTTGTTCCTGTAACTCGAATCCTAGCCCGGTATATACCATTTTAGTTTTACATCATTGTGAGCCTTAAACCTTTTTTACTCTCTGGTCGAGGTTCTCGGCATTGAAAAATCTTCGTAAACTAAATCACACGTGTATATGTTGACATTTAAGAGATATACAGTCAAGAAAATCAAGAGCAATGGTGATATATATACGGATTAGACACTAAAAAATAAATACTAAAAAAATGGCTACAATTTAAGGAATGTGTTTAGTGACGGGATCAGATCCCTAATTGATGGAGAATGGTCTGGTGGCAAGAAAAGCTGCTTCCAGGAGGTTATCAAGTGTTCTCCTAGACGATTCCATTCTTGGGTGGTTGGTTTGGCCCTTGTTCTTGTTACTCGAATCCTAGCCCGGTAAATCCCATTTTAGTTTTACACCATTGGGAGCCTTACGCCTTCTTTACTCTCTGATCGAGGTTCTCGGCATTGAAAAATCTTCGTAAACTAAATCACACATGTATATGTTGACATTTAAGAGATATACAGTCAAGAAAATCAAGAGCAATGGTGATATATATGAGGATTAGACAGCTAAAAATAAACACTCAAAAATTGCTACAATTTAAGGAATGTGTTTAGTGACGACACCAGATTCCTAATTGATGGAGAAAGGTCTAGTGGCAAGAAAAGCTGCTTCCAGGAGGTTGACAAGTGTTTTCGCTCGACGATTCCATTCTTAAGTGGTTGGTTTGGCCCTTGTTCCTGTAACTAGAATCTTAGCTCGGTATTTCCCGTTTTAGTTTTACACCATTGTGAACCTTACGCCTTTTTTACTCTCTGATCGAGATTTTCGGCATTGAAAAATTTTCGTAAACTAAATCACACGTGTATATGTTGACATTTAAGAGATATACAGTCAAGAAAATCAAGAGCAATGGTGATATATATGCGGACCGGACACCAAAATATAAACATTTAAAAAATGGCTACTATATAAGGAATGTGTTTAGTGACGGCATCGGATTCCTAATTGATGGAGAAATATCTGGTGGCAAGAAAAGCTGCTTCCAGGAGGTTGTCCGTGTTTTCCCTCGACAATTCCATTCTTGGGTGGTTGGTTTGGCCCTTGTTCCTATAACTCAAATCCTAGCCCGGTATAACCCATTTTAGTTTTACACCATTGTGAACCTTACGCCCTTTTTACTCTCTGATCGAGATTCTCGGCATTGAAAAATCTTCGTAAAATAAATCACACGTGTATATGTTGACATTTAAGAGATATACACTCAAGAAAATCAAGAGCATTGTTGATATATATGCGGATTAGACACCAAAAATAAACACTCAAAAAATGGCTACAATTTAAGGAATGTGTTTAGTGACGGCATCAGATTCCTAATTGATGGAGAAAGGTCAGGTGGCAAGAAAAGCTGCTTCCAGGAGGTTGTCAAGTGTTTTCGTACGACGATTCCATTCTTGGGTGGTTGGTTTGGCCCTTGTTCCTGTAACTCGAATCCTACCCCGGTATATCCCATTTTTGTTTTACACCATTGTGAACCTTACGCCTGTTTTTACTCTCTGATCGAGGTTCTCGGCATTGAAAAATCTTCGTAAACTAAATCACACGTGTATATGTTGACATTTAAGAGATATACAGTTAAGAAAATCAAGAGCAATGGTGATATACATGCGGATTAGACACCAAAAAATAAACACTCAAAAAATGGCTACAATTTAAGGAATGTGTTAGTGACGGCATCAGATTCCTAATTGATGGAGAAAGGTCTGATGGCAAGAAAAGCTGCTTCCAGGAGTTGTCAAGTATTTTCGCTCGATGATTCCATTCTTGGGTGGTTGGTTTGGCCCTTGTTCCTGTAACGCGAATCCTAGCCAGGTATATCCCATTTTAGTTTTAAACTATTGTGAACCTTACGCCTTTTTTTACTCTCTGATCGAGGTTCTCGGCATTGAAAAATCTTCGTAAAATAAATCACACGTGTATATGTTGACATTTAAGAAATATACACTCAAGAAAATCAAGAGCATTGGTGATATATATGCGGATTAGACGCCAAAAAATAAACACTCAAAAAATGGCTACAATTTAAGGAATGTGTTTAGTGACGGCATCAGATTCCTAATTGATGGAGAAAGGTCAGGTGGCAAGAAAAGCTGCTTCCAGGATTTTGTCAAGTGTTTTCGCACGACGATTCCATTCTTGGGTGGTTGGTTTGGCCCTTGTTCCTGTAACTCGAATCCTAGCCCAATATATCCCATTTTAGTTTTACACCATTGTGAACCTTACGCCTTTTTTTACTCTTTGATCGAGGTTCTCGGCATTGAAAAATCTTCGTAAACTAAATCACACGTGTATATGTTGACATTTAAGAGATATACAGTCAAGAAAATCAAGAGCAATGGTGATATACATGCGGATTAGACACCAAAAAATAAACACTCAAAAAATGGCTACGAGTTAAGGAATGTGTTAGTGACGGCTTCAGATTCCTAATTGATGGAGAAAGGTCTGATGGCAAGAAAAGCTGCTTCCAGGAGGTTGTCAAGTGTTTTCGCTCGATGATTCCATTCTTGGGTGGTTGGTTTGGCCCTTGTTCCTGTAACTCGAATCCTAGCCCGGTATATCCCATTTTTGTTTTACACCATTGTGAACCTTACGCCTGTTTTTACTCTCTGATCGAGGTTCTCGGCATTGAAAAATCTTCGTAAACTAAATCACACGTGTATATGTTGACATTTAAGAGATATACAATCAAGAAAATCAAGAGCATTGTTGATATATATGCGGATTAGACACCAAAAATAAACACTCAAAAAATGGCTACAATTTAAGGAATGTGTTTAGTGACGGCATCAGATTCCTAATTGATGGAGAAAGGTCAGGTGGCAAGAAAAGCTGCTTCCAGGAGGTTGTCAAGTGTTTTCGCACGACGATTCCATTCTTGGGTGGTTGGTTTGGCCCTTGTTCCTGTAACTCGAATCCTAGCCCGATATATCCCATTTTTGTTTTACACCATTGTGAACCTTACGCCTGTTTTTACTCTCTGATCGAGGTTCTCGGCATTGAAAAGTCTTCGTAAACTAAATCACACGTGCATATGTTGACATTTAAGAGATATACAGTTAAGAAAATCAAGAGCAATGGTGATATACATGCGGATTAGACACCAAAAAATAAACACTCAAAAAATGGCTACAATTTAAGGAATGTGTTAGTGACGGCATCAGATTCCTAATTGATGGAGAAAGGTCTGATGTCAAGAAAAGCTGCTTCCAGGAGTTGTCAAGTATTTTCGCTCGACGATTCCATTCTTGGGTGGTTGGTTTGGCCCTTGTTCCTGTAACTCGAATCCTAGCCAAGTATATCCCATTTTAGTTTTAAACCATTGTGAACCTTACGCCTTTTTTTACTCTCTGATCGAGGTTCTCGGCATTGAAAAATCTTCGTAAAATAAATCACACGTGTATATGTTGACATTTAAGAAATATACACTCAAGAAAATCAAGAGCATTGGTGATATATATGCGGATTAGACGCCAAAAAATAAACACTCAAAAAATGGCTACAATTTAAGGAATGTGCTTAGTGACGGCATCAGATTCCTAATTGATGGAGAAAGGTCAGGTGGCAAGAAAAGCTGCTTCCAGGAGTTTGTCAAGTGTTTTCGCACTACGATTCCATTCTTGGGTGGTTGGTTTGGCCCTTGTTCCTGTAACTCGAATCCTAGCCCGGTATATCCCATTTTAGTTTTACACCATTATGAACCTTACGCCTTTTTTTACTCTCTGATCGAGGTTCACGGCATTGAAAAGTCTTCGTAAACTAAATCACACGTGTATATGTTGACATTTAAGAGATATACAGTCAAGAAAATCAAGAGCAATGGTGATATACATGCGGATTAGACACCAAAAAATAAACACTCAAAAAATGGCTACAATTTAAGGAATGTGTTAGTGACGGCTTCAGATTCCTAATTGATGGAGAAAGGTCTGATGGCAAGAAAAGCTGCTTCCAGGAGGTTGTCAAGTGTTTTCGCTCGATGATTCCATTCTTGGGTGGTTGGTTTGGCCCTTGTTCCTGTAACTCGAATCCTAGCCCGGTATATCCCATTTTAGTTTTACACCATTGTGAACCTTACGCCTTTTTTTACTCTCTGATCGAGGTTCTTGGCATTGAAAAATCTTTGTAAAATAAATCACACGTGTATATGTTGACATTTAAGAAATATACACTCAAGAAAATCAAGAGCATTGGTGATATATATGCGGATTAGACACCAAAAAATAAACACTCAAAAAATGGCTACAATTTAAGGAATGTGTTTAGTGACGGCATCAGATTCCTAAGTGATGGAGAAAGGTCGGGTGGCAAGAAAAACTGCTTCCAGGTGGTTGTCAAGTGTTTTCGCTCGACGATTCCATTCTTGGGTGGTTGGTTTGGCCCTTGTTCCTGTAACTCGAATCCTAGCCCGGTATATCCCATTTTAGTTTTACACCATTGTGAACCTTTCGCATTTTTTACTCTCTGATCGAGGTTCTCGACATTGAAAAATCTTCGTAAACTAAATCACACGTGTATATGTTTACATTTAAGAGATATACAGTCAAGAAAATCAAGAGCAATGGTGATATATATACGAATTAGACACCAAAAAATAAAAACTCAAAAAATGGCTACAATTTAAGGAATGTGTTAGTGACGTCATCAGATTTCTAATTGATGGAGAATGGTCGGTTGGCAAGAAAAGCTGCTTCCAGGAGGTTGTCAAGTGTTTTCGCTCAACGATTCCATTCTTGGGTGGTTGGTTTGGCACTTGTTCCTGTAACTCGAATCCTAGCCCGTTATATCACATTTTAGTTTTATACCATTGTGAACCTTACGCCTTTTTTACTCTCAGATCGAGGTTCTTGGCATTGAAAAATCTTTCTAAACTAAATCACATGTATATATGTTGACATTTAAGAGATATACAGTCAAGAAAATCAAGAGCAATGGTGATATATATATGCGGATTAGTCACCAAAAAATAAACATTAAAAAAATGCTACAATTTAAGGAATGTGTTTAGTGACGGCATTAGATTCCTATATGATGGAGAAAGGTCTGGTGGCAAGAAAAACTTCTTCCAGAAGGTTGTGAAGTATTTTCGCTCGACGATTCCATTCTTGGGTGGTTTGTCTGGCCTTTGTCCCTGTAACTCGAATCATAGCCCGGTATATCCCATTTTAGTTTACACCATTGTGAACCTTATGCCTTTTTTACTCTCGGATCGAGGTTCTCGGCATTGAAAAATCTTCATAAACTAAATCACACGTGTATATGTTGACATTTAAGAGATATATAGTCAAGACAATCAAGAGCAATGGTGATATATATGCGGATTAGACACCTAAAAATAAACACTCAAAAATGCCTACAATTTAAGGAATGTGTTTAGTGACGGCATCAGATTCCTAATTGATGGAGAAAGGCCTGGTGGCAAGAAAAGCTGCTTCCAGGAGGTTGTCAAGTGTTTTCGCTCGACGATTCCATTCTTGGGTGGTTGGTTTGGCCCTTGTTCCTGTAACTCAAATCCTAGCCCAGTATATCCCATTTTAGTTTTACACCATTGTGAACCTTACGCCTTTTTTTACTCTCTGATCGAGGTTCTCGGCATTGAAAAATCTTCGTAAAATAAATCACACGTGTATATGTTGACATTTAAGAAATATACACTCAAGAAAATCAAGAGCATTGGTGATATATATGCGGATTAGACGCCAAAAAATAAACACTCAAAAAATGGCTACAATTTAAGGAATGTGTTTAGTGATGGCATCAGATTCCTAATTGATGGAGAAAGGTCAGGTGGCAAGAAAAGCTGCTTCCAGGATTTTGTCAAGTGTTTTCGCACGACGATTCCATTCTTGGGTGGTTGGTTTGGCCCTTGTTCCTGTAACTCGAATCCTAGCCCGATATATCCCATTTTAGTTTTACACCATTGTGAACCTTACGCCTTTTTTTACTCTCTGATCGAGGTTCTCGACATTGAAAAATCTTCGTAAACTAAATCACACGTGTATATGTTGACATTTAAGAGATATACAGTCAAGAAAATCAAGAGCAATGGTGATATACATGCGGATTAGACACCAAAAAATAAACACTCAAAAAATGGCTACGAGTTAAGGAATGTGTTAGTGACGGCTTCAGATTCCTAATTGATGGAGAAAGGTCTGATGGCAAGAAAAGCTGCTTCCAGGAGGTTGTCAAGTGTTTTCGCTCGATGATTCCATTCTTGGGTGGTTGGTTTGGCCCTTGTTCCTGTAACTCGAATCCTAGCCCGGTATATCCCATTTTTGTTTTACACCATTGTGAACCTTACGCCTGTTTTTACTCTCTGATCGAGGTTCTCGGCATTGAAAAATCTTCGTAAACAAAATCACACGTGTATATGTTGACATTTAAGAGATATACACTCAAGAAAATCAAGAGCATTGTTGATATATATGCGGATTAGACACCAAAAATAAACACTCAAAAAATGGCTACAATTTAAGGAATGTGTTTAGTGACGGCATCAGATTCCTAATTGATGGAGAAAGGTCAGGTGGCAAGAAAAGCTGCTTCCAGGAGGTTGTCAAGTGTTTTCGCACGACGATTCCATTCTTGGGTGGTTGGTTTGGCCCTTGTTCCTGTAACTCGAATCCTAGCCCGATATATCCCATTTTTGTTTTACACCATTGTGAACCTTACGCCTGTTTTTACTCTCTGATCGAGGTTCTCGGCATTGAAAAGTCTTCGTAAACTAAATCACACGTGTATATGTTGACATTTAAGAGATATACAGTTAAGAAAATCAAGAGCAATGGTGATATACATGCGGATTAGACACCAAAAAATAAACAGTCAAAAAATGGCTACAATTTAAGGAATGTGTTAGTGACGGCATCAGATTCCTAATTGATGGAGAAAGGTCTGATGGCAAGAAAAGCTGCTTCCAGGAGTTGTCAAGTATTTTCGCTCGACGATTCCATTCTTGGGTGGTTGGTTTGGCCCTTGTTCCTGTAACTCGAATCCTAGCCAAGTATATCCCATTTTAGTTTTAAACCATTGTGAACCTTACGCCTTTTTTTACTCTCTGATCGAGGTTCTCGGCATTGAAAAATCTTCGTAAAATAAATCACACGTGTATATGTTGACATTTAAGAAATATACACTCAAGAAAATCAAGAGCATTGGTGATATATATGCGGATTAGACGCCAAAAAATAAACACTCAAAAAATGGCTACAATTTAAGGAATGTGCTTAGTGACGGCATCAGATTCCTAATTGATAGAGAAAGGTCAGGTGGCAAGAAAAGCTGCTTCCAGGAGTTTGTCAAGTGTTTTCGCACTACGATTCCATTCTTGGGTGGTTGGTTTGGCCCTTGTTCCTGTAACTCGAATCCTAGCCCGGTATATCCCATTTTAGTTTTACACCATTGTGAACCTTACGCCTTTTTTTACTCTCTGATCGAGGTTCTCGGCATTGAAAAATCTTCGTAAAATAAATCACACGTGTATATGTTGACATTTAAGAAATATACACTCAAGAAAATCAAGAGCATTGGTGATATATATGCGGATTAGACGCCAAAAAATAAACACTCAAAAAATGGCTACAATTTAAGGAATGTGCTTAGTGACGGCATCAGATTCCTAATTGATGGAGAAAGGTCAGGTGGCAAGAAAAGCTGCTTCCAGGAGTTTGTCAAGTGTTTTCGCACTACGATTCCATTCTTGGGTGGTTGGTTTGGCCCTTGTTCCTGTAACTCGAATCCTAGCCAAGTATATCCCATTTTAGTTTTAAACCATTGTGAACCTTACGCCTTTTTTACTCTCTGATCGAGGTTCTAGGCATTGAAAAATCTTCGTAAACTAAATCACACGTGTATATGTTGACATTTAAGAGATATACAGTCAAGAACATCAAGAGCAATGGTGATATATATGCGGATTAGACACCAAAAAATAAACACTAAAAAAATGGCTACAATTTAAGGAATGTGTTTAGTGACGGCATCAGATTCCTAATTGATGGAGAAATGTCTGGTGGCAAGAAAAGCTGCTTCCAGGAGGTTGTCAAGTGTTTACGCTCGACGATTCCATTCTTGGGTGGTTGGTTTGGCCCTTGTTCCTGTAACTCGAATCCTAGCCGGTATATCCCATTTTAGTTTTACACCATTGTGAGCCTTTCGCCTTTTTACTATCTGATCGAGGTTCTCGTCATTGAAAAATCTTCGTAAACTAAGTCACACGTGTATATGTTGACATTTAAGAGATATACAATCAAGAAAATCAAGAGCAATGGTGATATATATGCGGATTAGACACCACAAAATAAACACTCAAAACATGGCTACAATTTAAGGAATGTGTTTAGTGACGATAACAGATTCCTAATTGATGGAGAAAGGTCTGGTGGCAAGAAAAGCTGCTTGCAGGAGGTTGTCAAGTGTTTTCGCTCGATGATTCCATTCTTGAGTGGTTGGTTTGGCCCTTGTTCCTGTAACTCGAATCCTAGCCCGGTATATCCCATTTTAGTTTTAGACCATTGTGAGCCTTACGACTTTTTTACTCTCTGATCGAGGTTCTCGGCATTGAAAAATCTTCGTAAACTAAATCACACGTGTATATGTTGACAATTAAAAGATATACAGTCAAGAAAATCAAGAGCAATGGTGATATATATACGGATTAGACACCAAAAAATAAACACTCAAAACATGGCTACAATTTAAGGAATGTGTTTAGTGACGGCAACAGATTCCTAATTGTTGGAGAAAGGTCTGGTGGTAAGAAAAGCTGCTTCCAGGAGGTTGTTAAGGGTTCTCGCTCGACGATTCCATTCTTGGGTGGTTGGTTTGGCCCTTGTTCCTGTTACTCGAATCCTAGCCCGGTATATCCCATTTTAGTTTTACACCATTGTGAGCCATACGCCTTTTTTACTCTATGATCGAGGTTCCCGGCATTGAAAAATCTTCGTAAACTAAATCACACGTGTATATGTTGACATTTAAGAGATATACAGTTAAGAAAATCAAGAGCAAGGGTGATATATATGCGGATTAGACACCAAAAAATAAACACTCAAAAAATGGCTACAATTTAAGGAATGTGTTTAGTGACGGCATCAGATTCCTAATTGATGGAGAAAGGTCTTGTGGCAAGAAAAGCTGCTTACAGGAGGTTGTCAAGTGTTTTCGCTCGACGATTCCATTCTTGGGTGCTTGGTTTTGCCCTTGTTCCTGTAACTCGAATCCTAGCCCGGTATATACCATTTTAGTTTTACATCATTGTGAGCCTTAAACCTTTTTTACTCTCTGGTCGAGGTTCTCGGCATTGAAAAATCTTCGTAAACTAAATCACACGTGTATATGTTGACATTTAAGAGATATACAGTCAAGAAAATCAAGAGCAATGGTGATATATATACGGATTAGACACTAAAAAATAAATACTAAAAAAATGGCTACAACTTAAGGAATGTGTTTAGTGACGGGATCAGATCCCTAATTGATGGAGAATGGTCTGGTGGCAAGAAAAGCTGCTTCCAGGAGGTTATCAAGTGTTCTCCTAGACGATTCCATTCTTGGGTGGTTGGTTTGGCCCTTGTTCTTGTTACTCGAATCCTAGCCCGGTAAATCCCATTTTAGTTTTACACCATTGGGAGCCTTACGCCTTCTTTACTCTCTGATCGAGGTTCTCGGCATTGAAAAATCTTCGTAAACTAAATCACACATGTATATGTTGACATTTAAGAGATATACAGTCAAGAAAATCAAGAGCAATGGTGATATATATGAGGATTAGACAGCTAAAAATAAACACTCAAAAATTGCTACAATTTAAGGAATGTGTTTAGTGACGACACCAGATTCCTAATTGATGGAGAAAGGTCTAGTGGCAAGAAAAGCTGCTTCCAGGAGGTTGACAAGTGTTTTCGCTCGACGATTCCATTCTTAAGTGGTTGGTTTGGCCCTTGTTCCTGTAACTAGAATCTTAGCTCGGTATTTCCCGTTTTAGTTTTACACCATTGTGAACCTTACGCCTTTTTTACTCTCTGATCGAGATTTTCGGCATTGAAAAATTTTCGTAAACTAAATCACACGTGTATATGTTGACATTTAAGAGATATACAGTCAAGAAAATCAAGAGCAATGGTGATATATATGCGGACCGGACACCAAAATATAAACATTTAAAAAATGGCTACTATATAAGGAATGTGTTTAGTGACGGCATCGGATTCCTAATTGATGGAGAAATATCTGGTGGCAAGAAAAGCTGCTTCCAGGAGGTTGTCCGTGTTTTCCCTCGACAATTCCATTCTTGGGTGGTTGGTTTGGCCCTTGTTCCTATAACTCAAATCCTAGCCCGGTATATCCCATTTTAGTTTTACACCATTGTGAACCTTACGCCCTTTTTACTCTCTGATCGAGATTCTCGGCATTGAAAAATCTTCGTAAAATAAATCACACGTGTATATGTTGACATTTAAGAGATATACACTCAAGAAAATCAAGAGCATTGTTGATATATATGCGGATTAGACACCAAAAATAAACACTCAAAAAATGGCTACAATTTAAGGAATGTGTTTAGTGACGGCATCAGATTCCTAATTGATGGAGAAAGGTCAGGTGGCAAGAAAAGCTGCTTCCAGGAGGTTGTCAAGTGTTTTCGTACGACGATTCCATTCTTGGGTGGTTGGTTTGGCCCTTGTTCCTGTAACTCGAATCCTACCCCGGTATATCCCATTTTTGTTTTACACCATTGTGAACCTTACGCCTGTTTTTACTCTCTGATCGAGGTTCTCGGCATTGAAAAATCTTCGTAAACTAAATCACACGTGTATATGTTGACATTTAAGAGATATACAGTTAAGAAAATCAAGAGCAATGGTGATATACATGCGGATTAGACACCAAAAAATAAACACTCAAAAAATGGCTACAATTTAAGGAATGTGTTAGTGACGGCATCAGATTCCTAATTGATGGAGAAAGGTCTGATGGCAAGAAAAGCTGCTTCCAGGAGTTGTCAAGTATTTTCGCTCGATGATTCCATTCTTGGGTGGTTGGTTTGGCCCTTGTTCCTGTAACGCGAATCCTAGCCAGGTATATCCCATTTTAGTTTTAAACTATTGTGAACCTTACGCCTTTTTTTACTCTCTGATCGAGGTTCTCGGCATTGAAAAATCTTCGTAAAATAAATCACACGTGTATATGTTGACATTTAAGAAATATACACTCAAGAAAATCAAGAGCATTGGTGATATATATGCGGATTAGACGCCAAAAAATAAACACTCAAAAAATGGCTACAATTTAAGGAATGTGTTTAGTGACGGCATCAGATTTCTAATTGATGGAGAAAGGTCAGGTGGCAAGAAAAGCTGCTTCCAGGATTTTGTCAAGTGTTTTCGCACGACGATTCCATTCTTGGGTGGTTGGTTTGGCCCTTGTTCCTGTAACTCGAATCCTAGCCCAATATATCCCATTTTAGTTTTACACCATTGTGAACCTTACGCCTTTTTTTACTCTCTGATCGAGGTTCTCGGCATTGAAAAATCTTCGTAAACTAAATCACACGTGTATATGTTGACATTTAAGAGATATACAGTCAAGAAAATCAAGAGCAATGGTGATATACATGCGGATTAGACACCAAAAAATAAACACTCAAAAAATGGCTATGAGTTAAGGAATGTGTTAGTGACGGCTTCAGATTCCTAATTGATGGAGAAAGGTCTGATGGCAAGAAAAGCTGCTTCCAGGAGGTTGTCAAGTGTTTTCGCTCGATGATTCCATTCTTGGGTGGTTGGTTTGGCCCTTGTTCCTGTAACTCGAATCCTAGCCCGGTATATCCCATTTTTGTTTTACACCATTGTGAACCTTACGCCTGTTTTTACTCTCTGATCGAGGTTCTCGGCATTGAAAAATCTTCGTAAACTAAATCACACGTGTATATGTTGACATTTAAGAGATATACACTCAAGAAAATCAAGAGCATTGTTGATATATATGCGGATTAGACACCAAAAATAAACACTCAAAAAATGGCTACAATTTAAGGAATGTGTTTAGTGACGGCATCAGATTCCTAATTGATGGAGAAAGGTCAGGTGGCAAGAAAAGCTGCTTCCAGGAGGTTGTCAAGTGTTTTCGCACGACGATTCCATTCTTGGGTGGTTGGTTTGGCCCTTGTTCCTGTAACTCGAATCCTAGCCCGATATATCCCATTTTTGTTTTACACCATTGTGAACCTTACGCCTGTTTTTACTCTCTGATCGAGGTTCTCGGCATTGAAAAGTCTTCGTAAACTAAATCACACGTGTATATGTTGACATTTAAGAGATATACAGTTAAGAAAATCAAGAGCAATGGTGATATACATGCGGATTAGACACCAAAAAATAAACACTCAAAAAATGGCTACAATTTAAGAAATGTGTTAGTGACGGCATCAGATTCCTAATTGATGGAGAAAGGTCTGATGGCAAGAAAAGCTGCTTCCAGGAGTTGTCAAGTATTTTTGCTCGACGATTCCATTCTTGGGTGGTTGGTTTGGCCCTTGTTCCTGTAACTCGAATCCTAGCCAAGTATATCCCAGTTTAGTTTTAAACCATTGTGAACCTTACGCCTTTTTTTACTCTCTGATCGAGGTTCTCGGCATTGAAAAATCTTCGTAAAATAAATCACACGTGTATATGTTGACATTTAAGAAATATACACTCAAGAAAATCAAGAGCATTGGTGATATATATGCGGATTAGACGCCAAAAAATAAACACTCAAAAAATGGCTACAATTTAAGGAATGTGCTTAGTGACGGCATCAGATTCCTAATTGATGGAGAAATGTCAGGTGGCAAGAAAAGCTGCTTCCAGGAGTTTGTCAAGTGTTTTCGCACTACGATTCCATTCTTGGGTGGTTGGTTTGGCCCTTGTTCCTGTAACTCGAATCCTAGCCCGGTATATCCCATTTTAGTTTTACACCATTGTGAACCTTACGCCTTTTTTTACTCTCTGATCGAGGTTCACGGCATTGAAAAGTCTTCGTAAACTAAATCACACGTGTATATGTTGACATTTAAGAGATATACAGTCAAGAAAATCAAGAGCAATGGTGATATACATGCGGATTAGACACCAAAAAATAAACACTCAAAAAATGGCTACAATTTAAGGAATGTGTTAGTGACGGCTTCAGATTCCTAATTGATGGAGAAAGGTCTGATGGCAAGAAAAGCTGCTTCCAGGAGGTTGTCAAGTGTTTTCGCTCGATGATTCCATTCTTGGGTGGTTGGTTTGGCCCTTGTTCCTGTAACTCGAATCCTAGCCCGGTATATCCCATTTTAGTTTTACACCATTGTGAACCTTACGCCTTTTTTTACTCTCTGATCGAGGTTCTTGGCATTGAAAAATCTTTGTAAAATAAATCACACGTGTATATGTTGACATTTAAGAAATATACACTCAAGAAAATCAAGAGCATTGGTGATATATATGCGGATTAGACACCAAAAAATAAACACTCAAAAAATGGCTACAATTTAAGGAATGTGTTTAGTGACGGCATCAGATTCCTAAGTGATGGAGAAAGGTCGGGTGGCAAGAAAAGCTGCTTCCAGGTGGTTGTCAAGTGTTTTCGCTCGACGATTCCATTCTTGGGTGGTTGGTTTGGCCCTTGTTCCTGTAACTCGAATCCTAGCCCGGTATATCCCATTTTAGTTTTACACCATTGTGAACCTTTCGCATTTTTTACTCTCTGATCGAGGTTCTCGACATTGAAAAATCTTCGTAAACTAAATCACACGTGTATATGTTTACATTTAAGAGATATACAGTCAAGAAAATCAAGAGCAATGGTGATATATATACGAATTAGACACCAAAAAATAAAAACTCAAAAAATGGCTACAATTTAAGGAATGTGTTAGTGACGTCATCAGATTTCTAATTGATGGAGAATGGTCGGTTGGCAAGAAAAGCTGCTTCCAGGAGGTTGTCAAGTGTTTTCGCTCAACGATTCCATTCTTGGGTGGTTGGTTTGGCACTTGTTCCTGTAACTCGAATCCTAGCCCGTTATATCACATTTTAGTTTTATACCATTGTGAACCTTACGCCTTTTTTACTCTCAGATCGAGGTTCTTGGCATTGAAAAATCTTTCTAAACTAAATCACATGTATATATGTTGACATTTAAGAGATATACAGTCAAGAAAATCAAGAGCAATGGTGATATATATATGCGGATTAGTCACCAAAAAATAAACATTAAAAAAATGCTACAATTTAAGGAATGTGTTTAGTGACGGCATTAGATTCCTATATGATGGAGAAAGGTCTGGTGGCAAGAAAAACTTCTTCCAGAAGGTTGTCAAGTATTTTCGCTCGACGATTCCATTCTTGGGTGGTTTGTCTGGCCTTTGTTCCTGTAACTCGAATCATAGCCCGGTATATCCCATTTTAGTTTACACCATTGTGAACCTTATGCCTTTTTTACTCTCGGATCGAGGTTCTCGGCATTGAAAAATCTTCATAAACTAAATCACACGTGTATATGTTGACATTTAAGAGATATATAGTCAAGACAATCAAGAGCAATGGTGATATATATGCGGATTAGACACCTAAAAATAAACACTAAAAAATGCCTACAATTTAAGGAATGTGTTTAGTGACGGCATCAGATTCCTAATTGATGGAGAAAGGCCTGGTGGCAAGAAAAGCTGCTTCCAGGAGGTTGTCAAGTGTTTTCGCTCGACGATTCCATTCTTGGGTGGTTGGTTTGGCCCTTGTTCCTGTAACTCAAATCCTAGCCCAGTATATCCCATTTTAGTTTTACACCATTGTGAACCTTACGCCTTTTTTTACTCTCTGATCGAGGTTCTCGGCATTGAAAAATCTTCGTAAAATAAATCACACGTGTATATGTTGACATTTAAGAAATATACACTCAAGAAAATCAAGAGCATTGGTGATATATATGCGGATTAGACGCCAAAAAATAAACACTCAAAAAATGGCTACAATTTAAGGAATGTGTTTAGTGATGGCATCAGATTCCTAATTGATGGAGAAAGGTCAGGTGGCAAGAAAAGCTGCTTCCAGGATTTTGTCAAGTGTTTTCGCACGACGATTCCATTCTTGGGTGGTTGGTTTGGCCCTTGTTCCTGTAACTCGAATCCTAGCCCGATATATCCCATTTTAGTTTTACACCATTGTGAACCTTACGCCTTTTTTTACTCTCTGATCGAGGTTCTCGACATTGAAAAATCTTCGTAAACTAAATCACACGTGTATATGTTGACATTTAAGAGATATACAGTCAAGAAAATCAAGAGCAATGGTGATATACATGCGGATTAGACACCAAAAAATAAACACTCAAAAAATGGCTACGAGTTAAGGAATGTGTTAGTGACGGCTTCAGATTCCTAATTGATGGAGAAAGGTCTGATGGCAAGAAAAGCTGCTTCCAGGAGGTTGTCAAGTGTTTTCGCTCGATGATTCCATTCTTGGGTGGTTGGTTTGGCCCTTGTTCCTGTAACTCGAATCCAAGCCCGGTATATCCCATTTTTGTTTTACACCATTGTGAACCTTACGCCTGTTTTTACTCTCTGATCGAGGTTCTCGGCATTGAAAAATCTTCGTAAACAAAATCACACGTGTATATGTTGACATTTAAGAGATATACACTCAAGAAAATCTAGAGCATTGTTGATATATATGCGGATTAGACACCAAAAATAAACACTCAAAAAATGGCTACAATTTAAGGAATGTGTTTAGTGACGGCATCAGATTCCTAATTGATGGAGAAAGGTCAGGTGGCAAGAAAAGCTGCTTCCAGGAGGTTGTCAAGTGTTTTCGCACGACGATTCCATTCTTGGGTGGTTGGTTGGCCCTTGTTCCTGTAACTCGAATCCTAGCCCGATATATCCCATTTTTGTTTTACACCATTGTGAACCTTACGCCTGTTTTTACTCTCTGATCGAGGTTCTCGGCATTGAAAAGTCTTCGTAAACTAAATCACACGTGTATATGTTGACATTTAAGAGATATACAGTTAAGAAAATCAAGAGCAATGGTGATATACATGCGGATTAGACACCAAAAAATAAACAGTCAAAAAATGGCTACAATTTAAGGAATGTGTTAGTGACGGCATCAGATTCCTAATTGATGGAGAAAGGTCTGATGGCAAGAAAAGCTGCTTCCAGGAGTTGTCAAGTATTTTCGCTTGACGATTCCATTCTTGGGTGGTTGGTTTGGCCCTTGTTCCTGTAACTCGAATCCTAGCCAAGTATATCCCATTTTAGTTTTAAACCATTGTGAACCTTACGCCTTTTTTTACTCTCTGATCGAGGTTCTCGGCATTGAAAAATCTTCGTAAAATAAATCACACGTGTATATGTTGACATTTAAGAAATATACACTCAAGAAAATCAAGAGCATTGGTGATATATATGCGGATTAGACGCCAAAAAATAAACACTCAAAAAATGGCTACAATTTAAGGAATGTGCTTAGTGACGGCATCAGATTCCTAATTGATGGAGAAAGGTCAGGTGGCAAGAAAAGCTGCTTCCAGGAGTTTGTCAAGTGTTTTCGCACTACGATTCCATTCTTGGGTGGTTGGTTTGGCCCTTGTTCCTGTAACTCGAATCCTAGCCCGGTATATCCCATTTTAGTTTTACACCATTGTGAACCTTACGCCTTTTTTTACTCTCTGATCGAAGTTCTCGGCATTGAAAAATCTTCGTAAAATAAATCACACGTGTATATGTTGACATTTAAGAAATATACACTCAAGAAAATCAAGAGCATTGGTGATATATATGCGGATTAGACGCCAAAAAATAAACACTCAAAAAATGGCTACAATTTAAGGAATGTTCTTAGTGACGGCATCAGATTCCTAATTGATGGAGAAAGGTCAGGTGGCAAGAAAAGCTGCTTCCAGGAGTTTGTCAAGTGTTTTCGCACTACGATTCCATTCTTGGGTGGTTGGTTTGGCCCTTGTTCCTGTAACTCGAATCCTAGCCAAGTATATCCCATTTTAGTTTTAAACCATTGTGAACCTTACGCCTTTTTTTACTCTCTGATCGAGGTTCTCGGCATTGAAAAATCTTCGTAAAATAAATCACACGTGTATATGTTGACATTTAAGAAATATACACTCAAGAAAATCAAGAGCATTGGTGATATATATGCGGATTAGACGCCAAAAAATAAACACTCAAAAAATGGCTACAATTTAAGGAATGTGTTTAGTGACGGCATCAGATTCCTAATTGATGGAGAAAGGTTAGGTGGCAAGAAAAGCTGCTTCCAGGAGTTTGTCAAGTGTTTTCGCACTACGATTCCATTCTTGGGTGGTTGGTTTGGCCCTTGTTCCTGTAACTCGAATCCTAGCCCGGTATATCCCATTTTAGTTTTACACCATTGTGAACCTTACGCCTTTTTTTACTCTCTGATCGAGGTTCTCGGCATTCAAAAATCTTCGTAAACTAAATCACACGTGTATATGTTGACATTTAAGAGATATACAGTCAAGAAAATCAAGAGCAATGGTGATATACATGCGGATTAGACACCAAAAAATAAACACTCAAAAAATGGCTACAATTTAAGGAATGTGTTAGTGACGGCTTCAGATTCCTAATTGATGGAGAAAGGTCTGATGGCAAGAAAAGCTGCTTCCAGGAGGTTGTCAAGTGTTTTCGCTCGATGATTCCATTCTTGGGTGGTTGGTTTGGCCCTTGTTCCTGTAACTCGAATCCTTGCCCGGTATATCCCATTTTAGTTTTACACCATTGTGAACCTTACGCCTTTTTTTACTCTCTGATCGAGGTTCTTGGCATTGAAAAATCTTTGTAAAATAAATCACACGTGTATATGTTGACATTTAAGAAATATACACTCAAGAAAATCAAGAGCATTGGTGATATATATGCGGATTAGACACCAAAAAATAAACACTCAAAAAATGGCTACAATTTAAGGAATGTGTTTAGTGACGGCATCAGATTCCTAAGTGATGGAGAAAGGTCGGGTGACAAGAAAAGCTGCTTCCTGGTGGTTGTCAAGTGTTTTCGCTCGACGATTCCATTCTTGGGTGGTTGGTTTGGCCCTTGTTCCTGTAACTCGAATCCTAGCCCGGTATATCCCATTTTAGTTTTACACCATTGTGAACCTTACGCATTTTTTACTCTCTGATCGAGGTTCTCGACATTGAAAAATCTTCGTAAACTAAATCACACGTGTATATGTTGACATTTAAGAGATATACAGTCAAGAAAATCAAGGGCAATGGTGATATATATGCGGAATAGACACGAAAAAATAAACACTCAATAAATGGCTACATTTTAAGGAATGTGTTTAGTGACGGCGTTAGATTCCTAATTGATGGAGAAAGGTCTGGTGGCAAGAAAAGCTGCTTCCAGGAGGTTGTCAAGTGTTTCGCTCAACGATTCCATTCTTGGGTGGTTGGTTTGGCCCTTGTTCCTGTAACTCGAATCCTATCCCGGTATATCTCATTTAATTTTACACCATTGTGAACTTACCCCTTTTTTACTCTCTGATCGAGGATCTTGGCATTGAAACATCTTCGTAAACTAAATCACACGTGTATATGTTGACATTTAAGAGATATACAGTCAAGAAAATCAAGAGCAATGGTGATATATATATGCGGATTAGTCACCAAAAAATAAACATTAAAAAAATGCTACAATTTAAGGAATGTGTTTAGTGACGGCATTAGATTCCTATATGATGGAGAAAGGTCTGGTGGCAAGAAAAACTTCTTCCAGAAGGTTGTCAAGTGTTTTCGCTCGACGATTCCATTCTTGGGTGGTTTGTCTGGCCCTTGTTCCTGTAACTCGAATCATAGCCCAGTATATCCCATTTTAGTTTACACCATTGTGAACCTTATGCCTTTTTTACTCTCGGATCGAGGTTCTCGGCATTGAAAAATCTTCATAAACTAAATCACACGTGTATATGTTGACATTTAAGAGATATATAGTCAAGAAAATCAAGAGCAATGGTGATATATATGCGGATTAGACACCTAAAAATAAACACTCAAAAATGCCTACAATTTAAGGAATGTGTTTAGTGACGGCATCAGATTCCTAATTGATGGAGAAAGGCCTGGTGGCAAGAAAAGCTGCTTCCAGGAGGTTGTCAAGTGTTTTCGCTCGACGATTCCATTCTTGGGTGGTTGGTTTGGCCCTTGTTCCTGTAACTCAAATCCTAGCCCAGTATATCCCATTTTAGTTTTACACCATTGTGAACCTTACGCCTTTTTTACTCTCTGATCGAGGTTCTCAGCATTGAAAAATCTTCGTAAACTAAATCACACATGTATATGTTGACATTTAAGAGATATACAGTCAAGAAAATCAAGAGCAATGGTGATATATATGCGGATTAGACACCAAAAATAAACACTAAAAAAATTGCTACAATTTAAGCAATATGTTTAGTGACGGCATCAGATTCCTAATTGATGGAGAAAGGTCTAGTGGCAAGAAAAGCTGCTTCCAGAAGGTTGTCAAGTGTTTTCTGTAAGGTCCGCTTATGTGACTAATAAAAATGGCGAGCTTAGGAACTATAATTTTGAACTTTCAAATTCGCCTAATCTTTTCACAAATAAGGTAATGATACTAATATCAATACTGCACAATTTTTAACAAAATTCGGGCATGACCCGTCCATAAGACGTGTGTATCCCTGTTTTAACCATCATCAAAACAAATAAGTCTACAACCCGTTCAACTAGACACGACTAAAAACCATATCATCAAGTGATAAAAAGTGTAACTACTAACAAGGTTATACAAAACAAGCATTTTGACCCAAAACATTAATACGAAATAACGGAAGCGCTTGATGGTCATAATGTGTGCATGTGCTCGCTCCAACTTGCCAAGTCGCCTAAGTTGAGGATTTACCTACATTCAACATAAACAAATAAGTTAGTATTTATCACGGTTTTGCATCATTCCATTACATTACTAACCGTAAAACGGTTCATCACTTGCTTGCTTCATAATAGAGACTAAATATACCTTTCATATCATACCCGCTAATAACGGATACTTGTATCTTTAACATATCTTTCATTCAATTCGTTCATGACGAACAATCATATTCTTTACATTCTTACACTTACATTCCAATCCGAGAAGACAGATCAAGTAGACTTACATTCGTTACATACTTAACCTCCCATACCCGGTTCGACTAGAAGGAACCAGATATGGTGCATTATCTTTCGTAATTCATTCATTCCTCACGACCCGTTTATGACGGATCTTACTTATACTTTCAAACAACTATAGATTCAACTATCACAATTTATCATAACGACACAAATAATTGGGATTAGCATACATATGACATCATAATGGATATATGGTGTACACGAACGTACCTCGATCTTGTGAGCTTTCCGACTTCCTAGTGTTGGAACCTTCTTCTTTCACGCCTACATTAATCGCATTCATTCATTTAGCCCAACACTTTCATTCCATCATTTACATAAATTTCTCATTTTCAAGTGACAAACATTATCACAAATTTTCAGAATTTTACACATTTATTTTCTTAAGCATTTCATCAAACACTTAGTGTGCGTCACATTAATAAAGCATAATGTACAAGCATTCAAAGCATGACTTTTACTAGTTCATCTTATATATCATCGATAATCAATCTAGTTCATACAATTCTTTTATTCTACATCAATTTATCTAGCATTCGTGTATTATAAGCAAGATCATATATCAAGATTACACATATTTACTTCTACTTGATCATCCTTTCATGCTAATTTTTCATCAAGTGGGTTTATAGAATTTTCTTTCAATTAAACTAAAATCAAGCATGATTTCTACTCTAGGGAGTAACCCTAACATCCAATTTAGACAAATCATACCACAAATTCATGATTGGGTTGAAACCCTTTTTCTACAATTCACCAAATCAAGAAATTCGACTTACCACTTCTCTAGGTATGCTTAGAAGATCGAAAATTTTAAGACATGCAGCCGATTAACATTGAATTCTCTTGTTAATTGATGAGTTTTGCAAGAACAAGGGTAAACCCTTGTTTCTCCTGTTCTTGATCGATCCCAGTTTAGGCATTATTAACCCTTAATTCATTATATTTTTTCATATTACCCCCTCAAGCTTGTTAAGTGTTTGATTTAAACCCTTCTCATGATTTAACTTATCATTTTTCATAATTCACCATCTATATTAAATTTTATACATTTTTCACTCATTCCCGTATTAAAATAATTTCGGGGTGTTACATTTTCACTCGACGATTCCATTCCTGGGTGGTTGGTTTTTCTCTTCTTCCTGTAACTCGAATCCTAGCCCGGTATATCCATTTTAGTTTTACACCATTGTGAACCTTACGCCTTTTTTACTCTCTGATCGAGGTTCTCGGCATTGAAAAATCTTCGTAAACTAAATCACACGTGTATATGTTGACATTTAAGAGATATACAGTCAAGAAAATCAAGAGCAATTGTGATATATATGTGGATTAGACACCAAAATACAAACACTCAAAAAATGGCTTCAATTTAAGGAATATGTTTAGTGACGGAATCAGATTCCTAATTGATGGATAAATGTCTGGTGGTAAGAAAAGCTGCTTCTAGGAGGTTGTCAAGTGTTTTCGCTCGATGATTCCATTCTTGGGTGGTTGGTTTGGCCCTTGTTCCTGTAACTCGAATCGTAGCCCGGTATATCCCATTTTAGTTTTACACCATTGTGAACCTTACGCCTTTTTTACTCTCTGATCGAGGTTCTCGTCATTGAAAAATCTTCATAAACTAAATCACACGTGTATATGTTGACATTTAAGAGATACACACTCAAGAAAATCAAGAGCAATGGTGATATATATATGCGGATTAGTCACCAAAAAATAAACATTCAAAAAATGGCTACAATTTAAGGAATGTGTTTAGTAACGACATCAGATTCCTATATGATGGAGAAAGGTCTGGTGGCAAGAAAAACTGCTTCCAGAAGGTTGTCAAGTGTTTTCGCTCGACGATTCCATTCTTGGGTGGTTGGTTTGGCCCTTGTTCTTGTAACTCGAATCCTAGCCCGGTATATCCCATTTTAGTTTTACACCATTGTGAACCTTACGCCTTTTTCACTCTCTGATCGAGGTTCTCGGCATTGAAAAATCTTCGTAAACTAAATCACACGTGTATATGTTGACATTTAAGAGATATACAGTCAAGAAAATCAAGAGCAATGGTGATATATATGCGGATTAGACACCTAAAAATAAACACTAAAAATGGCCACAATTTAAGGAATGTGTTTAGTGACGGCATCAGATTGCTAATTGATAGATAAAGGTCTTGTGGCAAGAAAAGCTGCTTCCAGGAGGTTGTCAAGTGTTTTCGCTCGATGATTCCATTCTTGGGTGGTTGGTTTGGCCCTTGTTCCTGTAACTCGAATCCTAGCCCGGTATATCCCATTTTAGTTTTACACCATTGTGAACCTTATGCCTTTTTTATTCTCTGATCGAGGTTCTCGACATTGAAAAATATTTGTAAACTAAATCAAACGTGTATACGTTGACATTTAAGAGATATACAGTCAAGAAAATAAAGAGCAATGGTGATATATATGCGGATCAGACACCAAAAAATAAACATTCAAAAAATGGCTACTATATAAGGAATGTGTTTAGTGACGGCATCGGATTCCTAATTGATGGAGAAATATCTGGTGGCAAGAAAAGCCGCTTCCAGGAGGTTGTCAAGTGTTTTCCCTCGACGATTCCATTCTTGGGTGGCTGGTTTGGCCTTTGTTCCTATAACTCAAATCCTAGCCCGGTATATCCCATTTTAGTTTTACACCATTGTGAACCTTACGCCCTTTTTACTCTCTGATCGAGATTCTCGGCATTGAAAAATCTTCGTAAAATAAATCACACGTGTATATGTTGACATTTTAGAGATATACACTCAAGAAAATGAAGAGCATTGTTGATATATATGCGGATTGGACACCAAAAATAAACACTAAAAAATGGCTACAATTTAAGGAATGTGTTTAGTGACGGCATCAGATTCCTAATTGATGGAGAAAGGTCAGGTGGCAAGAAAAGCTGCTTCCAGGAGGTTGTCAAGTGTTTTCGCACGACGATTCCATTCTTGGGTGGTTGGTTTGGCCCTTGTTCCTGTAACTCGAATCCTAGCCCGGTATATCCCATTTTAGTTTTACACCATTGTGAACCTTACGCCTGTTTTTACTCTCTAATCGACGTTCTCGGCATTGACAAATCATCGTAAACTAAATCACACGTGTGTATGTTGACATGTAAGAGATAGACATTCAAGAAAATCAAGGGCAATGGTGATATATATGCGGAATTGATACGAAAAAATAAACACTCAATAAATGGCTACAATTTAAGGAATGTGTTTACTGACGGCATCATATTCCTAATTAATGGAGAAAGGTCTGGTGGCAAGAAAAGCTGCTTCCAGTAGGTTGTCAAGTGTTTTCGCTCGAAGATTCCATTCTTGGGTGGTTGGTTTGGCCCTTGTTCCTGTAACTCGAATCCTGGCCCGGTATATCCCATTTTAGTTTTGCACCATTTTGAGCCTTACGCCTTTTTTACTCTCTGATAGGGATTCTCGGCATTGAAAAATATTCGTAAACTAAATCACACGTGTATATGTTGACATTTAAGAGATATACAGTCAAGAAAATCAAGGGCAATGGTGATATATATGCGGAATAGACACGAAAAAATAAACACTCAATAAATGGCTACATTTTAAGGAATGTGTTTAGTGACGGCGTTAGATTCCTAATTGATGGAGAAAGGTCTGGTGGCAAGAAAAGCTGCTTCCAGGAGGTTGTCAAGTGTTTCGCTCAACGATTCCATTCTTGGGTGGTTGGTTTGGCCCTTGTTCCTGTAACTCGAATCCTATCCCGGTATATTTCATTTTAGTTTTACACCATTGTGAACTTACCCCTTTTTTACTCTCTGATCGAGGATCTTGGCATTGAAACATCTTCGTAAACTAAATCACACGTGTATATGTTGACATTTAAGAGATATACAGTCAAGAAAATCAAGAGCAATGGTGATGTATATGCGGATTAGACACCAAAAAATAAACACTCAAAAAATGGCTACAATTTAGGGAATGTGTTTAGTGACGGCATCAGATTCCTAATTGATGGAGAAAGGTCTGGTGCCAAGAAAAGCTGCTTCCGGGAGGTTGTCAAGTGTTTTCGCACGACGATTCTTGGGTGGTTGGTTTGGTCCTTATTCCTGTAACTCGAATCCTAGCCCGTTATATCCCATTTTAGTTTTGCACCATTGTGAACCTTACGCCATTTTTACTCTCTGATCGAGGTTCTCGGCATTGAAAAATCTTTGTAAACTAAATCGCACGTGTATATGTTGACATTTAAGAGATATACAGTCAAGAAAATCAAGAGCAATGGTGATATATATGCGGATTAGTCACCAAAAAATAAACATTAAAAAAAATGGCTACAATTTAAGGAATGTGTTTAGTGACGGCATCAGATTCCTACATGATGGAGAAAGGTTTGGTCACAAGAAAAGCTGCTTCCAGGAGGTTGTCAAGTGTTTTCGCTCGACGATTCCATTCTTGGGTGGTTGGTTTGGCCCTTGTTCCTGTAACTCGAATCCTAGCCCGGTATATCCCATTTTAGGTTTACACCATTGTGAACCTTACTCCTTTTTACTCTATAACGAGGTTCTCGGCATTGAAAAATCTTCGTAAACTAAATCACACGTGTATATGTTGACATTTAAGAGATATACAGTCAAGAAAATCAAGAGCAATGGTGATATATATGCGGATTAGACACCAAAAAATAAACACTCAAAAAATGGCTACAATTTAAGGTATGTCTTTAGTGACGGCATCAGATTCCTAATTGATGGAGAAACGTTTGGTGGCAAGAAAAGCTGCTTCTAGAAGGTTGTCAAGTGTTTTCGCTCGACGATTCCATTCTTGGGTGGTTGGTTTGGCCCTTGTTCCTGTAACTCGAATCGTAGCCCGGTATATCCTATTTTAGTTTTACACCATTGTGAACCTTACGCCTTTTTTACTCTCTGATCGAGGTTCTCGGCATTGAAAAATCTCCGTAAACTAAATCACACGTGTATACGTTGACATTTAAGAGATATGCAGTCAAGAAAATCAAGAGCAATGGTGATATATATGCGCATTAGACACCAAAAAATAAACACTTAAAAATTGCTACAATTTAAAGAATGTGTATAGTGACGGCATTAGATTCCAAATTGATGGAGAAAGGTCTGGTGGCAAGAAAAGCTGCTTCCAGGAGGTTGTCAAGTGTTTTCGCTCGACGATTCCATTCTTAGGTGGTTGGTTTGGCCCTTGTTCCTGTAACTCGAATCCTAGCCCGGAATATCGCATTTTAGTTTTACACCATTGTGAACCTTACGCCTTATTTACTCTCTGATCGAGGTTCTCGGCATTGAAAAATCTTCGTAAACTAAGTCACACGTGTATATGTTGACATTTAAGAGATATACAGTTTAGAAAGTCAAGAGCAATGGTGGTATATATGCGGATTAGACACCAAAAAATAAACACTAAAAAATGGCTACAATTTAAGGAATGTGCTTAGTGACGGCATCAGATTCCTAATTGATGGAGAAAGGTCTGGTCGCAAGAAAAGCTTCTTCCAGGAGGTTGTCAAGTGTTTTCGCTCGACGATTCCATTCTTGGTTGGTTGGTTTGGCCCTTGTTCTAGTAACTCGAATCGTAGCCCGATATATCTCATTTTAGTTATACACCATTGTGAACCTTACGCGTTTTTTACTCTCTGATTGAGATTCTTGGCATTGAAAAATCTTCATAAACTAAATCACACGTGTATATGTTGACATTTAAGAAATAGACAATCAAGAAAATCAAGAGCAATGGTGATATATATGCGGATTAGACACCAAAAAATAAACACTCAAAAAATGGCTACAATTTAAGGAATGTGTTTAGTGACGGCATCAGATTCCTAATTGATTGAAAAAGGTATGGTGGCAAGAAAAGCGGCTTCCAGGGGGTTGTCAAGTGTTTTCGCTCAGCGATCCATTCTTGGGTGGTTTGTTTGGCCCTTGTTCCTGTAACTCGAATTCTAGCCCGGTATATCCCATTTTAGTTTTACACCATTGTGAACCTTAAGCCCTTTTTACTCTCTGATCGAGGTTCTCGGTATTGAAAAATCTTCGTAAAATAAATCACACGTGTATATGTTGACATTTAAGAGATATACACTCAAGAAAATCCAAAGCAATGGTGATATATATACGCGGATTAGACACCAAAAATAAACACTCAAAAAATGGCTACAATTTAAGGAATGTGTTTAGTGACGGCATCAGATTCCTAATTGACGGAGAAAGGTCAGGTGGCAAGAAAAGCTGCTTCCAGGAGGTTGTCAAGTGTTTTCGCACGACGATTCCATTCTTGGGTGGTTGGTTTGGCCCTTGTTCCTGTAACTCGAATCCTAGCCCGGTATATCCCATTTTAGTTTTACACCATTGTGAACCTTACGCCCGTTTTTACTCTCTGATCGAGGTTCTCGGCATTGAAATATCTTCGTAAACTAAATCACACGTGTATATGTTGACATTTAAGAGATATACAGTCAAGAAAATCAAGGGCAATGGTGATATATATGCGGAATAGACACGAAAAAATAAACACTCAATAAATGGCTACAATTTAAGGGATGTGTTTAGTGACGGCATCAGATTCCTATTTGATGGAGAAAGGTCTGGTGGCAAGAAAAGCTGCTTCCAGGAGGTTGTCAAGTGTTTTCGCTCGACGATTCCATTCTTGGGTCGTTGGTTTGGCCCTTGTTCCTGTAACTCGAATCCTGGCCCGTTATATCCCATTTTAGTTTTGCACCATTGTGAGCCTTACGCCTTTTTTACTCTCTGATAGAGGTTCTCGGCATTGAAAAATCTTCGTAAACTAAATCACAAGTGTATATGTTGACATTTAAGAGATATACAGTCAAGAAAATCAAGAGCAATGGTGATATATATGCGGATTAGACACAAAAAAAAAAAAACACTCAAAAATGGCTAAAATTTAAGGAATGTGTTTACGAACGGCATCATATTCCTAATTAATGGAGAAAGGTCTGGTGGCAAGAAAAGCTGCTTCCAGGAGGTTGTCAAGTGTTTTCGCTCGATGATTCCATTCTTGGGTGGTTGGTTTGGCCCTTGTTCCTGTAACTCGAATCCTATCCTGGTATATCCCATTTTAGTTTTACACCATTGTGAACCTTACGCCTTTTTTATTCTCTGATGAGGATTCTCGGCATTGAAAAATCTTCGTAAACTAAATCACACGTGTATATGTTGACATTTAAGAGATATACAGTCAAGAAAATCACGGGCAATGGTGATATATATGCGGAATAGACACGAAAAAATAAACACTCAATAAATGGCTACAATTTAAGGAATGTGTTTAGTGACAGCATCAGATTCCTAATTAATGGAGAAAGGTCTGGTGGCAAGAAAAGCTGCTTCCAGGAGGTTGTCAAGTGTTTTCGCTCGATGATTCCATTCTTGGGTGGTTGGTTTGGCCCTTGTTCCTGTAACTCGAATCCTATCCTGGTATATCCCATTTTAGTTTTACACCATTGTGAACCTTACACCTTTTTTATTCTCTGATGAGGATTCTCGGCATTGAAAAATCTTCGTAAACTAAATCACACGTGTATATGTTGACATTTAAGAGATATACAGTCAAGAAAATCAAGGGCAATGGTGATATATATGCGGATTAGACACCAAAAAATAAACACTAAAAAAATGGCTACAATTTAAGGAATGTGTTTAGTGACGGCATCAGATTCCTAATTGATGGAGAAAGGTCTGGTGGCAAGAAAAGCTTCTTCCAGGAGGTTGTCAAGTGTTTTCGCTCGACGATTCCATTTCTTGGTTGGTTGGTTTGGCCCTTGTTCTAGTAACTCGAATCCTAGCCCAATATATCTCATTTTAGTTTTACACCATTGTGAACCTTACGCGTTTTTTACTCTCTGATTGAGATTCTTGGCATTGAAAAATCTTCATAAACTAATTCACACGTGTATATGTTGACATTTAAGAGATAGACAGTCAAGAAAATCAAGAGCAATGGTGATATATATGCGGATTAGACACCAAAAAATAAACACTAAAAAAATGGCTACAATTTAAGGAATGTGTTTAGTGACGGCATCTGATTCCTAATTGATTGAGAAAGGTCTGGGGGCAAGAAAAGTGGCTTCCAGGGGGTTGTCAAGTGTTTTCACTCAACCATCCATTCTTGGGTGGTTTGTTTGGCCCTTGTTCCTGTAACTCGAATTCTAGCCCGGTATATCCCATTTTAGTTTTACACCATTGTGAACCTTACGCCCTTTTTACTCTCTGATCAAGGTTCTCGGTATTGAAAAATCTTCGTAAAATAAATCACACGTGTATATGTTGACATTTAAGAGATATACACTCAAGAAAATCAAAAGCAATGGTGATATATATACGCGGATTAGACACCAAAAATAAACACTCAAAAAATGGCTACAATTTAAGGAATGTGTTTAGTGACGGCATCAGATTCCTAATTGATGGAGAAAGGTCAGGTGGCAAGAAAAGTTGCTTCCAGGAGGTTGTGAAGTGTTTTCGCACGACGATTCCATTCTTGGGTGGTTGGTTTGGCCCTTGTTCCTGTAACTCGAATCCTAGCCCGGTATATCCCATTTTAGTTTTACACCATTGTGAACCTTACGCCTGTTTTTACTCTCTGATCGAGGTTCTCGGCATTGAAATATCTTCGTAAACTAAATCACACATGTATATGTTGACATTTAAGAGATATACAGTCAAGAAAATCAAGGGCAATGGAGATATATATGCGGAATAGACACGAAAAATAAACACTCAATAAATGGCTACAATTTAAGGAATGTGTTTAGTGACGGCATCAGATTCCTATTTGATGGAGAAAGGTCTGGTGGCAAGAAAAGCTGCTTCCAGGAGGTTGTCAAGTGTTTTCGCTCGACGATTCCATTCTTGGGTGGTTGGTTTGGCCCTTGTTCCTGTAACTCGAATCCTGGCCCGGTATATCCCATTTTAGTTTTGCACCATTGTGAGCCTTACGCCTTTTTACTCTCTGATGAGGATTCTCGGCATTGAAAAATCTTCCTAAACTAAATCACACGTGTATATGTTGACATTTAAGAGATATACAGTCAAGAAAATCAAGGGCAATGGTGATATATATGCGGAATAGACACGAAAAAATAAACACTCAATAAATGGCTACAATTTAAGGAATGTGTTTAGTGACGGCATCATATTCCTAATTAATGGAGAAAGGTCTGGTGGCAAGAAAAGCTGCTTCCAGGAGGTTGTCAAGTGTTTTCGCTCGATGATTCCATTCTTGGGTGGTTGGTTTGGCCCTTGTTCCTGTAACTCGAATCCTATCCTGGTATATCCCATTTTAGTTTTACACCATTGTGAACCTTACGCCTTTTTTATTCTCTGATGAGGATTCTCGGCATTGAAAAATCTTCGTAAACTAAATCACACGTGTATATGTTGACATTTAAGAGATATACAGTCAAGAAAATCACGGGCAATGGTGATATATATGCGGAATAGACACGAAAAAATAAACACTCAATAAATGGTTACAATTTAAGGAATGTGTTTAGTGACGGCATCAGATCCCTAATTGATGGAGAAAGGTCTGGTGGCAAGAAAAGCTGCTTCCAGAAGGTTGTCAAGTATTTTCTCTCGACGATTCCATTCTTGGGTGGTTGGTTTGGCCCTTGTTCCTGTAACTCGAATCCTAAACCGGTATATCCCATTTTAGTTTTACACCATTGTGAACTTACACCTTTTTTACTCTCTGATCGAGGTTCTCGGCATTGAAAAATCTTCGTAAACTAAATTACACGTGTATATGTTGACATTTAAGAGATGTACAGTCAAGAAAATCAAGGGCAATGGTGATATATATGCGGAATAGACACGAAAAAATAAACACTCAATAAATGGCTACAATTTAAGGAATGTGTTTAGTGACGGAATCAGATTCCTATTTGATGGAGAAAGGTCTAGTGGCAAGAAAAGCTGCTTCTAGGAGGTTGTCAAGTGTTTTCGCTCGACGATTCCATTCTTGGGTGGTTGGTATGGCCCTTGTTCCTGTAACTCGAATCCTGGCCCGGTATATCCCATTTTAGTTTTGCACCATTGTAAGCCTTACGCCTTTTTTACTCTCTGATGAGGATTCTCGGCATTGAAAAATCTTCGTAAACTAAATCACACGTGTATATGTTGACATTTAAGAGATATACAGTCAAGAAAATCAAGGGCAATGGTGATATATATGCGGAATAGACACGAAAAAATAAACACTCAATAAATGGCTACAATTTAAGGAATGTGTTTAGTGACGGCATCAGATTCATATTTGATGGAGAAAGGTCTGGTGGCAAGAAAAGCTGCTTCCAGGAGGTTGTCAAGTGTTTTCGCTCGACGATTCCATTCTTGGGTCGTTGGTTTGGCCCTTGTTCCTGTAACTCGAATCCTGGCCCGTTATATCCCATTTTAGTTTTGCACCATTGTGAGCCTTACGCCTTTTTTACTCTCTGATAGAGTTTCTCGGCATTGAAAAATCTTCGTAAACTAAATCACAAGTGTATATGTTGACATTTAAGAGATATACAGTCAAGAAAATCAAGAGCAATGGTGATATATATGCGGATTAGACACAAAAAAAAAAACACTCAAAAATGGCTAAAATTTAAGGAATGTGTTTACGAACGGCATCATATTCCTAATTAATGGAGAAAGGTCTGGTGGCAAGAAAAGCTGCTTCCAGGAGGTTGTCAAGTGTTTTCGCTCAATGATTCCATTCCTGGGTGGTTGGTTTGGCCCTTGTTCCTGTAACTCGAATCCTATCCTGGTATATCCCATTTTAGTTTTACACCATTGTGAACCTTACGCCTTTTTTATTCTCTGATGAGGATTCTCGGCATTGAAAAATCTTCGTAAACTAAATCACACGTGTATATGTTGACATTTAAGAGATATACAGTCAAGAAAATCACGGGCAATGGTGATATAGATGCGGAATAGACACGAAAAAATAAACACTCAATAAATGGCTACAATTTAAGGAATGTGTTTAGTGACGGCATCAGATTCCTAATTAATGGAGAAAGGTCTGGTGGCAAGAAAAGCTGCTTCCAGGAGGTTGTCAAGTGTTTTCGCTCGATGATTCCATTCTTGGGTGGTTGGTTTGGCCCTTGTTCCTGTAACTCGAATCCTATCCGGGTATATCCCATTTTAGTTTTACACCATTGTGAACCTTACGCCTTTTTTATTCTCTGATGAGGATTCTCGGCATTGAAAAATCTTCGTAAACTAAATCACACGTGTATATGTTGACATTTAAGAGATATACAGTCAAGAAAATCAAGGGCAATGGTGATATATATGCGGATTAGACACCAAAAAATAAACACTAAAAATGGCTACAATTTAAGGAATGTGTTTAGTGACGACATCAGATTCCTAATTGATGGAGAAAGGTCTGGTGGCAAGAAAAGCTTCTTCCAGGAGGTTGTCAAGTGTTTTCGCTCGACGATTCCATTTCTTGGTTGGTTGGTTTGGCCCTTGTTCTAGTAACTCGAATCCTAGCCCAATATATCTCATTTTAGTTTTACACCATTGTGAACCTTACGCGTTTTTTACTCTCTGATTGAGATTCTTGGCATTGAAAAATCTTCATAAACTAATTCACACGTGTATATGTTGACATTTAAGAGATAGACAGTCAAGAAAATCAAGAGCAATGGTGATATATATGCGGATTAGACACCAAAAAATAAACACTCCAAAAATGGCTACAATTTAAGGAATGTGTTTAGTGACGGCATCTGATTCCTAATGGATTGAGAAAGGTCAGGTGGCAAGAAAAGCGGCTTCCAGGGGTTGTCAAGTCTTTTCGCTCAACGATCC
This sequence comes from Helianthus tuberosus, assembly GCA_030545235.1. Taxonomy (NCBI): domain Eukaryota; kingdom Viridiplantae; phylum Streptophyta; class Magnoliopsida; order Asterales; family Asteraceae; genus Helianthus; species Helianthus tuberosus. The sequence continues at coordinate 2,752,078 of CM060376.1, read as the reverse complement.
ATTCTTGGGTGGTTTGTTTGGCCCTTGTTCCTGTAACTCGAATTCTAGCCCGGTATATCCCATTTTAGTTTTACACCATTGTGAACCTTACGCCCTTTTTACTCTCTGATCGAGGTTCTCGGTATTGAAAAATCTTCGTAAAATAAATCACACGTGTATATGTTGACATTTAAGAGATATATACTCAAGAAAATCAAAAGCAATGGTGATATATATACGCAGATTAGACACCAAAAATAAACACTCAAAAAATGGCTACAATTTAAGGAATGTGTTTAGTGACGGCATCAGATTCCTAATTGATGGAGAAAGGTCAGGTGGCAAGAAAAGCTGCTTCCAGGAGGTTGTGAAGTGTTTTCGCACGACGATTCCATTCTTGGGTGGTTGGTTTGGCCCTTGTTCCTGTAACTCGAATCCTAGCCCGGTATATCCCATTTTAGTTTTACACCATTGTGAACCTTACGCCTGTTTTTACTCTCTGATCGAGGTTCTCGGCATTGAAATATCTTCGTAAACTAAATCACACGTGTATATGTTGACATTTAAGAGATATATAGTCAAGAAAATCAAGGGCAATGGTGATATATATGCGGAATAGACACGAAAAAATAAACACTCAATAAATGGCTACAATTTAAGGAATGTGTTTAGTGACGGCATCAGATTCCTATTTGATGGAGAAAGGTCTGGTGGCAAGAAAAGCTGCTTCCAGGAGGTTGTCAAGTGTTTTCGCTCGACGATTCCATTCTTGGGTGGTTGGTTTGGCCCTTGTTCCTATAACTCGAATCCTGGTCCTGTAGATCCCATTTTAGTTTTGCACCATTGTGAGCCTTACGCCTTTTTTACTCTCTGATGAGGATTCTCGGCATTGAAAAATCTTCCTAAACTAAATCACACGTGTATATCTTGACATTTAAGAGATATACAGTCAAGAAAATCAAGGGCAATGGTGATATATATGCGGAATAGACACGAAAAAATAAACACTCAATAAATGGCTACAATTTAAGGAATGTGTTTAGTGACGGCATCATATTCCTAATTAATGGAGAAAGGTCTGGTGGCAAGAAAAGCTGCTTCCAGGAGGTTGTCAAGTGTTTTCGCTCGATGATTCCATTCTTGGGTGGTTGGTTTGGCCCTTGTTCCTGTAACTCGAATCCTATCCTGGTATATCCCATTTTAGTTTTACACCATTGTGAACCTTACGCCTTTTTTATTCTCTGATGAGGATTCTCGGCATTGAAAAATCTTCGTAAACTAAATCACACGTGTATATGTTGACATTTAAGAGATATACAGTCAAGAAAATCACGGGCAATGGTGATATATATGCGGAATAGACACGAAAAAATAAACACTCAATAAATGGCTACAATTTAAGGAATGTGTTTAGTGACGGCATCAGATCCCTAATTGATGGAGAAAGGTCTGGTGCCAAGAAAAGCTGCTTCCAGAAGGTTGTCAAGTGTTTTCGCTCGACGATTCCATTCTTGGGTGGTTGGTTTGGCCCTTGTTCCTGTAACTCGAATCCTATCCCGGTATATCCCATTTTAGTTTTACACCATTGTTAACTTACACCTTTTTTACTCTCTGATCGAGGTTCTCGGCATCGAAAAATCTTCGTAAACTAAATCACACGTGTATATGTTGACATTTAAGAGATATACAGTCAAGAAAATCAAGAGCAGTGGTGATGTATATGCGGATTAGACACCAAAAAATAAACACTCAAAAAATGGCTACAATTTAGGGAATGTGTTTAGTGACGGCATCAGATTCCTAATTGACGGAGAAAGGTCTGGTGGCAAGAAAAGTTGCTTCCAGGAGGTTGTCAAGTGTTTTCGCACGACGATTTTTGGGTCGTTGGTTTGGCCCTTATTTCTGTAACTCGAATCCTAGCCCGTTATATCCCATTTAATTTTACACCATTGTGAACCTTACGACTTTTTTACTATCTGATCGAGGTTCTCGGCATTGAAAAATCTTCGTAAACTAAATCGCACGTATATATGTTGACATTTAAGAGATATACAGTCAAGAAAATCAAGAGCAATGGTGATATATATGCGGATTAGCCACCAAAAAATAAACATTCAAAAAATGGCTACAATTTAAGGAATATGTTTAGTGACGGCATCATATTCCTAATTAATGGATAAAGGTCTGGTGGCAAGAAAAGCTGCTTCCAGGAGGTTGACAAGTGTTTTCGCTCGACGATTCCATTCTTGGGTGGTTGGTTTGGCCCTTGTTCCTGTAACTCGAATCATATCCCGTTATATCCCATTTTAGTTTTACACCATTGTGAACCTTACGCCTTTTTTATTCTCTGATGAGGATTCTCGGCATTGAGAAATCTTCGTAAACTAAATCACACGTGTATATGTTGACATTTAAGAGATATACAGTCAAGAAAATCAAGGGTAATGGTGATATATATGCGGAATAGACACGAAAAAATAAACACTCAATAAATGGCTACAATTTAAGGAATGTGTTTAGTGACGGCATCAGATTCCTAATTGATGGAGAAATGTCTGGTGGTAAGAAAAACTGCTTCCAGGAGGTTGTCAAGTGTTTCGCTCGACGATTCCATTCTTGGGTGGTTGGTTTGGCATCGAAAAATCTTCGTAAACTAAATCACACGTGTATATGTTGACATTTAAGAGATATACAGTCAAGAAAAAATCAAGAGCAATGGTGATGTATATGCGGATTAGACACCAAAAAATAAACACTCAAAAAATGGCTACAATTTAGGGAATGTGTTTAGTGACGGCATCAGATTCCTAATTGATGGAGAAAGTCTGGTGGCAAGAAAAGCTGCTTCCAGGAGGTTGTCAAGTGTTTTCGCATGACGATTCTTGGGTGGTTGGTTTGGTCCTTATTCCTGTAACTCGAATCCTAGCCCGTTATATCCCATTTTAGTTTTACACCATTGTGAACCTTACGCCATTTTTACTCTCTGATCGAGGTTCTCGGCATTGAAAAATCTTTGTAAACTAAATCGCACGTGTATATGTTGACATTTAAGAGACATATAGTCCAGAAAATCAAGAGCAATGGTGATATATATGCGGATTAGTCACCAAAAAATGAACATTAAAAAAATGGCTACAATTTAAGGAATGTGTTTAGTGACGGCATCAGATTCCTACATGATGGAGAAAGGTTTGGTCGTAAGAAAAGCTGCTTCCAGGAGGTTGTCAAGTGTTTTCGCTCGACGATTCCATTCTTGGGTGGTTGGTTTGGCCGTTGTTCCTGTAACTCGAATCCTAGCCCGGTATATCCCATTTTAGTTTTACACCATTGTGAACCTTACTAGTTTTTACTCTATGAACGAGGTTCTCGGCATTGAAAAATCTTCGTAAACTAAATCACACGTGTATATGTTGACATTTAAGAGATATACAGTCAAGAAAATCAAGAGCAATGGTGATATATATGCGGATTAGACACCAAAAAATAAACACTCAAAAAATGGCTACAATTTAAGGAATGTGTTTAGTGACGGCATCAGATTGCTAATTGATCGAGAAACGTCTGGTGGCAATAAAAGCTGCTTCCAGGAGGTTGTCAAGTGTTTTCGCTCGATGATTCCATTCTTGGGTGGTTGGTTTGGCACTTGTTCATGTAACTCGAAACGTAGCCCGGTATATCCCATTTTAGTTTTACATCATTGTGAACCTTACGCCTTTTTCACTCTCTGATCGAGGTTTTCGGCATTGAAAAATCTTCATAAACTAAATCACACGTGTATACGTTAACATTTAAGAGATATGAAGTTAAGAAAATCAAGAGCAATGGTGAAATATATGCACATTAGACACCGAAAAATAAACACTTAAAAATTGCTACAATTTAAAGAATGTGTATAGTGACGGCATTAGATTCCTAATTGATGGAGAAAGGTCTGGTGGCAAGAAAAGCTGCTTCCAGGAGGTTGTCAAGTGTTTTCGCTCGACGATTCTATTCCTAGGTGGTTGGTTTGGCCCTTGTTCCTATAACTCGAATCCTAGCCCGGTATATCGCATTTTAGTTTTTCACCATTGTGAACCTTACGCCTTATTTACTCTCTGATCGAGGTTCTCGGAATTGAAAAATCTTCGTAAACTAAGTCACACGTGTATATGTTGACATTTAAGAGATATACAATCTAGAAAATCAAGAGCAATGGTGATATATATGCGGATTAGACACCAAAAAATAAACACTAAAAAAATGGCTACAATTTAAGGAATGTGTTTAGTGACGGCATCAGATTCCTAATTGATGGAGAAAGGTCTGGTGGCAAGAAAAGCTTCTTCCAGGAGGTTGTCAAGTGTTTTTGCTCGACGATTCCATTCTTGGGTGGTTGGTTTGGCCCTTGTTCTAGTAACTCGAATCCTAGCCCGATATATCTCATTTTAGTTTTACATCATTGTGAACCTTACGCATTTTTTACTCTCTGATTGAGATTCTCGGCATTGAAAAATATTCATAAACTAAATCACACGTGTATATGTTGACAATTAAGAGATAGACAGTCAAGAAAATCAAGAGCAATGGTGATATATATGCGGATTAGACCCCAAAAATTAAACACTCAAAAAATGGCTACAATTTAAGGAATGTGTTTAGTGACGGCATCAGATTCCTAATTGATGGAGAAAGGTCTGGTGGCAAGAAAAGTGGCTTCCAGGGGGTTGTAAAGTGTTTTCGCTCAACGATCCATTCTTGGGTGGTTTGTTTGGCCCTTGTTCATGTAACTCGAATTCTAGCCCGGTATATCCCATTTTAGTTTTACACCGTTGTGAACCTTATGCCTTTTTTACTCTCTGATCGAGGTTCTTGGCATTGAAAAATCTTTGTAAACTAAATCATACGTGTATATGTTAACATTTAAGAGACATACAGTCAAGAAAATCAAGATCAATGGTGATATATATGCGGATTAGACACCAAAAAATAAACACTCAAAAAATGGATACAATTTAAGGAATGTGTTTAGCGATTGCATCAGATTACTAATTGATGGAGAAATATCTGGTGGCAAGAAAAGCAGCTTCCAGGAGGTTGTCAAGTGTTTTCGCTCGACGATTCCATTCTTGGGTGGTTGGTTTGGCCTTTGTTCCTGTAACTCGAATTCTATCCCGGTATATCCCATTTTAGTTTTACACCATCGTGAACCTTACGCCATTTTTACTCTCTGATCGAGGTTCTCGGCATTGAAAAATCTACGTAAACTAAATCACACGTGTATATGTTGATATTTAAGAGATATGCAGTCAAGAAAATCAAGAACAATGGTGATATATATGCGGATTAGACATCAAAAGATAAACATTTAAAAAATGGCTACAATTTAAGGAATGTGTTTAGTGACGGCATCAGATTCCTAATTGATGGAGAAAGGTCTAGTGGCAAGAAAAGCTGCTTCCAGGAGGTTGGTTTGGCCCTTGTTCCTGTAACTCGAATCCTAGCCCGGTATATCCCATTTTAGTTTTACACCATTGTGAACCTTACGCCTTTTTTACTTTCTGATCGAGGTTCTCGGCATTGAAAAATCTTCGTAAACTAAATCACATGTGTATATGTTGTCATTTAAGAGATATACACTCAAGAAAATCAAAAGCAATGGTGATATATATGCGGATTAGTCACCAAAAAATAAACATTTAAAAAATGGCTACAATTTAAGGAATGTGTTTAGTGACGGCATCAGATTCCTATATGATGGAGAAAGGTCTGGTCGCAAGAAAAGCTGCTTCCAGGAGGTTGTCAAGTGTTTTTGCTCGACGATTCCATTCTTGGGTGGTTGGTTTGGCCCTTGTTCCTATAACTCGAATCCTAGCCCGGTATATCCCATTTTAGTTTTACTCCATTGTGAACCTTACGCCTTTTTTACTCTCTGATCGAGGTTCTCGGCATTGAAAAATGCTCGTAAACTAATTCACACGTGTATATGTTGACATTTAAGAGATATACTGTCAAGAAAATCAAGAGCAATGGGGATATATATGCGGATTAGACACCAAAAAATAAACACTCAAAAATGGCCACAATTTAAGGAATGTGTTTAGTGACGGCATCAGATTGCTAATTGATGGAGAAAGGTCTGTTGGTAAGAAAAGCTGCTTCCAGGAGGTTGTCAAGTGTTTTCGCTCGACGATTCCATTCTTGGATGGTTGGTTTGGCCCTTGTTCCTGTAACTCGAATCCTAGCCCGATATATCCTATTTTAGTTTTACACCATTGTGAACCTTACGCCTTTTTTACTCTCTGATCGAGGTTCTCGGCATTGAAAAATCTTGGTAAACTAAATCACACGTGTATATGATATACAGTCAAGAAAATCAAGAGCAATGGTGTTATATATGCGGATTAGACACCAAAAAGTAAACACTCAAAAAATGGCTACAATTTAAAGAATGGGTTCAGTGACGACATCAGATTCCTAATTGATGGAGAAAGGTCTGGTTGCAAGAAAAGCTGCTTCTAGGAGGTTGTCAAGTGTTTTCGCTCGACGATTCCATTCTTGGATGGTTGGTTTGGCCCTTGTTCCTGTAACTCGAATCCTAGCCCGATATATCCTATTTTAGTTTTACACCATTGTGAACCTTACGCCTTTTTTTCTCTCTGATCGAGGTTCTCGGCATTGAAAAATCTTCGTGAACTAAATCACACGTGTATACGTTGACATTTAAGAGATATGCAGTCAAGAAAATCAAGAGCCATGGTGATATATATGCGCATTACACACCAAAAAATAAACACTGAAAAATTGCTACAATTTAAAGAATGTGTATAGTGACGGCATCAGATTCCTAATTGATGGAGAAAGGTCTGGTGGCAAGGAAAGCTGCTTCCAGGAGGTTGTCAAGTGTTTTCGCTCGACGATTCCATTCTTAGGTGGTTGGTTTGGCCCTTGTTCCTGTAACTCGAATCCTAGCCCGGTATATCGCATTTTAGTTTTACACCATTGTGAACCTTACGCCTTATTTACTCTCTGATCGAGGTTCTCGGCAGTGAAAAATCTTCGTAAACTAAGTCACACGTGTATATGTTGACATTTAAGAGATATACAGTTTAGAAAATCAAGAGCAATGGTGATATATATGCGGATTAGACACCAAAAAATAAACACAAAAAAAAATGGCTACAATTTAAGGAATGTGTTTAGTGACGGCATCAGATTCCTAATTGATGGAGAAAGGTCTGGTGGCAAGAAAAGCTTCTTCCAGAAGGTTGTCAAGTGTTTTCGCTCGACGATTCCATTCTTGGGTGGTTGGTTTGGCCCTTGTTCTAGTAACTCGAATCCTAGCCCGATATATCTCATTTTAGTTTTACATCATTGTGAACCTTACGCGTTTTTTACTCTCTGATCGAGATTCTCGGCATTGAAAAATCTTCGTAAACTAAATCACACATTTATATGTTGACATTTAAGAGATAGACAGTCAAGAAAATCAAGAGCAATGGTGATATATTTGCGGATTAGACACCAAAAAATAAACACTCAAAAAATGGCTACAATTTAAGGAATGTGTTTAGTGACGGCATCAGATTCCTATTTGATGGAGAAAGGTCTGGTGGCAAGAAAAGCGGCTTCCAGGGGGTTGTCAAGTGTTTTCGCTCAACGATCCATTCTTGGGTGGTTTGTTTGGCCCTTGTTCCTGTAACTCGAATTCTAGCCCGGTATATCCCATTTTAGTTTTACACCGTTGTGAACCTTATGCCTTTTTTACTCTCTGATCGAGGTTCTCGGCATTGAAAAATCTTCGTAAATTAAATCATACGTGTATATGTTGACATTTAAGAGATATACAGTCAAGAAAATCAAGAGCAATGGTGATATATATACGCGGATTAGACACCAAAAAAATAAACACTCAAAAAATGGCTACAATTTAAGGAACGTGTTTAGTGACGGCATCAGATTCCTAACTGATGGAGAAAGGTCTGGTGGGAAGAAAAGCTGCTTCCAGGAGGTTGTCAAGTGTTTTTGCTCGACGATTCCATTCTTGGGTGGTTGGTTTGGCCCTTGTTCCGGTAACTCGAATCCTAGCCCGGTATATCCCATTTTAGTTTTACACCGTGGTGAACCTTATGCCGTTTTTACTCTTTGATCGTGGTTCTCGGCGTTGAAAAATATTCGTAAACTAAATCATACGTGTATATGTTAACATCTAAGAGATATACAGTCAAGAAAATCAAGATCAATGTTGATATATATGCGGATTAGACACTAAAAAATAAACACTTAAAAATTGCTACAATTTAAAGAATGTGTATAGTGACGGCATCAGATTCCTAATTGATGGAGAAAGGTTTAGTGGCAAGAAAAGCTGTTTCCAGGAGGTTGGTTTGGCCCTTGTTCCTGTAACTCGAATCCTAGCCCGGTATATCCCATTTTAGTTTTACACCATTGTGAACCTTACGCCTTTTTTACTCTCTGATCGAGGTTCTCGGTATTGAAAAATCTTTGTAAACTAAATCACACGTGTATATGTTGACATTTAAGAGATATACAGTCAAGAAAATCAAGAGCAATGGTGATATATATGCGGATTAGACACCAAAAAATAAACACTAAAAAAATGGCTACAATTTAAGGAATGTGTATAGTGACGGCATCAGATTCCGAACTGATGGAGAAAGGTCTGGTGTCAAGAAAATCTGCTTCCAGGAGGTTGTCAAGTGTTTTTGCTCGACGATTCCATTCTTGTGTGGTTGGTTTGGCCCTTGTTCCGGTAACTCGAATCCTAGCCCGGTATATCCCATTTTAGTTTTACACCGTTGTGAACCTTATGCCTTTTTTACTCTCTAATCGAGGTTCTCGGCATTGAAAGATCTTCGTAAACTAAATCATACGTGTATATGTTGACATTTAAGAGGTATATACAGTCAAGAAAATCCAGATCAATGGTGATATATATGCGGATTAGACACAAAAAAATAAACACTCAAAAAATGGCTACAATTTAAGGAATGTGTTTAGCGACGGCATCAGATTCGTAATTGATGGAGAAATATCTGGTGGCAAGAAAAGCTGCTTCCAGGAGGTTGTCAGGTATTTTCGCTCGACGATTCCATTCTTGGGTGGTTGGTTTGGCCCTTGTTCCTGTAACTCGAATCCTAGCCCGGTATATCCCATTTTAGTTTTACAGCATTGTGAACCTTACGCCTTTTTTACTCTCTGATCGAGGTTCTCGGCATTGAAAAATCTTCGTAAACTAAATCACACGTATATATGTTGACATTTAAGAGATATGCTGTCAAGAAAATCAAGAGCAATGGTGATATATATATGCGGATTAGGCACCAAAATATAAACACTCAAAAAATTGCTACAATTTAAAGAATGTGTTTAGTGACGGCATCAGATTCTTAATTGATGGAGAAAGGTCTTCTGTCAAGAAAAGCTGCTTCCAGGAGGTTTTCAAGTGTTTTCGCTCGACAATTCCATTCTTGGGTGGTTGGTTTGGCCCTTGTTCCTGTAACTCGAATCCTAGCCCGGTATATCCCATTTTAGTTTTTAACCATTGTGAACCTTACGCCTTTTTTACTCTCTGATCAAGGTTCTCGGCATTGAAAAATCTTCTTCAACTAAATCACACGTGTATATGTTGACATTGAAGAGATATACAGTCAAGAAAATCAAGAGCAATGGTGATATATATGCGGATTAGACACCAAAAAAATAAACACTCAAACAATGGCTACAATTTAAGGAATGTGTTTAGTGACGACATCAGATTCCTAACTGATGGAGAAAGGTCTGGTGGTAAGAAAAGCTGCTTCCAGGTGTTGTTAAGTGTTTTTGCTCAACGATTCCATTCTTTGGTGGTTGGTTTGGCCCTTGTTCCTGTAACTCGAATACTAGCCCGGTACATCCCATTTTAGTTTAACACCGTTGTGAACCTTATGCCTTTTTTACTCTCTGATCGAGGTTCTCGGTATTGAAAAATCTTTGTAAACTAAATCATACGTGTATATGTTGACATTGATGAGATATACAGTTAAGAAAATCATGAGCAATGGTGATATATATGCGGATTAGACACCAAAAAAATAAAAACTCAAAAAATGGCTACAATTTAATGTTGGGTTTTTCACATGTTTATCAAAGTTATTTTATCCATATAAAATAAAAACGCAGCGGAAAAAGTATTTAAAACATGTTACTATTCAAGATATGAAACTCATTTTATATGTAAAACCCAATCCCCGGATCCATATATGAACATGCATGCTATCAAAATCACAACCATAGGGTGTTTAGAATACTACCATTCAAAGAGCAAGGTAATATGAAGAAGATGATATTCTTGAATGGAAATCTTCAAAGGAGAAGGCCTCAAGCTTGCATACCCCAATCCTCCAACGAACACCTTATGTTGCTAGGATTTCTACACTTATGAACCCACTAGAAAAATCCTCTTGACAACCACACCTTGGCCGAAAATTGTAGAGGGAATTCTTGAGTTCTTAGCACTTGAATCTTGTCTCAAAATTATGTGTGTGTAAAAAATGAGAATAAGTATATGATTATATTTAAATCATATCATATCTTGAACCAATCATGTATGATCTAGATATAAGAGTTGCATGAAATTTGATTGGACCAACCAATATTGGGAAGACCCAAAGTGGCGGCCATAGGGCCATCTTATTTGCCCAATTAAAATTCAACCTTCTTATATATATGTCTTTTATTATATTTACAACTTTTATAAATATAATATCACATATTTATAAGACTTTATGCAACAAATCATAACTTTTTATTATGTTATTTAACCCATTAAATGACAAAATAAATATTCTCTCTTAATAAATTATCCATATAATTTCGGGGTTTTTACATATTTTCCCTTCCTAAGTTGGCTTATTACATATTTACCCAATCATAAAATTCAATTACATATTTCCCTTCCCTAACTAATATATATTACATATTTCCCCTCCCTAACCAATATATATTACATATTTCCCCTTTTCATTAAAATTACTCTTATTGAATGACTATTTTACCCTTAATGAATTAGTTAAATAAATATTTACATATTTCCTCTTTCTAATATCATTAATCAATTACATATTTTACCAATTCTTCTATTATTACTCTTCTTAAACAATACAAACAATATCATAACACTAACTATAGATTTGGAGTATTGTATGGGTGAGAGGAGTGACACTAAGGTATGAATATCATAAGCGGTATAGTTTAGAAATATTCAAGAATTGCACTGTTTGGGTTGGAACCGGATCAAATGACTAGGGCTTAACCGGTGTTGGCCTAGCATATCTATACAATATATATAATGGGTTTCACAGAAGGTACTGAGTGACGGACCGGCATTGTATTTGTGGCAATATTTATAGATCTCAACGGAAACCTAAATCGGATATATAACAAAATTATCATAAAACTAACAAATGTAATGAAGTGGTAGAATTACTTCTTGGGTAATCAGATGAATAATTCAAACAGTTGATTGAAAAGGAATTCTTAAGCAATTCTTACGACAAGCAAGATATATCTTGAGCAGTTGAGCCACACATTGTGAAGAAGATTAATTGTGAAATGATTATGGTTAGTACTTTTTCATACTTTGCTGGCAATGAGAGGAGCAACCACAATCCAGAAGCCAATCATAAATCCAAGCATAGTGTTCATGATAAATCCCCAATTCTGGTCATCTGATTCATCACCATTTTGTTCTTTTGATTCACCTTCTGCGTTTGCATCAGGTCGGACCCCTTTACTGAAGCAAAGCGCTGCTTGTGGAGGCCCACAAGCGATCACATAAGACCAGCGATTCACCATAAGATTCGATAAACATGTATGGTGTCATGAGTGTGGTGTCTACGTACCTGGATAGAGTTTGATGTCGTGAGTACGTGAGTAGCAGAGGAAGAAAAACGATGGCGGATTTGGCGTCGTGAGTACCAGAGGAAGAAGAAAGGACGATGGTGTGTAGGGTTTGGCTGCGACATGAGAGTATACGAGGGGAAGAGGAAACAACCTGTTGATTGGGTTTTTACAAGGGTAATTTGGTAATCTCTCAAAAAAGGGGAAATATGTAATTGAATATTTTGTTTGGGGAAATATGTAATAAGCCCTCTTAGCAGGGGGAAATATGTAAAAAAACCCTATAATTTATTAGTTTCTCAAGTGCAATTTTTTAGAAAACCAATTTCTAAATATTATAAGTGTTAATATTTATTTGTTTGATCATATCATAAATAAATATTATAGGTGTTTGTCTAGCTTGTTATTGGGTATGACCCGACTTGGATCATAACGTACTAGCCACATCAATTTAAAATGTGTCTTGGGCATACAGAGTCCAGCAATCTCCCACTTGCATAAGATACATAGAAGATTGATGTAGGCAGTAAATGACGCCTAACAACGGTTTACTACCCCTAATACGTATGACGAAGTGCCATTCAATAACATCATCCCCTTCAAGTCCCTTACTTGAACATGATTTAGGTGAATCTATCATTTATCCTTTTGTTGCAGATGTCATGTCAAATCCAGAGACATAGTGTGATCATTCTCTGTTAATTTAACTTTAGCAGGCCTTAGACATCTTACTCTCAACGAATAAGAGGAACAAATCCCTTCTTGACTACATACGTCTCTCACAATCACCTTGTACCACACCTGAGCTTAGCCTTATGTACTGTCTTTTTACAGACAGCGAAGAACTAAGTCAAAGTATAATATTCGGTGAATATCAAGACCCAATATGTATCTCAGGTCATAGGATACTATGATATTCGCCTTTGCTCAAATTTACTTATGATCAATCACAGATGATTCCGCAGTAATATTTGAGAGCGGGTCAGTCCAATATTTGTATCCCACAAATATCTATGAACTTTGGCAGCAACACTTTGCTCTATATTCATACCTAATGAATATCCACCAATCCAAGTTCATAATTGTCATACCCCGACCGCGTTAAAACAACGAAACCGCAGCGGAAACGTCGGGGAGTGTTGCAACAGAATTATTGTTTCACAACCATGGATACAAAAGTTTCGTTTTATTGATTCATTTGATAATTTACATTGTCTTAAAACCAAACAAACAAGTTTCATATCGTCTATCATTGTTTTTATGTTACTAAGGCCACGTCCAGATCTTAAGTGAACACGCTTCCTAGCAATCAACATCATGCAACACCACCTGAACACATATGTAAAAACAAAGTCAGCAAAGAAATGCTGGCCAGCAAAGAAATGCTGGCGAGCACATAGGTTTTGTGAGAGTATCGGATTCATGGCTCGTTTATATGTTGCAGTACCTTATTAGACTACTAGAGTCAAAAATACAAACCTCGTTTTGAAAAGTGTATTGCAACATAATTAACCAACTCAAAGCAAGTTGGTTATAGTTTATAAAATCTCGTAGCCATGATTCTTAACCCCAAAACATTTGTTTTAGTAAACCAAATCGTAAAACATCTCGTAAAAACTCGTTAATAAAACTCGTATGGTTTATATCATTTCGAAAACCTCGTTGTGTGACGTCGTTTTGAAATCGTTTTCCCAAGTGAACTAAATAATGACACAAAATGTAATATGATAAGAGCACTTATATATAAGATGTACCAGCGGCGTATCTACCATGCTTTTATCATGCTACACCCGTCCCATTATCCAATCACTACCCAAAACCAATCGTTTATCCAATTCGTTTATCTCGTTTAAGTCGTATCAAATCGTTTAACTCGTCCCAAAATCGTTTAACTCGTTTTAGTTGTGAAACTACTTATGGTCGTCTCGCTAATAACATTCAAACCTTCGTGACTCGACTATCTCGAAACTCGCATTAACAAACCACCAAAGGGTAAGTTAACAATCATCAGATTCGGTCGTTACCTACATAACCCCCACACATAACCATGGGTGTAGTCTGATAACGGGATTTGTCAGATCCTATGGTACCATAACCTAATACTGTAGGACCATTTTCGGGACCGAAACCGTGATTATCATGTTTATGTTCATAGACGGGAAGATTAGAGACGGATAAAACAACTTACTTGTATTAATTTGATAACATAACAAACAAGCCGGCCCGATTAACAAGCTAACCGAACCTTTACCAGAGCCGTTTACATCTGGGGAGAGACCAAGTGGTGATCTCTCCCTGTGAGGACTCAAACCTCCTAAAATCTCCAAGTGTTTGAAATGACAAAGGGTTGCTATTTATAGCTACACCCCTTTGTCTTTCAAACACACACGGTCAAACAAATAACCCTCTCGTTTGACCACTTCAAACGAGCGGGTCTATACACGTTTGTTAAACCATTTCACTAACTATTACAAATTCAGCATAAAATAAATCTAATCTATTCAACAAGCATTGGATACAAAATCTGCATCAACAAATCCCCCCTTGTCCATTGCTGTCGATTGCTGAAAATACAACTGCAATCAATCTTCAGTCAAGTATTTATCTTCTCTGTGTTAACAAATTCCCCCTTGACCGATGATCCAGGTAAGTAGTATCTTGACGCTCCTTGTATAATAGTTCCCCCTCAAAGTATCCTGTTAATCAATTGACTGTGATTCATTGGTTATTTCGTGTTATTACTATCTATGTTTGGTTTGGCATAGTCACGGGGATTCCGCACTCGTGACCGTGTTTGTGATAAACAAGAGATTTGGTTTCGTTATCGATCCTCATAAATCGGGACCTACAATCTCGCAATCATAATCGTTTAACAACTCAACCCATCGTCGTTGTCTCATATTAAGCTGTTTCTGATCGAATATGTGCTATAGGCTCTTGTGATCTGTAAAGATCGTGCATCGGGTGCCGTACAAATATGTCGCCATATCTTCAAAGCAAACACCACTGCGCCTAATTCCAAATCATGTGTGGTGTAGTTCTTCTCATGAACCTTCAATTGGCGCAAAGCGTAAGCGATAACCTTCTGTCGCTGCATCAGCACACAACCTAATCCCTGACACGAGGGGTCACAGTATACCACGAAGTCGTCGGTGCCTTCGGGTAGGGATAATATAGGTACATCGCAAAGCTTGTTCTTGAGTAGCTGAAAAGCTTCCTCTTGTTTATCTCCCCATTCGTACTTCTTTACCTTTTGAGTGAGGGAGGTCAGCGGTTGAGCGATTTTCGAAAAATCCTCAATGAATCGGCGATAATACCCTGCTAAGCCTAGAAACTGTCGGATCTCGGTCGGCGTTTTCAGAGTTTCCCAATTCTTAATCGCCTCGATCTTGGTGGGATCCACGTGGATTCCATCTTCATTCAATACATGACCAAGGAACTGTACTTCACGCAACCAAAATTCGCACTTCGAGAACTTAGCGTACAGTTTCTCCTTCTTGAGCAGCTCTAAAATGGCTCTATGGTATTGCTCGTGCTCTTCCTTCGTCCTTGAATAAATCAAAAGATCATCGATAAACACAATCATGAATTTATCGAGATATGGCTTGCAAACTTGGTTCATCAAATCCATAAATACTGCCGGTGTGTTTGTCAAACCAAACGACATTACTGGAAACTCGTAATGTCCATAACGAGTTCTAAAGGCAGTCTTCGGTATACTCTATTCTTGAATCCTCAGCTGGTGATAACCTGATCGAAGATCGATCTTGGAGTAGTAACTTGAACCTTGAAGTTGATCAAAGAGATCATCAATCCCCGGTAAAGGATACCGATTCTTGATGGTTAACTTGTTCAGCTCTCGGTAGTCAATACACATACAGAGACTACCGTCCTTCTTTTTGACAAACAAAACTGGAGCTCCCCACGGCGAGAAGCTTGGACTAATAAATCCCTTGTCCAAAAGCTCCTGAAGTTGCGTCGACAACTCTTGCATCTCTGATGGCGCAAGTCGATAAGGTGCCTTGGCTACAGGCGCGGTTCTTGGGACCAAGTCAATATGGAATTCGACTTGTCGTTGCGGCGGCAATCCTGGCAAGTCTTCGGGGAAGACTTCAGGATATTCCCTTACCACGGGAATATCTTCCAGCTTCGGCTCTTCGACTTCCTTATCAACAACGTGAGCCAAGAAGGCAACACATCCTTTCCGCATAAACTTTCGGGCCTTCAAACAGCTGATAATCCTTAGAGGCGTATCGTGTTTCTCTCCATGCACTACAATCGTCTCTCCATTCGCCAATGGAATGCGGATAACCTTCTCATGGCATACGTTTTCAGCTCGGTTGCTTAACAACCAATCCATTCCAACTACCATGACAAAGCTTCCCAACTCAACTGGTAGAAGATCGAGCGTAAACTCATGCTCTCCAAGCTCTATTACACAACATCTAATCACTTTGTTTGCCTCTACTAGCTTTCCATTATCTAGTTCTATTGAGTACGGGATTTCTAACTTACTGGCAACTAACCCAAGTATATTCTTAAATTCTAGGGACACGAAGCTATAATCGGCACCAGTATCAAATAACACAGATGCAAAGTGTTGGTTGCTAGGGAATGTTATGGGTCATTTTCTGAGCATATATATCCTGACTAATATTCTGCTTTTGATTGTTTACTTGTGATCAGGATACCGGATCAGGATATTGGTAACATCTTGGTGCGATATCCTGGTATTAACTGAATTAACCACGTGCAGGTTAGAAGCTGTGGGTCACTAACGGTCAAGTGGACCTCTTCTCCTTAAGACTCGGGCAAACCAGTTATATGAGAGACGTTAAACCCGAAAGACCAGGTCTACAACGTTCGTATGGGGAATATCCGCCGAATCCCGGTTTAATAAGGTAGTTTGTTAAATTTCTTTTACTATAAATAGGTGGATCGGATCAGATTAAGGCACGCAATTTCACTTATACTCTTTTTCTCTAGCTACTAGCAATCACTACACACAAACACTTGTACTCGAATTACATTGTAACACCTAGTTGATCCGCATCACATCCTGCACTGTATCCTGATATTTGAAGTAATAGAAGAACAAGGCAGCTTCGATTGTCAGCTCCCGAGGTTTTGTGCCGGTGATCTAGATTGATCAAGGGCTTTCCTCGTATATCTCGTGTCACCCCTTACATTTTTTGCTCATTGTTTGATCATAGATACAGCTCTATATCCTGAGCCGTATCCTGAAAACTGTTTTTACAAACAACTTAATCAGCATATTTTCAACACATATTTCTAGCACACTACCTCACTTAACTAATTTGATCACTTAATTGCTTCGGTAATTTTTGACCAAAACAATTTGGCGCCCACCATGGGGCAAGTGGTGCTATTTTTACTAAAAACTTTAGTAAAATCATTACATGGTTTTCTATTGTCAAAACTTTTTGCTACATTGTTTTCAATGGCCTCGAGATCAAACATGAGCTCTTCCACCATGTCTGCTACAACCTCTGCAACAATTGGTTCGGTGCTTCCACCTCCTCCTCCAAGAATGCAAGCCTCTTCACAGGGAACTGAGAGTCATGTGGCTCGGGATGTTATCCCCGCTCCCAGTACCCAGGGATCTGGTCCTGTTTTGGCTTCTAATGACGAAATTCTGAATTTGTTTGGTAGTGTACAGGAACAGATGAGGCAGCAGCAGGAAACTAATCGGATGCTGATGAGAGAGATACAACTCTTGAAATCCGGCCCAAGTAGGCCTGCTGAAGAAACTGTCACTCCTTTGCAACCCAGGGCTTTGAACTTCAGTTCTGCAGTTTACACTAAGGATAACCGGGGGAATATCGTGCCAAGCCATTCCCAGAATCATACTCCTGAGATACCCTCTTCAATAAGAGTATCAACCGTGAGAAGCTCAGGATATGCTTCAGGATATGGCCAGAATCCTCAGACTGGTAACTTGTCAAATAATAATATTCTTGCTACTAACAATAGTAGATCTTTGCAGGATGCAGGTATGACGTCAACATTTACTAGGGAGCTTCAAAAGCTGAAAGACATGATATCTAGTGTGCCTGGGGTGGTCCAGCCGATTCCAGAAGTATCCCAAGACAGTCACAGGATATCCCGGTTTGCGCATCCTATCTATGATGCTGAAATCCCGAAAAGATTTCAAACCCCCAACATGAAACTCTATGACGGAACCACGGATCCAGAAGAGCATATCGCCCAGTATAGGGAAAGGATGGAGATCAACCCTATCCCTCCAGATCTCAAGGAAGCATGCCTCTGCAAGGGTTTTGGTTCTACCTTGACAGGATCAGCCTTAAAATGGCTGTTAAATGTTCCTCCTCACTCAATTACTTCGTTTGCTCATTTGGTTAATTTATTTAATAGTCAGTTTTCTTGCAGCCAGAGTTTTGAGAAACTAACCAGTGATCTTTACAGGATAACTTAAGGGCCTCAGGAATCCTTGAGGGATTATGTGAACAAGTTTAGTCGGGAATCCTTGGATATCCCACATCTTGATATTGCAACAGCTGTGCAGGCTTTTAAGATGGGATTACAAAAAGATTCTCAGTTTTATCAGGATCTTGTAATGAATCCCTGCAGGAATCTTGATGAAGCTCGTAACAGGACCTTGAGATATATTCGCTTGGAGGATGACAAAAAGATGCAAGAGAGGATGAATTCCACCTCAACCTATGAATCAACCAATAGGAAATCAGAATCCTCGTATAAACCATATCACTCTAAGCCGTATGGCAGAATTGACAACAAGAAAGTGAATGCTGTTGAAGACGAGGATCCTGAAGAATATCCTGAATTACCTGAATATTGCTTTTCTGTTAATATACATGAGTTAATGTATGCTATGCAGGGTTTAGGAGACAAAGCTAGGTGGCCTCGAAAGATTCAACAAAAAGCTGATTGGAAGGATAAATCCAAATGGTGTGCCTTCCATGAAGATTTCAGACATGTAACTGAGGATTGCATTGCTCTAAGAAAGGAAATAAGTTAACTTTTAAGCAAGGGATATCTGAAGGATCTCCTAGGAAGAAAGAAGAATAAGGGTCAGGATACTGAGAAGGATCCTGAATGAGCAGCATCACCTCCTGCGGATGCCAAGATAATCAACTTTATTTCAGGAGGATCCGACATTTGTGGGAGTTCGTATTCTGCGGCCAAGAGACATGCAAAGGAAGCTAAGGCCGAGAGGGGAGATAAACCAGCCAGGATGACTACCCTCACAACTAATATAGTGATCACTTTCAACAGTGATGACAGGGATACTGTCCAGGATCCTCACCACGATGCTCTCGTAATAACATTATACGTGGCTAACCATTTTGTACATAGGATATTGGTGGATAATGGCAGCTCCGTCAACATAATCCAACTAGAAACTTTGAAAAGAATGAATGTATCTCCAATGGATATTACTTCAAAATCCACCGTGCTTGTTGGGTTCAGTGGAGAGGCCAGGAACACAGTGAGAGAGATAAAGTTACCAGTATATGTTGAAGGGGTCAACTCAATACAACGTTTCTGTGTGATGGACTCCCTATCCTGCTATAACATCATACTAGGCAGGCCATGGATCCATGATATGAAGGCTGTGCCATCGACTTATCATCAGTGCATCAAGATCCCTACCCCTTGGGGGGTTGTCAAGGTTGATAGTGATTGTTAGGGGTGGATTTCTAAATGACCCGTGATCCTTAGCTATTATCCTCTTTAGTGATCCTCACTTCTGTGACAGATAGTGATCCTCAGAAGAGCTTCAGGATCAGGATAATGGATCACCTTAAGGATCCTCATACTAACAATTGTTCACTTGTGTTTCGTATTGTTTTGCAGGAGTAACAAGTTGGACTTAGTCTTAGCGACATTCCTGGAGAATATTCCCAAACTATTCTGCACGTGCTTAGCTAAAAATGGACGTTGTGGAGAACGTGAAGGCATGGCACGAAAGTCGGAGAGTTTGTTAGCTAGATATTTTCTTATTTTAAAGGGGTAACGAGCTAGTTAGTGACACTTAGTCATTTCGGAGTTACACACACACTCATACAAACGTTCATACCAGCTCTCGTTCAAACACTTAGCGATTTCATACACCATTTACACGTTATATTCTAGTGATCCTTGTACCTAGCTCGTTACCATCCGAAGTTGTAAACATTTATTCATATATTTGAGTTTGGTGATCGGTAGTTTCCATCACCCGGGGTTTTTTGTGCCGGAGATCAACTCTTGATCAAGGGCTTTTTCCCCGTATAAATCCTTGTGTTGTTTGTGCAATTTACATTGAAGTGATCCTCATCGCTATTACACATTTTAAGCATCATTCCCCGAAACAAAGAGTTTGGTTGCAAGATCCTCATCCGAATTTTTGACCAAAACAGTTTGGCGCCCACCGTGGGGCAATTGGTGCTTCGTCCTTAGAAGAATTCGCATTTCTGTGCTCATTTCGGTTCACTACAACCAAGCAAATGGCTTCCTCAGCGAAGAATGCTTCAAACTTGATGCCCTCATTCACTTCTTCACAAGGCGTCCCTCCTTTGCCTCCACCACCTTCTGGATCCCAGAAGAATACTGAGAATGCCGCGAAGAAACCAACTCCCATTTTCTCAAAACCACCTACTTCTTCTGTTTCAACTAATCCTACTACTAATGATCTCTATGCCTTGATTTTGCAGATGAGGAATCATGCACAAGAGCAGGATAAGACCAACGAAAGGATCCTCCGGGAGATTGACGAAATTAAGAAACAGAAGAAAACGGCAGAGGATCGTTCCCCACTGATGCCCAGATCTTTGAATTTTGATACTCCGGTGATTACTTCTCAGCCATCAGTGGTTCCAGACATTCAATATGTGGGTGGACCAAAAGGAGTGCACTACGGAACAACAACAATGACCCAGGCATCAGGTTCATATTTCCAGCCAGCGGGATCCTATCCTCAGCATATGGGATCCCTCACGAGTTCAGGGGGATATTCAGGAATGCAGCAGTTTCAAGGATCCTCCTTCGTTCCAGGATCATCCCAGGTTTAAGGATCCTCCTTCGTTCCAGGATCATCCCAGGTTCAAGGATCCACCTTTGTTCCAGGATCGTCCCAGTTTCAGGGATCCTTCCAGATGCCAGGATCCTTGAGGAGTTTGCAAACAGGAAGTTCAGATGTCCATCAGGGAGATTTTATTCCAATGCAGACCAATGCCTCTACTGGTCCCTCGATCATTCCAGAGCCCCAACAATACGGATTAACATCCATTCTTCCTAACTTGAATCCAATGGGAGGTAACACTTTTAATAATTCTCATACTACTAACCATGGTCTTATGCAGGATCCAGGTATCAATCATGCCATGGCTAGAGAATTGCAAAAGCTAAAGGATATGATATCAAGTGTTCCGGGAGTAGTCAAACCTATCCCAGAGATTGCAGATGGGAGCCACAAGATATCTCGTTTTGCACCACCAATCTGTGATGCTGAGATACCCAAGAGGTTCCATGTGCCAACAATGAAGTTGTATGATGGTTCAACAGATCCTGAAGAACACATAGCACAATACAGGGAGAGGATGGAGATCAATCCAATTCCAGAAAGGTTAAAAGAAGCATGCCTGTGCAAGGGATTCGGATCCACTCTTACTGGATCAGCTCTCAAATGGCTGCTAAGTCTTCCTCCCTATTCTATTACCTCATTTGCTAACCTAGTTAACTTGTTTAATAATCAGTTTTCTTGTAGTAGAAAATTTGAACGATTAACTAGTGATTTATATAGGATAACCCAGGGTCATAATGAATCATTAAGGGATTATATTACCAAATTCAGTAAAGATCCTTAGACATTCCCAACTTAGATATAGCTACGGCTGTTGAGGCCTTCAAAATGGGGTTGCTTAGGGATTCGTCTTTCTATGATGATCTTGTTATGACACCATGCAGGAACTTAGATGAGGTAAGAACCTGAGCACTTAGATTCATTCGGCTAGAGGATGACAAGAGGATCCAGGAGAGATTAGTAGGATCCTCGAAGCAGGATAAGCAAGGATCCTCATTCAGGAACAACAAGTTCAGATCCTACAACAGATCTGATAATCAGAACGTGCATTCTATTGATCAAGAAGAGGATGATGAGGACTATCCTCCAATTTCTGAATATTGTTTTAGTGTTGATAACAATGAACTAATCCTTGCTATGCAGAACCTAGGTGATAAAGCTAGATGGACGAGAAAGAATGATAGGCCAGCTGCAACTAAGGATAAATCAAAGTGGTGTGCATATCATGAAGATTTTGGGCACCTCACAGAAGAATGCATTGCATTAAGAAAGGAAATTGGATACTTGTTGAGCAAGGGGCATCTAAAAGAGTTGTTGGGAAGAAAAAAGTCAAGGACTCAGGATCCTGAAAGGATCCCTGAGAAGGCTCCAGCTCCTCCAGCAGATGCACAAGTGATAAACTTTATTTCTGGAGGATCCGACATTTGTGGCACATCCTTCTCAGCAGCTAAAAGGCATGCAAAGGAAACTAAAATGGATAATGGAGAAAGACCAGTTCGAACATCAAGTGTCTCCGAAGGAAAAGTCATAACCTTTGATGAAGAGGATCGTGTTGATATCCAGGATCCTCATCACGATGGCTTAGTTATTACTCTTTTCATATCTAACCATTTTGTCCGCAGGATCCTTATAGACGGAGGAAGTTCAGTGAACATTATCCAGCTTGATGTTCTAAAGAAGATGGGTATCCCTGAATCAGAGATCATACCAAGATCCTCTGTGCTTGTGGGATTTAGTGGTGAAACTAAGAATACCCTGGGGGACATTAAACTCCCAATATACATTGAAGGCCTACACTCTTATCAAAAATTTTGTGTTATTGACTGTTTATCTTGTTGTAATGTTATCCTTGGCAGGCCCTGGATACACGATATGAAAGCAGTCCCATCCACTTACCATCAATGTGTGAAGCTCCCTAGTCCTTGGGGAATAGTGAAGATTGATAGTGATCAGCAAGAGGCTAAGAATTGCTATACTTCATCGATGAAACCAGCTTCGAAATCCAGGGAGCAATAGCAATCAAAGTATCCTCCAAGGGATGTCTTGGAGGCGAGTGAACATGATGTGGTAGAAATCCTTATGGATCCGGATGATCCTGAATCTATAGTTTATATCGGATCAGGGATCCTTGGCGAAATGAAAGAAGACCTCGTATCCTTCCTCAAAAGGAGAAAGACTACCTTTGCATGGAAACAAGAAGACATGACTGGTATATCCAAAGATGTAATCACTCACAAACTCGGCATTGACAGATCCTTCAAACCAATCCATCAAAGGAGAAGAAAGTTTGCACCGGAAAGGAATGCCATTATCCAGGAAGAGGTAGAGAAATTGCTCCGGGCAGGTATGATTAGAGAGGTCAAGTATCCAAGATGGTTGGCCAATGTGGTTGTTGTTCAAAAGAAAAACGGAAAGTGGAGGGTATGTGTCGATTTTACCGATTTAAATAAGGCATGCCCCAAGGATCCTTTCCCTTTACCCCACATTGACTCCATGGTGGATGCAACCGCGGGTCATGAACTGTTAACTTTTATGGATGCTTCATCTGGATTTCAGCAAATCCAAATGGAACCATCCGACCAAGAGGATACAGCCTTCATGACTCCAACTGGTATATACTGCTATATTGCTATGCCGTTCGGATTAAGAAATGCAGGTGCAACATATCAAAGGCTGGTGAATATGATGTTCAAGGATCAGATTGGACAAACTATGGAGGTTTATATAGATGATATGGTGGTAAAATCCTTAAAAGCTGAGGATCACCTAAGAGACTTGGAGGAAGCATTCGATATCCTTGACAAATATAACATGAAACTTAATCCTTCAAAATGTCACTTTGGTGTTAAAGCAGGTAAATTCTTAGGATATATGGTGACAAAGAGAGGCATTGAAGCTAGCCCGGAACAAATCAAAGCAATAGTGAACATCAAATCTCCGGCCAATGCTAAGGATGTTCAAAGGCTAACAGGCAGGATAACAGCCTTGAACAGATTTATATCCAAATCCTCTGAGAAGTGCAAAGAATTCTACGATATCCTAAGGAAGAACAAGAAATTTGAGTGGACTGAGAAGCATGAAGATGCTTTGAGAGCCCTCAAAGATTACCTATCCTCGGCCCCGGCTTTGATGAAACCAGAAAAAGGCGACGTGCTATCCTTGTATCTTGCAGTATCCTCAAAAGCAGTAAGTGCGGTCCTTGTTAAGGATCATCAAGGTACACAACATCCTGTCTATTATGTAAGTAAAAGTTTACTTGATGCCGAATCCAGGTATTCACACCTTGAAAAGCTTATTCTTGCATTAATTATGGCATCCACTAAGTTAAGACATTATTTTGAAACTCATGTTATCATTGTTAAAACTAATTTTCCAATTAAGAATGTCCTCAGGAAACCAGAGATGTCAGGAAGGATGGCTAAGTGGGCAGTAAAACTAAGTGCATATGATATAAGATATGAGCCTAGGACAGCCATCAAATCCCAAGCATTAGCTGACTTTGTGGCTGATTTCAGTAGTGATTTACAAGAAGAAGCTGAGTTGGAAGTCCAGCAACTAGAAGAGACCAAGGATCCTTGGATACTCTATACTGATGGATCCTCAAATGTCAAAGGCACAGGGCTGGGAATACTACTAAAATCGCCACAGGGGGACATAATACCCCACTCTATAGCTTGTGAGTTCCAAACCACTAACAATGAGGCTGAATATGAAGCCTTAATTGCTGGTTTGCAAATTGCTAAGCATATGGGGATCAGGTATCTTGAGGTACACGTAGATTCTTTGTTAATTACAAACCACTTTAATGGATCCTATGCTGTTAAAGGTGAAAAGCTAACCAAATATTTGGAGATAGTCAAAAGTTTGGCACTCTCTTTTGTTTCCTTTAGTTTGTCACAGGTACCAAGGGAAGAAAATACAGAAGCTAATGCATTGGCTAATTTAGGATCATCCTTGAAGATCCCGGAGGATATCAAGATCCCTATTATCCATATCCTGACCCCGGCTATTGTGGATCATGTGGCTATGGAAATAGGAAATGATTCTGCAATAATCCCTAGTGAGGATACTCGATCCCATTCAGGACCAGGATCATGGATCTCACCAATTATGAGATACTTACAACATGGAGAGATTCCTACAGGAGAAAACCCTAGGGCTTTCAAATCTAAGGTATCTCAATTCACAATTTTAAATAATATGTTGTATAGACGATCTCTTGCAGGACCATACTTGAGATGCATTGAGGATCCTGAAATCCAAGAAGTTTTAAAAGACTTCCATGAAGGAGATTGTGGAAACCACACTGGGGGCAGGGCATTATTCTCAAGGATCCTGAGGACAGGATACTACTGGCCAACCATGAAGAAAGATGCTGTGGAGTATGCTAGAAGATGTGATCCTTGTCAGAGGCACAGCAATATCCTTCATCAACCAGCTGAATTATTGCATCCTATATCCTCCTCTTGGCCATTTATGAGATGGGGTATGGATATAGTTGGTAAGCTCCCTAAGGCACCTGGTGGAAAAGTATTCATGCTTGCTATGACGGATTACTTCTCCAAGTGGATAGAGGCTGAAGCTTTTGCCCAAGTCAGAGAAAAGGAAGTTATATCCTTCATTAAAAGAAATATTATAACTAGATTTGGAATTCCTTCTGAGATTATATGTGATAATGGTTCCCAATTTATTGGGGGCAGAACCACTAACTTTTGTGACAGCTGGGGGATTAAGATGATAACATCAACACCAGTCCACCCACAAGCTAATGGTCAGGCAGAATCATCCAACAAGATCATCATCAACAATTTGAAGAAGAAGCTTGGATCCAAGAAAGGGAAATGGGCAGAAGAACTACCCTATGTGCTTTGGGCTGATAGGACGACCCCTAAGAATGCTACTGGTCAAACACCATTCTCTTTGGTGTTTGGGGCAGAATCGGTGATCCCAACAGAAATGGTGGTTCCAACTGCTAGAACAAGTACTCGTGATCCTGAGGAAAATAATGAAAACTTGGCTCAAGACCTGGATACTATTGAAGAAATCAGGGATATGGCTAGGATAAGGATGGCCAGTTATCAGCAAAGGATGGCTGGTGCTTACAACAAAAATGTCAGGATCAGGAGGTTTCAAGTTGGAGATATGGTATTAAGGAAAGCATTTCAGAATACCACCAATCCTGCTGATGGAAAGTTAGCTCTAAAATGGGAAGGCCCTTATTTGATTGAAGCTGAAGCAGGAAAGGGGGCATATAGATTGCTAACCATGGAAGGTGATTTGCTACCAAGAGCTTGGAATGCTGTCCACTTGAAGAAATATTTCATGTGAGTAGGATCCTCATGACACAGATGATCCTAACGAAAGGGATATCCTTAAAGGATCCTCAAAGTATTGGTGATCCTTACTTAGGTAATATCCTAAACTTAAACTATTTCATTTCTTTATTTTCTCATATAAGGATAAGGATCATGTATCCTTTATCCATCTCTCACGTGAGTTTAAGCTTTGAAATTCCAGGTATTCTTTGCATAACATTGGTTATCTGCAGAAGCAATCCGTTCCTTGGGTTTAACCCCAGTTATTTGGGCTTGACCCCAGTTCCGCCTGTAGCGCACGATGATCCTGGTATAGTTCAAGGCATTGGGACCAGTACTCGTTTTAGGGGCTGATAATTCCATTGTTCTGGCTATGCTTAGGATCCTACGTATAATGGTAGACGTACCATACATCCGTTCACAAGGTTTCTAACGTTATCACGTTAGCTAAGGTTTCTAACGTTTTCACGTTAGCTAAGGTTTTGGCATTTTCATGCCACTAAGTTTGGATAGTCGCCAGTTAGGGCCATACTCCAGTTTACATACGATCCTTGGGCTTGACCCCAGTTATCCTTGGGCTTGTCCCCAGTTATCCTTGGGCGTGTCCCCAGTTATCCTTGGGCTTGTCCCCAGTTATCCTTGGGCTTGTCCCCAGTTGCTAATTCTTATCTTATGTTGGCTTAGTCCCAAGTTATGCTCTATTTCAGGTTCTTGAAGATAGGCAACTAGGGATCCTTGATCCTTACTTTATTCTAAGGTTTATCTTATAGTTATCCTAATTATGGTTAGGATCCTAACTTGGATCCTCAGGTATGATCCTTAACTATTTTGATTTTATTCATTATTCATTTGAATAACCCTTAAAGTTTGACAACTAAACTTGTGATTCTTAAACCATATCACTTTTTAGAACTTATCGGTTATGGGATATGTGATCCTTGATCATATCCTAAACTTTCTGGATATCTTTTCTAATTTTTCAAGGCTTGATAAGTATAAACAGAATGAACATTACAACAGTTGGAAAGTAAGATATTAAAAAGGATAACAACACAAGATAAGCGACAAAAGGTTAAGTTTTTATTAACAAAGTAGTAACCCTTAAAAGGTTGTCAAAATTACCTACCCGAGCTTCTACCAGCAAAACGTGGCCCGTCCGCTGGGGTAGGTAAAGGGTGTCCATGATAATAAGTTCAAAGATAGTGCAGGAATATAAAGGCGGCAGGATCACAATGGCTTCATCCCCCAAACAGAGGATCCCTCCACCAATTGCAATCCTGCCTATTGTCCAAAGGATCATACATGACCCTTAATCCTAAAAACTGCTGTTTAAGTACAACCCATCATTGTTCAACAAAAAACACCATCACCAAAACAAACTATCAAACTTAAAAAATGGGCTCCGGCTACGTCTAGAAATGTCCTTCATCGTCCATTTATGCAGCCTATGCCTTCGCTGCATCTTCATCCCCTCCAGCTGCGGTATCCTTCATCAGATCCTTCCCACTGCCACTTGCTTCAATCGCCAAGACCTCAGTAGCCTCCTCCTCATCATCCTCAAGATCAGCCAATCTTGCCTTCCAACCCTCAACATCCCAGCTGTTTTTGTCAAAACTAGGATCTTGAGCTTCCTGGGCCATCTTCAATTTGTCTGATACATCGTGATGGCGGCAGAGACCTTAGCATTTTCAATGAGGTCATGCTTCTCATAGTCAAGGTCGATCAGAAGTTTGGCTGTCTTAGTCTTCTCATCTTGGAGTTCCTTCCGAAGATCAGCAAGTGCAAGGTCCTTGAGCACGGCAACCTGTTGGAGGTCAGCAATTTTCTTGTCCTGCTCCTCAACGTTCCCCACGTAATCCTCAATCTCAGCAAATTTCTGCAAAGAAAAGGATAAAGCAGTTCAAGATCAAGTGATCCTCATACGAGTAGGATACCTAGGCAGAATTAAGGATCCTTACATCATTAAAGTATTCAAGGAACTGGTGGCGGATCAGTGGTAGGCCTTGAAGATCCTCGGCATCAGAAGTTTTCCTCTTCTTGACACCCTTTCCTTTGGTGGGTGCCTTTGGAATGGAGATGCTAGGACTGGTAGTGGATCTTTTCTTCCTGGATCGTACGACATCAAGGTCAGCCGTGTTGAACTGGGAAACAGGCTTGGCAGATTTTCCAGCACCTACACAATAAAAACAAGATAAGTATCTTTTCTTAGTTCATATTTCACTATTTATTTAAATTTTAAACAAGGATACTTACTTGACATTGTGACAGAGCCTGAGGATACCTCTTGTGAATCTTGGGTTGTTGTCTTGAAAGTTCTTGTCTCAGGATCAAGTTTCTTGAAAGCAAGAAGTCTTTCCTTAGCAGCAGGGGACAGTTTGAGGTGTGAGACGGTGATAGCTGCATAAAAAGAAAGCAAAAATATAAGTTATCCTTACATCAAAAGAAAGTTCCTGGTGATCCTTCTCAGGATCCCCCACCCTACCATGGGTAGTCCATTTTTTAGGTAGATCCTCTCCATCCTCGATGGAATCTCTCTTGATAAAAAAGAAACGCCGTTTCCAATTAGCATCATTCTTGGTGGCTTTGAAGATCGGGTGTTCCTCACCGGGTTTACGTTTAAACAAGTAACGATGAGAGCCAAAGGTGGTAAGATCATACAGTTCTCCCAGCTCTGCCATTCCTAGATCTATTCCCTCCTGATCGATGATCCTTTCAAGGGTGTACAAAACCCTCCAAATCATCGGCATGGCTTGGATATAAGATATGCCGGTTAGGGAAAAGAAAGATTGGGTGAAGGCTGGAAAAGGATATGTATAGCCTATGGTGAAAGGAGTGACGGGGAAAGCAACCCACTTATCGGAGATATGATCGCTCAGGGCATTGGGGTCAAAAGGCCTAAATTCGGTGTTCGCCGGAAAGCAGTGGCGGATCCTATCTATCTGAGCATCATTGAAGCAGCAGCGTTCTTTAATAGAGTCTTCAATGATCCCCTGGCTTTTCGGAGGACTGTTCTTTGGGTGATCCTTGGCCGGTGAACTTCGGAGCAACATTTTCGAAGTAACGGAGATAAAGAAAGGAAAACAGAGTAAGAAAGAAAGAAAGAGGAGAAAGAAATACCTGGTTGATCGTCGACTGAGAATTTAAAGGGAGTTTCTTTCGAATTTGAATGCATAATGATCCTATCTATATCTCTATTTATAATTATGATTCTGCAGGATTGTCACTTCCGTGACGTCATGATCGCAACGGCTAGTTCTATTTTAACGGCTATATATCCGTTAGTTTGTTGCGGATAAGATCAGTAAAATATAACTCACATATTTACAATTTAACTCCTTATATTTTGGGGGCAATTGTTAGGGGTGGATTTCTAAATGACCCGTGATCCTTAGCTATTATCCTCTTTAGTGATCCTCACTTCTGTGACAGATAGTGATCCTCAGAAGAGCTTCAGGATCAGGATAATGGATCACCTTAAGGATCCTCATACTAACAATTGTTCACTTGTGTTTCGTATTGTTTTGCAGGAGTAACAAGTTGGACTTAGTCTTAGCGACATTCCTGGAGAATATTCCCAAACTATTCTGCACGTGCTTAGCTAAAAATGGACGTTGTGGAGAACGTGAAGGCATGGCACGAAAGTCGGAGAGTTTGTTAGCTAGATATTTTCTTATTTTAAAGGGGTAACGGGCTAGTTAGTGACACTTAGTCATTTCGGAGTTACACACACTCATACAAACGTTCATACCAGCTCTCGTTCAAACACTTAGCGATTTCATACACCATTTACACGTTATATTCTAGTGATCCTTGTACCTAGCTCGTTACCATCCGAAGTTGTAAACATTTTCATATATTTGAGTTTGGTGATCGGTAGTTTCCATCACCCGGGGTTTTTTGTGCCGGAGATCAACTCTTGATCAAGGGCTTTTTCCCCGTATAAATCCTTGTGTTGTTTGTGCAATTTACATTGAAGTGATCCTCATCGCTATTACACATTTTAAGCATCATTCCCCGAAACAAAGAGTTTGGTTGCAAGATCCTCATCCGAATTTTTGACCAAAACAGTGATCATCAGGAGGCGAAGGAATGTTACTCATCCTCAATGAAATCCTCAACCAAGCCTAATGCAGCATAGCAATTAAAGATGCGGGCCCAGGATATCGTGGAGGCTTCAGAGCAGGATGTAAAGAAAATTATCCTGGATCAGGATAATCCGGATATCTCGGTGCTCGTAGGAACCAATATCCCTCAGGATATTAAAAATCAATTGACTAATTTTCTAAAATGCAGGATGTCGACGTTCGCGTGGGAAACACGAGGATATGACAGGTATTTCCAAGGAGATTGTAACACATAAGTTAGGCATCGACAGGTCATTCAAGCCTGTCCAACAAAAGAGAAGGAAATTTGCTTCAGAACGAAACATGATCATCCAAGAGGAAGTTGAAAGGCTACTAAGGAGCAAGATGATTAGGGAAGTGAAGTTTCCTAAATGGCTGGCAAATGTAGTCGTGGTACAGAAGAAAAATGGGAAATGGAGAGTTTGTGTAGATTACACGGACCTGAATAAAGCTTGTCCTAAAGACCCATTTCCTCTTCCTCATATTGATTCAATGGTGGATGCTACTGCCGGCCACGAAATGTTAACCTTCATGGATGCATCCTTAGGATTTCAGCAGATCCAAATGGAACCTTCAGACCAGGAGGATACTACTGCCTTCATGACACCGACATGTATTTATTGTTACATTGCTATGCCCTTTGGTTTGAAAAACGCAGGTGCAACATACCAAAGATTGGTAAACATGATGTTCAAAGACAAGCTGGGGGACACTATGGAGGTGTACATCGATGACATGGTAGTAAAATCTAAAAAGGCTGAAGATCACCTCCAGGATATTAAGGGAGCATTCGATATCCTAGATCAGTATAACATGAAATTGAATCCTGCTAAGTGCCATTTTGGAGTGGGGGCAGGAAAGTTTCTAGGATATATGGTGACTAAAAGAGGAATAGAGGCAAGCCCGGAGCAGATTAAAGCTATCTTGGATATCAAATCACCTTCAAATATGAAGGATGTTCAACGGTTAACAGGGCGAGTAGCAGCATTGAACAGATTTATCTCAAGATCCTCCAAGAAATGCAAGGAATTTTATGATATCCTGAAGAAAAACAAGAAGTTCGAATGGAAAGAGAAGCATGAAGCAGCCCTGCAGGATTTGAAGTAGTATCTCTCAACTGCACCTCTATTGATGAAGCCTGAAAATGGTGAACCACTGTCCCTATTGTTTTGGTCAAAAATTACCGAGGCAATTTAGTGATCAAATTAGTCAAGTGAGGTAGTGTGCCAAGAAAATGTGTAGAAGATATGCAAATTAAGTTATTTGCAAAAACCAGTTTCAGGATACGGCTCAGAATATAGAGCTGTATCTGTGATCAAACAATGAGCAAAAATGTAAAGGGGTGACACGAGATGTACGAGGAAAGCCCTTGATCAATCTAGATCGCCGGCATAAAACCTCGGGAGCTGACAATCGCAACTGCCTTGTTCTTCTATTGCTTCAAATATCAGGATACAGTGCAGGATATGATGCGGATCAACTAGGTGTTACAATATAATTTGAGTACAAGTGTTGGTGTGTAGTGATTGCTAGTAATTAGAGAGTAAAGTGTGCGAATGAAGTGAGTGCCTTAACTTGATCCGATCATACTATTTATAGCTAACCGAAAACAACTAACTTTCCTAATAAACCGAGATGCCCCGAATATTCCCAAGTAATCGTTGTAGTCCTGGTCTTTCGGGATCAACGTCTCTATTCCAACTGATTTGCCCGAGTCTTGGGGGAAGAAGTCTTCTTGAACGTTGGAGACTTGTAACTCTTAATCTGCACATGATCAATTCAGTTAATACCAGGATATCGAACCAGGATGTTACCAATATCCTGATCCGGCATCCTGATCACAATCAAAAGCAGAATATTAGTCAGGATATATACTCAGAAAATGACCCATAACAATTGTCCCCAAAAATATACCTGTTGGAATTCTGAGTTCAAACAGATATATTTTTAAATTTTATCACCTGGATAGAGGCAATTAATATGATGAGACCTTTGAAATGACAATGTGCAACTTCTAAGATGCTATTTACTCTTTACCCCCTATTACTCAGCCTATATCTAGCCGAAATAGTTCACATTATGATCACCACTCCTCAAGCGGATCTCAGGTATTTCTCTTATCTTCTCTGTTTTTCCTTTCCTTTGGATTTCCTGTTTCTCGGCCGATACCCTTTATGGCATCTCGAACAAGATCCTGGTCGAACGAGCCAGTCGCAGACCTAACGAGTCAGAACCTCATACGAGAGCCTCAAAACGAAATCTGCTCCTTCAATAACGCTGACATCGCCGCCCTGAAGAATTCTGGTGCGTTCCCTGCCGGAGTAGTCATACGACCTTTTGATCGGGAAATCCGATCAGACGCATCGTCAAACGAATGGGTCTGCTTCCTAACCTATCCCTTTTACTTGGGACTCCGGTATCCATTTCCGCCCTTTATCTCTCGTTTCTTTGAGCTTACCGGCCTTAGTTATGCCCAAACTATGCCGATGGTTTGGCGAGTTTTAATGGTGCTGAACCAGATTAAATCTCGTCACTGCCCTGACCTGTGCATCGAAGACCTCCCCATAGCATACCGGTTGAGGTCCCATGGTAATAGTCGTTTTCTTTTGTTCTCCACCTCCAAGAGCCCTTTAGTCATTAAGGCCACCAAGAACGAAGACCAGTGGCGGCGAAAGTTCTTTTTCGTGAAAAGAGACTCTATTGACAAGGGTTTTGATCTGCCGGTTAGATGGTAACCAAGGGTAGGATCTAGGGTTTTAGGAATATCTCCAAGTGTATCCTTAAACTATATCCCAGACTTATATCCTGATGTTTTTGTGCAGCGAGTTTCAGAGATCTAGCACCCCCAAGTGCGGAATCAGAGTCCAGGATCAAAGAAATCTACCGACTTCCTGCTAGTGAAAGAACCTTCTCCCTGTCTCTTACAAAATCAAGCCAAAAATCAAGTTCAGAGATGTCTGGTAAGTACACAATTATAATGATTGTAAAATACAAGAGTTTGCAAATTGAATATTTCTTCCCTTCTTCAGCGCCAGTTATCAACCTTGAAGGCTTCCAACTTGACGAGTTGGACAGTTACTCCAGTCTCGCACCTGTCAAGAAAGAATCCAACCCGAAGCCATCCGTCACACCGAAGCCTACCAGTTCGAAAGTGACTTCCGCTCCTAAAGCTCCTCCGGCATCTCGGACCCGGGCCTCCAACTCCCGAAAGAGAAAGGAAACAGAGTCTCCTGCTATTCCCAATGTATTCCCATTTGAAAATCATGGGTTTGGAGAGTCCAGCAAATTCATGATCGGCTTCCTCAACCAGGTAAATATCCTGATCCATATCCTGCACCATATGCTAATTACTGAACTCAATTAAAGTTAATACCTGTTTCTTTATTTTGCAGGGTCTTGAACGTCTGATTTTCCTTTACGAGGATGCATGTGGCTCGAACGTCATGCTGGAAAGTCAACTAAAAAAGGCCGAAGCCACTATCGCAGACCAAGCAGCGATCGCCACCGCAAAATCAGAGCACTACGAGGCCAAATACAAGGCAATGGCCCAAGAGCAGCAGTCCACCATCCAAAAGGTCACCCAGGAAGCCCAGGCCAAGATCGACGCCGCCCAAGTCCAACATGAGCAGGCTATGGCTTCGTATTGGGAGAGTCTCAAGAACTCTGTCGTCATCTCACTTCTCCAGGCCAGACTGAAAATGGCTTATGAGGCAATGGCTTTGGGCCTTCAGTGCCCCTCCTGGAACACTAAGGCCTGGGAGGCGAAACTGAAAGATCTCGGGGGAAATCCTGTGGAGCCTGCTGCCAAATCTGCTGTGGAAGAACCTGCTAAGGTGCCTGATGCTAGTGCTTCAAAGGATGCCGGTGGTGATGCTGGAGAAAATGCTGGTGGAGAGGATGCTGTTAATGATGCTGAGAGGAATGCTGGGGAGGATACTGGTGGAGATGTCATGGTGAAGGAGGGAGCTGTCCCTTAAATGCAGCGTTGTGGGCGATGATGGATATATGTGCCAAGGCCGGAGCCCACTTTTTTAAATTTCATGGTTGTGGTTTATACAAACAATTTACTTTTCCTGTCATTGAACAATTTATATTTCCTGCACTAGAACAATTTGATAACCAAAGGTGGATGGGTCCTGGGTTCCAGGATGAAGCCCTTGGTTATCAATCAGTATAACTTGTTTTGGACGATACAACGGTTGGAGGTGGATGGGTCTCGGTTTGAGACGAAATCTTCAACCGTTGCATAAATATCGTTATGAACCTGTTGTGCTTTTGGTGGATGGGCCTTGGTTTAAGGTGAAACCAAGAGCACAACTTTTGACTTGTTAATAATATAACCACCTTTTGACTTACTTGTTGTCGCCTTTTAATTTTTTGTTGCTTAGTTCAAATTTGAATTTTGCAAAATATCTTGACCAGGATACTCAACCGATATCTTTAAAACAGTTTATTCTACAAAATCTCGAACAATAGGGTTTTTAAAGGAAAAAGATGGTTTGCTTAGAACTTATAAACCTTGTTTTGATAACATTTTTAACTCTGGTTTTTTTTTTTAAATCCAAGTATTGTATCCCAGACATTCTAACCAGATATCCTGAATCGTTTTCCGAGAATATATCTTAATGATATATCCTAATCAGGATGCTTAAACTTTAAACATGGTTTTAAAAGCTCAGACAAGTTGTGTAAGATTTACAAAGGAAAGATCATACCAGGAATACAACGTAACCCTAGTACTAGACTTCAATCCTTCTTGTAACTTCCTCCTGTAAGATGTCCCCAGCCTTAGTATACTGAGTTAAAATTTAACTCTTCGCGTCATCCATAATAGCCTTAGGAGAAATGTCCCCTGTGTACGAAATCTTCCAACACTTAGAAAATAGTTTGGATTCGTGTTTGACTGCATAGACAGCTCTTATATTACTGGGGTAAAACCCGAAAATATTCTGGAGATAAATCCTTAGTATCTTGGGGTGAACCCATAAGAATCCTGGGGAAAATCCCAAATTTTCATGCGCAACAGGCGGGAGTGTATAAACTCCAAGACTTAGAAAGGTGAAAACCTTTAAACCTTAGAGAGTATGAAAATACCCTTTCGTGAGAGAGGGTGATCAATCCTCATATACCTTAAGGGTCCAGGATATAGCCAACAGTGACGGAATTGTCAGCCACTTTTACATGAACTGGTCCCGCCACCTTGAACTATCCCTGGACAACTTGCGCTCCAGGCGGGGTGTTTAAACCCAATTCGTGGGAAAGGTGAATACCTTTAAACCTGTGAAGGGATCAGGATCCCTTATACATGAGAGAGGGGGCCAATCCTCTAATCTTCCGAAGTATCCTGAGTGTGTATCCTGGTGCTATATCCCGAAGCGTATTCTGCAAAACACTTATAAGCTAAGGTGGGTGTTAGCCTGGTTAACACCCCTCCGATGCTTAAGTCAGTAATGGGTTCTAAACGATAAATAATATTAAAATAAAAGAGATAGAATCCATACCATTCTGAGTTGGAATTTAAATTCCAGACTCACTTGAAATAGAGCTTTAGATGTATAGCGTTCCAGGATCTTGGTAGCATATCCCCCTCCACATCCTTGAGTCGGTATGCTCCTTTTCCTGATTCTGATTCAATCTCATAGGGTCCTTCCCATTTTGGAGCCAACTTTCCATCAGCAGGATTGGTAGTATTCTGGAAAGCCTTTCTTAATACCCAATCTCCGATCTGGAACCTTCTAGTCCTTATATTCTTGTTATATGCCTTAGATATCCTCTGTTGATATGCTGCCATTCTTAGCCTTGCCGCGTCTCTTGTCTCATCAACAGTATCCAATTCCTCACATAGATCTTCAGGATTCTGCTTAGGATCCCGGAGGTTGGATCTTGCTGTAGGTATTACCATTTCTGTCGGGATCACCGCTTCTGCTCCAAATACCAAGGAAAACGGGGTTTGGCCAGTTGCATTTTTCACCGTCGTCCTATCGGCCCACAAAACAAAGGGTAATTCTTCTGCCCATCTTCCTTTTTTAGCCCCTAGTCTCTTTTTCAGGTTGTTGACAATTATCTTGTTTCAGGATTCTGCTTGCCCATTTGCTTGAGGATGTACTGGTGTAGATGTGATCATTTTAATTCTCCAACTCTTGCAGAAGTCAGTAGTCCTCTTACTTATAAACTGAGAACCATTGTCACAAATTATCTCAGCCGGTACTCCAAACCTGGTCAGGATATTCCTTTTTATGAAGGATACCACTTCCTGATCTCTAATTTGAACGAACGCTTCAGCTTCGACCCACTTAGAGAAATAATCTGTCATTGCCAGCATGAAGACCTTTCCTCCTGGAGCCTTTGGCAATTTTCCTACTATATCCATTCCCCACTTCATGAATAGCCAAGGGGAAGCTATAGGATAAAGTGGCTCAGCCGGCTGATGTAATATATTACTGTGTCTTTGACATGCGTCACATCTTCGAGCATATTCTGCAGCATCCTTTCTCATTGTCGGCCAATAATATCCTGTTCTTAATGCCTTTGAGAACAACAACAACCTGCCCCCAGTATGGTTACCGCAATCCCCTTCGTGTATATCCTGAAGCACTTCCTTGGTTTCGGGATCCTCTAAGCACCTCAGATACGGTCCTGCAAGAGATTTCTTATACAAGACATTATTTATAATAGTGAATCATGATACCTTCATTCTAAAGGCCTTAGGGTTCTCACCCTTTGAGATGTGTCCTTCCTTGAGATATCTTATGATTGGAGCCATCCAAGACTTAGGATCCTTCTCAGAATATTGACCATCAGGATCCTGAACACTTACTACTTCCTTATCCTGAGGATCCGTCGCAGGATATAAGATATGTAATATTGGTATTCGGGTTCCTTCCGGTATCCTGACTGATGATCCTAGATTTGCCAAGGCATCAGCTTTAGCATTATCCTCTCTTGGTACCTGTTCAAGTGTAAAAATATCGAAATATCCTGCTAATTTTTTAAGAATTTCGAGATATTCGATTAACTTCTCACCTTTAACTGCATATGATCCATTAAAATGATTAGTAATTCACAAAGAATCAACATATACTTGCAAACTCTTGATATTCATACTTTTAGCCAATTCTAATCCTGCAATTAAAGCTTCATATTCTGCCTCATTATTAGTGGGAGGGAACTCACATCTAGTAGCCTGGGGTAATATGTCCCCCTGTGGCGATTTTAGTAGTATACCCAAACCTACACCTCTTATATTAGATGCACCGTCAGTATATAGCGTCCAGGATTCCAAATTTTCTCCTAGCTGCTGTACTTCTAGGTCTACTTCATTTTGAATATCACTACTGAAATCAGCCACAAAGTCAGCTAAAGCCTGAGACTTTATGGCATTTCTAGGTTCATATACTAGATCAAAGGCACTTAATTTTACTGACAATTTAGCCATCCTACCAGACATCTCGGGTTTCCTAAGCACGTTCTTAACAGGATAGTTGGTTTTAACATGAATCCTATGTGTTTCAAAATAATGTCTAAGTTTTGTTGACGCCATAACTAGGGCTAAAATTAGTTTTTCTAAGTGGGAATACCTAGTTTCAGCATCTAATAAACTTTTACTAACATAATAGACAGGATACTGCTGACCTTCATGATCTTTTACGAGGACGGCACTTACCGCATTCCCTGACACAGCAAGGTATAGGGATAGTGGTTCACCATCTTCAGGTTTTATTAACAGAGGTGCGGTTGAAAGATACTGTTTCAAATCCTGCAAGGCTGTTTCATGCTTTGCTCCCCATTCAAACTTCTTATTCTTCTTCTTCTTCTTCAGGATATCATAAAACTCCTTGCACTTTTCCGAGGATCTTGAAATAAATCTGTTCAATGCTGCCACTCGCCCTGTTAACCGTTGAACATCCTTCATATTTGAAGGTGATTTGATATCCAAAATAGCTTTAATCTGCTCCGGGCTTGCCTCTATCCCTCTTTTAGTGACCATATATCCTAGGAACTTTCCAGCCCCCACTCTGAAATGGCACTTAGCAGGATTTAGCTTCATGTTATACTGATCCAGGATATCAAATGCACCCTTGATATCCTGGAGGTGATCCTCAGCTTTTTTAGATTTTATTACCATGTCGTCGATGTATACCTCCATAGTGTCCCCCAGCTTGTCTTTGAACATCATGTTCACCAATCTTTGATACGTTGCACCTGCATTTTTCAAACCAAAGGGCATAGCAGTGTAGCAATAAATTCCTGTTGGTGTCATGAAGGCAGTATCCTCCTGATCAGAAGGTTCCATTTCGATCTGCTGGAATCCTGAAGATGCATCCATGAAGGTCAACATCTCATGGCCGGCAGTAGCGTCCACCATTGAGTCAATATGAGGAAGAGGAAATGGGTCTTTGGGACAAGCTTTGTTTAAGTCTGTGTAATCTACA
This sequence comes from Helianthus tuberosus, assembly GCA_030545235.1. Taxonomy (NCBI): domain Eukaryota; kingdom Viridiplantae; phylum Streptophyta; class Magnoliopsida; order Asterales; family Asteraceae; genus Helianthus; species Helianthus tuberosus. The sequence goes on along the minus strand of CM060376.1, from coordinate 2,713,284 downwards.
CAAACTCTCCATTTCCCATTTTTCTTTTGCACCACAACTACATTCGCAAGCCATTTAGGAAACTTCACTTCTCTAATCATCTTGCTCCTTAGTAGTCTTTCAACTTCCTCTTGGATGATCACATTTCGCTCCGGAGCAAATTTCCTTCTCTTTTGTTGGACAGGCTTGAATGACCTGTCAACACCGAGCTTATGTGTTATAATATCCTTGGAAATACCTGTCATATCCTCGTGTTTCCATGCGAATGTTGACATCTTGCATTTCAAAAAATTAGTCAATTGATCTTCAATATCCTGAGGGATATTGGTTCCCACGAGCACCGAGATATCCAAATTATTCTGATCCAGGATTACTTTCTTTACATCTTGTTCTGAAGCCTCCATGATATCCTGGCCTCGAATCTTTAATTGCTATGCTGCACTTGGCTTTGTTGAGGATTTCATCGAAGAAGAATAGCACTCCTTTGCTTCCTGTTGATCACTTTCCACCTTGACAACTCCCCAAGGAGTAGGGATCTTGATGCATTGATGGTATGTTGACGGAACAGCCTTCATATCATGGATCCAAGGCCTACCTAGTATAATATTATAGCAGGATAAAGAGTCCATGACACAAAAGCGCTGCATTGAGTTGACCCCTTGAATATACACAGGCAACTTTATCTCCCCTACGGTATTCCTAGCTTCTCCACTGAAACCAACGAGCACAGTGGACTTCGAAGTAATGTCCATCGGAGATACATTCATCCTCTTCAATGTTTCCAGCTGGATTATGTTGACAGAGTTGCCATTATCCACTAATATCCTGCGTACAAAATAGTTAGCAACATATAACGTTATCACTAAGGCATCATGATGGGGATCTTGGACAGTATCCCTGTCATCATTATTGAACGTGATGACTTTGTCAGTTGTGAGGGTTAACATCCTTGTCGGCTTATCTCCCTTTTCTGCTTTAGCTTCCTTCGCGTGCCTTTTTGCCACAGAATATGATGTGCCGCATATGTCGGATCCTCCTGAAATAAAGTTAATTATTTTTGCATCTGCAGGAGGTGACGCTGCCCGTTCAGGATCCTGCTCGGGATCCTGACCTTTATTCTTCTTTCTTCCCAAGAGGTCCTTCAGATATCCCTTACTCAAGAGATAGCTTATTTCCTTTCTCAAAGCGATACAATCATCAGTAACATGCCCAAAATCCTCATGGAAGGTACACCACTTGAACTTGTCCTTCCAATGAGCCTTTTGTTGATTCTTCCGGGGCCACCTTGCTTTGTCTCCTAAACCCTGCATAGCATACATCAGTTCAGGTATGTTAACAGAAAAACAATATTCAGACAACTCAGGATACTCCTCAGGATCCTCATCTTCAACAGCATTCACTTTTTTGCCATCGTTTCTGCCATACGGTTTAGAACGGTATGGTTTATACGAGGATTCTGATTTCCTATTGGTTGAATCATAAGTTGTGGATGAATTTATCCTTTCTTGCATCTTTCTATCATCCTCAAGGCGAATGTATCTCAAGGCCCTGTTACGAGCTTCGTCCAGATTCCTGCAGGGATTCATTACAAGATCTTGGTAAAATTGAGAATCTTTCTGCAATCCCATCTTGAACGCTTGCACGGCCGTTGCAACATCAAGATGTGGGATATCCAAGGATTCCCGACTAAACTTGTTCACATAATCCCTCAAGGATTCCTGAGGCCCTTGAGTTATCCTGTAAAGGTCACTGGTTAATTTCTCAAAACTCCGACTGCAAGAAAATTGAGTGTTAAATAAATTAACTAAATGAGCAAAAGAAGTAATCGAGTGAGGAGGAACGTTTAACAGCCATTTCAAGGCTGATCCTGTTAAGGTGGAACCAAAACCCTTGCATAGGCATGCTTCCTTGAGCTCCGGAGGGATAGGGTTAATCTCCATTCTCTCCCTATACTGGGCAATATGCTCCTTAGGATCCGTAGTCCCGTCATAGAGCTTCATGTTGGGGGTTTGAAATCTTTTTGGGATTTCAGCATCACAAATAGGATACGCGAACGGGGATATCCTGTGGCTGTCCTGGGATACTTCAAAAATTGGCTGAACTACCCCAGGTACACTGGATATCATGTCCTTCAGTTTTTGAAGCTCTCTGGAAAATGCTGACGTCATACCTGCATCCTGCAAAGATCCAACACCATTAGTAGCAAGGGTATTATTATTATTAGATACATTACCAACTTGGGGGTTCTGGCCATATCCTGAAGCGTATCCTGAGCTCCTTACAGTTGATACTCTTACTGAAGAAGGTATCTCAGGAGTATGATTCTGGGAACGGGTAGGAACAATATTCCCCTGGTTATCCTCAGTATAGACTACAGAACTGAAGTTCAAAGCCCTAGGTTGCAAGGGAGTGACAGTATCTTCGGCAGGCCGACTCGGGCCAGACTTCAAGAGTTGTATCTCTCTCATCAGCATCTGGTTGGTCTCCTGCTGCTGCCTCATCTGTTCCTGCACACTGCCAAACAAATTTAAAATCTCTTCGTTAGAAGCTAAAACAGGACTGGATCCCTGGACATTACAAGCAGGGATAATATCTCGAGCCACATGACTTTCGGTTCCTTGCGAAGAGGCTTGCATTCTCGGAGGAGGTGGTGGAAGCGCCGGACCAATTGTTGCAGAGGTTGTAGCAAACACGGTGGAAGAGCTCATGTTTGATCTTGAGGCCATTGAAAATAGTGTGGCAAAAAGTTTTGAGAATAGAAAACCAAGTAACGATTTTACAAAAGCTTTTAGTAGAAATAGCACCACTTGCCCCACGGTGGGCGCCAAATTGTTTTGGTCAAAAATTACTGAGGCAATTTAGTGATCAAATTAGTTAAGTGAGGTAGTGTGCCAAGAAAATGTGTAGAAGATATGCTAATTAAGTTATTTGCAAAAACCAGTTTCAGGATACGACTCAGAATATAGAGCTGTATCTGTGATCAAACAATGAGCAAAAATGTAAAGGAGTGACACGAGATGTACGAGGAAAGCCCCTGATCAATCTAGATTGCCGGCATAAAACCTCGGGAGCTGACAATCGCAGCTGCCTTGTTCTTCTATTGCTTCAAATATCAGGATATAATGCCGGATATGATGCGGATCAACTAGGTGTTACAATATAATTTGAGTACAAGTGTTGGTGTGTAGTGATTGCTAGTAATTAGAGAGTAAAGTGTGCAAATGAAGTGAGTGCCTTAACTTGATCCGATCAAACTATTTATAGCTAACCGAAAACAACTAACTTTCCTAATAAACCGACATGCCCCGAGTATTCCCAAGTAATCGTTGTAGTCCTGGTCTTTCGGGATCAACGTCTCTATTCCAACTGATTTGCCCGAGTCTTGGGGGAAGAAGTCTTCTTGAACGTTGGAGACTTGTAACTCTTAATCTGCACGTGATCAATTCAGTTAATACCAGGATATCGAACCAGGATGTTACCAATATCCTGATCCGGCATCCTGATCACAATCAAAAGCAGAATATTAGTCAGGATATATACTCGGAAAATGACCCATATCAAAAGAGTTGTATCTCTCTCATCAGCATCTGGTTGGTCTCCTGCTGCTGCCTCATCTGTTCCTGCACACTGCCAAACAAATTTAAAATCTCTTCGTTAGAAGCTAAAACAGGACTGGATCCCTGGACATTACGAGCAGGGATAATATCTCGAGCCACATGACTTTCGGTTCCTTGCGAAGAGGCTTGCATTCTCGGAGGAGGTGGTGGAAGCACCGGACCAATTGTTGCAGAGGTTGTAGCAAACACGGTGGAAGAGCTCATGTTTGATCTTGAGGCCATTGAAAATAGTGTGGCAAAAAGTTTTGAGAATAGAAAACCAAGTAACGATTTTACAAAAGCTTTTAGTAGAAATAGCACCACTTGCCCCACGGTGGGCGCCAAATTGTTTTGGTCAAAAATTACTGAGGCAATTTAGTGATCAAATTAGTTAAGTGAGGTAGTGTGCCAAGAAAATGTGTAGAAGATATGCTAATTAAGTTATTTGCAAAAACCAGTTTCAGGATACGACTCAGAATATAGAGCTGTATCTGTGATCAAACAATGAGCAAAAATGTAAAGGGGTGACACGAGATGTACGAGGAAAGCCCCTGATCAATCTAGATTGCCGGCATAAAACCTCGGGAGCTGACAATCGCAGCTACCTTGTTCTTCTATTGCTTCAAATATCAGGATATAATGCCGGATATGATGCGGATCAACTAGGTGTTACAATATAATTTGAGTACAAGTGTTGGTGTGTAGTGATTACTAGTAATTAGAGAGTAAAGTGTGCAAATGAAGTGAGTGCCTTAACTTGATCCGATCAAACTATTTATAGCTAACCGAAAACAACTAACTTTCCTAATAAACCGAGATGCCCCGAGTATTCCCAAGTAATCGTTGTAGTCCTGGTCTTTCGGGATCAACGTCTCTATTCCAACTGATTTGCCCGAGTCTTGGGGGAAGAAGTCTTCTTGAACGTTGGAGACTTGTAACTCTTAATCTGCACGTGATCAATTCAGTTAATACCAGGATATCGAACCAGGATGTTACCAATATCCTGATCCGGCATCCTGATCACAATCAAAAGCAGAATATTAGTCAGGATATATACTCGGAAAATGACCCATAACACCTATACCTCGCAGTATCAGGGAATGCTGTAAGTGCCGTTCTTATAAAGGACCATGAAGGTCAGCAATATCCTATCTATTATGTTAGTAAAAGTTTATTAGATGCCGAAACTAGATATTCTCATCTATAAAAATTGATATTAGCCCTAGTTATGGCATCAACAAAACTTAGACATTATTTTGAGACACATAGGATTCATGTTAAAACTAATTATCCTGTTAAGAACGTGCTTAGGAAACCCAAGATGTCGGGTAGGATGGCTAAGTGGTCAGTAAAATTAAGTGCCTATGATTAAGTTTATGAGCCTAGAAATGCCATAAAGTCTCAGGCTTTAGCTGACTTTGTGGCTGATTTCAGTAGTGACATTCAAAATGAAGTAGACTTAGAAGTACAGCAGCTAGGAGAAAACTTAGAATCCTGGACATTATATACTGATGGTGCATCTAATGTAAGAGGTGTAGGTTTAGGTATACTACTAAAATCGCCACAGGGGGACATATTACCCCAGGCTGTTAGGTGTGAATTTCCTGCTACTAATAATGAAGCAGAATACGAGGCTTTAATTGCAGGATTAGAGTTGGCTAAAAATATGAGTATCAAGAATTTGCAAGTATATGTTGACTCCTTGTTAATCACTAATCATTTTAATGGATCCTATGCAGTTAAAGGTGAGAAGTTAATCAAGTATCTCGAAATTCTCAAAAAATTAGCAGGATATTTCGATATTTTCACACTTGCACAGGTACCAAGAGAGGATAATGCTGAAGCCGATGCCTTGGCGAATCTAGGATCATCAGTCAGGATACCGGAAGGAACCCGAATACCAATGTTACATATCTTATATCCTGCGATGAATCCTCATGATAAGGAAGTACTAGGTATTCAGGATCCTGATGAGTATCCTGAAAGGATCCCAAGTCCTGGATGGTTCCAATTATAAGATATCATAGGGAAGGACACATCCCAAAGGATGAGAATCCTAAGGCCTTTAGAATGAAGGTATCACGATTCACTATTATAAATAACGTCTTGTATAAGAAATCTCTTGCAGGACCATATCTGAGGTGCTTAGAGGATCCCGAAACTAAGGAAGTGCTTCAGGATATACACGAAGGGGACTGTGGTAACCATACTGGGGGCAGTTCATTGTTCTCAAAGGCGTTAAGAACAGGATATTATTAGCCGACGATGAGAAAAGATGATGTAGAATATGCTCGAAGATGTGATGCATGTCAAAGACACAGTAACATATTACATCAGCCGGCCGAACCACTTTATCCTATAGCTTCCCCTTGGCCATTCATGAAATGGGGAATGGACATAGTAGGAAAATTGCCAAAGGCTCCAGGAGGAAAGGTCTTCATGCTGGCAATGACCGATTATTTCTCTAAGTGGGTCGAAGCTGAAGCATTTGTTTAGGTTAGAGATCAAGAAGTGGTATCCTTCATAAAAAGGAATATCCTGACTAGGTTTGGAGTACCAGCTGAGATAATTTGTGACAATGGATCTCAATTTATAAGTAAAAGGACTACTGACTTTTGCAAGAGTTGGGGAATCAAAATGATTACATCCACACCGGTACATCCTCAAGCAAATGGGCAAGCAGAATCCTCAAACAAAATAATTGTTAACAACTTGAAAAAGAGACTAGGGGCTAAGAAAGGAAGATGGGCAGAAGAATTACCCTTTGTTTTGTGGGCTGATAGGACGACAGTGAAAAGTGCAACTGGCCAAACCCTGTTTTCCTTGGTGTTTGGAGCAGAAGCGGTGATCCCGACAGAAATGGTGATACCTACAGCGAGATCCAACCTCCGGGATCCTGAGCAGAATCCTGAAGTCCTATGCCAGGAACTGGATACTATTGATGAGACAAGAGACGCAGCAAGGCTAAGGATAGCAGCATATCAACAGAGGATATCTAAAGCATATAACAAGAATATAAGGACTAGAAGATTTCAAGTTGGAGATTGGGTATTGAGAAAGGCTTTTCAGAATACTACTAATCCTGCTGATGAAAAGTTGGCTCCAAAATGGGAAGGACCCTATGAGGTTGAATCAGAATCAGGAAAAGGAGCATACCGACTCAAGAATATGGAGGGGGATATGCTACCGAGATCCTGGAATGCTATACATCTAAAACTCTATTTCAAGTGAGTATGGAATTTAAATTCTAACTCAGGATGGTATGGATTCTGTCTCTTTTATTAAATTTTAATATTATTTACTGTTTTGAACCCATTACTGACTTAAGCATCGGAGGGGTGTTAGCCATGCTAACACCCACCTTAGCTTACAGTTGTTTTGCAGTATATGCTTCGAGATATAGCTCCAGGATATACATTCAGGATACTTCAGAAGATTAGAGGATTGGCCCCCTCTCTCACGTCTAAGGGATCCTGATCCCTTCACAGGTTTAAAGGTATTCACCTTTCTTCCGAATTGGGTTTAAACACCCCGCCTGGAGCGCAAGTTATTCGGGAATAGTTCAAGGTGGCTGGACCAGTTCATGTAAAAGTGGCTGACAATTTCGTTACTATTGGCTATATCCTGAATCCTAAAGGTATATGAGGATTGATCACCCTCTCTCACGAAAGGGTATTTTCATACTCTCTAAGGTTTAAAGGTTATCACCTTTCTAAGTCTTGGAGTTTATACACTCCCGCCTGTAGCGCATGAAAATTTGAGATTTTACCCAAAATACTAAGGATTTATCTCCAATATATTTTTGGGTTTTACCCCTGTAACACAAGAATTGTCTAAACAGTTGGAACTGATATTTAAAAATTTTCTAAGTGTTTATAGACTTCATTCACAGGGGACATTCCTTCTAAAGCAATTGTGTGAAGATCAAAAGATCAAAATTGGGCTAAGTGTCTCGGACTGGGGACATCTTAGTGGGAGAAGTCGCAAAAGGGGTTGGAGTTTAATACTAGGGTTACACCCAATTCCTGGTATGATCTTTCCTTTGTGAACCTTACGTGAATTGTTTAACTCTGTTTAAGGTTCAAAATATCTTGATAAGGATATATCTTTAGGATATGTCTTCAAAATGTGTTTTTGGGATACGTTTCGAGATATTTGATTGGAATATTTGGGAGATGATACTTGGATTGAAAATTAATACTCTGATCAAACAAGTGTTATCAAAACAGGTTTTGGAAAATAGACTATCTTTTATTCTTTAGAGATTTTGTCTAAAATTGATTGGATTTTGAGAAATTCTATTTGGTCTTCATAAGATATCACTGAGTTTATTGATCAGGATATTTTCAAAAGATAGTTGCACAAAATTTTGCAAAGCTAAACTCTAAACTAAGAAATGCATGACAGAAATTAGAAGGCAACAACAAACAAGTCAAAAGGAGGTTATATTATTAACATGTCAAAAGTTGTGCTTTTGGTTTCACCTCAAACCGAGGCCCATCCGCCAAAAGCACGATTAGTTTTTACCATACTTACATAACGGTTGAAGATTTTATCTCAAAACAGGACCTGTCCACCTCCAACCGTTACGTCATTCAAAACAGGTTATACTAACCGATGACCAAGGGCTTCATCCTGAAACCCAGGACCCATCCACCTTTGGTCATCGTATTGTACTAATGCAGGAAATATAAATTGTTCAAAGACAGGAAATGTAAATTGTTTAAACAAACCACAACCATTGAATTTAAAAAAAGTGGGCTCCGGCCTTGGCACGTATGTCCATCATCGCCCACTTCGCTGCCTAAGGGGCAGCACCTTCTTGACCAGCAACCTCTTTCCCAACATCTGCACCAGCATCACCCTCGGGATTCTTCTCAGCATCATCACCAGCATTGGCCACCTCCTCTGCCGCCTTAGAAGGCTCTTCACCAGCATGCTTTGCGGGATGTGCAACAGGATGGCCTCCAAGATCCTGTAATTTCACTTCCCAAGCATTGACATTCCAGGAGGGGCATTCGAAGCCCAAGGCTTTGGCCTCATAAGCCATCCTTAACCTAGCTTGGAGAAGGGAAATAACAACGGATCCTTTGAGGCCGTCCCGATAGGAACTCATATCCTGCTGGTATTGAAGAAGGGTGGCATCTAGCTTGGCTTGAGCATCCTCATTGGCTTTGTGAAGGGCAGCTTGGTACTCCTGGGTCATCGCCTTGAATTTATCTTCATAATGCTGGGACTTGGCGGCTGCAATCGCTCCTTGATCAGCTATACTGGCTTCAGCTTTTTCGAGCCTGATCTCCAGCATCTTATTAAGCCCGCAGGCCTCTTCATACAAGTGCATGAGATGTTCCAAGCCCTGCAGTTAAAGACACAGGTATCAATATAAAATGTGCAGGATAATGGTTAACATGCATGTTCAGGATATCGAATGGGAATTTTCACCTGCTTAAGGAATGAAGTGGCTTCACTAAATCCATGGTTCTCGAGAGAGAATGTCTCGGAGGCAGCTGGAGAATCCATTTCTTTTCTCTTCCGGGAGCTAGAGGCCCGGGTCCTGGATGCTGGAGGAGCTTTAGGAACAGTAGTAGTCTTTGAACTGGTAGGCTTTGGTGTGGCAGACGACTTCGGCTTAGATTCTTGCTTGACATGTACAAGGCGGGAGTAACTATCCAACTCGTCAAGTTGGAAGCCTTCGAGGTTGACAACTGGCACTGCACAAAGGAAGATATTTTTAAACTCATCATACCTCTGAAAGATAACCGGTTTAATGAATGAAGATAATTACTGAGAATATGCTTACCAGACATGTTGGAACTTGATCTTTGACTTTGACTTGTGAGTAGCAGGGTAAAGGACCTTTCACTTTCCGGAAGCTTGTAGATTTCTTTTATCCTCCCTTCCGATTCGGCACTTGGAGGAGCTAATTCCTTGAAGTTTGCTGCAAAAAAGGAATAAACATATCAGGATATTAGTTCAAGATGTAGTCTCGGGATATTATTGGGGATATTCCTAAAACCCTAAATCCTACCAGAAGTCAACCATCTCTTAGGAAGGTCAAAACCCCTATCAATGGAATCCCTTTTTACATAGAAGAATTTTCTTGTCCATTTATCCTCGTTCTTGGTAGCCTTAAGAATGAGAGGATCTTTGGAGATGGAAAATAGAAGGAACCGGCTGGATCCATGAGATCTTAAGAGATAGGCCATCGGCAGATCTTCGATGCAAAGGTTGGGCATATGACGAGCCTTAATCCACTCCAAGGTGACTAGCACGCGCCAAACCATGGGCATGATTTGGGCGAAGCTAAGGCCTGTGAGCTCGAAGAAACGAGAAATAAAAGGGGAAAACGGATACTGCGGCCCTATGGAGAAAGGATAAGCGAAGAAGCATACCCACTCGTCAGAACAAACATCCGATCGGACCTCTCGGTCAAAGGGACGGAAAATTGTACCGGCGGGAAAGGCGCCGGAAGCTCGTAAAGCCGCAATATCGACATTATCGAAAGAACATACCTCTTTCGAAGGTTCCTTAAGCAGGTTTTGTCTGTGAAAAGGGGAATGGAGTCCGCCGTTTGGGATCTAGTGCGGGTAGCCATGGAGGATCACAACCGGAGAGTAGCGGATTTAAACAGGGAAAATAGGGAAGAGAGAGAGAAAAAGTACCTAAAATTCGCTTGAAGATAGAGATGATCATAATGCAAAGTATTTTGGCTAATTATAGGCTAAAGTGTAACAACCCTCGGTAAAACCAACACTCTCATAATATATTTTCGACACCCTATTATATGTTAAAATACCCTTATATGTCTTATATTACACTCTGTATGTGAAAACCGAGCCGAAGTATGTTATAACATTTAAAATAAATAAAAATCTGAAAACAGTAAGTTAAGGCGGGCCGCGTAGACCCACCCCAACATCTCACGCGAGCGGTATCAAGGTTGATACCGGACTTGCTGATTTCTTTAGTTAAAGCGGGCCGCGTAAGAGTATTCGATAGTGTACGCGGGCCGCGAGAGGCCTACAACGCGGAGACATCCCAGTCCGACACGTGTCGACATCGTGGCGGACCTACACATCGACTCAGCCAAGCTATTCTGTTGACCAGGGTTGACGCGGGCCGCGTAACCCTGGCCTGTGCTTTACGCGGGCCGCGTGAGAGTCGGGTTTTGCAACTATAAATAGAACGCATCAGTTTTCATTTTTCGTCGCTCATTCTCAATTCTCAAAACACAAATTATGTAGAAGAGGCATTATAGTCGGGTATTATACCCCTAATTAGCGAGGTTCTGCTCCGTTGTAAGTATTATAACCCCAGTTTCAGAATAGTTACGTTGCCCGATTGATTTAGGGTTCCGTAACAACTGTCGTGGTTCTGCCCGACGTAGTTGTTGGAATACCGTCTCGGGGAGGGTATCATTAATATTTTCAAAGGGTTATGGTACTAACCAATGTACATTTGTATAAATTATAGATTATATCCAGGAAACCCTTACGAAAAGCCTAAGATAGCAATGTGAGTAATCTCCTTTTTGTTAACAGTTTTTACAAAACCTTAACTATTTTACAATGCAATTTAGCAGTGATTGAGTCTTTGTAGTTCTTCAATTACTGCCGGTATGTTGGGGTTTTGTATACAAAATTTACTACACTGTGAGTAGTAAGTCAAGGTTGACAGTACGTTACCATTGGACAATGAGTTAGCCAATGTGTAATATGACCCACAAGTCAGTGGATTGATAGTACCAAATGGAGTAATTGTGTAGACATAAACAATGTGATCGTTCTCAATACTGTTTTAACTGATAAAATGTTTCTTGATTAAACTGGGATTCACTCACCAGTATTTCCGCCTGACAAATGTTTTTAAAACGCGTTTCAGGTAACCCAATGTGACAGCCAATTAGTAAAAAGCCAGCTGGAGAGCACTGAAGGCTTGGGAAAAATGTGGCTATAAAAGTTACCTAATAAACGATGTTTTAAATTCAATAAAATAGGGTTTATCTCTATAAATGTATTGTAATAAGAAACATGGGTTTTTCCCATGTTATTATTAATATCAAATATGGTGGTTTTACTCTGATAAACATTTCCTAACTACGGTCCTGATGAAAAAATTCCGCTGCCAAATTAGACACTACGCGATACCACCGAAACTGGCTCGCGGCCGCCCGTTCTCGGGACTCAGGGATCGGGGGTGGCGACAGAAGGTGGTATCAGAGCCTAGCCACTGGTCTGAGCCAAAGAAGTGTTCTGCTGACACTTAAATTCTAAATTTTGTGTTAGGAAATAATGAAAATACGTGCATAACTGTATTTATTTGTTATGTGTTATTTGACTATCTGTTAGTTTACAGTATGAGTGATCAAGGGCCCTCAGACATGAATTGTCAGTTGTCTGATTCACCTAAGAGTGAAGGTACTTCTTCACAGCCTGCCCTCTCTGGGTATACTGCTGATCAGGAAGAAGGAGTGTTTGCTTTTAGAGCTCAGTCAGAAGAGCCATTCCCTCATAAGAAATGAGGATGGTTCAGTAAGGAAGCCTTTGCTCGTAGGAAGAGAATGCGAAAGTTGCAACAGCAAAGAGTTTTAGCAGCTGCTAAGCGAGAGACAGATGCCCATACACAGAATATGCTTAATAGAAGCCTAGCTAATTTCCATATCTTAGCTACAACTGCTGCTGACCCGAGTCTGGAACAACTAGTAGCCCCACAACCACAAAACCCAGAACAACCCATGGAGATAGAAAATTTTGACAACCAAGTGGAGATGCATGACTTTAACCCAGAAGAAATCCCTAGGGTACCTGCACCAAACCCTCTAGACCCAAATTACGACCCCTGGTGGGACGATAATAGGGACTTTGTGCAAAGTTACCCTATCCAGGAATACCCACCCATACAGAACATAGAAGCCTACCCAGGTATGGACCCTTTAGATCCCTATTACCATAATAACTACATTAGGGAGATCTTAGAGGATCCTTACCAATTTCAGGAACTTTCACCCCCATATCAGGAACCCGCACCCCAGATTCCAAACCCAGTCCGAGAACCTGCACCCCCAATGAGTGCAGAAAACGTGCAAGAACTTAGGACTTTCGGGGAGGAAATTTTAGAAAGCAGTGAGAGAATGCGTCAGGTGGGAGAGCGTCTCGTATGGAAATACGATGAACGCAATATGGATTTTTGGATAAATCCATATCCTTGAATATGAGAATGGAGGAAATAGTAGTAATAATAATAATATAATAAAATAAAATATGTGTGTACGGATGCATAGTATTATTAGTGTAATTTTCTTTCTGTTGGTATTGTAATCTTTATTTCAGTACTAGTGTGTAATAGACGCATAGTATATGAAAATAGAGTACAAGTCGCAATGATCGACGTTTTTGGCTAGATTGCGTGTCATGTGAATTATGATATTACTTATTATCTGGTGATATTAATATGGGATAAATGTTTAAAATTCAGATGGCCGACGAAGAAAATCAAGGAAATATGAATAACGATAATCAGAGTAACATTAACGTGGTTAATGAAAATCCAAGCATCAATAACAATGGAAACCAGATGGATAATAGTGCTATCCAACACATAGTGGCACAAGGAATTATAGATGCAATGCCATTTATTCTTCAAACGGTTCAAGAAGCGAATAATAAAAGTAAACATAGCAGTAAGCGACCAATTAAACCAGAACACAGCGTGAACAATGGACCAATACTTCAATTGCCCATTCCCAAAAGAAGAAGAACCGTGCCTTACGGTTGTTCATACAAAGAATTCTGGTCCTGTAAACCAATAGAATTCTCGGGCAATGAAGAACCTATTGCAGCTCTACGCTGGATAGAAAAGACTGAGGCTGTTCTGAAAATAAGTAAATGTGCGGAAGAGGACAAGATAATTTTGCTTCCAATCTATTTAAGAATGCAGCCTTAGAATGGTGGAATACTATCCTTCAGTCTAGAGGAAGTGATAGGGTTTATAGTATGGATTGGGAAGAATTTAGGAATATGGTAGAAAGGAAATTCTGCCCTCCTAATGAAAAGGAACATATAGCAAACAAATTTCTAAATCTTAGGATGAATGGAGTGGATAGTAAGGGGTACACGAAGTTATTATTTGAATATGCTAGAATAGTGCCAACCCTTGCTTCACCAGAACCGGTGTTAATCTCTCGTTATATCTGGGGATTAATTGGAGAGATTAGACATGTAGTCAAGGCAGCTAGACCTCAAACTATAGAAGAAGCTGTAGAACTAGCAAATACCTTGACAGATGAGTTAATCCGTACTAGAGAAGAAGACCAGAGGAGAAACCTAACCCAAAGGCTTACTCAAGAATTTCGTTCTGGAAATTTTAATCGTAGGAATATGGGTTCTACTCTGCACCATACTGCAAGGTCTGCAAGAAAAAGCATTCGGGAAAATGCTCCACTCTCTGCAATTATTGCAAGATGCCAGGACACAAGGAAGAAAATTGCAAGAGGAAATCCAGTAATGGATTATGCTACAACTGTGGAGAAAAAGGTCATATCAGGCCAAACTGTCCGAAATTAGCTCCAGCTACAAACAACAAGAGTACTAAAAATGCTAGAGCATTTGTTCTGACTGCAGATGAAGCCAAGATGATTCCAGATGTCATAGCTGGTACGTTTTTAGTTAATGATATCTTTGCTAAAGTATTATTTGACTCTGGTGCAAACCAAAGTTTTATTAATACATCATTTTGCAAAATTCTAAATCAGTCAATAACTAAACTACCACTAGAATGCCTAGTAGAGACAGCCAATGGAGAAACCGTTAGGATTTCTGAAATCTTGTAGGGAGCAAGAATAGAAATTTTAAATCAGAAATTTATTGCAAATCTTTATCCCATGAATCTGGCAGGATTTGATGTTGTTTTAGGAATGGATTGGTTAATAACCAATAAAGCCAGTATTTTATGTGATCAAAAGTTAATACAAGTAAATTCACCAAAAGGTAAAACGATCACAATTAAAGGAGATAAGCCCTCTAGATTCACAAAATTCATCTCTGTGATGAAAACTGCAAGCTATATAAGAAAAGGTTCTATAGTGTATTTGATTTCTATAATCACTAACACTAAAGGAAAAGAACTAAAAGACATTCCAGTAGTGTCACAGTTTTTAGATATCTTTCCAGAAGAATTACCAGGACTACCTCCAGACAGAGAAGTTGAATTCAGAATTCACCTGCTACCAGGAACATCACCAATTGCCAAAGCACCTTACCATTTGGCACCTGCAGAAATGCAAGAATTGAAGAAACAATTAGATGAATTGTTAGAGAAAGGATTTATACAGCCAAGTTCGTCGCCATGGGGAGCGCCGATACTGTTCGTTAAAAAGAAAGACGGATCAATGCGTATGTGCATTGACTACCGTGAATTGAACAAGGTCACGATTAAGAATCGGTACCCATTACCGAGAATCGATGATCTGTTTGATCAACTACAAGGAGCTCGATTTTTTCACTAAAATCGATTTAAGGTCAGGATATCATCAGTTAAAGGTACAGGAAGAGGATATTCCTAAAACCGCTTTCAGAACAAGGTATGGCCATTATGAATTTACTGTCATGCCATTTGGTTTAACCAATGCCCCAGCTGCATTTATGGACATGATGAACCAAATATGTAAGCCATATTTGGATAAATTCATAATTGTCTTCATAGATGATATTCTAATTTACTCTAAGAATAAAGAGGATAATGCAAAACATTTGCACGCACTTTTAAGTCTATTAAGAAAAGAAAAGCTTTATGCTAAATTTTCTAAGTGCGAATTTTGGTTAGAACAGGTACAATTCCTTGGACACCTAGTCAATCATGAAGGAATTCATGTAGATCCAACAAAGATTGAGGCAATTACTAAATGGAAAACCCCCGAGTCACCAACCGAGGTTAGAAGTTTCTTAGGATTGGCCGGTTATTATAGAAGATTTATTCGAGATTTCTCTAGAATAGCCATTCCCTTAACTAAGTTAACCTGTAAATCTGTTAAGTTTGAATGGGGATTAAAACAAGAAGAAGCATTTAGAATTCTAAAGCAAAGATTAACTCATACACCCATATTAGCATTACCAGAAGGAGCTGAAGACTTTATAGTCTATTGCGATGCTTCTAAATTAGGTTATGGATGTGTGTTGATGCAACGACAAAAGGTTATAGCTTACGTATCTAGACAACTTAAGAATCATGAAGAAAATTATTCAACCCATGATTTAGAATTAGGAGCTATAACTTTTGCTCTTAAGATTTGGAGACATTACCTTTATGGTAGTAAGTTTACCATATTCACTGATCATAAGAATTTAAGGTATATCTTCAATCAAAAGGAGTTGAATATGAGACAAAGACGCTGGATGGAGATGCTTAGTGACTATGATTGTGATATCCAGTATCATGAAGGAAAAGCAAATGTAGTGGCAGATGCTTTAAGCCGAAAGTATCATGAAAAGCCAAGAAGGGTACGTTCTCTTAAATTAAATCTACAAGTAGATTTAAATGAGCAAATAAGAGAAGCACAAGAATCAGTAATCAAGGATGATTCTGAAAAATTAAAAGGTATGTTAAAGGAATTAAAACAAGGAACAGATGGAATTTGGAGATTCCATGAAAAGAAAATGTGGATACCGAAATTAGGAAACCTACGTCATCGTATACTAGAAGAAGCCCATAAATCTAAATATACGATGCATCCAGGGAGTGTTAAAATGTACCAGGATTTAAGGAAAAATTTCTGGTGGATAGGAATGAAGAAAGACATAGCAGCCTATGTTTCTAAATGTCTAACCTGTTCACAAGTCAAAGCTGAACACCAGAAACCCTCAGGTTTGTTACAGCAATTAGAAATGCCGGTGTGGAAATGGGAATTGATAACAATAGATTTTGTTACTAAATTACCCAAAACAAAGAAAGGAAATGATACAATCTGGGTGATTGTAGATAGGCTAACTAAGTCAGCTCATTTCCTACCAATGAAAGAAACTTTTAGTATGGAACAATTAGCTAAATTGTATGTAAATGAAATTGTTTCTTTACATGGCATTCCTTTATCAATTATTTCTGATAGAGATAGCCGATTTACCTCTCATTTTTGGTCAAGTTTCCAAAAGGCAATGGGAACTAAGTTAAAACTAAGCACAGCTTATCATCCTCAAACAGACGGACAAAGCGAAAGGACAATTCAGACAATGGAAGATATGCTTAGATCTTGCGTAATTGATTTTGGAGGTAATTGGGACGATCACTTACCTTTAATAGAATTTTCTTATAATAATAGTTATCACACAAGTATCAATGCTGCACCATTCGAAGCACTTTATGGAAGAAAGTGTTGAACCCCAGTCTGTTGGGCAGAAATTGGGGAAAAGCAACTATCTGGACCTGAGATAGTGCAAGAAACAACTGAAAAGATTATTCAAGTCAAGGAACGACTGAAAGCAGCACGTGATCGATAAAAGAGTTATGCCGATAACCGACGCAAGCCATTGGAGTTTCAAGTAGGAGATAAAGTATTGTTGAAGGTCTCTCCTTGGAAAGGAGTGGTAAGATTCATCAAAAGAGGAAAGCTAAGTCCCAGGTATATTGGACCTTTTGAGATTATTAGAAGAATAGGACATGTAGCCTATTAACTACAACTGCCAGAGGAAATGGCAGGAATACATGATGTGTTTCATGTATCTAATATCAAAAAGTGTTTAGCTGATAAAACATTGATAGTACCTCTTAAGGATATAGAGGTAAATGAACAACTCAAGTTTGTAGAAAGACCTCTACAGATTGAAGACAGGAAAATCAAGAACCTCAAGCATAAGAGACTAGTTCTAGTCAAAGTGAAGTGGGACTCCAAAAGAGGACCAGAGTACACAAGGGAGCTTGAATCAGAAATGCAAAAGAAATACCCGCATTTGTTTCAATAGATCTCGAGGACGAGCTCTAAAACAAGGTGGGGAGAATGTAACAACCCTCGGTAAAACCAACACTCTCATAATATATTTTCGACACCCTATTATATGTTAAAATACCCTTATATGTCTTATATTACACTCTGTATGTGAAAACCGAGCCGAAGTGTGTTATAACATTTAAAATAAATAAAAATCTGAAAACAGTAAGTTAAGGCGGGCCGCGTAGACCCACCCCAACATCTCACGCGGGCGGTATCAAGGTTGATACCGGACTTGCTGATTTCTTTAGTTAAAGCGGGCCGCGTAAGAGTATTCGATAGTGTACGCGGGCCGCGACAGACCTACAACGCGGAGACATCCCAGGCCGACACGTGTCGACATCGTGGCGGACCTACACATCGACTCAGCCAAGCTATTCTGTTGACCAGGGTTGACGCGAGCCGCGTAACCCTGGCCAGTGCTTTACGTGGGCCACGTGAGAGTCGGGTTTTGCAACTATAAATAGAACGCATCAGTTTTCGTTTTTCGTCGCTCATTCTCAATTCTCAAAACACAAATTCTGTAGAAGAGGCATTATAGTCGGGTATTATACCCCTAATTAGCGAGGTTCTGCTCCGTTGTAAGTATTACAACCCAAGTTTCGGAATAGTTACGTTGCCCGATTGATTTAGGGTTCCGTAACAACTGTCGTGGTTCTGCCCGACATAGTTGTTGGAATACCGTCTCGGGGAGGGTATCATTAATATTTTCAAAGGGTTATGGTACTAACCAATGTACATTTGTATAAATTATAGATTATATCCAGGAAACCCTTACGAAAAGCCTAAGATAGCAATGTGAGTAATCTCCTTTTTGTTAACAGTTTTTACAAAACCTTAACTATTTTACAATGCAATTTAGCAGTGATTGAGTCTTTGTAGTTCTTCAATTACTGCCGGTATGTTGGGGTTTTGTATACAAAATTTACTACACTGTGAGTAGTAAGTCAAGGTTGACAGTACGTTACCATTGGACAATGAGTTAGCCAATGTGTAATATGACCCACAAGTCAGTGGATTGATAGTACCAAATGGAGTAATTGTGTAGACATAAACAATGTGATCGCTCTCAATACTGTTTTAATTGATAAAATGTTTCTTGATTAAACTGGGATTCACTCACCAGTATTTCCGCCTGACAAATGTTTTTAAAACGCGTTTCAGGTAACCCAATGTGACAGCCAATTAGTAAAAAGCCAGCTGGAGAGCACTGAAGGCTTGGGAAAAATGTGGCTATAAAAGTTACCTAATAAACGATGTTTTAAATTCAATAAAATAGGGTTTATCTCTATAAAAGTATTGTAATAAGAAACTTGGGTTTTTCCCATGTTATTATTAATATCAAATATGGTGGTTTTACTCTGATAAACATTTCCTAACTACGGTCCTGATGAAAAAATTCCGCTGCCAAATTAGATACTACGCGATACCACCGAAACTGGCTCACGGCTGCCCGTTCCCGGGACTCAGGGATCGGGGGTGGCGACATAAAGGTTAGGGGGTAAAGAGTAAATAATGCCTTGGAAGTTGCACGTTGTCATTTCAAAAGTCTCGTAGTATTGATTGCCTCGGTCCAGGTGAAAAAGTTTAAAATATATCTGTTTGAATTCAGAATTCCAACAGGTATATTTTGGGGACAATTGTTATGGGTCATTTTCTGAGCATATATATCCTGACTAATATTCTGCTTTTGATTGTTTACTTGTGATCAGGATATCGGATCAGGATATTGGTAACATCCTGGTGCGATATCCAGGTATTAACTGAATTAACCACGTGCAGGTTAGAAGCTGTGGGTCACTAACGGTCAAGTGGACCTCTTCTCCTTAAGACTCGGACAAACCCGTTATATGAGAGACGTTAAACCCGAAAGACCAGGTCTAAAACGTTCGTATGGGGAATATCCGCCGAATCCCGGTTTAATAGGGTAGTTTGTTAAATTTCTTTTACTATAAATAGGTGGATCGGATCAGATTAAGGCACGCAATTTCACTTATACTCTTTTTCTCTAGCTACTAGCAATCACTACACACAAACACTTGTACTCGAATTACATTGTAACACCTAGTTGATCCGCATCACATCCTGCACTGTATCCTGATATTCGAAGTAATAGAAGAACAAGGCAGCTGCGATTGTCAGCTCCCGAGGTTTTGTGCCGGCGATCTAGATTGATCAAGGGCTTTCCTCGTATATCTCGTGTCACCCCTTACATTTTTTGCTCATTGTTTGATCATAGATACAGCTCTATATCCTGAGCCGTATCCTGAAAACTGTTTTTACAAACAACTTAATCAGCATATTTTCAACACATATTTCTAGCACACTACCTCACTTAACTAATTTGATCACTTAATTGCTTCAGTAATTTTTGACCAAAACAGGGAACGTACCCGTAACTACGTTTGGATCCTGACGAGCTTCCCTAAATCCAATGCTGAAGACTCTTCCTTGGGCTTGATTGTTCTTTGGGCAATCTCGCTTGAAATGCCCAACATCTCCACAGCTAAAGCAACCTTGTTAGTGCCTCCCTGGTTGTCGTTTGCTCCATAGTTTCCGCTACCAGCTTGGTTTCCAGAACCACCACGATTTCCATTACCTCCTTGGTTATTCCTATTTCCATTACCGTTTCCACCATGGTTTCCACTGCCATTTCCATTACCACTACCTCTCTGAACACCATTTCCACGACCATTACCAGCCCAACACGTTTCTTTTGAATGACCATTCTTTCCACAAGATTCACATCTCCTGACCCTGCACTGGCCGGCATGATGGAACTGGCACACATCACACTTGGGCAAGGTGCCCATGTATCCTTTCCCCTTACTCTCCGAACTTGCAACACTAGTCTTGACCTCGGCTGGTGGATTCGCATCTCTTTTCTTGTTACCACCGTTGTTTCCTTGGGTACCCTTCTTGAAGTTCGAGAACTTCCTCTTGTTCTCTCCTGATGACTCGACATGAGTCTCCTTCTTCTTTCCCTCAGAGATCGAAAACTTGTTCAATTTAATCGCTTCTTCAGTCAATGCCACACTTAAATCAATGGCTTCAGTGATCGTTGGAGGCTTCGAAGTAGTCACCATGCTAATAATTTGGGGTGCCAATCCCCAGATGAAGCATTCAACTCGCTTGAATTCCGGTTCTACCATGTAAGGGATAACGCGAGACAAATCATGGAATCTCTGTACGTACTCAGCGATCTTAGGTCCATCCATCTTTAGATTCCAGAACTCGGTTTCCAACTTCTGAATCTCTGCCCTTGAGCAGTACTTCTTGCGCATCAGTTCTTTCACCCCATCCCAAGTCATACCATATGATGCTTCCTCACCTAGGGTCGGAACCTGAAGGTTCCACCACGATAGAGCTCCATCAAGAAACAATCCAGAAATGTAGGTGACCTGGTGCTCTGGCGCACACTTGCTCATCCGCATCACATAATCGGTTTTCTCAGCCCATCTTATGAAAGCTACAGCACCTCCAGTGCCGTCAAAGTTCAGAGGCTTGCAGTCAAGGAACTGCTTGTAAGTACAGCCTGCACAAGCAACATCATTCACAGTAAGCATTAGCAAACGCACATGGAATGTCCCAAACGTATCGTAATGTGTCTTAAGTGACTTAAACATTACCGTGAGGTGGGTTATTTCCTAAGGTACCTCCGCTGTGTTCAGAGCGTAAGGCCTCATGTTGTGCGATTGCTTGTGAAATTTGTTCATGCAGTTCTGCCTCTGTTGTGGGCAACTGATTGTTCCTTCGAGGAGGCATCTTCTATAAAGAAGATTGTATAGGTCAGGTCTTACTCATATAATAAGTATATAGTATGTATATGTAGTAGCAATTATTGTAGCAAGCAATCAGGTAACCAACACAAATATAATATGAGCATGTAATTTAACAACGTATTTAATGAGAACATTACAATTGAGCTTTCATTAATCATCGACCACGCATATTGTTACATGTTTTACAAAGTATCATATCAAAAGGGATCACAGGGTCACACTACCCTTGTCCAATATGTCTATCAGTCTATAACAATCATGCAATCAAAAAGTGGTCTCCAAAAGGCTTCACTAGCTCAGCTGAATAGCGGTGCTCTCATCAAAAGCAAGCTACCTATATAAAACCAAAAACCGGCTATGCTGATGGTGGTGGAGGAGGAGGTGGAGGAACAAAAAGCAAGCTGCGCACATGCGCTAGCTCCTCCTCAAGATCATAAACATGACGCAACAGATAACTGATCTGATGCTCAACGGTGAGAAATCGAGTATCAAACTCAGGAAATGGAGTAAGCGGTGCAGGAGGATGTGAAAATGGGGATGGTGATGAACGAGGAACAAATGCAGGCTGACATGGACATGGCAAAGGACGCGGTATCATCTCAAGCTCTAAAATCCTGTGGCTCATGATCTCATACTGGAGCTGCAATGATAGAAGTAACTCATCCCGTGTATAACCAGTAAAGTGCGAGGGATGGTAGGGATCAGAAATCGGCATGGTGTAAGGTGGGAACCATCTAAGTGGCTCATCAAGTGGTGAAGAAGTAAAATGAGCATGAGGTGCAGACTGAGGTATGTGAGGGAAAGCTGCTGAAACATGAGGGTCATGGCTAGGCTGCTGGCTAGAAGTGCCCTCCCCTGGGCGGGGTGCGGGCATATCCTGCAAGAAAACAATAGGCATGTCGACACGGTGTACATTAAACTCCTGAAGTGTCCTCCCCAGTGGAGTCTCTAGGTGAAAAGGAGCAACATCAACGGGTGCAGGTGCAAGTGGAGGAGTGACTGGCTCAATAACAGGAGGGTCAACGGGTGCAGGAACTGGATCAGGTATAAGTGGTGCAATGTCAGGTATGCCAAAAGGAATAGGATCATGATCAGGCAAAGGCTCAGGTGCAGGTATCGGATCGGGATCAACGGGTGCATCAACAGGCTGATCAACATGGATAAAATCAAGCTCAAGTCCAGGCTCAATGTCATGTGGAGGGGACGGTGCAGCTGACATGGCTGTATCATCGTCAGTATCAGTGGCGTAACGTCGCAAACCGACTGCCTGTAAGGCGGAAGATGTCACGGATGCAAAAGAATCTGAGACAAAGTGTAAGCTAGAATCAGAAGAAATCTCAATAACATGAATCTCCTGCAGTGGAACATCAACTACGTCCTCATCGAGCTCTCCATCACCATGAGCGTCATCAGGAGGACCATCAACAAACAAATCAAAATCATCATAAAAAAGATCATCAAAAGGAAAATCCTCAGGTGGAATGACCATGAGGAGAACGGGAGCGAGGATCGGTGCCACAATGTGCTCACTATCGGGATGACTGATGATAAGATGATCGTGGATAGGAATGGGAATAACAAACGGATCCTAGTCTGGGATACCATCAGCAATCGATAAATCATCTCCGAAATCGGGCAGCGCAAATGGCTGAAAATCGTCATCGTCGTCGGACATCATCTCCGGGTCACCCTCTGTATCGGAAGTAAAGATCTCTGGCTCGGGGACAATCTCATCGTCAGAAACAATAGCCATAGGATCATGGTCATCGGACAATCCTCTATCAGATGACGACATGGTATCTGTAACATAACAATCACCACATATGCATATATATTAACTACTAACATTAAGCATGTAATCAATGACAAGGTAATCATGTAATCATGTATCCTTCCTAGTCTCTTAGACTAAACCACCCAGTCTCCCAGACTTAACTACCTAGTATCTCAGACTAAACCACCTAGTCTCCCAGATTAAACCACCTAGTCTCCCAGACTAAACCACCCAGTCTCTTGGACTGAACCTCCCAGTCTCTCAGACTGAACCATATACATAAACCTTGAGATGTGTTTCATGTCTTTTTGTTTGTAAAAATGTTTGTTTTCCCTGGATCTGGGCGTTTCGTGTATGCAATGAAAACATGTTGTGGAAATATTTTCGTGAGAGCCCTAATGATTGTAGTCTAGACTCAAGAAGGAATCCTAGTTTGCTACAATCGAAGCTCTGATACCAAGCTGTCACACCCTGACTTTTGCGGAAACGTGATTATGTGTGACTTTCTTAATATCATTGCATTCAATCATAACAACCACTATATGATAAAACTAAAGATGGTCATCCATTAAATAAGTTTTAAAAACATAATGACAACATTGTCTTAAAACATAGAAATTCAAATTCGAGTACAAACCATGCAACTTGTTTAAGAGTTCACAAAGACTCGACAAATAACATTAGATAAAACTAGGATTTGGAAGACGTGTCTCGTCCAGGATAAGACACACTGACCAAACCCTAAGACTATGGATGACATCTTTTATTCTTAAACCACACTTGGAACTTCCGAACGCCCGCCAGATCCACATCTAATTCCCTGAAATACATGTAGTTTGAAAACATCAACAAAAGTTGAGCGAGTTCATGTGTTTGTTTGTGAATATGAATAACCTTTGTAATCATTGAAAGAATGTATGTATGTTTGTAAACTCCTGGTATGAAAGCAACAAGGAAAACAGATCACCAATGGTTTGCAAGGCCATTGATATGTGTGAAGTGATGCAGGAAAACTCAAACCTAGCAGATTTGTCTCCGAGAATAAGACATAGTCACCTCATGGGCCACCCTGGTCCACATGGGTGTGGGCTCGCTACACCCAAATAGATCTACACTCATGTCCCTCGGTCCTACAACAAGGATTAATGGCCTTAAGTGTTATACCCACCACTCACATGATCAAGTAGTACCCTTCCTTAGCTAACCATACCAAATCAAAATATTTGTAAATAGTTGTAACATGTATTTCACCCCCGAAGTTATAAAACCAAAAACAGTTAAAAGAAAAGGGGGTCATGAACTCACAGTCTTACGTCTTCAATCACCGTAACTCAAGCTTCTTCGGACAAACACGACTACCTACAACGTACTATTGTCTATTAGACGAGCGGGCCGCGCCTTGACTTAGTATTAGTGTCTTTGAGTTATGTTTCTTTGTATCTTCGATATTATTCCAAGTTATATAATTATTTGTTAAAATAATTAATACTTTAACTTAAATTATATTTATTAGATTTTGGAATAATTATTGAAACCTTATATTTTAACTTAATACTTCCCAAGTATTTATACTTGTATTTCCTTTCCAAGGATGGGGGTATCTTATACTTGTATATTTTTTCCATGAATCGGTATCATATCCCGGTGTGTATTTATACGTATGAGGGAACGTATTTTTATTGTACTCATTAAGTATTCTTATACTTAATTTCGTATTAATGTTTCCGGAATATTATCTTTAATAAAAGTCCACCAATATATATTGTAATAAATATTATTTAGAAAAATTATTTATAATTTTTCTTTTGGCAAAAATATTTGTATTTTCTTATAAGTTTCAAAAATAATATATTTTCATGTCTAACTTGGAAAATATATATATAAACTCATTTTTCTCCAAAAATGATATATTTCATATTTATTTGAGAAAATATATCTTTCACCCCAAAAATATTGTATTTCATGTTTGTTTAAGAAAATATATATTTCTTAAAAATAATATATCTTCTAAAAATTTCAAGAAAAATATATATTCATACTTGCCAAAAATAATATATTTTTCCCTTGTCAAAATATGATATATTCTTGTAGTAATTGTAAAATCATATTTTCGTTTCCTTGGTGTCCAAAATATTATCTACCAAAATATACTTTGTGAATAATTTCCGGAATACTTTGTAAGTCTTATTCTATAGTTCGGTTTCACCAATATTTTGTGTGAAATGTGTATATTTATTCCTTGGAATTTTGGTAATATTTTGGATTGTGATTCTTTGTATTTTGATGTGTTATATCATTTCATGTCCTAAAATAATATAACTAATACACAAAATATACAAATAGTCACACACATGGTGTCATCTAAATATATATTTCCTAAATACATATTTAGTCACTTTTATTTATAAAAACCAACCTCCAATATTTAAAATTTGTAACAAAATTTATGGCAAACTTTATGTGAAAAATTCATGGTTTAAAATACACTTGTAAGTGTATGTTAATAAATAATTTTCTAAGTGTTTAGATTTTTAGAAAATTTTGCCATAGTTTCCCCTAAAAATGGAGGTTTCCATGCTTTCAAGCATATCATTTTCTTTTGTAAAAATCAACACAATCAATCCACAATCAACAATAAATAACTTTTACTTACCAACTTTGCCAAAAACAAGTAATTTGTAGGAACTTACTAGTGTTCTTAGTAAGCCTTGTTACCTTCTAAAGTGTGATTAGTTCTTTAAAAACTTCATTTTTGAAGAATATGAATCTTTACAACTTGTGATCATCATTTCTAAAAATGTTTCTTTATGAATCCTTCTTGTTACACAAGTGTTTCTACACTTGTTTAACCACCAAAAATAAGGTTTGTTTATGTAAGAACCAAGATTTAGAAAAACTTATATTTTTAACTTGGTTTCTTTAGAAATTATCCATAAATCTTTAGATCTACAAGTATTACTACTCACTTTGATCATTATTTTTCAAGAAACAACTTTATTCTTTCAAGTTCATGATTCTCATGAGGAAGATCCATTAACTTTCATCAAGTTCCTCCTCTCATCTTGCTAGATTATGTTTTTAATCATGATCTAGCAAGATCATATGATGATCAACATCATTTTCACAAACAATCAACAATCATCAAGCATAACAACTCATATTCATCAAGATTTCTTCATATTTTAAGCTTATGTTCAAGTTTACTTCTTGTGATTCTTAGTGTTCTTCAAGATCATGATTATGATTCTTCTTTTAACCACTTAAAATGGAAGTAAAATAGCAAGATCAAGGTTCTTACCACTAGCACAAGGCTAGGGATGATCAAGTGAAGAAAACAAGTGGATAAAAGCAAATAAGAGATGTTCTTGAACTTCCGTAAGCTCCTAGCTCCTTTATGTGACCTCTAACACCTTGGTATATGCTTGAAATGGATGAAGCTTGATCAAGTAAGGTGGGTGTGTGGGTGTTGATTCTCGGCCGAGAGCTCCAAGGGGGGAATGGAGAACTTGTGTGTGTTTTGAGTGTGTGTAAGAATGAGTTATGAACTTTCATGTTTACTTATAGACCATCTTGAGTGTTTAACCCATGGTTCTAGTGTTCTCCAAGTGGCAACATAATCCAATTAAATATTAAAACAAATCAACATGTGGGGGCCGTAAATAGGTTGGGGGGGGGGGGTAGTAGACTAGGGTAAAACTAAACTAGTTACATTATGGTAAAAATCCACGTATTAGTTAGGATTTAGTTACTAGATATTTTTATGATGTGTTATGATGTTCAGGGATCATAACTAGCTTGGTAATGTTAAAACAGTGCTTCTAGTGTAAATTTGGTGGTTCGGGTAGTGTCGGGTTGTTCGGTTGGTTACCGGTTCGTTAAGGTGCTAAACTATGCAGTTTAGTGTGCTTTATGCACCCTTTTGTTACACTTTTGATTCCCGACCCTTAGGAAAGCATTCAGGACCATTTAACCATATTTCTGCAAAAAATTAGATTGTTAAAATGCTGATTATTGCCGAATTTTGCAGAATCAGCACCTTTTGTGAGTTTTAGGCACTTTCCGGCACTTAAACTATCTCTAGGAAAGCAGTTTTGTGATCCTTACTTTCCTACACACTATACTAGTGTCATACTTGGTCTCTGGCCCATTCTGTATCTCAATACACTGTTTGTGTATGTGCTGAGTTCTGTCAGCATTTTCCTGATTTATCAGATAACTGTGCCAACTATGTTTCGTGCATCATTTGAGTCAAATAAGCTATCATGCAATAATGATATGACATCAAGCAATATGTGATGCACATGTATGTATATGGCAATGATTAGTAAGCAGTTAATTGTAATTCAGCACAGTCATTAAGCACTAATCATGGTTAATTAATTGTACGGATACCTGAATTTTTGACAGTTGTCACAAAGATAAACACTCAAAAAATGGCTACAATTTAAGGAATGTGTTTAGTGATGGCATCAGATTCCTAATTGACGGAGAAAGGTCTGGTGGCAAGAAAAGCTGCTTCCAGGAGCTTGTCAAGAGTTTTCGCTCGACGATTCCATTCTTGGGTGGTTGGTTTGGCCCTTGTTCCCGTAACTCGAATCCTAGCCCGGTATATCCCATTTTAGTTTTACACCATTGTGAACCTTACGCCTTTTTTACTCTCTGATCGAGGTTCTCGGCATTGAAAAATCTTCGTAAACTAAATTACACATTTATATGTTGACATTTAAGAGATATACAGTCAAGAAAATCAAGAGCAATGAGGATATATATGCGGATTAGAAACCAAAAAATAAACACTCAAAAAATGGCTACAATTTAAGGAATGTGTTTAGTGACGGCATCAGATTCCTAATTGATGGAGAAAGGTCTGGTGGTAAGAAAAGCTGCTTCCAGGAGGTTGTCAAGTTTTTTCGCTCGACGATTCCATTCTTAGGTGGTTGGTTTAGCCCTTGTTCCTGTAACTCGAATCCTAGCCCGGTATATCGCATTTTAGTTTTACACCATTGTGAACCTTACGCCTTTTTAACTCTCTGATCGAGGTTCTCGGCTCTGAAAAATCTTCGTAAACTAAATCACACGTGTATATGTTGACATTTAAGATATATACAGTCAAGAAAATCAAGAGCAATGGTGATATATATGCGGATTAGACACCAAAAAATAAACACTCAAAAAATGGCTACAATTTAAGGAATTTGTTTAGTGACAGAATAAGATTCCTAATTGATGGAGAAAGGTATGGGGGCAAGAAAAGCTGCTTCCAGGAGGCTGTCAAGTGTTTTCGCTCGACGATTCCATTCTTTGGTCGTTGGTTTGTCCCTTGTTCCTGTAACTCGAATCCTAGCCCGGTATATCCCATTTTAGTTTACACGATTATGAACCTTACGCCTTTTTTACTCTCTGATCGAGGTTCTCGGCATTGAAAAATCTTCGTAAACTAAATCATACATGTATATGTTGACATTTAAGAGATATACAGTCAAGAAAATCAAGAGCAGTGGTGATATATAAGCTGATTAGACACCAAAAGATAAACACTCAAAAAATGGCTATATTTTAAAGAATGTGTTTAGTGAGGGAATCAGATTACTAATTGACGGAGAAAGGTCTGGTGGCAAGAAAAGCTGCTTCCAGGAGGTTATCAAGTGTTTTCGCTCAACGATTCCAATCTTGGGTGGTTGGTTTGGCCCTTGTTCCTGTTACTCGAATCCTAGCCCGGTATATCCCATTTTAGTTTTACACCATTGTGAACCTTACGCCTTTTTTACTCTCTGATCGAGATTCTCGGCATTGAAAAATCTTCATAAACTAAATCACACGTGTATATGTTGACATTTAAGAGATATACAGTCAAGAAAATCAAGAGCAATGGTGATACATGCGGATTAGACACCAAAAAATAAACACTTAAAAAATGGCTACAATTTAAGGAATGTGTTTAGTGACGGCATCAGAATCCTAATTGATGGAGAAAGGTCTGGTGGCAAGAAAAGCTGCTTCCAGGTGGTTGTCAAGTGTTTTCGCTCGACGACTCCATTCTTGGGTGACTGGTTTGGCCCTTGTTCCTGTAACTCGAATCCTAGCCCGGTATATCCCATTTTAGTTTTACACCATTGTGAACCTTACGCCTTTTTTACTCTCTGGTCGAGGTTCTCGGCATTGAAAAATCTTCGTAAACTAAATCACACGTGTATATGTTGACATTTAAGAGATAAACAGTAAAAAAAATCAAGAGCAATGATGATATATATACGGATTAGACACCAAAAAATAAACACTCAAAAAATGGCTACAATTTAAGGAATGTGTTTAGTGACGGCATCAGATTCCCAATTGATGGAGAAAGGTCTGGTGACAAGAAAAGCTGCTTCCAGGAGGTTGTCAAGTGTTTTCGCTCGACGATTCCATTCTTGGGTGGTTGCTTTGGCCCTTGCTCCTGTAACTCGAATTCTAGCACGGTATATCCCATTTTAGTTTTACACCATTGTGAACCTTACGCCTGATTTACTCTCTGATCGAGGTTCTCAGCATTGAAAAATCTTCGTAAACTAAATCACACGTGTATATGTTGACATTTAAAAGATATACAGTCAAGAAAATCAAGAGCAATGGTGATATATATGCGGATTAGACACCAAAAAATAAACACATAAAAAATGGCTACTATTTAAGGAATGTGTTTAGTGACGGCATCAGATTCCTAATTGATGGAGAAAGGTCTGGTGGCAAGAAAAGCTGCTTCCAGGAGGTTGTCAAGTGTTTTCGCTCGACGATTCCATTCTTGGGTGGTTGGTATGGCCCTTCTTCCTGTAACTCGAATCCTAGCCCGGTATATCCCATTTTATTTTTACATCATTGTGAACCTTACGCCTTTTTTACTCTCTGATCGAGGTTCTCGGCATTGAAAAATATTCGTAAACTAAATCACACGTGTATATGTTGACATTTAAGAGATATACAGTCAAGAAAATCCAGAGAAATGGTGATATATATGCGGATTAGACACCAAAAGATAAACACTAAAAAAAATGGCTATAATTTAAAGAATGTGTTTAGTTACGGCATCAGATTTCTAATTGAGGGAGAAAGGTCTGGTGGCAAGAAAAGCTGCTTCCAGGAGGTTGTCAAGTGTTTTCGCTCGACGACTCCATTCTTGGGTGACTGGTTTGGCCCTTGTTCCTGTAACTCGAATACCAGCCCGTTATATCCCATTTAATTTTACACCATTGTGAACCTTACGCCTTTTTTACTCTCTGATCGAGGTTCTCGGCACTGAAAAATCTTCGTAAACTTAATCACACGTGTATATGTTGGCATTTAAGAGATAGACAGTCAAGAAAATCAAGAGCAATGTTGATATATATGCGGATTAGACACCCAAAAATAGACACTCAAAAAATTGCTACAATTTTATGAATGTGTTTAGTGACAGCATCAGATTCATAATTGATGGAGAAAGGTCTGGTGGCAAGAAAAGCTGCTTCCAGGAGGTTGTCAAGTGTTTTCGCACGACGATTCCATTCTTGGGTGGTTGGTTTGGCCCTTATTCCTGTAACTCGAATCCTAGCCCGGTATATCCCATTTAATTTTACACCATTGTGAATCTTACGCCTTTTTTACTCTCTGATCGAGGTTCTCGACATTGAAAAATCTTCGTAAACTAAATCACACGTGTATATGTTGACATTAAAAGATATACAGTCAAGAAAATCAAGAGCAATGGTGATATATATGATGATTAAACACCAAAAAATAAAAACTCAAAAAATGGCTACAATTTAAGTAATGTGTTTTGTGACGGCATCAGATTCCTAATTGATGGAGAAAGGTCTGGTGGCAAGAAAAGATGTTTCCAGGAGGTTGTCAAGTGTTTTCGCTCGACGATTCCATTCTTGGGTGGTTGGTTTGGCCCTTGTTTCTGTAACTCGAATTCTAGCCAGGTATATTCCATTTTAGTTTTACACTATTGTGAACCTTACGCCTTTTTTACTCTCTGATAGTGGTTCCCGGCATTGAAAAATCTTCGTAAACTAAATCACACGTGTATATGTTGACATTTAAAAGATATACAGTCAAGAAAATCAAGAGCAATGGTGATATATATGCGGATTAGACACCAAAAAATAAACACACAAAAAATGGCTACAATTTAAGGAATGTGTTTACTAACGGCATCAGATTCCTAATTGATGGAGAAAGGTCTGGTGGCCAAAAAAGCTGCTTCCAAGAGGTTGTCAAGTGTTTTCCCTCGACGATTCCATTCTTGGGTGGTTGGTTTGGCCCTTGTTCCTGTAACTCGAATCCTAGCCCGGTATATCCAATTTTAGTTTTACACCATTTTGAACCTTACGCCTTTTTTACTCTCTGATCGAGGTTCTCGGCATTGAAAAATCTTCGTAAACTGAATCACACGTGTATATGTTGACATCTCAGAGATATAGAGTCAAGAAAATCATGAGCAATAGTGATATATATGCGGATTAGACAACAAAAAATAAACACTCAAAAAATGGCTACAATTTAAGGAATGTGTTTTGTAACGGCATCAGATTCCTAATTGATGGAGAAAGGTCTGGTGGCAAGAAAAGCTGCTTCCAGGAGGTTGTCAAGTGTTTTCGCTCGACGATTCCATTCTTAGGTGGTTGGTTTGGCCCTTGTTCCTGTAACTCGAATCCTAGCGCGGTATATCCCATTTTAGTTTTACACCATTGTGAACCTTACGCCTTTTTTACACTCTGATCGAGGTTCTCGGCATTGAAAAATCTTCATAAACTAAATCACACGTGTATATGTTGACTTTTAAGAGATATACAATCTAGAAAATCAAGAGCAATGGTGATATATATGCGGATTAGACACCAAAAAAGAAACACTCAAAAAATGGCTACAATTTAAGGAATGTGTTTAGTGACGGCATCAGATTCCTAATTGATGGAGAAAGGTCTGGTGGTAGGAAAAGCTGCTTCCAGGAGGTTGTCAAGTGTTTTCGCTCGACAATTCCCATCTTGGGTGGTTGGTTTGGCCCTTGTTCCTGTAACTCGAATCCTAGCCCGGTATATCCCATTTTTGTTTTACACCATTGTGAACCTTACGCCTTTTTTACTCTCTGATCGAGGTTCTCGGCATTGAAAAATCTTCGTAAACTAAATCACACGTGTATATGTGACACCCCAGGAAAATCAGGAAAACAACGCAACTTAACTAGCTTCCTCAGTAACCACGCGCTAAATTTCGGGACGAAATTCTCTTAACAGGCGGAGAATGTGACAACCCTCAAATTTACATGTATTCCATACAATTTATTAATGATAATTAATGTGCTTGACGACTGTGTGGAATTACTTAACTGCTTTCTGATATCTGTGTTATACTTACATGTGCATGTTAACATACTAGTAGTATACAGAAAAGTTACTAAAAAGTCCTGTGTGCTTTCCTGAGTATTGAAAAGTAAAAACGTTACAAAAATATATAAATAGGACGCCTTACGGATTAATTAAGCAGTTTAACGGAACAGTTTCGAACCGAACAACCGGACTTTACCCGGAACATAAAAATAATGTCAATGACATTGTTTACACCTTTCTGAGCCAGTTAGGGTCCCCGAATACCCTAACACCCGTTATAAATTACAACACACTAATACACTAATTTAGTTACTTAACTAACATAACTATCACCTAACTATCTAGTTAAAAACAAACCAATTACCCACCCCCCATGAACCAAACGGTTCCCCTAGGGAACACACTCACCACAATTTTTGATTAATTTAATCCAAGTGCTTAATATCTAGTAGACATGATATCCAATGGGTTTTAGTAAATAATAGTTTATAAGATGGCTTAATGGATAAACATCACATTCACAAACCACACTTCAAAAATTGCATTTCTTTCTTTCCCTCTTGGCTACTCTCGGCCGAACACCACTAGCAACATCCCACCATCATTCAAATTTGATCAAGACATTTTATATACCTACAAGTGTGTTAGAGTTCCTACAAACAAGCCCGGTGCTTACGGAATTGCAAGGACCTCTCTACAACGCTATTAACCACCTTGTTTTCTCCTTGAATCTTCCCTAGCCTTGAGCTAGTAGTAAGTGCCTCTAAACATCATCTTGATCTTGTTTATGGTGGTTAATAAGTGATTTAATGGTTAAAATTTAGAAACACTAAAGATCATAACACAAAGTCTTGAACCTAAGATGAATAAGGTGGATAAAGAAAAGTTATGTGTGTAAATCATGTAGATCTTGTGTGGTTATGATTATTGGTTGATTATCTGATGTTTTGTTGGTTAATATTGATGTTTGATGTTGTTGTGATCACTAAACATGATTAACGGAATCAATCGAACACAAACTAGAAAGCTAAAGACTAAAAACAGAATCTGTCCAAGCTTTACAGCCAACTTCAGTTGGCTGTAAACAGGCCATAACTTAACGAGAAATGTATTTTCTGAAGTCTAGGGTTATGTATTATGAAATACGGTTCTAATGGCACCGGAATCATAATTTTTGGACTTCGTTTACTATTTTTAAAGCGTCATTTCGTAACAGCAGCTAGAGCTGCATTTTTCTGCTGAAAATATGTGTTTTGTTTTCTGTCATAACTTGGGTTCTATGTAGAGTTAGATCATGAAACTTGTACTGAAGATGACCACCGATGTATTTGTAATTACCTCACTGGAATTTCGTAAATCGGACTCTCGATGAATTTTAAATAAATTATTCCGTGGACTGTGGTCAGAAAAATATAAATCTGAGTTCAGTCCGGAAAATGAATTTTTATAAAATATTAGTAATGAACTGAACCCCGATATTTTTACACAATAAAATTTGGAATGTTTAAGACATTCTGTAAAAATTTGGGAATTTTTGGAATAAGTTAACTATTTTATTAAAATGTCCGAAAACAGCCCGGTTTTGAATATTTATGCTGAAATGACATAAGCTGTAATTTGCGTGTCTAAATGTCGAGTATGCTATCTGTGAATGATCTAACATGTGATATGTGTTATGTGCATCATCATATGTTTGTTTATGAGTGGGGAATGGATGGGAAACTTATATGGGCATAAACCGTCAAAGTGATGCATATTGTGTGATAGATACGTGTAGGAACTTTGTGCTCTATTTGAAAGCCACTAAATGACTAACTGGTAAATCATACTAGGACGTGATTGACCGACCTTGAATGTTAGCTATATTTGAGAATCTAACCGAGCAAACCGAGGTGAGTTCACACACTTTCTAAGGCATGGGATTCCCGGTGGTTTGGGAATGGGTTAAAGAATTTAAAACTAAATCTACATATCCTCCTTGGGTAGGATATGTACGGCCATCCTCCATAGATTGGATGCCATTATTAATCCTACGAATTCTCCTGGTGCAGAATACGTACGTTCGTCCTCCTTGGGTAGGACAACAACCTTAAAACTAGCTAGACAAAACTCTATCATGAAGTCCCTCAATTTATATCGACTTAATCGCCGAGGCCAATGGCGAGTGGGTCATTAGTTAATAGCGCTATTAGGTTTAACAAACCTCACACCGTGCCATTCGGACGGGCGTGTACTAATGGACTATGGCAAACTGTCAGTGATGATAGAAACTGATGTAGGGCACAACTATTGTTCGTCAGTTGTCGATATGTATGGTCTAGTAGTTCACACGGGGAAAGCCCCCACTGATTATGGTTATGGTTTGGGTAATGAAAAAGGAACTGGTTAAACATACTTTCAACTACGGGGTAACCCCCACGGCAATTAAGCCAACGAAAGTCAAACCACGTTTTTCAGAAACAACATAAAACTAAACAACCAAACGTGAACTCACTCAACTTTGTTGTTGACTCGTTGTTACATGCCTTACATATCGCTAAACACTTGGAGCTTGCACGAGGAAGGAGTCGTTGTGGTGTACGGACTGTTATGTTCCGTGCTTACTATTTAAATCCTTATGAACTTATTAAACTTGCGTTTTGAAGTTTAAATTATAAACTATGGACTTATGCTTTTGGATTTACTTTTATGCTTCTGCTGTTTAAACTAAACATGGTTAACTGGCTTTGGTCACCAATCGTATTGTGGTTGGTCTTATTTACTTATTTACGATGTTCGATATGATTGGTGGCTCGATCCTGGTCACGTCACGCCTCCAAGCGGTGGTACTCCGCATGGTGGATTTTGGGGGTGTGACAGATCAAGGTTTTCGGCATTGAAAAATCTTCGTAAACTAAATCACACATGTATATGTTGACATTTAAGAGATATACAGTAAAGAAAATCAAGAGCAATGGTGATATATATGCGGATTAGACACCAAAAATAAGCACTCAAAAAATGGATAAAAATTAAGGAATGTGTTTAGTGACGGCATCAGATTCCTAATTGATGGAGAAAGGTCTGGTGGCAAGAAAACCTGCTTCCAGGAGGTTGCCAAGTGTTTTTGCTCAACGACTCCATTCTTGGGTGGTTGGTTTGGCCCTTGTTCCTGTAACTCGAATCCTAGCCCGGTATATCCCATTTTAGTTTTACACCATTGTGAACCTTACGCCTTTTTTACTCTCTGATCGAGGTTCTCGGCATTGAAAAATCTTCATAAACTAAATCACACGAGTATATGTTGACTTTTAAGAGATATACAATCAAGAAAATCAAGAGCAATGGTGATATATATGCGGATTAGACACCAAAAAAGAAACACTCAAAAAATGGCTACAATTTAAGGAATGTGTTTAGTGACGTCATCAGATTCCTAATTGATGGAGAAAGGTCTGGTGGTAAGAAAAGCTGCTTCCAGGAGGTTGTCAAGTGTTTTCGCTCGACAATTCCATTCATGGGTGGTTGGTTTGGCCCTTGTTCCTGTAACTCGAATCCTAGCCCGGTATATCCCATTTTAGTTTTACACCATTGTGAACCTTACGTCTTTTTTACTCACTGATCAAGGTTCTCGGCACTGAAAAATCTTCGTAAACTAAATCACATGTGTATATGGTGACATTTAAGAGATATACAGTCAAAAAAATCAAGAGCAATGGTGATATATAAGCGGATTAGACACCAAAAAATAAACACTCAAAAAATGGCTACTATTTTATGAATGTGTTTAGTGACGGCATCAGATTCCTAATTGATGGAGAAAGGTCTGGTGGCAAGAAAAGCTGCTTAGAGGAGGTTGCCAAGTGTTTTCGCTCAACGATTCCATTCTTGGGTGGTTGGTTTGGCCCTTGTTCCTGTAACTCGAATCCTAGCCCGGTATATCCCATTTTTGTTTTACACCATTGTGAACCTTACCCCTTTTTTACTCTCTGATCGAGGTTCTCGGCATTGAAAAATCTTCGTAAACTAAATCACACGTGTATATGTTGACATTTCAGAGATATACAGTTAAGAAAATAAAGAGCAATGGTGATATATATGCGGATTAGACACCAAAAAATAAACACTCAAAAAATGGCTACAATTTAAGGAATGTGTTTAGTAACGGCATCAGATTCCTAATTGATGGGGAAAGGTCTGGTGGCAAGAAAAGCTGCTTCCAGGAGGTTATCAAGTGTTTTCGCTTGACGATTCCATTCTTGGGTGGTTGGTTTGGTCCTTGTTCCTGTAACTCGAATCCTAGCCTGGTATATCCCATTTTAGTTTTACACCATTGTGAACCTTACGCCTTTTTTACTCTCTGGTTGAGGTTCTCGGCATTGAAAAATCTTCGGAAACTTAATCACACGTGTATATGTTGATAATTAAGAGATATACAGTCAAGAAAATCAAGAGCAATGGTGATAAATATGCGGATTAGACACCAAAAAATAAACACTTAAAAAATGGCTACAATTTAAGGAATGCGTTTAGTGACGGCATCAGATTCCTAATTGATGGAGAAAGATCGGGTGGCAAGAAAAGCTGCTTCCAGGAGGTTATCAAGTATTTTCGCTCGACGATTCCATTCTTGGGTGGTTGGTTTAGCCTATGTTCCTGTAACTCGAATCCTAGCCCCGTATATCCCATTTAAGTTTTACACCATTGTGAACCTTACGCCTTTTTTACTCTCTGATCGAGGTTCTCGGCATTGAAAAATCTATGTAAACTAAATCACACGTGTATATGTTGACATTTAAGAGATATACAGTCAAGAAAATCAAGAGCAATGATGATATATATGCGGATTAGACACCAAAAAATAAACACTCAAAAAATGGCTACAATTTAAGGAATGTGTTTAGTGGCGGCATCAGATTCCTAATTGATGGAGAAAGGTCTGGGGGCAAGAAAAGCTGCCTCTTGGAGATTCTCAAGTGTTATCGCTCGACGATTCCATTCTTGGGTGGTTGGTTTGGCCCTTGTTCCTGTAACTCGAATCCTAGCCCAGTATATCCCATTTAAGTTTTACACCATTGTGAACCTTACGCCTTTTTTACTCACTGATCGAGGTTCTCGGCATTGAAAAATCTTCATAATCTAAATCACATGTGTATATGTTGACATTTAAGAGATATACAGTAAAAAAAATCAAGAGTAATGGTGATATATATGCGGATTAGACACCAAAAAATAAACACTCAAAAAATGGCTACTATTTTATAAATGTGTTTAGTGACGGCATCAGATTCCTAATTGATGGAGAAAGGTATGTGGGTAAGAAAAGCTGCTTCCAGGAGGTTATCACGTGTTTTCGCTCGATGATTCCATTCTTGGGTGGTTGGTTTGGCCCTTGTTCCTGTAACTCAAATCCTAGCCCGGTATATCCCATTTTAGTTTTACACCATTGTGAACCTTACGCCCTTTTTACTCTCTGATCGAGTTTCTCGGCATTGAAAAATCTTCGTAAGCTAAATCACACGTGTATATGTTGACATTTAATAGATATACAGTTAAGAAACTCAAGAGCAATGGTGATATATATGCGGATAAGACACCAAAAAATAAACACTCAAACACTGGCTACAATTTAAGGAATGTGTTTAGCGACGTCAGATTCCTAATTGATGGGGAAAGGTCTGGGGGCAAGAAAAGCTGCTTCCAGGAGGTTGTCAAGTGTTTTCGATCGACGATTCCATTCTTGGGTGGTTGGTTTGGCCCTTGTTCCTGTAACTCGAATCCTATCCCGGTATATCCCATTTTAGTTTTACACCATTGCGAACCCTACGCCATTTTTACTCTCTGATCGAGGTTCTCGGCATTGAAAAATCTTCGTAAACTAAATCACATGTGTATATGTTGACATTTAAGAGATATAGAGTCAACAAAATCAAAAGCAATGGTGATATATATATGCGGATTAGACACCAAAAAATAAACACTCAAAAAATGGCTACTATTTTATGAATGTATTTAGTGACGGCATCAGATTCCTAATTGATGGAGAAAGGTCTGTGGGCAAGAAAAGCTGCTTCCAGGAGGTTGTCAAGTGTTTTCGCTCGACGATTCCATTCTTGGGTGGTTGGTTTGGCCCTTGTTCCTGTAACTCAAATCCTAGCCCGGTATATCCCATTTTAGTTTTACACCATTGTAAACCTTACGCCTTTTTTACTCTCTAATCGACGTTCTCGGCATTGAAAAATCTTCGTAAACTAAATCACACGTGTATATGTTGACATTTAAGAGATATACAGTTAAGATAATCAAGAGCAATGGTGATATATATGCGGATTAGACACCAAAAATTAAACACTTAAAAAATGGCTACAATTTATGGAATGTGTTTAGTGACGGCATCAGATTCCTAATTGATGGAGAAAGGTCTGGTGGCAAGAAAAGCTGCTTCCAGGAGGTTATCAAATGTTTTTGCTCGACGATTCCATTCTTGGGTGGTTGGTTTAGCCTTTGTTCCTGTAACTCGAATCCTAGCCCCGTATATCCCATTTAAGTTTTACACCATTGTGAACCTTACGCCTTTTTTACTCTCTGATCGAGGTTCTCGGCATTGAAAAATCTACGTAAACTAAATCACACGTGTATATGTTGACATTTAAGAGATATACAGTCAAGAAAATCAATAGCAATGATGATATATATGCGGATTAGACACCAAAAAATAAACACTCAAAAAATGGCTACTATTTTATAAATGTGTTTAGTGAGGGCATCAGATTCCTAATTGATGGAGAATGGTCTGCTGGCAAGAAAAGCTGCTTATAGGAGGTTATCAAGTGTTTTCGCTCGACGGTTCCATT
Source organism: Helianthus tuberosus (assembly GCA_030545235.1). Classification (NCBI taxonomy): domain Eukaryota; kingdom Viridiplantae; phylum Streptophyta; class Magnoliopsida; order Asterales; family Asteraceae; genus Helianthus; species Helianthus tuberosus. The sequence continues at coordinate 2,673,998 of CM060376.1, read as the reverse complement.
CATGGATGGTTGGTTTGGCCCTTGTTCCTGTAACTCGAATCCTTGCCCGGTATATCCCATTTTAGTTTTACCCCATTTTGTACCTTACGCCTTTTTTACTCTCTGGTCGATGTTCTCGGCATTGAAAAGTCTTCGTAAACTAAATCACACGTGTATATGTTGATATTTAAGAGATTTACAGTCAAGAAAATCAAGAGCAATGGTGATATATATGCGGAATAGACACCAAAAAATAAACACTCAAAAAATGGCTACAATTTAAGGAATGTGTTTAGTGACGGCATCAGATTCCTAATTGATGGAGAAAGGTCTGGTGGCATGAAAAGCTGCTTCCTGGAGGTTGTCAAGTGTTTTCTCTCGACGATTCCATTCTTGGGTGGTTGGTTTGGCCTTTGTTCCTGTAACTCGAATCCTAGCCCGGTATATCCCATTTTAGTTTTACACTATTGTTAACCTTACGCCTTTTTTACTCTCTGATCGAGGTTCTCGGCATTTAAAAATCTTCGTAAACTAAATCACACGTGTATATGTTGACATTTAAGAGATATACAGTCAAGAAAATCAAGATCAATGGTGATATATATGCGGATTAGACACCAAAAAATAAACACTCAAAAAATGGCTACAATTTAAGGAATGTGTTTAGTGATGGCATCAGATTACTAATTGATGAAGAAAGGTCTGGTGGCAAGAAAAGCTGCTTCCAGGAGGTTGTAAAGTGTTTTTGCTCGACGATTCCATTCTTGGGTGGTTGGTTTGGCCCTTGTCCCTGTAACTCGAATCCTAGCCTGTTATATCCCATTTTAGTTTTACACCATTGTGAACCTTACGCCTTTTTTACTCTCTAATCGAGGTTCTCGGCGTTGAAAAATCTTCGTAAACTAAATCACACGTGTATATGTTGACATTTAAGAGATATACAGTCAAGAAAATCAAGAACAATGGTGATATATATGCGGATTAGACACCAAAAATAAACACTCAAAAAATGTCTACAATTTAAGGAATGTGTTTAGTGACGGCATCAGATTCCTAATTGATGGAGAAAGGTCTGGTGGCAAGAAAAACTGCTTCCAGGAGGTTGTAAAGTGTTTTCGCTCGACGATTCCATCCTTGGGTGGTTGGTTTGGCCCTTGTTCCTGAAATTCGAATCTTAGCCAGGTATATCTAATTTTAGTTTTACACCACTGTGAACCTTACGCCTTTTTACTCTCTGATCGAGGTTCTCAGCATTGAAAAATCTTCATAAACTAAATCACACGTGTATATATGATATTTAAGAGATATACAGTCAAGAAAATCAAGAGCAATGGCGATATATATGCGGATTAGACACCAAAAAATAAACACTAAAATATGGCTACAATTTAAGGAATGTGTTTAGTGACGGCATCAGATTCCTAATTGACGGAGAAAGGTTTGGTGGCAAGAAAAGCTGCTTCCAGGAGGTTGTCAAGTGTTTTCGCTCGACGATTCCATTCTTGGGTGATTGGTTTGGCCCTTGCTCCTGAAACTCGAATCTTAGCCCGGTATATCCCATTTTAGTTTTACACCACTGTAAACCTTACGCCTTTTTTACTCTCTGATCGAGGTTCTCGGCAATGAAAAATCTTCGTAAATTAAATCACACGTGTATATGTTGACATTTAAGAGATATACAGTCAAGAAAAACAAGAGCAATGGTGATATATATGCGGATTAGACAACAATAAATGGCTAGAATTTAAGGAATGTGTTTAGTGATGGAATCAGATTCCTAATTGATGCAGAAAGATCTGGTGGCAAGAAAAACTGCTTCATGGAGGTTGTCAAGTGTTTTTACTCAACGATTCCATTCTTGGGTGATTGGTTTGGCCCTTGTTCCTGTAACTCGAATCCTAGCCCGGTATATCCCATTTTAGTTTTATACCATTGTGAACCTTACGCCTTTTTTACTCTCTGATCGAGGTACTCGGCATTGAAAAATCTTCGTAAACTTAATCACACGTGTATATGTTGACATTTAAGAGATATACAGTCAAGAAAATAAACAGCAATGGTGATATATATGCAGCTTAGACACCAAAAAATAAACACTCAAAAAATGGCTACAATTTAAGGAATGTGTTTAGTGGCGGCATCAGATTCTTAATTGATGGAGAAAGGTCTGGTGGCAAGAAAAGCTCCTTCCAGGAGGTTGTCAAGTGTTTACGCTCGACGATTCCATTCTTGGGTGGTTGGTTTAGCCATTGTTCCTGTAACTCGAATCCTAGCCCGGTATAACCCATTTTAGTTTTGCACCATTGTGAACCTTACGCCTTTTTTACACTCTGATCGAGGTTCTCGGCATTGAAAAATCTTCATAAACTAAATCACACGTGTATATGTTGACATTTAAGAGATATACAGTCAAGAAAATCAAGAGCAATGGAGATATATATGCGGATTAGACACCAAAAAATAAACACTAAAAAAATGGCTCCAATTTAAGGAATGTGTTTAGTGACGGCATCAGATTCCTCATTGACGGAGAAAGGTCTGGTGTCTAGAAAAGCTGCTTCCAGCAGGTTGTCAATTGTTTTCGCTCGACGATTCCATGCTTGGGTGATTGGTTTGGCCCTTGTTCCTGAAACTCGAATCTTAGCCCAGTATATCCCATTTTAGTTTTACACCATTGTGAACCTTACACCTTTTTTACTCTCTAATCGAGGTTCTCGGCAGTGAAAAATCTTCGTAAACTAAATCACACGTGTATATGTTGACATTTAAAAGATATACAGTCAAGAAAATCAAGGGCAATGGTGATATATATGCGGATTAGACACCAAAAAATAAACACTCAAAAAATGGCTACAATTTAAGGAATGTGTTTGGTGATGGAATCAGATTACTAATTGATAGAGAAAGGTCTGGTGGCAAGAAAAACTGCTTCATGGAGGTTGTCAAGTGTTTTCGCTCGACGATTCCGTTCTTGGGTGATTGGTTTGGCCCTTGTTCCTGAAACTCGAATCCTAGCCCGGGATATCCCATTTTAGTTTTACACCACTGTGAACCTTACGCCTTTTTGACTCTCTGATCGAGGTTCTCGGCATTGTAAAATCTTCGTAAACTAAATCACACGTGTAAATGTTGACATTTAAGTGATATACAGTCAAGAAAATCAAGAGCAATGGTGATATATATGCGGAGTAGACACCAAAAAATAAACACTCAAAAAATGGCTACAATTTAAAAAATATGTTTATTGACGGCATCAGATTCCTAATTGATGGAGAAAGGTCTGGCGGCAAGAAAAGCTGCTTCTAGGAGGTTATCAAGTGTTTTCGCACGACGATTCCATTCTTGGGTGGTTGGTTTGGCCCTTGTTCCTGTAACTCAAATCCTAGTCCGGTATATCTCATTTTAGTTTTACACCATTGTGAACCTTACGCCTTTTTTTACTCTCTGATCGAGGTTCTCGGCATTGAAAAATCTTCGTAAACTTAATCACACGTGTATTTGTTGACATATAAGAGATATACAGTCAAGAAAATAAACAGCAATGGTGATATATATACGGAGTGGACACCAAAAATTAAACACTCAAAAAATGGCTACAATTTAAAAAATGTGTTTAGTAACGGCACCAGATTCCTAATTGATGGAGAAAGGTCTGGCGGCAAGAAAAGCTGCTTCTAGGAGGTTGACAAGTGTTTTCGCTCGACGATTCCATTCTTGGGTGATTGGTTTGGCCCTTGTTCCTAAAACTCGAATCCTAGCCCGGCATTGAAAAATCTTCGTAAACTAAATCACACGTGTATATGCTGACATTTAAGAGATATACAATCAAGAAAATCAAGAGTAATGGTGATATATATGCGGATTAGACACCAAAAAATAAACACTCAAAAAATGGCTACAATTTAAGGAATGTGTTTAGTGACGGAATCAAATTCCTAATTGATGGAGAAAGTTCTGGTGGTAAGAAAAGCTGCTTCTAGGAGGTTGTCAAGTGTTTACGCTCGACGATTCCATTCTTGGGTGGTTGGTTTGGCCATTGTTCCTGTAACTCGAATCCTATCCCGTTATATCCCATTTTAGTTTTGCACCATTATGAACCTTACGCCTTTTTTACTCTCTGATCGAGCTTCTAGACATTGAAAAATCTTCGTAAACTAAATCACACGTTTATATGTTGACAATTAAGAGATATACAGTCAAGAAAATCAAGAGCAATGGTGATATATATGCGGATTAGACACCAAAAAATAAACACTAAAAAATGTATACAATTTAAGGAATGTGTTTAGTGACGGCATCAGATTCCTTATTGACGGAGAAAGGTCTGGTGGCAAGAAAAGCTGCTTCCAGGAGGTTGTCAAGTGTTTTCGCTCGACGATTCCATGCTTGGGTGATTGGTTTGGCCCTTGTTTCTGAAACTCGAATCCTAGCCCGGTATATCCCATTTTAGTTTTACACCACTGTGAACTTTACGCCTTTTTTACTCTCTGATCGAGGTTCTCGGCATTGAAAAATCTTCGTAAACTAAATCACACGTGTATATGTTGACATTTAAGAGATATACAGTCAAGAAAATCAAGAGCAATAGTGATATATATGCGGATTAGACACCAAAAAATAAACACTCAAAAAATGGCTACAATTTAAGGAATGTGTTTAGTGTTGGAATCAGGTTCCTAATTGATGGAGAAAGGTCTGGTGGTAAGAAAAACTGCTTCATGGAGGTTGTCAAGTGTTTTTGCTCGACGATTCCATTCTTGAATGATTGGTTTGGCCCATGTTCCTGAAACTCGAATCCTAGCCCGGTATATCCCATTTTAGTTTTACACCATCGTGAACCTTACGCCTTTCTGACTCTCTGATCGAGGTTCTCGGCATTGAAAAATCTTTGTAAACTAAATCACACGTGTATATGTTGACATTTAAGAGATATACAGTCAAGAAAATCAAGAGTGTAACACCCGTTTAAATTTCTAATTTAAGTCTAATAAATTTTAGATAATTCGTACCTTGCTTTAACATAAGTACAAAATAAAAGTTTTAAAGTAACACCTACTAGTCAACTACCGACTAGTTTAAACATTCATAACATGATTAACAAATCATTTACATCAAAAACATTGTCTAGACGAAGTAATCCCAAAAGTATTATTCAAACATAAACTAAGTTAACGCGGAAGCTTGCAAAGTTGTGTTCGGTTCTTCAAAACTTGCTCGATCGCCATCCGGATAGTTCCCTTTATTACCTATGGTCAAAACCACTTAAAATGTTAGTTTTGACATTTATATGAAGTATATAAACAAGTCCCAAGCGTTGAAACATGCAAAATAAAAAAAATGTAACCCGTCGCGTGGCGCGACAGGCCCTCGCGTGGCGCGTGGGAGCTGGTTTTCCAGCAGGTCCAGTTTTGTGACCTGCACTTGCTGCCAGTTCCAGAAATTCAGATTTTCAACTTAAAACGACCATAACTTTTGACTCGTAGGTCCGTTTTAGGTGATTCTTTTTCCTATGCGTCTGTAATTTAATTACCGACGCGTCAATAATGATTATCATACCGAAAATTTGGTTCACCAACTGAATGACTAAAATCACTATGCATTTATTCGATCCACTCTAACTACATCATTTTACTTCTGTTTTGCTAGTAAGCCTATGGCGCCTTATACCCATCATCCGGGACTTATCATCACCCGCATTTCCTTACCAATCCCATGGTTTAATGCTCTTGTGAATATTATCGCCATTGCTAACTATTAAAACACTAATGCTACAATTTGTACCATTAGTTGACCCGTTGGCTCATCTTATGGACTCCTCCAATATGATGATTACCAAACGGTTTCTTGCTAACTCTAATCCTATGAATTTAAGTAGCGATCATGGTCTCTATAATCAACACAACCTTTATACTACAATGCGACTATACATAATTTAACAACAATTCACTTAATGTAACGAGTTAAGTTACATACCTTCAAAGCATGCCCTTCAAACGCAAGTTGCCACCGGCTTGTCCACTCGACGCTCCGGTATCCTTTCCTATAGAGTTCAATCATGATACATTTAGAACTCCTTTTCAATCATATGTCGCACAATTTGCCTAAACATCACAATTATGCGTTTTAACTTTAAATTTCAGTTTCAAGCCTTCTTTGAGGCATTTCTACGAACACTTTAAGGGCAAAATTTTACATGATTATATAACAAGTCCCTAACTTATCATTTAGCCTGAATTTACATCAATCAAGCTTTCATATATAAAATTTAACATTCATATTTCAGTAATCTCTTTCTATGAACCCTATTACACTAGAATAATGCTCAAAACCCTAGTGTTTATCAATTTCTCACAAAACCCATGAATCACCTTCAATGTGTTCATGAAATTTCCAGAATTTAGACATGATTTCACATGTTGTTATCTAGGTTTTACTCCTAGACACTATATCATCCCTATTCTATCCAAATAACAAACATGCATCATCAAATTTTGGATTTCCCAAATTCATGAGAATTTCAAGTAGAGAATTTTCATCAAATTTTACATACCTTATAACCCTCTTGCAATGAGGATCACTAATCTCAGCTTGGATTTTGTTTTGGATTAGATTTGAACCTTCAATTTATGAGTTTTGTGGATATTAGGGTTTTGGAGAACCTGGTCGCCCCCTCCCTCTTGTCTGGTTCGATCTCAGCACACATAAGTGTGTTTGAGTTTTATTTTTTTTGTTTTATCAATATTAGTTTCAAATTAAACACTTTTGGCCCCTCAACTTTCGTTTTTATTTTGTTTTAACCTCTTAACTACTCATAACTCATTATCTAACTAGGTTAATATCATTCCTAGTTAATTTTTATTTTTCTTATTTATTTACAACTTTATTGTATTATAAGAATTCGTATTTTCGGGGTGTTACAAGTCCACCCCCCTTAAAAGGGGTTTCGTCCCCGAAACCAAAGTACATACCGAATAGTGTAGGGTAGAGATGTCGCATCTCCTCTTCGGACTCCCATGTAGTGTCCGAACCTTTCCTATGCTCCCACTTGATCTTGACTTGATCGATTTGTTTATTTCACAAGTGCTTAACCTTTCGATCTAAAATCTCTATTGGCCTTACCGCATAATTCAGGCGATTATCCACCTCGATATCGTCGTAATGGATATAAGTTGTTTCCTCCGCTAGACATTTTCGCAACTGAGACACGTGGAACGTGCCATGTATTCCACTCAACTCTTCTGGTAGCTTGAGGCGATAGGCCACCTTGCCAACCCGTTCGATGATTTTAAATGGCCGGATAAACCTCGGGCTTAGTTTCCCCCTTTTTCTGAATCTGATAACGCCCTTCCATGGGGAAACCTTTAACATAACCATGTCGCCTATTTGAAATTCAATAGGTCTTCGTATTTTGTCGGCATAAGACTTTTGCCTATCTTGGGCTGCTTTCAAATGGGCTCGTACCACTTCAATTTTCTCATTAGTGGCTTGGACAATATCTTTATGGGCCAGTTCGCGTGGTCCCACTTCACCCCAACACACCGGGGTTCTGCATTTCCTACCATATAGCATTTCGTAAGGCGCCATGCAGATGCTCGAATGGTAACTATTATTATACGAAAATTCGGCCAAGGGTAGATAAACATCCCAACTTCCGCCGAAATCAATAATACATGCCCGTAACATATCCTCGAGCGTTTGTATGTATCTTTCACTCTGCCCATCCGTTTGGGGATGGTAGGCGGTGCTAATGAAAAGTTTTGTTCCCATTTGTTCTTGAAAATCTCGCCAAAAGTTTGAAGTAAACCGGGTATCTCTATCCGACACAATAGATACCGGTACTCCGTGACGTGCCACTATTTCGTTTGTATATACCTCGGACATCTTTTCCGAAGTATATGTCTCTCGTATAGGAATAAAATGAGCACTCTTCATTAGTCTATCTACAATCACCCATATAGCGTCAAATCCCCGAATCGTTTTAGGTAGTTTGGTCAATAGGTCCATAGTGATATGTTCCCATTTCCAAACCGGGATCTCCAAAGGTTGCAGTTTTCCATATTGTTTCTGGTGTTCCGCTTTGACTTGTAAACAAGTCAAGCACTTCTCCACGTATTTTACTACATCCCTCTTCATTCCGGGCCACCAATAATTTTGTTTTAGATCGTTGTACATCTAGGTCGCACCCGGATGAATAGAATATCGGGATTTATGAGCTTCATCGAGTAGAAGCGTCTTAACCCCATAAGAATTTGGAACCCATACTCTCCCGGATCGGGTCTTCAACCCGTTCTTTTCATCCGTCAAATCTTTCAACTGGCCGATTATTCTTTCCTTCTTCCAGTTCTCTTCTTTTACTGCTTCTACTTGGCTTCTCGGATACGTTCAAGTATACCTGAGGTCACCACAAGCTGCATCGACCTTACTCGTATTGGGACATAGTCCGCTTTTCTGCTCAGAGCATCCGCCACCACATTTGCCTTTCCGGTGTGATAGTGTATTTCACAGTCGAAATCCTTCACCGTTTCTAACCATCCTCTCTGGCGCATATTTAACTCCTTCTGATCGAAGAAGTATTTTAAGCTCTTGTGATCTGTGAATATGGTGCACTTTACCCCATACAAATAGTGCCTCCATATTTTTAACGCAAACACCACCGCAGCTAATTCGAGATCATGCGTGGGATATTTCTTTTCATGTACCTTCAATTGCCTCGAGGCATAAGCTATAACCTTGCCCCGTTGCATCAGAATGCATCCGAGCCCCGATAGTGAAGCATCCGAATAAACCACCAAATCTTCGACTCCATCCGGCAATGTTAATACCGGAGCTTGAGTTAACTTCTCTTTTAGAGTTTGAAATGCTCTTTCTTGTTCGACACCCCAAATGAACTTCTCCTCCTTTTCAGGTTAACTTAGTTAGCGGCGACGCAATCTTGGAGAAATCTTGAATGAATCTCCTATAGTATCCCGCAAGCCCTAAGAAGCTTCTAATCTCCGAAGGATTCTTCGGATGACTCCATTTTGACACGGCCTCTATTTTTGAAGGATCTACTAATATTCCATCGGCGCTTATGATGTGGTCGAGGAATTGAACCTCTCGCAACCAGAAGGCGCATTTCGAGAATTTCGCATACAACTTTTCTTGCTTGAGTGTCTCTAGCACCTCTTGTAAGTGGCGTGCATGTTCTGCTTCATTTTTCGAGTATACCAGAATATCGTCAATAAACACGATTACCTATTTATCCAACATCGGCTTGCAAACTCAGTTCATGAGGTCCATAAAAGCCGCGGGTGCATTTGTCAGTCCGAATGACATCACGAGGAACTCGTAATGTCCGTATCTCGTGCGAAAAGCCGTCTTCGGTACATCCTCCTCCGTGACTCTTAGTTGGTGATACCCCGATCTAAGGTCAATTTTTGAAAACCAGTTCGCACCTTGTAATTGGTCGAATAGATTATCTATTCTCGGAAGCGGGTATCGATTCTTTACCGTGAGTTTATTCAACTCCCGGTAATCGATACACATGCGCATGCTTCCGTCCTTCTTTTTCACGAATAGCATGGGCGCGCCCCAAGGAGACACACTCGGCCTTATGAATCCTTTATCAAGCAAGTCTTGAATTTGCGACATTAATTCTTGTAATTCCGACGGTGCGAGTCGGTATGGTGCTTTTGCTACGGGTTTCGCTCCCAGAACTAATTCAATTCCGAACTCTACTTCCCGCTCGGGCGGCATTCCCGGTAAATCATCCGGAAACACATCTTCAAAGTCACGTACTACAGGTACGTCTCCAATCTTCGGTAATTCTTTCTCGGGCTCGTTTGCGTATATAATAAATGCTTTACATCCATGCCTCATGAGCTTGTGAGCTTTTATCATCGAGCATATTATAGGATTGCCTCCTTTTTCGCCATAGATTGTGACATGTTTTCCGCTCGGAGATGTTAGCTTCATCTCCTTACAGAAACACACGACCTTTACGTGGTGTCGAGATAGCCAATCCATTCCTACAACCACTTGAAATTCCCCCATTGACATCGAGATTAGGTCTATCAAGTATTCTTCATCATCGATGCTTAATTTGCAGCTTTGACAGACATCACATACTATGAAACTTTTGTTATCTCCTATTTCAACCTCTAAAGGCATAGGTAATTTTGTCAACACAAATGAAGGATGTCGAATAAATCCATGTGAAATAAAGGATTTATTCACACCCGTATCAAATAATACACGTGCGGGGATCGAGTTTATTGAGAATATACCTGAGGCCACATCGGGTTCTGTCTTTGCTTCAACTGCTGTAAGTTGGAAGGACCTAGCTTTCGCCTTTTGAGCTTCCGTTGGAGATTCTTTAGTGTCTCTCTTTCCAACCAATTCTGGGCATTCAGACTTTTTGTGGCCGGGCTGATAACATTTATAGCAAACAGAAACCTTTCCGGGACATAACGATGCGGTGTGTCCCGTCTTCCCACATACCGGACAAGGCTTGTCTTTGAAGCGGCACTCACCCTTATGCCCCTTTCCACACACCTTGCAACTTGGCGACCCGCCTTTAGCATCCACTTTATTTCCCGATTCCACAGTTCGAGCTTTCTTTGTAGGGCTTAGATTCACATCCTGTGCCCTTCGTTCACCCCTTTCAACTTGTTTCTTCAATTCAATTTCCCGTTCCCGAGCAACGTTTATGATCTCGGTAAGGGTCTCGTATTTGAAGGAGTCATAAACTCCCTATACTCGGCGCTCAACATGTTATAGTAGTAGTATATCTTCTGTTCTTCATTCGTCACCAATTCATTGCAAAACTTCATCTTATCCATAAATGTCGTCGTGGTCTTGTCTATGGTCTCGCCCTTGTGTCTAAGTTGCATGAACTCTTCCTTGATTCTATTAATGACCGCCTTGGGACTATGATGTTTAAGAAACGGCGTCTTAAACTCCTCCCATGTCATGGCCCTCGCCGCTTCGGCTCCTATTTCCTTCTTTTTATTGTCCCACCAATCTTTGGCTTGACCCCTCAACTGACCCGTTCCGTAAGCAACAAAGTCACTTTCGTCACAATGGGTCCTTTCAAACACTCCTTCAACATCGCTTAACCATCTCTGGCATATTATCGGGTCAACCTCCCCGTTGTAGATTGGCGGTTTACACGCCATAAACTCTTTGTACGAACATCCCTTACGTTCTCCCGATTTCTCTTTCATAAGGTTGACACTATCTTCCAACCTTTTGACTCGTTCTTCGACAAGTGACAACACCGTGTTTTGAATTTTGTCTATAAACCCGGATAGACTACCTTCAATTGCCTTCCCCACTTCTTCGGCAATTATCTCTTTCATTTGTTCGGTGCTTGTCGGCACCGGATCATTATCGTTTCCTTTCGACATCTTGAAACTGAAATGTTTACATTAAACATTTCATTTATAACATAGCTTTATTTGCTTTGGTTTAGCCAAGTTCATAACTTGCTTTAACCATTCGCCTTTAGTGCACTTTCCGGGTTTGAGTGCGTTAACACGCTCTTCCCATGCACATTGATTTACATCTTGTTTCTTACATAAAATATAATCTACTAACATAAATAATTAATTCTTACCGGATGATCAATCAAGCTTGAACCGAACACTTTGATGACAACCTTGAGCTGTGATACCAACTTGTAACACCCGTTTAAATTTCTAATTTAAGTCTAATAAATTTTAGATAATTCGTACCTTGCTTTAACATAAGTACAAAATAAAAGTTTTAAAGTAACACCTACTAGTCAACTACCAACTAGTTTAAACATTCATAACATGATTAACAAATCATTTACATCAAAAACATTGTCTAGACGAAGTAATCCCAAAAGTATTGTTCAAACATAAACTAAGTTAACGCGGAAGCTTGCAAAGTTGTGTTCGATTCTTCAAAAACTTGCTCTATCGCCATCCGGATAGTTCCCTTTATTACATATGGTCAAAACCACTTAAAATGTTAGTTTTGACATTTATATGAAGTATATAAACAAGTCCCAAGCGTTGAAACATGCAAAATAAAAAAAAATAAAATTGTAACCTGTCGCGTGGCGCGGGGGAGCTGGTTTTCCAGCAGGTCCAGTTTTGTGACATGCACTTGCTGCCAGTTCCGGAAATTCAGATTTTTAACTTAAAATGAACATAACTTTTGACTCGTAGGTCCGTTTTAGGTGATTCTTTTTCCTATGTGTCTGTAATTTAATTATCGACACGTCTATAATGATTATCATACCGAAAATTTGGTTTACCAACTGAATGACTAAAATCACTATGCATTTATTCGATCCACTCTAACTACATCATTTTACTACCGTCGCTAGTAAGCCTATGGCGCCTTATACCCATCATCCGGGACTTATCATCACCCGCATTTCCTTACCAATCCCATGGTTTAATGCTCTTGTGAATATTATCGCCATTGCTAACTATTAAAACACTAATGCTACAATTTGTACCATTATTTGACCCGTTGGCTCATCTAATGGACTCCTCCAATATGATGATTACCAAACGGTTTCTTGCTAACTCTAATCCTATGAATTTAAGTAGCGATCATGGTCGCTATAATCAACACAACCTTTATACTATAATGCGACTATACATAATTTAACAACAATTCACTTAATGTAACGAGTTAAGTTACATACCTTCAAAGCACGCCCTTCAAACGCAAGTCGCCACCGGCTTTTCCACTCGACGCTCCGATATCTTTTCCTATAGAGTTCAATCATGATACATTTAGAACTCCTTTTCAATCATATGTTACATAATTTGCCTAAACATCACAATTATGCGTTTTAACTTTAAATTTCAGTTTCAAGCCTTCTTTGAGGCATTTCTACGAACACTTTAAGGGCAAAATTTTACATGATTATATAACAAGTCCCTAACTAATCATTTAGCCCGAATTTACATCAATCAAGCTTTCATATATAAAATTTAACATTCATATTTCAGTAATCTTTTTCTATGAACCATATTACACTAGAATAATGCTCAAAACCCTAGTGTTTATCAATTTCTCACAAAACCCATGAATCACCTTCAATGTGTTCATGAAATTTCCAGAATTTAGACATGATTTCACATGTTGTTGTCTAGGTTTTACTCCTAAACACTATATCATCCCTATTCTATCCAAATAATAAACATGCATCATCAAATTTTGGATTTCCCAAATTCATGAGAATTTCAAGTAGAGAATTTTCATCAAATTTTACATACCTTATAACCCTCTTGCAATGAGGATCACTAATCTCAGCTCGGATTTCGTTTTGGATCAGATTTGAACCTTCAATTTATGAGTTTTGTGGATGTTAGGGTTTTGGAGAACCCGGTCGCCCCCACCCTCATGTCTGGTTCGATCTCATCACACATAAGTGTGTTTCAGTTTTAATTTTTTTGTTTTATCAATATTAGTTTCAAATTAAACACTTTTGGCCCCTCAACTTTCGTTTTTATTTTGTTTTAACCTCTTAACTACTCATAACTCATTATCTAACTAGGTTAATATCATTCCTAGTTAATTTTTATTTTTCTTATTTATTTACAACTTTATTGTATTATAAGAATTCGTATTTTCGGGGTGTTACAAAGAGCAATGATGATATATATGCGGAGTATACACCAAAAAATAAACACTCAAAAAATGGCTACAATTTAAGAAATGTGTTTAGTGATGGCATCAGATTCCTAATTGATGGAGAAAGGCTTGGCGGCAAGAAAAGCTGCTTCTAGGAGGTTGTCAAGTGTTTTCGCTCGACGATTCCATTCTTGGGTGGTTGGTTTGGCCCTTGTTCCTGTAACTCGAATCCTAGCCCGGTATATCCTATTTTAGTTTTACACCATTGTGAACCTTACGCCTTTTTTACTCTCTGGTCGAGGTTCTCGGCATTGAAAAATCTTTGTAAACTTAATCACACGTGTATATGTTGACATTTAAGAGATATACAGTCAAGAAAATAAACAGCAATGGTGATATATATGCAGCATAGACACCAAAAAATAAACTCTCAAAAAATGGCTACAATTTAAGGAATGTGTTTAGTGACGGCATCAAATTCCTAATTGATGGAGAAAGGTCTGGTGGCAAGAAAAGCTGCTTCCAGGAGGTTGTCAAGTGTTTTCGCTCGACGATTCCATTCTTGGGTGGTTGGTTTAGCCCTTGTTCCTGTAACTCGAATCCTAGCCCGGTATATCCCATTTTAGTTTTACACCATTGTGAACCTTACGCCTTTTTTACTCTCTGGTCGAGGTTCTCGGCATTGAAAAATCTTCGTAAACTAAATCACACGTGTATATGTTGACATTTAAGAGATATACAGTCAAGAAAATCAAGAGCAATGGTGATATATATGCGGATTAGACACCAAAAAATAAACACTCAAAAAATGGTTACAATTTAAGGAATGTGTTTAGTGACGGCATCAGATTCCTAATTGATGGAGAAAATTCTGGTGGCTAGAAAAGCTGCTTCCAGGAGGTTGTCAAGTGTTTTCGCTCGACGATTCCATTCTTGGGTGATTGGTTTGGCCCTTGTTCCTGAAACTCGAATCCTAGCGCGGTATATCCCATTTTAGTTTTACACCACTGTGAACCTTATGCCTTTTTTACACTCTGATCAAGGTTCTCGGCATTGAAAAATCTTCGTAAACTAAATCACACGTGTATATGTTCACATTTAAGAAATATACAGTCAAGAAAATCAGGAGCAATGGTGATATATATGCGGATTAGACACCAAAAAATAAACACTCAAAAAATGGCTACAATTTAAGGAATGTGTTTAGCGACGGCATCAGATTCCTAATTGATGGAGAAAGGTCTGGTGGCAAGAAAAGCTGCTTCCAGGAGGTTGTCAAGTGTTTCGCTCTACGATTCCATTCTTGGGTGGTTAGTTTGGCCCTTGTTCCTGTAACTCGAATCCTAGCCCGGTATATCCCATTTTAGTTTTACACCATTATGAACCTTACACCTTTTTTACTCTCTGATCGAGGTTCTCGGCATTGAAAAATCGTCGTAAACTAAATCATACGTGTATACGTTGACATTTAAGAGATATACAGTCAGGAAAATCAAGAGCAATGGTGATATATATGCGGATTAGACACCAAAAAATAAACACTCAAAAAATGGCTACAATTTAAGGAATGTGTTTAGTGACGGCATCAGATTCCTAATTGATGGAGAAAGTTCTGGTGGCAAGAAAAGCTGCTTCCAGGAGGTTGTCAAGTGTTTTCGCTCGACGATTCCATCCTTGGGTGGTTGGTTTGGCCCTTGTTCCTGTAACTCGAATCCTAGCCCGGTATATCCCATTTTAGTTTTACACCATTGTGAACCTTACGCCTTTTTTAATCTCTGATCGAGGATCTCGGCATTGAAAAATCTTCGTAAACTAAATCAAACGTGTATATGTTGACATTTAAGAGATATACAGTCAAGAAAATCAAGAGCAATTGTGATATATATGCGGATTAGACACCAAAAAATAAACACTCAAAAAATGGCTACAATTTAAGGAATGTGTTTAGGGACGGCATCAGATTCCTAATTGACGGAGAAAGGTCTGGTGGCAAGAAAAGCTGCTTCCAGGAGGTTGTCAAGTGTTTTCGCTCGACGATTCCATGCTTGGGTGATTGGTTTGGCTGTTGGATCGTCGTATGACCCTAACGAGTCAATCAGAAGAGTTTATGATCTATTTCAAAGGCGGAAACAGAGAAATAGACTTGATACAGCTTAATTCCTCTTAATTATCTTCTTAGTATTGATTTCAAAGCTTTTACAGATCGTTTGACAAACTGGCAGCACCTCGGCTCTGAATCAGAAAAGTTACAAATGACTTGGCACACCTAGTATTTATAGGCAAGCTAATTTCGCACGAACCTGTTCACACGAAATCACTTTCAAGCGAAATTACTAATTCCATGCGAAATTACCATTTAATTTCGTGTGGAATTACAACATGTAATTTCGTGCGAAATTACATCCAAACCTATTTTTAACATATTTCTCGAACTATGTGCCCTGATCTAATCATTCTAATACAAGACTCTATAAAGACGAAGTTAACAGACATCTATGCACCAACAGACTCCCCCTTGGATGTTGACGAAGTCTTTAGCATCAAATCTTCAGTCTTTAGACTTGATCTATCTTCTTCTCTATCCAATTTGTCTGACACTGTAAGCATCCTTCAATCTCTATCTTCAAACTCCCCTTTGAATGTTGATCCAGAATGTAGACTCCCCCTTTCAACATGCTGGAGCTCGAATTCTGATTCAAACTTTACACTTTCTTTGCCATGGGGATCTTCCAAAACCTATATCCTGTTTCTTAGAAATATAACATTACAATCTATTCACTTTTAACATTTTTTCTTGTTTTTATCAGTTTTAAAAATCCACTTAAGTATTCAGGTCCAAGTTAATGAGCCTAATGTCACACCCCGACCACGTAGAACATACAAAACGTGGCGGAAACGTCGGGGAGTGTTGTAACAGAATTAATGTTTCAAATCCATGGCAATTAAAGTTTCGTTTTATTGATTAAAAGTGTTACAATGTCTTAACAAACAAAGAAATACAACATAATTAACTAGTCTTGCATCTTTTATTGTCACTAAAGCCCAAGTCTGCCTATGTGTATCTTGATCATCTCCTGAAAACACATGTGAAAATAGGTACGTCAGCATAAAAATGCCTGTGAGATACATAGGTTTTTGTGAAAATAGGATTCATGACTTATGTTTGAGAAAATGTTTAGTCATGAACCTTGTAATTTGCTTTGTCTTGTAAATCATTTGAAAAACGATAAGATCAGATGATATGTATAACTAAACGTAAGGTTAAATGAATAACCATGTAAAATGTGTTTGTATAAGATAAGTTGTTTATAAATCAATGTCTTGTGAAAAGTATGTTATTTGTATAAAATGTTCTATGTCTCAAACTGAAATGATTCAAATAACGCTACGACATGTAATACCATACAAACACTTATATATAGGAAGTACCAGCGGCGTATCCACCATGCTTGTATCATATTACACATGCCTCGTTACTTAATCACTTACTCAAACCAAACTACCAAAGTAAAATGTCCATGTCTAATGTAAATCATGTAATATGTATCCAAAATGTAAGCATGTGATGAATAACAAATGTACTAAGTATGCAACAATAGACATACGTAGCATGTGACCTGTACTAAGTATGCAACAATAGACATACTTAACATGTGACCTGTACTACGTATACAACAATAGACATACGTAGCATGTGACCTGTACTACGTATACAACAATAGACATACGTAGCATGTGACCTGTACTAAGTATGCAACAATAGACATACTTAACATGTGACATGTACTACGTATACAACAATAGATATACGTAGCATGTGACCTGTACTACGTATACAACAATAGACATACGTAGCATGTGACCTGTACTACGTATACAACAATAGACATACGTAGCATGTGACCTGTACTAAGTATACAACAATAGACATACGTAGCAAGTAATGTAATGTAAAACGATGTACTAAGTAATGCACACAATGGGCACACCTAGCATAAGATGTAATAAAATCTTGTACTATAATGTACTAACGAATATAGCAGGTATATGATGTGAAAACAGGAAAGCATGAAAGTAACAAGTAGGCACATGTGTTCCACCCCAAAACGTTTGGAAAACAGTAAAAGAGGGGTCTATGTACTCACTTGAGATTGCTTAGTAGTCCTTGAGTAACAACCAAACAATGCTAGAGATCGCGGATATCAAACGGCACCTAATATAGGTAACTATGTTAATAACCGGACCTAAATCGGATGATTGGATAGAATGAGGGTTCGTAAACCAAACGAGTATAGAGACTCGTGTCATATGGTTTAACAAAGCCTACATACTAAATGAAACCTTAATCTAAGTGCTTTCGACCCATTACGACCCGTTTAGGTAGCTTATGCTACTTTAACGCGTCGTTCGCGTGAAACGCGTTCGGACCGCCTAACTAGTCCTATGACAAGTGTTATATGCCTAAACATGTTACATATTCAGTTATGTGACAAAATTTTAGGTTACATATGCTAAATTACCAATTATACATGAAAAGGGTATTCTGGTAATTTACCTAAGGCATATAAACTACCTATCATACAACTACTTAAACGATGTGACCATAGGGTATAACCTCGGAAGGTTATTCCCTACACTATGGTCACCTAATGTATTTGGTCGGATCCTAATGATCGACCAAACTGGGTCGGGTTCGAAGGTATAAGCGATTTATTAGATCGCTTACCCTACGACCCTAGACAACGTGGTAATCAGTAGGCATAGTCCCAAGGGACTATAACCAACGTGATTACACTCACGTTGCGAAGTTCAAACGAACTTCGCATTGACCATAACTGGTCAACGCAGAAAGTCAAACAAAGTTTGACTTTCAGACTCGAAAAGACTCGAAAAGCAATAAAAGAACGAAAGAATACTTACGAAGGGTCCCCGAATGCTAATCTAGATCACAATAACTCAGGTATGAAACAATGGTTCCAACTTAGAGTCACTTAGATCAGATTCTAGTGGGTTTTGAAGCAATGGGGGGTGGGGTATATATAGTTTTCGGGTAACCGTTAATATCGTTTGTCGAATATCGTGCCTTAATCGTATCCGTACAAGTGTCGGAAAGTTATGGTGCCTAAAAACAATCCTTATCAGCTGAATAGGCAAGTGGTGAGTGTGTGGTTGTGGTTAAAACAGCTGGAACATGCTGACTGTTCGATCTAATCTAATCAGAGAGGCGGACGCGGCCCGCTTCAGCATGTGTAGAATCTCAGGCGGGCCGCCTGGGACTTCTGATCAGCAAACATGTTTCCATTTTGACAGTTTCAGTCCCTGCATGTGTTTAAGGCCATTTCCGACACTTCTAAGGCCCGTAAAGCCAACTTTAAGGCCCTAAAATGATGCCTAAACATTTTGGACATGAAACATGCTCAAAAATATGTCGGATGTCGGTTCGTTTGGCCCTACGATCGCGATGTTCGCTTAATTATGACGGAATGCGCATAAGCGCGAAAAACGATCCAAATGACGCGACGAATGGATTTTTCTTATGGCGAACACTAAAATAAAATATTTTAGTGCTTACATAAATTTTTGGAAGTCCGGATGTATTCATAACGTAAGTTATGCGTAAAAATGCAAACTTGTGCACTTTTTGACACTTTTAGTCCCTGAATGACCCAAAAGTTTATTTTAGCACACCGAACCCCTTAAAGCCTATTTCTAAGCTATGTAAAGGATATTTAAGGTGTGTTTAACTTATGGTCATGTTCCGGAATGTCTGTTACAGTTCAAATTGGCATACTTTCGCAGTTTGTCAAATTCAGTCCCTGTAAGCGAATAAACTTTGATTTCACCACACCAAACCTTCCAAAACTTATATCTAAGTTATGTAAAGGTTATTTACGGTATGTTAAGCCTATTTCACTATTCCGGAGTGTTCGTTGGATTAAACTGGTTATATCTACACATCAAAGCGCGTATAACCCTCCAGAAAGCGATTTAAAGCTTGAAATCGAACAAGAGTCGATATGTGCAAACGATACACATATTTTTACAAATCCCAAGTATGAAATACAATATTTCATTGGTTTGGCATTTGATTGATGGTTGGAGTGACACAGGTGTCACACCTAAGTACTCAATTTATCTACCAAGTCCAACTTAATGACCTTGGTTGATCCAAGACGAAACAGAAACTGACTTTTGTTCAACATAGTTTCAAAACATTTTCTTGAAAATTACAAGTTTCAACTTAATGAACTTGTTTTGACTTTTCATTTACAAATTAAACATATTAAGCTCACAACCCTTCTGTTCAGCTCCGAAACTTCCTGCATCTGCTTCAAACTTTGAATCTGAAGATCAGCTTTCCACTTTGGTTTGTCGAAAAAAATAAAGCAGAAATGTAAAATCTTTTTGGATTTTGAATAAGGTTTCTATACTAGAATGCTAAACAGAAATGAAACACAGTAAATGTAAACTATTCACAAACATATTTTTGGTGAGCGTGTTAGGGAATCATATCAGCTGTCGACAAGTCACAAGTACCGTTAAGCTTAGATTTCATACTCAGAATTAAACAATTCGCTTAGATTGTCGATATACTGATCCACTTAAATTCTCACACAAATTTCAATCTGTCCAGGATACGAATTAGGTGTATTAAGAACTTAAACTCATTCATGTGTCCCACCTCTTGAATATACTCCCGTATCCAGATCCCAATATTCAGTCTAACAGGTGAGTATACCACAGATGATATCTGTAAGGGGTTAAATGCGAGGGCCAGGAGAACTCAGGCTATTGCTTCCACAAAATCAGAGAGATGACGGCTTCGACTTTAAGTGGGTCCCCTTTAGAGGATCTTTTTTTACAACAGCATATGATTAGCACTTTTCAATGTTTCATCATTTTTTATGCTGAGGGCAGGCTTATATTTCAAGCAAGCGTAAAGTATTATACGGGGACTAGGCCATTGCTTCCGCAATATCAGAAGTCCTGGGATAATACCCCAGATATCACTGAGTATAAAGACCTAGTATTTTAGAAAGAGGGATCCTTCAAACGAAATTTCAGGGGTTACCTATATATCCAAGTAGTGTTCCCCACGAAATAAGCAAGTAAATATTTTAAGTTTATATCCCGAATAAACCTACTAAATGTGTAAAAACCTACCGGCATATCATCAGCGAGACTGTTTAACCCTTTAAACTTTACATTTCTTTAGCATACCGTAACTATCAAGCCGATGTACTATCATTTTCCCTTTTTACACAAGCTCTTTTCCGGTTTTCTATTGTTTTTGTATTTTGAAATATCTCATGTTTTTTTATTTTTGAAATTTTTTACTGTTTTTGTATTTTCTGAAACCTACTCCCCCTAAATACCAAAATAAGTAAAAAATCGACAAACCATTGCAGATTGCTTTTCAACATCATCTACAGTGGTACCGTCATCTACCCCAAGAATCTCCTCCGACACCGATAAAAGCTTCATACCGTTCAATTTTAACAGATATAGAAAACGAGTTTTATCAAACGCTTTGGTATGTAAATCAGTTTTTTGTTCGTCAGTGTGGATTTTCTCAATTCGTATCAACTTCTTCTCGAAACAGTCTCGGATGAAGTGATGACGAATTTCAATGTGTTTTGTTTTAGCGTGACGAACAGGATTTTTTGTAATGTTTATCGCTGCCTCATTATCAACAAAGATAGGGGTGTTAAGAAATTGCAAACCATAGTCTCTCATCTGTTGCTGGATCCACAAGATCTGAGAGCAACAGCTGCTAGCAGATACATATTCAGCTTCACATGTGGATAAAGCTACAGAGGTCTACTTTTTGCATTGCCAGGTAACCAATCGTGGTCCGAAAAACTGGCACCCCGCTGTTGTTGACTTAGCGTTAACTTTGCAGCATTTGAAATCGGAATCGGAATACCCTTCGAGCATGAAATCGCCTTCTTTTGGATACCACAACCCCAGTGATGGAGTTCCTTTCAGGTAGCGTAATATCCGTTTGACAATCAGCATATGCGAAGCTCTCAGGTTAGACTGAAATCTTGCTGCGAGGCAGGTTGGATACATGATATCGGGTCTAGAAGATGTCAAGTACATCAGCGATCCGATCATGAAACGATACATCGTTTCATCTACCTTCTCTCCGGTGAGATCAGGGTTTATCCCATGGTTCGTCGCTAATGGGGTGGAAGCTGGAGTAGATCCTGACATCCCAAATTTCTCTAAGATATCATGAACATACTTTGTCTGATGTATGAAAATTCCCTTAGGCAGTTGATCAACCTGAAGTCCCAAGAAGAATTTCATCTCACCCATCGATGACATTTCAAATTTTTGCTTCATAACTCTTTCGAAATCTTTGCACAGATTTTCATTTGTTGACCCAAATATGATGTCGTCCACATATATTTGGACTATCAGAAGATGTCCGTCGACTTCTTTGGTGAAGAGAGTGGCATCCACTTTTCCACGGATGAAACTGTTGGCAAGTAAATGTTGAGACAAAGTCTCGTACCAAGCTCTCGGGGCCTGGTGTAAACCATACAGCGCTTTATCCAGTAAATAAACCTTGTCTTTGTGGATTGGATCGGTGAAGCCCGGTGGCTGTCCGACATATACCTCCTCTTTTACCTTCCCATAGAGAAACGCCGATTTAACATCTAACTGATAAACTTTAAAACCTTTCCAAGATGCAAATGCTAAGAAGATTCTGATCGCTTCAAGTCTAGCAACCAGAGCATACACTTCAGTGAAATCTATACCCTCCTGCTGACTAAAACCCTGGACTACGAGTCGAGCTTTGTTACGAATAATAACCCCTCGAGCATCCCTCTTTCACTTGAACACCCACTTGGTGTTTATCTTCCTGTGACCATCAGGCAAGTCTACTAATTTCCACACTCCTAACTTCTCAAACTGACTCAGCTCCTCTTGCATCGCGTTGACCCAAGAATCTTCAGTTAATGCTTCCTTGTATGTTCGCGGTTCAATCTGCGAAATAAAATAACTAAGTGAAAACTCAGTTTGTAACGGAGCAACTGTAGAATAAAAACAAGTAAGGCCTTGGTCAATTTTACGTCTTGTGCGAACGCCTGATTGTAATTCTCCAATAATCAGCTCTTCTGGATGGTACGAAAGAGTTCTCGGCATCACCTCGCTTGGAACATCTACCTCTCCTTCCAAATTTGTGACATTCTGATTTGTACCTTGTTCACTGACTGGAATAGTTTGACTTGAAATCTGGGTCTGCTCCCCCTCAGAATCTGAATCACCATGATCAAATACAGGTCTATCATCAGATTCTTGATTATCATTGACTGCCGTCTGATTGTCAAGAGCATGTTCTGAGGATTGATGAATATCATCATGTTCTCCAGCATTACTTGGACCGGCTTCGTCGTCATTGGAAGCTTGAAATTGACGTCTAGAATACTCAGCTGGGAATCTTTCTTGTGATTCTTCATACTCTCTCAGAATATCCAACTCGTCAAAGAAATTTGGTTCTTCTTCTATGTCAAATGAATTCCACAGAGTATCGTAATTAAAACGCCATGAGTCGCCGGGATTCTGAGGTGGCATGGTATAACTTTGACACTCAACATTATGTGCTTCGATGATCCGCTTCAAACTTGGAACAAAGACTCGTTTTAATGGACTTGCATAACCAACGAAAATTCCTTCAATGCTCTTTGCACCAAATTTGCCATAAGGTTCTAGAACGTACAGGGAGTCCCAAACGGTTCCAGATACTTCAGGTTAGGTTTGCGGTTGTTGATCAGCTCGAAACATGTCTTGTTGAATTTCTTCACTGTAAGAACCTGGTTTAGTGTATAGCAAGCGGCTGATACTGCTTCTGCCCAAAAGTTGACTGGTAATTTCGAATCAGCAAGCATCGTCCTAGCCGTTTCAATTAGTGTCTTGTTCTTTCTTTCAGCTACTCCATTTTGTTTTGGAGTGTAAGGAACACTAAATTCTTGCAAAATACCTCTCTCATCACAATACTCTTCCATCTTGTTGTTCTTGAACTCTGTACCGTTGTCACTCCTGATTCTTCTGATTCGAGTTTGGTACAAGTTTTCAATTTTTCTGAACAACGTCATCAAACTTTCAAACGTCTCATCTTTTGTCTTCAGAAATGATACCCATGAAAATCTTGAGTAATCATCTGTTACTACTAGACAGAAAATATCTCCAGTTATACTTTTGACGTTCACTGGACCAAAAAGATCCATATGAAGTCTCTCTAACGGTCTTGAGACTGAATTAACCTTCTTTCCAGGGTGAGATTTCTTGTTTTGCTTGCCTTTGACACAGCTAATGCACTCCCCCTCAAGATGAAAACCTTTCACATGAACACCAATTACTAAGTCGTTATGCACCAGGTGACTCATTTTTCGCAAGTGAACGTGGCCCATCTTTCGATGCCATAATTGTGATTCTTTTTCCGTTGCTCTTAACATAAAACAGTGAGCCTGACCCGTGGTAGTAGTTGCTACACTCATGTCCAACACGTACAGATCATTGACTCTAGGTGCTCTCATGATTACCCACTCTTCGGGAACAACAAATCCTGGTTTCAAGATCAAACATTCTTTGTCTGTAAAGTGCGTTGTATACATACGATCACAGATCTGAGAGATGCTCAGAAGATTGTTTTCAAGCTCGGCGATGTAGTTTACTCTTTCAAACGTGACGATACCATTCGATAAAGTTCCTTCACCAACTATTCGACCACCTTGATTGCCTGCAAATCCCACATATCCTCCATTAAATCCTCTAACATCATACAGAAGGGTCTTCTTCCCCGTCATGTGCCAAGAAGCTCCACTATCCATAATCCAACATGAAACGGATCTTGGAAGCTCCTGCACATATCACAAACACTTAGTTAGATTTTGATGTCACCCAAGCCTCTTTTGACTCAGGTAGCTTGACATTTAGGTGATTTTTTGCAATGTAAAGTGGCGGAAAATTCTTTTCATTCATCTTTAAGCTCTCCTCAGACCCAATCTCAACCTCTTTGTATAAAAAGAAATCATTTTAGGAGGTTGACCAGATGATTGGTCTTTCTTTGGTACATCCTTCTTTTCAGAAGTAGTAGCTTCTTGTGATTCAAGTTTCTCATAGTAATCCAAAGGTACATACATCTTCTTAGTTGAAGATGATGATTTTGCAGTCTCAGACACCTTTGGTTTTGGAGAACTTAATTTCTTATCAATTGATTTTGGCTTCCAGGCTTGTTGAGGCGAAGCAACCCGTTTGTAAAATTTGTCAGTTTTAGTTACCACGTTCTTTACGGATTCAGTTTTGATCTTGGTATTTTCATTTTTCAAAACTTTCTTCTCAACAATCATTGGAGCTTTGCCTTTTGCATCAGCTTTCCTTTTCTGATTCTCAACAACTTCAGACTTAGGCTTTAAGTTGGTGCACTTTCGTGCAAAGTGTCCAACTTTGTTACACTTAAAGCATGTACGGGTGTCAACTACCCGACTTGTGCCTTTGGTCTGAGGCTGTGAGGCCTTTTCTTCAAAAAATTCTTCATTGGTTTTTGAAAAAATCTCAGATTCCTGCTCGGAATAAGAACTCGAGCTTTTTACAAACACCTTTTTCTCAACAATTTTTTTGTTTTGAAAGTTCCTTCTTTGATAATTCTTACCCCCCTGATAACCACCCGACCATCTGTTTTGATAGTTGTTAGAAAAAGCATTCATCACAAGATTAGGTTCTTCATTTAAGTTGTTTTTTGGATTTTGATTTTGGAATATATTTGTCCAAAAAGCATTCATCATCCTCAGTAGTGTCACTTTCAGACTTTAAAACATTTTCAACCATGCTTTTCACAACTTCAGATTGAACACTATCTTCATCGGAAGATGAAGTGAATGTGACATCAATCGTGTCTGGAAGCTTAACTTCTTTTTCTTCTTCATCATTAACCAACCCGGATTTTTTCTTTGAAAAATTGTTTAACACCGGTGGTGGAACCTGATGAAACCCAACCCCGGTTCCATCAAAGTATACATCTTCGCCTGCTTTGTTCTTCCCAATTGGTTTACGTACGATATGTTGAAGAACAAAACTTGCGGAGTTGTAACTGTTTAGTTTCAACTGGATGCGTTCCCTCTCAATTTTAGCTTCTTGAAACTGAAGCTTCAACTTAGCAATTTCATCCAGTTGTTGGTTGATTTGTTCTTCTTTTACCCTAAGAACTCCTGACAATTGAACATTTTCTTTGTTTGTCTTACCATTTCTCTCATCAGAATCTTTTACCGTTCGTTTTAGCTTCTCAAAATTTTCTGAAAGTTGTCGATTTTCAAGAATTAATTTTTCATTTTCTTTCCTAATTCTTTCTACGTCAATTTTATCATTTTCAATTTTCTCAGTTAATTCTTTTAATCTATCATTTGAAGCTTTTAACATTTTGTCACGGTTTAAGATCTGATCTTCAACATCTCTGACTCTTCCTGTCAGTTCTTCGGTCTTTTTACCGCTGAGATAAGCAAGTGTACTACAAACCTTGCAGTCTTTCATGCAATTTTTGCAGTTGCTCTCAGTTTTAGCTTTCTTATCTGACTCATTGATTGCATCATTCTGACTGACCTTGCTTTTAGACTCAGTTCCAGAACCAGAAACTACCTCTAGCTCTTTTGCAGCAAGTACTTTGTCAGCTATCTTCTTCAAATTTTCAGCAGTAAACTCTTGTGACGTGTCAATAATCCCGTCATCAACTTTCTTTGTCTGCAGCTCCTTTTCTTTTTCTCTTTCCTCAGCTTCTCCTCCTCCCCCACCACTCTCTCTGTCTGGCTTCTTCTTCTTCAGCAATTTGTTTGGTGAGAGTTTCAACATTGACAGTATCTGTATCAACAGCAATGTTTCCCTTGGGATCTAGGTAACATTCTCTATCAGCATCCCATCTATTCGCCTTTTTAGCTTCTTTGTATGTACGATAGATTCTACTAATCCTGTTTTGGGCTGACATCTTTCTGTTGATGTATTTCACTTCTTCTGTTCTGGAATCTTTAAAAGGAACAATTTTTGTCACAAACGCATAGCCCACTGCGTCTTCTTCTGGTAACACTTCACTCCAATCATATCCCTCATCGTCATGGATAACAGCAAGTGCTCTGGATTTTTCTTTGGGATTTTCTTCTATCTGCTTCATTCTGGGTGGTTCAGATTTGTTCTGATGATAAATTGCTCTTTTATAGTAATCTTCACGAAATGGATTTGCAGTATCATCAGCAGGTGCATTTCGACATTCACGTTTAAAATGTCCCTTTTGTTTACATCTGAAGCACGTGACCTTTGATTTATCAAAACCAAGTTTCGTGGAAGGTCCGCCAATCGAATGTCTTCCAGTAATCTCCATGAACCTTTGTGCTCGTCGGACCGCACTAGCCATACACCACCTGATATCGATCAACTCCATTTCTTCTGGATCGATCTGGTCATAATCCTACTTGGTGAGGTTAGTGTTTCCAATCTTGCCTGCAACAAGGCTCTCGTAATGTTAGGATCGGAGGCTCACATGATTGTGCTAGTTTGTGTAAATTGTATAATCAATATAGATGAACAGAGATTAAGTGCAGCGGAAATAATCACAAGCTTTGTAAACACAATCAAAGGAGGAAATAGTTTGATAAAACATTTGCTTCACATAGAGTCGAATGATTTACAAATCAAAGCAAAAGTTTACAGATATGTTTACAAACTAAACTCCCCCTCAGCCTGATGCCCCAAGGTTGGTTGCACACAAGATGAAAGGATTGGACATGAGGAGGAAAACTCGCTCAGTCAATCAAATGTAACAGTACAGGGTACTGTCACATTTATAGGCAAACCAAACCACTGAGGTATCTCAGCTGACGTCACCATGAAAGCGACGTCTAACAGCCTAACAACCTATATCTACTGACCTTATACAGACACTGCTAAACCTAACCACTGTCTATACATAACACAGTTAATTCATCAAACAGCTGCTCTCCCTTTATGTCAGTGCTTTCCTCAAGGTTGATCAGTCCTTGATTGGGCAGTGCTTTACCATCAGTAGATATGACCAGCAGTTGTTGAATACTTCATGGACTTGATCAGCAGTTGAAGGACCAGCAGTAGTTGTATCTGAACAGCGGATAAAGACCATCAGTTGTTATATATCACTTTCAAGAGGAAAGCTTAATGCAAACTGCTGCTTATTATGAATCCATTGTTGTGACCTGGTTTTGGCTTTACATTATCTGTTCCTCTGGTAGGGTTCAATCCCAACAATCTCCCCCTGGAACAGATAATGCCAAAACCTGTCATTATTCTGGATCTTTATTCTTCATCAGAAGTTCCCTTGCTTGTCTTTTAAATTCTTCTTCAAATTCCTTGGAACTTGTGTCATCTTCATCCCGGCACAGTGTAAGTTCAAGGAGATCCTGCAAATCTTGAACACTAAGGCCTAGTGCTTCTTTCCTTGATATATACTTCACCTCTCCATTGGATCTGAACAGAGTCAATACATGGGTCTTTTGATCAGAGAGCCACTTTAGTACTTTTGAACCCAATGGATTTCTCGGGAGAGATTTATTTCCTGATGAACTTTGAGATATTGGCCTTGAAAAGAGATGTAAAGCAGTATCCTGAACTTCAGACATTTTCTTGAAAGCCTCTTCTATGACTTGATTTGCTGCAGCTATGTCTTCTGCAACTTCTTTGTCAATTTGCTCTTGTCTCTGTTGTTGATCAAGTTCAGTGTCTGGGATATCTGCTGAAATGTGTGATGATGCAGGCTTTGATAATACCTTCTTAAAAAGGTTTTGAAGTTTTTCTGAGCTTTCTTCTTTTAGAACCATTTTCATGATGGAATCTTTGAAGTACTCAGCTTCCTTTTCTTTTTCCTCTTCAGTGGTCAGCTGTTCTCCTTCTTTTTGATTTGTCACAAAAGTAGACCGGAACAGTGTTTTGAGGTTTTCTATCTGATGTTCAAGCTTCGTTCTCAGTTCATGTTTCTTTGTAGTGCTTGAAGCAGTGATCTTTCTTTTATTTAGCCTTTCATAGACTTCATCTGTCTGATGTTTTGACCATTTTGATATGGCTTCCGCAGTACCCATTTTTGCATCCACCAGCTCCTTTTTCTTTCTCTTATACTCAGCAGTGAGGTCAGCAATGAACTTTTTGTATTTGCTCCAGTTTGGAGCATTCTTCTTCTTTGTAGGATCATCCTTGATTCTTTGAATCCTTTCTGCCTCATGCTTTAAAGCAATTAATGGCCATTCTTTAAACTGTTGTTCTTCAGCAGGATAGAATTTCTCTTTCATGATGTAGGCTAGATATTGTTCTCTTAACTTTTTCTTTTGATCAGCCTTTTCTTTGAGTAGCTCTTGTGCAAACTCTTCTATCTGCTTTACTTTTGTGAAATAGAACTCCAGTCTGTTAGCAATGCCTTCTTTACTTAGACCTTCATTTTTACTATCATATTTAGCTCTTGCTTTAGCCTGCCTTGCCTTGAGTTTGAGGTAATCATCCATATCCTCTGGTGGCATGTAGCCTATGAGTGAGGAGAATCTTCTTTTTGAAGGATCCTCTTCTGTATAGAATTGCCTCATCTCATTTTTGATAGCTTCAAGTTCCAGTGGATATTTTGCAGCATTAGGATCATGTATACCCTCATCGGCAGTGATTGGCTTTCTTTTTCTGTTGAAGAGCTTTGGTTGTGATGTAGGAAAGGTTAGAGCAGTGGTGGATGACTGACTAACAGCTGTTGAAACAACTTGTGTCTCAACATCTGTTGTCATTACAACTGCTGATATGTCAGCAGTTGTCTTCTGCTTTTGAGCAGGGGATGGAAGTGGTGAGGTAGTTTTTGATGGTGGTGATGGTGGTGGTGAATCATAAGGAATGAAAACCCTTCTCCTTTTTGGTTGAGGAGGGGCTGTTGGTGAAACAGTGGTTTGAATGGTGGAGAGTGTCTGACCAACAACTGTTGAAACAACTAGTGTTTCAACCGCTGCTGTCATTACAACAGATGTTGTAACATCTGCTGTCTTCTGTTTTAAGACAGGAGGCAGTGGTGGTGATATGATTGTAGATAATGGTGGTAGAGCAGTAGTTGTGGTGGTGTGTGGTAGAGTGGTGTGTGTTGAAGATATGTGTATTGATGTCATGACAGCTGTTTGGCTACTGACAGCAGTTTTTGTAACTACTGCTGTATCAGCTGTTTGGCTAACAGGTTTTGAGACCTGCTTTCCTTTTTCTTTTTCTTTTTCAGGCTCAATATGAAGGCCATGTTCTATTCCCTTCTTCTTCATTTGCTTCATTATCTCCCCCTTTTTGGCATTATCTGCAAGGGGGTCATCAAAGAATAGTAAAGTTGAAGGAGCCTTGCCAGTGGTAGTTTGGATACTGGCCTTAATAGCCTTGATATCTGCTTGAGCGTCCTTGAACCTTGATTCCACCATGTTGGTTAGCATTTGTACTTGAATAGCATGCTTTTGATCAGCCATTTGTTGCTGTTTTGCAAGCATGGGTTGGAAAGTATTCCAAAGCTCATTTGCAGCAAGTGCTTGTTGTGGAGCAGGTGCTTGAGCAGGAACAGCATTGGATAGTGCTTTCTGAGCTTTTAAAATCTCTTGCACCATCTCCTTTATTTCAGAAAATGATTCTTCAAGTATTTCCACTCTGCCCGTCAATTCCTGATATCTTGAATCATCACCTACTTTAGTAGGATCATCTGAATCCCCACCAGCAGTGGTTATATCAATGTGTGACTTAGGAACAGAGTCCCAAAAATCACCCATTGATGCCCCTTGTTCTTGGTACTGGGGACTTCTTTCTTCAGCACTTGATAAACCTTTGATGTTACTAGTGGTCAAAATAGGCTCACTAGTGGTTAACATTGGTGCTATTGAAGAAATTGCCTTCAAGGGAGTCTGATTTATGAAACAACTGGCCAACTGGAGACCTGTTGATCCACCAGTTGTAGTTGCTGCTCCACTTAAACTACCACCGAGAGTTACTTGTAACTCAGGGGGTGTAACCTCCTCAATTGTTGCTGGGATAGCAGGAGTAGTAGCATCAGACCCAGTCATCTGTGGGGGTATACTCTCAGTGACAGGTGATAGAGAGGAACTGGTTTGTGTCTGAGCTATAGCAGCTGCATGCAACAAAGGTAGCATGGATTGTGGCATTATTATTGGTGAGGGGATGGGAGTTGAAAGAGACATGTCCTTGGGATCAGGACTGTGGAAGATAGAGCCAAGTGGATCTAGAGCTTCATAATTTGGTGTCCCTGTGATTACAACCTGATCCTTTTGTGAGGATGCAGGAGGAGTTTCAGGAATGGGTTGAGATCTTTCTTCCAACTGCTGTGAGGAAGTAGCAGCAGTGGTTTGTGGTGACTTTTGTGTTGTCACAGGCATTTCCTCTGGGATCTCATCTTCCAGAGTTGCCTTTGTTTTGGGTTTGGTGGGTTTTCTGGATGGTTTTCTTTTGGTCTTTTTGGTGATGTCAGGTGTGGGTTTCAAAGCAGTGGTTGTGCTGCTTTGATCACCTGGAGCAGTGGGCTCAGCAGCTGATACCTGAGGGGCAGTTGTAACCGCTAAAATCTGCTCAGGTACCCCTGCTTTTGTTTTTATTGGTGCCATCATCCTTGAAAATGTTTCTTTTGTTAAGCTTTTTATTTGACAATGAACACCTTGTTTGAGCAAATTTACATTTTCCTTTTCAAATTTTTGTTCAAAATAATAACTCAAAAATCTTGGAAAGAGTAAAAATGCTTTGCTATCAACATTTTTTATTAAGTCATTAAAGATTTCCTGGGAGTAGTTGTAGTTTTTGTTATTTAGAATAGCATATCCCAGGCATTGAATCTTTAATGGTATTTCATTGAACGATGTTGTTTTATTAGAAACACACATCAGAAGTGTGTGAAATAAAAACCTAGGTGCAGAAGGGAAATAACCTTTTTGTAAGGTATCTACCTTTGATTCTTCTGCATATCCCCTTTTTACGAAATCAGTTTTCATCTCGGCTTTATCAAAAGAGATTTTACCTTCCTGATCGTCAAGATTAAAGACTTCGGAGATTGATTGTGGTGTGATTTGAATCACTTTACCCTGTATCGAGGAGTTAATGGCTATGACTTTATCGTCTTGTTTTTCAAGCATCGCCTTTTTCCAAAACTCTCTCTGGGTTTGCAGATAGATGGGAGCGTTTACTGTCAACAAAGTTTTGTACTTTGATGCAGATATTGTATCAATGATGGAGTCGAAAGTGTGGTTATCTTTGAGTTTTGTGAGTAAACCCAAATAGTTGTGAGATTGTTTGTATGGTATTTCGATGGGTTCTTCGGCCGTTTGAGCAACCTCTTTTGAAGATGGTGGTGATTGTGGTTTAGATTTTGATTTTGACTTTGATTTTGTCATTTTCGCAGAGAAGAACGAAGAATGATTTTGAAGTTTTTTGAGAAGAAGGGTTGAAAACTGCTATGAGAAGAGAATTTTGGAATTCAATTCGACAGTGTAAAACCCTGTTTGGGGTTTAGGGCAGGGCTTTATTTAGAAAAAAAATGATCGCTGATGTGGCAGCGGTTATTACGATCTGAGGGCTAAAAACTGACCACGTGTCAAACACTGATGAAACGGATAAAGTATGGAGAACAGTTGTTTTAAGAGCCACTGACGTATCAAGCATCAGTGGTTACAACGGTAAAAATTGTGGGCAGTGGATGATTTTTACTATCAGTGAATAGCATATCAGTGAATAAGACACTGATTTTGAACATCAGTGCTTTTCAAGAAAATGAGAGATCAGTGGTTAACTTTCAGCAGTGGACAGTGTTTAGAGATCAGACGTTGAAACAAAACAGTGGTTAGGGTAAATGATACAGATCTGAAGGACAGGTGTTTCAGCAACAGTTTTGAAAATTTTCAATCAAGGTTTTTCCACATGTCAATTTTGAAAGACAGTGGTTTAGTACCCCAGATGATGAAAAAAAAAATTTTTGCTAAGGCAACTCATATTCGTTTAATATTCAATTAAAACATGAGTACCCTAGTAATTTAAGCACAGTTTGCAATCAATTTTTGATGAAAATTTAGGAGTAAACCTGAGTATGACAAGATCTTGACATATATACCATTTCCTTTTGACCCATTTATGAGGACAATAATACCACCAAAAATAAGGTATTACATCCTGTCAGGAGCTGAAACTATTGCCAACAAAAACAAGCAAAAGTTCCAAATATATTATTCAAAAAAAATGAATAATATATCCTGGTTATTCGAGAAAATCCTTTGAAAAAAAATGGTTAAAGGATTTTCTGAGAACAGTATCAAAAAGGATCTGGTGAATTATCAATAGAAAACATAATCATATCATTCTCAAGTTTTATGAAAATGGTCAGTGGTTTGACAACAGTGGTAGAATATTTTGACAACATTTTGACCACTGTTTGGTACCATTTTCTTTGTCAGTTGATTGCAAACATGAGGACACATGGACACATGAGTTTTGAAGATCCTGTTGTAGATCTAATTTCTATGTGATGATTTTGAAAATTTGTCTAGTCCTTTTGTAAGTTCAATCACTGGGAACACTAATGTCACCTGAACTTTCTTGAACCAATAAGCACAAACAGTTGCTTGATTGACCATTATTACCCCAAGCTTTGACTCTTAAGTGTTTTAAGTTTATTCCCTTTTCTTCTGAATTCAAAAGTTTTGAGATAAACACACTTCAGAGTTTTGTGAATATTAGTCCAAAATCATTTTGCAGTAATGTTTTGAGAGACTTGGTCATGTTTCCACAACTTTTCAACCAATCTCACACTACATATGATATGGACTATGTTGACCCCTGATTTTCTTAATGTATTATTAACAAAGTTGATTTGTTCCTTTTGAGGATCTCAACCTGTTTCTAAACACATAAAATCTGAAAGACTAAAGTTTTAATTTCCCTCTTTTTGTGTTAACAAAACAACAATGTTTTTATGAACATAGGTTTTGTTAATCTGAGGTATGTACTTTAGTATTTAATGAAAACATCACATATTACACAACAACAGTTTAAATCAATTTAGAAAATAAAAATAATCTCATGGTTTAACAGATATTGCTTTCAGATCTAGAAACCATGAGTGTCTTGTGCATGAATTTACTTGTTGTGTGAAATTTGTGTGTCATATGACATCTTGGTTGATTTACAGAGTTTTTGAATAACCATTTTGAACATGATTTAATCGATACTCTGTTTTTCAACTAAATACAACCAACCTTAGTATCAATGAATTTTGAGCCGAACTGTTATGTCAAATTGATTGTTAGATCGAATTTGACTGTCCAGGCTCTGATACCAATTGTTAGGATCAGAGGCTCACATGATTGTGCTAGTTTGTGTAAATTGTATAATCAATATAGATGAACAGAGATTAAGTGCAGCGGAAATAATCACAAGCTTTGTAAACACAATCAAAGGAGGAAATAGTTTGATAAAACATTTGCTTCACATAGAGTCGAATGATTTACAAATCAAAGCAAAAGTTTACAGATATGTTTACAAACTAAACTCCCCCTCAGCCTGATGCCCCAAGGTTGGTTGCACACAAGATGAAAGGATTGGACATGAGGAGGAAAACTCGCACAGTCAATCAAATGTAACAGTACAGGGTACTGTCACATTTATAGGCAAACCAAACCACTGAGGTATCTCAGCTGACGTCACCATGAAAGCGACGTCTAACAGCCTAACAACCTATATCTACTGACCTTATACAGACACTGCTAAACCTAACCACTGTCTATACATAACACAGTTAATTCATCAAACAGCTGCTCTCCCTTTATGTCAGTGCTTTCCTCAAGGTTGATCAGTCCTTGATTGGGCAGTGCTTTACCATCAGTAGATATGACCAGCAGTTGTTGAATACTTCATGGACTTGATCAGCAGTTGAAGGACCAGCAGTAGTTGTATCTGAACAGCGGATAAAGACCATCAGTTGTTATATATCACTTTCAAGAGGAAAGCTTAATGCAAACTGCTGCTTATTATGAATCCACTGTTGTGACCTGGTTTTGGCTTTACATTATCTGTTCCTCTGGTAGGGTTCAATCCCAACACGTAAGATTCTAGCACAGACGCTAAGAACACCATTTGCTGCTTTGCGGATTCTTCACTGAAATTTTGAGCATTCTTCAGATCCACAACAATATTACATTGGAACAGATTCTTTGGAACTGATTGACTTTGAGCAGTTGAAGATGAACCTCCATGATAGCCACTGCTTGGAGTTTCTTGATTCACCGTGTTTGAATTTTCTGCTGAAAATGTTGTTTTTGGTGACACAGATTTCGGGATCATACTTCCTCGGTAATACAGCTCAACATTCTGCTGATATGAGGAGTTGTTGACTTTGTTCGATTTCCTGATCATCCAACTCATGACTTTCCAATCTTTCGGTTAACAAATCAACCGTTAGTTTAGTTGGTTCAACTGTGTTTTTCAGCATCAAAGCAAAATACTGCCAGTCTTTATCATCAGGCAGTGAGTCAAACAGTTTGTCAACCAATTCTTCTTGAGTGTACACGATTCTGTGTCTTGCAAGTTCCAGCTTCAAATGCCCGAATCTTTCAATCATCTTTGGCATAGATTCGTTTTTCAAACAACCAAACAAATCAAATTCTTTTCTTAACAATTTCTTTTTGTTTTTAACAATCTCGGCACTACCCACACATTTTACTTTCAGTTTCTCCCATAGATCTTTCGAATTTGTGTATTCAATCAACGTTATTATGTCGTCTCTCACAGACTGATGAAGCAATGCAATGCACTTTTGTTCGGCAACGAAACTTTCTACATCATCAGTATTTACTATATTTTCATAATCCGATCTTCCCATATTGAAACCATTCTTCAAGCTTTTCCAGCTTGGATATGCAAACGCTATTAGCCACTCTTCAAATCTTTTAGCCCATCTATTGTATTCTTCAATCGCCATCAGTTTGGGAGGTTTGTTGTATGTGCCATATGCACTCTCCACACTCAAAGCATCAGAAAGAGTTTTCTTCGCACTCGGAGCATTTTCATTTGTGTTGTTTGATGTATCATCTCCGGTGTTTCCCGTGAAAGCAAACATGCCACTGAACGGAGTCATAAACTCATCCATCTTCACGTATCTGAAACAATCAACAAACACTTAGAAAAATTTTTGGATTTTAACAAAAACAGTTTCAAGCGAAATCAGTTCAAACGAGATGAACAGCCTTCAAACGAAATATCAACCCAAACGAAATCAGAATTTTCAAACGAAATAATGATTTCGTTCGAACAGACCAAACGAAATAAAATTTCGTGCGAAATTATCTTGGTTTCAAACGAAAATAGCCTCTTTGGAACGAAATAGTAATTTCGTATGAAATTCTCAAACGAAATCTAATTTCGTACGAAATCAATCAGCAATTTCAAACGAAATTAATCACCAAAGGTAATTTCGTGCGAAATTAAGAGGTTATTTCATGCGAAATAATGATGACATCATCATTTCGGCCACCATTTTGTCAAATTGATCCAGATTTTGTTCGAATTTTGGTCCAATTCTTTCAAGGATTCATTAAAACGGTGTTTTACGTGATATATGTGAAATTCAATCCATTTTGTCCGTTAAATCTCGTTTAATTTTGAAAAGAATGAGTAGAAGTGATGAAAACAAGCTGAATTGGTATAAACTCTTCTTCCTGAGCTCTGATACCACTTGTTGGAACGTCGTATGACCCTAACGAGTCAATCAGAAGAGTTTATGATCTATTTCAAAGGCGGAAACAGAGAAATAGACTTGATACAGCATAATTCCTCTTAATTATCTTCTTATTATTGATTTCAAAGCTTTTACAGATCGTTTGACAAACTGGCAGCACCTCGGCTCTGAATCGAAAAAGTTACAAATGACTTGGCACACCTAGTATTTATAGGCAAACTAATTTCGCACGAACCTGTTCACACGAAATCACTTTCAAGCAAAATTACTAATTCCATGCGAAATTACCATGTAATTTCGTGTGGAATTACAACATGTAATTTCGTGCGAAATTACCTCCAAACCTATTTTTAACATATTTCTCGAACTACGTGCCCTGATTTAATCATTCTAATACAAGACTCTATAAAGACGAAGTTAACAGACATCTATGCACCAACATTGGCCCTTGTTCCAGAAACTCGAATCCTGGTATATCCCATTTTAGTTTTACACCACTGTGAACCTTACGCCATTTTTACTCTCTGATCGAGGTTCTAAGGCATTGAAAAATCTTTGTAAACTAAATCACACGTGTATATGTTGATATTTAAGAGATATACAGTCAAGAAAATCAAGAGCAATGGTGATATATATGTCGATTAGACACCAAAAAATAAACACTCAAAAAATGGCTACAATTTAAGGAATGTGTTTAGTGACGGCAACAGATTCCTAATTGACGGAGAAAGGTCCGGTGGCAAGAAAAGCTGCTTCCGGGAGGTTGTCAAGTGTTTTCGCTCGACGATTCCATGCTTGGGTGATTGGTTTGGCCCTTGTTCCTGAAACTCGAATCCTGGTATATCCCATTTTAATTTTACACCACTGTGAACCTTACGCCATTTTTACTCTCTGATCGAGGTTCTCGGCATTGAAAAATCTTTGTAAACTAAATCATACGTGTATATGTTGACATTTAAGAGATATACAATCAAGTAAATCAAGAGCAATTGTGATATATATGCGGATTAGACACCAAAAAATAAACACTCAAAAAATGGCTACAATTTAAGGAATGTGTTTAGTGATGGAATCAGATTCCCAATTGATGGAGAAAGGTCTCGTAGCAAGAAAAATTGCTTCATGGAGGTTGTCAAGTGTTTTCGCTCGACGATTCCATTCTTGGGTGATTGGTTTGGCCCTTGTTCCTGAAACTCGAATGCTAGCCCGGTATATCCCATTTTAGTTTTACACCATTGTGAACCTTACGCCTTTTTGACTCTCTGATCGAGGTTCTCGGCATTGAAAATCTTCGTAAACTAAGTCACACCTCTATATGTTGACATTTAAGAGATATACAGTCAAGAAAATCAAGAGCAATGGTGATATATATGCGGAGTAGACACCAAAAAATAATCACTCAAAAAATGGCTACAATTTAAGAAAAGTGTTTAGTAACGGCATCAGATTCCTAATTGATGGAGAAAGGTCTGGAGGCAAGAAAAGCAGCTTCTAGGAGGTTGTCAAGTGTTTTCGCTCGACGATTCCATTCTTGGGTGGTTGGTTTGGCCCTTGTTCGTGTAACTCGAACCCTAGCCCGGTATATCCCATTTTAGTTTTACACCATTGTGAACCATACGCCTTTTTTACTCTCTGATCGAGGTTCTCGGCATTGAAAAATCTTCGTAAACTTAATCACACGTGTATATGTTGACATTTCAGATATATATACAGTCAAGAAAATAAACAACAATGGTGATATATATGCAGCTTAGACACCAAAAAATAAACACACAAAAAATGGCTACAATTTAAGGAATGTGTTTAGTGACGGAATCAAATTCCTAATTGATGGAGAATGGTCTGGTGGCAAGAAAAGCTGCTTCCAGGAGGTTGTCAAGTGTTTTCGCTTGACGATTCCATTCTTGGGTGGTTGGTTTAGCCCTTGTTCCTGTAACTCGAATCCTAGCACGGTATATCCCATTTTAGTTTTACACCATTGTGAACCTTACGCCTTTTTTACTCTCTGATCGAGGTTCTCGGCATTGAAAAATCTTCGTAAACTAAATCACACGTGTATATGTTGACATTTAAGAGATATACATTCAAGAAAATCAAGAGCAATGGTGATATATATGCGGATTAGACACCAAAAAATAAACACTCAAAAAAAGGCTACAATTTAAGGAAGGTGTTTAGTGACGGCATCAGATTCCTAATTGATGGAGAAAAGTCTGGTGGCTAGAAAAGCTGCTTCAAGTAGGTTGTCAAGTGTTTTCGCTTGACGATTCCATTCTTGGGTGGATGGTTTGGCCCTTGTTCCGGTAACTCGAATCCTAGCCCAGTATATCCCATTTTAGTTTTACACCATTGTGAACCTTACGCCTTTTTTACTCTCTGATCGAGGTTCTCGGCAATGAAAAATCTTCGTAAACTAAATCACACGTGTATATGTTAACATTTAAGAGATATACAGTCAAGAAAATCAAGAGCAATGTGTAACACCCCAAAAACGGGTTTAGTAATCAAACCTCGTTAATAGTGATGAACGGGTAAAATACCGTTAGTGGTAAAATTTAACCCGGTAAATATTATGACTTAAATAAATAAACCTAATATTAATTAAAAAGGAAAATAAATACTTTGAGAAAACAAAGTATATAAAAAGCCCAAATTAACAGGACATAAAACATAACGGGTTATAATTTCCCGAACCCGTTAAAGTAACTAGGAATAATTAACCTAGTTAGTAGCATGTGATTAAGTAACTAATGGTGAGTTATAGCTTCATTTTATCAAAATAAAACATGAGGGACTAATATTGCCAAGTGGGAAACTTGTTTTATTAAAACAAAAGTTAAACACCAAAACACACACTTTAAGTGTGTGTTCTGGTCGAGATATTCACAGGAGCCAAGAACTCTTGAGCTCAAAAACCCTAACAAGCACAAAATCAAGAAATTGGAAGGGCAAATCAAACCCAAATCGAAATTCAAGCACAAATTAGTGATCACCTCAGTGAAGGGATCACAAGGTATGTCAAAATTCACAATTTGGTTTCATCTCAAATTCTTGATAAACTTGTGAAATCGAAATCTGAACTTGGTTGATTGATGTTTGAATGAAATTATGATAAATTCAGGGTTAGGAATGAACCCTAATCAATAATTTGATGCATTAATGTTCATGCATTTGAAATTGAGAATCACCCATTTAGGTGTTAAGTGGGTCTTGTAGGAAGATGATGAACACTAGATTTATGATCATCTATTTGGTGTTATTTGATTTCCATAAAGTAAGTCTAGGTGTTGTGATGCATGCTAGACATAAGAACTTATGAATGATGTTAAAACTTGGGGTAAATAACTAG
This sequence comes from Helianthus tuberosus, assembly GCA_030545235.1. Taxonomy (NCBI): domain Eukaryota; kingdom Viridiplantae; phylum Streptophyta; class Magnoliopsida; order Asterales; family Asteraceae; genus Helianthus; species Helianthus tuberosus. The sequence continues at coordinate 2,634,327 of CM060376.1, read as the reverse complement.
TTATGAAAATAGATTGTTGATTTTATAGAATATGCCCACAAGGTGTTTGCTAAAATGCCTAAGTGAATGTTTAAATGTTGAAATTACGAATGAAACGCGTAATTGCCTTATTTGACTAATTACGTGAAAAATGGGTTTTGGATGATTTGATGAAATTGATGTTGTATTGGTATTTATAAACACCATACTAACTTGTATGTAAGAACTACTTGAACAAAATGGGGATTTGTTAAGAGTTCATACTTGATTTGAAGTGGGTCTTGACACAAGAATTTAAACTCATGATTTATGATTTAGTTCAATAAGAAAAGTAGTCAAAGATTCATAAGGTGTGAAAGTCATGATTTAGAATGACTAATCTAACAACCTTGTGAATAATGAATGATAGTTGGCGCTTAACAAGCTAGGTGAAGCTTGGGGAGCAAGCGGGTCGATCGAAGCAAGTGAGAAAAGAAAAGCGTAATTTGGATGTGAGGTAAGTTAAAACTTACACCTTTTATTTGATATCTATGGGTTTTATAAATTTTGAATAATCAAAAGCCACATTTGACTTATGATGTTTCGACCCGACATGCGAGGTTCGGAACAAAAGACAATAATGATAAACCATGTTGAATGGTTAAAAAGAGCTAATAAGGTCATTTAGTCATGTGATGACTAATAAATAACGAGTTTTGAATGATTTACCTTATAAGGTAAATCAATACAATTAATAAGGGTAAAACGGCAATGTAGTCACTCGTTGACGATAACCGTTAGTTTGTAGGACACTTTACGGCGTAACATATAAAGGGGTCAAAATAATCAAGAAATAGATTTATAAGTAAATTGACCGTACGGTGTAAACCGGTACAAGTCATGTAGACGAGATGATAATAAATCCATCTCGTAAAAGTAAACGGTCATATAAGACCAAACGGGTCAAAAGGTGAAAATATCACCCTTTGACAATATCGGCTAATGTATTGTCGAGTTGCTTGATTACAGGAATAAATATCGATTGAATGGTGACATCGCTATTACTTAGCGCCACTAAGGCAAGGTATCATAACGGGTCAATACATTGATCCGAGCCAGGTTTGTGTAATGATTCAACTCATCATGTAGAATTTGAGGTTTTCTAAGAGTTAAACAAGGTCAAATTAGATATTTGGTTATCTTAAAGATAAACCGAATAATTCAAGTCATAAATGTAGTGTTTTAGAAACATAATGGTTTCTAAACAAGGTCATAGTTAAAAGACCAGAAATTTTGGGTCAAACAAGTATCTGAAAGTCCTTTGTCGTAAAAGAAGGATCAAAATTGACCAAAACGCCCTTATAGGCTAAATTGAACAAACAACCCTTAAAGGTTGTTTGGAAACGAGTTTCATGATTAGATAAATACTTAGAATAAGTGTAGAAGTTGAAAGATGTAATACGTTAGTCAAATGGCTCTATTTGAGTCCTGCCGTAAAATAATAATCCGAGGGGTAAAACTCGGAACATATAGATATCCACATTAGATCCAACACACTTATAGTTGTAGTGGAAGATTACTTGATAAGAAATGTAGAAATAACATGCTAGAAATGAATGAAAGCGATTTCAAGCTTTAAGGTGCTTAAATACCCTTAACGGGTCAAAATAAGCATACGAGTGAGAATGGGTTTAAATTGTGTAATAAACCTATGATTAGAACCTAATATGGTAGGTAACATTAATTTGAAGAAGTGTATGTGATATAGGAATCAAACAAATATGTTTGTTTGATAAAATGCATAAACGGGTTAAAGTTCGGTAAAAAGGTAACGAGTCGAAGGCTTAGAAGTCTCAAAATTTCTTATGTTGGATGTAGTATTTTAACTCCATAAGATGGAGGATTAAATTACGGACGCGTAGGAAAAAGAATCGGGTAAAACGGATCAATAACGAAGAAGTTATGGCCGTTTCCGTAAAAACTGGCATAGCTGAACTGAGCTGCAGACCTGCTGGAAAACGGTCTCCCTCGCGTGGCGCGAGGGAGCAACTGGGTTCCTTCGCGTGGCGCGAAAAACCCTGTTTTGGCGAAAAAAATTTATTTTAATCAGTTTCGCTTCCCGGACTCGTTTAAATACGTTTCAAGTTACGTATGACTAATCCAACTCATGTTTTATGAGTTTCAGGTATAATTTTAGCACCGGAGGACGATCAAGCACAACGAAGAACCGAACACGATCAAGAAATAAGCTTCCGCACTTTGTATCGTTGTTATGTAAAATGACGAACTCACCCATAATATGTTGTATAGTTTTTAATTCTGTAAATAAAGTTTAATGAACCCGTATTTTCAATGTATTTGAAATCATAATTACTCGTTTGTTTTCGTAAATTATACGAAAACCTTTAAATAATAATAAGGGTGTTACAAGTTGGTAATCAGAGCTCAAGGTTGTTGACAAATGTGTTCGGTTCGAGGCTTGATCGCAAATCCGGTAAGTACATGTATACCAATGGTTTAGTATGATTAAAGTGTTGAGAACAACACATATGGTTATCGTGTAATACACGTTACACCAATAAAAACGATATAGAATAGATATAGTCAACGAAATTACACGCGTTGATGCGTATAGTAGAAAAGCCTTGTATTATAATACGGGCATCCTTTAATGTTGAAATTACTAATTGTTGTATATGTTTTAGTTGAAGGACACTCGCATATGAGGATAGCGAGAGTTTAACAAATCGCAGATTTGACAGAGGAACGGTCCAAAGAGTATGCTCATCAAGGACCTAAATCGTGTTACGGTCGCGAACAAGGCTAATGGCAAGAGAAGCCCGTTAGGGCAAACATTACCAGGTGCACATTTTAAATTTAATTGCATAAATAGTAATATGCAACAAATATGTAGAAATTGAAAGTTGCATATGTAGATTAAAAACTTGGAAAAACCCGAATAGAAAATGTATTCGGGATATTGTTTCCAAGAGAAACAAATAGAGGCATTACTTACATGGGGTGTAATGTGAAAATTATAAAAAGGTCATGTATACCAGGTGTTGATCGCTTACTCTGGCCAAGTAAGTAGTGAACACGTGGTACCATGAACTTCTTATGATGGACACATTTATGTCCGATGTAGTAAGGGTGGGGTGAATGGGACTAACTTAAATGGTACCCAAATGAATCAAATAAGTAAGATATTTGATAGTAAACGTAAACGTAAGTCGGATGACTGAAGCGTATTACGTAAGGATAACGAGCCCGAGAGAAGGGACAAGGATCAAGTAAAAAGAAAAAAAATACAGACCGACCAATAGGAATGCTAAGGCATAGGGATAAAAGTTTGACTGTCACAAGTGATGAAATTCACATGGACAAGTCAAACGAATTGAATAAAGAATAAAGGATTAATTAGAATAAAAGCGATGGATCTCGCTAAGACGACCAAATAAATTAAAATAACGTCTAAAACCATATAAGAATGGTTACTTGAAAATGATTACGGTAAAGATACCCGATGAATGGGTAGGATTTGGAAAGAACGCGTAAACCGAGAGACGGGAACGCGAAATAGAAAGTCAAAAGACTCGGAATATGAGTCATGACTAAAAGACAATGAGAATTTGCAAACAGAAATGTTAGTAACTACGCTCAACTATTTTAAAGTTGAACGGGTCGAATAAAGAATGGAGTTTGATGTTCACAAGTGATGAAATTTCACACGAACAAGTCAAACAAGATAAATAAGGTATAAAAACTTGGTAGTGCAAGTAAGCGCAAACTGAATAATGGAAGCGCGAAACATTAATGAACCTTCGTGATGGGTCATAAAGGAATATATACAGGAAAAACGCAAACTAGCGAAACAAAAATGTTAAAAACACTAAGATAAAGAACCCGGGTAATGGGTCGTAAAGAAGTATAGGTAAGAACCGGGTAACGGTAAGTGTAGGATAAACCGACGTGTAAATGACGTTAGAAGTCATAAAGTCAGAAAGATAATTCGAAAGAGAACTAATGTAGCCTTAGACTACGGTCAAGGTCAAATGAAATCCAAAAAGCAAGAGTAAATAGTTCTAGACATAAAAGGGGTGCCTTGACACCATATATATATATATATATATATATATATATATATATATATATACAGTTGAATAAAGACTTGAATAAAAGATGATCTACGGGATTATCATAACCTACGGGATTAGACATAGTGTTAAGGTCTACAGGACCAAGAAGACCCTTGGGCCATAAATAGAAAGAAACAAAATGTTGGGTCTCATCTTAAAAAGGTGGAAATATAAAGGAATAGCATATGAGGCTAAGTGAAAGAACCTACGGATCATATGGGTTAAGCGAGGGAATTAGTTATAATTCCCCGCATTAAATGATAACGGAAAGAAATAGACCCTTAAACGGGACAAAGTAATGGATTCGTAAAGAATTCGATAGTATATGAAAGCGATGGATATCACTAAGTTAACTAAACTAGTGGAAATAACGAGATTACGTTATTTCAAGTTGCATTATGTCGTAAGAGATACGTAGACAATAAGTAACCAAAAAGATGTTACCATACTTTTCTGGTAATACTAACAATTGGTTAAAAGTATAAATAATGTTTAAAAGATTTCTCGGATTAAATACACTGAGTTTAAACTCAATGAATTATGTAAGAAAAGGTTTCGAGGACGAAACCTCTTTAAGGGGGGTAGACTTGTAACACCCCGAAAACAGGTTTAGTAATCAAACCTCGTTAATAGTGATGAACGGGTAAAATACCGTTAGTGGTAAAATTTAACCCGGTAAATATTAGGACTTAAATAAATAAACCTAATATTAATTAAAAAGGAAAATAAATACTTAGAGAAAACAAAGTATATAAAAAGCCCAAATTAACGGGACATAAAACATAACGGGTTATAATTTCCCGAACCCATTAAAGTAACTAGGAATAATTAACCTAGTTAGTAGCATGTGATTAAGTAACTAATGGTGAGTTATAGCTTCATTTTATCAAAATAAAACATGAGGGACTAATATTGCCAAGTGGGAAACTTGTTTTATTAAAACAAAAGTTAAACACCAAAACACACACTTTAAGTGTGTGTTATGGTCGAGATATTCACAGGAGCCAAGAACTCTTGAGCTCAAAAACCCTAACAAGCACAAAATCAAGAAATTGGAAGGGCAAATCAAACCCAAATCGAAATTCAAGCACAAATTAGTGATCACCTCAGTGAAGGGATCACAAGGTATGTCAAAATTCACAATTTGGTTTCATCTCAAATTCTTGATAAACTTGTGAAATCGAAATCTGAACTTGGTTGATTGATGTTTGAATGAAATTATGATAAATTCAGGGTTAGGAATGAACCCTAATCAATAATTTGATGCATTAATGTTCATGCATGTGAAATTGAGAATCACCCATTTAGGTGTTAAGTGGGTCTTGTAGGAAGATGATGAACACTAGATTTATGATCATCAATTTGGTGTTATTTGATTTCCATAAAGTAAGTCTAGGTGTTGTGATGCATGCTAGACATAAGAACTTATGAATGATGTTAAAACTTGGGGTAAATAACTAGTTATGAAAATAGATTGTTGATTTTATAGAATATGCCCACAAGGTGTTTGCTAAAATGCCTAAGTGAATGTTTAAATGTTGAAATTACGAATGAAACGCGTAATTGCCTTATTTGACTAATTACGTGAAAAATGGGTTTTGGATGATTTGATGAAATTGATGTTGTATTGGTATTTATAAACACCATACTAACTTGTATGAAAGAACTACTTGAACAAAATGGGGATTTGTTAAGAGTTCATACTTGATTTGAAGTGGGTCTTGACACAAGAATTTAAACTCATGATTTATGATTTAGTTCAATAAGAAAAGTAGTCAAAGATTCATAAGGTGTGAAAGTCATGATTTAGAATGACTAATCTAACAACCTTGTGAATAATGAATGATAGTTGGCGCTTAACAAGCTAGGTGAAGCTTGGGGAGCAAGCGGGTCGATCGAAGCAAGTGAGAAAAGAAAAGCGTAATTTGGATGTGAGGTAAGTTAAAACTTACACCTTTTATTTGATATCTATGGGTTTTATAAATTTTGAATAATCAAAAGCCACATTTGACTTATGATGTTTCGACCCGACATGCGAGGTTCGGAACAAAAGACAATAATGATAAACCATGTTGAATGGTTAAAAAGAGCTAATAAGGTCATTTAGTCATGTGATGACTAATAAATAACGAGTTTTGAATGATTTACCTTATAAGGTAAATCAATACAATTAATAAGGGTAAAACGGCAATGTAGTCACTCGTTGACGATAACCGTTAGTTTTGTAGGACACTTTACGGCGTAACATATAAAGGGGTCAAAATAATCAAGAAATAGATTTATAAGTAAATTGACCGTACGGTGCAAACCGGTACAAGTCATGTAGACGAGATGATAATAAATCCATCTCGTAAAAGTAAACGGTCATATAAGACCAAACGGGTCAAAAGGTGAAAATATCACCCTTTGACAATATCGGCTAATGTATTGTCGAGTTGCTTGATTACAGGAATAAATATCGATTGAATGGTGACATCGCTATTACTTAGCGCCACTAAGGCAAGGTATCGTAACGGGTCAATACATTGATCCGAGCCAGGTTTGTGTAATGATTCAACTCATCATGTAGAATTTGAGGTTTTCTAAGAGTTAAACAAGGTTAAATTAGATATTTGGTTATCTTAAAGATAAACCGAATAATTCAAGTCATAAATGTAGTGTTTTAGAAACATTATGGTTTCTAAACAAGGTCATAGTTAAAAGACCGGAAATTTTGGGTCAAACAAGTATCTGAAAGTCCTTTATCGTAAAAGAAGGATCAAAATTGACCAAAACGCCCTTATAGGCTAAATTGAACAAACAACCCTTAAAGGTTGTTTGGAAACGAGTTTCATGATTAGATAAATACTTAGAATAAGTGTAGAAGTTGAAAGATGTAATACGTTAGTCAAATGGCTCTATTTGAGTCTTGCCGTAAAATAATAATCCGAGGGGTAAAACTCGGAACATATAGATATCCACATTAGATCCAACACACTTATAGTCGTAGTGGAAGATTACTTGATAAGAAATGTAGAAATAAGATGCTAGAAATGAAAGAAAGCGATTTCAAGCTTTAAGGTGCTTAAATACCCTTAACGGGTCAAAATAAGCATACGAGCGATAATGGGTTTAAATTGTGTAATAAACCTATGATTAGAACCTAATATGGTAGGTAACATTAATTTGAATAAGTGTATGTGATATAGGAATCAAACAAATACGTTTGTTTGATAAAATGCATAAACGGGTTAAAATTCGGTAAAAAGGTAACGAGTCGAAGGCTTAGAAGTCTCAAAATTTCTTATGTTGGATGTAGGATTTTAACTCCATAAGATGGAGGATTAAATTACGGATGCGTAGGAAAAAGAATCGGGTAAAACGGATCAATAACGAAGAAGTTATGGCCGTTTCCGTAAAAACTGGCATAGCTGAACTGAGCTGCAGACCTGCTGGAAAACGGTCTCCCTCGCGTGGCGCGAGGGAGCAACTGGGTTCCTTCGCGTGGCGCGAAAAACCCTGTTTTGGCGAAAAAAATTTATTTTAATCAGTTTCGCTTCCCGGACTCGTTTAAATACGTTTCAAGTTACGTATGACTAATCCAACTCATGTTTTATGAGTTTCAGGTATAATTTTAGCACCGGAGGACGATCAAGCACAACGAAAAACCGAACACGATCAAGAAAAAAGCTTCCGCACTTTGTATCGTTGTTATGTAAAATGACGAACTCACCCATAATATGTTGTATAGTTTTTAATTCTGTAAATAAAGTTTAATGAACCCGTATTTTCAATGTATTTGAAATCATAATTACTCGTTTGTTTTCGTAAATTATACGAAAACCTTTAAATAATAATAAGGGTGTTACACAATGGTGATATATATGCGGATTAGAAACCAAAACATAAATACTCAAAAAAGGCTACAATTTATGGAATGTGTTTGGTAACGGCATCAGATTCCTAATCGATGGAGAAAGGTCTGGTGGCAAGAAAAGCTGCTTCCATGAGGTTGTCAAGTGTTTTCGCTCGACGATTACATTCTTAAGTGGTTGATCTGGCCCTTGTTCCTGTAACTCGAATCCTAGTCCGGTATATCCCATTTTAGTTTTACACCATTGTGAACCTTACGCCATTTTTACTCTCTGATCGAGGTTCTCGGCATTGAAAAATCTTCGTAAACTAAATCACACGTGCATATGTTGACATTTAAAAGATATACAGTCAAGAAAATCAAGAGCAATGGTGATATATATGCGGAGTAGACACCAAAAAATAGACACGCAGAAAATGGCTACAATTTAAGGAATGTGTTTAGTGACGGCATCAGATTTCAAATTGATGAAGAAAGGTCTGGTGGCAAGAAAAGCTGCTTCCAGGAGGTTGTCAAGTGTTTTCGCTCGACGATTCCATTCTTGGGTGGTTGGTATGGCCATTGTTCCTGTAACTCGGATCCTAGTCCGGTTTATCCCATTTTAGTTTTACACCATTGTGAACCTTACGCCTTTTTTACTCTCTAATCGAGGTTCTCGGCATTGAAAAATCTTCGTAAACTAAATCACACGTGTATATGTTGACATTTAAGAGATATACAGTCAAGAAAATCAAGAGCAATGGTGATATATGCGGATTAGACACCAAAAGATGAACACTCAAAAAATGGCTACAATTTAAGGAATGTGTTCAGTGACGGCATCAGATTCCTAATTGATGGAGAAAGGTCTAGTTTCAAGAAAAGCTGCTTCAAGAAGGTTGTCAAGTGTTTTCGCTCGACGATTCCATTCCTGGGTGGTTGGTTTGGTCCTTTTTCCTGTAACTCGAATCCTAGCCCGGTATATCTCATTCTAGTTTTACACCATTGTGAACCTTACGCCTTTTTTACTCTCTGATCGAGGTTCTCGGCATTGAAAAATCTTCGTAAACTATATCACACGTGTATATGTTGACATTTAAGAGATATACAGTCAAGAAAATCAAGAGCAATGGTGATATATATGCGGATTAGACACCAAAAAATAAACACTTAAAAAATGGCTACAATTTAAGGAATGTGTTTAGTGACGGCATCAGATTCCTAATTGATGGAGAAAGGTCTGGTGGCAAGAAAAGTTGCTTCCAGGAGGTTGGCAAGTATTTTTGCTCGACGATTCCATTCATGGGTGGTTGGTTTGGCGCTTGTTCATGTAACTCGAATCCTAGCCTGGTATCTCCCATCTTAGTTTTACACCATTGTGAACCTTACGCCTTTTTTACTCTCTGATCGAGGTTCTCGGCATTGAAAAATCTTCGTAAACTAAAATCCACGTGTATATGTTGACATTTAAGAGATATACAGTCATGAAAATCTAGAGCAATGGTGATATATATGCGGATTAGACACCAAAAAATAAACACTTAAAAAATGGATAGAATTTAAGGAATGTGTTTAGTGAATGCATCAGATTCCTAATTGATGAAGAAAGGTCTGGTGGCAAGAAAAACTGCTTCCAGAGGTTGTAAAGTGTTTTCGCTCGACGATTCCATTCTTGGGTGGTTGGTTTGGCCCTTGTTCCTGTAACTCGAATCCAAGACCGGTTTATCCCATTTTAGTTTTACACCATTGTGAACCTTACGCCTTTTTGACTCTCTGATCAAGGTTCTCGGCATTGTAAAATCTTCGTAAACTAAATCACACGTGTATATGTTGACATTTAAGAGATATACATTCAAGAAAATCAAGTGCAATGGTGATAAATATATGCGGATTAGACACCAAAAAATAAACACTTAAAAAATGGCTACAATTTAAAGAATGTGTTTAGTGACGGCATCAGATTCCTAATTGATGGAGAAAGGTCTGGTGGCAAGAAAAGCTAATTACAGGAGGATGTCAAGTGTTTACGGTCAACGATTCCATTCTTGGGTGGTTAGTTTGGCCCTTGTTCATGTAACTCGAATCCTAGCCCGGTATATCCCATTTTAGTTTTACACCATTGTGAACCTTACACCTTTTTTACTCTCTTATCGAGGTTCTTGGCATTGAAAAATCCTCATAAACTAAATCACACGTGTATATGTTGACATTTATGAGATATACAGTCAAGAAAATCAAGAGCAATGGTGATATATATGCGGATTAGACACCGAAAGATAAACACTCAAAAAATGGCTACAATTTAAGAATGTATTTAGTGGCGGCATCAGGTTCCTAATTGATGGAGAAATGTCTGGTGGCAAGAAAAGCTGCTTCCAGGAGATTGTCAAGTGTTTTCGCTCGACGATTCCATTCTTGGGTGGTTGGTTTGGCCCTTGTTCCTGTAACTCGAATCCTAGCCCGGTATATCCCATTTTAGTTTTACACCATTGTGAACCTTACGCCTTTTTTACTCTCTGATCGAGGTTCTCGGCATTGAAAAATCTTCGTAAACTAAATCACACGTGTATATGTTGACATTTAAGAGATATACTGTCAAGAAAATCAAGAGCAATGGTGATATATATGCGGATTAGACACCAAAAAATAAACACTTAAAAAATGGCTACAATTTAAGAAATGTGTTTAGTGACGGCATCAGATTCCTAATTGATGGAGAAAGGTCTGGTGGCAAGAAAAGTTGCTTCCAGGAGATTGGCAAGTATTTTCGCTCGACGATTCCATTCTTGGGTGGTTGGTTTGGACCTTGTTCATGTAACTCGAATCCTAGCCTGGTATCTCCCATTTTAGTTTTACACCATTATGAACCTTACGCCTTTTTTACTCTCTTATCGAGGTTCTCGGCATTGAAAAATCCTCATAAACTAAATCACACGTGTATATGTTGACATTTTTGAGATATACAGTCAAGAAAATCAAGAGCAATGGTGATATATATGCAGATTAGACACCAAAAGATAAACACTCAAAAAATGGCTACAATTTAAGAATGTATTTAGTGAAGGCATCAGATTCCTAATTGATGGAGAAAGGTCTGGTAGCAAGAAAAGCTGCTTCCAAGAGGTTGTCAAGTGTTTTCGCTCGACGATTCCATTATTGGGTGGTTGGTTTGGCCCTTGTTCCTGTAACTCGAATCCTAGCCCGGTTTATCCCATTTTAGTTTACGCCTTTTTTACTCTCTGATCGAGGTTCTCGGCATTGAAAAATTTTCTTAAACAAAATCACACGTGTATATGTTGACCTTTAAGAGATATACAGTCAAGAAAATCAAGAGCAATAGTGATATATATGCGGATTAGACACCAAAAAATAAACACTCAAAAAATGGCTTCAATTTAAGGAATGTGTTTAGTGACGACATCAGATTCCTACTTGGTTGAGAAAGGTCTGGTGGCAAGAAAAGCTGCTTCCGGGAGGTTGTCAAGTGTTTTTGCTCGACGATTCCATTCTTGGGTGGTTGGTTTGGCCCTTGTTCATGTAACTCGAATACTAGCCCGGCATATCTCATTTTTGTTTTACACCATTGTGAACCTTACGCCTTTTTTACTCTCTGATCGAGGTTCTCGGCATTGAAAAATCTTCGTAAACTAAATCACACGTGTATATTTTGATATTTAAGAATATACAGTCAAGAAAATCAAGAGCAAAGATAATATATATGCGGATTAGACACCAAAAAATGAACACTCAAAAAATGGCTACAATTTAAGGAATGTGTTTAGTAAGGGCATCAGATTCCTAATTGATGGAGAAAGGTCTGGTGGCAAGAAAAGCTGCTTCCAAGAGGTTGTCAAGTGTTTTCGCTCGACGATTCCATTCTTCGGTGGTTGGTTTGGCCCTTGTTCATGTAACTCGGATCCTAGCCCTGTATATCGCATTTTAGTTTTACACCATTGTGAACCTTACGCCTTTTTTACTCTCTGATCGAGGTTCTCGGCATTGAAAAATCCTCGTAAACTAAATCACACATGTATATGTTGACATTTAAGAGATATACAGTCAAGAAAATCAAGAGCAATGGTGATATATATATATATGTATATGTATACAATGTTGTAGAAGGCGCTAGGCGCTAGTAGGGCGGTGAGGTACAGCCTAGGGATTAATCGGGATTAATAGGAATTAATCGGGATTAATCGGAATGGGATTTTTATATGTAGTTTTTCAAAATTATATATATATACCCAATAATATAAAAATAATACTTCAAAATTTACATAAATACTTCAAGTTTCAGATAGTATGGTTCGATTTTGACCGATTTTGACCAATTTTGACCGCCTAGGACCGCCTAGGACCGCCTAGTACCGCCTAGGACCGATTTTGATCGATTTTGACCGACTAATATTGTCCGATTAATCCGATTTTTGACCGCCTAGGACCGATTTTGACCGATTTTTGACCATGACCGATTAATTGACCGCCTAGCTCAAAATTAGGCAGTAGATGACCGCCTATCGCCTAGGCGCCGATTAATCGGCCGCCTAGGCCGATTTCTGCAACCATGTATATATATATATATATATATAGGTTTAGGTTCATTTGTGAACCTTTTTATATTTGTGAACAAAACGAACTCATCCTAGCCATTGATCTTCTTTTAAAGTTATAAGGGTATGATGGTCATTAGACATATAAACATTATTTTTTATTTAAATTTATTATACATAATCAAATTCAGTTAAAAGATAAATCTATAACCACCCTACTTTCATGCTATCAAAACCAAATTCGAATTTTTTTTACTTAACTGTTCCAAACAAAAAAAAAATCCCTGCAATCGTCCATAATCAATACAATATACTAATTTGTCTAAATTACATGAAAATATATTTGTTTGTTACTTTATTGTTAAAAGGCAAACTGCACATTAACACGTTATACACATACAAATTAACAGTATGTGTATTTTATATGCAAACAGCATGTAATCTGCAATACTTTTCTTATATAACAAACCATAATCAATTATATATTTTGAAATAAAGTTTGTGTATGTATCTAATAAGAACGTTTACAAATACAAATTATCACTTTTTAATTCTTTTTTATACATCTAGTAGTTGTTTGGTGATTATTTGTTTTTATACACATGTGTATAATTGTTGTTAAGTGAGTGTTTGTTTTTTATACACATGTGTATAGTTGTCGTTAAGTGACTATTTTGTTTTTTTATACACATGTGTATAATTGTTGTTTGCTAATTATTTGAATTCACTTTCTCTGCGAAGAATGAATAAAGTTACCTTTTTTGAATTAAGCACCACCGTTGTTGTTTATAATTGTTGAATTCCAACAACAATTCTTGATTTTGGAGAATCGATGACTGTTGATTATTTTTTAGTGAATCTTGAATTCGAAATTATGTTGGTACGATCAATCAATTGGATTGCAAAATTGTAGGGGTAGTTACATAAATTATGATAACTGATCTTGATAATTCAAAATCAAATTTAGATTATAATTAAATAAAAAATAAAAAAACGGTTATCATTGTTAGTGGATGTGATTTGAGAGAATAAAAATTACAAGAATGCCCTTATTCGGTTATTATGTATCAATTTATTGTTTTAATTAATTTAAAAACCAATTAAATCCTATAATCAAGATCTCATCATCCAACGGCCAGGATGTATTCGTTTTTGTTCACAATTTAAACATGGTTCACTCCTGATCCCTACCCTATATATATATATATATATATATATATATATATATATATATATATATATATATATATATATGCGGATTAGACACCAAAAGATAAACACTCAAAAAATGGCGACAATTTAACGAATGTGTTTAGTGACAGCACCAGATTCCTAATTGATGGAGAAATGTCTGGTTGCAAGAAAAGCGGCTTCCAGGAGGCTGTCAAGTGTTTTCGCTCGACGATTCCATTCTTGGGTGGTTGGTTTGGCCCTTGTTCATGTAACTCGAATCCTAGCCCGGTATATCCCATTTTAGTTTAACACCATTGTGAACCTTACGCCTTTTTTACTCTCTGATCGAGGTTCTCGGCATTGAAAAGTCTTCGTAAACTAAATCACACGTGTATATGTTGACATTTAAGATAAATACATGCAAGAAAATCAAGAGCAATGGTGACATATATGCGGATTAGACACCAAAAGATAAACACTTAAAAAATGGCTACAATTTAAGGAATTTTTTTAGTGGCGGCATCAGATTCCTAATTGATGGAGAAATGTCTGGTGGTAAAAAAAGCTGCTTCCAGGAGACTGTTAAGTGTTTTCGCTTGACGATTCCATTCTTGGATAGTTGGTTTGGCCGTTGTTCCTGTAACTCGAATCCTAGCCAGGTATATCCCATTTTAGTTTTACACCATTGTGAACCTTGCGCATTTTTTACTCTCTGATCGAGGTTCTCGGCGGTAAACTAAATCACACGTGTATATGTTGACATTTAAGAGATATACAGTCAAGAAAATCAAGAGCAATGGTGATATATATATATATATATATATATATGCGGATTAGACACCAAAAGATAAACACTTAAAAGATGGCTACAATTTAAGGAATGTGTTTAGTGACGGCATCAGATTCCTAATTGATGGAGAAAGGTCTGGTGGCAAGAAAAGCTGCTTCCAGGAGGCTGTCAAGTGTTTTCGCTCGACGATTCCATTCTGGGGTGGTTGATTTGGCCCTTGTTCCTGTAACTCGAATCCTAGCCCGGTATATCCCATTTTAGTTTTACACCATTGTGAACCTTACGCCTTTTTACTCTCTGATCAAGTTTCTAGGCATTGAAAAATCTTCGTAAACTAAATCACACGTGTATTTGTTGACATTTAAGAGATATACAGTCAAGAAAATCAAGAGCAATGGTGATATATATGCGGATTAGACACCAAAAAATAAACACTCAAAAAATGGCTACAATTTAAGGAATGTGTTTAGTGACGGCATCAGATTCCTAGTTGATGGAGAAAGGTTTGGTGGGAAGAAAAGGTGCTTCCAGGACGTTGGCAAGTATTTTCGTTCGACGATTCCATTCTTGGGTTGTTGGTTTCGCCCTTGTTCATGTAACTCGAATCCTAGCCTGGTATATCCTATTTTAGTTTTACACCATTGTGAACCTTACGCCATTTTACTCTCTGATCGAGATTCTCGGCATTGAAAAATCTCCGTAAACTAAAATACACGTGCATATGTTGACATTTAAGAGATATACAATCAAGAAAATCAAGAGCAATGGTGATATATATGGGGATTAGACACCAAAAAATAAACAATCAAAAAATGGATACAATTTAAGGAATGTGTTTAGTGAAGGCATCAGATTCCTAATTGATGGAGAAAGGTCTGGTGGCAAGAAAAGCTGCTTCCAGGAGGTTGTCAAGTGTTTTCGCTCGACGATTCCATTCTTGGGTCGTTGGTTTGGCCCTTGTTCATGTAACTCGAATTCTAGCCCGGTATATCCCATTTTAGTTTTACACCACTGTGAACCTTACTCCTTTTTTACTCTCTGATCGAGGTTCTCGGCATTGAAAAATCTTCGTATACTAAAATACACGTGTATATGTTGACATTTACGAGATATACAGTTAAGAAAATCAAGAGCAATGGTGATATATATGCGGATTAGACACCAAAAAATAAACACTCAAAAAATGGATACAATTTAAGGATTGTGTTTAGTTACTGCATCAAATTCCTAATTGATGGAGAAAGGTCTGGTGGCAAGAAAAGCTGTTTCTAGGAGGTTGTCAAGTGTTTTTGCTCGACGATTCTATTCTTGGGTGGTTGGTTTGGCCCTTGTTCCTGTAACACCAATCCTAACCCGGTATATCCCATTATAGTTTTACACCATTGTGAACGTTACGCCTTTTTTACTCTCTGATCGAGGTTCTCAGCATTGAAAAATCCTCGTAAACAAAATCACACGTGTATATTTTGACATTTAAGAGATATACAGTTAAGAAAATCAAGAGCATTGGTGATATATATGCAGATTAGACACCAAAAGATAAACACTCAAAAAATATCTATAATTTAAGGAATGTGTTTAGTGAGGGCATCAGATTCCTAATTGATGGATAAATGTCTGGTGGCAAGAAAAGTTGCTTCTAGGAGGTTGTCTAGTGTTTTCGCTGTACGATTCCATTCTTGGGTGGTTGGTTTGGCCCTTGTTCCTGTAACTCGAATCCTAGCCCGGTATATCCCATTTTAGTTTTACACCATTGTGAACCTTACGCCTTTTTTTACTCTCTGATCGAGGAACTCGGCATTGAAAAAACTTCGTAAACTAAATTACACGTGTATATGTTGACATTTACGAGATATACAGTCAAGAAAATCAAGAGCAATGGTGATATATATGCGAATTAGACACCAAAAAATAAGCACTCAAAAAATGGCTACAATTTAAGGAATGGGTTTAGTGATGGCATAAGATTCCTAATTGATGGAGAAAGGTCTGGTGGTAAGAAAAGCTGATTACAGGAGGTTGTCAAGTGTTTTTGCTCGACGATTCCATTCTTGGGTGGTTGGTTTGGCCCTTGTTCATGTAACTCGAATCCTAGCCCGGTATATCCCATTTTAGTTTTACACCATTGTGAACCTTACGTCTTTTATACTCTCTGATCGAGGTTCTCGACGTTGAAAAATCCTCGTAAACTAAATCACACGTATATATGTTGACATTTAAGAGATATACAGTCAAGAAAATCAAGAACAATGGTGATATATATGCGGATTAGACACCAAAAAACAAACACTCAAAAAATGGCTACAATTTAAGGAATCTGTTTAGTGACGGCATCAGATTCCTAATTGATGGAGAAAGGTCTGGTGGCAAGAAAAGCTGCTTCCAAGAGGTTTTCAAATGTTTTCGCTCGAAGATTCCATTCTTGGGTGGTTTGTTTGGCCCTTGTTCCTGTAACTAGAATCCTATCCCGGTATATCCCATTTTAGTTTTACACCATTGTGAACCTTAAGCCTTTTTTACTTTCTGATCGAGGTTCTCGGCATTGAAAAATCTTCGTAAACTAAATTACACATGTATATGTTGACATTTAAGAGATATACAGTTAATAAAATCAAGAGCAGTGATGATATATATGCTGATTAGACACCAAAAGATAAACACTCAAAAAATGGCTACAATTTAAGGAATGTGTTTAGTGACGGCGACAGATTTGTAATTGATGGAGAAAGGTCTGGTGGAAAGAAAAGCTGCTTCCAGGAGGTTGTCAAGTATTTTCGCTCGACGATTCCATTCTTGGGTGGTTGGTTTAGCCTTTGTTCCTGTAACTCGAATCCTATCCCGGTATAACCCATTTTAGTTTTACACAATTGTGAACCTTACGCCTTTTTTACTCTCTGATCGATGTTTTCGGCATTGAAAGATCTTCGTAAACTAAATCATACGTGTATATGTTGACATTTAAGAGATATACAGTCAAGAAAATCAAGAGCAATGGTGATATATATGCGGATTAGACACCAAAAAACAAACACTCAAAAAATGGCTACAATTTAAGGAATCTGTTTAGTGACGGCATCAGATTCCTAATTGATGGAGAAAGGTCTGGTGGCAAGAAAAGCTGCTTCCAAGAGGTTGTCAAATGTTTTCGCTCGATGATTCCATTCTTGGGTGGTTTGTTTGGCCCTTGTTCCTATAACTAGAATCCTAGCCCGGTATATCCCATTTTAGTTTTACACCATTGTGAACCTTAAGCCTTTTTTACTCTCTGATCGAAGTTCTCGGCATTGAAAAATCTTTGTAAACTAAATCACACATGTATATGTTGACATTTAAGAGATATATAGTTAATAAAATCAAGAGCAATGATGATATATATGCGGATTAGACACCAAAAGATAAACACTCAAAAAATGGCTACAATTTAAGGAATGTGTTTAGTGACGGCGACAGATTCATAATTGATGGAGAAAGGTCTGGTGGCAAGAAAAGCTGCTTCCAGGAGGTTGTCAAGTATTTTCGCTCGACGATTCCATTCTTGGGTAGTTGCTTTGGCCCTTGTTCCTGTAACTCGAATCCTAGCCCGGTATATCCCATTTTAGTTTTACACCATTGTGAACCTTACACCTTTTTTACTCTCTGATCGAGGTTCTCGGCATTGAAAAATCTTCTTAAACTAAATCACATGTGTATATGTTGATATTTAGGAGATATACAGTCTAGAAAATCAAGAGCAATGGCGATATATAAGCGGATTAGACACCAAAATATAAACACTTAAAAAATGGCTACAATTTAAGGAATGTGTTTAGTGACAGCATCAGATTCCTAATTGATGAAGAAAGGTCTGGTGGCAAGAAAACCTTCTTCCAGGAGGTTGTCAAGTGTTTTTGCTCGACGATTCCATTCTTGGGTGGTTGGTTTGGCCCTTGTTCCTTTAACTCGAATCCTAGCCCGGTTTATTCCGTTTTAGTTTTACACCAATGTGAACCTTACACTTTTTTACTCTCTAATCGAGGTTCTCGGCATTGAAAAATCTTCGTAAACTAAATCACACGTGTATATGTTGACATTTAACAGATATACAGTCAAGAAAATCAATAGCAACGGTGATATAAATGCGGAGTAGACACCAAAAAATATACACTCAAAAATGGCTACAGTTTAAGGAATGTGTTTAGTGACGGCATCAGATTACTAATTGATGGAAAAAAGGTTTGGTGGCAAGAAAAGCTGCTTGCCGGATGTTGTCAAGTGTTTTCGCTTGACGATTCCATTCTTGGGTGGTTGGTTTGGCCCTTGTTCCTGTAACTCGAATCCTAGCCCGGTATATCCCATTTTACACCATTGTGAACCTTACGCCTTTTTTACTCTCTGATCAAGATTCTCGGCATTGAAAAATCTTCGTAAACTAAATCACACGTGTATATGTTGACATTTAGGATACAATCTAGAAAATCAAGAGCAATGGTGATATATATGCGCAGTAGACACCAAAAAATATACACTCAAAAAATGGCTACAATTTAAGGAATGTGTTTAGTGACGGCATCAGATTACTAATTGATGGAGAAAGGTCTGGTGGCAAGAAAAGCTGCTTCCCGGAGGTTGTCAAGTGTTTTCGCTTTACGATTCCATTCTTGGGTGGTTGGCTTGGCCCTTGTTCCTGTAACTCCAATCCTAGCCCGGTATATCCTATTTTAGTTTTACACCATTGAGAACCTTACGCCTTTTTTACTCTCTGATCGAGGTTCTCGGCATTGAAAAATCCTCGTAAACTAAATCACACGTGTATATGTTGACATTTAAAAGATATGCAAACAAGAAAATCAAGAGCACTGGTGATATATATGGGGATTAGACACCAAAAGATAAATACTCAAAAAATGGCTACAATTTAAGGAATGTGTTTAGTGACGGAAACAGATTCCTAATTGATGGAGAAAGGTCTGGTGGCAAGATAAGCTGTTTCCAGGAGGTTATCAAGTGTTTTCGCTCAACGATTCCATTCTTGGGTGGTTGGTTTGGCCGTTGTTCCTGTAACTCAAATCCTAACCCGGTATATCCCATTTTAGTTTTACACCATTGTGAACCTTACGCCTTTTTTACTCTCCTATCGAGGTTCTCGGCATTGAAAAATCTTCGTATACTAAATCACACGTGTATATGTTGACATTTAAGAGATATACAAACAAGAAAATCAAGAGCATTGGTGATATATATGCGGATTAGACACCAAATGATAAATACTCAAAAAATGGCTACAATTTAAGGAATGTGTTTAGTAACGGCATCAGATTCCTATTTGATGGAGAAAGGTCTGGTGGCAAGAAAAGCTGCTTCCAGGAGGTTGTCAAGAGTTTTCGCTCGACGATTCCATTCTGGGGTGGTTGGTTTGGCCCTTGTTCCTGTAACTCGAATCCTCGCCCGGTATATCCGATTTTAGTTTTACACTATTGTGAACCTTACGCCTTTTTTACTCTCTGGCCGAGTTTATCGGCATTGAAAAATCTTCGTGAACTAAATCACACGTGTATATGTTGACATTTAACAGATATACAGTCAAGAAAATCAATAGCAATTGTGATATATATGCGGAGTAGACACCAAAAAATATATACACTCAAAAAATGACTACAATTTAAGGAATGTGTTTAGTGACGGCATCAGATTCCTAATTGATGGAGAAAGGTCTGGTGGCAAGAAAAGCTGCTTTCCGGAGGTTGTCAAGTGTTTTCGCTTGACGATTCCATTCTTGGGTGGTTGGTTTGGCCCTTGTTCCTGTAACTCGAATCCTAGCCCGGTATATCCCATTTTAGTTTTACACCATTGAGAACCGTACGCCTTTTTTACTCTCTGATCGAGGTTCTCGGCATTGAAAAATCCTCGTAAACTAAATCAAACGTGTATATGTTGACATTTAAGAGATATACAGTTAAGAAAATCAAGAGCAATGGTGATATATATGTGGATTAGACACCAAAAAATAAACACTCAAAAAATGGCTACAGTTTAAGGAATGCGTTTAGTGACGGCATCAGATTCCTAATTGATGGAGAAAGGTCCGGTGACAAGAAAAACGGCTTCCAGGAGGTTGTCAAGTGTTTTCGCTTGACGATTCCATTCTTGGGTGGTTGGTTTGGCCCTTTTTCCTGTAATTCGAATCCTTACCCGGTATATCCCATTTTAGTTTTACACCATTGTTAACCTTACTCCTTTTATACTCTCTGATCAAGCTTCTCGGCATTGAAAAATCTTCGAAAACTAAATCACACGAGTATATGTTGACATTTAAGAGATATACAATCAAGAAAATTTAGAGCAATGGTGATATATATGCGGATTAGACACCAAAAGATAAACACTCAAAAAATTGATACAATTTAAGGAATGTGTTTAGTGACGGTGTCAGATTCCTAATTGATGGAGAAAGGTCTGGTGGCAAGAAAAGCTGCTTCCAGAAGGTTGTCAAGTGTTTTCGCTCGACGATTCCATTCTTCGGTGGTTGGTTTGGCCCTTGTTCCTGTAACTCGAATCCTAGCCCGGTATATCCCATTTTAGTTTTACACCATTGTGAACCTTACGCCTTTTTTACTCTCTGATCGAGGTTCTCGGAATTGAAAAATCTTCGTAAACGAAGTCACACGTGTATATGTTGACATTTAAGAGATATACAGTCAAGAAAATCAAGAGCAATGGTGATATATATGCGGATTAGACACCAAAAGATAAACACTCAAAAAATGGCTACAATTTATGGAATGTGTTCAGTGACGGCATCAGATTCCTAATTGATGGAGAAAGGTCTGGTGGCAAGAAAAGCTGCTTTCAGGAGGTTGTCAAGTGTTTTCGCTCGACGATTCCATTCTTGGGTGGTTGGTTTGGCCTTTGTTCCTGTAACTCGTATCCTAGCCCGGTATATCTCATTTTAGTTTTACACCATTGTGAACCTTACGCCTTTTTTACTCTCTGATCGAGGTTCTCGGCATTGAAAAATCTTCGTAAACTAATTCACACGTGTATATGTTGACATTTAAGAGATATACGGTTAAGAAAATCAAGAGCAATGGTGATATATATGCGGAGTAGACACCAAAAAAATAAACACTTAAAAAATGTCTACAATTTTAGGAATGTGTTTTCTGACGGCATCAGATTTCTAATTGATGAAGAAAGGTCTGGTGGCAAGAAAAGATGCTTGAAGGAGGTTGTCAAGTGTGACACGTAGCTTTATCCGACAATTACTGAATGTTAGAAATTTAGTGGGGTACCCTTAGGCTGTTCCCATTGGTGACCCAAACATGGGTTGGGTTGTTGAAATCATTTAAAGAAAAATGGGCAACCTGGTCGTTCGAGCAACCTGGGTTGCCACCTAGGTTGGTGATTTCTTATGCCACGTGTCACAACAAGAGTGGACATCACTATTATTTTCTTTTTCTTTTTTGTTTGTTAACAATTAGTTTTAAATATACTCTGTTTTTTTTTCTAATAACTTATAATTTTTAAGTTTTTTTCAAAAATCTAAACAATCTATCTTATTTATTTTATTTTTGTGAATATCCTGATATAAAACTTATTAAAAACAGAGTTCGTTCATAAAAAATATATTTTTAAATATAAAATAAATATAGATTATTTGATGAATGTTAATTTTTTTCATTTTTCTTATTTTATATTTAAAATAAAAAACTATTTGTTTCAAAATAAAAATATATATATATTAACAGTTTAAATTAAATAAAAATGTATTCACAAATTATTTATTTAATAAAAGTTAGTTTTGGTTAGGTGGCTAATGGGTGTGAAAGTTTATTTTGGGTTGGGTTGTGTATGTGGAAGAGAGATAAATTAATATTTTATTAAAGATTGGGTTAGGTTGGGTTGTGAATGTGGATAGTCTTAGGTGACTGAGCCGACTAAACAATATTATAAGGTACCAACTAAGCCGACACAAGTAACAAGACACATGTTAGTAATGACTGCATCGGCTAAGGGTGCTAGCTAATTTGGCTATGGATGCCGGCTAAAGATACCCCATTTCTGAAAATCCTAAAATTCAGTGTCCACTTCTGACCAAAAGTATCGGCTGAAAGTCCGGTCTGCTAAGGGTTATGTGTTGCATTATGGTTGACTTGTTTAGTTTTGAAAGGTTAATTAATCTTATCTATTTTGGAAAAAAAAAATATTGGTCAACTAGGTCTATTTTCGTAATTTTCCCGTAGGAATGTTATTTTAACCCGCCTGACACATCCGGTTTGCAAAACTTAGTGTATATTATGTTAGAAACCAGTGTATTACGCGGGTTGAATTAAAAAAATATTAAATAGTTGGTCATGATGATTTAAAAATATTGTAACGATATTTTAAGATAAGATCTTATTGAATAGATAAAAAGCAACGAGGAAAATAATATGACTCATTATATAATACTCTAATTTTCTAACATTTGTGTGCAATAGGAGTTGTACCACGTGCTTCATTGCTTTATGTGCATATGGTTGTTGTATGTGTTGCATTAGGGAGTTGTAAGGTGGTATTTTGTGAAACCATTTGCTGGTATTCTGTTCTGGGTTTAAGAACAAATTTTTCTCACTTCTCTCATCATTTTTTTTTCTCAAAGAAATCACACCTGATTTCTCTCTCTAAAAATTGCAGCGCCATTGTTATGGTGACACCACCCATAGCCGTCGTCATAACCACCAACATAACACCTAACCTCCGCAAACCGAACACCGTCGGTCGGTTATGATGGCATCGGGTGAAGCGCTTTGACGGTGGTGATTGGGTCGGTGTTGCCAGTGGTGATAAAGCCGATTTTGCTCTACTGTTGGTATTCTAAACAGAGAAACAAAAAGTGAAGTGGGGTTGCCCCGCCGTTGCTGGCGGCTCCAGCCGTCTATGGAGGCGGCGGACGCACAATTTGCAATGGGTGTTGCTCCATCGTTACCGGCGGCTCCGACCGTCTATGGTGGCGGCGGATTTAGAAGGTGCGATGGTTGTTACCCTGTCGTTTCCGGTGGCTACGGCCGTCTATGGCGGCGACAGGTTGTGGTTGTCTATGGGTTTGTTTGTGCCTTTATAGTCACCACCGCTGGTGACATTCATGTGGGTACATTGTTTGGACATCATGGGTTGTAAGTGTTATGAGTATGTGAGGTTTGTGCCCATAGTTGTATGGGTTGTACCAACCTATGGGTTTTAAAACCCATTTCTTTGTTTGTGGATTTGCGGGTGACTTTTCCGGTTGATTTGTCGTCACCGCCACCAGTATTGTTGTTGGTAGCTGTTCCTACGGCTTTGCCGTTGCCACCACCAGTGGATTTGATGTGGCTATATAATTTTGTTTTGAAAGCCGAAGGCATACATTGAAGCAACAACATGAATACATTGTACGATGCCAGTATTGATTTGGTGTTGTCGTTTTTGCTCATTGCTTTCTGATTGATGATGTTGAGGTACCGGTCAAATTGTCGCGTTGGTGTAGATGAATCTGGCTATGATGAGTGGAAATTTTTATTTGAACAATCATGAAAGTTGCTATGGCATGGATGGTGGATGGTAGGTTTAAACCTGCAACCCCTTTGCCGCTACGTTTTTCCGGCACTCTGAGCCTAAGTTTTCGCTTTACATTTTGATTTTGTTTTTACCTTTTATTTTTGAGTTTTTATTTTGTATTTGGTATTGAATTTTAGTGATTGCCGGTAATGGTTACACCCCAGCTTTTATGTGTGAAATCTTCAAAAAAGGTTTGAATCTTTTTGTGGGTTTTTTTTGTGATCTCTGATGGGTTTGTTTCTTTGAGTCTTCCTAGACTGATTTGTGGTGCTGCATATGCTGGGAGGTATGTAATCCAACCATGGAATGCATTCAAGGCTAGACCAGTCACACCTGTCTAGCATGGCAGCTTTCAACCTCAAAAAAGGAGGAACAGAGTAAGAAGTCTTCAATTCTGCAGTTGCGTACACTAACTCAGATAAACATTGCTGCAATCAAGTCTTCAATCCTTTAAGAAATTTGTGAAATTGTGGGGTATCATGTTTATTGGATCTGATGCATGTGTTGTTGTTAATGATAGTGGTTTTCACTGTATGGTGTTGGGTGTTTCCGGATTCTTTTTTATGTTTTTGCTTTATTAGACTTTGTGCATTTGATAATTGTAATTTTGGTTACAGGTTTTGAACCGGTGGTGGTACGAGATGTGTCGGCTTATGCGTTTGCTTATCGTATCCAACTTTTAAACAAGTGGTTGACATTTTGTGCTTTGTATTAGGTTTGATTTAGAATTTAGAATTTTGGATTTTCTTATTTCTTATGTTGTTGAAGGCTATGCTAAAAAGCCTTATTGTCAAAGATTAAAATTCTATCCAAAGTTGTTTCTTCTTTAAGCTCGGCTACTTTTTTAGGCTTATATATAGACAAATATTTGCTATCATTGCGAATTGTGTTGGTCAGTTGGATGATACGAAATCCATTGTTGTAATAGTGGTGGCAAGACTCAAGGTTAAACACCATATGTGGCATTCTCTTGCTCAGATGTATGTGTATTTGGTTCTTTGTTTGTTTACCTTTTGGTTGAGGTTACTAAGCGTCTTTCTTTATTGTCTCTTTCAGGCCACCGAGTGTCTTTCTTTATTGTCAGCAAACTCTAATGAGTTATTATTTCTACCCTTCACGGAGGGATATTGAGAGAAGCTCAAATGCTAGACAAAACACAAACACAAACACCAAACACTCTACCACCACTCCGCCAGACTAAAATGGCCGTTACATGCCAGCACCAGCACTCACTGCGTTTGTTCAGATGATCATTCGAGGCAACTCTTGATAGGAGTCGTCTCAACCTTTTCACACAATGCGTCGTGGCCATGTTTCTTCCTTTGTTGCCCGCAACGCAACGTGCACGGGGCACTTTTCTAGTAGAATTCTAATACGTAACATTTATATGTATTAAAGAATTCCTTTTAGGGCCACCGGTCCGGATGTGATAAACCCGGACTTGGACGTTACCTCTTCAAGAGCCATTTTCATTTTTACAACTTTAATGAAGTTTATAGTTTGTGACCGGAATTGAACCCGTAACTAATATTTCAGGGTGGAGGGTATCATTCAATCACTTTAGGGTGTTTGAGTTACCGTCTAGCCAATAATATCATGACATGTCAAGTCCCTATTCCACTCCCCATTTTGCATTCAATCACTGGCAATGATTCAAACACTTGGAGAGTGGTAAAAAATTAAAAACAAAATTATGATTGGTTGAAAGGGGTTGGGACCCACCATTAAACCACACTCTCTCTTCCTTCCCTCCTCTTCCCGCATCGATGACTATACACCGAAATCACCACTCCCCACTCACCGAAATCTTACCGGCGCCAATTCACCGCTCGGTGAAACCACCTCCCCGAGGGAGTCACCGATATCGTACCGACCCCCTCAGTTTTAAATATCGTAAATTATTGTTTTGGTTATGGTTCTTTTATGAAACAATCATCTTCAATTCAGTTCAATATTCAATACATCAAAATGGAAGGCAACTAGACAACAAGTTACAACTAATTTGGTCTTTTCATTTGTGGGGGAACTCACTTCGGTTAACTTAACCATGGGTTTTTGTCTTTGGGTCACACATCAAAATTGTTCATCTCTAAAGGATAAAAAGCTGAAAAAAAGGTTATATATTTCTTTACAAAATTTGGCAATATATATATTATTTATAAAATAATAAATGTTATAAAAAGTTGAATTTTATGGAGGTTTGATTTGGTTATTTCTGTTTGTTATGGTTAGAAAAAGAAACATCACCAAAACATGGTTGATTACTCATTTTTTCTTCCTCTATTACTCTTTGATTACTCATTTTTTCTTCCTCTGTTATGCTACAAAAAAATATAAATTTAGTCCATACAATCTACCTATTACAAAATTAGTACCCCAGTTGGGATTATCGATGGTTTAACACCGATTATTTTAAAATATTATTCTTTGCCTAAGTTTGAACCTAATACCTCGCTCTAAAAAGCATATGCCTCTATCTAGTGGACTAGCCCCACCACATTATGACGATTTTACTTGAATTCGTACTTTACCAATGTAAAAGGACTAAAGAAGGTATCATTGTCTTCTTCAACTTATGATATTTCATTTTTTTTTCTTCATATTTTTTGTTTGTTTCAAAATATTTATCGTCATCATAACAATCAGGTAATAAAAAACATGCACAAATTGATTATAATATTAGATCTTACATAAAAGGGGATGTAGCTCAGATGGTAGAGCGCTCGCTTAGCATGCGAGAGGTACGGGGATCGATACCCCGCACCTCCATTCTTTTTTGTCTATTTAGATAAACATGGAACCGTTTTTTTATATCATCCACTAGAGATGTTCTTTAAGCACTTACATTTTAAAGTCTATATCATCCACTAGAGATGTTCTTTAAGCACATACATTTTAAAGTCTATATAGTATTGACAGTGATGAATAAATATCGACGAGTGGTTAATTACAAGTTTAGTAAATACATAGGTACGCAAAACAAACGGTGAATTCATATAAAACAGTAAACAAAAGTTGATTGAAGATCATTCACACTCATACATTTTGATCACTCGAAACAATTTACGCCATTCTAGTCATAACTTCTTGAAGAATAACTGTCGTGTCCTTATACAATGCTTCGGTTTGAGGAAGATCCTTTTGTTTCACCGCGTCTTCCAGCTGTAAAAAACCACACATGAATAAAAAACCAAACTAATTTTAACCGATTTTTGAGATCATAGTCTCATACAACCTAAGATCATATTTACCTTTTCGACGGTATTGAACAATCTGTTAGCTAGATCAAGGAGTGGTGGCTTATCGTCGGGTGTGGCAGCCGAGATGACTTTATCAAAGTCAAAGTACATGAACGTTGACTTTAATCGAAGATACTTTCTAACATAGTTCCATGCATCTTTCCCTATTAAGTCTCCCAATGCTAGAAGATCAAATGCATACTTCTTTAGCCGAAACTGTCTTCCTTTCGTCCCAATATCCGCTATATACACACCCGTTTTCAGAAAAGACCGGGTACCCGTTTCCACATTATTGATCACTACAACAAGTACACACATTCCATCAATTGAAAAAATATAAGATTGACTTTCACCTTGAAAGTCAAACTCAGAAAGTTTCTAACTCAAAATTTGATCCAAATCCTCAACCGTTTCAAAATTTCTTGACGGTAAATCGAAGAGCATAACAAGTAAGTCAAGTGAAAACATATTCGTAATCGTTTCTGATCAAAATGATAAGTAATTTAGAACCAAAAACTGAAAAGTTTGACCTTGGAAAGTCAAATTCAAAGTCAAAGTATCAAGAGAGGGATGCTAGAGAGTTACTATTGGTTGCCCGTGGTATCGGTATGGGTCCGGTGAGCCATAAACCGTTGTCTTCGGCTAGCGAGACTGCAACATTAGAATTGGCAAAGAGTCCAATGGTGCCAATGCCTAATGCTAGTCTTCTTGTTGGTTTTAATGTGTAGTCTACACTTTCATCCGCCTTGTTTCGGGCCAAACTGGCGGCAGCCACATCCGTGCGGGATACTTTGTCACCGGAGAGCTTCGGGATGGCCGGAAAAGTGCTGAAAATTTGGTTCAAGTTTGCCGTTGGAGCCATGGTTGTTATGGTTATGGTGTTGAGTTGATAAGAGTATTATGGATGGAAGATATGTGGGAGTTGATAGCCACCAAATAGACATCCTAAACTGAGGGTATTTATGTAATTTCGAACATAAATCTAAACTGAGGGTATTTATGTAATTTTCAAAAATGAACAAATTTTTTATTATATATATTTGGATATATAAAATGTTTTATATACTGTAAAAGAAAAAAAACTATTACTATATTTCTAAGATAAATTGGATTTAAATAATTTGAACCGGCTGTTTTTGACCAGTAATAATTCTAACTGAGTTTATTCCCGACAGTGGTCCCAACCTTGTCATTTCGTCATTTGGAGCATTGTTTCGAGGTAAGGTTTAAATCAATCGACACGTATCCTCGTTCTGACAAAAGCCTGAAAACATCGATTTTTAACCTACAAGGTAAGGTTTACATTGAAAACTCCGTTATGTTTTTTTTAACGGCGAGTCATTATACAAACAAAATGAAAAAGTTGGTACCAGTGTCAGAATAAACTCAATTAGGCTTATTATAGGCCAAAAACAGTCTGTTCGGTTATTTAGACAATTAACATCTTTTTGATAGTTGGTTTACTTGTTAAAAAATGGTGTAATTTATAATTTGCGTGTTCATGGATAGCTTTTAATGACCTCTAAAACATGTTTGGTGTTCCTTGCACGTCACGTTTAATGATAAGGTCATAAGAAGTTTTTGGTTGCTTCTTTTTAAGATTGTTTAGGATTATGGTTTTGTCTTTTATAGGACTAAAAATGCTAGAGAATATTAGTTTTTTTATTACTTCTTAAAACTAATTAACCTCCGCGGTCAGGGGTACCGTGCATTACCCTTTTTTTTTTTAGATTATAGACCCCGTATGTTACACGGATTGAATATAGAAAATATCTCACGTAAGTAAAAGAACAAATACCATAAAAAATTACTTAAGACCATCCATAATCAGAAAAACATCAATTTCTTTGAAATTTAAAGAAAAATAAAATAAATTAACACAATTTAAGATGCTAATATATCATAGATAATTATTGCTATTTATCAATATATACATAAGTTAAAACTTATAATTTAGAAAACTTGAATTATGAATAATTTGAAATGGAAAGCTACACATGATAAATTTGTTAATACGTCTAAGGGGCTGTTTGTTTAGCTCTTAATGAGGCTCTTAACAGTTCAGACATCTTACTTACTGGTTCAGCACTTGATGGCTCAGACTGTTTGTTTTGCGAGCAGAGTCAGAATGATTAAGACATTTGCCTCTGAATGGTTAAGCATTATTCTAAGTCTGAATGGGTAAGACATCTTATCTGTATTGGCCAGACATTTGTCTCTGAACAGTTAAGCATTATACTGCCTCTTAATGATTCAGACCTTTTACTGGTTCAGACCTCTTACTGATTCAGCACTTACACATTCAGAAGTTGTTAAACAGCCTTTAACTCTTAATATTAGCTAGAACACTTATTTCATTAATGAGTTTCACTTTGATATCATGTTTTGTTTTTTGTGCAAGGAATAGTAAAAAAAAATTAAGTTACCACAAGATTTTTATACTAAGGCTTAAGAATTTTATTTCATTTGTTTTTTCGTTAGGTTGTTATACTGAGTGACGGTATCATAACGAATCAAACTGCTACCGATCATAGCTAATTTCTGCCGCATTGTACGAGGGATTCCACTATTTATAACTTTAAAATATATATTTGTTATTGTTAATAACTGAAAAAACTAAACTCATCCTATTAATGATATAGGTTTTATAACAGACTTTATAATAGCTATTTATCATTTGTTTAAATGATATAAGTTTTATAATATATCTATATCATAAGCTTAAAAATATTAGGAAATTTAAAGAATTTAAAATTAGAATATAATATCTATTATCGAAGAAATTTGGTTTGAGTTCAGTATTATCTTTAATGTTTAAACTAAAATAAAATAAATAATTTTTAATTGGAATGTTTGAGGGTGTAGGAAAAACTGACATGTGGCATTTTATGTAATCTTTTATTAATATTTAGATAATTATACTAAAAATTACTACTTTTTTCTCTCCTTTTTAATTAAATAATACTTTCTTAAATAATTAAAAAAAATTAAATATTTTTTATATATTTATCATTACATTTTCCTTCTCCTCTACTCACAACCATTTTCTAAAAATATTAAAAAATTCATAGGCGCAAACAATGTTTTTTTTCATATTTACAGAGGAACGATAATATCCTCTCCTCCACTGATAACCCCTCGTAACCACTATTTATAATATGGAGGGCTCTTTCACAGAATTTGATGGAGAGGATGTGAAAGCTCTAATATTCTTACAGATAATTATTGTTCATATACCACCACGACCGATTAGCCGAAACCCACAAAACTGAGTATTATTAACCAATAACCATATTAATCGATGGTTCAGTTTTAAGGTAGGTGGTTGATTAGTCAAGTTTCTAATAGAAGTGTGATGTGGTATTTGAGTTCTTTAAGACATTCTTTTCTAATTACTATTACTATAACCTTAAAATCAATGGTCGGTGGCTTTTGCCATCCAACCATTCTATCCTCTAACTATAGTATAATGTCAAAAATAACCTTTCACTTTGTAAACGACTTATTCTACCTCCAATTTTGGTATAATGTCAAAGTTAACCCTCTACTTTGTAAACTAATTTCTTATGTTTTTATTTCTAAGTACGTGTCAGTATAAATTCGAGTTCATCTATGCTTTAACATGATAATTGTTTGGAAACGTGTCGGGTCAGTTATAAGATGTGTTTATTTTTATGTATGTTTTGAGTTGGACTACGTTCTGACGTAAATTTTTTGGCAACAAATCGGGTCAAACATAATACGTTGTTATTCAACGGTATAAATTTGAGTTAAAATACGTTTCGACATAAATTTAGTTCGGAAACAAGTCGGGTCAATTGTAGCCTATATTTTATCACTCCGCGTACGGCGCTGCCGCACATGTTTATTTATGTACGTTTTGAGTTGGTCTATATTTTGACGTAAATTTTGTTTAGAAACAAGTCGGGTCAAATATAACACATTTTCATTCAACGGTTTGAATTCGGATTACTCTACGTTTCAACGTAAATTAAATTCGAAAACAAATCGGTTTACGTCGCGTACGGTGGCGCCGCCGCAACGCGCGGCTGGTAAAAGAACTAGTCTATCTTAAAATGCAATGTCGGTGCATTTTTCTTTTGCACCCCCTCAAATTTTCACCATATTTCTTTTGGCCCTTTCACTATTAATTCACTTTACACCCCTGAAGTTTCAAACTTTCCATTTGCGTAGATACGAGTTGGTTTATGTGTCGAACTGGGTCAAATATAATACGTTTTCGTTCGACGGTATAAGTTATAGTTACTCTACATTTTTACCCCGACACAAGCGCTATACGTAATATTTCAACCCGTGTCAGTTTTCCCTTTATACATGTCTTATGTTTTTTTACCCTAGGTTTTGATTCAACCGCAATACTATTGAGTTAAATCAGATACGACAAAACGCGTGTTTTCATATCATTAACGCACCATCTAACGCTTCGACTAATCCATTCTGTATTTGCAATGTATCCGCTTTAGGACTAAAATTTCAACACATCAAAGAAAAACTCAATAGTTAAACTGTAACTTTTTATAAGAAGTTTGATTAATATTTAGTAGGCCTTTTAGAATACCATCACATCTTATAGTAACCATAATCTTTCAAGACCAAAAACAATGTTGAAAGAAGCAAATGAATATGATGATGGATATACTGCTATCCACATCATGTTACAACTGATTATTCAGAGGTTATTTACACAAGTCATGAAAACAACAAACCTTACCACAATCCCCAAACCCCATAAGTTCAAGTAAAAAGCCCTCTCAATGTTCTTTACATTAGAAACCATAATATCAATAGATGGAAACGCCGCGCCTACAAGTTAAAAACACAACATAAATAATTATCATCGGCATTATGTTCTTTTGAGTCTCATAAAAAACAGTAAAAACCTTACCTTTAATCGAACTCGGCACCTTGATCTTCAAAGTGGTTCTCAAGTGTCTGACCTATGTTACTATTTACAAGCTCCGAACGGGTCTCACTCACCGAGTGTTCTCTGTTATCTACAACAGTCTCCGGTAGAGTGTGAGATATTGGACAGCTGTCACTATTTACATCGCCATCGGTATCTTTTACCGGCATTTGACCAGCATCGTCCTCCCCAGTTTCTTCATCGCCGTTGTCAAGTCCACCGTCTGTTTCAATGTGGGTCCCGTGTGAAAACGGCTTCTCGTGTTCATAGACCACGTTATTGTTGTTATCTATAGCGGGATCTCTGGATATAACAAAATTTTAAGCAACCAATTCGTTTAAGTTTGTGGTTTAGGTTTTAAACGAACGAACATCGACGAACACAAACAAGCCGATTTTCTTAATAAACGAACATGAACAAAATAATGTGTTCGATTATATGTTTGTGTTTGTGTTCGGTTAAAGTTAAATTAACAAACACAAACATGCCTTTGTTCGTGTTCGTTCGTTTCATTTACAGGCCTAGTGGTCCATAATACTATATAGAAAAAAGCATATGCATACCTTGCGATTTGAGCCTTAGGTCCTTGAAGATAATCAATAGCCGGAACCAAATATCGAGATTTAGCTTCAACCGTACGAGTTAAAATCTTCTCAATCTCCAATTCACCGTGTAAATTCTCTTCCCCGTCCACATTAATATCATCTATCGTTAAAGACTGAAAACTAATCTGCCAGAAACAACAAGTTCAACAGAAATTAATTGGTAGCTTGCGAAACAAGTCGAACAGATCAACGTAAACATGCTAGTAGGGGTGTGCACAGTTCGGTTATTGGCCTTAACCAAAACCGTAACCGAAAATCGGTTAATGTATTTTATTAACTATTCAGTTTTCAGTTAATCCGTTCGGTTTATTCAGTTAATTTGTCGGTTTTCTGTTCGGTTAATAACCAAACTAAACTTGGGCTAAATTTTTTACTAAGAAATACATGGAATGAAGGTATAAATACATGAATTGGATGTTTAAATATACAAAATGGAGGAATAAAACATAAAATACATGAAATGGAGGTATATATATATATAGGTCCGGTTCAGTTCGGTTAACTTCAGTTAACCGAGGGTACAAAAAAAAACCGATAACCGATCTTCGGTTTTCGGTTAGCTTTGGTTCGGTTTTGTCGGTTTTCGTTTTTGGTTAACGGTTCGGTTTTTGCTCACCCCTAACTAGTTATATAATCTGTACCTGCGGTTTTGCCCATAGCGGGGTTTGAAACGCGTGCATCTGTAATTCGGCTTCAGAAATATAAACATGGTTTTTTTCCTCAAGAACAACACTTTCTTTCTTGATTTTAGTCGCACCTTCGAAATAATCAGTACTTCCATTTTCGGTTCTTTCAGGGAATACTTTTCTATTGTCTAAATGCGCGTTTTCGCCATAAATGTCGATATTTTCTTCTCGTTCCCTTCGGTTCTGTTTATTACAAACATTCCACTTCTGAATCGGCTCAACGATTAATTTTGATACATTATCAGGTGACGATGATTCATATATGGTATCTACTTCAGATGAGAATCGCAACGCGTACTGTATCAC
The DNA here is from genome assembly GCA_030545235.1 of Helianthus tuberosus. Lineage (NCBI taxonomy): Eukaryota > Viridiplantae > Streptophyta > Magnoliopsida > Asterales > Asteraceae > Helianthus > Helianthus tuberosus. The sequence continues at coordinate 2,600,576 of CM060376.1, read as the reverse complement.
ACAACCAGAAGACGAAAAAACAAGCATATGGTATTTCGATAATGTGTGATCCGAATCGGAATCGAGATTGTTACTCTTGCATTTATGGAAAGTTGATGCGATGACTCCGGAACACGAATTCATCCTACCGGATGCCGCCACTGCCGCCCCGTTCACCACGTTTCTCCACCCGCTGTTTCCGCTTCTTATTCTGCTGACGGCAGAGAGTGTAACCGGCGGCTTATTGGCGGCATCGTAAGTGCGTTCTTGATCGCTAGTAGTTAAAAACTCTTCAGCGGATTGCATATTAACCGGCCCCCCTGACGGAGATATAGCAAAAAGATGACTAGTTCCTCGTGACGAACTTATGGTGATCCAACGACTATCAACACTAAAACTTATGTCCTGTATGACCGCGTTTGTAAACCCACGTTGAAGCCTGTAAAGATGTGTGTAAGACGCACCGTTTGCGGGTCCCGGTGTGATACGGAATACGTTAAAACTATGACCGTGAACCGAAGCTGTCACCAGTAAAATACCGCTGGGATCGAAACATAAAGATGCAATCGGACTATCATGCGCCTTAAATTGCGTGATTACCGATTTGCTCACAACATCTCTGACAATCACCTGACAAAAAGGAAAAGTTTCATTATTTTCATCAAACATAACTCGTTATAATGGTAAGAGTAAAATGCCATTTTCGTCTGAGGTTTGGCTAGTTTTGCGATTTTACTCTTAATGGTAATTTTCTATCAATTAAACAAATACCATTCCGATGTTTTCTGTATCAGGTAAACGGCCATTAGAGTTTCCAAGATCCTTCCGTCCCGTGTCATTGACTTGTGAAATATTACCGTCGGGTAAAAACTCCGAGTAATATCTCGAAAGCTTCTTATAGCCGATATCCCCGAGTGTAACAATCCCGACAGCAAGCTGCTTGCTCGATTGTTTCGCATAGTGTGCGACAATGCTCCCATTTGAGCCCGAAGCGGCAGACGTTTTGGGGCGCGTAAGATGTTGCGGGCTAATACATGTGTTAGGTGATGGCACCATACTACCACTGTAAGCAATCCATCTCGGGCCCATAGCAAGTGGGCCTAGCCCGATGTTTTCAAACCGCGTGGAGCTTGTTACTATAGGATTTGTGAGAATAGTGTACTCGCGTTCTAGTGTTGCAACATCGAAACAATGTACCTGTAACTTGTATGTGTATACATATGACTTACTATGTTCATGTAAATTGTATGTGTAATTGTGTATACATAACTGAAAAGCTAACAAACCTGTGCTGCTTGTAAAACCGCAACAATGCGGGAACTGCATCGAACAGAGTAAACAACTGATCTGAACTTCAATTCTTTTATATACGATTGAGATTTGAACGAGTAGATCCATACAACTGTAGGCGCATAGCCACCGTTTGTTTGATCGTTATTATGTTTCATGTTTCCGTTGCTAGAAACGGTGGGCCCAGCCCGAGCATTTCCACCGGCAGAAAACGACCGGTCTGCACAAAGTACCAGCAGAGGGTGATCGTTTGAGTTTGATACAACTGGTTTTGGCAGTATTTGCATAAAGGTAACGGCACCATCGTATCTTGAGACTATGTTGCGCACATTGTTTGCATCTTCGACGTCCCACACTTGGAAACCGTATTGATACCCGAGTAATAGCACGCGGCGTGAAATGCCATCCTCACTTTCCAACTTGTCAAACCCGGCCCATAGCACCTTTGTTGAAAAACATAGAAAAACGCAAGTCATTCCCGGTACGAGAAACCAATAAAGCTACTATTACCATATGAGTAGGGGTAGTAATCACTGTCATATACTTTAGAAAATGGGTTGATTCGGGTATAAATACTTGCATACAAAAGGGTCAATTTGGTACTACTCGGATTATTCAACGGATCAAAACGGGTTACTCTTACAAAAGTTGCTAACTTAAAACGGGTCAAAACAAGTCAGCATCACAAACGATGATCGTTTGTCGCCATCGACGCCGCTCACGTCACCTCCACCCGGCACCAATAGCCGCCGTAAAAAGGTAAAGCAGGGCAAACTCATTTTGATACTTTTTTTCATTTTCTAAAGCAACTCGTTTCAACCAAGAGTCGACTTTTTTCCAAAACCATTTTGACCCAAACCATATTGATACTTTTTCAAAACGACTTGTTTTGATCCGAACCAAAGTGATACTTTTTTTTAAAACTACCTATTATAACTCATACCTATTTTGCTCATAACCCGTTTCGACCCGTCTACACATGAGCAAGATTAATATACCTAAATAAACAAAACCCTTTCTAAATTCCAACACACAAAAACTTCTCATTTCTCATTAACAACCCACAACAAATGCTACACAATAAACAACTAAAATTCATAAATTCTCCAAATGTGTAAACAAACTTCAACAAAAACAACAAACCAGTCTCAAAATTCCCCTCACCTGATCAGGAACTGCATCTGCATCCCGGTCCACAATCGTAGAAGCCGCAGACCGAACAGTCGACGCAACGGTGGATGCACCGGAGGACACAATCCTCAAATAACTCGAAAATGACCGAATCGAACTCGGTATAAACCCATTGTTCCCACCACCACCACGTTGCTTCTGATCAATCTTCCTCATCACACACCTCAAAAACTAATCCAATCCAATTCAACACAACTAAACAACTATAATAAAAAAAGTTAAAAACACCCCTTTTGCACCGATCATAATCACAACCACATAAATGATTAAAAATAATAATTAAAAAAAACACTTTTTTTTCCAAATTCACAAAAACCCAATACTTATTAACAAATTCGAATCCCTTAGAAAAAAAAAACAAAGGGATTATGTGTTGTGGACTTCTGGGTGATGTATATACAACGGAAAGAATCTGATAAACTAAAAAAGATGAGATTTTTATGAAAGATTGTTAGGGTTTTGTGTGTATGTACATCTAAATCCAAATCTGGGTGTGTAAACTAAATAATAATAAGAATAAGATGAAGATGAAAGCAAAAGATTGTAGTTGAGAAAAGGATAACGAATTGAATAGAAATGAATTGAAGTGAAGAGAAGAGATTTTATGGTTTTACGGTATTGAATTCGAGAGACCCTCCCACACGTATCATCCCCGGTTTTTCATTTTCAAGGTTTTTCCTTTTTTTTAGGTTTTTGACTTTTTCAAACTAGTTTACGCCCCGCCTGCGTTGCGGGCGCTAGTTTGATAATATGCATGTCCGTGTTTCGGTTATTTGTACATGTTACTTATAATAGGGTAAATTACTTTTTGAGTCCCTGTGTTTTATGTGTTTTAACTAGTTGAGTCCAAAAGCAAAAAGTTTAACGACCTGAGTCCCTATAAGCATTTTCTTTAACCATTTGAGTCCAAATTTTTAACTCCGTTTGAATATTCTGTTAGTTTCTAATGAAAAGACTAAAATACCCCTATATTTAAAAAAATAGAAATATAAACCTTATCTCACTTCTACAAACACTCAAACCCACCCAGTATCTATCTCTAAACACCACCAAGAACCACCATAGCCATCACACATCTCCACCGTACAACACCTCATCCTGACAACCACAACCACCTCGCCTGCAGGCTGCAACCAAACACCACCATCACCACAACGGTAACAGATGTCAATAACATGAATCACAACGCTCAAATGCTCAGAAAGCTACAAAATTCACGGTGTTTCGTATTCCAGTTTTTGATCTACAAAATTCAAGGTGTTTCGTATTTACCACTAACTTCACACACAAAAAAAACGATCTAAAAAAAACCAACACCAAAATCGATCTCAAAAATCAGTCGAACCTGGTCAAAATCGAGTCAACTGAACAAAACTGATTAACATCGGTTGCTCTGGTGGTTACCGGGGGCGGCGATGGCTTCAGATCTGTTCGGGGGCGGCGATGGCTTCTCAAACCCTGCATCTTCCATCATTATCCGCCATCATTCCTTATCCTCCATCCGTTCGAATTCAAAATTCAGATCTAGAAGCTTCGCGAACTCGGTTACCAGTTACGAGAAGCTCCGGCGCCGGTGAGGAACCCAGGGTTAGTGGGATGGTGGTGGTAATGGGGCGGCAACGGTCGAAATCACCGGCGTTCCATGAGCGAGGTGTTTCGTATTCCAGTTTTTGATTATTGAATGAGTATTTTGAGTCTGTTTGTTGATTGGTGGTTCCTGATGCTTCCATTTTTTTGTTGTTGCAGGATTGTCTGATTAGAAACCTAGAAGATGATGAGGTTAGATAAATGCAGATCTGAAGATAGAGAATAAGAGAGAGAGAGAGAGAGAGAGCAAGAGAAAACTAAAAAAAAATAGTTTTTTTATTTATTTTTTAATTATAGGGGTAATTTGGTCTTTTAACAAAATTTAACAAAACAATTCTAACTTAGTTAGAAAATTGGACTCAAATAGTTAAAGAAAATGCTTATAGGGACTCAGGTCGTTAAACTTTTTGCTTTTGGACTCAACTAGTTAAAAGTCATAAAACACAGGGACTCAAAAAGTAATTTACCCCTTATAATATGATTTCATTAAAAATTAGACATAAATAAAAATACGCATGTCAAAGTATTTTTGTTTTAATAAAGTTTAGGAATTATAAAGTAACTTTATTAAAGTTCGAGAGTAGTAGCAGTTGTCCATCAATAGCTAACGGCCACTAGTCCCCCGGGTTGATTCGTTATGATAGCAAAGAGAAAAGGCTAAAAAAATGAAATACTAAAATGAATGGTAGCAAAGAGAAAAGGCTACAAAATGAAATACTAAAATTAATAAAAGTAGAGAGACTAAACATGTACACTACCAAAGTTGAAGCCAAGGGACTAAACACGCATATAAACAAAGTTAACCAATAAAAAAAAAATCTTTTTTAAACAGAAGGGCTAAACCCATGTATTTGTGAAGCTGAAGGTTTAAAAGTTAAATACAAAAAACGACCGATTCCCCCTCATGGTTTTTGTAGTTATAGACTTATAGGTAATTTCTTTTTTTGTTGGCTGGATTTTACATTTTCGATCCTTGTATAAGCCTTAAATTGCTAGTTTAGTTTACTCGCGTTCTAGAATATATACAATACATCTGCACTTTATAAGATTTGAACTTTTAACCTTTTGGTTGTATTGTTAAGCCTGAATCGTAGAAGCCGTAGACCAACACTCAAAGTGTAGACTATAGATGTAACACTAGCTAAACAAGTATATTTGCTATGAGTTGATGGTTCAACAAGTTTTAATGGTTTATGTACACCTTTACTTTTCGTTAACAACAATCTAACATGCTTCTATTTTATACTACTATTTACGGTGATACTCGAACTCTCGACCTCATGACCACTGTTTTACACACCATGATGTGCTATGCCATAGTCCCTTTGCTTTGAACATTGCTAGGTTTATGATTCTGTATTATTTTAACACATGACGATTTGTCACTAACACGGCTAATTAACAACTTCCTTGGAAGTTGGAATGGTATATTCGTTTCGTAGTTGATAGTGTACCGATAGGGTAAATATTCTAAGGTGCGTAAGATAGTCATAAGATATAACTTCGCATGCGTTACCATATTTGAGTTAGTTATGATGGCTATAGAGTTTGCTAGAATTTGATGTGTGTGACTGCAAGGAGGCTACGATGGTGTACATTACATTATTAGTAAGTTAAAAGGTTATATTGATAATGTAACATAAATTCATGCTTCATGTATCAACCATATGCAACACAATGGAATGTAACCATTTAATGGATATATGCAAGTATGCAACATAATGGAATGTAACTATTTAATGGATTTGACAACTTATGTATTAAGTTATTCATTTGTCTCAAAAAACTTTACAGCTATATAACTTTTAATTAGTTTTATATTATTTGTCTTTTATGGTTTGTATGTTGACATAAAGATGAATTATTTCATTTCTCAAAAAAGCGTACAACCACAGAAAATGATTAAATTATAATAATAAAGATAAATAAATATAGGTGTATATGAGTAAAAATAAGAATATTCGAATTTAAATAAGGTTTGTATAAGCATATTCGGACTGAAAAAATAAATATAGGTGTAAATAACAAAATTTTATATAATTTGTCTTTTAAGGTTTGTATGTTAACATATCTTAAGACTTAATCGAATGAACATTGCTGAACTGCTTTATTTTTTATGTTTTTACTTTTATTTAAAGTAGTTAAAATCATACAGTTTAATCAGGAACCGTACCATGTCGATACAGGGAACCGTCCCCTATTTGATGACTATCGGTAGTTTTTTTTATAGGTGTGGTTGAATTGTTGACTTGATTTAGTGTTTCGATTACTTTCAAGTTTTTTTTACGATTGTTATACAGTATAAGGTCTGAATTTGGGATCATTCAGATACTCTTTCAACTCTTTTAAAATCTTTATCAAAAACATTTTTGCAAATAATGAAATTTGAACTTCGGAACTCGTATAGTCATATGAAAGTGTTTGTTACATAAAAGTCTAAGTGTTTGTTACATAAAAGTCATATGAAAGTGTTTTTTAACTTATGTAGTAAGATGTGGGTAGCTAAATTAAATATTATACCTAAGAAAATTACTTAGGTCTTTATTTTTATTTTTTTTCGTTTAAGAAAAATATATTAATGTATTCTTTTATATATAAGCAATATAAAAATTTATTATTTAATATTTAATTTTTAGGTAAACTGGATCTAAAATTCAAATTATAATTCACTGACTGAAAATAATTCGTACTAGCAATTTGACTAATAATACTCATAAGTTTTATTGTCTCTGTTAGGCCATGCGTAGTGGTAGAAGGCTATAATGCCCCCACCATGGTGCATTATACGACACGTGGCGTCCTAGTCAGCAAGGGGGCATTATAGCAAAAGTGGTGTAGTGGGTATAATGGCCCATAATGCCCCATTCAATCATTTCACAATCATTTCACAATTATTTTTTTTAATTTAAAACATAAAAAAACTTCATTAATTTAAAAATAAAATTACATTACTTGAAATAAAAATAAAAAAAAACTGAAAAAAAAAACAGAAAATAAAAAAAAAACAGAAAAAAACAGAAAAATAAAAAAACAGAAAAAATAAAGTTAAAAAAAATAACATGATCTAGAGTCCATATTTTTCTCGAATTTTTTGTTGACGCATTTGTGCAAGGATCAACGCGTCGCCTTGGAGGTGATCGATCGATTTGGACAAAAACTCAATGTCCTTTTCCATTTGCCTTGCCTCATTTAAATCAACATTGCGGGCATCCGATGTCGGAGTTGACGGGTCCGCCGAGGATGATGTTTTTGACCTTTTAGCCCGACGTCTACTACTAGACGTCATTGGATTAACTACCGCCCACTTTGGACTTTTTCGTAGTACCTCCCAACACTTATAGTACGCGAAAGGGCATTTTGTCCTCTCGAACTCCTCCATAGTCTTCGTTAAAACCCAAACGTCACCTTCACCGCTCGGGCGATTATCGTAGTTACGTTGGAAGACTTCTTGGAACGAATGACACTTGTTGTTGATGTCGGTCCATTTGCTAGAAATGGAGTCTTTGTCCCGATGTTCGCCTTGACCCCACGTGCTAAAGAAGAGTGCACGAACCCTATCCCAAAAAACCGGGCCCGTTTGAAAGTTTGCTACAAAAAATAAAAATAAATAAGTTGTTTGTTATAAAATAAAGTAACAAAATAAGTAAAATAATATTTATATAAAAAAGTTACCGGTCTCTTCGTCCTCCGAAATGTCGACAAACGCCCGAGTCAACGTGTATTCCTCTTCCTTCGTCCATTTGATGATATTTTTTGTACGCCGCGGTGCGTCCTTATCCTTCTTCTTATGCGACCTTCTGCCGCGTTTCGATGTTTCTTGCACCGGTTCGGGTTGCGTCTCTGGTACGACATCCACATCGGGTTCGGCTTCGGGTTGTAACGGTTGAGACCCGCCGGCTTGACCATAGCCGAAAGTGGGAGCCCCAAACGGAGTGGCGCCACTCAAGTAAGCCGCGTAAGTTAAAAAGCTCGGGTCCATGTCTTGGAAGTTGTACGGGGTTTGCGGTTGGGTTGTGTTCGGGTTTACGGGTCTAGCGGGGACACCAAAAGGAGGGCGGTATGGATGCATGATTGTATAAAAATTAGAAGAAAGTGGGTGTTTTTTTTATAAAAATTAGAAGAAAAGTGGGAGAGAGTAGGAGATAAAGTGGGTTTTTTTTTTTAAATAATGGGTTGATATATATAGTGTGGTAATTTATTAAATTAAAAAAAAATAAAGAAAGAAAGTTACCGTTTGAGAACGGTCGAAAATAGTGGGCCCCATCAATTTAAGCGTTATTTTTAAAACGCCGGGGTGATTTTTTTTCGAAAATAACGCCCCATAACGCCCCCTGTAATGGGGGGTGGGCGTTATAGGACGTTTTCGGGCAAAAAAATTTACAAAAAACGCCCCATTACGCATGGTCTTAACAACATTCTCATTCCAAAAAGTAACTCAAGTGGTCTTAATTTTCATTTATATTGTTTTAAAACAATTTACAACATTTTGATTAAGATAAAATGGTCCTAACTTTCATTTTTATTTTTCAAAACAATTTATAACTTTTTTATTAAGATAAAAATTAGTTGATTTTTCATCATTGATTTTTCATGAGGGGCATACGAAATTACTTTTGTGTTAGTTTGAATTATTAAAATCCAGTTTATCATTTTTAAATATTAGTTATAACGTCATTTAGTTTTATAAGTTAGGCCCAATCAGTAAACCATCTAAGGTCGATGGCCACTTGGCCTAGTGGCATCAGATGTTTATATCTACAAAAATGATACGAGTTCAAGTTTCATAACGCGTTAAAAAACGTAAACCATCTTGAAAACATTGTTTTTATCATATGTATACGTTGCCTTCATTATATGTATGCATTGCTTTCACACAATCTTAGCCAAAAAAAATACTTTCCTTAATAGACTTGTTCGGAAGAAAAAAGTGGCATTCTTTTTCTTGTAAGCGTTCAATCGTATTCTTTTTACTTAATAGTAATCATTATTTGGTATTTGATAAATTTAGTTATTTATTTTTATCTTATTACATAGTATTTAAATATTTGACTAATAAGCAGGCATGTTTTTAAATCATATATGTAAGTCTTATGTTATAGACTTATAGTAACTTAACAAGAGTAAATTACTTTTTGAGTCTTTATGTTTTAGTGGTTTTAATCATTTGAGTCCAAAATTATAACGTTTAACGCCCTGAGTCCCTAGCCACTTTTTTTATAACCGTTTGAGTCTTTTTGAGTCCAAATTTTAACCTTTTGAGTCCAATTTTTTTTTAACAAAATTGGACTCAAAACATTATAAAATAAATGGCTAAGGGACTCAGGGCGTTAAACTTTTTTTGATTTTGGACTCAAGTGGTTAAAACCACTATAACACAATGACTCAAAAAGTAATTTACTCAACTTAACAATGGAAAATATTAGCGACGGTAAGTGAGAACATGGCTAAAACACTTGGAAGCTTGATTAGAAGTAAATAGCTAAACGAAAATAGGACAACTTTGGGTGCAAAACTTGCAACTTTCACACCTAATCACTTCTAATTGTACCTTTAGTACTTTAAATACATTTAAGTACAGTAGGTATACGTGATAATTTGGAAACATTAGCCGATTAGATTAACAACATGCAAATTGGCTTAAAACATCATTTTCACCAAAAGCCATAACTTTTTTAATACTAATCATATCATAGGTTAAACTCAAAGGCTGCATAAATGTGTTGTATGGCAACTATACGCCCAAAAGTGGCTTATCTTATCGGCATACACCAGGGTCAATTTTTAAGTAGATTTTGTTTGTTTGAACTTACTTGAAGCACGTGGAAAAAGTGGATTAGTTTACAACATGTGAACTTGCTTAGCTTTCTATAATCTAGTTAAGTTATACGTTTTTTAGGTAAAGTAATTGGAGTGAAAGATTAGTTGATGGCATGCCACGTGTATCCAATTATGATGCGCCAACACTCCTCCACCTTTGAAGACACTATCTGTCGTGACAGAGGGGACCAAATGGATATTCTTCGATGGCGACGTCCGGCCCATGAGCCCATCTCCTTCTCTAACCCTTCGACTATAAATACCAACCTCTACCAAACGTTTAAGGATTTGATTTATCACTCTCTCACTCTTAACACACACTGTTTTATTACCTTTAAAGTAGTTACTTATTCTCACATCGGATGGTGATTATAAAAAGAACCCCCACATATCCCTTCTCATAATGAGCTCACAGTGCTTTAATTTGCAGATCATCCCAGGCTATATCGATTGAAGAAGAGATTAGGAGGATAACCCCCACTGTTGAGACTACCATCATAGTTCCCCACAGGTGATTGGTGATAGTTCAAATCCAATTGTAGGTATTTAGGTATTGTAGATTAGAAAGTGTGTGTCGTTTGTTGTTGTTTCAAAAAAAATAAAATTTATAAAAACAACACAAGTAGTATATAGGGCTGTAAACGAACCGTACGTTCAGTGAACAGTTCGTGAACCGTTCGGCAGGATGTTTGTTAAAGTTCGTTTGTTTAATAATTGAGCGACCATGAACAAGAAATTTCGTTCGATTAGCTAAATGAACGAACATGAACAAATGTCTCGTTCGTGACCGTTCGATAATTTTGTACATTTATTTATCTTATCTAAACCGTTTGTATTCTTCAATCTATTACCCTAACGATTAAAAATATGAAACCCTATATCCACCTTGTTTTTGCAGAGTTCCCATTTCCTTCCTTATTATTTACATCGATAAATACATCAACCTTTGTTCCACTATAAGTTATTCAAGTTCTGGGGAAGCTCCCTCCGCCATCCATTTCTAGCCTCTGTTACCTTTGCCAATTTTATTTGTGTTCGTGAACCGTTCGTGAACACGTTCACTTTTTTAATGAACGAACACGAATATAAAATCTCGTTCGGTAAGTGTTAATGAACCTTTCATGAACATATTATTTCCTTAACGAACGAATATGAACAAGCTCTTGTTCGTGTTCGTTCGATTCGTTACAGCCCTAGTACTCTAGTAGTACGTTCATTTACTGCTTTTGTGTTTTTGGTGATAAAAGTTAAAAAAACAGTTGAATACAAATGATTTTTTTTTTATTAAAAGGTTAATAAGTTATCAATAAGTCTTTTGTTTGAAAAAAAAAATAAATAGAATAACGATTTTACCTAACTTGTGTAGCTGGGTCCGTTAAACCACATATTTTGTGCGGTTCTGAGGCTTCCGGTTCGGTTCAGTGCGTCATGAGCCGGCCGACTTTGATACGCGTTACCGTGTTGGGTTGGTATGTAGCCAAACTGCACTTAATTCTCGTAACTTGACCACCAAGTTTCAAAGCAGTTAACCAATACGATACACTACATCATCTGCCACCAATGTTTCTTTTAATTAAATCATACATAACCACCCACATGGCCAAGTGTCATTTAATATCCACTTAGATAAAAAAAAAGGAGTTGAGTCTATGTTAACAATTAGTTACGGGACACTAAGCCGAATATATCTCTCTCATAATCTGTACGTCTGTGTTTCGGTTATTTATACATACCATTCATAACACGATCTCAAAAAAAAAATTACACTGAGTCAACCAATTAAAACAAAACACTACCATACTTTTGTTTAAAAAACAAAAAAAGATGAAAAAACTATAATTTTAAACTGGGGGCAAAATTGTTATTTTCAGAACAAATGAGCGTGTGCCAGGCAGCCGCCTGGCACGAATAAAAATTACACCGAGTCAACCAATTAAAACAAATCACTACCACAGTTTAGTAAAAAAAAAAAAAAACTAAAACGATGGCATGACTGTAATTTTACACTGAGGGCAAAATCGTAATGTGATTGGGAAAACAAACAAATACAATGGCAAAAATGTAAATTTAAATTGATGGCAAAATCGTAATTTGGCTGGGAGAAAAAAACAAAACTAATGGTAAAACTGTAAATTTAAACGAGGCAAAATCAGAATTTTGAACCGAGGGCAAAACTGTAATTTTTAGCTGGGGGCAAAAACATAATTTTATTTTGAGATGGGAGCAAAATCGTAATTTAAAGCGTGAATAAAATCATAAATTGGTTGGATCAATGGGGGAGTGCCAGATAGTTGTTTGACACAATTCCCCCTCATGGTTTATATAGATATAGTAAATAATATAAATTTAAGCTGATTTGTGTTTAGTTTGATACAAGACATTTGGTTTGATCAAAAGTCTTATCAAGGTTTAGGACCATAATTTCATCAATTGGAACTAGTTATAACTTGTCCTGAGATGTTGGTTCAGTGGTCAAAAGGCTTATTCTCTCTAGTGGAGACGCATGTTCGATTCTCGCTTGGACCATTTTCGAGGGACATCTGAGTGAAGAGACGAATCGAGGCTTTAATCCCGGGTTCGAACTTGACGGGGGATGAGGGTTTACGTATTCCATCTGGTTCCCGCGCATCAGAAAGCACAGTCTCATGGCAGTCGAGGAGTCGACCTTGGACCTAGCCCCGAACAGGGTGGGTTTACACATGAGATTCTTTATCGCTCAAAAAAAGTTATTATAACATGTGGAGTAAACTGCCATTTTGGTCCCTGTGGTTTGGACACTTTTGTCATTTTAGTCAAAATCTCAAACTTTTTAAATCTGGGTCCATGTGGTTTCGTCTTTGTTGCCATTTTAGTCCAAAAGTTAAAATTGGCCAGATTTCCCAACTTAAACCCTGATTTTTTGTCTTTATCCTCAGGGGTATTTTAGTCATTGTAGATTTATTATAACTGATTATTGATTAACAATAATAAAACCAAAATCAATCAACCTTAAGCACATCATCTTCCCAAATATACCCTAACACCATAAACCCCCCACGACCTGTAATGAACACCCCACCACCACCACCACCTCCACCGACGCACGTCCAGCACCGACGCACGTCCAGCCCCGCTGCAAAATCACCACCGCCGCACCTCCAACCCCGCTGCAAAACCCCCACCACCGCACCTACTCCCCCATTGTAAAATCCCCACCACCGCACATCATCCCCTGCTGCACAACCCCCACCACGCACATCCACAACTAAAATCAATCACAAACCACAAAACCCTAAAACTCATCAGCCATCAACCCACCCAAATTCATACCAAACATATACAGATTCACAAACATTTCAACAAAAAACCAAACCCACAAAGCAACATTACAAAACATTCAACTAAACCCATAATTCTTAACAACAAATCAACAAAACCCATCAAAGAAATTGATCAAAGATTACCTTAGAACAAAAATATGTTCTTCTTGAAGGGTGAGACCCAATAAAAGGTTTAATCTTTACAAGGGTTTTGTCTCTTAAAGCAATTCTTCCACAACACATAGGTGTGTGAACTTGTAAAGATGATGCTTCCATGGCTGCCCACCTTCACAGTTATTGAATCCTGATCATTGTTCACCAACCAAATTTTCTATCTTTAAATACCCTAATTCATTTAGGGTTATCATAGATTCAGTTACAAAATAAAGGTTCAAGAGTAAGAAGATCACAATGTTTCTTGTATTGATGTGTGATTCGAGATCGGACGGGTCAAATGTGAAGGCAAAGGTGGTGGTTGGTTCGCCGACCACATATGTGCAGGCGAAGGTGGTGATGGCGGTGGAGGTTTGATGACAGTGGTGGCTGGCGGTGGTTGTTGTTGGTGGATAAAGGTGATGATTGGTGGTGGGGGTGGAGAGAGAATTCGGTGATTGTTTCTCTCTCTAGAAAATGGGTTGAAATGAAGAAGATGGTGACAAGGATTTGGGTTTTATTATTTTTAATCAATAATAATCAGTTATAATAAATCTACAATGGACAAAAATGTCCCTGAACAAAAAGACAAAATAGGCAGGTTGCAACGGTCAAAAAAGGGGGTTTTTGAATTTTGGACTAAAATGGCAACAAAAGTGAAACCACAGGGACCCAGATTTAAAAACTTTGAAATTTGGACTAAAATGACAAAAGTGCCCAAACCACAGGGACCAAAATGGCAGTTTACTCTTACATGTGTAGGAGATGACAAGACTCTCGAGTATTGTGGATAAAAAATGGATCAAAGTATGTGAGTTTATTTTGTTAGGTCTTAAGACGACGAATTGTTGGCACGCTATTTAGTTAGGTCTTAGCCACATGATGGGCATTGATCTTGAAGTTGAAATAGGTGGCACCCTTTGAAATAATGATGCCAACGACACAAATAATTAATTGGGCGGTTGGAAACTATTTTAAAAGGCTTCTCGCATCCTAAAATCTTATTTTCACATTCTTTTTTACTCTCTCTCTCTCTCTCTCTCTATATATATATATATATGTATAAAAAAGATAGAGAGAAGGAGTGTGTGAATATTAACTCCCTTTTAAAACAATTAATGAATACATCATGCTTGCTATGGTATTAGGGATCTTTGGTAGGGGTGCTAATTCGTGTCGGCTTCTAGTTGGCGCATGGTGGGTTGGTATAACCAAACCAGATGATAAACGACAACCAAACCGGAACATAAACGACTAGTTAACTGTTTTAATTAGATGAACCTCAACCTAGACACGTGTAACCCAAACACACCATGTGTAACCTAGCTATTTTAATGGGTCAAAAATGTTGGCGCGTTGAATTGGATGTACTTTGATCTGGCGTGTTAATATATATATTAACAGGGTTAGCGTATCAACTCATCTACTATTCAAACTAGCATGTTTATCTGGTGTCGGGTTACATGTGTTTTTAGTTGCCACAACTAGTATTTAGGTGTCTTTAGGAGCTAATTGTGTGATACTGAAATAAACCTGCCATTGATTAGGATTGATGGAACAATTGGTTACACAATAGACAACACTAGATCAATTAAGTGCCCTAGCTAATTAATATATCTCATTTACATAAATAATGGTGACATGCTATCCATTTATATCCAATTTACATAAGCCCAGATATCTTACCAATTAAAAAAAGCCCATTTTGTTATTTCCCTGATAACCCAATTTCGAACCAGGAACTTGTTAAACCAACAGGCAACAACTATACATTTTTTTCTTTACTTTTATATTCCAAATGTGATAATACAATTTTTTAAGATATATCTTTCGACTTTTGTTATGTGAGGCAACCAACATGACCCATAGGGGAAAGAATTTCTTGACTCCTCACTGAAACCAACATTGTTCCTCACTTTTTAACTATATTATACTATTTAACCGTGTAAGTTTTCTAATAGAATACATTTTAAGTTGGGTCATGCTATTTACACACGGCCAAAATTATTTTCACACCTCAAAGCGCCGCGCTTTGGCCATAGCGCGGCGCTTAGCTCGACAAAAGGTGACTTGATTGACGTTTGAGACATGAGTTACTGTTTGAGAGACATAAAGCTGATTACGAGGTTTGTCGTTAACCCTAAGCGCCGCGCTTTGGCCATAGCGCGGCGCTTCGACCCCAAATTTTCCCTTATAAAAGCAACCTCTGAGTCAGTACCTTTGATGTTCGATATATATTGCACTCAATATGTTGTTTACAAACATACGGGGGTTTTGTTGTTTGTCGATTTCCAAATTACTTGTGTTTCTTCAAAATAACGCGTGGTTTTGTTGTATTAGTTACGTGTCTTGAAAAAACGATGTCGTGGTTAAGCAACTATCTTTTCGGTCCATATTCTGACGAGTCAGTTGTTCCTGATTCTTACGAGGGGACCGCTATTTCTGACTCGTATGAGAAACCGGTTTCTTCCAACTTGAAGGAGGCAGAGGTTGTATCTGGCATTCGTTATCGTGATAACACGGTGACGCTGGATTTGAATACCCCTGTGGAGGACCCTTACGCACAACAAGGTTATTCGAATTTCGGTTACGGTGGCGAGCACAGCTTTGTACAGCAGGGGTGTTATCCAAATCACAGTTACGGTTGTCAACAGAGCTTTGAACATCAAGTCTATTCGGACCTCGGTGACGATGGTGAGCCGGAGAATGTGTCTGTTGACGAGGAAGACTGTTACCCGGTTACATTTTCGTTTGATACAACGCAGACCTTTTCGTCACGTAAAGAGTTGGTGCGTTGGGTACAAGACACGGCAAAAGACAATGGTTACCTCATTGTGATTAAGAGGTCGAATAAAAGAGGAGAGAATTACAAGATTTGGTTTCAATGTACTTTTGGTGGGGAGCATAAGAGTATAGCTACACAGAGGAAAACGGGTAGCAAGAAAATAGGCTGCCCGTTCGAGATGATCGGGTTTTCGGAATCATCCGGAAGTGTTTGGAGGATCGAGGTGACGAAGGCGAAGCATAACCACACTCCTATTGAAAACTTAGAAGGTCACGCGTATGCGAGAAGGCTTTCTTCGGAGGATACAAAACTGGTTAAGGAGCTGGCAGAGCAAGATATTCCCAACCAAAGTATCTGGCGAACGCTGACGAAAAACAATCCGGCTAGAAAGCTTATTCCGAAAGATATACACAACGTTGTTCAGAAGATCAACGCCGGAAAAAATGTCGGTAAGTCTCCGATGCAAAAACTTGAAAACATTCTTCTCAAAAAAGATTACACTTATTACATGCGCACGAATGAGATATCGAACGCAGTTGAAGATGTCTTCTTTGTTCACAAAAAATCATTCACTATGTGGTGTGCCTTCCCGCATGTGCTAATGATTGACGCCACCTACAAAACGAACATGTACAACCTGCCATTTGTTCAGGTCGTAGGCATGACGTCGACAAACAAATCGTTTACGGCTGCTTGTGCGGTAATTTCCGCTGAGAAGTTAGAGAACTACCTATGGGTGTTGCAGAGGATCAAGTCTATGCTGGTAGGATGTATGGAACCGCGCGTGATTTTAACAGACAGGGAATTTGCGCTAATGAACGCGTGTGAACAAGTTTTTCCAAAAGCGCATAAGTATCTTTGTCGGTTCCATATTCAACAAAATATTAATAAGAACAGCAAGAAGAAATTCTCTGACAAGCAGTGGAAAGAATTCGTACGTACATTTTGGACATTGTGCGAGTCTACGACCGAGGAAATATACAGGTATAACTTGGAAAACCTTGAAGCACATCTGAAAGAAGATGGCCGTGAACGTGAGTATTTCTTACATAATTATGTTCAAATTTTATATAATAACAAAAACTGACTATTTACGTTTTTTAATTTCAGAGATTTTTTATTATTTGATGAAATCCTGGTTGGATCCATACCGTGAAAAGTTTGTATCTTGCTGGATTAACAAAACTATTAACTTTCACCAAACTACGACCAACAGGGTTGAGGGCATACATGCAACACTAAAAAGTCACTTTCCAAGTCATCGCAACACACTGGATAAACTTATACTGTATGTTGATCATGTTGTTGATAGACAATACGCCGAGATTAGAAGTAGCTTTGAAACAAGCCTCCGAAAAGTGATGAAGCACCACAAGGATCATCCCATGCTTGCATATATTCTCATACAGGTTTCAATATTTGGGATTAAGCTTTTGAATATGGAACTAAAACGTAAGGAATACGGGTTGAGAGCCTACGGTGCAAGCTGTGGTTGCCAACTTTTTACCAGCTGTGGTTTGCCATGTGCCTGTCATTTGGAAAAGTTGGAAAATAATGGTAATTAATATTTTTGACCTTTGTCGTTATGATTTTGCCACCTAATTTGTTTTCGTCCACAGGTCAGCAAATCCGTATCAATATGATAGACGTGTTCTGGAAGAAGCTTGACTTCAAGCCTGCAAGGAATAAGATAGAGGATATCGATGTAGACGCGGAATTTGAAAAATTGAAACAACAGATCGATCCAACACCCCCTCAAGTGAAAAGGAGCTTCTTTGAAAAGTTTCATCAAATCCTCAATCCAGGGAACAATAACAAAAAACCTCCTGTTGTTCTGAAGAAAACTCGTGGTAGCCCAACATTGAAAACGCAGGAACAAAGGAAGGTTGAAGCCGCTAGAAAAAGCTCGTACATTCCGTCGGAAGAAACTTGGGTCGAGGCCTCAGACGATCTTCCCCGTCACAGCTCGTACGTATCATCCCAAGATTCTAGAAGACAAAAGAATACCAAACCGCTCAACCTACTGTCGCAACCCCCGATCCCTTATTCCCGGGAACGGGCGGACGCGAACTCAGAGTTTGGTGGTATCAGGGATATTAAATCTCGCAGCGGAATTTACATCAGGACCGTAGTTAGGAAATGTTTATCAGAGTAAAACCACCATATTTGATATTAATAATAACGTGGTCAAAACCCAAGTTTCTTATTACAATACATTTATAGGGACAAACCCAATTTTATTTAATTTAAAACATTGTTTCTTAGATAACTTTTATAGCCACTTATTTTCCAAGCCGTCAGTGCTCTCGAGCTGGCTTTTTCCCAGTTGGCTTTCATATTGTGTTACCTGAAACATGTTTTAAAAATATTTTGTCAGCGGGAAATACTGGTGAGTGAATCCCAGTTTAATCAAGAAACATTTTATCAATTAACACAGTATTGAGAGCGATCACATTGTTTATTTCTACACAATTACTCATTCAGTACTGTCAATCCTTGACTTGTGGGTCATATTACACATTGGCTACTCGTCGTCCAATGGTAATGTACTGTCATTCCGACTTACTACTCGCAAGTAATAAATTTTGTATACAAAACCCCAAATACCGGCACTAATTGAAGAACTACAAAGACTCAATCACTGCTTAATCGCATTGTAAAACATTTAAGGTTTTGTAAAAACTGTTAACAAAAAGGAGATTACTCACATTGCTGTCTTAGGCTTTTCGTAAGGGTTTCCTGGATATAATCTATAATTTATACAAATGTACATTGGTTAGTATCATAACCCTTTGAAAATATTAATGATACCCTCCCCGAGACGGCATTCCAACAACTACGTCGGGCAGAAACACGACAGTTGTTATGGAACCCTAAATCAATCGGGCAGCGTAACTATTACGAAACTGGGGTTATAATACTTACAACGGAGCAGAACCTCGCTAATTAGGGGTATAATACCCAAATATTATGCCTATAACTTCATAATTTCGTTTAGAATGAAAGAAGTGAGCGACGGAAATTGAAAACTGATGCCTGCTATTTATAGTTGTGATATCAGACTTCCAGGCGGCCCGCGTAAGGTAAGGCTAAGCCTTACGCGGCCCGCGTCAACATGCGGTCAACATATAGCTTAGTCCGGTCATCAAGTAGACTTGACACGATGTCGACACGTGTCAACCTCTGGTGAAATCGCGTGTTATGAGTCCGCGTGGCCCGCGTCAATGTAAGCTTAAGCTTACGCGGCCCGCTTGAACTAAAGAATTCAGCGGAGTCCGGTCCACACTCTCATACGGCCCGCGTGAGCTTGTGGTGAGGTCCTACGCGGCCCGCCTCAGCTTAACATTTCTTATTTTTAATTTATTTTTTAAACTATAACATATATTGGGCTCGGTTTTCACATACGGGGTGTAATTTAAGACATATTGGAACATTCTAACATATAATAAGGTATCAACAATATTATGAGGGTGTCGGTTTTACCGAGCGTTGTTACATTCTCCCCACCTTATTTTAGAGCTCGTCCTCGAGATCTACTGAAATAAATGCGGATATTTCCTTTGCATTTCTGACTCTAGTTCCCATGTGTACTCTGGTCCTCTTTTGGAGTCCCACTTCACTTTGACTAGAACTAGACGCTTATGCTTGAGATTCTTAACTTTTCTGTCTTCAATTTGTAGAGGCCTTTCTACAAACTTGAGTTGTTCATTTCCCTCTATATCCTTAAGAGGTACTATCAATGATTCATCAGCTAAACACTTTTTAAGATTTGATACATGAAACACATCATGTATTCCTGTCATTTCTTCTGGCAGTTGTAGCTGATAGGCTACAGGTCCTATTCTTCTAATAATTTTAAAAGGTCCAATATACCTGGGACTTAGCTTTCCCCGTTTAATGAATCTTACCACTCCTTTCCAAGGAGAGACTTTCAACAACACTTTATCTCCTACCTGAAATTCCAATGGTTTTCGTCGGTTATTGGCATAACTCTTTTGTCTACCACGTGCGGCTTTCAGTCGTTCCTTGACTTGAATAATCTTGTCAGTTGTTTCTTGTAATATCTCAGGTCCAGATAGTTGTTTTTCCCCAATTTCTGCCCAACAGACTGGGGTTCGACACTTTTGTCCATAAAGTGCTTCAAATGGTGCAGCATTGATACTTGTGTGATAACTATTATTATAAGAAAATTCTATTAAAGGTAAGTGATCATCCCAATTACCTCCAAAATCAATTACACAAGCTCTAAGCATGTCTTCCATTGTCTGGATTATTCTTTCACTTTGTCCATCTGTTTGTGGATGATAAGCCGTACTTAACTTTAACTTGGTTCCCATTGCCTTTTGGAAACTTGACCAAAAATGAGATGTAAATCGACTATCTCTATCAGAAACAGTTGATAAAGGAATGCCATGTAAAGAAACAATTTCATTTACATACAACTTAGCTAATTGTTCCATACTAATTGTTTCCTTCATTGGTAAGAAATGAGCTGACTTAGTTAGTCTATCTACAATCACCCAGATTGTATCATTTCCTTTCTTAGTTTTGGGTAATTTAGTAACAAAATCCATTGTTATAAATTCCCATTTCCAAACTGGCATTTCTAATTGTTGTAACAAACCTGAGGGTTTCTGATGTTCAGCTTTAACTTGTGAACAGGTCAAACATTTAGAAACATAGGTTGCTATGTCCATTTTCATTCCTATCCACCAGCAATTTTTCCTTAAATCCTGGTACATTTTATCACTTCCTGGATGCATCGTATACTTAGATTTATGGGCTTCTTCTAATATACGATTACGTAGATTTCCTAATTTAGGTATCCACATTCTCTTTTCATGGAATCTCCAAATTCCATCTATTCCTTGTTTTAATTCTTTTAACATACCTTTTAATTTTTCAGAATCATCCTTGATTACTGATTCTTGTGATTCTCTTATTTGATCATTTAAATCAACTTGCAGATTTAATTTAAGAGAACGTACCCTTCTTGGCTTTTCATGATACTTTCGACTTAAAGCATCTGCCACTACATTTGCTCTTCCTTCCTAATACTGGATATCACAATCATAATCACTAAGAAATTCCATCCAACGTCTTTGTCTCATATTTAACTCTTTCTGTCCGAAAACATACATTAAACTTTTGTGTTCAGTAAATATGGTAAACTTACTACCATAAAGGTAATGTCTCCAAATCTTAAGAGCAAAAATTATAGCTCCTAATTCTAAATCATGGGTTGAATAATTCTCTTCATGATTCTTAAGTTGTCTAGATGCATAAGCTATAACCTTTTGTCTTTGCATCAATACACATCCATAACCTAATTTAGAAGCATCACAGTAGACTATAAAGTCTTCAGTTCCTTCTGGTAATGCTAGTATAGGTGTATGGGTCAATCTTTGCTTAAGAATTCTAAAGGCTTCTTCTTGTTTTGGTCCCCATTCAAACTTAACAGATTTACAGGTTAACTTAGTTAAAGGAATGGCTATTCTAGAAAAATCTTTAATAAATCTTCTATAATAACCGGCCAATCCTAAGAAACTTCTAACCTCGGTTGGTGATTCAGGGATTTTCCATTTAGTAATTGCTTCAATCTTCGTTGGATCTACATGAATTCCTTCATGATTGACTAAGTGTCCAAGGAATTGTACCTGTTCTAACCAAAATTCGCACTTAGAAAACTTAGCATAAAGTTTTTCCTTTCTTAACAGACTTAGAAGTGCGTGCAAATGTCTTGCATGATCCTCTTTACTCTTAGAGTAAATTAGAATATCATCTATGAATACAATTATGAATTTATCCAAATATGGCTTACATATTCGGTTCATCATGTCCATGAATGCAGCTGGGGCATTGGTTAAACCAAATGGCATGACAGTAAATTCATAATGACCATACCTTGTTCTAAATGTGGTCTTAGGAATGTCATCTTCCTGTACCTTTAATTGATGATATCCTGACCTCAAATCGATTTTAGAGAAAAATCGAGCTCCTTGCAGTTGATCAAACAGATCATCGATTCTTGGTAATGGATACCGATTCTTAATCGTGACCTTGTTTAATTCACGGTAGTCAATGCACATCCGCATTGATCCGTCTTTCTTTTTAACAAACAATATCGGCGCTCCCCATGGCGACGAACTTGGTTGTATAAATCCTTTTTCCAACAATTCATCTAATTGTTTCTTCAATTCTTGCATTTCAGCAGGTGCCAAACGGTAAGGTGCTTTGGCAATTGGTGATGTTCCTGGTATTAAGTGAATTCTGAATTCAACTTCTCTATCCGGAGGTAATCCTGGTAATTCTTCTGGAAATACATCTGAAAACTGAGATACTACTGGAATATCTTTTAGTTCTTTTCCTTTAGTGTTAGTGATTATAGAAATCAAATACACTATAGAACCTTTTCTTATACAACTTGCAGTTTTCATCACAGAGATAAACTTAGTGGATTTAGAAGACTTATTTCCTTTAATTGTGATCGTTTTACCTTTTGGTGAATTTACTTGGATTAACTTTTGATCACATAAAATACTGGCTTTATTGGCTATTAACCAATCCATTCCTAAAACAACATCAAATCCTGCCAGATTCATGGGATAAAGATTTGCTATAAACTTCTGATTTAAAATTTCTATTCTTGCTCCCTGCAAGATTTCAGAAATTCTAACGGTTTCTCCATTAGCTGTTTCTACTAGACATTCTTGTGGTAGTTTAGTTAATGATTGATTTAGAAGATTGCAAAACGAAGTATTAATAAAACTTTGGTTTGCACCAGAGTCAAATAATACTTTAGCAAATATATCATTAACTAAAAACGTACCAGCTATAACGTCTGGGATCATCTTGGCTTCTTCTTCAGTTAAAACAAATGCTCTAGCATTTTTGGTATTCTTGTTATCTGTAGCTGGAGCTAATTTTGGGCAATTAGCCTTGATATGACCTTGTTCTCCGCAATTGTAGCATATCCTGCTGTTTTTCTTCCTGCAGTTTTCTTCCTTGTGTCCAGATATTTTGCAAAAGTTACAGTACACAGAGCATCTTCCTGAATGCTTTCTTTTGTAATTCCTACAGTAGGGTGCAGAGGTAGAACCTACATTTCTCCCATGATTAGAATTTCCAGAACGAAATTCTTGAGTCAATTTCTGGGTTAGGTTTCTCCTTTGATCCTCTTCTCGAGTACGGACTAACTCATCAGTCAAGGTATTGGCTAGTTCTACAGCTTCTTCTATTGTTTGAGGTCTAGCTGCCTTGACTACGTGTCTTATCTCCCCAATTAATCCCCAAATATAACAAGAGATTAAAACTGGTTCTGGTAAAGCAAGAGTTGGCACTATTCTAGCATATTCGAAGAATAACTTTGTATACCCCTTGCTATCCACACCAGTCATCCTAAGGTTTAAGAATTTGTTTGCTATCTGTTCTTTTTCATTGGGTGGGCAGAACTTCCTCTCTACCTTGTTTTTAAATTCTTCCCATTCCATATTATAGGTTCTATCACTTCCTCTTGTTTGGAGGATAGTGTTCCACCATTCTAATGCTGCATTCTTAAATAGATTAGAAGCAAACAGTATATTGTCTTCTTCAGCACACTTACTTATTCTTAAGACTGCCTCAGTCCTTTCTATCCAGCGTAAGGTTGCAATGGCCCCTTCATTGCCCGAGAATTCCATTGGTTTACAGGACCAGAATTCTTTATAAGAACAACCGTTAGGCACGGTTCTTCTTCTTTTGGGAATAGGCATTTGAAGTACAGGTCCATTGTTCACGCTGTTTTCTGGTTCACTTGGTCGCTTACTGCTATGCGACGGAAATTGAAAACTGATGCCTGCTATTTATAGTTGTGATATCAGACTTCCAGGCGGCCTGCGTAAGGTAAGGCTAAGCCTTACGCGGCCCGCGTCAACATGCGGTCAACATATAGCTTAGTCCGGTCATCAAGTAGACTTGACACGATGTCGACACGTGTCAACCTCTGGTGAAATCGCGTGTTATGAGTCCGCGCGGCCCGCGTCAATTGTAAGCTTAAGCTTACGCGGCCCGCTTGAACTAAAGAATTCAGCGGAGTCCGGTCCACACTCTCATACGGCCCGCGTGAGCTTGAGGTGAGGTCCTACGCGGCCCGCCTCAGCTTAACATTTCTTATTTTTAATTTATTTTTTAAACTATAACATATATGGGGCTCGGTTTTCACATACGGGGTATAATTTAAGACATATTGGAACATTCTAACATATAATAAGGTATCAACAATATTATGAGGGTGTCGGTTTTACCGAGGGTTGTTACACCTACACCCTGATTTCCCGATGATCAAGCTCGGTCCTAAGACGGATATAGCGATCCGCAACTACGCATCTCAGATTCCCAAAGTGATCCATCCATACATCGTGAGAATAAAGGACGTGAAACCAGATGGTCATTGTGGGTTTCGATCGGTGGCTGTTGGGTTAGGAGTGAAACAAAATACGTATTTGATGATCCGGAAACAGCTTGTAATGGAGTTACGTATGAACGAATCGCTTTGGAGGCAGGTTTTCGATCCGGAAAACATAGGACATTATGATGCGCTGGTTAGACGGATCGATTTCAAGGGGGTGGGACGAGCAGCTATCGAAAATTACATGACGATGCCGGAGACGGGGTTTCTTATTGCCCAACGATACGGTGTGATTGTTCACACCTTCGACATTCGTGGGAACGATACAATTTTCCCTCTGCTGGGCGGACCAAACGAAGCTGAGCAACCTCACCTGGTGGTTGCGGTTGTGTTCGTCGACGGTGGGCATTTCATACATGTAGAGCTTGGAGGTTGTTATCCAATGCCTCCCCCAAACCTACTCTGGACAGCGAACAGAACAGAGCGCGCAGCAGCCTGGCATACATTATACAGGGATCAGATCAACGCGTACGAAATGCTTACGTATCGTCCCCCTGACCTTAATGTAACCCCATATGTTCAATATGTATGTTAAATGTGTTTAATAATAATCACGTTTGTGTTTGTTCAATATATGCGTTACATCACGTTAAAAACCGAATGTCACCGACACGACCCAATCAGATTCAATACGCACTTGTACGACCCAAAATGACAATATACATCATAATACTACAATTAATGAAAAAATATGTCATGTACATGTACGGTAGGTGGCTGATACACATAACAGTACTCATAGGAGTACTTGTGCTTTCAAACCAAAATGATACGATATAATGGAATAAGACATCACACGTAACCGATTTGATCCGGAACTTGCAGTATAGTCCATATATATTAAAAAATGATGTATAATGGAAAAAGCGTAAAATTTAGACAATTATCGACGCGTTTGTGAATTAAAAACAATTTTTAAAAATTTAAAAAAGGCCCAAAGCGCCCCGCTTTGACCTAAGAGGGGCGCTTTGCCCTTAAACATGAACCGAAGCGCCCCGCTATGGCCAAAGCGGGGCGCTTTGGTCCCTCGTTTAACCTGAAGCGGGGTGGCTTCTCCCCCATTTCAACACAAAACACAAACACATACACAAAAGGTGCGATTACACACACTCAACTCGCGATCGTGTTTTTCCAGATTTCAAACGCTATTAGGTACGATCGAACTTCATTTATTGTTTTGGTTCAATTATTATGTTTGAATTTGTTTTGATTTGGGGGGTTTCGATCGGTGGCTGGGTTCTGTTTTTTAGAACGAAGAACCAAAGCGCCGCGCGGAGGCCAAAGCGGGGCGCTTTGGTTCATGTTTAATTTTTTTTTCTATTATTTATTTATTATCTGTTTAGTATTATTTGTTTATTATTTATTTAAATTGTTTAACAATAGTATTTGTTTATTTAATATTATTTGTTTATTATCTTTTATTTAATATTATTTGTTTATTATCTTTTTTTAAATTGTTTAATAATATTATTTGATTATTATCTTTTATTTAAATTGTTTAATAATATTATTTGTTTATTATCTTTTAAACGTGCAGGGATGGATTCCGATGACGAGATTGAGCATATGGACGCTGAGGGAGAGGTGGGAGATGTGGGAGAGGAGGGACAGGAGGCATGTCCGTACCTGCAGTTTCCGCAGGGGTCACGGGCGAGGAGGAGATGCGCTAGGTTGCGCACCATAGAGATTGGGGGGCATGTAGGGATAGACTAGGACCTGCTGGAGACCGTGGGAGAGGCCGCGCGGACGCGTGATATAGTTGGACTAGATACTCCTTGGTCGCGCCTATTTCAGATAGCGATGGAGGACTCGTACCATGAGCTTACGATCGAGTTTCTTTCTACGTTTACATACGCGCCGCATCCGGCGGATTACGTGGAGGACCCGGATTTTCCAGTCCACGAGGTTACATTCCGTCTCGCCGGTCAGCAGTTTGAGATGAGTGTGCGGGAGTTTGCTGTCCATACAGGTTTGTACACAGAGCCCGAGCTTGATACTGATTTATATACGCAGGGGGTAAGGGCGATGGACAGGCAGACGCTTATTAGTTTCTGGAGGGCCATTTCCAGGGTTTCCTTTGGGAAATCCTGGCAAAAGGCCACCACCATTAGAGACCCCTTGTACCGATACCTGCACCATGTTATCGCGTCATCTATCGTGCCGCGGGGTACCAGCAGGGAGAAGGTCAACCTCAGTGACCTTTTCTTTGTATACTGCCTACTTCGCGGCCAGACCTGCGATCTAGCAGGCTGCCTGGCAGATTACTTTGCCACAGCATACCACCGGCAGCTCCGCGGGAAGCTGCACGGTGGCTCATACATCACCGCCATTGCACGCTCGCTAGGGATCGTGCCCGAGAGTGATCCGTAGCTGTCTGCGCCAATCCCGTCGACTACGTTGGGCCGCGTGTCAGCATCTAGCATGCAGATCACCCGTACCTTTGATGTTGGTCTGAGGTTTAAGGGCCGTGACGGGCTGATTTGGCATCCGGAGGTGTTGCCGGAGGTCATCCCGGTTGTTATTGAGGTGAGGCGTGGAGTGTTAGCCCCTCCTCATGTTCAGGAGGCCGCTCGGCAGGCTCAGCTACAGGCTCTGGGCCTCGATCAGTACCCGGGCCAGCCTCAGGCTCAGCCTCAGCCTCAGGCTCAGGCTCAGGCTCAGCCTCAGCCTCAGGCTCAGGCTCAGCCTGTATTCGAGGATCCGGCTCAGGAGGAGCCTGTCGAGGAGATCCCGGTACCACCAGTTCAGCCAGCTCCTGAGCCGCCACAGTACCCGCAGCACGTTTACGCTGACCTGCCTCCGGCAGCGCGTGAGGTGGCTCGGGACTTCGACCGGCGCCTCAGACGCCAGGGCGCACGCATTGACTGGATCGTCGAGACGCTCGTTGCTCTACGAGAGCTCGCTGGGTTGCCTCCACTTCCCCTCCCACCTTCCCCTCCCACCGTCCCCACCGCACGAGGATTAGTACCTTAGTTTGTTTGTTTAGTGTTTTGTTATGTATTATGTACTCAGTTGTACCTTTTTGTTTTGTATGTACAAACTGATATATATATATATATATATATATATACACCGTCCCCACCGCACGAGGATTAGTACCTTAGTTTGTTTGTTTAGTGTTTTGTTATGTATTATGTACTCAGTTGTACCTTTTTGTTTTGTATGTACAAACTGATATATATATATATATATATATATATATATATTGCAGTTAATCTTCTATTTACATCACGTTGGTTTTGGATTGTTTACGTTTAATTCTTATGGCTTTCTGTACATTTTATTTAACGTGTTCGTTTAATTTAACAAAATAAACTAGGTTAACAGTTTATAAAGACGCACTTATATTTTATACGTTCTATAAAAATAATGACGTAAAAATACGTAATTATAAAACAACTATGAATTATATGTAATACTAATATTTTATAATAATAAAACTCAAATACAATTTTTTCCTCCAAAAAAACACTACCAAACTAACCCACATCCCACCTATTTAAAAAAAAAAAAAAACACAAACTCATCTCCACTGGCCATTTGTCTTTTTGCACATCCAAAGCGCCGCGCTTAGGCCAAAGCGGGGCGCAGACCTTGTCTGTTGACTTATCCCAAAGCGCCCCGCTTTGGCCTAAGCGCGGCGCTTTGGATGTGCAAAAAGACAAATGGCGTGTGCGAATAGATCAGGCCTTTAAATTTGATAAAAATAAACACGTCAGCTCACAAGCCCTCCATACAATTTTATAAAAATAAACACGCCAGCTCACAAGCCTGCCATATTCGCTCGAGGGTGGTCAATTTAGCTAAACTTATTTGTAAGGTAACATGGGTCAGTTTAAATTTAACCAAACCCACAAATTTTCTTTTAGGCAGTCTCTAAAATTGTTACTTTTATCAAAGAGTAAACTGCCAAAATGGTCACTTTTGTCATTTTAGTCCAAAACTCAAATCTTTTGAATCTGGGTCCCTGTGGTTTCAATTTTGTTGCCATTTTCATCCAAAATCAAAATTTGGTTAGATTTTTCAGTTAACATCTAGTTTTTTTGTCTTTTTCCTCCCTTTTAATGAAGGGCAAAATGGTCAGATTTTTTTAATTTGTTGTAATAAAACGTTAAAAGACTATTTTGCCCTTCATTAAAAGAGTGGAAAAAAAAAAAAAAAAACTGGATGTTAACTGAAAAATCTGACCATATTTTGATTTTGGATGAAAATGGCAACAAAACTGAAACCACAGGGACCTAGATTCAAAAGGTTTAGTTTTGAAATAAAATAACAAGAGTGACCAAACCTCATGGACCATTTTCACAGCTTACTCTTTTATCAAACCTATAAATTTTCTGTTAGGTTTGTGCTGTTACTCTTTGCGGTCTCTAAAATTGTTACTTTTCGGCTACAAGAAAACAAAATATTTCTGTTAAATAATTTTTTTACAAGTTTAAAAAATAATATATAATATTTTTTTATTAAAAAAAAAAGGTTTAAATTGGCGGGACATGATAAGTCTTATCTAGTTATTTCAGTTAGTGTTTTGCAATGGCTGCTGCTGCCTCACCCTTTTTCTATCTCCACCCATTCAAAACCACTCTGACTCCATCCCTTCACAAACACAAACCCATCTCCATCAAATGCACCTTAGATCAGCCACCAGACTTCCCCTCACCGGACGACTCCGCCACCACCAGCCCGGAGACCTTCCCCATAGAGAAACGCCGGCGATCCGAAATCATCCGAGACCGAAAATCTAAAGGCCTTGTAAAACCCGAACCGCCCAATTTTGAAATCGGATGGAAGCGAACGGTGCCGATTCCGTTGGAGAAGCCTACAGGGTATGTGATTATGGATTTTCTTGAGAAGTTGGAGGAGTTGATGGATAAGGAGTACGGATCGACCGCCTTGTTAGCCAAGGTAGAAAAATGATGGAGTTAATCCTAATCGGGTCGAGACTGCTTCCAAAAAGACACTCAGCAAAAAGAATTAGTATTAAATAAATAGTTTAATACTTTATTTGATGAGTTTCCTGACATTTGCGTCCTATGGTTTATCCAATTATGCCATTATTTTGAGGTCAAATTATAAATTTGTACCATTTTCGTCACTGACATTGTTGAAACATCACAATTCTGTCCCAAAAAACTTTGAAATTTGGCCTTGAGTTACATAATTCGAACAAACCACAAGGACGAAAATGACAGTTTATGGACGGAACTGGCATGTTTCAAGAATGTACGAGACGGAAATGATACAAATTTGTAGTTTGGCCTGAACTGACATAATTGAACAAACCACATGAACGATTAACTCTTATTTAATTGTTTGGGTTTGTTTAATTAAGTTTATTATTTGTTAGAGTTTAAACTAGTATTAGACCCCCCGTAGTGGGGCGTTTTTTTAAAAAAATTTTGCCCGAAAACGCCCTATAACGCCCAACCCCCCATTACAGGGGGCGTTTTGGGGCGTTATTTTTGAAAAAAAATCAAATGCGCGTTTTAATTACAACGCTTTGCCACATTTGAATGGACCAATGGGAGTGGAGGAGCCTTTGACTTTACACAAATATCTCTGACAATGCCCCACTACTTTACCGAAACATGCACATGACCATTTGTTTAATTTTTTTTTTTTTTTTAATGATTGGTAGGGGCATTATGGGGCATTATACCCACTACACCACTTTTGCTATAATGCCCCCTTGTTGACTAGGACGCCACGTGTCGTATAATGCCCCATGGTGGGGGCATTATAACCTTCTACCACTACGCATGGTCTTAGGATCTTATATAATTGTTTGGATTTGTTTAACTAAGTTTATTTGATAGAGTTTAAAAATTAGTATAGGATTTGAGTAAACAATCTAGGAGTGTTGGGGAGTGAGAGTTGTTATAACTTATAACTATAAATATGGGTATTGGTTATTATTACTATTATTTTTTGTGTGTGTTAAGTTTTCTTAAAATATGTTTCTTTGGGTTCATTCTTGTACGTTCGTTAAAGGGGTCTGATTTTCCAACAGGTAGGGGAGATAGTGGCGGAGAGAGCGAGAGAGGAGGCGGAGGTGTTGCGAGATGACGGGAAGGTGGAGGACAGGATGGTGACGGAGCTGTTTCGGGTATTGAAGCTCATGGAAATGGATTTGGAGATGGTGAAAGCTGCCGTGAAAGAGGAGACATTGAATGAGAGGATTCAACAGGCTAAAGCCAGGTGCCGACAGGCCATTCTTGTTGCTAATTCCTTTTGATATAAAAAGTTATCACTAGAGAGAGTTTAATGTTACATGATTAAGCCTAAAGTTATCTTGTGTATTATTATATTATCATCCTTACACCGCTTTAACGCGCCGTGTAAACAAATCAAGTTGTTAACGGGATACTTAAGAGCGACTTGCTAAAACCTTAAATCATGTCAAAGTTAAATGAACTCAAGCTTAAACATAATTGAAGCTCGTTTAAATGAAACCAATCTTGAGCTTTATATCCTGTGTTTGACTGAACTTTCAAGTCTAAACTATTTGGTTATTTTATATAAATATTATATATTTTACTTAATATAATAAATTTTATTATATATAAAAATAATTATACATGTATACAAATAAAAAAAAATAATGAATAATAAGGTCGAGTTGAACACAAGACTTGAATTTTTTTCTTCCCGAGTTAAGCTTGAGTTTTGGATATATAGCTTGAAACAAGCCGAGCTCAGACTCTATAAATCTAAATGAGCCACATTCAACCTTACACCTCATTTGCATCCTATAATGTATTATGGGTTAATTAATTTAGGTAAAATTCAAAACATTGCGGTCGTAATTAACTAAAGAAACTGAAAAAAGTGAAGACAATGCGACAACGGGTTGATAACATGTGATAACTATATAAAGAGTGAAACGGACAATGGCTCGACTACCAGCCACAACCATCACGTACCAACCACAATCATAGCGTCAATGCAGTTGTCATCGCCTTCTTGCTGATCACTGCCACCGTGATGCCACATCGTTGCTGTTGCCACTAACATCCAACAACCACATCATTACAACTGACAACAGATCAAATACGCATTCGGATGCGCAAATTCAGTTCGACTAACAGTCAATCACGTGCATATGCATCTAACAAGAACATGCATAATTTGCAATTTCTAAAATCTAACACCTTACATTTATGGAGAGATACAAAAGAATCATTCAAACATATATGTTACCTGCGCACATCTTTCGATATGATATTATAACACTTTACTAAGACGACGTGTGTAAAAATAACGCAACACTAACCGAGCTTAGCTTGGGATTAACGTTACACTATTTAGAAGCGATTAAAACGATGAACATGTATCAAGAACCAACTCGAACTCGGCTTGTTTTTACTCTATTTAATATTTATAGACCAAAGTTGCACAATTGCACGAATTCCATGTCAGCATCAACATGGACAGTCCATAGATTCTTGAATTGGTTCATAGCGATATCGAGCCATGGTTTCATATTCCCGTTATAATGAATGACAGCAGCTTTTTTAATCTCGTCCATGCTTATACTTGGGTTGTACCCTAGTCCAAGAACATGCCATGTTTTGTCCAGTGATTTTGTCGTTGAATAGAATGTCATCAGTCCAGGTGGCAGTCTTCCCGATTTCCACAGATTCTGGTCCTCGTTCTGATGCAAGATTCATATTATATCAGTTTCTTCAATTTTATCAAAATGATTTTTATATGTTCATGAGTAATATGCCATTTTCGTCCTTGATGGTTGGCCAGTTTTGCAACTTTCGTCCAAAGGTTTGTTTTTCGGCATCTGGATCCAAAATGTTTAAAATCTTGCCATTTTCATCCAGTTCGTTAAATCCATCCATTTTTCTCCGTTAAGTCAGGGTATTTCCGTCTTTTTCAAAATACCCTGACTTAACGGAGAAAATGGATGGAGTTAACGAGCCAGATGAGAATGGCAAGATTTCAAACCTTTTCGACCCAAATGCGAAAAAAACAAACCTTTGGACGAAAGTCGCAAAACTGGACCAACCTCAAGGACGAAAATGGCATTTTACTCTATATTCATAAATAAAAGAGGACTTACCAGATCCTGCCAGTAATGATACTGATCGGTTAATCTCTCACGTCTCCACGCATCAAGATCAAATATATTCATACCAAAAGCATAAGCACAAGCTTTAGGATTAAACTTATCCTTAATCAAGGGGTGTGAAAAGTTCAAATAATGAGCGTAACGATGAAACGATCCAAAACATGTCTCAACCGCCCCGTTGACCTTTCCATCCAAGTCAATTTTCCACAATGCGGTCAAATCTTTCTTAACAACAACATCATCATCTAAGAACAATATCCGGTGTAGCTTCGGATACATTTCTGGCAAGTAAAACATAAGATAATTCAACATCGACAAATGCTTTGTGTCCCCAGATGACTTCATGTTTTTCTCGTCGGTGGTTTCGTTATCTAACTTGTTGTCCAAGTAATCCTTTTGTAAATTTGCCGACTCGAGTTGTCTGAGTATCGGAACGTATGAAGAATTCAAGAAAGTAAACTCTTCCACTGCTTTCACCTCAACAAAAGCACCTCTTTTAACGGGCCTCATTTTAAACCAAACTTTCATTGCAGCAAGATTCATTTTATCCGTAACAATGTGAAAAACATGTTTTGATGGCTCTTCAGCGTTTTGTACAGTCGAATTCACCACAACAGAAACCGCAATCACATTATCGGAAAATATCGCATAATGGTACAAAGAAGGGTCCTCGAATTCCGGTCTAGGTTTCTCATCTCTATATTTTTCGGGATTTGCAATACGTTCTCCCATTAATCGCATTGCAAGACAATGCAAACTTTTCGGGGTTGATTTAGCAGCGATTAAGCTAGCAAACGCACCGCTCTTCTTAGCTTTAACTAGCAACTCATTAACAGCAAATATTGTGTCTTTTAACTTCTGAATTTTCAGCTGATTGTCGTAAGATTCCTTGTTTTCCGCAATCATTAATCTGGCAACCTTAATCTTGTCCTTGACCTCCTTTTCAAACTGTCTCAACACTTCTTCATCTACAGGCCCGTTAGACTCATACAATGCGGTTCGATACGTTGGTTTCACACCTAACTCTGAAAAGTTTTGTGCCATCTCATCGAACATCTTAAGCTGCTTTGATATCTCGAGCTTAAGCTTTCGTGCGTAAGAAGCGTATGCATTCACAAGCATAATATGATCACTTGCTTGCTTATGTATCAATTCCAATCTAGTCTTCAACGGATCAGATTTCAGAGCAAGAAATGTTCTGTGCATGTATGCATTCCCAGTAGTTTCAATTTCCTGTTGTAACATAGATCATTTTAAATTGGCTCCAATACTATACAATCTCATAGCTAAAACCCTAGCTAGAATTGATTTTACAATGAAATAATTACATATGAAGCCTTAATTATAGAAAACTGATACTAATTTGCCACAAAAGCTACAAAACTAATAAAATCCTACATCGATTTCAAACTAGACTTAATTGGATTGCATCTACTCAAACAAATAGCACGATATACATCCTATAGCACGATATACAAAAAGAAACTGATCATTCTAAGATTGCTCCAACAGGTTCATTTGATATAAAACCTAAGCTAAAATTGAATTTGCAGTGAAATAACTTATAAATCTTATGTTTCCTGGAACAATCGAGCCTTAATCACACAAAACTGAAACTACATTCGCCACAAACTACAAATTATGTCAACCGAGAGGCACATACTTAATCAAATAGCAGAATGTAAATCAAATTGCAAACTACAATAACAATAAGACATAAAACGTAAAGATACTCGTATCAGAGAGACTTAAGGCGTTAATCATACAAAACCGATACTAATATGCAACAAAAGGCTACAAAATTAATTATATACTATGTCAACAGAATTGCATATACTCAACCAAACAGCAGAATATAAATCAAATTGCAAACTACAACAACAATAACACATAAAAAGTAAGGATACTCGTATCAGAGTGACGTACAGCTTTAATCATACAAAACTGATACTAATTATCCACAAAAAAAGCTACAAAATCAATTATATACTATGTCAACTGGCTTGCATGTACAGAATATAAATCAAAATGCAAACAACAACAACAATAAGACATAAAAAGTAAGGATACACTCACAACATCTCAAATATAACACAGAATTTCAAAATTGCTCCAATACTATACAATTTCATTGCTAAAAACCTAGCTATTATTGATTTTGCAGTAAAATAACTTTAACTTACAAATTGAGCCTTAATTCTACAAAACTAATATACTACGTCAATCAATCGAATCGCATATAATGAATCAAACAGCAGAATATTAATCAAATTGCAAACTACAATAACAGTAACACATAAAAAGTAAAACAGAAAGCCATACAGCGTTATCGGAGAAATGTGCAGGGTGAGAGGAGAAGAGAACGGAGGCAGTAGCGAAGAAAAGAAGAGTAAACATAGCTGAAACGAAGATCCGGTAGGAAAAGAAGCTGCGTAAGGCGGAGGAACCACCACCGGCAGCGCCTCTGCCGGTACGCGCGACGACCGCCATTAGATCTGAGTAACTGACAACAAACAGTTTGTTTGAGAGTGGAAGTTTATTGGTAAGTGAGAGTGTGTGAAAGTGAAAGTGAAAGCATCGCTGGGATCGGATCTGATCTGATCTGATCTGAGAGTTGTATATTTGGGGAAGAAAGTGGTGAGGCTCCGACACCGCGTGGGTGGATTGTTATCTATTGCATTTTACCACCTTCTTCCTACATATTATTATTTAATTAACGATTGTCGTGCCTTCGGGCGGGTTCCGCGTATCTAGGGAGAGCCAAGGTGATGGTGGCGGTCGAGTAGTCGACCTTAGCCACAGCGCCCGGTGTCACGGTGGTTAGCACGTCGTACCTTGTCGTTAAAAAAATGTTATTACCGATTTCACTTTTGAATATTTCCACCGTAGTCCCATCTTTTTTAACTATTTTGTCTTCAACGGTCTTCCGTTAAAAAAAGGTTAACGGATTTAAGTTTTTTTTTTCCAAATTACAAACTGATGTTTTAGGGTGTTTGATCAAAATGATGATACGAGTCGATTGATGTAAAACTTACATCGAAACATGCTCCAAAGGGCTTTATTTTTGTTAATCGGAAGTTTAAACACCGAGTTGAAGCGACGTTTTACTCGTTTGGAGCAATGTTTCAAAATAAATTTTACATCAATCAACTCGTATCCTCGTTCTGATCAAAAGCCCTAAAACATTCGTTAAGTTTTTTTAACTTACGACTGTTGAATACAAAATAGTTAAAAGGTAGGACTGAAAGTAACAAAATATTCAGATTAGTTGTCGAAAACGATTTTCATACATCATATAAAACGTATTCAGACTATTTGGATAACATTATCTTTGCAACTCATTATTTTCAAATGGTAATTTTTTTAATTGCTACCGTCTAGTTGTTAGGTTGATCAAATTTAACCATAATTCACACTAGTTGTTAATTGCTCTCGTGAAACTACAACCATATTCATTTTAGAGTTAATAGCCAAAATGGTCCCTGAGGTTTGCTCACTTTTGCCACTTTAGTTCAAAATCCAAAAATTTTAAATCTGGGTCCTGAGGTTTGCATTTTGTTGCCATTTTGGTCCAAAAACGAAATCAAGTCAGATTTTCAAAAAAGAACAAGCTATTTTGTCTTTATGCTCAGGGGTATTTTAGTCATTTTGGCTTTATTATAGAGTAATATTGATTAAAAACAATTAAACCCAAAAATCTGCCTCTCTCTCGAACACCCCTCTGCACTCTCTTTCTCTCTCTCAAACACCCCTCTGCCTCTCTCTCTTCACTCTCTCAACCCTCACCTCTTTCTCTCTCTCACTCCAACATTACCACTAGCCAACCACAATTACCACCCGATCATCACCACAATCCGCCCACCACAACCCAACCTCCGGCAACCACGAGCAGACCCAACCATCCGACCAAACACACACACCACAAACAGACCCAACTTGCAAAAATCCAAAGGTCTCACCTCTATTCAAGGAACATTAAATGGTCACTGAGCAGACATTCTATCTTGTTTTATAGTCAAAACAAGATCAAAAACTACTTCTATAATTCCAAATTTACAATCCAAAACTTAGAATCATGGGTGAAAAGTTGTTAGATTCTTCACCGTGTTCTCCAAAAACCATAATATAGAACAAACTGAAATCTCATTCAAGCTATAGTCTTTACACCAACAATCTCATCGTCATCACCACACAAACACAGCCACCCCACCAGTCGGCTATCAAATCATCTCCCACCACCAAAGCCCACCGTTCTCCCCACACACCCACCTCCGACTGACACGAACCCCGATAATCTAGATGAAGATGTGAAGCCATGATAACAGTGAAGGCAAGGAAGCCTTCGGCGGCAACGGTGTAGATGAAGGCGATGGTTCAGGTGGATGTCACAGGGAAGACAATGATGATTCTTGCTTTTATGGTGGAGATGGTGTGCGGGTGGGTGGGGTAAACAATTAGGGCTTTTTTACTTTAGAGAAAATCACCCCCTTTTTTTTCTCTCCGTACACTTTCTTCACCGGCCAACGGTCTTTTCTTCACCGGCCAACTGTTGTTTTGTGGTGATTTTACCCAAAATTTTTGGTGGAGTTCGGTGGCGGTGGTGTTCGAGAGAGTGGCAAAAGTGAGCAAACCTCAGGGACCATTTTGGCTATTAACTCTTCATTTTATAAGTCCTATTTTTATTTAAGAGTTAAATGTCATTTTAGTCCCTATGGTTTGAGCCATTTTGCCAGTTTAGTCCAAAGGTTTCATTTTTCGCCTGTGGATCCAAAAAGGTTTTACCATTGCCATTTTAGTCCGCTGGGTTAACTTCGTCCATTTTTCCTGTTAACCAAAAGGGCAATTCGGTCATTATATATGGTTGAATAGCCCCTCTAGTTAACAAAATTAGATATAAGATGACCGAATTGCCCTTCTCGTTAACAGAAAAAATGGTTGAAGTTAACCCAGTGGACTAAAATGGCAATGGTGAAACCTTTTTGAACCAACATGCGAAAAATGAAACATTTGGACTAAACTATCAAAATGGCCCAAACCACAAGGACTAAAATGACATTTAACTCTTTATTTAAAGATACGATAAACAAAAACATAGATTTCATAAGGTAAAAAGATTATAATATCAACTCCAATCATATTTTTTTGACCCAACCACGAAGGGGTAGGAAGGTCTGAGGAATATAAAATCAATCTTTCTCTACCCTCTAGTAACACTCTATGTAGGGTTGATTACGGATATAATAGGGTTGAGTGTGAGTTAGGGATGAGCATTTGGTACCAGGTACCGGTACGTACCAGGTATATTCAGTACCGGTACCCACTTTCCCCGTTTTTCGATACCGCTATTTACGATAAAACACCGGTAAATACCGGTATCGTACTGGTACCCGCTTTTCTCGTTTTTTGGTACCGGTACTTTCGATACCGGTTCGGTACCGAATGGGTACCATGTTCATCCCTAGTGTGAGTTACCGACGCCTCTTTATAAACATTAAAACTCTTGCTGATTTGATTCCCAAGAAAAATGACATGTGAATAGCAAACGCCCCCAAATACATTGTAAGAAAATTTTCATGATCCAAATGATAATTATTTAAGTTGGGGGACTAAAATGTAATATTGCCAAACTTAAATTTCAGGGTCCAAAATGGAAATCTGTAAAATCCGGGTTTCGTGTACGCGTCAACTAGCTTTACGTTTGTCTGTTCATCGTGTGTGTTCTTCGGTTTTTCAACAAAAGGTACGTTTTACTAGAACACACTATAATTTTGATAATTTTCTAAAGAGTAAAGTCATATTTGAGTCCCTGTGGTTTGTGCAGTTTAACCATTTGAATCAAAAAATCAAAACTGTCTTGATTTGAGTCCCCGTGGTCTCTAATTTTAACCATTTGAGTCCCTGTGGTCTCTAATTTTAACCATTTGAATCCAAAAACCAAATGTTTCTGATTTGGATGTTGTTTACTTTTGGATACAAATGGTTAAAATTAGAAACCACAGAGACCCAAATCAAGACTGTAACACCTCGTAAAATCACGTCCAATGATGTATTGACACGTGTAATAAACCCTAATTAAGTCAAACGTTGAATTTGAGTGACTAATTTTGCGAAAAATCAAAAACTTTGATTTTAGAAGGACTGGAAATGTTAACATGCTTAATATAAGCCTCTGAATAACGTTACACGATGATCATATTCACAAATGAGCCACTTGATGACGAGAGTAGCCGTTTGTGTAACTAATTGAAAGTTTGCGCGTTGAAGGGTTAAAAGCGTCAACATGTTAATTCTTACCTCTGAGTGACCTTTTAACAAACCGAGAGCTTCATGATAATTGATTACACTCTCGGGAGTGCCTAATATTGGCCAATAAGAGCTTTTATGCCTATATGTGACGTTGCGCGCAACTTTGCAAAGTTTAAGGGGTTAAAAGCGTCAATATGTTTAATTATACCTCTGAATGACCTTTTAACGAACCCGAAGCATTGTGATGTTTTATAATACTCCCAAGAATGCCTAACATGGATTAGATAAGGCTTCGATGCTATTAAACGATGATATACGCTAGTTTGCGCATTAGAGGGACCAAAAGCGTCAACTTTTGAATTACGCCTTTTGGTGACCATTTAAGCGAACGGGAGCGTAGTAATAATTAAACACATGCTTGGGAATACCCATTATGGGCCACGGAAGGCTTGGATATCATTAAATGACATTTCGCGCTACTTTGTGCGATTAAAGGACTAATTGCGTCAAACTGCAAAAGTATACCGATTCGTATGGTATCGAACCTTCCAGAATATGATCATAAGTTAAACATGCCCTAAATATCCTTTACATAGCTTAGAAATAGGCTTAGAGGTGTTTGGTGCGCAAAAATAAACTTATTTGATCAATAGGGACTAGAAGCGTCAAAAAGTGCCTAAGTTTGCATTTCCGCGCATATCTTACGTTCTGAATATATTTGGACATCCAAAAATTTATGTAAGCACTAAAATATTTTATTTTAGTGATTGGCATGATAAAATTCCATTCGTCGCGTATTTTGGATCGTTTTTCTCGTCCGTTCGTATTTCGTCGTAATTAGCCGAACAACGTGACCGTACGACCAAACGAACCGACATCTGAGATATTTTTGAGCATGTTTTATGTTCCCTATGTTTAGGCATCATTGTAGAGCCTTAAACATGGCTTAACGAGCCTTAAATGTGTCGGAAATAGCATTTAACATATACAGGGACTGATTATGTAAATCTGCCAAACTTTTGCTGAACAAAACAGCAGCAGAAAACTGTTTTTGTTGCTGGTTTTCATCAAATCTGGATTCCTTTCTCACATAACTCAATCTAGGGGCTTGCTACCTGATTTATAAAACCATGTTACAGATGTTTTAATCTTATTAACTCTTCCGACACTTGGCACTCATCCGTAACTTCCCGAAAACTATAAATAGGTGGTGGGTTTCATTTGTTCAAGCACACCATCTTTCCTTTCTGCTTGCTCTCTGATTCTAAGAGGATCTTGATCTATTTGAGAACCTCCTTCAGTCCATTGGACCCATTGTAAGTGTCCTCTTGTGGCTAGTTATCTTTATTTGGTTTAAAAAGCCGAAAAGTCAAGCGTTTACGTTAAACGCTTTGACTTTTAAACGGTCGAGCCATGGTTCGCAACGAACATGGCTACGTGATCGTAATTAGGTAGGTATTAAACCCTCAAAATGGAACCTCCTAATTACCACGTTTGCTTAGTTAAATATCGGGTCAAAATAACTAAAATAAAAGTCCAACGAATCGGTTTTTAAATAAAATTCATAACTAATGATGTAAAGGCAATAAAATCAGTTTTGTCACTTTAATAACTTGGTAAATATTAAATGAACAAGTCTAGGCATGTTCAACCCAACAATTCTGAGTTTAGGCTCGGTTCGCAACCGAAAGTCGCAAAAATTGACTTTTGCTTTGACTTTCAGTTCTGACCCAATGTAGCATATTTTAGGAATGCCTTAGAGCTCTATTAGGACCAGGTTATAGGTTAGTGTAATCCTCTGAGGTTATACAACTTGGTTCCTTAGTTATCCGATTCATTTGCATGTTTCCGTTATATGCCTAAATGTTGACCATTATGCCCTTTTGACCTTAAAACGAGAATTTTGAAAATGTGAGAGGACAATAACCTTTATTACTGATTTATAAACTTGTCCTAAAAATTTGACATCAGTTTGAGGTCTAGATTAGGAGTTATGCTCAATATCGTAATTAAGAAGCTTTTTATTAATTAAACGGCATAATTAGCATATAGCCTATTTAAACCCAAATTTTGATACAAAACTTTTTACCCACTGATGTAATATAATATTTTGGGATTTTTGAAGATTTTTATTTATTTTTAAGCTGAGCATAACATAGGGTTCTAGCTTTGATTCGGTAATTGTCGGTTATACCCTTTTCTTGAATAAAATGAGTTTTACATAACATTTTGATACCAAACTTTTTGCTACTGATTTTATATGATAAATAAAATATTTTAAGCCTTCTGGAAAAATAAAAATATCAGCTTTCCTTATAAAACCCGGAAATCGCTTAAAACCGCCTTTTTACGCGTTTTAAACGCATAAGTATGAGTTAAAACTATTTTTAACATATAAGACTTAATACCTACTGATGTTTTAAGTAAATTTTTATAATTTAACAGTAAGCAAAAGTCTTGAACCCAGATTTTACAGAATTGACCTTTTAAAGCCTATGTGAAATTACCAAAATGCCCCTTCGGTGCATAGTTCGGTTATAAATGATAAATTTCACATATATGCAATACCCTACTGATATAACTTATTAAATTAAGTATTTTTACTGATTATATCAGACCTGAATCTCAGATTAATATTTAATCTCTTTTATAAGCTTTAAAATGACCAAAATGCCCCTACGGGGCATAATTTGAGTTTAAATTCGTTTTGGGCATAATGGAAGGTATCCTACTGATATCACAACATATTTAGGGCATATTAACTTAGGAAACCTGTTCATGACTCATTTTGTTTACCCGTTATGCATTTTTCGCGTTCGGTGCGGTTTATGTAACTAGTTTGCATAAACTAACCGAAACAGGTCAAACCTTATCATTTTTATCTCAAAATCCAGAATGTGTTTAGTTTACCCATATTATACAAGTGTACAAACTTGTCGGGTCTAAACCTCAATCTAATCCGGTCTTTGCTTAATCTTGCGTTTGAACCATATATCTTTCCTTAAAACTAACCGGTCTAAGTTTAGGCTTAATTAAGACCCGTTAGGAATCTAATAGGTTATAAAAACCTTCGTTCCAGATTTAGGAGCCCAGTAAAAGCTATCTGCACTTGCTGATTGAATACGGTTGAGATAAATTTGAATATTTGCTCAGGTAAATACTTTTAACTTATTTTCCCTTATACGGGCTTGGGATACGGTATTATAATAATGCCGCTTGGTCGGGTATGTAGTTGTTTAAATCGGATTGTGATTAATATATTTACATAACCCGTTTTAATCTGTTTTATTTGGTATATGGCCCTTGGGGGGTTAATGACCATGTCCCGGATATCCTTGGCATCATTCATTGAAATGGCCACGACCTAAGCACGGGGTGTAGGCATACACCTGACAGTTGCTTATGTAAAAACTGGTAATCCACTTTAAGGAATTAACCTTGTGGGTATTATACCTGTGGCGTGTCAGTTAATCTTGTCCGGCTCTTCTAACCGGCCCTGACGGACGACAAATATGTAAAACTGTATACAAGATTATTTTTAAATAATTGTCCCAAGTTATAAAAGATATTTTGTGCCTTGTGCATTCAAATAAATTTTCTTAAACTCTTTTCAAAATGAGTCGGTTAATTGTATTTACCAGTGTAAACTGACGTATTTTCCAAAAGGTTAAAGTGCAGGTATTAGACGGAATAGGCTGGCTACTCCAGAGTGAATAAATAAAAGTCTTGCAAGCTTGGTCACTTAGAATCTGTTGAACACA
Organism: Helianthus tuberosus; assembly: GCA_030545235.1. Lineage (NCBI taxonomy): Eukaryota > Viridiplantae > Streptophyta > Magnoliopsida > Asterales > Asteraceae > Helianthus > Helianthus tuberosus. The sequence goes on along the minus strand of CM060376.1, from coordinate 2,557,942 downwards.
TTATCTTTTATTTGATCCGCCTGTGGATCCTTTACATTCCGTTTGTAATACTTTGATATTACTTTTCATTCGGTTTGTATTGTTTATATCTTTGCTTCCGCTGTGCATTAAATTGTGTTGTTTGACTATGATGATATCAACTACATCACGATACTCCCCACCGGGCCCACCGGTAATACGTGGAAATATCGGGGTGTGACAAATACAGTTTTGGTTTTTGGATTCAAATGGTTAAACTGCACAAACCACAAGGACTCAAATAGGACTTTACTCTTTTCTAAAAGAATGGCAACTGGATCACTAAGGGGATAATTTAATCATATTTAAACTCATTAACTTCTGGGTTAAGTTACTTAACCTCGCTGGCAGTGGACCGCTTAAATCGCACACGATCTGCTTGGGGTTTTCGAGGGAGATAAGTTACAACGCTGACAAAATTGACACGTGGCAATGATTCATCAGGAAAATGACACGTGTTGGATAAGATGCTTGTGTGCGGACTGTCTAGGCGTCGCAAACAATTCACTTAGAGGTGTTCGATAACGATGAATTGGTGACTTGACACGTGGATGCTAACTCACCACTTAAGTCCGCTGACTGCCTAGGGTTACAAGCTATTTGCTTGGAGCTCTCGCAGACAGTATAAACAGAGGACTTCACCCTCACTTTCTCGATACATTTCAAATACAAATTTCTCTCGTTTTCTATGTCTTGTACCCACTTTAAACCGACGTTTTGTCCACTAGATGCGTGCACATAGAGCACGAATACTGAGGCAGTACGTTGTAGAACTGTTGCCCAACGATTCCTGAAGAGTAGAAGTTCTAAGCTTTCACTAAGCACGGATTATCAAAGGTGAATACATTTAACTGTTTTACAAATTCAATAAGTGATCTATATTGAAAAATAATACGAGTTTGTATTAAATAAGTAACATCTAAAATCACCTCGCCAATTCAGTAAATAACTCTCTCTCTCTCTCTCTCTCTCCTCTGCAACACACACAATCCACTAGCCAATTCAGTAAATAACTCCTAAAATCACCACCGGAATACCCTTACCTGATCGGTAACACACAATCCCACTTGCCAATTAGGTAAACAACACCCGAAATTATCACCCGAGTGCCCCTACCCGATACACCTGCAGCGGTGTTACCAATCGGGTAACACCGCTAACAGATTGGTAACACCGCTAACAAACGACATCCAGATTCTTTTACAGTTACAATTTATGTTCACATTTACTTTCTTTTAAAGTATGCAAAGTATGTCTCAAACTTCATTTCAGATGATAGGTAAACATAAAATGGATATTTATTTCATGATAATACATGTTGGGTATTTTATTACTAAAAATGTTTCAAAAATGAAAATAGTGATAAAAAAATTTAAAACTACATATAATATTAAATTTTAAAACTGCAAAACCATCATAACATAATAGATGACTGACTACATAACCGCGTAATGTATTACTGTTAAAAGAGGTATATAGAATATGATTACATCCCATTTCAATAATTTCAATAAAATTGATTGATAACAGTAATATAAGCAATAGCTCTAATCAAAAGTTTTTTTAAACGTTGCCGTTACAATAACTAATCTAGGTAGTTACAATTTTGAAGATCAATCACTTGATCATAAATGACCAAGTGAAGAATTAAGATGTCACCTCACAATCCCATAATACCCGAGGGATCGACAAAGAACCAAACACGCAACCCTAAAAGGTACTTCGACTAACCAAACCTCGACTATCCTCCGGCTTAACGCTCGTATTGTAACCTAAATTTAGTGTTTATTCATGTTAGTGTCCCCGTCTTTGCTTCGTGTAACTGCCATAAATTAGAAAAGATTATAAGCAACCAAACACTCAACTTGTTTGATTTGCATATATGGTTAGTAAACATCTCATACCTCTATTTTGGCTTCTTCTTTTTCTTCTTCTTTCCCTCACTTTTCACAGAGACGATTTCGCCCAAAGTTTCTACACATTCTTCCAGGACACGATTCTTTTTCTTCTTTTTTCCCACGGGGGCGGTTTTGCCGAAAGTTTCTTGACATGCTTTCAAGACACCACGCACATCTGGGTCATCGTCAGGTATATTTTCTAGTAAAACCTTAGCACGTTTATGGGCTCCTGAAGCTAAAAGTGCTTGATACATCCTACAAAACAAATTCACAAGTAAAACACAAAAAATAATTGGGCAACTTTTTTTAGAGTAAAGTGCCATTTTCGTCGGTGAGGTTTGACCACTTTTGCGACTTTCGTCCAAAGATTTGTTTTTTCGCATATGGATCCAAAAAGTTTAAAATCTTGCCATTTTCATCCAACTCGTTAACTTCATCTATTTTTTAACGTAAATCAGAGATATTTCCGAACAAAGATGGTTTATTTTAATTAAAAAAATCTAAAATGATGAAAATACCCGACTTAACGTTAAAAAATGGATGAAGTTAACGAGTTGGATAAAAATGGCAAGAATTCAAACCTTTTGGATGCAGATGCGAAAAAACAAACCTTTAGACAAAAGTCGCAATAGTGGCCAAGCCAAACCTCAGGGACGAAAATGACATTTTACTCTTTTTTTTAAAGAATGCCTTAGGGCTAGAGTTCATGATTGGCAATTACTGTAGCCTAATGCAACTAACCTTACATAACTTAAGACATTATAAGGAAGGCCAGCCGTCTGATATTCGTTCCAAACTAAAAAAGAACGTTCTTGATCCTTGGCATTAACACAAGCACTAAGGAGAAAATCCAGACTTTTTCTTGATGGTCGAATCCCGATGTCGTCTTTAAGGGCTTGAAGTAGATCCAACCCGAATTGCACATCAGGTGGTTCTGTCTCCGCGATTTGGCAAAAAACCTGTTTTAGTATATACATCAATATTGATGTACATCAGTGATCAGCCTAGACAAAATAATTATATTAATAAAAGAAAGAGATCAAGCAGAAAACCTCGTCAAAAAGAACATCGATAACCATCTCATTGGTGCTTGACTTCTCCATACGTTGCTTGAGTAACTCAACGGCCGAGCTATTCAATGTTAATAAAAAATAAGTGAGTGAAACATAATTTAAAATAATACAAGTTCTGCGTTAAAATAGGCGGGATTTTATTGGGTATGTTTGTCTTGTACGTTTGTTACGTCACTATTACACGATTTGGGAGGTTGTACACATTATAAATACACGATTACAGGAACTACACTATTACAACAACAAATTAACAGCAACAATATAACATTTTAAGTACACGATTTGGGAGATTGTACGCATTATAAATACACACTTTTGGCAACTTTCAACAAGTTAAACCCCATTTTAGCTTTTTTTTTTTCTTTTTGGATTGTTTTCATATATATATCCATCTAGTTTTCATAATATCACAATCACCCTTTTAATAATTAAAGTTATTATATTTACCCAAGAAAAAAGTGTGGTTCACTCGATAAACAAACAAGAAAACAATTTTATTACCATGAATCATCTCATTGTTTAATGTTCTCAGTGTTTATTTGTGAAAGCGACTGTTAGTCTGTTATAAGTGACCATTTAAGAAATGGATAGATACGATATTATAAAACTACGAAGGATATGGATGAAATTTCAAACTTTCAAAAAGGCGTGATGATATGAAATGGTCCCTGATTTTTTTATAAAAGGTGTTGCAATTAACATAGGGATAGAAAAGTATACTCTGAAAGTTTGTAGCGAACACAATACGAGATAACCCTAGCACATCCATCATCCCAGAGTTCTGGATCGTGTAATTGGTTCAGTAGCTGAAGTAATCGACTTAGCTCACCTTCAGATTGAAGATGTTCCTGAAAAACGTTTTGAGAATATCACATTTCCATGATCCTGTTTTCTAGATAACTATCCGGATTAGTTTTATAATTAAATTATAAATTATAAATAATATAGATTTAGATTAGGGAGGAATAGGAACTAGATAGCAATTGCTATCGTTTTTAGGCCTGTAAACGAACCTAGCGTTCATGAATTGTTCGTGAACTTGTTCGGCGGGAAGTTCGTTTATGTTCATTTATTTAACAAACAAACGAACATGAACACACGTTTTGTTCGTTCATTTATGTTCGTGAACGTCCGTTTATTTATATTTGTTTATGTTCATTCGTTTCAGTTCTAACACATGAGCAGTTATATTGATATAAATATTAAACATAAAAGGAACTTTCTAACTGCTTAATATTAATTGGTAATTGGGCTTTCTAGTAATAAAAATGGGTTTTCCAATGAAATTTAGAGTAATTAATTACTAATATATATTAAAAATTACTTTATGTCCGTTTATGTTTAGTAAATTATGTTAATTTGTGTTCATTTATGTTTGTTACTTCAGGAGTGGATTTCGGAAGGAAAGGCTTCGTTTACTTCCTGCAAATGCTTTCGTTTGCGTTGTTTTGTTGTTTGTTAAATTATATTCGTTTAAATTTGTTTGTTTATGTTTGTTTACGTTCATGAACTATGCACGTATGTTTTTAACGAATGAACACGAAATGAATAAACATGAACATGCCCATTTTCTTAATAAACAAACATGAACAAAAAAATGTGTTCGATTATATGTTGGTGTTCGGTTGAAGTTAAATGAACGAACACGAACATGCATCTGTTAATGTTCGGTTCATTTACAGGCCTAATCGTTTTCGTATGTCTCGATATACTTGGGTGTTTTGATCATAAACGAAATAAACATAATATTTTGGTTTTTTTTCAAGTTTTCAAAAACATGAACTCTTACAATAAGACTTATAATGGCTTTTGGCTCCAAATTTGCATCAGTTTGTTTGATTTCATCATAAACGTCGAGGGCATCAGCCAATTGGCCATTTGTAGCAAGTGCAGAAACAAGCACACTTTTGACTTCATTCATACTAACAGAAGGAATAACTTTGTCTGAAAGAACCTGCAACAGGCTTCAAATTCTCAATCACTAACAATTTCGAAAAAAAAAAAAAGATAAATTATATAAGCAAATGCAGATTTACCTGTTTAGCCTTCTCAAATAATCCACAAGCTGCATATGCATTTATAAGTGCCATAAAAATGTGTTTCGTAGGTTGAACTCCTGCTTCATGCAATTCTCTTCGATACTACAGAAAACATCACCGAATATTCTAAATTAGCATTTAACATTTATTAAATAGGAACTATAACTTCAGGGAATTTGCTTACCTTTATGATATCATCTTCACTGTTACAATTGCCTATAATATAACTGAAAGTTTGAGAATCCGGTTTGACATTTGTCGCATCCATTTGTTTAAGAACCATCATTCCTTTATGAAAATTTTTCTACAAAAAAAAAAGAAAAAAGCAAGTTAATCATCCAATTAAGTGAAAAAGAACGGCATATATGTTATGTTATTCATGCTGAAACATTCAACAATAAAAACCAGAATTCACGTGCAGACATATGCATTAATTAATGGCCTTAGTGAGCTAATTACAAGTACAATACGGATGAAAAAGAAGTTACAGATGAAAAGGTTACCTGTCGAAAGTAACCACCCATTATAGCATTGTACATGTTAGCAGTAGGAAGTAACTTCAATTTCTCCAGATCTTTAATCATGCCATATGCTCTATCAAACTGCAAATGAAAATCAAAATATAATAAACACATTTCACATTAAAATGCTATATGAGAAACAAAAATAAATCAGGTGCAAGAAATATCACTTACATCATTCAATTTCACATACATGCTTATCATAAGTCTGAAGGTCTCAGCATTCGGTTTAATGCTTTCATGGTCATTTATTATGGAATTAATGCGATGGACCTGCCATCAAAGAATTCAATATAAAATAATTTGCAACATTATGCAAGGTTAGAAGAGAATAGAGGCTGTCAACGTACCAATGTATACTCACAGCTAGCAAAACATGCAGTCAGTATAGAATTGACCGTCATTGTCTTCACTTCCAAGCCGTCTTCAAGCATAGAATCAACTAAATCAATTGCCAAATGTACCTATCTCAATCAAGAACATAATAAATGAACTATCAGAAGATCTCAAAGTAACATATAGAAAAAAGAACATCTTTTTTTTTTAGGGATGAAGAAAAAAGATATGAATATACAAAAAGAGGTACAAAAAAGATTCAGATTCATCCCACCTCGTGTGAATCACAACAGGCTTTAATAAGATTCCCATGAGATCCAGATGATGTGGCAACCTTCAATTCAGCATGCAAACTTTTGAACTTTTCAACAATGTCTTCAACATGTATCTTTGGCATGCTCATGGCATAACAATAAATCAAGTTCGATAGATCATTCCCGCCTTTACCTGTATTTGGATGCAAAGATTACCAAAAATAAGTTGAAGATCGTTCTTCACTATAGCATAGTCATGCGTATAGAAAATTTTAAACTTCAGCTTCAACATTTTAATGCAGAATTCAACTTCAATAAAATGAAAGTACCTTCTGTTTTAAGTTCAACTATAAACTTCTTTGCGTGCGACTCCAATAAAAGCTTTCCCAACGATTTAAAAATCATTTCCATATTCTCCTTTGAAGAAACTTTCTTTATATTTATTGTTTCTAAGAGCATCGAAACCTCCTCTTGACGATCCGCTTCACACAAAGCTAGCAAATAGTTTTCTGCAACATCAACAATGACAATAAGGTTCCTAATATTAGCTTTTATGCATATTTATAATCCAGTGTTTGAATAAATACTATTTTCTACGATGAATATGAATTGACTATTGAGAGCATATGTAGTTGTTGTTGTGTTTCCAATGCCTTGTTCATGTTCGTTCATTAAGGAATGAACATGTACATGAACGGTTCACGAACGCTTACGGAACGAGATTTCTTGTTCGTGTTCATTTATTAAGGAAATGAGCATGTTCATGAACATTTACCGAACGTAGACGAACGCAAACGAACACAAACAAATGTAAATAAACATAAATGAACACAAACAAACGTTATACATTCATTTAAAAATACAATCTGCATTTTCCCCCAAAAGATTACGAAGAATCGACCAAAAATAAATAAATTCTTAACATAGTTACCACAAAAATTAAGAAGTTTGTCAAGCTTTAACTCAAACTGAAATTCATCACCATCATCATCATCATCATCATACTCGGTAAATCCCATCAATAGGCAATAGCAAAGCAAAGGTAGGGTCTGAGGAGTGTAAGATGTAGACAGCCTTACCTCTACCCCATAGGAATAGAGAGGTTGCTTCCAGTGAGACCCCCGACTCGATAGTAGTTTTGCATCAAGCTTTGGACATAAGGCACATAACACTCAGCAATCGGGACAAAGACCGATTAGTGCATGTACCCTTTTGTCTTTCAGCTTTTAACGTTATTTTCACGAAATTAGTAAAATAACGTTAAAATTAGTGTACTTTCACTTTTGCCCCCCGATGGCCCACACATATATACATTATATGCACATACCGCAAGCGGGGCATATAACACAAACTAAAATTGAAATGATCAAATGAGGGATGCTGGCGGAAACGTATAGTATGACTATGCTTCCAAATTTTAAAACCAAAGCCGATAAAATAAAAAATATATATAGCATAAAAAACCTTTAAATAAACGAACATAAATGAACACATTACCGAACGTTCACGAACATATACGAACGAACGTAGCTTCTGTTCATGTTCGTTTGTTTAATTTATCGAATAAAATTTCTACTTCGTGTTTGTTCAATTATTAAACGAACGAACATAAACGAACTTCCTACTGAACGGTTCACGAACTGTTCGCTGAACGTTCGATTCGTTTACAGCCCTACTAATCCTCATTGAATTTTAACTATTAGATATACATTGGTGATAACATTAATGTACCTTACATTCCAAACTGGTATCATCATTCTAGACTGTGAAGTATCATAGAACACTAAGGCCCACTTGAAACTAACTGTCAAATTAAATTAAATAAGCATTGCCATAAGATTGTTTATCAAACTATCATCAAATCTTCATATGATAACACATGAGATGCATGAAAGTATGTATGTCGTAGAGCAGTTGAGCTATATATAGTCCAATAGGCATGTATTTGCAATGTAACAACGATATTTAATACCTGATTGTTATAGTCAAATAGCTCAAACTTGTGAACACTGAAAAAATTCAGATACGCAAGTTTGAAAAGGATGTTCATGGATATTAAATACATACCATTGAAGTTAGAATCATCAGTGTCAAGTGTATCTCCGATTAGCTTTTGTATCTTCTCTTCATCGCCGACTTTTATCCATAGAAGCATCTCGTAGTACGCTAGTCTTTGAAGAGATTTCGGATTATCCTTCTTAATGTGATCACAATAAAAGTGAAATTCTTCAACCATGCCCATGTCAATGACAAACAACAAAAACGGACCGTAAGTTTCTTCCCCGATTGTAAAACCGCGTTCCCTCATAATTTCGAAAAGCACATATGCCCTATGGAACTCTTCCAAAGCAGCATCCTCGTCAACTGCATTCCTAGCCTTCTCTATGCAATGTTCTATCATGAAATTGAACTCTTTAACACCCGTCTCACGGTCCAATTTACGAAAAACTTCTAAAGTAGCATTTGCCCCTAGTTTTTCTGCACACATTTTAACCAATCTCCCAAACCGATTGCTTTGCGTACTCTTGAAAACCCATAATTGCTTCCTGTCCCGTGATACTTCTTTGCGATTCAAATGTGCCACGCTGTTGGATAAGGGTTTGTGCCATCTTAATTCCAAAAGACTTACCAAAGGTTGCTGAAAATCATCCTCTTCTGATTCTGGTATAACATCCACATCTACATCAGTTCTACTATCGTAAGTACAAATAATACAAAGAAACTTCAAAAGCAACAGTCTAACTTCTACAAAAATCTAGATGAAAATTAAACTTAACAAGTCATTGTTACTACCTAATTATCACGACATTACACATTCGATCGGTACACTAAATTCTCCACTTCCGGTTCAACTTGCCGTTTTAAATCGCCTATTATTACATACAATCGTTGCTAAAGAATGCGTTTATCTCAACTTAAAATTGCATAATTCATATAACAAACACTTACCACACAATATATTTTTTAGTTGCCCCTTAAGATCTCTCTTCGAATCTACAAAACAGTTCATCAAACATCAAACAACTTATATTATACTTACAAATACATAATCAACATTCAATGAAACGGATCCTTTACATTGAAGTCACATAGCTTAAAATTAACGCTTCTAAATTGGGGAAAACAGAACAGTAGATAAACAATTAAACATAACAGTGTAGAATAAAGTACCGTCAATCGAAGAAGTGTTAACTCTAATGCTCTCAACTGTGAGTTCACTAAGAGGTTTAACAGATGTTTTGGATAGCGGAGAAGAAGAGTCTGGAGTGAATCGGATGTAGTTTGCTAGGGTTACGTCGTTGGCGGCGGAGGTGGTGGTGGCAGCGGTACGGGCTAGGGTTTTGGCGGTGCGATCGGAGTAGGTGAAGGTGGTAGCGGAATTCACCAGCCTGGTAATGTTCCTGGCCTTACCGGACATTTGAGCATGATTGATTTGGGTGGGGGTTTGTTGGTTTTAAAACTAAAACCAAACTCAGACTCAGGGGTTTATTGCTCAAATTGTGCATGGTATGGGTATCGGGTGTGTTTGGATGGGTTACACATGCCGAAATAAGTAAGTAATCAGCAAACCTTGTTTGGATAGGTTACATATCTTACATAGGCCCGATGTCATTTCTAATTCTTGCATACACAACTAGGCCCTCATGCGATAGTTGAGCTTCAAACTAGTCTTGGTTTTAATCGAGTGTTAGATCAAATACATTATCATCATACTCAGTAACAGTAAATCACACCAATAGCGAAAGCTAAGGTGAATTAGGGTCTGAGGAGAGTAAGATATAGACAATCTTACCTCCACCCAAACAAATAAAGAGGTTGCTTCCAGTGAGACTCTCGGTCAGGGGCGGACCCACCCCTAGCCCAAGGTGGGCGGACGCACCCCTGAAAAAAATTAATGTTATTTTCCGTCGAAAATCCGGTCCGCACCCCTTGGAATTTTTCGTCCGCACACCTTAGGTAAAAAATGTTATCGATTTATATTTGGGGAATTGGCCTGTAATAATCTCAACTAGAGGTCATTGGCCATTGACAGTCCCACCTTTAAATATTCCCCACACCAGTCCCACCTTTCACATATTTTTCCTACACCGGTCCCCCGTTAAAAAAACTTAACGGAGTTATGTTTTTTTTTCCAAATTACAAACAGTTTTTTTACCGCTTTTGATCAGAACGACGATACGCGTCCATTGATGTAAAATTTACCTCAAAACGGTGCTCCAAACGATGAAAATGACGCTTCAATTCGGGTGTTTAAATTTCCAATTAACAAAAATCAAGTCATTTGGAGCACCATTCGATGTAAGTTTTACATCAGTGGACTTGTATCGTCGTTCTGATCAAAAGCCCTAAAAAGTTTGTTTGTAATTTGGAAAAAAGCTTAACTCATTTAAGTTTTTTAAACGAGGGAGCGGTGTAGGAAAAATAAGTGAAAGATGGGACTGGTGGGGGAATAGGAGCGGTGTAGGAAAAATAAGTGAAAGATGGGACTGGTGGGGGAATATCCAAAGGTGGGACCGTCAATGACCAATGACCTCTAGTTGGGATTATTACAGGCCAATTTCCCTTTATATTTAAATTTTTTTTAGTAAACTCTGATTTAAAAAAAATAGTAAAAGTGCACGGATAGTCCCTGTGGTTTACCCATATTTCACCTTCAGTCCCTACATTTTCAAGTGATTTTTCTTTCACAAATGATTTATTATTAGGTGGTGTGGTGGCAGTGGTTGTACAGACGGTTGTGGAAAGTTGCGGCGGAGGAAGGGTGGAGATGGTAAGTGGAGGGTACAATGAGTTTGGGCGGGGAGAGGGTAAGGGACGGGCCCACTTAAATTTTTAAATAATACATTATATTTGTTAATGTTTTTTTATTAGTTTGTTAAATACAAGGGCATTTTAGTCATTTCACACTCACTTAACTGAGAAAGCTAACCTCCATCCACGCTAAGGGCTATCCGAGAACGAATTTGCCAAAGTTGGGGACTATAGCTATAATTTTGAAAATGTAGGGACTAAAGATGAAATCTGGGCAAACCACAGGGACTATCCGGACACTTTTCTCTTAAAAAAACCACCTAAGTTATATAAACTTATACTACCCAACTTAACCCAAATACCCAATACCTTCCTAGCCCATTAACCAAACTCCACCTAAGTTCAGACTATAATAATTAAAAATAAGCCCAATAGTCTCTTACAATTCCTCCGGCCCTCCCTCTCTTGCTTCGTCTCCTGCTAGCGATCAGCGAACACAACATCAGCCACAACAGCACGTCATCAGCAGCTGCGAATCACCGCCGTCTGACGCCAAACCAACCGGAATCCGATAAAAGGGTAAGTTTTTTATGGCATTTTTTTTATGATTTTAGTTGATATTAGAGGAGAAAAAGGGGTAATAAAATTCTTAAATAGTTTTGAAATTTCATGTGTTTTGACTAGGGATGGCAAAAATATCCGAGCCCGACAGGTATACCCGAAACCCGACACAAATGAGATGGGAATACCCGATACCCGACGGGTATTGGGCCGGGTATGGGATTATTAAAAAATTTCGCGGATATGGGTCGGGTATGGGATTAAGTGATACCTGACCCGACCCGACCCCAACCGATTTTTTTTTACTTATATACCTAAGGGCCTAAAATTTTTAAATATGTTTCGCACCCCTGGAAAAATTTCTAGGTCTGCACTGTTGTCGGCTTGATAGTTATCTAACCGATTAGATGAAATCCACCAACTTTCAAAGTTCATGGTTAGTTATCTAACCGTCCCATTTTTTCTAGTAACTTAGTTAACCGAATAAGAATACACTCATATGTTTAGTTTTAGACCATGATCAAGCCGAAATCTCGTTCGCACCCCTGAAAAAAAAATCAATGCTATTTTCTGTCGAAAATCTCGTTCGCACCCCTTAGAATTTTTCGTCCACACATCTTAGGTAAAAAATGTTATCGATTTATATTTGGGGAATTAGCCTGTAATAATCTCAACTAGAGGTCATTGGCCTTTGACAGTCCAATCTTTAAATATTCCCCACACCAGTCCCACATTTCACCTATTTTTCCTACATCGGTCCCCCGTTAAAAAAAAACTTAACGGGGTTATGTTTTTTTCCAAATTACAAACAGTTTTTTTACGGATTTTGATCAGAACGACGATACGAGTCCATTGATGTAAAACTTACATCGAAACGGTGCTCCAAACGAAGAAAACAACGCTTCAATTAGGGTGTTTAAATTTCCAATTAACAAAAATCAAGTAATTTGGAGCACCATTTCGAGGTAAGTTTTACATCAGTGGACTTGTATCGTCGTTCTGATCAAAAGCCCTAAAAAGTCTGTTTGTAATTTGGAAAAAAGCTTAACTCCGTTAAGTTTTTTTTAACGGAGGAGCGGTGTAGGAAAAATAGGTGAAAGGTGGGACTGGTGGGGGGAATATCCAAAGGTGGGACCGTCAATGACCAATGACCTCTAGTTGGGATTATTACAGGCCAATTCCCTTTATATTTGAAATTTTTTTAGTAAACTCTGATTTATTTAAAAAAAAAGAGAAAAGTGCACGGATAGTCCCTGTGTTTTGCCCATATTTCACCTTTAGTCCCTACATTTTCAAGTAATTTTTCTTTCACAGATGATTCATTATTAGGTGGGGTGGTGGCAGTTGTTGTACAGACAGTGGTGGAAAGTTGCGGTGGAGATTGTAAGTGGAGGGTACAGTGGGTTTGGGTGGGGAGAGGGTAAGGGACAGGCCCACTTAAAATTTTAAATAATAAATTATAGAGTTAATTGCCTGGATGGTCCCTGTGGTTTCACGTTTTTTCACGTTTAGTCCCCACCTTTTGAAAATAGCAGGTATGCTCCCTATAGTTTGTCATTTTGTTACTCGAATAGTCCCTGAGTAGATGTTAGTTAGTTTGGAAATTGCATGTATGCTCCCTATGGTTTGTCATTTTGTTACCCGGATAGTCCCCAGAGTAAATGTTGGGGGACTATCTGAGTAACAAAATGACAAACCATAGGGAGCATACATGCTATTTTCAAAAGGTGGGGACTAAACGTGAAAAAAAGTGAAACCACAGGGACCATCCGGGCAATTAACTCTAAATTATATTTGTTAATGTTTTTTTAATAGTTTTTTCAATACAAGGGCATTTTAGTCATTTCACACCCACTTAACTGAGAAAACTAACCTCCATCCACGTAAGGGCTATCCGAGAACAAATTTGCCAAAGTTGGGGACTATAGCTGTAATTTTGAAAATGTAGGGACTAAAGGTGAAATCTGGGCAAACTACAGGGACTATCCGGGCACTTTTCTCTTAAAAAAACTACCTAAGTTATATAAACTTATACTACCCAACTTAACCCAAATACCCAATACCTTCCTAGCCCATTAACCAAACTCAACCAAAGTTCAGACTATAATAATTAAAAATAAGCTCAATAGTCTCTTAGAATTCCTCCGGCCATCCCTCTCTTGCTTCGTCTGCTGCCAGCGATCAGCGAACACAACAGCACGTCATCAGCAGCTGCGAATCACCGTCGTCTGACACCAAACCGTCGTCGTCCGACACCAAACCAACCGGAATCCGATAAAAGGGTAAGTTGTTATGGCTTTTTTTGATGATTTTAGTTGATATTATAGGAGAAAAAATGGGTAATAAAATTCTTAAATAGTTTTGAAATTTCATGTGTTTTGACTAGAGATGGCAAAAATACCCGAGCCCGACGGGTATACCCAAAACCCGACACAAATGAGATGGGAATACCCGATACCCGACGGGTATGGGATTAGTTTTAAAAAATTTCGCGGGTATGGGATTAAGTGATACCTGCCCCGACCCGACCCCAACCGATTTTTTTACTTATATACCTAGGGGCCTAAAATTTTTAAAAATGTTCCGCACCCCCAAGGAAAAATTTCTAGGTCCGCACTGCTGTCGGTTTGATAGTTATCTAACCGATTAGATGAAATCCACCAACTTTCAAAGTTCATGGTTAGTTATCTATGTGGTAACCGCGGAAAATACTCAGTTAACTTGACCTAGCACCTTACCATTTTTGATTGCTTGTCAAATTTCGGGACGAAATTTCTTTCAAGTTGGGGATGATGTGACAACCCGAGTTTCCAAGACCTTTCCTTGACATGTTATTTGTTACAAACTCTGTCTTTGAAATTTATTCGAGTATGTGTACTATTTGAATATGTGTAGTATTGAGTATATGTAAACTATGAGTTGGTTATTTGTTACAACCTTATTATAAACTATTAAACTGTTCACAAATCACAAGCATACCCGACGAAACCTTGGTGCTATAACCCCAACATGAACTCGACGAAACATGGAGTTTCGTCATCACCTGGCCGACGAAACATGGAGGTTTCGCCAAGATGGGCTTTCGGCCCAAGTAAGCCCAGTTCCAGTACGTTATATTGAGCGTAAATCATAAGTAAGAAACCCTAGACTCATCTTTACACTAGACGGCAATCATCATTCATCTTTCCCCTCGAAGTTGTTTTCAATCTCACCTTGTAACCGGTTAGTACACAATTAGATTACCCGACTTGATCTGCTTGATCCATTGCCGATAATGGTTATGTGTTGTCTGTAATTCATGATGAATGTAGGGTTTGTATTAGAAACCATAATCATATATTGTGTTGATTAGGGCTTTAACATCTTAATGTTTAAGCCGGTAGATTGGAACATGTATGTTACAGATTCGATGTCTTGTGTTTTCTCATGATTTCTGTTTGATTTGGATGATGAGCAGATGTTGATTTAATGACTGTTGTAATAATCATGATTATGATCATATGTATATGCAAATTGATAAGGCACTCGTTGCATGATGATTGGTAATTGAGAACCGAATGATTGATTGATGAATAGAATGTAACTGCTATCATAACAATTGTGATGTTTGCTTGATAAATCTATGAACCGATTAGATAACGGTAACAGTAAACATTAGGGCTTGGAAGAGACATGAAACTGTTAGAAAACTTGGTAACTGTTATGGTCAGGACAAAACTCCTTAGAGTTTCGCCACACATTCATCGACGAAACCCCCATGAGTTTCGCCATGCACATCTTGACGAAACACCTTAGAGTTTCATCACAAGGACCCTCGAAGAAAGTCATGATTCGTCACCCTAGGGTTTCGCCGTTAGGACCAGAGGCTCACAACAGACTGCAGTTGGAATGGGTATGATAATGAGGGACTATATGATTGAACCTTGTTTGCAACAATGTAAGTTATGACTGAGAAAGACATAATTTGACTATTATGAGTAGTACACGCTTAACTGTTGAGAACAGTTGTAAATCATTCATGTGAATTCCGGATTCGTTGAAGTTGAATAACTGTTTATGCACTATTTGGTGATTGTTGTTTGAACACACAATATGATAACGATTCATGCGAATGTAAACTGACTACGTGTACATGAACACCATAGGCTTCGATTAACTAAGTGTGAACAAGTAACTAATCAAACCGAGCAAATCAAGGTGAGTTCACTGCTCTTTTTCCAAGCATGCATCCCAGGGAGGGATATCGGGTAACGTTCCAGGGAGGAATGTCAGGTTATTGGGATGTTTGTTATTATACTCAGTTTCTATCATATAAGACCCCTTACATCTACCGATAGTTGCCGGGGAGGCAACGAGGTTATTGGTTGATAGCGCTATTAGGTTTGGCACCCTCACACCGTACCGGGGAGGACGGGTGTGAACTAATTACCTTAAAGCATGACCAATATTTTGATAGAGACATTGGTGTTGGGCAAATACATCTTGTAGCCATTACGGTAATCGAGTTAATAACAACATCAAAACAAATCGTTGAACTGTTTTATACACATATCTGGTAACTAAACGCGTTAACAAAACTTTGAACTCACCAGCGTCGTCTGACACACTTGTCTGCATGCTTGCAGGTCGTTAGATTTCTAATTCTGGACTTGCTATCTGGAAGTGCTGGAGTGGTCATGGATCGAGACTCTTGGATATTTGATACATTGGTTTTGAACACTTATTTTGCAACGCTTGTTTAACAATTTATTATATGCTTCCGCTGAACGTTTTCCTTGGTTTTAACTTATGACTTGGATTTATCTTATGCAATGAATGGAATGTTTTATTTAAATAATTACTACTGGTTCAATGTGATTGGTGGCTTGGATCCTGGTACGTCACACGTCCCGCGGAGCTTCCGCATGTGGTATTTTGGAGGTGTGGCAATCTAACCGTCCCATTTTTTCTAGTAACTTAGTTAACCGAATAAGAATACACTCATATGTTTAGTTTTAGACCATGATCAAGCCGAACCCAACTATGCACTAGTCGAATGGTGGGGTACTAATTAGCGATTAATCGTATTAAAATTTATACGTATTTTTTCAAACTTTTACGTACACCATATTTTTTTTTCAAAATTTTATATATCATTTTTCAAACTTATTAATCAAATTGAGTTAACAAGTTTTCAATACTTCAAAGACATTCCAAAGTCAAATTTGGTTCAACAAAAAAATTTATGCTCACGAATATAATAACCTTTTTCTCCGTGGCCAAAAAGTTTAAATCCAAAACAATATATACAACCCAAACTATATGTATGAATACCAAACAACATTAGACTATCTGGTATGGGGCGTGGGTTGGAGAGAAACGCCCAAGTCACCACCCCGGGTGGGCTTGGGTTTGGGCGTGGCCCCTTAGGCGGGAGTTTAAGGCCGGGTGTGGGGCATGCTAGCGATCCTATGTGGCCGGCTCTTATTGGCTTGTTGGCTAGAGCATAGCGAGCCATGTTTAAATTTTAGATTTTTTATTTTAATACACCTAGCCAAGCCATGCCAGGCTAGCCACGCCCCGCCATACCCCTTTTGTCACACCCCTTTCTGCGACGGAAGCACGAGGTGTGATCATGAAAGGTTCTCATTGCATACGAAAGGTAAACATACTACATGCTCGTAAAAATAATTTCAAATGCCAAACATTTCATAACTTGAAAACATAAGTTTAGTGTTTACATCACGAGATAGCATAAAACATTGTCTTGAAAGTTTACAACTTTATTTAAAGATAAACACAGACGACATCCAAGAGCATGAGTAAGACCGCGCGCACATCCACTTTTAGTTACCTGAAATACATGTGAGTTTTGGAAAAACGTCAACATAATGTTGGTGTGAATTCATGCAGTGATTGTTTTGAATGTTTAAATACTTGAATGAAAGCATAGTATGTAACTTGTAGAATGTATGAATGTTTGAATGTACTTGTAAAACGTATCTGTAACTGAGTACTATGAATGTTTGAATGTATTTGTAACACGTATCTGTAACTCCGTACTATGAATGTTTGAATGTGTGAGATCGCTAGTGGTTTGCAAGGCCACTAACATGTGTCACGACATAGGAAGCCACCAAACCTAGGCATTTTTGTCGACTTTGACTGAGACACAGAAGCACTCATTGGTAGAAGTAGGCCAAGAGTGGGGTTGCCTGAAACCCATTAGATCTAACCTTTTGTTCCGCGGTCTGAATGTATACGTTGATTAATGGTGCTTATGGTACCCTATTCGGGGCATGATCTAGAATGTTTCACTTGAATGTTTTTGTACTCCATCATACCATTTGTAAACATTGTAACATTTGTAACATGTATTTCACCCCCGAAGTTATAAAACTAAAAACAGTTAAAGAAAAGGGGGAGCATGAACTCACAACTTTGCGTTCCTTGCGTCGTAAACTTCACCGGATTTGCTTATAGCGTCGTGACCTAAACGTGTTTTATTAACGTTAGTCACTAGACTTGTATCGCACAAGTACAAGTCACTATCTCTTGTGTACGTATTCTTGTGTTAAAAATAATTTATATTTTTAACTAAGTGTCTTACTTATATTATTTTCTCAAAAATAAATATAAGTTTCTTGTATTTTGCACCCGAATTATGTATCTTGTATGTTGTATGTGTATTTTTGTGTTTTTACTTCTCAAGAGTATTTAGTGTATTTTCAAGTCCTAATACACTATCAAGTATAATACATATTGCATACACTTAGCACAAAATTTAGCGATCAATAAATATATATATATATATATATTTTTCTCAAAAATATACATACCTAGTATCCATTTTTATTCTTGAAGAAATCCTCATTTCTTAATACAAAAGTTTGGGAAACCTTAGTAAGTGTTTTTAGATACATTTTTAGGAGATAAGTTTCTCAAAAACTTATATTTTTCTAAGTGTCAAAATTTATAGAAATTTTGACAGAGTTTCCCCTAAAAATGGAGGTTTCCCATGTTTTCAAAACATGTGTTTATTTTCTTTTAAAAATCATCATCAATCAATTTCAACAACAATCATCAATAACATACACTAATCTCTCTATTTCATGAACTTGAAAATTTATAAAAATGTGTAGTAACTTACTAGGGTATTTAGTAAGTCTTGTTACCCTTTAAAGTGTGATTGCTTCTTTAAAAACTTCATTTTTAAAGAATATGATTCTTTACAACTTATGTTCATGTTTTCTAAAAATACTTCTTCTTGTATTTTTCTTGTTACACATGTGTATCTTTACTTTATTAACCACCAAAAATAAGGTTTAATTGTTTAAGAACAAAGATTAAATAAAACTTGTATTTTTAACTTGGTTCTTTTGAAAAACCACTCATGGATCCTTAGATCTACATGTTTATTATCTTACTTTGATCTTTATTTTTAGGAAAACATAGTGTTCTTTCAAGTTCATGATCTTTTTGTGGATGATTCATAACCTTTAACATGTTCATCCCCTTATCTTGCTAGATTATGTTTTTAATCATGATCTAGCAAGATTGTATGATGATTTACATCATTTCTACCAACCAACAATAACCAACAATCATAACAACTCATGTACATCAAGTTTTCTTCATATTTAAAGCTTATGTTCAAGTTTACTTCTTATGATTCATTAGTGTTCTTGATGTTTTCATCATACTTTAACCATTAACCACTCTAAACATGAAGTAAATGAGGATTCAAGAGACTTACTACTAGCTTTTAAGCTAGGGAAGATCAAGAGTAGAAATGAGGTGGTTAATAGCAAATAAAGAAGGTCCTTCCACTTCCGAGAGCACCAAGCTTCGTTGTATGACTCTTTGCACCTTTGTATGCTTGTAAAATGGATGAAACAAGTTGGAATGATGATGATGGTGGGGTGCTTGGGTTCAGCCGATTGGTGGGAAGGAGGGAGAAGAAGAGATGTTGTGATGATGGTGAAGTGTTTAGGTTGGTTTATAATCCACCAATTTCTATTGTCCAAAGGATTATGTGTTCCCTTAGTACATGTACATATCTTATACAATCCCAAAGAGATCTAATCTAAATCTTAACAAGATTATGGAAGATCATAAGTGGGGTCCCCATGACCGTCCACTTTACATGGGGGGGGGGGGGTAAATTGTAATTTGTTATGGTAAGGTAGGTTATTAGTGAGAGTTAAATGTAAAAGTCTTGTGTTTTAGTGTAGGATGCTTTATGTAATATGTTATAGTGCTCGTGAACCATAACTAGCTCAGAAAATGTGAAACAATGTTTCTAGCAATATTTTTATGTTCCGGGTAATGTCCGGTTGTTCGGTTAGGTACCGATTCGTTAAAGTGCTAAATTGCACCGTTTAGTGTCCTTTAAGTATCCTTTTGTAACCCTTTCAATTCCCGACACCTAGGGAAGTATTCTGGATGATAAATCATGATTTCTGCATAATATTTATGTGTTAAATGCTGATTCATAGCTGAATTTAATAAAATTCTGCACTTAAAGTGCGTTTCGGGTGCTTTTTAGTGCGTATTTTAGCTTCCGGATGGTCTATATGTTAACCCTTGTATGTACTCTTGGGTTTTAATGTATTCTTATCGTTGGGCCCACACCTAGGCTCCAATTCTATTGTCTAACTGCTTTCTGGAGAATTGTTGACACAGTGTGCCTTACCGGTGAGTTTACTAGTATTTCTGACGCAACGCTCTTGTTAATGCATAAAGCAATATTTTGTAGTATAAAACGTGCATGAATTCACTTGTGTAGTATGAAATCAGATAATGTTGACATTTAAGCACATAATTGCAGTCATTAAATAATAATTAAGGTGTACGGAAATTACCGGTTTTGTGCCAGTTGTCACACCTTTGAAATTGGCTTTTGGTCTTGGGTGCCCCATAGTCCACGTGTCGCACCATGCCCCCAACCCACGCCCCACCATACCCCACGGTCTTAAGGGGGTTTGAGATTAATTATGAAAATTCCTTATGACTTTTCGGGTTACGTTATTCTAAAAAGGCTCCTAAATAAGAAGTGTACAAAGACACAATTGATCGTACAGTACAATATGAAACAATGTCGAGCAAAATATAACACAATGTCGAGTAAAAAAAGACACAATGAGTCGCAAAAAAGACACAATGACGCAAATATAAAAATGACACAATGATATATAAAAGACACAATGACAATAAACTAAAATTCTAAAATCTACAACCTATAAATCCAAAAGTGAAAACTTAAAATCTCACATCGTAGAGTTCAATGAGGCGGTTCCAATGCCGCTTGAATGAGGTCAATCAGAGTCTTTTTGATACCATTTGTATGGTTTATTATTTTTAGGAGACTTCGTTCTTGATCCTAAATGATGACTTTTCAACAAGTTAATAAGTCACGATGGAGTGACTTTTCAAAACTCCTTATAACTTTTCCACTCACATGCACCCACAATACCAAACATCATTTAACTTTTCAAAAAGTCAATAAGTTATAAGTTGGCTAACATAAGCAATCCCAAACACCAATAGCAATAAACCAAACCCTAACAACAACGAACCCACCGAAGAACCACCACAAAACAACTCCGGTGATGGTGAGTGGGTCGTAGTGGATGCCATTGTTTTTGTTCTTGTTGTCGAGTTTGAGGTCAATGTAGATTGATTTATGGTTTGTTGAGTCCAGGGTTTTGTTGAGGGTCGGAATGTAAATGTCTTGGATGGATAGTATTGGGTTTGAAGGGCGTAAGCTTAGCCACGTGTAGAGGGATGTGAGAGGTAAAAGTAGTGTCAGGTTGAAACAGCATCGGAAACAGTCTGTTTTGCCGTTATGCTCGCGGGAGTTGGGCATTGTTATGCCTGAACGGGAGAGAAATATCTTGATGGGGGTATTGACTCAAGTTTTTGTTTTTTTGAACGGCAACGAATCTCACGTGTAAACCCACCTGCCTTAAGCTATTTCAAAGGTCGACTCCTCAACCGTCATGAGACCGTGCCCCCTGATGCGTAGGAACCAGATGGAATCCGTAAACCCTCGCCCTCGTCAGGTTTAAACCTGGGATTAAAGCCCGATTCGTCCCTTCACCCAGATGTTCCTCGAAAATGGCCCAAGTAGGAATCGAACCTGCGTTTCCATAAGGGAGGACATACCTTTTGACCACTAGACCAATATCTCAGGGCAACTCAAGTTTTTGTTTATTTTATATTTTTATATAAGCGACTCATGTTTTTGTTTATTTTTATATAAGGGACCATGTTTATTAACAATTTATTATTTTCTTGAATTAGATCGGGTTAAACTGACTTATCCAGGGCATAATGGCTATTGGTCAATCGAAACGAATTATATAACAATACAATTAGCAACAAGTGTTGATATTAAACGAATTGTCCCTTTTTCGCATTTTTCTTACATAATCGAAGCATTGGATTTCTTTCGGATCGTCACGATCGATTCCACATGTGTCTTTCTTCCCAGGAACGAGATCCGAGGGACGTAAACCCAGGATGAATACCAATTATGTTTCTAATCGTATATTGTATCCCATTACCATTTCTAATCAGCAATTGAATACCGAATAAATGCAAAACTATATTTCTAACCAGTATATGTTTCTTTCATTTCCTTTTATGTTAGTTATGTTAGCTGAAATTTGGGATTTTTATCATCGCATTTAGACAATATGTTGTTATGAATTTATGTTGGAATATGCAACCAATGTAACATGTACATCAAGTGTGAATAGTTTACTCATATCCTATCCGTACAGACTATTTTGTTCAAATTTGAATCCGCCAAACTTTATCATTGATTAAGTCGGAACAAAGGCACTCAAAATCTCTAACCATAAAGACCTAAGAACAGGGCATCATGATTGTCCCTCTGGCCAAAAAAAATCACTACTCAAACATAAGAGTAAATTACAAAAATCGTCCTTTATGTATATCATTTATTGCAAACTGTGTCCTTTGTCTTCAATAATTACAAAAAACGTACTCGATGTTTGCAAACTCTTGCAAGTTATGTCCTTTAGCCATAACTCAGTTAATTTTTGTGTTTGAAAGAATTGTATAATTGCTTGATTTCCATTTGATACATTACAACTGTATATATAATTACAAAACCATATCTCCTATTCTTTGGAGAGATATGGCTTACAACTGGAATATCTCTTTCTATAATATAATATTAACAATTATATTATGTCGGCTATTACACCCCCGCAGTCGAAGCGAGAGGAGGTCGAATGCTGAGACTGGATCTGAAGTCATCAAAAAGCACTTTTGGGAGCCCCTTTGTGAAGATGTCGGCAACTTGACAGCGAGTTGGAATATGAAGCACACGAAGACACATGGCACCAATGTCTCGGTCACCCGGGATTTAATTTATTGCATTCTCTTAAAAATTCTGAATTTATTAAGTGTGAAACATTGAAAAATAAAGTTTGCCAATCTTGTGTATTTGGGAAACATATCAGACTTCCTTTTGTTGATTCTATGAATTTTACTTCCTTGCCTTTTGATATCATCCATAGTGATCTTTGGACCTCCCCTGTTTTAAGCATGGGCGGTCATCGTTATTATATCTTATTTCTTGATGATTTTAGTAATTTTCTGTGGACATATCCGTTAAGTAACAAATCTGATGTTTTCTCCACCTTCACTACTTTCTATAATCTTATTAAAACTCAATTTGAACATCACATTAAACAATTCCAATGTGACAATGGAAGAGAATACGCTAATTCTATGTTTCAACAATTTTGTAAACAAAACGGCATGCAATTTAGATTTTAGTGCCCACACACTTCTTCTCAAAACGGCAAGGCCGAACGTAAAATCCGAACTATTAATAATATTATTCAGACACTTCTTGCCCATTCGTCTTTACCTAACAATTATTGGCATCATGCCCTCGAAGTGGCCACATATCTTCTCAACGTCTTACCTAGTAAACTTCTAAACAACCACTCTCCCACCCCACGATTATACCAACGTACCCCATCTTACACACATCTCCGTGTTTTTGGATGCCTTTGCTATCCTTTACTACCCTCCACCACAATACATAAATTAACTTATCGTTCCATGCCGTGCGTCTTTCTCGGTTACCCCCTAACCATAGGGGTTACAAGTGTCTCGACCTGGCTACCCACAAAATCATCATAAATCGACATGTGATATTTGATGAAACCATGTTTCCATTCGCAAATAATCCAACACCATCCCTCCACTCCTATGACTTTCTTACTCAGCCCATAAACAAGGCAACCTTACCCTACCACCTCCCCTTCCTCCTTTTAAACTAAACCAAGTCCTATATGCCCCCTCATTGATTAAAAATTTATTGTCTGTTCGTCGTTTCACTACTGACAATAAACTATCTATTGAATTTGATCCGTTTGGTTTTTTGGTGAAGGACCTCAAGACCAAGACCCCTATCCTACGATGCAATAGCTCCAGGGATCTTTACACATTTGATACATTACAACAATAGCCGTAGTGTTAGGTTTGAGAATGGTGTGAAGCAAATCAGTAGAGATAGTACCATATATCCACTGCAGAACTATAGAATCGAGCCGCTCCCAAGACTCGGTTTGGGCTGCGTCTTTGTCTTTGTCAGATCCTTTTTCTGTTCCGGAAGAAGATGTTGCGGGTTTCGGCTGAAGGTGATCGAAGACTTGATAAGCCTTGCACTGTATTTTGAAAAGCTTCGGCCATGTTGTGTAGTGGCCAGTTTCGATGTCAAGGGTGACAGGAAACAGTTGTTTGAAGTTCGAGACAGTGACAACAGGGTGTAGGTTAGAAGCCATTGAAGAAGAGTGAAGGAGATGGTGAGTGGTAAACGGAAGAGAGGTGGGAGGTTGCTTAGGATCGGCGGCAGTAGGGTGGTCTCGATACCATGAAAGAATTGTATAATTGCTTGATTTCCATTTGATACATTACAACTGTATATATAATTACAAAACCATATCTCATATTCTTTGGAGAGATATGGCTTACAACTGGAATATCTCTTTCTATAATATAATATTAACAATTATATTATGTCGGCTATTAGTGTTAAATCTGACCAAATGGACCCCACATGAGGGTATTTTTTGTGGTTAAATCTGACTAAATGGACCTCACATGAGAGTAAAATGACCAAAATACCCTCATGTGGGTCCATTTGGTCAGATTTAACCACAAAAAATTAACTGAGTTAGGGCTAAAGGACATAACTTGCAAGAGTTTGCAAACATCGAGTACGTTTTTTCTGTAATTATTGAAGATAAAGGACACAATTTGCAATAAGTGACATACATAAAGGACGACTTTTGTAATTCACTCCAAACAATAATTAAATTGATTCATTAATCAAAAGAAAAATAAAAGGATACCCACTTTATCCTAAAAATATCACCCATGTTGCTTCATTTTATGGGTTTTGGTTGCTATAAACCCTGTTTTGTACCAAAACTTTACATAACTTTCAAGTTATGCCCATAAATTTTTTTGTTCTTTAGCACTACTATAAATATATTGTCTGTATGATGTAAATAAATATAGAATTTAAATAAGTTAAGAAAATGAGATATGTATAAATTCTTTTAAATGAATAATAATGGCATTATATATATATAGTTGTCTAAGGGTAAGTTTTGTTAAAAGATAGTTAACTTCTATACTGCTGATGATATTTGTAACACCCTAATTCGTACATGACAAAAGTCGCAGCGGAAAATCGTACCATGAAAATTTCTTTCGTTACAAACACCTTGACGCACTTAAATTCATTTTTAAGATAAATTCTTTCACAATAAACACATTTATTATACTTATTTTCATTAAGAAACCATAAACTAGCTTCACTTAAATACGTACTCAACACTTCCGTACAATCTATCTTGTGACTCGATCTCCAATCCTTGGATATCCTCATGACTGGTACTACATGCGCTCACCACATAAAATTCACACATTAGTACACATTATAAACATACAAGGTTTGTTCCCGTTTACTTCTCGTTTCATTAACTCTTTACATTCCAGCTTTTCCATCCTGTCATACCATCCGTGGTGAGACTTCTTTGCCATTCCTGCATTTCACTTATAACTCCAGGTACACGAATAAACAACGTAAACACTTGATCGTACCAAAAGACTTACATACATACCCAAACTTCATACTCACTATCTCCATACATACATACGTACACACATACATGTCAACCTACATGCAAACTTACACATAAATACATATCAATCATTCTATATGTATCTACATATATACATACCTACATCGTCACGTACGATCATGTCATCCCACATATATACATTCACACATACATACATACATACATACATACATACACCTTATTACATGCCTTCACACAAACCTACATACGTGCATACATTCGTACATACTCACTTGCGTACATATACATACTACCTACATACACCCCTACATACATACACTTAGGTTTATAAAACATACATACGTACATGCCTACATACTTACTTACATATATATTTATAATCACCTGTTTCAACATACTCAACTCATACTTACCTATTCATATACGTCTTCATATATCCTTATGTACTTGCTTACACACTATAATCTTACATACATTCGCGCATACACGCTTACATACATTTCTACATACGTGTATAGAGATATACAACATCCATACATACCTATCCACACGTGCGTTTACCCTATTGGTCACAAAACACGAGTTAAACTAATCATACGCAACTTAAAACGCGTTTAAGCGAGTTCCCAAGGCAAAACGAGGCACGAAAACGATTTTCGGAGAAATATGACCCGTCGCGCGACGCGACGGGCCGTCGCGCTACGCGACCCCCCTAAATCAGCAGAAACATCGCAGCTGGTTGCTGCATATTTTCAGCACGATCCCGTTTCACGGAAACGAGCATAACTCTCTCGTTTTTGATCCGTTTTACCCGATTCTTTTTCCTACACGTCCGTAATTTAATTCCCCATCTAATGGAACTAAAATCCAACATCCGACTTAATAAAATTTCAGACTTTTAACTCTTCGGCTTATTACCCTTTTACCCAACTTTGACCCGTTCATGCATTCATCAACGTAACTTGTTCGTTTTACCATAACCTCTTATAAACATAATGATATCAATGACGTCTATCATAAATTACTAAATTCTTGGATGGCTTGCATCCTCTTAACACATTATCATTCATATGCTCATTTCGACCCGTTAAGGGTATTCGCACATTAATTGGTCTATGACTAACCAAACCATCATCCCCACTTCCATACTTTTCCAAAACATTACACTAACTGAATAACTTGTTTCTAAGCTACTTTTAAGATCGTTCACCCCAAAATACCCATCAAGGGCATTTTGGTCAACCTTAAACCCATCATTTACGACGAAAGACTTTAACACATATTTGACCTCAAACATCATGTTTAATTCATTACAACACTGTATTACTTACTTGTACTAAGAAGTGATTACGGAAATCACTTACCTTATGCGTCCGTGCTCGTATCCGATTCCTTGCCTCTTCTTGACCCGTTAACACCTCATGCTTGAGTCCGTCTCGACGTGATTCCTATACTTTCATTTCATCGAAATCACTCTCTTATTAGCATACACCTTTGTACATGTAACAATCATATCACTCGCATAATTCACACTTAACTTTCCTTAGTCATTTCTAACAAGCATTAAAATACTCAATCAACTTCATATAATCATATCCGTATACGTTAAACTCATGTAACTCATCATGTCATTACATTTAACACGGATTGCTATAACATGTACCATACGACTTCCCATCAACCTACATTTACGACAACGAGTCAAATCATGTTTCTTATACTTAGTTGACTTTCAAAAGTCAACTATTAACCATACTTAACTATCGACTTATCATCATATACCCGTAACATCATAATCGACTATACGGACGACACTATATACATCTTATCATACGCTTGGTGTGCGTACCACCTTTTAAGCATAACGTACAACTAATTCATGCATGAATCTCCTAAACTCATACATAACTCATCAAATCCTTCTACTAATCATCATATATCATTCCAAATGAACATTAAACATAACATCATCATATTCCTATACTTTCATCTAACAATAATTCATCATACCCACATAATACATTAATCATTCAACAAGACTTGAACATAGGAGGTGATTCTAGTCATCCTCTTCACCCTAATTAACGGGTTTCACCTCTAATCATCAAATTAACGCAAACCATACATAACCCATGTTCTATACGAGGATTCTAACCCTTGTACATGATCAATTTCATATTAACTCACGGATTAGAACATAACCCACTTCACCCATGATCACCAATCTTAGATTTAAAACATACCTTATGATCCTCTCGTGTTGGTGATCATTAATCCATGCTCGGTTATGGATTTGGGCCTTGATTCATTCTTCAAATTGAAGCTTTTGAAGAACTAGGGTTTTGGGGCTCTTGAGAGCCCCTGCTCGATCTTTCCAGAACACACACGTATGTGTGTGTTTGTGTGTGTCAAGTTATTTTATAACTTACTTTCATTTGTTCCACTTTAGCCCCTCGGGTTTACCTTTAAAACATAACTGACACTACCTTCATCATTTAATACTTTTGACCATACCCTTAACTAGGTTAAATAGCCTAGTTATTTATTTCATGACGTGTCACATAAGAACATACGACAATTATTAACATTCAGATTTTGGGGCGTTACAATATTCTAGAGTATTGACAGCCCCATGATCTAGAGCAAAAATTACTTTGGATTGTCGGGCGTGTGCTTCCTCTAGAGTGGTGGCAGATCGGGTCATCAGTGCGGTCTATGTTTGTAGGCGTGTGTGACCTTTCGTCACTGGTTTTACCCGGAGGATCAGGCTTTTGTTGGTCGTTAAAAAATTAACTACTTTACTTTTTTGAAGATTTTCATATTCAACATACTGGCAGAACGCGCGGGATAGCGTCAACTTGTTAGAAACAAAACACAAAATAAAAACTTACATAACCAAAAATTTCGATTTTTGAAATCGATTACACCCTAATTTCTTCACATGTTAGCACAACAATATTTAATACTTGACTAATGTTCGTGAAATAGCTCAAACTTGTGAACATTAAAAAGAAACTACGATATACAAGTTTGAAAAAATGGTCATGGATATTAAATACATACCATTAAAGTTTGTCAAATGTATCTCCAATTAGCTTTGTATCTTATCTTCATCACTTACTTTTATCATTAGAAGCAACTCATTCTCGTAGTAAGCTAGTCTTTGAAGAGACTCAGGATTTTCCTTCTTAATGTGATCACAAAAAAAGTGAAATTCTTCAACCATGCCCATGTCAATGATAAACATCAAAATTGGACCATAAGTTTCTTCATCAATTTTAAAACCATGTCCGCTCATAGTTTGAAGAACCACATACGCCCCATGGATCTCTTCTAAAGCAGCATCCTCGTCATCAGCATTCCTAGCCTTCTTTATGCAACCTTCTATCACGCAATTAAACTCTTTAACACCCGTCTCACGGTCCAATGTACTAAGAGCTTTTAAAGTAGCATTTGCTCCTACTTTTTCTGCACAACTTTTTACCAATTTCCGAAAATGATACTTTTGCGTGCTGTTGAAATCCCATACTTGCTTCCTCTCCCGTGATACCTCTTTGCGTGCCATTTGTGCCGCGTTGTTGGCTAGGGTTTTGTCCCGTTGTAAATCGAAAAGATCATCATCCTCTTTTGATTCTAATAAAACATCCGCATCTTCAGCTATTTTATTTATAGCTATATTTAATAGCTATTTATATTAAAAAAACAAATAAATAAATAAACTGTCGCTATTATCGCTACAACCCTAATAGCGAGCCTAGACCTATACGCTGTGTAGCACGCTATAGCGATCGCTACACTCACTATTGACACCTATGACAGGTACCAAACACTTACCAAATAATATATTTTCCAGTCGCCTTCTAAGATCTCTATTCGAATCTGCAAGAGAGGTCATGAAACATCAAACTTAAATTAGACAAACATATTCAATATTCAATGAAACTGAATGTAACCAAAACATTGTTCCTTTACATTCCAGTCACATAACTTGTAACTAAAGCTTCTAACCAAAACTTTTACATTGTAAAGTATAAAAAAAGTACGTTTACGTACCATTAATCGAAGAAGTTCCAACCGTGGTTCTTTCAACTGTCAACTCACTTATAGGTTTGGCATCTTTGGCCGTGTTGGTGGCAGTGGTACGGGGGACATTTTTGGCCACGCGATCAGAGTAGGTGGTGGCGAAATTCGCCAACTTGGTAAGGTTTCTAGCCTTGCTGGACATGTGACCATAAGCAGTTTAAGGTGTGTTTGGATGGGTTACACCTGAAAAAAATACTTTTGAGTAATCCTTGTTTCTCTACCATGCTAATACTTGTTTTGTGATGTATATATAATCCCTACATTTTAACCTTTTTTAACTTTATAAACCAAACACAACCAACCACTCAAATCTAGTTTAAAGTTTAAACATTAAATTTGAAATTGAAATATCTTACAGTGGCTAAGCACTAGTTAGTAAGTTTTTTAGGACTGTAATATATGACATGTTGGGTGTCGAGTCCGACAAATAAAATAATAAAGTAAACTTATTTTGACTAGTATAAAGTAAGGTTCATGTCCTCAAAGATACAAATTAAATATATTATACTAAAAATGTTTAGAGTTATAAGAGGGATCTTTATTTAAACTTAAAATTAAAGAAAACAAAATAAACAACTAAAATGAACTCTAATAAAAAATGGATTTTTAATTATAAAAAATGAACTCTAAACACTAATTTCAACATTTTTGCATTTTCTTGATTTGACTCTGCTTAAAGTCATTAGCAATTATAGTGTAATGATCCTTTATTAAACAATTTGTATCGACACTAGAATTCGAGTCATTTTGACGCCCACCCCACCTAACCACACGAATTGATTAGAGCCAACCAGCT
Organism: Helianthus tuberosus; assembly: GCA_030545235.1. Lineage (NCBI taxonomy): Eukaryota > Viridiplantae > Streptophyta > Magnoliopsida > Asterales > Asteraceae > Helianthus > Helianthus tuberosus. The sequence continues at coordinate 2,527,473 of CM060376.1, read as the reverse complement.
ACCAGTAATAACTAAATACACATGTTGCTCAGGATGTTTAACCACGAGTAATAATTAAACACACATGTTGCTCAGAATGTTTAACCAAATTGTATGATTCTAAAATAAGAAACAAAACATAAAATAAGAACTTACGAATCATAACCAAGAAACACATCCAAGTGTTGAGATTAAACTGACATAAGGGTTTGATGAATCGAAACAAATAAGAAACAAAACATAAAATAAGAACTTACGAATCCAAGCCGTCCAAGAGATGTAGGTTTCGATATCCAACACAATCTCTTTCTTCTTATTCTCACAAATAGGTCCAAGCCCATTAATTAATTTGTGTTTATTTTTTGACCCAAAACAAATACTAGTGACATAATATCATTGCTTCATTTAACTTTAAACTTTCATTATAATCGTTTTTTTATGGTTGTGTATGTATAGATATCAAATAAATTGAAGTGACATTTTTTTTATTCAATCTAGTCAGGTTGTGTTGATTAGGGGCTAATTATTGTTAACGGTGTGTTCCCAAGTTAAAAATCCCTCCCCTTCCCTCCCCTCCATGTCTTTCCAAATTGGAAAGACTATTTTCAGGCAAAAAAAACCCCATTTTCCCTCCCCTCCCCTCCCCCTGTTAAGTGGATCTCTGGAACACAGCCTAAAAGTAATGTGGCAAATCGGGCTGACCCGAGTCACCCGATTGGTTGGGTAACAACCAAAACAGGTAACTTTTAACACCGGTTTGACCCGCCAACATCTTTTTGTCTTGAACTTTGGTAAAAAAATTAAGGATTATTACATATATCCCTCTATTAAAACCCTAAATACATATTTGCTTAACCTAAAAGTTAAATTACATATATCCCCATAGTGTAGCAAAATGACACAAATACCCTTTCAAACATAAAAAACCCTAATACCTTTTATTCCCTCCCTCCCACAATGCATACGACTCCTCCCCGGTGACGACGATGATTACAACTTACAAACATGAAACGATTTGAATAAACTTTGGGCATGTTTAAAACTACATTACCTATTGTTTTCTATAGTTTTTATTTATTTCATCAACCAATTATCAATGCAACATGAACATCATATTAGATAATATTATCAGACTAGGGTTACGAGCCCACGGGCTCATTAGGTTAGTTAGGGATTTGTTACGGCGTCTATATATTGTAACTCAGCCATTCAATAATATCATTCAGTCTTTCATAATCTTACACATCTGAACCTTCTTAGAGAAAAAAAAAAGTTTTATTTGACCCCTTTAAAATTTACAACTCTTAAAGTGGCTTGATAGAAATCACTCAACCAATCATGGGCTTGTGTTTAAAGAATATTCTTAGAAAAATCGCAAAGTAAAGTGTGACAACAACTAAAGAGAGAGAGAGAGAGAGCAGCCCCAGGTCTATTGAATATAGATTTATATTTACTTTAGTAAAAAAAAAATTACTTTAGTATTTTGTTTTATGATATTAATCAATATTGTTCAAGAAGGAACCCTTATAATGTGCATTTAATGAATACTTTAGTTTTTATGATGTAACACATCTTTAGCGGTTTTGTCTCAAGAATCGTACATGTTAACAGGTCAACCCAACCTACAACGTATTAAAAAGTGCTGTATCGTATACACGATTCCCGACCCGTCTATATTGTTACGCTAGTTAACCCGTTAGATCGAACCATTTTTGAAGTCTATATATTCAACAAGTCAGAATATTTTTTTTTTATTAAATCACATGTTACTCAAAATTTTAATTCATTAAGTTCTTCAAATATGCCTTGTACTACAACTCAAGAAATGTGTAGGGAAGGACTAAAAGAAGAGAATAACCAAAAGCTTCAATGCTACTTCATCTTTTCTCCCTTAGTTTCCCTACAAATACCAACACATTATCACTCATATTTCACCCCTCATCTTCTACATTCATTTGCCTGCCATTGTTTCTAGTTTAACATGGCAAACTTTGTCACTAGCCACCATAATCCGACTATGATTGCCGCCATTGTGGCGGTTTTAAGCCTTTTAGTGTTGATTCAGAATGCAGATGCGTATGAATTCAAAGTCGGCGGTTCAGGGGAGTGGAGCCTTTCGGCTTCCTACAATCAATGGGCCGAGAAAAATCGATTTCAAGTTGGTGACACGTTACGTGAGTTTCTACATTTTCATTATATTTGGGCATTTAAATTTATTGATAATTTTATTTTCCGGTTTGGGTTTATACCAAACGGGTTAGGGAAACTTATTGTTGACCCTGCAAACACGTTTATAGCTAAATGGGCCATCTTCTGGTCGACGTGCGGGTTTGCAAGTTGACCTGTTTATTTTTACAATTTTTCTAAACAAGTATGTTTTATGCGGTAACATAATCTGATTAGATAGATATATTATGCCAAAATTTAAAAGATAAAAGAGACATGCACATTAAGTTTTATAGTTTAAATGTAATTAATTAACATACATTTGCATTTAGAGTATGAATATGCAAAAATGAAATAAAAAATTTCAAGTTAAACAGATCGTATTCGTGTCAACATGTGAAAACTCATGTTGTGTTCGGTTTATTGGGTCTGACACAATTTTCAAGTTCGTGCCGGGTTTGATCTACCAATTCACAAACACGGCCCATTTAACAGCCCTAGTTTAAGCTGAGGTCCATTTTTATGTGTGGGTCAATTGTTGGACTCCATTCTCTGTTTACAAGGCCCTTTAAGATTCCTAGCATGTTGGGCTACCTTTGGGCTTTATGCTCATTTTATCAAGGCTTAGAGCCCAAACTATCAAAAGAATATTATACAATTACTATTTTGGCCCTTGCAGTGTTCAAGTACGACGATGATAAAGACTCGGTACTTGAAGTGAGCAAAGAAGATTATGACAACTGTAATACCGGTAATCCCATTGCAAAACATGACGATGGTCACACCGTGATCAAGTTGGATCGGTCCGGGCCCCACTACTTCATAAGTGGAGTTGCTGATCATTGCAAAAACAATGAGAAAGTGCTGGTGGTGGTAATGGCGGACCGAACCCACAAATCACCACCAGAGTCTCCACCGTCCCCAGCTCCATCAGGCGAAGAGTCACCATCTCCACCGGCGGATGAGAAACCGCCATCTTCGTCTCCAAGTGATGCGTCTTCGTTTGTCATGAGCCTTCTTTGCTTCATTGGAGCAATTGCTTGTTTTTTGAGTTGATGATTTGCATATGAAGTGTTTGCTTTTTTAATTATTTCAAATTATATGTTGCATTTTGGTTTGTGTTGTATTTGATTGTCTATTGTCTAGTATGAAAAATGCTTGCATATGAGGAAATAAATTGGTATTTGTTTTGTGTGGATAAACTGAGTTTAAAATCCAACTGTTCTTTAAACAAACTTGGGAATGGGCCGGGTCGGGCCAAGCCGAGATGCATGAACTTTTATAAAAAAAAATATTGTGTTAAACATTATAAAAATAGTGATTCCGACGTGTGATCTTACACTAGCAATTATTTTAACAAATTTCCACCAATTTTCTTTTGATTGATACACAAGTTTCCTGTATATAACTGCAAAACTTCTCATTGAAGCAATGATGGCCCGATGAGGCGTGAAAACGAGTTAGCGGGCCATTAAAAAGCCGAAAGTCCGTTCTGAGCCCGAGAAAATGTAATGTTGTAACCGGGCTAAAAGTCTTTCCCAAGTTCAATCTTTTTCACCACTCTCATTGTGTTGTATAATAGTGATTCCAATATCCCAGCCACCTGAAACCAGTGGTAAACAAGGGAAAAAAACACAACAGTCAAGGGTAGAATAGTAATTTCACTTTCACAGCTTATTAATCACCATGAGTTATACTTCCTGTATGCATATTTGTGTATCTATTTATGCAATGAGACATGAGGATAAACACAAAATTACTTAATCATCCCTCGCTTTAATCAACTTATAATCTTATTCTAGTTCTTAAAATTGTAATGATCACTTCAAAAACGCACATCTAAACACCCCCTAACTTTAGCCTGCGGGGGTCAAAAGTTAAAGCGGGCAAATGTGATAGTGAAACAAGTACCAACCGTAAATATGCCCCCAATAAGGGCACAAACTTTGATGATGAAATGAGTAAACGACTTTGGATCTTCCGTTACCAAGATCTGCTCACAAACAGCGAAACAAAAAAAACAGGTCTAGAAGTTAGAACTGATATAAAAGAAACACTCGAAAAATGGCCGCGTTTTAAACTCTTGGATCATTACGTATGCACACACATATATAAGAATGGGTTCAATACAAAACCAAATGAAGCCGAGAACCACAAGAACACTTGTACGTGGTGCTCACGAGATACGCAAGAGATTAAAAAAAGTGGTTTATGTGTTTAAATAACCGCCTATGTATCGCAAATAAAACAATATGATGCAAGTGTTTATGTGGTTCTCTACGTGCGCCCCTATCTCTCTCTCTTTCGTATCTCTTCACAACACGACGTATAAGTGCTTATGCAGCTCTCACAATCCTCTATTTATATGTCATATTTACCAATTTCATAAAACATTATGCGTCGAAATGATTCATGATAACAACATTTTTCTATTTGTCTATTGATCACGCCCCGCTTGCGGTATGCACATATAACGTATATATGTGTGGGCGCTCGGGGGCCAAAAGTGAAAGTGCACTAATTTTAACGTTATTTTACTAATTTCGTGAAAATAATGTTAAAAGAGGGGGATGGTTAATCATGCATCATGTGGTGGCATTGATAGCAGAAAGACAAGGGAGTACATGCACTAATTGGCCTTTGTCTTAATTGCCGAGTGTTATGTGCCTTATGTCCAAGGTTTGATGCAAAACTACCATCGAGCCGGGGGTCTCACTAGAAGCAGCCTCTCTATTCCTACGGGGTAGAGGTAAGGCTGTTTACATCTTACCCTCCTCAGACCCTACCTTAGCTTTGCTATTGGTGGGATTTACTGAGTATGATGATGATGTCTATTGATTATTCAACTAAAAGAGTAGATATGACAATTTTAGTGTGTTGAGACATTATAGATGTTATTACGTGATTACATAACTCCCTTGTGTATCACATTTAAAGCAATAAAGCACAAATATATATGTGAAATTTTGAAGTTTTAGACGGATGTATATGAAAAGAGTAAAATGCCATTTTCGTCACTGAGGTTTGGCCAGTTTTGCGACTTCGTTCGAAGGTTTGTTTTTTCGCATCTGGATCCAAAAGGTTTGAAATGTTGCCATTTTCATTCCACTCGTTAACTCCATCATTTTTCTCTGTTAAGTCAGGGGTATTTTCGTCTTTTTACCTATATTATTTTTGTTTTTTATTTGGTAAGGGTATTTTGAATACTTGTACTATGCTAAATGCTTGTACATAAAGTGAAAAAGACCGAATTGCCCTTTAAGTTATCAAAAAAGATGGAAATACCTCTCTGACTTAACGGAGAAAGATGGATGGAGTTAAAGCCGGATGAAAATGACAAGATTTCAAACCTTTTGGATCCAGATGCGGAAAAATAAATCTTTGGACGAGAATCTCAAAACTGGCCAAACCTTAGGGACGAAAATGGCATTTTTACTCATATGAAAATGAAACTAATCTTTAAAATGTCAACCTGCATAGGAGATGGCTCAAAATGAAACTTTGCAACCGGAATCGTTACCGCATTAACCAAACTACTATGTACTGTGTAGTCATAATCTTCAATCAACTGATAAGAAGAACTCATCACCTCAGTCTTCACAACTTGAAGATAATGTTCTATCTGCAATTTACATTCACAACTACAAATAATAAGCATCAAGTACAATAACAAGTGACAGTTAAGTTAGTTACTTTTGTATAAGCTTACTGTGACATTTACACGGTCTTCTAAAGTGATGTAGGCTTTACTAGCCAACTTGTCATGACTTTCGATGTAGGGTCGCAGTCTCTTAAGATCACTTATCACTCTCGGAGTCACCTTCTTACCGAAGTTGAAACTGTTTATCACATGTGACATGTTTATGCGTGAAGCATCAAATGAGTGGGATTCAGATCGCGCTGATACGATAATATCGCCTGGAACCTATGTAGTACACGGTATGTTTTAATAGTGTTTGCACGGTTTCTTTATAAAATGTCGAAATGTATTTCTTTGAGCATGTTTGGCTAAGCTTATTTTTACCTAAAAAGGACTTTTTGTCAAAAGGACTTATTGACTTATGACTTTTTGAAAAGAAGTTTTTAAAAAAAGTGTTTGGATTAGCTTATAGGGTGGGAAAAGCCAATAAGTCAGTAAGTTGTTTTTTAAAAAGTGTTTGGCTTAGCTTATTGATGTAAAATGACTAAAATGTTAGCCTACTAATCCACTTAATTATTGGATCTTTATTTATTAGTCTAATGGGTCAAACTGTTTACTGTTTATATTTTATTTAGAACTTGGGCCTGAGGCCACATTATGTACTGGGTCAAATGTTTATGTCTAGAGTCCACTAGGGCTGTTATGTTTGGGCCTATTCTGAAGAAACGTGAGTGTATATGTGATAACCGTATGAACGGTTACAAAGGGAATCGACACACCTCTTTGGTGATCGACATACCCCTTCACTCGCACCCCTTCAACATGTATAAGTAGGGCTGCAAACATTCTGTTATAAGGTGTCTGTATGAAAGATTATACTGGAAGTTTATATCTATAAAGTTACTGTTCATTCTCTTTTTTACTCTCTTATCATATTACAACAAAACCTACTGCAAATATGAAGAAAACAACCAAACCTAAGAAGATCTTGGGAAGTCCAATTGTTGCCCAGATTATGAACGATATGAATGATATTGAGAATCAATTGAGAGAAAAATAAAAGAATTGCAAGATCAATTATGATTTGTGTTTTGTCTGATACATACATCGATACATATATAGGTTTATCCCAAATCAAGTTATAAGGATATACAAGTTTAACCCTTCTACTTTATACATAAGATACTTAAACTATTAGTATTTACTATTTACACTAATGACCCGCTAAGTATGGATGATACACAGTGGATTTCCCAAGATCTTCTTTGGTTTGCTTGTTTTCTTCATATTTGCAGTAGTAGTATAATAAAAGAGAATGAACCGTAACTTTATAGATATAAACTTCCAGTACAATCTTGCATACAGACACATACATAACAGAATGTTTGCAGCCCTATTTATACGTGTTGAAGGGGTGCGAGTGAAGGGGTATGTCGATCACCAAAGAGGTGTGTCGATTCCCTTTGTAACCGTTCATATGGTTATCACATATACACTCACGTCTCTTCAGAATAGGCCTAAACATAACAGCCCTAGTGGACTCTAGACATAAACATTTGACCCAGTACATAATGTGGCCTCAGGCCCAAGTTCTAAATAAAATATAAACAGTAAACAGTTTGACCCATTAGACTAATAAATAAAGATCCAATAATTAAGTGGATTAGTAGGCTAACATTCACCCCCTTAATCCATTTAATTTTGGTGCAGTCTTGAACTTCAAGTTTCAGCAGGTTCCCCGTCGTCCAGGAGAACGAAATCATCCAACTCTTCATAATCTTCCAAGTTGAGATCATCAAGGTCTTCATCAAGTAGTGCTCCGCCTAATTTTAGAACATCTTCTATGTCAATAGGTGCTTCTTCCAATTTTTCAGCATGTACATCCCTCTTGATATCTTCCATGAATGCATCTTTATCTTCATTCAAACTCTCAACTTTGACATCCATCGAGCAACTCGGCTCTCCAACCATTTTCAAACTATTCTTTGCCATATTGTACCTCCATGACATCAAGTCTAAATAGCCTTGATAAATGATCCTTAAGTTTGCTGCATACATCTCTTGTAACCCAAGTTTCATGGCTATTTCAGCCCACTTGTTGTTTTTGGAGGCATTTTGATACCCCCCATTTTCTTCAACAAACATGTAAAGATCTAGAAGTTCTATGGCACATCCATTTGGAAGTTTAGGTGGGTATTCTTTGTTTCCTTGCCTAAACATTTCTTCGTAAAACCATTTGACAAACTTTGCAAATTCAACTCTTAAAGATTCTTTTGATTCCTCAACATAGTTGGGAATATGCAAAGTGTCTAAGAAAGTAACCCAAATAGTAGGATCATTGGACACAATTGATTCAAGATTTTGACCATTTTTTATCAAACTTTCTCCTTGTTTGATATTTGAATCAAAGTAGGCTTCAAGATCGGCTTCAAGTTTTCCCAACTTAAGTTCATTGGCACTTTGATCATCCAATTTTTCAATATAATCACTCCAATAATCATTTTCTTGTTCATTTTCACCGACCAATTCTCCGGTGTTATTTGGACCTTTCATGATTGCAAACATGTCATTTATGTAACATACATCACCATCGAATGTTACATTGTACCCTTGATCATTCAATTGATTCAAACTTAGAATATTTTTCTTTTTCAAGGCGGGTACAAAATTCACACCGGGTATGACTCGTGTTTGCCCATTTATCATGATTTTAACTTCTCCAATTCCAATGGAGTAAAGTTTGTTATTATTAACAAACCCAATTTCAACACCGGGAGACTTGTTCAAGTTTTTGAACATGTTTTCATTCCCCGTCATATGCTTCTTATACGACAAATCAAGAAACCAACATCCATCCCATGTACCCAAATCGGTACCTTTAATTAGATAATCTTTAGGAACATGTAAAACGGGAGAAGAAATTTCAAGATACTTACCGGGACAGTTTATCGCTTTATGACCAACGACATTACATGAGTAACATCTTATTTTCAGATTTCTGAAATAACCACGCTTGAAGGTCTGAGCCTTCTTGACAACACGCTTCGCTGCCATCAATTTCTTGTTCACCATGCCCGGTTTCGGAGATCTTTTGACACGTATCATGGAACCAGAACCGATATGCAACTTCGAAAGACCCCTCGTGATTCCTTTCTGTTCACTCCACGGATCAGAACCAACACCCGCACTACCCTGTGCAAGACCCTCTCGGTCCTTCGTGGTTCTCCACTGTCCGAACCGGCGAACGGAATCAACACCCGAACAACCCTGTTCGAGGCCTTTAAATTGTTCACGATCAGCCCTGTTCATGGCTTTGAATTTGTTTCTTCTTCTTCCCGCCTGCGCTCTGATACCACTGATACACAGTGGATTTCCCAAGATCTTCTTTGGTTTGCTTGTTTTCTTCATATTTGCAGTAGTAGTATGATAAAAGAGAATGAACAGTAACTTTATAGATATAAACTTCCAGTACAATCTTGCATACAGACACATACATAACAGAATGTTTGCAGCCCTATTTATACGTGTTGAAGGGGTGCGAGTGAAGGGGTATGTCGATCACCAAAGAGGTGTGTCGATTCCCTTTGTAACCGTTCATACGGTTATCACATATACACTCACGTCTCTTCAGAATAGGCCCAAACATAACAGCCCTAGTGGACTCTAGACATAAACATTTGACCCAGTACATAATGTGGCCTCAGGCCCAAGTTCTAAATAAAATATAAACAGTAAACAGTTTGACCCATTAGACTAATAAATAAAGATCCAATAATTAAGTGGATTAGTAGGCTAACAAAAACTAATAAGTCAATAAGTTGTTTCAAAAAGTCACAACATCCTAACTTCTCAAAAATGACTTTTTCTCCTACAAAAAAAGTCATTTTGAAAAGTCCTTTTAGGTTTGCCAAACACAAAATCTCCTTATTAGCTAATAAGTCAATAAGTTGGTTCAAAAAGCTTAGCCAAATTATAAAGTAAATAGATTGAAACTGATACGTCTACCTTCTTTACTCGTACAAACCCTTCAATTCTACATCCTGCTTCACGTGGTGCGGGTCTTTTTGCAAAAACAATAGCCTTTCCGAATTTATCATCTAACGTAAATTTTTGGGAATCTGAAGGTATAACCAGGTGTTCCATTGCCTGTAGGCAATAAATGTGTTACAAAGTAAAATCCACAGGGGCCATCCTTGTACTTTTGAAAATCGAGGGACCAAATCCAAAATTTTGGTAAACCACAGGGACCATCCGTGTACTTTACTCCGTTTTTTATTTTACAAATTTATTTACATTATATAAACATGAACCTTCTCTCATGTTATGCCATCATCAAACCACTTCATAGTGTATATTTTATAAACCTTTTGATAAACCAAGCATAGTTGATGCCGTAAATATATAAATCTTAGCCTTCTTACCTCAACCAAGCTATTCGTATCGCGGTTTCCATAATATGATTCATGATCATGGGTCCCATGTGCATCTCTGATTCAAGAAAATAAGACAACATGAATTTATAGCTTTTGTTTAGATCAGCAAAGTGACTGTTTAAAAAAAAAATAATGATAATAATATTAACATGCACATAAAGACTGAAGGTCTGAAGTTACTTACTTTATATCACTCTCCCTGCGGAAGATGCGGATTGAAGGATAACCTTGTACGTGATGTCTAGAAAAACATGAGAAAATGAGTATTAATCATAATAACTGAGAAGTATGAAACATTTAAGCGAATAAACTATAACTGATTACTACAAGAAACTAAAGAATGTTTGTATTTGTGATGGATGCTGTTTTGATTGATGAGTGGTTATGGGTTCGGGTCAAAAGAGATCTTTGTTTAGTAAGGTCTGTTGGATTGACCCATTAACACTTTTTGTCCATTTCTTAAAAGTTATAAGTAAATGTAAATATTTTAACCCATTTGCAATAAAACACATCCTAGATAAACTCAATTATAAGTAAACGGGTCGATACTGCTAGCTCTAAGTTGAGTGTTGACCCAACAAATCCAAATAAACTGCATTGAGTCTAATGTCAACAGTTACCTTTTACAAAGATCTTGTTCGTTCGCGCAATCCACCTTTCCCAAAAGAATACGTCCATCCGTTGTTGGATTATGTCTAATGATGCGAAATAGACGATATTAAGAACCAGAAAATGTGTATCATTGACCGAATAAAATCTGTTATTTGAGAAATATAGACAGTAATTTAGACCTTTCTCTTATAATTTTGGCTGCTTTCTCCCATGACGGTTTCTGACATAAATAAACGACGATAAATATGAACTTTGAAGTAACGAAATACTTTGATGGAGTGTCTTATAAAAACAAAAATATTTAAGATGTTATAATCAAGTGGAGGTGCTTATAAAAAATAACTAGATTATCCTCATGAACTGTCGCAAAATACCATACGGTTACTCCATTGACACCATGGAGCAAAAAAGTTCACTACCAAAATTGCATGCCTGCAATCAACCAAACAAAATATTATTTGCTAAAAGAGAGTGAATTACTTTAATACGAGTCTAGTTAATTCTTAATTCACTTACTTATGAGAGATTCGGTCAAAATTATGTGAATTTAGTGTAACGGATCCTTCACCATATTCCTCATCGATCTTATCATCATGCTTAATTACTGAAAACGTCGGTATTGGGTCAATTTCAGCGCCTGTAGCTTGTAAATGTTTATTGATTGCATACATGCGTATGGTTTTGGTTATGTTCAACCTGTTCTGCAAATAAGAGAAACATAAATTTGGCAACACTATAGATACACCTTAAGCACCATTCATCAAGATATAAACTAAGATAGCTTGAATCACAAGTCATCAACAAAAGTAAGACGATGAAAGTTACCGTTCCCAATACGTCACTAACATCCAGAGATGCAAATTCACATGATAAAGCTGGAAAACTGCAATGAACATATATGCAATTTGCAAACACCATTTAAACTGAATCATACTGGATTTTGCGGCTACATAATTGTCTTACGTTCGAATATCGTGGATCATACCTCATATTAAAACCAATGAGTAAGAATTCAGACTCAGAACTTTGATCAACTATGACAGAAGTGGTAGTACTGATGGCCAAATAATTATGTAACTCCTGAAATATTAAGCTATAACTGTCATTATTAATTAAGATACAAAATGAAAAAATGAAAAGCACAAGACATTGCAAAAGAACTACAAAATGTAGAATGATGGTTAACATGTGGGGTGGGGGGGGGGGGGGGGGGGGTTGTTTAACTTTTAACAAGGGTTTTTAACACTTTTTAAACCCAAATATTCCCCCACTAGCCTCATATGAGGCATGTTCAATACATCGCCAATTTAAGTATAGAACTGCGAGAATTGCAAAAGCGCTTGTACGTAGTGTTGACTTGGGAAAGAGAAAGAGAGCGGATTATGCGATTACATAACCGTCTTATCCATTGCAGTAAAAACAATATGTACAAGTGTTTCCAAAGTTACCTACTTAAAATTGGTTATGTATTAAACGAACTTCGTATATCATAATAAAACCAATCAAACTAAGAGCAAAGGTGAGCTTCCTACCATTCCAAATAAAAATAACATAGAGACAGCTGCCACAAGGGACAATCCAGCACCTGAAAGTGATGCTTCTGTCAAATCTCTTGGAATTTTCCTGATTATATTTGAAAAGAAATGGTAAAAAAAAATATCATTTAAGAAGGTATAATAACCTTACTTTTAACAGATGTGAAGCTCATGTATAATCCCTAGGCTATGTGTTGTGGTGCATGTGAAGCGTGAAAAAAAAGTGCGTCACATAGGCACCACGTGGGCCAGAGACAGTGTTGTAAAAATCGCGACTAGTCGGCGATTAATCGCTAGTCGGCCAGTAACTGAGTAATTTTTCGTTAATCAATCCATTAGTCGGACCTGGTCGGCCGGCCAGAAATCGTGATTCCGGCAAAAAACCTTTATATTGCGGCCAAAACCTCTAAATTCCGGCCAGTTCCCAACCAAACTATGTGAATTCCAACAACTAATCTTGTACACTTAAAAAAATGAGTTGAGTAAGAGTTAAAACCTAGCTACTTAAAATATTTACCTATAAAAATGTGTATATATACATAAAACTGAAAATTACATATAAAAAACCAGATCCGATTAATCCCGAGTAGTCGCTAGTCGCCACCTCACCGGCCGATTAATTTTTCATGATGTATTTTCTTCCTTTTCCATTCTTTTGGTAGCATGTAATTATATAACACTTTAAAACTCGATGGTTCATGATGAATGGATGTGAATCGGACCTGAAAAAATCGATGGATTTGATATTGGGTGTCAAAAACATTGCAGCGATGTGGATCTATTGCTATTCCAGTGCCGGAATTCGTAATGAATATGGGATTCCGATCGTCGTCCTGATTATGATTATCAAACGGTATCATGAGATACAGAAACGGTCCCTTAAAACTACTTTTTGCAATCTCCATCATGTTGTTATATTAAACTCAAGTAAAATGCGCCGTAAATGAATTGAACGTTCAACGAACAGTTTGTGAATCGTTCGATAGGAAGTTCATTATGTTCGTTTGTTTATTAAATTAACGAACCCGGATAAGAAATTCCGTTTGATAGATAAACGAACATGAATAGAGGATGCGTTCGTTCATTTATGTTCGTGAACGTTCGATATTATGTTCATTAATGTTCGTTCGTTTATGTTCATTTATGTTTTTTCACTTAAAGATATTTATATGTTATATTTTTATTTTATTGGTTAGCGTTTTAAAATTTTCTAACCTAGTTATATTATACGTATCCGTCAACATCCCTCTTTTAACCATTTTAATTTTAGTTTGTGTTAACGCTTGAGAATTTCTTAATTTTTGTGTTAGTTATGTTTATGACATTTATGTCAACTATGTTGGAATAATTATGCTAAGTATTTATGTATTTTTGTTGGATTGTTCGTAATCTTTGTGATGAGAAATGCATATTTTTATTAAAAAATGAACGTTCGTTTGTGTTCATGTATGCTCATGATTTTTTTTTTTGTGTTCGTTTGCATTCGGTAAGTGTTTGTGAACACGTTTATTTCCTTCACGAATGAACACGAACAAGAAATCTCGTTCGGTATGTGTTCGTAAACAGGTTGATTTCATAAATGTTGTATGTTAAATATTTCATGCGACTACACACAAAGGCATTTGCCCCCTGTTATCTCTCATGTGCTAAGTGTCAAGAAATGATCTTAACTAATTAATCTAGCCCATGCATCACAATACCAAAGTACCATTTCTTTCGCCTTATTAATCTACTCAAGTTTTATAAAATACAATTGGAAGTTATCACAAAACAAACGCTCAATCATAGTTTTTATTTTTAATAATTTTAGTTAGTTGAAGAGAAAGTAAATGCAAACTTGTGTGAACTGTGAGAAGCTGTTTCAGTCAAAGAAAATGGAGTAAAGGTGGTCATGCTTCAAAATTGAAAATGATTTAGAGTTGTAATTGAATTGTGGAAATTCATAATTCATAAATTGTTTCAAAAATGAACCGTAGGCAAAGTTACTTTGGACAGAGTAAAATTCAATTTGGAAAACAATAAACTAAGCATAAATGAAATTTGTGTTGACAATTAAGGCCCAACAAAGTAATTAACAAGGCCCAATAAAAAGTGGATACAACTCTCAAGACGCCTAAAGCCTTGATTTTGTTTTCCGATTACATCACAAATAACAGAGCTCCACCCAAAATATTAGTCACTATGTGCTCTCAGGTCAGTCAACTGGGGAGTTGTGAATACTCAATCCAAGCGGAGAGTCCTCAGGGACTACTCGTACATGTTAAATTAGAAAGAAATTAGTTTTCGGAAAATTATACATATGTCAAATAGTATAAGTTTACTAATATTTATAACAAAATACGTGAATATTAATATAAATAAAAAATACATGTTCAAATGGCAAAGTATTTCAAAAATTGATGGTCATTCCTTGAAAAATTATATTCATTTTTAATATAGACACATGAATTATATTTTATTTTATTTTATTTTTTAAGTCAAACTAGGTCTAAGTTGACCAATTAGATCCGATTCTGGCTGAGGTTGGCCACGTTTAATCGATTCCGAGTAATTAGGCGGAGATGAAGAAAATCAAATCGACAACCTACCTTGTAACAATTACTCAACAGGTACTCAGTCTCCTAGACCATCTTTTACAACTTGCTCACGACCTCATTAAACAATTTGCGTCAATTAAAGCTAAAAATATAAATTTAATCTAGACATTTATTATATTTGAAACACACAAAATATAACATTTTTTTCTAACTCTACAAAATAATTGTTTTGGGCAATTTTAACTTGTTCAAACTTTTAATCTTTGAACTAAGTATTTTTATTTGAACTAATCTATTATATATAATAAACTAGGTTTTTACCCGGGATTGCTTCCCGGGCTCGGGAAAGTTATTTAGATTAATTAATTACTATTTGTTATTAATACGACCGCATTACATCAACCATCTCATTCGATTCAACAAAAATGTCTTGAAATCACCGCATTATATCATGAACTCATATTAGAGGACAAACAAAAGCACAACAGGACCATATGAATAACATCATTTCCACTTTTACATCAATGCACTTACATGATAGGGTGATTTGAGATTTTGAAAAAATCTTTGTTTTTGTACCTCTTTTACAAAATAAGATGTTGACCAAATTTGAAACAGATGTTAACCAAAAGTCAATAAGATATTGACAAATAGTCAAACAGATGTTGAGCTTAAACAAATGTTTGGTTTAAGACCAAACATCTGTTTATGGCGAAACATCTGTTTAAGGTCAAACATCTGTTTAAGTCCAAATATCTGATATAGAAGAAGAACATCTGTTTAAGGCAAAACATCTGTTTAAGGTTCAAACATGTGTTTAAGGTCAAACAACTGTTTAAGTCCAGACATTTGATATAAAAGGCCAAACATCTGTTAAAGGGCAAACATCTGTTTAAGCCTTAACAGATGTTTAACTTGTTAAGATCTACTGTCTTCTAACACAGTTTTCCTCTTCAAAACATTGTTGAACCTAACATAGGTTTCCATTAACTATTGACCAAAAGGCAAACAGATGTTCAAACCACTATTTGTTATTGAAGTTCTTTAAAAAATTAGATAGAATTCAAGAAAATGGAACAATGACTTAAAGAACTATAATTTAACACATAATCTAATTGGCCAAATATAAAACATAAAGTACTAATAACAGTGTTTTATCATCTTAGCCATACATAACAACAAAAACATCAAGTTAATAATTTAAGAAAAAAACCTACAACATCACCATCAAAAAATTCATAATTAGTATCTGATATCAGAACAGACTTAAAATGTGTTTGTTAAACTGATGTAACTTGATTTAATACTATCTTCTGTTGCGAAGACACGTATGTGAAATGCAACATATCACCAAACCTCAAGTTATTGTCAGTCATAAACTTTCGCCAACCTTCCAACGCATAACGTGGCTTCAATTCATTTAACTCCAACTTAACATCATAAACCTGCACAACTCCAACCATGTTTTGAACTTTCAAAGGATGAAGATCAAGAAAAAGACCTGCTCGTCTCGCAACTTCAGCAGGAAGACGCTACATGTATTGTGTGGAAAAAAATAATAGTCAGACAAATAAACGTAAATCATTAGTTTATTATAAAAAATGGTATACCAGCCTATAGTCTCCTTTGCGATCAAAATGAAAGAACTCAGGGTCAAGAGGATGTCCAGAATGTTTTTTTGCAGTCTTTGCAATCTTATTTCTACGGTTAAGCTTTTTTTGAACGTTGGCAGCTCTCTTCCCCTTGATGAAAAAGTAAACATATACATGTGAATTAAAGGAATGATCAATATATGCACAAAAAAAAAAAAAAAAAAACAGTTTATATAACATATACTAATTAACTGGCAAGTATAGATACCTTAACTTTATGAACAGACGAAGAACATCCAGTATGATCACTTGTGTCGACAGGTAAGGCAGCATTTCCCTTAGTCCTATTCTTGACGACCTCCTTTCTCTCAGAAGTAACTTTAGCTTTCTTCTTAACCTGTTGTCATAGAGTAAATTTAATAACAATAGTAATATAACAATCTTTAAGATGGTAAACTTACATCTTGGGTTTGGTTCAATCGTGAAGACATGCGTCTCTTGGACGTGCATTCGGCATTGGTTGGTAAGTTCTTGTAAATAATACATTATTGAATAAATATAACATCATCCATGAAGATCATATCAAGACGATATATTTCATTTTTGTTATCATTCATCATCTTCTTCGAAATGCTAACAATCTTCACTCTAATCGAATAGTTGTTTGAGAATGTATTAAGATTGTTAAGCATGCTAACCTTTGCAACCTCCATTTGAAGACTGTACATAAAAAAAAAAGAATAAGCAAAATATAAGTATTGCTAAACGTAATATGACAATACAATAAGCATGGATGTTCTTAAAAAAAATATCAAGGTTGAAATTCAAGCTTACCGATTATCCAATAAAAATTTTAACTGAATGCAGTGGCAAATGTAATTTCAAATGTAGGGAGTGTATATCTTTATATGCTGCTTTATTAAAGTAATAAAATATTAGAAATGATATGCAAAGTAGGCAAAAAAAGAGAAAGAACGTCAATTTTAAATTACCATTTTGTATATTAAGAATTTCAATATTTCAAAATTACTGACTTGATTTCAAAGCAATTTTCATAATGACTTTTCTATATTTTATTTTAAATTTAATTAAGAAACAATAACCGTCAATTTGAAATTCACATTTTGCTTAACTCAAATGTCCAAAGCTCAAGAAATTAGCATTAATTACTAATTTGATTTGCAACAAATAGTCATTAACAATCAAATGTTTGAACCACTTTCAATAATACAATACCCAAACAATCAAGATGAGGAACTTAATAATCATCCAAGTGTATTTTGTGTTACCTTATTTATTAGTATAAAGATGAAACTGTTCAATTAATAGTACAGATCAAACCACTGAAGTGATGTGATAAATACTCTTACATATAAACCACTGTGGTGATAAACACTGTTACATATAAACAATGATGCCATAAAACCGGTTACATATAAAACACTGAGGTGATGACATCTAACAACCTAACAGACTATAAACACTGATGCGAAAAACACTGTTAAATATAAACACTCTTAACATCCAAGTGTATAGGAATTTTATTTTATTAAAATAAAGATGAAACAACTGTTCAATTAATAGTAGAGATCAAACCACTGAAGTGATGTGAAATACAAAACTGTTCCTAAACACTGTTACATATAAACACTGATGCCATAAAAATGGTTACATATAAAACACTGAGGTGATGACATCTAACAACCTAACAGTCTATAAAACACTGATGCGGAAAACACTGTTACATATAAACACTGTTAACATAAACAAATAAAAAGAAACATAGAATAACTAAAGTTGATGCTGAACCACTGTTATGGTTTGACACTGTTATTGGACGTCATAAATTTCAGATTTAATTTCAAAGGTAAAAGTAGTGTATATTCTTATATGCTGCTTTAATAAAATAATTAAATATTAGAACTGATATGCACTGTAGGAAAAAAAAAAAGAGAGAGAGAGAACGAAAAATTTAACTTACCATTTTGCATATTTTGAGTTTCAAAATTACTGATATTGTCAGTAACTACTGACTTGATATGAAAGCAAATGCCATAATGACTTTTTTAAATTTTATTTTAACTTTAATCAACATATAATAACCGTCAATTTGAAATTTGAAATTTGGTTAATCAAATGTCCAAAGCTCAAGAAATCAGCATTAATTACGGATTTGATTTGAAACAAATAGTCATCAAGAATTTTTTTTTATTTTTTAATTTAACTTTAAATTTTATCATGAAAATAATGTTGGTGGAACTCTTATGTAATTGGAATGTAAAGATTAGGTAAAATGGTAATTTGATTGTAATTCTAGTTTTCATTTGATAATTTCAATGTATCACTAATTAACAACATCAAAAATAAAAACGTGAGCACTGACTATTTTTTAGGGAAACCGCTGATGGTCAATATCAGTGAATGTCAACAATGTAAAAGTGAGCAGTGGCTATTTTTTCCGATCAGTGGATACCAACCAGTTTTCGAAACACTGATGTTCGGTCAATCAGTGGTCAACATGGAGATTGAAGAAACACAGGTTGTGTATCCGCAGTGGAATACTTGAACAATCAAATGTTTGAACCAATTTCAAGAATACTATACCCAAACAATCAAGATGAGAAGCTTAATATTCATCAAAGTTTATATGAATTTTATTAGTATAAAGATGAAACAACTGTTCAATTAATAATACAGATCAAACCACTAAATTGAAGTGATAAATAGTGTTACATATAAACACAGTCTTTTAAATTACCATTTTGCATATTTTGAATTTCAAAATTACTGATATTGTCAGTAACTACTGACTTGATTTGAAAGCAAATGCCATAATGACTTTTTTAAATTTTATTTTAACTTTAATCAACATATAATAACCGTCAATTTGTAATTCAAAATTTGCTTAATCAAATGTCCAAAGCTCAAGAAATCAGCATTAATTACTGATTTGATTTGAAACAAATAGTCATCAAGAATTTATTTTTATTTTTTAATTTAACTTTAAATTTTATGATGAAAATAATGTTGGTGGAACTCTTATGTAATTGGTTGTCAACAATGTAAAAGTGAGCAGCGGCTATTTTTTCCGATCAGTGGATACCAACCAGTTTTCGAAACACTGATGTTCGGTCAATCAGTGGTCAACATGGAGATTGAAGAAACAGAGATTGTATTTCAACAGTTGAATATTTTGAACAATCAAATGTTTGAACCAATTTCAAGAATACTATACCCAAACAATCAAGATGAGAAGCTTAATATTCATCAAAGTTTATATGAATTTTATTAGTATAAAGATGAAACAACTGTTCAATTAATAATACAGATCAAACCACTAAATTGAAGTGATAAATAGTGTTACATATAAACACAGTCTTTTAAATTACCATTTTGCATATTTTGAATTTCAAAATTACTGATATTGTCAGTAACTACTGACTTGATTTGAAAGCAAATGCCATAATGACTTTTTTAAATTTTTTTAAACTTTAATCAACATATAATAACCGTCAATTTGTAATTCAAAATTTGCTTAATCAAATGTCCAAAGCTCAAGAAATCAGCATTAATTACTGATTTGATTTGAAACAAATAGTCATCAAGAATTTATTTTTATTTTTTAATTTAACTTTAAATTTTATGATGAAAATAATGTTGGTGGAACTCTTATGTAATTGGTTGTCAACAATGTAAAAGTGAGCAACGGCTATTTTTTCCGATCAGTGGATACCAACCAGTTTTCGAAACACTGATGTTCGGTCAATCAGTGGTCAACATGGAGATTGAAGAAACAGAGGTTGTATTTTCAACAGTGGAATATTTTGAACAATCAAATATTTGAACCAATTTCAAGAATACTATACCCAAACAATCAAGATGAGAAGCTTAATATTCATCAAAGTTTATATGAATTTTATTAGTATAAAGATGAAACAACTGTTCAATTAATAATACAGATCAAACCACTAAATTGAAGTGATAAATAGTGTTACATATAAACACAGTCTTTTAAATTACCATTTTGCATATTTTGAATTTCAAAATTACTGATATTGTCAGTAACTAGTGACTTGATTTGAAAGCAAATGCCATAATGACTTTTTTAAATTTTATTTTAACTTTAATCAACATATAATAACCGTCAATTTGTAATTCAAAATTTGCTTAATCAAATGTCCAAAGCTCAAGAAATCAGCATTAATTACTGATTTGATTTGAAACAAATAGTCATCAAGAATTTATTTTTATTTTTTAATTTAACTTTAAATTTTATGATGAAAATAATGTTGGTGGAACTCTTATGTAATTGGCTGTCAACAATGTAAAAGTGAGCAGCGGCTATTTTTTCCGATCAGTGGATACCAACCAGTTTTCGAAACACTGATGTTCGGTCAATCAGTGGTCAACATGGAGATTGAAGAAACAGAGGTTGTATTTCAACAGTGGAATATTTTGAACAATCAAATGTTTGAACCAATTTCAAGAATACTATACCCAAACAATCAAGATGAGAAGCTTAATATTCATCAAAGTGTATATGAATTTTATTAGTATAAAGATTAAACAACTGTTCAATTAATAATACAGATCAAACCACTGAACTGATGTGATAAATAGTGTTACATATAAACAAAAGTACTAAACCCTGTTACATATAAACACTGATGCCATAAAAATGGTTTCATATAAAACACTGAGGTGATGACATCTAACAACCTAACAGTCTTTAAAACATTGATGCGGAAAACACTGTTATATATAAACAAAGTCTTTTAAATTACCATTTTACATATTTTGAATTTCAAAATTACTGATATTGTCAGTAACTACTGACTTGATTTGATAGCAAATGCCATAATGACTTTTTTAAATTTTATTTTAACTTTAATCAACATATAATAACCGTCAATTTGAAATACAAAATTTGCTTAATCAAATGTCAAAAGATCAAGAAATCAGCATTAAAATAGTGATTTGTTTGAAACAAATTGTCATCAAGAATTTTTCTTAATCTAACTTTAAATTTTTTGATGAGAATAAAGTTGGTGGTTTTTTCCGATCAGTGGCTACCCCCCCGATTACTTTCCAAAATTGTATATCCTTAATAGGGGTGCCAAACGGGTCGTGTTCGTGGGTTAGCGGGTTCAACCCGAACCCGAAAATTTTACACAAACCCGAACCCGACCCGAACCCGAAAATCGTATCATACATATGAACCCGAACACGACCCGAAGTTTCGTGGGTTGACCCGAACACGACCCGTTTGTAACATCCCAAAAATGTTTTATTAAATTAGAGGTGCATCGGTAACTAGAAAACATAACCTGGTTAGACGACATGTAAAATAGTAGGAATATGAATGAGCTATAACTAAATGAAAATAAGCTCAAAGTTGAGGGGTTAAACTGAAACAAGGTTAAGTCAACTACTAAAACAAATGAACCTCAAATACACACATGTGTGTGTGTGTTCTGGATCGTTCTAACCAAGAAGACAAGGAGCAAACCCTAGTGATCTTAATTCCTTCAATTGGAGAGGAATTTCAAGGCTAAACGATCGTATGAACTTCAATTCTTGATCCTCTAAGCTTGATTAACAAAGTGGTAAGTCGAATTTCTTGAATAGATGATTAGTAGGAAGTGGGTTTTAATCCAATCTTGAGTTCATGAGATAATCTGAGTAAAGGGAAGTTAGTAATGCATAATAGAATCTAAATGAAGTAAGATTTTGGTTATTTGAAAGATTTGTAGTGTAAACCCACTTGTTATTGAATCGTCTTAACCAAGATGATCATGATAAAAGAAGATATGGTGATCTTGACATAAAATGTTGTTGCGATATTTGAATCTTAGGTAATATAATGTAGATAAAAGAATATTATGAACTTGCTTGATTGTTGATGTAATATGAGATGTATTAGAAGAAATCATGCTTGGTAACCTTGTACATGATGTTTGTAATACGTTGCCTACCAAGTGCTTGATGAAATGTTTGAATGAAAATATAATTGTAATTTGGAAAGTGATGGAATGAATGTGTTGATTTAGGCGTAAAAGAAGAAGGCTCAAACTCAAGGAAGACGGAAGGCACACTAGATCGAGGTATGTTAACCTATGCATACATTTCTAACATGTCGTTTAATGTCTTCATGTAAATCTTTAGTTACTTTTGTTAAGGTAGAGGTAGAGTATTTAACCTAAACCGTGCAAACGGATCATGAGAAGTGAATGCTTATGAAAGGGAACAAGTCATAGCCAGCTCGTCTTGAACGGGTTGAACTAATGGAAGATTGCATGAAGATGAATGATGTTGTTTAACCCATTGAAAATGGGTTGAATGGAATGAATGAATGAATGAATGAATGAGGAAAGGAATGTATTCGGTTCGTGGTAAACGAATTGAAAGGATGGTATGGTTTATCTAAGTTATGACGGTAAATATTGGCCGTTTTGACGGGTCGAGTAAGAATAATTATGGAATGAAGAAATGGATAAATTATTCACTATCCGTTAGTTAGACGTGGATATGTATAACGAAACTGACTTTATAAGTGGTTTGATATAGGTAAATCCTCCCCTTAGATGAAGTGGCGACTCGGAACGAACACACGTACTACGCTCGTATCGCGCTTCCAAAGGAACTTGCCCGAATAGTAAAGGATTTTTGTAAAGGTTTAACCGTCATTTGGGGCCTTTTTGTCGTAAATGTTACTTTTGTAAACTTTAGACTTTTGTAAGTAAACAGGTATTAAGCTTGTATTTTGACACGATAGTTCAGGTTGACACACGCGGCTAGCTATGAGGCGGGTGTTAACTTTGAACTGTGGTGAAAGGGGTATTTTGGTAAAATTTTATTATTAATGAAATGGAATGCTTTTAACTTTTAACAAAATTTTCACATCAAACTGACCAAATGAAAGTTAGGGCGTTTCAAGTTGGTATCAGAGCCAAGGTTTGAGGGAATCAAGCACAAGTCGGAGTGCTTGAACTCAAACCGACAGCTCGCGTGATGGTGTGTTCGGTCCAATGCCGCAAATGAGGTAAATGGTCAAGTTTCGGTAAAGACGTGTAGGTATGATGTGATATTAGCATGAAGTTTTAGCTTGGTATTTAGAATGTTAAGGGTAGGGGTTAAAAAGGGAGGGCCACGGGACTTGTAGTGTCGGAAACGGGCTTGAAAAGTCGAAAAAATAGCTGTTTAAAAGCTGCAGGAAAAACAGCACTCGGAGAGCCCGTCGCCGACGCCCCTATTTCAGCCGACGGCTTAACACACTGGATACGGGCCTCAATGGCCGACGCCACATTTGAGGGCCCGTCGCCGACGGCATACCTCGCGTCGCCGACGGCCAGCGCTTTTCAGTCCGCTGAAAGTTTTAATTTTTTCACGTTTAACGCTTCCGAACCTTCTAAAAGTCCGTTTTATGGCCCCGTAAAGAATGCACATTTAGCCCGAAATTGAATTTCTGATGCATTTTCGACCCCAGCCAGGGGCTCTGCCCCTTGGACCCCGCCAGGGGCTGCCGCCCCTTAGACCCCGCTTTTCTCAGGGGCGCTGCCCCCGAACCCCCGTTGGTCCCGATGACATTCAAAGGAGCGTGCACTCTTACTTGAATGTTACATGCAATCTCATAATACGCTAAAATGTTCAACAAAAAGTAGGGATGACCGGATAAACTTCGCGAAAGTTTATTAATGAGGGTATGGAATGAGGCGTAACGAAACAATGAATGTTGAATGATAATTGAAATATACTGATGCAAGTGATGTACATTAACTTGAATGATGAATGAAGTGAATGCATATGATAGCGATCTGATATGTTAAATAGAATATGAATTGTCGATTAAAGAAAGATGTGTTTGTGTAGATGTCGGATAGAAGTGGTACGAATGATGATGAAGTGGCACGACAGGAACAACTGAAAACTATGATATCGGAAGAAGTTGGAACGGCAATCGAGGCAAATATTCCTCGGTTAGCCCAGGAAGTAGAGAGTCAAGTGTTGGAGACGGTAGAGGGAATGATGACCATCAAGTTAGAGGAATTAAAGGAGATGATACGTGAGGTACAAGGGAAGAAAAGTACTAGGAGATGTACGTATAAAGAGTTCATGGCGTGTAACCCCTTACCATACAAAGGGGAAATTGACCCGATAGCGTGTCAAAGGTGGATTTCAAGTACCGAAGCAGTGTTTGTAAGAAGTAGGTGCGAGAAAGAAGATCAAGTGATGTTTGCAACAGGTCTCCTCCAATTCCAGGCCAAGGATTGGTGGGACGCTCATTGCAAGAAGGCAGGGGAAGATAAAATCCAAACTCTAACGTGGCAAGAGTTTAAAGAGCCTTTCTTGAAATATCATTGCCCTCAGTCTGCAATCGATAGGATTCAGGAATACTTTTTGCGTCTTCGACAGAAAGATGAAACGATAGATGAAATAACGAATACGTTCCTTGACAAACTGAAATTTAGTAAGGAGATAGCGGGGGATGAGAAGATGCAGATTAAGCGTTATCACGGTATGCTGAAGGCTGAGTACCGAGAATTTATAAACCCCTCCAAGTGTGACACGTTGGAGGAGTTAATTAACTGTGCAAGGGACCGGGAAATTGAGTTGAAAAGACAAATAGAACGAGGAGAGAAAAGGGTGCTGGAGAAGCCTACGAACCCAAGCCCGAATAAGAAGTCTAAGTTTCATGATCAAGGCAAGAAAGGAAAGTTGAGTAGTGGAATCCCGACCTGTAAAACTTGCGGAAAACACCATTCGGGTGAATGTTTACTCGGAAAAAAGGGGTGCTATAAATGTGGGCAAGAGGGACACCCGTATTACAAGTGTCCCAACAACCCTAAGACATGTTACAACTGTTATCAGACTGGGCATATCAAAGCAGAGTGTCCGAAACTCCAACCAGGCATTAAGAAAGAAGGAAAGAAGGAAGAACCACCTAGGGCACGTGGAAGAATGTTTCAAATAACATCGGATGAAGCCAAAACTCACCCGGAGGTGGTTTCAGGTATATTCTTAATAAATTCTATACCTATGAATGTTTTATTTGATTCCGGGGCTAGTAGGTCGTTCGTTTCGAATGAATTGTTACATCATCCTTCCTTTATACTTGAAAAGATGTTAATGCCCTTAGAAGTGGAAGTAGCTGATAGTAAAAGTTACCTGTTGCATGATATATGTAGAAGTTGTAAAATTTTGATTGAGGACGAGGAATTTAGCATAGATCTTATTCCAATGTGTATGGGGGAATTCAAAGTAGTCGTAGGAATGGATTGGCTAGCCCAAAATCATGCGGGAATACAATGTGAAAAGAAGGTCATTCATGTAGTAACCTCGGGTGGAAAATGGGTAAGTATTCAAGGGGATAGGGTCGTCGAGTCGAAATTTTGTTCTATAATTGAAGCTGTTAAGTATGTAAGGAACGGGGGAAGGGCGTATCTATCTTATGTGATAAATACCCATCAAGTTGTTCCAAAGATTGAAGATGTGAATGTCGTGAATGAATTTTTGGATGTGTTTCCGGAAGATTTACCGGGCCTTCCGCCTGAACGTGAAGTGGAATTCAAAATAGAGCTTAGCCCCGGCGCCAAACCGGTAGCTAAAGCTCCTTATCGGTTGGCCCCGACCGAAATGAAAGAATTGATGACGCAACTCCAGGAGCTGCTCGACAAGGGTTTCATACGTCCGAGTGTGTCACCTTGGGGAGCACCCGTTCTTTTCGTAAAGAAGAAGGATGGGTCGATGCGTATGTGCATCGACTATCGGGAGCTAAATAAACTAACAGTGAAGAACCGCTACCCTTTACCCAGAATTGACGATCTCTTTGATCAGATACAAGGGGCGAGTTGGTTCTCTAAAATAGATTTACGCTCTGGTTATCATCAAGTACGAGTGCGAGAGGAAGACATTGTCAAGACTGCATTCAGAACCCGATACGGACAGTACGAATTTTTAGTTATGTCTTTTGGGTTGACGAACGCGCCAGCCGCGTTTATGGACCTTATGAATCGAGTATGCCGACCTATGTTGGACAAATTTGTAATCGTGTTCATAGATAACATTCTGGTCTATTCCCGAAATGAGGCCGAACATGGGAGGCACCTACGGGAGGTACTTGAAACACTCCGTAGAGAGAAACTTTATGCAAAATTCTCCAAGTGTGCCTTCTGGCTGAGGGAAGTGCAGTTCCTAGGCCACGTAATAAACTCAGAAGGTGTCTTGGTGGATCCAGCAAAGATTGAGGCGGTAATAAAATGGGTTTCTCCGAAAAACCCGACCGAAGTAAGAAGCTTTCTAGGCCTCGCTGGCTATTATAGAAGGTTTATCCAAGACTTTTCAAAAATAGCATTACCCCTGACTAAATTGACTAGGAAAAGAGAAAGGTTTACGTGGGGTGAAGAGCAAGATAAAGCCTTTCAAGTGTTAAAAGAGAAATTGTCGAGTTCCCCGGTATTAACGCTGCCAGAGGGGACGAAAGATTTGGTTGTCTATTCAGACGCTTCGCGTCAAGGGTTGGGATGTGTCTTAATGCAAAGAGGGAAGGTTATTGCATATGCTTCGAGGCAGCTTAAGTTACATGAAGAAAACTACCCAACCCACGACTTAGAATTGGCAGCGGTAGTCTTCGCCTTAAAAATCTGGAGGCATTATCTGTATGAGGCAAAATGTACGATATACTCGGATCATAAAAGCCTCAAATATTTTTTTGAACAGAAAGATTTAAATATGAGGCAACGAAGATGGCTGGAACTAATTAAAGACTACGACTGTGATATCCATTACCACCCGGGAAAAGCAAATGTTGTTGCAGATGCTTTGAGTCGAAAAGAGTACCCACCCCCAATCCGGGTTAAATCCATGAAGATGATAGTTGCATCTCGCCTCCTTGAAATGATACGAGATGTGCAAATAAAAGCACTGGAGGCAGGTGATCCAAAGAAAGAAAGAATAAAAGGGATAGCTGAAAAGTTGGAAGAAAACACGAACGGGCTCAAAACGAGATTCGGTCGAATCTGGATACCACGGTTTTGTGAGACCAAGACTGCAATACTCGAAGAAGCTCATAAGTCACGGTATTCGGTTCACCCCGGAGCAACTAAAATGTACCATGACTTGAAGGCAAGCTATTGGTGGCCCGGTATGAAACGCGATATTGTTAAATATGTCGCGAAATGTCTGACATGCTCTCAAGTGAAGGCGGAACATCAGAAGCCATATGGAGAATTACAACCCTTGGAAATCCCGGTATGGAAATGGGAGGAAATAACAATGGATTTGGTGACCAAGCTTCCTAGAACGAAAAAGGGGCACGATACAATATGGGTAATTGTAGACCGACTCACAAAAAGTGCTCACTTTTTACCAATTCGAGAGGCCTACTCCTCAGAAAAGATGGCGGAAGTTTACATGAACGAGGTAATATCTCGACACGGGGTACCCGTGTCAATCGTTTCAGATCGGGATACTAGATTTGCCTCTCGTTATTGGCAGAAATTTCATGAAAATATTGCACATAAGTACTGCCTATCACCCCCAGACTGACGGTCAATCGGAAAGAACAATTCTAACGCTTATTGATATGTTGAGGGCATGCGCATTAGACTTTGGAGGGAATTGGGATGACCATTTGCCACTAGTAGAGTTTTCTTACAATAACAGTTACCATAGTGGTATCCAAATGGCTCCTGATGAATTGTTATATGGAAGGAAATGTAGGACTCCCGTATGTTGGGGTGAGGTTGGACAAAGGGAGCTCGCGCCTAATGAGTTGATAGCAAAGACGAATGAAAAGATCGATTTAATTAGAGCTCGATTGAAGGCGGCCTAAGATCGGCAAAAGGCATATGCGAATAAGGGAAGACGTCCTATCGAGTTCCAAGTGGGAGATCATGTGTTACTAAAGGTATCCCCATGGAAAGGCATAATTCGTTTCCGCAAACGTGGTAAATTGGGTCCTCGTTATATCGGACCGTTTAAGATTTTGGCTCGAATCGGGAAGGTCGCATATCGTTTGGAATTGCCGTCTACTTTAGACGGGATCCACAATACGTTCCATGTATCCCAATTGAGGAAGTGCCTTGCGGATGAATTGGCGTTCGTGCCTCTTGACGACATTGAATTAGATGAGAGATTAAACTATGTTGAGAGACCGATAGCCATCAAGGATGTTAAAGTAAAGAATCTTCGCAATAAGGCTATCAAACAAGTTCTGGTTCAATGGCAACATCGGAAAGGGTCGGAACTTACATGGGAATCTGAAGATGAAATGCGGGAGCACTATCCCTTTTTATTCGGTATGTAAATGTTAATATTATATGTATTCAGGTTTCGGGGGCGAAACCACTTCTAAGGGGGGGTAGACTTGTAACATCCCAAAAATGTTTTATTAAATTAGAGGTGCATCGGTAACTAGAAAACATAACCTGGTTAGACGACATGTAAAATAGTAGGAATATGAATGAGCTATAACTAAATGAAAATAAGCTCAAAGTTGAGGGGTTAAACTGAAACAAGGTTAAGTCAACTACTAAAACAAATGAACCTCAAATACACACATGTGTGTGTGTGTTCTGGATCGTTCTAACCAAGAAGACAAGGAGCAAACCCTAGTGATCTTAATTCCTTCAATTGGAGAGGAATTTCAAGGCTAAACGATCGTATGAACTTCAATTCTTGATCCTCTAAGCTTGATTAACAAAGTGGTAAGTCGAATTTCTTGAATAGATGATTAGTAGGAAGTGGGTTTTAATCCAATCTTGAGTTCATGAGATAATCTGAGTAAAGGGAAGTTAGTAATGCATAATAGAATCTAAATGAAGTAAGATTTTGGTTATTTGAAAGATTTGTAGTGTAAACCCACTTGTTATTGAATCATCTTAACCAAGATGATCATGATAAAAGAAGATATGGTGATCTTGACATAAAATGTTATTGCGATATTTGAATCTTAGGTAATATAATGTAGATAAAAGAATATAATGAACTTGCTTGATTGTTGATGTAATATGAGATGTATTAGAAGAAATCATGCTTGGTAACCTTGTACATGATGTTTGTAATACGTTGCCTACCAAGTGCTTGATGAAATGTTTGAATGAAAATATAATTGTAATTTGGAAAGTGATGGAATGAATGTGTTGATTTAGGCGTAAAAGAAGAAGGCTCAAACTCAAGGAAGACGGAAGGCGCACTAGATCGAGGTATGTTAACCTATGCATACATTTCTAACATGTCGTTTAATGTCTTCATGTAAATCTTTAGTTACTTTTGTTAAGGTAGAGGTAGAGTATTTAACCTAAACCGTGCAAACGGATCATGAGAAGTGAATGCTTATGAAAGGGAACAAGTCATAGCCAGCTCGTCTTGAACGGGTTGAACTAATGGAAGATTGCACGAAGATGAATGATGTTGTTTAACCCATTGAAAATGTGTTGAATGGAATGAATGAATGAATGAGGAAAGGAATGTATTCGGTTCGTGGTAAACGAATTGAAAGGATGGTATGGTTTATCTAAGTTATGACGGTAAATATTGGCCGTTTTGACGGGTCGAGTAAGAATAATTATGGAATGAAGAAATGGATAAATTATTCACTATCCGTTAGTTAGACGTGGATATGTATAACGAAACTGACTTTATAAGTGGTTTGATATAGGTAAATCCTCCGCTTAGATGAAGTGGCGACTCGGAACGAACACACGTACTACGCTCGTATCGCGCTTCCAAAGGAACTTGCCCGAATAGTAAAGGATTTTTGTAAAGGTTTAACCGTCATTTGGGGCCTTTTTGTCGTAAATGTTACTTTTGTAAACTTTAGACTTTTGTAAGTAAACAGGTATTAAGCTTGTATTTTGACACGATAGTTCAGGTTGACACACGCGGCTAGCTATGAGGCGGGTGTTAACTTTGAACTGTGGTGAAAGGGGTATTTTGGTAAAATTTTATTATTAATGAAATGGAATGCTTTTAACTTTTAACGAAATTTTCACATCAAACTGACCAAATGAAAGTTAGGGCGTTTCACCGTTCAACCCGATTTTTTTTCTGAAATTAATATATTAAAAATTAAAATTTATTTAAATTATAAAATCTACGTTAATTTCTCTTTTTAAGTTATAATCATGACATAAAATACACACCATATTTAATTTATGACATAAAATATATTGTAAAAAATATAATATAGTATAAATGTGTTAAACGGGGCAGGTTGACCCGAACCCGACTTGTTAACCTAAACGGGTTCACGAGTTCAAACTGAAACTGACCCGAACCCGAGTTATAATTGAATTGTGGAAATTCATAAATTGTTTCAAAAATGAACGGTAGTCAAAGTTACTTTGGACAGAGTAAAATTCAAGTTGGAAAACAATAAACTAAGCATAAACGAAATTTGTGTTGACAACTAAGGCCCAACAAAGTAATTAACAAGGCCCAATAAAAAGTGGATACAACTCTCAAGACGCCTAATGTAAACATGTATGACTTGATTTTGTTTTCCGATTACATCACAAGTAACAGAACCCCACCCAAAAGACTAGTCACTAGGCGCTCTCAGGTCTGGTTAACTGGGGGAGTTGTGAATACTCGATCTAGACGGAGATTACTCAGGGACTACTCGTACATGTTAAATTATAAATAAAAAATAGTTTTCGGAAAATTATACATATGTCAAATAGTATAAGTTTACTAATATTTATAACAAAATACATGAATACTAATATAAATAAAAAATACATGTTCAAATGGCAAAGTATTTCAAAAATTGATGGTCATTCCTTGAAAAATTACATTCATTTTTAATATGATAGACACATAAATTATATTTTATTTTATTTTTAAAGTCAAACTAGGTCTAAGTTGACCAATTAGATCCGATTTTGGCTGAGGTTGGATGTGTTTAATTGATTCCGAGTAATTAGGCAGAGATGAAGAAAATCGCATCCACAGCCTACCTTGTAACGATTACTCGACGAGCTAGTACTCGGTCTCCTAGACCTTGTTATACAACTTGCTCACAACCTCATTAAACAATTTGTATAAATTAAAGCTAAAAATATAAATAAAATCTAGACATTTATAGTATTTGAAACACACAAAATATAACTTATTTTTCTAACTCTACAATAATAATTGTTTTTGGCAAATTTTAACTTGTTCGAACTTTTAGTCTTTGAACTAATTTTTTTTATTTAACCTAATTGAATCTTTTGAGATAAAAATGCAACCCAAATCAAGCCATTTGTTAATTAATGGGTTGAAATTGTCACTTCTATTGGAAAATGCTTTAATTGCTCCTCGAAATTATACCTTTACATTCAAGTCACATAACTTGAAACTAAAGCTTCTAACCAAAACTTTTACGTTGTAAAGTACAAAAAAGTACGTTTACGTACCATTAATCGAAGAAGTTCCAACCGCAGCGCTTTCAACTGTCAACTCACTTATAGGTTTAGTATCTTTGGCCGTGTTGGTGGCAGTGGTACGGGGGACATTTTTGGCCACGTGATCAGAGTAGGTGGTGACGAAATTCGCCAACTTGATAAGGTTTCTAGCCTTGCCGGACATGTGACCATAAGCAGTTTAAGGTGTGTTTGGATGGGTTACACAACCAACCACTCAAATCTAGTTTAAAGTTTAAACATTAAATTTGAAATTGAAACATCATACAATGGCTTAAATTTGAAATTGAAACATCATACAATGGCTTAAATTTGAAATTGAAACATCTTACAATGGCTAAACACTAGTTGTTATTAAGTTTTTAAGGACTGTGTAATATATGACACGTTGGGTGTCGAGTCCGACAAATAAAATAATAAAGTAAAGAGTAAACTGCAATTTTACCCCTTGGGGTTATATGTGATTGGCACTCTGACCCCCTCCCAGGGAAATTTTGTTGTCTGACCCCCCCAACTAATGAGAAACTATGCAATATTACCCCCCGGTATTATAACTGTCTGGTCAAACATTTTTAGGCGGGAAAGGTTTTTTTTTCTGCTGGGGGGTAAGGTTGCCAAGAAATATTTAACACCGGGGGGTAATATTGCAGAGTACAACAAAACATAGGGGATAATAAGAAAGGGTAATATAGTTATTTAACACCGGGGGTAATATTGCAGAGTACAACAAAGCATAGGGGGTAATAAGAAAGGGTAATATAGTCATTTAACATACAATTTAACAAAACTGTTAAGTTTTTTGACAGCAGGGGGTAATATTGCATAGTTTCTCATTAGTTGAGGGGTCAGACAGCAAAATTTCCCTAGGATGGGGTTAGAGTGCCAATCACATATAACCCCAGGAGGTAAAATTGCAGTTTACTCTAAAGTTTTTAAAAAATATACATGAAATTGACCCTTTGTTCTATGGTATTTTATTTTTTAGTGTCTTGATGGTGATTCCTTTAAATGCAGGGATTTGATTTTGTACTTGTAAATGATATTTTTTAAATAACACCTAGAGTTATTATTAATTTTCCATAGAAAAAAATAGGTATGTTCATATATTGAAATGCATTTTATTAAGTTTGAGCATTGAAATGCATTTGGTTTCCAAAAGCAAACAACTTAAACACTAAATTACAATTGAATCGAACTAAACAAAAAATTACCAGCTGCTTCCAACTTATAAGATTGAAGGTGAATGTTTTCGGTTTAAGTTTGATCAAAAGTTAATCAACTAACTAGTGGTAAAAAAAATGTATTTGTTTGGGTTACACTAATGATGGAATTGTCTTGATCCAAGAGTTCACAATAACGTGAAAGAAAAATGAAAAAAATAACGTGAAGAGATGACATTACATGGATTTTAGGTGGGGAGAAAATTAGCTTTTTCATACGTTCATTTTATGTTTGTATTATCTTTTACTTTGTCACTATAAAACATGAATTCGTCTTCTTTGTGTGCATATACCCCCTATTTTCAACTCTAATTATATATTTACCCAACCGAAAAATTAAATTACATAATTCCCCTTGTGGTAGCAAAATGTCACAAATACCCTTTCAAACATACAAAACCCTACGACGTTTCATTCCATCACACCCCCCTGATCGCTCTTCTCAACTAGATGATTATAACTGCAGGCAACACATCACCGGCGACGAAGAGATCCAGTTCAGAATCAACTAGGTTTCATTCCATATTCAGAACTCTATTCATAATCCAGGTGTGTTTTTTAGGCTGCATCTATTCACACACCCTCTGACACTATTTGGACACTTTTTGTGCTCTAGACGCCTCGTATAGGGCTATACGAGGCGTCTAGGCACTAAATTCAAGGGGGTCTTCAGGGATGTCAGGCACAAAGTTTAAGAAACCCTAGACGCCTCGTACAGGCCTATACGAGGCGTCTAGGCGTTGAGGGTTTTTTTTTTTTTTTTTTTTTTTTTTTTTTTTTTTTTGTATAAAGAAGGGGTGCTTTGGTGTGGTTTTTTTGATAGTTTTTGAAGGTGTGTTTTTTTAGCGAAATTTTTTTTGGTTTTAAAAAAAGTTTTGTTTTTTTTTTGTTTTGTTTTTTACACTATAAAAAAATCAACTATTTTAAAAATCGGCTCTTTAAATAGATTCTATCGATTAAATATTAAAATGTTTTTAACATTTTACTAATTTAAATATTATTCTTCCGATTAAAATTTTATCTCGTTCAAATATTGTTTCCGTATTATATTCAGGGGATATATTGTTTCCGTATTATATTCAAAACATATATTGTTTCCGTATTATATCAATTTAAGACAACAATCATTGAGTAACCGAATAACTGAAACAAACATAAATATGACATATATAAGTTAACTTTTGTTCATCCATAACAAAAATATATAAGATAAGTTTGTACATTCATAACAAAAATAAAAACAACAGGTCTTTGCATCAGAATCCGAATCTGGATTTGGCTGCTGATGTGGTGCTCGAGCTGGTGGGAGCGGTATCGCGGGTAACCCCTCTCTCTCGTCTATCCTGCGCCTCCTGGACCAACCAACCTACTAAATCGTTGAGCCTGTCAAGCTCGGCTCGTACCTCCGGATGTAGCGCAGCTCCTGGGGCATGACCTGGAATAACGTGACGTGGAAACTGAGGCGCCCCGGGAGGTGACGGTGGCTGTGGAATCGCAGCACCGTCTAAATCCACCGGAGGGTCCAGCACGGGCGCTGCAGCAGCAGGATCTGGCGGAGGATAGACTAGCTCGAACTGCTCTGGTAGGGGCTCCTCTGTCCATATGCCCCCGTTGCGGTTTTTAAACCGCGGGCCAACGACGAACCTCTTGATCAGTGTCATCCCCCACAGCGATGGAAAACCCATCCGCGTCGGCATGACTGGCGGCGTCCGTAAATGTGGGTCCTACTCCAGTACGAGGCCCAATGAACGGGCAATGACGGTCACGTACGCGCCGCCATACAAAAATCCGCGCTCCTACCGGTGATGGGCGGAGGCGTAGTACTGGGCTAGACCGTGTGCTAGTACGCACGGCCTCCTGTACAACTAACAATAAAAGAAAAAAAGATCTGTGCTCGTACACCACTTACGGCTGTAGCCGCGCCCTGCAATAGAAGTAGCGAGCATATGGTGCATATACCTGCAGATAGTGTTAGCGAAATACAAACAGAGATTAATAAACAATACACATAATCATAATAATTGCTGTAATAAACGTACGTACCTGTACAATGGGTCTCTAATAAATGAAACCCTCCCTTTCGACTTGTCGTGCTCCCAAGTATTTGGCGCCGCAATCACCTGCCAAAACCCTAAAAGAGTGGGTCTATCAACCACCACTAGTCCCACTGTGTAAACGTCAGTCTCGATCTCCTCCTGCTTGTATAAACCGCAATGCACCGCAAACTGTGCTAGCGTCATCGAACGCAAAACGCCAGCGAGCCTAAAAGAAACCTCAGGCGGAGGGGGAGCATCTGGGTGCGGAAGCGGCACTGGGACCCCAGGAGGGTGAAATGTGAATGACGAAAGGAACTCGACCAGCAGCTCCCTGTAGCTCGGCGTGTACGCCAACTCAAAAAGACGATGCCACGGCGAATCGACAGGTATAAACCGACGCACTCTAGCCGTCTCACTAATCTCATCTATCGCATCCCAGTCGATCGCTGCATGCGCTCCAATGTGCATCCTCCTAAGCTTCTGGCAATGACGGGCGGCAGGGGTGCCGTCGGGAAACTCTAGATACGGGTGACCGTGCAGCGGATCCGGAGGCGGTAGCCACCACCGTCGCGGACCCCGCGGCACCGGCTGATCCCCCGGCGGTGCCCCATCAATATCAATCTGAATCTCATCGTCCTCCATAATCAATCTGCAAATAAATACCGTATACGTATAAAAACAATAATAAATAAATAATAATAATAACAATAATAATAATAACAATAATAATAATAAATAAATAATAATAACAATAATAATAATAATAATAATAATAATAAATGATAATAATAATAATAATAACATTAATAATAATAATAAATAATAAATAATAATAACATTAATAATAATAATAATAAATAATAATAATAATAACAATAATAACAATAATAATAAGAATAATAATAATAACAATAATAATAATAATAAGAAAAATATTAATAATAACAATAATAATAATAATAATAATAATAATAATAATAATAAAAACAATAATAATAACAATAATAATAACATTAATAACAAAAAAAAAAAAACACTGCAGCGTATCTATGTCCTTGTATTATAGAAATTAATACAAAAAATCTTATTAATTACAATAAAAATAATTATCGATACAAAAAATCCTATTAATTACAAAAATCATTCTTCCGTATCATTGTCGATGTAATTAAAACTGGGGTTTGATCTTGGTGGATGATTCATTATCGATGTATACCATTCTAGACGTGGCAAGTACATATCTTCTCATTGTTCCGTATGGGGTCTTCGGTGGTTCAACCATAGCCCGTGTGCTAGTGGCATTGGATAATCCCCTTCCAGTTTAACATGTATGAAGTGGTTCTCGTTAACATGTACAAGCGTTATGAATATTGGTTGTTGATTAGCCGGAGGACTTAGTATCGGGTAGAAAGTGGAACTCGCACCCATGGTTGTCGTTAACAGGTGCATCCCGATACCGTATGTTTGTGCAATAAGAAGTCCTGCTAAGGGGAAGTCCATCCAGTGATCTGGGGGACAACCGGACACTGAATCCCAAATTAGGCCCTGACGATGCGTGTAAAAATAACCTTCATCCTATGCTTCAAATGTTGGGAACCAGATCGATTCGTTCTGATCCATTTCTTGGACAAGGTCCCTTCGAATGAGCCCCCATGAACTCTGATCCATACGTAAGCCCACAGCCACAGACCGAAACCTACAATGACCGTCCGGCATCACATCTCGTATGCACGAGACGTGCGGATGAAACACTGGCGGAATGGCAGACTTAAATTGTTTGATGATTCCCACGTTCTCGTCCCCAATGATTAAAGGAAAACCGTGATCATCTTGTGTCTCTTTCTTCTTAGAACTCTTTGAACGGCTTAGGCTTGCTTTGGGTTTTTGGGACCTTATAACCGACTGTTGAGAGGCCTGTGACGGAACGTATGAGCTGTGGCTAGGGTTATCGTACTTACTTTGTTGGGAACCTTCAAAGCACGTGTTTGCATCACCGAAGGAGCTTCTCCTCAATTCTTCATCTATACGAGAGGCCTCGTCCAACCTTTGTTGTACCTGCTTTGTTGTTGGTCGGCCACGAGTATTTTGTTGGACAACCGGTGGTTTCTTGGTAGATTTCTTTGGAGTCAACACCGCTTTAATCTTTGATATCAGACTTTTTTGCCGAGCTGTGGGGTGCGACTCTAATTGTTGGCTAACAATATTTAGCTCTTCGACCACGTCAACGTCATCGTCTATCAATTTACAACTTTGGAAGTTAAGCTTCTGCCAGAAGACGTCAATGTCTTCGAGTTGAATCGGACGCTCTGCACGGTTAAAAACAACATTGTTTAAGTCACATGATTAACGGAAATATATCACACAAGTGTTGTACGTTTAACAATTATTACCTTCACGCATGTACTTTTCTATCCTACAAGCACAGGGCAACCCACAACTGTACCACATTTGGTAACCACATGATGAATGAAAGCGCTCCAAGACATCTAGCTTCCTAAGTGCCTCTCCCCTCAACAGGTCAAGGGCTGTATGGGATACTTTTCCATGTAGGTGTTGAAACAGCGGATGTTTGTGGTGGTTCATTCTTTTTTCGATGCAGACTCGAAAACTCTTCCTTATTTCACCGAACTGTGTCTCAACTATATCCCGGACACAACCAACTACACGGTCCAGCGAGCTCCTATCTAGGACGTATCTCTTTAAGTTGGCGTGTTGGCTCTCAACTCTGTTTGTGGTACGATTACCAAAGTTGCGCCTCTTATCAGTCCACGCAAAGACGAATATCTCCTTATAGTCTTTTAGCCAGTTATCGTACACGTAATTGAAGACCTCTAAAAAGTAAAAATAATTTAATAAAATTTACATAGGTGAGTCGTATGTTATTAGAAAAACTTACTAGAACGTTTGCACTCCACAAGTCGCTTTCTCATGTTGCGCAAGTGGTACTCGTAGATGGGTATGGATGGAGACTCAATCAATGTCCCCCAGAATGACAAAAATTTTTCCCAGTCTTCTTCCGTGAAGGCAGCCTTGCAGTGCTTCATAACATTCTGTTGT
Organism: Helianthus tuberosus; assembly: GCA_030545235.1. Lineage (NCBI taxonomy): Eukaryota > Viridiplantae > Streptophyta > Magnoliopsida > Asterales > Asteraceae > Helianthus > Helianthus tuberosus. The sequence continues at coordinate 2,489,262 of CM060376.1, read as the reverse complement.
ATGTGCCACCTACAAAGAAGCCTGGAGGCGTCTGGAAATACTTTAGCACACGCGCCCATAAGGGCCAGGTCTCTATCCGTTACAATCACACTTGGCTCCATACATTCATCCAACATTGACTTGATCCTCTCAAGCACCCACACAAAGTTATCACCCCGTTCTTTACTAACAACGGCATGCGCGATACAAAACGAATGGTTGGTATGCGTCATACCAACAATCTGGATAAATGGCATATTGTATAAGTTTGTCTTGTACGTCGCATCGATCAGCATGACGTGGGGGAATGCACGCCACATGTCTCTCGAGTACTGATGAAGAAAGAAGATCTCTATTACGATCTCTGTTCCGGGTTCCTCTCGTGTCTCGTAAATAAAGTCGTTGTTTATCAGCACGTTTTCTAGTGACTGCATGGGAGTCAATCCTTGTCTTTGTTTAGCTCTAATCTTCGCCACAACATTTTGAATGTCTTTCTGAACATGAAACCTGTCGGGGTCCTGCTTCCTTATCGTTTGAAATATTTTGCGCGGCTCCATGTTTTGAGCTGTCAGCTGTTCGATCAGTTTCATTTCGCTTGGAGTAAACCTTCGCACAAACGCGTGGGCCGACAGGTCCTCACAAAGTTCGTGGTGATGTTCAATTTTTCCATCTTTTATCTCCCAGGTTTCATATGGTGGTCTCGCACAGCCAGCAGGTAAAACGGTCAACCGGTTTTTTTGCTTCCGGCTTTTCTAAGTGTTGCTGTAGTGTGGTGCTCACCACCACGGTCACATTCAAGCCATACCCTCCCGGTTCTTCCCCCGATTTTCTTTGATCGACGGGTGACAATAACGAAACCATCCGCGTTTGCTATTTCTTGTATCCGTTTCTTTAGTTCATCTAAAGAGTTGAAAACATGTAACATCGACAATAATAACAATAATAATAATAATAATAATAATAATAATAATAATAATAATAATAAAATAATAATAATAATAGTAATAATAATAATAATAATAATAACAATTAATCTATGTAACATAACAAAATAAAATTGATACATGCTTTTTTAAGTACGGATTGTCCGGGTTGGGGGGAGCCTCACCACCATATCTACCATATCCACCATAACCACCATATCCACCATATCCTCCAACGTCCGGATTGATTTGATGAACGTAAGGACTGCCCAAGGAAATGAATTGCTGATGACCACCGTCTCCTCCGTATCCACCGTATCAACCGTATCCACCATATCCACCGTCTCCTCCGTATCCACCGTCTCATCCATATCCACCGTCTCCTCCGTATCCACCGTCTCCTCCGTAAGAATATGCACACCCGTATCTATAATCCGGATACCCTTGTTGCGTCGGATAACTTGGTTGACCAGCATGGTATGAGTCATCTACAGGGGCTGTTTCATCAACAGGGGGATGCGTGTTCAAATCTAAAAATGGTCTGTTTTGTTTTCCTTATATACTAGACACAACCTCCTCTTGCTCGTTAGAATCGGGAATGCCAGACTCCTCCAAAATAGACGACCGTATCATCATTAGTAAATAATAAACTAAAACAACAAGTAATTAAAACATTTAAGCTAATAACTGTTACCGGAACGCTTTCGGGCACCCAGTTGTCGCTAGAATACTGCCCGAAAACATAGTTGCCGTCCCAGTATGATGACATTTCAACACTTCGGGATGATAAGAACACAAATGCAAACAACAAGAGTTTCTTTCGAAGAAATAGAAGAAGAAACATAATGAAATGAATGTTGAATGCTCGGGTGGACCAACAATGCACTATATGTTGCACTTTATATGAAATATAGACGCCTCGTATAGCTCTAGACGCCCCATATTGCTTTATGTCACATGTCAGACACATAGTCAAATCAGTCTCTAAGACGCCTCGTATAGGCCTATACGAGGCGTCTTAGTTCCCTCGTATTGCTCCCTCATACAGGCCTAGATTCCCCGTCTGATGTGACGTTGTACGAGGTTCAGAGGTTGGTCGGAAAAAGTAACCCTAGACGCCTCGTATAGGCCTATACGAGGCGTCTAATAAGGTGTGGAAATAGGGAGTTGGGTGTGGGAATATGTAGACCCGTTTTTTATTGTGTTCAAAACCCTAATCAAACCCTTGTTTAACAAGTTCTAACTATTTAAGTATGAGTTCAATCCAAACGTCCATAGTAGGCTATTTAACACAAGTGTAAAGGATCTATCAAAATTTATTGCTGATGTCGTACCAACCCATGCGAACCCTCTTTCAAAAAAAAATTCCTTTTTGTTTTCTGTTTGTATTGATCGAAAGTAAATTGGGCCAAAAGACACCAATTTAATTAATGTGAATCACTTCTTTCATTCAATGCATATTATCCTTGAACTTGCTGAAGTAAAGATGCTTTTTATTCCATGGCCAAACTCCTTTCTTCATGATTGAGATGTAATATTATAACAGGTTTGAGTCAAGATGGGAGATAATAATGTGGATGTCCAAGTGTCACACCACGATATTTCCACGTGTTACCGGTGGGCCCGGCGGGGAGTATCGTGACGTAGTTGATATCATCATAGACAATTAATCACAGTTTAATGCACAGCGGAAGTCTTGGATGAAAATTAATATTACAAACCGAAATTTAAAATATAATTAAACATTATACGAACGGTTGTATATGGATCCACAGGCGGATCTTAAAACAGAAATATAAGTATTGTTCAACAGACTTTAGACGTTTAGAACTTACAAGATTCCTTATTAACGCCCCGAGCTCCCAGCCAATTACGTACGGTACCTGTCACTTAGTCTTTTTGGAAAAATACGTCAGTTTACACTGGTAAATACAATTAACCGACTCTTTTGAAAACGTTTATGAAAATTGGTGTAAATGCACAAGGCACAAACATTTTATAACTTGAGACAATTATATTAATAACAATCTTGTATCAGATTTACATGTTTGTCCAACATTTAGGGCCGGTATAAAAGCCGAACAAGATTAATCGACACACCACAAATATAAACTCACAAGAAGTTTTCTCACGAGTGAGTATATCTTTTACATACGCAACGGACAGGTGTATGCCTACACCCCGTGCTTACGTCGTGGCCATTCACGCTTTTTGAATGAGCCAAGGATATCCAGGACACGGTCGTTAACCCCCAATGTTATTTGTTATCAATCAATACTGATTAAAACGGGATTATACAATTTAACCATATCCGATTAAAAGGTTTTTACACCCGACCAAGCGGTAATAATTTACCGTATCCCAAGCCCGTATAAGGGAAAATAAGTTAAAAGTATTTACCTGAGTTAAATGTAATTTATTCTCAGGCGTATATTCTAATCAGCAAGTGCAAGTACTTCTACCGGGGCTCTCAATCTGGAATGACGGTTTTATTAACCTATTAGATTCCTAACGGGTCTTATTTAAGTGGTACTTTGACCGGTTATTTTTAAAGGAAAGTTTACGGTACGAAACTGATCGGTGTATTTTAGGTGGACGCTAATGAGCATTATATATGTTAAAAATGCACCGACATCGTTACAAAATGTACTACTTTAGTTAGTTTTACATTTGTTATGTTTAAGGTAGAAACGAGCTAAAATGGTTTTATTAATCTAATCAGGAGATAAATATAAATGATTATCATAATAGAATAAGTAAATAAAATGAAGGCTACACAAATTAAGTTCTGTTAACTTGGCTTGAAATTAATTAATTGGTTTAGTAATGTTTTTAATGAATTGATCCTATTATCATATGAATCAAAATAAATGGCCATTTATACGTACAGGAAAGAAAAGAGATAAATATAAGGATATGAACTTAATTAATTGTTTATATGGTTATATTGTAGCCATGGGAAGGCCCACGAGAATTGCTAGGGAATTAAAAGATATATTGGGCTGAGGATTGGTTTTGTAAATGGGCCACTAGAAGGAAAGTCGGTTGTGGTGGGAATGATACTTTGGGACGCAAGAAGGAGAGATATATAATATTACTTTAGCAGCCGTCGCACAAAAAGGGGGGGGGGGGGGGGAGGCATTCATCAGCCGTCGAACACAAAATGTCAGGGACGAATTTTATTATTTTCTCACATCTCTCAAAGCTGATTATGATGTTCAACCAACTCGGGATGACAACTGATGCGGTAAAGACTACCATGCGTGGCTAAATCTTCATAACTTTTGCCCGGATGAACGTTTACACGGTTTGACTTAGTTATTCGTTTTTTCTGATTCTTGTAAACTGATACAGCTTGACCACTTGTGTTGGATTATTGGTAAACGTTTCTTGTGTTTGAATTACTTGTCGTTTATTAAGCGTATTGGCAACTTCCTTGCGTTGTTAGCGGGTTAGGAAATCGGTGGGTAGTTGATACAAACAAACGGGTTATTAGGTTGCATAGTGAATCTTAAAAACTATCCCTATTAACTAATCAAATTTATTAATTCCGTGGCCATGTCTATGTGGTGTTTTGAATCAGAAAACGGATTTTTATATTAAAATGGGTATCCAGGATTCCGGGTGGAGGTTACTTCTTCTCATCTTGATAACACTTTTCGTGACAAAATCGTGTTTTCTTTTAAAACGACAAACAAACCCCCAATTTAGATAGTTTAGTTTTAATTAATTTTCTTTAACGCTAACCACAAATTCCCCGTGGATACGATACCCTACTTACACTATATACGTAGTTTAATTAGGTTTTTGATTGACCCTAACGACAGTCATCAGAAACGCAAGATTAAGCGGTGACCGGATTGGAATGTGATTTAAACCCGACAAGTATGAAGACTTGTATATAATGGGTAAACTAAACACATTCTGGATTTTGAAGTAAAAATGATAAGGTTTAACCCGTTTTGGCTAATTCATGCAAACTAGTTACATAAATCGTACCGAACGCGTATATGCATAACGGGTAACCGGATGAGTCATATACAAGTTCCAATAGTTATTATGTGTAACACCCCGAAAATGGGTTTGGTAATCAAACCACGTTAACACTAAAAGACGGGTAAAGTACCGTTAGTGGTAAAATTTACCCGGTAAATATTAGGATTTAAATAATTAAACCTAATATTAAATAAAGGTTATACGAAGACTTTTGAGAAAAATAAATTTATGAAAGGCCCGAGTTAACGGGACTTAAAATGAAACGGGTTATGGCTATCCCGAACTCACTAAGCTAACTAGGAAAATTTAACCTAGTTAACAAGACAAAATATTGTTGAAGATAAGTAGGTTGTAGCCTACTTACTAATTAACAAAACAAGAGGGGCTAATAATGTTAAGTAAGGAACTTGAGTTATTAAAAATAAAAAATAAAACACAACACACAGTGTGTGTGCGTGAGGGAGATCGACCAGGAGAGCTCACAAGGGGCTCAAACCCTAACTTCAGCAAAATCAACAAATTGAAGGTCAAATTCAACCCAAATCAGATGCATGAACACAAATTCGTGATTACCTAGTCATGGGGATTACAAGGTATGTTGAATTTTGCTATTTAGTGATGCTTTGAAACTATGATGAGAAATCATAGTCGAAATTTTGGAATGAATAATGAATCTATGGGCGTTATTGTGATGAAATTCATGTTTAGAAACAAACCCTAGTTGAAAACTTGAAGGATTGGTGTTAAAAACTAGGGTTTGATGAATCCCCTTGTATGTGCTAAGTGGGTTTTAGCTAAATAATGAGGTTGATGATATGCTTGTGCTAGAAATCATCATAATTGATAGTTGCAGCGAAATACTTAAACAAATTTCAAATTTGAGTATTTGATTATACATGATTCAAAAAGGGCCTTGGAGGTTGTAGCGAAAATTAGTGATTTATTTCATGAATATGGATGTTTGAAATCATGCTAACTACTAAATTGATAAGTAGAACTGGGTTGTATTAGGTGTTCGGGTGAATGCTAGTGATATGACGAAACCGAAACGGGTTTCACTCGTATATGAGGAACCCTTAGTCCTTGTGAAATGAATGGGCAAATTAGTCTTGATAATCACATGAACAAGATAAAGTGTTGAAAACATAATAAACTCGGTTAGAACCTTGGGTGAGTTTGTGGCCTAAAAATAGTGACAACCGAATAGTTTAAGAAATGCCTAAGTGAGTTCGTTGAACTCAGTTGTGCATTTCATAGATATTAAAAAGAGGCAGTTGACTTTTGAAAGTCAAACTGACCATTAATAAGATCGAATGAAAATTTTGATAGAAAATGCGTAAGGTGGAATAATCGTATTAAATTATGATTTAACTAACCACCTTGAAAACGATGATGATAGTTTGACGCGTAACAAGCTAGGTGGAAGCTTGGAGAAGGAAGCGGGTCAAACGAATTTAAGAAGGAAAAGATAAGCATGGTTTGGATGCGAGGTAAGTGAAGCTTACGCCTTTTACTTTATTACCAAATACTTGATTTCGAGTATTCAATCTGCATTCATCAGCCGTCGAACACAAAAAGTCAGGGACGAATTTTATTATTTTCTCACATCTCTCAAAGCTGATTACGATGTTCAACCAACTCGGGATGACAACTGATGCGGTAAAGACTACCATGCGCGGCTAAATCTTCATAACTTTTGCCCGGATGAACGTTTACACGGTTTGACTTAGTTATTCGTTTTTTCTGATTCTTGTAAACTGATACAGCTTGACCACTTGTGTTGGATTATTGGTAAACGTTTCTTGTGTTTGAATTACTTGTCGTTTATTAAGCGTATTGGCAACTTCCTTGCGTTGTTAGCGGGTTAGGAAATCGGTGGGTAGTTGATACAAACAAACGGGTTATTAGGTTGCATAGTGAATCTTAAAAACTATCCCTATTAACTAATCAAATTTATTAATTCCGTGGCCATGTCTATGTGGTGTTTTGAATCAGAAAACGGATTTTTATATTAAAATGGGTATCCAGGATTCCGGGTGGAGGTTACTTCTTCTCATCTTGATAACACTTTTCGTGACAAAATCGTGTTTTCTTTTAAAACGACAAACAAACCCCCAATTTAGATAGTTTAGTTTTAATTAATTTTCTTTAACGCTAACCACAAATTCCCCGTGGATACGATACCCTACTTACACTATATACGTAGTTTAATTAGGTTTTTGATTGACCCTAACGACAGTCATCAGAAACGCAAGATTAAGCGGTGACCGGATTGGAATGTGATTTAAACCCGACAAGTATGAAGACTTGTATATAATGGGTAAACTAAACACATTCTGGATTTTGAAGTAAAAATGATAAGGTTTAACCCGTTTTGGCTAATTCATGCAAACTAGTTACATAAATCGTACCGAACGCGTATATGCATAACGGGTAACCGGATGAGTCATATACAAGTTCCAATAGTTATTATGTGTAACACCCCGAAAATGGGTTTGGTAATCAAACCACGTTAACACTAAAAGACGGGTAAAGTACCGTTAGTGGTAAAATTTACCCGGTAAATATTAGGATTTAAATAATTAAACCTAATATTAAATAAAGGTTATACGAAGACTTTTGAGAAAAATAAATTTATGAAAGGCCCGAGTTAACGGGACTTAAAATGAAACAGGTTATGGCTATCCCGAACTCACTAAGCTAACTAGGAAAATTTAACCTAGTTAACAAGACAAAATATTGTTGAAGATAAGTAGGTTGTAGCCTACTTACTAATTAACAAAACAAGAGGGGCTAATAATGTTAAGTAAGGAACTTGAGTTATTAAAAATAAAAAATAAAACACAACACATAGTGTGTGTGCGTGAGGGAGATCGACCAGGAGAGCTCACAAGGGGCTCAAACCCTAACTTCAGCAAAATCAACAAATTGAAGGTCAAATTCAACCCAAATCAGATGCATGAACACAAATTCGTGATTACCTAGTCATGGGGATTACAAGGTATGTTGAATTTTGCTATTTAGTGATGCTTTGAAACTATGATGAGAAATCATAGTCGAAATTTTGGAATGAATAATGAATCTATGGGCGTTATTGTGATGAAATTCATGTTTAGAAACAAACCCTAGTTGAAAACTTGAAGGATTGGTGTTAAAAACTAGGGTTTGATGAATCCCCTTGTATGTGCTAAGTGGGTTTTAGCTAAATAATGAGGTTGATGATATGCTTGTGCTAGAAATCATCATAATTGATAGTTGCAGCGAAATACTTAAACAAATTTCAAATTTGAGTATTTGATTATACATGATTCAAAAAGGGCTTTGGAGGTTGTAGCGAAAATTAGTGATTTATTTCATGAATATGGATGTTTGAAATCATGCTAACTACTAAATTGATAAGTAGAACTGGGTTGTATTAGGTGTTCGGGTGAATGCTAGTGATATGACGAAACCGAAACGGGTTTCACTCGTATATGAGGAACCCTTAGTCCTTGTGAAATGAATGGGCAAATTAGTCTTGATAATCACATGAACAAGATAAAGTGTTGAAAACATAATAAACTCGGTTAGAACCTTGGGTGAGTTTGTGGCCTAAAAATAGTGACAACCGAATAGTTTAAGAAATGCCTAAGTGAGTTCGTTGAACTCAGTTGTGCATTTCATAGATATTAAAAAGAGGCAGTTGACTTTTGAAAGTCAAACTGACCATTAATAAGATCGAATGAAAATTTTGATAGAAAATGCGTAAGGTGGAATAATCGTATTAAATTATGATTTAACTAACCACCTTGAAAACGATGATGATAGTTTGACGCGTAACAAGCTAGGTGGAAGCTTGGAGAAGGAAGCGGGTCAAACGAATTTAAGAAGGAAAAGATAAGCATGGTTTGGATGCGAGGTAAGTGAAGCTTACGCCTTTTACTTTATTACCAAATACTTGATTTCGAGTATTCAATCTGCATTCATCAGCCGTCGAACACAAAAAGTCAGGGACGAATTTTATTATTTTCTCACATCTCTCAAAGCTGATTACGATGTTCAACCAACTCGGGATGACAACTGATGCGGTAAAGACTACCATGCGCGGCTAAATCTTCATAACTTTTGCCCGGATGAACGTTTACACGGTTTGACTTAGTTATTCGTTTTTTCTGATTCTTGTAAACTGATACAGCTTGACCACTTGTGTTGGATTATTGGTAAACGTTTCTTGTGTTTGAATTACTTGTCGTTTATTAAGCGTATTGGCAACTTCCTTGCGTTGTTAGCGGGTTAGGAAATCGGTGGGTAGTTGATACAAACAAACGGGTTATTAGGTTGCATAGTGAATCTTAAAAACTATCCCTATTAACTAATCAAATTTATTAATTCCGTGGCCATGTCTATGTGGTGTTTTGAATCAGAAAACGGATTTTTATATTAAAATGGGTATCCAGGATTCCGGGTGGAGGTTACTTCTTCTCATCTTGATAACACTTTTCGTGACAAAATCGTGTTTTCTTTTAAAACGACAAACAAACCCCCAATTTAGATAGTTTAGTTTTAATTAATTTTCTTTAACGCTAACCACAAATTCCCCGTGGATACGATACCCTACTTACACTATATACGTAGTTTAATTAGGTTTTTGATTGACCCTAACGACAGTCATCAGAAACGCAAGATTAAGCGGTGACCGGATTGGAATGTGATTTAAACCCGACAAGTATGAAGACTTGTATATAATGGGTAAACTAAACACATTCTGGATTTTGAAGTAAAAATGATAAGGTTTCACCCGTTTTGGCTAATTCATGCAAACTAGTTACATAAATCGTACCGAACGCGTATATGCATAACGGGTAACCGGATGAGTCATATACAAGTTCCAATAGTTATTATGTGTAACACCCCGAAAATGGGTTTGGTAATCAAACCACGTTAACACTAAAAGACGGGTAAAGTACCGTTAGTGGTAAAATTTACCCGGTAAATATTAGGATTTAAATAATTAAACCTAATATTAAATAAAGGTTATACGAAGACTTTTGAGAAAAATAAATTTATGAAAGGCCCGAGTTAACGGGACTTAAAATGAAACGGGTTATGGCTATCCCGAACTCACTAAGCTAACTAGGAAAATTTAACCTAGTTAACAAGACAAAATATTGTTGAAGATAAGTAGGTTGTAGCCTACTTACTAATTAACAAAACAAGAGGGGCTAATAATGTTAAGTAAGGAACTTGAGTTATTAAAAATAAAAAATAAAACACAACACACAGTGTGTGTGCGTGAGGGAGATCGACCAGGAGAGCTCACAAGGGGCTCAAACCCTAACTTCAGCAAAATCAACAAATTGAAGGTCAAATTCAACCCAAATCAGATGCATGAACACAAATTCGTGATTACCTAGTCATGGGGATTACAAGGTATGTTGAATTTTGCTATTTAGTGATGCTTTGAAACTATGATGAGAAATCATAGTCGAAATTTTGGAATGAATAATGAATCTATGGGCGTTATTGTGATGAAATTCATGTTTAGAAACAAACCCTAGTTGAAAACTTGAAGGATTGGTGTTAAAAACTAGGGTTTGATGAATCCCCTTGTATGTGCTAAGTGGGTTTTAGCTAAATAATGAGGTTGATGATATGCTTGTGCTAGAAATCATCATAATTGATAGTTGCAGCGAAATACTTAAACAAATTTCAAATTTGAGTATTTGATTATACATGATTCAAAAAGGGCTTTGGAGGTTGTAGCGAAAATTAGTGATTTATTTCATGAATATGGATGTTTGAAATCATGCTAACTACTAAATTGATAAGTAGAACTGGGTTGTATTAGGTGTTCGGGTGAATGCTAGTGATATGACGAAACCGAAACGGGTTTCACTCGTATATGAGGAACCCTTAGTCCTTGTGAAATGAATGGGCAAATTAGTCTTGATAATCACATGAACAAGATAAAGTGTTGAAAACATAATAAACTCGGTTAGAACCTTGGGTGAGTTTGTGGCCTAAAAATAGTGACAACCGAATAGTTTAAGAAATGCCTAAGTGAGTTCGTTGAACTCAGTTGTGCATTTCATAGATATTAAAAAGAGGCAGTTGACTTTTGAAAGTCAAACTGACCATTAATAAGATCGAATGAAAATTTTGATAGAAAATGCGTAAGGTGGAATAATCGTATTAAATTATGATTTAACTAACCACCTTGAAAACGATGATGATAGTTTGACGCGTAACAAGCTAGGTGGAAGCTTGGAGAAGGAAGCGGGTCAAACGAATTTAAGAAGGAAAAGATAAGCATGGTTTGGATGCGAGGTAAGTGAAGCTTACGCCTTTTACTTTATTACCAAATACTTGATTTCGAGTATTCAATCTGCATTCATCAGCCGTCGAACACAAAAAGTCAGGGACGAATTTTATTATTTTCTCATATCTCTCAAAGCTGATTATGATGTTCAACCAACTCGGGATGACAACTGATGCGGTAAAGACTACCATGCGCGGCTAAATCTTCATAACTTTTGCCCGGATGAACGTTTACACGGTTTGACTTAGTTATTCGTTTTTTCTGATTCTTGTAAACTGATACAGCTTGACCACTTGTGTTGGATTATTGGTAAACGTTTCTTGTGTTTGAATTACTTGTCGTTTATTAAGCGTATTGGCAACTTCCTTGCGTTGTTAGCGGGTTAGGAAATCGGTGGGTAGTTGATACAAACAAACGGATTATTAGGTTGCATAGTGAATCTTAAAAACTATCCCTATTAACTAATCAAATTTATTAATTCCGTGGCCATGTCTATGTGGTGTTTTGAATCAGAAAACGGATTTTTATATTAAAATGGGTATCCAGGATTCCGGGTGGAGGTTACTTCTTCTCATCTTGATAACACTTTTCGTGACAAAATCGTGTTTTCTTTTAAAACGACAAACAAACCCCCAATTTAGATAGTTTAGTTTTAATTAATTTTCTTTAATGCTAACCACAAATTCCCCGTGGATACGATACCCTACTTACACTATATACGTAGTTTAATTAGGTTTTTGATTGACCCTAACGACAGTCATCAGAAACGCAAGATTAAGCGGTGACCGGATTGGAATGTGATTTAAACCCGACAAGTATGAAGACTTGTATATAATGGGTAAACTAAACACATTCTGGATTTTGAAGTAAAAATGATAAGGTTTAACCCGTTTTGGCTAATTCATGCAAACTAGTTACACAAATCGTACCGAACGCGTATATGCATAACGGGTAACCGGATGAGTCATATACAAGTTCCAATAGTTATTATGTGTAACACCCCGAAAATGGGTTTGGTAATCAAACCACGTTAACACTAAAAGACGGGTAAAGTACCGTTAGTGGTAAAATTTACCCGGTAAATATTAGGATTTAAATAATTAAACCTAATATTAAATAAAGGTTATACGAAGACTTTTGAGAAAAATAAATTTATGAAAGGCCCGAGTTAACGGGACTTAAAATGAAACGGGTTATGGCTATCCCGAACTCACTAAGCTAACTAGGAAAATTTAACCTAGTTAACAAGACAAAATATTGTTGAAGATAAGTAGGTTGTAGCCTACTTACTAATTAACAAAACAAGAGGGGCTAATAATGTTAAGTAAGGAACTTGAGTTATTAAAAATAAAAAATAAAACACAACACACAGTGTGTGTGCGTGAGGGAGATCGACCAGGAGAGCTCACAAGGGGCTCAAACCCTAACTTCAGCAAAATCAACAAATTGAAGGTCAAATTCAACCCAAATCAGATGCATGAACACAAATTCGTGATTACCTAGTCATGGGGATTACAAGGTATGTTGAATTTTGCTATTTAGTGATGCTTTGAAACTATGATGAGAAATCATAGTCGAAATTTTGGAATGAATAATGAATCTATGGGCGTTATTGTGATGAAATTCATGTTTAGAAACAAACCCTAGTTGAAAACTTGAAGGATTGGTGTTAAAAACTAGGGTTTGATGAATCCCCTTGTATGTGCTAAGTGGGTTTTAGCTAAATAATGAGGTTGATGATATGCTTGTGCTAGAAATCATCATAATTGATAGTTGCAGCGAAATACTTAAACAAATTTCAAATTTGAGTATTTGATTATACATGATTCAAAAAGGGCTTTGGAGGTTGTAGCGAAAATTAGTGATTTATTTCATGAATATGGATGTTTGAAATCATGCTAACTACTAAATTGATAAGTAGAACTGGGTTGTATTAGGTGTTCGGGTGAATGCTAGTGATATGACGAAACCGAAACGGGTTTCACTCGTATATGAGGAACCCTTAGTCCTTGTGAAATGAATGGGCAAATTAGTCTTGATAATCACATGAACAAGATAAAGTGTTGAAAACATAATAAACTCGGTTAGAACCTTGGGTGAGTTTGTGGCCTAAAAATAGTGACAACCGAATAGTTTAAGAAATGCCTAAGTGAGTTCGTTGAACTCAGTTGTGCATTTCATAGATATTAAAAAGAGGCAGTTGACTTTTGAAAGTCAAACTGACCATTAATAAGATCGAATGAAAATTTTGATAGAAAATGCGTAAGGTGGAATAATCGTATTAAATTATGATTTAACTAATCACCTTGAAAACGATGATGATAGTTTGACGCGTAACAAGCTAGGTGGAAGCTTGGAGAAGGAAGCGGGTCAAACGAATTTAAGAAGGAAAAGATAAGCATGGTTTGGATGCGAGGTAAGTGAAGCTTACGCCTTTTACTTTATTACCAAATACTTGATTTCGAGTATTGAATCTGAATTATATTGAGTAAACGAAACATGATATTACGGCACGATTTAAATGCGAGTCGGAAAAAGTGAGAAAGATAAGAAACCATGAATTATGGTAAAAAGGGTAAAAATGGTCAAATAGTAATCCGGACATGGACTAATGAATATATAAAGGGATTTGAAAGGACACCATTTGGCATGAGCCATAACGGGTCAAACAAAACGAGAACGATTCTTAAGTAAGATGAATTCAAAAGTAAACCGGGGTACGTTAAAGGGGGTGCAATGGTAATTAAATACCATCTCGAAATGATAATTAGTCATTTCGACTAAACGGGTCAATTGGTGTTGTTAACACCATTTGTCAATAATATTTGATGATCGCTTGTTGAGTTTTGTGATCACAGGAATTAACACATGGTTCGCATGGCTATTAACTAGAAATTAATAGTGAAAGGTATTTAAACGGGTCAATCTTATGACCCGAGCCAGGTACACATGTTTAGAATTATAGCTAAAAGCTACATTTTGGTCAAATAATAGCGGAAGTCCTTCGTCGCATAAATGAAGGGCTAAAATTGACCAAAAAGCCCTTGAGGGGTAAATAAGGCAAACAACCCTTAAAGAGTTGTTTTGAAATAAGCGTCTTGTTAAATTGAGTCCTCGGAATTCGTATAAAAATGGCGATAGGATGTAAACCAATAGAAGCATGATTTAAGTCTAAAAATGTAGAATACTCGTAACGGGTCAAAACGAGTATATATGCAAAACGGGTTAAAATTTCTTAAGGAACCCGTAAGGTTGAATCTTGTGAATTAGTAAACGGATATAACATGATAACCATGATGACCATGGTATTTTGAAGGAAAATAACAAGTTAGTTTGGTAAAGGCATGAACGGGTCAAAAGTGTCAAAATTGAATTTCAAGCCAAAAGCTCGAAATTTAAAATTTTGTAAATTCAGATGTCGGATTTTTACTCCATGAGATGGAGAATTAAATTACGAACGCATAGGAAAAAGAATCGCGTAAAACGGAGGCCTAGATCAAAAGTTATGCCATTTTGAAGTTAGGTTTTGGTTAAAATTTAGCTGGGCAAATATGCAGCACCAGCATCACACATTCTGTCAAATTGAGTCCGTGGCGTCGCGCCACGGCCAAAGGCTTTTTCCGTGGCGCGCGGCGACGGGGTGAAATATTGAAATTTTTGATTATTTTGTTTATTTCGATTATTTGACCCAATTACCTTGTTGTACTTGTTATTTAACTATCAAAACTGACTTTTAAGTTGGTTTTGATCATAGGTGAATGTCGAGAGTCCCGGATGAAGATCAAGCGACGAGCAAGAACCAAACACACGTTAAATGAAGCTTCCGCGTCAAATCTTGATTTGTTTTGTTATAAGTGAATTATGTAAACACTTATAAATTTGTTTTTGAAATGTTGTAAACATATGGGAATGTTGGTATGACAAGTTTTTGTAAAGTCACATTTTAGCATTAAAATGTGTATTTTATTATTAAAATCTTGATTAACTGAGTTGGGCGTTACAAGTTGGTAATCAGAGCTCATGGTTAAAGAATAAAGTGTGTTCGGTTCGAGGCTTGATCGCAAATCCGGTAAGTACATGTATATTAACGGTTAACATGATTAAAGTGTTGTGAACAACACATAGGGTTATCGTGTAATACACGTTACCTCAATTAAATGAAAGATATAGTTGACGAAATTACGCACGTTGACGCGTATAGTAGTAAAGCCTTGTATTATAATACGGGCAATTATTGAAGTTGACATTACTAACTTTTGTGAATGTTTTAATTGAAGGACACTCACGTCTGAAGATGACGAGAGTTGAATGAATTGCGGATATGATGGTGGAATGGTCCGAGGTATGACAAGAAGAGCATACTCATCAAGGACCTAAATCGCGTAACGATCGCAAATAAGTAATGGCAAGGAAAACCTGTTAGGGCAAGCATTTACCAGGAACACATTTAAATTATTGCATGAATAGTAATATGCAACAAATACGTAGAAACTGACAGTTGCATATGTAGATTGAAAACTTGGAAAAACCTGAATAGAATACCTATCCAGGATATTGTTTCCACGAGAAATAAATAGAGGTGTTATTTACATGGGGCGTGATGTGAAAGTTATAAAAAGGTCATGTATGTCATGTGTTGATCGCCTACTCTGACCAAGTAGGTAGTGAACATATGATACCATGAATTTTTATGATGGACATGCTTACACCCGATGTAGTAAGGACGGGGTGAGTGGGACAAATTAAAAAGTACCCAAATGAATCAAATGAGCAAAATATTTGATAATAATGTAAACGCACAGCCGGGTGACGGAAGCATATTACATTAGGATAATGAGCCCGAGTGAAGGGACAAAGATTAATGTAAAATGATTAAGATATGCATTGGGAGGGGGTGTACTTACACTCAAACCCGAAGAATGCAAACATGTAAAACGATTAAGATATGCATTGGGAGGGGGTGTACTTACACTCGAACCCGGAGAATGCAAACATGTAAAATGATTTAGATATGCATTGGGAGGGGGTGTACCTGCATTCGAACCCGGAGAATGCAAATATGTAAAATGATTAAGATATGCATTGGGAGGGGGTGTACTTACACTCGAACCCGGAGAATGCAAATATGTCTCTTAACAGGCCGTTTTTGTAAAACGTCAAACTTGAGGACAAAGTCGGAATATAAAAGTAAAGCGAAGTCTTAATGCATACCGGAAGAGTTGCAATAACAACGAATTCGGTAAAACACCCGGTTGATGGGTAAGGATTTAACACATGCGTAGACCGAGAAACGAGAACTCGGATGGAAAGTTAAAAGACTCGGGTTTTTGAGTCAAGACTAAAAGACGACAAGATGATGTAAATAGAAATTTTGATAAATTATGTTCAACTATTTTAAAGTTGAACGGGTCGAACAAAGAATGAAGTTTGACATCCATAAATGATAAAATTTCACATGAATAAGTCAAACGGGTTGAATATAATATAATGCCGGATGGCATGAGTAAGCGCAAGCTGGATAACGGTAGTGTTAAATGCAAAAGAATAATGAGCCCGGTAATGGGACATAATCAAATACGAATATATGTAAACTGGATAATGGTGAGCATAAGATGAACCGACGCATAAATGACGTGAGAAGTCATAAAGTCGGAAAATTTGTCCGAAAGAAAACAAATGTAGCCTTAGACTACGGTCAAGGTCAAAGGAAATACCAAGGCGAAAATAAATGATTGTGAACATAAAAAGGGTGCCTTAACGCCATATACATATATAAATGTATATACCTTTGAATAAAGACTTGAATAAAAGATGATCTACGGGATTATCATAACCTACGAGATTATAAATGAGGCTAAGGTCTACGGGACCAAAAAGACCTTCGAGTCCCAAATAGAAAGAAACGAATTGTTGGGGTCTCACCTTAATAAGGTAAAAAGGTGAAAATATAAAGAAATAGCCTAAGAGGCTAAGCGAAAGAACCTACGGATCAATAGTATAAAACAAGGAAACTGGTTGTAACTTCCCGCGTAAAATAATAACGGGAGATAAAGTTCGTATAAAAGCGATGGGTTTCACTAAGTTAATTAGATGGGTTAAAAGCGAAGAGATTGTGAAAGGTCTGGTTGACAAAAGTGAAAAATTTCACTAAAACATTTAAACGGGCAAAGATAACAAAAGAATTCACAATTATTTAAATTGTGTTACGTCACAAAAGTGGATGAAGTCGTTACCGAAATGACAACGGAAGGGGATAAATCCTTGGACGAAAATTCCTTGGAATTGACATGAGTTCAAGAGAAAAGCGTTAAACTAAAATTCAGTATTAGTGAGAAACAACGCTTTAACAAATACGAATATTATGAAATGAATTCGGAAAATGATTAATATCGAAGAATATGGATCTTAACACCGGTAGGTGCAAAGCGATACATTCGAAGGAAAGATTTCCAATAATAAAAGTCGATATAAACTTAAACAAAACGTGATGTAATCACGGTCACAAAAAGTGATATAGAATACAATCAAGTCGTAACGTGAGTTACGAGATATGAAAATCAGAAAACACGTAAAAGGCCGGGTTGGCAATAAGATATACCCGAATGGCGGGGAATAAAGTGACGGCGACTAATCAGTCTGGCCGGTAAAGCCTTTCTAAGTCGGAGTAGTGTTACGACTTATATAAAGCGCCTGTTGAAATAAGATTAGCTTGAAGTAAGCATGATGAAAATAAATACAACCGAGTGATCAGATGACAACTTGGTCAAATAAGTGACAAGAATAAGAAATACAAAATGAAAGTATCGGCCTACGAGGCCATACACATAAAAGGCGTATACGCTTTGAAACCGAAAGCACATTACCATACTTCCCTGGTAAGAGTATCATGTGCGAGCAATGCTCAAGTGATCACCGAAACTAAGGTTCGGATGATTTAAACTAATAAAGTACGTGAGAAAGGTTTCGGGGACGAAACCTCTTTAAGGGGGGTAGACTTGTAACACCCCGAAAATGGGTTTGTAATCAAACCACGTTAACACTAAAAGACGGGTAAATTACCGTTAGTGGTAAAATTTACCCGGTAAATATTAGGATTTAAATAATTAAACCTAATATTAAATAAAGGTTATACGAAGACTTTTGAGAAAAATAAATTTATGAAAGGCCTGAGTTAACGGGACTTAAAATGAAACGGGTTATGACTATCCCGAACTTACTAAGCTAGCTAGGAAAATTTAACCTAGTTAACAAGACAAAATATTGTTGAAGATAAGTAGGTTATAGCCTACTTACTAATTAACAAAACAAGAGGGGCTAATAATGTTAAGTAAGGAACTTGAGTTATTAAAAATCAAAAATAAAACACAACACACAGTGTGTGTGCGTGAGGGAGATCGACCAGGAGAGCTCACAAGGGGCTCAAACCCTAACTTCAGCAAAATCAACAAATTGAAGGTCAAATTCAGCCCAAATGAGATGCATGAACACAAATTCGTGATTACCTAGTCATGGGGATTACAAGGTATGTTGAATTTTGCTATTTAGTGATGCTTTGAAACTATGATGAGAAATCATAGTCGAAATTTTGGAATGAATAATGAATCTATGGGCGTTATTGTGATGAAATTCATGTTTAGAAACAAACCCTAGTTGAAAACTTGAAGGATTGGTGTTAAAAACTAGGGTTTGATGAATCCCCTTGTATGTGCTAAGTGGGTTTTAGCTAAATAATGAGGTTGATGATATGCTTGTGCTAGAAATCATCATAATTGATAGTTGCAACGAAATACTTAAACAAATTTCAAATTTGAGTATTTGATTATACATGATTCAAAAAGGGCTTTGGAGGTTGTAGCGAAAATTAGTGATTTATTTCATGAATATGGATGTTTGAAATCATGCTAACTACTAAATTGATAAGTAGAACTGGGTTGTATTAGGTGTTCGGGTGAATGCTAGTGATATGACGAAACCGAAACGGGTTTCACTCGTATATGAGGAACCCTTAGTCCTTGTGAAATGAATGGGCAAATTAGTCTTGATAATCACATGAACAAGATAAAGTGTTGAAAACATAATAAACTCGGTTAGAACCTTGGGTGAGTTTGTGGCCTAAAAATAGTGACAACCGAATAGTTTAAGAAATGCCTAAGTGAGTTCGTTGAACTCAGTTGTGCATTTCATAGATATTAAAAAGAGGCAGTTGACTTTTGAAAGTCAAACTGACCATTAATAAGATCGAATGAAAATTTTGATAGAAAATGCGTAAGGTGGAATAATCGTATTAAATTATGATTTAACTAACCACCTTGAAAACGATGATGATAGTTTGACGCATAACAAGCTAGGTGGAAGCTTGGAGAAGGAAGCGGGTCAAACGAATTTAAGAAGGAAAAGATAAGCATGGTTTGGATGCGAGGTAAGTGAAGCTTACGCCTTTTACTTTATTACCAAATACTTGATTTCGAGTATTGAATCTGAATTATATTGAGTAAACGAAACATGATGTTACGGCACGATTTAAATGCGAGTCGGAAAAAGTGAGAAAGATAAGAAACCATGAATTATGGTAAAAAGGGTAAAAATGGTCAAATAGTAATCCAGACATGGACTAATGAATATATAAAGGGATTTGAAAGGACACCATTTGGCATGAGCCATAATGGGTCAAACAAAACGAGAACGATTCTTAAGTAAGATGAATTCAAAAGTAAACCGGGGTACGTTAAAGGGGGTGCAATGGTAATTAAATACCATCTCGAAATGATAATTAGTCATTTCGACTAAACGGGTCAATTGGTGTTGTTAACACCATTTGTCAATAATATTTGATGATCGCTTGTTGAGTTTTGTGATCACAGGAATTAACACATGGTTCGCATGGCTATTAACTAGAAATTAATAGTGAAAGGTATTTAAACGGGTCAATCTTATGACCCGAGCCAGGTACACATGTTTATAATTATAGCTAAAAGCTACATTTTGGTCAAATAATAGCGGAAGTCCTTCGTCGCATAAATGAAGGGCTAAAATTGACCAAAAAGCCCTTGAGGGGTAAATAGGGCAAACAACCCTTAAAGAGTTGTTTTGAAATAAGCGTCTTGTTAAATTGAGTCCTCGGAATTCGTATAAAAATGGCGATAGGATGTAAACCAATAGAAGCATGATTTAAGTCTAAAAATGTAGAATACTCGTAACGGGTCAAAACGAGTAAATATGCAAAACGGGTTAAAATTTCTTAAGGAACCCGTAAGGTTGAATCTTGTGAATTAGTAAACGAATATAACATGATAACCATGATGACCATGGTATTTTGAAGAAAAATAACAAATTAGTTTGGTAAAGGCATGAACGGGTCAAAAGTGTCAAAATTGAATTTCAAGCCAAAAGCTCGAAATTTAAAATTTTGTAAATTCAGATGTCGGATTTTTACTCCATGAGATGGAGAATTAAATTACGAACGCATAGGAAAAAGAATCGCGTAAAACGGAGGCCTAGATCAAAAGTTATGCCATTTTGAAGTTAGGTTTTGGTTAAAATTTAGCTGGGCAAATATGCAGCACCAACATCACACATTTTGTCAAATTGAGTCCGTGGCGTCGCGCCACGGCCAAAGGCTTTTTCCGTGGCGCGTGGCGACGGGGTGAAATATTGAAATTTTTGATTATTTTGTTTATTTCGATTATTTGACCCAATTACCTTGTTGTACTTGTTATTTAACTATCAAAACTGACTTCTAAGTTGGTTTTGATCATAGGTGAATGTCGAGAGTCCCGGATGAAGATCAAGCGACGAGCAAGAACCGAACACACGTTAAATGAAGCTTCCGCGTCAAATCTTGATTTGTTTTGTTATAAGTGAATTATGTAAACACTTATAAATTTGTTTTTGAAATGTTGTAAACATATGGGAATGTTGGTATGACAAGTTTTTGTAAAGTCACATTTTAGCATTAAAATGTGTACTTTATTATTAAAATCTTGATTAATTGAGTTGGGCATTACATTATACTTAAAATATGTTGTGATATCAGTAGAATATCAACAATTATGCCCCAGATGTATTTAAGACCAATTTAAGTCCCGAAAGGGTATTTTGGCCATTTTAAAGTTTATAAAAGAGGTTTAAACATAAACTGAGGTTCTGGTCTAAAAAAATCTGTAAAAATACTTGTTTTATGTTGTTATATCAGCAAGATATCATACATATGTGTGTTTAATCGTTTATGGCCAAACTATGCACCATATGGGCATTTTGGTCATTTCACATATGCTTTTAATGTTAAATTTGGAAATCTGAGTTCAAGACTTATACTTACTGTTAAAGTATAAAAATTTATTTTTAAAATCAGTAAGTATTAAGCATTAAGCGTTAAATACGGTTTTAAACCATACTATGCGCTTAATAAGCGTAAAAGTCAGTATTTGACGATATTTGAAATGTTTATAAAATTTTGAAGTTTTGATCAATATATAAAGCTTAAAATATTTTATTTAACATATGAAATCTGTAGGAAAAGGTTCGGTATCAAAATGATATGTAAAACTCATTTTATTAATGAAAAGGGCATTATCGTCAATACCGAATTTACACTAGAACTCTATGCTATGGACAATATAAAATTTGAAAACATTTTCCAAAAATCCCTAAATATTATATCATAATAGTGGGTAGCAAGTTTGGTGACAAAAATTGGGTTTAAATATGATTTATGCCGAAAATGCGATTTAATTAACAAAAAGCTTTTGTTTTACGATATCTTGCATAACTTTTATTTTAGACCAGGAACTGATGTCAAATTTTTAGGACATACTTGTATATCAGTAATAAAACTTTTTGTCCTCTCACATTTTCAAGAATCTCGTTTTTATATCTAAAGGGCAAAATGGTCAACTTTTAAGCATTTAACGGAAACATGTAAATGATTCAGATTTCTACGGGCCCATGTAATATAACCTCAGAGGGTTATGCTTACATAAAATATGGTCCCAAAGGAACCCTAAGGCATAACTAAACTAGACAAAATCGGGTCAGAACTGAAAGTCAAAGCAAAAGTCTACTTTCGGTTGCAAATCGAGCCTAATACTCAGAATTGTCGGGTTGAACATGCCTAAACATGTTCTTATATTATTTACCAAGTTGTTTAAGTGATAAAATGTATTTTATAACTTCTACATTATCAGTTATGATTTATTTTGTAAAAACTGACTCGTTTGACTTTTCTGTTAAGTAGTTTTACCCGACAATTGACCAAGTAAATGTGATAATTAGGAGGTGCCCTTTTAAGGGTTTATCACCTACTTAATTACCAACACCTAGCCACTTTCAATTCGAATAATGGCTGGACCGATTAGGTCTAAACCAAAAGTCAAAGCGTTATTACGACGACTTTGACTTTTGGTCTTTAAACATATAAAAACCAAACTAGAGTGGCTAAGAACGCTTACACAAGGTCCTAGAACGAAGATTGAACTAAGGAGGGCTTCTTTCTTGATCAGGAATCCCAGAGAATGCTTCAAAGGGCTCAAACAAGAGAGAAGGTGATGAAAATTTTGAAGTGAGCAAAGAGTATGGCAGCCAATGCCCCTATTTATAGTGCAAGTGACTCTCACAAGATCATCACAAGTGTTTAGGGATGTTGTAAGATTGCTCCATGTGTCCCAAGTGGTTTTAAAAACCAGCAAACAGTCCCTAGATTCGAGTTATGTGAGTGTGTAGGTGGTTTGGAGAAGAAAGCATGCTGAAACCTGCATCTGTGCAGGATTTCTGTCCGTTTTAGGCCGTCGTGTCGAGCGACGGCAGAGGACTTTTGGTGTGGTGCAGCGCCACCACAAGGGTAACCAGTCATACAAGTTTCAAACTTGGCAGATTTAACCCCTGGACCTTTTAAAACGTAATAACTTTCATTTCAAGCACTTTTAACCCATAAAATTTATATTTTGATGATCCTTAGAATATAACCAAACATCGTTAGGTCCGGTTTCGTTAAACGATAATTGAAAACACAAGTTTTGCCTCGTTGACTCTTTTAACCCTTTATTTATGAAAGTGAACGTTTTTAATATCAAACGATATCGAAACCTCGTGAATTTTTCGTCACTTGTTCTTGAGAGTATAATTAATCGTTACAAAGCCCCGGGTTTGTTAAAAGGTCACTCAGAGGCATTAATTTAACATGTTGACACATTTAACCCTCGCGTATTGTAAACTTTCACTTTCTTTCACAAACGGCTTCATATGTTTCACAATTCTTTCGTTTAAGAGTATGAACATCATATAGGGTTAATAAAAGGCAAAGTTTTCGATTGTTAACACTTTGGATCCTTTCACACATATCTTTTCCTTGTTTGTCAACTTTAGTCCCTCGAAATCAATTCTTTACACGTTTAAATCTTATGACACGTGTCGTTACTATATTGGGCATGATTTTGCGAGGTGTTACATCCTCACCCCCTTAAAAGAAATATCGACCTCGAGATTTACTGAAATAAATGAGGGTATTTCTGTTTCATCGTGGATTCAACCTCCCACGTGTATTCTGGGCCTCTACGGGCATCCCATTTTACTTTTACGATCGACACATGCTTTCTTCGAAGCTTCTTAACCTGTCGATCCTCGATCGACAAAGGTTTTTCAACGAACTTCAAGCTCTAGTCAATATGCACGTCCTTATGAGACATTGCTAGCGATTCATCGGCTAGACATTTCTTTAAATTGCAGATGTGGAATACATTATGAATTCCACTAAGCTCTTCAGGTAGATTCAGCTTGTAAGCTACAGTTCCGACACATTCGATGATCTCGAATGGTCCTATGTACCTTGGGCTTAGCTTGCCTTTCTTGCCAAAACGCATCACCCCATTCCAGGGTGACACCTTGAGTAACACTTTTCACCTACCTCGAATTTCAGAGGTTTACGCCTTTTATCCGCGTAGCTTTTCTACCTATCCCTGGAAGCTTTCAAACGGTCACGGATTTGAACAATCTTATCCGTCGTCTCGAGGACTATATCAGGTCCTGACAGTTGGACTTCTCCAACTTCCGCCCAACAAACTGGCGTTCTGCACTTTCTTCCGTACAAGGCCTCCAAAGGCGCGGCTTTGATACTCGAATGATAACTATTATTGTACGAAAATTCAATCAAAGGAAGATGGTCATCCCAACTTCCACCCAAATTAATAACACAAGCACGCAGCATGTCTTCCAAGGTTTGAATCGTACGCTCACTTTGCCCATCCGTCTGAGGATGATAAGCAGTACTGAAATTCAAACGAGTGCCTAAAGATTGCTGAAAGCTTTTCCAAAAATGAGATGTGTATCTTGTATCCCTATCAGAGATAATAGATACTGGCACTCCATGGAGAGATACAATCTCATCCACATATAGCTGGGCTAGTTTATCGGAGCTATGCGTCTCCTTTATGGGTATAAAATAAGCTGACTTCGTCAGTCTGTCAACTATAACCCATATTGTATCATTCCCACGTTTCGTCTTTGGTAACTTGGTGATAAATTTCATAGTTACCATTTCCCATTTCCAAGTGGGAAGTTCAGGCTGTTGTAGTAATCCTGACGGCTTTTGATGCTCGGCTTTAACCTGTGCGCACGTCAGACATTTAGTCACATAAGTGGCTATAGATTTCTTCAAACCTATCCACCAGTAATTTGCCTTTAGATCTTGGTACATCTTATCACTTCCTGGATGAACTGAATATTTAGAACTATGGGCTTCTTGAAGGATTACATCTCTAAGTCCTCCATAAATTGGAACCCAGATTCGACCGTTTAATCTAAGGATTCCATCCTTGCCAAATGATAATTGATCATCAGTTACGCCTAACTTCTCATTCGGATAGTTAGTTTCTATTACAACTTCCTTTTGAGCGGCTAACAACCTTTCATTCAAGCTGTTCTTTAGTTCAATGCTTTTAGCATTGATCCTAATAGGTTTGATCCTTTCTTTCCTGCTCAAGGCATCAGCGGCTACATTTGTTTTGCCTGGATGATATCGGATTTCACAATCATAATCGTTTAGCGTTTCCATCCATCGGCGTTGCCTCATGTTAAGATCCTTCTGATTAAACAGGTGTTGAAGGCTCTTATGATCAGAATAGATCACACACTTGGTTCCATATAGATAGTGCCTCCAAAGCTTTAGTGCAAATACAACGGCACCCAATTCCAAATCATGGGTGGTGTAGTTATTTTCGTGCGCTTTTAATTGACGGGATGCATAGGCAATGACCTTGCCTCTCTGCATGAGCACACAACCCATACCGGTGTGCGATGCGTCGCAGTACACAACAAACTCTTCAATCCCTTCTTGCAATGTCAACACAGGAGCATTGCTTAATTTCTGCTTGAGGATCTCAAAAGATTCTTGTTGCTTGGGACCCCAATCAAACTTGACATTCTTGCGAGTTAACGAAGTTAAAGGTTCAGCAATCCTTGAAAAGTTTTCAATGAAACGTCTGTAGTATCCTGCTAGACCCAAGAAGCTGCGAATTTTCGTAGGTGTTTTAGGCGTTTGCCAATTCATAATCGCTTCAATTTTAGCGGGATCCACCTGGATACCATGCTCGCTTACCACATGTCCAAGAAATTGGACTTCACGAAGCCAAAACTCACATTTGGAAAACTTGGCGTAGAGCTTCTCATGCTGCAGAAGTTTAAGGATACACCGGAGATGTTTTTCATGATCGGCTTGATTCCTGGAGTAAATAAGTATGTCATCAATGAAGACAATGACAAACTTGTCTAGATACAGCTTGCAAACGCGATTCATGAGATCCATGAATGCTGCAGGTGCATTAGTGAGCCCGAAAGGCATCACCAAGAACTCGTAGTGACCATATCGTGTTCTGAATGCGGTCTTGTGCACATCTTCGGTTCTGACCTTCAACTGATGATATCCGGACCTTAGATCGATCTTTGAAAAGTAACTTGCCCCTTGAAGCTGATCGAATAGATCGTCGATCCTGGGTAATGGATATCGGTTCTTGATTATGACTTTGTTCAGCTCGCGATAATCGATGCATAGACGCATTGAGCCATCTTTCTTCTTCACAAATAGAATCGGCGCTCCCCAAGGAGACGAGCTAGGCTGAATAAAACCCTTTTCTAACAAATCGTCCAATTGTGTTCTTAATTCCTCCATTTCTGTCGGTGCCAACCGATAAGGAGCTCGAGCTACAGGGGATGCTCCTGTAATAATATCGATCCTGAATTCCACTTGTCTGTCTGGGGGTAAACCAGGTAATTCTTCAGGAAAAACGTCTGGATATTCAGAAATAACAGGAATGTCTTCGATCTTGGGCTTTGGCTCATCAACGGTTACCTGTGCCCTGTAAATGACACATCCTTTCTTCAGACACTTCGATGCCTTAAGCATAGATACTTGTTTAGGCAATCCATACTGTGTATCTCCTTGAATTGTAAGTGACTCACCATAAGGAGTTTTAATAATCACTTGCTTCTTATCACACACAATTTGAGGTTGGTTAAAAGATAACCAATCCATGCAAATAACTATATCAAATCCCGCTAGCTTCATTGGTAACAAGGACAACGGAAAAGAGTGGTTCCTAATGGATATGAAACATCCATCTAAAATCGTTGAAGCAGTCTCTAAAGTACCATCGGCCAATTCTACCTCATATTTTATGTCTAGAGTTTTAACAGGCAGATTCAACAGTTTACAAAATTTATTGTCTACAAATGACTTATCTGCGCCAGAATCAAATAGAACTCTAGCATAAACATCATTGATGAGGAAAGTACCTGTTATAACGTTTTCATTCTGTACCGCTTCCTGGGCGTTCATCTGGAAGACTCGTGCGTTTGTTTTCTTAGCCTCTTCAGGCTTCTTTGCAATTTTGGGCAGTTGGTTTTGATATGCCCTTTCTCGTTACAGTTGTAACAAGTCGCGTTCTTTAACTCCTTGCATTCTAAAGTCTTGTGACCCTTGGTCTTGCAGATTCCACACAGTTTAGCATGTGGGTCGATCGTACACTTTCCAGAATGATGCTTTCTGCAGTTCCTGCACTTGGGTATGTTATCAGACTGACTCGAGTTTTTCTTGAACTAGGAACCTTTCTTATGATCGGAGTTTCCCTTTTTCTTCTTGTCAGAACGATGAGAGCTTTCCTCTTCTCTTTTCCTCTTTCCCTCCTCAGAAGTCTTAACACACTTATTCCTGATAGCATATAATGTGAGGGATAAAGACAAGTCCACCACGGACCTGTAAGTGGTAAGCCTGGATTCTTTGACATTTCCTTTGATCTCTGGTGCTAGGCCTCCAATAAAACGCGCTATACGTTTAAGTTCATGGGTGACTAAATAGGGAACCAGATGGGACATGGTGTTGAAACTCGTCACATACCCCTGACAATCCAAATTCTTCATGACCAGAGTCAAGAAGTCTGTTTCAATCTTTTCTACCTCATGCTGGGACAGAAGTTTTCCTTGATCAGTGCAACAAATTGATCCCATGACAAGTTATACAATGGGATCTTCCCTGTGGCTTGGATTAATGACCTCCACCAAGCCAAAGCTTCTCCTTTAAATGATTGCGAAACAAACTTCACAATATCTTGTTCCGCACAACCACTAATATCAACTACAGTATCCATCTCGTCGAGCCATGTCATACAATCAATGGCTCCTTTTTCTCCTGTAAAGTCCCTTGGCTTGCAAGATACGAAGTATTTGTAGGAGCAATTCTTGACACGTGGCTCATGATTTAACACAACTTGCTTGGATGGGATACTCTTCTGATTCGACGAATGATGAGAATCGTCCTTATTTGACTCATGTGTTTTAGAAGGGGGCTTACTACGAGCCACAGATTGAGCCTTTGTGTGAGTATTACTTGGTTCCTTGAACTGTCTGTCAATAGCTCTAGTAACATCATTGTCTATCAATGCTTGAAGATCTGTACCAGCTACATTTATTCTGGTGGTATCATTTCTCTCCCTTGGATGATTGTTAACCTCTTCAGATTCAGACATGCTGAAGCTTGATTGCTATAAAACAAGTTGACAATAGTTTGTTTAGAGGTTTATTATGGAATCATCATTTTCAATGATTCATTAACCATGGTAAACATAGACCATATTGGTTAATTTGTTAATCAGATTTATTTCAAATTTTTCATTATAATTTATCCCAGTTATAAATCATTAAGGATATTAAGGCGGCACAAAAGTCCTAGTCACAAGGACAGTTTTAATTTTATAAGCCATGATCTTCTAGGATCGAGGCAATAAGGTTTGAACATAGTTCATCCCCTCTCTTGACATGGAATCATAGACTACAACTGTCGTTTGTCTAATCATACAATGTGTGTAGCCCGTAGGCATTTCATCACTAATGGATGTTTATAATGTGATCATCGCATTTGATGATATAAGCCATGATTTCTAGATCATTAGGCTAGATAAGGAATTGGAAGAATCCAATATACGGATAACTAGTGTGATTTTATCGAACGACATTTGTCGAGAGTGCTAACACGTTCTTAGGTGTTAACAAGGAGTTATTATCTTAAAAAGGATTTACCACCATGGCCATGTCTAAAATGACATATAGGCTAGGTTATACCTTTAAAATTTCCTTTTGATATTTTAAAGGCAGATCAATTATAAAAATGATATTTTGATTTTGGGATATAGCATATATGTATATATATATATATATGTATGTATGTTTAATGCCAAAAGTAATTGAAAAAAGGAATTGCTCATAAATGATCCTATGAATTACAATAATTGCCCTAAACGGGTCTTAAACAAATAAGTTCGTCCACACAGGGACTTAAAAGATAAATATGTCCTTATTGGGACTAGTAGAGAAATGAAATACAACAAAAATGAGTTTCTTCTTCATTTCATTTCTGAAAGTTTTCTCCTTGGTTCACTGTGTGCGGTACGGATACTGAAGGTTTTGGTGGGTAGTCGAAATCTTCCATATTAGGAACCTTTGCAATAGTAGAATCCAAGGATTCTATGGTTAATGAATAATATGGGTCAGGAATAGGGTTAGGACTGGTATAATCCAAGTTTGGGATTCCAAGACTTGGAGGTAAGAAATGTGGATCATTTGAGTCCATAGGTATCATCTTTGGAGTGGGAGCCCCAGGGACAGTTGGTATGGACTCCTCCGATGCTGGCTTCTCATTTGAAGTTTCAAAAGTCTTAGGTACAGAATCTGAAATATGGTTAATGGTTTCAACTGGTTTGGTTTTGGGAATGGGTCCAAAAAGGTTCTTTCTCCATACTGGTCGTACGCTTATTTGAGCTGTGGGACGAAGCTTAACATTCTTAGGCTTCGGGTTTGAAGAGTTTCCACCAATGGCAGCTTTACTCGGCGACATGTTCCTGAAATACTCAAATATCGAAAACAATATATACTTATTAGGGATGAGATTATTCCTAGTTCATGTCTAGACTCGGAAGTCGAGGAATGTGCAACTGTGTCATTGAGATTAAACACAAAAGGCTAGTGTTTAATTCCCTAAATGTTGGCTCTGATACCAACCTGTCACACCACGATATTTCCACGTGTTACCGGTGGGCCCGGCGGGGAGTATCGTGACGTAGTTGATATCATCATAGACAATTAATCACAGTTTAATGCACAGCGGAAGTCTTGGATGAAAATTAATATTCCAAACCGAAATTTAAAATATAATTAAACATTATATGAATGGTTGTATATGGATCAACAGGCGGATCTTAAAACAGAAATATAAGTATTGTTCAACAGAATTTTAGACGTTTAGAACTTGCAAGATTCCTTATTAACGCCCCGAGCTCCCAGCCCATTACGTACGGCACCTGTCACTTAGTCTTTTTGGAAAAATACGTCAATTTACACTGGTAAATACAATTAACCGACTCTTTTGGAAACGTTTATGAAAATTGGTTTAAATGCACAAGGCACAAACATTTTATAACTTGGAACAATTATATTAATAACAATCTTGTATCAGATTTACATGTTTGTCCAACATTTAGGGCCGGTATTAAAACCGAACAAGATTAATCGACACACCACAAATATAAACTCCCAAGAAGTTTCCTCACGAGTGAGTATATCTTTTACATACGCAACGGACAGATGTATGCCTACACCCCGTGCTTAAGTCATGGCCATTCACGCTTTTTGAATGAGCCAAGGATATCCAGGACACAGTCGTTAACCCCCAATGTTATTTGTTATCAAGCAATACTGATTAAAACGAGATTATACAATTTAACCATATCCGATTAAAAGGTTTCTACACCCGACCAAGCGGAAATAATTTACCGTATCCCAAACCCGTATAAGGGAAAATAAGTTAAAAGTATTTACCTGAGCTAAATGTAATTTATTCTCAGTCGTATATTCTAATCAGCAAGTGCAAATACTTCTACCAGGGCTCTCAATCTGGAACGAAGGTTTTATTAACCTATTAGATTCCTAACGGGTCTTATTTAAGTGGTACTTTGACCGGTTAGTTTTAAAGGAAAGTTTACGGTACGAAACGCAAGATTAAGCGGTGACCAGATTGGAATGTGATTTAGACCCGACAAGTATGAAGACTTGTATATAATGGGTAAACTAAACACATTTTGGATTTTGAAGTAAAAATGATAAGGTTTGACCCGTTTTGGCTAATTCATGCAAACTAGTTACATAAACCGTACCGAACGCGTATATGCATAACGGGTAACCGGATGAGTCATATACAAGTTCCAATAGTTATTATGCTTAAAATATGTTGTGATATCAGTAGAATATCAACAATTATGCCCCAGATGTATTTAAGACCTATTTAAGTCCCGAAAGGGTATTTTGGTCATTTTAAAGTTTATAAAAGAGGTTTAAACATAAACTGAGGTTCTGGTCTAAAACATTCTTTAAAAATATTTATTTTATGTTGTTATATCAGCAAGATATCATACATATGTGTGTTTAATCGTTTATGGCCAAACTATGCACCGTAGGGGCATTTTGGTCATTTCACATATGCTTTTAATGTTAAATTTGGAAATCTGAGTTCAAGACTTATACTTACTGTTAAAGTATAAAAATTTATTTTTCAAATCAGTAGGTATTAAGCATTAGGCGTTAAATACGGTTTTAAACCATACTATGCGCTTAATAAGCGTAAAAGTCGGTATTTGACGATATTTGAAATGTTTATAAAATTTTGAAGTTTTGATCAGTCTCTAAAGCTTAAAATATTTTATTTAACATATTAAATCAGTAGGAAAAGGTTCGGTATCAAAATGATATGTAAAACTCATTTTATTAATGAAAAGGGCATTATCGTCAATACCGAATTTACACTAGAACTCTATGCTATGGACAATATAAAATTTGACAAAAATTTCCAAAAATCCCTAAATATTATATCATAACAGTGGGTAGCAAGTTTGGTGACAAAAATTGGGTTTAAATACGATTTATGCCGAAAATGCGATTTAATTAACAAAAAGCTTTTGTTTTACGATATCTTGCATAACTTTTATTTTAGACCAGGAACTGATGTCAAATTTTTAGGACATACTTGTATATAAGTAATAAAACTTTTTGTCCTCTCACATTTTCAAAAATCTCGTTTTTATATCAAAAGGGCAAAATGGTCAACTTTTAAGCATTTAACGGAAACATGTAAATGATTCAGATTTCTATGGGCCCATGTAATATAACCTCAGAGGGTTATGCTTACATATAATATGGTCCCAAAGGAACCTGAAGAAACACAGAACTAATTAAGGGACTAATCAGTATGGTTTATGTTCCTATCATGGTGGTTAATCTTCTTTGTGGTTTCCGGAGTTCCTTAATGATTGGATTAGCCTGCAAAACAGAACACCGTTACTCGTTAAGAGGGGAATGTGGGGGTTTCCCTCTTAACCGGGCTCCGGCGTGAGAATAAGCGACTGCTTTGGGGAGATAATTAAGTATTAAGAGTGAGAGTAGAGGGAATGGAATGTTTAACTTGTGAAGTGAGGTCTCTATTTATAGCCGGAGAGGTGTAAGAGGATGTGGGCTGATGGGCCTTGGGCCGGAAGGCGACAACATGCAGGATATGCTCCTTGTCTCACTGGTGTCGACCGTTAGTGGCTTCTAGGAGCTTTCTGAAGCTGGCGCAATGTGATTGGAGCCACGTGTCACTGTTGTCGGCCTGGCCGCCCTTCTGCCATCAGCAGGTAAGTGGAGATCGTGGGGCAGTTGTCTCTGCCTTATGATTGGTGCCATGTAGGCGTCCTTAAGTACTTTTTGTCTCCTGCATGTCAGATGATCGTGGAGCACGATTGAGCAGAGCCAGAAGGACGTTGATTGGCTCTTTTCTTCTGCCGCTTGTACCTTGTGTACTATTTGGAACAGCCTTGCGCTGCTTCCCTGCGCGAGTCTTACTGGGCATGTAACTAACTCGCGCGGGGTTTAGGTGACTGAGTGCTCTTTCAGTATGCTAAGTGTTGCTATTGGAGCTTCTTTTTGTGTAGGTCTCGCGCGACGTAAAATAGAATATGGTGCACCTCGCGCGAGGCTAATGATAGGAAGTTTGTTGAATAAGGAGTATGGTCCCGCGCGCAACCTTGACGGAGGTTTGCGCGGCCTTTTTGGGACCATACCCCTTCAAGTCCCCCCAGTCCAGTGCTGCACCATGCGCGAGGCAAGTGGTTGGAGCTCTGGACTTAAAATAAAAGTTGTAGAAAATGCTTCCTTGATTTTGGTAGACGGGCGCGTGTAAAGTCTTATTGATTACTACGGCGCGACTACCAGGTTTGGTTCCAGGTGGGTTATTGCCTTTGAGTGTAGGCGCGCAGGTTATTAAGTCCTTGCTAACACTGCGCGACCTTAGTAGCTTTTCCATGAAGTCTGTATTAATCTTTTGGCTGGAAAAATTTTCGAAATTTGAAATCTGACAAGTTGGTGAGAAACGTCATTGACGGTGACGTTTGAGTTGACCATTTCCACGGCTGTCATCAAGTTGTCTCTGACGGTTGGTCATTCCGTCAGGAGAGTGAGCTGCACGCGCGCGTGGTAACCGTCACTCCGGGATTCTCGCCATACGTGTCATCTTCTGATTGGTCATGTGCGCGGCGATCCCGGCATGTTTACCCATCGCATTAAATGCGATGGGTATATATATCCGATGAGACGGAGAAAAGAAACCACTTCTCCTCTTCTGTTGCACTCTTTTCCTATTCTGCTCTCAAATTCCTTTGAATCTTCAAGATTTTGAAGAACATCGTAGCAGATCTTCAAGTCTGTTTACATAATATTCAAGGCTTCTTTGTCGATTATCAATGGCTGAAGAACATCACGAAGATAATCCCGGAGAAGAAGGCCCTGTTCCCGTTCTCCGGTGGGATTTAGGGTTGTTTGAACAGAGTGTACGGGGTTTCCGGTTTCCACCGGAATGGGATGCCAGATATCCCGGCCAAAATCAGACCGCCGCCGATGCACCACCGGGTTATATCACCTTATTTGAAGATTTCTTCCAACAGGGCAACTTCCGGTTGCCGGCGACGAACTTCCTGGCCCATATTCTTCGGTTTTATGGTTTTTCACATCTCACAACTGAGTCCACCGGGGATGGTTAGGGTTCGTCACTTTGAGATCTTGTGTCGATCTCATGATATCGAGCCGACGGTTGAGAGGTTTAGGGCATTTTACCAGCTTATTAGGAATATGGGCTTCTTCTCTTTTGCCAGCCGAGGTGCTGCGAAGAAGATACTCTTGAATCCTCCCAAGAGTTTCCACGACTAGAAACCCAAATTTTTTTATATTCGCGAGGAGGTGATACCGATTGCCAGGACCTTCCGCGCGTGGTCCGAACCCATTTTGAAGGAGGATTTGGCGATTCCCAAGAATGAGGTTTGGTATCAGAAGCTTACTTCTACCCCAAATCGAGTGTTTGGTGAGAGTGTCTTGGTAGCGGCGCAAATGAGTAACCAGTGGCCTGCGGATAGCAAGGACGTTCCGGTTCTGATGTTCAACGATAGAGGTTAGTAATTTACTTAGCCTCTTTGATTTCTTGTTTCGCAACTCTTGTTTATTTACGTAATTTGTTGTGTAGAGGCGCAACTGTATCAAGCTGCGTTCTCCACCTTTGATGGGTCTATGAGTGTGCGCCCGCTCCAGGCTGGAGAAGAGTACTGGTACGAGCGGATTAAGGGTAATTTCATGTACCCGGTTGCTGATGCATTCGCCTCGCCGCCTACTGCAACCGAAGGTGCGCACATACCTAAACCTCGTCCTTTGCGCTCTGTGACTTCTGCTGGGAAAGAGGTTGTCTATCTTTCCAGCGAGGAGTCTGTAGGGTCTTCGAACGGAGAGCTAAGTTCGTGGTCTAACATCTTTGCAGGTGTGTTGCGCGACTTGGGGATTGACCCTGAAGATAAGAAGAAAAAACCTTTGAGGAAGAAGAAAGTAATCAACTTGGATCCTGAGGTGACCAGCAAGGGGGCTGGGAGTAGTCGCGCAACCGCTGGTGCTGCTGGTAAAGGTACTCTTCGCCTTCGTCAGAGTAACTTGAAAGATTATGTGATAATTAGTGACTCACTCGAAGGCTTGTCGTGCGCAGGCGAGAAGAAAACTGGAGCAGGTGGCTCCAAAAGTTCTGGTAGCGCGGGTTCTTGCAACCCGGATGCTGGTGCTACCCCTTCCTCTGTTGCGCATGAGGAAGAGGAAGAAGAGGAAGAAGAGGAGGCTGCTGAAAAGTTGATCAGCAGAAAAAGAAGTAGGAGCGAGACCACAGCTGGTGTGGTTGCTGCGCCTAAAGTTGGAGGAATCCCTGTGCTCGGGAAGCAGAGCAACTTGCGTTCCCTTTACAAGTTTTCTCCTGGTTAGTCTTCCTTAAATTTCTTTGCTCTTTGCTGCCTCCCTTCTTTAATGACTTAACTTTTGCAGAAGGCAAGAAGAAGACCCCTGAGAAGGGTGTTGTTTTTACGGAGCCATCGGAGCCGGAGCCCAAGAGGCCTAAGGTTACCATTAAACCGTCAAAGACTGGTGGGGTGGAGTCTGAGAAGGGAAAACATGCTGCTGCGGGAGATAAGGAGAAGATTGCTGAAGAGAAAAAGACTGAGGACAAGAAAGCCGAGGAAGACAAGAAGAAGAGGGCTGCTGAGGAGTGCAAGAAGAAGGCTGAAGAAGATAAGAAGAAAAAGGCTGACGAGGAGAAGAAGAGGTGGGCTGAGCAGGAGAGAGAGAGACGGGCGGCGGCTGAAAAGCCTATTGATGAAGCCTTGCACTATACTGGTGCCGCTGCTATCGCTACTCAAGAAAAGGCGCAGGGTCCGGAGGTTGTGAGCACCACGGGGCCTGACAAGCCCCATCAAGAGAAAAGAAAGGAACCTGAGGTTGAGAAGCCTACCCGCCCTACGCATACTGATATCCCCCATCGCTCCAAGGTAACTTCTACGAGGGGATCAGGTCCGTATGTTTCTGGTGGCGCGAGCTCTGGTGGCGCTGGGGGTTATAACCCACAAGTTATCGGGGCGAAGGATACCCTTGGTGATATCTATTATAAAAGTTATACTGAAGAAGAACGTGGTAATACCCCCCACCAAGCTCCCTGGGGTTTGAAGCAAAAAGACACCTTCCAAGAGTTCGGCCCTTGCCGCGATTGGTTCTTAAACTCCTTCCCTCCTGCTGAGGTTAATCGGCAGAGGGCGAAGACTCATGATGGGCTATATCGTACTTATGTGATCGGGGAGGCCAATACGCGCGCTGCTAACCATCAGATAGTTCGCGAGTGGCGGACAATGGTTAGGGAGCGGTCGGATTGGGAGAACTACCGCGAGCGTCTTGTCAGGCAAGTTAAGGAGTTTGAGAAAGCCCATGCCAAGTTTGAAGAAGAGAAGGCAAAGTTTGAGGCTGACAGGAAAGCGGAGGAATGGGGGCGCGAGGGCCTGAAAAACAAACTTCAAGCTGCTGAACAGCAGTTGGCTAAGGAGAAAGCTGATTTCAAGCGCATATGTGAGAAAGACAATGAGCGCGCGTTCGCGGCTCGTAACAAGATTGTCGACCTTGAAGCCAAGGTTGCTGAGTTGACAGCGAAGGTCGAGGATGCGCAAGCTGCGCAAGCTGCTAAAGAGCAGGCTGAGGTTTGAGAAACTTCTTATTCCGTTTATACTTTCGTTTAGCAGGTTAACTGAGTCTTTTATCCCTTGCAGGTTGAGCTGGCTGAGGTGAAGGAGCAGCTGTCAAGTAGGGACAAGGATTTGATTGCCAAGGATGTCGAAATTGCTGAGCTGAAACGTCGCCTACGAGAGCAGGTTGACAAAAGTGAATCCTTGGAGATCGATCTGGAGGCCGAAAAGTCGAAGGTTGCCTCAGCTGAAGAAGCCAGGCAAAAGGCCGAGGAGGCGCGGGCCATCAGCTCTTCCGCCTTGAATGTGGCGCAAAATAATTATGCTGAGGTCCAGAGTATTGTTGACACGCTATCCTCAGATATTGAATGGCTGCGCGGCAGGGGAATAGTTCTGGTATTTGTCTCTTTTTAACTTAGGTTTTATTTACCAAGTCAGTTCCTCATTTGCTCGTTCTTGTGTAGATGGCCAACTCGATTTTGAACGCTGGGGAACTGGACGGGACTGTTGCTGCTCTCATAGATGCTTCTCGTGCGGTTGGTCATCGCGGAGGTTATATGGAGTGTGCGCAGCATGTCGAAGAACTGCTTGGTCAAGAGTTTGATACTAGTCATTGCTCGGTGACCGATGAAGCTGATGTGGAGTTGGCTCGTGCTGAACATGCTTACAATCATCTAGCCTTGCCTGTGATGGACTTGGTTTCGAAGGCTCTAGAACATGATGACTGGTGCGGTCGTGTAAAGGGCATTCTTGACCCACCAGAGCATGTTGAATTATCTGACGAAGATGAAGCGGCGGGCAATGATGGTGATGGTGATGGTGAAGGTGGTGATGGTTTGGAGTAGGTAGTATTGACAGTCTTTTCTGCCTTGTAATTTTTCTTTTATCTTTGTAATGCAAGTAGTTGCGCGGTTGCGCTCGTTTCCGATCAAAGGCATGACACTTTGTTTTAATGTAACTGTTGCGCGGTCACGCTTGTTTTGAATATGATGCTCGTTTATTCTTTCCTGTTACAATTATTGCACTGTTGTTATAAACTTTGGTTAAGTTAGCGCGAATAAATGTAAGTGTGGCTCTTGTGTGAGTGTAATTGCCCGGTCTCGCGCTATGTTCGCGGAGGACCTTGGAGGCATAACTCAAGAGCTCGTAAGTTACTGGAGTGTTTTCGTGCTAATCAGAAGTTTAACATGCATTTGTAACGAAAGAAGTCATCGTGATAAAAGAAAACATGTCGTATGCTCTCATTGACTAAGAAACAGGCGCTTAGGCCAACATACATTGCTTGTAACGTAAAGGGCGTTTAGCCAACATAGGAAAGTAAAGAGGCGCATGGCCAACATCAGTGGGTAAAGGCGCAAGGCCGAGAGCAATTACATATAGCATTTGCGCAGTTGCTGCGCATTCCATGTTCGCGGGATGATGTGACCATCCAGGGTGCGCAATTTGTAAGCCCCTTTTCCTAGCACTTCGTGAACCAAGTATGGGCCTTCCCATTTGGGTGCTAGTTTTCCTGGGCGTTCAGCATTTGAAGCTTCATTGTCTCGGAAGATGTATTCTCCTGGAGTGAAGGTACAGATGCGGACTCTCGCATTGTAGTACCTTTCCAGTTGTGTCTTGTACTTGGCTTCTTTAATTCGCGCCTTTCTTCAAGCAAATCCAAGTCAAGACGACGCTCTGCCTCATTGTCGATTGCGTTGACTGCTGTCAAACGCGGAGAGGGCAGGCCAACTTCTGCCGGGATAACCGCTTCTGAGCCATAGACTAGGCTAAAAGGGGTTTCGCCGGTACTTGTCTTCGGCATGGTTCGGTGAGCCCACAAGATACTCGGGAGCTCATCCACCCAGCCTCTTCGTTTTATGCCCAGTCGGGCCTTTATCCCATCGACGATACACTTGTTCACACTTTCAACCTGCCCGTTGCCTTGAGGATGCGCAATGGAGGAGAAAGTGTGTTCGATTTTCATCTCTTTCAACCACTTCTGGAGGTCCTCAGACACAAAGTTGGTGCCGTTGTCAGTTACAATCTTGAGTGGTAGGCCAAATCTGCAGATGATGTGCTCCCAAATGAACTTACGCACCATCATGGCTGTAGTTGAAGCGAGGGCTTTGGCCTCCACCCATTTCGTAAAGTAATCGACGGCCACGATTATAAACTTGACGGCGCCGGGAGCCTCTGGGAAAGGTCCCACCATATCAATTCCCCACTGCTGAAAGGGCCAGGCAGTGGATACAGGGATAAGATCGTTTTTTGGGCGCAGGGTTTTTGGAGAGTGTCGCTGACAGGAGTCGCACTTGCGCAGCTCCTTCAGTGCATCGACATGCATCCCTGGCCAGTAATATCCAGCGTTCATAATCTTCGCGACCACCATGCGTGGCCCTGCATGGATGCCGCAGATCCCTTCGTGGATTTCCCTGATCAAGTAATTCGCATCTTGGGGGTCCACACAGCGCAACAGTGGTCCCAAGAAGGATTTTCGGTACAAAATACCGCCGTTCATCTCGTAGTGCAGAGCCTTGTTTTGGATCTTCCTTGCCTCTGCTTTGCTCTCAGGGAGTATTCCTTCTTGCAAATATTGAATTATAGGGGTCATCCAGGATGGCTGCCCTATTTCGATCACGTTGACTTGTCGTAGCAGAACTGATGGATTCTTGAGTACTCCAATCCTTACATCTTTTGCTAAATGTTGAAAGGAAGTTGAAGCAATCTTGCTCAAAGCGTCCGCTGGTTTGTTTTCAGAGCGATTGATGTGGATTACCTTGTGAGACTTGAACTGTTGAAGCAACTCTTTTGCCTGCTCTAGATATAGGGCCATAACTTCGCCCCTTGCATCGTATATACCGTTAACTTGGCTGGCTATCAGGAGTGAATCAACGTGTGCTTGTAAATTTTTAGCTCCCATTTTTATGGCGAGACGCAAGCCTACCAGAAATGCCTCGTACTCCGCCTCGTTGTTGGTATTCTTAAAATCCAACTTGATGGCGTAAGTGAATTCATGGTTTTCAGGGCTCACTAGGCGCAATCCAGCTCCCGCGCCGTCCTCATTTGAGGCCCCATCAGTATAAAGCATCCAAGTCTCATTTGTCGTGTCTTTTACGGGAGTCTCCACAAGCTCACAATCTTTGATTTTATCAATTGGGACTTCTGTGATGAAGTCTGCTAGAACTTGACCCTTGATGGCTGGGCGCGGCCTGTACAAAATGTTGTGGCCCCCCAGCTCGATGGCCCATTTCGCTAACCGCCCGGATGTTTCTGGTTTTTGCAATATCGTGCCGATGTGGAAATTGGTAAGTACGGTGATCACATGCCCTGTAAAGTATCTGCGTAGCCTGCGAGAGGCGTGTAGCAGCGCAAGCACCAATTTCTCCATTGTGGAGTATCTCGTTTCTGGGTCGGTAAGCACCCTACTGACGTAGTAAATTGGAGTCTGTACTCCGTTTCTTTCCACAAGTAATACCGAACCTACTGCCTTATCCGAAGAAGATAAGTACAGTACGAGTGGCTCTTTCTCGAATGGTGCAGTCAGGGTAGGGAGTTCGATCAAACACTCCTTCATTTGCTGGAAAGCCTTCTCCGCTTCAGGGGTCCACCTGAACTCTTGTTTCTTCACACAGTTGCGCAGAGTGCTGATAAAAGGGTATGACTTCGCGGCGTGATTTGATAGAAAGCGGTTAAGCGCGGCTATGCGGCCGGCCAACCGTTGCATCTCTTTGATTGTTCGCGGCGATGGCTTTCGCTCTATTGCCTGGACCTTTTCTGGATTCACTTTAAAGCCGCCGTTTGTGACTATGAAGCCTAAGAACTTCCCTTCTTCCATGCCAAAAGAACACTTGGTTGGATTCAACTTCATATTCACGCTGCGCAATGACTTGAATGTTTTTTCGATGTCCTTCAACATTTGGTCCTCTTCGGGACTTTTGACCACCAGATCATCGATGTAAACTTCAATATGCTTCCCGATATCTCCAGCGAAGGTCTTATCCATCAGGCGTTGATACGTTGCGCCAACATTTTTTAAGCCGAAAGGCATCTTTGTGTAGCAGAAGATCCCTAGATCGGTTCGAAAAGCTGTCTTGTCTTCGTCTTCTAGCTTCATTTGAACCTGATGGTATCCTTTGTAGCAATCTAAGAAGCATTTCCATCTATATGGCGCGAGAGAGCCTATCTTTTTGTCGATCTCAGGCAAAGAGTAGCAATCTTTAGGGCATGCCTTGTTGAGATCGGTATAATCAACACACATTCGCCATCCTCCACTAGACTTCTCCACCATCACTGGGTTCGCAACCCAACTTTGATAACGTACTTCTCGCAAGATTCCAGCTTTGAGTAGTTCGCATACTTGCTCATTCATTGCTTTCGTTTTGTCTGCCCCTAAGCTGTGCCTTCTTTGGACTTTCGGCTCAACAGAGGGGTAGGTGTTTAAACAGTGCTCGGTAATGTCGCGCGGGACACCGGTCATGTCGGCCGGGGTCCAGGCGAAGATATCCATGTTCTTGAACAGGAGCTGCTTGAGATGAGTTCTGATGTTTGGTGAGATTGCGTGGCCTATCGTCACCGTTTGCTCCGGGTACTTGCAATTTAAAACCCATTTTTCAGGCTCGGTTGTTGAAACCTTCGCCGATTTTGTTGGGCGTATCTCTTCTGTCGACATTACTTCTTTCTTTGCATAAACGATTGCCACCCCCATCTTAGTTGGGAACCCAATCGCTGAGTGGGGGGTGGAAGTTATCATGTTCAGCTCGCCTTGCGTCTCTCTCCCGTTCAGCACATCATGTCTTGACTTAACAGGCATTACCATGAAGTTTACAGTCGTTGTTCTTGAGTGCTTCCCGTCAGAAAGCGTGACGGGGAAGCTGATTTGGCCAAGCGGGAAAACCATTTCGTTGCAAAATCCTGACAAGGGGTAGTCAACTGGCTCGAGTCTCGCTTTGTCTTCATCGTCGAACTGATTAAAGCACTGCTCATAGATGATGTCTTCTGTACTCCCTGGGTCAATG
The DNA here is from genome assembly GCA_030545235.1 of Helianthus tuberosus. Lineage (NCBI taxonomy): Eukaryota > Viridiplantae > Streptophyta > Magnoliopsida > Asterales > Asteraceae > Helianthus > Helianthus tuberosus. Next base: position 2,447,981 of record CM060376.1, on the reverse strand, counting down.
AAGACGTATTCAGTTTCATAATGGCCGATGATACCGGTGATGACGATGGGTCGTGTGGCTCGAGGACCCCCGCTCACCACCGGGAAAATGCCTTGCTGCTATTGCCAAGAAGGCTCATAAGGTCGCTTGCCTTTTTCTCTTGCGCTATACCTTGGCCCGTTGACCATGTGGGTCTCTAAGCATCGGACTTTCTTGTGTTTCCCCTCATCATGGCGATGGAGCTGTTGAGTTTCTTTGCGCACGTTTTTCACCAAGTGGCTCAGCTTTCCACTCTTCAGCGCTCTCTCGATCTCTTGACGTAAGCTGTAACAATCATCAGTTAAGTGGCCTGTATCCTTGTGGAAATCACAATACAGGTTGGGGTCTTGCCCCTTTTTGTTCGTCATAGGCCTTGGCGCCTTGAAATCATGATTCTCCGTCATCAGCACCTCTTTTGGTGTTTTTATGAGCGGAGTCCAGTGCTTATCTCGGTTGTCATCCCTGACTGCCTTTCGATACCCAATTTGATCGATAGTGTCTCGCGCATCTTCTCTGTAGCGCGGCCGTTCTTCATAACGAGATCGTTCACCATAACCGCTGGAGTGGTTGGCTTTCCACCCAGGGTTTTTTCCTTTGTTCCGTTTGTTGTTATCGCGCGAATGACTTCCTTTAGAAAATCGATCTTCGGTATGATAATTCTTGTTTCTGGCGAGTGACTCTTCAGTCTGCGCGACTATCTTCACGGCTTCCATGAGCTTATCCCATTCTTTGGGCATTCCATCTTTCCCAGTGATAGTTCTGATGAGACTATCACAGCGAATGGCTTTCTTGAAGTGACAGCGCATGAGTTGTTCACTTACGCCACCTATTTCCAAACACTCTTTGTTAAAGCGAGTGATGAAATCTTCTAAACCTTCATTATCTCTGCGCCAGATATCCTCAACCTCGGCTGTGTCGCGCTGGTATCGTCTTTGTTGACTGAAGTGACTCAAAAACTGAGTCCTGAAATCCACCCATGATTTTATCTTTCCCGGCGGAAGGCTGTCGAACCAGGCGCGAGCAGCCCCTATGAGCATTTGAATAAACAGATGGCACCAACTGGGCATATTCCCATGCAGCGCACGCTTGTGAAAACTCTGACGTGATCATCGGGATCAGTCAATCCGTTAAACTTTCTGACTGTCGGAGGTAACTTCTCTCTTTTGAGTGGCGCTAGCGCGATCTTTGGAATGAACTTTGAATGTTCTACAGCTTCAGCTGGTCGATAGGCGAGGCGAAAGTCTTGCTCTGCCTCTTCGGTGTACCCCACGTGCTGTCTTGGTTTGTAGTATTCGTGATTTCTTTGTAAACGATTGAAGACCGAAGATTCTTCATCGTTCTCCCAAGTTGGATCATTTGGGTCAGTATCTTCCCATTCATTGTTCATGTTGCGTGGCATGAGCCGGCTATGAACTGGGCCTTTTTGGACGTTTGACGGATCGTCAAAGTAGCTTTCTGTTTCTCCCCGTGTATCGCGCGTGTCCTGCACGCTTAGTCTTCGGGTAGGGGGAGGTCTGTTGGCTCTTCCTTGAATATTTTGCGGTGGTGGCCTCTGGCGCGGCCCGTGACTGGGGCCGGTTGGTGTAACCAAGGACGGTTCTGCCGTTAAGACTGCTTGTTGTGCGCTCAAGGATTGATATGCCTCGTTAATGGTGGCAAGTTGCTTGGCGTACCATGAGGCTGGGGTTTCGCCTTCTGGTAGCCCTAGTAGCGCCGAGATGTTCTGAGGTGGAGCTGGGTTTGAAGGTCCAGCGCCGTTGTTTCCTGGGGTTACCGTTTGAGCGATGCGGGTGATGCTCCCGCGCGGTCCCCCCGTATTGGTTACTTCGATTTCGCCAATTTCTTCGATGTGTTGAGGTTGGGCGTTTTGGTTACCCTCCCCCAACGCTGCATTAGGGTTTTCACCGAAACCAACAAACTCGGGAATGATTCCTTGACCAGCCATGGTCGAAGGAAGGAAAAACACGAAAACTCAGGAAAGAAGAAGATGAAAGTGATTTGTAGAAAAACCGGTGGGCGCCAATGAAGAAACACAGAACTAATTAAGGGACTAATCAGTTTGGTTTATGTTCCTATCATGGTGGTTAATCTTCTTTGTGGTTTTCGGAGTTCCTTAATGATTGGATTAGCCTGCAAAACAGAACACCGTTACTCGTTAAGAGGGGAATGTGGGGGTTTCCCTCTTAACCGGGCTCCGGCGTGAGAATAAGCGACTGCTTTGGGGAGATAATTAAGTATTAAGAGTGAGAGTAGAGGGAATGGAATGTTTAACCTGTGAAGTGAGGTCTCTATTTATAGCCGGAGAGGTGTAAGAGGATGTGGGCTGATGGGCCTTGGGCCGGAAGGCGACAACATGGAGGATATGCTCCTTGTCTCACAGGTGTCGACCGTTAGTGGCTTCTAGGAGCTTTCTGAAGCTGGCGCAATGTGATTGGAGCCACGTGTCTCTGTTGTCGGCCTGGCCGCCCTTCTGCCATCAGCAGGTAAGTGGAGATCGTGGGGCAGTTGTCTCTGCCTTATGATTGGTGCCATGTAGGCCTCCTTAAGTACTTTTTGTCTGTTGCATGTTAGATGATCGTGGAGCACGATTGAGTAGAGCCAGAAGGACGTTGATTGGCTCTTTTCTTCTGCCGTTTGTACCTTGTGTACTATTTGGAACAGCCTTGCGCTGCTTCCCTGCGCGAGTCTTACTGGGCACGTAACTAACTCGCGCGGGGTTTAGGTGACTGAGTGCTCTTTCAGTATGCTAAGTGTTGCTATTGGAGCTTCTTTTTGTGTAGGTCTCGCGCGACGTAAAATAGAATATGGTGCACCTCGCGCGAGGCTAATGATAGGAAGTTTGTTGAATAAGGAGTATGGTCCCGCGCGCAACCTTGACGGAGGTTTGAGCGGCCTTTTTGGGACCATACCCCTTCAGAACCCTAAGGCATAACTAAACTAAACTAAATCGGGTCAGAACTGAAAGTCAAAGTAAAAGTCTACTTTTGCGATTTTCGGTTGCGAACTGAGCCTAATACTCAAAATTGTCGGGTTGAACATGCCTAAACATGTTCTTATATTATTTACCAAGTTGTTTAAGTGATAAAATGTATTTTATAGCTTCTACATTATCAGTTATGATTTATTTTGTAAAAACTGACTCATTTGACTTTTCTGTTATGTAGTTTGACCCGACAATTGACCTAGTAAATGTGATAATTAGGAGGTGCCCTTTTAAGGGTTTATCACCTACTTAATTACCAACACCTAGCCACTTTCAATTTGAATAATAGCTGGACCGATTAGGTCTAAACCGAAAGTCAAAGCGTTATTACGACGACTTTGACTTTTGGTCTTTAAACATATAAAAACCAAACTAGAGTGGCTAAGAACGCTTACACAAGGTCCTAGCATGAAGATTGAACTAAGGAGGGCTTCCTTCTTGATCAGGAATCCCAGAGAATGCTTCAAAGAGCTCAAACAAGAGAGAAGGTGATGAAAATTTTGAAGTGAGCAAAGAGTATGGCAGCTAATGCCCCTATTTATAGTGCAAGTGACTCTCACAAGATCATCACAAGTGTTTAGGGATGTTGTAAGATTTCTCCATGTGTCCCAAGTGGTTTTAAAAACCAGCAAACAGTCCCTAGATTCGAGTTATGTGAGTGTGTAGGTGGTTTGGAGAAGAAAGCATGCTGAAACCTGCATCTGTGCAGGATTTCTGTCCGTTTTACGCCGTCGCGTCATGCAAAGGCAGAGGACTTTTGGTGTGGCGCAGCGCCACCACAAGGGTAACCAGTCATACAAGTTTCAAACTTGGCAGATTTAACCCCTGGACCTTTTAAAACGTAATAACTTTCATTTCAAGCACTTTTAACCCATAAAATTTATATTTTGATGATTGTTAGAATATAACCAAACATCGTTAGGTCCGGTTTCATTAAACGATAACTGAAAACACAATTTTTGCCTCGTTGACGCTTTTAACCCTTTATTTACGAAAGTGAACGTTTTTAATATCAAACGATATCGAAACATCGTGAATTTTTCGTCACTTGTTCTTGAGAGTATAATTAATCGTTACAAAGCCCTGGGTTTGTTAAAAGGTCACTCAGGGGTATTAATTTAACATGTTGACACATTTAACCCTCGCGTCTTGCAAACTTTCACTTTCTTTCACAAACGGCTTCATACGTTTCACAATTCTTTCGTTTAAGAGTATGAACATCATATAGGGTTAATAAAAGGCAAAGTTTTCGAGTGTTGACACTTTGGATCCTTTCACACATATCTTTTCCTTGTTTGTCAACTTTAGTCCCTCGAAATCAATTCTTTACACGTTTAAATCTTATGACACGTGTCATTACTATATTGGACATGATTTTGCGAGGTGTTACACCAAGTAACATCTAAGTATAAAATAAAGTTAAAATATGGTGGCTATTTTCGGTTAGTGAAGAACTCATCTAGGAAACGGTATTGTTTTAGTTTTCAAAAATGTATCTATTTTGACAAATACACATACCACTATGATGATTTAATGGAAGAGATTTCAAATCATTACCCGGGAAATAGAGATCTCGTTTTCTCAATTTGTTTCGTTGACAAGAATGCCACGGAGCAATCCTTTATTAAGCTTGATTCTCATGACAACTTGCAATTGATGCTTGATATGTATGAGATGGAAAAAGAGTTATCCGTGTATGTGACGACGAATAATAATTTTGCGACTATTTCAAACACACAGAGGTAAAAGATTGTTTTGATAAGATTTTATCTTGTATACCAAGTTTTTGTTTTGATAAGAATCTTACATCCTTTATAGGGGTCAAGATGAAGTTGTTAATGAAACACACGAGGAAGAATCTGAATACTCTTAAGCGATGAAAGTTATCATAGTCGTTATAGTACCGATAATGAAGTCGAGCTGCAGAGTTCTGAAGAGGAAGAAACGTATAGCAAGAAAACTCCAACCATCAAAGTAAACTCAACCTTTGAGAATGTAGTCGTGTTTAGAAGGGCGTTGATCCAATATATGAATTTCAATACTTTGTTGAGAAGAATGAACCCACACGAGTCACGGCAAGATGTTCAAACTTAGAATGCAAATGGAGAATACACGCTTCTGTCAAGCAAGATGGAATCACATTTGAGGTAAGTTTACAAGTTTAAGAAAGATCATTTTTTTATTATTAACAAATTGTATGTTTAATTTACATAATGAAGGTTAAGACGTTCGTAGAAGCACATTCTTGCACTCGAAGCAACAAGGGTGGTAACAAGCTTGCAAGTTAAGGATGGATTGCTAGTGTGATTAGAGATAAGCTAAAATCAGATGGGGATGTCCCTATTCCAAAACTTCAGAAGTGGGTTATGAAAAAGTATAACGTTGATGTATCATACATGAAAGTGTTTAGAGGGAAAGAACAAGCTTACAATGAAATATATGGCAAGTGGGATGACTCCTTCATGAAGATAAATGATTACAAAGAAGAACTACTAAGGAGAAACCCGGGTAGTGTTGTGGACATTGACTTTGAAACAAAAGGTAATAAGAAACTATTTTTACGTTTTTTTGTTTCACTAATAGGTTGCTCGAAGGGGTTTCGCGATGGTTGTCGACCCTACATAGCTCTTGATGCCTGCCATCTAAAAGGAAAGTTCAATGGGGTACTAGTCGCTGCCACAAGTGTAAACGGTAACAATTCCATTTTTCCAGTGGCCTATGGTGTACTTGAATCTGAGAATAAAACTTCATGGATATGGTTCCTTGACTTACTTAAGAAAGAAATTGGAACGCCAGACGGTCTTGTCATCTCATCTGACATGCAAAAAGGTTTGGACGTTGCAATTACACAAATTTACCCTAATGTAGAGCATAGAGAATGTATCAGGCATTTGTATAGCAATTTCAAAAAACATTTTCGTGGTGACTTCTTCGAGAGAAATTTATATCGAGCTGCAAGAACTTTTAATGTTACCAAGCATGACACATTATTAGATGAAATTGCTGAAGTGAACAAGGATGCACTTAAATATCTTAATGAAAACCACAAGAAGATATGGAGCCGTTGCAAGTTTGGGACAATATCCAAATGTGATTACATTACTAACAACATTTCAGAGGCTTTTAATTCTTGGATAGGTGATGTGCGTTATCAACCAGTGCTTGACCTTCTTGATTCCATTAGGGAGAAGATTATGGTACGGCTAGACAAGAAACGAAGGATTCTAAAGAAATGAAAGGGTGAGTACCTAATACTAAAAGTTATCTCAACCAAATCTCTAAGGTGAGTTTAAGGCTTTTTTTTTTTGTTACTTATATATTAAAATAATATATTTCTATGTTGTATGTAGAAATTGGGTGAGTACGAAGTTTGTAGAAGTGGTGAAAATCGAGCCGAAGTGAAACGCAATGAAAAGCGTTGGGAGGTATCACTTGATGAACGTAGTTGCACCTGTCGGGTTTGGCAAGTTAAAGGGGTTCCGTGTTATCATGAAGCTGCTTTTATCGCTTTCAATAGGGAGGTAAACTGGGATAAATATTTTGATTCCTATTACACTATCGAGAAATATAAAGCGGCTTATGCTCTAGAAGTTGCTCCGATGCCTGCAAAGGACCAATGGGTACACATAGATACCGAGGAGAAGATACACCCGCCTGCTATTAAACGTCCTCCTGGAAGACCAAGAAAGAATAGGATTAAAGGACACGACGAGTCATAAAAAAAAAAGACATAAATGTCCACGTTGTGGTAAGTATGGACACCATGAGAAGACATGCAAAAATACGGTTTCTGTAGATTCTAATCAACATCTACCATCAAGTAAAAAAGGACGAGGAAAGAATACAAAGGCTCATCAAATTGAGTAATTGGTTGGTTGCTATTGTAATCCGTCCAAACTTTGGCATTTGTTTTTTTTTTCTTTTTGGATTTTAAAATGTGTTAACAAGGATTTTTGGATTTTAAAGATTGTTAAGATTGATTTTTTTGTTTAGTTACAACTTTAGCATTTTTTTTCTACACTTTGATGCTTGTTAAAACTGACAACAAAAGGCCAAAAAAACAAAAACAAAAATGCTTTAAAAAAGAGTAAAACAACACAAGAAAATGGCAAAAACAAATTACTACTTAAAATGGGTAAATATGTAATTTTTTTTGATTTAGTAAAAAGAAGGGTAAAATAGTCATTTTATAATATATTTTTAATGAAATGGGTATATTTGATATTTCTAACTTTTTAGAAGGGGAAATATGTAATTTAATTTTTAGCTTGGGTAAATGTGTAATTTATTAAATTTATAGGGGGATATATGTAATTGCCCCTTGTCACAAATACAAAACCAATCAACTTAGTATCATTCTAAGTAAATTAAATATGTTTGCAAGTAAATTATGCATGAATATGACATATATACATAAAAGACGCTTGTTGAACCAGTAATTTTTGTTGAGTTAAGTTGGATTGACAAATTTCTATATACGTAACACATGAAAATATATTTTAATTGTATGATTTCTCATAATCACATGGATTATAACGAATACGGTTTAGAGGTGTCAAGGAGGCCCCATAAACTGACCACTCACATCTCTACCAAAAGTGATTTGAATCGCGTAAATCACGTACAAAACACATGGGGAGAATTTAGTCCATAAACCTCCGCTTTATGCCACATGTCCCGACTACTATGCTATCATTGCACACGACCACATAGTTTTATGATTTTAGTAAAAGCACAGATTTGACACTTTTGGCGATTTTTAACATGTTTGACCTATTTCAAGGTTTATTTTTAACTAGCTTTCTTTATTCTATCCATTTAACCAAAGAAAACACTTCACCCAAAACTACATTTATTGAGTTGAAATTATGACATGCTTGTAGCTGGTTTGACAATTAACCAATTACTATAATGTTTAATTGTGAATATGGTAGTTGCAGCTTGCATTGTCTACCTAATCTCATGTGCCATCTTTTCTATTGCATGTTTACCTAATTAAAGCATCTAAAACCCAACTTTTGGGTTGTAAAAAGCTGTAAATCCATTTTTTTTAATTATATCGTCCCATTTTGTAGTCACATTCTTATTTCATCCAGAAATTAATATAGAGATGAAACTAAGACCGTGGTGTATGGGGCTGGGGTTTGGGCGTGGGTTGGGGGAAAACGCCCAAGCCACCACCCCGGGTGGGCTTGGGTTTGGGCGTGGCCCTTGGGGCTTGGCTTTCAAGCCGGGCGTGGGGCGGTATGGCAATGCTAGTTGGCTGAATCTCATTGGCTCACCCGCCACGTCAAGCGGTTTTTTAAATTTTGAATTTTAAAATTCAAACGGTCCCCCCATCTTCTCGAACCGCCACGCGGGTCTCCCAAAGGCCTATATATTGTAACCCCAACCCACTGGTCCCCCCATCCCACGAACCCAACAACCCCACCGGCTACCCACTTGGTACACCCCATCCCACTTCTTGAAATTTTTTTAACGCTTTAGGTTTCGAGGCAAGGAAAAAAAGGCGTTCGACAAGATCGACCTTTTTGAAATTTTTTAACGCTTTAGGTTTGTTATTTTGTAATTTTTAGGATTATGTAATGTTTTAAATTTTAATGAAGTTGTAGGTTTTTTTTATAATTGTTGTGTGATTTTTTATAATTTTTTTTGTATTTTTATTTTTTTTTAATTACTCTGCCACGCGGTGCACCCAACCCAAGCCCAACCCACGCCCCGCCATACCCCGCGGACACGTAACCAGACGGTGCGGGGCTCCCATTCCACGTGTCACAAAATGCCCCAACCCAAGCCCAACCCCCGCCCACCATACCCCATGGCCTAAAATGATATAGAACCCACAACTGTTTGGCTTATGACCAAAAAAGTAATTGGTGTGTTTCTGCGTATATGAAAACACAACTGTTTGGCTTATACGGGACAAATTGTTGGGCATCAAGAAAACACAAGCGTGCAAGATTGAGGTAGTGGAGATGAGGATGTTGAGGTGGATGTGTGGCCACACGAGGTTAGACCGAATAAGAAGTGAGGTTTTTATATCAGACAAGTTAAAAGAGGAGAGATTGAGATGGTTTGGGCATGTAAATATGAGACAGTTGAAAGAACCAGTTAGAGGAGTGGAAACCATGACAGTGGAAGGAATGAGGAGTAGAGGCATGCCCAAGTTGACTTGGGATGAAAGACTTAGGCAAGATTTGGTAGAGTTGCACCTCTCTGAGAACATGGTTTATGATAGGAGTTCGTGAAGACGTAGGATTAAGGTTAAGGACTTGTAAAGGTGAGGGTTTAGACGTGTCCTAGCTTGGCCTTGGGAGGGGGGGGGGGGGTTAGATTTCTTTAACACTTTAGGTAGACCAACATATGATGATTTTCTTGTATCTATACCTATATGTTGCTTGCTGATGATTTATCTGACTACTGCTATGCTATTTACTTATCAATCTTTCGTCTATTTGCCTGTTGCTTGTTTTGGAGCCGGGGTCTCTCAGGAAGCAACCTCTCTATTCTTAGGATAGAGGGAATGTTTGCCTACATCCCACCTCCCCCAGACCCTACCAATAGTTCTGCTATTTGTGGGATTTTCTGGGTATGGTTGTTGTTGTTGTTGTTGTTGCATATATGATATATATGTGTATGTACATGGAAGAAAATGTTGATAATCACATACTTCAAAATCATATAAACTATATTTATATATGTGTTATTAAATTATTATCTCAGGATTTGTGTTCTCCTACACAAGAGCTTCACAACAAACCAAACTATATACAATATGGAGTTAAGATGAATGAGATATTAATGTTCAAAGTTGAGGTTAAAATGACCAAAACTGTAAAAAATTGAAAGAATATGGATAAAACTTGTCCCACATAAGAAGTGTGACAAACCTTGGAGTGGGTTATAAAAATGAGCACTCCTTAGATAAAGTAACAACTAAGACGATAAAAGGTGGGGTGGGCGACGAGTGCAATGTGACACTTTGACGATGCACTTCGCTTACACGCACCATTGTGAGCCGCTGAGAGTTGCCTAGTAATCTAGTATTGAGGGTGCAACTCACTACTGCTCCATAAGCCTATAAACAGTGTCATGAATTAAAATGACAGTTTTGATTCATCAATTTAGATCAAATTTTAATGCAGTTAGAACTCGTTTATTACAAGATTTGTCACACCCCTATTTTCCACGTGTCACCGGTGGGCCCGGTGGGGAGTATCGTGACGTAGTTGATATCATAATAAGTCAAACAACACAATATATAAATGCACAGCGGAAGCAAAGATAGATTCATTTCAACTTTAATAAAATGTAATATTAAATATCACGAATAGTTGAAACGGATCCACAGGCGGATCAAAATAAAAGAAGATATTGTTCAACAGTTTTATTAACATCCAAGCTTGCGAGACTTATTGTGGACGCTAAAAGACAGCCAGCCTAGTACGAGTAGTACCTGCACTTAACCTTTTGGAAAATACGTCAGTTTACACTGGTAAATACAATTTAACTGACTCATTTTGAAAAGGTTTGAAAATTGATTTGAATGCACGTGGCACAAAACATTTTATAACTTGGGATAATTATGTGAATATAATCTTGTAAGGGAATTACATGTTACTTATGCGTTCAGTAGCCCGATCCGTAGACCGGGTTAAAGATCAATAGACACACCACATTATCGAGTTTTGCACTGAAAGGTGTACGCCTACACCCCGTGCTCAGGTCGTGGCCATCTCGTAAGATGATGCCAAGGATATCCGGGACATGGTCATTAACCCCCCAAAGGCTTTAAGCAAACAAAACACATTCAAAACGTAGCATATCAAGGATTTAACCACTATTCGATTAAAGATTCAATGCCGGACCAAGCGGTATTTTATATACCGTACCCCAAGCCCGTATAGGGAAAATAAGTTAAAAGTATTTACCTTTGTAAGTATAAATCACAATTAGCGAGTGAAGGTAGCTTTTACTGGTTCTTCTATTCTGGAACAAAGGTTTATAATAACCTATTAGATTTCTAACGGGTCTTTATTTAAGCCAAAGCTTAGACTGGTTAGCTTTAAAGGACGATACGGTTCAAACGCACGATTAAGCGAAGACCGGGTAGAATGTGATTTAGACCCGACAAGTTTGAATACTTGAATAATATGGGTATACTAAATACATTCTGGATTTTGAGACAAAGATGATAAGGTTTGACCCGTTTCGGTCAATTTATGCAAATTAGTTACATAAACCGAACCGAGCGCGAAAAGGGCGTCACGGGTAACCATAAGAGTCATATGCAAGTTCCCTGAGTTAATATGCCTTAAACATGTTGTGATATCAGTAAGGTATCTTCTATTATGCCCAAAACGGATTTAAACACAATTTATGCCTCATAAGGGCATTTTGGTCATTTAAAAGATTATAAAAGTGTTTAATTAGTAATCTGAGTTACAGGTCTGATTTATACAGTAAATACACTTAATTTAATAAGTTATAACAGTAGGGTATGACCTATATGTGAAATTTATCATTTAAAACTAAACTATGCACCTTAGGGGTATTTTGGTAATTTCACTTAGACTTAAAAGGTCAAAACTGGAAACCTGAGTTTATAAACTTTTACTTACTGTTATTATATAAAAATATACTAAAAATATCAGTAGGTATCAACCTTATAGGTTTAATATAGTTTTAGTACATACTATGCGTTAAAAACGCTTAAAAAGGCGATTTGGAGCCATTTCCGGGATTTTAAAGGAAAGCTGATATTTTTATAATTCCAGAAGGCTCAAAATATTTTATTTAAAAAATAAAATCAGTAGCAAAAGGTTTGAGGTCAAAAGGATTTGTAAAACTCATTTTATGGCTAAAAAGGGCAAAATCGGTATTAACCGAATTAAACTTAGAGACCTATGCTATGCTCAGCCAAAAATTAAATAAAAATCTTCAAAAATCCCAAAATATTATATTACATTAGTGGGTAAAAAGTTTGATATCAAAAAGTGGGTTTAAATAGGCTATACGCTAATTACGCCATTTAATTAACATAAAGCTTTCAAATTACGCTAATGAGCATAACTCCTAATCTAGACCTCAAACTGATGTAAAATTTTAGGTGCAAGTTTATAAATCAGTAACTAAGGTTTCTACTCTTTTACTTTTTCAAAAATCATGTTTTATAGTCAAAAGGGCATAATAATCAACATTTAAGCATTAATCGGAAACATGCATATGAATCGGATAAGTATTGAACCAAGTTGCATAATCTCAGAGAGTTATACTTATATGAAACCTGGTCCAAAATAAGCTCTAAGGCAGATCTTAAACATGCATGAACGGGTCAGAACTGAAAGTCAAAGCATAAGTCAAATTATGCGACTTTCGGTTCCGATCCGGGTTTAAACTGAAAATTGTCGAGTTGAACATGTTGGGACATGTTCTTACATTAGTTACCATGTTATTTTAATGATCAAACAGGTTGCATGTACCCTACATTGCTAATTATGCTTAAATTTGAAAATACACATTCTGTTGACTTTTTAAAGTAAGCTTTGACTCGACAATTAACATAGTTAGAGTGGGAATCTGAAAGTACCCTTTTAAGGGTTTGTTACCCACATAAATACCTACTTGTAGGTACTTTCAATTCGAGAAATGACTGAGTAAATTTCATTTAATCTCGAAGTCAAACTTAATTTACGACGGTTTGACTTTTAGTTAATTAACTAAGCTAGAACGAATTAGAAGGGGTTAGGAATACTTACAAGAGTCCTAATTACGATTAGAGATCACTAGAAAGCCTGAGGTTGATCAGAGGAGCTCCAGAAGTGGGTCTTGTGAATGTTTGCAAGTGAATGAACAATGTTGCTACACTTCAAGTCCCTTTTATATCAACTTTGATCTCATTAGATGATGCCACAAGAGTCTACAGATGTTATAAGATCTGTCCAGGTGCCCCTCTATGCATGTAAAACCATTGGAGAGCCTCAGGTATCAGATAACAGCTGTAAACAATCGAAACAGACCTGAAAAACTGACATCTGCGCGTTATTTGTCGCTGGTCACTTGTTCGCGGGCCGCGAGGTCCCTTACGCGGGGCGCGTACAAGTTGGCAACCAGCCAAACAAGTTTCCAAGATTTACAATTCAGTCCTTGGTCCTTTGTTACGTGGTTTTGCTTATTTTTCTTGCTCATTAGACCCTCAAACCTGATTTTTAAGGGCCTTAGGACATCTACAAACCTGGTTAGGTCCTTGGTTAACTTTGTGCTTACCCGAAAAGTCACGAATTTCAACGTTAACGCATTTAACCCTTCGTGCACGGTTTTGATCATAACTTTCTCATACGATAACGAAACTTTATGAAATTTTTATCACATATTCTAGTGAGTATATTTTATCGTTACAAAGCTTCGGGTTTGCCAAAAGGTCACTCAGAGGTATATTTTCAACATGTTGACACATTTAGCCCCTGTAGTTTGTAATTCCTCACTTTTTTTCATTTTCTTCTCCGTATGATCCATGATTTATCCGTTTAAGATTATAAACACCATGTAGGGTTATTGTAGAGCCTATTTATCCATTGTTGACACTTTAGACCCTTATATTCACATAGTTTCACTATTTGTCAACTTTAGTCCCTCTAAAGTGCTTTTTCACATATTCAAAGCCTATGACACGTTTCAATACATTATTGGACGTAAATTTTCGAGGTGTTACATCCTCACCCCCTTAAAAGAAATCTCAACCTCGAGATTTACTGAAACAAGTGAGGGTATTTTTCTTTCATCGTGGATTCTACCTCCCATGTGTATTCGGGACCTCTACGGGCATCCCATTTAACCTTTACAATAGGTACATGCTTCCTTCGAAGCTTCTTTACCTGTCGATCCTCAATCGACAATGGTTTTTCCACAAATTTCAAGCTCTCATCTATATGTACATCCGTGTGCGGTATGACTAGCGAGTCATCAGCGAGACACTTCTTCAGATTACAGATGTGGAAAACATTATGGATAGCACTGAGCTCTTCAGGCAAGTTTAACTTATAAGCAACTGACCCGACACGTTCGATAACCTCAAAAGGCCCTATGTATCTCGGGCTTAGCTTGTCTTTCTTACCAAATCGCATCACTCCCTTCCAGGGTGATACTTTAAGCAATACTTTGTCACCTACTTCGAAGTGAAACGATTTACGCTTTGGATCAGCGTAGCTTTTCTGCCTATCCCTGGCAGCTTTCAAGCGATCGCGAATCTGGACAATCTTGTCCGTTGTTTCAAAGACCAGATCAGGTCCTGATAATTGAACTTCCCCTACTTCTGCCCAACAGATGGGTGTTCTGCATTTTCTACCATATAATGCCTCAAAAGGCGCAGCCTTAATACTAGTATGGTAGCTATTATTATAGGAGAACTCGATCAATGGTAGGTGGTTATCCCAACTGCCACCTAAATCAATCACACATGCTCGAAGCATGTCTTCCAGCGTTTGGATGGTACGCTCACTCTGCCCGTCCGTCTGTGGATGGTAAGCCGTACTAAAGTTTAGGCGCGTGCCCAAAGACTGTTGGAAACTTTTCCAAAAATGAGAGGTGTATCTTGTATCTCTGTCAGAGATAATCGACACTGGTACACCATGCAGAGCTACAATCTTATCTACATACAATTGAGCTAACATGTCGGAGCTGTAAGTTTCTTTAATGGGAAGAAAATGTGCTGACTTGGTCAGCCTATCTACTATGACCCATATAGTATCGTTTCCCTTCCTTGTCTTTGGCAACTTGGTGATGAAATCCATTGTCACCATCTCCCACTTCCATGTGGGAAGTTCAGGCTGTTGAAGTAAACCTGACGGCTTCTGATGCTCAGCTTTGACTTGCGCACACGTCAAGCATTTAGCTACATAGGCAGCTACAGACTTTTTCAAACCAATCCACCAGTAGTTTGCCTTTAGATCCTGGTACATCTTATCAGCTCCAGGATGAACGGAATATTTGGAACTGTGGGCTTCCTGGAGGATAACATCCCGAAGTCCTCCATAAACTGGAACCCATATTCGTCCATTCAATCTTAGCATTCCGTCCTTGTCATAGGATAACTGTACCTCAGTTACTCCTAGCTTTTCTTCAGGATAGTTAGCTTCCAACACAGCTTCCTTCTGTGCAGCTAACACCCTTTCGTTCAAACTATTCCTTATTTCAATGCGCTTGGCATTGATTCTTATCGGCTTCACTCTCTCTTTTCTGCTTAAGGCGTCAGCAACTACATTTGCCTTGCCTGGATGGTATCTTATCTCACAGTCGTAATCATTTAAAGTTTCCATCCATCGTCTTTGTCGCATGTTCAAGTCCTTCTGATTGAACAAGTGTTGAAGGCTCTTGTGATCTGAATAGATCACACACTTGGTTCCATACAAGTAGTGCCTCCAAAATTTTAATGCAAATACAACGGCACCCAGCTCCAAGTTATGGGTGGTGTAGTTCTTCTCATGTACTTTTAACTGTCGTGAAGCGTAGTCAATAACCTTGCCTTTTTGCATGAGTACACAGCCCATACCAGTGTGTGATGCATCACAATACACTACGAATTCTTCAATACCATCGGGCAATGTTAACACTGGTGCATTGCTCAAATTTTCCTTCAGAATGTCAAAGGATTCCTGCTGCTTAGGGCCCCAATCAAACTTAACCTTCTTACGTGTCAATGAAGTTAGGGGCGCAGCAATCCTTGAGAAGTTTTCGATAAATCGCCTATAGTATCCCGCTAAACCCAGAAAACTGCGAATCTCAGTAGGCGTCTGTGGCTCTTGCCAATTCATAACTGCTTCTACCTTAGCGGGATCCACTTGGATACCACGCTCACTTACCACATGTCCAAGGAATTGGACTTCTCGAAGCCAAAATTCGCACTTCGAAAATTTGGCGTAGAGTTTCTCATGATGTAGAAGTTTAAGAATACAACGAAGGTGTTTCTCGTGGTCAGCTTGGCTCTTCGAATAGATGAGAATGTCGTCAATGAAGACGATGACAAATTTGTCTAAGTAAGGCTTGCAAACGCGATTCATGAGATCCATGAATGCGGCCGGTGCATTAGTGAGCCCAAACGGCATCACTAGGAACTCGTAATGACCATAACGAGTCCTAAATGCAGTCTTGTGCACATCTTCATCTTTAACCTTCAACTGATGATAGCCTGACCTCAAATCAATCTTAGAGAAGTAGCTTGCCCCTTGTAACTGATCGAACAGATCGTCGATCCTGGGCAAAGGATACCTATTCTTGATAGTGACCTTATTAAGCTCACGGTAATCGATGCACAGACGCATCGATCCATCCTTCTTCTTGACGAACAAGATTGGCGCTCCCCAAGGAGACGAACTGGGTCTAATAAAACCTTTGGCTGGCAGATCATCTAATTGTGTTCTTAACTCCTTCATCTCCGTTGGTGCCAACCTATAAGGCGCTCTCGCTACTGGTGCTGCACCCGGGATGATGTCAATTCGGAATTCCACTTGCCTATCTGGTGGTAGACCATGTAGTTCTTCGGGAAAAACTTCAGGATATTCTGAAATGACAGGGATATCTTCAATCTTGGGTTTCTGCTCATCAATAGTAACTTGTGCCATATAAATGACACAACCCTTCTTCAAGCATCTAGATGCCTTGAGCATGGACACTTGCTCAGGCAATCCATGCTGGGTATCCCCCTGAATGGTAAGTGACTCACCAGACGGAGTTTTGACTACCACTTGCTTTCTGTTGCACACAATCTGGGCTTGGTTATGCGATAACCAGTCCATACCTATGACTATATCAAAACCGGCTAGCTTAAAGGGAAGTAAGGACAAAGGAAAAGAGTGATTCCTAATGGATATAACACATCCATCTAACACAGTTGAGGCGGTTTCTATGGTTCCATCAGCTAATTCCACCTCATATTTCACACTTAAGGCTTTTACAGCAATTTCAACAACTCACAAAACTTATTATCCACAAAAGACTTATCTGCTCCAGAATCAAACAATACTCTAGCAAAAACATCATTTACGAGAAAAGTACCTGTAATCACGTTGTCATCCTGAACAGCTTCCTTAGCGTCCATCTTGAAGACCCTTGCATTGGTCTTTTTCCCATCCTCGGTTTTCTTGGAGGTCTTTGGGCAATTGGATTTAATGTGCCCCTTTTCATTGCAACCATAACATGTTGCGTCCTTTAGCTTCTTACATTCCAGAGTCTTATGTTCTGAAGATTTGCAAATCCCACAGGGCCTCGGGTGAGACTGGGATTTCGACTCAAGTCGGCACCTCCCAAAATGGTGCTTCTTACAAGTTTTACATTTGGGCTTATCTCCCGATTGTTGCCCATCCTTCTTAGACCCCGACCCTTTCTTGTGGTCGTTATTTCCTCGGTGCCTCTTATCTGATCTTCGTGAGGTATCGTCCTCACGCTTCCTTTTACCTTCTTCTGAATTCTTGAGTGATCTCAACCTGACTACGTCCAAGGTAAGAGATAGAGATAGATCAGCTGCTGATCTGAAGGTAACAGGCCTTGATGCCTTAACACTAGCTTTGATTTCTGGGGCTAAACCCCCGATGAAGCGAGCAATCCTTTTTGGTTCTGGGGTTACCAAGTATGGAACTAGCCTAGATAAGGTATTAAAACTGGTGAGGTAAGCCTGGCAATCTAAATTCTTCATCACCAATGATAAGAAATCTGATTCGATTCTCTCGACTTCGTGCTGCGGGCAATAATTCTCTTTAATAAGAGCAACGAACTGATCCCATGACAAGTGGTAGAGTGGGATCTTTCCAGCAGCTTGGATGAGTGACTTCCACCATGCCAGTGCTTCTCCCTTGAACGACTGGGATACATATTTCACTACGTCCTTTTCAGCACATCCGCTGATGTCAACTACCGTGTCCATTTCATCTATCCA
The DNA here is from genome assembly GCA_030545235.1 of Helianthus tuberosus. NCBI lineage: Eukaryota > Viridiplantae > Streptophyta > Magnoliopsida > Asterales > Asteraceae > Helianthus > Helianthus tuberosus. The sequence goes on along the minus strand of CM060376.1, from coordinate 2,430,054 downwards.
GGTCATACAATCTACTGCTCCCTTCTCCCCAGTGAAGTCCCGGGGTTTGCAAGAAACAAAGTACTTGTATGTACATGACTTGGTATGAGGTTTAGCATCAAACTCCACCCTTTTTGAGGGAACACTGTTTTGATTTGATGAGTGTCGATCATCATTCTTCTTGAGCTCATCTTTCTTAGGTTCATCTTTCTTAGAGGGCGGTTTGCTATGAGCCTCCGAGTGAACTTTTGGCTTGGAATGTGGTGCGGATCGGGTCCTACTTTGGGTCCCGCTTGATTCACTATATTGCCTTTCAATGGCTCTGGTAACAGCATTTTCTACTAATGCTTGTAGCTCCGCACCAGTTACAAGTATTTTAGTGTTATCAGGGTTTTCCACTGGATGACTGTTTATTTCTTCTGACTTGGCCATGTAGTTTTAATTTCTACATAAAGAAATAAGGACAAGGTCTATTTAGAAGCCTAAACAGTATTATCGTTCTTGACGATTTATTAACCATGGTTTTAATAGCCATTTTTAGTTAATTCATTAAATATTTGATCATTCAGGATCTTTATCATAATCCAAAACCATAAATTAATAATGGCACATAGGCCTAGTCACGTAGACAAATTTCTAAATTATAAATTTAGATCTTATAGGATTAAAGTTTGAATAAAATAACAATCAATCCCTTTATTGGCAGGGAGTCTATAAACTACGGCTGCCTTTTGTTTTATATGACATTAGTTATAGCCCGTAGGCATTATGTCACAATCAGATATATATATATAAATATAAATTTGGATAATTTATTAAAAGGGTGACATGTGTGATTTTGCGGATCACACTAGCCAAGAATGTTAACATGTTTGCAGATGTTAACAGAGATTTGAATCTTTTTAAACAGGTTCTACCATATTGGCCAGGTCTTTAATATGACATTCAAGCTAGGTTTTACCTTTTAAGATTCTTATTATTTCATTAAAATGGTAAATCAAAATAATAAATGTTATCTTTCATTTATTCATATATTATATTCATGCATATAATTTAAAAATGAAAAACTTAAATTAACCATTCCAATTAAAATTAAACTAGTACGAGTTTTCCCTAAACGGGACTTTTACACAAATAACATGCCCACGCAGGGGCCAAACTAACAAACAAACCCACGCAGGGGTTAAATAGAAAGACATGCCCACGCAGGGGCAGAACAGAACAGGAAAAATATGCCCGCGCAGGGGCAGGGTACTGAAATAAATGTCCTCGCAGGGACATGATTACAACACTAAAATAAACAAACAAACAAAGGATTTAGTGATCCTTCTTGCTTTTTCCCTTGATCAAATCCACCATTTTCTTGAACATCCCCCGGTTATGCCTACGTTCTTCCCGTAATTCATGTCGCACCTCTTGTCGCACCTCATTTATCCCTTGAAGGATTTCTTGAAATTGTGGCGGTGACATCACCGGAGTCTGCGGTGGTTGCTGATAATGCGGAGGTTGAGGAGGCTGTGGTTGCTGATACCCATATGATGGGTATCCATAGGTCGAGTGTCCCGTAGTTCAGGGACCTCCATAGGGACCTTCCGGATGAAAAGCGTTGTAGTTCGCAGCTACCAAGTAAGGATCGGCCTCGGCGTAGTTGTAATTGGTGTGGATCGGCTGCTTGAAGGGATTATACGCCGCCGCACCAGTGTAAGTAGGAATTGGGTCTCCAAAACCCAGTGGTGGTTGTGGCGCGACTGGCGCAGAGACTACTTCTGAGACGGGGTGTGAGGATTCTCCCATCTCTGGTTCTTCGTGGACTGGCGAGTATCGGCTGCCACTCGAAAGTGGAGGGGTGCTGATACGCACTCCCCCTCGTGCGGATATTCGCAAGGTCGTTCTCCTTCGCCTCGGGGGCGAGGGAGGCTGAAGCTGAGGTGGGGCTGCCGGCGGAGTGACCGCGACAAGTCGGGAATCCTCGGAAGGATTCTGCTGCTGCTGTGGTTGCTGCGGCTGGTGCAGGGGAGAGCTGTGTTGCGGCTGGTGCAGGGGAGAGTTGTGCTGCGGCTGGTGCAGGGGAGAGTTATGGTAACTGGGAGTAAATACCCAGTCATACTGCCTGAATTTCTCCTCAAAGCTGTTGGGACCATTGTAGGGTGATCCCACGAAAGGTGACCCATCTGATATCTCGATGGGGTGGTTTGGAGTTCCAGATGGTGGCATTGAAGGATCAGTGTCTTCATCTATATCCATCGCGTTGCCACCGGAAAAGTGGTCTTCGGGTCCAAGTGGGTTAAAATCCATTGGCACTCCAAGGTAGTCAGCAGGGTTGAACTGGCCCTGGAAAACAGGTGATAGGTGGTCAAAGGGTGAGTTATGTCCTTGAAGAGGTATGTAGGACTGGTGGGAGTTGTGGGGCTCATTTTCAGAATGAGGCCCGAAAGAGTGTGGGATAGATGGGGAGGTACTCAGTGAAACCGAGCGCCTAGCAGGCTCAATGTAGGTCCTCCATGGCTCCTGAGGACCCGGGTTGTTGGGATCAGATGGTTTTCGCCGATGCGAAGGTCCGGCTTCATGGTCATTTGGGGCTACATATGCTCCTTTTCCTCTGCCTCTTCCCCTCATCCTTGGCGGCATTTTTGTGAACCTGTCAAAAACAAACAAGGGATACAACAAGAACAATATATAAGACAAAGTTAGAAATAAAACAAATTTTGGAATATTCCTAAGTTCTTTGTCTAGACTCGAGAATCGAGGAATGTGCAATTGTGTAACTGAGATTAAACACAAAAGGCTAGTGTTTAATTCACTCAGAGTTGGCTCTGATACCAACCTGTCACACCCCTTTTTTCCACGTGTCACCGGTGGGCCCGGTGGGGAGTATCGTGACGTAGTTGATATCATAATAAGTCAAACAACACAATATATAAATGCACAGCGGAAGCAAAGATAGATTCATTTCAACTTTAATAAAATGTAATATTAAATATCACGAATAGTTGAAACGGATCCACAGGCGGATCAAAATAAAAGAAGATATTGTTCAACAGTTTTATTAACATCCAAGCTTGCGAGACTTATTGTGGACGCTAGAAGACAGCCAGCCTAGTACGAGTAGTACCTGCACTTAACCTTTTGGAAAATACGTCAGTTTACACTGGTAAATACAATTTAACTGACTCATTTTGAAAAGGTTTGAAAATTGATTTGAATGCACGTGGCACAAAACATTTTATAACTTGGGATAATTATGTGAATATAATCTTGTAAGGGAATTACATGTTACTTATGCGTTCAGTAGCCCGATCCGTAGACCGGGTTAAAGATCAATAGACACACCACATTATTGAGTTATGCACTGAAAGGTGTACGCCTACACCCCGTGCTCAGGTCGTGGCCATCTCGTAAGATGATGCCAAGGATATCCGGGACATGGTCATTAACCCCCCAAAGGCTTTAAGCAAACAAAACACATTCAAAACGTAGCATATCAAGGATTTAACCACTATTCGATTAAAGATTCAATGCCGGACCAAGCGGTATTTTATATACCGTACCCCAAGCCCGTATAGGGAAAATAAGTTAAAAGTATTTACCTTTGTAAGTATAAATCACAATTAGCGAGTGAAGGTAGCTTTTACTGGTTCTTCTATTCTGGAACAAAGGTTTATAATAACCTATTAGATTTCTAACGGGTCTTTATTTAAGCCAAAGCTTAGACCGGTTAGCTTTAAAGGACGATACGGTTCAAACGCACGATTAAGCGAAGACCGGGTAGAATGTGATTTAGACCCGACAAGTTTGAATACTTGAATAATATGGGTATACTAAATACATTCTGGATTTTGATACAAAGATGATAAGGTTTGACCCGTTTCGGTCAATTTATGCAAACTAGTTACATAAACCGAACCGAGCGCGAAAAGGGCGTCACGGGTAACCATAAGAGTCATATGCAAGTTCCCTGAGTTAATATGCCTTAAACATGTTGTGATATCAGTAAGGTATCTTCTATTATGCCCAAAACGGATTTAAACACAATTTATGCCTCATAAGGGCATTTTGGTCATTTAAAAGATTATAAAAGAGTTTAATTAGTAATCTGAGTTACAGGTCTGATTTATACAGTAAATACACTTAATTTAATAAGTTATAACAGTAGGGTATGACCTATATGTGAAATTTATCATTTAAAACCAAACTATGCACCTTAGGGGTATTTTGGTAATTTCACTTAGACTTAAAAGGTCAAAACTGGAAACCTGAGTTTATAAACTTTTACTTACTGTTATTATATAAAAATATACTAAAAATATCAGTAGGTATCAACCTTATAGGTTTAATATAGTTTTAGTACATACTATGCGTTAAAAACGCTTAAAAAGGCGATTTGGAGCCATTTCCGGGCTTTTAAAGGAAAGCTGATATTTTTATAATTCCAGAAGGCTCAAAATATTTTATTTAACAAATAAAATCAGTAGAAAAAGGTTTGAGGTCAAAAGGATTTGTAAAACTCATTTTATGGCTAAAAAGGGCAAAATCGGTATTAACCGAATTAAACTTAGAGACCTATGCTATGCTCAGCCAAAAATTAAATAAAAATCTTCAAAAATCCCAAAATATTATATTACATCAGTGGGTAAAAAGTTTGATATCAAAAAGTGGGTTTAAATAGGCTATACGCTAATTACGCCATTTAATTAACATAAAGCTTTCAAATTACGCTAATGAGCATAACTCCTAATCTAGACCTCAAACTGATGTCAAATTTTAGGTGCAAGTTTATAAATCAGTAACTAAGGTTTCTACTCTTTTACTTTTTCAAAAATCACGTTTTATAGTCAAAAGGGCATAATAGTCAACATTTAAGCATTAATCGGAAACATGCAAATGAATCGGATAAGTATTGAACCAAGTTGCATAATCTCAGAGAGTTATACTTATATGAAACCTGGTCCAAAATAAGCTCTAAGGCAGATCTTAAACATGCATGAACGGGTCAGAACTGAAAGTCAAAGCAGAAGTCAAATTATGCGACTTTCGGTTCCGATCCGGGTTTAAACTGAAAATTGTCGAGTTGAACATGTTGGGACATGTTCTTACATTAGTTACCATGTTATTTTAATGATCAAACAGGTTGCATGTACCCTACATTGCTAATTATGCTTAAATTTGAAAATACACATTCTGTTGACTTTTTAAAGTAAGCTTTGATTCGACAATTAACATAGTTAGAGTGGGAATCTGAAAGTACCCTTTTAAGGGTTTGTTACCCACATAAATACCTACTTGTAGGTACTTTCAATTCGAGAAATGACTGAGTAAATTTCATTTAATCTCGAAATCAAACTTAATTTACGACGGTTTGACTTTTAGTTAATTAACTAAGCTAGAACGAATTAGAAGGGGTTAGGAATACTTACAAGAGTCCTAATTACGATTAGAGATCACTAGAAAGCCTGAGGTTGATCAGAGGAGCTCCAGAATTGGGTCTTGTGAATGTTTGCAAGTGAATGAACAATGTTGCTACACTTCAAGTCCCTTTTATATCAACTTTGATCTCATTAGATGATGCCACAAGAGTCTACAGATGTTATAAGATCTGTCCAGGTGCCCTTCTATGCATGTAAAACCATTGGAGAGCCTCAGGTATCAGATAACAGCTGTAAACAATCGAAACAGACCTGAAAAACTGACATCTGCGCGTTATTTGTCGCTGGTCACTTGTTCGCGGGCCGCGAGGTCCCTTACGCGGGGCGCGTACAAGTTGGCAACCAGCCAACACAAGTTTCCAAGATTTACAATTCAGTCCTTGGTCCTTTGTTACGTGGTTTTGCTTATTTTTCTTGCTCATTAGACCCTCAAACCTGATTTTTAAGGGCCTTAGGACATCTACAAACCTGGTTAGGTCCTTGGTTAACTTTGTGCTTACCCGAAAAGTCACGAATTTCAACGTTAACGCATTTAACCCTTCGTGCACGGTTTTGATCATAACTTTCTCATACGATAACGAAACTTTATGAAATTTTTATCACATATTCTAGTGAGTATATTTTATCGTTACAAAGCTTCGGGTTTGCCAAAAGGTCACTCAGAGGTATATTTTCAATATGTTGACATATTTAGCCCCTGTAGTTTGTAATTCCTCACTTTTTTTCATTTTCTTCTCCGTATGATCCATGATTTATCCGTTTAAGATTATAAACACCATGTAGGGTTATTGTAGAGCCTATTTATCCATTGTTGACACTTTGGACCCTTATATTCACATAGTTTCACTATTTGTCAACTTTAGTCCCTCTAAAGTGCTTTTTCACATATTCAAAGCCTATGACACGTGTCAATACATTATTGGACGTAAATTTTCGAGGTGTTACAAGATTAATGTGCGTTTCGTTTCAATTTTGTGTGATTAGAAAATGCATATCAAAGTTCATTTTGAGAAGAACAGAAAAAACTAGAACACCCACATAAGAAAGATAAACATTTTTAGGCAGATTAGGGGGGGTGGTACTTCGTAAGTCTTTCCGCGTATTTTTCTTTCTTTTCTCACAAAATACTAAAACACCAGAAAGTCTCGTACTATCTTAGGTGCTTGAGCCATCTCCGACACATACTATACTTAATACTGGTTATTGTATTAAGGGAGACATACATGTTCGTCTAAGAGAAGACACAATCTTTTTGAATGGACGTAATAAACACGAAGCCTCAACCAACGCTAACAGATTATTCAGTTCGTTTTGCAGCCAAGAACATGATTGAAGACTGGTTCGAATAATCTAACATTTATGTAACGTTTATTTCTTATTTTTTTATACACGATATGGTACTAGTTTCACCACAATAATAGAGTATTTCTCTTGTAACTTTACAACATATTTCCAAAGAAAAAGACCCATTTTCTCAACTAAATGTTGGTTCAGTTCTGTTTGAGCATGAGGGAAAACAATAAATCATACCTGTCACAGCAGAAAGTCCAGTGGAGAATCCAGTAATGGAGTTCGACATGCTTGTCATCGTGATCTGGTTCCTCCTTAGGGTGCTGACTGATGATGGGGACTTAGTAAACCGAAAAGGGATATCGGCTAGGAGAGGAGGTCGAAATTGATGTTATGCTTATGGGGTGTGTAACTGTCTAACCCTTTAACCTCCACATAATTCTCCTTATATAAGCACCCAGGAGGAAACCTAATTAGTTACTAAGGGTAATATGGTCCATCAACAATTACCAACTAATTTAAATAATAGGTTATTATATATTTTGATCTATATTATGTAAATGATTATGATGGCTATAGATTAAATATTGTTACATAATATATTTAATCTTACATTCTCCCACTTAGCCGAGTAATCATTTACTATGAGTATTAGATAAGCCTGATCAGGAGTTAACACTCATTTTAGCCTTAAACAAGTACTAAAGCAGAGAAATACAGCCGTTGAATCATTATGCGACTCAGGACCCCCATTAATCATACTATAGCCTTAATTTAAAACCTAACCGTCATGATCAAAATACGCGTAAGCCCTTTGTTTGATTTGTAACTTTATTTGTCAATATGCCATTATACCGGTTGAACATATTCTAAGAGACATATAAAATCAAACTGAGGAAATTTCATTAACATAAAACATAAGCTAGTACAATATGCTCAAATAAGGTCTTTACAAAATCCCATATTACGAACATGTTCTTCATAAACCTTAGGAGGGAGACCTTTAGTCATCGGATCCGCAAGCATATCCTTAGTACTAATATACTCGATACAAAGATTATTTTCCTCAACTCGTTCACGTACGAACAGATATTTTGTATCAAGATATAAACCAGCTCCAGTCGAACTGTTACTGTTCGAGAAACTAACGACAGCTGAATTATCACAGTAAAGCTTCAATGGTCTAGAAATGGAATTAACGATTTTGAGTCCAGTGATCAGATTTCTAAGCAACATTCCATGACAGGTTGCGTTATAAACAGCAATGTACTCTGCCATCATTGTGGAAGTTGTGGTCAACTGTTGTTTATGACTCTTCCATGAGATTGGGCCGCCTGCTAACATAAAGATATAGCCCGAAGTGGATTTCTTGTCATCTTTGCACTTTGCAAAGTCAGAATCAGAATAGCCCACCACTTCTAAATGATCACTTCTTCTATAAGTCAGTTTATAGTCTTTCGTCCCTTGCAGATATCGAAGTACCTTCTTAGCTGCTTTCCAGTGATCTAGGCCAGGATTGGTTTGATAACGGCCTAACATTCCAGCAATATAAGCGATATCTGGGCGAGTACAGACTTGAGCATACATCAAGCTCCCGACTACTGACGCGTAAGGTATCTGGCTCATTTGCTCCTTCTCAACCTCTGTTGTCGGACACTGGAATGAACCGAAAACATCTCCCTTAACTACTGGAGCGACTGAGGGTTTGCACTGTTGCATGTTGTAACGCATAAGGACACGATCTATGTAGGCCCTTTGGGACAATCCTAAGATCCCTTTGTGTCTATCTCGGTGAATTTCGATGCCAATGACGTAAGAAGCCTCTCCGAGATCCTTCATGTCGAAGTTATGCGAAAGTAACCGCTTCGACTCATGCAACATATCTAAACTATTACTTGCCAATAGAATATCATCTACGTAAAGGACAAGTATAGTAAAGTTGCTCCCACTCATCTTGAGGTAGGTGCATTGATCCACTTGATTCTTCATAAAACCTTGCTTCTTCATGACTTCATCAAACTTGAGGTACCATTGACGTGATGCTTGTTTTAACCCGTAAATGGATTTCTTCAACTTACAGACTAGATGCTCCTCACCTTCAGGTTTAAAGCCTTCGGGCTGCTTCATGTAAACATCTTCGTCCAAATCTCCGTTAAGGAAAGCGGTTTTAACGTCCATCTGATGCAGCTCCAAATCAAAATGAGCTACTAGGGCCATGACGATCCTTAATGAATCTTTACGAGAGACAGGTGAAAACGTCTCTTGATAATCAATTCCCTCTTTCTGAGTGTAGCCCTTTGCAACCAATCTCGCTTTGTAGCGTTCAACGTTACCATTCGGATCCAGTTTTGTTTTGAATACCCATTTACATCCTACGGGTTTGGCTCCGTTGGGTAATTCTACCAAATCCCAAACGTCATTTTTCTTCATGGATTCAAGCTCATCAATCATTGCTTTATTCCATTCAGAAGACTGATCACTGCTAATGGCTTCATTGTAAGAGATAGGATCATTGAGCTTTCCAGCATCCATTTCAGTCAGGTAGGTAACATAATCATCCCAATTAGTAGGCCTTCTTTGCCTAGATGACCTCCTGAGTGGATTATCGGGTTCAGCGTTGTCTTGGTTTTGAGCGTTTGATGTGCCTTCGTCATGAGGTATAATGGGTTCTGATTGTAGAGGTGAATTTGGAGTTGGTGCAGTAGCTTCAGGTACAGTAGTTGCATTGGGTACAAGAGGAGTAATCGGAGTAATGGTAAGCGACGAGTCTCTCCCCCCCCCCGCGTCTTGTACTTCTTGCAATTCTTCGTAAGGGTTGGTACTGCTCCCACTGACCTTGAAATCCTCCAGGAACGCGGCACGCTTGGTTTCAACAATACGGGTGACATGGGAAGGACAATAGAAACGATAACCCTTAGAGTTCTCAGGATACCCGATAAAGAAACAGGTAACTGTTTTAGGGTCAAGATTCCTTAGGAAAGGATTGTAAAGTTTTGCTTCAGCAATGCAGCCCCATACTTTCATATATTTAAGACTCGGTTCCTTCCTGTCCAAAGTTCATAAGGAGTTTTAGGGACAGACTTAGAAGGAACTCTATTGAGTATATGAACAGCTGCTTTTAACGCTTCAGTCCAGAGAAATAATGGTAAATTAGTGTTGGCTAACATACTGCGCACCATGTTCATAAGGGTACGGTTTCTTCTTTCAGCGACACCATTCTGCTGAGGTGTACCAGGCATGGTGTATTGGTTCACAATCCCCTGGCCCTTACAAAACTCATAAAATGGACCAGGAGCTTGACCCACATCAGTATGTCTTCCATAATATTCACCGCCTCTATCTGATCTCACAACTTTAATCTGACGATCTAATTGCTTTTCAACTTCAGCCTTATAATCTTTAAAAGTTGTTAGAGATTCAGATTTCTCCTTAATAAGATACAAGTACATGTAACGAGAATAGTCATCAATAAAAGTGATAAATGAAGTATGTCCTGTTATGCCAGCGATTTGGTAGGGACCACTAATGTCAGTGTGAATGAGTTCTAATAAATTAGAGCTCCTAGTGGCACCTTTCTTATTCGCTAATGTCATTTTACCCTTAAGACATTTGACACATGTTCCAAAATCAGAGAAATCGAGAGGAGGTAAGACTTCATCCTTCACAAGACGATTTAATCGTTCTTTTGAAATGTGGCCTAAACGCTGATGCCACAACATGGATGAAGTTTCTAAGTCTCGTTTCTCTTCCATCTTTGTGAGTGATTCATTAATATTATATGACAACAAAGATTTGGAAAAGTTATCTTCTAGTTCTAATCTATAGAGACCACCATCCAGAATACCAGTACCATAAAGAACAGAATCATAATGGATAGAGAGTTTGCGATGACCATGGGAAACAATAAAACCGTCCATGTCTAACTTTGGTCCTGATACAAGGTTCCGAGTTACCTCAGGAACATATAAGGTATCATAAAGTTTAATACATAAACCAGTTTTCATAACTAATTGTAATGTTCCAATGGCCTTCACTTCTAATTCTCGATCATCCCCAACCTTAAGCGTTCTTTGGTTTCTTTCCAGCTTCCGGATTGAAAGGAATCCCTGAGTAGAATTGGTAACATGAACTATAGAACCAGAATCAAACCACCAAGAATTAGCAGGAACACTTAAATTATAGGACTCAAGTATCATAAAATAATCGTTACCTTTCTTAGCCAGCCACTCCTTAAAATCAGGGCATTCCTTCTGCATGTGTCCTGTCTTTTTGCAGAACTTGCAGCGGATACTGCCTAAGGAGTTCTTAGAGCTGGAGGGTGCACTTGTATTAGGATGAGGGTTAGGCCTTTGGACTTTTGAAGCATCCTTCCTCTGATAATTGTTCTTCCTCTTCTTAGAGTTGGAGGTAGTGAAGTTGGCAACATCAGTATGGCGATCCATCCTCATACGCTCTTCCTCCTGTACGCACATGGCGACCAGCTCACTCATCGTCCATTTGTCCTTCTGAGTGTTGTAATTGATCTTGAATGCTTCAAAGGACGAAGGAAGCGAAGTAATGATGAAATGAACAAGGAAACCATCACTGATTTCCATTTCCAGCCCTTTCAGCTTATTTGCCATGTCATTCATCATCATGATGTGCTCGCGAATGCCACTCCTCCCATCATACTTAGTTGTCACCAGCTTGAGAATAAGAGTACTAGCGTGTGCTTTAGACGTCCCCTTGAACTGAGCCTCCACAGAAGCCAAGTAGGTTTTAGCATCGTCAGAATCAGGAATAGCTCCTCTAATAGAGTGATTAATGGACTGCTTCATGAACATGAGAGACATGCGGTTACTTCTAGTCCACTTATCATGAAGTAACTGCTGAGGAGCAGTACTCTGTGGAGTAAGGTCCGCTGGCTTATCCTCTCTTAGAGCATAATCAAAGTCCAGCACTCCGAGTGTAAGCATGAGGGCATCCTTCCATGCAGCAAAGTTTTCACCAGTCAAAGGTGGAATTCCGCAATTTGGTGCTGATAGTGGAAATAAGATGAGCAAGTTATGATACAAATGAAAAAATCCTAATGTGATCTAAAGGCACGTTAAACTAAGGCAGGCATAAATAATGACCATTTTACATTATGAAGCTGTGATATTGTCTATTACTAACATCAAAATAATAGACTTAGCTAAAAAATTCTACTTAAACGAAGACAAAACAGCTTTGGCCAGAAGTGTAATCATTTAAGCATATGTGCAAAGTGGTTGTAACAAATCAGCTTTGGCCAGAAATTGAAACAATCACTTTAGTTATGCACTTGTCGAGTATGCCATCTATGAATGAATTAAATCAGCTTTGGCCAGAAATTAAGACATTCATGCTTATGATGCACACACAACATAGCTTTTGTAATACTTGAACGATAAGTAGATGTATCAAGTCAGCTTTGGCCAGAAATGATATATCAAAAGCTCATTCAAGTTAAGCTATTCTGGTTTTGCAAAACATTATCTGATTCTGATTAAATTAACTAAGTAAATTACAAAACCATTTATTTTAGACTTGTGCGATCCATTATGCCCAAACTTGTGCGATCCATGAGGCCCAAGTGAACTTGTGCGATCCATTATGCCCAAGTGAACTTGTGCGATCCATAAGGCCCAAGGCTTGTGCGATCCATAAGGCCCAAGTGAACTTGTGCGATCCATTATGCCCAAGTGAACTTGTGCGATCCATAAGGCCCAAGGCTTGTGCGATCCATAAGGCCCAAAGTAAACTTGTGCGATCCATTAAGGCCTTGTGCGATCCGTTATGCCTTGTGCGATCCATTAAGCCTTGTGCGATCATCTTATGCGATCAGATCATCTTATCATGTTATCTGATCTTGTGCGATTCAGTTGTTTATGGTTATAACAACTGACAATTCGAAATTTATGAATTGTGATATACTTTCCCATTATAATGTTGATCTATTTTTATCATAAAATTTCGAAATAATGATCTGCTTATCCTTTTAACAGATTTCGAAAAAATCCTTATTAGAAAATTAGATCAAAACAGGAAAAACATATACCAATTCAAATCATACTCCAAAACATAAAGGATATTTCGAATTTTAACTAAGAACTTGATGAACCCTAAAATTTAAACATGAATTCTGGAACCCGAAACCTGAATTTTAAGGTTTTTCTAAAACAGATTTCGGTCATAAAAACATAACCCTTTAGTTTTCGAGTAAACATATGATTAATATATTCCGAAAACAGGGATTTCGAACATATATACCTACTCGAATACGGCTGTTGATTCATAAGATTTCAAAAATTTTCGTTTTCCAAGTTTCAATCCCAGAATTATGGATACGAAAACAGAACTAACTAATCAACATATGCTCTGATACCACATGTTGGTTCAGTTCTGTTTGAGCATGAGGGAAAACAATAAATCATACCTGTCACAGCAGAAAGTCCAGTGGAGAATCCAGTAATGGAGTTCGACATGCTTGTCATCGTGATCTGGTTCCTCCTTAGGGTGCTGACTGATGATGGGGACTTAGTAAACCGAAAAGGGATATCGGCTAGGAGAGGAGGTCGAAATTGATGTTATGCTTATGGGGTGTGTAACTGTCTAACCCTTTAACCTCCACATAATTCTCCTTATATAAGCACCCAGGAGGAAACCTAATTAGTTACTAAGGGTAATATGGTCCATCAACAATTACCAACTAATTTAAATAATAGGTTATTATATATTTTGATCTATATTATGTAAATGATTATGATGGCTATAGATTAAATATTGTTACATAATATATTTAATCTTACACTAAAAACTCATTTATATCTCTTTTTAAAGTCGATTTACAACTTTTATGAATAAGCTAAAAGCGTTGTGAATCGAACATTAACATATTTCTATTTATTCTAGAAATTGGGGATTCAAATCTTGCAAATACACGTTGTGGTGTATATATCCTAGAAAATCTAGAAATTGCCGTTCATTTTTTAAACTATTTATTAAACTTTCAACATATATTACAAGATGAGATCTAAGGTTTTCTAATCATTCAATATCTTTAAGAATGACCACCGGCACTGGCAAGGGTGCTTTTAATTCCTACTGAATCTATGTCCAGGGTGTTTTATGGTTATGTTGACTGCATTTTATTTATATTTGGTTGTTGGTATTGGTTGCAAATTATTTATTTGTTTTTTCTGGAAAAATCAAAATTATAGAAGCTTGCTTGCATGATCTAAATAAAATTATTTTTTACTCTAAACTAGCTGAAACTTATATCAGAATTGTTGAGCATGCATTCCTTGAGACGATTAAATACTATAACCCTGAAGTTAAGAGAGAAATAACTCAAGTGAGCTGATTTGCAACTAATTATTTTTAGTCCATGTAGTTTGGAACAAATATAAGTGCACATTAGGTGACACTAAATGCTAATCAACCCTTGTTGTGGCTTATGATCAATCCATTCATAATTAATCATTAACATACAAAAATTTCATCTTAGACGTAGCGCGCCTTTTGGATCTTTTCAGAAAAAACTGATCATTCTTAGTTTATGTTTCAAAGGATTTTTGCATCAAACAAATTGTCCTGTGATTCAAGATAGATAATTGGCTAATGAAGACAAAGGTGCTAAACAAAGACCCCTTTTCTTCAACTCCATATTTGAACTAACCCTTCTCTTGTTTTGTCCTTCACACGTGCCAACTTTCTCCTGCAAAATCCAGATCATACAAACAAATGGTAAGTTCACCTTATTTTTGAATTATTACACTTTTTTTTTTCCTTTTTTTTTCAACACGAACCGGAAGAAGATTGTTTAAACTAACCTCTGAGACGTGTAGGGTTTTCGTCTTGTCGATTTTCACTTGATCAAAATAAGTAACCTGCTTATAACAAGATGAAGAGGGAATTAGTGAACATGTGTAAATGATCTTCCTAACCCATATATAAATTATAAACACCCGAAAAATCAAATGAACCTTCCCAAAACCCTACTGAGGCTGGGCTAACCCTTAATGCTTAACATGTTCATTTTGTGATTCCAGTTATTCCACACATATTTGGATATGATTTCATTATTACATCTATATACTTTCATAATTATCTTGTAATCTCTCACTTATTAATATTGTTTCATGAATTCTCTCTTAAAATTATATTTAGATGATTTTGGGAACAAAGTGTCCTTTAATTTTGTTTTTAAACACATGAAAATCACTAGAAACTTATTTAGCAATGGAATCGATCAAGGCGTTCGAATAATAAGGTTTGTTTAAAGATACCTTTGGACAGCTCAAAGGAGAACTAGCAGTGTCTTCTAAAGAATCATCAATTATTGTTTCTTTGTTTTTTCTTTTCTTCAACCTCAGGTTCTTATTGTGACCATCTTGAAAGCAAGCTGCATTCTTGACAATAGAGGAAGAAGTAGCATCTGGTATTAATGAATTTAGGGTTTCATCACAACTCATGATTACTTTATGATCATTTTGCCATAAAAACTCTTCAAAGTAAAAGGTCCAGCTGCTTTCTTCAGGCTCTTCATCATTGTTCATGGGTGTTTCTTGAAAACTCTTCATGTTTTCAAGAATATAAAGTAGGGTTTGTTTGTTTGTTGTTAGGCTGTTTGCAAAGTCCTACATGGGTTGTATATATAGCTATAATTCTATGAATTTAAAACAAAAGTAAACTCAAGATCACCTGTTATGGAATCTTGATTGTGGGCCTCATATAAAGAGTTGGGTTGATCATAGAGGGAAAGTTTTGACCTTTGTTGTTTATGGTTCTTGAATTTGATTATTACATATTTCAAACCCAATTTGTTTCAACTAATGGTTTGAATTTGAGCCACTTTAAATTTAATGAAAACCAATGTATGGATTACAGGAAGAAATGAGTTGACCGGACAAGTTTAATTAATAATAATTAAATGGATAAATATTTAATATACGGATTAAGAAAACAAATTGTTTGGATTATATATATAAATATGAGTATAGTTTTGATGGCTTCCATCCACTACATAGTTATTTATAAGACTTAAATAAATGGGTAAATTAATCATTACCTCTAGAATAAACAAAGTGTTTTATATATACATCAACTTCTTTCTTGGTGTGGACTAATAGAAAATATAACTTCACGAATCCAACTTGTACGAGAACAATATACAACCTTAATTGGATGATTGTTGGAACTACGTACAAAAGGTGACAATAAAACTCCAATAATAATCTAACATATAAATAAATCTAATGCTGTGTCTTCGAGTTGTTGCTAGTTCTTTCCGTTACTAATATAACATTAGGTAACGGATCACACTACAAGAACAGGGCACCTTTAGCGGCGACAGGTGTCGCCGGTATTGACCACTATTTTCAAACAACGCCATGAACATAATCAACATATACTAAAGGTGTTATAATTAAAAACTACGTTTAAGTCGTACATACGTTTAAGGTAATATAATTAAAAACAACGCAAGCAAACACCATTAACGCAAGCTTCACTCATCGTTATCGTTGGGTTCATCGTCGGATTCATTATCGAATAAGTTGTCAGAATCGTAGTCTTTTGACTTTCCTTTTCCTTTTCCTTGTGAAGCAAGATAGTTGTTAAGTTGGTTCAAAAATGACGGTGTTTGGAACAAGCTGTTAACAAAATCCTACAATAATAGATAGCAAAACGTATATTAGCATATTAATTAACGCTACCAACATATATTTAACAAGGAAACATGCGTTCGTTTGTCATTTTATAAATTGAAGGAGTGTCTTGGTTACAAGTTGGGCATGCCATGTAGCCTTGTCCGCTCCAACCTGATAGACTACTACGGGCTGGAAAGTCATTTATGGTCCATAACAACGCCGCCTTCATTGTGAAGTATGTGTTTGTTGCTGCGTCTTTAGTACGTACACCTGTCTGCCACAATTGCTTAAGCTCATCCACTAACGGTCTAAGGAAAACGTCCATGTCTTTCCCCGGTGATTTAGGGCCAGGAATCAACAAGGTCAACATGAATGTGGACTCTCGCATGCATAGCCAGGGAGGCAGATTATATGTGGTGAGTATAACCGGCCACGTGCTATGAGTCGAGGATCCACTACCGTTGATAAAGGGATTAAAACCGTCAGCTGCAAGCCCTAAGCGAACATTTCGTGGCTCCATCGCGAAGTTTGGGTACTTTTTATCAAAGTCTTGCCATGCAGATCCATCAACTGGATGACGCATAGTCCCATCTTCCGATCGTCCGGTACTATGCCATATCATATCTTTCGCTGTGTGCCTTGAACAATACAAACGTCGTAGTCTAGGCGTCAAAGGAAAGTATCGTAACACCTTACGAGCCACCTTCGTGCCTTTTGTGTCTTTATCGACCCATCGACTCTCATTACAAACGAGACAATTTTGCAAGGACTCGTTTTCTTTCCAAAAGAGAGCACAATCATTTGTGCACACATCCATCATCTCATATGCCAAACCAATCTTCTTAAATGTCTTCTTAGCTACATAATACGAAGGGGGAATCTTGTTGCCTTCTGGCATTGACTCTCGCAACAACGAGAGGAGTCGATCTACTCCTTCATTTTGAAAATGGTACGTATCCTTTATATTCAAAAGCTTTGCTAAAAAGTCGATAGAAGAAAACTTGGTACAACCAGGATATAATTCTGTTTCAGCTTCCTTTACCAGGTCTTCAAAATCATCAACAACTCCGCTACTATCTCCATTCGAGTTCTCTTGGTTAAGGTATGTATCTTCTTCCATACGCTCCCCCCTAATGTCTTCAATAACGTTTACCATACCGTCTTGTGGCGCAACATCGTTTACTTCTGCAATTGGAGTTGTGGCCCTGTGATAGGTCCACTTCGTGTATTCCTTCCAAAAACTGTTAATACGCAAATGGTATTTCATTTCTGCCATAGTTTTTAAGCCGGAATTTTTACATTTGGTACACGGACATCTAACTTCATCGTGGTTTTTTATCACTCTTTCACACATCTCGATAAATGACTCGAGTCCTTGCTTGTATTGAGGTGAATGACGTGGGGAATCAATCCAACTTTTATCGATAGGCATTATGCAACTGAAAGAAAATCTAATTTAGGATTAACAAGACAAGGGTAGGCTGCTAAACCCACTTTTTGAACACTTTATCTCATATGTGAATGTGTATTACATGATTGTTTGTTTAAGAAAAATTCGGCAGCATTTCCTCTTAGCTCCCAAGTATATATGTAATGATATATATACCCGAGGAGCAAAGAGAAAATGATAACCGAATCCTTCTTAAACAAACAATCATGTAATACACATTCACATCCTAAATGAGATAAAGTATTCAAAAAGCAGTCCCAAGATAAACGGGGACAACCCGAAATTAATTTCTAAATTAATTTCGGGCGAGTATTTCTAAGCTCGCTATGTTTAAAATGATTAATTCAAACACGGGCACAGTTTTTTAAGCTTGTTATGTTCTTAATGATTGTTTTAAATTTTGGGCGGAACGTTATGTTTTAAATCATGATTTCAATTTCGATTGGGTGTTTTCTTAGCTCGTTATGTTTGAAATGATGAATTCAATATCAGACACGATTTTTAAGCTCGTAATGTTCTTCATAATGGTTTATATTTCGGGCGGGTATTTTCATAGCTCCTTACACACACATTTGCATACTTTATACAAACATACATACTAACATACACATTTTTCACCAACATACTAACATACAACAATTATACAAACATACTAACAATTTACAATTTACATACTAACATTATACAATTTACATACTAACAATTTACATACTAACAATTATACAAACATACATACATTCATTCATACACTTACATACCCACATACAACTTAAATTAAAAATTATACAATTTACATACTAACAATTATACAAACATACATACTAACATACACAATTTACATACCTAAACTAAAAATTATACAATTTCTAAACTTTAAAAAAAAAAAAAAAACTAACCATTATACAATTTACATACTAACAATTATACAAACATACATACATTCATTCATACACTTACATACCCACATACAACTTAAACTAAAAATTATACTATTTACATACTAAAAATTATACAAACATACATACTAACATACACAATTTACATACCTAAACTAAAAATTATACAATTTCTAAACTTAAAAAAAAAAAAACTAACCGGTTTTTCAGGTGGTGACCGTAGAAGTGAAGGTGGTGACCGGAGAAGAGATGGTGGTGATCCGAATTTTCTTACACAAACACAAAAATACACAAAAAAGAGCAAAAATTAAAGCCCATAGCATGTATATAACA
Organism: Helianthus tuberosus; assembly: GCA_030545235.1. NCBI lineage: Eukaryota > Viridiplantae > Streptophyta > Magnoliopsida > Asterales > Asteraceae > Helianthus > Helianthus tuberosus. Next base: position 2,411,033 of record CM060376.1, on the reverse strand, counting down.
AATGTAGAGAAGAAATCTAACAAAAACAAAGTGAAACTAACCGATTTGGACGATTTTCGCGAGTTAGCAGCGGTGTTCGGAGGTTTTTTTGGGTGAAAAGTGAAAGAGGAGGGAGAAATTGGCGCTGTATAGGGGTTTGGTTCGTTCAACTTTTAGCGGCGACAAGTTGTCGCCGGTATTGCCAACTGTCGCCAGTAATGTCTTTAATGAAGTTGACCAGAGATAAGATTTGTGTGGCTAGGGATTAAAGTTCTGACATTTACTTTTAGCGGAGACCAGCTGTCGCCGCTATTACCCTTATGTAGCCGGTAATGAGTTATAAATCCCCAACCGTCAGATCATGATTTTGATCAACGGATGGGGTTTGGTTTGAGAACCTGTGACGCGGATCGACCAATAGCGGCGACATTTGACCTGTCGCCGGTAAAAGTGTGTTATTCTTGTAGTGTTAACCTAGGATGAGACTAGTGGGTGCGCTCTCATCTTCTAACCTTTATATTTTGTAAAACTGCACAAATTATTTTATGTATAAAATTGTGATTTTTCTTCAATAACTGATAAGCTATTTGTAAATCTTAGGTGCTGTTTGGCAACATCTGAATGGTTAAGTGCTGAACCAGTAAGAGGTCTGAACCATTAAGTGCTGAACAGTAAGATGTCTGAACCATTAAGAGCCTGTCTAATGCTTAACCGTTCAGAGGCAAATGTCTGACCAATTCAGATTAGATGTCTTAATCATTCAGGCTCTGTATAAATCTTAACCATTAAGAGGCAAATGTCTGAACCATTCATACATCTGCTCGTGAAACAAACAGTCTGAACCATTAAGTGCTGAACCAGTAAGAGGTTTGAACCATTAAGAACCTCATTAAGAGGTAAACAAACTGCCCCTTAGTTGTTTATAGTATCTAAGGTGTTGCTTATGTGATTAACATTGAAGTTATATATAGTTTTGTTGCATTGTTTATCATATATGTACATACCGGAATTCAAATATATGTTAGAATGTGTTTTGGTCAAAAAATCTATTGAGGATATAGCAACCAAACTCTATGTTACGGGGAATGATGCATAAAATGTGTAACAGCGATGAGGATCACTTCAATGTAATTTGCACAAACAACACAAGGATTTATACGGGGAAAAAGCCCTTGATCAAGAGTTGATCTCCGGCACAAAAAACCCCGGGTGATGGAAACTACCGATCACCAAGCTCAAATAAATGAATAAAAGTTTACAACTTCGGATAGTAACGAGCTAGGTACAAGGATCACTACGGTGGAATGTGTAAAAAGTGTATGAAATTGCTAAGTGTTTGAACGAGAGCTTGTATGAGAGTTTGTACGAGTGTGTGTAACTGCCAAAAAATGACTAAATGTTTTCTACTAGCTCGTTACTCCCTTTTAAAATAGAAATAACCACCTAAACTAACTATCCGACTTTCGTGCCAAGCCTCCACGTTCTCCATAACGTTTATTTTTGGTCAAGCACGTGCAGAATAGTTTAGGAATATTCTCCAGGAATGTCGCCAAGACTTGGTCAAGCTTGTTATACCTGCGAGATAATACAAAACATGAGTAAACAATCGTCAGTACGAGGATCCTTAAAGTGATCCATGATCCTGATCCTGAAGCTCTTCTGAGGATCACCACCTGTCACAGAAGTAAGGATCACTAGTTAGGATAACGAATAAGGATCACTAATTGTTAGAAAATCCTCCCCTAACAATTGCCCCCAAAATATAAGGAGTGAGATTGTAAAATTAGCGAGTTATGTTTTCTTGATCTTATCCGTAACAAACTAACGGATATATAGCCGTTAAAATTGAACTAGCCGTTGCAATCATGACGTCATAGAAGTGACTACCCTGCAGAATCATAATTATAAATAGAGATATAGATAGGATCATTATGCATTCAAATTCGAAAGAGACTCCCTTTAAATTCTCAGTCGACGAACAACCAGGTAATTCTTTCTCCTCTTTCTCCCTTCTTACTCTGTTTCTCTATCTTTATCTCCGTCAGTTCGAAAATGTTGCTCCGAAGTTCACCGGGCAAGGATCATCCAAAGAACAGTCCTCCGAAAAGCCAGGGGATCATTGAAGACTCCATTAAAGAACGCTGCTGCTTCAATGATGCTCAGATAGATAGGATTCGCCACTGCTTTCCGGCGAACACCGAATTCAGGCCTTTTGACCCCAATGCCTTGAGCGATCATATCTCTGATAAGTGGGTTGCTTTCCCCGTCACTCCTTTCACCATAGGCTATACATATCCTTTTCCAGCCTTCACCCAATCTTTCTTTTCCCTAACCGGCATCTCTTATATCCAAGCCATGCCGATGATTTGGAGGGTTTTGCACACCCTTGAAAGGATCATCGATCAAGAGGGAATAGATCTAGGAATGGCAGAGCTGGGAGAACTGTATGATCTTACCACCTTTGGCTCTCACCGTTATTTGTTCAAACGTAAACCTGGTGAAGAACACCCGATCTTCAAAGCCACCAAGAATGATGCTAATTGGAAACGACGCTTCTTTTTTATCAAGAGAGATTCCATCCAGGATGGAAAGGATCTTCCTAAAAAATGGGCTACCCATGGTAGGATGGAGGATCCTGAGAAGGATCACCAGGAACTTTCTTTGATGTAAGGATAACTGATATTTTTGCTTTCTTGTTATGCAGCTATCACCGTTTCACACCTCAAACTGTCCCCTGCTGCTAAGGAAAGGCTCCTCGCTTTCAAGAGACTTGATCCTGAGACAAGAACTTTCAAGACAACAACCCAAGATTCACAGGAGGTATCCTCAGGCTCTGTCACAATGTCAAGTAAGTATCCTTGTTTAAAATTTAAATATATAGTGAAATATAAACTAAGAAAAAGATACTTATCTAGTTTTAATTGTGTAGGTGCTGGAAAATCTGCCAAGCCTGTATCCCAATTCAACACGGCTGACCTTGATGTCGTACGATCCAGGAAGAAGAGATCCACCACCAGTCCTAGCATCTCCATTCCAAAGGCACCCACTAAAGGAAAGGGTGTCAAGAAGAGGAAAACTTCTGATGCTGAGGATCTTCAGGGTCTACCACTGATCCGCCATCAGTTCCTTGAATACTTCAATGATGTAAGGATCCTTTATTCTGCCTATGTATCCTACTCGTATGAGGATCACTTGGTCTTGAACTGCTTTTATCCTTTTCTTTTGCAGAAATTTGCTGAGATTGAGGATTATGTGGGCCACGTTGAGGATCAAGATAAAAAGATTGCCGACCTCCAACAGGTTGCCGTGCTCAAGGATCTTGCACTTGCTGATGCTCGGAAGGAACTCCTAGATGAGAAGACTAAGACAGCCAAACTTCTGATCGACCTTGACTATGAAAAGCATGACCTTATTGAAAATGCTAAGGTCTCTGCCGCCATTACGATGTACCAGACAAAATTGAAGATGGCCCAGGAAGCTCAAGATCCTAGCTTTGATAAAAACAGCTGGGATGTTGAGGGTTGGAAGGCAAGGTTGGCTGATCTTGAGGATGATGAGGAGGAGGCTACTGAGGTCTTGGCGATTGAAGCAAGTGGCAGTGGGAAGGATCTTACGAAGGATACCGCAGCTGGAGGGGATGATGATGCAGCGAAGGCTTAGGCTGCGTGATTGGGCGATGATGGAAACTTCTAGACATAGCCGGAGCCCAATTTTTTAGTTTGGTGGTAGTTTTTTGTGGTTGTGATGTTTAAAACAATTTAAGGGTTGGTACTTGAACAATAGACTTTAGGATTAAGGATCATGTATGATCCTATGGACAATAGGCAGGATTGCAATTGGTGGAGGGATCCTCTGTTTGGGGGATGAAGCCATTGTGATCCTGCCGCCTTTATATTCCTGCACTACTTTTGAACTCATTATCATGGACACCCTTTACCTACCCCAGCGGACGGGCCACGTTTTGCTGGTAGAAGCTCGGGTAGGTAATTTTGACAACCTTTAAAGGGTTAGCCTTATGTTAGTAAATAAAAACTTAACCTTTTGCCGCTTATCTTGTGTTGTTATCCTTTTTAATATGTTACTTTCCAACTGTTGTAATGTTCATTCTGTTTATACTTATCAAGCCTTGAAAAATTAGAAAATATATCCAGAAAGTTTAGGATATGATCAAGGATCACATATCCCATAACCGATAAGTTCTAAAAAGTGATATGGTTTAAGAATTACAAGTTCAGTTGTCAAGTATAAGGGTTATTTAAAAGAATAATGAATAAAATCAAAAGAGTTAAGGATCATACCTGAGGATTCAAGTTAGAATCCTAACCATAATAAGGATAACTATAAGATAAACCTTAGAGTGAAGTAAGGATCAAGGATCCCTAGTTGCCTATCTTCAAGAACCTGCAATAGATCATCACTTGGGACTAAGCCAACATAAGATAAGAATTAGCAACTGGGGACAAGCCCAAGGATAACTGGGGACAAGCCCAAGGATCGTATGTAAACTGGAGTATGGCCCTAACTGGCGACTATCCAAACTTAGTGACATGAAGATGCCAAAACCTTAGCTAACGTGAAAACGTTAGAAACCTTAGCTAACGTGAAAACGTTAGAAACCTTATGAACGGATGTATGGTACGTCTACCATTATACGTAGGATCCTAGGCATAGCCAGTACAATGGAATTATCAGCCCCTAAAACGAGTACTGGTCCCAATGCCTTGAACTATACCAGGATCATCGTGCGCTACAGGCGGAACTGGGGACAAGCCCAAATAACTGGGGTTAAACCCAAGGAACGGATTGCTTCAGTAGATAACCAATGTTATGCTAAGGATACCTGAACTTTCAAAACTTAAAATCACGTGAGAGACGGATAAAGGATACATGATCCTTATCCTTATATGAGAAAATAAAGAAATGAAATAGTTCAAGTTTAGGATATTACCTAAGTAAGGATCACCGATACTTTGAGGATCCTTAAAGGATATCCCTATCATGAGGATCATCTGTGCCATGAGGATCCTACTCACATGAAATATTTCTTCAAATGGATAGCATTCCAAGCTCTTGGTAGCAAGTCACCTTCCATGGTTAGCAATCTATATGCCCCCTTTCCTGCTTCAGCTTCAATCAAATAAGGGCCTTCCCATTTTGGAGCCAACTTTCCATCCGCAGGATTGGTGGTATTCTGAAATGCTTTCCTTAATACCATATCTCCAACTTGAAACCTTCTGATCCTGACATTTTTGTTGTAAGCACCAGCCATTCTTTGTTGATAACTGGCCATCCTTATCCTAGCCATATCCCTGATTTCTTCAATAGTATCCAGGTCTTGAGCCAAGTTTTCATCATTTTCCTTAGGATCACGGGTACTTGTTCTTGCAGTTGGAACCACCATTTCTGTTGGGATCACTGATTCTGCCCTAAATACCAAAGAGAATGGTGTTTGACCAGTAGCATTCTTGGGAGTTGTCCTATCAGCCCAAAGCACATAGGGTAGTTCTTCTGCCCATTTCCCTTTCTTGGATCCAAGCTTTTTCTTTAAATTGTTGATGATGATCTTGTTGGATGATTCTGCCTGACCATTAGCTTGTGGGTGCACTGGTGTTGATGTTATCATCCTAATCCCCCAGCTGTCACAAAAGTTAGTGGTTCTGCCCCCAATAAATTGGGAACCATTATCACATATAATCTCAGAAGGAATTCCAAATCTAGTTATAATATTTCTTTTAATGAAGGATATAACTTCCTTTTCTCTGACTTGGGCAAAAGCTTCGGCCTCTATCCACTTGGAGAAGTAATCAGTCATAGCAAGCATGAATACTTTTCCACCAGGTGCCTTAGGGAGCTTTCCAACTATATCCATACCCCATCTCATAAACGGCCAAGAGGAGGATATAGGATGCAATAATTCAGCTGGTTGATGAAGGATATTGCTGTGTCTCTGACAAGGATCACATCTCTTAGCATACTCCACAGCATCTCTCTTCATGGTTGGCCAATAGTATCCTGTCCTCAGGATCCTCGAGAATAATGCCCTGCCCCCAGTGTGGTTTCCACAATCTCCTTCATGGAAGTCTTTTAAAACTTCTTGGACTTCAGGATCCTCAATGCATCTCAAGTATGGTCCTGCAAGAGATCGTCTATACAACATGCTATTTATAATTGTAAATTGAGATACCTTAGATTTGAAAGTCCTAGGGTTTTCTCCTGTAGGAATCTCTCCATGTTGTAAGTATCTCATAATTGGTGAGATCCATGATCTTGATCCTGAATGAGATTGAGTATCCTCACTAGGGATAACCGCAGAATCATTTCCTATCTCCATAGCCATATGATCCTCAATAGCCGGGGTCAGGATATGGATAATAGGGATCTTGATATCCTCCGGGATCTTCAAGGATGATCCTAAATTAGCCAATGCATCAGCTTCTGTATTTTCTTCCCTTGGTACCTGTGTCAAACTAAAGGAAACAAAAGAGAGTGCCAAACTTTTGACTATCTCTAAATATTTGGTTAGCTTTTCACCTTTAACAGCATAGGATCCATTAAAGTGGTTTGTAATTAGTAATGAATCTACATGTACCTCAAGATACCTGATCCCCATATGCTTGGCAATTTGCAAACCAGCAATCAAGGCTTCATATTCAACCTCATTGTTAGTGGTTTGGAACTCACAAGCTATAGAGTGGGGTATTATGTCCCCCTGTGGCGATTTTAGTAGTATTCCAAGCCCTGTGCCTTTGACATTTGAGGATCCATCAGTGTGGAGTATCCAAGGATCCTTGGTCTCCTCTAGCTGCTGGACTTCTAACTCAGCTTCTTCTTGTAAATCACTACTGAAATCAGCCACAAAGTCGGCTAATGCTTGGGATTTGATGGCCGTCCTAGGCTCATATCTTATAACATATGCACTCAGCTTCACTGCCCACTTAGCCATCCTTCCTGACATCTCTGGTTTCCTGAGGACATTCTTAATTGGAAAATTAGTTTTAACAATAATAACATGAGTCTCAAAATAATGTCTTAGCTTAGTAGATGCCATTATTAATGCAAGAATAAGTTTTTCAAGGTGTGAATACCTGGATTCGGCATCAAGTAAACTTTTACTTACATAATAGACAGGATGTTGTGTACCTTCATGATCCTTAACAAGGACCGCACTTACTGCTTTTGAGGATACTGCAAGATACAAGGATAACACATCGCCTTTTTCTGGTTTCATCAAGGATGGGGCTGAGGATAAGTAATCTTTGAGGGCCCTCAAAGCATTTTCATGCTTCTCGGTCCACTCAAATTTCTTGTTCTTCCTTAGGATATCATAAAATTCTTTGCACTTCTCTGAGGATTTGGATATAAATCTGTTCAAAGCTGCTATCCTGCCTGTTAGCCTTTGAACATCCTTAGCATTGGTCGGAGACTTGATATTCACTATTGCTTTGATTTGTTCCGGGCTAGCTTCGATGCCTCTCTTAGTCACCATGTATCCTAAGAATTTACCTGCTTTAACACCAAAATGACATTTTGAAGGATTAAGCTTCATATTATATTTGTCAAGGATATCAAATGCTTCCTCCAAATCCTTTAGGTGATCCTCAGCTTTTATGGATTTTACCACCATATCATCTATGTAAACCTCCATAGTTTGTCCGATCTGATCCTTGAACATCATATTCACCAGCCTTTGATACGTTGCACCTGCATTTCTCAATCCGAACGGCATAGCAATATAGCAATATATACCAGTTGGAGTCATGAAGGCTGTATCCTCTTGGTCGGATGGTTCCATTTGGATTTGTTGAAATCCAGATGAAGCATCCATAAAAGTTAACAATTCATGACCCGCAGTTGCATCCACCATGGAGTCAATGTGGGGTAAAGGGAAAGGATCCTTGGGACATGCCTTAATTAGATCGGTAAAATCGACACATACCCTCCACTTTCCGTTTTTCTTTTGAACAACAACCACATTGGCCAACCATCTTGGATACTTGACCTCTCTAATCATACCTGCCCGGAGCAATTTCTCTACCTCTTCCTGGATAATGGCATTCCTTTCCGGTGCAAACTTCCTTCTCCTTTGATGGATTGGTTTGAAGGATCTGTCAATGCCGAGTTTGTGAGTGATTACATCTTTGGATATACCAGTCATGTCTTCGTGCTTCCATGCAAAGGTAGTCTTTCTCCTTTTTAGGAAGGATATAAGGTCTTCTTTCATTTCGCCAAGGATCCCTGATCCGATATAAACTATAGACTCAGGATCATCCGGATCCATAAGGATTTCTACCACATCCTGCTCTCTTGCCTCCAAGACATCCCTTGGAGGATACTTTGATTGCTATTGCTCCCTTGACTTCGAGGCTGGTTTCATCGATGAAGTGTAGCAATTCTTAGCCTCCTGCTGATCACTATCAATCTTCACTATTCCCCAAGGACTAGGGAGCTTCACACATTGATGATAAGTGGATGGGACTGCTTTCATATCATGTATCCAAGGCCTGCCAAGGATCACATTACAACAAGATAAACAGTCAATAACACAAAACTTTTGGTAAGAATGTAAGCCTTCGATATATATTGGGAGTTTAATGTCCCCCAGGGTATTCTTAGTTTCGCCACTAAATCCTACAAGCACAGAGGATCTTGGTATGATATCTGATTCAGGGATACCCATCTTCTTCAGAACATCAAGCTGGATAATGTTCACTGAACTTCCTCCGTCTATAAGGATCCTGCGAACAAAATGGTTAGAAATGAAAAGAGTAATAACTAAACCATCGTGATGAGGATCCTGGATATCTACACGATCGTCCTCATCAAAGGTTATGACTTTCCCTTCCGAGACACTTGATGTTCGAACAGGTCTTTCTCCATTGTCCATTTTAGTTTCTTTTGCATGCCTCTTAGCTGCTGAGAAGGATGTGCCGCAAATGTCTGATCCTCCAGAAATGAAGTTTATCACTTGTGCATCCGCTGGAGGGGCCGGAGCTTTCTCAGGGATCCTTTCATGATCCTGAGTCTTTGACTTTTTTCTTCCCAACAATTCCTTTAGATGCCCCTTGCTCAACAAGTATCCAATCTCCTTTCTTAGAGCAATGCATTCTTCTGTGAGATGCCCAAAATCTTCATGGTATGCACACCACTTTGATTTATCCTTAGTTGCAGCTGGCCTATCATTTTTTCTAGGCCATCTAGCCTTATCACCTAAACCCTGCATCGCAAGGATTAGTTCATTGCTGTCAACAGAAAAACAATATTCAGAGATTGGGGGATAATCCTCATCATCCTCTTCCTGATCAATAGCATGCACATTCTGGTTATCGGATCTATTGTAGGATCTGAACTTGTTGTTTCTGAATGAGGATCCTTGCTTATCCTGCTTTGAGGATCCTGCTAACCTCTCCTGGATCCTCTTGTCATCCTCTAGCCGGATGTACCTAAGTGCCCGGGTTCTTACCTCATCTAGATTCCTGCATGGTGTCATAACAAGATCATCATAAAATAACGAATCCCTAAGCAATCCCATTTTAAAGGCCTCAACAGCCGTGGCTATATCTAAATTGGGAATGTCTAAGGATTCTTTACTGAATTTGGTGATATAATCCCTTAATGATTCATTATGACCCTGAGTTATCCTATACAAATCACTAGTTAAACGCTCAAATTTTCTACTACAAGAAAACTGATTATTAAATAGATTAACTAGATTGGAAAACGAGGTAATAGAGTAAGGAGGAAGACTTAGCAGCCACTTGAGAGCTGATCCAGTAAGGGTGGATCCAAATCCTTTGCACAAGCATGCTTCCTTCAACCGTTCTGGGATTGGGTTGATTTCCATTCTTTCCCTGTATTGTGCTATATGCTCTTCAGGATCCGTTGATCCATCATATAGTTTCATCGTTGGCACATGGAACCTCTTGGGTATCTCAGCATCACAGATTGGTGGTGCGAAACGAGATATCTTGTGGCTCCCATCTGCAATCTCTGGGATAGGTTTGACCACTCCCGGTACACTTGATATCATATCCTTTAGCTTTTGCAATTCTCTGGCCATGGCATGATTGATACCTGGATCCTGCATAAGACCATGGTTAGTAGTATGAGAATTATTAAAAGTGTTACCTCCCATTGGATTCAAGTTAGGAAGAATGGATGTTAATCCATATTGTTGAGGCTCTGGAATGATCGAGGGACCAGTAGAAGCATTAGTCTGCATTGGAATAAAATCTCCCTGATGGACATCTGAACTTCCTGTTTGCAAACTCCTTAAGGATCCTGGCATCTGGAAGGATCCCTGAAACTGGGATGATCCTGGGAAGAAAGAGGATCCTTGAACCTGGGACGATCCTGGACCGAAGGAGGATCCTTGAACCTGAGATGATCCTGGAACAAAGGAGGATCCTTGAACCTGGGATGATCCTGGAACAAAGGAGGATCCTTGAACCTGGGATGATCCTGGAACAAAGGAGGATCCTTGAACCTGGGATGATCCTGTAGCAGAGGAGGATCCTTGAACCTGCTGCATTCCTGAATATCCTCCTGAATTCGTGAGGGATCCCATATACTGAGGATAGGATCCCGCTGGCTGGAAATATGAGCCTGCTGTCTGGGAGATTGCTGTTGTTCCGTAGTGCACTCCTTTTGGTCCACCCACATATTGAATGTCTGGAACCGCTGATGACTGAGAAGTAATCACCGGAGTATCAAAATTCAACGATCTGGGCATCAGTGGGGAACGATCCTCTGCCGTTTTCTTCTGTTTCTTAATTTCGTCAATCTCCCGGAGGATCCTTTCGTTGGTTTTATCCTGCTCTTGTGCATGATTCCTCATCTGCAAAATCAAGGCATAGAGATCATTAGTAGTAGGATTAGTTGAAACAGAAGAAGTAGGTGGTTTTGAGAAAATGGGAGTTGGTTTCTTCGCAGCATTCTCAGTATTCTTCTGGGATCCAGAAGGTGGTGGAGGCAAAGGAGGAACGCCTTGTGAAGAAGTGAATGAGGGCATCAAGTTTGAAGCGTTCTTCGCTGAGGAGGCCATTTGCTTGATTGTAGTAAACCGAAATGAGCACAGAGATGCGTATTTTTCTAAGGACAAAGCACCAATTGCCCCACGGTGGGCGCCAAACTGTTTTGGTCAAAAAATCTATTGAGGATATAGCAACCAAACTCTATGTTACGGGGAATGATGCATAAAATGTGTAACAGCGATGAGGATCACTTCAATGTAATTTGCACAAACAACACAAGGATTTATACGGGGAAAAAGCCCTTGATCAAGAGTTGATCTCCGGCACAAAAAACCCCGGGTGATGGAAACTACCGATCACCAAGCTCAAATAAATGAATAAAAGTTTACAACTTCGGATAGTAACGAGCTAGGTACAAGGATCACTACGGTGGAATGTGTAAAAAGTGTATGAAATTGCTAAGTGTTTGAACGAGAGCTTGTATGAGAGTTTGTACGAGTGTGTGTAACTGCCAAAAAATGACTAAATGTTTTCTACTAGCTCGTTACTCCCTTTTAAAATAGAAATAACCACCTAAACTAACTATCCGACTTTCGTGCCAAGCCTCCACGTTCTCCATAACGTTTATTTTTGGTCAAGCACGTGCAGAATAGTTTAGGAATATTCTCCAGGAATGTCGCCAAGACTTGGTCAAGCTCGTTATACCTGCGAGATAATACAAAACATGAGTAAACAATCGTCAGTACGAGGATCCTTAAAGTGATCCATGATCCTGATCCTGAAGCTCTTCTGAGGATCACCACCTGTCACAGAAGTAAGGATCACTAGTTAGGATAACGAATAAGGATCACTAATTGTTAGAAAATCCTCCCCTAACAGAATGGATTATAGTTTTAATACTTAATCAAACTAAATATGAATCTACGAAAAAGCAATTAAGTAATCTATGGATCTAATAATTCTCTCAAAGTTGATAGTTGATCTTGTGGATTAGCTTAGCCTATGACTTTAAAAACACTTGTCATAATTTGGTTGGTAATGGTTGACATTATGTTTATAAAATTATAATATTTATTTATTATATCCATTACATCATCCTTCTCTGCGATACCAATTTCGTCATCTTAAACTATGGGGTATGAAGCGGGGTTTGGGCGTGGGGGTTGGGGTTGGAGAGAAACGCCCAAGTCATCACCTCGGGTGGGCTTGGGTTTGGGCGTGGCCCCTTGGGCGGGAGTTTAAGGCCGGGCGTGGGGCATGCTAGCGATCCTATGTGGCCGGCTCTTATTGGCTTGTTGGCTAGGGCATAGCGGGTCATTTTAAATTTAAAAAAAATGATGTGGCTTGGCCACGCCAGCCCAGCCGCGCCCACCATACCCCTATGAAACTTCGGTTTGTGTATTGAGTGCCCCATATCCACGTGTCAACCCATGCCCCAAACCCCCGCTCCACCATACTACGGTCTTAAAGGAAATTATCACATATGGTGAATTTAATATTTATCGGATAAAGTTAATGAACAAATGTTTATTAAATAAAGTTAATGAACAAATGTTTATTAAATGAAAATAATACCTTGCGTATTTTTACAAGCGATAGTTTTTATAAAAGTTGCTAGTCTTTTCGAGTAAAAAATGTGGTGGAAAGATTTTTTTTTCTTTTAAATAAGTAACTCAAACCTAAATTGAGTAAAGAGAGGATAATTCAATGAAATGAAGTGATAAACTCATGTGGTAAAGAGACAAAACCAAACCATTTTCTTATAGGCAAAGTACTTGGTTTGGCCACTCTTTAGTTTTCTAATTCTAATATTAATTCCACTTAATTATTTTAGTTTTCAAAGATTAATTCCACTTAATTATAACTTATTATTTTTTGTTTCTTAAGGCTTGATAAAAGATTTAAAACAAGTTTTAAACTTATTGTAACATATTTATAGTTTGATATCGAACGTTAAGGTAACAACCAACTCTCTCTATATATATACTATTTAAACTAGGGGCAGCAATTCTTGACACGACTCGTCAACCTGATACGAACCTAAGATGAAAAAAACAAGTTTGGGTCGGCTAACACAACCCGTTTAAAAAAAACGGGTTGAGTTCAGGTTGACCCATTAATCCGTTCAACTATTTAGAAAAAAAAAAACTTTAATATGTTTGTTTTTGTTTTTTCCTTCTCTATTGTACATTGTTAGACATAATGTTACTTTTTACACATTATATTATTTACTTGTCACAATCATCATTAGTGTTAAACTTGTTATCCATAACTCGTTTAAAATCTAACAACTTGCTTATAAATTGTTAACTTGTACGGCTCATTTAAAAATACGAGTTAAACGGCCAAACGAGTCAGTTTGAGGTTGACTCGCATATGTGTGTGTGTGTGTGCGCTCACGCATGTGGGTTAGGGTTGAAATCTTTGACCCGAATAATAATATGGGTTGGGTTTAGGTTGAACATTTCAACCCACCAAGTCACAATCCGTCAACCCATCAACCTGACACAATTGACACACCTAGTTTAAACAATCTTCCATCATACTCTTTAACCAACATTTGTTAATAAAACTTAAATGATATTCTGTTAAGGGGCCGTTTGGTTTGTAGAATTTTTTTTAATGAATTGAAATTTTGAAAGGAATCGAAATTTCTGCAATTGAAATTTTATGGAATTGGAATTAATTCCAATTAAAATTTGTATTGTGTTTGGTTGTTAAATTAATAAATGTAATTAGATAAATTAGAGAATGAAAATGATGAAAAATTGTTTATTTTTGGTAATTTGTTAACATTCCACAGGAAAGAGTAAATTCCGTTGAGGTAGTGAAGGATTCTCACATTCCAATAAATGTTGGAATATATTCAAATTACAATTTCATTATGTGTCAACTAAACATTAAATTTCAATAGAATTAATTTCAATTTCATCCTAATTCTATAGGATTCTGCGAACCAAACGACCCCTAAGAATTCTCTAGCTCATACACTTGATACTACTAGTGTCATATTAGAAAAAAAAAATTGTAAAAGCTGATCACTATCAAAGTTAGTGAGATGATTATTGGTAATCTAATCTAACTTGTAATAAGGGGTGGTATATCTGATATCTGCTTTTTCATTGGGACGTTAATTTGTACCGGTGAAGAGTATAGATTTGGGAATAACAATTCTTAGTGAAGGCCAGGAAGTGTATGTAAGAGGGGCTCGTTAACAACCATCCGTACCACTATAAAATCCTTGTATTTATGTGGTGATGTCGCCCTAAGCCTAAATTCTTTACTTATTGTTGTTTAGTCTTCAAGAATACACGAGAAATATTCATCTAACAAACAAAGAAAAAATGTCAAGAAATTAAAAAGTAAATTATTCATCTACTTTAAGAGTATTTACAGCAGCTCCCTCATACCTCTCGTTTCTAAAATTTAAGATAAATGTTTAAAAATCATTCTTTTTTCACTCCGCATCAGAACTACTATATCTATATATACCATGTTTATAATTTGAAAAATCAATAAAATAACTTTTTATATATGAAAACCTATTATTCATTCTCCATCAAATTATCGTAAATATATAAAAACCAGAAATATAATAAATTAAGTGTTTGTGAGAGTAAGATAAAGATAAAAATGATGGATGTGGCATAATTTTTTTTCTTACACGAGAGAAATTAAAAAAAAATTAAATTGTTGGGTAGAACATGATTGAGCTACTATAGTTCTTCTCGTTGTTATCAAAACAAACATTCCTCTAATTTTTGTTAATATCAGTTTACAAATGATTGATAGAAAAAAATAATTAAAAAATTGAGTTAGATCCAAATATTCAAACTAATTTATATAGTTGGGGTACTTTATCATGACCACTTTAGCATTGTTCATAAACTATGACTTTTTACATTGAAAAAGATATATGAACATTTATATAAAAGTCATAGATTATGACATGAGTTGTATATTAGATTAAAATGTTTTTGTTGAAGATCATCAGAAGGATTGGTAGAAAGAAATATAATGGCTACGTAATCATCTTGTATATCATATTCAAACAATAGATACAAATACATTATGCGGTTCTTACAGTTCTTAACTTCTCAATACATCTAAGAACACTCATGTATATATTGTATTGGGACACAAAATATATAAACACACGTGTGTTTGTGTGCAGTGGCGCGAAGCTTAACCATGAAAACGGGGGGGTCGAAAACGTATATACCTAAAAATTTCTATAGAACCGGGGGGTCGAAAACGTATATACCCAAAAATTTCTATACGAAAACTACATATATAACACTACTGAGCGAAAAGTTCGGGGGGTCGGGCGCCCCTCCCGGCCCTCTTAAGCTACGCCCTTGTTTGTGTGCATGTTTTTTTATAACATAGAGTGAATTGCAAATTTTGTTCTTTATCTTTATACATATTTTCAGGCGGTGTCCTTTATATTTAAAATTGATGAGTTTTGTTTACGATATTGTTTATGTTTTTTTTTACTTATTTATTCATTTTTACGATATTGTTTACGTTTCGATCTAAATTTTACGAGTTAACATGCTACACATGTGTTTAGTTCATTGTTTTTACGTTTACTTTTTTGCGGTTTAACGATTTTGTAGCAACGTGCGGGTTCTATGTCGACTTAGTTATGCCCATCTGTGTTTTACATTTTGGAATTTCTTGTGAGTTGACACGCGTTTTTTTACGATAATGTTTTACGTTTGGGTCTAAATTTTGCGAGCTAATACGTTGCGCGAGTCTATAGATCAGCGTTTTTATGTATATTTTTTTGCGGTTTAACAATCCTGTCGCAACACGCGAGTCCTAAGTCGACTTAGTTATTCTAATCTATGTTTTACGTTTTGGTCTAATATTTACAAGCTAACACGCCGCAATACGCGTATGGTTTAACGTTATAACATATACTTTTTGTTTGGTTTAACGGATCCGCCGCAAAACACAGGTCCTAAATACTCGTTTACAACAAAGTACGAACACTATCTGAGTTTAAAAAAACAATATATAACAGAAGTACAAATACGAATTGAATAAATAAAAAGAGCCGCATGTGAAAAACTGAGTGTGTACATGATGTTTCAGTGGTGGGAGTCCATATTCATGTCTTTTCTTTCTCGTCTTTCCCATGTCTTCTCAGCTGCAAATCTAATATTTAACTGTCACATAATAATGTAGAATTCACAACACCTCTTTATTCACGCCACAGAAGAATAAATTTTTCAAGATAATTACACTTGCAAATGGTTTATTTTTCTATAACACATCCTTATATATTCTCATATATCTAACATGTAATTAATCAAGAAATTTGCCAATATAAATATAAGATATATAATATATTAATGGAATAAAGGTGGTGAAATGTGTATGCTGAAGGTTGGGTAACAAGTAACTATTTTATTGTGGGATTAGATAAAGTTAAATGGATATAATATATCATTGTAGCTATTATGGTACATATTACACAAAACATGATTATTATTTTTTTTATTTTTTTATCGGGCATTCAAGTCATTTTGGACCTTTTTTACTACATATGATTCTTTTAATACATGTATCATGAGATATGGGTCTAATATAAGGTCTTTGAGGATCTAATTAAAAGGTATAAACCATTAAAAGGATTTCTAAAATTTTATGTATTTAAGATTCAAGTGACTTGGATGATAAAAACAAAGATGTTATATAAAATAGTCATTTATGACCGATTTCAAAAGTCTAATAATTTAGGTATACATGTTTTTGACCCCCCATTTTTATAGAAATATTTGGGTATATACGTTTTCGACCCCTCGATCGGAAATCTCAAGTTTCGCCACTGTTTAAACGTCAAAAATTTTAAGCTAGATGTACCAAAAAATAAAGAAGAAATGATGATGCATCAACCGTCAACAATGGTGTGAAATTAATACATCATAACACATGGTAGGAGTAAATTATTTCCTGCAATTTTAACTTTTATATTTCTTGCGAACTTTACCATATGTCTTATCTATAATGATTTTAGATTCAGTTTGAGTTGTTCCTATTTTATTTAAACTTTTTTTTTATGTTTGGGTTGTCAATGATACATTATGCACGCATGATAACAAGATGAGTAGATACACAAATTTAATTAATTTATATATGTGAGTGTTTGTACAATTGTACTTAGAAAAATCCCACATAAAACAAATTCAAGAAGTCTTTGTATGGCGACTACATGTGGTAATGGGAGGTGTGTAGTGGTGTTGTTAATTGGATTAATTGAAAAACTTAAGGAATAATGGCTCTCATTTTCAAGAAACATGGGAGAGAATAAGGCATGTTTTAGGGTCAAATCTTGTTTAGAAGTAGTGGGGGTGGTGGTGCTTCAAGCCTAACATGATGACTTGTTTCCTCAAACCCAAGATTAGAGGGTCAAAATAAAAAGCTTATTTTTTCTTAGGAAATTAGGTCAATCAACTACGCATTTCCATTATCGTGTGCTATGAATAAAGGTGCGAGCTTTGTAGTAGGCGAGTAGAAAATCGAATAACCCAAACTGTAATAAAAAGATATAATCGAAGTAACAAAGTTATTGAGAACCATTGGATTAATTATGATTTTTTTCATAACTGATTTTTATGATTGGTTATGGTTATCTGTGTATAAATAAATGAATTCATCAATTGTCGACATTAAACGATGTGTTAAAATTGTCCTTTATAACTTTATAAACGATATGTTAAATGTCAAAAACGTTATCTTATAACCCTTTTAAAATTAAAACGTTAGTTGTCGTTTATTCGAATTTATAAATTAAAATGATTACTAATATTTGATTTGACCAAGATATATATGTATTTAATAATTGAAATTTTCTTGAGATCATCCATGTCCAAATTAAGCCAACAATGATATAATAAACTATTTTCAACCAAAACAAAGACGATATATCTCCAATGTGGGTGAGGTGAAATTAAGGCGCCTATGGCCTCTCTAGAAGCGAGAGGAGGAGGAGGAGACAGGCTAGTTAGGATGCTGCGAGGAGTGAGAAGCGTGTAAACCGTTGGATAACTTTGATGATTATGAGAAGGCAAAACCAATATGAGGGAGAGAAGGTGGGGAGCGCCCTTGGCAAATGGAATGGGCAGCGATTATGAAACGGTAGTAAAACACCTGTCGATTTTATCAGCGACGAAAACAGCCTAATTGATTATAAAAAAATATAAAAACCAAAACATCTATCAAATTCTATAGATTTAGCTTTAATAAGTAACTGAACCGAACTAACCCAAATAAGCACTCCCAATTATTTTTTTTCCAAGATTCTATTTCATCTCTACCAAAGAAGGTGGAAGCATTATTTATGACTTGACACATGGCTTCCGTGGATGTGCGTGGCATTGATGCCACGTGTCACCACATGAATACTTGACATACTAAGACAATATAGGTACCTAGGCTAGCTATTTGATTAGATATTGTAGTATGGTCATATGTGACTATGTGAGGTATATGTCACGTTTTGTATTTGATATAAGTATTGTCACTTAAACTGTAAAAGAGAGTAAAAAGAGTCCTTTCAATCCCATAAACTAAAATATAGACTAAACCCAAAGTAAAAAACAAATCAACTCACGGGCTTACCCGAAAAAGACACGAACTAGTTTAGACTAAACTCAAAGTGAGTCAGATTATTGTGGTGTTTTTATATCATGATAGAAGTTCACATCTCTGGCAAAGACGTGAACTATTAACAAAGAACGTTAATCAATTCGGATTAAATGGTTGAGGTCCAAAATCATGAAAAGGTGATACAATTCCTTGTTGATTTGAGTAGTTGCTCACTAGTTCCTAGATGACTACGAAATATTTCTAGGTTCTAACCAGCTCATTAATGTGATCTATGCTTTGCGGGAGATAATGGGTGGTTCGTAGGTGCAGTCGGGAAGATGATGTGGCCATTTGTGGGAATCTCACGACTATGGATTCTCTAAGGGTGGTCGGAGTACAACCCGAATGTACCCGAAATTCCACCAATCACGCATTGTCAACTCACTTTTACTCTAAACTACCCCAAAACACATTAATAGGTGGCGCCACTACCCTAAACTAGGGGTGTGCGTGGGTCGGTTTAGTTCGGTTTTTACCACTAATCATAACCATAACCTTAACCGAACTTTGGTTACGGTTAATCGGTTATGAATTCGGTTATGGTTTGGTTATGGTTATTTCGGTTATTAACCAAAAACTTCAACTAAAACTATCTTTCGGCTAAAGTTCAAAACTTTTAAACCAATGGGTGTACAAAATAAAAAATGGAAACAACCATATTAGGCTTAGTTTTGGTTTTTTTTATAAGACAAACAAGACTACACTTTTTGTTTAAACTATCAATGTGGGATCCCTTTTAATAAGATATTTCTCAAAAAAAAAAAAAAAAAAAAAAAAAAAAAAAAAAAAAAAAACCTTACTTAAGCCTTTGATTAGAAGTACAATTCTTTATTAAACTAAATGGCAGATACATCAAGATCATTTTGTTACAAACATACTTTTATGTTAGCAAAAATAAAATCTCTACATGGTTAGTGTTAAACGAAAATCTATTAGATAGACTTAACATTATAAGTTTGGTTCGGTTTTGGTTATATCGGTTAACCAAAGCTTTATAACCATAATCACTCAGTTGGTTAAACAAATTTCATAACCATTGGTTATGTCGGTTATTGGTTAAAAATGATTCGGTTATGGTTCAGTTATCGGTTATGACGGTTAATTTGCTCACCCCTACCCTAAACCATAGACCCTACCCTTTTACACTACTCTCTCTTGCCCACACACCTTTTCAATCAGGTTCTACTCCCCCAACCCACTACCCGATCTAGGGTACCCGAATAGGTGGCGTCGTTGTTACCGATTTGGGTACCCTACCCGATACCCGAAACCCAAATCCGCAAGTGATGCCACCCCTAAGTGAGATAAAATATAGGACCCTTTTTACCTAGATATAGGGCTAATAGTTTTTATGTAAGTTAACATGATCTCATGTTTCTTAATGCATTAAACAATTATATCGAGGCACATGCCAAATTAAAATAAAAATGTGAAGGGCGAAAATGGCCAAACCATGTTTCGTGCAATTTATAAATAAGTATATCAACTTCTTGTCATTTTCTACATGCCTCTTAACTTTATAAATAAATTTACATCATTAATATGTAAATACTTTTGGTGGCTCAAAGAAATTTTAAAGTTAAAACAAATTATCTTTTAACGAGTGTAATTTCTTCATTTGAAATAGAAAGCTAGAAATACGTCTATGCACTTCATATTGATGTAACCAACTTGTAAAAATTAGCATTGTCTATAACGTATAAGAAATAACCACGGTCTTTGTTAAAATAATTTGGCAAATTGGATTTAAATAATCTGACTTGACTGTTTTTGGCCAATAACTAAGTTTATTCCCATCAGTGGTCTAACATTTTTCATTTTTTTTTGTAAAATGGTCCGCCGTTAGTTAACATAACGGAGTTAAGTTTTTCCCGAATTACAAACTGATGTATTATGACTTTTGATCAGAACGAGGATGCGAGTCGATTGATGTAAAATTTAACTCGAAACAATGCTCCAAACGACAAAAAAGATGCTTCAATTCAGGTGTTTAAACTTCCAATTAAAAAAAATAAGCCGTTTAAAACATTGTTTCGAGGTAAATTTTACATCTATCGACTCGTATCCTTGTTCTGATCAAAACCCTTAAAACATCGATTTGTAATTTGGAAGAAAAAAAACTTAACTCCGTTAAGTTATTTTTAATGGCGGACCATTATACAAACAAAATGAAAAAGGTTGGACCACTGGCGGAAATAAACTCAGTTGAGATTATTATTGGCCAAAAACAACCTGGTTGGATTATTTAACTCCAATCTGCCAAATAATTAAACTGCTAGTTTTTTGTTTAAATGTGACACGAGTGTAGAAAAACGATTGAAAAAAATATGTGAAGACGGAAATTTTACACTCTTGATGATCATCATCAACCTCATTCATGCGGAATTCGGTCAATAATCAACATCAGAAAACATGTTCATAGAACCAAACTATACCAATCAAATGCTTTAAACATTAAGATAATAAATGGTTCAAAAAAATCATAAGTAAAAAAGTTATAAATATGGAATGACAGGGTAAACCAAGCATAGGTTGGTAGTGCAATGCCAATAGAAACAAGCATATTAAGCATAGATGAAGGTATTGTCTCAAGACAAAGTGTACTCATCAGGAATTGTGGTACCAATTCACATGCAATCTGATGAACAAAATGTGTTCCAACTTTGCCCCTATATGAATGCAAAGGGCTACAAATAGTACAAGGTAGGTGTTGCATATGAGATGCTGGAAAATAATGTCAATATATACATGCTTTTGGCTCTTTTTTGGTAATGGGCATTAATGTAAAAGGTTTTTTGAGGCTTCTTTTGTCTCTAAGGAACAATCATTTTCAACCACTATAAAAGAAAAGTGTTTAGTGACAAGAAAAGCGTCGCGAAAAGGCCAAACACTCGTGTAGGAAATCATGTGCAATATGCATGTTCTTAGAGAAAATGTTTTTAACCACGACAAGGGAAAAGGTCTTGTGATAAACAATCTGTCATTAATGCCAAATGTCTTCCACGTCGGCTTTCCCAAAAGAAAAACCTTCTAAGGATCTCACGAGGGTCTCTCTCCACCTCTGTCTGTCACAGTCTCCTCTTTTTTTATCATCCATAGTTTGCCCTTAGCTACAAACTTCTACCTTTGAAATACACGTCTCTCTTTGCCACGAGGGAGCCACCTAAGCCCAAAGGCGTCCTTCGCCTCTTGATTGCAGACGCTCTCGATGACCATAAGATTGTCGCCCAAGATAAAAAAGACCACTTATGATATGTGGAGAAATTATGTGCAAAAGATATGCATTTGACATAGTCTTTGTTTTGCCAAATATTTACCTTTTTTATATTATATCAATTCAGGTCAAATTTCCGTGTAAAAAAACATAAAACGACAAAAATGTCATCACTTTAACAAATTAAAATAATTCAAATAAAAGTTTGAATGTACTATCATTTATAACAAGGGCATAATTGCTATTTCATATTTATTTATTATGTATATTATTTTTTATTGTTAAAGTTAAAAACATTGTTATTATTTTTATGATTCAATAAAGTTGATCAGGATTTCAATATAAACAAAAGTAAATGCATGATCAATAAAAATATATTTATAAGCATTGGACTTTAAAATATATTACTGAACTCGCATTTGGATACATTTTCCCTTGGTAATTGATGCTTCCAAAAAGTAACTTTTTATTAGTAATAATCTTAATATTTTTTAAGCTTGAAAGTACAATCATACTTTTGTGAAACGAAGACCGTCATTAAAAACACTAGACTCCGTCACATAATGTGATTTTAATGATATGCTAAGATATAAATCAATAATGTCCAATATACGGGTTTTTAACATTTTTTGGTGATGGGTATTTTGGTAACAATGTTCTTGAGCAATTTTATTAAGTAATAGGGCTTTGTGAGTTGTGACACATAAATGTCAAGAAAAGTCCAAAGCCCAAAGGCCGTCATAATATGATCTATGGGCTTAGAAATCAGGAGTTCGAACGATATTCACAAATTTCGCATGGGCCCAAAGCCCAAATACCATCATAGATGTTTTTCCTTGATATAAAAAGAATACAGCCGTTTTATTATTTAAGGGGATATCCAACTTTTATTTTATTAATAAATATTATTACTAGTTATAGTCTTGTGTATTACATCGGATTTTTATAATAGAAAATAAAAGTAGAATAATGATGAGTGAAACCATTGTGACGTTTATAACGAATATGTGTTTTAATTGATAACCTCCACTTATGATAAACAAGTCTCTTGGTTTGAGATACATGTTTATGAGATTACTTATTTGATAATTCGCTTACCGGTATTTGAAGGTGAATCAACCAAAATACCAATACTATACCGAACCGTTATCGGTCTTTAAAAATGGGAAAAATGGGTACCGATGCCGAAAATGATCGGTACGGTATGATACAGTTACCAAATGCTCATGCCTAAGTTTGACACTTCGGGTGTTATATTATAAATAAATCTTGATCACAATCCAATCATGTTCATTGGTTCTACAATTGGCATCACAATCCAAAAGTTAGTCAATACCACGTAATTCTAACATTATCTCTTGCTAGTAAATTCATATGCTTCATACACATTCACTTCTTAATCACAATTAAGCAATTAATCAAACACATGGTGTATATCATACTATTCAAGCATAGAGTACAAGCTCCCAATGCATATTTCTACTGCCAATGAGGTAGTGGTGGAGTGGTTGGCGAAAGACTTTGTGTTCCTTGTGACCCAGGTTCGACTCTCACTCTCCGCCATTATTTTCTGCGGCATCTAGGTGAAGGGCGAATACGGGTGGCGCCGGTTCGTCTTGGATGGGAGACGAGGTTTTACCGATTAATCCACTATCGTGCCTTCGGACGGATGGAGATCGGGTTTCCGCGCA
Organism: Helianthus tuberosus; assembly: GCA_030545235.1. NCBI lineage: Eukaryota > Viridiplantae > Streptophyta > Magnoliopsida > Asterales > Asteraceae > Helianthus > Helianthus tuberosus. The sequence goes on along the minus strand of CM060376.1, from coordinate 2,387,523 downwards.
TCTGGGAGAGCCAAGGGGCTGGCGGTGGTCGAGTAGTCAACCTTGACCACAGCGTCCGATGTCACGATGGTTGGCACGTCGTTCCTTGCCGTAAAAAAATACACATTTCTCCTAAATCATACAATCAAACTCAATTCCCACTAATTCCCACTAATTCCCACATGAATTCCACCTAATACATACAATAAAAAATATCATATTTCTCCTAAACATATTTTTCCCTTTTGACTTGCCCGTCGCAACAGATATATTTTTCTCCGTTTGACAAGTTCGTCGCAACGCGCGGGTCTTAGATTGACTTGGTTATTTTTTCTATGTTTTACGTTTTTTGTTTAATTTCTCTGCAACAAGCGTGCGTGATTTAAAGATTTTACGTCTGCTTTTCGCTCGACGTTATTTTTTCCCGTTTTTATTTATTTTGTTTTACGAGTTTTTCCGGTGTTGGTGGTCGCTGACAATTGTATAGCATTGGTACTACTTGACACAGTTTTACAACAACCGTTGCAAGACAAGGGGCTTAATACTAGTTTATTATATATAAATGCATGTTATCATATAATTTAGCTTCTAAACTAAAGATTACTTGTATAAAATTATAGCTAAGCCTAGACTAGTTATCTTAATTTGATGTGTTAAGCTTTTTATTTATTTAAAATGGCTTAATTGTTGATCCGTCTTCTATTGCCATTAACTAAACTAATATGGTTTATTACAACAATATATAGATTATACAAATATTTAAGTATTTAAGTAGTTTCTAATAGTGAATTAGACCATGTGTAGTGGTAATGCCCCAACCCTTGGACGTTTTGCGCCATATGGCAGCCCAGTCAGTAATGAGACATTATGGGGTGTGGGTGTTGTGGTTAGGGGTGAGCAGAAAACCGAAATAACCGAACCGTAACCGAAAAAACCGAACCGAAATAAAAACCGACGGTTCGGTTTTCAGATTTTTAATAACCGAAAATTTCGGTACGGTTTTTGGATAACCATGTTCAATAACCGAAAAAACCGAACCGATAAGTTACAATCCATATATTTTTACGTTTAAGTTTAAGTTTAAGTTGTTTAAATGTTTAACCCAATGCTAGTAGAAATTATTAATTTTATTCTTGAATGTTAAGTGTTTATAATATAAACATTACATGTTTATATATAATTGAAGTGAATTATTTATTACCTACAAGAAATAACAAAATTTTATATAAAAATTAAATGATCTTCAAATTATTATAAAAAAATATCTTAATAAAAACTTTAGATAAACATAAAAATAGATTAGAAGGTTAGGTTTATGTAAACAATATTAATTAAAGAAGTTAAGTATAATAACTTAAATGTAAACATATAATAAATATTCTTATATTTTAAATTATACTTTATATATATTTTTTTTGATCTTACATAATTTTACTCAAAAAACCGAAATAACCGAAAAACCGAACCGAACCGACATAAAAACCGAAAACACCGAAACCGAAAATACCGAAACCGAACGGTTATAAAAAGCCAAAAACCGACGTTTCGGTTTTGATTTTACCAAAAAACCGAACCGTGCACACCCCTAGTAGTGGGAGTGTGAGCATTGTGGTGTAATATAATTAAATAAAAAAACCATAAAAACTGTTATTGGACAAATGAAGCGTGGAAACAGGTGATTGGCCAAAACAATTAAAGCAGGGCGTTGAAAAAAAAACGCCAAAAGCAATTTTCGCCCACCGGGTGGTTTTTGGGCGTTGTTGGGGCAAAAAAACGCCCAAAATCTTTACCACTACGGATGGTCTTAGACTCAAATTACTATAGTCTATCTAATGCATACTCTTTTGTAGGTCGATTCTTGACATATATTGGATATCGGTTGTCATTAGTCTATTTTTACTATGTTTGTGTGTGAAAAACCATTACCTTTGTGGTTCATTTGGTTCATAAGTTTTACAAAAGGCAGCTGACCCCTTGAGTAAGGTGAAAGGTTCATTCTCAATTAGTGATAGGATAAGGACATCCTTTGGAATATGCTATTAGAGATCTCACCCAACCTACCCCCTAGCACCAATTTTTTTTTTTTTTTTTTTTGAACGGCTAGCTCAGTTGGGAACTACCCAACATATTGCGGACGCGGACCGAGTTCGAGACGGCGCCAAAGCGCTTGCAACTAACATACCATACCAAGTTGAAGAGTCAAATATTAGTTCCTTCGAAAATAATTGTACTTTCAAACCACTTGCTAAAGAATTAAAGTGTTCCTATCTCATCATTGGAGACGTTTATTTAAATTTCTTGTACTAATTTAACAAATATACATATACATATACATCTAGAAATATAGAAGGTCAAACAACGATCAAACATTAATCAGTAATAAATTCCAACATCGACCATAGTCGAGATTGAACAAACATTCATTAAATTAGTATATGTTAATTATATTATATTATTAATATTAATGTATATTTATTGTTGATGATTGTGATATTGATGATCAAATTTGTTTTTATAATCAAACCGGTCCTCTTACTAATCAGAAACCAGGTTACATCATAAATAAATCAAATAGCATACACGCACATAACTAATTCAAACAAAACATAAAACTACTTTATCTTTTCGTATGAATTTACAATATTAACACAATATACTAGGTTACAACATAAATAAATCAATACTATACACGCACATAACTAATTCAAACAAAACATAAAACTACTTTTATCTTTTAGTGTGAATTTACAATATTAACACAATACGAAACCTAAAATTGTAAATAAGGTTTTGAAACGAAAACATAAAAGGATTAAAAAAAATCTGTAAATTGACACCTTGTCTAATTCACCTGTTCAACCAGTCTTTTTTATCGAAATCAATCAGACCAGTTATGTAGTCGGTTTTTTATTCAATCGATCAAAACAAGGCCCCGACAAGTACAATGCTTAAACATGATTATTAATGCTTAAACATGATTTGTTAGTTTAGATAAGATAAAAATCAAAACCATGAACAATATTATATTAAACTAAATATAAATATAATACCTTGTTGGGATTTGTTAGTTATTAAAAGATATCAATTAAATATTCCATAACGACTCCTCATGATCATATAAATTGTTGATCAAAACACAATTTCTTTTACAACAAAAGCTGCCACACAATATCAGATTACAACATTGATCCCAAATAGCACACAACAATCAAGATTCAATCTTTTCACTCAAATTCTCAACCTATTTGTCAAAATTCATCATGATCTTCAATTTAAAGCAACCCCATTTAACAATCACCGGATTCAGTTCCAAAATCACCGATCACCGTATCAATTCCGCATCAAGATTCTTGGTTTTACCGCCTCTTTCAAACCCCAAAATCAAGAAAATCTCCGCCGTCACAAATTCAAAACCTTTGCATGTTGTTTCTTTGATTCAATCTTGTGGGTCATTAAAAAGATTGGAACTTGATGATCGGAGGGTTGTTTGTAAGGCGTATGAAGCTGATAGATCTGATGGGGTTGAGAAAATTGAAGCAGCAAAGAGGGTGAAAATTGGGGTTTATTTTGCAACATGGTGGTTTTTGAATGTGATTTTTAATATTTATAATAAGAAGGTTTTGAATGCTTTTCCATACCCTTGGTTGACTTCAACTTTGTCACTTGCTGCTGGATCAGCCATTATGTTGATCTCTTGGGCTACTAAAGTTGCTGAAGCACCCAATACTGATCTTGAGTTCTGGAAATCTTTGTTTCCTGTAAGAAATTTATGTTTTTTTTAGGGTTTATGATCTTTTGTTTGCTTAATTATTCATAATTTAGTTTGGGTTTTTCTTAATTATTCACTGATCAATTTGGGTATTGTTTAATTGTGCATTATATTGATTTGGGATTTTTTTTTAATTTTTTTTTTTGTTTTTCAGTTCTAGGGTTTATGATCTTGTTTTTGCTTAATTATTCCCTAATCAATTTGGGTTTTTGCTCAATTTGTGGTTTTTAGGGTTTATGATCTGGATTTTGCTTAATTATTTACAAACAATTCAATTAGGGTTTGCTTAATTATTCACTAATCAAATTGGGTTTTGCTCAATTATTCAAAAATCAATTTGGGTTTTCTTAATTTTTCACTAATCCAATTTGGGTATTGTTTAATTGTGATATATTGATCTGGGATTTTTTTTAGTTATGTTAGTTCTAGGGTTTATGGTTCAAACTCTAATTCCTGCCTGATTTTCTTGAAATTATCTCCATGTGATAAATGATTCTTTTATTGTTATTTGTTAGTTACTTAAATGTGGTATGTTCTATTTGACTTATAGCATTTAAGGTGTTTTAATTATTTTTATATTTGGCAATTGACAGGTTGCATTGGCACATACAATTGGTCATGTAGCAGCAACTGTAAGCATGTCTAAGGTTGCAGTTTCTTTCACTCACATAATCAAAAGTGGTGAACCTGCTTTTAGTGTTTTGGTTTCAAGGTTTATTTTAGGCGAAACATTCCCAACGTCGGTTTACTTGTCTCTTTTACCGATCATCGGTGGTTGTGGTCTTGCCGCCCTTACTGAGCTCAACTTCAACATGATTGGTAATTTCATAACTCGAACACTGTAATAATATGGGTTTCTTACATGTTTTCCGCGTCAAAATATCAATGTTTGTTTTCATTTCTTACTGGTTGATGATTTCTCAGGTTTTATGGGGGCTATGATATCCAATTTGGCGTTTGTGTTTAGGAACATATTTTCTAAAAGAGGCATGAAGGGAAAGTCCGTTAGTGGAATGAACTATTACGCTTGTTTATCGTTGCTATCGCTTTTGATCCTTACGCCATTCGCAATTGCCGTTGAAGGCCCAAAAGTGTGGGCTGCTGGATGGCAAAACGCCGTCTCTGAAATTGGGCCCCATTTCATCTGGTAACTAACCAATACAGACTTTAAAAATTGAATATTGCAACTTCAAGTCGAAATGATCAGTAAAATGTGGATACATTTTCGTTTTGAATCAGAGTTGTTAATAGAGATGATAGCGATTGCTATAGCGAATAGCGTAGCGCTGGATCATCGCTATCTGATGTTTAGCGCTCAATAGCGACGATTAGGTTTTTTTTTCTTTTTATAAAAAAATTATCAAAAACTGAATTTTAAGGCATTTTAATCGACCAAGCAGCTGTATCTTCACTAATTGCATCAAAAAACCTTAAATTCGGTAGTAAAACCCTAATTTAAAAAAAAAATCTCTAATACGTTATCGCTAAACATCAAATAGCGCTCGCTATCTCATCGATATCGCTACGTAGCATAGAGGTAGCGTGTCGCTATTTACCGCTATTCGCTATTAACAACTATGTTTCTAATGCTCTATTTGTTTTAAATATATTTTTCATTTTCGTTTTATTTTGTGATGGAACAATGACTAAAAGACGTTTTTATTTGGCTAATATTTGGGTATAACAGGTGGGTGGCGGCCCAAAGTATCTTTTATCACTTATACAATCAAGTTTCATATATGTCACTTGATGAAATATCTCCATTGACATTTAGCATTGGAAATACGATGAAACGAATATCAGTTATTGTTTCATCTATCATCATCTTCCATACACCTGTCCAGCCAATCAATGCTCTTGGAGCTGCAATTGCTATTTTTGGAACTTTCTTGTATTCTCAGGTACCCTCTTGCTCCTTTTTACTATTACAAATAGCAGTGGCGGATCTAGATAATCCTTATAGGGGCAACGTTTCAAAAAAATGGGTAACGAAATCGAAAAAACGTCAAATTTTTCCAAAATTTACACTACCGCTGGAGCGTTAAGGGGTAGCGGGGGCTACCCCTATTAACAAGCTAGGTCCACCCCTGACAAATAGTTGTATTTTGTTTTCAAGTTTCCAGAAATTTAAAACCAGTTCTTGCTAGCTTGATATTATTATGGCTCGGGTGGACCAGATTCACTTGACAAATTTGACCTATCTACTTTAAAAATGGGTTGATTCAGGTATGTTTGAACTCTAACGGGTCACATAAAATAAATATAAAAACGTAACAAGAAATGTGTCTAACTGTTTAACAGATTGAAAATCGCCTGAAACTCTTGTTAAATTGTTTAATTAAAAAATTCTTGATTATTATTGAATTTTTTTTGGTAATCATATTTAGACACAGTAGTTATTTAAAACTGTTTTGAGTCTTTTGGACAAAAAGTGTTCTCCTGACCCAATCCATACAACATTACCCATTTTGACCCATTACCGACCTGGGATATTGGAGGTTTTGTGACCTTAATTTGATTTTTTTTTTTTCTAAAGTTGCAATAAGTTTAATATACATTACCCTATAGGGGATTTCATGGATTGTGAGATGCTTTTCGTTATAAGCATGATAGCATCCATAAATGTTTTGTAGTTGAGGTAATGTTAAGAGCTTAATATTTACAAATAAATAAAGGAATCAATGTTTTAAGCTAGATGGCATTACATACCTGAAAACAAATCCTTCTGGTAATCGAAATCCTTTTGTTTTCCTTGGTTCTTGAAAATTAAGTGTTTTTAAAGATTGATGATTTTTCGTCTATGCACCTTGAAATATCCGAAACAATGGAGAACAGATATGATTTTTGAAATGCTTTTGGTGTTTATATACAAACTTTATTTATAAAGGAGTGATTAAATATACTAGAGACAAAAAAACTAAAAAAATGAGAAATCTTGATAATAAATCTACACCACTACAATGTGATAAGGTTGAGTATGGGATTTGTTTGTCTTAGTATATGTATCATCTTTTTGTGAAAAAAAATTAAATCAGCTCGTCGTTTGACCCTTTTTTTTAAAACAAGTTGCGCCTTTGACTAGAAAATGAAACTTGGTAACTAACAAGAAAAGTCAATGGTCCTTTTGTCCCATGGCCTATTGGGTTACCTTTTAGAAATTGAAGTGACTGATGATTTTTTTTTGTTAAAGCTGATGCTTGGGTGAGTTAGATAACGGGTCAAAATGGGTAAATGTCAAAGAAAGATGGGTTGGTTTGGTTGACCCAAAACACTTTTTAAAAAATTTCTAAAATTTATTATAAACACTTGGTGCTGATTACAATAGTAAAATAATATTTCAATATATTCTTATTTTTGGATTAGAAGCACACTTTGGGTGACCAAATTTTTTTCCTGTTCGGCCCATTTGACCCGTTTCAGTTTGGTAAATCTTTTTATGTTTTATTTTTTCGGAAAAGGGGGCGGTACAGAAACAACTTGAATCGACCCATCCTTAAGTCGTTGGTTGAAATTTCCATATATTTACATGTTGTCTTTGTGTCTTTGTGATATTACTTTCTTTTTATGGCGTTGTTGTGTTTTTTTTTTTAAATTCTTTCTAAATTATTTTCTTTTATAACTTAAAAAAGGCGAAGAAGTGAAGAACGGAGAACAAAGATTCAAGAATTGCGAGGTTGCAGCGTTGATGTTGATGCGTTTACATCCATGATTGCAGAGCACGAAGGTGAAATTGCAGCTTGTAGATAATAATAATGGATGAGTTTTAATTACTGAGATGTAAAGGATTAGACTTTGTTCAGTATTAATTTTTCAATAATGACAAATTCTGCTTATAGCCTTCATACAATATTCTATTAAAACTTGTTTAAGGCATCATTTAGCATTTACTCTTGTTAATAAGAGACAGTGATTAAGGGTAGAGGTGTAGAAAAACCGGCTTGGGCCCGCCAATCCGGTTCACAGACCGACTCTATCACCAAAAAAACGGTTTGAGCCCCGACCCAACCCAGCTATTTGGGAACAGTTTGGGATTTCAAACCTAAATGGACTCATAAACCACACATCAAACCTAAATGGACTCATAAACTCAACCATTTTGGGCCAAACCGGTTCAGAACCAGGCCCAAACCAGTTCGCTTTGGTTTGGACTTTCAAACCTAAAACCAATCCGAAAACTGAACTGATTTAAGCTAAGAATGAGCATTTGTTATCGAGAATCGGTACTGAATTTCCCGTACCAGTGCTTTCGATTCGGTACCGGTATTTTACCCATTTTTACCTTTAAAAACCGTTACTGTATTGGTACCTACCGGTATCGATACTGGGCTCATCCCTAGTTTGACCCTGGTATTTTACCCATTTTTACCTTTAAAAAAACCTAGTCAGTTTACGAATCGAACCAGTTTGGGCCTAAAGCTGGATTTTGTACACACCGGGCTCTAATAAAGGGTACCAAGCCCAAATTAGCCACTTAACCCACAAACATTTTGTACACCTCTAATATTCTTTAATTTAGATGGGATGACATATTCTCATCCCATCTATGTAAAAAAAAATAATGCAGAAATCAATAACGAGCAAAAGTATCTTAATAACAGTATAACTATAAGAACAAAATAAAATCGTTAACAAAAGTTAGCCCTTTGCTATGCAACCAGTATGCGAGTTGGATTCGCGAGTTGGATTCATGTAATGTCAATTTATGCAAGGGCGGATCAAACCAAGTTAGGCTATGTATGGTTGACTCAAGGTTGGCTATTCTAGCTCCATTCGGGTCGAACGTTTGGCTTATATACATGGGAAAGGCGTTGAGGTTTCTAATATAGGTCGATAATGGGTTCCCCTAAGTTTAGGTTAGGTTGAAGAGCCCACGGTAAGTTGAAGAGTCGAGCCATAATGAATTTGAAGATCTTGTTCACGTTAATATTATGTGTTGCGCTCGAGAAAAACAGCGTCGCTTTCATAACCTTTGCGTATGTCCTTGCCTGCCACGTCATCGACAACATATATGTTCATGCTTGGCACGTAAAATCAAACTAAATGTGGTCACAAGCTGATTCTTAATTAAAGGAAACTTGTAAATGAAAATGAAGACATTATCAAAAAGAATATTGCTAATATTTTGGAATATAGTTATAATTATTCCTTTTTTTGTCAAGATTCACCCACCACGCTTCTGGATATCCCTTTTTTATAATTAAAAACATATTCTCAACACTGTAAATTAAAAAGAGTAAACTGCTAAATTCGTCCCTGAGGTTTGACTCAAATTGCTAGATCAGTCCAAAATCAAGTTTTGTTGCTAAAACAGTCCCTGAGCCTAGTTTCTGTTGCTATTTCAGTCCAATAAATTAACACCGTTAGAACCTCCGTTAATGAATGGGTAAAACTGCTAAATTCGTCCCTGAGGTTTGATTCAAGTGGCTAGATCAGTCCAAAATCAAGTTTTTTGAATTTGTTAATTATAAACTTATTTAGGTATATAATTTTTCTAGACTTGCATTAATTTTTTGAATTTGTTAATTATAAACTTATTTAGATTATAAACTTATTTAGGTATATAATTTGCAAGTCTAGAAAAATTATTTGTTAGTTATTTTGATTATTATTATTATTATTATTATCATTAAATGTTTACTAATTATATACTTAAGTATTTAAATAAGATAATACTTAATTTAAATAAAATTAGTTTAAAAAATATAAATGTAGCTTTTTTGAAGAGCGCAATTTAACCGGCCCAGCCTTAAATACTGATTTTATTTTGATGTTGTTATTGTTGTTGTTGTTACCATGTAAATATTTAGTATTTATTTAAGGATTTAAATAAGACAACAGTTAATTTAAACAATATTTAGTTATGAAAAATACAAACATTATATGTAAATTTAAATATTAAGAAATTAACATAATTTTTATTTATTTTTATTTAAATCGTAATATTTAATGTTTAATATTTATCAATTATTTTAATTTAATATTTGTATTATAAAGTTCTTTTATTCATTTTTTCTACTTAATTAAGTGGTTTCGTATTTAATAATACTTATCATTCAGGTGAGGTCGAACAACATGTCGTGCCAGAACAAGTCTCATAAAAAGGTTTATTTTGGTTTGAGTCAAACCAGTCAAAATACTGGTTTGACCAAAATAAAATAATCCTTTAACAAATAATTTTTCTAGACTTGCAAATTATATACCTAAATAAGTTTATAATCTAAATAATTTTATAATTAACAAATTCAAAAAATTAATGCAAGTCTAGAAAAATTATATACCTAAATAAGTTTATAATTAACAAATTCAAAAAACTTGATTTTGGACTGATCTAGCAACTTGAATCAAACCTCAGGGACGAATTTAGCAGTTTTACCCATTCATTAACGGAGGTTCTAACGGTGTTAATTTATTGGACTGAAATAGCAACAGAAACTAGGCTCAGGGACTGTTTTAGCAACAAAACTTGATTTTGGACTGATCTAGCAATTTGAGTCAAACCTCAGGGACGAATTTAGCAGTTTACTCAATTAAAAATCATATCTTTATATATTATAGAAAAAACTAGGGCTGTAAACGAACCAAACGTTCGGCGAACAGTTCGTGAACCGTTCGGCGGGAAGTTCGTTTGTGTTCGTTCGTTTATTAAACAAATGAACACGAACAAGAAATTTTGTTCGTTTAGTTAAATGAGCAAGGATCATGTTCGTTCGTTTATGTTCGTGAACATTCGGTAACGTGTTCGTTTGTGTTCGATAGTTCATTAGTGTTTTTAGTTTTTATATTTATTTAAATACTTCAAAATTCTGACAAATTAAATATCTAATAAATGTCAGTGTATTATATATTCTGTTCGTGAACGATTGTTTGTGTTCGTTTGTTTCCATTTGTGTTCATGAACATTAACTTGTGCTCATTTGTGTTCGTCAACGTTCATTTTTGTTCGTTGCCTAAAATTAACAAACAAACACAAACGAACACGAACGAGTTCATTTCCTTAACAAACGAACACAAACAAGTTCATTTCCTTAACAAACGAACACAAACATAAAATTTCGTTCGATAAGTGTTCGTGAGCGCTTCGCGAACACATATATTTTTTAACAAACGAACACGAACAAGGTCTTGTTCGTGTTCATTCGGTTCATTTGCAACCCTAGAAAAAACTAACATATCTAGAGCGATCACTTATGGAATTATTTGATATATTTATATATATATGTTTGTGTGTGTTTGTGTGTGGGAGGGTGGGGGTCTGGGTATCATCTTACCTGAGTTACAATGGTCCATTGCAGATCTGGTGGCAGGCTTACAAAATCATCAAACTTGGTCCCTATAAGTATAGGAATTGCAGTCTGCATACAAGAATTTAATTATTAAATTTACAATCACTATTTAAAAAAATATAAAATGAAATTTATTATATTTTCTTATGTTTATATCAGACAAATTTTTGTGTGAATAAAACATAACATGGGCACACTAAAAAATATCATATAAATATGTAAATTTCACGTGAAAAATATGTAAACCCCCAAAAAAATATCACATCAATAAAATAAAAAAGCTTCAAGTATGTCAGATTTGTATATTTCAAATTAAAAAAAGTACACTAAGATAAACTAAACACTTTTTAAATATAAAAATAAAAGTTTGTCACACTCCTAAGTCCCACCTATAAATATGGCTCAAACTATCCAGACACCCTATCTGCCTATTTAGACACCCTTTGCCTCGTATATGCCTCGTATAGGCCTATACGAGGCGTATAGGGTTACATCAAAATCAGTGTATGACTCATGTTAGTTCTGGTTTGACTGCTCCTATATGCCTCGTATAGGCCTATACGGGGCGTATAGGACCCCTCGTATAGGTCTCATATATGACCCATGCCCCATATATGCCACCTAGAGGCCTATATGGGGCGTATATAGGTTTTTTTTTTTTTAACAAACATTTTATACAATATTAATCGTTTTAGCAAACTTTTATACAAAAACAAGTTTTCTATTTTAAATAAATAAAAATAACAAGTACATGATATTAGTGTTATTATAATTAATATGAGTTTTTCATAATTAATATTAGTGTTATTGAAATTAATATGAGTTTTTTATAATTAATAATTTAATATTAGTGTTATTATAATTAATATGAGTTTTTCATAATTAATATTAGTGTTATTGATATTAATATGAGTTTTTTATAATTAATATGAGTGTTATTATAATTAATATGAGTTTTTCATAATTAATATTAGTGTTATTGATATTAATATGAGTTTTTTATAATTAATATTAGTGTTATGGATATTAAAAAGAGAAAACAAAAAAAAATAAAAATATATGCCCCATATAGGGCTAGACTGGGCGTATAGTGTGGTCCAAAAGACCATTATAGCCCTGTTTTGCCCCCAGTCTAGGCCTAATTCAGGGGTAAAATGGTAATTTGCATTATAGACATACGCCTCATACAGGCCTATACTAGGCATATAAGAGAGGCAAAAAAGACCAATTTACCCCCAGTATAGGCCTAACTCAGGGGTAAAATGGTCTTTTTCGTCTATACGCCCCATATAGGCCTATACGAGGCATATAAGACAAAATATGACATAATCAGATATTCTCTTGGAAATTGAAAAAGGTTATACGCTACGTATAGACCTATACGAGGCGTATACGAGGGTGTCTAAATAGGGACTAGGGTGTGTGAATATGTAGACCCATAAATATATACCCAAAATAAATATTCTCTTAATTTTTTTATATTTTATCATAAAATTGAAGAAAAGTAGATATGATAAAGGAGAAAAAAACAGTGACAAGTCTATGCACCTGACCTGACAACCTAACTTGTAAAGATGATCATCAACTAAAAAAAACTATCCATGATGTGTGTGTGGGTCAAAAAAGAACTACCCAAGATGTGTTTTCTGTTTATTTATAAAATTTTAAATTTAAATCAACTTATAAAATAAAATTAATTAATTTTCTCTCATACCTTATTCCATTTTCTTGCTTGCAGATACCATTCTAGAACACTGAAAATTCAAAAAGAATAAGCACAAACAAATTTGTTAACAACTTATTGATAACGAAATTAAATATAATTAAATTAAAATAATTAAATTAAAGAAAGAAAGAGATATTATACTTGTGGAGGGTGCATCTGCTGGTGAGATCAAACATAAACAAAATTGCCACCGCATCTTTGCAAGCTATTGGAAGTTGTTCGTTCGACTTTTTATCACCTGCATTTATTTATTTATTCTTAATTTTTAAATTTAAAAAAAAAACAGATTTTTCGGTTATTTATGAAAAAGATTCAAGAAAATAAATGTAATTATTACACCTCCAACGTCCCAAATTCTAAAAGCAATTCTTGCTCCACCGAACGAAAGCGTTTTGTCCATTAGATTTAAACCAGCCATCTCTATGCTTCTGCTTTCTTGTTCATCTCCAACGTACTTAATCTTGAAAATATCAACAAATAGTTTAAATATTTACCTCAAAAGTATAAATTTCATCAATCTCATAAATAAAATAATTTCAAATATACACTACCCATAATCCCTAAAAATAGTTTCTAGTTTTCTTGTATTAATCTTGAAAAATACATTTTAAAAATTATTTTTCATCAATCAACCCCATGATCACCAAAAAGAAAAATCAAATATATGATATACATAATCCCAAAAAATAGTTACCATCTTTTTTTGTTTTAATACTAAAAATACAAAAATATAATATTATTTTTCCTCTTGTAAATTCCGTCAACCACATGATAAAGAAATTCTAATATACAATACTCATAATCCTATATATTTTTAAGGCATACAATACCCATAATCCTATATATTTTTTAAGGCTTAAAAATAATATGATTAATATCTGATTTGTTACATTTAATCTTGAAAAAATCTGATTTGTTACATTTAATCTTGAAAAATACATTATTCAAGATTATTTTCCTTATAACTATAAATTTCCATCAACCCATAATAAAAATACACTCAAATATAAAATACCCATGATCCTTAAAAACAATTTCTGGTTTTTTTTTTTCATTTAATCATGAAAATACCAAAAAAAAAAAAACAAATCTTAAAGATTATTTTTTCCTCAAAACTTGAATCAATCAAATAATAATCCCCAAAAAAAAAATCTTTAGCTTCTCATTCATGTTAAAAAAAAAAAAAAAAAAACTCACCAGGAAACTTGTTTTTCCAATTTGGCAGTCACCCAATAAACTAATCTTAAGAGTAACCAAATCTGAATCTGTCTCATACCCATTGCAGGTGCCGGTGGGGTCTTCCAGGTCACCAACAGATTCCACATCTTCCACCGGAGAAGATGTCCGGCGAGACAATCTCCGGTACCGGACCGGTTTCCCCATAGAACACGCAAGAAATCTATCCCATATAAACCTCAATATTTCTCTAAAAACTGAAACCTTTTGGAGCACAACACTCCACCGGATGTCTAGCCGGACCATTCTCCGGCCAATCCTAGTCATCTTTCCGGTGGCTTCTTTTAATCTTGATCCATGAAAGTACAAAGTTCCTTGTTGGTGTCTCATAGTGTTTGATTTGTGTGTGTTTACGTGTGTTTTGTTGTTGTTATATATGGTTGACCCGGACTCGTGTTTTTTTGTTTGTGACCAAATGGTCCTTAAAGCCGGCTTCTTCTTTAAAGTAAAGTGAGGGTATTTTAGTCAATTTGTTTTGATACCTAGCTATTTTTCGGGTGTGCCACTCTTATCATAGTCATAGACTCAACCCTTGTGTATTTATAATCGGACCGGTTATTGAACTGTCGTTTTAACTTTTAACGATTTGCTAGCAGTGCTGATTCTGAGAATTCGTCAATCTTGTTAGAGCTTGAAAAAAACATGCCCTTAGATCTTAACGAGATATATAATATAAACTAGTTTTTCATACAATCTAATGCTAATGGACTAATAACTAATCTAAACCATAAAAATAGTTTTGAGAGTGTGCCTATATTGGTGTTTGTAGTATACCCTATAATTTTTTTTTTACAAATACATATCGGGTTTTTTTAAATAACATGTCATTCGAAATATCGGGTCCTGGCTGGTGGTCCTCCCCGCCCACCCCTAGAGCCGCCCCTGGCTATTTGATTGATTGGTTCCCGTTTGGTTTGAAAGTCGAAGGCGCTCTTAAATGGTATGAAAACATTATGTATTGATTATTTAAAACAAAAGATGAAACTATTTTGATGTGTATCAAAGTCGAAGACGTTCTTAAATGGTATGAAAACATGATGTATAGATGATTTAAAACAAAAGATGAAACTATTTTGATATGTATCGTGATATTAATGTAATATGAAATCTTGGAGATAAATAAAATATGGAGACTGGACTGGTAAATTAATCGGTAAATGAGATTTAGAAAAAAAAAACAAATAGAGTTTTGGAATCCAATCTAACAACTCGGTTTAGCCGGTAAACAACCAATTTAAATGGACTAAACCAGGCTAGTGGAGTTACAAACGAACCGAACGAACACGTACAAAACCTTGTTCGTGTTCGTTTGTTAAGAAATATATGTGTTCACGAACTATTCATGAACACTTACCAAATGAGATTTTATGTTCGTGTTTGTTTGTTAAGGAAATGATCTTGTTCGTGTTCGTTTGTGTTTGTTTGTTAATTTTAGGCAATGAACGGAAAACGAATGTCGATGAACACAAATGAGCACAAAATAATGTTTGTGAACACAAATGAAAACAAAGGAAGATAAACGATCATTTATGAACAGAATATATACCAATAATGTAATGGTTTCCTGATCTTATCCGATTCTGGTCACAACCTTTCGTTTTCTTGTTTTAATCTTAAAACTTGATTAAGATTTTTGCTCATGGCAAATCACACCATCTTTAGGGGTAGGGGACACGTGGTTAAAGAGGGTAAAACTGTCATTTCACATGACTATAACGTTAACAAGCAGAAGCGGTGTTAAGGGAATTTAAGTCCATTTAATTAAAGAAAAGGAAAAAAGTTGAAAAACCCATCTACCAAAGACACAAATGGACCAAGAAACCATGATTGTATCTTGAGGGAAAAGAAAGGGGACAACTAGATTTTTAGCTTTATTAGTACAAGTACCTAATGAAATGCAAAAGCTTTTTTAATAATGGCCTTTTACTTTTCTTTCTTTGCCCATGTCTTTCTTAAAGTAACAATACCCTCCCCTAACATTTAACCAACTAAGTTCATCGTCTCGAATAATCGCTTTATCTTCGTCTTACTATTCTAATACACCCTAAAACAATTGTCCCACTTCTAAAAAAACATAGTCGTAGATTGTAACTTTGAGGCCTATAGCAGTATCCTCGTTCTGGGTCGTTTCAAAAGTATTTTTTAAGTCGTCTGTTTTTGTCTAGTAAACAATTATTTTGAGACAGTTGTAGTGTAAACCCTAATAATGCATGCTATAGGAAAGTCATGTATAAAATATACCAAATTATTGTATTATAATAAAAACTGATTTAGAATAGATATATAATGGTAGTAGCTACTAAGTTATGAGATCATGCATGTATGGAGTATTTGTGTCTTATGTTGTTTTGCTCTTTTCTTTTGGCTAATAAAATAATTTGCATTCCTTTATAAGATCATCAAAGTGAACATGAATTTATCATTGACACATTGAGCATCTCTTGAGCTAAACTCTTTGTATAGAAAACTGAAAAGAACAATTGGAATATTGCAAAGCTATAGGAAGTTTGTGCCAACTATAAAAGAAGAAGGGTTTTTATCATCATGCAAAAGTATGGAGGTGATTGCAAAACAAGCCAATGAAGATAGAAACAATCTTAAACTATTTTTAATTTGACACATGTCCACACATAATTGATGGATCTAGATCAAAATAACAATGAACATGTGTTTATAAGATAATATTCTATATTTCATTTGCTAAATGATATGAAGATACTATTGTACTCATCCTCTTGAAGACAACACTTTATATTGTGAAAATTTTCCATATCATAAGTTTGTTGTTAAATGGATACATGAAACATCCATATTTGCTTTGTTTTTCTGAAAGATTGATTTTTGATCCATAATATTTATTTATTGTATTTCGAAAAAGCATATGTAACAAATTTAAATAATAAATAAATATGTGTACTCACTCATATATAGACTTATTATATTTATAATAGATAGAAAAGCTTTTTAAGGTATAGAATAACATAAAAAGTGAAGAAGAACACTATTCTATATGATCACAAAAGAATAATTTTCTAAAGTGAGTGCACAAAACCAATGATTTCTAGCATCTATCTTCTTCATTTATATTTATATATAATATTAAAATGTTACACAATTACTTATTTGTTTGTGTATATTTTGTTGATAGAAAATAACGAGCTTTGACTTGTGCTTTCTAATTATTGTTAATTGTTAATGTTAATAGCATTTTGTATAACAATCCTCAATAAACCGACACCCTCGATTATTTTCCGACACCCTAATGTATTTTAAAATATCCCAAAATGTTTCAAAATACACCCCATACGCGAAAACGGGCCTCAGATATATTAAATAGTATTAAAAATAATTAAAAATCTGAAAGTTAAGTTGAGGCGGGCCGCGTAGACCCCACCCCAACCTTACGCGGGCGGTTTAAAGGTCGAAACCTGATTTCGTTGATTTTTTAAGTTTAGGCGGGCCACGTAAGACCCCCCGTTAGTTTACGCGGGCCGCGAGAGCCTCAAAAGGTGGCGCAGCCCGGTGTGGCCACGTGGCCGACGCGTGTTGACCCTACTCGCTGACTCGGACTAGCTACATGTTTGACCAGGGTTGACGCGGGCCGCGTAAGCCCTGTCTTTGTTTTACGCGGGCCGCGAGAAAGACAGAATCAGGCACTATATATAGAATGCATCGGATCTTAATTCGAATTCGCTCACAACGATTTCCATTCTCTAAATTCTGAATAGTAGAAGTAATACTCTGGTATTGTACCCCCCCTAATTAGCGAAGTTCTGCTCCGTTGTAAGTATTATAACCCCTGGATACGTATTAGATACGCTGTCCGATTGATCTAGGGTTTCGTAATGGCTGTCATGGTTCTGCCCGACGTAGTCATTGGAATGCCGTCTCGGGGAGGGTATTGCTAATGTTAAAATGGGTTATTAATACTAACGCGTGTACATTTGTGTAAATTATAGATTATCACCAGGAAACCCTTACGGAAAATCTAAGACAACAATGTGAGTTGATCCGCTTTTTGTAAACCTTTTGTTAATTGTTTTTACAAAACCTTAAATACTTTTCCATGCGAATAACAGTTATTGAGTATTTGTAAGAATACAATTATGATGAGTATGTTGGGGTTTTGTATACAAAATTTGTTACCACCTGGTCAAGGAGTAACATGTCCACAAGTCGGGTTCGACAGTACCATAGATGTTAATTGTAATGTCTTGGAAACAAATATAATTGCGGGATCGCCCTCAATACTGTACACTGGGACTTTTTATTTAAACTTGATTAAACTGGGATTCACTCACCAGTATTTCCCACTGACAAATGTTTTTAAAACGCGTTTCAGGTAACAAAATGTGAAAGCCAAATAGGAGTCAGCTGGACAGCACTGAAGGCTTGGAAAAGTGGCAATAAAGTTACCTAGAATAAAATAAATGTTTTTATTAAATAAAAGGGGATTTATTCCTATGAAAATGAATGTACTATGAACTTGGGTTTTAACCCATTTGTTTAATGTTATGAAAATGTGGTATCTTACTCTGATCAAATATTTCCTAACTACGGTCCTGATGAAAAATTCCGCTGCCAAATTAGACAATAATCGATACCACCGAAACTGGCTCGCGGCCGCCCGTTCCCGGGGAACCTGGGATCGGGGGTTGCGACAGGAGGTGGTATCAGAGCTAAGTCACTGATTCAGCCATAGAGGTGTTCTGCTGACATCAAAATGTGAAGTGTTAGGAAATAAATTACGGAAATACGTGCATAACTGTATTTATTGTTATGTGTTATTTGACTATCTGTTAGTTTACAGTATGAGCGACCAAGGACCATCTGACGCGTACCGTCAATTGTCTGGTTCGCCTAGAAGCGAAGGCACCTCCTCTTCTCAGCCTGCCCTCTCAGGGTACTCTGCTGATACGGAAGAAGGAATCTTTGTGTTTAAGGCTCAGTCAGAAGAGCCATTTCCTCATAAAAAGAGGGGATGGTTCAGTCGAGTGGCACACGAGCGTAGGAAGCGTATGAAAAAGTTACAAGACCAGAGAGCACTAGCAGCAGCCAAGAGAGAGACATATGCCTATGCCCAGGATATGATAAATAGGGGTATAGCCAACATCCACATCCTAGCAACTACTGCAGCTGACCCTAATCTGGAACAAATAATAGCACCCCAACCACAACTGCCAATTCCTAACCAACCCATGGAGATAGAGAAACCCTGAAAACCAAGTAGAAATGCATGATTTCAATCCGGAAGAAATACCTAGGGTACCAGCACCAAACCCCCTAGACCCAAATTACGATCCCTGGTGGGATGACGTCAGGGACTATGTGCAACGTTACCCAATCCATGAAGACACGCCTATACAGAACATAGGAGCCTACCCAGGTATGGACCCTTTAGATCCCTATTACCACGATGAATATATTAGGAAGATCTTAGAAGATCCTTACCGATTTCAGGCACTTTCACCCCCATACCAGGAACCCGCACCCCAGATTCCGAACCCAGTCCTAGAACCTGAACCCCCAATGAGTGCAGAAAACGTACAAGAACTTAGGACTTTTGGTGAGGAAATTTTAGAAAGTAGTGAACGGATGAGACAGGTGGGAGACCGACTCGTATGGAAATACGACGAGCGCAATATGGATTTTTGGATGAATCCATATCCATGAATGTGATGGTGGGAACGGTAATAGTAATAATAATAATATAATAAAATAATATAAAATAAAATATGTGTGTATGGATGCCTATTACTATTAGTGTAATTCTATTTCAGTTGGTATTGTAATTTTTATTTCAGTACTAGTGTGTAATAGATACATAATAGATGAATAGAGTAATGTCGCAATGATCGACGCTTTTGGTAAAAATGTGTGTCATGTGATTGACTATATTAATATTATTTTGTGATATTAATACGGGATAAATGTTTAAAATCCAGATGCCCGATGAAGGAAATCAAGGAAATCTGAATAACGATAACCAGAGTAACATTAACGTGGTTAATGAGAATCCGAGCATCAATAACAATGGAAACCAAATGGATAATAGTGTCGTTCAACACATAGTGGCACAAGGAATTATAGATGCAATGCCATTTATTATTCAGACGATTCAAGAAGCGAATAATAAAAGTAAGCGTAGCAGTAAGCGACCAGTTGAACCAGAACATAGCGTGAACAATGGACCTGTACTTCAAATGCCCATTCCCAAAAAAAGAAGAACCATGCCTTATGGTTGTTCTTACAAAGAATTCTGGTCCTGTAAACCAATAGAATTCTCGGGCAATGAAGGACCCATTGCAGCTCTACGCTGGATAGAAAAGACTGAGGCTGTTTTAAAAAATAAGCAAGTGTGCTAAAGAAGACAAAATAATGTTTGCTTCTAATCTGTTTAAGAACTCAGCCTTAGAATGGTGGAACACTATCCTCCAGTCAAGAGGAAGTGATAGGGTATACAACATGGAATGGGAGGAATTTAAGAATATGGTAGAAAGGAAATTCTGCCCTCCCAATGAAAAGGAATAGATAGCTAATAAGTTTCTGAACCTTAGGATGACCGGGGTAGATAGTAAGGGGTATACTACTACATTCTTCGAATATGCTAGAATAGTGCCAACCCTTGCATCACCTGAACCAGTATTAATCTCCCGTTATGTCTGGGGATTAATTGGAGAGATTAGACATGTAGTCAAGGCATCTAGAACTCAAACTATAGAAGAAGCTGTAGAACTAGCAAATACCTTGACAGATGAATTAATCCGTACTAGAGAAGAAGACCAGAGGAGAAACCTAACCCAAAGGCTTACTCAAGAATTCCGTTATGGGAATTATAATCGTAGGAATATGGGTTCTACCTCTGCATCTTTCTGCAAGGTTTGCAAGAAAAAGCATTCGGGAAAATGCTCCACTCTTTGCAATTTCTGCAAGATGCCAGGACACAAGGAAGAAGATTGCAGAAGAAAATCCAGTAATAGACTGTGCTACAATTGTGGAGAAAAAGGTCACATTAAGCCAAACTATCCGAAATTGGCTCCAGCTGTGAACAACAGGAATACTAAAAATGCTAGAGCATTTGTTCTGACTGCAGATGAAGCCAAGATGATTCCAGACGTAATAGCTGATACGTTTTTAGTTAATGGTGTTTTTGCTAAAGTATTATTTGAATCTGGTGCAAACCAAAGTTTTATTAATACTTCGTTTTGCAAACTACTAAACCAGTCATTAACTAAACTACCACAAGAATGTCTAGTAGAGACAGCTAATGGATAAACTGTTATGATTTCTGAAATCTTGCAGGGAGCAAGAATAAAAATTTTAAATCAAAAGTTTATGGCAAACCTTTATCCTATGAATCTGACAGGATTTGATGTTGTATTAGGAATGGATTGGTTAATAGCCAATAAAGCCAGTATTTTATGTGATCAAAAGTCAATCCAAGTAAATTCACCAAAAGGTAAAACGATCACAATTAAAGGAGATAAACCATCTAGATCCACAAAATTCATCTCCGTGATGAAAACTGCCAGTTATATAAGAAAAGGTTCTATAGTGTATTTGATTTCCATAATCACTAACACTAAAGGAAAGGAAGTAAAAGACATTCCAATAGTGTCACAGTTTTCAGATGTATTTCCAGAAGAATTACCAGGACTACCACCAGACAGAGAAGTTGAATGCAGAATTCATCTACTACCTGGAACAGCCCTAATTGCCAAAGCACCTTATCGTTTGGCACCAGCCGAAATGCAGGAATTGAAGAAACAATTAGATGAATTACTGGAAAAAGGATTCATACAGCCAAGTTCGTCACCATGGGGAGCGCCGATTTTATTCGTTAAAAAGAAGGACGGATCAATGCGTATGTGCATTGATTACCGTGAATTGAACAAAGTCACGATTAAGAATCGGTACCCATTACCGAGAATCGATGATCTGTTCGATCAACTGCAAGGAGCTTGATTTTTCTCTAAAATCGATTTAAGGTCAGGATATCATCAATTAAAGGTACAGGAAGAGGATATTCCTAAAACCGCATTCAGAACAAGGTATGGCCATTATGAATAAACTGTCATGCCATTTGGTTTAACCAATGCCCCGACCGCATTTATGGACATGATGAACGGAATATGTAAGCCATATTTGGATAAATTCATAATTGTCTTCATAGATGATATTCTAATTTATTCTAAGAATAAAGAGGATCATGCAAAGCATTTGCACGCACTTTTAAGTCTATTAAGAAAGGAAAAGCTTTATGCTAAATTTTCAAAGTGTGAGTTTTGGTTAGAACAGGTACAATTTCTTGGACATTTAGTGAATCATGAAGGAATTCATGTGGATCCAACAAAAATCGAGGCGATTACTAAATGGAAAACCCCTGAATCACCAACCGAGGTTAGAAGTTTATTAGGATTGGCCGGTTATTATAGAAGGTTTATTCGATGTTTCTCTAGAGTAGTCATTCCTTTAACTAAATTAACCTGTAAATCCATTAAGTTTGAATGGGGACCAAAACAAGAATAAGCATTTAGAATTCTTAAGCAAAGATTAACTAATACACCCATATTAGCGTTACCAGAAGGAACTGAAGATTTTGTAGTCTATTGTGACGCTTCTAAATTAAGTTATGGATGTGTATTAATGCAACGCCAAAAGGTTATAGCCTATGCATCTAGACAACTTAAGAATCATGAAGAGAATTATTCAACCCATGATCTAGAACTAGGAGCTATAATTTTTGCCCTTAAGATTTGGAGACATTACCTTTATGGTAGTAAGTTTACCGTATTCACTGATCATAAGAGTTTAAGGTATGTTTTCGGGCAAAAGGAGTTGAATATGGGACAAAGACGCTGGATGGAGATGCTTAGTGATTATGATTGCAATATCCAGTATCATGAAGGAAAAGCAAATGTAGTGGCAGATGCTTTAAGCCGAAAGTATCATGAAAAGACAAAAAGGGTACGTTCTCTTAAATTAAATGTACAAGTAGATTTAAATGATCAAATAAGAGAACCACAAGAATCAGTAATCAAGGATGATGCTGAAAAAAACTAAAAGGTATGATTAAGGAATTAGAGCAAGGAACATATGGAATTTGGAGATTCCATAAAAAGAGAATATGGATACCTAAATTAGGAAACTTACGTCATCGTATATTAGAAGAAGCCCATAAGTCTAAGTATACGATGCATCCAGGAAGTGATAAAATGTAACAGGATTTAATGAAAAATTTCTGGTGGATAGGAATGAAGAAAGACATAGCAATCTATGTTTCTAAATGTTTAACTTGATCACAAGTTAAAGCTGAACACCAGAAACCCTCAGGTTTGTTACAGCAATTAGAAATGCCAGTGTGGAAATGGGAATCGATAACAATGGATTTTGTTACTAAATTACCCAAAACGAAGAAAGGTAATGATACAATCTGGGTGATTGTAGATAGCTAACTAAGTCAGCTCATTTCCTACCAATGAAAGAAACTTTCAGTATGGAACAGCTAGCTAAATTATATGTAAATGAAATTGTTTCATTACATGGAATTCCTTTATCAATTGTTTCTGATAGGGATGACCGATTTACCTCTCATTTTTGGTCAAGTTTCCAAAAAGCCATGGGAACCAAGTTGAATCTAAGCACAACTTATCATCCTCAAACAGACGGACAAAGCGAAAGAACAATTCAAATAATGGAATACATGCTTAGAGCTTGTGTAATTGATTTCAGAAGTAATTGGGACGATCACTTACCTTTAATAGAGTTTTCTTATAATAATAGTTATCACACAAGTATCAATGATGCACCATTCGAAGCACTTTATGGACGAAAGTGTCGAACCCCAGTCTATTGGGCAGAAATTGGGGAAAAGCAACTATCTGGACCTGAGATAATGCAAGAAACAACCGACAAGATTATTCAAGTCAAGGAACGACTAAAAGCAGCACGCGATCGACAGAAAAGCTATGCTGATAACAGACGCAAACCATTAGAATTTCAAGTAGGAGACAAAGTCTTGTTAAAAGTCTCTCCTTGGAAAGGAGTAGTAAGGTTCATCAAAAGAGGAAAGCTAAGTCCCAGGTATATTGGACCTTTCGAGATTATTAGAAAAAATAGGATCCGTAGCCTGTCAGCTACAACTGCCAGAGGAAATGGCAGGAATACATGATGTATTTCATGTATCTAATCTCAAGAAATTATTAGCTGATGAATCACTAATGGTACCTCTTAAGGACATAGAGGTAAATGAACAACTCAAATTTGTAGAAAGGCCTCTATAGATCGAAGACAGGAAAGTCAAGAATCTCAAACATAAGAGACTAGTTCTGGTCAAAGTGAAGTGAGACTCCAAAAGAGGACCTGAGTACACATGGGAGCTTGAATCTGAAATGCAAAGGAAATATCCACACTTGTTCCAGTAGATCTCGAGGACGAGCTCTAAAACAAGGTGGGGAGGATATAACAATCCTCAATAAACCGACACCCTCGATTATTTTCCGACACCCTAATATATTTTAAAATATCCCAAAATGTTTCAAAATACACTCCATACGCGAAAACGAGCCTCAAATATATTAAATAGTATTAAAAATAATTAAAAATCTGAAAGTTAAGTTGAGGCGGGCCGCGTAGACCCCACCCCAACCTTACGCGGGCGGTTTAAAGGTCGAAACCTGATTTCGTTGATTTTTTAAGTTTAGGCGGGCTGCGTAAGACCCCCCCCCCCCGTTAGTTTACGCGGGCCGCGAGAGCCTCAAAAGGTGGCGCATCCCGGTGTGGCCACGTGGCCGACGCGTGTTGACCCTACTCGCTGACTCGGACTAGCTACATGTTTGACAAGGGTTGACGCGGGCCGCGTAAGCCTTGTCTTTGTTTTACGCGGGCCGCGAGAAAGACAGAATCAGGCACTATATATAGAATGCATCGGATCTTCATTCGAATTCGCTCACAACGATTTCCTTTCTCTAAATTCTGAATAGTAGAAGTAATACTCGGGTATTATACCCCCCCTAATTAGCGAAGTTCTACTCCGTTGTAAGTATTATAACCCCTGGATACGTATTAGATACGCTGCCCGATTGATCTAGGGTTCCGTAATGGCTGTCGGGCCGTGGTTCTGCCCGACGTAGTCATTGGAATGCCGTCTCGGGGAGGGTATTGCTAATGTTAAAATGGGTTATTAATACTAACGCGTGTACATTTGTGTAAATTATAGATTATCACCAGGAAACCCTTACGGAAAATCTAAGACAGCAATGTGAGTTGATCCGCTTTTTGTAAACCGTTTGTTAATTGTTTTTACAAAACCTTAAATACTTTTCCAAGCGAATAACAGTTATTGAGTATTTGTAAGAATACAATTATGATGAGTATGTTGGGGTTTTGTATACAAAATTTGTTACCACATGGTCAAGGAGTAACATGTCCACAAGTCGGGTTCGACAGTACCATGGATGTTAATTGTAATGTCTTGGAAACAAATATAATTGCGGGATCGCCCTCAATACCGTACACTGGGACTTTTTATTTAAACTTGATTAAACTGGGATTCACTCACCAGTATTTCCCACTGACAAATGTTTTTAAAACGCGTTTCAGGTGACAAAATGTAAAAGCCAAATAGAAGCCAGCTGGACAGCACTGAAGGCTTGGAAAAGTGGCAATAAAGTTACCTAGAATAAAATAAATGTTTTTATTAAATAAAAGAGGATTTATTCCTATGAAAATGCATGTACTATGAACTTGGGTTTTAACCCATTTGTTTAATGTTATGAAAATGTGATATCTTACTCTGATCAAATATTTCCTAACTACGGTTCTGATGAAAAATTCCGCTGCCAAATTAGACAATAATCGATACCACCGAAACTGGCTTGCGGCCGCCCGTTCCCGGGGAACCTGGGATCGGGGGTTGCGACATTTTGTTTCTCCTTATACGTGAAGGAAGAATTCGTAAGTTCATTTCTTATATAAACCTTCCAATTGCAATTTGGAAAACTCTTAAGAAAGTAAGTTCCTAGATTGTTGTTTGTTATGTTGATCTATCATCCGTTTCTTCGACAACAATGTCATCTTCCGTTTAGTTTATTGTTGGAACTATAAAATTGTAGTTCGACAAAGTCAATTAAATGATTAATTGTTCATATTCTGTTTCATAATTCATTGGAACCTTTGAATAGCAAGAAATTGATGTCTACTTTGGAAATTATCTTGGTCATGAAATAAGTTTTTAGTCTAGAAAAAAAATAGAACTAATATCATTCATAAAAATATGGAACCCTTTATCCAGTGGCGGATCTAGAATTCGCGCAAAGCGGTAACGTTTTATAAATAAGCGGTCGAAATCGAAAAAACATCAAATTTTTCCAAAATTTACACTAATTTTACACTCCCGCCGGAGCGCCAAGCCGTAGCGGAGGCTACCCCTTATATCTATATACATCCGCCCCTGCCTTTATCTAGGAACCGTTTATAAATTAAAATAAAACATTTTTACTTATCATTCATGAAAATATGGAACCCTTTATCTAGGAACCATTTATATTAAAATAAAATATTTTTACTTAAATTACAATAGAATACAATAAATAATCTAAAGGAAAGCAATAAACTACAGGTACAAATAACAACTAAAATAAACAAAAATACAATAAATAAGACGAGATAGAACACGTTGTTTAGCTGAGGATCAGATTGTACATGGGTTACTTAAAAGCTTTTCAAGAAAACTCGTTTGTTTCTTAGAGTACAATAGTCTGAATAGTTTGTATTATCGGGGAAGACACAGGCATCCGAAATTTACCTTGAAATTGAAGAACATAAAAGATGAAGAAAATATTTCTATAAGTTTTATGTATTCTGATGTGGATTCCAAGTATCTTTTGCTACTAAGGATCCTTTAGGGGGTGTTTGGTTTACATAATGATTTAGAATTAGAATATAAATAGGAATTGGAATTTGAATTGAAAACTAATGGAAAACCATCTCAAGAGGATGTAAAGGTTTTAAGTTAAATTCTTGGCTCCACCACCAAAATTTTATTTTTTAATTAATTACCCCTTAACCACAATTATGGGCCTATTTTTTTTTGTCGCCCAAGGCTTAAATTTTTTTGAGACTTCTCGGGGATGGCTCTCGTAACTTAATTTAGTTTTCAAAGTCACCTCATACTAATAGTATATGATAAGATTAATATCCAAGTATGCTTAAGTGTTACTATGATTGTAATTTATAATTTAGGGCTATTATAATAGGATGAATTTTATAACTATGTATACATATTATTTGTATACACTAAAAAATCAAGTATGAGTTCAACTCTAACGATATTGATTGAACATCTCCATTCTTAAACCATTCAGGATCTTTTTTAATTAAAATTTAAAATGTTTGAAGTTAAAACGTTTATGATATATGTCATTCAATACTAATTCTATTAAGCACGTTTAATCCTCGTCATGCAATTCTATTTTTGTAACGATTTAATTAATAGAGAGATTGAAAGGGATACTTATACATTTAACTACGTCTTTATGCATGTAAATTAAGACATTTATTACCCATAGATAATATAGCATTGTCGATTGTAAATGAATTACTTTCTTCACACACTTGACTAATATTAGTATTTTTATTATTTAATTAGCGAATATTGTTTCTTCTACTAACTTAAATTTTCTTTTATTGGTATATAGCTTTTAACGAAAAGATTAAATAGCCAAAAGAATTGTTTTCCAATTTTCTAAAGAAATCATATTATCGAGTTTACGTTTTTGTATTTTTTATAACTTATTTCTAGTTTCATAAAAAGTTGGGTTATTGGATTTTAATAATCCTAAGTTTCACCTGTTGGCCGATAATAATCCCAATTCCCAACTTTAAAAATTCCCTCAAACGATCCGAACTTGTAAAAATTTGGCTCCCATTAATCATTTTCTAACATATAAGAATTTGGCTTCCTCAATAGATTCAAGTGCGCCTGCAGGCTCCTTAAATGATTTAAGTGCACCTATGTTGGAAGAGGATCAAGGGTGGCCAAATTCTTACAAGTTGGGATAATTGGAGAGAATTTTTAAAGTTAGGATTATTATCGGCCAACAAATGAAACTTAGGATTATTAAAATCCATTAACCCTAAAAAGCTTTATAATATTTCTATTAATTGTATTAATAAAGTAAATATACATTAGATTCATCGAGCGAAGATCTGGATTTTAGGTCATGAGTCTCAAATTTGAATCCCATCTCATCCCAACCGGATTTTACCGCAATAAGCCTTTGGCAGCAGGTTTTCCCTGGAATGGCAGAACTGGAGATGCTGTGCTTCGGTTACACAACGTTGTATGCGGTCGCATGCGTATGGGGTTCAAAAGAGAGAAGAAAATAATGAATTGTAAATATCATGAAAAAACTCGGTCAAAATCATTTAGTCCATATTTTTAAGAAGAGTAAAGTCCTATTTGAGTCCCTGTGGTTTGTGCAGTTTAACGACTTGAATCCAAAAATCAAAACTGTATTGATTTGAGTCTCTGTTGTCTCTAATTTTAACCATTTGAGTCCCTGTGGTCTCTAATTTTAACAATTTGAATCCAAAAACCAAATGTTTCTGATTTAGATGTTGTTTACTTTTGGATTCAAATGGTTAAAATTAGAAACCACAGGGACTCAAATCAAGACAGCTTTGGTTTTTGGATTCAAATGGTTAAACTGCACAAACCACAATGACTCAAATAGGACTTTACTCTTTTAAGAAAAACTTCAAATATTTAGTTAAAATTGTGAAGATAAAAAAAAGAAGAAGAAGAAGAAGCTACAATTGTGAAGATGGATTGCAAATGTTTAAACTGATTTATGTATTGCAAATGTTAAAAATGATTAATGTGTTTGGAAGATGTAATAAAAGAAATATGCAATATATATTTTAATTACAACTGGAAATTTATTCATCGAATAAATTAATCATTTTAGTTATTTTGTTACAGTAAACTAATCATGAATTAAGAAAAAAAGGTCAGAGAAAACCTTTAAACCTTATCAACGCACACACAAGTCCTTGAACTTTAATTCACAAGAACAAATTCTTTAAATTCAATAAACTCCACTTTAATTTGTTTTGGTTTAAAGCTTAATAAGCATAAAAGACACATGTTTATTAAGTCATTGACGATAAAAACTCGTTAAAAGCAAAGTCGATAGAAGTTTTAAATAGAGTTGCTACAAGTTAAAATTTTGAATTTGTAAAAATAATTTTTTTGAAGTAAACTTTTAATTCAATGATGGCACATAGAGTTATTACTTGTTAGTGAAAGGGGTTGGTTTAATTGGTAAAGCCAATAGAATTAAGGTGTTGCTCATTTTGAGGTCAATGGTTCGAGTCTCGTAGAAGACGAATTTGATGTAATTTAAGCCGTTAAAAAAACTGATTAGTGAAGGAAATTTTAATCAATTCAACTTTAGGAAAACATAACTATATTAAGTAAAGACATAAGCAATTTATACCTAGTTGATGTTAGGGGTGTTCAAAACCGGATATCCGAAATTTTCGGATATCAGATTTTTACAATCCGAATCCGTATCCGAAATTTCGGATACCGATTCGGATAGTGAATCGGATATCCGAAAATCCAACTTTTTATTTAACTTTTATTTTTTATTATTTTTTCATATTCGGAAACAGATATTTTGGATAGTTTCGGTTATCCGAATATAAGTTTTCGGATATATTTCGGATATTTACGGATATTTTCGGATACTTCGGATATCCGAAAAAAATGAAAATTAAATTTTCGGATATTTCGGATATCCGAAAATTCTGAAAATCACTATCCGAATCCGAAAAATTCGGATATCCGAAATATCTCGATTTTTTGGATATTTCGGATTCGGATATCGGATATTTCGAATCGGATTTTCGGATACGGATAGTTTTGAACACCCATAGTTGATGTTGCACAAAGAATAGAAAGAAAATAGAGTGGTTATTTGATTACATAAGCGTTTTACATATTACATTTAAGTATTTCATTTAAATTTTAGTCTCATCTTTTTTTCACACTCTTAAATCTTATTTTCACACTCTCAGAGTCTCAGTCACTCTATCTCTCTATATATATCTATGTATATTAGGGGCGGTAATTCTTGACACGACCCGTCAACCTGACCCGAACCCAACACGAAGAAAACAGGTTTAGGTCGACTAACACGACCCGTTTAAAAAACGGGTCGGTTCGGGTTGACACGTTTTAAAAACGGTTCGGGTTCGGGTTGACACGTATTAAAAACGGGCCGGGTTCGGGTTGACACGTATAAAAAAACGGGTTGACCCATTAACCCATTTAACTATTTAGAAAAAAATCTTTTATATTTTTATTTTATTTTTTCCGTTCCTATTTTACATGGTTAGTTATAATAATGTTTATTTTGATACATTATGTTATTTATTTGTCACACTCATACTAATCATTAAACATGTTATTGATAACCCGCTTAAAACGCAACAACTCATTTATAGATCATCAACTATATGACTCATTTAAAAATATGGGTTAAACGGGTCGGATTTAGGTTGACCCAATTTATATGGGTCGGGTTAGGGTTGAAATCTTTGACCCGAATAATAATATGGGTCGGGTTCGGGTTGAACTTTTCAACCCATCAACCCGTCAACCCGCAATCCATCAACCCGCAATCCGTCAACCCGCTAACCCATCAACCTAACACGATTGACAACCCTAATGTATATATAGAGAGATTAAAGAGAAGAGGTGTTTGAATATTAACACATTTTTACGTGAATTGATTCCATACTTTTAGGGTGTAAGGAGTGGTTAAACACTTTGGAGTGGCAAACAAAAAACCGATCAATCAGAGTGGGCCATGTCAATCAGTGAAAATTGTTTAAACTTTGGTGAAAAGTGTTGACAATGGTTTAAACATTTGGTGAAGTGGTAAATTTTTTTTTTTTAAAAAATGAAAAAGGTGTGATTGGTTGAGATTTGAATGGACCCCACCCCACAATACCCTCTCTCTCACCTTCCTCCCTTCCCCGATTCGGCATGCAGTCACCGATTTTAAACACCTTTTCGACAATATGTTTTCGGCAACATGTTGGCCGTGGGATGATAAACGGTGCCGGGTGGGTTTACCGCCCCCACTCCGGACACCCTTATCTAGTCTTCGCTCCTTTGCACTTGAAATTATTCCATACTCTTACGTCACTTTTCAAACTTATTGTCAATATTTGAGTACATAATTAAAGCCACTTGTAGTAATCTTACGCCTTCGTCTTTTTGTGAACCAATCTATATATGATAAAATTCAAACTGAATGAATAGTGGTGTTTATTATTAAATTAGAATTCATATTACCCTATATATTAAAAACACAACCTTATGAATAGTACTTGAGCCACGTGACAAACCTAATAAATAGTGAAAGCCGCCACCTTCTACCTTTCTTCTCCGCATCTTTGAAGAAACCCTAACACACATCTCTCAAGTTCACCCACACACCAAGTCTCTCCCTCTCTCCCTCTTGCAACTCCGACCACCGGAGTGATATGATAAAATTCAAACAGAATGAACAGTAATTGTATATATTATTATATTATTAATAAAATATGAATTATTATTATACTATTAATAAAATATGAATTATTATTATTATACTATTAATAAACAAACTAAATAAACAGTGTATATGATAAAATTCAAACTAAATGAACAGTGAATGATAAAATTCAAACTAAATGAACAGTGAATTTAGGCTATATTAGAATATGGGGTATGGGGCGGGGTTGTGGCGTGGGTTGGGTACAAACGCTAAAGTCACCACCCTGGGTGGGCTTGGGTTTCGGTGTGGCCCCTTGGGCGGGGGTTTCAGCCCGGCCGTTGGACGGGGCTATCAAGATGACATGACGGGATCTCATTGGCCAAGACAAGTAGCCGTTGGCCAACGGCTATGTGTTTAAAAAAAATTATTTACTATAAATACTACACTTCTATTCATTTTTTTTACCACAACTACTCCACCTTTTCTATAATCATCTCTATCTTATTTTTTAAAAAAAATTTCATCCAACCACAATACGAAAAATGAATCCTCAGAATCGTGGTTTTGACCCGAATAATCCGTTGGCATTCCAAGAAACACCTAGCCCAGCATCCAATCGTCCAATTGCTCCCTTTTTAATACACTCCACGATGCCGGATATGACTGGTTACGCATCGTTTATCTCGAATCATTTGAAGAATGATGTCGGTCGAAAACACCAATGCCTTTCGCGCAACGCGCGTCATTGAAAAACACTAGTTAGAAAAATAAGGCAGGCAGACAAATTACTCATGTAACTACCACTTTTTATTTATTCAAAAACAATCAAACTTAGAATGAAAAAAACATCCACCAAACGGCATATTTTAACTAATTGAAACCGAACCATAACAAACTTGAATGAAACCGATTATTTTAATTGAAACAAAAGACAAAAGTATGTATGAGCCAATAAGTTAACCTAAATCCTACCATATTAATCTTATGACTACCGAACCCACGCACCATCAACCCTCCACGTGTTTAGTGACCACTCACCAAGCCATGGCTAGTAACATATTATTGATTTAATAGTAGGTGTGGTTGGCCATCTTTTAATAATATATTATTGATTTAAAAGTTAAAACCTTCATGATATAATTAGTGATCATAATAGAGATATTTAATATAGATATTTTAATATACAAACATTAATAGGATTTTACCTTCTTCTTCATAAAAGTTTAAAACTTCGTTATCTTTGTATAATGGTGACAAGGCCATGGAGAGGCTATTAGATGTGACAGCCTTCATTAGTCGTCTAAATAAATCAAACATTCAGTGAATTATATGATTAAAAGATTCTATATATTGTTTATAATAAACAAACACGAACAAAAACGTCGATTTATTTAAACAAATGAACGAACACGAATACATATCCTATTCTTTCGTTAAGGTTTGTCTATGTATGCTCGTTGTGTCCATTTACGATGTGGGTCCCACCGGTTTTAAAACTATGGGCCAATGACCCATCAGTTTTCCTAAGACCTTGGCGTATGCTATAATAGTAACCCTAATTTCCGTTTTTATGTTTTTCTCGCATTAAATTTAATTTGAATATTATTGTTTACTTTTAGAATGTTGGATATGGTCAAATCCAGCATTTAGACTTTTATTTAGAATTGTTGTTTAAGTTTATGTTCGTTTAGATTTTAGAATATTGACGAACATACATGAACGATCATGGACACGTTCTTTTTCTAACAAGCGAACACAAAAAGGAAAGTTTGTTCATTCATTTAGTGTACATGCACATTTGTTTGTTCGTTAAAGTTAAACAAACGAACACGGACAAAAAAATTCGTTCATCTAAGGGCATGTGCCTATTTGTTTGCTTGATTAAAGGCAAACGGACACGAACAAGAAAATCACTTCATTTAAGTGTACATGTTCGTTTGTTTGTTCGATAAAAGTTAAACAAACGAAACAAACAAGATAATTCATTAGTTTAAGTATTTGAGCTCGTTTGTTTGTTCAGTTAAAACTAGACGAACGAATACAAACATTCGTGTTCTTTCGTTTTAGTTACATATCTAGTCTGTACTTCAACATATGGACATAGATTGACTGAAATAAAGCATTGATCTATAATTCAATAGTGCTCAACTTGTTCTTGATAAATGTAAACTTGTTCTTGATAAATGTAAACTCTGATCGTGTAATGAAACTAAAAAAATTAAAAGAAAACATTATAGAAAAAAATAAGTAAATCCCAAAAAAAAAACTCTAAAAGGTAAAAAACAAAGTGATGAAAAAGAAAAGAAAAAAACAAAACCCTGAAGAAAATATATAAAAAAGAAGAAAATAGAAAGACAAAAAAGTAATTTTATTAAAGTTTATAGACTGTATAATAGTTATTTTATATTAAAATTTAGGTACAACAATATAAGTTGGATTAAAACAAACCATGAAGAAAAAAAAGAAAGCCCAAATAAAAAAGAACTTTAAACCAACCCCCAGACGGGTCGAATCCGCATCCCATTAATTAGAAACCAACACACTTTCCAGTTTCCACCACACCAACTATTTTTTTTTTTTTTTTTTTGTGTGTTAATACTTGGTTCCGTATGTGAGTATTAAAATGACGATGTGAAAAATGACAACTTAGTTGATGTCACGCGACATTGATAGAGTCGTCGCCAACTTCAGCCATTCACGGCCAAATGTCGTTCTTGTTTGAAGTATACTGGTTTTTAGGATTTGTGCATTTCAGCGGAACCGTTAAATCAAAGAATAATAGACTTGTTGAACCACGCACGCTCGTTATAGAGGGTTAACTCATCAAATATAGACCTAATAACTTTATCGTGAAAAACAATAACTAAGTCGAAACAATAACAAAATTCACACAAAAAATAAATTGAATAATATATATATATATATATATATATATATAGAGAAAGTATAATGTACAAAAAGGCTTATCCTACATTATCGTACAAAACAGAGTTACAACGTGCGTAATTAGTATCCCATGCGTGATTATCACTTTTTTTGATCAACATAACTTGCGTAATTAAGTTCCCATGCGTGATTAGGTCAAAAAAATTGATCCCATGCGTGATTAACTGGTCCATGCGTGATTTTTGGCCTGATCCAAGGGTTCAGCGCGTCGCGTACGTTTTGTATGATAAGCCCTTTTGTATGTTAACCTACCCCTATATATATATATATATATATAAAATTACGTGGCAAGTTATAAAACGTTGAACTACGCACGCGCGTTGCGGAGTGTTAACTCGCCAAAATTAGACTGGAATGTAAAACATCATCGACAATAACAAAAACCACACAGAAAATGAATAGAATAATAATGTATATTACATAACTATTTAGCAAGTTATAATAAAAACCACAAAGAAAGTTTTTCTAAATTCTTGTGGCGACGATGTAACTTCTTTTGCAGAAAACTAGTTTTTGCCCTGCGTGCGTTGCTACGCTATTTTTTACGTTTAATTTTTTCATTTTTATTTTTTCAAACTTGGTATTTAAATAATAGATTTCAAAGAAATAATTGTATTTTTTTTTAAAGAAACACAACACAAACGAGTTAAGACCAAATTGTAATTTATTTATTTATTTATTTATTATATCAAAGTTATTAATTTGATACCTGTTTGTCATGGGCATGTGAACATCGTGTGGTGTCCTTGGGGTTAAGTACAAGGCTTCCGTGTGAGGTATATGATTGAGGGTTTATTGATTTCGTCCTGATTTTATCGTATTAAAAAATTCCAAATTTCGACCAATAAGCCATAAGGCGTCGAGAAGTGTATACATTTAAGTCGCCTACTACACACTTAAACCCACACAATTATATACATATATTTTTAGCGGCATCAACTATATTTAAATATAACGAACAACAAGAAGCTGAAAGCAGATGGTACATCATGTGTATAAGAATTTATTACAATTAGGAGTGGGAAACCTAATAATTTGGAAAGCTTAGCTATCTGGAAACCTAATGTATATCATAATTTGCAAACTTAGCTATAGTGGAAACCTATCACTGATGATGCTGATCAAAATCCCCAATCGTTGGTGTCTTGTTCTATGATGTGTGCTAGGAGTGGAAATCCCAAATCAATTTTTAAGTTTTAGCGCATGTCTTTGTTATTTTTTTAATTGGATTTGAAATATGGGCTTGAATGAAGAATTTAGGGCTTTACAGATTTAGTAAGTTAACATATAGGTAAATAAGAGTTTTTTAGGGCATTTTATTATACATAATAATATATATATCAGTTTTTAAAAACTTGTCAGCCCCCTTGGATTTTTGGGACTCGGGCCATCGCCGACTTGGCCGGCTCAATAGTCGGCTCTGTCATGAACGAACCTGCTATGTAGGGTGTGGGATCAACAAACCACATAGTTTTTTCTTTAATTTTATATGTACACATGTTATGATTTTGTGACTTACGCCGAGAGTTTTGAGCGCCGACCCCATATATATTATTTTAACTTAATTAGAAGATCAACTTGTACATGCTGTATTTGAAGTACAAATACATAAGAAAAAAAAAACTGAGTATGAATTCGATTAAGCTACCTCACTTATATTTGAAATGGTTATTGAATAGTACATATATTTTTTTTTTGCCATAACTACCTCAAAAATCTTATTTCAACTCTTACTTTTACCGATTACAAAGAACATTAGAGCATGGCAAAAACTGACCTCGGTGTAAAACAAACCATGGGTCCATCATTATTTGTGACATACCCGCACCACCAAATGGTTCAAATCATGCACAATTGCACACCCTCATGCATGACCCATTTTGCAAAAAAAAAAGGACCGACATTTTGGCATCCCTTTAGTATACAAATGGTGGAACATGCATTCACACTAAATCACTTGTAGGCTCAACTTCCATATTAGTGTCTAAATCATTGACATATTACACCGAGGGATCCGAGGTCGATACGGATTTCTCACTCAAATTTGAAAGATCCATGACCAAATGTGCAAAGGCGACATACGTTCCCATGCTACTTTGGCATAGGTGTTACCGGTTTTATTTAGAGACCATCAAATTAGTTTGCATCACGTTGGCACTTGGCGCAAATGTCAAACTTTAGTTTTGAAACCACTGAAACATTAATCGACCACTAGTTACAAAAGACGTTGAAATTGAGTGACCACTCGCACTTTATTTTCACGTCACATGCATGAGTGAGTAGGGGTGTAAAGTGTCGGAAAGGAGGAAATAAATAGTATAGGGTCTAATATGTAACTTGGTGCTCTATATAAGACACCATTCTTTGTAACCCTTGTTTTTAGATGTTCAATACAATTCAAACCCCAATCACCGTGTTTATTCTCTATACCAGACAACATGGTATCAGAGCAGAGTTTATGATCCTTGAAAACTCTGTTCGTCAATCTCAAACCAAAACCAACCAGAAATCGTTCAACAATCTCAAACAAATCAATCATTCAACCAAACCAGGAAAAATCGTTCAAAAACAACAACTGCGGTCCGTCTTTCTATACTCGAACCTCTCCGTCTTCACTTTATCCGTCTTTATTGCCCTCGAAATTCCCAGCGTAAATCGGTGCCGGAATATCAACTCTCCTAATCCAACCACCGCCACACTTTTTTCCCTCTGCAAACCCTAATCCAACCACCACTCCTGAATTCGTGCGAACTGAACTCGTGCGAACTGGAACTCTGCAACCGCCACTCCGTGCGAACTGATCCCACTCCGTACGAACTGGTCCCACTCCGTGCGAACTGGTCCCACTCCGTGCGAACTGGAACAATTTTCAAACAACTTGGCACCTCGTGCGATCTGGTCTCACTCCGTGCGAACTAGAACAATCTTCAAACGATCTGAAAGTCCAACCCGTGCGAACTGGACCTGTTTCAAGCGAACTGAAAACCACTTAAAAATGGAAATCAATAATGGAAAAAAACAGCTCTTGGATATTTGCTTCTGGTGCCACTGACACCATGACGTTTGAACCATTAGACATGTGACAACCCTCACTAGGGATGAGATTTTTTACTGAAATACCGGTACCGTACCGGTACCATACCGGTACCGTACCGATCATAAACGGTACCGATATCGGTAATAGATTTTTTGAAATTCGGTATCGGTAAAAAACGGTATCGGTACCGGTATTTTTCGGTAAATACCGGTATTAATACCGAATTTAATAATCATCGGTAAAAAACATAGAATCCATTGAAGTAAGTTAATTTTTTAATGGTTTGGTTATAAATTATCAATATATCTTTTCTTATTTTTAGTTTTTAATATCTTTGTGTTTCGTTGTGTAAGGAGACGACGCTATTGTTGAAGAAACCCCTTTTGTCGAACTTGATGGTGAGTCGGAATTGGGTAAAAGTCGAACCCATGGATGTATAATATGTTTACCTTTTTTTTACATTCCTCTATATATTACTCTAGTTCAGTTAATAATGGATGGATGTGTCGCACATGATATATTTTAGGTAAAACAATGGATGACACAAAAGCGGTACCGAATCTATAAATACGGTACGGTAATCGGTATCCACATTTCCTCAATTTCGGTAGCGGTATTTATGGTATCGGTACCGGTACGGTACCGGTATCGTACCGATCTCATCCCTAACCCTCACCAAACTAGGTATCCATACAAACAAATTAATATTTAATTACTGCTTAATTACTGTGCTTGCTTGCAACTGTGATTAAACTGCTTACTGATTTCTGATACATACATACACATGCATCACATTTTATACTGTCACTCTATTATTTTTACACAAACATCAGTGACAACCTAGATGCACAAAAAGCACGGTGAGCACACTATACAGATAACCCAGTAAACATGCTGACATAGCCAGCATCAGACAGTTACTGTCTCTGAGGCCATCATGAGCCGGGAATAGTTTACTACACTAGTAGGGAGTGTAGGGAGATGAGGATTGTAGAACTGCGTCACTAGGTGATATTTATAGTGACCGGATGTGCCTAAAACGTACTTTAAGTACAAAATTCTGCACTTTAAATAAAAACTCAGCATTTAAAACTAACTAGTAAAGTGCAAAAACTTGGGAAAAATATTACTAGACACTTTCCAAAGTGTCGGGAATAAATTGTGTCACTAAAAGAAATATGAACGACACTTTAAATACTTATTTAGCACTTTAACGGATTAATATCCAACCGAACAACCGGACTTTACCCGGAACATAAAAATATTGACATGACATTGTTTTTCTTTTTCTGAGCCAGTTAGGATCCCCGAATACCCTAACACCCGTTATAAATTATAACACACTAAGTAACTAATCTAAACACCTAACTAAACCAATTAGTTACTAACTTTATCATTGAAATTAATCCAACTATTAACCCCCCATGAACCAAACGGTTCCCCTAGGGAACACACACCATACAATTGTGATTATCTTTATTCAAGTATGTCTAGTATCTAGGGTACATGTTACACCATGGATAAAGCACTAAAATTGTCTATAAAAAAATGCTTGAAGGATAAGATCATTTCATTTAAACACTTCACACAAAAAATTGCATTCCTCTTTTTCCCTCTTGGCTACTTTAGGCCGAAACCCAACACACACCCACATCACTTTCAAGTTTGATTCAAGCCATTCCACTTACATACAAAGGTGAAGGGTCACACATAAGGAGGCTCGGTGCTTACGGAATCGCAAGGACCTCACTACGTTGCTTTTATCCACCTAGTTTTCGCTTCGATTCTTCCCTAGCCTTGAGCTAGTTGTAAGTGATTCTAAACACCTTCTTGATCTTGTATAAAGTGGTTAATAAGAAGTTTAACGGATAAAATTTATGAACATGCAAAAACAAAATTAAAAGTCTAGTAAAAATGATGAACATGGTGGTTAAAGAGTAAATATTAGTGTAAAACTTATGAAACTTGTTTTGTTATGATTATTTTATGTTGTTGATCCCTAGTGTTGGAATGGATCGTCATCAAACCACGCTAGATCATGTTCATGGAACATGAACTAGCCTTATGTTAAGTAGTAAAGTTACAAGATGACGAATCTTTCCACAACATAAACATGAACTTGTGTAAAAATAGTTTTTCCTGTAAAATAGAGTTCTAAACTAGTGGATCTAAAGATCTACAAGTGGTATTTTCGAAGGACCAGGTAAAATATACAAGTCTCATTTTAAAGTCGGATATTTCATAAACTAAAGGTGTTTTTGTGAACAAACAAGTGTGTAGACACTTGTGTAACGAAAGGATTTAACAAAGAAATATTTTCGAAATCCATGAACTAGAAATTGTAAACTTGCATTTTCTTTAAAAATGACGCTTTCAAGAAACCGATTTCATTTATAAGAATAAAAAGATCTAGTGAAGATAATGGAAGGTTACTACCTACTTTTACACAAACTGCAAGTTCATGTGTTTGCGGTCTATGTATAATTTTGACTAGTTTGATGTTGAAATATTGTTTGTTGATGTTGAGAAAATTGTTGATTGGGTTTTGAAAAGAAAATGATACGCATGTAAGCGTGGCCACCTCCAGTTACAGAGGAAACTCTGGCGAAATTTTTCCAGAAATATAACACTTGGAAATATTTTTTTACAACAAGTGTTATGAGTATATTTTTAACTTATTTTTCCAAACAAAGTTCGCCGTGATTTTTATTACAAAATTTCCAAGAGTCGGAGGTGGGATTTTCATAAATAAAACTTGTTAAATATATATTTAGAATATATATTTTT
Organism: Helianthus tuberosus; assembly: GCA_030545235.1. Taxonomy (NCBI): domain Eukaryota; kingdom Viridiplantae; phylum Streptophyta; class Magnoliopsida; order Asterales; family Asteraceae; genus Helianthus; species Helianthus tuberosus. The sequence continues at coordinate 2,347,208 of CM060376.1, read as the reverse complement.
CATAGTAACACTTGTGTAATTTTTATGATTATTTTGTGAACTACATAAATATTATTTTTAGAGTAAAAATAATATTACTGGAACACACTGAATAGTAACGACTCCAAAATAATACTAACGCCCTCACAATAAATATTTAAGTTACACCGGTATTATTATTACCACCCGAACTTCAAACGTAACTTACGTATTTTTGGAAAAGTACACTTAAATGCGTATTTTGATAAAAGTATTATTTTGGAAAATGGTATGTAATAAAATATAATATTTTTGGGAAAAATATTTATATTTTGGAAGTAGAGTATTTTAGACAAATGAAATAAGATATATTTTATTAAGTGAGACTTAATAATATATTTCGAAGATAAGAAAACGCACATGTATTAAAACCCCCATCCTTGGGAAGGAATATAACTATAAATAATTAAGAAGTGTAAATACGAAATAGTTGCCTAACTATTTCCCAAAAACTTAAACCTTAAGCCAAGGCACGGCCGTCCGTCTAATAGAAATTAGTACGTGTAGGTCGTCACGCAGCAGATATAGTTGGAGATTGACGTTGCTGGATACGCACTTCAGTGAGTTCATGTCCCCCTTTTCTCTTAACTGTTTTCAGTTTTTATACTGCGGGGGTGAAATACATGTTACTATGATTACGAATACTTTTTACATGGTATGGTTAGCGTAAGGAGGTTTACTACTTAGATCATGTGAGTGAGTAGGCGCAACTTGAGGCCATTAATCCTCATTGTAGGATCGAGGGTCAGTAGCGGTAGATCTATCTGGGTGTAGCGAGCCCAACCCCTGAGCCCGCTTAATGGACCAGGTGGTGACTTTGAGCCCAACGCAAAATCCGCTCGGTTTGAGTCTTCATACGGCACTTCACACATATCATTGGCTTTGCAACCCAATGGTGATCTCTTTTTCCTTAATTGCTACATACCAGGGACTTTTATACATACTTACAACATTTTCAAATGTTTGTACATACTCACTTACACATGAACTCGCTCAACTTTATGTTGATTTTTCAAACTACATGTATTTCAGGAAACTAACGGATCTGGCACGGTATGCACGTATTTACAAGCTGCGTTTGAATAAAGAAGTCATCCAAGGTTTAGAAGGTGTAACCTCTTCCTGGACGGGTTACATATATCTAAACCTAGTATTGTTTAAAGTCTTTTGCTGAGTCTTTATAAACTCAATTAAATCAAGTTAAGGTTTGTAACTTATTTTGTGATTGTTGAAAAATGGGATTTTTCTAAACTTTATTAATGGATGAATATCTCATGTTTTTATCATATAGCATTGTTATGATTGTTGATATGGTATTAAGAAGTCACACCAAATAAACCCAGGCTTCCGCAAAGCCAGGGTGTGACAGCTTGGTATCATAGCCTCGATCATAGCGAACTAGGATTCTTTCTTGAGTCTAGACTATGATCATCAGTGCTCTCACGAAAATGTTTTCAAACACTTTTACATTGCATACACTATACGTCCAGATCCAGGGAACAGACCTTTTTACAAACAAAAAGGCACAAATACGCATTCCCAAATTTAAATTTATAATTCAGTCTGAGAGGCTGAGGGAGTAGTCTAGTGGGACTAGGAGGCTCAGTCTGAGAGGCTGAGGGATTAATCTAGTGGGACTAGGAGATTCAGTCTAAGAGGCTGGGAGATTAATCTAGTGGGACTAGGAGATTCAGTCTGAGAGGCTGGGAGATTAATCTAGTGGGACTAGGAGATTCAGTCTGAGAGGCTGGGAGATTAATCTAGTGGGACTAGGAGATTCAGTCTGAGAGGCTGGGAGATTAATCTAGTGGGACTAGGAGATTCAGTCTGAGAGGCTGGGAGATTAATCTAGTGGGACTAGGAGATTCAGTCTGAGAGGCTGGGAGGATAGTCTGGGGAAGACTAGGATGATTACTTGCTTACAATAATTGAGACTTACATGCTTATTGATTTAATGCTGATGTACGTACACATGCGGTAGTTATTCGCATACACTAATTGTTAGTAACTACTATGGATATACATGTTACGCACCGGCACACATGTCACTCCAATTAGGGAGCGAGTTATCAGACATTGATAGCCATACGGCCACCGCCACGGATAAGGAGACTGCATCTGCGCCAGAGATATTTACGGCAAACACTGAGAGTGATCCTGATATGCCGACCAAGGGCGAGGACGACTTCCAACAGTCCGTGCTACCAGATTTTGGTGATACTTCATCTTTGCTGATGGTTTCTCTGACAAGAATCTTCCTGTCACTCTTGTTTCAATCCATGACCACTCCATCACTGGTCATCCCAACGATGGACACACCATGGCTCCAATCCTCGATGATGCGCCTTCTGCGGACATCTCTACTGAAGGTTGGCTACTCGACAAACAATATATGACTACGTTGGCATGCTTATCGATGGTCCTCCTGCCGACGCCCATGACGATAGAAAATTAGACGAGGACACTGTTACTAACTTCACTTCTTAAGACCCTTGTTAACAAGCCATCCTCTGATTTTAGCATGCATTCAGACTCCTTTGAGTCTGTGATACCTGCAACCTTACAAACAGCTGGAGTACAGCATTCTACTACTGACACAAGACGACGACGACATGGCTACTGCACTATCACCTGCTCGAGGCACTACACCGTTACATGACCCAGGGCCTGCTGCTGAGCTAGCTTCTGCACCTTTTGAGTCAGCCTGATGTTGCAACTTCTGGTCCTACACCCTTGCTTGATTGTGACCCTGATACTTTTGGTTTACTAGACATTGCACCCTTACTATCTAACCCAGTACCAGCACCTGACGATCTCCTTATTGGTTGAAACGTTGGTTTTTGCATCCATAACCGCTGATGTTGCTCCTTTTCCTATGAAGACCGACGTCCATTGCGCCAACGCGCCAATCGCTTTCTTTCAAGACATACCTACGCCCCGGAAAGGTACCCCAGGCCAGTACCTGCGTAACGATTCTTTTGCTACAACAGCATTTTCTACGGCCTTACAGGCCGCACCGTTTACTTCTTTCACCTCTACATCGCTGTATGAGCCAATTGGATGGATCCGGTAATACACTATACAGATTTTAGACCTTTACCTCACGTGATGGAGGCCACAAACGAGATAAGTTGCTCCTGTAACACCAACTACAGTTTGAGGATATGAGTCGCAGAATGTTGGAGCTTGAGCTGACGCCACAATTGGCAACTTCAAATGCAAAACATTACATAACCAAAAACATGAGTTAAGTGTCTACATCACAAGACAGCATATTGTCTGAAAAGTCTATGTAAAACACCACGTCCTCCACCCTGTCTATTGCCAACATGCTTTGAGTCGTCACATACATCAAGGTTCCTTTTGCGCTCTCGACCGTTGCTATTACACTGTTCCCAAGATTCTGATACTTATTTCTTTACTATCGAGCGGCAGAGCAGATAATTACTTCAACGTATATACAAACTCGAGGAGGGACTCACACATGTTAACAGTTTACTTTTCTTTCCTCCTCCACCTCAGTCACCAGTATAGTTGGTTTCTGGATTTTGCGGATTGCATTACACTTGGGTAAAGACACTAATGATAAGCCGGGATTGCGGAGACTTTTGAGGACCACTTCTGATTACTAAATTTTGATGCACTAATATACTTATTGGACAAGGGTAGGGTGACCCTGTGTCCCTTTCGATGTAATACATTTTGTTAGACACAGTGATTGTGGCCGGAGTATAATGAAAGCCCAATCATCTTTAAACATGCGACAACACTTTGTGGCCAATAACCAATGAAAGCTCAGTCGCTAGGTCTTCGCTAAGCACGTCATTGATCTATGTGTGTGTGCTATAATTATAAAACTATGTGCTTACTTGCTATGCTCTCATTAAACACAATTACCAAATAATTTGGTCATACTATGATTATACAATTATTTGATTGGTTGATATGGTAACATGTTATGTGTATGAACTTATGACCACTAAACAACCAAATGCACGCACGAAGCAAATTAGACCTGACCAAACCGACCTTCTTCTAGGAAGCTGTCGACTCAAGGGAACACCGATATCAACAACCCTCTACCGACAACAGAGGCAGAAATGCAAGAGCGCCTCTTACAGGCCATCGCACGGTACGAGGCCCGTCGCTCCGATTGCAGCGGAGGTACCTCAGGAAATAAACCCCCCAACGGTAATGTCTAGTCCTCTAAGACACATTACAAAACGTTTGGACATTTCCACGAGTGCCTTGCTAAGGCCTTACGCGAATAATGTTGCTTACATCGCAGGCTGCACCTACAAGCAGTTCTTGGACCACAAACCTCGAGAGTTCGACGGCACTGGGAGTGCCTTAGCCTTCGTGCGCTGGGTAGAAAAGACAGATTCTGTTTTACGATTGAGCAAATGTGACCCCGAACATCAAGTCGAGTATATAACTGGACTATTGGTGGATGAGGCTCTGTCATGGTGGAACCATCAAGTTCGGACAATGGGCGAGACCGCTGCGTATGCTATGACGTGGGACGAACTGAAAGATCTGATGCGTAAGAGATATTACTCGAGGGCAGAAGTCCAGAAGTAGGGGTGTGCACGGTTCGGTTCGGTTTTTGGGTAAAATCAAAACCGAAACCGAAATGTCGGTTTTTGGGTTCTAAAAACCGTTCGGTTTTGGTTTTTTTCGGTTTCGATTTTTCGGTTTTTCGGTTTTTACGTCGGTTCTGTTCGGTTTTTCGGTTATTTCGGTTTTTGGAACAAAATTATGTAAGATTCAAAAAATAAAAAGTATAATTTATATTATAACAATCTTTTTATATGTTTATATTTAAATTATTATAGTTCACCTCTTTAATTATTGTTTACATAAACCTAACCTTCTAATATATTTTTATATTTCTTCAAAGTTTTATTAAATTTAATTTTTATACTACCTCCGTCCCATTAAATGTGTCTATTTGAATTTTCAAAGTCTTTATTTATAAACTTTGACTTTAATTATATATTTTTTGTGTTATATAAAACTTGATGAAAATTAATCCGATGAAAATACTAGTAAAACACACTCAAATCATATAACTTTCATCAAGTATTATCTAACACAAACAAAATTATTTAAGGTCAAAGTTTACAAATAAAGACTTTGAAAATTCAAAATATGACACTTTTAATGGGACGGAGGGAGTATTAAATTTTGTTATATCTTATAGGTAATAATAAATCATTTCAGTTATAATGTTTTTATTATAAACACTTTACATTCAAGAATAAAATTAACATTTTCTACTAGCATTGGGTTAAACACTTAAACAATTTAAACTTAAACATAAAAATATATGGATTGTAACTTATCGGTTCGGTTCGGTTTTTTTCGGTTATTGAAAACGTTTATCCGAAAACCGAACCGAAATTTTCGGTTATTAAAAATCCGAAAACCGAACCGTCGGTTTTTGTTTCGGTTCGGTTATTTCGGTTATTCGGTTACGGTTCGGTTATTTCGGTTTTCTTGCTCACCCCTATCCAGAAGTTGGAAACAGAACTGTGGAACTTGAAAATGGAAGGACCAAAGATAGCTGAGTATGTGCAGAGATTTAACGAATTATCACAAGTTGCCATACTCCTGGGGGCACCAGAGTTTAAGAGAATTGAACAGTTCATAAGGGGATTGGCGCCTCAGATTCTAAGCCTGGTAACAACATCTAAACCTTCAACGATCACCGAGGCTATCGATATAAGCGTGGCACTCACGGAAGAAGCAGTTAGACGAGGAGAATTTTCCACTACTGAGGAGAAAAAGGAGACTGGTATAGAGGCATCTGGGGATAACAAGAGAAAGCTCGCAAATTTCAAGATGGTTACTCGGGTAAGTAACAAGAAGAAGGCCAAGAAGGGAAAAGATTACAAGGGTATCCTACCTAAGTGCGACAATTGTTTACGTTATCATGTCGGGCGATGCAAATATGGAAATTGTGGTAACTGTGGCAAGGTGGGACATGTCAAGGAAACTTGTTGGCAAAATACTGAACATAGTAATGGGGGCCAAGACGGTAGTGAGAATCACGAAGGGGACAACGACAATGATAATTGTCGAGGCAGAATGAGTGATAAACAGAAACGTGCTCGAGGATGTTTAAACTGTGGAAGCAAAAAGCATTTCAGAAGATATTGCCCTAAAAACAATCAGGCGCAAGGATGAAAGCTCCCCACCGGAGCTAGGGAGACACGCCAGGGATCCAAGCATGGATATCGGTACGTCCCAAATTACTTAATGTTATGCGTCTGTATTGCCAAATGATGTTGCAAATTTTACGATTCACACCTCTAGAGTTCGAGAGTATAATTGGTTTAAGTAGCGAGTAAGTAGATATTCCAGTACCCATTAGAACTAGCTTAGGGGAAGCTAGTGGAAGCCAACGCAATAACTGGAATCGGCATGATAGAACCCGGAGAGCGTAAGTTTACGCTAGATCTATTGCCAGTTGAGTTGGGAAGCTTCAACGTGGTAATTGGATGTATTAGTTGGCAAGCGATCGAGCGGAGGTTGATATCCGCACCTCGATGACGAATGAAGGAACGAACGTGACTCACGAAGCAGGATACGCCACCACCGATCACGAATTACTTAAGGCGCGAAAGTTGTTGTGGGAAGGATGTGATGTTTCCTGGCTCATGACGGGGATAAGGGAGCCGAAGAACTAAAACTTAACAATACCCCTGTGATCGGAGTATACCCTGAAGTCTTCCTCGAAGACTTGCCGGAATCATCTCCTCAACGATTAGTCGAGTCTCGCATCGATTTAATCCCAGGCACCACGCCTGTAGCCGATGCATCGTAGCGACTTACACTTCCGGAGATGCAAGGATTGACAGTGCAACCTCAGTGGTTGATAAAGAAGGAAGATAACAGACCAAAACTTTTGTTTTGGATAACCTCAGTTCTGCTCGCCAAAAGAAAGGACGAATGACTTTCAAATGACCGGGAGTCGGACGAGCTAGCCAACCAGAGTCGGTGGCTCTTGCTGAGGATTAACGAACTTCTTACATAACTGACTGTGCGGACCCAACCACTATTACACGACTGGTCGACAATCGAGCGTCGTTAGCAGTGAATTCAAGAAGAAAGTTTACCGGTGAAAATTGTGGGACAATGACTAGTTCTTAGACGTACATAAAAACGATGCTTCCTACACCAGGTACAAACCGGATCCACACGGGACACGAAATCTGGAGGATTTAGAAAACATATATTTAGGACCTTGGGAACCCAGGTCCAAACTCGTAAAGGTTTTTATTTAGGAACCACATCTGTCAACTCAATCAACCATCATTAACCGGGCGCATATGCCAGTTCTGTTGACCAAACCGGAAGTACTTGAATTTCTTTTACTTCTAGCGAGTAGACGTTTGCATCTCTACTCCCCTTAATGGTAGTTGCATCACATTAATTTTCTTCGCTGAGAGTGAACACACATTTGTTTCGATACTTGGTCATTCCTTCATTTTAGCAAGTACTCATTGTTTCAGTACTCGGAAACTTTCATGACACACATGCATCATTTGCTACGCATGTGGTTTTGTTTCGAACAAACACTTCATTGAAATTTAAATATTACCTTGCCAAACCTAATCACTGATTCGTGATTCGAATGACCTACATTATTGTTATTATTGACTCTTCTGCTACCAACTCAACACACTTTCTTGAAACCACTTTCTTTCAAGTTACACTCATGGTTTATTTTGCTACCATACCGAGAATTCCTTGTTGATACATACATTGTCGGGTTACGTTGAAACCAAGTTCAATTGCTTGAACTCATCCAGTTCACAGGTTTAACTTGAAACGCTATATGATGTATTGGGAGCATCATATTCAACTATTTTTGCAAAGATTCTTTCATTTCGAGTCGTAGTAGATTTGGTTGGTCTACGACTCCACTAAAACGTTTGATCTGTTTCGATACCTTGCGGTGATATTTTCACAAAATTGAAACTTGCACTAATTTGGTTACTCACTTCGTACACGGATTCAATTCCCTGTTTAGTTATTAACAATCCATTTCGGATCTTCACGATCAAAGCGGTCTCAACACAATTGTGTGTTAAGGCAATGGTACATATATTCATTTCATAAGCACAATGTACCTCCTAACGATTCTTTCGTTGTCAATCGAATGCCTTGCGAAACTTATTACTTTTCATATTCGATTGGAAACAGTGGTTCTTTGATGTTCAGTATTTGATTGGAAAACTCTATAACATGGTGTAAATCAAATCTTCAGATTGTCTCAGTACACTTTCATTTGATTTCAAACGCGGTGAACTTGTTCAGTCACCACTATTATTGGATAATGCGATTACGACACCTTGTGGTGTCATCATAAACCTGTAGCTTGTGCTAATCATGGCAAACCGTTTCACACGAGACCACACATACTTTTGTTTGATATATCATTTAAACATTTCTGATGCAACTACAAATCAAGACAATGATACACCGGATTCGCTTGTATTCCATTCGGTGTATCTTCACCATTCAAAAATGTCAACACACTAAACCTTACTAAACATTATTCAGGAGTTGACAGATCATTTTACTATTACGTTGAGTTGTTGCTTTTGAGTTCATATAGCGGGTGCTATGGTTTGTGAAAACTCGTTCGCATATTGCAACCGATCGTTTAAAAATCTTATTAGTCAAAACTCCACATTTGTGGAACCCCTGCTAGCTGGATTACACCAGACTATACGTCAAATGCGTCTTGTACCTTTGACACCCAATGCTAGCATCACACACCTTACAACCCTAGGATTCGGGTTGTTATATATTCTTGGACTCACCTAATGTGAGTGATGTTTGTTTCGATTTGATGATTAACTACTTCGATATTATTCATGTACATACGTGTGTGACTTAACCATAAGGAGTTAAGGTAGTACAAATTTCAAGGACGAAATTTATTTAACGGGGGGAGAATGTGACAAACCTCACCAAACCAGGTATCCATACAAACAAATTAATATTTAATTACTGCTTAATTACTGTGCTTGCTTGCAACTGTGATTAAACTGCTTACTGATTTCTGATACATACATACACATGCATCACATTTTATACAGTCACTCTATTATTTTTACACAAACATCAGTGACAACCTAGATGCACAAAAAGCACGGTGAGCACACTATACGGATAACCCAGTAAACATGCTGACATAGCCAGCATCAGACAGTTACTGTCTCTGAGGCCATCATGAGCCGGGAATAGTTTACTACACTATTAGGGAGTGTAGGGAGATGAGGATTGTAGAACTGCGTCACTAGGTGATATTTATAGTGATCGGATGTGGCTAAAACGTACTTTAAGTACAAAATTCTGCACTTTAAATAAAAACTCAGCATTTAAAACTAACTAGTAAAGTGCAAAAACTTGGGAAAAATATTACTAGACACTTTCCAAAGTGCCGGGAATAAATTGTGTCACTAAAAGAAATATGAACGACACTTTAAATACTTATTTAGCACTTTAACGGATTAATATCCAACCGAACAACCGGACTTTACCCGGAACATAAAAATATTGACATGACATTGTTTTTCTTTTTCTGAGCCAGTTAGGATCCCCGAATACCCTAACACCCGTTATAAATTATAACACACTAAGTAACTAATCTAAACACCTAACTAAACCAATTAGTTACTAACTTTATCATTGAAATTAATCCAACTATTAACCCCCCATGAACCAAACGGTTCCCCTAGGGAACACACACCATACAATTGTGATTATCTTTATTCAAGTATGTCTAGTATCTAGGGTACATGTTACACCATGGATAAAGCACTAAAATTGTCTATAAAAAAATGCTTGAAGGATAAGATCATTTCATTTAAACACTTCACACAAAAAATTGCATTCCTCTTTTTCCCTCTTGGCTACTTTCGGCCGAAACCCAACACACACCCACATCACTTTCAAGTTTGATTCAAGCCATTCCACTTACATACAAAGGTGAAGGGTCACACATAAGGAGGCTCGGTGCTTACGGAATCGCAAGGACCTCACTACGTTGCTTTTATCCACCTAGTTTTCGCTTCGATTCTTCCCTAGCCTTGAGCTAGTTGTAAGTGATTCTAAACACCTTCTTGATCTTGTATAAAGTGGTTAATAAGAAGTTTAACGGATAAAATTTATGAACAGGCAAAAACAAAATTAAAAGTCTAGTAAAAATGATGAACATGGTGGTTAAAGAGTAAATATTAGTGTAAAACTTATGAAACTTGTTTTGTTATGATTATTTTATGTTGTTGATCGCTATCAAACCACGCTAGATCATGTTCATGGAACATGAACTAGCCTTATGTTAAGTAGTAAAGTTACAAGATGACGAATCTTTCCACAACATAAACATGAACTTGTGTAAAAATAGTTTTTCCTGTAAAATGGAGTTCTAAACTAGTGGATCTAAAGATCTACAAGTGGTATTTTCGAAGGACCAAGTAAAATATACAAGTCTCATTTTAAAGTCGGATATTTCATAAACTAAAGGTGTTTTTGTGAACAAACAAGTGTGTAGACACTTGTGTAACGAAAGGATTTAACAAAGAAATATTTTCGAAATCCATGAACTAGAAATTGTAAACTTGCATTTTCTTTAAAAATGACGCTTTCAAGAAACCGATTTCATTTATAAGAATAAAAAGATCTAGTGAAGATAATGGAAGGTTACTACCTACTTTTACACAAACTGCAAGTTCATGTGTTTGCGGTCTATGTATATTTTTTACTAGTTTGATGTTGAAATATTGTTTGTTGATGTTGAGAAAATTGTTGATTGGGTTTTGAAAAGAAAATGATACGCTTGTAAGCGTGGCCACCTCCAGTTACAGAGGAAACTCTGGCGAAATTTTTCCAGAAATATAACACTTGGAAATATTTTTTTACAACAAGTGTTATGAGTATATTTTTAACTTATTTTTCCAAACAAAGTTCGCCGTGATTTTTATTACAAAATTTCCAAGAGTCGGAGGTGGGATTTTCATAAATAAAACTTGTTAAATATATATTTAGAATATATATTTTTCATAGTAACACTTGTGTAATTTTTATGATTATTTTGTGAACTACATAAATATTATTTTTAGAGTAAAAATAATATTACTCGAACACACTGAATAGTAACGACTCCAAAATAATACTAACGCCCTCACAATAAATATTTAAGTTACACCGGTATTATTATTACCACCCGAACTTCAAACGTAACTTACGTATTTTTGGAAAAGTACTCTTAAATGCATATTTTGATAAAAGTATTATTTTGGAAAATGGTATGTAATAAAATATAATATTTTTGGGAAAAATATTTATATTTTGGAAGTAGAGTATTTTAGACAAATGAAATAAGATATATTTTATTAAGTGAGACTTAATAATATATTTCGAAGATAAGAAAACGCACATGTATTAAAACCCCCATCATTGGGAAGGAATATAACTATAAATAATTAAGAAGTGTAAATACGAAATAGTTGCCTAACTATTTCCCAAAAACTTAAACCTTAAGCCAAGGCACGGCCGTCCGTCTAATAGAAATTAGTACGTATAGGTCGTCACGCAGCAGATAGAGTTGGAGATTGACGTTGCTGGATACGCACTTCAGTGAGTTCATGTCCCCCTTTTCTCTTAACTGTTTTCAGTTTTTATACTGCGGGGGTGAAATACATGTTACTATGATTACGAATACTTTTTACATGGTATGGTTAGCGTAAGGAGGTTACTACTTAGATCATGTGAGTGAGTAGGCGCAACTTGAGGCCATTAATCCTCATTGTAGGACCGAGGGTCAGTAGCGGTAGATCTATCTGGGTGTAGCGAGCCCAACCCCTGAGCCCGCTTAATGGACCAGGTGGTGACTTTGAGCCCAACGCAAAATCCGCTCGGTTTGAGTCTTCATACGGCACTTCACACATATCATTGGCTTTGCAACCCAATGGTGATCTCTTTTTCCTTAATTGCTACATACCAGGGACTTTTATACATACTTACAACATTTTCAAATGTTTGTACATACTCACTTACACATGAACTCGCTCAACTTTATGTTGATTTTTCAAACTACATGTATTTCAGGAAACTAACGGATCTGGCACGGTATGCACGTATTTACAAGCTGCGTTTGAATAAAGAAGTCATCCAAGGTTTAGAAGGTGTAACCTCTTCCTGGACGGGTTACATATATCTAAACCTAGTATTGTTTAAAGTCTTTTGCTGAGTCTTTATAAACTCAATTAAATCAAGTTAAGGTTTGTAACTTATTTTGTGATTGTTGAAAAATGGGATTTTTCTAAACTTTATTAATGGATGAATATCTCATGTTTTTATCATATAGCATTGTTATGATTGTTGCTATGGTATTAAGAAGTCACACCAAATAAACCCACGCTTCCGCAAAGCCAGGGTGTGACAAGACATATGTTCAATGACCCAACCTCAAAGAACTCAAATCCATACAGCAAAACGGAACGATGCAAGTGAAAGGAGGAGGAGTAATTGAAATTTCACCAGCTATGAAATTATCAAATTGTCTTTATATTCCGTCATTATCACATAAATTGCTCTCAATTAGTCATATTACCTAAGAATTGAATTGCACGGTACTAATGCACCCTACTTTCTGCATCCTACAGGATATCAGGATGGGTGTGATTATTGGACGTGGTACTGAGCGCCACGGATTGTACTACGTGGATGAAGTGGCCCAACAGGGTACTGTGATGTTAGCTCATGGAACTGAAAACCGGGAAGCCTGGCTATGGCATAGACGTTTGGGACACCCATCCCATGGTTATTCGCACCTTTTGTTTCCAAAACTTTTCCCTTCAAATAGGAAAATAGAGTGTGAAACATGTCTTCGTGCTAAAAGCCATCGACAATCATTTAAACCCAACAATACGAAAGTTGCTTCACCTTTTTCACTAATCCATTCTGATGTGTGGGGTCATGCTCCTGTGATGGGGGGGCAGGGTCTTCGGTACTTTATACTATTCGTGGATGATTGCACTCGCATGACATGGGTATATTTTTTAAAAAACAAAGCCGAGGTTTACGAAAAATTTATCACGTTCTATACTATGATTCAAACTCAATTCCGAACTCAAATCCAAATCCTTCGATCCGACAATGGGGGGGGGGGGGAATTTGTCAATACATCCATGAAACAGTTCTTTAAAACCAAAGGACTAATTCATCAAACCTCTTGTTCTCACACCCCCGAACAAAACGGCGTTTCTAAACGTAAAAACCGTATTATTCTTGAAATGACTCGAGCCCTTTTAATCGAATCTCAGGTCCCTAAATCTTTCTGGCCGGGGGCAGTTGCAACCTTCGTGTATCTCTTGAATCGGCTTCCCACAAAAGCTCTTAAATTTAAAACCCCCTTGGATTGTATGTCTAAGTCTGCCAATATTCCTCATCCTCTTACACTTGAACCTCGAATCTTCGGGTGTACGTCATTTGTTCATATACCCAACATCAACCGAAACAAACTCGACTCATGTGCTTAGAAATGTGTATTTGTCGGCTATGAGATCGATCAAATAGGTTACTGGTGTTATAATCCCAAAACTCATCAAATGTTCACCACAATGAACGTTGACTTTCTTGAAACAAAATATTTTTATGACACCCAACTCAGTGGTCAGGGGGAGAATGAGTGTATAGACACTCTGAGTTGGCTAACTCAACTTCCTTCATCTGAAGAAGTAACAAAAGAAAATCATCACAGTACTGCGAGCCCTTCAAACACAGTCACACAATCTGCGGAGCACAGTACCACTGAAGAAAGTCCATCCAACGTGATACCTGAGGTAAGAAATGTCACACCCCAACCGATGGCGGAAACATCGGGATGAGACGAACAAATCGCTCAAAAGCATCATAACACTATGTGACAATATAATTTAAATCCAATTTCATTAATGACTAAAATTTGAATACATTGTTTCAAATAAAGACAAATTGCAACAACATTGTTTATTATTGAATGAGTATCTAAGTCCATCCTAACTTGATTTCTTCTTCGTCTTGTCTAACAACCTGCAACATGTATTAAAATAAAATCAACAAAAGTTGGCGAGTATACAAGTTTGAATACATAGCATAATAGAATAAAAACTCAAATCCAACATGATTCATAATATGTGAATTACTAGCATGCAATTTTGGCGTACACTATGATCAAACCCAAGAATCCAACGCATAAAATAACCTAATCCCAATTGATAGCGGGATGGTAAATGTTTAACTTAACAATACCCCAAGTTTAACGGGCGGTGCGTAAATCCTATAGCTCTAAAATTGGCAGATGTTACAGTCTCCCCTACTTTAGGAGATTTCGTCCTCGAAATCTAAGATTAACGTATTTTCATAAAAATTTAGAACAATCCACATGCCATACTTAGTTAACAAGATTAACGTATCCATGGCATGTGAATACACAGGTCAACCCATCGTGTATGTTAAGGTGTGGCTTCTTACGAAGTTAATGACAAGTTTATCACATAAAGTTTCACCCAAGTAACACGAATCCAGTATAACATATTAGCATGCACGTGAAATAAATTCCAAAATTTTTTTGAAAAGGGACGTTCAATCATTTGAGAACGAAGAAAAGTTGGTAACTACCTCCGAGGTAAGGGAATCACCCCTAGCTCATTGGTGAAGTTGGAAAGTGAGCGGAGCTAATCATCAAGGTTAGGGAATCACCCCTATCTTGATGATAAGTTTCCATTTTTTTGGGAATATGAGTATTAACAAGCATCAAGATGTATCAAAGTATTCATATATAATGTATTATTTTGTGCATTGCATAAGAATATGTTCATGTGTAAGTTTTTTATAAGTAAACATGTTACACCCCAAAAGTGGTAAAAGTAAAGAGGGGAATACGAGTATACTCACAATATTGCATATGCTTTCCGATCATCCAAGTGTTGACGAGTATACGAGTTTAGGAGGATGGAACACTGAAGTCTCGAGATTATGAGTTGTTATGATTACGACTCCTAGGAGCTGTTTGGCTAAGCTTATTTTTTTTACTTATTTGCTTATTTGAAAAGCAAATAAGTCATAATGAAATGACTTATTTACTTATTCCTCTCACATAATAAGCTAACCCAAACACCTTTTAACTTTTCAAAAAGTAAATAAGTAAATAAGTCACTAAAATAAGCTTAGCCAAACAGCCCCCTAGTAAAATAACGCACGAGTAAAGATTTGAAACAATTCAAGAGTACGAACGAGAGAGAGTTTAGCCTAGATATTTAGAATATCACGAACTTATTATTATTTAATAGTTAAATAAATTAATTTATTTAGATAATTTATCTCCATATTAACCTTTAATGTTATAAAAGGGATTATAATGAATTATTTATTATTTTAGAAGTTTATAATAAATTAGAAAAGAATTTTATCTCATAAATTTACGGTTTATAAAGATCCTTACAAGGAAAGAGTTTTTAGACGAAAACTCGTTTAATTGATAATGGATTTAAAGATTAAAAGGTTTTAAAAGAACATTTAAAGGAATAGAAATTATAAAAGTTTTATTTTGAAACAAAAAGGAAAAGAAAAAAAAAGGATTTTAAAAATTAAAATCTCAAAAGTGGCCAAAATAAGTATACATTATAGTTATTGTTACAAAAATTGTTTGAATCCGATATGTTTGGTTTTATAATTAAACGCGTTATCGTTTCACGGATTTTTACGAAAAACGGGCAGAGTTTCCTCTGTTTTTGGACGATCCCGACAATACTAGTTGTCGATATAATGTCAAAATTCAACAATACACAAAACAATATAATTTTATATATATTCTACATAGGTTTACAAATCATAAAAAGTTCGGTTTTGCGATAACGAGATTAAATATGAAACAATATAATTAAAATGTTCGTTACATTGTAATGTTTTACCCAAGTCTCTTGTTCAACCCGTTGACCCGACAGTTGACCGGGTTGACCCGAACCACGAACTGATCCGTGTTGACGGTTTGACCAGCCTTGACTCGACAAAAAAAAACCCGAACCAAAGCTGAAACCAATGTTTTAAAAACCGGTAAATACCGGCCGGTTATACCGGTATTACCATTTTCGGATGTAAATCCGGTCCGAAACACCCCGGTAAGTAGGAGAAACGACATAGACTTTGTACCGCCGGTAAAATACGGTATACCGGTTTGAACCGTTATACCGGTACCATTTCAGGTCTGTTTTTAGGTTAGGATTTTGCTTTTTATCGTCTCATCTCCATGTTTACTCTTAGCTTTAACCTAACAAATTTTAATATTTTATCTCCATTGATCACAATTCAAAACTTGCTTCATCACTTCATAATTCGTGACTTGTTCCAGACTTCCATCACCCCATCGTTCGTTCCAGATTTCCATTTTAATCCAGTTTTGGATTATTTTTTGAGTTGATGTTGTAATTTATGAAATTATACAATTAACTAGTCAACCCGGTTGAACGGCCCTGCCTAACCCGGTTCAACCGGTTAAACCATTTTTGTGCCTAGTCCGGTATGATTAAAAAACCGGATTTTAAAACATTGGCTGAAACAAAACCCGAACTAAAATGAATCGAAAGGGAACCGATTAGATCGAAATGAATCGTGATGAGAACTGAGTTTATAACCTGAAATGAATACAAACCTAACCGATGTCGACTAGAGCTGGTTGACGTCAGCCGGAAACTGAACCCGAAACAAAACCATCTTTAACCAGGTTGACCTGACTCGAAAGCTTCACCCGAACTACACCCGAACCGCTCCTGAATCGAGACCCAAAACGAAGCTGAAAACGAAACTCGAATCAAAACTAACGCAAACAAAACCCGAATCAGTTAGGATTCGAGACTGAACATGGAGCCGACACTTACCGGGATTGCCTGAGATTTGACGGAAGGGAAACAGGGCCGCCGTGACCGTCGCCGATGCAGATGGTGGCGCCATTGTCGCCGCCGCTACTGGTCTCCGACTTTCCTCTCTCGTCTCCAGTCTCTCTCTCTCTCTCGTCGTCGTCGTCGAGAACTCATTGGGGTGGTGTGGGTGTTATATATACAGAAGAAATCGAGTGGTGGTGTGAGTCGCCGGTTAACCGAGACGTCGGAGCTTGCCGGCGTGCGGCTCCGGTCGCCGGAAGTTCACGAGGGAGAGGTGAGAATGTTTAGGGTTTCTCTATTGAGAAGAAGAAGGAAAGATGTCTGCATTTTGTTTGTGTGCGTATGATGTTTTGAGTTGCAGACAAGGAAACAGGGAACAACTTTATGTGCGGCTGATTAAGAGTAGTTTAGGGTTTAGTTCTCTTACATAGGAGGGTCTAGTTAGTGAATTTGCACAAATGGTCCTCATGGTTTAACTAACTAATTTATTTATCATACTCATATATATATAATTTTAAAGAAAGTTAACTTTATAATACAAACTAACTAGGTTGGTTTACTAACTTAAAATCAAACGAGTCAATCTAGATTATTAAAAAAAAATAAACTTTTAAATAGCAAAATTTATTAATTTAAACGATGGGTAAATAACCATATTTATAATGAGTTGAATTAAAGATAAAGATTTTTCGACGATTAATTAATCGAATTAACGAAATGAAGAATACGAGGATACAAAGTTTCTAAATATAGGAATATGAACAATGGTTTCTAAATATGGAAAGTTGTGAAAACGCGAAGCGTTACAGTCTCCCCTCCTTTAGAAAATTTCGTCCCGAAATTTATTTAGAAAGAAGACTTGAAAGGGTTTTGGCAAACAGGAGAGGATTGTTTAGAATTTAGGCTTTGGAGTTTGAGACAGCAGAGAATAATTGAGGTATAAGGGTGAACGATGGATCTAATAACGATTATGAGTATAAGAACAGCATAAGTATCGAATAGAAGAAAGTAGTGTGTTAAGAATGAAGTCTCGTCGTGGATAATCGGATATAATGCGTTTGTGAGTTGTTTAAAGTTTGAATTAGGTCCGAAAGGTCTGTAAGACACTGAATTTCTCATGGCACGTTTTACGAAAGTTTGGTAACATGATGAAAACACTTATGTACAGGAAGTACCAACGGCGTATCCATCATGTTTTGACCATGTGACGTCCGTCTCGTATTCGGTGTCATGTTACGTTTCGTGTCTTACCATACGCAGTAGTACACTCTATGGTTCTCATACGCCCATCACTATAATCCCGTGTGCACCCGCGATTATACCGATCGTCGCATGATCCGCATAGCTTGTACTAGTTGCGTATGAATTTAAGGTATTCATAAATTCTGAAAATAAGATTGCGTATAAATAGGGATGTAGCATATAAGCATGTTTGTGTTCCAAATAGTATACGGCCAACGTAAGCGAATCCCTAGGGTTTCGCCCGCGTACGGTGCGAATGTATTAATTTTGAGTATGAATAAAAGCATGAGCATAGTATAAGTTTAAATATGAACACGCACGTGAGCATAAACACAAAACGTATGACAAGAGTGTGAGCATAAGTATAAGCATAACGTGTATGATGGTGAGTATGAAATGTGCATACAACCATGAGTATGAGTATAAACACAAAGCGTATGAGTATGAATACGAGTATAAGTGTGAACATAAGGTGTATGGGCATAAATGTGAACGTGAATATAGGTGTAAAACATGAAGGTTTAAGTATGAATAAAATATATGTGTATGAATATATGTGTAAACAAAGTTGTACAAGTTTAAATGAAAACATAAAATGTCTGAATCATGAATATGAGTGTAGTATAAACATGAATGTAAGTACAACGTAAATGTATAATTGTGAGTGTATGTATGAACGTAAAACGTATGAATTTTGAATCATGAGTATAACAAAATGCGTAAGTGTGAACATAAGTGAAGGCATAAAATGTATAAGTATGGATGTAGGAAATAATGATTTTGTTTGTAGTATACACCGAAACTCATGAGTTCATGTGCGTAAAAGATTAAAAGTTTGGAGTATGAAAGAAACAGGGAACGAGTGACACGCGTGAGATCTGTGTGCGATATTGTCTAAAACGTGTAAAATGGTATGCATAAATAGGTGTTTGTGCAAAACGTGGAGTTAAAATAGATTGAATTGTCACGAAATATGGACTCTAGTTTGTGAATGTAAAGAGAGTATAAAACATCTATTGGTTATGTGGAAGGTACTTTGTAAAGAAATGGAAATGCTACTGCGGTTTTAAAAGAGTTTACATAAGTTGAAAATTTGTCGGTTCTTATGAAGTTTCCTTGCCCACATGTTTTGAATTTAATTGTCGTATCGAGTGGGGTTTTGAAAAAGTTCTAGAGATTAATAAGTTTGCATCGTTTTAAGTGACTTTGTGTTAGAAAATTTTGAAACTTACAGCGTCTTGTGAAAAAGTTGATCCTTAGAAAAAGAATTTGGTACATGAACTTATTGATTGTTGAAAAATGTTTCATTGGTTTTGAAAATGAATTTTTAGTAAATGATTAAATAATTTTGGTAATATTTTATAGGTGTGTGCGAAAAAGTTAATTTGATACTCAATTGAGAATAACAATCTCTAGTTTAATGGAGTGAGAGGAGCGTGTTTCAATGTTTACGTTGGTTGGTGAATTTGTGGGCAACGGATTTATTAAACCGACTAGGCTGACAAGTACTATTTCGTGTAATTTTGAAAATCGAGGAACACGCGTTTATTGGTAACAATAAAATTTTGTGTATGCGAGTGATGTGAAATTAGATTATAGAATAAGAGGTACGTTTAAATAAATGAAACATTTTGAAATACATGATAAATGATTTAGGTATAAACATGATCGTGTTTACGTAATATAGTCTATTAAAGAAAATATTGGTAACGATCACCTAGGTAAGGGAATCACCCCAAATCCGTCGGTGAGGTCGTTGTAAGATGGGAAAAGAAGCGGAGTTAATCGTCAAGGTAAGGAAATCACTCCTATCTCGATGATATGTCTCTGCTCGTTACAAAAGTGTAATTAAAGTTACGTGAAATCATGCATGCTGATAATATATAATCGTATGAAAAGTAAGAGTATGATGTGTGCGCAAAATTTAATCTCGAAAAAAAAATTATTCAAATTTGTCAAAAGATCGAAAATAATAAAGCGTAAGCTCGAATAAAACTTGGATGGTTCCAAACGGAACATTGACTAACCAAAGTGGTCGAAAGATCTTTTGAAATTGAGAAACATGTTTTGGCCTAATAGGTGGAATACTCTCGCCGATATCTCGGCTAATGGTACTCACCCTTCCAGTTACTACATGTTCCCAATCCATCAAAATTTCGAGACTTGGCGGGACTTTTGAAAATCAAGGAGCGGAACTAGTCGACAAGGTGCGGGTTTCACCCCTAACTTGACGATTTCGTAACCTAAGTGTGGTTGGCACTCGTCGAGTCAAAATTTAATTTCGACACTTTGACGAGAGTCCACTAGAATTTAAATTTGAAATTTCCGTTAAGATGTGGATTTCACTCCTAACTTAATGGTGAATTTCGTGCGAAAAATAGAATCAAGCGGGATGAGAGTCGTTTACCAAATTGTGGGTTTCACGCCTATTTTGGTAAACTCGCCTCGTTCGTACAATATGAGTGCTTTCGAGTTTAAGAAGAATCGAGTAAAATGCCTTGGAAAAAGGCGTATGTTAAAGGAAATAACGAACAAGTATAAGCACATAAAAGGCATGTCGAGAATAACACACAAAGAATAGATCAATAAATCAAGTATCGGCACATGGTAAGACAAGTATTGACACATAAGAATAACAATTCAAGTATTAACACACAGCGACTTATATGTTTAAAAGTCAAGCGAATAAATAAGAAGCGAGTAAAGTAGCATGCAAGTAGTTTCAAGCAATACACAAGAATAAAGCTCTAAAACTATAGACTAGGTTAAAGCATTCCTACTTTTCCTAATTCCCTATAGTTATGGCTCTGATACCAATCTGTCACACCCCAACCGATGGCGGAAACATCGGGATGAGACGAACAAATCGCTCAAAAGCATCATAACACTATGTGATAATATAATTTAAATCCAATTTCATTAATGACTAAAATTTGAATACATTGTTTCAAATAAAGACAAATTGCAACAACATTGTTTATTATTGAATGAGTATCTAAGTCCATCCTAACTTGATTTCTTCTTCGTCTTGTCTAACAACCTGCAACATGTATTAAAATAAAATCAACAAAAGTTGGCGAGTATACAAGTTTGAATACATAGCATAATAGAATAAAAACTCAAATCCAACATGATTCATAATATGTGAATTACTAGCATGCAATTTTGGCGTACACTATGATCAAACCCAAGAATCCAACGCATAAAATAACCTAATCCCAATTGATAGCGGGATGGTAAATGTTTAACTTAACAATACCCCAAGTTTAACGGGCGGTGCGTAAATCCTATAGCTCTAAAATTGGCAGATGTTACAAGAAATACTGAGGACCCTGCATTTTATAATCATGGGACAACGGGGGAACACATAGAACCGACAACAACCGAACCTACTCCACATATTGAACCAGATGCGGAACAGGTTGAACCAGATGTGGAAGAAGTCGAATCAGTCATTGAACCAGTCGTTGAACATGTGGAAGAAGTCGAATCAGTCATTGAACCAGTCGTTGAACATGTGGAACCAGTTGTAGAAGAGACAACAGAAAAATACCCTCTCCCTCCTAGAGCTAATAGGGGAATTCCTCCAAAACGGTACTCGCCAGAAAGGGAAACCAGAAATTCAAGGTATCCTGTAGCTAATATGGCCAACGGGAACTTATCTAACAGTGCGAAAGCGTTTGTTACTTCACTATACTCCGAACAAATACCTAATTCCGTAAAGGAAGCTCAAGGTAAGAAGAACTGGGAAGAAGCAATGGAAGTGGAGATGCGTGCTCTTATGAAAAACAATACATGGGAGAAATGCACTCTTCCTAAAGGAAAGAAAACAGTTGAATGTCGGTGGGTGTACTCAATCAAATATAAACCAGATGGTTCCATTGGGCGATACAAAGCTCGTCTTGAAGCTAAGGGTTATACTCAGACGTATGGGATCGATTACTCTGAGACTTTTTCTTCGGTTGCAAAGATGGATACCATTAGAGTTCTCTTCTCCGTAGCAGCCAATAAGGAGTGGCCTCTTCACCAGTTTGATGTTATAAATGCCTTTCTCCATGGAGACCTAACAGTAGAAGTTTACATGGAAGCGCCTCCAGGTTTTTCAGGGGGTTTTAAAGAAGGGGAAGTTTGTCGGTTGAAAAAATCCCTTTATGGGCTAAAGCAGTCTCCTCGGGCATGGTTTGGAAAGTTCACTTTGGCCATGAAAGAGTATGGGTATCATCAAAGTAACGCTGATCATACTCTGTTCCTCAAGAGAAGAAACGGCCTTGTAACTTGCTTGATCATATATGTAGACGACATGATTATTACCGGAGATGATATAGAAGAAATAGCACGGCTGAAAAGGAATTTGTTTTCAAGGTTCGAAATGAAAGACCTTGGGAATCTTAAGTATTTCCTCGGGATAGAAGTTCTCAAGTCTAAGCGGGGGATTTTCATCTGCCAAAAGAAGTATGTCCTTGATCTCTTAGCAGAAACTGGGTTGATCGATTGTAAACCAGCAGATACTCCAATGGTGGTGAATCACAATCTTCACATGGAACTCAATGGAGAACTCGCAGACAAAGAAAGGTATCAACGGCTAGTGGGCAAGTTAATTTATCTCTCTCACACTCGCCCTGATATAGCTTATGCTGTGGGAGTGGTGAGTCAGTTCATGCATCAACCTCAAGTTGCCCACATGGAAGCTGCCCAGAGAATTTTAAGATATCTCAAGGGAACTATAGGCCATGGAGTGTTGTTCAAAACAAATGGACATTTAAATGTTGAGCTCTATACTGACGCAGACTGGGCAGGGGATAAGGGAAACCGAAGGTCAACGTCAGGATATTTTTCCTTGGTTGGTGGAAACCTCGTTACCTGGAGGAGTAAGAAACAGAAAGTAGTCGCTCTGTCGAGTGCAGAAGCGGAATTTAGAGGTATAGCTCGAGGGTTAAGCGAAGTTCTGTGGATCAGGAAGCTGCTAGAAGACATTGGTTTTTCCCAAAAGTCTCCTAGTAAAGTTTTGTGTGACAATACAGCTGCAATACAAATCTCAGAAAACCCAGTGCAACATGATCGAACAAAACACGTGGAGGTAGATCGACATTTCATCAAAGAAAAGTTGGAAGCAAGAATCATAGATCTCCCTTATGTTTCGTCAAAAGATCAACTCGCAGATATACTCACAAAAGCCGTCAACGGGAACGCCTTTAGTAGCTGTTTGAGCAAGTTAAGTATTGGTGACCCCACTACTCAACTTGAGGGGGAGTGTCGGAAAGGAGGAAATAAATAGTATAGGGTCTAATATGTAACTTGGTGCTCTATATAAGGCACCATTCTTTGTAACCCTTGTTTTTAGATGTTCAATACAATTCTCAATACAATTCAAACCCCAATCACCGTGTTTATTCTCTATACCAGACAACATAAACTAGATGAGCCACTAGAGCTTGACTCCCCCAAAGCTTGAACCGAGCTATTGCCCGATCCCGAGTCTAAATTAGAGCTCATTTGTTGAACAAAAACCTGGGCTTCTGATACTGAGCTTGACTAGGCTGCAAGCCTATTACTTTTATAAATATATTAGATTTTATATATAATTATGGCATAAATAATTGTATTACATGTATTTTGTTTCACACACATATATATAAACTAATAAATGAAAACAATGAAACGAGTTGAGCTCAAGCTCTAGCTCTTTTAAATTAAACAAGTGGAGCTTGAGCATAGGCAAGCTCGGGCTCTGCTAAGATTATGTACACTCACGTGGGCGAG
This sequence comes from Helianthus tuberosus, assembly GCA_030545235.1. Taxonomy (NCBI): domain Eukaryota; kingdom Viridiplantae; phylum Streptophyta; class Magnoliopsida; order Asterales; family Asteraceae; genus Helianthus; species Helianthus tuberosus. The sequence continues at coordinate 2,323,251 of CM060376.1, read as the reverse complement.
TGGAAAAAGACGCATTCACACACATGCAATCTATATTACAACTTATAAATATAATTACTAACACCTTAGTTAATATTCTACATTTAAACAAATCTAAAACAATACCAGTACAAGATGAAAGAATTAGTTCAATAAATGATAGATCAAAAACAAGTTATGAAAATCAATGCAAACTTGGATGATATATAAAATCAAACACAAAAATATGAGGATTTGTAAGTCTATATAAGTATCGCTTAAAAATGAATTACATTTTAAAAGAAGTGATTTTTCTATGAAGATGACAATCTAACTTGCATTTTATGAAAGAGGTATCTGTAGTACCCAAAAAATTAGAATTAATTATAACTAGGATTGCGATCCGCCGCAATGCGGCGGAGATTCTTTAGTTATAACTAAGTTAATCTAGGACCCGCACGTTATGTTAAACCTGTCAAACGGGGGAAAAATAGACGATGTAAAAACGTTCACCCACACATGCACGTTGCATCGTGTTAACTCGCAAAATTTAGAACGAAACGTAAAACCATTAAACCAAAGACGCACGTTGCGATGTGTTAAGTCACAAAATTTAGAACCAAGCATAAAGCGAAAAATTTGCGGAAAATGAAAACTATAAAGGATCAAAGTTGAAAGTAAAAAAAGTTGTGAGGATAGATTGTAAAAGATAAAAAGTTTTGGGTTAAAAGTTAAAACAAACAAATAGTTTTGGGTTAAAAGTAATTTATGAAATACTTTTGGGTGAAAAGTAAAAAAAATCAATTTTTTTTGAAAAACCCTCAAAGCCAAATTTACGACAACCATATGCGTAACCATTTTTTCTTTGAAAACCCCTCAAAGCACACCCCGCATTGCGGTGGGGCGTAAAACGGTGTGTCAAATAGTACTAATGTCACGCAACCGTCATCTACCACCAACACTAACTCGACCTACGATATGCGTGTTGCGACAAACCTGTCAATTATGGAAAAATAGAGGTAAAAACGTTGAACAACGCATGCACGTTGCGTCGTATTAACTCAAAAAATTTAGAACTATACGTAAAACGAAAATTTGCGAAAGATGAAAGGTACAAGTGACAAAAGTTACGAAGTTAAATTGCAAATAATAAAAAGTTTTGGGTTAAAGTTAAAAAAACAAATTATGTAGGGTTAAAATTAGAAAAGATAAAAACCTTTTGTTTAAAAGTAAAAAAATCAACTTTTTTTTTGAAAAACTCACAAAGCACAATGTACAAGTGCTTATGCACAAAAAACTTGGAAACTTATATATGGAATAATAGTAAGAAGAGTATTAATATTACTTATATTAGCAATAACGCAAATAAATAACAAGAAAGATGTAATCAAAATCAATGAATAGTAGTGATGTTTGGGATTGGATTGGTGCCAGCGATAAAGAGTTCAGTGTTGGAGCAGTTAAACGTTTGCTTGGAGCAGTTAAACGTTTGCTAAACAAAGATAGGGCCCAAAATAACCACTACATTCCGGAGACTTGTAAATGGTTGTCTGCAAAATGTAATATTTTCTTTTGGAGGACAGCCATGAAAAAAATTGCTACGGTGGATGAGTTGAGGAAAAGGAACATCGATATCTCTGATTCCAGTTGCATCTTGTGTAGAGATGGAGAAGAATCGGTCGAGCACATGTTCTTCTCCTGTTACGTGGCTTCGGCGATTTGGTTTCATATCAGTAAGTGGTGTAATATCCAGAATTTGTTCTTTTTTGATTTCAAAGATATTGCCGAGGTTCATAATCACGTGGGGCTAAAAGATGCAAAGAAGGAGGCTCTTAAAGGGATCATTAGGATTGGGTGTTGGTGTATTTGGAAGGCCGGGAACAGAGCCAGATTTGACAGCAAAGATGTTAAGATATGCGACATTTTGAGTGATATTAAGGTAACCGGTTTTTTATGGTTCAAAAGTAGGTCGGAGTTTAAAGATATTTCTTGGCATGATTGGTGTAAATTTGTAATTATCTAATGTCGTTTTTGTTTTGGGCCCCTCGATTTGAGGTTTGGCCGTTTTTTATTGAAGTTTACCTTTAAAAAAAATGAAACCGTGTGTATCAGATTGCTTGAGAATAAATAAATAACTCTAAAATCATTAATAAGAAATAAGAAAATGATAATATAAGAAAAGAAATAATAAGATTTGAGCAATAACTGCGTAACTAATGGTGGAATTGTTCATGACAGATACACTGTCCTGAGAATTTGGTTACGTAGTAAAGAGTTCTGCCCTCTCTGGTGGAGACGTAAGTTCGATTCTCGCTTAGGCCATTTTTGATGGACATCTGGGTGAATAGACGAATCTGAGCTTTAATTCCAGGTTCAAACTTGATTGGAGGCGAGAGTTTACGGATTTTATTCGGTTCCCGCGCATCAGGGGGTACAGTCATGGGAGGCTTTGATGGTGTGCAGGGAGGACCTCCGCACAAGGCCCACGATTTCGAGGGGCATGCAATTTAAAAAAAAATCCGATACGTGTATGTTATTTTTTTTAAATAGTAAACACATACCAGTTTCAATATAGGCTCATTTACAAATCATTTTTTATGGTTTAGAATTTAGCCCCCTTGGAATTAGGTTTATTAAGCCCAATACTGATTTGATCTTTTTTAAATAATAACAAAACATAGCAGAAGGACATATTTTTCAATCTCGAACAGGGTACGTGAATTCTCAGAGACGCCTCTGGGTACAGTCCCACGACGATCGAGGAGTCAATCTTGGACATAGCCCCGAGCAGGATGGGTTTACACATAAGTTTCTTTACCGTTTAAAAAAAAGATAGCTTATTATGTCTGGCCAAAATTAAAGAATATATTTTTTTTCTTCAAAATAATGGATACAAAATTCGTTAAACTAGATTTGGTTTGGTACTTTGGTCACTAATTGTGTTTCATTTTGTATGCATTTGCCTCTTTATATGTTTTTTTTATGAAGAAATCAAATATGGTAAATAAATTGTAATTTGGAATATTAAATCATCAAATGAATTAAAATTTAAAGTAGTTCTTTAAATTTAATTGTAATATGTCAAAGGAATTAGAGTTTTTGACTTATGGCAATGCCTGATTTGTAATTTTGTTAAAGAAGTTGAAATCTAGTGCATGGTAGTAACTATGACGAGAATTGTGGAAGCGGTGGTGGTGTTGAAGGTGGTTGTCGTGGCGACTAAGAGGGTGGCAGCGGTGGCAAAGGCGATATTAAGGGAGTCTGAGATTCCAAATTTCCAATCCCTTTTGTTGAATTTCACCTTTTGAAAGGGATGTTGCTTTCATTTCATTCTTCGATCAAATTATGTCATCCAATTCAGATTTCAATTCTAATTCTAACGATATCTGGGAAACAAGTATGTGTGGAATTTTAGTTCTATTGAGGCTGTTTAATAACATTGAAATGAAATATTGTATGAGAAATCATGAAACATACAAACTCGGTGGTAATATGATGATGATCAAATGAAAATTTAAAACCTTATTAAAATAAAGAGTTAAATGCCATTTTAGCCCCCGTGGTATGGCCATTTTGCCAGTTTAATCCAATGTTTGAAACGTTGTCATTTTAGTTCAAATAGTTTCAAGAGTTAAATGCTTGGTTGGTCCCTGTGGTTTTCAAAAATTGCAGACTTGGTCCCAATGGTTTACTAATTACACGCGTGGTCCCTGTGGTTTTCAAAAATGCACTCGGTTGGTCCCTAGCCCTAACATCAGTTAAATTTCTCAGTTAAGTCCATGTTAAATGACCCAAATACCCTTGCTTATTAACAAAACCCACCAGATCTTCTTCAACCTCCATACCCTATTCTTCCCCCTCTCTTTAAAACCCACCAGCCACCTCCATCGACACCTTCAACCCACCGCCTCCATCTCCACCATAAACCCACCACCACCGCCGTCACCTTCAACCCACCACCTCCGCCGTCACCTTCAACCCCCGCACCCTGTTTCAGTCTTCTTTAATACCCAACCCCCGCCCCCACCCTCGCCACCCCAGCACTGCTTTCTTCTCCGGCTATCCACTCACCGACGATTAACCTGCAACCAAAACCCCAGCACTGCTTTCATGAAACCGCCACAAAACTTCAAGAAACCTGCAACTTGAAGCTTCCCCTGTTTCAGTCTGCTTTTATTCATCCAACTATTTGATTGGTTTCAACTTTCAAGGTAATTAAGTAGTGATTGAAATCCTGAAGATTTATTATTTTCTCAAATCATTCAACAAATCCAACACAATTGTATGAATTATATGAAACTAACCACAATATGGTTTTTAATTTCACTTGAATGCAGTTGCTTGGTGTGTAATTAATGACTGGTTCAGTGATTTATGCTGGGTGGGTGCTTCCACCATTATCCACCTTTATCCCTAACAGATTGTGCACTCATTGCACTACCTTTGCTAAACCTATTTTCCCTCCATTTGGTCAACAAAAGTCAGCCCATTTGACCACCAGTTGCTTGAGTGACCACCAGTTGCTTAGGTAAGCAGAAGCACCGATCGACGGAGATTCATCGAAACCCTAACCCTAAGTTGGAGAGAATACAGCTGTTGAGGAAGCTTCCTCGGTGGGTTGAAGGTGAGGCGGAGGTGGTGGGTTGAAGGTGACGGCGGTGGTGGTGGGTTTATGGTGGAGATGGAGGCGGTGGGTTGAAGGTGTCGATGGAGGTGGCTGGTGGGTTTTAAAGAGAGGGGGAAGAATAGGGTATGGAGGTTGAAGAAGATCTGGTGGGTTTTGTTAATAAGCAAGGGTATTTGGGTCATTTAACATGGACTTAACTGAAAAATTTAACTGATGTTAGGGCTAGGGACCAACCGAGTGCATTTTTGAAAACCACAGGGACCACGCGTGTAATTAGTAAACCATTGGGACCAAGTCTGCAATTTTTGAAAACCACAGGGACCAACCAAGCATTTAACTCTAGTTTCAAACGTCGCATTTGTAGTCCACTGGTTAACTTCATCCATTTTTCTGTTAACGAGAAAGGCAATTTGGTCATTTTATATGGTCGAATTGCCCTTCTAGTTAACATAATTACATATAAAATGACCGAATTGCCCTTCTTGTTAACAGAAAAAATGGATGAAGTTAACCTAGTGGACTAAAATGACATCGTTTGAAACTATTTGGACTAAAATGACAACGTTTCAAACCTTTGGACTAAAATGACAAAATGACCCAAACCACAGAGATTAAAGTGGCATTTAACTCTAAAATAAATGACTAGTCTAGTAAAAAATAAATTACACGCTTGAATACTTTTTTGTAATGGGAAAAATAAAAAAAAAGTGATAAGACCCCACACTAATTTAAATATACAAAAATTAGCCTATGTTAGGATTATTTTCTAGTCCATATGGTCAACCCTAACTTCGTATATTTAATTATTATAAAATCAATTAATACAAAAGTAGTCATTGAACTTTTACGTAAGCTTTCAAAACAATATTTAACTTACGTAACAACAAGCTTTTACCCAAAAATCTTTCTTTCAACCCCAAATTCGCACAAGTGGGTCTCAACTACAATCCACATGATCCAACCTTTTGTACGTTGTTTTCATTACATGGATAGATATGATGCTTGATAAAGCCACATCAAAAGGACCTTTAATACTAAGGCATTATGTTTCACCACAATAGTCGAACCATGTCAAATCAAGGGGACATCATCCATATCACAACAATACTAATCTATTGTTTTGATACCACTTGTTAGTATTTTCTTGTAACATGTATAATGTATCACTTTACACCTAACTTTCTATCGTCACAGTGCAACATCTTTATAAGAAGAAACATCGTAGTCAAGATGACAAGTGCCATTATGTATGGTGTTTGTCAAGAATTGACTATGTCAAAACGACAACTAGTATTCTGTCACAGATGTGCCCAAGTGTAGAGTTTAGTTGACATCATGAATAATAGTGCACATTGACGATTAGTTTGCCAATTCTAGTAAGAATAGTTATAGAAAAAAAAGGAGAAAAGGGATATCAAAACATAAAATTTATAAACTACGAAGACTTACGTCATAAATCAAAGACACTTTGATACACGGCACTGGATAAGTGGATATAAGTATGATATAGAATTCAATAAATACACAACCAAATATTCAGTTGTATTGTTTAGTGGATAAATATGAATTGGTTTTACGCGTGATTTATTTTGACCCGTCTTGTTTTAACACAATTAATTTTTACCCGTATAAAAAAAATTCTAAATTTGTCACTACCATAAACACATACGTTTTAGAACAAAGACATCTTGCTACAAGACAATAAATTTAAGTATGATATAGAATTACCAAAGCCAATGAGATACTGGTGTAATGGTTGGGGAAAGACTTAGTGTTCCTTGTGACGCAGGTTCGACTCCCACTCTTCCCATTATTTTCTGCGGCATCCAAGTCAAGGGCGAATACAGGTGACGCCGGTTCGTCTTGGATGAGAGGCGAGGTTTTACCAATTATTCCATTGTCGTGCCTTCGGACGGATGAAGGTCGGGTTTCCGTGCATCTGTGAGAGCCAAGGGGTTGGCGACGGTTTAGCAGTCGACCTTGGCCTCAGCGTCTGGTGACACGATGGTTAGCACGTCGTTTTTCCTTCTCGTTCAAAAAAAAGTATGATATAGAATTACCAAATATTCACTTGTATTCTTAAAAGTTGTTCTAACTTTAAATACTCTCAATTTAATGTATTTTTAAACTTTAGTTACCGATGTAACAGGAAACTTTATTGAAAACTGACCCCCTACTATTAAATATTAATACCCATAAACCAAACATCCAATACATTCTTAAATTTTAAAACTAAAACAAGAGGGTCCTTGCCTCCTTGGCCCATCACTTTCCAACACAAGTTATCACTTCTTGTCCGATCTTGGTGTGTTTCATATTTCTTCCACATTCAAAACCCTGAGATTCTTTAAGTTTTCTTGATGGGTTTTGTAGATTCAGGTTAAAGATTCTTTCTTTGCAAGCTCACTCATTTTGGGTAAGTTCTTTTATGGATTCTACCATTAGGGTTTTGTTCATAACTTGTTAAAAATTGTTTCTTGATGCTTTACTACCAGAATTTTAGTTATTAATGGGCTCCCCTTTGCATTTGTGTTTGCTATTTTCTTTATGGTGTTTTATGAACTTTGGCCCACTGTTTCTGCACATTTACACTCACACTTTCACCATAGGCATGTGTTTTAAGATGGTTTTAAAGAGTGGGGACTAGGGTTTGTAAGTTGGGTTGGGTTGTGGGTATAGGGGTTTTCCGTAGGTTTTTGCAGTTGAAATTAGATTATTATTTTTGGGTTTCTTGAAATTGTCTTAAGTTTACTGAATGCCCTTAAATTGCACCAATTTTAACGTTATTTTACTAATTTCGTGAAAATAATGTTAAAAGTGGCGGCCGGTTAATCATGCATCATGTGGTGGTGTTGATAGCCGAAAGACAAGGTGATACATGCACTAATCGGCCTTTTCCCCGATTGCCGAGTCTTATGTGCCTTATGTCCAAGATGCAAAACTGCTATGGAGCCGGGGGTCTCACTAAAAGCAGTCTCTCTATTCCTATGGGTAGAGGTAAGGTTGTCTACATTTACCCTTCTTAGACCCTACCATAGCTTTGCTGTTGGTGGGATTTACTGAGTATGATGATGATGACCTTCATTCAGTTCACTCCTGCTTTCTGTTTGGGGTTGCTTATTCATATTGTTTATCAGATTAAATAAATTAAAGCTTTAATTAGCAACTCATTAACGCAAGCACCATTTGTTAGATTTCTTGAATGGGGTACTATCAATGGTGGTTCTAGCAACTTATAATCTAACTGTGTAAATATTGAATAAGCTATATTCATGTCTATGGTGGTTTTATTTCTTTTGTTTCTATGCATTACCAAATTTTATTATGATTAATCTCGGCGTGTCACCCTGTTGTTTGCGGCTGATTATGTCGTTTATAAGCATCATTTTTTGTTGTTCTTTTAATGTAATAGTTCTGCCATTAAGTTCTGTTGTTAGGGCATCAAATTGGTGGATTTGAAAATGAAACCTGTTTGGCATCTTGTTTTTCACTTGTTAACTAAACGTCAAGCCTCTTAAGCCGTGCAAACTCTAATTTGTTAACTAAGGTGGTGTTTGGATGTGCGTTTTAAATGTGATTATTGCAATTTCTAGAATTTATTCAATATAATATACTTATATTTAAGTTATGAATAGTTAGATAATTTCACATTTATTCTCCAATAGTTAGTTTTGATTGTATAAGCTTACTTCTTTTCTCTTGTGTAAAAAACATGATCTATTCTAGAAGTGGCAAAATGGGCGGGTCAGGCGGTGGGTAATAGGTCAAAATGGGTCAACTTTTTTGTCTAAGCGATAGCTGCGAGACGTGTTGGACTGTTGGGTCGACAAAAACTAGTTTTTGCCTAAATTCATTTGATTTATAGACAAGTATTCAATAAAAACATTTCAAAAACTTTATTTGTATTATAACAATCTCCCTTGTTTAATAAAACAAGTATTCAATAAAAACATGTCAAGTGACTTTTGAGTTTTGACCCGTTTGACCCGTTACAAAGAAACTGTAACCCAAATCGGCCCATTCTTAAGTAAATCCATAAACATTGCTGCCTCTAGTTCATTAAGACCCTATGTTTTCACCTTTTCTGTGCCGGTTATGTTTTAATTCCATATCTTTACATGCAGTGTGCTTATTACTTATTTTTTTTTATAGTTGTAGCATAATAGAACCCGCGATTCATAAACTTGACCATTAAATTTAAGAATCGTGAGCAAAGTCTACTATCGATTTCAAGATTACCGGAAAGAAAAATGGTTCAAACACTTGAAGATATCAAGGGTGGAGGCGGGTCCATCAAAATAGGAACCACCGGTACAATTAGCGCCTTAATGTCAAGGGAATTACAGAATTCAACTCCAGATCCATCCGTTTTACAACCTAAAGAAGCTACCATTGGTACAAGTGGTAAAGCGAAAGTACAAGCGGATGAAGCAAGCTCGAGTAACACCAATACAGATGAAAAAACCAAACCCCACAAAACAAGAAAAGCTAACCGAAATCCTAATAGAAGAAGAGGTGCTTACATAGTTGAAGTTGTGGATATAAAGTGCAAAATGCCTGACCCGATAACAAACCGATTCAAGAAACTCAATTTCTCAAAGCTTTCAGAGAGTAATGCTTAAATTATGCATCTTTTTGGGTTTTTGTTGCTTAACCCTGAAATTAATTTAGTTTTTTTGTAATGTTTTTAGCTTTAATAGCTGAACAGATGCTTGGTATGAACTTGTTCTTTCTTTTACCCGTTGTCTGTGTTTGAGCTGCTTGTGAAACTTGTAAATTATGCTTTCGAACATGTACAATGAATTTGTTACAGCGCTCGATCTCTTGCAATCTTGCATTATGGGCGATCCTGCCGATCCAATGGAATCTTTAGTCACGGTCTCAAGCTGAAGTTTGCAGCAGTTCTTATAGATGAATGCAGGAACGTGTAAAAAGCCCATACCTATAACGCTACGTATATACACACACATCTCTGTATGTATGTGTGTGTACATATTCTAAAAGGATATTATGATTTTTTACATTATATTTATATAATAGTGTAAAACTATTAATTTTACGCCTATTATATATAATTTATTTTATTTTTTTACTACGGCGCCTTACTTAAAAAAGCCCTCGCTTTTTTTGCGCCTAGGCTCTAGGCGAAACCTTGACGCCTTAAGTGCGCGCTTTTGACAACATAGTTTCTAAGCATACAACGAAATCATTGGGTTAACACGAATTTCACTTCTGTTGATGGCATTGTTGATCGTCCATGTGGTCGTGAACACATCACTCATACAACTTATTTCAATGTTGGCGACCGGTTATATCATCATGAATAGCTTAAATAGTTATGGAAATTGTGGATATGAATAAAAGGTAAGGGGATGAAATTAAACTGAAAGTGTAAAGACCCACTTATAATTTTTTTTATCATTTCAACAAAAAAAAACTAAAAATTTAAAAAGTTGTGGAAGCCTTCTCTTAATATCAGAGCCAGGTTTCGATCCTGGGACCTGTGGGTTATGGGCCCACCACGCTTCCGCTGCGCCACTCTGATTTGGTGATCATAGTCCACACCATATAATACATATACCCCAAACATCACATCATCTTAAAATACAAACCATTCTGTGGAGATAAGAGATTCTGTTTAGTTCTTGATAGAACAAACAAGAACAACAACCAACAATGGCAACAACACTTTCATGTACTCTTCCACTTACCTTCACAAGATCATCAAACACAAAACCCACAAACAAATTGACCCAAAGTCATCATAATCTTGACTCACAGTTCAAAGGTGTGTGTAAAGGTTTAGGCTTTTGCAAACCCACTTCAAGAATTGGGCCCTGCAGTAATGGGTCAAGAACCACATGCTGGTTCAAGTTCGGTAAAAATGGTGTCGATGCTGAAGGTGCTGGCATTTATGGCAGCCAATCTCGTGATGATTTTGACCGTGATGATGTTGAGCAGGTACCCTTTTCTGATTATTTGTTTAAAGTTCATATTTTTTGTGATTATTTGTTTAAAGTTCATATTTTTATCTTTATTTTTGTGATTATTTGTTTAAAGTTCATATTTTTAATCTTTTTTGTGACTATTTTTTTAAAGTTCATATTTTTAATCTTTTGTGTGATTCTTGGTTGTTTGTTGGTAAATCTTGCAATTCAAGAACTGGGTTGTTGACTTGTTTTTATTGAGTTTTTTATGCAATTTACAATTCCCATCTAGAATTTGTAGTTATTGGAGGCAATCTACAAAAAAAAAAAAATAATAATGTCCTTGTCTGTCCCTGTGAGATTTTAGGGTAGTTTCTTGAGGGATTGAAGTGTTTTTTTCTTGGTGATGAGTAGAGGTGGCTAGTTGGGTGGGTTGAATTCGAAACGGGCTGGGCTAGGCTGACCCGTAAATGCCTTTTGCCGGTTTCTTACATTTTTTATGGATAATTGTTTTGTTAATTATGATTAGAAAGCATTACTAAACTCTATAGTGATCTAAGTATTTGAATGAAGCGATTTAGGAGGTTGTATACAGTACAAGCAGACTTTGTTACCTTCAAGTTTCATCCTCTTCGACCCGTTGCCCTTTTAGCTAGATTGTCATGTAACCCGTTTGAGAAATTGGTCAAAGTAGGCTTCTCCATTGATTAGTAGGGGTGCCAATCGTTTTGGGTTGGTGGGTTGATATGTTAAACTTGAACACGACCCATATATCTATTTGTGTCAAATACATCAAACCTAAACCGGACACACTTAAAATAGCGTACCCCGAACATTGTTGGCTAGTCGAGAAAAACCGTGTGGTTGTAAACATTGTGGCGTTGGAAGTTCAAACCGAGATGACTTTAGAGGTGGCCAGGGAAGAGGTCGTGGGTTGTGAAGAGTCGAGATGGTAATGAGCGTTTTCAGGATAAAAGCCATGTGAAAGGTTATAAGTGTGGTGAATTTTGGACACTCATTGTTGTAGTGACCAAATTCACCATACTTAACATTTCACATAGCTTTTATCCCGGAAAACGCTCATTACCATCTCGACTCTTAACGGACCCACGACGTCTTCCCTGGCCACGTCCAAAGTCATCTCGGTTTAAACTTCCAACGTCACAATGTTTACAACCGTACAGTTTTTCTTGTCTAGCCAACAACAAACCACCTTGAATGTCCTCCATTCCCTCGGTTCCTTTCTAGCGCTCCTCGTACTCTTTCAATCTACCAATGTCTTCATCGAATAGCATTGCGTCCAAATCGAAACATTGCTCAATTGAAGCCACAATTTGAAGAAATGACTTGGGCATCGAAACAAGCAACCCTTTCACCAACTCGATTTCTTCAAGCTCATATCCAAGACTCCTTACCTTTGATGCTAAACCGGTCAATTTTGCCACGAAATCATCAACCGTTTCACCATCTTTCATGCACGCACTTTCAAGCTCCCTCTTTAATGTTCAGTCCGCCCCACACTTGTTTTGGGTCGGTGTAACTCGCGATACCAAGTGATGGTTATTACGCCCAAACGATTAGAAATAAGCACGGAAGGGATAAATGGATACTATATATTGAACTCTCTTTAATGTTGTTTGTTTTCCAGAATCAAGAAAACCGATAGATTATTCATTATGGTGATGATGAGTAACTAAATACTTTTTCTTGACACTCGATTTACTGCAGTACTTCAATTACATGGGCATGCTTGCTGTCGAGGGCACATACGATAAGATGGAAGCTCTTTTACGCCAAAATATTCACCCGGTTGACATTTTATTGATGATGGCCGCTTCAGAAGGCGATAAGCCCAAAATCGAGGAACTGTTGAAAGCAGGAGCCAAGTACGATGTTAAAGATTCGGATGGAAAAACCGCACTTGACAGGACATCCGATGATGAAATCAAGAACTTAATTTTAAGTTATTCTGCTCAAAAAGCATGATTTTTAATCTTGCAATCTCAGATTGTTGTTATGTTATTAAGTTCTGAGTCAGAATAGATTAAAATGTCATGTATTTGTGTTCTTTTTGACATATATAGCTCCCGAATAGATTAAAATGTCATGTATTTGTGTTCTTTTTGACATATATAGCTCCCATTGTTGTTTATTTGAATTTGAGCCTTTGGGGATTATACTTTTGTGAGAACAAATTATATGTAATGTCTATTTCCAGTTTATGATCTAGAGTTTTTTTATTTGTAAATTTTATATTAGTTAATGTACTTTTAGGTATTATTATATATATTAATTAGCAACCCATTGTATCTCACTATTCATTTATCCACTCACATAGTCACATGGTGTCATGTGAAACTTTTTTTTTCTTTTTGTCTTTTACTTTATATTTTCGTTTACATCATGCACTTTAATAAAGTTCTGATACAGCGCTTAAACTTCAATAAAGTTAGGTTTTTCTTCTTTGATGACTATACTGAGTGTCAGTACAAGTTTTAAATCGTTAATTGTTTAAAATGAAAGGCAACGGCATAAAACATATTTTGTGAACAAAATTGTAGATTTAGAACGATTAGAGGGTGTGTTATAGCCGTTCGTGAAAAAGAAAAAGAGAAAAAGAAAACGCCTTCAATATCCTTTTTACAGTTACCACCCTTCAAGTTACACAATATCATCATCCAGAATCCAAAATAACTATATACAACACATGGATCCTTGCAAACTCAACTATTCTACAGGACCAAAACCAGCCATTGACATCAAAACTTCAGAATATCTCCAAAAGTCCAATGATCAGTCACCAAAAGTCAAATGTGCCATTTCGGGTCGGGCTCTATTTCGCAGAGTACCAGTTTTGGGCAAATTTCGCATCAACCGATAGGCCGACTTTGAGAATATTCTTGCCATCGAATGGCTTCGACATGCAGTCAACAACTATCGCTTTTGCCACCTCCGCCGACTCTTTCGGCCCTTCCAGTATCACTTCGTCATGGACCTGCATTCAGAATACCAACTTTATTTAGCCTGCAAATAGTATATTCATCGATTAACGTAATTTTGGGATTTAAAAGAAAACCTGTAAGAGCAGCTTCCACCCAAGCTCTCGCAACCGAGCGTTTTTGGATATTTCCAGCATGGCACACATCGCCACATCAGCAGCGCTACCCTGAGTTCATAACACTCACAATCAGAACATTTTTTTGGGGTGTTGGAGTGCCATAGAAGCTAAGAAACAAACCTGAACGGGTGTATTAATTGCGGCCCGTTCAATGTGGCCTCTATGTGACGGAGTAGTGTTTTTTGTGGACGGGAAAGTGCGGGCCCGGCCCAACAGTGTATATACACATCCAATACTCCGGGCTTCTTTTTTACGGGCTTCTTGCCATCTGAGCACTTCTTCTCTGCCGCTATACCATCTTTTAACTGTTTCTTTTGCTTCGTTTACCGAAACCTGCAATCAAGTAACGTAAAATAAATACTAACAATAATATGTTTTCTTTAAATCCACCAAATTGTTAACCGTTAATTGTTTAGTTCTTAATGTCAGGAGAATTTTTACCTTCCAGTCACGTGCAAGACCAACGGGGGTTTTCCCGTACGCAATGGAAAAGTTGAGCATTTTCGCTTTTCTTCTTTCGGAAGCATACATATCCTAAGAAAAGAAATAATTAAATTATTTATGTAAAGCACACATAATAATACTATAGAAGGCCTTGTTCGTGTTTGTTCGTTAATGATATATATGTGTTCACGAACTGTTCATGAACACTTACTGAACGAGATTTTTCTGTCCATGTTCATTCATTAAGGAAATGAACGTGTTCGTGTTCGTTTGTGTTCATTGGTTACTCAAACAAACTTTCATAAACACAAATGAGAAAAAAAATCATAAACGAGTGTTCATGAGCACAAACGGACATATTAAAATGTATGTAATATACACGATACACTAATAATCATTAAATATATCTTATTAGTGGGAATTTTGAATTATTTAAATAATAAATAAAAACTAAAAACCTTAATGAACTATCAAACACAAACGAACATAAACGAACACGTTACCGAACGTTCACGAACACGGCCTTTGTTCATGTCCTTTCGTTTACTAAACAAACGAACACAAATGAACCTCCCGCCGAACAGTTCACGAACTGTTCGGTGAATGTTCAGTTCGTTTGCAGCCCTAGTGACAAAGGTGATGTTTGGTTGTGCAATAAGAAACGGATTATTTGATCATAAATATTATTGATTTTTAAATTTTGGGAGAAACCATTAATCGTTTACCTTTAGGAGGGGAACGGGTGGAGTTTCTTGACCGGGTTGAGGATGCCACTCGAGAAGAACCTGTTTACGGTCGATAGCATCACGAATGTACGGATACATGTTCATTGCGGTTCTCGAATGGAAATCTCCACCGGCTTCAAATGCATCGAGCATGCTCTTACACTCGGCAAGATGTGCAAGAATCCTCAATTCCAACTACTCGGTATAAATAAAAGATAAATAATATATGTGGGACCCACCCATTAATTAGTATATAAAAAATACAATAAAATTCCTTTTTTTACCTGCCCGTAATCCGCAACGATAAGAGAGTTTCCTGGCGCTGCTATAAATCCTTGACGGATCTTGTATCGATCTTTCTCTAAAGCAGGTTGGTTCTGAAACCATAGATATCAAGATTAGCCCAAATCAACCCGTTCACAAGTAAACGGGTCGAAAATGTTCTCTAGAGGTTAGCATCAACCAGTGTTGTAAGAATCGCTAGGTGCTAGTCGGCTGGTGGTGGGGTACCGACTAGCGATTAATCGGGATTAATAGAGATTAATCAGATTGGGATTTTACATGTAATTTTCAGTTTTATTGGTATACACACACATTTTTATATGTAATTTTTTTAAGTAGACATCTTTTAACACCTTTTTCGACCCATATTTTGAAGTAGATAGGATTAATTACCGGAATTTGTCTATAATCGCTAGACTGCCACTGATTTTTGGCCGATCAGGACCGGATTTGACCATCATTGACCGCCTAGCGATTAATCGGCCTTATGGCCAATTAGATGAAAATTATTCGATGAACCTCAGACCAGCGACTAATCGGAGGCTAGGCACGATTTTTACAACCATGGCATCAGCCCATGTGTCTAAACACAAAAAAGACCACATTCAATGTCGATATTACTAAATCAAACAATAAGTAAACCTGCAGATTTGGTCTTCTAGCTGATAGTCTCCCTGTTTCAGTGTTGATATTTAGTGAACAATGAATACGCCCATTTTTGCCAGATATATGGCTGCCCTGTAGTGAACAAAATAAATAAACCTATTAATCTCTCTAACAATTATTAAAATTTATTTTTAAGCAGATTTGTCGTTTTTCTTCGTATTACCTGTAACGGGAGAATAAAGTTGGATATCAAAGAGTCTATAGAACAAACTTCACATAAAGCAGCAATCGCATGACACGCCTCGTGTCCTTCCGATCCCCCTCCAAATGCCACATAAGCAGTGCCGTAATCCGAGTTATTAGCAACGGGTTTCGTCTTTGCCTCTGCCACCTCATCATCATCATCCACGTCATCGTCTTTTTCATCCAACTCATTGTCAATAAAATCGTAATCCATAGATACCTTCCCTGCAAGCGTCTTCAACGCTTTTCCACTAACCGAAGGCCACCCCGATGCGGTGTATGTTTCCGGTTGTAAACCGGAACAAATTGCGTTTAATTTGATTTTACGGAATTTAGTGGCGATTTTTTTGCCTTCTTCGATTATGTTATCGACATTAGGGACTTTGAATTCCTTCTCCAATGGAAGCGTTTGACTTGGATCTTTGCTGCAAAAGGTAATATTAAAGAAAAGCGATTGGGTCAACCGAACTGTCAACAATGTACAAAAATGAAAGAGTAAAGCACACGGATAGTCCCTGTGGTTTTCCAAAATTTTGGATTTGGTCCCTAGCTTTCTAAAAGTACACGGATGGTCCCTGTGGTTTGCACTTTGTAACGCATTTAGTCCCCAGCCAACAAATTTAAAGGTTTAAGGGAATCCAAGTTAGGGACTAAATGCGATATAAAGTGCAAACCACAGGGACCATCCATGCACTTTTGGCAAAAGTTGAGGACTAAATGCGTTACAAAGTGCCAACCACCAAGACCATCTGTGTACTTTTGAAAACCTAAGGACCAAATTCAAAATTTTAGAATACCACAAGAACTATCCGTGTACTTTATTCAAAATGAAATGTTTTAACCTGTCACCAGGTTTTATAAAGATATTTACCTGTTTTCAATTCCGCCGAAAAACAGCTGACGTAGCTGCGTATCACTACCGACATTCATAAACTTAGCATCTGGACACAATTTCGAAGCCCAATTACGAAACCGATCAGCCGCTATTTGTTGTTCGACTTTCGCAATCTTTTCAATTTCCATAAGATGGGCCCGATCCACTAACATCCCTTCAGTTTCCATCTTCACCAAAAGCTCACCAAACGGGCGCCAATATTGTTCATAAAAATCAAACAAATTTCCTTTTGTTACCCCGTTGAAGTTCCACACTCGATTCGATAGTTTTATTTTCAATCTTTCATAAAGCTTGAGCGTGCTTATCGAATCTAAAGCCGAATAACAAACCCACGGTTCCCGTTCTACCCTTTGAAGCTCTTCAACGGGAGGTATAACGACAATTTTGCCCTCGGAGCCGTCTTTTTTTAACTTTTTTCTCCCGAAAATGGTTTTCATTGATACTTTCCCGATTAACTCTTCGTTAGGACCTAAATTAGCACCCGACAAGATTCCTTTTGAATCACTAGTAAGTGCTTCTAGAGAATACCCGCCGGACATTCTTCTAGAAGAATCCCATAACCGGGCCATGTGCATTGTGTCGGCATGAAAGCCCGATAGCTTAATCCCGTAATTCTCTATAACATGGTTATCGAAGCTATAGTTATGCCAAACCTTTTTAATGTTGGGGTCTTCGAAAAAGCGTGAAAATATATCGAGTATTTTCTTGCCTCCGCCATCTAAAACATCAACCCAAATACAAGATTTGCCGTTTCCGAAGTCGGCTTCGTGTCCACCGTAAACGCTGAAACATATAACCTCTCCGTGATCGACAGGTGTTTCTTGTTTCACGTCGATTGCAGCCACCTGAGAATTATGAGCTCAGGTGTGTTAATTAGGCCTGTAAACGAACCTGTTCGTGAACTTGTTCGGCAGGAAGTTCGTTTATTTAATAACGGAACAAACATGAACACAATTTTTTGTTCATTTAATTAAACGAACGAACATGAACACACGTTTTGTTCGTTCATTTATGTGCGTTTATTTACATTTGTTTATGTTCGTTCCTTTATGATCGTTTCAATAAAAAACATAAGTAGTTATATTTATATAAATATTAAACATAAAAGGAACTTTCTAACTACTTATATAAATACAACTAACTGTTAATTGGCTTTCTAGTAATAAAATGGGTTTTCCAATGAAATTTATCGTAATTAATCACTAATTTATATAAAACAATTACTTTATGTATAGTAAATTGTGTTCCTTTATGTTCGTTCAATTGTGTTGTTTATTGTTTGTTAATTTATGTTTGTTTACGTTTGTGAACTGTTCCTTTAGGTTTTAAACGAACACGAACATGCCCATTTTCTTAATAAACAAAGATGAACAAAAAAATGTATTCGATTATAGGTTCGTGTTCGGTTAAAGTTAAATGAACGCTATGTTCGTGTTCGTTCAGTTCATATACAGGCCTAGTGTTAATAAATCAATCCACATAATATGTGTAGCAAATTTGACCCGTTACGTCAATCACCCCCCACCCACACACACACACACCCACCAAACAAATTTAATAAGAAAACACATATGCAATTAATCCAAAAAATTACGCATACCTCGGTATCACAAGCATATACAAGATGACGGTACTCAGTGGTGAGCTTTCTAACGACTTCTTTGGCTTTGATGATGTCATCAACGACAAGAACCTTGTCATAAATCCTCTTAAGCCTATTTTGTAAATGGGTTGAATCCTTAGAATCTATAGGTACAATATAGGTTTCATTAAAATCATCACATTGCAAGTCTTTTTGGTGGACACCATTCACGGGTATATCTTCTGAAAACTGCGACTTTGACTTTGACACTGGATGTTTTTGGTTGACTCTAGGCGATGACGGGGTTGACTTTCTTGGAGTCGAGTATCCGTTAGTTGGTTGACTTTGGAACTTCTTCAATCCGTTTTTGATTTCTGTCTCGGTTATGTTTGAGCCTGCATATGGAACCTTAGGCACAGGCATATCTTCTGAAAACTTTGACTTTGACTCTGGATATTTTTGGCTAACTTTAGGTGATGAAGGCTCGGTTATGTTTGATCCTGCATACTGAACATTGGGCACATGCGTATCTTCTGAAAACTTTGACACCGGATAACTTTGGTTGACTTTAGGTGAAGAAGTCAAGTTTCCATTAGATGGTTGACTTTCGGCACACGGTTCAGTTATAATTGATCCTGCGTAACCGTTAGGCATAGAACCATTCATTCTGTTACAAGAAAGCGAGGCTTTTTTAATACTTCTTAATGCTTCCGTTGCTTCAGGCCATGTTAGCGGTGGAGGATCTTTATCTCTAAACGGGATTTGCGAATGAGAGTTTATGACAGGAGTGAAGCGTGGATGTACAGGCCCCGGGATTCTATCTTTACTGCCACGTCGCACCATCCTAGCGTACGAATTACCTCTACTTAATTCTACATGAAGCCTAAAGTCAGCACATGATTGATTATGTGCCATATTAGCGTATCTTTGACTTCCGTCGAAAGCCATGGTACAGATATTTAACCGTGAGTTGTATCCAAAGGGGCTAAAACCCATTGCGATATTGCAAAAACGCTCTTTTTTACCATGGGGATTTTGAAGTTGCCACCTGAAATTAAATCATACAACTAAAATGTGAGTAAGGAAAAAAAAGTTTTGATTCTAAATCATATAACCAAAAAAAGTTGCCAAACACTCAAACAGTCGAGTATCTAATTACTTCAACTTTTAGCAAAATCACATCGATGCATTATCTCATCTGATTCATATGATAAGTACTCAATCAAAACCTAATCAGCCGTACCCGTAACATACCCATCGACAACTCACTTCTTATACTTCAACTTTTCAATTCAACAATCAGAACATAAACAAGTCTTCAATTGCACAAACAAATTGATTCATCAATACAGCGACTTAATCATAAACATATGCCTTAAAACAGTACTAATAAAACTCACAAAGCCTCATTTAGAACAACAATAAGTATTTAATCACATTATCATCCGTACATACCTATCAACAACTTACTCCTAGTCCTGTAACTTCTCAATAAGTAGACTTCACAAACAAACACTTGAAAACTAACAACAACAGACAAAAAGAAACACAAACCTTTGAAGGGCTTTCTTGGAAACAGAAGAACTCCATATGGACCTACAAGAAGAAGAAGAAGAACGAGTGGGTGAATGGCAAAGCCAGAAATAAGGATGGGGTTTCTTGAAAGTATTGGTGGGAGTGGTGAAGGCCATTGCTGCGCCTGTGAAGCCAAGCTTCTTGCGGAGTGTTAAAGCAGCCGTCTTGATAAGCTTTTGTGGAGGTGAAAGTTAGGGGCTTTATAGGGTTTTTCAGTCTGCAGATGAAAACCCCATGTGGGTATGTGACTCAATCCTTAAACCCTTGATTCTTTTGCTATAATCTTGATGTCTTGTGAAGAAAGACCACAATTTTGGGGAACAATCATTATTTGTCTTACCTTATTTTTATTGTGGATAGAATACACTTGACCCCTTAACTATGTGAGTGTTTCCCTTTTACACCCCTTTAAATATTGTTAGTTAACTAGTTTATGTTGGTTCGAATAAAAGGGAAAATTTGTTCCTCGGATACATGAACATATGCGATGGTTTGAGTGATAGTTAAAAGATCGAAGGTTATATTATTAGTTATATAATATAATTATTATTATTATTCCCTACATATACAAAAACCAAATAGGGGAATAGTGCCAGGCAGACAAAAACCAAATGGGGGAATAGTGTCAGGCAGCTGTCTGGCACTCCCCCATTGGACCAACAATTTTTTTTGAGTAAATTGCCATTTTCGTCCCTGAGGTTTGGGCACCTTTGCCATTTTCATCCAAAATGACACTTTGGTACCATTTTGCCCCCCACGTTTGTAACTTTTTGCCATTTTCGTCCAAATGCCTAACCTAGTTACTTTATAACGTCAAATTGGGTTATTTTTGAAATTTGTTAATGATAAGGGGGTAACTTGTAATTATGTGTTTTAAATATATCACAACACATACATACATACATACATACATACTGCACTCTCTCTCCCTCTCTCTCTACAAGATCTCCCTCTCTCTTCCACACCACCACCCACCGTCGGCCACCATTGTTACAACCAGCAACCACAATACCACCAACACCCATCTACAACTACCATAGCCATCACAATCATCTGTCACACCACCACCACTACCATGTTCCGTCAGCAACCACCACCGCCTGCCACAACCGCCACTGTCACCACCTGATATCTATCTTTCCCCTCCTCTCTCTCCCCCTCTCTCTCTTACACACACACACAAGAACACAACACAACCTGCTCCCCCCAAAATCGGACCGACTCAGTCGTTCACCACTACTAAACCCGACTACTGCCGTCGTTCAACGTGTGTAGGGCTCAGATTTAGGGTCGTCGCCCTTCCACGGCATCTGGGTTTTTTTGTTTGCGATGGTTAGGGTTTGCGATGAAGGTTGTTTGTTTAGGGATAAGCAAGTTGGAATCTGAATGGTATGAATTTCTAGGGATAGAAACGGTCAGAGAATTTTTAGGGAAAATCACGTTTTGATTTTGATTACAAAAATTGCTTATGGTAAGAATTTCTAGTGTTTTACAAGATAGAATATTTGGGAAGAGGGAGAGAGACAATGAGACAGAGGGTGGCCGGTGGTGATGGTGGTGGTGGGTGTCGGTAGGTGGTGGCCGGTGAGGTTCTTGGTGGTGATGTCTGGTTATGTGGTTACGGAGGGAGAGAGAGAGTGCAGTATGTATGTGTTGTATGTATGTGTTGTGATATATTTAAAACACATAATTACAAGTTACCCCCTTATCATTAACAAATTTCAAAAATAACCCAATTTGACGTTATAAAGTAACTAGGTTAGGCATTTGGACTAAAATGGCAAAAAGTTACAAACGTGGGGGGCAAGATGGTACCAAAGTGTCATTTTGGACAAAAATGGCAAACGTGCCCAAACCTCAGGGACGAAAATGGCAATTTACTCATTTTTTTTATATTCATTTTAAACTTACGTTTTTGCCCCTAGCTCAAAATAAAATTACGTTTTTGCCCCAGCTCAAAATAAAATTACGTTTTTTGTCACCATCTCAAAATTACGATCTTGCCCTCAATTCAAAATTACGACTTTGCCTGGCACTCTCCCATTGGACCAACCAGTTTATTATTTTATACCCATTCTAAAATCACGTTTTTGTCCATCTCTAAAATTACGGTTTTGCACCCAGCTCAAAATAAAATTACGTTTTTGTCCCTAGCTCAAAATTACGATTTTTCTCTCCATTCAAAATAAAATTGTGGTTTTGCCCTCAGCTCAGAATTACCTTTTCGCCCCCAGTTCAAAATAAAATTTTGTTTTTGCCCCCACTTAAAAATTACGATTTTGCCCTCTGGTAAAAAATGTGATTTTTCCCCGTTTAAAAATTGTGATTTCGCCCTCAATTCAAAATTACGTTTTTCTCCAGTTCAAAATAAAATTATGTTTTTGCCCCCAGCTCAAAATTACGATTTTTCCCTCGATTCAAAATAAAATTGTGCTTTTGCCTCAAGCTTAAAATTATGATTGTGCCCTTAGTTCAAATTTATATTACGTTGTTACCCCAAGTTAAAAGTTACGAATTTGCCCCTATGAAAATTTACAATTTTTCCCCAGGTTCAAATTTACAGTACTGTCATTACTTTAGCTTTTGTCAAATTACGATTTTACCCCAGTCAAAAAATACAACTTTCCCTCAGTTAAAAATTACAATACTGCCATTGTTTTAGTTTTTTTTTTTTTTTATCAAAACTATAAAAGTGTTTTGTTTTAATTGGTTGACTCGATTTAATTGTTTTTCGTGTCAATGAGCTGACTAACACTCGCTCATTATTCGGTCATCGCCCCGCAACGCGGGCGGGGCACCAACTAGTTAGTATACATAAAACATGGTAACGGATCACCTTTTGGTTTATGACCTATAATGGTTGGGTTGGTAATTTTCAAATGGTTGTGAGTGGTTATGTTGTATGTAAATGAAACGTTTGGTTGATTTTTTGTAGCATATAGATGATATAAAAGAAGAGGTATGTGTGTTAAATAAAAAGGTACTAGAATTGGGACCCCGCGTTGCGACGGGGGCGTAAAATCATGAATAAAGCTAATGTCACGAAACAGTTTTTTGATTATGTAATTCAGTTGGTGTCAGTTTAGACGATACCGGTAAAACCACGTAGCAATGATATATTCATATAAACAAGAGATAAAAAAAGGTGTAAACTATAATTAACTAGGTTAGAACCCCGTGTAATACACGTGTTTAATAAATGTAATTTTATATACTAAATAAAAAAACAATATATTTTTATAAACCCTATTTATTACACGTGTTGAGTAAATATAATTTTATACATTAAATAATAAAAAATTATATCTTTAAAATCCCCGTGTATTGTGCGGGTTGAATAAATGTAATTTTATATACCAAACAATAAAAAAAGTTATATTTTAAAAAAAACCATGTTTATTCATGTGTGGAAGAAATGTAAATTTATATACTAAATAATAAAAAAAATATATTTAAAAAAATCCGTGTATTACACGGGTTTATCTATTGTTAAAAAAATCTTTTTAAATCAAAATGGATTTTTTAATATTTTTTTAAATTAGGTTAATACTATTTTAAATTTTTGGTTTGATTAATAAGTTGTTTAATATAATTTCTCATAGTTAATAATAACATTAACAATAAAAAATATGCATGTTTATCTATTGTTAAGTGAAACAATGCTTTTCAGTTTAGCTAAGACTTTACGATTTGAAGTTTTAGTTTAGATAATATTTGAAGTTAAGTTTATGCCAATGATTTAGAGTTGATAAGATTTATATTAATTTAATTAATATTTAATAATTTAAATTAAATAAATTATCTACAATTAACGATGGTCTAGAATAATGACAAGTGTTACGCTACCGGTTCGGTACCGGTATTTACCTGTTTTTACCCTCAAATACCGGTACCGGTACCGGTACCTACTTTTACGGATTTTCGGTTCCGGTACCGGTCGGTACCGAGCTCATCCCTAGATAAACATGCATATTTTTTTTATTGTTAATGTTATTATTAACTATGAGAAATTATATTAAACAACTTATTAATCAAACTAAAAATTTAAAATAGTATTAACCTAATTTAAAAAATATTAAAAAATCCTTAATTTAGAAAGATTTTTTTAACAATAGATAAACCCGTGTAATACACGGATTTTTTTTTAAATATAACTTTTATATTATTATTTAGTATATAAAAAGAATAATTGAAAGGAGGCTGCCATATTATTGGAGCCCCATTTATTACGAAACAGAATATATATTAGAGGCTGGATTAATAAGATTAGTTGGGCCAAGCCCATTTTATTGGTAGGGTGCGACGAATAAAAGAAAAAAGAAAAGACGGATGCCATATGTTTATTGTTGTTGGCATATATTATTATTTAAATTAATATATTAATATTTAATAATTTAAATTAAATAATAATTATCTACAATTAAGTATGGTCTAGAATAATGACAGGTGTCCCTTCATTGGTATCTTTTATTATATAGTATAGATTAGAATATATAATTAAGTAATAAAATAAACTTAATTAAAGGGAGTGTTAGTTTTTTTTTTTTTTTTTTGTTAATACGTTAACCTATTTCACCTCATTACATATTTTTTTATTACCACTTTCAATATATAAAGTATTTACTATAGTCATGGTTATTACCACTTTCAATATATAAAGTATTTACTATAGTCATGGTAAATCATGTGCAAAACTAAGTAAATAAAAACAAATTTTAGAAGTGAAAAAATTGTTTATATGCGTATATATAAAACAAAATAGTAAGTAAACTAAAACTAGAAGGAAATCATTGATTTGTTTAACAAAAGAATTACAAATTGGAAGGCAAAGAATCTATCTTTTGCTGGAAGAGTTATACTTGTTAAATCAATGTTGGGTAGTTTACCAAACTACTACCTGTCTCTCTATAAATGTCCGAATGGGGTCCTAAGTGTTCTAGAAGGGATTCGGAGGGAATTCTTATGGGGAGGTTGCAATATAAACAATAAGATTAGGTGGATAAAATGGGAAAAAGTGGTAGCCTCAAAAGATTTTGGGGGACTCGGTATTGGAAACATAAGGGATACGAATTTGGCTCTCCTAGCAAAATGGTGGTGGAGGATAAAGATGGAACCAGACAATCTATGGGCAAGGGTAATACGATCGATACATGAGAGTCAAAGGAAAGTGGAATCTATACCTTTCAAAAAATCTTTGGTGGGTGTATGGAAGAACATCGGGGAGATAGCAAAGGACTTTATGAAAAACAACATCAATATCAAGAACGGCTTCAAAAGCAAAGTAGGTCTGGGGGATAAAACCTTATTTTGGGTCGATACGTGGATTGGCAATGAACCGCTGATGGTTCAATTTCCAAATCTATATGAACTGTCAGCAAAGAAAAAAGCAAAGATAAAGGAAGTTCACAAGAATATAAATGGGGGAACGTTTTGGGATTGGGCGTGGATAAGGGCACCGAACAGTGCAGTGGAAAAACAAGAGATGGATACACTAAAGGAGCGATTACAACATCAAAAATTGTCATAAACCGGTGACGTTTGGGTTTGGAGGAACCATGAACATCAGGACTTCTGTGTCAAGAACGTTAAACTTACACTAAGCCGGAACCTGGACATGAACTCATCTCCAAATATTGTTTGCTGGAACATTTGTTCTACGGGAAAGAGTGCAGCTTTTGGATGGCGAGCGATAGATGAAAAGATTCCATCAGCCGTGGCTCTGAGAAATAGAGGTATGAACCTACAAAATATGTGGTGCGGGAGACGAATCAGCAGTACATGTTCTGCTGACTTGTAATCTTGCTGTAAGAATATGGGATCTTGTGACAATCTGGACAAGAACACCGATGGTTAACACAAATGGGAGCATTGCGGAACTGTTACAATCGATACTCGAAGGTCAGAGGAGTCGGAACATGAGGAAGTTGTTACACGCTATAGCAATACAAACGATGTGGATTTTGTGGAAAACTAGGAACGAAAAAGTCTTCACAGGTAAACAGCGAACGGCCCAGATGATCATTGAAGATATAAAGGATACGTCTTTCCAAGGAGTGATACTACGATCAAAACATAGCATGATAACAAAACAAGAATGGTGGGATTTTAATTTTAACCTGTAGAGAAAGTTTTGTTTCCTTTTCTTTTCTTTTTCTTTGGATATGTTCGATTTTTGTTTTGTAATTTGGTCTCAGCTGCTGGCTGAAACGTTTTGTGTATTGGTTTTTTATATGAATGGAAGTTCCGTTGGCTATTAAAAAAAAGTAAACTAAAACAAATTAAAAAAAGAAAAAATATCCATTTCACATAATTATGTTGTGTGGGTTTTGAAATACTAAAAAAAAATTAAAAGTCATTTAACTTTCTCATCTTTGCAACTGTAACATAAAAGACTCGTATCCTTCCAAACTTGTTACCGGCTCAACGTCACCATTGTAAAACAAACGGCAAACGGCAAATGCGAAAGACAAAAATCTTTCTTAAATCAACCGTTATGTTAACATCTCGATCTATGATTATAGGTGCGTCTAGACTCAATACTCGGTTCGGTTGTCGCCAACAACCACTGGTCCACTGCAGAACCTCAAGTTTACAACCGCTAGCACCGCCTTCTCCTGGCTGCCGTGTCACACCTTGACTTTTGCGGAAGCGTATGATGTGTGACTTGTTTAATACCATTGCATTCAATCATAATAAACAACTATATGATCAAAACGATGTTCATCCATTCATTAAGTAAAAGTATTACAAATACCAGTTATTTAAGTTTCAAACAAAACAACCTTCGACTAAGATACAATTCAACAAAAGTGTATGACATCTTAAACTTGGAATTTACTTCTAGAAACAACACATGCGCTCAAGATCCATCTTGTTACCTGAAATACATGTAATTTTGGAAAACATCAACAAAAGTTGAGCGAGTTCATGCGTTTTGAGTGAGTACTGACAACTTGTAAACCTTTGAGAGACTCCTTTGAAAACAGGTATGAAATGTGTGTATGAACATACTAAATAAATGTTTTACAAGGAAATCAGAGCATGTGAGGACATAGGGAGCACTCGAAATGAGTAGGCTTATACCCTTGTCGATTTCCCTCGACTATGTCGAATTCCCCTTCGACTATGTCAATTTACCTTGACTATGTCAATTTCCCTTGACTACGTCGATTCACCTCGACTATGTCGATTCACCTCGACTATGTCGATTTCCCTCGACTGGGACACCGAAGCACTCGAGTGGTCACAAGTACCATGAGTGGGGTTTGGCTGTACCCGTTAGATCTAACCTTCGTCCCTAATTAAGAATTAATGGCATTTCAATATTTAGTCTATGCTCACATGACCTAATAGTGCATTTCATAGTCAATTCATACCGTTTAAGCATTCGTAACATGTATTCCACCCCCGAGAGTTATAAAACCGAAAACAGTTAAAAGAAAAGGGGGACATGAACTCACAGTTTTGCGTCTTCGGTACTCGTAACTCAAATCTCGTCAGCAAACACGACTACCTACAATGTGCTAGGGTCTATTAGACGGACGGGCCGTGCCTTGCCTTAGTATTCACGTTTTTTAGTTACGTTTCTTTTATGTCTTCAATATTATTCCAAGTTATAATTACTTGTTAAAATAATAATTATTTTAACTTTAAATTATATTTAATTTTGGAATAATTGTCAAACAATATTTTTGTAACAATACTTCTCAAGTATTTATTTTCGTATTTCCTTCCCAAGGATGGGGGTATCTTATACATGTGTATTCGTATTCTTGTATTTATAGTCCCAAAATAATATATTTCCAAGTCTAACTTAGAAAATATATATATAAACTTATTTTGTCCCAAAAATAATGTATTTCAAGAAAATATATTTTAACTTCCAAAAGATTATATTTTCTCCTTGTCGAAAATATGATATAACTTGGTAATATTTACAAAAATCATATTTTCATTTCTTTTGTATCCAAAATAATATTTACCAAAAGCATGCTCATAAATGTATTTTCTGGAATACTTGTAAGTTTCGTTCTATCGTTCGGTTTCGCAATATTATGTGTGTAACTTATATATTTGATTCCTTGTGATTTTTGGTATTATTTTGGATTGTAATTTCTTGGTATTTGTTAAGTCATATTATTTTAAATCCTAAAATAATATAACTGATGCACAAAGTATACAAATAATCACACACAATGTGTCTTTAATGTAAATATATATTCTAAATACATATTTATCCATTTTTATTTATAAAAACCAACCTCCAATACTTGTATTTTTGTAAAAAATTCTATGGCAAAGTTTATATTGAAAACCATGGTTAAAACACACTTGTAAATATTTGTTTAGAAAATATTTTTCTAAGTGTTTATATTTTTAGAAAATTTTGCCATAGTTTCCCCTAAAAATGGGGGTGTCCATGCTATCAAAGCATATCATTTTCTTTTCAAAATCATCACAAACAATCAACAATCAACCTACACTTACCAAGTGCCAAAACAATGCTACTTACATAGTAATCATGAACTTGAACTTTCATAAAAACTTGTAGTAACTTGGTAGTGTGTTTAGTAGGTTTAGTTACCCCTTTAAAGTGTGTTTACTTCTTTGAAAATCTAAATCTTGGAAGATTTAGGTGTTTACAACTTGTAAACATGTTTTACAAAAACATTTCTTCATGGCATCTTCTTGTTTCACAAGTGTTTCTACACTTGTTTAACCCTTAAACTAGTGTATGTTTATGTAGAAACCAAGTCTATGTAAGTCTTGTGATTTAACTTAGTTTCTTTGGAAACTATTTTTGAAATCATCCAAATTTATATCTAGTAAACATGTTATATGCTTCATTATTCATAAAATCATTTTCATACTTCAAGTTCATGAAAGACATAAAGCATGATGATCTTGGTCTTTCACAAGATCACAACGTTAACTTACTAGATCATGTGTTTAATCACAATCTAGTAGGTTTCTTATGATGTCTAACATCACTAACATAAATCATCAATCATCAAGAAGCAAATAAACACAAATCAACATGATTTCATATGTAAATGAGCTTATGTTAGAGATTTATGATTATGTTCCTTAGTGTTCATCAAGATTAACAATGTTCATCATTTATTAACCATCAAAATATGAAGTAGGATCAAGTGATATGGAGCTTACTACTAGCACAAGGGCTAGGGAAGATCACTAGAAGATGATGATGGCAAAAGTGATGGATAAAAGCAATTGTGAGAGGTCCTTCAAGATCCAAGACCACCAAACCTTCTTATATGGTTCCTTACACCTTGTGTACACTTGATATTAGATGAACTTGGATGAATGATGGTGGTGGTATTGTTGCTTGCTCTCGGCCGTGGGGTAGAATAAGAGAGGGAGAGAGATGGAGGTGATTAAGTGTGGGTGATAATGAGAGCTTATGTCTTCTTATAACCATCTAAGGCCTTTGTCCATTGTGTAACATGTTTCACAAGTACACTACAAAATCTCAAGACAATCTAAGGAAGATCAAGATGGATTTTGTAAGATCAAGAGAAGATTATGGTGGGGCCACACCTTGTGACCGTCCATTTAGGGGGGGGGGGGGGTCTTGGTTGGTTTTGAATGATAAGTTAAGTGCTTAGTTAAAGTTATAAGTATAATAGTTAGTGTGTATGCATATATGGTGTTATATAGTGTGTTAGGGTGTTCGGGGATCATAACTAACTCAGAAACATTAAAACAATGCTTCTAGTATAATTTTGGTGTTTCGGGTAGGGTCCGGTTGTTCGGTTAGATACCGGTTCGTTAAAGTGTCAAACTATACCGTTTAGTGTTCTTTATGTACCCTTTTGTGACACTTTTAATTCCCGACACTTAGGAAAGCATTCAGGACCATTTTGTCATATTTTTGCATGTAACAAACTTGTTAAAATGCTGAATTTTGCTGATTTATGCAGAATTCTGCACTTTATGTGGGTTTTAGGCACTTTCCGGCACTTAAACTATCACCTAGTGAAGCAGTTTTGTGGTCCTTACTTCCCTACACACTATACTGGTGTAGCACCTTGGTTACTGGCTCATACTGGGTCTCAAAACACTGTCTGTTTATGTACTGAACATTGTCAGCATTTTAGTTTATCTGATAATGGTGCCAATTCTGTTCTGTGTATTATTAGAACTATATCGTGTTGCATGTAGCAATGATAAAAGTCTTGCAACATGAAATGTCATTGTATGTATATAACAGTAATCAGAAACTCATTTGTCTTGTAAACTATACCATGCACAGTTCTTAAACACGGATTACTGTTTAATTATTGTACGGAAAAGTGACAGTTGTCACATGCCGGTCGTCCAACCCCATTCGCATTCACTCCGCCCGTCACACTCACATAAATGTGGCAGATCCTTGATGGTATGGGGAACGACCTGGTGGTCGTCTAACCCGCATTAGGTGGGTTGCCGACAATGGTGATTTTGTTGTCATGCATCTGTGTGTTGACCTTGTGCTCCGTCTCCGGCGGATCTGTCAGCCTTGATGTTTTTCTTTGTCTACATCAGCTGTTAGTGTAAGGAAAGAGAAAATGAAAGAACAACTTAAGCTGCAAGAGAAGACCAACAACTTGTACCACGTGCTAAGAAGAGTGTACAAAATTGAACAGTATATTATACTCACATCAGAAAAATGCAAATTAATATAGAGGAAATGTGTTGATTAAAAGGGTATGTGTGCTAATCAAAGGGATGGGAGTTGCTTTTTGTATAAGAGATATAATATTTACAACCCTTACAGGCTTACACCACAAACTATCCTGTTACACCGGAAAAGGTGTTTGAAATCGTTTGTGAAACTGGAAACTGAAACCCTAAAATTGAATAGGTGGCAGGTGAAAAAATGAATGAGTGGTTGGTTAGATTTGCAATGTTTTCATAACTCGATCGACCAGTGAATCGGACGTTTTATTGCTTCATTGGTCGGGCCGGTTAAATAAGATTTAAAAACTGAATGATTAAATTAAATATAAACATATTAGATTTATATTAAAATTCATGTTTTAATAATAATACTCTTGTCCATGGCTTTATAATCTAGTGGTATATTTTGGGGTGGGATAAGGCCTAGGGACATTAGGTCCTCGGTTCGATTGGTTTTTCTCATATTTATTGGGTTTTCTCCTAATTTGTGTATATGCATTATTGGCTAGTGGAGATTAATATGATCGGGTGGTTTCGATGGTGGCACAATAATACTCTAGTGGTCCGTTAAGAATCTAAATTTGCGGTTCAAAATAATAATAATAATACTCCTATATTATTTTTATTACATTTTTCATGTAACTGACATAACAAATTCTTTTAGACATCATTGTATAAATAATAGCCCTATAAAAATTAGTCCATATTAGAGTTTGAAACTTTGTATCTATTAGCTCATGGTTTTCATAGGGTTTAGGGTATGTTTGGCAAAAGTAGCTGGTAGCTGTTAGCTGGAAGTTGGTAGCTGTTAGCTGTAGCTGTTAGCTAGTAGCTGTAGCTTTTTAGATATATTTGGTGTTTGGTAGAGTAGCTGGAGCTTTTAATAAAATGTATAAAATGACTAAAATAGACATAACTAAAAAATTTAAAAGTTTGTGCATTAAAAAGTTCATTATATTTAGAGGTTAAAATAGTCATTTTTTCCCTAAAAGCTTGTAGTTCTTTCTAAACGCTACTAGTAGGAGCGTTCAACCAAAAGCTTCAAGCTCCTAACCTAAAAGCTTCAAGCTTCTTCAACCAAACAAGCCTTTTTATTGAGTAGGAGCTTTTTCTTAAAAGCTTAAAGCTTGAAGCTCCTAAAAGCTTCATGCCAAACATACCCTTAAAAGGTATAGATTTATCCTCTTTTGAAATTACAATTTCTCTTTCTCCATTTACAACCATTTAAAAAAAATCTTAAAAAATTGTAGAGGATGAGCAATGTCCCTCTAAATTTACTGATGAATAATAACATTTTTTCTCTCTTCAACTCACAAGTACTCTATAAAATATAGAGAATGTACTCACATAAATATAGAGGATCGATCGTCAATGCTCTCAACAGCTTCAGAATGTCGTTCCCATCCACATTCCTTTTTTCAAAGTTCATTTTTCTTTACTGTAGATCGAAGACGTATGAACAAAGAAAGACCTATGCTTGTTAATGCTAAAGATCAGATAAAGGATTGTCGGCTCCTACGAAGGCTAGATCGAAGATTATCGTTGCAGAAGAAGCTGCAACAAGTTTGACCGTGGAAACCAATTCCCGTCCCAAGCGCTAGCCATCCAAAACCCGCCTATTAACTTGAAAACGACCCAAAATGTGTAGCCGGACCGCCAGAAACTTCGGTTCCCGGTCAAACTGGTCTGGCAGGCCGGTCTGGTCCGATCCTTAAAACATCGTCCATTTGTTTATTTTATTTGAGTAAACTGTAATTTCCGCCTCTGTGGTTTGGCAAATATTGTCATGTGAGTCCAAAATCTTCTGTGTGCCATTTCCGTCCCAGGCGTTTCCAAAACATGCCACTTTAATCCAGAAGGTTAACAGTAGTTAACTTTGACCGTTTAATGAAGGGTAAAATGGTAAGTTTCCATTTTTATACCTCTTTAATACATAAACGCAGATATATATACATGTACACACACAACCACCTAACTCTCTACACTCTCCACCGCCAACCAGAAACTCTCCACCTTATATCATCATCTGTCGACCACCCTACACCATTGTCGGTGACCACCCCACACCATCACCGGTGACCACCACTCCAACCCTTATCTTCCCTTTATCTACCTCAAAAACCCTAGCCTCCCTTCCTTTCGTCATTAATAACACCCACCACCATTAATTTCTCTAATTATCGTCGGAAATACAATCCAAATGGATAACACCCACCATCACCGTTACTTCTTCTGGAAAAAAGCCTAGCATTAAACACAACCACTTTAAATCTGTGACAAAAACCGTAATGCAGTCTCTATCTATGTTTGATTAAGGTGGTCAGAGTAATCGAAGGTGGTAATAGTATAGGGTTTTCAGAAGGGGGTTTTGCAAGTTCACCTAGTTGCTTTGGGAAATCGATGGTGGTAATTAGTTTAGGGAATGAACAAAGGTTCTCAAAAGGGGTTTTTTCTAGGGTTTGGTCTCCACTCCAAATCCAGTCGATGGTGGTCGTGAAGCTGAAGTTGGAATCGGTTCGGGGTCTAGCATTGGTGTGGGGTAGCAGTGGTGGTGGTCACGACATTGGTGATGGATGCTGATGGGTGGCAGTATATGTAGGGTTGGCATATCGTGTCAGACACGGTCTGTTAAGACACGAACACGAGCATGAAATCTTATTGTGTTAGTTTTTCCAAACACAAACCTGATAGTAACAACTTACACGAACACAAGTTAGTAAGAAATGAAAAAATTTACCGACATATCATACAACCTGTTAAGACACGAACACGCCCTAGAGGCGTGGAGTATGGACACCGATCATGAAGACGTGGAGTGTGGATGCCTATCGTGAAGACATGGAGTTGAGTGAGAGATGCGGCTGCGAGCTGGTTGTTTAATGTATCAAAATTAGGGCTATGTTTTTTATTTGTTCAGGCCAAGTATATAAAAACCCCACCCCACTTCCTATGTTTTCTAAATGATAATTATTAACATGTCTAAACGGGTGCTTAATATGCTATCGGGTTTTTAGCTTGTCTATACATGAAAATTAACATGTCTTATCGTGTCGACTTGTTTAAGATTAGGAATAACACGGTTGGGTTCAGGCCGGGTATTGGTAATCCCAAACCCGTACCCGGTTGTAATTCTTTGTCCCATATCTGATCCGTTACCCGTCTGGTATTTGTCGGGTAATTACCCATCGGGTATACCCACGGGTATCGGGTAGACCCGTTAATTTGTTAAAAATACCACTAAGACTCTTATATGTATTTTTTACTCTAATGTTTATATAATTACTAGAGTAAACTGCCATTTTGGTCCCTGTGGTTTGGGCATTTCTGCCATTTTAGTCCAAATCTCAAACTTTTTAAATCTGGGTCCCTGTGGTTTCACTTTTGTTGCCATTTTGGTCCAAAACTCAAATCGGGTCAGATTTATCAAAAAAAACCTTGCTATTTTGTCCTTTTCTGAAGGGGCAAAATGGTCATTATATAAAAAATGTTATTTTGTCTTTTCCTCAAACTCTCTCTCTAAACACCATTGTCCCCCCTCTCTCTCTCTTCTCTCTCTCTTCAAAATCTTAAATCATCTGCAGAACCCATATAAAAGCACAGATGTTATATATTAAATTGAATGTTTGTCCATCTGTGTTCATCTGCCCCTGAAGTTCTCTATGTTCATGAACCATACAACCCATCATGAACCACACAAATCAGCTACAAGAACCGCTCATTCACCAATCAAAACCTAAACATTCAGATTCACAATTTCACAAAACCACAATTAAACAATACAATCATACAACAACCGTACGGCAACAACAAATCAACAATTCAAACACAAATTAATGCTGAAACAAGCAGATCAAGTAACAAAAATCAACCATAACCAAACAACAAAGAGGACAAAGTACCAAACGATGCGATCGCCAGTTAATCAGTGCGCAGAAAGTGATTGGCGGCGAATCGAAAAGGAATCGGAGATAGTGATTGTGAAGGAGCACGGCGGCGGCGCGGCGGCGGAGCGGTGGAATCGGAGATAGTGATTGTGAAGGAGCACGACGATGAAACAACTGAACTTGTTTCCTTTACCGCAAGATTAAACAATCATATGGTGGCAGAGGCGGTGGTGGGTTTGTGGTCGCGATGGTTATTGTGTGGTTTGTTGGAGGAAGATGGTAATGTTTTGAAGCAGAGTGTAGGGTATGGGTACATGATAACGATTCTGGAGTCTCTACAAACAACCGGTTCCTTTTAGGGTTCCTCCTTCGTTGATCCTTGTTTATTTCAGCATCTTTTTCTTGAATGCATCGCTAGGGCAGATGAACACAGAGAACAGGTTTGGGTTTTTGGAGGAGATGAACTTATGGGGAAGATGAACTTTTGGAGAAGATGAACTTCAGGGGCAGATGAACACAGATGGACCATTTTGGGGAAGATATATCTGACGATGATGAGGGTAGGTATTTAATATGTTATAATAAAATCAAAAAGACCAAAATGCCCCTGAACAAAAAGACAAAATAAGCATGTTGGAACAGTAAAAAATGGGAGTTTTTGAATTTTGAACTAAAATGGCAACAAAAGTGAAACTACAGGGACCCAGATTTAAAAAGTTTGAGATTTGGACTAAAATGGCAAAAATGTCCAAACCACAGGGACCAAAAAGGCAGTTTACTCTAATTACTATTTTAGTAACTACAATAAAGGATAATATAACCAATAACATACATACATGTCGCAACCCCCGCCCCCTTATATGTCCCGGAAACGGGCGTTCGCGAACATTCGTTTGTGGTGGTATCAGTTTGTTAATTATTAATTTGGCAGCGGAAATTACATCAGGACCGTAGTTAGGAAATTGTTTATCAGAGTAAAACCACCATAATTTATATTAATAATCACATGGGTAAAACCAAGTTTCTTTATTACAATACGTTTATAGGGATAAACCCTTTTTTATTGAATTTAAAACACCGTCTTTTAGGTAACTTTTATAGCCACATTTTTCCAAGCCGTCAGTGCTCTCCAGCTGGCTTTTTACTAATTGGCTGTCACATTGTGTTACCTGAAACGCGTTTTAAAAACATTTGTCAGTGGAAAATACTGGTGAGTGAATCCCAGTTTAATCAAGAAACATTTTATCAATTAACACAGTATTGTGAGCGATCACATTGTTTATTTCTACACAATTACTTATTCAGTACTGTCAATCCTGACTGGTGGGTCATATTACACATTGGCTAACTCGTCGTCCAATGGTAACGTGTTCCACATTTTGTATACAAAACCCCAACATACCGGCAGTAATTGAAGAACTACAAAGACTCAATCACTGCTTAATCATATTGTAAAGCATTTAAGATTTTGTAAAATAGTTACAAAAAGGTTAACAAAAAGCGGATAAACTCACATTGTTATCTTAGACTTCGTGTAAGGGTTTCCTGGTTTTAATCTATAATTTACACAAATGTACATATGTTAGTATAATAACCCTTTAATTATATTAACGATACCCTCCCCGAGACGGTATTCCAACAACTACGTCGGGCAGAACCACGACAGTTGTTACGGAACCCTAAATCAATCGGGCAGCGTATCTAATACGAAACTGGGGTTATAATACTTACAACGGAGCAGAACCTCGCTAATTAGGGGGATATAATACCCGTGTATTACTTATACTACTCAGAATTTCGTTACGAAAGAAAAGAAATGAACGAGGAATACTGAAACCCGATGTCTGCTACTTATAGTGCTGATTTCTCACTTTCTCGCGGCCCGCGTAAATGTAAGCAAAGGCTTACGCGGCCTGCGTGGCCTAGGGGTCTAGGCGTAGCTGATCCGGGTCATGACTAGGGACAACACGTTGTGTGACACGTGTCAACACCGGGGTGTGCTGGACCTTTAAGTTGTCGCGGCCCGCGTAAGGGTTAAGCGAAGGCTTACGCGGCCCGCCTGAATCCTATTTTCTTTGCTTTTTTATTTATTTTTAATGGCATAATGTATTTTAGGCTAGGTTTTCACATACGGGGTGTATTTTAAGACATATAGGGTATTTTAACATATAATAGGGTGTCAGAAAAAATATTCGGGAGGGTTGTTATATCCTCCCCACCTTATTTTAGAGCTCGTCCTCGAGGTCTACTGGAACAGGTGTGAGTATTTCCTTTGCATTTCTGATTCAAGCTCCCATGTGTATTCTGGTCCTCTTTTGGAGTCCCACTTCACT
Source organism: Helianthus tuberosus (assembly GCA_030545235.1). Classification (NCBI taxonomy): domain Eukaryota; kingdom Viridiplantae; phylum Streptophyta; class Magnoliopsida; order Asterales; family Asteraceae; genus Helianthus; species Helianthus tuberosus. The sequence goes on along the minus strand of CM060376.1, from coordinate 2,286,369 downwards.
TTGACTAGAACTAGTCTTTTGTGCTTGAGATTCTTGACTTTCATGTCTTCAATTTGTAGAGGTTTTTCCACAAATTTTAACTGCTCATTTACCTCTATATCCTTAAGAGGTACTAATAGTGACTCATCAGCTAAGCATTTCTTGAGATTGGATACATGAAATACATCATGTATTCCTGCCATTTCCTCTGGTAGTTGTAGCTGATAGGCTACAGGTCCTATTCTTTTAATAATCTTGAAAGGTCCAATATACCTGGGACTTAGCTTTCCTCTTTTGATGAATCTTACCACTCCTTTCCAAGGAGAGACTTTTAACAATACCTTATCTCCTACCTGAAATTCCAATGGTTTGCGTCAGTTATCAGCATAGCTCTTCTGTCGATCTCGTGCTGCTTTCAGTCGTTATTTGACTTGAATGATCTTGTCAGTTGTTTCTTGCACTATCTCAGGTCCAGATAGTTGATTTTCCCCAATTTCTGCCCAACACACTGGTGTTCGGCACTTTCGTCCATAAAGTGCTTCAAATGGTGCAGCATTGATACTTGTGTGATAACTATTATTATAAGAAAATTCTATTAAAGGTAAATGATCGTCCCAATTACCTCCAAAATCAATTACACAGGCTCTAAGCATGTCTTCTATTGTCTGAATTGTCCTTTCACTTTGTCCATCCGTTTGAGGATGATAAGCGATGCTTAGATTCAACTTGGTTCCCATTGCTTTTTGGAAACTTGTCCAAAAATGTGAGGTAAAACGACTATCTCTGTCAGAAACAATTGATAGAGGAATTCCATGTAAAGAAACTATTTCATTTACATACAATTTAGCTAATTGTTCCATACTAAAAGTTTCTTTCATTGATAGAAAATGAGCTGACTTGGTTAGTCTATCTACAATCACCCAGATTGTATCATTACCTTTCTTTGACTTGGGTAATTTAGTAACAAAATCCATTGTTATCAATTTCCATTTCCAGACAAGCATTTCTAATGGTTGCAATAATCCTGAAGGTTTTTGATGTTCAACTTTAACTTGTGAACAGGTTAAACATTTAGAAACATAGGCAGCTATGTCCTTTTTCATTCCTATCCACCAGAAATTCTTTTTTAAATCCTGGTACATTTTATCGCCTCCTGGATGCATCGTATATTTAGACTTATGGGCTTCTTTTAATATGCGATGACGTAGGTTTCCTAATTTAGGTACCCATATTCTTTTCTTATGGAATCTCCAAATCCCATTTGTTCCTTGTTCTAGTTCCTTGATCATTCCTTTTAGTTTTTCAGTATCATCTTTGATTACTGATTCTTGTGCTTTTCTAATATGCTCATTTAAATCTACTTGTAGATTTAATTTAAGAGAACGTACCATTTTTGGTTGTTCGTGATATTTTCGACTTAAAGCATCAGCAACTACATTTGCTTTTCCTGTATGATACTGAATATCACAATCATAATCACTAAGTAGTTCCATCCAGCGTCTTTGTCTCATATTCAATTCCTTTTGTCCGAAGACATGCCTTAAACTCTTATGATCGGTGAACACAGTAAACTTACTACCGTACAGGTAATGTCTCCAAATATTAAGAGAAAAAATTATAGCTCCAAATTCTAAATCATGAGTTGAATAATTTTCTTCATGATTCTTAAGTTGTCTGGATGCATAGGCTATAACCTTTTGTCGTTGCATTAATACACATCCATAACCTAGTTTGGAAGCGTCACAATACACTACAAAATCTTCAGCTCCTTCTGGTAATGCTAGTATGGGTGCGTGGGTTAATCTTTGCTTAAGGATTCTAAAGGCTTCTTCTTGTTTTGGTTCCCATACAAACTTAACGGATTTACAGGTTAACTTAGTTAAAGGAATGGCGATTCTAGAAAAATCTTGAATAAACCTTCTATAATAACCAGCCAATCCTAAGAAACTTCTAACCTCGGTTGGTGATTCAGGGGTTTTCCATTTGGTTATTGCCTCGATCTTTGTGGGGTCTACATGAATTCCTTCATGATCAACTAGATGTCCGAGAAATTGTACATGTTCTAACCAAAATTCACACTTTGAAAATTTAGCATAAAGCTTTTCTTTCCTTAATAAACTTAAAAGTGCGTGCAAATGCTTTGCATGTTCCTCTTTACTCTTAGAGTAAATGAGAATATCATCTATAAAGACAATTATGAATTTATCCAAATATGGTTTACATATTCGGTTCATCATGTCCATGAATGCAGCTGGGGCATTGGTTAAACCAAATGGCATGACAGTAAATTCATAATGACCATACCTTGTTCGGAAGGCGGTTTTAGGAATGTCCTCTTCCTGTACCTTTAATTGATGATATCCTGACCTTAAATCGATTTTTGAGAAAAATCGTGCTCCTTGCAATTGATCAAACAGATCATCAATTCTTGGTAATGGATACCGATTCTTAATTGTGACCTTCTTTAATTCACGGTAGTCAATGCACATACGCATTGATCCGTCCTTCTTTTTAACGAATAAAATTGGCGCTCCCCAGGGTGATGAACTGGGTTGTATGAATCCTTTCTCTAGCAATTCGTCTAATTATTTCTTTAGTTCTTGCATTTCTGCAGGTGCCAAACGGTAATGTGCTTTGGCAATTGGTGCTGTTCCTGGTAGTAAATGGATTCTGAATTCAACTTCTCTATCTGGAGGTTGCTCTGGTAATTCTTCTGGAAATACATCTGAAAACTGAGATACTACTGGGATATCGCTTAATTCTTTTCCTTTAGTGTTAGTGATTATAGAAATCAAATACACTAATGATCCTTTTCTTATATAACTTGTTGTTTTCATCATAGAGATGAATTTAGTGGATTTAGAAGTTTTATATCCTTTAATTGTGATCTGTTCACCCTTTGGTGAATTTACTTGTATCGACTTTTGATCACACAAAATACTGGCTTTATTGGCTATTAACCAATCCATTCCTAATACTACATCAAATCCTGCCAGATTCATTAGGTAAAGGTTTGCAATAAATTTCTGATTTAGAATTTCTATTCTTGCTCCCTGCAATATTTCAGAAATTCTAATGGTTTCACCATTTGCTGTCTCTACCAAACATTCTTGTGGAAGTTTAGTTAATGATTGATTGAGAAGTTTGCAAAATGAAGTATTAATAAAACTTTGGTTTGCACCAGAGTCAAATAATACTTTAGCAAAAATGTCATTAACTAAAAACGTACCAGTGATCACATCCGGGATCATCTTTGCTTCTTCTGCCGTTAGGACGAAAGCTCTAGCATTTTTGGTATTCTTGTTGTTTGTAGCCGGAGCTAATTTTGGGCAGTTAGGCTTGATATGAAATTGTTCTCCACAGTTGTAACACGTCCTGTTATTAGCTTTCTTCCTGCAGTCTTCTTCCTTGTGTCCCGATATTTTGCAAAAGTTACAGTATATGGAGCATCTTCCTGAATACTTCCTTTTGCAATTCTTACAGTAAGGTGTAGAGGCAGAACGTATATTTTTCCCACGATTAGAATTTCCAGAACGAAATTCTTGTGTGAGCTTCTGGGTTAGGTTCCTTCTTTGATCTTCTTCTCGTGTACGGATTAATTCATCTGTCAAGGTATTGGTTAGTTCTACAGCTTCTTCTATGGTTTGAGGTCTAGCTGCCTTGACTACGTGTCTTATCTCCCCGATTAATCCCCAGATATAACGAGAGATTAACATTGGTTCGGGTGAAGCAAGAGTTGGCACTATTCTAGCATATTCAAAGAATAATTTAGTGTACCCCTTACTGTCTACACCAGTCATTCTAAGGTTTAAGAACTTGTTCTTTTTCATTAGGAGGGCAGAATTTCCTTTCTACCATGATTTTAAACTCCTCCCATTCCATATTGTAAGTTCTATTACTTCCTCTAGTCTGGAGAATAGTATTCCACCATTCTAGTGCTGAATTCTTAAACAAATTGGAAGCAAACATTATCTTATCTTCTTCTGCACACTTGCTTATTCTTAAGACTGCCTCAGTCTTTTCTATCCAGCGTAGGGTTGCAATGGCCCCTTCGTTGCCCGAGAATTCCATTGGTTTACAAGACCAGAATTCCTTATAAGAACAACCGTAAGACACGGTTCTTCTTCTTTTGGGAATGGGCATTTGAAGTACAGGTCCATTGTTCACGTTGTTTTCGGGTTCGGAAGGTCGCTTGCTATCATGTTTACTTTTATTTTCTGCTTCTCCAACTGTTTGAATAATATACGACATCGCATCTAATATTCCTTGTGTCACTATGTGTTGGATGGCACTGTTATCCACTTGGTTTCCATTGTTGTTTGGAATTTCGTTACCCGAGTTATTGTTACTCTGGTTATCATTATTCAGATTTCCCTGGTTTACTTCGTCGTTCATCTGAATTTTAAACATTTATCACATATTAATATCACAAGAAAATTAATAGTTTAAGTAACAACCACATAATACACATATTTGTCAAAAGCGTCGAGCATTGCGACTTTACTTTTTTCATATAGTATGCGTCAAATACACACTAAAACAGGAAATTAAGAATTACAATACTATTATGCCTCGTTAACCACAAAGTGGTCTATACTACGATAGATTTTTTTTACTATTACACATATTTTATTTATTTTATTATTATTACCAATTTCACCATCACTTTCATGGATATGGATTTCCCCCAAAATCCATCTGACGCTCATCGTATTTCCATACGAGTTGCTCTCCTACATACCTCATCCTCTCATTACTTTCTATGATTTCTTCTCCGAAAATTCGGAGTTCTTGCAAGTTCTCTGCACTCATTGGGGGTGCAGGTGCTGGTACGGGATCTGAATACTGTGGCCTGGGATTCTCCTGAGGGTACGGATTTTCTAAAAACTCCCTGATATATTCGTCATTGTCATAATAGGGATCTAGAGGGTCCAGACCTGGATACGCTGCTATGTTTGGCAAGGTTTCGTCATTTAGATGGTAACGTGGCACATATTCCCTAAGATCATCAAATCATGGATCATAATTTGGGTCTAAGAGATTACGGGCTGGTATCCTAGGTATCTCCTCAGGATTGAAATCATGCATTTCTACCTCCATCGGCTGAGTGGGAATTAAAGGTAAGGGTTGTGGGGCTACTAGTTGTTCCAGACTTGGGTCGGCAGTAGTTGTTGCTAGGATATGGAAATTGGCTAGGCTTCTATTAAGCATATCCTGTGTATGGGCATCTGACTCTCGCTTAACGGCTGCTAGGGCTCTTTGCTGTTGCAACTTTCGCATTCTTTTTCTACGCTCAAAGGCTCCCTTACTGAACCATCCTCTCTTTTTCTGAGAGAATGGCTCTTCCGACTGAGCTTTAAAGGCAAATATCCCTTCTTACTGATCAGCGGAATACCCAGAGAGGGTAGGCTGGGAAGAGGTACCTTCACTCCTAGGTGAATCGGACAGCTGGCGATACACGTCTGAGGGTCCTTGATCACTCATACTGTAAACTAACAAATAGTCAAATAACACATAACAATAAAATACAGATATTCACGTATTTTAAGAATTTGTTTCCTAACAATTTAAATAATATATTGATGTCAGCAGAACACTCCTGTGGCTGAATCAGTGGCTAGGCTCTGATACCACCTTCTGTCGCAACCCCCGCCCCCTTATCTGTCCCGGGAACGGGCGTTCGCGAACATTCGTTTGTGGTGGTATCAGTTTGTTAATTATTAATTTGGCAGCGGAAATTACATCAGGACCGTAGTTAGGAAATTGTTTATCAGAGTAAAACCACCATAATTTATATTAATAGTCACATGGGTAAACCCAAGTTTCTTTATTACAAAACGTTTATAGGGATAAACCCTATTTTATTGAATTTAAAACATCGTCTTTTAGGTAACTTTTATAGCCACATTTTTCCAAGCCGTCAGTGCTCTCCAGCTGGCTTTTTACTAATTGGCTGTCACATTGTGTTACCTGAAACGCGTTTTAAAAACATTTGTCAGTGGGAAATACTGGTGAGTGAATCCCAGTTTAATCAAGAAACATTTTATCAATTAACACAGTATTGAGAGCGATCACATTGTTTATTTCTACACAATTACTCATTCAGTACTGTCAATCCTGACTGGTGGGTCATATTACACATTGGCTAACTCGTCGTCCAATGGTAACGTGTTCCACATTTTGTATACAAAACCCCAACATACCGGCAGTAATTGAAGAACTACAAAGACTCAATCACTGCTTAATCATATTGTAAAGCATTTAAGATTTTGTAAAATAGTTACAAAAAGGTTAACAAAAAGCGGATAAACTCACATTGCTATCTTAGACTTCGTGTAAGGGTTTCCTGGGTTTAATCTATAATTTACACAAATGTACATATGTTAGTATAATAACCCTTTAATTATATTAACGATACCCTCCCCGAGACGGTATTCCAACAACTACGTCGGGCAGAACCACGACAGTTGTTACGGAACCCTAAATCAATCAGGCAGCGTATCTAATACGAAACTGGGGTTATAATACTTACAACGGAGCAGAACCTCGCTAATTAGGGGGATATAATACCCGTGTATTACTTATACTACTCAGAATTTCGTTAAGAAAGAAAAGAAATGAACGAGGAATACTGAAACCCGATGTCTGCTACTTATAGTGCTGATTTCTCACTTTCTCGCGGCCCGCGTAAATGTAAGCAAAGGCTTACGCGGCCCGCGTGGCCTAGGGGTCTAGGCGTAGCTGGTCCGGGTCATGACTAGGGTCAACACGTTGCGTGACACGTGTCAACACCGGGGTGTGCTGGACCTTTAAGTTGTCGCGGCCCGCGTAAGGGTTAAGCGAAGGCTTACGCGGCCCGCCTGAATCCTATTTTCTTTGTTTTTTTTATTTATTTTTAATGGCATAATGTATTTTAGGCTCGGTTTTCACATACGGGGTGTATTTTAAGACATATAGGGTATTTTAACATATATTAGGGTGTCAGAAAAAATATTCGGGAGGGTTGTTATAATACATATCATATTTAAATGCATATTTGAAACATATATCTACATAATTAAGCTAGTACTACTTTGGAAAACATAATGTCAGTTTATGTATTTTGCATTTAATCAAACACTAGACATGAAAAATAGTAGCATTAATCATGACCCAAGTAATCTTCCGAACAACTTAAAATGTATTTAGAAAACCCCAAAACTAACACACATTTTTAATCTATATAGAAACAACATAACTAAATATAAAATCTTGTATGTGTATGTTAAAGTCTTGAAGACAAACAATAGAGCAAAATTTATGAATAATGAATAAGTGGATCTACTTAAGTTTATATAAATGGAAGAATAAATTTATATTAATATACTTTTCGGGTATTATTCGGGTAAACGGGCCAGGTATTGGGCAAGTATCACTAATTCCCATACCCATACCCGAAGTTTTTATATTTTTAATCCCATACCCGACCCATGCCCGTCGAGCTTCGAGTATACCCGGCCCATATGTTTCGGGTTTTGGGTACACCAGTCGGGCTCGGTCTATATAAGATACGGAACTTATTAAGGGTCAAACGCGAACCTATTAAGGTTATGTCGTTTCGTGTCGTGTCGTGTTTTCATGTCCGTGTCTAAAATTGTTAGCCCAAAGTATGTGTGTATAGGTTGAGAGAGATGATGGTGGTGATGATTAGGTGATGACGAATGATGTTGGTGATGGTTAGGCGAATGTAGGTGGTGATGGTGGCCGGCATGGTGGAGGTGGAGATGCGACAAGACGAGGATGAAAATGATGATTCAATGTTTGTGTGTGTGTATGTTTATACATATACATATATGTGTGTGTATTATTTCAAAAGTGAAATATAAAAAGGCTATGTAAAAATGATCATTTAACCCCTCCTTTAAAAATCAAAGTGAGGTTGTTAACTTTTTGGATTAAACTAGCATATTTTTTGAAACATTTAAACCAGAAATCACATGAACAAAATTGGACTGAAGTTGCAATTTTCATCAAACCATAAGGACAAAAATAACAGTTTACTCTTTTTATTATTCTAGAGTAAACTTATATTTTGTTACATGTGGTTTGGTCACATTTACGCCTTTTGTCCGGCATTTTTTTTTATCAAAATGATAATGCGTTTTCACAAAACTAGCCATTTTTAATCAAGTGTATTAAATCCATCCATTTAGGTCGTTAAAACCTAGTCATGTGTTGCCCACGTGATGAGCAATTTAGTCAATTGACCTTAAGCCGAAAGGTAGTTTGAGCGAGACTGCTCTTCTTATGGTGAGGCTAACACATTCTGTTTTGCAATATTCTAATAGTAGTTGTAGATCCCAATAGCTTCGGATCACAGTGATGGTGATTGATTAATCACACAAACACCTATTGATTAGGTGTTTGGGTGATGAAAAGTAAGAAATAAGATGTAAATGAAAGAATCTTGTATAACTAGGTGTAAATCAAACAATATAGATGATAAGTCCCATATGATAAACACTATGAACCTCCTAGAAACTTGGAATAATGATATCTTACACACTAGCCAAGAAACTTGGAACCCTAGTGTGCACACCATTACATATAAATCACGGCTACCTGCATATTTATAAATACGCAAGTATAACAGATACGCCATCCAAAACAGTAATACTAATATAATCTCTACAATTTCCCCCTTGGACTTTCTAAAGCTACTCAAAACATCCAAACTAGGTTTTCTCATATACCAGCGGTCTCACTGATCTAACAGTTGTGATCAGTGATTTCAATCCAGAAGTTGATTCGGAAGCATTTTTTCGAAGTTGTTATTGGTATTCAAGAACCGACTAGTATTTCAATCTTCAAACCTCTACCCCTGACCAACGGACGAGAGGCCGGTTTACTCCGAATGGTAATTTTTTAACCAAATTCTGTTAAAGTTTCGGCAGCGTTTGGTTTTGCTTCATATCGTATTTTTTTCCTCAACTAGTTTCTCAACTTTTAATTGAGTTAATTTTTAATGACATCAAGGACCCATAACCCTCTAAACTTGGTTTAGAGACCTCTAGATTAGGGATAAAAATGATTTGGATATGAGATGGGGATTTTGGTAATCACAAACCTAGCGACTTTAAAATTGTGTCTCATACTAAGTCCCATGTTCATTAGGTGCCCATTACTCAATATTTAACGGGTTTGTGGGTATACCAGTGTGTATCATGTATACCCGTTTATTATCTTATATGATTATAATCGTTGGAATGTTCATTACCGGAAACCTAATCTTAAACTCACCTTAAAAAATGATTTGAAATATCAAACACGCGATTACACTTATGGATATTATTTACATTATTTTGGTTTGTTTGATTCAAAGACTAGATTGGTACATATCGATCCTTGTATTTACTGAAACTTAACAAGTTATTCATCAATTATCTCCAAACACTTCTATAAGACAACTAAATTCTTAAAAATATGCGCCCAACGGCCAACACACATCTAGTTGATAATGTTCTGATCTTATTTTCATTTAAGACTTACTGTGTTACAATTTTCGTTTCTTAAATTGGATTAGTTTGTTTTCTTTTCTTTTCTTAAATAGGGTGTTGCTAATCACTACAAATGAGAGTTTTGGATATATTTTCTATACCAAGTAATTCAATGTATTTTAGTTATGCTTCGTCTTCCTTCTTCTTTTACATTTTCGGTAGCATACAATTCTTTGTAGATCCTTGTTACTTTTCTTTGTAGATCAATTTGTTGCTTTTCTATGTAAATCTTTGCACGTCGGTTTTTAAAATATGGTGTCCGTGTTTGATTGTAATGTAAATTGAGTTATAAAGATATTATTGTGGCTCTGATACTAAGATCATCACCTGATCTTTGGCTTTAAGGCTATGAGGTGTGGATGGAGCCCCATGGGCTTTATCAAGTCCACATAAGCTCCACGTCAGCGCCACCTAGGATCCAACTCAACCATGGAGCCCCCTTTAAATTGCAGGGTGTGGATGGAGCCCTATATTAAAGAAAATAAAAAAAAAAAATTCATTGGTGCAAAACAAATGGGTCCCACCTATAGAGCCCGTTGCAGCTCGTTACCATGGTGGCGGAGGTTCAATGGCGCCCCGGCTATGGCGCCGGGGGTGTGGGCGATGGCGGAGGGGGGCGCTATGGTGGTCCAGGTGGCGAAAGGTTGGCGCCCCACACCCTCCAGCCTAAGAGCAATGAAATTGTTCTTCACTAAATCAATGATAGTAATCAGCAAGCAGTTACAAAACAAGAATACAAAGATTGAAAGTTGATGCATAACACTTGTCTGGGTTTAACTAGATTTAAAAAAAAAAAAAATAGACTCTTTAATTTCAATATAAGTCTAATGGATAATGCTCATCGTATTACTTATATTTTAAAGCTTATAATAACTAAATAAGTGGAGTAAAGTAACGTCTCAAATTAAGGTTTCTTCTTGGTAACAAAGAATTAATGCAATTAGCAATGGTATATATACTTCTTCATATATAATTTTGAATCTTAAAAAAATAAGTAATAACATGTATCATGTAACATAAGTCACCGGAGAATCCTCCGCCTCCTCCGTCCAATCGGAGTTCGGTTCACTCCATGACCGTGACCTGAGCCCAAGCTTGAAATATATCACCATTTCTAGAGCCTCAAACACCTTATGATCATCCAAAAACCTATTCCAAACCCCACTCACAATACAGTAGTTGTTGTTATACGGCTGCTTGTGGTGAGCCACGTGTTGCGACCGGGAAACCAACACTCCAGCGTCTTGCAACGCCACCACGACCGCAGGCAGCTTGCTCTTAGTCCCATGAGCCCAAGCATGGAACTGCTGGCTAAACATGATGCACCCACTAGCCATCCCCACGAACCCCATTACCACCGGTTGATCATGGAAGACTAGATCAATCGGTAGCACTGTATAAGTAATTACACGCGCTAGCGCGTGTAAATTATTTGCAAACTGGCGTTTAGTAATGGTCCAGGGCCATTTATGATGGCCCTGGAACGCATCAATTTGCGTGCCAAATACTGGAGTTGAGGCATCGCCGTAATTGTCGATGCCCCAATGGTATACCCCAGACCCAAGGTCCGCAAACAAGTAGCCAATGAACCCGGATAAAACCGGTTCAAGCCATATGTGCGAGTCATATGACCCGACGACTGAGCTCGCTAGGGAAGCAAGCACAGTGCCGCACCCAGCGCCCACCCATGCACGGTGGGACCAAGTCGATTTAAGACTCGGGTCATTCGCTTTTGGGGGTGTAGCAAGTGTTGTGGTGTTGATGACTAGTGGTTCTAGTTTTGGTCTTGTTTTTACTTGAGTTGTGACGGCACAATAGATACGGTGGTCGCGATTGTGACGGTGGCGGATGGTGGTGGCTTGGTGGAGGTGGTGTTGGGGTAAGGTGAACATTATTGAGGTTGTGAGTTGGGGTGGAGTTGGTATATTGATAATATTGTCATATAAGTAGATTGGAAGGAGGATTGATTGGCGTTGCTTGTTTAGTCTACGTGGTTTTATGAGTGTCGCTAAAGAGTTTGTGACGGGTTTGTGGCATAGAACACAAGTTTAATATTGTAGTATATTTTGTGGTGGATGTGAATACGACTTTAGAGCTTATTGTGGACAGGAAAAATGCCGGTCTATATATGTATAAAAGAAAGATGTTGCATTGTGTTGAAACTCGAATAGGATCCAAATGGAATCGACTAGATAAGTCGAATATAATGGAATTGAAATAATATAATAACTTTTATTTATAAAATACTAACGAGGAGTCGAGGACCACATTTTAACTATTGTTTTCCTTCATTTCACATGTTAGAAATATAGTTTATTAATATTACACAAATGTTATGCTAGCTAATACGAGTAAATAAAATGATGTTATGCGAATGTTCATTTGAGAAGAAAATTTAATTGAGAAGAAAAAAGAACAAAGGGTAATATTGTAAAACATTAAATAGTTTGTTCACTTATCTCATTTATTATCATTTTTTACTAATTAATTAGTCATAAAGACTATTATCCTCCACACTAACTTTTTTTGCCTACACAAATCAAAAGTTATCCTACATATTTCGAAATTCATCCTACATGTTGATATTTATCCTACACAACTCGTAATTTATCCTACACAACTTGTAATTTAACCTACACTTTAAATTATTTTCTTCTATTTTTTTTGAAAAAATATATATTTTGAAGATAAGTTACAAATTATTTAATGTAGTTAGCTATTAAAGAGGAAGACTACAAATTAATGACCTATGTAGATTTACCAATGTACCATTATAGTAATATTAAATACTTATACTAAATGAAGTAAAATAAAGCATTCTTATTGGTTAAATTTCTTCTTTTTTCTTCTTACAAAAAATTTCTTCTCATTTGAACTCTCCATTATGCTAGATATGTGACATTCAAAGGGTTAAAAACAAAAGCCAATTAAAATGTAAAAATTGAACAGGAGACATTTGTTAGATTAACTACTTAGCATTATGTCACACTCTTTGAAGGTTATATTAATACGGGGTAAGATCAAATAAAAAGTCTATTTTGTCTAAGTAGGATGAGAATGAATCTTAACCATTCATTTTTTAAATCAATGGTTAAGATAAAAGTGTAGGATAAAGGAGGAGTGCAAGGGTATATTGGGAAAATCATATTTTTGGACTTTCTCTCGCCACATGCAAGGCACATGCATATTCAACCCCCGTTTTTTAAACGTTCATAACTTTTTATATGACATTATTTTTTCATAAAAATTTCACCGTAAAATCGAGCGTCTTTTTATCTTTAATTTGAGTACCATATTGCTATATAAAATATGAAAACTAAAAAAACCCACTAAAATGTGTTGTATTTCTATGTTGTATAACATTTTTTTGTGCTGGATTTTTGTATTATATTTTTGTGCTAAATTTTTTTGTCTTAAGTTTTTTTTTCTCAATTTTTTGTGTTGGATTTTTTTGTACTACATTTTTTGCTGAATTTTTTTTTGCTGTATTTTTTGTACTAGATTTTTTTGTGCTATATTTTTTTGTACTGGATTTTTTGTGCTATATTTTTTTACTACATTTTTTGTACTATATTTTTTGTGCTAAATTTTTTTGTACTAGATTTTTTTGTTGTATTTTTAAAAAACAAAAGGGGTGTCACATGTCATTTTTACTCCTATTTATAAGGACCAAAATGCCCTTCATTCCTACTTATTAGGAGTGTCACATGTCATCATCACAATCCTTTTTATGCTACTTAGGCAAAATCCACTTTTTAGTGGATCCTTCCCCATATTAATATAACCTTATTTAGCTTAAAATGTTTCTAGTAGGTATTCCAATTAAAAAATTTCGGTTCTATAGAATTGCGGTTTTTTTGCCTCTTTTAAATTGACGTGTCTGTTAAAAAAAAAAAAAAAAAGAAAAGAACTAGTTCATAATTCATAAACACGAATAATGTTATTTAACAAGTATTAAAAGGACAAACTGTATTAAATTGTATTCAAATTTGCATGTTTTCGTAATGTTAATGTATGATGGACTATTAATATTTATATCCGTGATATAACTGCAGTGGATTTTATGCTTGATTACTTATTTTACGAAGTTATGTTATCTCTAGTTAGAATTATTTCTAATTTATGTGATTGTGATTGAACGTTTAGAGGGGGGTAGTGCACGGTCCTCTCAACCGCCGGAGTGATCTCACTCCGGGAGCCGCTACCCGACCAAGCTAGCTCCACGGTGACTTCCCCATGCCAAGTTCTTACCCTGGGCGACATATGCCACTCCCAAAACTCGAACCCGATACCTCTGGGAAGAGGTGAGTGTCCGTGGCCAGGGGCGCAGCTCTTGAGGGGCGGGGGGGGGGGGGGGGTCGTCCGACCCTCCGAACTTTTCGGTTAGTAGTGTTACGTATATGTTTTTCGTATAGAAATTTTTAGGGATATACGTGTTAGACCCCCCGGTTTAAAAAAAAAATTATGTATATACGTGTTAGACCCCTCGGGTTTCTAAAAAAAAAATTATGTATATACGTGTTCGACCCCTCCGGTTTTCTAAAAATTAAATTATATAACCCAAACAAAATACCCCAAATAAAAGAGTGTGTTATTAACTTATTATGTATGTCAGTTATCATAAGCCCAAACATCCCTAACCAAATCAAAAGTAATGGCCCATTTATGAAATTTGACCCAATATGAAACTAATTAACTAAACCCATATCAAACTCATATGTGCAGAAAAAGAAACAGAAGAAAAAACGCAGGTCTGGGGGGAAACTGGCGACTGGGCTGCTGCTGCTTGTTCGACGGGCTGCTGCTTGTTCGAGACTTCAATTCGAGATTCCTTGTTCGAGACTTCTTGTTCACTTGTTCAATCATCCATTCATCCTCACAGGTATGTTAATTTTTATGTTTAGATTTGATTTAGGGCTCCAATTTATATGAATTAGGTTGAAATAAGGTGTGAGTTTTAGCCCTAAACTTGTTGAATTTTTATGTTTAGGTTTGATTTAGGGCTTCAATTTATATTAATTTTTATGTTTAGGTTTGATTTAGGGCTCCAATTTATATTAATTTCTATGTTTAGGTTTGATTTAGGGCTCAAAAATCTTAAAGGAAGACGAGCAGAACTATAATTCTTCATCCAACTAAACCGGGTACCCACATTCCTCTTCTTTTTAATGTTTTGGTATCTTTATTCAATTGTTTGTTAAATAATGTTTACGTTTTAATGTTTGAGAACGGCTTTTAATTTGATATTAATGTTTGACCCGACCCGAATCACCGACACCCTACCCGACCCGACCCGACCCGAATCGAATCACCGTTGCCCGACCGAACATAGGAATTTTTTTTAGGTCTAATGCCTTCCGACCCCTCGAATGTTTTTTTCAAGCTTCGCCACTGTCCGTGGCCAACTGGGCTACCCCAGTTGGTTGATTGAACGTTTAGAGCTAACACCATGTTAGGTATCGTATTAGAGTTTAACTCATCACTTAAAAATGTCTACTTTTTATAATTAATTAATTATTATTAATTATGCGTTTTTTTAACTATTATAAAGTTAATGAATTAAAACAGTCATGTTAAATATATTTTTTTTAAACAAATATACCACAAGATGAGAAGAGAACTACGTAATCTCTATCCTTCGTTATTAAGATAAAAGATTGTAAGACCTCGCGCACCTACCAAATCACCCTCAATAGCAATCCAAAGTGTCTCTCTTCCTATTTCCTGGGCGTCAAAATGTAAGACTCTAACACGTATTTGACAAAAGCCACAGCGGAAGTTCGTGCAATAAATTTATTTCATTATATAATACTTTGACTTACTTAAAAAAAATCATTTTAAGATAACTCTTTCACATAAATTTTTGTCAAATAACTCATTTACAAATACAAAAATAATTATATCTTATGTATACACCAACGTTTCCGTACAATCTATCTTGTGACTCGGTCTTTGATCTCTATTCCCCGTGATAATCGCCCGTGTCTCGTACAACCTGCACTCACACATACATTCATAACATTAGCACACATTATATAAACAAGATTCATTTTCGTACACTTCCCATTTCGTTATCTTCCTAACTTAAACATTCCCTCTGCGTATGCATCTCCCGGTGAGGCTTCAATAATGTACCTGCATTACTTTTCATTCTCAAGGCACACTGTTAATAACGTTATTACTCAACGCATCTAAATCATGCGTTCATACATTCCTACATGCATACATACCTTCCTACATCTCTACATACATGCGTACACTCATACGCACCTTTATGCCTACATACATACACATTTACATATGTACCTACATTCCTACATACACGTTCAAGATCTTGCATACCTCTTACATATACATACTTTAATTGCATGGGACTTAAACTTAGATTTATAGCCCATAAACATTAAAGGCACGATCAAAATCATGATTGGGAGGTCCGACGTAGTCCACGGTTAACATACTGAAGCCTGCGTTCCATAAATCGACTTAAATAACAAATTTCAGCTTTTTAGACATGGGGAGGGCGTCGGCGACGGCCCTTGGATTTACGCGTAGCCAGAACCCCCCCGTAGGCAGTAAAATAAGGTGTCGAAGAAAACTGAGTTTGTAGAGGCCGTCGGCGACGCCCTCTAGGTATTGCATTTTTCTGCAGCTCTGTTTCGTCGTCCGTACGCACTAAAACGCGCATAACTTTTGAACCGTTTACCCGTTTACCCTCCCGTTTCTTCCTACATGCTCGTAATTTGACATTCTATCATGTGAACTTGAAATCCCATATCCGGATTAAGGAAATTCTTAACTTACGCGCTATCGGCTTATTATTCATTTATGATTTATCCGACCCGTTCATGTTTTTATCAAATAACTCATTCCTTTTAACTCAAAACTTACATGAACATTATGACCATAATACTTTTACATTATCCGGAGTGTCGTACTTGGGGTTTATGCACCCGATGCCCGGTATTCGTTAAATTCATTCGTTATTACGTAATTGAACATTAAAAAGTACAATTTCCATCTATGAAATTGTTTATTCATTTACTCATAATTTACTACCGAATCTCTTGCCCATTAACCCGCGTCACCGTTTCTTGGTTAGCATGCTTACATACAATTTTATCCATTACCCGGTTATCATACCGAAGTTGTTACTTATGCAACTTTTCCGGTATGCAATAAAACCTCATCTTGACCCATTTGATTTACTTAGCGAAATTCATCGATTTCATACAACTCATTCCTATTTGACCTCAATTATCATACTTAATTAAATCGCACCTAACTTTACATAAACAACTAAGAAGTGATTACGGAAATCACTTACCTTGTGCATCCGTGCCCGTATCCGCTTCCTTGCCTCCTTTTGACCCATTAGCCTTTCATGTTTGAGTCCATCTCGACATGATTCCTCTACTTTCATGCCACCAAATCACATTCTCATTAGCATACACAATTATACATGTTAACGATCATATCAATCGCATATTTCACCTTTGACTTTCTTTAGTCACAATTAACAAGCATAAGACACATAATCAAATTCATATCCTTTCAAACTCATGTAATTCGTCATGCCATCACAAATATCACGTATTGACATAACATGTAACTTACGACTTCCTATAATCCTATTTTTACGACAACAAATCATATCATGCTTCTTATGCGTAGTTGACTTTCAGAAGTCAACAATTCATCATGTGAACTTTCGACTTATTCTCATCTACTCGTAATATCAAAGTAGGCTATACGAAAGGCACCATATACATTACCTACTCTCGATGCAAATGTGCTTACAACCATATTCAAATTAGTAATTTAACATGATCATGCCATCATTTTCGTATTTCGTTCCTATATACACCAAGCTTTTTCATAACATTTTGCATCCTAACTTCACTTAAGCATTTCATCATACACTTGGTGGGCGTACAACCTTCTAAACATAAGGTACAACTAATACATGCACAATCTCCTAATTTCATACATAATTCATCAAATCCTCATACTAATTAACATATATCATTCACACATAAACATTCAAACATATTATCATCATATTTCTTTCAATTCTTCTAACAAGACTCCATATTACTCACATAATTCATCAATATTCAACAAGAATTAAACATGGATGGTGATTCAACTCATCATTCTCACCATAACTAATGGGTTTCACCTCTAAGCATCAAATTAACCTAAATAATGCATAACCCATGTTCTATATGATGATTCTAACATATCATCATGCTCAATTTCATACCAATTCACGATTTACAACATAACCCACTTCGTGGATAATCACCAATCTAGAATTTAAGACATACCTTATGATCCCCTCGTGTAGGTGATCACAAATTCGTGTTCGGTTCTGAATTTGAGCTTCGTTTATCCTACCAATTTGATGGATTAGATGAAGTTAGGGTTTTGGCTTCATGAGAGCTCCTGCAAATCCGCACTCCACTCCTCATTTTGCACTCAATCACTAGCAATGGTCAAACACATGGAGAGTGGTAAACAATTTTAAAAAAATTGTGATTGATTGAAAAAGGGTAGGACCTACCATTAACCGCTCTCTCTCCTCCATCACTTCTCTTCCCTGACTCGGTGTATACTCACCGCCACAACCTCTCCCCGCTCACCGATTGAAGGTCGGTACCACTTTACCGTACGATAAACCTTTCTCCCCGATTGAGTCACCGCTACCACTCCACCCACCCTTAAGGGCTGCACATGTGGGGGTCACTTTTCAAGAGCCAATCACATTTTTGTCTTCCTTTTTTTACTTTATTAATAGGTAAGGGGTTTTATCCCATTGCATGGTAGTTAGCTATAAAACCTTTGTCTATGTGGCGCTAATGTGACATGATAAAGCCCCTCGGGGCTTTATACACCGCCACCCAGCCTAATTGATGATAGACCATTCTGTAAATAATGTAATTATTTTAATTATATATTTAACTAGGTTAAAAACCCCGTTACATGGGTTAAATGAGTAAACTTGATTTTATTTTCGTAAATGATGTGTGGAGACTATATTTATCCTACACCTGATACAATATAGTCATGCACACCAGATTATTTTCCTACATAAGTTAATATTCCTACACATCAGATTATATTCTTGTAGAGCTTATATTTCTACACGTTAGCTTCTTATATCAAACTAGGGTGTTACACCCGTGCTTCGCGGCGGGGCAACCCGATTTTTGATCCGATACAAAAGTATGTCGACACATATCTTACATCAAGTGGGAAACTCGATTAGAAGAGTATTTACAAAGTAAAAAGGTTGTCAGTGTGAATGCTAATCAACTTAAGTTTATAGCCACACGAAAAAAAATAAAGACGTAAAAGTTGATTAAAAGTATTTAGAAAGTTAGGATGTTGTAAGAGTCAATGCTGAAAATTAAAGGTTATAAGTAAAAAAACAAAACCACAAAAAAAAAAAGAAAAAAATTGTGCAAGGGGCATGGTTGTAGAAATCGGCCTAGGCGGCCGATTAATCGCCGCCTAGGCGCTAGTCGGTAGTCCACTGACTAATTTTAACCTAGTCGGTCCAATTAATCGGTAATCGGTCAAAGTCGGTCGTAGGCGGTCGTAATCGGTGAAAATCGGTCCTAGGTGGTCAAAAACCGGATTAATCGGCCTATATTAATCGGTCAAAATCGGATAAAATCGGTCCTAGGCGGCCCTAGGCGGTCCTAGGCGGTCAGAATTGGTCAAAATCAGTCAAAATCGAACCATACTATCTGAAACTTGAAGTATTTATGTGAATTTTGAAGTATTATTTTTATATTATTGGGTATATATATATAATTTTGAAAAAATACATATAAAAATCCCATTCCGATTAATTCCGATTAATCCCGATTAATCCCTATTAATCCCGATTAATCCCTAGGCTGTACCTCACCGCCCGACTAGCGCCTAGCGCCTTCTACAACATTGGCAAGGGGTAAAAGCGTAAACTTTAAACGTTGACGAAAACTGTAAATTACAAAAGAACTTGGTATTTAAGAAACAACAAACAAAGCATAAGGGCCGAAAACATACATTACAAGAGATGGGAAAAAATACGTAAAACAACATTGAACCAAAAAAAATCAATGCAAGGGGTAAAAACGTAAAGTTAAAAAGTTGATGAAAACTGTAAATTGCAAAAAAAGTTGGTATTTAAGAAACAACACAAAGCATAAGGACCGAAAACGTAAATTAAGAAAAAAAGAAAAAAAAAAGAAAATTCAAATGTTGGAGAAGACAAAAAAAATAAAAAAAATAAAAAAAAATACCCCACCACCGACATAGCCTTTATACTCGCCGAAAACGTAAATTAAGAAAAAAGAAAAAAAAAGAAAATTCAAATGTTGGAGAAGACAAAAAAAAAAGAAAAAAAAAATACCCCACCACCGACATAGCCTTTTTATAGTATACTAATTATATTCCTACACATCAAATTAATTTCCATAATACAAAAAGAAATGTAAAAGAAAATAAATGTATTTGCATCATGTAGGATCTGAAACATCTTATGTTTCACATGTTTCGGTAGGATATATAATTATGCTAAATGAAAATTTGAATATACTCAATTTGTTGTGAAACTAACCTACTAGAACAAGATTATAAGAGAACAATAGGGAGAAAGAGATTGATCTTATTGATTGAGGTGTGTTTTTACAAAGGAATACAATGAATATATATAGGAGATGAAGTCTTGGAGAACAAGCTAATCTATTTAAGGAGTTGATAACCACATAATATAATATATTTATAACACTCCCCCTTGGTTATCAACTTTGTATGCTTTGAGATGCTGCCTCGTTAAAAACCTTGCTTTGGAAAACCCAGTGGGACAAAACCTCAGCTAAGGGAAAAAAGAGTGCAGCGCGTATTTTCTTCTCCTGATACTTCTGGATCAGATATGTTGCCTCATTAAAAACCTTACTAAGAAAACCCAAATGGGACAAAACTTAGTGAGGAAAAAAGAGTGCAACTTGAATAAATCTCCCCATCATTATAATATGCATCCTTTAAGTGACGTGTGTCCATCTTCCTTGAAAGTTGCTCAAAACTTTTGTAGAATGCTTGTCGCTTGATGCCTTGAAGTGCAATCCTTTATGTTGAATAATGTTGTAAAATCTTCTTGTGAGACTTCTAGTGCTTCCTCTTACGAACAAATACCATAAGATCCACAACTATGTTGTGTTACATTCTTTACATCTACAAGACTAACAAAACTAGTTTTCATGGGTTAGTAAAATCTAGGCACATATCATTCTTACCTTTAGAGTATTGACATATCTTCTTTATCATTCGAATGTCTCCTCACTGGACATGTGCTATATCATGTTTATAAATTCAAATAAAAGATATATATAATCATGCATAGCTAGGAAGAAATATCAATGCACAATTTCACTTTAGCCATGGTACTTTTGGAATGAGAATCCTTACTTTGGTAGTAGAGGAGAATAGTCATTTCTTATAAAAAGTGTCTGAACAACCTTTAACATACTTTAAGGTTCAGTTTTATCCACGCTATAATGTCCCAGCATCTTCTGGATGTAGTTTGATCAATGGATAAAAATATAATCACAAATATACTCGAACTATAGGTTGAGTAGTAACTAGACTGAGTCAGGGTCATTCAAAATTTCCCCTCTAAAAGCTCAACATTTTCTCTCGATGGTGCCTAGACATCATCACTGTAAACTGCAATTATAGTGAAATTTTAGGAGAGGACTTTTGATAAAGATGGATGATATTAACTCATATTGCTCTTTTATCAGAATATCTCATGAGTTGTACAACACTCAACCCAACTGTTTTATCCATACTATCTTTTTAAGTTTATAAAGATACATTCATGATGTTTTGAAATCAATGCTTCAGGTATTTACAATCATTCACTTACTTCTTTCCACTTTGAAAAACAATGTATGTGCATACACTCTTTAAGAGTTCTGTTACATAAACCTCCTCATTGATTTCTATATCATATGCAAGGATGTCTTGAACAATTGCTTTATTTGTATAATACATATTGTACCATGCTTGTACATTGTACATTGAGATACCCTAATCACCAAGTACATGTTTTCTATGTATGTTTATTGGTGCACAAGAATTACATCCATAAGATGTTTCAACTAACCTTATAAGCACTTAAATGCTTTAGGATACTCAGCAGGAGTTCCAATTATATTCAACGTATTCAAATATGAATCTGTATACAACGATCATATCGTTCTCGAGAACTTATTTTATATGATTTTAATAAATTAAATCCTTGAGGGACTTTCATGTAAACTTTTAGTATCCAGTGATTCATAACTTTCATAAGACACATATCAATTCTCTCTTTATATTACCAGTCTAATTAAATATTGGAAAGCCAATACATCCATCACCAGAGAATACGTCTCCTCATAATCAGTTATAGGTCTTTGCGAAAATACTTATGCCACCAATTTTGCTTTATATCACTTTGTTTAATTTTCACATGATTCGCATAAAAGACCCATTTGTATCCAACATATTTTACAACTTTTGTTGTATTGACTGTTGGTCCAGAAACTTTCCATGTAATTAGAGAATTCAACTCTGCCTTATTTGTGTCTTTCTATTTGGCCAATCATTTATATGTTTTCATTCATAGGCAGATCTTAAATCTTGATCCTCGTCACTTCATCATTTCAAGCGCTATATTATATACAAAAGTATAACGACGTCGATTTTATTTCGATTCCATACATATCTTAGACATGATACAACTTATCGAGATCTCTTTATTTTCAGGTACCTGAGGTTCTTCTTGAACCATCATGTCTACTGTCTCTTCAGGAGATCTTATTACTATAACCTCGACTTGACCATCTTAATTATTTGCTCCAATTTTCGAGGAATTTTATTATTGGAATCAACTAGTCTACCATGCTTTAGGCGTGCAATAGACTTATTACAAACTATGTGGTTGTCCTCTTGGGACCCAAATATAACTGGAGCATAAGCAGTTGATTATGTGACTTACTTAGTCACTCTAATTAGGTCAGTGAGCTTGTCTGGTAATTTGTTCTTTAACATTGATAAATGAATTATCCTTTGAACTTCTGGTTCACCATTTATAGTCTAAGGATCAAGATGACATGATAATTCATTCCACTTTTCACTTTCCAACTGCTTGTTATCTCCCCCTAATGTCGGGAACATTCATTCGCTAAAGTGAAAAACAATGAGCCATAAACAAATTTCTCACTAATGGCTTTAAGTATTCAATAATATATGATTATTTATACCCAACATATTCTCAAACGTTTTAGAAGCCTCATCTTTGTGTGGTGTGGTGGATGAGTTTCAATATATGTCACACAACTAAAATCTTTGATGAGACATCTTTGGTTCATGACCAAAAACCAACTGTATGTGGAGAACTATAACTTATTGGCTTGATGTGAATTAATGGTACTATATGTAAAATTACATGTACCCAAATGAACTTTTGCTCGTCTCATGATCATTGGCTTTGTAATCAGTAGTAGACGTTTAGTAATCATCTCAACAATAACACTTATTCCAATGATCGTTAATAACCTGGGAATCAAATTCATTATTACCAAATAAATATACTAATCTGGATTAATATGCTTGCTATCACATTAGCTAAGCTACAATCACACAAACTTCAGGTTGTGGATTTGATAACCATTTAGACGATGCATCGATTTAAAACACTAAATGGTATCATGTTGAGATATGCATATCCCTTAATCACTTCCAGAATATTTAGGGATACACACCCTTAATTGGCAAATACATAATTTTACTTAAGAGCAAACAATACATGCTATCAGCTAGAAAAATCCTCAAGTTCTTCATTATGTTTCACATCATCATTGATTCGGTGTGGTCTAACCGGTCATGCCAATAAAGTAAATAATTATGATCCATAGTTTATGATCATATATGTATCACTTGCACATATGTAATACAAAACGTAAGATACGATATAACAATTAACTATCATTTCAAACTGTCACGTCAATTTGCATCCTCTCCGAATATTATCTTCATATAATTACTCCCATAATTTACCACTTCAAGTGGTTAATCTTATTATGACCATTATTACAATTTTGATATAACATTCTAATATGGTCAATCTCATTATCAACTTGGCCATCATAGCATTTTTGATGACCGATCTCGTTATTATTATGACCATCATTACGAATTTCTCAATTATGTCCATGATCACGATATTTTCAATGATCGTTATATAGTTACATTCAATTCAAGGAATGGAGTAGAACCAGAACAAGCCTTATAGCTTTTCATTCTTTATTCGGTCACACGAGTATAAAATCATTTCAAACTTTTCATAACTCTAATAATGATATTGCTACTTCATGAGCATATCTTACGTGTGATATATGGAAAATTTTATCGAGTTTTTCCACATAAATAGTCTTCTCTTCACATAACATCCATTGAGAAGTAATTATATATATGAGTTATATAATTTTATCGGTCTAAAATCTTATGACCTTTTATAACTTGATAATGAGATTTGAGGAGTATGACACTTTGGATTTAGTATCTAAACATATTTATATCCTTTTATGAGAGTGAGAATACTTTGGTTTTTATTATATGTATTCAACACAATATATATAAATAAATGATAGCATATAAAATACAATGTATGATATAAACTCAAATTATTCAAAACACAATATAATAACATGTCATCATATAAATCAAGTTTATTAAAACTTTATAAAATATGTTCTTTCATCACTAACAAGCAAATATATAATTCATGTATTAATCTTCTATAATGGGATAACCAATCAAAAGTATATCACACATATTAAAATTTGTCCATTAATTAAAATCATAAACAAATATCTATCGTTCAACTTCCTATGATATTTTAGTTGATAATGATATATAAATCTATCCTAAGGTTCTAAATTAATTTAGAAGCATATGTTTTGCCAAACAAATATTTCATATATTCAATTCTCATATAATGCATGCATATTAAAAGCATTTATCATTAAATAAATGGACATCAATTAAAACAGAGCGAAAAGAATTCTAGTTGTATAAATCATTGGCAATTAAATATAATTTTTACATCTACTTATTATGGTAATTCCTCATTTAACATATACGAGTTGTGTACATATAGAATTATCATTTTAGTAAGAAATATTCTAAGTTTATTAATTGATATGTGTGAAATATTAAATATCAAATAATAATTTACATCCGTAAAGGTAAGTAACATATTCTGAAAAATCACTTTAATATGTTATCAAAGGAGACATTATTTATCATATTGATTACTGTTAGCTAGAATTATCATTGACTTAAATGGTCTAAGAAATATTCTTAAATAATAATATCCAGGTTCTTCTCAACTAATCATAAAGGTAAGTACTTGTTTTAAAAGATAATATCCACTAGAATACTAAAAATCAAATCTTAATATGTTATACCATTTTGTAGATTATTAGATTATTTTACCTAACCTAGTAAAATAAATCTTAATAACAAATTATTTTTAAAATAAACGATTGCATATGAATAGATATTTGTTATATAAACATAATAAATAAATAAAACTTTAACATGTTCTTTTTTATTTAATCGGTCATGCTCTTTGACCTTATTCTTTGAATTTGTTTACAACCAAATTTTTTTCCGAACGCATGCCGTTTCTTGTTTATAATTGTTTTGATGTTTTTTGTCAGAAACTCAAAATACATTTTTTTTTGACAAAAGTCAAACAAAATCTCATTGATTTCAGGCTTTAAGTTCGATCCAAACGTTTATTTTGTGATGTTTGATTTTTTTTTCAAACCCTTTAATGGTGATATCTACGATGTATTTTTTTCTTCTTCTTTTGGATGATATCAATGAAAGAATTCAACCAGTCATCCAAACTACCAATATATCATTACCAATAGTAAATATGAGATTAATAAATAAAAATTAAATTCAATGAATTAAAACTTACCTGTAGGATAGTTTGATTCAACATCCTTGTGATATTGCGAGTCCAACTTCAAAAGCAAGTCGTGCTGATAACGTGTTGTGAAACTAGCCTACTAGAACAAGATTATAAGAGAACAATAGGGAGAAAGAGATTGATCTTATTGATTGGGGTGTGTTTTTACAAAGGAATACAATTAATATATATAGGAGATGAAGTCTTAGAGAACAAGCTAATCTATTTAAGGAGTTGATAACCACATAATATAATATATTTATAACACAATTGTGTTTATTGAATTCATAAAATGAACAAATCATTGAGGATTTTTTTGATGAACTTTTGAAAAGATTAATTTTTTATATTTTATTTTTCTCAACTTCTACTCACAATTTTTTTAGAGAATGAGTAGTGAATCTATATTTTAGAGATTCACTATTGACTATAGCATCTTATTTTTTTTCTTTATTATATAGAATGAGATGAGATGTAGATAATTTTGTATTTTTTACCATATAATTTACTATAAATTGTAAAGACGGAGATAGAGATAAAGCCTCCAATATGAATGCTTTTATGAACGAAATGAAAAAACTGATATGGAGCTAAGGTAGATGTGGAAAGCAAGAAACATATTAGTCTTTGTGGCTAAAAAACATATAAAAACACAAAGGTATCACATGGAAGTAATGGCTCAACTTTAATTTCATGCAGGTCATTGGTTTTCTTATGTAAATGATGTAAACTAGAAATTTCCGCCCTCGCTTTGCGGGGGAAACCCAATTTCTTTATAAAAGTTTAGCCGACCCATCAACGTCCAAAATCACGCGATTGTGTTTTACAGTTTTCTATATGTTAAAAGTGCGGAGGGCACATCAAAATCATTTACACTAAACCATCATTACAACGTAAGGGAGCACAAAAAATGGGGTGTGTTGTTCTTGAGACGAAGCGGAGCAATCACCTGTCACTAACTCTTAATATTCATGATACCCTACACAAACGACGACCATGTGAAGATTCACCAATTTAATAAGAACTAAACACCCTTGAACGCTTGCCAGAGGCCCCTCTCGGATTCATTTTGGTACATACATAATACAATGTTAGTAAGCAGGTAAACATAAGTGAAAACCATAACATTACCAGGTGGAATGGTGAACAATTAAAAGGCTAACCGCAACCTAGGACCTGCAATTTGGGACCTGCAAAGTAGAAGAAAACACCTTTGTTAAACCAGAAATAGGAGAGTTTGGTGTCGATGGGTAACATTAAACAAATACATGTTATCACAAAGTAACTCCAAATATAATGCAAATTAATAAATCATGTGTTTGAATAGTACCTTTTTTTGTGTCTGTGATCATAAAATGATTTTCCCAACAAAAGCTATTTGAATAATAATTCTTATGATATTGCCTAGCACATTTCTTTTTTCCATCGTTGGCTTGCCTCATACGAACCAAACCAAACTTTGACATGTGATAACTCTAAGCACTTAGCACCCACAAAGTAGAAGAAAGCACACTCAATAGCAAAAAAAAAAAAAGAACTTTTGAGGCACTTATAATAAGGTTGATAAAAAAACAATCTGATGACAACATAGATAATGTAACACCTCGAAAATTCACGTCCTATAAGGTGTTGACACGTGTCATAAGTTTGAACGTGTGTAAGAATGTTCTTGAAGGACTAAAGTTGACAAACAATGAAACTATGTAAATATAAGGGTTCAAAGTGTCAACAATGAATAAATATACTTTACAATAACCCTACATGGTGTTTATAACCCTAAACGAATAAATCATGGATCATACGTAGCGAATTGTGAAAGAAAGTGAGAGATTACAAACTACAGGGGTTAAATGTGTCAACATGTTAAGATATACCTCTGAGTGACCTTTTAGCAAACCCGAAGCCTTGTAACGATTAATTATGCTCACTAGAATGCACCATAAAAATTTCACCAAGTTTCGTTACCGTATGAGAAAGTTATGATAAAATTCGTGTGTGAGGGTTAGAATCGTCAACATTGAAATTTAGGGTTTTTCGGGTGATCACAAAGTTACCCGAGGACTTGACAAAGATGGTATAAGCCTTAAAGCCCCTAAATGTTAATTTTAAAGCCTCATAATGCAAGAATTGTAGTGAAAACGACCTTTCGGGGGACCAAGGACCAAATATGCAATTAAAGAAAGTTGGGAAACCTGATCCGGAGGTTGAGGCGGGCCGCGTGACAGCTACCAGCGACAGAAACGAACAGACAGCTGCCTGTTGATGTTTTAACCGACTTAGATCGAATTTTTTCAATACAATGGGCTTCCTAAAGTGGTTTATAGGCCTTAGGGGGCACATGCATGCATCTTGTGTCAATTGTAGAGTTGCATGGCATCAATCTAAGTGAGTTTGACTTACTATATAAGTCACACAAAGTTGCAAACATCCTTGCATTCACTTCTGATCATTTGAGGAGCACAACAGCAAACACACGACCTTCCTAATCATCCATTAGACACGTGTAAGTACCCTTGACCCTTCTTAATTAAGTTTTGATTAGTTTATAGCTTAAAAGTCAAACCGTCGTAATTACGGTTTGACTTAACGATAAAACACAAACGGTCCAGTGTTTTGCCGAAATGAAAGTTGTTATAAGTTGGTAATTATGTGGGCAATTAACCCTTAAAAGGGTACTCACTGATTCCAATCCTAACTAGGTCGTTTGTCGAGTCAAACGTTGTCCGAAAAAGTCAACAGAAATGCTAAACTTTGATTAAACGCGTAATTAACGATATAGGAGGCGTGTAACCTGTTTTATCATTCATATAACTTGGTAATAAGGGTACGGACTTGTCTAAACTTGTTTGATTCGACAACTTTCTGTTTTGAACCGATTCGGAGCCGAAAGTCGCATAGTTTGACTTTCTGCTTTGACCTCGATTCTGACCCGGTTTTGGTAGGTTTAGACATGCCTTAAAGTTCCATTAGGACCTTGTAACATGTTAGTATAAACCTCTGTGGTTGTTACCTTGATTGTCCAATTCGTTGCACGTTTCCGTTAAATTGCCAAATGTTGACCATATTGCCCTTATGATCATAAAACGAGATTTTTGAAGATGTGAAAGGACAATAACATTTGTTACTGATTATTAATCATGTCCCTAAAATTTCACATCAATCGGAGGTCTAGATTAGGAGTTATGCTTAATGACGTAATTATAACGATTCTTAGTAATTAAACGACATCATTAGCGTAAAACCTATCTAAACCCAATTTTCGACACCAAACATTTTACCCACTGATATAATATAATATTATGGGATTTTTGAAGATTTTTAATTATTTTTAAACTGATCATAAGCTAGGATTAGTGCCTTAATTCGGTTAATACCGAATATACCCTTTTCGGCCATAAAATGAGTTTTACAAATCCTTTTGATGCCAATCCAATTCCTACTGATTTTAAATAATAAATGAAGTATTTTGAACCTGTTAAATTGATCAAAAAACTCAGAATCCTATTTTAACCCGTTAATCGCTTAAAACGACGTTATACGCGTATTAAACGCATAGTAAGGGTTTAAAACCATTTTGCCACCTAAGACTTAACATCAACGGATATAACCTGTTAAGTTAAGTTGTTTTACTGATAAAATCAGACCCGGATCACAGAAGTTTAATTAATCCCTTTTATAATCTTTAAAATGACCAAAATACCCCTACGGGGCTTAATATGAGATTAAAATCGTTTTGGGCATAATGGAAGATATCCTAATGATATCACAACATATTTAAGGCATGTTAAATTAGGAAACCTGTTTAGGACTCTTATGATTACCCGTTACGCTTCATACGCGTTCGGTTCGGTTTATGTAACTAGTTTACATAAATTAGCCGAAACGGGTCAAACCTTATCGGTTTTATCTCAAAATCCAGAATGTGTATAATATACCCATATTAAGCAAGTCTTCAAACTTTTCGGGTCTAAATCACATTCTATCTGGTCTTCGCTTAATCGTGCGTACGAACCGTATCTTTAAAACTAACCGGTCTAAGCTTAAGCTTAACTAAAGACCCGTTAGGATTCTAATAGGTTATTATAAACCTTCGTTCCAGATTAGGAGAACCAGTAAAAGATACTTGCACTCGCTGATTTTGATTTATACTTGCTCAGGTAAATACTTTTAACTTATTTTCCCTATACGGGCTTGGGGTACGGTATATAAAATACCGCTTGGTCGGGCATTGAATCTTTAATTGTTTTATGGTTAAAGTATTGAGATGTATCGTTTAATTTGTTTTGTTTGCTTAAAGCCTTTGGGGGGTTAATGACCGTGTCCCGGATATCCCTGGCATTATTTTACGAAATGGCCACGACCTTAGCACACAGGTGTAGGCGTACACCTGTCAGTGTCTCATATACATAATGTGGTATGTCTATTGATCTTTAACCCGGCTCGACCCGGGCTACTGAACGCATAAGTAACATGTAAATCCTTTACAAGTATTATATTCAAATAATTATCCCAAGTTATAAAATATTATTTGTGCCTTGTGCCTTAAATGCATTTTCTTAAACTCTTTTCAAAATGAGTCGGTTGATTGTATTTACCAGTGTAAACTGACGTATTTTCTCAAAAAGGTTAAGTGCATGTACTACGCGTAATAGGCTGGCTTTTCTCCTAGCATCCCCAATAAGTCTCGCAAGCTTGGATGTCATAGGCTGTTGAACATTGTTTCCTTTTATTTTGATCTACCTGTGGATTTATATTCGACTACTTGTGATACTTAATATTACAATATTGTTTGGTTGAAATGAATCTATACTTTGCTTCCGCTGTGCATTTAAATATTATGTTGTTTGACTATTGTGTTACCAACCACGTCACGATACTCCCCTACCGGGCCCACTGGTAACACGTGGAAATTCGGGGTGTGACAGATAACTAGCTCTAATACAATTATGTTGTATAAACTGATCAAACGTTTTACATCGAAGAATAACGAAACTATAAAGAAAGTATGGAAAATCTTGACATACTTACATTCCAAAGTTCCAATAATCTTGTGTTCAATTTGATGCTTGTTGTCATAAATACATAATGGCTATTTTTGATATGGGCATTAGCATGATGTGTAAGGTTCTTAACCAACTATTTCTTAAGGCATTAGCTCTGTAATCTCCTTATCGGAATCGAGCTTTGATGCGATTATCAAACACATGTTACATTGTTGTATGAATGATAGTCGGTCAATATCGGTGTGCTAAGATATTCTTATTCTCTCGATCCTCACTTTTGTCGGAAGTCTAATCCTCATAAGCTTAAACTAAATAGTCTAAATGTTTAACTTCAGTATAAACTTCAAATACAAACAAAACGATCTTTTTTATGTTGTTTAACACATGATCAACGCAACAACGCTGCTGATAACCGATGCCTATTTATTATGACCTGATTAAAAAATCACACATGCTTATTATTTAAAATCCTCTCACAAGAATAATCATGGTCTGATTGTCACAACTCACAAGTAAACCAATTGTGTTTTTTTTTTCTAATAAACTTCCAACCTAAACTAAAAAACTCATAATTCATCACTGTCATACACAAAATCAGCTTCAATCAACCTCAGATTTAGCACAATCAACACACTAATCGAATCTCACTTGTCAGTTTCATCCTAAATCCACAATTTGAAACCCTCATTTCCCCAGATTTTACCCCAATTTCACTCCATATGCTCCATAGATAACAAAATCAAACTCTAAAACCCCTATTTTTTCCAAATCTTCTTTCTTTCTTCAATCCTCCAGACGATACCATCAAACCCATGCAACAGAATAGAGCACAATCAATAACAAAGAAAGGGAAAAGACAATACCTGAGAGGAGAGTTGAGTTTCGCAGTGAACCTTAATAGGCGGCGTTCCTGTTCGTATGAAGGGGCGAAAACGAAGCAGATGAAAGAGGATTAAACCTTCCTGTGAGGAAGATGATAGGAATCCTAAGAATAAGAAGCCGATGAACGACGTAGGTAAGTAGGCACCGTCACCATCATCATCACCGGCGAAGTGGGCACCGAGATGAGGATGCCGGCCGGAGGTGATGGCTCCGTCGTCTTCTGTGCACATGCTAACATTGTAAAACCAGGAAGTAAAGTTAAAGACAGGAAATCTATTCGATTAGGGTTACAGAAGAAACCCTATACTGTATACTAAAGGGAAGCTTACCTGATGTCCGAGACCGGCGGCGAAGGTGAAGGCGAACGGTGGTGCGTAGTGGTTCCGGTGTGGCTGGAGAAGACGGTTGAGGGCGTGGTGGTCGGAACCAGCGACGGGGATGTGGTGATGGAGGTGGAGGTTGGTTGGAGGTGGATGTGTGCGACGGTAAGCCTGGCGTTGGGGTTCAGGACGATGATGGAGGGCGGTGGTGGGAAGGTGTCGATGTGGTGAAGAAGAATTGAAGAAGAAATTGTGATTTAGGTATTAGGGTTTAGAAGAAGATAAGTTGACGCCGTGACCCTTACACTATGTTCCCGAGTCCATTTAAAGGGGAGGTGAGGGGAGGGGAAGGAAAATTTTCTCTCCTAATCTCTCTAATTTGGGAGGATGAATATATGGTCATATTTTCTTTCCTTTTCCCTCCCCTCCCCCTGTTAAATGAAACTCGGGAACGTGATTTTTCATATTTTCATCTCTTTTCCCTCCCCTCCCCCTGTTAAATGAGACTCGGGAACATAGTGTTAAACTACTGTTTCTCAGTCATGTTATGTTTTAACACATATATATAAACTAGTTGATGCCCCGCCCGCGTTGCGGGGCGATGGCCGAATAATGAGCGAGTGTTAGGCAGTTTATTGACACAAAAAACAATTAAATCGAGTCAACCAATTAAAACAAAACACTTTTATAGTTTTGATAAAAAAAAAATAAAACAATGGCAATATTGTAATTTTTAACTGAGGGGAAGTTGTATTTTTTGACTGGGGTAAAATCGTAATTTGCTAAAAGCTAAAGTGATGGCAGTACTGTAAATTTTCATAGGGGCAAAATTGTAAATTTTCACAGGGGCAAATTCGTAATTTTGAACTTGGGGTAACAGCGTAATATAAATTTGAACTAAGGGCACAATCGTAAATTTAAGTTGGAGGCAAAACCATAATTTTATTTTGAACCAAGGGCATAATCGTAATTTTGCGTTGGGGGCAAAAGCATAAATTTATTTTGAACCGGGGAAAAAACGTAATTTTGAACTGAGAGCGAAATTATAATTTTTTAAACGGGGAAAAATCAATTTTTTTGAATAGAGGGCAAAATCGTAATTTTTAGCTGGGGGCAAAAACCGATTTTTATTTTGAACTGGGAGCGAAAAGGTAATTCTGAGCCGAGGGCAAAACCACAATTTTATTTTGAATCGAGGGGAAAATCGTAATTTTGAGCTGGGGACAAAAGCGTAATTTTATTTTTAGCTGGGGCCAAAACCGTAATTTTAAAGAGGGGCAAAAACGTAATTTTAAAATGGATATAAAATAATAAACTGGTTGGTCCAATGTGGGAGTGACAGGCAAAATCATAATTTTGAATTGAGTGTGAAACCGTAATTTTGAGATGGGGAAAAAAGCGTAAATTTTTTTTTGAGCTGGAGGCAAAACGGTAATAAAACGTAATTTTAAAATGGATATAAAACAATAAACTGGTTGGTCCAATAGGGGAGTGCCAGGCAGCTGCCTGACACTATTCCCCTTTTGGTAATTGTATAGGTAGGAAATACATATATATGAAGGGTGTACCTATTGGCACACCCATTTGACTATCTACACACCTTAAAAGATGTTTTTTGTCCTTATATGCACACCCTGCAGTGTCGAACTGTGGTCAAAACGCGGCGTTTTGGTCCGGTTAACCTAACAAAGACTGACGGGTCTGTTGACCGGACCAAAATACCGAGGTTTGGCCGCGTTTTGGTCCTGTCAACCAGACAAAAGACTGACACTCGGTCTGGTTGACAGGACCAAAACGCGGCCAAAGCTCGGCGTTTTGGTCCGGTCAACAGACCCGTCAGACACCCGTCAGTCTTTGTCTGGTTAACCGGACCAAAACGCCGCGTTTTGACCACAGTTCGACACTACAGGGTGTGCACATAAGGAAAAAAACACCTTTTTGGGGTGACTATCTACACACTTGTGTGTAGATAGTTTGGGCCTATATGAATTGGTTTGTGGTTGTGCTTTTGCCGGCTCCTGCTTTGTGCTTTTTCTGAGGCTATTGTTTTTTTTTTTAATGAAATTTGCCTTAAAAAAAAAGAAAAGAAAAAAAAAAAGAAGCTAGCATGGAAGAGAGAGTCAACGATGAAATATGGTTACTCCCACCATCGTAGCATGGTTGAAATTATAAGAGCCTGTTGATGTTACAAGATTTACAATCATGAAGATTTAAGAAACAATAGACTAGTAACTTTAATCCTTATTTGTGTCATTTAGGTGGATTAGGTAATGATGGATAGAGTCTAACCTCCATACAAAGGTGCCAGATTCTATCCTGAACCCACCCAGGTTTTCGTCTCACCGTGTGTTACGCCAGAGAGTGTTCAGCTCTTGTGGTGGCACAACGTATGTCAAGTGGCAATCAACGGTATAGTTTCCCGGGGGAACGCCCGAGCCAGGGGCGAAGGTTTGTTGGTGCCCGGGGGTGCACCCTCCCCCCCCCCCCCCCCCAATGTTTCGGTTAGAAGTGTATAAAGTTCGATTTTTTCGTCCGAAATTTTTAAAATTATATAGGATCCCCCCCCCCCCCCCCCCTCACGATTATTTTTCCTAAATTGTATATCCTAAATATTTATACACTTTGTATATAAATGATGGGTAGTTTGGTAAATATATTTTAACTCTTATTTGTTTAACCTAGATTACCCACCACACAATAAACTTAATCACAACACAATCATGTTCTTCCCATACTCCCGCTCGTAGCTTTCTGCGGCCATTTTTTTTTCCAATTCCATCAAGACTTTTTCGATAATAATTCTTTTTTAGTTTTATTTGAAACTATTATTATTTGACCCGACCTGAATCGAATAGGCGACCCGACCCGACCCGAAACATAACGATAAGAATTTTTTTTTGGGTCTCATCACTTTACGCTCCCTCGAAACTTTTGGTCAAACTCTGACACTGGCCCAAGCCAAACTCTGAAGCCAGCGTGAGCCCGGTTAAGACGACATAGTCTGGCCAGAGTGAGGCAACGAGGCTCTCCAATTTAAGAAGTGCGGTGGGCTAACACAAGAAAGTCGTCGTTCCCATATATATATATATATATATATATATATGGAAATGTATCACAATTTCGCAGTCTCTAACCAATGAGAGACCCAAGATTTATCTTCTTGGGTAGCGATAAAAGGGTTTAACCAAAGGTAAAATAGTTGGTCCTAATCAAATTGTATCTTATTTAACCACATAAAAAACATTTGTATGTATTGCGTATATCACCATCTTATACAAAGTTTTCTACCACCATCGCCAGTCGCATTGTCACTCAAAGCATTCAGGTTACTGGTTTTGTTTTTCATATTTCTTTTTGTATCACTAACTCGAACGTGGATGGTTAAAAGTTGTATGCATATGGGGTTTCTTAGCAATTATAGTACAATATATTTATTCCTCACAACAATTTTTTTTGTTTGATATAAATACTTTTTGTTATGGTAACAGATTGTAAAACGCATTTCTTATTTTGATGGTAATAAAATATGAACAAGTAATACAAATAGTAATACAACTAAACATATATTCATACAATATTTTTTTTATTTAAATCTATCAGCAAGTGTGTTTAGACTATAAAACAAAATATACACTGTGCAAGCCAACAAGACACAACAACCTACCACCACCAAGTCACCAACCAACACAGGCCCATTATGAAGATGGCCCACCTTTCTCACCAATCCTTAAAAGTCTATAACCCCACAATAAATTTTTTAGAAATTTTAAATAAGTTATTCATACAAGAAAACCATAAAACGATTTCCCCCTACAAATTGTTGTTTTTTCCTATCATTTTATATACTCCAACTATAAAATCAAGGTAAAAGATGAAATACAAATAAAGTTAACGTACAAAACGTACGAATTGAAGAAAAAGACAAAAAAAACCCGGTGGCATTTTCGTAATTATCAGTAACTATCAAAATTACTCTACAAATGATCCTGTAGAGTAATTTTGATCTTTTGTAGAGTAATTTTGTAAAATGTTCTTGTAAAGTTATTTTATTCTTGTAGGGTAATTATCAAAATTACTCTACAAGTGTATCAAAATTACTTTACAAGTGAATCAAAATTATCCTACAAGTTTATCAAACAACATACAATTCAAAATTACTCTACAAATGATCCTGTAGACTAATTTTGATATTGTAAATTAATTTTGTAAAATGATCTTTTAGAGTAATTTTGATCTTGTAGAGTAATTTTGTTAACATTTAGTTATGGGGTTTAACTTTATGGTTTAGTTTTTTTTTTTTTTTTTTTTTTTTTTTTTTTTTTGGGGGGGGGGGGGGGGGTAGGTTTTTGTTTTTGTTTTTGTTTTTGGGGGGTGCGGGAAGGGGGGGTTAATGTAATTTTGATAGTTACCCTACATGATCAAAATTACTCTACAAGAACATTTTACAAAATTACTCTATAAGATCAAAATTACTCTACAGTATCATTTGCAGAGTAATTTTGATAATTACCCTATAAGCAGATAATTACAAAAATGTCACCGTGTAGTTTTTGCTTTTTCATGTTATTCGTACGTTTAGTACGTTAACTTTATTTGTACAGTAACTTTTCCCATAAAATCAAACCTTTGTTGAACCAACAGGGTACCTAGGAATAGTTCTCAAAGTGGTAAAATGTATTGATTGAGAGAATGTTATACAAGTTTAGGTTTTCATAGGGGTATTTAACTATGTATTTACAAAATATTCCTTCTAGTATACTCTATTTACATTGTGTCTAATACCGAGAAACGCCAAAGTTATCTCTTGTTGCATTGATTTAGAAATTGTTATACAAGTTTAAGTTTCCATATAATACCCATTATAAATTTACAAAGTATACCCTATAGTATACCGTATTTACATTGTGTCTAATACCAAGAAACACCAAAGTTATCTCTTGTTGCCAAAAAAATCCACGAGTAGAGACTAGAGTATGCAACAATGCTTCAAAGCTTGTTCATTTGATTCGAGGTGGTCCTGAGTTGGAAGCTGGGTAGCGGACATAAAAGAAACCTGTTAGGAGGTGTTATGAGGCCGTAGCCTCAAAACCACACTAACAGACAATTCCACATATATAGTATTATACTATTATGTATGTGTATATATCTATGAACAATGTATGACATGCATAACAAAAAGATGAGAGTATAAAAGAGACACTAAGTGTGAGGTGAGTCAGCTAGAAGTGTGACTTATAAATTCTTTTGTATATAGGGAACGGCTAACTCTAACGGGTCGAAACCTATCAGACCTAGGGGCTGTTTGTTTGGATCTGAATGGATCCATTCAGAGCTTAACCTCTGAATCGGTCAGAGGTTGGGTTGTTTGGTTCACAAAACCCTTACCTCTGAATGGTTTCATTCAGTCTGAATGGTTCAGATTTGAGAAGTTGCTGAATGAAAAACTTGACATACCTGCCCCTTCCTCCCATCTCCTCCACAGCTCCTCCTCCCCCTCCACTGCTCCTCCACCGTCTCCTCCTCACCACCGAAAATGGCGAACTTCACGATGAACAACTCTCTCATCTCAATCGTAACACTCCTCCTCATCATTTCATCATCGGTAATCGCCACTTCCGATTCTCCCTTCATCGTAGCGCACAAGAAAGCTACACTCAACCGACTCAAATCCGGCGCCGAAAAAGTCTCCGTTTCGATCTTCTAAAATTACTTTCGATCGGTTGATGTTGTAGCTCGAATTGATTGTTGAACAAGTTTGATTTAGGTTTTATGTGTTTTGTTGATTGATTGTGTGTGGATCTGAGTAGATTTGTTGAATTGGAGCTGGATTGTGCTTAATTTGTTTGATTGTTTGTCGATTTGAGTAGATCGATTGAATGGTGGTGACGGTGTAGTTCAAAGGAATTGAGGAAGAACATGTAATGGTTTTTTTTAATTAAAAGGGGGTAAAAATGTCATTTTACACAGTCATTCAGATGTGCAACCAAACAGCACTTTACTGGTTCAGCACTTACTGGTTCAGAGCCTCTTACCCATTCAGACCTCTTATTCATTCAGCACTTATTGATTCAGATGTTGCCAAACAGCCCCTAGTTTAAAATGGGACACCGTCTATGAAATCAAGCTAACTGGACCGGAAAGTGACAACCAATAGTTTCTTATTGTGTTTTCACATTTGGTATCAACACGAGGAACACACAAATCAACACTTTAATTTGTGATTTTTTAACAAGTTTAAAAATATTTTTCACATTTGTACCCTGTGTACCCAAAATTAAATAACTTATATACTTATTATTAATATATATAAATGTCAAGCAATCATTGACCAATTACCACTTTTATATTTAGATGATATCATTGCATGCGTATTGTGGGGTAGAGTAAGTCATGAATAATTAAATTCTCTTTATAAAAAACTAGGTTATAATCTCGTGTATTACACGAGTTGAATAAATAAATTTTATATACTAAATAATAAAATAGTAAATCTTTAAAAACTTTCTTTATTGCATGGGTTGAATAAATATAATTTTATTTATTAAATAATAAAAAGTTTTATCTATAAGAACAATATTGTACGGATTGAATAAATGTAATTTTATATACCGAATAAAAAGTTATATCTTTAAAACCACGTGTATTACACGAGTTGAATAATGTAATATTGTTTACCAAATAATAAAATAATACATCTTTAAAAAACCTCATTTATTACACGGTTTGAATAAACCTAATTTTATATACCAAATAATAAAAAATTACATCTTTAAAAATATGTGTATTACACGGTTTGAATAAATGTAATTTTCTGTACTAAATAATAAAAAAATATATATCCTTAAAAAAACTCCGTATATTGTACGAATTGAATAAATCTAATTTTATACATCAAATAATAAAAAGTTATATCTTAAAAAACCTCATGTATTACATGGGTCGAGTAAATGTAATTTTGTATAGTGAAATTTAATATATTAACACAAAGTTTGGTTTTCGTGATAAAAATAGATTATTCTGTTGTTGCAAAATTTGTTAACGAAGTCTCAATAAATTTAACCCTTTATTTAAAACTCCGTAAATATATAAATGATAAATAGTATTAGTTAATTTTATGTTAAGTTTCGTAAAACCTATTTGATACCAAACTAAACAAAATGTTCAAATATATAGTTAAGATCAAATTAGATAATTAAGTTTGAATTTGAAGTAAATAGATAAATATAAAAGTAATAATTAATTCAAATAAATAATAGAGTAAATTACGATTTTGGCCCCCGTCGTTATATCACTTTTACCCTTTTAGCCCAAAAAAGAATTTTTTAACATTTAAGCCCTCAACGTCTTTTTTTTCTAACCTTTTTGGCCACTAACGTCTTTTTTCTAACCCTTTTTGCCCTTAACATTTAATGGATGGAGTTAGTGTTAGGGACCAAAAGGGTTAGAAAAGAAGACGTTGGGGACTCAGATGTTAAAAATAACATTTAATGGATGGGGTTAGTGGGTACACCACGACCCAATACGTGGATCGTGGCTACCCTAACGATTTAGGTAACTATGAATACATACATACATATATTTAAGTGTGTGTATTTAAGTGTGTGTATATAGAGTAGTTATCCCAATGGCTTTTGTTTAAAAAAAAAAGAAAAAGAAATTGATTTTCTATCTTCGTTTTCATTTTTTGTTTAGAAAAGCCATGATTTAATTACAAAAATAGTATTTTTCTTACTTGTGTTTTAAATTATAACAACATGGTTATATTGTTCGATCATATTTAGTTTTAAACTATTGAATTTATAATTTACTCTAATTAATATTATAAATGAGTAGAAGATTAAACTAAATAATAATTATTCATAAGATATTAAACTAAATAATATTTAGTAGAAGGGTTATTTATAATTAATTAGAAAAGATTAAATTAAAATAATAATTATCTATATAAGATGCTATAATACGATGACAAGTGTCCCCAAAATGGTTTCTTTTATTATATAGTATAAATTACAATTAAAATTAAAACTTAAAACCTATCCTTTGTAAATATTACTGTATCTCTTAGCAACAATAGATGATGTTTTTAGGCTTTAGCATAGCTCAATACATATGACACTTTTAGGATAGCTCGAGTTTTAGACATAAAGGCTCAAAAGCTATAAACTTAATTATGCCGTTAAATTGATTTTAAAAGTCAAAGAAAATGAAAAACATATAAAGCTAAAACCTATAATAAACATATTTATTGAAAAACCTTGAATTCAAGATTATATTTACAAAAGAATACATATGTGTAACAAATAATAACAACTAAACCTCTATCAATTTGCTAACCACTAATCATATATCATGTAGAACCAGTAGATGATCACTCAGGTATACTCGGAAGCACCGGTCTCCACGACCGCTGATTCGACTCAAACACTCGATCACCACCGTTCATCAAGCGAGCCAACACTTGTTCTAACGTCAACCCATGCATCTCCTTCATACCCAACAACTCCTCCAATTGTTTCTTTGTTATCTTAATCTTCACCTCAGTCGTCGGCTTCTTAACATCCGATGAACAAAACCGGTCACCCGAATCTTCGTTTGCAGCCACGGCTATCTTTCGACTCTTTCGGGAAAGTATAGGTTTTTCCGGTGATGACACCGGAGATTCCCATTGGTTGCCGGAATCTTTTCTCACACAGTTTCCCATTTGGTTAGATTATTTTGTTACAAGTTTTTTTTTTTATGATGTAAGAGATGAGTGATTATTTTGGAAGTGGAATGGTGGGTTAGGGAAGAATATATAGGAGTGATGATGGATAGATACACAAGGGTGTATGTATAGGTTAAGAAGAAGAAGTCAAAGTGATATTGATTTGCCATGTAGGATGATGATATTGATGAATGGGTATCTTAGTATGTGTTACCTAGCAAGTGCATGAGTGGAAATGGTCTTTACCATATGTCACATAGATCCCAACTACCAAACTCATTTTTGTAGTGATAAAATTTTATTATTTTATGTTTGTATAACTTAGTTTATGAAATTAAGGTTTGTGTGATTTATTTGACTTCAACAATTATCTAAATTTTTATATAAAGAGGGTGGGTGTTGTAAGAAGTTACAAAGAAGCATGAAGTATAAGTAGCGGTCTCTAGTTACTTATTTTACTTTGTTTAAGGTTGAAAAAGCACGGTGGCAGTTTTGTAAACAGTAGGAAAGCAGAGCAAACCAATTTTTCTAACGAGAGCGTATTTCTGTCAGTGTGATATTTAAGATCGTTTCGCATGTTGCTTAATTATTTTCTATTGATAAGATTATTTCAAATTATAATCACGCTATGTATTTGTTAAAAAAATCTTAATAATCGTGCAATATTTTAGAAAAAAAAATCAAGAAAACATGAAGAACACAAGACAAATTGAGGGTTGGTGCAATCTTTGGTTTTCGTTAGTTTTTTTTTTTTTTTTTTTTTTTTTTTTTGTATTTTCGCTTTGAATGTTTGTTGTTGTGCTCAAAGTTTAGATGCCGAATATAATTAAAACATTATATAAACACACAACCTATAACAAAATAATCATGCGACGTTGATATGTTCCTTTTATAACAATCACGCGAGACATTACTAACGCTGAGAGAATGCTATAAGCCCCTAGAGGCTTTATCACATCACATCAGCGCCATGTCACATAGAGGGCTTTAAAGTCCTCCCTTTAACTTGCATGCAATAGTTTAAAACGCCTTTAAAGCTTCCTATTAAACAAAATACAAAAAAAAGAGCAAAAGATTTGATTGGTTGAAAAAATGGGCTCCACCTGCAACCCCCCCCCCCCCCCCCCCTTTTAGCGCTCATTACTGCAATGGAGCCATCTCCATGGCGCCCCCTTTGGTGCCCAGAGGGTGGCTATGAGGAGCTAAATGACGCTAAAATTGCTGATTTGACCAGGAGGTGCTATATCACACTCCTTGGCCTAATAGTGACACATTTATTCGATACGATACAATCACTGAAAGATAAAAGTATTGTTAGAATAAACTAAAATGATGTGTGTTTTACTACTCACTTTTTTTTCATGCTATTCATGCAACATATATACAAGAATTATGGTGATTGGATATGAGTTGCAATAGCTCGGTCCTACTCTTTTGAATTCCAATTTTAGCTGAGGCCTAATCTACTTTGATTAAGCTCGCAACGTCTTTGAATTGGTAAAAAGAAAATTGTTTTTTCCATATTTCTTGTTTTTTTTTAAACTATGTCTCAATCGTTTGAATGAAAAGGATTGGCCTATTCATGGTTCTAGTCAAATAAAGAAAATAAGTAGTCAAATGAAATTAATCACATCTCAATCAATCAACTAAACACAAGAAACACGTATAGAAGAATATTATATAGACCGGGTTTAAGTTCATCAAAGGTTGATCAACTTAATTAACACCATATTAAGACGTCAATTCCTTCCTATCTTTCATATATTTTCTCTATTTTTATCTCTCATCGAACTTTAAGACATAATTATTATTATGGGATATTAAATTTTAATAACTTTAACTTTCACCAATTGGTCGATAGTACTCCCAACTTTCGATTTGTACCACAGCACCCCCAACTTAATTGGCCGATAGCATTCCCAAACTAACCCAACACTAACCCAGTTTGCTGACATCGGCTGCCATGTCACCAAACTAGTACCACGTCATCAAAAAGCCAAGTCATGTGCCATGTCAGCTGCCATGTCATCAAAAATCCGAGTCAGATGCCACGTCGACTGTCACCTCAGCTGCCATGTCATCAAAAATTCCAGGTCAGATGCCACATCAACACACAAGTGCCACCTCAATAAAAAAAACTAACTGGGTTAGGATTTAGTTAATTTGGGAGTGCTATCGGTCAATAAGTTGAAAGTTTGGAGTGGTGTGGTATAAATCGAAAGTTGGGAGTGTTATCAGCCAATTGGTAAAAGTTGAAATTATTTAAATCCAATATCCCTATTATTATTTACAAACTAAACATTTAATACATTTTTTAAGTTACAAATTGAATTATTATTATTGTTTCAACTATGAGAACTCATTACTGTTACATTTAATACATTTTTTAAGTTACAAATTGAATTATTATTATTGTTTCAACTATGAGAACTCATTACTGTTAAACGCAAGTCTTATGGAACTCCGCTAATTCCCTGCTAACTAGTGATATCAAGTAAAGCGAAGCTTACCTTAGACAAATGGCCTTCAAAAACAGAATCTAGGATATTTCCTAGAGGGAAATCTTATTGTTTTTAATAGAAGTTTTTGT
The DNA here is from genome assembly GCA_030545235.1 of Helianthus tuberosus. Lineage (NCBI taxonomy): Eukaryota > Viridiplantae > Streptophyta > Magnoliopsida > Asterales > Asteraceae > Helianthus > Helianthus tuberosus. Next base: position 2,243,334 of record CM060376.1, on the reverse strand, counting down.
CTCTGTGTTTTAAAAGTTAATAGTTGTTTTTTTATAAACACTAAATAAATCATTAAGAATTGAAGATTACGGTCTTCTAAACGTGAGTAGGTGTGAAAAGAGTTTAAGAATGGGATCTAACTTGTGTGAACTTAACTATGGTAATTTGATCCTTTTTGTTTGGTCGTTGTCATGCAACTAACAAAGCCAACTATACCGAACAAATTCTTTTTTGAAAAAACAACTATAGTAACCACTTCAAATTAAAGTATCATATCTTTACTATATATGTGATACATAACATCATTTTTCAACAGACGTTCATACCAGGACATGTGATTAATCTTTCATTCACTGCATACTAAAGTACAAGTGTTTTTTACATACATAACATGTGTTTATTCACTTGTTAGTTTTTTCAAAAAACTAAGTTGTGTTTATTTTTTTCTCTCAACATTCTGACATAATTTTTATTGAACATGAAGTTGTATTCGAAATACAAAAGTATAGTAGGCTATACCGAGTGCCGGTATCTTACTGGTAGTCGGTATATGACGAACATAATTGATACCAACTAAACAATATCGATATCGGTATTGGTATAATAAAAACGGTATAGCTATTCTTCGTTATGGTCTCTGGTCGATGTAAAACACAACTTTTTGTATTGTAAACTATACTGAGCACCAATACCGTAACGAACCAACCCAACACCTATCAACCAACACCAACACCTGTATCGGTATTTGTTTTATACGTTTCGATCGATGTAAACATGCCTTTACTTTTTGGGTTATAGGAGACATTTTTGTGTAATATAACTAGGGATGAGATCGGTACCGGTACCGGTACCAAAAATGATAAAATACGGGTATTGGCACCGAAAGTGTTCGGTACAGTACGGTATCAGTATGGTACCAATATTTGAAGGTAAAATTCGGTAAAACACCTGTACCATACTGAACCAAAAGGACCGGTACCGAAAACGCCAAAAAGTGGGCACCAATTCGGTACCGAAAGAATTGGTACGGAAAATTTGGTATCGGTACCAAGTACCAAATGCTTATCCCTAACTATGTAATACACATATGTTTTTTACCGAACCAATACCGTCTAAACTTGTAATACACATTTGTTTTTTACCGAACCAATACCGTCCAAACAATATCGATACCTGTATACATTTTTATGGTTTTTGGTTTCAGTACGAGTTAGTTTCAATATTTTTTTCACTTCCTATACAGAAGCGTTGTTGTACCGCAACGTAACTTTGTAACTCGCAACTTTATGCTTGTAACTTTTAGTTGATTAGATCAATACTAATGTAAACATCATTTTATGTTTTGTGCATATACCGAGTTTCCCGCCTCATCTCGTAGGGTATCTCCGCTAGCTATGAAACAAATCGGGGTTGGCATCAGTTTTCATTTTTATGGTTTTTGTTCGATGTAAAACACAAAATCTATTTTTTTGGTTACATTAGATAACTTATGTGTGATGGAACCATTGTAAACAGTGGCGGATCAAGAAAAAACGTTAAAAGGCAGCGTTTCAAAATTTTCTTTTCTATAGGGGCAGCGAAAGCGAAAAAACGTCAATTTTTACCAAAATTTACACTACCGCTGGAGCGTCAAGGGGTAGTGGGGGCTACCCCTATTCAAAGGCTATATCCGCCCCTGATTGTAAATAAACCTTTTTTTGTTATCTATACCTAGTGCCGGTACCCTAACAAACCGAACAACATCGTTACCAGTTTCAGTATTTTTTTATGGTTTTCGATCTATGTAAGACTGTACTTTTTGGGTTTCATGAGACAACTTTGTGTAAAATAACTATTGTAAATACACTTTTTTATTTAGTAATACACATAATTTTTTACCGATACCGCCTAAACAACACTGACATTAATACCAGTATTCACTTTTATGGTTTTTGGTTTCGATGTTATTTCACTTCCCGTACAGAAGCACTATCATACCGCAACGTAACTTTGTAACTCGCAACTTTATGTCTCCAATTTTTATTTTAGTTAGATCAATACTATTGTAAACATTATATAAACTTTCGTGTATATACCGAACTCCCGCCATATGCCTCAGGTCGCTAGTTATGTAACAAAGCCTTAAATACCCCCAGAAACTAGTCATTAGTAATTTTTCTATATTCTTTGACTTGGTGTATTGGTATGTTGTTCGTTTTGGAGCCGAGTGTCTCTCTGGAAGCAGCCTCTCTATCCCTAGGGATAGAGGCAAGGTCTGTTTACATCCCACCCTCCCCAGACCCTATAAGTAGCTTTGCTATTTGTGAGATTTACTGGGTATGATTGTTACATCACATGGACCGGTACATACTTGGGCTTCACTTGAGTCGGAATATTTACAAGCTAGCTTGGGCTGGGCCTGTAGTCAAGTGTGAACAACCCAATAACTTTAATCAAAAGTTAGGCCCAATATCTTTAATCAAAAGTTAGGCCCATGATGGACGGTGGTCCCTATAGTTTTGGCTTTATGGACCCCCTCTCAATTAGCAAAGAAAGCTTGTGAAGGCATTGTTGCTTTCTATGACCAACTATCTTCCTTGTCTTCATTCATCTTTTCTTCCATTCTACATGTGTTTCTTACTTCATTTTTAATCTTTTTTTTCTTTTTTCATTCATGATTAATTTTATAATTTTTTAGAATGAGATATTATTGGGGGCTTGCAATAATGTTATACTAACTCATGATAAAACATTAGGGATCCCTAATTATTGATAACTAAGAGAATTAATTTCTTAGTTTTATGAAATAAAAACTTATCTAAACTTTGAGAAATTCTTTGAGGATATTTTCTTAAAATAAATTTGGTGTTTTTAGCTTCTTTTTTTTTTCATTAATTTGGTTTTATTGGAGAGGCTAAGGGGCAATGCTCTAGTGACGATTGAAATAGTGTGCTTAACCTAAACGCTACGATGCACATGTATATAATGTATAATGATGTGTCCATCTTTTTAAGTTTGATGTAATATCGTAATGTGTTTGGACGCTCAAATTTATGTCGGTGTATCAAAACTAGTATAACAATTGGTCCATCTTAGGATATTTTATTGTATTGTGTTTTGACGTGCTAGATTTATAAGAATATGTCTAACATATTATAGCAATGTCTTTAAGTATGAAATACATTTGGGTGTGTGACCGGGCATGAAATTGCTCATAGAAACAAGTAATAATTACACCTTTGTTATCGCTAGTCCGGGTATCGCCTTCACGCTTCCAAACATACACTTAGTAATCCTCACTTGCACTAACAACATATCTCCCGTTTGATGTCACCGAGATTGAGGGGCTGTTTGACAACTTCTGAATGGGTAAGTGTTGAACCAGTAAGAGGTCAGAACCATCAAGTGCTAAACCAGTAAGATGTTTGAACCATTAAGAGTCAATATAATGTTTAACCGTTTAGAGGCAAATGTCTGACCAATTCAGATTAGATGTCTTAACCATTCAAACTCGGTATAATGCTTAACCATTCAGAGACAAATGTCTGAACCATTCAGACATCTTCTCGCGAAACAAACAGTCTGAACCTGAAGAAACACGGAACTAATTTTAGGTTTATTAGTTGGGTTTATGTTTCAACCATAAGGGTTAATCTTCTTAATCTTTCCTGAGCTTGGCTGTGATCCTTCCTGCAAAACAATCAACACCCTGTTAAGCTCGTTAAGAGGGGAATATGGGGGTTTCCCTCTTAACCACTCTCCGGCGTGAGAATAAATATTTGTTTTGAGGAAATAAGTGTGTGTTAAGAGTGAGAAAGTAGAGAACAGAATGGTTAAATCTGTGTATGAAGGACCCTATTTATAGCCGGAGTAGTGTAGAAGGAGATGGGCTGATGGGCCTTGGGCCTGAAGACGACAACAAGGAATATCCGCCTTGTCCCTTCAGTGACAACCGTTAGTGTCTTCTATAAGATCTTCGGTGCTGGCGCACCTTGATTGGAGCCACGTGTCCGGGTTGTCGTCCTTGTTGTCTCTCTGACATCAGCAGGTGAGTGGAGATCATAGGGCAGTTGTCGTCACCCCCTGATTGGTGTCACGTAGGCGTCCTTGTGTACTTTTTGTCTCATGCACAATTGCTAATCGTAGAGCACGATAGAATACATCCTGTTAGACGCTTATTGGCTTATTCCTCTGCCACTCGTACCTTTCGTGCCTCTTGGAACAAACCTGCGCTGCTACCATCACACGGTCTTTGGCGTGTGTTCAGTTAGCCTGCACGAGGTCTAGGCATTGAGGGCTCTCATTCAGGATGTTAAGTGTGGAATCTGAGCTTTATCCTTGCTTGAGCCCTGCGCGCGGCTTAGGCTTTGTTTAAGCAGGCCGCGCGGGGTCTGTAGATTCGCGAGATTATTGTATAAGGAGTATGATCCTACGCGCGACCTGATTGGTCTGCGCGGCTTTTTGGGACCATACCCTTCAGAACCATTTAAGTGCTCTAAAGCATTAAGAAACTCATTAACAACTAAACAAACTGCCAGTGAATCTAATTGTTTGCGTTGCAAAAGCCAATAATAAAATCAACACGAGTTAATTAACCGAACTTAACCGAATTTCAGATCAATAACATCCGATTCCCGTCGGATATCACTGATTCTTTTCCCACGTTCATTTAGTTCATACCTGACTTGGTTAATTAACCGAATTTAACCAGAACCGTTCGATCCACATGCTTTGCAAAAAAAAAATCTTGAAATTGTGTTGGTTTGTGTAGGGTGGGGTTGGGTTGGGTTGCTGTTATAGATAGATCAATTTCACACGCAATTGTCCAATTCTCCACCATAACTACACTTTCATCAATGCACCAAAATTACAGGTTACAAATTCCCCTTTTTTAGGCTTCTTTTTCTTCATTTTCTTCAAATTTCTGCTTTAATTTCTTCACCAACTGCAATTCCTTCATCTTCAAGGTACCATAATATATGTTCTGTTATTATTCACTCTAGATCCACTGATTAACTGCTGTTATTAGCTTTAAAGACATATAAAGATCATATCTTTTGTAGCTAATACTTCATAAATTAGGGTTTGGAATTAGATCTTCATTATAACCTGTTTATTTTAGGAGTTTAACCTAAAAGGCTTAAACTTTATGGTTTCAGAAACTTGTTGATATGGAAATCCTATCTAGTCATTCAGCTCCATGTTACCCGATCGTCAATTCGCGAAAACCGGTTTCCGATAGAAGAAAGCCTAAATTTGATCATGGTTATGTGAGATCAGAACTATGGCCTTTGCATAACCATAATTATAACCCATCTGGCTTTTATTTAAACGGTCATAACAGAACGTTTAAGTCTACGCCGATACGCGCTCTTAAGGCGGATGAGGGTGTTATCGATGCGAAGGAAGTTCTAGAAGATGTGACGAAAAGACGGGGGTCGATACCGAAGGTTTTGATACCGGGATTACCTGATGATTCAAGAGGTGAAATTAGTGCTCCGGTTAGTAGTGGTAGTTGGGAGTGGAAACCGAAGTTTAATATCCATTATGAACGATCGGGCTCGAAAAAGAATGGTGCGCCGCAGGTTCTGTTTCTTCCGGGATTTGGCGTTGGATCGTTTCATTATGAAAAGCAGTTGAAGGATCTCGGTCAGGATTATGGGGTGTGGGCGATTGATTTTCTTGGTCAGGGTATGTCGTTGGCGCGTGAGGATCCTACACGACAGCAGCAACGGGACGGTGATCAAGTTGATGATCCGTTTTGGGGGTTCGGAGATGAAACCGAACCTTGGGCCGACAACCTTGTTTATTCTATTGACTTGTGGCAAGAACAAGTAGCCTATTTTATACAAGAGGTTACATTTATTTGCTTAATTTATATGATCATACATTCATACCAAAGAGTGAGTTTTTATAAAGTCTGATTTGTATAAATATGTCACAGGTTATTAAGGAACCGATTTACATTGTGGGGAATTCACTTGGGGGATACGTTGCGCTTTACTTTGCAGCATGTAATCCTCATTTAGTGAAGGGTGTTACGCTACTCAACGCGACGCCATTTTGGGGGTTCTTCCCGAATCCTGCAAGAAACCCGAGACTGTCGGAAATGTTTCCATCAGCCGGGACGTTTCCTCTTCCTCTACGTGTCAGAAAAATCATAGAATTTGTGTAAGTTATAATAATCTATAATAATTAATATTTAATAGTAAGGAGTCCCAAGTGTATAAAGTTTGTATATGCAACTAACTTTCTTGTATTTGTATGTATATAGTTGGGAGAAGATAAGGGACCCTAGAAGCATTAGGGAGATACTAAAGCAAGTTTACGCCGATCATTCAACAAACATAGATAAAGTGTTTTCTCGTATACTTGAAATAACCGAACATCCCGCAGCTCTGGCATCGTTTGCATCGATAATGTTGGCTCCTCAAGGGAAACTGTCTTTTGGGGAGGCTTTATCTAGGTATCGCTTCTATAGCAGTTATGTTCGGTTTTGAGTTTTTCTATTTACTATTTAATGGCACTAATATTTATTTGTATTTTTTGTCGTTTTAGATGTAAAGCTCAAGATGTACCCATATGCCTCATGTATGGAAAAGAAGACCCTTGGGTGAGACCCGTTTGGGGTCTACAGGTGAAGAAGAAGTTGCCGGAAGCTCCTTATTATCAAATAAGCCCCGCAGGCCATTGTCCTCATGATGAAGTTCCTGAGGTATGTAACATGTGTTAAACGCCTTATTATTTTTCTCTTTTTTGGGGGTAACGGGGTTATTCTAATGATTTTATCGTTTAAGCATTATGCAGCATGTACTTATGATCCATGAGTACTATGGCTGCAAACGAACCGAACGAACAAGACCTTGTTCGTGTTCGTTTATTAAGAAATATATGTGTTCACGAACTATTAATGAACACTTACCGAATGAGATTTTATGTTCGTGTTCGTTTGTTAAGGAAATGAACTTGTTTGTGTTCGTTTGCTTTTGTTTGTTAATTTTAGGCAACGAACAAAAACGAACGTTGATGATCCCAAATGAGCGCAAACTAATGTTCATAAACACAGATGGAAACAAACGAACACAAATAACAAGTGTTCATGAACAGAATATATAATACACCGACTCTTCTCAAATATTTTATTTGTCGAAATTTTGAAGTATTTAAATAAAATATAAAAACTAAAAACATTAAGGAACTATCGAACACAAACGAACACATTACCGAACGTTCACGAACATAAATGAACTAACGCGGCCTCTGTCCATGTTCGTTCATTTAACTAAACGAACATGTTCGTTCACAAACAAACACGTTACCGAAAGTTCACGAACACAAACGAACTTCTTGCCGAACGGTTCACCGAACGTTTGGTTCGTTTGCTGCCCTATCCATGACCCTAATCCCTTGTGAACAGTAGCTTCTTTTTATAAACTAGGAGTCAGCCATTTGGATTAATTTCTCTATATAATGCAGGTAGTAAATTATCTACTACGCGGGTGGATAAAAAACTTGGAGTCGCAAGGTTTTGTGGCATTGCCGCTGGTTGATGACGAAAGCGGCCGGTTTGATGTCGCCAAGGATTTGGAATATGTGAGAGACGGGAAAAAAAGATCGGTGAGGGTACAGTTTTACGGATCGGAGACATCAATCTGGAGCAGGTTGACTTCTTATTTCAACACCCAATTCCAAAATGTCAACATTAAGTTTATGTGATGGATATTGTTAAGCGCATATGCATATAACGTGAAATACTCATGTGTAGTAATCATATTTTTTAGATGTATATATACTAGAGGATTTGAATGGATATTTTTAACTTCTTGTTGGCCAATATACCCCTACTAAAATTATTATTTAAAGATCAAAGGATAAATCTGTATAAACATTGATACGATTTAGGTGTGGGACGCATACTGTATACGACTATTCCGATCTTGGGCACCAAGGTGATACCACTAACGTAGTTTCTACTAAAGTATAACCGATAACTGCCAACTATTATAACCGTCAAATGTTGTACTCTTTCACGAAGAGTTGTGACGTTTCATCTTATCATTGTGATGGTTCAACCCCCGTATAAATACAATCTTTTAATCTGTTGAGAGGACGATTGAAGAACTTCGTTTTTCACATAAAATCCCTTCTTGTTCTTTGAAGAATTATTTGATTATTGATTTTGTACGCTCACCATTCATAAAGCTATCCACGACACCATTTGAATTATAAAATATTCAACCTTTTTAATTCAACCTATAAAATAGTCGCACCTTTTAATTTTATCATAGGATTTGCATCTTCATTCATTCTAACATTAGGCTACTACCAAATCCATTATTGTTCCCTTTGTAACCCAAGTTTGCCATTAGAAAAAGTAACCCAAGTTTGCCTTGGGAGGGGCCAATGTGTGTTTTGGTTTAATTGCGTGATTATAGATTTTATAGGCCAAATTAGTGTTAGATATTTTAGTGTAATCGGGGATTGACTTGGTGATCAAAGCGAATAATAATACACGTCAAGCAAGTTAGGAGGTGCGGGAGTGCACGCTTGTTTGAGTTATTAAATATAAACCGTGTATTTCTTTCGACATAATATGACCAATTTATCGATTTACTTCTTTTTAACCATTATTATGGTTTCTATCATCTTTGATTTTTCTTGTTCCGTTCGACTACACGACGGAACATCATATTTCAATTGTTTAGATATCTCATTCATAATTTATATGATAAGAAAACATTCCACAATTTAAGACTAGTGTAAGCTATACTTACCTTGCATCCGAATTATGCTTTTCCGCCATTCTTGCTTCGTTCGACCCGCTTCCTTTCCAAGCCTCCACCTAGCTTGTCAAGCGTCAAACTATCATCATAATTCGTAAGACGGTTATATTAGTCATCATTAATTATGACTATTCCATCTTACATATTTTCTATCACAATTACCATTCGATCTTATTAATGGTCGGTTTGACTATTTAAAAGTCAAATCACCAATTAACACATATGATTGCACTATCAAGTTCACAAGACTCAATTAGGCACATTATCAACACTTAGTTCTCATTTAGGCATTTTAACAAACACCTAATGTGCATGATTTTACATATTTACTAACTAGTTCCTAACTAGTTATTTTTACCAAGATTAACATCAAAATCATCACTATCACTTATGATCAATTACTCAAACTTGCAAATTGTTCAAGTATCTTGTTCCTACTAGCAACTATGATGTTTTTAAACATGTGTACATCATCATCTTTACTACATAATCAAAACCCACTTGACACATGAGGGTATGATCATGGATTCACAACCATGAACATCAATTCAACAAGTACATGACTAGGGTTTACTCCTAGACATAGTTTCATCACTAATTTCATCCAAACAACAAACATGCAAGTTCAGATTCGAGTTCTCTAGGTTTGCTCAGAATTTCAACTAGAGATTTCTCAAGAAATTTACATACCTCATGACTCCTTTTTCAATGGAGATCACTAATTCATGCTCGGATTTTGATTTGGACTTGATTTGCCCCTTCAATTTGATGAAATTGTGTTGATTAGGGTTTGACCCTTCTTGGTCGCCCCTGAGCTCGATCCAGAACACACACTGTGTGTGTGTGTTTGTGTTTGTTTTTATTAAATAACTTTTCTAGTTATCCCGCTTTAACCCCTCGTGTTTGGTTCGTTATTAAGTAGGCCACAACCTACTTATTTCTTTTAACAATTTTCCCACTTATTAACTAGGTTAAATATTCCTAGTTAACTTAGCGGGTTCGGGAATATTTATGACTAAGTTTATTTTAGGTCCCGTTAACTCGGGCCTTCTAAGCTTTTATTTCTTAAAAGCTTTTATTCACTTTTTATTTATTATTAGGATTAATTATTTAAATCCTAATATTTACCGGGTAAATTTTTACCACTAAAGGTATTTTACCCGTCTTTACTATTAACGTGGTTTGATTACCAAAGCCGTTTTCGGGGTGTTACAAGTCTACCCCCCTTAAAGAGGTTTCGTCCTCGAAACCTTTTCTTACTTAATTTATCGAGTTCAACTCCATGTATTTCCTCTCGATAATCAATTAAGCATTTCTCATATCTTAACCGATTGTTAGTATTACCAGAAAAGTATGGTAATATTCTTTTGGTTATTAATCATCTACGTATCTTACATGACATAATGCGACTGGAAATAACGTAATCTCGTTATTTCCACTAGTTTAATTAACTTAGCGATATTCCTCACTTTCATATACTATCGAATTCTTTATGAATCCATTACTTTGACCCGTTTAAAGGTTTCTAGTGAAATCTTTCACTTCTACCAACAATTCCTTTTATTTTCAAATTTACCTATTCGGTTTAGTTATACCGAATTTACCGTTTACAAGCGAACCAAAACTTAAATTGCTGACTTTAACCGGTTTCATTAACTAGACTTATTTGTCCAGTTCCTTTTTACCGCTTGCTTGGTTATATTGTGATTCTATTTCACATTACATTTCTTGACCGTGATTGTGTTACATCATGTTTAATTTATATCAACCTTTTATTTTTGAGAATATCACTTTTCGAATATATCATCTTGCGCCTATCAGTGTCAAGACTTGTATCTTTCATGCTTACTATTTAAATTCCTATCAGAATTTATGTTTGTAAAAACATTATTTCTTACTAAAACCGAAGTTTTAGTTTTAGGATCTTTTCTTTAACTTGTGTCAATCATCCATACTGGGATATTGACAGTCCGTAATTTAATCCTTTACAGTCTTAGTTTTTATGCGGGGATTCTTAACTGATTTCCTCGCTTTATTCCATCTAACCCGTAGGTTTTATCACTTAGCCTTATTGGCTATTTTTGATTAGACATTCACCTCTTTAAGGCGAAGTCCTTATAACTTCTTTCTAATCATGACCCGTGGGTCGTTTTAGTCCGTATATCTCTCATTTGTTTATAACCCTAAAGGTTATGTTGATCCCGTAGATCACTCTTTTTACTCGTGTCTTATTAAAATATATATTTGGTGTCAAAACACTCTTTTTACGTTTGAAATTCATTTGTCTCAAGCTTACCGTTATCCGGCTTGCGCTTACTTACGCCTTCAAGCATTATACTTTATTCAACCCGTTCAATCTCATAATAGTTGAATATAATTATCAGAATTTCTGTTTACGAAATTTTTATGGTCTTTTAGTCATAACTCATAATCCGAGTCTTTTGACTTTATATTCATGTTCTCGTTTCTCGGTTTACGCATGTGTTTAATTCTTACCCATCAACCGGGTGTTTTACCAAAGTCATTATTGCAATCCTCCCGGTATGCATTAAGACCTCGCTTCATTTTTATATTCTGACTTTGTCTTTAAGTTCGACGTTTTACAAAAATGACCCGTTAAGGGACATATTTGCATTTTCCGGGTTCGAGTGCAAGTACACTCCCTCCCATTGCTTGTCTAAATCATTTTTTCATGTTTGCGTTTTCTGGGTTCGAGTGTAAGCACACTCCCTCCCATTGCTTGTCTAAATCATTTTACTTGCTTGCGTTTTATGGGTTCGAGTGTAAGTACACTCCCTCCCAATACTTGTCTAAATCATTTTACTTGCTTGCGTTTTATGGGTTCGAGTGTAAGTACACTCCCTCCCAATACTTGTCTAAATCATTTTACTTGCTTGCGTTTTATGGGTTCGAGTGTAAGTACATTCCCTCCCAATACTTGTCTAAATCATTTTACATGCTTGCGTTTTATGGGTTCGAGTGTAAGTACACTCCTTCTCAATACTTGTCTAAATCATTTTACATGCTTCTTTGTCCCTTCGCTCGGGCTCATTATCCTGATGTAATACGCTTCAGTCACTCGGTTGTGCGTTTACATTATTATCAAATATTTTGCTTATCTGATTCATTTGGGTACTTTTTAATTAGTCCCATTTACTCCGCCCTTACTACATCGGATGTAAATGTGTCCGCTATAAGAAACTCGTGGTATCATATGCCACTACTTACTTGGCCAGAGTAAGCGATTTAACACATGACGTACACGACCTTTTTATAGTTTTCACATCACGCCCTATGTAAGTAACGCCTCTATTCAGTTTTCTTGGAAATTATATCCTGGATATGTATTTCTGTTCAGGCTTTCCAAGTTTCTAATTTACCCATGCAACGATCATTCTCTACGTGTTTGTTGCATATTGCTAATTGTGCAATTATTTAAAATGTGCACCTTGTAATGTTTGCCCCTACGGGCGTTCCTTGCTATTAACCTTGTTCGCGACCGTTACGCGATTTTGGTCCTTGATGAGTATGCTCTTCCTGTCATACCTCGTACCGTTCCATCATCATATCCATAATTCGTTCAACTCCCGTCATCTTCAGACGCGAGTGTCCTTCAATTAAAACATTCACAAGAGTTAGTAATGTCAACTTCAATAATCGCCCGTATTATAATACAAGGCTTTTTCTACTATACGCGTCAACGCGCGTATTTTCGTCAACCATATCAATCATTTAAATTGGGGTAACATATACCACACGATAGCTCTATGTGTTGTTTACAACACTTTAGCATACTAACTATTAACGTACTTGTACTTACCAGATTTGCGATCAAGCCTCGAACCGAACACTATTCTTTGTCAAGAGCATAAGGTTTAAGTCCAAGCATGGTTCCTCCCCACCATACTCGGATCTCTTAAACCAAGGCTCTGATACCAACTTGTAACACCCTAGTTACTAATTAACGATTTTGTATGTAATTACCAACGATTAGATGTGTAGTTAAGACTACACATGCTATAAAAATACGGGTTTATTAAAACTTTTACAAATCATGAGTTATTCTACATCACGTGATCATATGTTTAATCCTTATGTATCAAAGTCAAAACTAATGTTTTAATGGTTTTGACCCTAGGTGATTTACAACATGGCAAAGAGCGGAAGCGTGTATCTATATCGTGTTCGGTTCTTCGTTGAGCTTGATCGTCTTCCGGCATCCAAGGTGTACCTACATTTCATAAACATGAAATGCTTTAGTCATACAGGACTTAAAACGTGTCTAAACGAGTCCGAGAAACAATTGATAACAAAAACAAAAATTTCAACCTGACCTCCACCGTAAATTACGGTGGCACCGTAATTTACGGTGGCCACTGGTTTTACATGCCCCTACCGTAAACCAGTAGGGGGCCACCGTAAGGCTTTTCATCTCCACCGTAAATTACGGTGGCACCGTAATTTACGGTGGACCCTGCATCCAGTTTTCCATTTTTGCCGTAATTTGACACGAAATCTTCCGTATCTTTCAAACCGCTTGTCCGTTTGGCCTACCGTTTCTTCCTACGTGTTTGTAATTTGATTCTCCATCATTTGGAGTTAAAATCCGACATTCGGCTTAACAAAATTTAAGACTTCTAAGTCTTCGGTTTATTACCCTTTATACCAAATTTTGACCCGGTTATGCATTTTATCAAACAAACGTATTTATTTGATTCCTATATTTCATACACTTCATCAAATAATTGTGATATACCATATTAGGTTCTAATCATAGGTTTATTACACAAATTAAACCCGTTTTCACTAGTATGCTTATTTTGACCCGTTAAGGATATTTTAAGCACTTTTAAGCTCAATTTCGCTTTCATTCTAATCTAGCGTTGTAACCTATATCTCTTATCTAGTACTCTTCCATCACAACTAAATGTGTGTTGGATTTAAAGTAGATATCTATGTGTTCCGAATTTATACCTCTTGAAATATCATTTTACGGCAAAGACTCATATGGAGTCTTTTGGCCCAAGAATTACATCTTTCACTACCCGTACTCGTTCTAAACTTTTCTTTAATCATAAGACTCCTTTCCAAACAACCTCTAAGAGTTGTTTGTTCAATTTAGCCTATAAGGGCGTTTTGGTCGATTTTGGTCCTTCTTTTACAATGAAGGGCTATCACCAATTATTCGACCAAATTAGCACTTTTACATACATCATAAATAAGCGTACCTGGCTCGGATCAACAAATAGACCCGATTTTAATACCTTGCTTTATATTCGCTAATTAAGAACGATGCGAATATCCATTGGATATCTATTCCTGTAAGCATATGACTCGACAAAAGAATCATTAGTCTATATAGTCAAAAGGTGTTGTCTACACCTTTTGACCCGTTCGGCCGAATTGACCATTTATCTTTGCGAAATGATATTTATTATCATCTCCTCTACATGACTCTTCCCGTTTAACACCGTACGGTAATTTTAAATATAAACCGTGTATTTCTTTCGACATAATATGACCAATTTATCGATTTACTTCTTTTTAACCATTATTATGGTTTCTATCATGTAACACCCTAACACATTTAACCTTAACACAACGCAGCGGAAATTCGAGTTTTAAAATTTCTTTCATGACATACATCTTGACATTCTAAAAACTCATTTTATAGTATAAGAACATAACTTATCAACACTAAGTTACATATTTAAACATTCCCGTACAATCTGTCTTTTGACTCGATCCTCGATCTCCAATCCTTGGGTATCCTCATGACTGGTACTACCTGCGCTCACCACATAAAATTCATACATTAGTACGCATTATAAACATACAAGGTTTGTTCACGTTTACTTCTTGTTTCATTTACTCTTCACATTCCAGCTTTTCCATCCTGTCATACCATCCGTGGTGAGACTTCTTTGCCATTCCTGCATTTCACTTTTAACTCCGTGTACACGAATAAACAACGTAACACTTGATCGTACCAAAAGACTTACATACATACCTAACTTCATACATACTACCTCCATACATACATACGTACACACATACATGTCAACCTACATACAAACTTACATACAATTACATATCAATCATTCTATACGTATCTACATATATGCATACCTACATAGTCACGTACGATCATGTCATCCCACCTATATACATTCTCACATACATACATACGTACATACATACATACACCTTATTACATGCCTTCACACGAACCTACATACGTGCATACATTCGTACATACTCACTTTCGTACATATACATACTTCCTACATACACTCATACATACATACACTTAGGTTTATAAAACATATATACGTACATGCCTACATACTTACTTACATGTATGTTTATAATCACTTGTTTTAACATACCTCACTCATACTTACCTATTCATATACATCTTCATATATCCTTACGTACTTGCTTACACGCTATAATCACACATACATTCACGCATGCTCGTTTACATACATTTATACATACGTGTATTTCCCACATCATTGCATACATACATACCCTCGTACATATCTTTACACATACATACATTCACATCTACATGCATACAAACCTTTCCCACATCATTGCATACATACCAATGAGAATTAAATTAATAATTATTACCTGGGGTACGGGATCCCGCTCTAAGGTGGGATTCTTGCCTGAGGTATGGGATCCCGCTTTAAGGTTCCTAAATGGAACCTAAGGTGGGATTCTTGCCTGGGTATGGGATCCCGCTTTAAGGTTCCTAAATGGAACCTAAGGTGGGATTCTTGCCTGGGTATGGGATCCCACTTTAAGGTTCCTAAATGGAACCTAAGGTGGAATTCTTGCCTGGGAAGGTGGGATTCTTGCCTGGGTATGGGATCCCACTTTAAGGTTCCTAAATGGAACCTAAGGTGGAATTCTTGCCTGGGTATGGGATCCCGCTTTAAGGTTCCTAAATGGAACCTAAGGTGGGATTCTTGCCTGGGTATGGGATCCCGCTTTAAGGTTCCTAAATGGAACCTAAGGTGGGACTCTTGCCTGCAGATCCGCTTTAACGTCCGAACGCGCTAAAACTTGCATAACTTTCAACCCGTATACCCGTTTAACCTCCCGTCTCTTCCCACATACTTGTAAATTCACAATTTATCATATGAACTTAAAATCCCACATCCGGATTAATGAAATTCTTATCTTACGCCCTATCGGCTTATCATCATTTTCTAAATATTTGACCCGTTATGGGTATTTTGCGCATTAAACGGTTTATGACAACAAAACCATACTTCCCATTTCCATACTTGTCCAAAACATTACTCTAATCGAATAACTTACTTCAAAGCTACTTTTAAGTGCGTTTACCCCAAAATACCCATCAAGGGCATTTTGGTCAAACTTAAACCCATCATTTACGACGAAAGACTTTAACACATATTTGACCTCAAACATCATGTTTAATTCATTACAACACTTTATTACTTACTTGTACTAAGAGGTGATTACGGAAATCACTTACCTTATGCCTCCGCTTTCCTATCCGCTTCCTTGTTTTCTCTTGACCCGTTAGCCATTCACGCTTGAGTCCACCTTGATATGATTCCTATACTTTCATATCACCAACATCGCATTCTCGTTAGCTTACATCATTGTACATATTAACGACCATATCAATCACATGTTTCACCCTTAACTTTCATTAGCCATTTCTAACATACATAACTCATATGATTATATCCATATCCGTTTAAACTCATGTAATTCATCATATAATCACAAACAACTCATATTGACATAACATGTACCATACGAATTCCTATAATCCTGCCTTTACGACCACGTGTCAATTTCATGTTTCTTATGCTTAGTTGACTTTTGAAAGTCAACTATATACCATATTTAACCATCGACTTATCATCATATACCCGTAACATCATATTCGATTATACGGATGACACTATATACATTTCATCATACACTTGATGCGGGTACTACTTTTAAAGCATAACGTACAACTATTTCATGCATGAATCTTCTAAACTCATACATAACTCATCAAATCCTTCTACTAATCATCATATATCATTCCAAATGAACATTAAACATAACATCATCATATTCCTATACTTTCATCTTAACAATAATTCATCCTACCCACATAATACATCAATCATTCAACAAGACTCGAACATGTGAGGTGATTCTAGTCATCATCTTCACCCTAACTAACGGGTTTCACCTCTAATCATTAAATTAACGCAAACCCTACATAACCCATGTTCTAAACGAGGATTCTAACCCTTGTACATCATCAATTTCATATTAATTCACGGATTAGAACATAACCCACTTCACCCATGATCACCAATCTTGGATTTAAGACATACCTTATGATCCCCTCGTGTTGGTGATCATTAATCCATGCTCGGTTATGGATTTAAGCTTCATATTGCCTTCCGATTTGAGCATAAAGATGGTGTTAGGGTTTGAGGCTCCATAGGAGCCTCCTGCTCCTTCTCGAACACACACGTATGTGTGTGTGTTGTGTGTGATAAGTTATTTAATAACTTAACTTTCATCTTTCCCACTTTAGCCCCTCGGGTTTACCTTTAAAACATAACTGACATTACCTTCCTCTTTTAATTCTTTTGACCATACCCTTAACTAGGTTAATTAGCCTAGTTATTTATTTCCTGACGTGTCACATAATAACATACAACAAACATTAACATTCAGATTTTTGGGGCGTTACATATCATCTTTGATTTTTCTTGTTCCGTTCGACTACACGACGGAACATCATATTTCAATTGTTTAGATATCTCATTCATAATTTATATGATAAGAAAACATTCCACAATTTAAGACTAGTGTAAGCTATACTTACCTTGCATCCGAATTATGCTTTTCCGCCATTCTTGCTTCGTTCGACCCGCTTCCTTTCCAAGCCTCCACCTAGCTTGTCAAGCGTCAAACTATCATCATAATTCGTAAGACGGTTATATTAGTCATCATTAATTATGACTATTCCATCTTACATATTTTCTATCACAATTACCATTCGATCTTATTAATGGTCGGTTTGACTATTTAAAAGTCAAATCACCAATTAACACATATGATTGCACTATCAAGTTCACAAGACTCAATTAGGCACATTATCAACACTTAGTTCTCATTTAGGCATTTTAACAAACACCTAATGTGCATGATTTTACATATTTACTAACTAGTTCCTAACTAGTTATTTTTACCAAGATTAACATCAAAATCATCACTATCACTTATGATCAATTACTCAAACTTGCAAATTGTTCAAGTATCTTGTTCCTACTAGCAACTATGATGTTTTTAAACATGTGTACATCATCATCTTTACTACATAATCAAAACCCACTTGACACATGAGGGTATGATCATGGATTCACAACCATGAACATCAATTCAACAAGTACATGACTAGGGTTTACTCCTAGACATAGTTTCATCACTAATTTCATCCAAACAACAAACATGCAAGTTCAGATTCGAGTTTTCTAGGTTTGCTCAGAATTTCAACTAGAGATTTCTCAAGAAATTTACATACCTCATGACTCCTTTTTCAATGGAGATCACTAATTCATGCTCGGATTTTGATTTGGACTTGATTTGCCCCTTCAATTTGATGAAATTGTGTTGATTAGGGTTTGACCCTTCTTGGTCGCCCCTGAGCTCGATCCAGAACACACACTGTGTGTGTGTGTGTTTGTGTTTGTTTTTATTAAATAACTTTTCTAGTTATCCCGCTTTAACCCCTCGTGTTTGGTTCGTTATTAAGTAGGCCACAACCTACTTATTTCTTTTAACAATTTTCCCACTTATTAACTAGGTTAAATATTCCTAGTTAACTTAGCGGGTTCGGGAATATTTATGACTAAGTTTATTTTAGGTCCCGTTAACTCGGGCCTTCTAAGCTTTTATTTCTTAAAAGCTTTAATTCACTTTTTATTTATTATTAGGATTAATTATTTAAATCCTAATATTTACCGGGTAAATTTTTACCACTAAAGGTATTTTACCCGTCTTTACTATTAACGTGGTTTGATTACCAAAGCCGTTTTCGGGGTGTTACAGTGAACCACCGAAATAATTTGATCTGAGAGTGATTACACGCCTCTCTGATCATCCGGCAAACCGAAATTCCCCAACAAAGATCAAATTAATTTCTGTGAAGATGGTAAGCGGATCGATGAAGGATATGACAATCAAGGAGAACAAACTGGAGAAGTTCGAAGGAGTGGACTTCCGAAGATGGCAGAAGAAGATGCATTTTCTTCTGACTTCGTTGAAGGTTGTGTACGTGTTGACTACTCCAATCCCGGAGATACAGGAGGAGGGAAATCTGGAGCAAATCAGGAAGAGGTCGAAGTGGGAGAACGACAATTATATCTGTCTTGGCCACATCCTGAACGGTATGTCTGATCCCTTATTTGATGTTTATCAAAATGTTGAAACTGCAAAGTTACTGTGGGACACGTTGGAAGCCAAATACATGGCAGAAGATTCTTCTAGTAAGAAGTTTCTTGTCAGTAATTTCAATAATTACAAAATGGTTGATGAACGGCCTGTGATGGAACAATATCATGAATTGTTACGAATTCTGGGGCAGTTTGCCCAACATGATATGAAGATGGATGAATCCATCTCTGTTTCGAGTATCATTGACAAGTTACCTCCTTCCTGGAGAGATGTTAAACATAATCTGAAACATCAGAAAGGAGTGTTAACTTTGGTTGAACTTGGAAGCCACTTCAGAATTGAAGAAGGCTTGAGAGCACAGGAAAATGTGTTGGCCAATGATGATAAGAAACGGGCTGGATCAAGTTCGGTGAACATGGTTGAAACAGGTGAATCATCCAAAGGAAACAGTAAGTTCAAAGGGAAACGCAAGTTTCAAGGAAACAACAATTCGGGTTCAAACAAAAAGCCGAATTACCCTTGCTGGAAATGTGGTAAGGTTGGTCACTTTAAGAGGGACTGTAAAATGATGAAGAATAACAAGAAGTCCGGTTCAAAGAACAAGAATGAGGATGGTTCTGGCGGGTCCAAGGACCCGGGCAAGCAAGGTCAGAATTTAGTACAACTTAATAATTCGGTTCAGAATTATGTGTCACTAATTTCTGAGGCATTTTATGTGCAGGATGATGACATTGCTTGGTGGGTTGATTCGGGTGCAACGAGTCATGTATGCAAGGATCTTCGTTGGTTTAAAGACTTTCAACCAATCGAAGACGGATCTATCATCAAGATGGGGAACGTTGCAACTGAACCAATCAAGGGAATAGGAACTGTGAATCTTGTTTTTACTTCTGGAAAATGTTTACTTTTGAACAATGTTTTGTATGTGCCCGGAATTCGAAAGAATCTGTTAAGTGGCATTGTGTTGAATAATTGTAGGTACAAACAAGTATTGGAAAGTGACAAGTATATCTTGTCAAGACATGGTACCTTTGTTGGTTTTGGTTATCTATGTAATGGTATGTTTATGTTGAATGTTGATGTCTCGTTTATGAATGAATCTGTTTGTCTTGCTTCAACTAGTAATGCAAATTGCATAGCTTCAACTAGTAGTAGAAACAACTTGACTGAATCGGAATTATGGCATGCTAGACTAGGACATGTACATTATAAAAGAGTTAAAGAAATGTCTAAAATGAGCTTAATTCCGCCTATTAACATAAACAATGATAAATGCCATGTTTGCAAGTTGAATAAGATAACCAAAAAGCCTTTCATGCAACATGTTCATAGGGAAACTAAAGTGTTAGATTTGATACATAGTGATCTATGTGATTTTCATGCTACACCATCTCTAGGTAATAAATTATGTAGTAACATTTATAGATGATGCTACTAGATTTTGTTACGTTTATTTGTTGCATGCTAAGGATGAAGCTCTTGAAAAGTTTAAGATTTATAAACAAGAAGTAGAGCTTCATCGGAGTGGGTTGATTAAAACCCTACATACGGACAGAGGTGGTGAGTATTTTGATCCGGTGTATTTCCAATCTACTGGAATAATACACCATACCACAGCTCCTTACACACCGGAACAAAATGGTGTGGCGGAAAGGAAAAATAGGACTTTAAAGGAAATGGTTAATACCATGTTGTCCTATTCGGGCCTAAGTGAGGGCTTTTGGGGTGAGGCTATGTTGACAGCCTGCTATTTGCTAAATAGGGTTCCAAATAAAAGGAACAAGACCACCCCTTTTGAGCTTTGGTATAAAAAACCACCTGAGCTGCATAAGCTGAGAGTTTGGGGTTGTAGAGCCGTGGTGAGGCTCACTGATCCTAAAATAAGGAACATAGGGGAAAGAGGTATAGACTGCATTTTCATTGGGTATGCGGAGCATTCATTTGCTCACAGGTTCTATATTATAGAACCAAATGACTACGTGTCAGTGCATACGGTTATTGAGGCAAGAACTGCAGAGTATGATGAGAATAGATTCTCTTCTATACCTAGTCCTAGAGATATGGTTCCAAGCTCTAGTAACTCTCAAGTGGCTGATCAAGTGATTGATACTCCTCCGGAACCCAGGAGGAGTGGTAGAGCAAGAAAAGCTAAATCATTTGGTGATGATTTTCAGCTATATTTGGTTGAAGGATCTAGAGATGAAATTAAAATTCAATATCAATATTGCTTCAATATTGAGGAAGATCCTAAAACCTATAGTGAAGCCATGGCATCTCGGGATGTAGCTTTCTGGAAAGAAGCTATAAATGATGAGATGGACTCTATTATGCAGAATAATACTTGGAAACTGTCTGATCTACCCCCTGGGTGTAAACCACTTGGTTGTAAATGGATCTTCAAGAAGAAGATGAAAGTAGATGGTTCAATTGAAAAGTTTAAAGCCCGATTGGTTATCCAAGGCTTTAGACAAAAGGAAGGAATTGACTACTTTGATACTTACGCTCCTGTAGCAAGAATATCCACTATTAGATTGTTGGTTGCCTTGGCTGCAATACACAATCTTGTAATTCACCAAATGGATGTGAAAACTGCTTTCCTTAATGGTGATTTGGATGAGGAGATATATATGAAACAACCAGAGGGTTTTGTTATGCCTGGCAATGAGCATAAGGTGTGTAAGCTAGTTAAGTCATTATATGGCTTAAAGCAAGCACCAAAACAGTGGCATCAAAAGTTTGATGAAGTGGTTTTGTCTAATGGTTTTATATTAAACCAAGCAGACAAGTGTGTATATAGCAAATTTGATGATTCTAGGAAAGGAGTCATAATTTGTTTATATGTAGATGACATGTTGATCTTCGGTACTGACCAGGATCAAGTTGATAAAACAAAGAAATTTTTGTCGTCTTGTTTTGATATGAAAGACTTGGGGGAGGCGGAAGTGATCCTTGGTATAAGGATCAAAAGGGAGAACAATGGCATATCTATCTCTCAATCTCATTATATTGAGAAGATATTGAAAAAGTTTAATTTTCATGATAGTTCTCCGGTTAGCACTCCAATGGATCCTGCTTTTAAGCTCTCACCTAATGAAGGTGTAGCTGTAAGCCAACTTGAATATTCAAGGGCCATTGGATCTCTCATGTACGCCATGATTAGCACTAGACCGGATATAGCTTATGCTGTTGGAAAGCTTAGTAGGTATACTAGCAATCCAGGTGCAAGTCATTGGCAAGCAATGAATCGAGTATTTAGGTACTTGAAAGGAACCATGAAATATGGTTTGACGTATACTGGATTTCCTTCGGTTTTAGAAGGTTATTCGGATGCAAGCTGGATTAAAAACAAGGAAGATCATTCTTCCACGAGTGGATGGACTTTTCTGCTTGGAGGAGGTGCCATATCCTGGGCATCTAAGAAACAGACTTGCATAACTGATTCAACAATGGAGTCTGAGTTTGTAGCATTAGCCGCAGCTGGCAAAGAAGCTGAATGGCTAAGAAACTTGATTTATGAGATTCCATTGTGGCCTAAACCTATATCACCAATATCTATTAGATGTGATAGTGCTGCTACCTTGGCTAAGGCATATAGCCAAGTGTATAATGGGAAGTCTAGACACTTAGGTGTTAGACACAGCATGATTCGTGAGCTCATCATGCAAGGGGTGATATCGGTGGAGTTTGTGAGAACTCAACAGAATTTAGCCGACCACTTAACCAAAGAGTTATGTAGAGATCTTGTGCACAAGGCGGCTGTAGGGATGGGATTAAAGTCCACCTGAGATTTCTCGTGTTAAGATACCCAATTCCCACCTAATATGACGTTAGGTGCTGAATTCAATGTGGAAAGCTTAACATCTAGAAATTGGAACACATTAGTAGCATCATCCCAAGGTATGTGTTCAGACCTGCAAGTTAAAGGAGGTTGAAGGTTTTCTTCTTAATAGTTCTTTGAAAAATTGCATATGCAGGTGCAAGAATAAAGAGCTACCTATATGAGCATGAAGTTTAGCCGCTTCAAGAAGCCAGGACTTGGCTTTGATATGTTCATTGAAGGATGGGACACAGGCTAGTAAAAATAGTGTCAAGAAAGAACATTAGAGTATGTAAACTTGTGTGTATATTATCTTCATGTATTCACTGAATAGAAAGGGTTCAATCCTTAGCGACACCCCTATATTCGAATATTTGAAATGTGTAATATACTAATGTGAAATTCAATCGTCGCGATATTTCATTTATGCATAAGTTTGATTGTTGTGAATTTGTTCAAGTTAATCAAGGATTACGCTAAAATGGGGGAAGAATGTTAGATATTTTAGTGTAATCGGGGATTGACTTGGTGATCAAAGCGAATAATAATACACGTCAAGCAAGTTAGGAGGTGCGGGAGTGCACGCTTGTTTGAGTTATTATTATTCAGAGTGTACGGGCGGAGCCCGTACCCTACGGGGGTTCCAAGGGGGCAGCGCCCCTGGGAGCAGGGTCCAAGGGGCAGAGCCCCTGGCTATTTTAATTAAATTGCTTTATGAAAAATGCCTTAGAAAATAAAATTTTATTAAAATTCGCCCTATTTTTTCAGACAAAAAATTAAGGCAGTTGCAAGGCAGTTTGGTTAATAAAATTCGAATTACAACTGCCAGAGGCAGTTACCTGCAGAAACACCCCAAAATTTGCAGACGATTTTGATCACAATTCTTCTGCTTCATACAATTCACGCAAACACATACACTGGTTCATTTTCTCGAAATCAGAGTTGTATCCGATTGAATTATTCGGGTGAACCACCGAAATAATTTGATCTGAGAGTGATTACACTCCTCTCTGATCATCCGGCAAACCGAAATTCCCCAACAATTAGTGACCAGGCAGTCCACGTATATTTTTTATTCTCAAAAGACTCTTTTGTCACCAATATTACCCTTTAAAATAATATAAAATAAAAGTTATCTACAATCTAGTCGATAAAGGTTCTATTGATAATAAAAATATACTGATTACAAATAACTTTTAATGGGTATATGTTAATGGTGTTTAATTTTTGCTACCTCAATTGTTCTGATGATGGTAGCAGTAAAAGTAAATAGCATCCGTATCTCAACACAACATTCTAATAACTTTGTGAGAATATTTATTTGACGCACATTTCCTATTTCGAGACACTCCTTGTTAAAAGAGAGTGATTAATTCTTCCAAACCTTCATTCTCTCGCCTCCATATATTCATCACTTCTGAGGTGTCGCGCTTGTAACGCTTCTGCTGGCTAAAGTGAGCGAGAAACTTCTCTTGAAAATACGGCCAAGATTTCAGTGTACCTGCAGGCTATCGAACAATGTGCGAGCGGTCCCTGTCAGGGTTTGTACGAATAGATGGCACCACATAGGCATTGTCCATCCCCCAACTACACCAACACTTGTAAACAGTTGTACGTGGATCATCAAGATCTGTTAAACCGTTGAACTTACCAACAATTTGTGGAAGTTTAGCTTTCTCCAAGGGCGCGAGAGCAATCTCACGGATAAACTTTGATTGCTCTGCTGTTGCTGCTGGTCTGTAGATCAGATTGTAGTTATACTCAGCTGACGGGTTGTACGCTGCGTGCGCCCGTGGCTTATAAGCTTCGTGATGCTTCGGGAGACGGCTAAAGACAGAAGAGCTGTCACCCTCAAGATACGATGGGTCAGACTCACCCGTGTGAGTATCCCATTCCTCATTCATATTGCGCGGCCCGAGCCGGCTACTAATTGGAGTTTTTCTGTGGGAATAAGTTAGGTGATCATGGTAGCTCCCTGTATCGTCATACGTGTCACGCGTGGTGTGAGCACTTTGCCTTCTCAGCGTTGGTGATCTGTTGTATTGTTGCCTGTGTGCACGCTCTTGATACGTCGTCTCATAGTTCAGTTGCCTGGGCATTGGTGTTACCTTTTTTTAAAAAAAATTGCGTTTGGGCTTGTGCTGGCCCCTGTTGCGCGCACAGTTGTGCGTAAATGGCGTTCAACGTTGCTTGGCTTTTCGCGAACCAAGACGCGGGAGTTTCTCCCTTAGGTAAAACTGATAATGTAGGTGCTGAAGGGCCAGCACCTTGATTAATCTTGTCTACTTAAAAAATGAGTCGATGAGTGATTAAAACTTGTCTTGCTAAAAAAAATACACATAAAAATGTGTGTGTGAAAGGTATGGCAATTAACAAATAGTCGTACATTATTTATTTTATGATTAATCTTGTCTACTTAAAAAATGAGTCGATGAGTGATTAAAGCTTGTCGTGCTAAAAAAATACACATAAAAATGTGTGTGTGAAAGGTATGGCAATTAACAAATAGTCGTACATTATTTATTTTCTAATTGTGCCACTTTCAAGCTAGCAAAGAACAAGAAAGACTCAACAAATTTGAAGAGCTAATGAACTAATTTTATATCTAGTAATCTGCCTTTTTTTCATTACCTTCATGCATCTCTAAATAGATTAGATTAGAGGATCCGGGGTGGTCAGTGATAGCCCCCTGTCACTCGTGAAACATGACAACACACCGCCGTCATCCATCCTTTTCAACGCGTCAATTTTAGAACGCGTGGTATTTTTGATGCGTGATGGTTTTCAAAATTCGAACGTTGGTTGGTTACCGTTGTTTTGTTGACCGTTTATAATTAAAAAAAAACCTTTAAACAATCTATATATACTTCACATTTTTATACCATTTCACCCACACCAAAACACAAATACATATCACACATTCTACATATTTGACAAATGGATTTTCCTACATCTTCGTCGTTTTCGATTGACAACGATAGCGATAGCCAATCGTCTTCCGACAATGAGACGCTTGAATTTTTCGTGTCGGTGTATAACGAAGTTGAAGCAAGTTCGAACCGCCCAAAGAAGAAAATGGTGGATCGTGATCGTATACATGCCAACGAAGTGTTAATGAACGATTATTTTGTGGAGAATCCGGTCTACAATGCCGAAACGCTTAGAGATCAGTTTCGTTTACCAGAAGAATTATTTTTAAAGATTGTTGGAGACATCGGCAACGGAAGAATGGTTTCAAGAACGTTACGACGCGAGGGGCAAACCAAGTTTCACACCGATACAAAAATGCACGTTTGCTATTCGCCAACTAGCGACAGGTAACCCTCCAGATCAATTTGATAAATATTTAGCTATGTCGGACAAAACTTCACGTAAATGTTTGCAATTTTTTTGTAACGCGGTCATTACAGTGTCTAGTGTCATTTTAGGGGTGAGATAAGACTTAGGGACTATGAGGTCCTAGTTCGATTCCCACAAGAATGTTTTTCCCAAATTTGTTGGGTTTCCTACTGAATTGGTGTATAGACGTTATAGCCTAGTATAGATGGATATAATCGATGATTCCACTAGTGACATGATTATCCTCCAGTAGTCCGGTCAATGGTCCAAATTTACCATTAAAAAATGAATACCAAATGAGATTAAATATACAATTTTTAAATAACCATAAATAAGAGGAATGTGGGGGGAGAGAAGTGTACATGATTCAGTAAGACCTAAGTAGTAAAATAAAGAAAATTGTATTATGAAGTATTAAAATGCAAGTGTATTATTATGTAATTATAAAAAGAGTATCCAATGGGGAACACAACATGGCTGCATGTTCCAGGTGTGAACGTTGCAGGATCCTCGTGGGGCTTCTGCCTCGGCCCCATCCATGTACCGACGTTACTTATTATTCTCTTTTATTTCTATTTTTATTTAACCAAGATATTTTTTAAAACTAGTTTGATTTCTTTATTATTCGTGTATATCTACTCCTTTTATTTTTTTAATAATTAAAACTATGTAACTTAGAAATGCATATATCAGAATAAGGTAAGAGTATTTACTATTTAGTATTGTTGATTAATTTTTTAGAGAAAGATAAAAAAAACAAGAAGATGAAATATGTGTATCTGATTTAGCCAGCAACTATATTAAAGGACGACACATTCATGACTAATCGAGTTCTTGTTTTTAGCACATTAGCACAAAACCATCGTCATAGAGACCAAAAGTTCAAACCACATCGGCCAACCATCAAACACCATATGAAAACTCAGATAACCACATACAAACATCTTAAACGTCTCGGATCAACAATTACTGTAATCCTCATCGACAACGAAATCTAACTACAACAAAACCAATCACCATTACCAACACAGATCGCAACATCCACGTTAGAACCAAGTTGCCGGGTTCTAAGGCCTTAACAAACATCATATCAAAACCGGGCGGGCGCACCCCCGGAAAAAAAAAATTAGTGCTAAATTCCGTCGAAAATCCCGTCCGCACCCCTTGGAATTTTTCGTCCGCACCCCTTGAAATTTTTCGACCGCACCCCTTAGGTAAAAAGTGTTATCAATTTATATTTAAAATTTTTTTTAGTAAACTCTTATTTTTTAAAAAAATACTACCTAAATTATATAACTTTTAATACCTAACTATGTTATATAGAGAAAGAATTGCTTAAGAAATTAGTTTTAGATGATGTTTTGAATAGATTTCAAAAAATGAAAACCCGTAGGGCGTCGACGTTTTAATTATGTTTGTAACAAGGTTTGACATGTTTTTGATGATTATATAATTAGTTTGATGTTGGTTTGTTTTACATGACCCGACCCGACCCGATACGAACCGATTTTTTTACTTATATACCTAGGGGACTAAAATTTTTAAAAATGTTCCGCACCCCCATGGAAAAATTCCTGGGTCCGCCACTGATCAAAACTACAAACAAACAAAAGCTTCAATACAAATAAACTATCCGATGAAGGCATCCTCATCGTCATCGATAACAAAACGTCATTCTTCGCAAGACCAAAAAGGGTAACAATTCACCAAAAGAATTACAAATAATCAAACCAAGCAATCCCGGATCAGGCCTATCGTCATTGATCCAAAAAAAAAAAAACAAAGACAGTGAACACTTAGTCAGTCTTAGCCTAAAAAAACACACATGCAAGGGTACAGCCGGAAGAAAACCATAACACTTCAACCAAAACAACGAACGTAACAAATAGCCGTCAAGAACAACCATAGGGTTAGGTGGAAAAGCAACCAGTGGGATACAAATGAGCACCCTAAACAACAACCCAACAAATATATACTCATAAAAATATACAACTCAAATAACCAAAGTTACAACTAGGGCTGTAAACGAACCGAACGTTCAGCGAACAGTTCGTGAACCGTTCGGCGGGAAGTTCGTTTATGTTCGTTCGTTTAATAAACGGACGAACACGAACAAGAAATTTCGTTCAATTAGTTAAATGAACGAACATGAACAGAGGTCTCGTTCGTTCGATTGTGTTCATGAACGTTCGGTAAGGTGTTCGTGAACGTGTTCGTGAACATTCGTTGATTTGCATTCGTTTATGTTCGTATGTATGTGTTTTAATTGAAGATCTTTGTACTTTCTTATATTTTATTTATACTTTTTATATTATTAAACTTTTATTTATTTTATTACCCTAACAATGAAACTAGGAAACTCATTTTCACCTTGTTTATGCACCATTTCCCTTTCATTTCTCATTATTTACATCGACGAATACGAACGACCTCCGTTCCACAATATGGGATTCAAGTTCAAGTGCTACTCTCTGGGCCATCTATCTTTATCGTTCGCCGCATTCGCCAAATTTATTTGTGTTCGTTTGTGTTTGTGAACCGTTCGCGAACACGCTCATTTCCTTAATGAACGAACACAAACATAAAATCTCGTTCGGTAAGTGTTCATGAACCGTTCGTGAACACATTTATTTCCTTAACGAGCGAACATGAACAAGGCCTTGTTCGTGTTCGTTTACAGCCCTAGTTACAACCCAATGATACAAAAAAAAGCAATGTACAAGTTACAACCAAGTGATGGACATACATATTACAAACTGAGAGTATTATATTATAATAACAACAACAATAATTCATAAACAGAAAATTCCTTAGAGTTAATTACATAGTTAGTTCATGTGGTTTGCACAAAGTAATATATTTAGGTACTAATAGTTTAAAATCACATTCTAGGGTATTAACTTTTCATTTTGTAACGTTTGGAGGTATTAACGTTATTTGTAGGTTTAAAATCATATTTTATTAGTACCTAAGTATGTTATTTTGTGCAAATCACAGAGACTAACTATGTTAATACCCTAGAAGCTAATACCTCCAAACGTTACAAAATGAAAATTTAATACCCTAGAAGGTGATTTTAAACTATTAGTACTTAAGTATGTTATTTTATGCAAACCACAAAGACTAACTATGTAATTAACTCTTATCAACAATAATTCATAATCAGAAAATTCCTTATTTATCAAAGTCGATTCCTTATTTATCAAAGTCGATAAAATATTCAAGGACCAAAATGCAACATTAAGGTGCTGTTTGTTTTTTCTTCTTGAAAACCTCTTCTGCTGCAGGCCACATCTGCAGGCATCTGCAGGAGAAGAGGTGGACCAAATGTCTTCAGTCTGCAAGGAGAAGAGGGTTTGTTTTTTCTTTTATATAAAACCTCTTCTTCTTCTAGGTTTAACACACACCACACAGACAATCCCACCTCCACTCTCTCTCTACTCTCTCTCTACAATCTGCACCACCGCCATCATCACCACCGCCACCACTTCACCACCGCCATCATCACAACCACCGTCACACCTGGCCGGAGTCGCGAGCTGACTTCACACCGTCACACAAAACGACCGTCACCACCTCCGCCTTCACACCTGGCCGGAGTCGCGAGCTGACTTCACCACCGTCACACAAAACGACCGTCACAACCACCGTCACACCTGATCGATTTGGGGTGTTCGTTTCCGATCGATTTAGGGTTTTCGATTTTAGGGTTTTCGTTTTGGGGGTTTTGTTTTGGGGGTTTTGTTTGTGATGTTGATGATGATGTCGGAGGTGGTGGCGGAGTGGAGGTGGAGCAGAGGTGATGGCGGAGTGGAGGTGGAGGTGGAGAAGATTTGGGGGTTTTGTTTGTGGTGGCGGAGCATGGGCGGAGCATGGGGCGGAGCATGGGCGGAGCAGTGGTGGTGGCGGAGCAGGGGCGGAGCATGGGTGGAGCATGGGTGGAGGTGGATGTGGTGCCAAGAAGAGGTAAAGCTCTTCTTGGAGAAGCTTTGGTTTTATCACTTCCTCATGAAGAGGCTGGGGAGAGGCAGGAAGCACTTCTCAAAAAAAAAAACAAACACTCTTTTGAGGCTCCACCTCTTCCCGCGTCTGCACGGTGTAGACAGAAGAGGCAGAAAGCTCTTTTTGAAAAAAAACAAACACCACCTAAAATTCAGAAGCCGACAAATAATGGGAGATAATTGATTACTATAGGAACCATTATTTTAATTCAATAATTAATAACTTAACTCCAAAAGTTACACTAAACCCCTCACACTTCATCAAATATACACACAACCCCCTATCTTTCTCTCTCCCTAGCTTTGACATAAATTACCCACACTTAACAGTCTACTAATACTGTGTGTGTGTGAGAGAGAGAGAGAGAGGGCGAGAAAGCATCACTTTCCCAAGAAATCTCACAAATAATAATCCACTTTTATACAATAACCGGTTTTTAAAGGGTTTTTTTTTTCTGATGGCTAAATCTTGCCGGAAAATATGAAGATTACAAGAAAAACGGATCTACCGGCTGTCACTTCCTCCAAGATTCAAACTTTCTCACCGGATTCGGATCTTTTACAAAAACCCATTTCGAAAAAGCAATCAAGTCGGAAAACCCGGAACTCCGGCGGCGGGGTGCGGCTGAAGAGGGACGGAGCTCCGGCGGCCGGAAAAAGGGGTTCCAGGCCGGAGACGCCGTTGCTCCGGTGGAAGTTTGTTGAGGGTAAGGAGGAAGATGAGGATGTGAAGGATGTTGAAGTTGAAAGTGATAAACAGGTGGTGGTTGGTCGGAAAACTGGCCGGAAAATGAGGAGAGGGGGTGACGTGGCAACTGTGTCGGCGAGGAAGTTGGCTGCTGGGTTGTGGCGGTTGCAACCGCCTGATGTTGGTGGTACCGGCGCCGGTGAGTTGTGTGGTGGTTCAAAGAATAATGGGTTTTTATCTCAGGTAAATAAATTGTTGTTATTAATATTATTTTTATTATTATTATTCCCCATTTTTTTTTCTAGGGTTTTGGTAGGTGAATCAGTTTATTAGTTCTTGATCTTTAGTTATAAACCCTAATTAAAGATCTGTTGATTTAGGGTTGTTTAGTTCAATCCCTTTTGGGGTTTGCAAATCTTTAAACAAATTTAATTCACATTTTGATTTTCTTTGTTTGTTTTTTTGAATCTTTAAATTAAAGAAGAAAAGAATTCTAAATTTGGGAAAATCCATTGTTGTTTCATATCTTTAAAAAAGTCTATGTTTGACTTTTGAGCAAAAAAAGTTGATTCTTTGAGTAGAAAACTTGAAAAGCTTGAATCTTGATGTTGACTTGGAAAATCACTTGAATCTTGAAGTTGACTTTGAATGATCTATTACTTGCAGCCCGCGATCGATCATCCGGGGATTCATTCCCCTGCTCGACACAATAGGAAGTCATTTGATTCTCATATGAAAGAAGTTCCACAAAGCCCGAATTCTGTTACTGGCTCAAGGAATATGCTTCGTCACAAGGTATACTTTGATCACTTAGTAATGTACTTTGACTTTGAATGTCAAACTTATATTTGCCAAAATTATGTTTTTTTTTGGGTACATTTACAGCACAAAGTTCTATTTTGAAATTAGAAAAATAAAAGTAGTTTGTTTGACATTTAAAGTTGAAGTATGTCCACTAATCGAAAATGACAGTTAACATGAACATAACCGTTGGTCCTATTTGTTTCGGCTATTTAATACGTATATTTTTTATGGGTTCTGTTTTGGACCCAAAATGTAGATTATGAAGGAAACTGATATAAATAGACAGAACTATGTTGGTATGACTATGATGTTATATTTGGTCGGCAATGCAAGTTTAGGGGCGTTTGGATGCGCGTTTTGAAAAACCAATTTTTGATAATCTGTTAAATTCGATTTCTATAATCTTGTAGCTTGAACCGACATTCCATTTTTCCAACTCTGCGATGGAGGGTGCAACCAAGTGGGACCCGTATTCATGGAAAGCTTCAGAAGATGCAAAACGAATCTATGGTGAATCAAAGCTTCTAGCAGAACAAGCTGGTGTAGTGTCGGTGCTTGAATCAGAACTTGAATCGGCCCGGGCCCGCATTCATGATCTTGAAACGGAAAGACGGGCTTCAAAAAAGAAACTTGAACAATTTTTAAAAAAGTTAAACGAAGAACGTGCCACGTGGCGGAGCCGTGAACACGAAAAGGTTCGTGCGGTTATTGATGATGTAAAGTCAGAATTAAGTCGAGAACGAAAAGGCCGGCAAAGAATGGAGATCGTGAATTCGAAGTTAGTCAATGAGTTAGCGGATGCCAAATTATCAGCCAAACGGTACATGCAAGATTACGAAAAAGAAAGAAAAGCGAGAGAATTAACGGAGGAAGTATGTGATGAATTAGCTAAAGAAATAGGTGAAGATAGAGCAGAAGTTGAAGCGTTAAAACGGGAATCTATGAAAATGAGAGAAGAAGTTGACGATGAAAGAAAAATGCTACAAATGGCGGAAGTTTGGCGTGAAGAACGTGTTCAGCTGAAGCTCGTTGATGCGAAAGTAACCCTCGAAGAAAAATATTCTCAAATGAATAAACTCATAAAGGATCTCGAAACTTTCTTGAGTTCAAAAAGATCGGATCTTGATACAGAAGAGATTAAAAGAGCTGAAACCCTTAAACAATGCGCTAATTCGGTCAATATTCAAGAAATTACGGAGTTTAAATACGAGCCCGCGGACCCAGATGACATATATGCAGTTTTTGAAGAGGTTAACTTCGATGAAATGAACGTGAAAGACATTCAACAGTTTGACAAAAACGGTGGTATCGTAGAAGATGAAGACGAAGACGAAGATGACGATGAAAGCGGGTGGGAAACAGTGAGTCATGTTGAAGATCAAGGGTCGAATTATTCACCCAACGGGAGTGATCCTTCGGTCACCAGAAGCACCCGAAGAGAATGGGAAGAAAACGACGGGACCACGGTAACCGAAATAACCGAAGTGTGTTCCGCAACGAATAATAAAAATCCCAAAAAAGGGTCTTCGATTTCTCGTTTATGGAGGTCGTCTTACTCGAGTAACGGTGAAAATTGCAGGGTTATATCGGTGGAGGGGCGGTTATCAAGCGGAACCCATCTTTCAAACGGGACCCACCTATCACCGGGCGGTAGCTCGGGGGTGAGCATGTCGGAGTGGAGTTGTTCACCTGGGTCCGCTAGCAACACTCATTATACGAAAGGGATGAAAGGGTGCATAGAATGGCCACGAGGAGCGATGCAGAAACACAGTTTAAAAGCAAAATTAATGGAAGCGAGGATGGAAAGTCAAAAGGTACAGTTGCGACAAGTGTTGAAGCAGAAGATATGAAGATGACAAGAAAACACGACTCAATAGGGGATATGATTCGGGTCAAAAGGTAAGGGTTTGAGTCAAGTGTCGAAGCGGGAGATATGACGGTGAACAGGAGTTGGACTGAATAAAAATGTATGATTTCATGTTCGTCTCGAAATAACGATGATGAAAAAGCGGTATGATTCTGGTGACCAATTGGTATCTTTGTAGGTGTACAATTTTCAATCTTGAACATACATTTTGCAGGGGATTCATTAGATTATATTCATGTCATGTTCAAGAAGATGCAAACATTGTTTTCTGTTGTAGGATGTTATAAATTCAATGCAAACTATTTGAAAGAAGATCATTGAACTTCATTTCTTAATCACAATAAGCTGCAAACTATTTGGAAAATTGCAGGGTATCCTGATGTTACAGAGATAAAATAAGTTTATGAGCATCTCTTTCTTGTGCAAAAAGCAATCCATTGAATGACAGAAAACATATTTCAAGAATGGATTGCCTTTATTCAACCAACAGCAGCCACACTTGTGACACTATTAAAAGGTTAATAAAATGGATTACTTGACAAAGAGTTCACTTTCTTGTGACAACTTGTAGTCATGTAAGTCTTGAGAAAATGTTCACCCTTTTGGGTTGCATATCGCTTTTTACATGTCGGCCTTGCGTCAACTCGCAAGAACTCGGTTCATATGTCTGACATGATTTTCATATTCATCTCAAATTTTGGGATTCGGCCATGAACACAACCCATTTATGACAATGACATAAAAAAAAAGTTGTTTGAGAGACCAGAAAACCAAAGATTTTCTATGCAAACTGCAAACTATTTGAAAGATGATCATCGATCTTCATTGAAAGCTCGGTTTATAGCTACAAAGAAAACGGTATCATATAAAAGAAACCAATAATTTCACCCTCAAATTACAGTCTATAGTACAACAATTGAAAAGACAAACTTATTGGGTACTACAACAACAAATAATTCTTAATTTATTCATTTAAATTCTTGAAAGTTGACATGCCCTGTTGCTTGTGCATGTTCCACAGCTTCCTATATTGTCAATAACAAAAGAGGCCAAATGTGAACAGAATGACAGATAGTGATTGTGCAACTGGTTAAACATTTTTTGTCCTCATATAAACGTTATTACAGTAAACAATTAGTGGGCCAAATGTGCTCTGGATTATACTCATTTGACCCACTAAAAGTAAAAAATAACTAGAGTTGACCCATCCATAAGTAAATGGGTTTAAATTGTACATCAACAAGTAAATGTCTAACCTTTTGACCAATTACACCAATTTGGCAAACCCCACAACGCAATGTGAAATTGGCAGTATCCGTGTAGCTCCTTTTCCTAAAAATATGTAAAAAATCTCCTATTATTGTCTTCACAGAAGAGTAAAATGCCACTTTGTCCCTGAGGTTTGGCCAGTTTTGCGACTTTCGTCCAAGCATCTGGATCCAAACGGTTTAAAATCTTGCCATTTTCATCCGGCTCTTTAACTCCATCCATTTTTCTCCGTTAAGACACGGGTATTTTTGTCTTTTTTGTCAACTTAAGGGTATTTTCGTCATTTTTGAATACTTGTACATTATGCTAAATGCTTGTGCATAAAGTGAAAAAGACCGAATTGCCCATTAAGTTAACAAAAAAAGACGAAAATACCCCTGCCTTCACAGAGAAAAAATGGATGGAGTTAACGAGCCGGGTGAAAATGGGCAAGATTTCAAACCTTTTGGATCCAGATGCGGAAAAACAAAATTTTGGATGAAAATCGCAAAACTGGCCAAACCTTAGGGATGAAAATGCCATTTTATCCGAATATTAATAATCGAAAAAATTGACCTTTTTATGAACTACACATTTTTTGTACCTTTGCTGATCCTTTACAAGATTTAGAGCAAGTGATTCATACGTCCCGATGGTCCTATCAGGATTTACCGCAAAAATCGTTTGATCAAATTCTTCAGGAGCTCCATCAGCAGGGGACATCTATGATGACATAAACTTTAGGCATTAAATGAAATCGAATGTTGTAATGTATGCAAATATAAGGGGAGGAAAAGGAACCATAGTGAATGACATACAGCTAAAGCATCATAATGGAGACCATCGTATATCAACATTACTCTTTCTCGATATTTCTTTTCCTGTGATACAATAATAAAAAGATGGGTTATCAACGTTTTATCACCAAAGCACGAGTATTTGACGTGAACGATGAATGCTGACCTGTCCATACAAGTCGCATCTTGTGGTTTGGATATCATATGCTGCAATTTCACGACCGTAATAATCTGCTAATATTGAAAGCTCTATTGCGCCTTCATAATAGTGGTTTAAAAAAAGAGAAAATTGTAAGATGAACAAATGGCAGGTGCATTTCGAAGAATGTTAAGTAAATGTAATGATGATAATAAAACAATCTAGTGCATATTTGGATGAATGATAGAGATGTCTGGACATCAAAAGAAAATTAGTTGAATTTGCATATGGTACCAAAGATATTGTATCCACTTCATGAGATTGTATGTGTATAGATAAAAGGAAATCTTGATATCAAGCTTTACGGGGACCATTTTCATCCTATACACTTTTAGTCTCTTGAGAAAATCTTTTGCATTAATGGTCCCTACTATCGGGACTTAGATACATAAATAGCAGCCTTTCAAAATAAAAAAAAAGGATTAATTTCATATATACCCTTACAAACTTGAAAAATTTCATATATAACCAACCAAAACTATAAATATCATATATGCCCTTACAAAATAGTTAAAAAATATCAAATATACTCAATTTATTAAAAACAATCTAATAAATAATCATTTTACCCTTATTTTTTTTACTTCAAGTTTCATATATGCTCATCTTTTAACTTCATATTTTTATATAACACATTTTAATCTTAAATTTATTTTTACCCATTTTTTTATTTTTTTCATAAACAATAGTATTTTTCATAAATAATACTTAAGCTAAATAAATTAAGCTAGAAATGAGTAAATATAATATTTGAAGTTAAAGGCCGCATATGAGATCTCAAAGGTTTAGAAAAATAAGGGTAAAATTGTCATTTATTAAATTGTTTTTAATGAATTGGGTATATATGATATTTCAACCACTTTGTAAGGGTATATATGATATTTATAATTTTGCAAGGGTATATATGATATTTTGCAAGTTTGTAGGGGTATATATGAAATTGCCCCCAAAAAAAGATGCTTAAATGAGCAAGAAGGGCATATGTTTTTTATTCATTGTAATTTAATCATATATATAGTTTAGATAAATTCCAACAGAACAATTGAACGTTGAGTCATTCTGATTAACTCAGTTTGACCTTTTAGTTAATGGTGTTAGTTAACTAACAGTCATGAAAGGAAAGACCTGACTGGGAACAAAAATTGTCTAAGGGGCTCCATTCAAAGAAAAAAAAAACTCAAGGAACCAAACATGTAGGTTGACAGATAGTCCAAAATGATCGGAAACTCATGTTATGCCCCTTTCAAAGGTCCCTATTGAGTCACATTTAATGCAAGTGCAATCTTTCTTACCTCATATTTCTTAAATAAAAGTGTAACTCCAAGTTTATGATGAACATGTTCTTAATCGAGAGAATAATGGAAAACATGAAGGAAATATATTCATGTACCAATCATACAATAAACAGAGTATCACCAAATAGCGAGCAACAAGAAATTATTTTAATTTAAGGAACACGTACTATTCTTTAGAAGTAAGAGCAATATTTGAACAACAAAAATATTTGAACTACGCCCTGCTTGCGGTATGCGCATATAATGTATATATGTGTGGGCCATCGGGGGCAAAAGTGAAACTGCACTAATTTTAACGTTATTTTACTAATTTCGTGAAAATAACGTTAAAAGCTGAGGATGGTTAATCATGCATCATGTGGTGGCGTTGATAGCTGAAAGACAAAAGGGTACATGCACTAATCGGTCTTTGTCCCGATTGCTGAGTGCTATGTGCCTTATGTCCAAGGCTTGATGCAAAACTACTATCGATCCGGAGGTCTCAATAGAAGCAGCCTCTCTATTCCTACGGGGTAGAGGTAAGGCTGTCTACATCTTACCCTCCTCAGACCCTACCTTTGCTTTGCTATTGGTGGGATTTACTGAGTATGATGATGATGATGATGATGATGATGATGATGATGAAATGTTACATAAGAGGAACTAGGTATCTTCTACAATGTGACGATAGGCAATAGCAGCTATGAACTTTTTGGATGCAAGTGACCGAAAAAAGATGCAGACTTAAGTAATACACGGTTAACAGATTATGAATGTTATGTCGTATATAAATTCAACTAGTAATAAGGCAATCAACAATAAACGTGATACACAAAGGGATTGAAAGTTTGAAACATACCTCCCCATTTCTCCGGGTTAAGAATCCAAGCACAATATTCTTCATTACGTTTCCCAAGAAACGCTTCAGAATATTTTGTTGGATCACTTGCTACTGTAGCAGCTATAACCTGTAAAAAATATAATACATTATTAGTTAAAAACATATTTATACAATATTTGGAATACAAATCATCAACATGTTAACAAATGCTTCACGCCAAATTTTAAAATTCCATTGTGTCCTCAGCTTTCATAACAGAAGAAATGGTATTGCAGATAACACAGTTTGATAATCAACACACACGACAAATGAAAAAACGATCGAATTTAACCTGTCTCAATTCTGGAGCCTTATTTTTGTCATGGTCCATGACATACCTGCATGGATATAAACTAAAAAATGAGCCATCTGCTAAATAAATAATTATACAGAGAAAACGATAGTGTGATGTTTCAGAGACTCACCCAACGGCATTAAATAGACAACTGTTATCCGAAGGAATCACCCGTCTAACTATACTACCTTCCATCTCGTGCTATACGCACCTGAAACCACCAAAATTGCGCAGGTTAAATGGTTAATTCATGATATAAATACTAACACAACAACAATACATCACAATCTCCTTCACCTAGATACAACCAAATTGAAAAACCTAATTAAAGTAAAATAGACACTCAGACACAGGGGCGGTTCTTAGTGGAGAGGTGGCAGGGCCACGGCCCTGGCAAGTTTTTCGGCCGTAGTGCTAATTTTCCGCATTTCGATCGAAATTTTGTATATATACTATGTTCGGCCCTGGCAAGTTTTTCGGCCGTAGTGCTAATTTTAGTGCCCGTGTCTTTCGGCCCTGGCAAGTTCAACGGGCAAGATCCGCCACTGCTCAGACAATAAAACAAACAGTTGGTGTGCACAACCTTTTCTTCACAAATTAAGCAGCAAGATCACACTTTTTACATATATATGCTCAATTACAGGAGCAGAAATTAAACTGAATTTTCTTAATAATATTTCAAGAATTGCTGGATTACGTGTTCTGAAAGAATATACTTTACCACACGAAACTTCAAGGGTGTGATGATAAAAACGTACTAAATTAGGTCTTGTGTAAGCATCAATTCATCAACTTTAACCAAACGAACATCATTATTATGTATTAAAATAAATAAAGAAAAAGAGGGAAGTTAGATCTGGGGGATAAGGAGGGTACCTGTAAATTGCTTCAAAAGTGAAAGGAAGGAACAACTGGGACGACAAGAAAAGAATCAGATGATAGGGTTAAACCGTTAGAATCTGTCTATAGGAAAATACGAAAATTGATTCTTTAAAGAGAGATTGATTGATTGTTTTTCAAGAAACAAAATAAAACACTAATGATTATGTGTATATATAGCTTTTGGGTTTTTTTTTTTTTTTTTTAAAGAGAGTGGAAAAAAAATGTTTTAGATAATATTAAAGATATGTTTTAGGATCAAAAAATAAACTCACTATAAAAAAAAAAAAAAAAAAACCCTAAACACCCACCACCACCCAAAATCTTAATTTTTTTTTTTTTTTTTTTTTTTTTTTGTGGGATGGGTCATGGGTGTTTAGGTTTTTGGTGATGGTGTAGTGGATTTAGGTCTTAGGTTCTTACTTTGTAGAATAATTAACTCTTAAAGATATATATATGGTTTTTACCATATGTTTTTATGGTATGGCATTGTTATGCGTGTAATTAAATGAATTCACCAAACATTACATAAATTATAAATATGTTTATGGTATTTAACATATATTTGTTTAATTGTTTTAATGGTATGGACCGGAAAAGTGTAACATTTTTGCCTAGAGGGCAGAAGTGAACCGGACCCGACGACGATGGTGCTGAGTAGAAGAGATACAAGTGTAAATTCCCAAGCATGTGTGTTATGTGGTGTGGATTTTGAGTCTATTTCGTCTTGCAAGGTGTCGATTGTGGTTTGGCAATTCATTAGTTCTTGGTGTCGCATTCCTAAAATATATGCTTTTCTCGTTCAAAGATCTTTTGGAGTTTCATAATTGCATTCGGTCAGAGGATCAAGCGAAGGAGGTGGTGCACTGTATAATTAATGTGTGTTGGTGTATTTGGAAAACTGAGAACGAGGTTTTCTCCAATATGTTTTAATTACCCATGTCCAGATTTAAGTACTGTCAAAACATGCCCAGTTTATTACAAACATGTTGCACAATGACCATGTTTTAATTTATTAAAAAAAAACATCTCAGAT
Organism: Helianthus tuberosus; assembly: GCA_030545235.1. Lineage (NCBI taxonomy): Eukaryota > Viridiplantae > Streptophyta > Magnoliopsida > Asterales > Asteraceae > Helianthus > Helianthus tuberosus. The sequence continues at coordinate 2,203,013 of CM060376.1, read as the reverse complement.
CAAGCCTAAGCAACTGAACCTTCCAAAGAGACCAAGATTCACTACAATACACCACACCAAAGATTCTACAGTACTGCTATGCATTCAATCTCGATCTTTGCATCCAACGGCAATGCTGCAACCTGGTACGTTGAACGAGCAGGTGCTGGTGCAGGGAAATCTGAAAAAAAAACCCACCATTTTCTTTAGATCATGAATAAAGAATCTTCAATAGTTTAGATCAAGAATAAAGAATCTTCAATAATTAGAAATTAAAATGTACTAAAAAGTAAAAACTCACACTTAGCATAAATCTCATTAACCTTCTTAAAGTCCTTCAAATCAGCCAACCTGGAAACCAAAGAGATCATAAAAATCCATGTTCATTTTTCTAAATAGAATATGATGATGATGGCAGTGATGATGATGATGATAAATTGGCATATTACATGATGGTGGTTTTAACCACTGAGGAATAACTAGCACCACTTGCTTTCAATATCTCTCCCATATTCTTAAGAACCTGAAAATGCAAACCAAGTTACAATAAGAGAATAAATAGTAGAGTTCAAAATGTGTTTGGGTTGAAATAGTTCATTTAGCACGGTTCAAAACAGTCCGGTCATGTTGGGTTAACTCGCACACAGTTTTTGTGCATTCTTATCAACTTTCTTATGTATAACTAATATGTTACAATATAAAAACATACAGTATTATTACAATGATAATGTAATTTTTCGGATATAAAAGATTTTAAAGGTTGTATACTTAAATGCATTAAAAAAAAAACTTTGACCGACTTCAAACCCGTTTGGTCCATTTGACCCATTCCTCTTTTAGCTAATCTTTTTTTATTTGACCTAGAGTAAAATGTCATTTTCATCCCTGAGGTTTGGTCAGTTTTCGACTTTCGTCCAAAGGTTTGTTTTTTCGCATCTGGGTCCAAAAGATTTGAAATCTTGCCATTTTCATCCGGCTTGTTAACTCCATCCATTTTTCTCCGTTAAGACAGGGGTATTACCGTCTTTTTTGTTAACTTAAAGGGCAATTTGGTCTTTGTCACTTTATGTACAACCATTTAGCATAAGGTACGAGTATCCACTTGAAGGGCAATTCGGTCTTTTTTACTTAATGTATGAAAATACCCCTGACATAATGGAAAAAATGGATGGAGTTAACGAGCCGGATGAAAATGGCAAGATTTCAAACCTTTTGGGTCCAGATGCGGAAAAACAAACCTTTGGACGAAAGACGCAAAACTGGCCAAACCTCAGGGACGAAAATGGCGTTTTACTCTTTGACCTATTTGAGATAATCACACAACTCAAATCGACCCATTCTTAAGTTAATGGGTCAAAAATAGCCACTTATAACAGATATATAAATATAGTGATGAGTTCAGAATGAGGTTGGTTAAATTTGATATAAATTACCTGCTCTGTTTGTTCCTCCACGCTGTCTGAAACAAACTTTCCGGTCTGCAAAAGTATCAAATCACCGATTAATCATACAGTGAACTAGATGTTCAAAGAGAAGGCAGATAATTGATTATAAACACATCCATTGATCATATGGAGAAATGTAACTAACCTCTGGAATAAGACCAAGAACACCAGATAGATATACGGTATTACCGGTCTTTATGGCTTGGGAATAGGGACCCAAGGCAGCTGGAGCCTTATCTGTTTTAACAGCCTCCTTTAAACCTTCATCCAATATAAAGAAACTTATTATTCTGATTACTTGAAATAATGTTTTTAGATGCAAACAACATTATACATGTTTTGTGAATTGTACACATTTGTCTATATAGTTCAAAAAGTCTGGTTCCGGAAACCAAACCCTGAACCGGACAACACACGCAGCCCCAAGTCCATCACTTGAGAGCTAAACTAAGCTCAACAAGCCGCTACACTAGTTGGGCCAAGTATCCCCAAAGCCCAACAAGAGATTTTTCCCACAATGTGAGGTTCACTCTTGCCGATTCAAACCCGAGTTCCTGCATATTTTCCAAACCACAAGTGCCTGGAGCAACTTGACTACACGCTCGTTGGTCACATTCGCCTATAAAAAGTACAAGGTACTTATTTTCCACAATAGCTATATGTAAAACCTTTAATCAATAACACCTATCTTTTCACCTAACTAATATCACATGAGAGCTAAAGGGTGAACACAAGTGCCTAATCACACCTATACTTAATATCACCTAAATGATTCTCTCTATTTCATTCTCTGAAACAAACCTACTGTCAGATACAAGCCTATAGGTTTACTGCCACTGATTTACACTACAACTTGTAGATTCCAGTCATTCAAAGACATATAAAAAATTAAACAACAGTCAAACCTAGAGTGTGTTAAATCTGTATATGAAGTTATGAACAATTGAACACACAAAAGTAATTCTAACATTATTTAGCTCCACACCTTAATGTAAGCTATCTAAAATCCCAATAATCAACTACATATTCCTCTAATAATATTCAAATCAACCTCAAACTTAAAAACCTAACGTCATAGTTCGTCGTAAGAACAATGTAACAACTTCTAAACCTAACACGACTTGAAATTATCTCAACAAATTCAAAATATAACAGAGACTGAACTTATTAATCAATCAGGTAAGAAGAATAACTCACTAGCATCAGTAGAAACGGCGAAGCAGGCAAAGCGATTAGATCGGAGAGGATGATACGATACAGATGATCTCCGAAATGCATGGCTTGCAGCGATCGGAGCACGGTGGCGGAGTGCGGCGACGGTTGTCGCCGGAAGATTGGACGATATCGCTACGGCGGAAACGGAGAACGCCATTCTCTCTGAGTAATAATTAATAAGTCAGTATCGCCGCTCAGTAGCTAACTCAGTCACTTATAAAAGCGAGCGAGAGGGATGTATTTATCTAGTTGGGCCGATGTGATTTTGGCCCAAAAGGGTAAAGGCAGTAATAATAGTTGTGTTTTAGAATTTTAGAGTTAAATCTCATTTTTAGTCCTTGGGGCATTTTTTCAGTTTATTTTTAAAAGTTTCATATTCGACTGTAGGTTCAAAAAGATTTCACCGTTTGGAGTGAAGCCATTGATTGTAAAGGGTTGATCTGCAATAACTAGAGCCATTGATTTAAAATTTAGATGGCTGAGATGTATTCTTATAGTTTTTACACTTTTTAATCGTTTATACAGGACCTTAACTCCTTCACTTTAGATTTTAATCCTACTTCTAAATCTACTGTTTTATGTAATCACCAGAGCTTAATTGTAAAGGGTTGATCAGTAATTACTAGAGCCATTGATTTAAAATTTAGATGGGTTAGATCTATTCTTATAGTTTTTACACTTTTTAACCGTTCGCGATGGGCGGCCCGCTACTCGGAAAACACTCTCAAAACCGCCAAATAGCTCTGATACCAGTTGTTGGAAATCAGGCCCTTAATCGAAAACACAAACACCGTATGAACGAACTGGTTCGACTCTTTGTGTTATTTATCAATAAAAGCACACTAATTACAATGACCCTAACCCTCTATTTATACTAAAACTCATTCTAGTCCTAACCCAACTTAAACTCTGGTTAATTAAATAAAGTAACCAACTAGATAAACGTATCTAATAAAACCACTAATTTAATATACAATACACAATAAAATAATTCACTATAATTATCTATAACTCGTTTTGATATTTATCTTCTTAAATCAAGATTAACATCTTCATTGATCTTAACTCTATTTTAGATTTTAATCCTACTTCTAAATCTACTGTTTTATGTAATCACTAGAGGTTGATTGTAAAGTGTTGAGGTTAATTGTCAAGGGTTGATATGTAATTAGAGATGGGTATATCGGGTTTTTTTTATACCTGGAACCGGTTCCTAACCGGACCCGGTTCTTGTATGAGTGTGGGTGGAACCGGTTCTTGTAGGAACCAGTTCCGGTTCCTACCCGGTTTTAGACCATTAATACTGGAACCGATACTAACCGATTCGGGGTAGGATTGTAACCGGTTCCATCGGATAAGTCAATAAAAACGGTTCGAGAGATTTAAAAATGCAAGTTTTTGTTGATTTTTAAAGTGAAAAAATCACAAACCTCCATGGATTCCAGCGACAAGCTTAAATGTAAGAAGCAAGACACAGCGGTTTCTATATAATTTGTATGAGTAAAAAGGTAGAGAAGTGATGATTACCGAGTCGGGTTTGGAACCGGTTATTATGCCCATCTCTATCTGTAATCATTAGCCATTGATATAAAATTTAGATGGGTCAAATTTATTCTTATAGTTTTTACACTTTTTAACCGTTTATACGGGATTTTAACTCCTTTACTTAAGATTTTAATCCTACTTCTAAATCTACTGTTTTAATAGTATACTAGTTATTTGCGAGCCGCGCGTTGCGGCGGCGCACGGCGGGAAGAACGTGTAGTAAAACACCGAGTGTAAAACACAATGTGTTACACACGATTTGTTCAAGTGTTAGGTGATGCGTTAATCATACGAAAACGTGTGTTTCGACATATTCGATTGAACTCAATGTAACCTATATAATTATTGCGATTGAATTATAACGTAAAGTAAATTGAATTTATCTCATACAATCAAATAAATAGTGTTTTTAATATATTATAACTAGGTTAAAACCCCGTGTAATACACGGGTTGAATAAATGTAATTTCATATACTAATTTTTTAAATAAACCAAATTATCAATCACGAAATCCAAACTTTGTATTAATATATTATTGATTTTTCTTTTCATTAATTAAAAAATATTATGTCGATTTTATTACTTAATTTATTAATCAAATTGTATATAACTTTCAATATTATCTGATATATAAAATTAGATTTATTCAACCCTAGACAAGGTTTTTTAAAGATTAAACTTTTTTATTATTTAATATACAAATTATTTTATTAGCTAGTATATGAAATTACATTTATTTAACCTGTGTATTACACGATGTTCTAACCTAGTAATATTATAAATGACAAGGAGATTAAAATAAATAATAATTATCCACAAGATATTAAACTAAATAATATTTAGTAGGAGAGTTATCTATAATTAATTAGAAGAGATTAAATTAAAATAGAAGAGAAACCAAATATACCCATCATATTAAGTTAAACTTGAAAAATAAGATTCGGATAAACGAAAGTTACCAAGTCAGTTGTAATTATGAATAAAAAAAATACTTCTAACCTGTGTTATATAATTTTAATTACTTATGTAAATCGAAATTGATACTTATCATAATTATTCGAATTTGAACAATTAAGTAGGGACAAATGAGAAAAATACATTTTAGACGGGAAATTCGTAAAAGGTGTCATGCGTCCACCATTTGATTTCTTTTATTATATGGTAGTATAGATAGAATAATTTATAAGGTATAATTTCATTAGTGAATCATGATTGTGAGCGTTTGATATAATATTTACTTATGTTTTCTTTCACAAAATCAGGAACGAAAATGTTTGTAACTAGTGGTTTCCACCCGCGCTTCGCGCGGGGCAAACCGAACCCTTCCCGGCCTAACGAATACCACCCCCCAAGATGGCACCGCAACCGATTGCTATTCCAGAACTGATCCCCCCCCCCCCCCCCCCTCCTTTCAGGTCGTCAAACGCCGACTTCCATGGGTTGTCGCCGGAGCACAGCCGTAGCTCCACCCTTTCTCTCCGGTTTTGTCAGAGATGGTGGCTGTAATTCGGTACCTGCAATAAGGCATGTATTAGCGGTTTATGGGTGTTTTTTTTTGGCTTAATTAGTTGCTTACATGTGGTTTGGTGTGGCCTAAAGTAACCTACACATTTTTTCATATATGAGGTTCTGTATGGAGCATTTTATGTTTAATGAACTGAGCTTTTTGTCCTTTGAAAACACATTTCAGTTATATATATTTATCTAGCTTTATTATTCAAATACATAAATATAAATATTTGATGTAGTTATGGTAACCTTGGAAGTCTATGTCCTTATACAATACAGCCCATCAAAAACCAAAGAACTTCCATAGATTTCATGTCTGTAGTGTTTAAAAATTATTCACAGAGCACATTTTTGGCCATAAAAATGTGTTTCACAGGTTACTAACTTGGTAGGTGAACACAACCGACAAAAAAATAAAACGAACAGAACTACCTGGAAGCCAGAAAGATGCACATTATCACATAGCAGCCTGATTTCATTGCTTTCCAAAAGTTTAAGCCGGTTACTGGATCAACGTAGACTAAACGGAACAATCTCAATTTAAGAAAATACTTTGATGAATAATGACTCACATTTTGTTTGTTCGCCAATTCAAGAAAAACTGTGACGAATAATGACTCAACAACAGTTTATAAGGACCTAGAAGTTTGTAGTATAGGCATAGATTACCAAGGTTAATGGGTGTTGGTATATGATAAATGAGAGATGTTGATCCACCTGCTACATACTATATATATAGTTTAGGAAATTACTTTATATATATATATATATATATATATATAAAATGGAGTGTGCAGAGAATGGAAAATAAAACACAAAACACATTCCGGGATTATTTAGGTAATGTGGAACCATGTGACGATTATGCTGTTGATTGTTGTCTATGGATAAACAGGTGAGGTTTATGGGCGTACCTCTAGGTCGACCAACACATAGTGTGTTTCGTTCTCCCTAAAGGCTGGAATCCACTTGCCTACACACCGTGTACTTCAACTGCTGATACAGCTCCCTCTGGTCTAAGGACTGATATGCCTGCGTCTTCCATCTTCTGTGACCTGTTTTCAACAGAAACGAAAGATATTAATAGAGTTTTTTGAGGATAAAAACTTATAGTTACTGCTGTTGACAACTTTTCACATATGATTTGTACCCAAACCGACAATACAACGGCTGTCTACGAAACTTTTTATACCTCACTAACAGCGGACACCACAACTAAATGAAACTTGCAAAAAACTTTTCATAAAAAATGTCATCCAAACAAAGTACACCAAAATATCAATCCCCTAACTACAATATCATTTGCAACCAGTTTTGACTTCTACCTACTCTCACCCAGTTGATTACACTTTCTCACACGTTTTACTCTGCCAAAAGAAAAATTTTGAACAATACAAATTTTCGAACAAAGAAATATTACATATCGTAAACATTAAAAAATAACTAATACCATCAGTGTTGACTACTACACTGCACTGTTGCCTGAATAATCAAAGTGGTTTTTTTTTTTTCCAGTAGTTTATGTATGTTCACTCTAAGAGATATATTGCATACTAAAGCAAACCTGAGATTCAAAACTATTTTCCGCAGTTTCTGACAGCCCTTTGCCAACATCCAAGTGTGAAACTACACCTATCAATATTGCCATAACCGTATAATTAGATTGACACACCGAGCAATAATGATAATTTTCACAATTTCATGGGACGATTGATTTTGACTAATATGAAAATTAAAAACCAAATCGTTGTCTTGGAGGCACAGAATTGCTAAATCCTTGTGGTTGCAGATAATACTATTTAACACTATTTGGTATGTGAAATCAGGAATCACATTCACATTGCCCTAAGAATGCGACGCCTAAGAAACCAATTTGGCATTTTTTTTAAATCATGACGACCTACCAAGAGAAGCACCAATCCATAGTCCTTAATTGAGTTTTAAACTTATATTGGCCTACCAATAGCATCTGACTCGTTGGGTTAAGGTTCATTAATAGCCGATCTAACCAAATAGCAAACATGCAAGAGAAAAAGGGCTTAACGGAAAGTGGCCAGAACTTGATCGGAACCCTAGGCGCTTGATCGCCGTCATTGGCGAAGCTATGCAAACCTCCGATCTAACATCCCTCGTGATTCTCCACTCGTATACCGTCACGAAACCTGCTCGCCGCCACCAAGGGCCACCGTAAAACCTTATCCACATCTTCAACTACCGCCACCAAATTCATCAAAGATGATGCCGTCGATGTTGAGTACTGGTGACGCCGGCGTGCGAGCTGTAACGCCGTTTGGACCCAATCACCGCCCCGCGGATGCACAAACCACCACCACCTCTGGCTTCCCTGTCAGCCTATGAAATGGAACCGGCTGACGCCTCAGAATGACGGTCGTTGGCGCCATGAAACCACCGTTACCGGCCTCTTGCTTTCCACTGTCTCTCTCTGCTGGAAGAAGTGTCACATAGTGGGGAAACAAAATGAAGACAATGACTGGCAGATGGAGGTTTGGGAAACTTGGTGACCGGTACTGTTCCTAAGAGCCTACGCAAAATGTTATTATGTATAATCCAATATAATTTTTTCATCAATTTGTGACCAACACTTAATTTTAGTTTTAATGTATTATTTATTTAATTCCTTGGGACTGGTTATAGATTGTACTAAAATGCTTACAATTTTTACGAGTGTGTTGGACAACACTTACATTCTTTATTCTTTCTTATCTTTTGTGATTAAAATAAAACAATCACATAAAATTTTATACAGCTTTACGACTGGTTTATGAATGAATTTAAAATTTTAGTTTATCTATTAGCATGTGGTATATAATTTTAATTTTAGTTTATTATCTATAAGACATGGCCTAATATGATGACATGTGTCCCTTAAATGGTTTCTTTTATTATATAGTATAGATAATATATAGAGTTTTTTAATACTTATATTATTTTAATATTTATATTTGTATATATACTCTAAACTAACTATATATGTTTGTAGGATATTTATAATTACCACCATATTTTTTACTTTACGTGTCATGAACCTTTTTTGTGTTCGTATATAGAAACCAACTAGAAAAGTACCCGCCGCGTTGCGGCCGGGTACACAATATTTTTTACATATGTTCTTTTTTCCTACAGTCACATCTACAAATCACATATACAAAAATGGTGGCCCTAAATTTGACATATGAGCATTTAATCTCCGCTACTACATCAAATATTTACTTACTCTTGAACTTCTTTTGTGATTCCAAGTTCTTTATACACTAATCGATCCAAAACCTCACTCAACTTTTCATACACACCATGAAATCTCCACATCAGTGCATCTGGCATACTATGCCTGAAAGGGAATCAACAAAAATAAAACATTTTACAAAAATAAAACTTTTCATACTATGCCTTAATAATCCACCTACCTTGATATGGGTTCAAAGCAGCAATGGGGATAATCCTAGGTGGCGCCTCGTTTCTTGCTGTGGGTCCTCTGTTCATATACATTGGAGGAGGCTGATTATGTGTGGGTTGAACGGGTTGTATTGGAAGCATGTAACTGTTTGCAGGTGGGCGTGAAAGCATTGTAGGTGCATGTGACATAGCATAAGATTGTACACCTGCATTATGTTCCTGTAGAGGTGGATAATTTGGAGAACTTAGACCAAGATTCGGCCGTGGAACAGAGCCCATAAGTTCTGTGGGCCACCCATAGTTGCGGTTGGTTGATTGTTAGACTGCATAGGTGCGGGAGACCTTAATGTAGATGGGTCACTGCTAGGAGTAGATAAGAATGGTTTCACATCACCGATAATATCACAACTTTGCAGAATCACATCAACATTAAGGATTATAATAATCCTGAAAAAGTAACTAAAAAATGTCAGAAGAAATTATATACTACAGACCCTGTGACAGGTTCATACTGGAATGGTAGAATCCAAATTTCACAGTCAGAATCTTGGCTACCAATTGTAACTTTTACGCTTTATTTCATTTATATACACAGTTTTTTTTTTTCAAATTTAAATGCTTATGCTTTATCATTATGTGTTGTGTCATTCAACCCTCACTAAAAAACACAAATCCAAAATTTTCTTGCAGGTGACTTGAGGATTAACATGCAAAGTAATCAAACAGGAATTTACATGTGAATCTGTTCATAATGCTTTTATCAATGTAATCTAGGGATGAGATTTTTTTCCTGAATACCCGGTACACACGTACAATCGTACATACCTGTACCGGTACACATACGGATTTTGCATGTTTGGTACATGCATCCGTACCAAGTTATTTGTATTTTGGTATTAGATACTTATATGGGTACTTTTTCGGTTGTATATGGAATTGGTACAGAACTTAAACATGGAATTCCAACAGTTATATTTTGGAATAAATTTGATACTATACTTTATTTCCATATGGTATTATGGACTCATTGATTTTACCTATTTGGTACTAATACCGATTTTACCTTACCCGTACTATTGTATTGGTACCCGTACCAATTTTACCTGTTTTGTACCTATACTTATTGATACTCGTACCAATTTTACCAATTTGGTACACGTAGGAGTGCCAAAAAGATAAAATAAAAAAACAAAGTGGTACCAAAACGAATAAGGTACCAAGATACCGATATTGGTATTGGTACCGTACCGATATATTCAATAGGGACGCAAATTTGTTCATATTCCATACCAGTACAAGTACTGATCTCATCCCTAATTGCAATCTACCACATGCATAAACATACTAACAAAGAGGAAATATTTAATTCAATTCTACCAATCACACTAATTTCAAACCAACATAATCAATCAAAACCAAAGTCAAATATGACATACATGCGGCTACGGATCGTATTGGTGACAAACTCGTTCAATTGAACAACAGAGCCTCTCTGTAACTGCTGCTTTTTAACCAAATCGTTGAGTTGAGTAGCAAGCATCCCTTGCTGATAAAACAATCCGTCAGATAACCGAACTCTGTACCTTTCCTTCTCTTCGGAAACATTTTGCGTCTTAAGAGGGAGAACCCCAGAGGAATGGATAAGGACATGAGAGACAAGACAGAAGGGGGTTTTAAGAAAAGGAAGAGGTCGTGACAGTTGTCAGCTGAACCACCGCCTCTTACCACCATCATCCTCTATCAAACCCTAGCACTACCGCTGTTGTTTGTTTCTCCAACCCGACACCACCTAAACTACCACTGTTGTAGCTCCATTTTAAGGCACCATGGCTCCGCCATCACCGGCGGCCGGAACCCATCGGATCCCGCTCTCTCTCTACTTTCTCAGACTCTTACTTTCTCTTTCTCTCTCTAAAGTCTGTATCTCCTTTTCTTTTATGTCTCTCTCCTACAAGTATGTGTATGGAAAAGTTAAAGTCAAGTAATACATAACTTTAAGCAGTGTGTACAATCTCTATTGCATGAGACATCAACCAAGCTTGATGTACAACCTTCAATGCAACAAAATGTTGCAAATTAGAGTGATATATAATGCTACCAATTTTAGACCTAGGCTATTTTCTTTCCCAATACTAATAATTTATTGTTAAAACCATGTGCTATGAACCATCATATCTTTGGTGGATTTGTAATCTGAATGCCATTACCATAAAAACCACACCACAACCACAGTGTTTAATCTTTCTCTCTCAATACACCCTTAGAGCGTTCACATCCAAACCATCAAATTATACATACATTCCACTAAAAAACAACTATATAAATATATTTTCACTAAAAACAAATATTTTTTCTCTCTCATTTCAATTAAATAATATTATCATTACATTTTTCTCTCACTTCCACTCACAACCACTTTCAAAATATATTAAAAAATTATAACGGGTGAACAGTGTCCCCCCAAATATACTGATGAACAGTAACATTTTCTCTCTCCTCTACTCACAACCACTTTTTATACCCTTTATAATATAAAAACCCCTCCTCACATAATTTGATGGTTAGAATGTGAATGCTCTTAAGCACCAGAATTATTACTCTCCATCTCTACTCCAAAACCTCCACCGACTCCAATCGCAACCACCACAGCACCACCACATCATCGTCTCCGTCACTCTTGCTCTGACTCCCTCTCCCCCACCCCTCTATCTCTCCCCGTCTGTCTCTTTGAAACCACCGGCGACTCCCAGCGGCCATCGGAACCGCCGCTGCCTTAGCAAGAACTGACCGTATGATGGCGGAGGTCCAAAGAAACCATCATTAGATCTGGTTGCATTCCGGTGACCGGTGACAAAGACAGTTCCGGTCACATGCAGTGACAAATCTAGGGTTACGGGATGGAATCTGCTCACCTATTTATTTGATCAGATTCATGTCGGATCTGATCTCGGTTTGATTTCTCTTTGTATCATTGTGGAGATTAACTGTTGATAATCTTCATTGCAAGTTAGAGAGTTAGGTTTGTGTATTCTATAAACAATTTTATGAATTTTTGGGTAATAAATGTTTCGATTTGGGTATTTAGCTGTGTTTTAATCAAAGATTTTCTTATGGTATCTTGTTTTTGACACATCTCCTTCCCATAACACCACCACAACAGATCCGGTTCGACATTGAAGAAACCTCCTGTATGGCGAATCGACCACCGTTGGTCGGTGGTGTTGGAAGAAGCTAACGGCGGTAGACGACGGAACCGGTGGACCAGATTCTTCTACCTCCATTGTTGCTCAGTTGACTCACAATGTAGTTGGGGTTTTGAATCGGCAAAAACGTGGTCAAACAAAAATTCGCGTGCCAAGTTTTCTTCTATCAGGCCAGCGTGCACATCCATCGAAAGTTACAAAGGGCATATGTGTAATTTTGAGAGGGTTGTCGGTGGCCTTTGCCACCGACTTTGTGCTTTAAGACTTTAGGGTAATATGTCGAGGGAAGACCTCATGGGTGAAAATGTGCAACACTTTTCCCACACTTATTACGACTAGGCAAACACATCTTTTAAATCACCAAAGTAAGGTAGAGCTTGTGGCCGTCATAACCGGTCCCACCGACCCGTAGCCGAATCAAACTGGGACTTATTTTTGTTGACTTTTACTTTTAGACATTTGGTATTTGCTGATCTCAAGAAGACCAGAGCATCCATAGATAGATAAGAGAAGATGGGAGAAGCATCATACAAACCAGATACATTGAACCTGTCTCGATTAAAAAGCAATTCCAGCTACGAACAAACTCAAGAAAACTCTCAACTTTAAACAACTAATGAGCTACAACGAGGCCGCGGATCAAACCTTTAGTTCAGTGTCGGGTTTCATGAGTACTCTCGGTCAATCATAGATCAAACCCTTAGTTCAGTGCCGGGTTTCATAAGTACTGGTGAATCATATCATTCTCCAAACAGGATGGGGTGTAGCACATTTATTCGATCTCCTCCGACCAATTTAAGATGATCTACCAACAGATACATTCAAGCTATTCAAGTTAAATCGATTCAATGAAACAAGGAATGAACAAGACATGAAAGACCAACCAATGGATGCAACATGATCAAAGAGCAAGAAGATATTGAAAACACTATGAACTTTTATTTCATTATGACCAAACAAACTGATGAACATCATCCGGGTAGACATGATATCAATCACTTAAAAACAGCATAAAACAAGAACAGAAATCAAGAATCTATAGTAGGCATCAATAGTAAGTAAAACAACTAAACTTTCAATCAACAAACTTTGTCTTCAAAAACCATGAATTTTGATCTGATCTTTCTTCACAATACCTGCACGGCTCAAGAACGCAGACACGTTCTTGCGTTGATCGCCTTGAAGCTGGATCACTTTACCAAGCTCTTTATCCTGCACAACAGTGCCATTACAGCAGAATTCTTTCTTGAGATCTTTGAGAATTTTCTCGTAACTGAGCTCCTTTTTCAGACCCTGAACTGTTGTCAAGCTTTTCCTACCATTTCTTTGTTGTATGCGGATATGAACATACTCTTTCACTCCAGCACCACCGCCCGAATCTTGTTCAACGTCAGCAAACGGATCGAAAGCAGATGGGATCTGAACTTCTATATCAACCATGAACTTCGTCTGAATTAAGATAATTTCCTGTTCACAATAACAAAATCAAAATTCAGCCTCTAAATAACAGATCTAGGGTTCTGTTCAAATAAAAAACAAGGATAACCGAACCAATTCGATATCAAAACAAACCAATTTATTGATTGATTATAATAACAAAATCAAAATTCAGTCCCAAAAATTTAGATAAATTCAAATCATCTTCACTTTCAATTAACAGATCAAGGAATCTCCAATTCAATATTAAAACGAATCAATTTTAATATAACCTAATGATACAAATACTCGATAATCGATTAAGAAAACAAAGGCGAATGAAACCCTAATTAAGATAATTTACTATTCACAATAACAAAATCAAAATTCAGATCATATTTCACTTTCAATTAACAGATCTAGGATTTTATTCATAAAATCATAACCTAAAGCAGATCAAATCAACGATAATCAAATCAACAAGCTCGAATTCAATACAGAAACGAATCGTTTTAATTTAACCTAAAAAACATATGCGTATGAAACCCTAACTAACAAATCATCATCGCGAAATCAAAAACATTCATCACGATCCAATCGAACAATCAAATCAACAGCGGTTAATCCGTTAACACGATCGATGGATCATAAGAATTTTAATCAAATCGAATAAATGAATAGATCTTTATTATGTTGATCGAAAACAAATTAAAATTTAAAGATGAGAGCTGACCGAAAATCTCTGTCTCCTCTCAACGGCAAGATTGAAGATTGATCGAAGAATATAGTAGTATGAGAAATTAAGAAGATGGTTGGGGGATTATATAGAAAAGGAAGCGGGTGATTTCTATGGCGGTGGGTTGCGGATTACCGGGTCGGGTTATTCGCCTGACGACAGCTCATGGTATTTTCTAGAGTTTACCGGTTATCTGATAAAACACGTGTAACTAAAGTCTAAAGTTGATTATGCGAATATTTTTGAATTATCTCATACAAATTATGTTTTTTTTTTCTTTATATTGAAACTGCAAGGATAATTTTTTTTTTTTATTCTTTGAAACTTAAAACTACAAGGGTGTCAATATTACGTTATAAATAATAATTGACAATTGTTTAACGTCTATTAAAGATAAAAATTATTACGTGTGACTGGACAATACAAATAAAGGGAAAAGTCCCGTACAAACAGTTTTATCGTACAAAAGATATGAAAAAGTAAAAAAACGCAGTGGCAGTTTTGTAGTTATTTAATCGTAGAATAATTATCAAAATTATAGGGTAATTTTGTAAAAAGATCTTGTAAAATTATCTTACAAGATCATTTTATAAAATTACCCTATAAGATCATTTGTAGGGTAATTTTGATAATTACTCTACGAGTAAATAATTACGAAAATGCCACAATATTTTTTCAGCAAAACCTTCAGTTCGTACATTTTGTACGTTAAATGTATTTGTATTTGATGTTTCACCTACAAATAAAAAAAATATATATATACATATAGTTTATTGAGTAAACTGCAATTTTACACCATGAGGTTAGGGGTCATTGGCACTCCTACCCCCCCTAAGGAAATAATTGCAAAATTACACCCCACTGTTAACCCTTATGTCGCACTTTTACCCCCCGGCGTCAAAGTCAATAACAGAACTGTTAACTCTAAGTTGAAATGACTATATTACCCTTACATTTTACCCCCCAACATTCCTGTTAAGTCGCACAATTACCCCCTACTGGTAAATTACTAATTTATCCTTTGCTATTACCCCATGTACTTTGTGTTAAGACACAACATTACCCCCTGCAACCACTGTCACCGCCATTCACCACCACAACCACCACTGCCACCTCCAGCCACCACCCTCCAACACTCTCAACCACTTCTCTCTCTCGCCGCTGTCTATTTAACTCAAATCACACCCAACCCCCAACCACCTCAGTTCAATTCATCTTGTCATCAACAAAGGATAAACTCATACATATTAAGGAACAAATTTCTAACCTGAAAGGGGATTCTTCCAACATTAACAATAAATGTGACAAAATCTCCATTAATTGAAGAGGTAAATACAACAATCGGATTATACAATATATACTGTGAACAATATACGAGAGAAGTGATGAGACCAGTGATCTTTTAATGGCTTCAAGAATGCAACCATATCTTCAACATGTTGCTTTAATCAGTTGGACCAATCATCTTTTCCGGAACTACAAGTTGATCGAAGCCAATTTTCTGTATCAAAAAAATCCAAAAAACAATTTACATCATTGAGTTAAAATCAGAAATTAATATATGTAAAAGACACAGAATTGTAAATTCAAACAGAAGCTTACGGGATTCAAAGATGTCACGAGCATAAGTGACTGCAAAGGACCAAGAAAGATAATAACATTAGAAATCACATTGTACTTATTAGTTATTACTAACACCATGAGTATTATATATAGTAAAATCCAGACAATAATTTTTAATGATTTTAGAATTGAGAACCACACATAAACATTTGTATTTAAAAGTTGCATAACAGATAACAGATAACCACACAATTGTGATTGCTTGAGAGTTGAGCCCACTTCCAACATTACCATGTTTACAAAATCGAAGGACTGTTAATGGTGGTGGTTGAGAGATGAACCAAAGATTTTTTTTTTTTAGAATTTCAACAAGAACAAAGAAAACCCAATTCAGCATAACTGAAATCAAATCAAAATATCACTTCTTTTTCAAGAATCTTAACAACATAGAACAAACCCAACTCATAATAACTGAAATCAGACCAAAGGGAAGAAGATCTTGAAACAAGATAGAAATCAGTACCTTGTTGCTGATGTTGTTTCTCCGTCTGGTCGCCGCCGTGGTTAATACCCAGAATCAAAAGATTGAATCTTTAGGTGAATTAGTGAGCAAAACAGTTGAAAAAACATCATGTGTTCATGTCCCAGTACGCAGAAACCAAACCCTAGATTCTTAATGGAAAGTGAAAAGGGGGTCAAGAGGACAGCAACTGGGAAAAAGGGGGAAACTTTAATTGTTTTGAGTGCATGAATCGAAATTGTTGATGAGTTAGGCAGATGAAACACCCTCGAAGAAAGGATAGATGGCCGCCATGAGATGTAACATCCATGTATGGGTATGGATGGAGAAAGAGTGTGATGGATTATGAAGGTGGGACCCATATGGCGGAGCTAGATGAAGATGATGAATTCTGGTGTATAGATCTGTGAGTTTATTTAGGGTTTTGGATTTTATAAACATCATTATTGAAACAAATAAAGAAACCTGATGAACAATATACGAGATAAGTTCAATGTAGGGTTTTGGATTTTGTAATCTATGAACTTACGTTGAAGATCGCTAGAGAAGATAAACATTAGTATTCATTAATGCGTTTGAAAGTTTGAAGTTGATGATGATGGATCTGGGTTTTTGAAGATGATGATGTTTAATAATAATAATAATAATAATAATAATAATAATAATAAATAATAATAATATAGGGTAAGATTACCAAAATACCCCTGCCTATAACAGTCAACTAACTGTTGACTGACGGCGGGGGGTAAACATGCGACATAAGGGTTAACAGTGGGGTGTAATTTTGCAATTATTTCCTTAGGGGGGGTAGGAGTGCCAATGACCCCTAACCTCAGGGTGTAAAATTGCAGTTTACTCTAGTTTATTTATCAATCTATACCAAACCTACAAATATACTACAGTAACAGTAAACTAATGGGTAATTCTTTTTCTTGATATTAAAAGATTTACAACTGAAATGTCAACTCCTTTTTATTAAATATATATGTGATCATAGTATCTTATTTAAGCCTGTCATTTAGCATATAGGAGGGTATTTTATAATATTTAAATCAGTCTCCAATCTATTATATATAATAAATGAAAGTTATTTGGGCCACGTGTCAACACCAGAGAGCCCCTAAATGCCCTTTTTCCCGCCCAACAGTGCCACTGCCCTCTTCTATTTATATCCTCCTTCATTTACTCATTTAGGGTTTCTTGCTTTCTTTCTCTCTCTGCTCTGCTCTATTTCCGATCGATGTTTATCCTCTCTCATGTTTATCCTTCTTCTTCTTCTTCTTCTCATATTCATCTCCTCAACAACGTACGGCAGAGGTTACTTCTATTGGATACATCTTCGTTTGAAACCCTAAATCATGTACCGTCCAGTGGTTGAAGAAGAGAATAATCATGTAAGATCTACTTTTTTATCTAGAAATTTTATTTCGTTTTATCTATTTTGTCATACTGAACATGATAAACCCTTTTCTACCCTCAGAAGAAGAAACAGATCTCCTTATCGTACTCGATGAACGCTTTTGTACAACCTCCTCTTAATCGGTGACTCTGGTATGTTTGGTTTGTTGTATCATGTGATTACGAGCAGATTTATTTTGATATGTTTTGTACTTTGTCTTTCCAAACCTTTTTTGTTGGATTATAGAGTTTGTTGATTAGAAGCAACCTCTACCGGACGGTTGTTGAGGAGATGGAAATGGGAAAGGTTATACCAGGTGTGTTGATAGGTGATACCAGTGCAAAAGTTTAGGACATCACCAAGGTAACTTAAATTGGTGTGATTTATTTTTTTTGGTATTTCTAACGTTTTGATTTACTGTTTGTTGGTGCATTGATTCATTTGTAATCCTTTGCAGATCTCCCGTTATCTCAATTTGAGCAATTAAACGTAGTTTTGTTAATCACTATCGGTGTTTTAATTACTAGCAGTGGTTAAAAAGTTTTCCATCAGCTATTTGACTTAACAATAGTTTGCGTTATTTATTCTAAATTCATCAGTTTTTGTAGGTAAATTGAAGTTTCCACCAATAGGCACTGCCCAGCTAAGTTTCCTACAATGACAGTGGTTATAACAAGTTAATATGGCACATCACTGATCTGCCTAACAAGTGTTGGATATAAGGATGGTTGTACATAAATTTGATGAACATCATCCACTGTTCAATTATGAAGAACCACTGATCAAGACCAAAGTCCAGACAAGCACCGATCAACTAAATGTGAAACACTCTCCAACAACAGTGGTTCCTCATCAACAAAACATCTTCTATGTTTGTTTATGTTAACAGTGTTTATTCTATCTTTGTTTATGTTAATAGTGTTTATATGTAACAGAATTTATACTATCACTTCAGTGTTTTGATCTCTACTATTAATTGAACAGTTGTTTCATCTTTGTACTAATAAAATTCCTATACACTTGGATGAATATTAAGCACCTCATCTTGATTGTTTGAGTATAGTATTCTTGAAATTGGTTCAAACATTTGATTGTTCAAAATATTCCACTGCTGAAATACAACCACTGTTTCTTCAATCTCCATGTTGACCACTGATTGACCAAACATCAGTGTTTTGAAAACTGGTTGGTATCCACTGATCGGAAAAAATCCACCAACTTTATTCTCATCAAAAAATTTAAAGTTAGATTAAAAAAAATTCTTGATGACAATTTGTTTCAAACAAATCACTATTTTAATGCTGATTTCTTGATCTTTTGACATTTGATTGAGCAAATTTTGTATTTCAAATTGACGGTTATTATATGTTGATTAAAGTTAAAATAAAATTTAAAAAAGTCATTATGGCATTTGCTATCAAATCAAGTCAGTAGTTACTGACAATATCAGTAATTTTGAAATTCAAAATATGTAAAATGGTAATTTAAAAGACTTTGTTTATATATAACAGTGTTTTCCGCATCAATGTTTTAAAGACTGTTAGGTTGTTAGATGTCATCACCTCAGTGTTTTATATGAAACCATTTTTATGGCATCAGTGTTTATATGTAACAGGGTTTAGTACTTTTGTTTATATGTAACACTATTTATCACATCAGTTCAGTGGTTTGATCTGTATTATTAATTGAACAGTTGTTTCATCTTTATACTAATAAAATTCATATACACTTTGATGAATATTAAGCTTCTCATCTTGATTGTTTGGGTATAGTATTCTTGAAATTGGTTCAAACATTTGATTGTTCAAAATATTCCACTGTTGAAATACAACCTCTGTTTCTTCAATCTCCATGTTGACCACTGATTGACCGAATATCAGTGTTTCGAAAACTGGTTGGTATCCACTGATCGGAAAAAATAGCCACTGCTCACTTTTACATTGTTGACAACCAATTACATAAGAGTTCCACCAACATTATTTTCATCATAAAATTTAAAGTTAAATTAAAAAATAAAAATAAATTCTTGATGACTATTTGTTTCAAATCAAATCAGTAATTAATGCTGATTTCTTGAGCTTTGGACATTTGATTAAGCAAATTTTGAATTACAAATTGACGGTTATTATATGTTGATTAAAGTTAAAATAAAATTTAAAAAAGTCATTATGGCATTTGCTTTCAAATCAAGTCAGTAGTTACTGACAATATCAGTAATTTTGAAATTCAAAATATGCAAAATGGTAATTTAAAAGACTGTGTTTATATGTAACACTATTTATCACTTCAATTTAGTGGTTTGATCTGTATTATTAATTGAACAGTTGTTTCATCTTTATACTAATAAAATTCATATAAACTTTGATGAATATTAAGCTTCTCATCTTGATTGTTTGGGTATAGTATTCTTGAAATTGGTTCAAACATTTGATTGTTCAAGTATTCCACTGCGGATACACAACCTGTGTTTCTTCAATCTCCATGTTGACCACTGATTGACCGAACATCAGTGTTTCGAAAACTGGTTGGTATCCACTGATCGGAAAAAATAGCCACTGCTCACTTTTACATTGTTGACATTCACTGATATTGACAATCAGCGGTTTCCCTAAAAAATAGTCAGTGCTCACGTTTTTATTTTTGATGTTGTTAATTAGTGATACATTGAAATTATCAAATGAAAACTAGAATTACAATCAAATTACCATTTTACCTAATCTTTACATTCCAATTACATAAGAGTTCCACCAACATTATTTTCATGATAAAATTTAAAGTTAAATTAAAAAATAAAAAAAATTCTTGATGACTATTTGTTTCAAATCAAATCAGTAATTAATGCTGATTTCTTGAGCTTTGGACGTTTGATTAACCAAATTTTGAATTTCAAATTGACGGTTATTATATGTTGATTAAAGTTAAAATAAAATTTAAAAAAGTCATTATGGCATTTGCTTTCATATCAAGTCAGTAGTTACTGACAATATCAGTAATTTTGAAACTCAAAATATGCAAAATGGTAAGTTAAATTTTTCGTTCTCTCTCTCTCTTTTTTTTTTTTTTTCCTACAGTGCATATCAGTTCTAATATTTAATTATTTTATTAAAGCAGCATATAAGAATATACACTACTTTTACCTTTGAAATTAAATCTGAAATTTATGACGTCCAATAACAGTGGTTCAGCATCAACTTTAGTTATTCTATGTTTCTTTTTATTTGTTTATGTTAACAGTGTTTATATGTAACAGTGTTTTCCGCATCAGTGTTTTATAGACTGTTAGGTTGTTAGATGTCATCACCTCAGTGTTTTATATGTAACCATTTTTATGGCATCAGTGTTTATATGTAACAGTGTTTAGGAACAGTTTTGTATTTCACATCACTTCAGTGGTTTGATCTCTACTATTAATTGAACAGTTGTTTCATCTTTATTTTAATAAAATAAAATTCCTATACACTTGGATGTTAAGAGTGTTTAAGTATTTATATTTAACAGTGTTTTTCGCATCAGTGTTTATAGTCTGTTAGGTTGTTAGATGTCATCACCTCAGTGTTTTATATGTAACCGGTTTTATGGCATCATTGTTTATATGTAACAGTGTTTATCACCACAGTGGTTTATATGTAAGAGTATTTATCACATCACTTCAGTGGTTTGATCTGTACTATTAATTGAACAGTTTCATCTTTATACTAATAAATAAGGTAACACAAAATACACTTGGATGATTATTAAGTTCCTCATCTTGATTGTTTGGGTATTGTATTATTGAAAGTGGTTCAAACATTTGATTGTTAATGACTATTTGTTGCAAATCAAATTAGTAATTAATGCTAATTTCTTGAGCTTTGGACATTTGAGTTAAGCAAAATGTGAATTTCAAATTGACGGTTATTGTTTCTTAATTAAATTTAAAATAAAATATAGAAAAGTCATTATGAAAATTGCTTTGAAATCAAGTCAGTAATTTTGAAATATTGAAATTCTTAATATACAAAATGGTAATTTAAAATTGACGTTCTTTCTCTTTTTTTGCATACTTTGCATATCATTTCTAATATTTTATTACTTAAAAAAAGCAGCATATAAAGATATACACTCCCTACATTTGAAATTACATTTGCCACTGCATTCAGTTAAAATTTTTATTGGATAGTCGGTAAGCTTGAATTTCAACCTTGATATTTTTTTTAAGAACATCCATGCTTATTGTATTATCATATTACGTTTAGCAATACTTATATTTTGCTTATTCTTTTTTTTTATGTACAGTCTTCAAATGGAGGTTGCAAAGGTTAGCATGCTTAACGATCTTAATACATTCTCAAACAACTATTCGATTAGAGTGAAGATTGTTAGCATTTCGAAGAAGATGATGAATGATAACAAAAATGAAATATATCGTCTTGATATGATCTTCATGGATGAGATGGTACCGTATATAGTTGTGTTATAATTTTTTTGGACATATGAATATCCAAATGAATATAACACCTTTTTTATTTAATCGGATGTTTCATATTCTTAGGGAACTATGATACAAGTCAGTTGTTTGCATAAGATGCTAGGAAAATTCAAACACTTTCTTCAGTTGGATGAATGTCTTCTTATCACCAAACCTTCTCTTGCTACTAATAAGTCCTCTGCTAAGTATACCAAGAGAAATGACAAAATATCACTTTATTTCTATACTTCTGTTGAGAAATGCTTTGACTGGTCTGGACCGAAATACCGTTTTAATTTCGTTAACCTCAAGGATGTTGTTAAAAATAAATTTGAAGTAAATACAGTTATTGGTATGTAAATCACTACATGATATATATCTATTGTTTTGTCTTATTGTTTTTTTTATTCTTATCACTTCTTAATGCTGTTTTCTTTTCACAATATATTTTTGTTTATAGATTGGATTGGTTATGTGGATGTATGTTTCAATCTAGAGGATACGTCAAAGAAGGATGGGAGCAAGGGCAAGAGACTTAATCTTAGACTTGAAGACCTTGAGTGCGTTCTTTTTATTAAGTTGTTGCATTTTGACGTTTAAACCATTATAAGGTTGCTTGATGTTATTATGTTTTATGTTAATATTTTAGAGGCCAAAAGTGTCCGGTTACTTTGTGGGATGGTTTTGCTATTGACATGTTTGCTTACATGAATGATAAGAAACGAGAGAAATATGTTGTTATCCTTTGTCATTTTGGTATGGTCAACCTTTACAAAGGTACAATTTTAACTTAATTAGTTTAATTTTTTTATTGTTATAGATTTATCTTTAGATTTACTTATATGTTTTAAATTTGACACTATTTATATTGATCTACATTTGGTTTTAATTTTAAATTCAGGCAAGCGTGGCGTTGCAAACGGCTTTGAGCTAAGCAGACTTTTTATTGACACTGACATTGAAGAGATATCCTCTTTTAGGAAGAGGTATAGTTAGTATGCATATAAACATTGAACAGTATTATTTTGTACCTACATTTATTTTTTACGTTTTAATTTGATCACATGAATCTGTTTAGATATGTAGAGAAAATTTCTGCTTCATCTTCATCAAATGATCATGTTGGTTCAAACGTCATCTCAAGTGTTGAAGATGAGTTTCTTAATAACCCTGATTTCATGCTTATTGGTTTCCTGGGAACCATATCAACGGTGTGTATTTTCTTATAAGTACTCTACATGCTGAGTTTTTTAAAAGTCTTTTCTAAGTGTTATTATTTTTGTTTGATGTTGATAGACAAAGAAGGTTTTGGTTGTTGGCACAATCACAGCTATATGCACTGATAAACTTTGGTATTACAATGGTTGTAACCACTGTAAGTCAGGTGTGGAGGAAAGATTTGTAACGAAAGAAAATCCGGATGGTTTATCTGGTGTTGATCATGAAAAATCGTTGGTGTGTACAAATGATAAATGTGAAGGAGTCGACATCTATTCTATTCCGCGGTTTGAGATTACAGTTTTATTTCCTTATACTAAATACTAATATGAACGACACTTTTGTTTTTAGTAATACTAATGTTTTCATTTGTTTTTAACTTTGATAGGTTCAAGATACCTATTAGGGTGCAAGACTCTTCCGGTACTGTGTCTTTGACATTGTTTGATTTTGAAGCTTACAAGATTCTTAAGAAAACTGCCAAAGACTTGGTTTCAATTCAAGATCAGGTAACAAATACATGCATTCAGTTATTTGGCCATGTACTATATATAATTTAAAATTAATTTTTATAAAATTGTATGTTGAAATTATGGAATCATTCTGCTCATTGTAATTTATATTAATTTTTATAAAATTATAGGTTGTTAATTCTGGAGAGATACCGAACCCATATCCTGAGATCTTTGACACATTGATTGGAAAGAGGTATGCTTTCATCATAAGTGTTAAAGACTATAACATTGAGCATCAGGTTGAAAACTACGGTATTTCAATGGCCACTAACGATGATGAGATCCTTGCCGCGCTCTGCGCCAAATTCAATCTTAACCAGGTCTAAATCTTCATTATGTCATTCTTTTAATTTTATATACATATCCTTTTAAAATATATTTATACCATTGTGTGTATTTTATGTTATTATGTATTATGTACTTAAAGCATGAGCAGTCCGAATCGTTGGATGTTCCAGAATCCTGCAGTTTGTCTACTCCTGTTGACCTTATGAAGGTAATATGAGAATTTCCTTATTTGTAGTAAATTTTTTTAAACGTTAGTACTTATTGTCTTTTTATATCAGGATGAGTTGTCATACTGCGGTGAGAATGTTACACCTGCATCCCAAGCACTTGTAGGCACTAAGAATCCGTCTTCTGATGAAACAAAACGTAATATTCGTGAAGTGTTCGATGTGGATGATGCATTAGGTTGCTCCTCGACAAAGCGCCGCATCAGTGATGAACTCTCTCAGGATGAAGATGCTGGTGTTTCGACGCTTTTGATTCCAAAGATTGAGAAATAGTGTCTTCTGTATTTTCAAATACATTTATGTGTTGATTTCATATGTTGTTGCCATGTTGAACTTATGGTTTTCGTTTTGTTGCTTTTGGGTGTTTGGTGGGTTATGTTTTGGACTGATTATGTGGTTTTGAATTCCTAAAAACTTATCTGCTTATTATAATGTATATTGTTAAATAAATATTGAGATGTTCAATAGTCAATATTTATGTTTAAAACTTATGTGTATGAATAGTAGCAACAATTTATAATATATATTGTATATACCCAATTAACAACTTTTTTATCTACAAACATTTCTAATCTTTAAGCAATTTTAATGTTATTATTTTATCTCATAATTTATATAGGATTATCCGTGGATGTGGTTGTTCTTTATTGGTTTTTACCGTTATCACTGCCCACTAAGATTTAGTAAGTATCCGTCATATGTTACAGTTTAAAAAAAATATTTAATTTGTGCATGTTTCTCCCATTACTTATTTAAGTAATCTCATTCAATAGGTTTTTTATATACTTCAAATTTTCTCTAAGTCATTCAAAGAATGTTGTTCAGAAAAATCGTAACCAAGTATGAAGCGTAAATTCAAACCCATTTTATTTGGTTTTTTGTTTGCTTTATTGATCCATGTTTTATTTTATTTTTTTTCTTTGGTTTATTTGGATAACTGAAGAAAATACCGTTTAACTTAAATAGTTATTAAATAAAGATAGTAATATTTTATTTTAAAAATCATATACAAATAAACCATAAACCTAACCGATGAACATCCGATTTACATTCCACAAAGATTACAAAATTTGTTGTTAAGTTTTTTATCAATGTAATACATTATTTGGAATAATTAATTCAATAATATGAAACAATTTTATTTTACTTTTCATGAAATGATTTTTAATTACAAAATGATAAAATGCAATATTATAATTTATTGAGGTTATGTTTAATCCTTAGGTATTATATATTGTAATTCAAAATTTAAAAACCACTGTTTTCTTCTATTGTTTTAATGTTCCTGATCTTAATACTCTTTCTTCTTTTGAAAGCTTCTCCTTCTTTCAGAATTAACAATGTCAAAGAATTCACGTTCATTTTCTACAACAACTAATTCATCTCAACGAAATTTACATAGTAAGTGAAATTATAACTTCTTAACTCATCATTTCCGAAATCAAAATCACCTTTTAGATTCAAATCATAATTCTACTTGGTTTTTTTGTAGGTCCTCTTATGAGAACTCCTGTTTCAGATATCTCTAACAGATCTCCTCTTTCAGATATCACAAATGGTAATAGCTCTTGAATTTGATTATAAGTATTCTTTTTTCCGTTTTATGTTTCTAAGTGGACTGATTCTTGTGTTTTGAACATATTATACTTTCTATGTTTTTTAGTTATTTCACCGAATGAAAGGCGTAAGCTTCGAAAATTAATACTTGATAATAAGAAATTAAAGAATGCGTGGTCATCATCAGCTGCTAATTCATCTCAACGAAATTTACGTAGTAAGTGTAATTATAACTTCTTAACTCATCATTTCCCAAATCAAAATCAGGTTTCAGAT
Organism: Helianthus tuberosus; assembly: GCA_030545235.1. Lineage (NCBI taxonomy): Eukaryota > Viridiplantae > Streptophyta > Magnoliopsida > Asterales > Asteraceae > Helianthus > Helianthus tuberosus. Next base: position 2,176,540 of record CM060376.1, on the reverse strand, counting down.
TGAAATCATAATTCTACTTGCTTTTTTTGTAGGTCCTCTTACGAGAACTCCTGTTTCAGATATCTCTAACAGATCTCCACTTTCACATATCACAAATTGTAATACCTCTTGAATTTGATTATAAGTATACTTTTTTCCGTTTTATGTTTCTAAGGGGACTGATTGTTGTGTTTCGTACATATTATACTTTCTCTGTTATTTAGTTACTCCACCTAATGAAAGGCGTAAGCTTCGAAAATTAATACTTGATAATAAGAAATTGTTAAATGCATCGTCATCATCAACGAATGTTTGTAGCATCTTTTCTGAGAATGCAAATATGGTTGAATGTTCTGATTCTACGGATCAACATATGTACTCCATTGCGTGTCGAGCAGTTAGAAATGCTACTGGTTCTTTAATTTCAACTACACCAGGTTTGTATTTTGTTTCTTTATTATTTGTTTTGATAAACACATTACTAAACCACATACCGGTCTTAACATCAATGTTTTAATATTGGATGTTCATATAATGGCATTAACATAGGTACACCAGCAGATAGCAACCGTCGATATTCCATTACTTCTAGCATTATTACCAGCAACAATCAGCCGATATTGGGTAGTAACTCTACGCTTACACGACTGTCTTCTGGTAAACGTAACCTTGAGCACTAGAAGCGTGATAATACTCCTGTACGTATGCTCTCTTTGGATTCCGATCAAGAAAATGTGTTCTTGTGCACTGATGAAGATCCTTATAAAGGGATATCTAAAGGTTTTAATCTATTTTATTCTTTTAGGACATTTGTTGTGTTCTACCTGTAATATAACTCTCAATCATTTGTTAACAGATTATTTGGACCATGGTGACCAAGTGCTTACATGTCAGCTTTGTAGTGCAAAGTTATGGGCATCGGAAGGTGGAAAAGGTCGTTTAACTGTAAATAAGCTATGTTATGGTATGTGTTGTGGGTATGGTAAAGTTCAGCTACCGCCTTTAAAGGATGCACATCCGTCTTATCAAAATTTGTTTTCTTCCTCAAATCCAAAAAGCAACTTCTTCCTAAAGAACATAAGGCGATACAACTCTATGTTCTCTTTTACATCTATGGGTGGAAAGCTTGATTCTAATATCAACAAGGGCAATGCTCCATTTATATATCGTATCAGTGGCCAAAACTATCATTGCATGGGGAGTCTCAAACCTCCAGCTGGAAATGAAGCTAAGTTTTGTCAGCTATACATACATGATACTGAAAATGAAATAACAAACAGACAGGCATTATTCAGGTACGAGTGATTTCTAAGTTCCATTTTTATTCTATTAAAGAACATCTAGAAATTTAACTATTTGTAGTTAAATATTAGTTGTTAAGTACCATCACTTAATCCTTAATCACTGATTCTCTATCCAGAGATTGCTACAACAGCAGTTGTTAACCATCAGTGTTTTAATCACCAGCAGTGCTTAAAAGTTTTTTTCATCAGCTGTTTGACTTAACAGTAGTTTGCGTTATTAATTCTAAATTCATCAGCTGTTGTAGGTAAACTGAAGTTTCCTACAATAAGCTCTGCCCAATTAAGTTTCCTACAATGACATTGATTATAACAATTTAATAAGGCAAAACACTGTTGGATATAATTACATTTGTACACAAAGTCTAACTAACCCCATCCAATGTTCAAGACCAAACCACTCATGCCTACCAAACCACTGTTTAAGACCAAACCACTGAAATGTTACTTTTCTCAACATATTCTAAAAGTTTTGAGCTGTATCAACAGTTGTTTACAACTGTTCTTCCTTAAAACTTAATTATTAATCACTGATTCTCTATCCACTACTTATTACAATAGCAGTTGTTAATCTTATGTAGTTCACTATCAGTTGTTAAGTATCATCAGTGTTTTAATTACTATCAGTGCTTACAAGTTTTACATCAGCTGTTTGACTTAGTACTAATCTGTTTTTCCTTAACACTTAATTACTAATAACTGATTCTCTATCCACTGCTTATTAAAATAGTTATGTTATGTTAACGTTTTGTTGTTTTTTTTTTTTCTTTTAACAGCAAAAGAACCAAACCTTCATCGCCTGCTGATAAAGAACTTGATGTTGAAATGATAAAGTATTTGAGGGCTTTATTAGATTCACAAAATATGTTGGTTAAGACATATAGGATGGTCAGAAACCATTTTCACCAATCTCCAGATGCCAACCTTAGTATGCGACTAATTTATAGAAGAGAAAAAGACGACAGGACATATAACTTACCCACCACATCTGAAGTTGCTGCTTTGGTTGTCGGAGACATAGATAAAGCTATAGACCATCGTGATATTGTTGTCCAGACGCAGTCGGGAATGCTGCAGCGTATTAGCGAATTACACCCATCGTATCTTGCTCTGCAATATCCGTTACTTTTTCCATATGGTGATGATGGTTATAGAGTTGATATTCCTCATAGAGATTTTATGTCCACACAAAAGAAAATAAAACCAAAGTGCACAATGAGAGAATTTTTTTCATATAGGATCCAAGATAGAACTTATGGCTTTTCCTTAATTTTAAATGGGCGAAGGTTGTTACAACAGTTTTTGGTTGATGCGTACACAATGATTGAGAGCGAAAGATTAAAGTACATTCATAGGCAACAAGCGAACCTTCGCTCTGAAACATTTGAGAATCTTCAAAAGTATAAATCGAAAGGTAAGGAAGTTTTAACAGATACTGGAAAGCCTGTTATACTTCCTTCTTCATTTACTGGTGGTGCAAGATTCATGCAACAAAATTACCTCGATGCAATGGCCTTATGTAAGTGGTATGGGTACCCTGATTTCTTCATAACTATAACATGTAATCCTAAGTGGCCTGAAGTAAAAAGATTTCTAAAAGATTCAACCATCAAAGCCGAAGACAGGCCTGACATATTGTGTCGATTGTTTAAAAGGAAGCTTGATTCGTTAATCAAAGATTTTAAGGATTCCAAGTATTTTGGTGAGATTAACGCTGGTGTGTTATTTTTTTTTCACATCTTATCCTCTGATGTATATTTTTTAATCAAGGTTATTAACTAATAAATTTTGTTTATTTTTCCTTTTTATTTAGTTGTTTATACAGTAGAATTTCAAAAGCGTGGTCTTCCTCATGCACATATATGCTTATTCATGAAGGTCGATCACAAACTTCCAACCATAGATCACATAGATCCATTTATTTCTGCTGAGATTCCCGATAAAAAAGAAGATCCTGAACTTTATTCTCTTGTGACTGATTATATGATTCATGGTCCGTGTGGGAATGCTAATTTGAATTGTCCTTGCATGGTTGATAAAAGATGTTCAAAAAACTTTCCGAAGAAATTCACACCACATACAAGTATTGATTCAAATGATTTTCCTGTATACAGAAGAAGAGATTCAGGTCATACAGTTATAAAATCTGGTGTTAGATTAGACAACAGAAATGTTGTTCCTTATAACAAAAGGCTTTTGAAAAGATATCAAGCACACATTAATGTTGAATGGTGTAATCAAGCCGGTTCAGTGAAATATTTGTTCAAGTACATCAACAAAGGTCCTGATATGGCTACTGCGGTAGTTTCTGGTGATACAAGTTCAACCATCAAAGAAAAGCCAAAAGATGAGATCAAGGAGTATTATGATTGTAGATATATTTCAGCTTGTGAGGCATCCTGGAGAATATTCTCTAATGAGGTTCATTATAGGTATCCTGCTGTTATGAGGCTTCCCTTTCATTTGCCTGGCCAACAGAATGTTGTGTATGGTGCTGATGACGATATTGATAATGTTTTAAGCAAGCCTTCTGTTGCTTCTTCAATATTTATGCAATGGATGAAGTTGAACGAGTCAAATAAAGATGCTAGAAAGCTGACTTATGTTGAGTTTCCTTCCAAATTTGTTTGGATACTTAAAGATAGATGTTGGCAGGTACGTAAGTCGTACCAGTGTGTTGGCCGGATTCATTCTGTATCTCCTGCTTTGGGCGAACCTTATTTTTTGAGGATACTACTGAATAAAGTTAAAGGACCTAGATCATTTGAGGAGATACGTACAGTTAACGGTCAATTATTCCCGACTTTTAGAGATGCTTGCTATGCGATGGGACTTTTAGATGATGACAATGAATACGTTGAGGCCATTAAAGAAGCAAGTTTTGAAGGATATGCTGGGTATCTTCGAGCGTTATTTGCTACCCTGCTTTTGTCAAATACTCTATCTCGGCCAGAATTTGTTTGGGAGAATACGTGGAAATACTTAGCTGATGATATTGTTTATAGACGTAAAAAAGAAACAAATATTTCAGGTTCTAATCTATTTTCTTTTATTTTACATACTACATTTTGATTTTTTATTTAATAATGTTAATTTTTTTATTTGCTAGGTTTAGTGCTTCCTGAACATCAGATTAAGAACCTTACTTTGTTGAAAATTGAAAACTATTTAATTTCCAATGGTTCATCATTACGAAGGTTTGCCACTATGCCGTACCCTGATGACGATTCCTTACGTGATGCTTCTAATCGTCTGATCAATGAAGAGCTGTCACATGACCTAGATGAAGAACAAGCTGAGTTTAACAGGTTGCATCAATCTCTTACAGATGAACAACGAGCGGTTTTTGACGAAATAATGGAAGCAGTTGTAGGGCGTAAAGGAGGCCTTTTTTTGTCTATGGTTATGGTGGAACTGGAAAAACCTTTTTATGGAAGACTTTGGCTTCAGCTGTTCGATGCAGAAATGGAATAGTTTTAAATGTGGCTTCAAGTGGTATTGCTTCGTTATTACTTTCCCGTGGAAGGACAGCTCATTCTCGGTTCCATATTCCCATTAATCTAACAGAAGATTCAATGTGCAATATTAAGCCAAATAGTGATATTGCGAGATTATTAAAGGAAACCCAATTAATCATATGGGACGAAGCACCGATGGTACACAAACATGCCTTTGAAGCTTTAGATAGGACCATGACCGACGTATTTTCAGAAGGTAGGAGTATTCGTTCGGATATTCCTTTTGGTGGTAAAGTTATTGTATTTGGTGGTGACTTTAGACAAATACTACCTGTTATTCCTAATGGTACTAGACAAGAAATTGTTAGTGCGTCTTTAAGCTCTTCATACATATGGGCAAAATGCAGACTCTTACGGCTGACTAAAAACATGCGTCTAACTATTGGAGCTGAAAGTTCGAATACGAAGTCTATCAGAGAATTTGCAAAATGGCTTATTGATATTGGTGAAGGAAACGTTGGAGATGATAATGATGGTGACACCATTATAGAGATACCAGATGATTTACTGATCACCGATATTTGTGACCCAATACAAAGTTTAATTGACTTTGTATATCCTTCAATTATTCAACAATTTAGGATTGCTGGATTTTTTTCTGAGCGAGCAATTCTAGCACCCAAAAATGAGGTAGTTCATGAAATTAATGATCGATTGCTTTCGTTATTTCCTGGTGATGCGAAAGAGTATCTGAGTTCTGATAGTATATGTCAAACCGAACAAATTCTTGATTCTTTTCAAGAAAGCTTATACTCAACAGAAAATTTGAATGCTCTTAAGATTTCTGGCTTGCCTAATCACAGATTAGTTCTTAAAGTTGGTGTTCCTGTGATGCTTCTTCGAAACATTGATCAACAGAAAGGGTTATGTAACGGTACAAGGCTTCAAATTACTTTTCTTGGTAAACGAGTTATAGAACCCGAAGTTATATCTGGTGGGAACATTGGCACAAGAGTTTATATTCCAAGGATTAATATGATCCCGTCTGACAAAAAAATACCTTTTCAATTTCAACGAAGACAATTTCCGTTATCAGTTTGTTTTGCTATGACAATTAACAAGAGTCAAGGACAATCGTTATCAAAGGTTGGTCTTTATTTGAAAGATCCTGTCTTCACTCATGGTCAGTTGTATGCTGCATTATCAAGGGTCAAGACCAGAGAAGGCGTTAAAATACTAATATTCGATGCTGATGGAAAACCAACAAATAAGACTTCTATTGTTGTTTACAAAGAAGTTTTTACTAGCTTGTAATCATTGTGAGGAATGTTAAAACGCTGTTTGATCAAAGTCAAACTACTTATGTTAAAAGCTAATTATAATAGATAAAACACTATTTGAGCAATGTTAAAACGTTGTTTGACTAAAGTCTGTTTGACCAAAGTCAAACTACTTTTGTTAAAAGCTACTTGATAAAACACTGTTTGACCAAAGCCTGTTTGACCAAAGTCAAACTACTTATGTTAAAAGGTACATATAATAGATAAAACTAAATTTTCCCTCGGCATTGCTTCTTGAGGTCATGAAACTTACTTATGTTAAAACCTAATTACTATTAATACATGATTCAAAGCATTCAAATTTTATGTTATGTTAATGGTTTTGCTATATGAAAAATTATTTTTCTTTGTTAATTTGAATACCAAATCAATTTAACTAATCATGTACTTTACTCTTGTATGTCAATGTAAATGTAAATAACAAATTTAAAAAGGGGTGTATGTGTAAATATTTTTCATCAGTTGAAAATATGGGAAGAGAAAAACACAACCGTCACTATTTCTTCATCATCATTACACATCAAACATCTATCATCTCTTCTTTCAAAAATCTCTTCTCCCCAGTCATTTTCTAGGGTTTCAATTTTCTTTTCCTCCGTCTTTTACACTTCAATCACCTGAGGTTTGATTATTTTTTCTTCAGCAACTGGTATGTACATTCCTATTGTAATGAACTTTATATTGTTTAATCTATGTTAATTTAAATCCTATCTTGCTACTAATACGATTTTAAATGTTTATTGCTATACATTCAAGATTCAAGAAGGGTTTACTTATGTGTTTGAATCATTTGTTGAGAACATGTTAAAATAATTATTATTTGCAGAATAATTTTAACTCATACTCTGTTTCTATGATTAATTTCACTATATACTCTGTTAATACAAAAAGTTAATGTTCATTTTCGAAGCCAGCTTTTTAATTACAGTCTTTTAACATCTTTACTGATTCAGGTTTTATGATGTATACTACATTTGTTAAGTTTCTTCGTAACCCAGAATCTTTGAAACTGGTATGACATGTTTTTACATACATAATTTATTTGTATTGAGATATATATTTAACAGTTCTTTTATGGTTTATATTTTCTTACACTATTTAAAAATTATATACAGGATGTACCTATATTCTTTGCTAATCAAAAGTGGGGAGATTGTTGGCAAAAAAGTAGGTTGCAAGTATATCATGAGTCTGGTAAAAAATGGGTTGTTAGGGTCAGAACAGAAAATTCAACGCCGATAATAACTGACGGTTGGGACATTGTTGTTAAAGATCTCAATTTGCCGAGGGATACTTTGTTGGTTTTCAAACCGTTAGGTGATTTTGGACTTGAACTTTCATGTTATGTTAATGGCATGTGTGGGGAATCTTATTTCACCTTTAATCGTTATGCAAGATTTGGTTTTACGGTATGAGTATTGATCTTAACTTCAATTCTTTTGCATCTTTAACGTGTTAACACTTATTCTCATAAGATACATACTTCACGTTTAGTATTCATTATTTTTAATTTTATGCAGGTAATTGAAGACTGCTTCATTGAACAATTTTACGTAAACAGTCCACCGAGTGGGAAATTTCAAATCTGTTACAAAGGTTCCTACTGGAATGTTGAGGTGTCTAAAGTTGATACCCACTTTGTATTTTCTAGAGGATGGCCGGAAATGTGCAACGATGTTGGGATACTTGAGGATGATTTGCTTGTGTTTAGCAGGATTGATGATTTTGTTTTTGAAGTAGTAGTTTATAGAGATGAGATTGAGATTTGCTTTTTGAAGAAACCTGAATCTGATGATGATAGTGTAGTTGAGATATTGAAGGCTGATTATGTTAAAAATGCATTCAAGGTACGTAAGTATTTAGCATTAGCAATAAAAGTTTTAACTTTTTAGCTTTATATTAATTATTTTATTAATGTTGACCAGGACATCTATGAGGATGAAGAAGTTGTTTCTGTAGGTGAAGGTACAACCGTTACTCAGGTACTTGCTAAATTATTAAAATTATTTATTTTTAATTTAACACATATAAGAATTTAATGTTTTTACAACTATTAGTAATGCTGTTTACTGATGTTATATTTATTCAATAATGTATTATTTACAAGAACTTACCAACCAATGCCGAATGCACGTCCAAGAGACGCATGTCTTCACGATTGAACCAAACCCAAGATGTAAGTTTACCATCTTAAAGATTGTTATATTACTATTGTTATTAAATTTACTCTATGACAACAAGTTAAGAAGAAAGCTAAAGTTACTTCTGAGAGAAAGGAGGTCGTCAAGAATAGGACTAATGGAAATGCTGCCTTACCTGTCGACACAAGTGATCATACTGGATGTTCTTCGTCTGTTCATAAAGTTAAGGTATCTATACTTGCCAGTTAATTAGTATATGTTATATAAACTGTTTTTTTTTGTGCATATATTGATCATTCCTTTAATTCACATGTATATGTATACTTTTTCATCAAGGGGAAGAGAGCTGCCAACGTTCAAAAAAAGCTTAACCGTAGAAATAAGATTGCAAAGACTGCAAAAAAACATTCTGGACATCCTCTTAACCCTGAGTTCTTTCATTTTGATCGCAAAGGAGACTATAGGCTGGTATACCATTTTTTATAATAAACTAATGATTTACGTTTATTTGTCTGACTATTATTTTTTTCCACACAATACATGTAGCGTCTTCCTGCTGAAGTTGCGAGACGAGCAGGTCTTTTTCTTGATCTTCATCCTTTGAAAGTTCAAAACATGGTTGGAGTTGTGCAGGTTTATGATGTTAAGTTGGAGTTAAATGAATTGAAGCCACGTTATGCGTTGGAAGGTTGGCGAAAGTTTATGACTGACAATAACTTGAGGTTTGGTGATATGTTGCATTTCACATACGTGTCTTCGCAACAGAAGATAGTATTAAATCAAGTTACATCAGTTTAACAAACACATTTTAAGTCTGTTCTGATATCAGATACTAATTATGAATTTTTTGATGGTGATGTTGTAGGTTTTTTCTTAAATTATTAACTTGATGTTTTTGTTGCTATGTATGGCTAAGATGATAAAACACTGTTATTAGCACTTTATGTTTTATATTTGGCCAATTAGATTATGTGTTAAATTATAGTTCTTTAAGTCATTGTTCCATTTTCTTGAATTCTATCTAATTTTTTAAAGAACTTCAATAACAAATAGTGGTTTGAACATCTGTTTGCCTTTTGGTTAATAGTTAATGGAAACCTATGTTAGGTTCAACAATGTTTTGAAGAGGAAAACTGTGTTAGAAGACAGTAGATCTTAACAAGTTAAACATCTGTTAAGGCTTAAACAGATGTTTGCCCTTTAACAGATGTTTGCCCTTTTATATCAAATGTCTGGACTTAAACAGTTGTTTGACCTTAAACACATGTTTGAACCTTAAACAGATGTTTTGCCTTAAACAGATGTTCTTCTTCTATATCAGATATTTGGACTTAAACAGATGTTTGACCTGAAACAGATGTTTCGCCATAAACAGATGTTTGGTCTTAAACCAAACATTTGTTTAAGCTCAACATCTGTTTGACTATTTGCCAATATCTTATTGACTTTTGGTTAACATCTGTTTCAAATTTGGTCAACATCTTATTTTGTAAAAGAGGTACAAAAACAAAGATTTTTTCAAAATCTCAAATCACCCTATCATGTAAGTGCATTGATGTAAAAGTGGAAATGATGTTATTCATATGGTCCTGTTGTGCTTTTGTTTGTCCTCTAATATGAGTTCATGATATAATGCGGTGATTTCAAGACATTTTTGTTGAATCGAATGAGATGGTTGATGTAATGCGGTCGTATTAATAACAAATAGTAATTAATTAATCTAAATAACTTTTCCGAGCCCGGGAAGCAATCCCGGGTAAAAACCTAGTAAAGTAATATTTTGTTTATTTTTAATTTTAATATTTGTAGTTATATTTTATACATTGAATTTGTTCAACACCGTCCAAAGTTTCTTTTCCAAAAGTTGCCCAACAACTCAACAAGTAATCAAAACCCACCAGTCTCTCAGTCCACCATCAAATTGGCATCTATACTGACCATAGTTGCTTTCAAAATTCAAATTCCGTTATTCCTTATCCGTTCACCAAAACAAACTAATTTTAATATTTTTTCCATTACTTTTAATACATATTTTAAGAAATTATATATATATTCACGATTAATCTGAATGATAAAAGTTGTTTGTTTGTAAAATACAACTAGGCTATCACCCGGGAACATCCCGGGTTAGGAAAATTTAGTTTTCAATAATAAAAAGTACATAAATAACATTTTCAAACTCATTAGTATCTTCTTTCCCTTCCCACAATAATTTATTTGTTCGGTTTCATCAGTATCCTAACTATGTCTCTATGTGTATTCATAGTTTTCGTGTATTCATATGCTTCTCAAAATGGTATGGTACCCACAGGTTCTTTTATTTTATTAGTTATTAATCATGTATATTTTTTAAGTATAACGGCTTATTGTTTATAATTTTGTGAGGCTATTCACTGATAATCCTATATAAATTATGACACATGATTAATGATTATTGGTTTACTGTTTGAGGATATAATTTTTGATTTTATAATAAATGACATATGGCTATTGAAACAGATGGTATAATTACTTAGCATACCAAATTCAGCATAATAAAGTAGTCAATATAAGACACAATAAAGTAGTCAATGCAATTTATGAAAATTTATTTCAAACCAAAATAACTTAAAGGAAACTTCAAATACATCAAACTGAAAGTGAAAATTACATCTTAAGTTACCAAATATCTCATCTAAAACGGTTGCCACCACTATTGATCCGTGGCCGCCGGTTTGCTATCCACAGCTGCAAGAAAGTACCACCACAAAACACTATTAAAAATACTGATTTGAAAATTACCCGCCAACCCATTCAAAGGATTACACGAATTTTAGTCTATTCGGGTTAAAATTGACGTTTTTTACACAAATAAAATGCATGGGTTGTGCTCGGGCTCATTAATTCAACCCACCAACCAGCATATATTGTAACCCATATTCCGGTTTGTCGTACATTATAAGAATCAAGTTTTATATGAAGTTTAAATGATAAACTTACTGCAAGTTTGGAGGCAGTAGACCCTGATATAGTGGTCGAGAGGTGCCGACATTTCTCAAAGTGGTGGCCTGATTCCGGAACCTTCAATGTATGACAAAACATACGGACATTTCTCAAAGTGGCTGCCTGATTCAGTGTTCACGTAAACTTTGAAAGGAAGGAACCGTTCGTTCCATTACTGATGAAAAGAATAAATTATAATGAACTGAAAAAAATCAATCCAAAAAAATCACAAGTCGTTAAAACTTTCGAGTTTAAGTACCTGTATGCTACGCGGATTAGACCATGTCAAGTATATTACTTATAAGTCGGTAAATAATATTTATAGAAAGAATTATGCATTATATTTGTAAAGTTTTAGATTACAGTTGTCTTATTTTATCCATAAATGCGTCAAAATTGCGTTCCTATAAATTATTAGAATTCCTAAAACCAACAAAAATTGCCATTCGGGTAAAAAATACAACAAAACAAACGAAACAACGTATGCTCTTGATCCGAAAATCTCAATCACACATTTAAAGACATCATCTTTGGTATATACAAAGGCAATGTAAAATTTTGAGAAATCCACCTCCAATAGTTGGTCAATTTTAAAGTCAAATCTATAAGTGATTCTGCTATGTACTAAAATCAAAGGAACATAAAGGAGCCGGTTGTAAAGCAAACATACACAGAAAATGATACCTTTAACATCATCATCACTGGATATATCATTATAATTCTCCACTTGGAAATTCTAATGAACATAAAGCAAGTTATTTTAAAACCAACATAGAACAAAAATCATACACTTAAAACATCATCACTCACTGGATGTAGGCATTTATTCCAAATCAAACTAAAAGTATGCCAACTCAAATAACTGACCACTTCCAAAACTTTAATTGTTCATTAGCTTAAAAGTCTAAACCAACAGATCATCATCATCATACTCAGTAAATCCCACCAATAGCAAGGCTAATATGTAGACAACCTTACCTCTACCCCGTAGGAATAGAGAGGTTGCTTCCAGTGAGACCCCCGGCTCAACATAACACTTAACAATTGGGACAAAGGCAAATAATCAAACCCAAACACTCTTGAAAACTTCTTAGTTTAGAAAGTCTAAGAACATAACATGAGCAAATCCCTAACACCCCCTGAGTAGAAAATTTAAAGGAAATTATGGCAATCAAATAGTAAACGTAGACATATACAATACAGCAAAACAAATTACCAAACTTCTTCTAAAAAAACGTTCGACACCTTAATTTTTTATACCCACCAAAATGTGGCTAATTTAAAATTACAAAATTTCTTCTAAAGAATGTCTAAACCCCTAATTTCTAAACCCACCAAGAACATCAATATCACTGGTGGTTTGAACCACGATTCTTGGTTCTCGAACCATTCAACTCCCGATCCCCGAAATAACTTCGCTCTCGGCCTCACCCTTCCTACAAACAAAAGAGATTCATATTTAAAGATACATGTATTGATATGAACTTGAAAAGCGGCACAAATATAATAGGTAGATTCATAACTTTGTCTTAAAATTACACACATTGCAGTATAATTAGTTCAAGTACAAATCCATTGTCAATATTTGAAACTACATATACAGAATGATACAAATGAACAATGACACTTACAAAATGCTTCACAAAAAGTATTCCTCTTCTTGTGTGAAACCCTTAACCTTAATGCTTCGAAGTATCTTCTTAAACAATATATTGCAGCAAAAAAGGAATATATAATTATATTTACTGTAGGAAAGTGTTGCCAATCGATAGACACGATTTCGCGTATGCCATTAAAACCCATTCTACCAACTATTTAGTGAAATAATCATATTATTGACAGATAAATCTGGTCTCGTGTGTGCACATAGGTTGAGCGCAAGCTCAATAAAATTATTAACAATGAGTATCAATCGAGTGCCAAAGAGATGACACATAACTTAAGAAGAGGTGCATCAATCAGATCAAGACTTTTCCCATCTTTATAAACTCTCTATGCCTAACATATATCAGATTTTGTGAATTTTAAGTATACTTGTATACAAAAATGATGAAAAAACAAAAGGTTAAAAACACTATCAACATGGATAACATCAAATGAGTGCGATTAAGATTTGGGAAGGCAGGTTTTAAGTTTTCCCCCCTTTTTAGTTGTATCTTTTTGTTCAAGATTTGAATGATTTATGGTTTATGCTTGCCTGTTGGTTCAAAGATTAATTTACAGTTTTTAGGGAGAGCAAGTTTTGGGTTTTTCCCAAAAAAAAAAAAATTAATTTTTTTTAGATTTTTTAAAATATTTTTATTCAAGATTTAAATGATTTATGGTTTTTGCTTGCCTGTTGATTCAAAGATTGTTTTTGAGTTTTTCCCTGTTTTATATTTACTTTTTTAATATTTTTTGTTAAAGATTTGAATGATTTATGGTATTTGCTTGCCTTTAGGCATCTTAAGCTTGCGAGACTTCTAGTGATGCTAAGGAGAAATCCCAGCCAATTACGCTTAGTACCTGCATTTAATCTTTTTGGGAAAATACGTCAGTTTACACTGGTAAATACAATCAACTGACTCATTTTGGAAAATGATTGAAAATTGGTTTGGATGCACGTGGCATAAACATTTTTATTTAACTTGGGAGAATTATTTAAATATATAATCTTGTGAACGAATTACATGTTCATTGTGCGTTCAGTAGCCCGGATCTTGTCCGGGTTAAAGATCAATAGACACACCACATTATTCTTTTGTGCACTAACGGGTGTACGCCTACACCCCGCGCTTAAGTCGTGGCCATTTCGTAAAATGATGCCAAGGATATCCGGGACATGGTCATTAACCCCCCAAAGGCTTTAAGTAACAAGATTGTTTAAACGAGCCGATCAAATTATTCAATTAACCACCCAACGATGGAAGATTTGATGCCCGATCAAGCGGTATTCTATATACCGTAACCCAAGCCCGTATAGGGAAAATAAGTTAAAAGTATTTACCCGAGCAATGTATAAATCACAATAAGCAAACGCAAGTAGCTTTTACTGGTACTCCTAATCTGGAACGAAGGTTTATAATAACCTATTAGAATCCTAACGGGTCTTTAGTTAAGCTGAAGCTTAGACCGGTGAGTTTCAAAGATACGGTTCGTACGCACGATTAAGCGATGACCGGATAGAATGTGTTTTAGACCCGACAAGTATGAAGACTTGTTTAATATGGGTATATTATACACATTCTGTATTTTGAGATAAAACCGATAAGGTTTGACCCGTTTAGGCTAATTTATGTAAACTAGTTACATAAACCGAACCGAACGCGTAATAAGCGTAACGGGTATTCATGAGATCCATCTACAGGTTTCCTAAGTTAATATGCTTCAAATATGTTGTGACATCAGTAAGTTGTCTTTCATTATGCCCGTAAGGAGTTTAAACACAAACTGTGCCCCGTAGGGGTAGTTTGGTCATTTAAAAGGTTATAAAAGAGTTTAAGTGGTAACCTGAGTTACAGGTCTGATGTAATCAGCAAAAATACTCAATTTACTAAGTTACATCAGTAGGGTATTGTATATATGTGAAATGTATCAATTATAACCAAACTATGCACCGTAGGGGCATTTTGGTAATTTCACATAAGCCGAAAAGCTCAAAACTGAAGTCTGAGTTTATCAACCTTTTCTTACTGTTAAGATATTATAATTTGCCTCAAATATCAGTAGGTATCAACCCTTGTATGTTTAAAATAGTTTTAGTACATACTATGCGTTAAAAACGCTTAATAAGGCGATTAAAAGCCATTTTCGGGTTTGATACATAAATCTGATATTTTTATCATTCCAGAAGGCTTAAAATAATTTATTTATCATATGTGATCAGTAGCAAAAGGTTTGGAGTCATTTAGATATGTAAAACTCATTTTATGGCCCGTAAGGGCAAAACCGACAATTACCGGATTAAGCCTACGACTAGGGGTGTGCACGGTTCGGTTCGGTTCGGTTATTAGCATTATCCGTAACCGTAACCGAAGTCATCGGATAATCGGTTCGGTTAATTCGGTTAATTTGTCGGTTTTCGGTTCGGTTCGGTTAATTTTCGGTTAATAACCAATTCAAACATGGGCTAATTTTTTTGCTTAGAAATATATGTAATGGAGGTATAAATACATGAAATAGATGTATAAATACATGAAACGGATGTATAAATAAATGAAATGGAGGTATAATGCATGAATAGATGTTTAAATAAATGAAATGAAGGTATAAATAAATAAAATGAAGGCATAAATAAATGAAATAGATGTATTATTATATTAAATAAAAGTATAAAACATGAAATACATGAAATAGAGGTATAAAAGCTAGAAATATATAAAAAAAATAAATGGTTCGGTTCGGTTCGGTTAATTTCGGTTAACCGATGGTAAAAAAAATATCCGTTAACCGCCTTTCGGTTAATTCGGTTTCGGTTAATTTCGGTTCGGTTTTGTCGGTTTTTGGTTCGGTTTCGGTTAACGGTTCGGTTATTGCACACCCCTACCTACGACTATAAGTTATGCTCAGCCTAAAATTAATTAAAAATATTTAAAAATCCCAAAATAATATATTACATCAGTGGGTAAAAGATTTGGTATCAAAAGTAGGATTAACTAGGCTATATGCTAATTACGCCGTTTTATTAACATAAGGCTTTCATTTTACGCTAACGAGCATAACTCTTAACCTACACCTCAAATTGATGTCAAATTTTGTATGCAAGTTTATATATCAGTAATTAAGGTTTATACTCTTTTACATTTCCAAAAATCACGTTTTAAGGTGAAAAGGGCATAATGGTCAACATATGAGCAATTAACGGAATCATGCATATTAATTGGATAACTAATGATCCGAGGTGTATAATCACAGAGGGTTATACTAGCATGTAACCTGGTCCAAATAAAGCTCTTAGGTATTTCTAAAACATACCATAACGGGTCAGAACTGAAAGTCAAAGTAAAAGTCAAACTATGCGACTTTCGGTCCCGAACCGGGTCTCTACTGAAAATTTTCGGGTTGAACATGTTTAGACATGTTCTTACATTCATTACCAAGTTATATTAATGATCAAACAGGTTATAAGTGTTCTACATTGCTAATTATGCATAAATTGTAATTTAAACATTCTGTTGACTTTTTAATTACACGTTTGACCCGACATTTGACCTAGATAGAGTGGGAATCAGGGGGAACCATTTTAAGAGTTTATTACCCACATAGTTACCAACTTATAACTACTTTTGATTCGACTAATCACTGGACCATTAGTGATTAATCTTAAAGTCAACCGTTAATTACGACGGTTTGACTTTTAAGCTAATACTAAGCTAAAACTTAATTAAGAAAGAATTAGAAAACTTACTGAAGTCCTAAGCTTGATTAGTGATCACTTGAGAGAAGACTTGAGCTCCAGAAGTGATCCAAAAATGCAGATGAAGGTGTGATTGCAAAGTTGCAACTCATGGCCCTTTTATAGTGGATTTAATCACCACAATGTGTTGACAAATAAGTCTATTACTGACCATAAGTTACCAACATGTGTTCCTATATGTTTAGGGATTGTTTAGGGGCCAAGGGATATGAGGAAAACCGTTTAAAATCAGTTCCAAGCGTTTAAACAGCAAACAGAAACATTTCTTGTCGCTGGGCACTGCTTGCGCACCGTAAGGCTTCATGCTTGCGGTGCGCAAGCCTTCATCAGGGACCAAAATTTGTTGTTCTTTCAGTATTTCGAAAGGGCAACCTCATATTCCGACTTTGGGGCCTCAATTATCAGTTAGGGACCTCCCAAAATGGCCTTGAACAGTTACATACCCTACCATTTTGAATTGTTTGCTTGGATTCATTTTGAAAGTGCCGAACAAGAAGGTTTACCGTGCATTTTCTTCGTAGGAGTCCACCATTTCAATTATGAATCAGTTTGTTGCTATGATTCCCCGAATTTGAATATATACCAGATGTTTATTAGTCTTGGGATTCATAATAAGGTCGTTCAGAGGTGTAAAATTAACATGACAACACTTTTAATTTCCGTCGTACATCTTTAATTATATCCGGGTTTATAACACTTTGTCTTTAATTGACATGTGTCGTTATTTCATTGCACACGAATTTTCGAGGTGTTACATCCTCACCCCCTTAAAAGAAATCTCGACCTCGAGATTTACTGAAACAAATGAGGGTACCTTTCTTTCATGGTGGATTCAACCTCCCACGTATACTCGGGACCTCTACGGGCATCCCATTTGACCTTTACAATAGGTACATGCTTCCTTCGAAGCTTCTTTACCTGTCGATCTTCAATCGACAAAGGTTTTTCCACAAATTTTAAGCTCTCATCTATATGCACATCTGAATGCGGTATTACTAGGGCTGGCAATTTATACACGAGACACGAATACACGACACGTACCTACACGACTTTAACAGGTAACAGGTAAGACCTTAACAGATTTCGTGTACTAAACAGGTAGACACGAAATTACCTGTTAATTTTCGTGTCTAAACAGGTATAATACCCGTTTACCTGTTAAGTACCTGTTAGTACCTGGTTATTTTTAAAATTAAATAAATATATATAATATATATATATATATTAACCTAACCCTAATTCTTTCATGTCCAGCCGTCACTCATTGAGTTATTGTCTCATTCTCTTCTTCAAGTCTCAACTCTCAAATCAAAGTCTCTTCTTCAACTCTCAACACAGGTATTACACAGCCGATTGAATCAAGCCCGACTCCGAGTCCGTCACCGCCCGGCGCCGCCGTCGCCAGCCTTCCCTTTCACGGGTATGATGTATCGATTTATGTTTATCTTTCTATTCGATTTATGTAACACCCATGTTCTTGTATATGGTATGATGTATCGAATCGGTTTCTTGATGTATCGAATCGGTTCTTGTTCGGGTATGTATCGATGATGTTGGTTTGTTCGAATCGATTCATCATCGGATTCTTGGTTTGTTCGAATTAACTGGCTTTTGCTCAGTTAATTCACATGATATATCCGGTATGTCCATTTCACATAGACAGCTAGTACAGCCATAGACCTTTAGAACAAAACGGTTAGATTTTTTTATTGGTTAATTAATGATCATTCTCGTAGGTGTATGAATTCTTATAATTTTCTGTTAAGAAGTGTTTTAAGGTAGTGGCAAAAGAGTAGATGTTATGACTTCTGTTGATGCATGTGTTCATATGTTTTTTGTTAATGTTCGTTAGATTATTTTAGCGATTAATCATGATTAATCGGATTAGAATTTTATATGTAATTTTTCTAACTTATTAATTGGATTGGATCAAGTATAATTTTCCAAATAATACAATAATATCACTGATTATTTTGTAGATTATTTTGTTCGAATCGATTCTGTTACTTTGTTCCTTTTATCTTTGAAAGTAAAGTGAAAATGAAATTAAAAATTTGGGGTTTTTTGTCCTATATTTTGTATTTGGTGGAGATGTTGCTTCAATTGACTATACTTTCTTTTGTCTAAACTATAACAAACAAACAAACAAATTACAATCAACAGAATATTCCGGTATCTACTGTGGCATCGGAGTCGACATTTAGTGCAAGTGGAAGAGTGATTACCGAACATCGAAGTACACTTAGTAAAGCTACCGTTGAGGCTCTAATATGCACAAAAGATTGGTTACATGGAGATTTTTGTAATGTCCATCTTTGCTTGATTTTAATAAGTTTTATACATGATATTATATTAATTTTATAATGTATATGTTTGTTTGTACTTTGTAGGTTCTACCAAAGTTAGTGTGGAAGAGCTCACTGAAGATATAATGTCACTTGACATTAGTTGTGAATCAAATGCTTTAAACTCGGTGAACAATCCTAAGGTACCACACTCTAAAACTTTCTAATAATATTACTTGATAAAACTATATGAATATGAATATGTCCAATTATCCATGATTAATATGACTAATTGACTATACTTATTTTGTGTGTAGGTTTGATTGTTTGAAATTGAAGATTTGAGAAGAAAGACCAATTGGAACTTGGAAGTTTGGGACTTGATATTGTTTTCAATATATGTTTTGATTATAATTCTATGTGTTCTTGTCTTAAATTTGTTAAGGAGCATGGATTTATGTTTTATTTTAAGACTTTTATGAACTTTCGTCGACTTTTGTTTCGCTGAAAGGTTGTCTAATATGTGTTTCTAAATAGCTATTATCGTGTACTATCGTGTATTATCGTGTATACCAGGTATAAACAGATTCGTGTTCGTGTTTGGGTTACAGGTACACGATAAATTTTCGTGTCGTGTACAGGTATACCCATTTCGTGTTCGTGTCTTATCGTGTTCGTGTCTTATCGTGTACGGGTATACACGATATGCCAGCCCTAGGTATTACCAGTGATTCATCAGCGAAGCACTTCTTCAGATTGCAGATGTGGAACACATTGTGAATTCCACTGAGCTCTTCCGGTAAGTTTAACTTATAGGCAACTGACCCGACACGTTCGATAACCTCGAAAGGTCCTATGTATCTCGGGCTTAGCTTGCCTTTCTTACCAAATCGCATCACCCCCTTCCAGGGTGATACTTTTAGCAACACTTTCTCACCTACTTCGAAGTGAAAAGCTTTACGCTTCGGATCTGTGTAGCTCTTCTGCCTATCTCGGGCAGCTTTGAGATGGTCACGAATCTGGACAATCTTGTCCGTCGTCTCGAACACTATCTCTGGTCCTGATAATTGGACATCTCCAACTTCCGCCCAACAAACGGGCGTTCTACACTTTCTACCGTATAAGGCCTCGAAAGGCGCAACCTTTATGCTGGTGTGGTAGCTATTGTTGTAGGAGAATTCGATTAACGGTAGGTGTTTATCCCAACTACCACCCAAATCGATCACACATGCACGTAGCATGTCTTTCAAAGTTTGAATAGTACGCTCACTCTGACCGTCTGTCTGAGGATGGTAAGCCGTACTAAAATTTAAACGCGTGCCCAAAGATTGCTGGAAACTCTTCCAAAAATGTGACGTGTACCTAGTATCTCGGTCAGAGATAATAGATACAGGTATGCCATGTAAGGCTACAATCTTATCAACGTACAACTGGGCTAACATGTCGGAGCTATAAGTCTCCTTGATGGGTAAGAAATGTGCTGACTTAGTCAGTCTGTCAACTATAACCCATATTGTATCATTTCCTTTCCTTGTCTTGGGTAACTTGGTAATAAAATCCATAGTTACCATTTCCCACTTCCACGTAGGAAGTTCAGGCTGTTGTAGCAAGCCTGACGGCTTTTGATGTTCTGCTTTGACTTGCGCACAAGTCAAGCACTTAGCTACATAGGCAGCTACAGACTTTTTCAAGCCTATCCACCAATAATTTGCCCTTAGATCCTGGTACATCTTATCAGCTCCAGGATGAACGGAGTATTTGGAACTATGGGTTTCCTGGAGGATGACATCTCGAAGTCCTCCATAGATTGGAACCCATATTCGTCCATTTAATCTTAGAATTCCGTCCTTGCTAAGAGTTAATTGCTCCTCAGTTACCCCTAGCTTTTCGTTAGGATAGTTAGCTTCCAACACAGCTTCCTTCTGTGCAGCTAACAACCTTTCAGTCAAACTGTTCTTTATCTCCATGCGCTTGGCATTGATTCGGATAGGTTTCACCCTCTCCTTTCGACTCAAGGCGTCGGCGACTACATTCGCCTTACCGGGATGGTATCTGATTTCACATTCATAATCATTTAAAGTTTCCATCCAACGGCGTTGCCTCATGTTTAAATCCTTCTGATTAAACAGATGTTGGAGGCTCTTATGATCAGAATAGATCACACACTTGATTCCATATAGATAATGCCTCCACAGTTTTAGTGCGAATACAACGGCATCCAACTCCAAGTCGTGGGTGGTGTAATTCTTTTCGTGCACCTTTAACTGTCGTGATGCATAGGCAATAACCTTGCCTTTCTGCATAAGCACACACCCCATGCCAGTGTGCGATGCATCGCAGTAAACCACAAAATCTTCTATTCCATCTGGCAATGTCAGTACTGGGGTGTTGCTCAACTTTTGCTTCAGAATATCAAAGGATTCTTGCTGCTTAGGGCCCCAAACGAACTTTACTTTCTTCTTGGTCAAGGAAGTTAGGGGCGCAGCAATCCTTGAAAAATTTTCAATGAAACGTCTGTAATATCCTGCCAATCCCAGGAAGCTACGAATCTCTGTAGGCGTCTTTGGCTCTTGCCAGTTCATAACAGCTTCAACCTTAGCGGGATCCACTTGGATACCACGCTCACTCACCACATGTCCAAGGAATTGGACTTCTCGAAGCCAAAATTCACATTTAGAGAATTTGGCATAGAGCTTCTCCTGATGCAGGAGTTTGAGAATACAGCGAAGGTGTTTCTCATGGTCAGCTTGGTTCTTCGAGTAGATAAGAATGTCTTCGATGAAAACGATGACGAACTTGTCTAAGTAAGGTTTGCAAACGCGATTCATGAGATCCATGAACGCGGCAGGTGCATTAGTGAGCCAAAAAGGAATCACTAGGAACTCGTAATGACCATAACGAGTCCTAAATGCAGTTTTGTGTACGTCTTCATCTCTAACCTTCAGTTGGTGGTAGCCTGACCACAAATCAATCTTCGAGAAATAACTTGCCCCTTGCAACTGATCGAACAAATCGTCGATCCTGGGCAAAGGATATCTATTCTTTATCGTGACCTTGTTAAGCTCACGATAATCGATGCACAGACGCATCGATCCATCCTTCTTCTTTACAAACAGGACAGGTGATCCCCAAGGAGACGAACTAGGTTTAATGAAACCTTTAGCTAGCAATTCATCCAGTTGTGTTCTTAATTCCTTCATTTCCGTTGGTGCCAACCTGTAGGGTGCTCTAGCAACTGGTGCTGCTCCAGGGATGATATCAATCCTGAATTCCACTTGCCTATCTGGTGGTAAACCAGGTAGTTCTTCCGGAAAAACTTCAGGGTATTCAGAAATGACTGGGATGTCTTCTATCTTCGGTTTAGGCTCATCAATAATCACTTGTGCCATGTAGATGACACAACCCTTCTTTAAACACTTTGAAGCCTTGAGCATAGTCACTTGCTCAGGCAGTCCATACTGGGTATCTCCCCGAATGGTAAGTGATTCACCAGACGGAGTCTTTATCACTACTTGTTTCTTGTTACAGACAATTTGGGCCTGGTTATGAGATAACCAGTCCATACCCAGAACTATGTCAAAACCAGCCAACTTAAAGGGAAGTAGAGACAGCGGAAAAAAGTGGTTCTTAATGGATATAACACATCCATCTAACACAGTAGAGACGGTTTCTAGGGTGCCATCTGCTAACTCCACCTCATAATTCACATTTAAGGTTTTGACAGGTAATTTCAGCAATTCACAAAACTTATTATCAACGAAAGACTCTAGCATAGACGTCATTTACAAGGAAAGTACCTGTAATAACGTTGTCGTCTAGAACCGCTTCCTTTGCGTCCATTCTGAAGACTCTGGCATTAGTCTTCTTGGCCTCTTCAGGCTTCTTGGTGTATTTAGGGCAGTTGGTTTTAATGTGCCCCTTTTCATTGCAACGGTAGCACGTTGCGTCTTTCATCTTCTTGCAATCCAAGGTTTTGTGATCCGTGGACTTGCATATTCCACATGCATAGGTTTTTGACTGAGTCTGTGAGTTCGACTCAAGTCTGCACTTTCCAAAGTGCTGTTTCTTGCATATTTTGCATTTGGGCTTCTCACCAGAATGATGCCCATCTTTCCTTGACTCAGATCCTTTCTTGTTGTCACCGTTCCCACGGTGCTTCTTGTTCGATCTCCGTGAACCATCATCTTCACGTTTTCTCTTCTCAGCCTCCTTATTCCTCAGCGATCTTTGCCTGACCGCATCCAAAGTGAGGGACAGGGATATGTCAGCTACAGATCTAAAAGTAGCTGGCCGAGAAGCCTTTACGCTTGCCTTGATTTCCGGGGCTAAACCACCGATAAAACGAGCTATTCTTTTTGGTTCCGGGGTTACCAGATAAGGAACCAACCGAGACATTGTGTTGAAGCTCGTTAGGTAAGCTTGACAGTCAAGGTTTGTCATCACCAATGATAGAAAATCAGATTCTATCTTCTCCACCTCATGCTGAGGGCAGTAATTTTCCCCGATAAGGGCAACAAATTGATCCCAAGACATGTTGTACAATGGGATTTTCCCGGTGGCTTGAATCAGAGATCTCCACCATGCTAATGCTTCACCCTTAAAAGACTGCGACACAAACTTGATCACATCTCTCTCAGCGCATCCGCTGATATCCACAACCGTATCCATCTCATCCAGCCACGTCATACAGTCAATGGCTCCTTTCTCCCCAGTGAAATCCCGGGGTTTGCAGGAAACAAAATATTTATAAGAGCAACCCTTCTCACGGGGTCCTTGGTTTACTACAACGTGCTGAGATGGAGCACTGCGGTGGTTTGAGGAGTGTTGATCATCATCTTTCTTTGGTTCGTCCTTCTTGGACGGTGGCTTTGAAGGCTGTGTAGATAGGGTCCTACTACGAGTCCCACTATACTCCTCGTACTGCCTTTCCAATGCCTTTGTAACTGCGTCGTCGACCAACGCTTTTAATTCAGCACCCGTTAAATTAATCCGGGCGTTATCAATGTTCTCCACTGGATGACTATTTATCTCGTCTGAGTTAGCCATTTTAATTGAACTGTTACAGAAAACAAGGACAATAGTTTATTTGGGAGTTTATTATGGAATTGCCCCTTAGGGTAATTCATTAACCATGGTAAAGAGAGACCATATTTGGTTAATTTGTTAATCATATTTATTTAGGATTTCTATCATAATTTATCATAATTATAAAACAATAACAGTTTTATTTGTGGCACAAAAGGCCTAGTCACGTGGACATTTTAATTTATAAGCTATGATTTCAGAGAATCAAAACCTGAAGGTATATTGGCACAATAGGCCTAGTCACAAGGACGTTTATAAATTATAAGCTATGATTTCAGAGAATCAAAGCATGAAGGTTTGAACCTAGTTCATTACCTTTATCTGACAGGGAGTCATCGCTACCACTGTCTTTTGGCTCATATGGAAATGAGCAGGGCCCGTAGGCACTATATTACCACGTATGGTAAAAATATGATCATCTTAATTGATGACCTAAACCCATGATTCAGAGATCATATAATTGGGTTAGGAATCTTTTAGAGAATCCAATAATAAGAATGACGTGTGTGATTTTTAATGAATCACGTCTGCCAGGAGTGTTAACATGTATACAGATGTTAATAGGGATTTGAATCTTTTGAACAGGTCTTACCATCTTGGTCCGGCCTTATAATGACCCAAAGGCTAGGTTTCACTCTTTAAGATCCTTATTTAAAATTTACATAGGCAGATATTTCAAAAGGAATGATTTTAATTTATTTATTTCATATATAATTTATCTATGCGCATAATGGCAAACATGAAATTTATAAGACAAACATTCCATTAATTTATTAAAATATTACACGCTGCCCTAAACGGGTCTTTTCAACAAACAAACTTACCCACGCAGGGGTTTAAACAAGGATTTACCCACGCAGGGGCTTAACAACAAACATCACAATAGTCTACGCAGGGACTTAAACAATAACATAATAGTCCACGCAGGGACTCAAACAATAACATACCCTCGTAGGGGTTAACAGAAAGATAGACCCACGCAGGGGTCAAAACAAACAAGCATACCCACGCAGGGGTTTATACAGCAAGACTGGCCCACGCAGGGGCTCAACAACAAATGGAAGGATTCAGTGGTCCTTCTTGCTCTTCCCTTTAATTAGGCTCGTTAATCATTGGAAGAAAGTTTGTCGCTCCCTTCGTTCCCTGTGAAACTCTCGCTCTACATGGTCCAACCTTTGCAGAATTTCTTCACGCTCCGGTGGAGAGAACCTTGGTGGTTGCGATTGTTGCCTGATAATAGGTCTTGGGGGTATTTGGTACCCATGAGTTGGGTACCCTACTCCCCATGGATCTCCATATGGTCCTTGGGTGTTATAGTTAGCCGCTACCATGTATGGGTCGGCTTCGGCGTAGTTGTAGTTGGTGTGCACTGGCTGTTCAAACGGGTTATACGCCATGGAACCCGTGTATGCCGGAATTGGGTTATCAAAACCCATAGGCGGTGGTTGCGGTGCAACTGGGTGTGAAGGTCCACCCATTTGTGGATCTTCTTGATGTGGCGGGTAATGGCTGCCACTTGATTGCCGAGGAGAGCTGAAATGGAAATCTCCTCCCCGTGTAGACATACGCGGTCCAGATCTCCTACGCCTTGGCGGTTGCGGAGCTGCTGGTTGAACTGGTGGCGGTGGCGTAACTGCCACAAACCGTGAATCCACAGAGGGATCCTGTTGCTGCTGTTGTTGCTGCTGAGGTGGTGAATGGCGAGGAGGTGTATAGTACCATTCGTGCCTGGTAAACATAGCTTGAAAGCTATCTGGACCAACATAGGGTGATCCGTGGAAAGAAGATCCGTCAGAGATCTCTATCGGGTGGTTTGGTGTACCACTGCCTGGCTCGACGGGGTCCGTATCCTCGTCCATGTTGTCCGCGTGATCGCCAGAGAAATGATCCTCTGGCCCCAATGGGTTAAAACCCACTGGTTCTTGTATGTAATTCGCCGGGTTAAACCGGCCCCTAAAAACTGGTGTAGGGTCACCAAAAGAATGATGCGATAAAGATCGCTGTAACGGTATGTAAGAGGGTTGAGGGTTATTGGGCTCGTACTCCGGCTGTAGCCCGTATGGGTTATGGGCAGGAGGTGTTGAACTGTGTGAAACCGACCGTCTTGCCGGTTCAAAGAGGTTCCTCCGGTTTTGCCGGGGATCGTCACTCTCCGTGGTAGATGGAGCTCGCATATGTGAAGGTCCAGCTTCATTATCATTGGGGGCGGTGACTGGCCCCTTGCCTCTTCCTCTTCTCCTGAAGAATCTTGGCGGCATTTTGTTAATCCTGTCAATATGGCATGAGATAACAAAACAAAAATATATGCAAAATAAAGGATAACACAACAAAGTGGAATTTGTCCTATGTTATATGTCTAGAAATGTGCAATTGTGTCATTGAGATTAAACACAAAAGGCTAGTGTTTAATTCACTCAATGTTGGCTCTGATACCAACCTGTCACACCCCGATTTCCACGTGGCATAAACATTTTTATTTAACTTGGGAGAATTATTTAAATATATAATCTTGTGAACGAATTACATGTTCCTTGTGCGTTCAGTAGCCCGGATCTTGTCCGGGTTAAAGATCAATAGACACACCACATTATTCTTTTGTGCACTGACGGGTGTACGCCTACACCCCGCGCTTAAGTCGTGGCCATTTCGTAAAATGATGCCAAGGATATCCGGGACATGGTCATTAACCCCCCAAAGGCTTTAAGTAACAAGACTGTTTAAACGAGCCGATCAAATTATTCAATTAACCACCCAACGATGGAAGATTTGATGCCCGATCAAGCGGTATTCTATATACCGTAACCCAAGCCCGTATAGGGAAAATAAGTTAAAAGTATTTACCTGAGCAATGTATAAATCACAATAAGCAAATGCAAGTAGCTTTTACTGGTACTCCTAATCTGGAACGAAGGTTTATAATAACCTATTAGAATCCTAACGGGTCTTTAGTTAAGCTAAAGCTTAGACCAGTGAGTTTCAAAGATACGGTTCGTACGCACGATTAAGCGATGACCGGATAGAATGTGTTTTAGACCCGAAAAGTATGAAGACTTGTTTAATATGGGTATATTATACACATTCTGGATTTTGAGATAAAACCGATAAGGTTTGACCCGTTTAGGCTAATTTATGTAAACTAGTTACATAAACCGAACCGAACGCGTAATAAGCGTAACGGGTATTCATGAGAGCCATCTACAGGTTTCCTAAGTTAATATGCTTCAAATATGTTGTGACATCAGTAAGTTGTCTTTCATTATGCCCGTAAGGAGTTTAAACACAAACTATGCCCCGTAGGGGTAGTTTGGTCATTTAAAAGGTTATAAAAGAGTTTAAGTGGTAACCTGAGTTACAGGTCTGATGTAATTAGCAAAAATACTCAATTTACTAAGTTACATCAGTAGGGTATTGTATATATGTGAAATGTATCAATTATAACCAAACTATGCACCGTAGGGGCATTTTGGTAATTTCACATAAGCCGAAAAGCTCAAAACTGAAGTCTGAGTTTATCAACCTTTGCTTACTGTTAAGATATTATAATTTGCCTCAAATATCAGTAGGTATCAACCCTTGTATGTTTAAAATAGTTTTAGTACATACTATGCGTTAAAAACGCTTAATAAGGCGATTAAAAGCCATTTTCGGGTTCGATACATAAATCTGATATTTTTATCATTCCATAAGGCTTAAAATAATTTATTTATCATATGTGATCAGTAGCAAAAGGTTTGGAGTCATTTAGATATGTAAAACTCATTTTATGGCCCGTAAGGGCAAAACCGACAATTACCGGATTAAGCCTACGACTATAAGTTATGCTCAGCCTAAAATTAATTAAAAATATTTAAAAATCCCAAAATAATATATTACATCAGTGGGTAAAATATTTGGTATCAAAAGTAGGCTTAACTAGGCTATATGCTAATTACGCCGTTTTATTAACATAAGGCTTTCATTTTACGCTAACGAGCATAACTCTTAACCTACACCTCAAACTGATGTCAAATTTTGTATGCAAGTTTATATATCAGTAATTAAGGTTTCTACTCTTTTACATTTCCAAAAATCACGTTTTAAGGTGAAAAGGGCATAATGGTCAACATATGAGCAATTAACGGAATCATGCATATTAATTGGATAACTAATGATCCGAGGTGTATAATCACAGAGGGTTATACTAGCATGTAACCTGGTCCAAATAAAGCTCTTAGGTATTTCTAAAACATACCATAACGGGTCAGAACTGAAAGTCAAAGTAAAAGTCAAACTATGCGACTTTCGGTCCCGAACCGGGTCTCTACTGAAAATTTTCGGGTTGAACATGTTTAGACATGTTCTTACATTCATTACCAAGTTATATTAATGATCAAACAGGTTATAAGTGTTCTACATTGCTAATTATGCATAAATTGTAATTTAAACATTCTGTTGACTTTTTAATTACACGTTTGACCCGACATTTGACCTAGATAGAGTGGGAATCAGGGGGAACCATTTTAAGAGTTTATTACCCACATAGTTACCAACTTATAACTACTTTTGATTCGACTAATCACTGGACCATTAGTGATTAATCTTAAAGTCAACCGTTAATTACGACGGTTTGACTTTTAAGCTAATACTAAGCTAAAACTTAATTAAGAAAGAATTAGAAAACTTACTGAAGTCCTAAGCTTGATTAGTGATCACTTGAGAGAAGACTTGAGCTCCAGAAGTGATCCAAAAATGCAGATGAAGGTGTGATTGCAAAGTTGCAACTCATGGCCCTTTTATAGTGGATTTAATCACCACAATGTGTTGACAAATAAGTCTATTACTGACCATAAGTTACCAACATGTGTTCCTATATGTTTAGGGATTGTTTAGGGGCCAAGGGATATGAGGAAAACCGTTTAAAATCAGTTCCAAGCGTTTAAACAGCAAACAGAAACATTTCTTGTCGCTGGGCACTGCTTGCGCACCGTAAGGCTTCATGCTTGCGGTGCGCAAGCCTTCATCAGGGACCAAAATTTGTTGTTCTTTCAGTATTTCGAAAGGGCAACCTCATATTCCGACTTTGGGGCCTCAATTATCAGTTAGGGACCTCCCAAAATGGCCTTGAACAGTTACATACCCTACCATTTTGAATTGTTTGCTTGGATTCATTTTGAAAGTGCCGAACAAGAAGGTTTACCGTGCATTTTCTTCGTAGGAGTCCACCATTTCAATTATGAATCAGTTTGTTGCTATGATTCCCCGAATTTGAATATATACCAGATGTTTATTAGTCTTGGGATTCATAATAAGGTCGTTCAGAGGTGTAAAATTAACATGACAACACTTTTAATTCCCGTCGTACATCTTTAATTATATCCAGGTTTATAACACTTTGTCTTTAATTGACACGTGTCGTTATTTCATTGCACACGAATTTTCGAGGTGTTACATTCCAAAAATGTTTTTTTTACAGAATTGGGAGGTAAGTTTTGGTAACCTAATATCCATAATATTGTTTGAAGTCGTCATGGGTTCGGTTGTCGGGATCTTGACGAATGGTGCAATGCTGAGCCAAATCATCATATACCAGAAGCCAACAAAGAAAGAGAAGAAAAAAGATTAGATGATCACAACAATGTGACCATCTTTAAATGAAAAGTTCCTCTAAAAAAACCCATTTACTTTTCAAA
Source organism: Helianthus tuberosus (assembly GCA_030545235.1). NCBI lineage: Eukaryota > Viridiplantae > Streptophyta > Magnoliopsida > Asterales > Asteraceae > Helianthus > Helianthus tuberosus. The sequence goes on along the minus strand of CM060376.1, from coordinate 2,146,905 downwards.
AGTTTGCTTACAGAATCACTCTTTGGTTTGATACAATAGTGTTTTTTATTGTTATTACTCTTTTTCAGCTAAGTGAATGTTTCAACTATCTTTGACATGATCTTTGACATGATATATGTAGTCTTTATGACTTGAAACCGATCTGAAAATTACCCACAATATAGTATACACTCAAAAAGTATAGACAGCAAGACAAGACAAATCAAATACAATTCCACAAGTAATATCACATATATTTTGATCACCTTATCTGATCTTGACCGACCGCTACTACTGTTAGAACCCGAGAATCATTACCCGCATTTGCAATCTGATTTTCAACTATGGGTGCATCAAGATTAATGGTTAACGATCCTCTGCTATCCATCAACCAACCCACACCATCAGAAGTCAAACCCTTGCATTTCTTAACCTTCACCAAGTTCGGGCAGCCGACCGCCAAAGCTTCCATACCATAATCCGACACCGGGCAGCTCTTGATGCATAGCTTCCTCAACGCTCGGCATTTAGCCGCTATGCAAGAAATCTCCGCATCTCCAATCGTCTCACTCCCACATAACGCCAATCGTTCCAACTTCCGACAGTTCGTGGATAACAAATCTAACCCAGCGCGAGTGATGTCGACACTGATAAGCATAAGTTCTTGAAGATTAGGGCAGTTTTTTCGCCACGCTGATAAACCCTTCATCGTTAATCCGTCTCGTTTTCCATCTGTCTATATGAAGCTTCCTCAAAAGCGTACATTTCTCAACGACAGACGTCAACCTCAAATTCGAACAGTCAGGCGTTTTCAACATGTGAAGGATCTCCAAACCCCGCAACTGGAAACCGATTGTTTTTAATCATCATACACAACAAACTAATAAATAAGAGCCTATTTAGTGATTTTTGGAACCAAGTGTAACCAGTCAACCCAACCCGTTTCATCCCGTAGAAGAAAACAACGGGCTACCTCTATGAAACATGTTTACCTCACCACACTGATGAGAAGGATGAGCATGTAGGCCTTCCGGAGGTATATCAGTTTCGTTTGAAAAGGATGATAGTAATCTTTTGAAAACGACCATTTTATCCATCTCGTAATCTTCTTTGGAGCAAAGAAAGAATTTAGTGCTGAACAGTGAGGAATCCACACAGATCTGTCAGATCAGATGTGCCCAATGCCCCAATAACAAAGATATCAGTCCAAGAAGCATAAGCTCTGCATCAATCAAAATCAAATGTATAAATCTGTATAGTTCAAACGTAGCACTTGATGTAGCTTTCACAACATTTTGGTAGTCAAGTTGAGTATTTTTGGTCAACCAGTTATCATGAGAAGTCAAACTAATATGAACAACAACTGTGGAGAACAAATAATTGCATTTTATTAGATTTGGAACAAAAAAGACACTGATTTTGACTTTTAAGTCAAAGATCAGTTGCTTTTTTTAGAATTTTGATTAACTTTTTTCAATCAAAACCCACAACATCATTTGCTCAACCCAAAATGAAATCTTATTAGATTAAGTGATTAACATAATTAAACTAATTATTACGGACAAAATGAACTTAAAAGAAATCAATATAACCATTTGAGCACAATATTGTGACCAACCTTCTTTGATCTTCTCTAAAGAAGCTAACAAAGCCTTCCTTCTAGTCTTCTTCAACCACTGCACACCACAAAACCCATAAATCATTCAAATCTTGAACAAATTTTCCATCCCAAATGAAATAAAAAAAAGAGAAATTCAAAAATTTGAGAGAAACTCAAATTTGACATCCCAAACCTGTAAATTAGTAACCAACAGGCAGACAAAAAACCATAAATTAGTAAAATCTTAAACCTTAAACAAAATATATAACATAACCTTAAAATAGCATTTGACATGGTAATCGTAAATACAAGTGAAAAAGGTAGTTCAGATAATCTAAGCCCAAACTAAATTACCCATTTATTTCATCACCTAGCCCGCCTAACCTAACTATTTTCATAACTTCAGTAGTATGACTCGTATAAGATGTAAAGAAGAAGATTACCATCAAATCATTTGCTCGAATATCCTTCGGTTGCACTGGCGAGACCTCGTATAACAAAATCAAGTAATATATTTTCGTTAGCAAGAAATATCTTCAATAGATTAACACTATCACATTAACATACCTGAATCCTATTACCTCTTGGTGGAGGTGTTCATAAATCACTGGATCAAACACTACAAGAAAATAGTGTTTTTTTGCTACAAACATTTTCGACAATTTCCCACAACTCCATCGCCATATGACGGTAGTTGACCACCATCTATGCTCTTGGCTTGTCACCATTTGATCCCTTCACAGTGCCAACATCGTCAGATTTACTTTGGAATATGTTGTGGTTTGGATAGTAATTTTGGATTATCATATTTACTTTCACAGTGTTAACATCGATTCTTTGCCACCTGGTACAATCACTAAATGAATAAATAATACCAAATTCAAATCAATGTCTATAAACTGTACCGGATTTCCCGATAACCAATAACCATGTTTTGATATTCATCTCTTTCCTGACTTTCTGCTGCTACTTCTCAATTTGGGCCTCAAGGCCAGATTTTTCTTTAGCTATCTGATCATAATAAACGTTATCAAACAGATCAGATGCAGTAGCAGCCCCATCAGAAGCAGCAAACGGCCAGACGCAACCCCACCAGATGTCTCTAGAAACAGAAATTCAGAACCTACGAGCGCAAACCAATTAAAGTTTTTTTCTTTTACTTTTGAAATAATATCGTTTTTATGATTACAAACTAACACTTCAAGTTCTTCATATAGAATATTATAATGCACAAGAAAGTGTTTATGGGTCAACCGACCCGGCCAGTAGTGAAAAGTGACCCGTTACCCAACCCAGCCATATTGGCATCTCTAACTTCTTATCAGCTGAAGGAAGTGTTGAAATCGAAATATATACATAGGTTTTTTCTTGCGACATCTGTTCTTTCAGCAGCACCACCAGGTAAAGAAGATTCCGTTTGCAAGCACTCGAGAAATAAATTGATAAAGCGAGTATTGTCCTCTGCACAAAGAGAGTTATTGGTTAAGAACATGCTAAATCGTTCTAATCAGAATATTTGGCATACTAATCCTTTAGAAAATAATCTGTACCAAAAGTACACGTTTTGACCCGTTATAAGTTTTGACCGTTAACAAATGCATATGCTGATGAAGTGATGATATATACGACAACAATTAATTTTTCATTAACTTGTGCTCACATGTAAAAATCGGCTAGATTATTTACCTTCGGGGTAACACCATGGGAGATTGGTTAGAACGTGGACCAGTAACGATGACCTCTGAATTGCGTAAGGCGTTTGAGGAGCCTGACAGTTACCCCAAGTAGAATGTTGGACGTTGAATTCTGAGGCCAAACCCAATACATGTCCAGCTGCTAATGTGAGATTAAAATCCACAACCATATCCTCTTCAGCAGGCTCACGATCATAGGAACACCAAGTGGATAAGAACTCTCTTTGAGGCTGTGAAAGCACTCGGGTCAAAAGTTCTGTCTGCACGGATGTACAACAACAGTTACAAATTCGACAAAGTTGGTTTGGGTCAAAACGACATTTTCACTATAAATTGAATTGTTGATGAACCAACTCGCCAACTGATCCCATTCGCTTTGCTTCCTTTCGTATATCGACACCCTATACTTCACCACCTGGTATTTACTTGCATCAAGATCGGATAAAACTTGCTTTGTTAATTCTCCCAAGAAGCAACCTGAAATCACAAGAGTTTATAATTATATATATATGTTTATAACATGCAATTATAAATTGAAGTGTTTACTTTAAACAACAGACGGACCTTCAATCAAATTGTCTTGCTTTAAGAAGTTCTCTCTGAGTCGACTCTGTCCACAAGGGTTGTACTTTAGACTAAACTTGTCGAAACGGTGAAATGTACTCTTGTCGGCATGCACATCCAATAAGTCAAATTAAGGTCATAGCTGAAGTCCATTTTTAGTCATAAGAGACACTTCATAACAACACACGCACAAAATTGCTATCAATTAACTATAAATTATATATATGTATCTGAGATCTGCATATCTAAAACCTAATTATCATAAAAACCACACTATAAGCTACGTTTTGAGATGAATTTACTTCAGATCTGGAGATGTACCTGAAAACAATTGACTATCGGAACCCTAACTTACGAGTGCTGCAAGCAAACTGCAATTGAAGAGGAGAATGAGATCGAATAATAATCCAAATTGAATAACGGCGAAGATCATGATGAAGATGAAGAAGAGATGGTACCTTGAAGTAGATGTCATGCGGTTGAGGAACATGGACCCCTGTGCTGTGCTTTGTCTCTCTACTTTCTCTCACTATATAGTTTTCTGATCTACTGGAAACCCCCAAAATTCAATATTCAATATTTGAGAAAAATGACAATAAAAAGCAAAGATGAGAACATGGGATCAACTTAAGAACCCTAATTTGAATTGGACAAAAGGATCAACAATTTACCGATACTGGTCGAAACCATAACTGGTCAGATTTATGTGCGGCTGGAACCCTAGCCGTCGACTTTTCGTTGAGGCGTTAAACCACCACCTTCATAAGACCACGCAAGATTGTTAGCGACGAATACCACGATGTTATAATCTCCAATTTCCACAATAGTGATAATACATAAAACTGCTACATATGATTAGGTTAACACATTTCTAAACTGATAAACTACTGTGCACATAGATCATGAATCAAAATGCTCAGTATGTTCCAGTTCCGCATCAACGTATTAATCAAAATCACATATCTCCACAACTAACACATGAATCAAAATGCTCTCTAGGTTAACACATTTCTAAACCTATAGTTGTCGTGCACATAAATCATGAATCAAAACACTCCATACGTTGTCGTTTCACATTAACTTACAAATAAAAATCAACTATCTCTAGAACTAATACATGATCACTCACACAAGTTATGATACAATCCAACAGAAGTGCAATCACTACGATACAAAAGTAAAAGTGTAAAACTACATCAAAATTCACCTTTCTTCTTCCGCAACTTCAAGCGAAACCCTAAATAACATCCAGATCCAGCCGTCACCCAAGCACACCTTCATTCTTCTTCTTCTGCGTTCAAATCAACAAACAACACCATAATAAAAACCCCTACCTTGATTAAAAAAATGTTGAATCGTGGTGTGACAAAGATGAAACCGAATCAGACCTAATCAAACAAAACCAAGCCATCGAATTAGATTGTTTGTCACAAAAGATGAGATAAAACCCAAAATAATGCTTCAAGCACAAAAAAAAAAAAAAAAAAACTAGATGAACACTTAGATTAGATGTAACCGAACGAATCATGGATGAATGATAGAAGAATCAAGAGATGTTGAACGAAATCATCGATGAAAGATGTAAGAAATCATAGGAAAATAAGAATAGATTCATTGACTTACCAGATGCTAATGAAATCGAAAGAGATGGTGGTAGATTTGCTTGTCGGCGATGAACAAAATTAGGGTTTGTAAGCTTGAATGAAAGTGTGAATGAGAAGAATGATGTGTTTGAGAGATTTAAGCTAATTAGATAGTTTTTATACCCGAGTCAAACAATGCGGGTATGGTTGTTGCCATTCGGATCCCGTGTAAAAATAAAAGGTTTCCCACATTTTCCCACCAAAAATCCATTGTGGTTGCACCATCACTTGACACGTGTCCCACATTTTATTCATATATTATATATATAGATAAGATAAGTAGGTGTATGTGATAGTTATCACATTAGTTTGTAATATTCTGCTCATAGCAATTAATGTCATTAAATATTATAAAAGTTAAAATTTCATAAAATTGATAAGGTTTAATTTAAAACTACCTATACCTTTTTTTGAATGACAGATATTTTTTTTTTAAATCAAAACACAGTTTTCATTCCAATCATCAGGGCAAATTACATAAGAATAGCAGGTAGACGAGCAACAAACTGCGCCGCCATCCCTTTCTGAATAGAAAACCCTAATCTACTAAAAACAAAGCCTCGCCCCTGAGGGGTCGAAAAGTTGCTAGAACATACAATACAGAATTACAAAAAATTGAAATTACATCAATTCGACCAATCTAGGGAGTGCATCTTTGCTCTGTGTTTTACCCAAAGGAAGCTTGTTGTTTTGATTCCTGCCAAAGGGGAGAGAGATGCCGACCCGAACACTTGAGAAGACCACTTCGTTGCGCAGCCGCCAGATACACCGGCAGGATATTAGAACAACAGCATGCACCGCTTTCTTCATCGAATCTGGGCCTGCAATATGATGATGAATCTGAAGAAAATCCAAGACAGAAAAGGCGTAGATGGGTGAAATCGAAAGCCAGCTGGAAACCATCTGCCATACAAGTGTACTGATGTAACAAAAAGTGAAAATATGCTCGACCGATTTGTCCCTGTCACCACAAAAAGGACAACGAATAGAGGCCATGGTGATATTACTTCTTACCAATGAGCATCTGGTTGGAAGACGATCAAGATTCATTCGTCATCCGATATGTTTACTTTACATGGTACCCATGCGTTTCATTCGAATTTGATCTATACCTTGTAAACTAAAGATATGTTTGAGGTATGAATAGGTTTTGTAGGAAGGTTTAGCATATTTTATCTAATAAAAAAATATTGGTTAATTAAATAATATATTTCAAGTAAGCTTGGATATTAAAGTAAAAAAAATTAAAATAAGCAATATTAATATTCCGATAATATCAAGTTCATTTAAAAAAAAAAAATCAAATTTAATTAAAAACAATTTTCTTTAGAGATGATATAACGTTGACACGTAGCATGGAACAATTTATTAAAACTAAGTTAACACTTTTCCCATACGTTCAATTTAAACCATGGATTGCACCCTGAAACAGTGAAACTTAATGCAAATACGATATCTTCTTTACTCACTCTTTTTTCCTTGAAAATGATTTGAATCATTTGATAACTACGTATTATTTTCATTAACAATTGTATTTATCAAATTAATATTTAGATAAATTCTGAGAAATATGATAAAAATATAATATTAAATATATGTTTGGGACCTCCTTTTACAAGAGTAATTTGTATATGTTTAATGATCATAAACATAATAACATGTGTGTTAAATGCTCTCATACAAATCTTTCATGCATTCGAGTCAACCAAGCTCACAAGAACAAAAGCCATAAAATAGATACAAAACTTGTTTTCCATGGAAAAAAGACCTAATCAATCGTAGAGTTACATCCTTAAAACTTGTAGTTCGTTGAAAACGAGACATGCACGCTTTAACACAATAGTTATGTCGTGAATGAATCAACCGTACAAAGCGTTTTAACCAAGGTCACACAAATCGCGGTTGGTGACACAAACTAGTCATGCGTCGACCATCCGAAACTAGATCAATTTACATACCAAGTCAAAATTTAAGATTTTAACTTAACATCCAACAATATCAATGGCAACAATAATACATACAAATTAAGGCGACATTATTGGGTACCATGAGATATTAAGCAATTGTGGCTTAATATATACTAGAGAGGTGTTCGCACGATGCGCCCAGAAACACAGACACCGGTAATCACGTAACATGTTAGTTTTTTTTTTAAATTAAAAAATGTAGTAATACCATATTCAAATTAAGAAGAACAAAACGCTGGTTTTTATGGTGTATTTTTTTAAATATTAACGTATAAAAATACTATAGCGGTTTAAAATTCAGGGGGGAAATTGACTTAGATAAGTGGAAAAAGCATACTTGAGGAATGGGTAAGATAGAGACAAAAGCATAATTGTTGTGTAAACAACCAAAAAGATGAGTAAAGGGGTGATAGGTTACGTATTGTTTAAAAAATAAAAAAATTACCAGGTTGATAATGACTAAAAGACAGATTTGGCCCCATAAAGTCTTTAACACATGCATTAAGTGTTACCTTAAGGAATCATACTTATTCATATATATGTATTAAAACATAACATAACCGAGAAACAGTACTTTAACGGTAACGGCGTCAACTTATCATCTTCTAAACCCTAATACCTAAATCACAGTTTCTTCTCCGCTTCTTCTTCACCACATCGACACCTTCCCACCACCGCCCTCCATCATCGTCCTGAACCCCAACGTCAGGCTTACCATCGCACACATCCGCCTCCAACCAACCTCCACCTCCATCACCACTTCCCCGTCGCTGGTTCCGACCACCACACCCTCAGCCGTCTTCTCCAACCACACCGGAACCACTACGCACCACCGTTCGCCCTCACCTTCGCCGCCGGTCTCCGACATCAGGTAAGCTTCCCTTTATTAGATCATTAGTATACAGCATAGGGTTTCTTCTGTAACCATTGCTTGTGTTTGCTTAAATGAGTCTCCAAAGTTACGACCATTGAGTAAAGAGTTGCTTGATTGGTTGCATCATGGTAACATTTATACCTAGGTTAGTTTGTTTCTTTGAACACAAAATCCCAGTAAACAGGATCATAATCTTTGAAAAATGGCAAAGATAGATACACCGAGATAGAGACAAAGACAGAGGATTAGAATGTGGGTATTGTCGGTTGATTTTTTGGGGTTTTTTATTAAAGAAAGTGAAAGGGATTGTTAAAGAACAGATTTCCTCATTGTCACATTTAGTGTCAGGCACCCCCGTTGAATTTATATTCTTGATTCTCAGATGTTTTTTAGTTCGAACCCTTCTATTCGCCGATGTGTATACCATAGGTCTAATGTGTAGATCGACACAAAATGCTTTAATTGAGCATCTTTGAATTGGGTTAAGCCAGGGCCGCACGATCAGCTAACGCCATCAACATAACAAATGGACTAAAGCATACCATTTGTTAGGATTGATATTTTGGCAACATCACACCAAGTCTAACAATGAAATTCACATAAAGTCATGCTTTAAATTAATTGACAATAGAACGAGTATAAGCATCCAATTATGATGGAAGGTGACCCATGAAATGTACTTATAACAACATTTTTTTTTATCTTTTTATATAATTCCATTTGAATTTTCGGCATTTTGCAGTGGTCCTTAGGTTTTAAACAATTAACACATCAGTGGTTAGGATAAATATGTCAGTCTAAAATATGTTGTTATTGAAGATACCTCAGGGGCGAATATTTATGTGGGGACTGGGAAGGGGACAACTCAGGAATCAGGATCATATGTGTTGTAGAAGCAAGTTACCAGGTGCTCTTCTTTGATTTGCACCGTGCGCTGTACCCCGGCAGTTGTTCACCACGAATCGCCCTCCCCTGTTACGAAGCGAAACAGAGAGATACTTCAACATCTTCGGTACGGTAGAACCTCGGGTTGTTGTTGGTTTTCACCACGCGAATCATGGAGCTTTTTAATTCGCCACACACCTTAGCTATGACACTGTCTCAGGTTAATTTTCTCTCTTTTTACCCCAATTTTGTGCATAATTTGATTTGTGTGATTAATTTTTTCTCTTTGTTGTATTTTATGAATATTCGATATCTAAAAGATGTGCTTTCTTCTACATTGCAGGTCTTAAGTTGTGGTTAGCCTTTTAAGGTCGATGGTTTTCTTGTGGTGGTGCCGTTGTTACGACATCATTTTCATAGTGTTCGTTGTTAATGTTTATTTTGTCGAACAATACTTAAAACTTTGTCGCACAGGGTGTTTGGGTATCTTGTCTCCTTCGACGATGGTGGTTAGGGTTCTGGCAAAATTTTGGTCAATCTCCAATGGCTGACTTCACTGCAGGTAGTTTCAACTCATTGTTCTAACATTTGTGCTTTATTTGTTGGTTTCGTTTTGTTAACTTTTGGGGAATTAGGACCACAATTGATTGTATACGTCTTCATGCTTATGCAATTGGCCTAGAAAGAGGTTCTTATCGAGAGTTCACATAATTTTTTGGCTTTCAATTCATTGATCTGCTTGCAGGTTCTGCACCAACTCTGATGTAAAGTTTTTTTCCAAAGTTAACACAGGTTAACTTCTTTTGCCTCTTTTCTTTTCAGTAAAGTGTTTTTAAATTGTTATATGATTGTACCATGCTTTAAAATTGGAAGCATGCCGAATGTCATATATGCTTTGCTGGGTGCATTTTTACTTTTCATAGTGATGAAAAATAATAGCTAACATAATAATAATAATACCCAACAAGGATAGTTGGGGGTATTTGTATTAATCAAATTGAGTTATATGGTGGTTTACTGAAGAATTTAAAGGAAGTCTTATAATATGTTGTTTTTGACATTATTGCAGGTCACTCGAGAAACGAAGATATAAATAGCATGTTACAAGTTAATGGCTTATTAATTAAACCCGGCTAGAATACTGATAACATGTTGAATATGAATATAAATAGCAGCTTGAATGTATTTTTTCATACAAGTTTATGGTCTTTTTAAGCTAGGAATTACAATAGGTAGTGTGGATCCTTTGTGCAAGTTTTAATTGATGGGATGATGGCAATTTTAATGTATGCCTTGGTTTTACAAAGCCCATGGGACACCGCCGCGAAGCGCGGGCTAAACACTAGTTTTAATTAAAAATTAAAGATGTATTTTGGTGCTCCATAGACAGATAACGAGATGTTTGTTTTTTAAGAGATAAAATGTCTGCAGTCTGCGGATGACGTCTGCAGTTTGCGGATCACGTCTGCAGTCTGCGGACCACGTCTGCAGACATCTGTAAAAGAAGAGGTGGACCAAATCTCTGCAGTCTACAAGAAAAAATGTTGTTTGTATTTTAACGTATACAGACTTCTAAAATAAACCGGTGGCGGTGTACGGACGGTGGTGGTGGGTGGTGGTGGTGCTGGATGGTGATGGTGGTAGACAGTGGTGGTGGTGATTGACACTAGTGGGTGGTGGACGGTGGTGGTGGACAGTGGTGGTGATGGACGGTGGTGGTGGACAGTGGTGGTGATGGACGGTGGACGGTGGTGGTGATGGACAGTAGTGGGTGGTAAACGGCGGTGGTGAACTGTGGTGGTGGTGGTGGTGGGTGATGGGCGGTGGTGGTAAGCGGTGGTGTTTAACTCTCTTCAGAGCTCGTGCAGACGTTTTTTTAATGAACGTCTTCGAAAAAACAAACAGTCTGTGCGTGGTCTGCGCAGCGCAGACAGGAGAGCTTGTGCAGAACTTTTTAGAAAAAACAAACAACACCACTAGTACAAAAACAGTATTTTGGTGCTAGGATTTATGCCTTTTTGAGAGAGCACCAACAAATATACCACCAAATAATGGGATTTGTTGGTGCTGAGCACCATTAAATCTCTAAACACACCACCAAAAAATCCATAATAGAAACCAAATCAGTCCATCATTAAATCTCTAAACACCACAAAAAATCAATGATAGAAACCAAATTAGTCCACTATTAAATCTCTAAGGGTAAATTACACTTTTTGTCCTTTATGTTTGTATCGGATTGCAACGGATAGCCTTTAACTTCAATAATTACAGTCACAATCCTTTATTTGCAAATCTCATTACACTTTACGTCCTATAGTACTAACCAGATTAAAAAATTCAGTTAAGTTTATTCACTTAAGGGTATTTTGGTCAATTCATGTTTTTATCTAAATATTTAATAAATAAAACCAAAAAAATTACATATATACTTTATCTTCCCCAATTTCCTAACCCTAAAACTATAACCACCACATCTTGCTACCACCACCTAATCCTGTCGCCACCACTCCAGCCACACCCACCGCCACTAACCCTTTGCAGATCTGCAACCCAGTTGTTTCCGGAAGTATATAGACATTATCGCTATAAAATACTTCCAAGTTCCAAGTTGACCACGCAGCTTGAAGGAACTGAAATCCCCACTATAACCAACACTATCGATTCACTGGGTTTGCTTCTTCCCTGTTATTGCTCTCTCTCTCTCTAGAACTTCATGGATCTTACAAATACGACAGGTTTTACTCTCTCTACATGTATATCTATATCTATACATCGAATATGAATTCAACATTCATGGATATTAATTCCATATAGAAGTACGTATTTTCTGCAATTTGTCACAAATTCGCAATAAATATTTGTATCCAGAATCAACAAATTGAGTGAGGGTTAGTATCGTTGTGTATGATGATCAGCAGAATTAAAGGAGGTTCTTTTATTCATTTTTCTAAATCACTTATGTGTTAAATTTCTGGGATATCTTTGTCGTTTGTTTTTATTTCTGGGATTTCCACTTCTTCTCTGCAAAATTGATTCATGCTTTTTTATTGGACAACTGGGTTGCAGATCTGCAAAGGGATAGGGGCGGTGGGTGTGGCCGGAGTGGTGGCGGCATGATGAGGTGGTGGTGGTGGCGACAGGATGAGGTGGTGGTGGCAAGATGTGGTGGTTATAGTTTTAGGGTTAGGAAATTGGGGAAGATGAAGTTTATATGCAATTTTTTTGGTTTTATTTATTAAACATTTAGATAAAAACATGAATTGACCAAAATACCCTTAAGTGAATAAACTTAACTGAAATTTTTAATCTGGTTAGTACTAAAGAACGTAAAGTGTAACGGGTTTTGCAAATAAAGGATTGTCACTGTAATTATTTAAGTTAAAGGCTATCCGTTGCAATCTGGTACAAACATAAAGGACGAAAAATGTAATTTACCCAATCTCTAAACACACCACAAAAAAATCAATGATAGAAACCATAAGTCCCTAACACGTGTCAATATGCATTTACCACCATTTAATCCACTACTAAAATATCAAAATATTTTGACATTGCTTTGATTGGTTTACTTGGCAAATAAAACAAAAAAACTATACAAATAAAAAATGTATAAAATCTACAAGCATAATGAAATAAAATTACATGTTCATGGGAATCTATAAAGAATGAGATACAAACATGATTTCTATAAAGCCACCTCCTAAAACAACAATTTAAACACATACAATCAAACCAAATCAACATAGTGTATAATTGTACATCATTGGCACTTCAAAGCATAAATGACGTTCATCGCCGTAATAGTTTTCCGGCAAGTATGTTTGATGTATTTGATGGCATCACGCATAAAATCATCAACAAAGATCTGCAAAAATCTCTTGTCTCTTCGTAGATAAGGCCATTGATATGCTTTACGCCACATCTTCGGTGTATTTCCGGTGATGCTTTGCTCCTCCTTAACATTTTTCTCTCTCTAGAAAATATTTTGATTTTAACAATGTGTCTGTATATATGTGGGTATAAAGGTTGTGTTTTTTGAGGCTTGATTTGATCCATTGATTGAATAGGATGAGAGCAATTGAAAATCGTAGGATTGTGATCCATGTGATGCCCAACAAAATGTTTTGATTGGTTCACTTTGTTGGTGCTATTAACAACTTCACCATTAAAAAATTAATTTAATGGTGTTGTTAAGAACTTCACCCTCAAAAAATCAATTTAATGGTGGTGTATAATTCTAAGCATTAATGGTGGTTTGTAATCTATTTTTTTGGTGGTATGTTTATTTATTAGTGTGGTAATCTTGTTATTTGGTGCTTTGTATTCTAAAACACCACCAAAAATTAAATTTAACACCACCAAAAAAAATGGTTTTGTACTAGTGCACCTAAGTCATGAGATTGTTGTGATGTCGATTTACCAAAAGACGTAACTAGTGTGATTGCAACAAATTTAACCCATGAATTACGAATTGTATTTTAGAAACATAGTGACGTTTGTATCTAAATTCTTAGTAAATATTTCCATGCAAGTGTAGATAACTCTAGCAACACTAACTATCACTAGCTTATTGGCAGTTGACATTTTGGTTGTAGCCTTGTAGGTGCGGGTTGGATATCGAAGACACAGATCATATTTTCATCAAGTGCTTGGCCGCTAGATGTGTGTCATGTTTTTGTTTGGTTTAAGGTGGGTATGTCGCCGGATTCCCACTCGGTAGCTAATAGGTTGAAATTTTTCAATGAGCAACCGGCAGATGCGTCTCTAAAAACTAATGTACCCTATTCGAGCCTGAAAAAATGTGTCATTCCGTAATGTTTATTATTGTTATATATAAAGTTTTGTTTCCGTTAAAAAAATCTAATATGATATCGTTATTGTTTGCTATGATGTTTATTTTGTTTTTCTCATGTTAACATGTCACGATGAAGATATGTATGATATCCCACATAAAACGATCTCAACGAAACTGGATTTTGAGCTAATTAGTAGTCATATGTATGTTAAGGATTGAATTTAGAGTCAACAAATGTTGCAACCCCCGCTCCCTTATCTGTCCCGGGAACGGGCGGACGCGAACATCAGTGTCGGTGGTATCATTTGTTTATCATTTTGGCAGCGGAAATTTCAACAGGACCGTAGTTAGGAAATGTTTATCAGAATAAAACCACCATATTTTATATTAATAATCACATGGGCAAAACCCAAGTTTCTTATTACAACATAGGGATAAACCCTATTTTATTGAATTTAAAACATCGTCTTTTAGGTAACTTTTATAGCCACATTTTTCCAAGCCGTCGGTGCTCTCAAGCTGGCTTTCTTCTAATTTAGCTTTTACATTTTGTTACCTGAAACGCGTTTTAAAAACATTTATCAGTGGAAAATACTGGTGAGTGAATCCCAGTTTAATCAAGAAACATTTTACCAATTAACACGGTATTGAGAGCTATCACATTGTTTATTTCTACACAATTACTCATTCAGTACTGTCAATCCTGACTGATGGGTCATATTACACATTGACTAACTCGTTGTCCAATGGTAACGTGTTCCACATTTTGTATACAAAACCCCAACATACCTCCAGTAATTAAAGAACTACAAAGACTCAATCACTGCTTAATCATATTGTAAAACAGTTTACAAAAAGGTTTACAAAAAGAGGATGAACTCACATTGCTGTATTAGACTTCGCTTAAGGGTTTCCTGGTGTTAATCTATTAATTACACAAATTTACATATGTTAGTATAATAACCCTTTATTTATATTAACGATACCCTCCCCGGGACAACATTCCAACGACTACGTCAGGCAGAACCTCGACAGCCGTTACGGAACCCTGGATCAATCTGGCAGCGTATCTAATACGTAACCGGGGTTATGATACTTACAATGGGGTAGAACTTTGTTAATTAGGGGGATATTATACCCGAGTATAGTGCCTACTATTAAGAAATTCGTTGAGAGAGAAAGAGACTGAATGATTGAAACTGAAAGCCCGAGCTCCCTCTTTCTAGGGCCTGATTTTTGTTTTCTCGCGGCCCGCGTAAGGTAGGACTTCGGGCTACGCGGCCCGCGTAATAGGGGTACGTAGGCCCTAGCTTGTCCGGGTCACGAATGTAGGTTTGACACATGTTGCCATGTGGCAGCTCAGGGCTGCGTCTCGATGGTTGGCTGTCGCGCCCCGCGTAAAGTGTAGCCAAGGGCTACGCGGCCCGCGAGCTCCTATAAAATTTTGTTTTTTAATTATTTTTAATGATATTTCATATTTTGGGCTCGGTTTTCACATACGGAGTGTATTTTAAAACATATGGGAATATTTTAATATATATATTAGGGTGTCAGAAAAATTCAGGAGAGTTGTTATATCATCCCCACCTTGTTTTAGAACTCGTCCTCGAGGTCTACTGGAACAAGTGTGGATATTTCCTTTGCATTTATGATTCAAGCTCCTATGTGTATTATGGTCCTCTTTTGGAGTCCCACTTCACTTTGACCAGAACTAATCTCTTATGCTTGAGGTTCTTGACTTTCCTATCTTCAATTTGTAGAGGCCTCTCTATAAATTTTAACTGCTTATTTACCTCTATATCCTTAAGAGGTACTATCAGTGATTCATCAGTTAAGCATTTCTTGAGATTAGATACATGAAATACATCATGTATGTCTGCCATTTCCTCTAGCAGTTGTAGCTGATATGCTACAGGTCCTATTCTTTTAATAATCTCAAAAGGTCCAACATACCTGGGGCTTAGCTTTCCCCTTTTGATGAATCTTACCACTCCTTTCCAAGGAGAGACTTTCAATAATACTTTATCTCCTACCTGAAATTCCAACGGCTTTCGTCTGTTATCTGCATAACACTTTTGTCGATCACGTGCTGCTTTCAGTCGTTCCTTGACTTGAATGATCTTGTCTGTTGTTTCTTGTACTATCTCAGGTCCAGATAGTTGCTTTTCTGTCACACCCTGATATTTCCACGTATTACCGGTGGACCCGGTGGGGTGTATCGTGACGTAGTTGATATCATCATAGACAATTTATCACAGTTTAATACACAGCGGAAGACGAAAGATAAAAACATTACAAACCGAATGAAAGTAATATCAATTATTACAAAAACGGGTGTAAGAGATCCACAGGCGGATCAAAGTAAAAAGGAACATTGTTCAACAGATTTATAAACATCTAAGCTTGCAAGACCCTTCATTGATGCTAGGAGTAGCCAGCCTATTCCGTCTAGTACCTGCACTTAGCCTTTTTGGAAAATACGTCAGTTTTCACTGGTAAATACAATTAACCGACTCATTTTAAAAATATTTAAGAAATTTTATTTAAATGCACAAGGCACAAAATATCTTTTATAACTTGGGATAATTATTTAAAAATAAACTTGTTAAAGAATTATATGTTTATTATACGTTCAGTAGCCCGGGCTGAAAACGGGGTTAAAGATTAATAGACACACCACATTATATAATCCCGCGATGAGTTATTCTTGAACAGGCGGATATATCTTTTTATATTCGCACCGGTAGGTGTATGCCTACACCCCGTGCTTAAGTCGTGGCCATTTCAATTAATGAGCCGAGGATTTCCAAGACATTGTCATTAACCCCCCAAAGGCTTAGAATAAACAAAACAGATTAAACGGGTTATCTCAATAATTTAACCTTTATAGGATTAAAAATTTAATACCCGACCAAGCGGTATTTTATATACCGTACCCCAAGCCCGTATAAGGGAAAATAAGTTAAAAGTATTTACCTGAGCAAATTGTACAAATTTATCCCAGACGTACAAATTAGCAAGTGCAACTATCTTTTACTAGGCTCCTAAATCTGTAATGAAGGTTTTAATAACCTATTAGATTCCTAACGGGTCTTACTTAAGTTTAACTTAGACCGGTTAGTTTTCAAGAAAGGAATACGGTTCAAAACGCATGATTAAGCGAAGACCGGGTTAGAATGTGGTTTAGACCCGACAAGTATGAAGACTTGTATAATATGGGTAAACTAAACACATTCTGGATTTTGAAGTGAAAATGACAAGGTTTGACCCGTTTCGGCTAATTTATGCAAACTAGTTACATAAGTCGTACCGAACGCGATAAATGCATAACGGGTAACCAAAAGAGTAATGAGCAGGTTTCCTAAGTTAATATGCCTTAAATATGTTGTGATATCAGTAGGATACCTTCCATTATGCCCAAAACGGATTTAAAGTCAAATTAAGCCCCGTAGGGGGTATTTTGGTCATTTTAAGGATTATAAAAGAAGTTAAATATTAATCTGAGGTTCTGGTCTAAAATGATCAGTAAAAATATTTAATTTAATAAGTTATATCAGTAGGGTATTGCGTATACGTGAAATTTATCATTTATAACCAAACTATGCACCGTAGGGGCATTTTGGTAATTTCACATAAGCTTTAAAGGTCAAATTTAGAAATATGAGTTCAAAACTTTTTCTTACTGTTAAAGTATAAAAATTTACTTAAAACATCAGTAGGTATTAAGTCTTATATGCCAAAAATAGTTTTAACCCATACTATGCGTTTAAAACGCGTAAAAGTCGGTTTTAAGCGATTTTCAGGTTATAATAGGAAATCTGAGTTTTTGATCAGTTTATAAAGCTCAAAATATTTTATTTATCATATAAAATCAGTAGCAAAAAGTTTGGTATCAAAATTTTATGTAAAACTCATTTTATTAGCAAAAATGGTATAACCTACAATTACCGAATCAAAGCAAAAACCCTATGCCATGATCAGTTTAAAAATAATTAAAAATCTTCAAAAATCCCAAAATATTATATTACATCATTGGGTAAAAGTTTTGGTGTAAAAATTTGGGTTTAGATAGGCTTTATGCTAATTATGCCGTTTAATTAATAAAAAGCTTTCAAAATACGATATTGAGCATAACTCCTAATTTAGACCTCAAACTGATGTCAAATTTTTAGGACACGTTTTTAAATCAGTAACAAAGGTTTTTGTCCTCTCACATTTTCAAAAATCTCGTTTTAAGGTCAAAAGGGCATAATGGTCAACATTTAAGCAATTAACGGAAAAATGCAAATGAATCGGATTAATTAGGAACCAAGTTGTATAATCTCAGAGGGTTATACTAACCTATAACCTGGTTCTAATGGAACTCTAAGGCATGTCTAAACCAAGCTAAATCGGGTCAGAACTGAAAGTCAAAGAAAAAGTCTACTTTTGCGACTTTCGGTTCCGAACCGAGCCTAAACTCAAAATTGTCTGGTTGAACATGCTTAGACATGTTCTTACATTAATTACCAAGTTATTTAAGTGTTAAAACAGGTTTCATAGCTTCTACATTGCTAATTATGAATTTATTTGCAAAATAGCTTTCTGTTGACTTTTTTATAATTAAGTTTGACCCGACGATTGACCTAGTTATAGTGGAAATCAGAGGGTGCCCTTTTAAGGGTTTATTACCCACATAATTACCAACTCATAGCCACTTTCAATTTGAAAAATGACTGGACCATTAGTTATTAATCACTAATTTAAAGTTTAATTACGATGGCTTTGACTTTTGGTCATTAGACTAATAAAACTTGAATTAGGAAGGCTAAGAACACTCACAATGGTCCTTAGCACGAATTATGATCTGATGGAAGCTTGCTTGAAGTCCAAAGAGCTCCAGAGAGTGTATGAGAATGATTTTCAAATGTGCAAGAACAATGTTGCAACAAAGGCTCCTTATATAGGAAGTTAAATTGCACAAGATCATTCCACATGAGTCTACCATTGATCCCTGATTAGTCCAAGTGTCCCCTATGCATGAAATACCACTGGTGCAGCCCCTGAATTCGAAAACCATGCATCTAAGGCGGTGGAACCGGCTGAACCTACAGCTGTCCACTATTTTCTGCCCAGTTACAGGTCTTACGGACCGTAAGATAAGGGCCTTACGGTCCGTATCCGCTTTTTAATCTTTATCGCCCAATTCAGCCACCTTACGGTCCGTAAGGTGGTCTCTTTGCGGTCCGTAAGACTCGGTCAGAAGACAAAAACTTGTGAACTTCTAGCATTTGACCATGCAATCTCTTATAACTCGTATCTTTAGTCATTATCATCACAATGGGTCCACTTGATCAGGTCTGCTCAATCTTGAAAGTGTTGCCATGCATATGTGTTGTTTGGAATTTTGAAAGAAGCCAAGAAATGGAGAAATTTTCGTATAAACACATAGGATCCCATATTTGAATATTTGCATTAGTTACTCTGAGATTTTAACCGGATGCATGTGAAGTCCTCATCGGATATTTATGAAAGTTTATTAATATTTTACCAAGGCTCAGTAACGTTAAAAAGGTCACTCAGAGGTAATAATTAACATGTTGACGCTTTTAATCTCCTTAGTTATCTTTCAATATGATCCGGGTTTATAACACGTTTAACGTTCATGACACGTGTCTTTAATATATTGGGCGTGAATTTGCGAGGTGTTACATCATCACCCCCTTAAAAGAAATCTCGACCTCGAGATTTACTGAAATAAATAAGGGTACTTCTGTTTCATTGTGGACTCAACCTCCCACGTATATCCGGGACCTCTTCGGGCATCCCATTTAACCTTCATGATCGGTACATGCTTCTTTCGAAGCTTCTTAACCTGTCGATCCTCGATCGACAAGGGTTTTTCAACAAATTTCAGGCTCTCATCAATATGCACATCCGTATGTGGCATGACTAGTGATTCATCAGCTAGGCACTTCTTTAGATTGCAAATGTGGAACACATTGTGAATTCCACTGAGCTCTTCAGGCAGGTTTAATTTATAAGCCACTGCTTCGACACATTCAATGATCTCGAATGGTCCTATGTATCTTGTGCTTAACTTGCCTTTCTTGCCAAATCGCATTACCCCTTTCCAGGGTGACACCTTAAGAAGAACTTTGTCACCTACCTCAAATTTTAGAGGTTTACGCCTTTTATCTGCGTAGCTTTTCTGCCTATCCCTGGCAGCTTTAAGACGATCACGTATCTGCACAATCTTATCTGTCGTCTCCAGGACTATTTCAGGTCCTGTTAGTTGGACATCTCCAACTTCCGCCCAACAAACTGGCATCCTGCACTTCCTTCCATACAAAGTTTCGAAAGGTGCAGCTTGAATACTTGAATGATAGCTATTATTGTATGAAAATTCAATCAACGGGAGGTGATCATCCCAACTTCCACCTAAATCAATAACACAAGCTCTTAACATATCCTCCAGAGTTTGAATTGTACGCTCGCTCTGACCATCCGTCTGAGGATGATATGCAGTGCTGAAGTTTAATCGAGTGCTTAGGGATTGCTGAAAGCTTTTCCAGAAATGCGATGTATATCTCGTATCCCAATCAGAGATAATAGACACTAGTACTCCGTGAAGAGATACAATCTCGTCCACGTACAGCTGAGCTAACTTATCTGAGCTGTGTGTTTCCTTTATAGGTAGGAAGTGGGCTGATTTGGTCAACCTGTCAATAATAACCCAAATAGTATCATTTCCTCTCTTTGTCTTTGGTAACTTTGTGATGAAATCCATAGTTACCATTTCCCACTTCCAGGTGGGAAGTTCAGGCTGTTGCAGCAGACCTGAGGGTTTCTGGTGTTCAGCTTTAACCTGAGCACATGTCAGACATTTGGCCACATAAGTGGCTATAGACTTTTTCAAGCCTATCCACCAATAATTTACCTTTAAATCCTGGTACATCTTGTCACAGCCGGATGAACAGAATACTTGGAGTTATGGGCTTCTTGAAGAATCACATCTCTAAGTCCTCCATAAATTGGAACCCATATTCGTCCATTCAATCTTAGGATTCCATCCTTGCCATATGATAACTGTTCAGCAGTTACTCCCAACTTTTCATTCGGATAGTTTGCTTTTAATACAGCTTCCTTCTGAGCGGCTAGCAATCTTTCATTCAAGTTGTTCTTTAATTCAATGCTCTTGGCATTGATTCTAATGGGCTTAATTCTTTCCTTCCGGCTCAAAGCATCGGCGACTACATTCGCCTTGCCTGGATGGTATCGGATTTCACAATCATAGTCATTCAGTGTCTCCATCCATCGACGCTGTCTCATGTTCAGATCCTTCTGGTTGAACAAGTGTTGAAGGCATTTATGATCAGAATAGATCACACACTTAGTACCATATAAATAATGCCTCTAAAGCTTTAGTGCAAATACAACGACACCCAACTCCAAATCGTGGGTAGTGTAATTCTTCTCGTGCACCTTTAACTGTCAAGAAGCATGGCAATAACTTTTCCCTTCTGCATTAGCACACATCCCATACCTGTGTGCGATGCGTCGCAGTAAACCACAAATTCTTCTATCCTGTCAGGCAATGTCAACACAGGAGAATTGCTCAACTTTTGCTTAAGAATCTCAAAGGATTCTTGTTGCTTAGGACCCCAATCAAACTTGATATTCTTCCTAGTCAACGAAGTTAGGGGTGCAACAATCCTTGAGAAATTTTCAATAAAGCGCCTGTAATATCCTGCCAAACCCAAGAAGCTGCGAATCTCTGTGGGCGTCTTCGGCTCTTGCCAATTCATGATAGCTTCAATCTTAGCGGGATCCACCTGGATACCACGCTCACTAACCACATGTCCAAGGAATTG
Organism: Helianthus tuberosus; assembly: GCA_030545235.1. Lineage (NCBI taxonomy): Eukaryota > Viridiplantae > Streptophyta > Magnoliopsida > Asterales > Asteraceae > Helianthus > Helianthus tuberosus. Next base: position 2,125,048 of record CM060376.1, on the reverse strand, counting down.
GACTTCACGAAGCCAAAATTCACACTTTGAAAACTTGGCATAGAGCTTTTCTTGTTGAAGAAGTTTCAGCATACAACGAAGATGCTTCTCATGATCAGCCTGATTCTTTGAATAAATAAGAATATCATCAATGAAGAGAATGAAAAACTTGTCCAAGTAAGGTTTACAAACGCGATTCATGAGATCCATGAACGCTGCTGGTGCATTAGTGAGCCCGAACGGCATCACTAAGAACTCGTAGTGACCATAGCGGGTTCTAAATGCAGTCTTGTGCACATCTTCATCTCTAACCTTCAGCTGATGATAACCTGATCTCAAGTCAATCTTGGAGAAGTAACTAGCTCCTTGAAGCTGATCGAATAGATCATCGATCCTGGGCAATGGATATCTATTTTTTTATTGTAACCTTGTTCAGCTCTCGATAATCAATGCATAAACGCATTGATCCATCCTTTTTCTTCACAAACAGGATCGGTGCTCCCCAAGGAGATGATCTAGGCCTAATAAATCCTTTTTCCAACAAATCATCCATCTGAGTTCTCAACTCTTTCATCTCAGTTGGGGCCAACCGGTAAGGTGTTCTTGCAATAGGTGCTGCTCCAGGTATAATGTTGATTCTGAACTCCACTTGCCTATCTGGGGGTAAACCAGGTAGTTCTTCAGGGAATACATCAGGGTATTCAGAAATGATAGGGATGTCTTCAATCTTGGGCTTTGGTTCATCAATAGTCACTTGTGCCATATAAATGACACAACCTTTCTTCATACACCTTGATGCCTTAAGCATAGACACTTGCTTAGGCAACCCGTACTGAGTATCTCCTTGTATGGTAAGTGGCTCACCATACGGAGTCTTGATAACTACTTGCTTCTGATCACAAACGATCTGAGCTTGGTTATGAGATAACCAATCCATGCCTATTACTATGTCGAATCCAACTAATTTCAAAGGAAGCAAAGACAATGGAAAAGAATGGTTCCTAATGGATATGAAGCATCCATCTAACACGGTTGAAGCAGTTTCTATGGTACCATCGGCCAATTCTACTTCATATTTTATACTTAAGGTTCTAACGGGCAGATTTAATAACATACAAAATTTATCGTCCACAAACGACTTATCTGCACCCGAATCAAACAATACTCTTGCATAAACATCATTTGTAAGGAAGGTACCTGTTATCACATTGTTATCCTGAACTGCTTCCCGTGCATTCATTTGAAAGACCCTAGCATTGGTCTTTTTACCTTCTTCAGGTTTCTTTGCATACTTCGGGCAGTTGGACTTGATGTGCCCCTTCTCGTTACAGTTATAGCACGTCGCATCCTTTATCTTCTTGCAGTCTAATGTCTTATGCTCATTCGACTTACAAATCCCACAAGCCCTGGGCTGCGATTGGGATTTCGATTCGTACCTGCATTTTCCCAGATGACGTTTCTTGCAAATTTTACACTTGGGATTTTCACCCAACTGTTGATCATCTTTTCTAAACCCTGACAGTCTAAATTCTTCATAGCCAATGTCAGAAAGTCAGTCTCGATCTTCTCAACTTCGTGTTGAGGACATAAATTTTCTTTGATTAGAGCAACAAACTGCTCCCAAGACATTCTATATAAGTGGATCTTTCCTGTAGCTTGAATCAGTAACCTCCACCAAGCTAGAGCTTCTCCCTTAAACGATTGTGACACAAACTTCACAACGTCCTGCTCTGCACAACCACTAATGTCAACCACTGTATCCATTTCATCGAGCCAGGTCATACAATCGACGGCTCCCTTCTCCCCTGTAAAGTCTCTAGGCTTGCAGGAGACAAAATACTTATAAGAATAGCCCTTAACACTCGGCTCTTGATTGAGCTCAACTTTCCTAGATGGAACACTCCTCTGATTTGATGAGTGATGAGAATCACTCTTGCGAGTTGTATGAGTCTTGGAGGGTGGTTTTGAATGAGGTACAGACTGAGTTCTAACGCGAGTTTCACTCGATTCATTAAATTGTCTGTTAAGAGCTCGAGTAACGGCATTATCTATTAATGCCTGCAATTCCGCGCCCGCTACATTAACTCTGGAAGTGTCATGATTCTCCATCGGGTGACTGTTGACTTCGTCTGACCCAGCCATGTAGCTTGATTGCTACATAAAATATTGACAAGATTTATTCAAAAGTCCATTATGGAATTGTCCTTTATGGAAATTCATTAACCATGGTAGCCATAAGCCATATTGGTTAAGTTAATTAAGCATATTCATTCAGGATTATAATTATCCTCAGTCATAATTTATTAACATATTATAATGGCACATAAGGCCAGGTCATAGGGACAATTTAAACTATAAGCCATGATCTTATATGATCGAGGCATTAAGGCATTGAATCATAGTTCATTACCTTTCTTGACAGGGAGTTATAGGCTACAACTATCTGTTGTATTATATGACAATGATTATGGCCCGTAGGCATTACATCACTAATAGATGTCTCATATATGATCATCTTAAATGATGATCTGAACCCATGATTTATAGATCATTAGGCTAAATAAGGAATCTGGAAGAATCCAATATAAGGATGACATGTGTGATTTTTAACGAATCACATCTGTCAGGAGTGTTAACATGTTCTCAGATGTTAACAAGGATTTGAATCTTTTTAAACAGGTTTTACCATCATGGCCAGGTCTATAATGACATGCAGGCTAGGTTATACCTTTTAAGATTCTTATTTAATATTTAAAGGCAGATCATTTAAAAGGAATGATATTTTTTAATTATTTCATATTTTATATTTATATATATAATGATAAAATGAAAATTTTAAATTAAAACATTCCATAATTAAATAAAAAGAGTACATAAATGCCCTAAACGGGACTTTAACAGAAATAACTTGCCCACGCAGGGGCTAAACTGAAATACAAGTCCTCGTAGGGACTGAGTACATAAATAGATGTCCACGCAGGGACTTTATTGAAAATTAAAGAAAAACAAACAAACAAATAAGGAATCTTAATGATCCTTTCTGCTCTTTCCCTTGATTAAGCTCGCCAAACCTTTAAGAAATCCCTGGTGGCTTCTACGCTCCTCTCGAACCTCCCGTTCCACCTGGCTCAACCTTTGTAGAATCTCTTGTTGCTGTGGTGGCGGTATCAGTGGCGGCTGCAGCGGCTGCTGATGATGCGGAGGTTGAGGAGGTGGCGGGTATTGGTACCCATAGGGCGGGTACCCAGTCTGATATAAGACTCCATAGGGCCCCTCGGGATGAAGAGCATTGTAGTTCGCCGCTACAAGGTATGGGTCAACTTCGGCGTAGTTGTAGTTAGTATGGGCTGGCTGCTCAAAAGGGTTGCACGCCGCTACACCGGCGTATGAAGGAATTGGGTTATCATAACCCACTGGGGGCGGTGCGACTGCCGCAGAGTCCACCTCGGAAACGGGGTTTGAAGGCCCACCCATCTGTGGGTCTTCATGAAGTGGCGGGTAATGACTGCCACTTGAATGCTGAGGGGTGCTGAAATGGAATCCCCCTCGCATAGAAATCCGTGCTCCTGATCTCCTACGCTTCGGTGGCTCCGGAGGTGGTTGCTGCTCTGGCGGCGATGGTGGCGGTGGAGTGACCACTACAAAACGTGAATCCTCAGAGGGATCCTGCTGTTGCTGCTGCTGTTGCGATGAGTTGTAAGAGGGAGTAAACACCCAGTCGTATTGGGCAAACCTCGCCTCATAGCTGTCTGGACCACGATAAGGTGATCCATGAAAAGACGACCCATCCGAAATCTCGATGGGGTGAGTAGGTGTCCCAGATGGTGGTTCGGGAGGATCTGGGTCATCATCCATATCCATTCCCTGAGCTTTAGGGAAATGGTCTTCGGCCCAATGGGTTATGGCCCATTGGTTCTTCAATCTGTTTCGTCGGGTTGAACCGGCTCTGAAAATATGGGGTCGGGTCCTGGGAGGCCCGATGTGAGGTCGACCGCCGCAACGGCAGGAAAGAGTGGTGCGAATATTCGAGCTCGTTCTCCGATTGCGGCCCGAAAGAATGAAGGTACGAGGGTGATGAACTTAGCGAGACACATCGCCTCGCGGGCTCTAAATATGTCCTCCAATCCTCTTGAGGACTTGTGCTCATTGTAACAGACGGAGTCCGCCGGTGGGAAGGTCCGGCCTCGTGATCGTTGGGGGCGTTGAATGGCCCCTTGCCTCTTCCTCCTCTTCGGAACCTCGGTGGCATTTTGTTGAACCTGTCAAAACAAACAAAGGAAACAACAAAGGAAAACAATAAAGGACAAAATAGAATAAATTAGGATTAGTCCTAAGTTCTTTGTCTAGACTCGGAAGTTGAGGAATGTGCAAACTGTGTCATTGAGATTAAACACAAAAGGCTAGTGTTTAATTCACTCAATGTTGGATCTGATACCAACCTGTCACACCCCGATATTTCCACGTATTACCGGTGGGCCCGGTGGGGAGTATCGTGATGTAGTTGATATCATCATAGACAATTTATCACAGTTTAATACACAGCGGAAGACGAAAGATAAAAACATTACAAACCGAATGAAAGTAATATCAATTATTACAAAAACGGTTGTAAGAGATCCACAGGCGGATCAAAGTAAAAAGGAACATTGTTCAACAGATTTATAAACATCTAAGCTTGCAAGACTCTTCATTGATGCTAGGAGTAGCCAGCCTATTCCGTCAAGTACCTGCACTTAGTCTTTTTGGAAAATACGTCAGTTTTCACTGGTAAATACAATTAACTGACTCATTTTAAAAATATTTAAAAAAATTTATTTAAATGCACAAGGCACAAAATATCTTTTATAACTTGGGATAATTATTTAAAAATAAACTTGTTAAAGAATTACATGTTTATTATACGTTCAGTAGCCTGGGCTGAAAACCGGGTTAAAGATTAATAGACACACCACATGATATAATCCCGCGGCGAGTTATTCTCGAACAGGCGGTTATATCTTTTTATATACGCACCGGCAGGTGTATGCCTACACCCCGTGCTTAAGTCGTGGCCATTCCAATGAATGAGCCGAGGATATCCAGGACATGGTCATTAACCCCCCAAAGGATTAGAATAAACAAAACAGATTAAACGGGTTATCTCAATAATTTAACCTTCATACGATTAAAAATTTAATACCCGACCAAGCGGTATTTTATATACCATACCCCAAGTCCGTATAAGGGAAAATAAGTTAAAAGTATTTACCTGAGCAAATTGTACAAAGTTATCCCAGACGTACAAATCAGCAAGTACAACTATCTTTTACTGGACTCCTAAATCTGGAACGAAGGTTTTAATAACCTATTAGATTCCTAACGGGTCTTACTTAAGTTTAACTTAGACCGGTTAGTTTTCAAGAAAAGTATACGGTTCAAAACGCATGATTAAGCGAAGACCGGATTAGAATGTAGTTTAGACCCGACAAGTATGAAGACTTGTATAATATGGGTAAACTAAACACATTCTAGATTTTGAAGTGAAAATGACAAGGTTTGACCCGTTTCGGCTAATTTATGCAAACTAGTTACATAAACCGTACCGAACGCGATAAATGCATAACGGGTAACCAAAAGAGTCATGAGCAGGTTTCCTAAGTTAATATGCCTTAAATATGTTGTGATATCAGTAGGATACCTTCCATTATGTCCAAAACGGATTTAAAGTCAAATTAAGCCTCGTATGGGTATTTTGGTCATTTTAAGGATTATAAAAGAAGTTAAATATTAATATGAGGTTATGGTCTAAAATGATCAGTAAAAATATTTAATTTAATAAGTTATATCAGTAGGGTATTGCATATATGTGAAATTTATCATTTATAACTAAACTATGCACCGTAGGGGCATTTTGGTAATTTCACATAAGCTTTAAAGGTCAAATTTAGAAATCTGAGTTCAAAACTTTTGCTTACTGTTAAAGTATAAAAATTTACTTAAAACATCAGTAGGTATTAAGTCTTATATGCCAAAAATAGTTTTAACCCATACGATGCGTTTAAAACGCGTAAAAGTCGGTTTTAAGCGATTTTCAGGTTATAATAGGAAATCTGAGTTTTTGATCAGTTTATAAAGCTCAAAATATTTTATTTATCATATAAAATCAGTAGCAAAATATTATATTACATCAGTGGGTAAAAGTTTTGGTGTAAAAATTTGGGTTTAGATAGGCTTTATGCTAATTATGCCGTTTAATTAATAAAAAGCTTTCAAATTACGATATTGAGCATAACTCCTAATTTAGACCTCAAACTGATGTCAAATTTTAAGGACATGTTTTTAAATCAGTAACAAAGGTTTTTGTCCTCTCACATTTTCAAAAATCTCGTATTTTCAAAAATCTCGTTTTAAGGTCAAAAGGGCATAATGGTCAACATTTAAGCAATTAACGGAAACATGCAAATGAAACAGATTAATTAGGAACCAAGTTGTATAATCTCAGAGGGTTATACTAACCTATAACCTGGTCCTAATGGAACTCTAAGGCATGTCTAAACCAAGCTAACTCGGGTCAGAACTGAAAGTCAAAGCAAAAGTCTACTTTTGCGACTTTCGGTTCCGAACCGAGCCTAAACTCAAAATTGTCTGGCTGAACATGCTTAGACATGTTCTTACATTAATTACCAAGTTATTTAACTGTTAAAACAGGTTTCATAGCTTCTACATTGCTAATTATGAATTTATTTGCAAAATAGCTTTATGTTGACTTTTTTATAATTAAGCTTGACCCGACGATTGGCCTAGTTAGAGTGGAAATCAGAGGGTGCCCTTTTAAGGGTTTATTACCCACATAATTACCAACTCATAGCCACTTTCAATTCGAAAAATGACTGGACCATTAGTTATTAATCACTAAGTTAAAGCTTAATTACGATGGCTTTGACTTTTGGTCATTAGACTAATAAAACTTGAATTAGGAAGGCTAAGAACACTCACATTGGTCCTTAGCACGAATTATGATCTGATGGAAGCTTGCTTGAAGTCCAGAGAGCTCCAGAGAGTGTATAAGAATGATTTTCAAATGTGCAAGAACAATGTTGCAACAAAGGCTCCTTTTATAGGAAGTTTAATTGCACAAGATCATTCCACATGAGTCTACCATTGATCCCTGATGAGTCCAAGTGTCCCCTATGCATGAAATACCACTGGTGCAGCCCCTGAATTCGAAAACTATGCATCTAAGGCGGTGGAACCGGCTGAACCTGCAGCTGTCCACTATTTTATGCCCAGTTACAGGTCTTACGGACCGTAAGATAAGGGCCTTACGGTCCGTATCCGCTTTTTAATCTTTATCGCCCAATTCAGCCACCTTACGGTCCGTAAGGTGGTCTCTTTGCGGTCCGTAAGACTCGGTCAGAAGACAAAAACTTGTGAACTTCTAACATTTGACCATGCAATCTCTTATAACTCATATCTTTAGTCATTATCATCACAGTGGGTCCACTTGATCAGGTCTGCTTAATCTTGAAAGTGTTGCCATGCATATTTGTTGTTTGGAATTTTGAAAGACGCCAAGAAATGGATAAATTTTCGTATAAACACATAGGATCCCATATTTGAATATTTGCATTAGTTACTATGAGATTTTAACCGGATGCATGTGAAGTCCTCATCGAATATTTATGAAAGTTTATTATTATTTTACCAAGGTTCGGTAACGTTAAAAAGGTCACTCAGAGGTAATAATTAACATGTTGACGCTTTTAATCACCTTAGTTATCTTTCAATATTATCCGGGTTTATAACACGTTTAATGTAAAGACCTGCAAAAATGCCCCAAAATGACCCATAAGTGAAAACCCGGACCCCTGAAACCCTAATGTGCATGAAAAACCAAGAAAACAAGAAAATTTGGTTTCACGCGGGCCGCGTAAAACGTAAGCTTAGGCTTACGCCGGCCGCGTCAACTTAAAGTTGACCGAATAAGCGTTCCGGGCCACGTGTCGTACGCGTGGCAACCCTACATGTGACACACCAGCCTTACACGTAGACTAGGGGCGCTCGCGGGCCGCGTAAGATACATCAAAGGGTTTACGCGTAAAACCCATTTTTCTGCTATAAATTGCTTGTGCATGGCCTGATCATCTGTGCTCGAGAAAACTTTCAAAATCACACGTATTATGTTCGAAAATCACATTCACAATAGCAAAACGCTGCTACGATCAAGGGTAATAACTCGATCACTGCTACGATATAATGTCCGATCGATTGAAACCAATCCGATGGATGTTTAAGTGCTGCTTGTAATTGGGTTATACTTTGTCATTCGTCGTGAGGGTTTTGATTTCGTAAGTTATCGTAAATGTTGTATTAAGTTACTAACCTAGTTCCGTATGCATTGTTGTTTAAACTAGGTTACACGGCTAAATTAGTAGGCTAAACTCTGCCCGTCTAAACTTGCAATGTGAGTCATTCTCTTTTTATCAACAATGTTTTACAATACTTAAATTATTTTCAAAAGTTATAATTACAGGGATTAAGTCGTGGTTATCTTGAATCACTGGCAAGTGGGGTATTGTGCACATTACTAATCTCTCACGGTTAGGTTCATCAACCTAACAGTGATAATCATCACTACTTGGGTGAAAGGACCCAATTGTGGTATGACCATCGTCACCAGGGTGTGACACGGCGCCAGATAAAAATATGATAGTAGCCATTGTAATCGCTCTTATGATGTAATTTATAACTAATGTGTCGTTTTGTTTAACCTGAATGACTCGCCAGTATTTCCCCGCTGATAAAATATTTTTAAAACATGTTTCAGGTGACCTACTGTGAATCAAGGAAAACGTGCTACGAAGCACTAACAAGCTTGAAGTGGTGGCTCAGTAAAATAAATAAACATGTTTTGTAAAATAAGGGATTTCCTCATGAAATTCCCTTCACTGTAAATTACGGGGTTTGTCCCAAATTATGAAATAAAATAATTGGGCATTTTCAAATTCTAAAAGATCCTGTTAAACTTCCGCTGTCAACTCAAATAATAAATACCACGGGTTTTCTGTCCCGCGGCTCCTGGACCGGGTCACACCGAGACGGGGGCCGTGACAGTAAAAAGGTGGTATCAGAGCCACTGATTTAACCCAATTACGTAATTAGAAATACTTAATTTCTCAAATTGCCACTCTGTGATTATGTGAAAATTTAACTTGCAATTTTGTGTTTTCTCTATATCTGCTAAACAGCATGAATGAGTTGTCTGAAGCTCTTCAGAATCTCAATCTCCATTCTGCTGGTATGGAAGTTTCCAGAGACTTTTCTGATTATCTGGCTGACACTGAAGAACCCATGGAATTCCAGGCTCAAGCCCCAGAGAAACCCAAGACGAAAAAGAGAAGAAGAATCGTAGGCTGGAGACGTGTACGGAGGAAGAAGCCAGCCGCACAGAGGGTTAAAAAGACTGAGAACCCAAATGATAAGGGCAAAGGAAAAGAGATCGGGGAAAGTTCAGGGCAAGCCCAGGAAATGCCACCGTGGGAGGAGCTTGATCGCAAACTGGCAAATTGTGACCTCATTGGACCTGCCAATGTAGACCTCTTCAATTACCCAATTGAATCACAACTTCCAGTTAATTTGGAACCTACTATCCCAGATCCCATTGTCAACCACCAACTTCTACCCGGAGAGCTGGAGGAATGGTGGACAAGTGATTGGCAATTTCAGAATCTTTTGAATAACCCTAATACCTTTTTCCCTCAGTTTGACCCTAAGCCTGCACCAAACCCACCAATGAGCACCGAGAACTTGGCTGAACTCCGCCACTATGGCAAGGAGCTGGTGGATGCAGGAAATAGAATCCGGGAAGTAGGGGAGAGGATATCATGGAAATACGACGAGAGGGAACGTCGTTTCTGAAATGCCAGCTGACTGGGATCGTATGTGGTTGTGTGCTTATGTGTTTAATAATAATAAATATTAATAAAAATATAATCATGTAAAATAACTTAAAATAAAACTTTTGTAATATAACTGGTGTGTATGGATGCATACTAATATATAAAAAATATCAACGTCGCAAAATCGACAATTTTGGCTATATGTGTTGACATGATTATTTTATTGTGACTGGTTATTATTTAGTTTATTTTGTGCAAATAATTTATATATTGATAATTATCAGATGGAACACGCCGTCAATGAGCCAGTTAATGAAGTTAACCAATCTGAGCAAAACAATGAGGATCACTTTCTTAATAGGCAAGATATAGAAAACATCGTTGCCCATGGAATAGCAAATGCTATTCCAGCAATCCTTGCTGCTGCCCGAAATCCAGTTGAACCTAAACCAACTACCCCCAGCAAACGTACTCACGGTGACAATTTCAGTAATAGTGTAAATGGAGGCGGCAACAATAATAATAATGATAATGATGGGATGCAAGCCCCATTTCTTAAGAGAATGAAAGTTGCAACGCCTGGTTGCACCTACAAGGAATTTATTGCCTATAAACCAGTTGAATTTGCAGGCAATGAAGGGGCAACTGCTGCACTGCGTTGGTTAGAGAAAACCGAAGCAGTAATTAAAATAAGTAAATGTGCCGAGGAAGACAAGGTCATGTACGCGTCACATCTTTTTAAAGAAGGGGCACCCGAATGGTGGAACACCGTACTACAAGCTAAGTGAAGTGATGTGGCGTATGCCATGAATTGGGCAGAATTTAAGAGTCTAGTAGAAAGAAAATTATGTCCTGAATAAGAAAAGGAACAAATGAAAAATAAGTTCCTAAACCACCGGATGGTGGATGTTGATTGTCGAGGGTATACTTCGACATTCTTCGAGTTTGCTAGAATTGTACCTACCCTGGCTTCGCCAGAACCGGTACTTATTTCTCGCTATATTTGGGGTTTAATTAGCGAGATTCGTGATATTGTCAAAGCTGTGAGACCCCGCACAATTGACGATGCAGTAGAATTAGCCAACACCTTGACCGACGGACTGGTGCGTACGCGAGAAGAAAATAGAAAGAAGGAAGTGGCCCAAAAGATTACCCAATGATTCCGAGTGGGTAATAGTAGTAATTTTAAGAAAAAGGGAACCGGGCAATCTTCCACTGCTCCATTTTGCAGTACCTGTAAAAGAAAGCATTTTGGAAGATGCAAGGGGTATTGCAATTTCTGCAAAATTCCAGGGCATCAAGAAGAAGACTGCAGGAGGAAGAAATCAACAATCTGCTTCAACTGTGGAGAAGCTGGACATTTTAGACCCGACTGCCCCAAATTGGTCAAACCAGCTGACAACAAATCTAAACCTGCAGAAGGAACTACCAAAAAGAATGCAAGAGCATTCCAGTTGACTACCCAAGAAGCAGAACTCATCCCAGATGTGATAGCTGCTACGTTCCTAGTTCACGATGTTTATGCAAAAGTATTATTTGACTTTGGTGCAAACAAAGTTTTATAAATACTTCATTCTGCCAAGCTCTTAACTTACCCTTAACCAACCTTAAACAAATTTTTACGGTAGAAACCGCAGATGGTAATTCTGTTCACATAGATAAGGTTTTGCAAAAAGGAAAGATAGAACTCTTAGGCCATAAATTTTCTGCAAACCTGTTACCTATGAATTTAGCTGGATTCGATGTGGTGTTAGGAATGTGTTGGTTAGTAGCCAACCATGCTCAAATTCTCTGTGATAAAAATTCTATAGAAATTCATGCACCCACAGGAGAAGTAGTAATGATTACAGGAGATAAGCCACGTAAGCCAATGAAGTTCATTTCTGTAATGAAAGTTGCTAATTATTCAAGAAAACAAGGAATAGTGTATATGATTTCGGTAATCATTAACACTAAAGGTAAGGAACTTAAGGAAATTCCAGTAGCATCAGAATACTCAGATGTATTCCCAGAATAACTACCTGGATTACCACCCGATAGGGAAGTAGAATTTAGAATTCACCTAATTCCTGGAGCAACACCGATAGCCAAGGCACCCTATCGGTTAGCACCCACCGAAATGTTAGAATTGAAAAAGCAATTAGATGAATTGCTCAGTAAAGGATTCATACAACCTAGTTCATCCCCTTGGGGAGCACCAGTGTTGTTCGTAAAGAAGAAAGATGGTTCGATGCGAATGTGTATCGATTACAGGGAATTGAATAAGGTTACCATTAAGAATCGATACCCATTACCTAGGATTGATGATCTTTTTGATCAACTTCAGGGAGCTAGATATTTTTCTAAGATATATTTACGCTCTGGATACCATCAGTTGAAGGTACAAGAAGAAGACCTACCTAAAACTGCCTTCAGAACTAGGTATGGTCATTACGAGTTTACAGTCATGCCCTTTGGACTAACAAATGCTCCTGCAACATTCATGGACATGATGAATATGATCTGTAAACCGTACTTGAATAAATTTGTAATTGTCTTTATCGACGATATACTCATTTATTCCAAAAGTCAGGATGAGCATTGTGAGCACCTACATGCACTCTTAACTTTGTTAAGAAAAGAGAAGCTTTACGCCAAATTCTCAAAGTGTGAATTTTGGCTACAAGAGGTACAGTTTTTAGGACACATGGTAAATCATGAAGGTATTCACGTAGATCCCTCCAAAATAGAAGCGATCACCAAATGGAAGGTCCCGCAATCAACTATGGAAGTTAGAAGTTTTCTAGGGTTAGCTGGATACTATAGACGGTTTATTAAGGATTTTTCCAAAATAGCTGTACCATTAACTAAGCTAACCTGTAAGGCAATGAAGTTTGAATGGGGATCTAGGCAAGAAGAGGCTTTTAAAATTTTAAAACAAAGGTTAACAAACGCCCCAATTCTTGCCTTACCAGAAGGGACAGAAGATTTTGAAGTTTACTGTGATGCTTCTAAGCTAGGATTAGGATGTGTGCTAATGCAACGCAAGAATGTAATTGCGTACGCCTCAAGGCAATTGAAAAAGCACGAAGAAAATTATACAACGCACGACTTAGAATTGGGAGCAATAATTTTTGCCCTTAAGATTTGGAGACACTATCTGTATGGCAGTAAGTTTACTGTCTATACAGATCATAAGAGTTTAAGATATATATTTGGGCAAAAGGAATTAAACATGAGGCAAAGAAGATGGATGGAAATTCTAAGTGACTAAGACGGTGATATTCAATATCACGAAGGAAAGGCAAATGTAGTAGCAGATGCCTTAAGTCGTAAGTATCATGAGAAACAACGACGAGTTCGTGCTCTTAGATTAAGTTTACAATTAGATCTAATGGAACAATTGAAAAACATTCAAGAAATAGCAATCAAGGATGATGCTGAAGGAATAAAAGTAAGAATAAAAGAATTAGAACAAGGAAGTGATGGAATTTGGAGATTCCACAAGAAAAGAATTTGGGTACCCAAGCAAGGAAACTTAAGAAATAAGATTTTAGAGGAAGCCCATAAATCTAGGTATACCATGCATCCAGGTAATAATAAGACGTACCAAGATTTAAGGAATAATTTCTGGTGGATAGGAATGAAAAAGGATATAGCTAGATATGTATCTAAGTGTCTAACTTGTTCACAAGTTAAGGCAGAACACCAGAAACCTTCAGGGTGACTCCAACAATTAGAAATACCTGTATAAAAATGGGAGCTCATAACAATGGACTTTGTTACTAAGTTACCCAAAACCAGAAAAGGTAACGATGCGATTTGGGTAATTGTGGATCGATTAACCAAATCAGCTCAATTCCTGCCCATTAAGGAAACCTTTAGCAAGGAAAGATTAGCAAAACTGTATGTAGACGAGGTAGTATCCTTACATGGAGTTCCACTCTCCATTGTATCGGATAGGGATAGTCATTTCACTTCACATTTCTGGACAAGTTTTCAAGAAGCAATGGGGACCCGACTAAATTTAAGTACAGCCTATCATCTCCAAACAGACAGACAAAGTGAAAGGACGATCCAAACCCTGGAAGACATGCTCAGGGCATGTGTGATAGATTTTGGAGGAAAATGGGATAACCACTTACCTTTAATTGAATTCTCTTATAACAATAGTTATCATTCAAGCATCGAAGCTGCCCCGTTCGAAGCACTGTATGGACGAAAGTGTAGAACTCCAGTTTGCTGGGCAGAAATAGGAGAAAGCCAACTATCAGGTCCCGAGATTGTGCAAGAAGCCACCGACAAGATCACTCAGATCAAGGAAAGACTAAAGACGGCTCGAGATCGCCAGAAAAGTTATGCAGACAATCGACGTAAGCCGTTAGAATTTCAAGTTGGAGACAGGGTACTCTTGAAAGTTTCTCCTTGGAAAGGAGTAGTTTGGTTTGGTAAGAAAGGGAAACTGAGTCCAAGGTACGTAGGACCATTCCCAGTAATCAAGAGAATAGGACCAGTCGCTTATCGCTTACAACTACCGGAGGAGCAAGCAGGAGTACATGATGTATTTCATATATCTAACCTCAAGAAATGTCTATCGGACGAATCGCTAGTAGTCCCTCTTCAAGACATACAGGTGAATGAAAAGTTGAAAGTCGTGGAGAAACAACTTCAAATAGAAGACAAAAAGATTAAGTTCCTCAAACACAAAAGATTGGTACTGGTCAAAGTCAAGTGGGATTCAAAAAGAGGACCCGAATACACTTGGGAGTTGGAATCGGAGATGAAGCGAAAATATCCTCACTTATTTCAGTAAATCTCGAGGACGAGATTTTAAATAAGGTGGGGAGGATGTAAGGACATGCAAAAATGCCCCAAAACGACCCGTAAGTGAAAACCCGAACCCCTGAAACCCTAATGTGCATGAAAAACCAAGAAAACAAGAAAATTTGGTTTCACGCGGGCCGCGTAAAACGTAAGCTTAGGCTTACGCTGGCCGCGTCAACTTAAAGTTGACCGGATAAGCGTTCCGGGCCACGTGTCGCACGCGTGGCAACCCTACATGTGACACACCAGCCCTACACGTAGACTAGGGGCCCTCGCGGGCCGCGTAAGATACATCAAAGGGTTTACGCGGGCCGAGTAAAACCCATTTTTCTGCTATAAATTGCTTGTGCATGGCCTGATCGTCTGTGCTCGAGAAAACTTTCAAAATCACACTTATTCTGTTCGAAAATCACATTCACAATAGCAAAACGCTGCTACGATCAAGGGTAATAACTCAATCACTGCTACGATATGATGTCCGATCGATTGAAACCGATCTGATGGATGTTTAAGTGCTGCCCGTAATTGGGCTATACTTTGTCATTCGTCGTGAGGGTTTTGATTTCGTGAGTTATCGTAAATGTTGTATTAAGTTACTAACCTAGTTCTGTATGCATTGCTGTTTAAACTAGGTTACACGGCTAAATCAGTAGGCTAAACTCTGCCCGTCTAAACTTGCAATGTGAGTCATTCTCTTTTTATCAACAATGTTTTACAATACTTAAATTATTTTCAAAAGTTATAATTACAGGGATTAAGTCGTGGTTATCTTGAATCACTGGCAAGTGGGATATTGTGCACATTACTAATCTCTCACGGTTAGGTTCATCAACCTAACAGTGATAATCATCACTACTTGGGTAAAAGGACCCAATAGTGGTATGACCATCTTCACCAGGGTGTGACACGGCGCCAGATAAAAATAAGATAGTAGCCATTGTAATCGCTCTTATGCTGTAATTTATAACTAATGTGTCGTTTTGTTTAACCTGAATGACTAGCCAGTATTTCCCCGCTGATAAAATATTTTTAAAACATGTTTCAGGTGACCTACTGTGAATCAAGGAAAACGTGCTACGGAGCACTAACAATCTTGAAGTGGTGGCTCAGTAAAATAAATAAACATGTTTTGTAAAATAAGGGATTTCCTCGTGAAATTCCCTTCACTGTAAATTACGGGGTTTGTCCCAAATTATGAAATAAAATAATTGGGCATTTTCAAATTCTAAAAGATCCTGTTAAACTTCCGCTCAACTCAAATAATAAATACCACTGGTTTTCTGTCCCGTGGCTCCTGGACCGGGTCAGACCGGGACGGGGGCCGTGACATTTAACGTTCATGACACGTGTTTTTAATATATTGGGCGTGAATTTGTGAGGTGTTACATTTTCTCCAACTTCTGCCCAACAGACTGGCGTTCGGCACTTTCGTCCATAAAGTGCTTCGAATGGTGCAGCATTGATACTTGTGTGATAACTGTTATTATAAGAAAATTCTATCAATTGTAAATGATCGTCCCAATTACCTCCAAAATCAATTACACAAGCTCTCAGCATGTCCTCCATTGTCTGGATTGTCCTTTCGCTTTGTCCGTCCGTTTGAGGATGATAGGTTGTGCTTAGATTTAACTTGGTTCCCATTGCTTTTTGGAAACTTGTCCAAAAATGAGAGGTAAAACGACTATCTCTGTCAGAAACAATTGATAGAGGAATTCCATGTAATGAAACTACTTCATTTACATACAATTTAGCTAATTGTTCCATACTGAAAGTTTCCTTCATTGGTAGGAAATGAGCTGACTTGGTTAGCCTGTCTACAATCACCCAGATTGTATCATTACCTTTCCTGGTTTTGGGTAATTTAGTAACAAAATCCATTGTTATTAATTCCCATTTCCAAACAGGAATTTCTAACTGTTGCAATAAATCTGAAGGTTTCTGATGTTCAGCTTTGACTTGTGAACAGGTTAAACACTTTGCAACATATGCTGCTATATCTTTTTTCATTCCTATCCACCAAAAGTTCTTTCTTAAGTCCTGATACATCTTATCACTTCCAGGATGCATCGTATACTTAGACTTATGGGCTTCTTCTAATATACGGTGGCGTAGGTTTCCTAATTTAGGTATCCACATCCTTTTCTTATGGAATCTCCAAATTCCATCTGTTCCTTGTTCTAATTCCTTAATCGTTCCTTTTAACTTCTCAGTGTCATCCTTGATTACTGATTCTTGTGCCTTTTTAATCTGTTCATTTAAATCTACTTGTAGATTTAATTTAAGAGAACGTACTCTTTTTGGCTTTTCATAATACTTTCGGCTTAAAGTATCAGCAACTACGTTTGCCTTTCCTGCATGATACTGGATATCACAATCATAATCACTAAGTAATTCCATCCAGCATCTTTATCTCATATTCAACTCCTTTTGCCCGAAGACATACCTTAAACTCTTATGGTCTGTGAAAATGGTAAACTTACTACCATATAGGTAATGTCTCCAAATCTTAAGGGCGAAAATTATGGCTCCTAATTCTAGATCATGAGTTGGATAATTCTCTTCATGACTCTTAAGCTGTCTAGAAGCGTAAGCTATAACCTTTTGACGTTGCATTAACACACATCCATAACCTAACTTAGAAGCGTCACAATAGACTACAAAGTCTTCAGTTCCTTCTGGTAACGCTAGTATGGGTGCATGGGTTAATCTTTGCTTAAGGATTCTAAAGGCTTCTTCTTGTTTTGGTCCCCATTCAAACTTAACGGATTTACAGGTTAACTTAGTTAAGGGAATGGCTATTCTAGAAAAATCTCGAATAAATCTTCTATAATAACCGGCCAATCCTAAGAAACTTCTAACCTCGGTTGGTGACTCAGGGGTTTTCCATTTGGTAATTGCCTCGATCTTAGTGGGATGTACATGAATTCCTTCCTGATTGACTAAGTGTCCAAGAAATTGTACCTGTTCTAACCAAAACTCATACTTCAAAAATTTAGCATAAAGCTTTTCTTTTCTCAATAAACTTAGAAGTGCGTGCAAATGCTTTGCATGTTCCTCTTTACTCTTAGAGTAAATGAGAATATCATCTATAAAGACAATTATGAATTTATCCAAATATGGCTTACATATTCGGTTCATCATGTCCATGAATGCAGCTGGGGCATTGGTTAAACCAAATGGCATGACAGTAAATTCATAATGGTCATACCTTGTTCTGAAAGCGGTCTTAGGAATGTCATCTTCCTGTACCTTTAATTGATGATATCCTAACCTTAAATTGTTTTTTGAGAAAAATCGTGCTCCTTGCAACTGATCGAACAAATCTATAACAATCCTCAATAAAACCGACACCCTCGATTATTTTCCGACACCCTAATATATTTTAAAATATCCCATTATGTCCAAAATACACCCCACACGTGAAAACGGGCCTTAAATACATTAAATAGTATTTAAAATAATTAAAAACTGAATTTTTTTAGTTGAGACAGGCCGCGTAAAGGACCCTTAAGCCTTACGCGGGCCGCGTGAACTTAAAAACATGGCGCAGCCCGGTGGGGCCACGTGGCCCAACACCCGGCAGACCTATGTGCTGACCCAGCTAAGCTACAACGTTGACCAGGTCTAACGCGGGCCGCGTAGCCCCTTCTTAACCTTTACGCGGGCCGCGTAAAAGCTGAAATCAGGCCCTATATATAGAAGGCCTTGGATCTTCAGTCGAACTCGCTCACGAACGTTTCTTTTCTCTCAAATATTAATAGTAGGCTTATTATACGGGTATTATACCCCACTAAATAGCAAGGTTCTGCTCCGTTGTAAGTATTATAACCTCTGGATACGTATTTGATACGCTGCCCGATTGATCTAGGGTTCCGTAACGGCTGTCGTGGTTCTGCCCGACGTAGTCGTTGGAATGTCGTCTCGGGGAGGGTATTACTAATGTTAAAATGGGTTATTATACTAACGCGTGTGCATTTGTGTAAATTATAGATTGTCACCAGGAAACCCTTACGGAAAATCTAAGACAGCAATGTGAGTTGATCCGCTTTTTTTTAACTGTTTTTACAAAACCTCATTTAATTAATTATATATTAAATAGTTATTGAGTATTTGTAAGAATACAATTATCAAGAGTATGTTGGGGTTTTGTATACAAAATTTGTTACCACCTGGTCAAGGAGTGACATTTCCACAAGTCGGGTTCGACAGTACCATGGATGTTAATTGTGATGTCTTGGAAACAAATATAATTGCGGGATCGCCCTCAATACTGTACAATGGGATTTTATTTAAACTTGATTAAACTGGGATTCACTCACCAGTATTTCCCACTGAAAAATGTTTTTAAAACGCGTTTCAGGTAACAAACTGTGAATGCCAAATAGAAGCCAGCTGGACAGCACTGAAGGCTTGGAAAAGTGGCAATAAAGTTACCTAAAATAAGTTAGATGTTTTTATTAAAAAATAGGATTTATTCCTATGAAAACGTGTGTACTATGAACTTGGGTTTATCCCATATGTTTAATATTATGGAAATGTGGTATTTTACTCTGATCAAATATTTCCTAAATACGGTCCTAATGAAAATTTCCGCAGTCAAATTAGACAATACACGATACCACCGAAACTGGCTCGCGGCCGCCCGTTCCCGGGGATTTGGGATCGGGGGTAGCGACAAGATCATCGATCCTTGGTAATGGATACCGATTCTTAATCGTGACCTTGTTCAATTCACGGTAGTCAATGCACATACGCATTGATCCGTCTTTCTTCTTAACAAATAAGATCGGTGCTCCCCAGGGGGATGAACTTGGTTGTATGAATCCATTCTCTAATAATTCGTCTAACTGTTCCTTCAGTTCTTGCATTTCTGCGGGTGCCAAACGATAAGGTGCTTTGGCAATTGGTGCTGTCCCTGGTATTAGGTGGATTCTGAATTCAACTTCTCTGTCTGGAGGTTGTCCTGGTAGCTCTTCTGGAAATACATCTGAAAACTGGGATACTACTGGAATATCCTTTAATTCTTTTTCTTTAGTGTTAGTGATTATGGAAATCAAATACACTAATGATCGTTTCCTTATATAACTTGTTTTTATCACAGAGATGAATTTAGTGGATCTAGAGGGTTTATTTCCTTTAATTATGATCTTTTCACCCCTTGGTGAATTTACTTGGATTGACTTTTGATCACATAAAATACTGGCTTTATTGGTTATTAACCAATCCATTCCTAACACGACATCAAATCCTGCCAGATTCATGGGGTAAAGGTTTGCAATAAATTTCTGATTTAGAATTTCTATTCTTGCTCCCTGCAAGATCTCAGAAATCTTAATGGTTTCCCCATTTGCGGTCTCTACTAGACATTCTTGTGGAAGTTTAGTTAATGATTGATTAAGAAGTTTGAAAAATGAAGTATTAATAAAACTTTGGTTTGCACCAGAGTCAAATAATACTTTTGCAAAAACATCATTAACTAAAAACGTATCGGCGATCACATCCGGGATCATCTTTGCTTCTTCTGCAGTTAGAACAAATGCTCTAGCATTTTTAGTATTCTTGTTATTTGCTGCTGGAGCTAGCTTTGGACAGTTAGGCTTGATATGACCTTGTTCTCCGCAGTTGTAGCATATCCTGTTATTAGGCTTTTTCCTGCAGTCTTCCTCCTTGTGTCCAGATATTTTGCAAAAGTTACAGTATATGGAGCATCTTCCTGAATGCTTCCTTTTGCAATACTTACAGTAGGGTGCAGAGGTAGAACCTATATTTCTCCCACGGTTAGAATTTCCAGAATGAAATTCTTGTGTAAGTTTCTGGGTTAGGTTCCTCCTTTGATCCTCTTCTCGTGTACGGACTAATTCATCAGTCAAGGTGTTCGCTATTTCTATAGCTTCCTCTATGGTTTGGGGTCTAGCTGCCTTGACTATATGTCTTATCTCCCCAATTAATCCCCAGATGTAACGAGAGATTAATACTGGTTCAGGTGAAGCAAGGGTTGGTACTATTCTGGCATATTCAAAGAATGATGTAGTATAACCCGTACTATCTACCCCAACCATCCTAAGGTTTAGGAATTTGTTTGCTATCTGTTCTTTTTCATTAGGATGACAGAATTTCCTTTCTACCATGTTTTTAAATTCCTCCCATTCCATATTATAAGTTCTATCACTTCCCCTAGACTGGAGGATAGTGTTCCACCATTCTAGTGCTGAATTCTTAAACAGATTGGAAGCAAACATTATCTTGTCCTCTTCAGCACATTTACTTATTCTTAAGACTGCCTCAGTCTTTTCTATCTAGCGTAGAACTGCAACGGCCCCTTCATTGCCCGAGAATTCCATTGGTTTACACGACCAGAATTCTTTATAAGAACAACCATAAGACATGGTTCTTCTTCTTTTGGGAATGGGCACTTGAAGTATGGGTCCATTGTTCACGCTGTGTTCAGGTTCAGTTGGTCGCTTACTGCTATGCTTACTTTTATTATCCGCTTCCTTAACAGTTTGAATAATAAATGACACCGCATCTATTATTCCTTGTGCCACTATGTGTTGAATGGCACTATTATCCACTTGGGTTCCATTGTTATCATTGTTCAGGTTATCGTTATTCAGATTATTGTCATTCTGGTTTTCCGGGTTATTATCCAGATTCTCTTGATTCACTTGGTCAGCCATCTAAATTTTAAACGATTATCACATATTAATATCACAAGATAATATTTAATATAACCAATCAGATAATATGCATTTTGGTCAAAAGCGTCGATCATTGCGAGTTACTCTATTTTTATATAGTATGTATCTACTACACACTGATACTAGAAATTAAAATTACAATACAACTGAAATAAAAATTATACTACTAGTATGCATCATTAACCATCAAGGGGTCTATACTACGACATATTATTTTTATTATTATTATTATTACCAACTCCACCATCACCTTCACTGGTCTGGATTCATCCAGTAATCCATATTGCGCTCATCATATTTCCAGACGAGTCGTTCTCCTACCTGCCTCATTCTTTCACTATTTTCTAAAATTTCTTCTCCGAAAGTTCGGAGCTCGTGCACATTTTCTACACTCATTGGGGGTGCATGTGCTGGTACTAGGTCTGGGTACTGGGGCATGGGATTCTCCTGAGGGTATGGATTCTCTAAGATCTCCCTAATGTATTCATCGTTGTCATAGTAGGGATCTAGAGGGTCCAGACCTGGATAGGCTGCTAAGTTCGGCATGGTTTCGTCGTTTAGGTGATAGTGTGGCACATAATCCCTGTGAATATCAAACCACGGATCGTAGTCTGGGTCTAAGGGATTAGGCGCTTGTATCCTCGGTATTTCCTCAGGGTTGAAATCATGCATTTCTACTTGATTTTCGGGGTTGTTTTCTATCTCCATCGGCTGCATGAGAAACAAAGGTAAGGGTTGTGGGGCTACTAGTTGTTCCAGATTTGCGTCGGCAGCAGTTGTTGCTAGGATATGAAAATTGGCTAAGCTCCTATTAAGCATATCCTATGTATGGGCATCTGACTCTCGCTTAGCGGCAGCTAGGACTCTTTGCTGTTGCAACTTTCGCATTATTTTCCTACGCTCAAATGCTCCCTTACTGAACCATCCTCTCTTTTTCTGAGGGAATGACTCTTCAGACTGAGCCTTAAAGACAAACATTCCTTCTTCATTATCAGCAACATACCCAGAGAGGGCAGACTGTGAAGAGGTACCTTCACTCCTAGGTGAATCGGACAATTGACGATACCCGTCTGAGGGTCCTTGATCACTCATACTGTAAACTAACAAATAGTCGAATAACACATAACAATAAAATACAGATATGCTCGTATTTCTATAATTAATTTCCTAACACTTTAATTAATATCTGGATGTCAGCAGAACACTTCTGCGGCTGAATTAGTGGCTTAGCTCTGATACCACCTTCTGTCGCAACCCCCGCCCCCTTATCTGTCCCGGGAACGGGCGGACGCGAACATCAGTGTCGGTGGTATCATTTGTTTATCATTTTGGCAGCGGAAATTTCATCAGGACCATAGTTAGGAAATGTTTATCAGAGTAAAACCACCATATTTTATATTAATAACCACATGGGCAAAACCCAAGTTTCTTATTACAACATAGGGATAAACCCTATTTTATTGAATTTAAAACATCGTTTTTTAGGTAACTTTTATAGCCACATTTTTCCAAGCCGTCAGTGCTCTCAAGCTGGCTTTCTTCTAATTTGGCTTTCACATTTTGTTACCTGAAATGCGTTTTAAAAACATTTGTCAGTGGGAAATACTGGTGAGTGAATCCCAGTTTAATCAAGAAACATTTTACAAATTAACACAGTATTGAGAGCTACCACATTGTTTATTTCTACACAATTACTCATTCAGTATTGTCAATCCTGACTGGTGGGTCATATTACACATTGGCTAACTCGTTGTCCAATGGTAACGTGTTCCACATTTTGTACACAAAACCCCAACATACCGGCAGTAATTGAAGAACTACAAAGACTCAATCACTGCTTAATCATATTGTAAAACAGTTTACAAAAAGAGGATGAACTCACATTGTTGTATTAGACTTCGCTTAAGGGTTTCCTGGTGTTAATCTATGTAAGACCCTAATATGTATTTGAGAAAAGTTGCAGCGGAAATTCGTACCCTAAAATTTCTTTCATTATAAACATTTTTATTTACTTGAAAGTTCATTTTAAAATAACTCTTTTACAATATATGCATCCTTTGTACTCATTTATTAAAATAAGAGTATAACTTATGTTTATCAAATTACATACTCAAGCATTCCCGTACAATCTATCCTGTGACTCGGTCTTTAATCGCTACTCCTCGTGATGATAATCTGTGATTCGTACAACCTGCACCCACCACATACATTCGCAACATTAGCATACATTATATTCAAACAAGATTCTTAATCATGTAGTCTCGTTACATTCTATCCACGTATACTTTCCATACCGTTATCTTGCTAGATTTAATCATTCCATCCAGGTGTCTAATCCTTTGCGAAACTTCAATAATGTACCTGCATTACATTTCATTCTCGAGGTACACTATTAATAACGTCAATACTTAAATCTATTGAAACCACGTATTCAATACATGCATAACTACGGACATACAATCATACCTTTACTTGCATACATGCCCATCTACTTACATTCATACATGATTACGTCTTCACATACGTACTTACATACATACATAACTACATACATACCTACTCACATACATACATACATACCCGCTCACATACATACATTCCTAGACGCGTTTGCCCATGGATTCCTTTTTACTAATCAAGTAGGTAATTCTATACTTAAACTTAAATATACCTTTATACTTATTTCGTGTCAATTTATATTTGCGTACACGCTCGTAGCATCCCATAGACTCTCTATAATGAGTTTAGAATATGATTCGGGACTCCTTGTAGGTTACAGGACTGATTTCAGATGAATTCTGCACATTCGGTTGAACTGGCAGCTGACGCACGGCCGTTCAGATTCTACGACGTCGGGGGCACTGGTAGTGCACAAGCCAGTGCACTGGTTTACTCGGAAACGCACGACCGTGCGGCCCAGGCGCACGACTGTGCACCACCTCGCGTCGGGTCAACTCGCGTAGACAGCAACTTAAGGCGTCGGATGAAACGGAGACCATTGAGGGCGTCGGCGACGGCCCTTCTAAGTGTTGTTTTTCTGCAGATCCGTTTCGTCGTCCGAACGCACTAAAACTTGCATAACTTTTTATCCGTTTACCCGTTTAACCTCCCGTTTCTTCCCACATGACCGTAAATTGATATTCTATCATGTGAACTTGAAATCCCATGTCTGGATTAAGAAAATTCTTAACTTACGCACTATCGACTTATTACCTTTTTACAAGTTTTGACCCGTTCCTGCATTTATCTCAAATAATCTGATTATTTTACCCCGACTCCTCATATACCTTATAATTTCAACGTTATTTATCATAAAGGACAGAATTCTTGGATGTCTTGCCTCCTCTTAACACATTTTCGCTCAAAAGCTTATTTTGACCCGTCATGGGTATTTACGCATTAAGTGGTCTATGACATACAAAACCATACTCCCCACTTTCATACTTGACCAAAACATTATACTAATCGAATAGCTTGTGTCCAATAGACATTTAAGGTCGTTTGCCCGTTATACCTATCAAGGGCGTTTTTGTCAACATTGTTCCATCCTTTACAACCAAGGACTTCATTGCATATTTAACCAACCCTACCACTTAACGACAATTCTAACGCACATACCTTACTCGGATCAAAGCTAAGATCCGTTTAATACTTCATCGATTTCATACAACTCATTCCTATTTGACCTCAATTATCATACCTAATAAGTCGCACATAATTTTACATAAACAACTAAGAAGTGATTACGGAAATCACTTACCTCATGCATCCGTGTTCATATTCGTTTCCTCGCCACTTCTTGACCCGTTAGTCTTCCGTGCTTGATTCCGTCTCGACATGATTCCTATACTTCCATGTCATCGAAATCACATTCTTATTAGCATACACAATTGTACATGTTAACGATCATATCGATCGCATAATTCACATTTGACGTTTATAGTCACTTCTAACAAGCATAATACATGTAACCAAATTCATATCATTTCTAACTCGTGTAATCCGTCATGTCATCGCATTAAACACACATACGTCTAACACGCACCGTATAACTTACTTTAATCTTACAATTATGACAACACGTCTAACCATTCTTCTTATACACAGTTGACTTTTAGAAGTCAACGGTTCATTTAAATTAACTTTCGACTTATCATTATATACCCGTAACATCATAATAGCCTATACGGACAACACTATATACATTTCATCATACACTTGGCGTGTTTACTACCTCCTAAGCATAATGTACAACTAGTTCATGCATATCCTTCTTATCTCATACATAATTCATCAAATTCCTACTTCTAATCAACATGAATCATACATGCAATAACATCAAACATACTAGTATCACATTTCTTTCAATTCCTCTAACAAGAATCCATTATACAAATCAAAATACATCAATATTAAGCAAGAATTGGACATGGGTGATCCTTCAAGTCGTCACCATCACCATAATCAACGGGTTTCACTTAAAAACATCAAATTAACCCAAACCATGCATAATCCATGTTCCAAATGATGAATCTAACACATACTCATGCTCAATTTCATACAAATTCGCGATTTACAACATAACCCACTCCGTGCATAATCACCAATCTAACTTTTAAGACATACCTTGCGATCCCCTTGTGAAGGTGATCATTAATCTATGCTCGGTAATGAGTTTAAGCTTCATCTTGCCTTTCAATTTGAAGATTTTGAAGAAACTAGGGTTTGAACCCTCTTTTCCTTCCTGATCATCGACACACACACACACACACTATGTGTGTGTGGTGTTTTAATTTTGTTCTATAAAATCATGTTTCCCACTTAACGGTTTTGGTCCCTCTAGTTTCATTTTGGTTAAATAAGAGATTAAAACTCATTTCTTTATATCAACCGGGTTTTAGTTTACCAAACCCGTTTTTGGGGTGTTACAAGTCTACCCCCCTTAAATGAGGTTTCGTCCCCGAAACCTTTTTCATTTTCTCTTACACATACACATCTATGTTTGACTTAATAGTCACATCATATTTATAAGTAATCATCCTATCTCGTTTCACAATTATTCATACTCTTGACTTCTTCTTAACAAGTCTATACTTTCCATGGTATACTTCCATATAACATTCTCATTTCCTTGACCTATTAGTAACAGGTCAATATACATATTTATTTAAACTTATAATATTGCTTACCTTCATATGATCAGTTTGTAACAGATTTAATACCTTCATCTCATCCTTTAAGATTTCATTTTATAGACACATTGTATAACATTTAACTCTTGTTTTGTTATCACAACAAAACTACTATTTCATAGTCACACGTACATGCTTAACTCCAAGTTAACATTATTTAACATCTTTTGTAGTTATTTGTACCCTACATACCTTTACGTTGCCTTCAAATCATTTCATGCATTTCATATTACTATTGCTTTCGCTTCATGCGTTACTTAATTTATATAAGTAAATGTGTCGTGCAAATTCATCATACGAAGTTTATTAGATACTCAAAATTTCCCACTCAAACTTTTGAAATTTACTTTTTAATGACATACTTTCTTCTTACGTCGATTGTAAAAAATTAAACATTCCATACCATACCATACATATTTTATCAGTCATTTCGTAGGTCTTTCTCAACTTACCAATTCATACCTATCCAACATGAATTATACATTTCACTAACCTCGATTTCCTTCCATACTTCAGTGATCCTTAAATCAGATCTGTCCTCATTCTTCACGAGTGCTAGCCGTTCCAGGCTAGATTTCATTCATCCATGTAATGCGCCTTCGCTCGTACGCATCCTTCCACCAATTCGATTGGTTTCATCACATCAAGGGTTCTATAATTCTTATACAATTTCTTACATACGCGCTACAATGTGTCACACATTTCATTCCTCACACGCATCTCTTTTATTCCAATTACTTATTCGTCAACCTTCGCAGTTTGACTTTTCAAGGCCAAACTGACATTTCTTAATTATCATACATGTATTGAGGCACATGTTTGTACTTCTTTCCATTCATGCTTACTTGCAAGGACTTTCGTTACATCATTCGGTACTCTTAACAAAACTTACCCTTCTCATTCATACTCAAATTATTGTCTGGGTCATAGCCCGTCGTTCATTATGACTCCTAAGAGTCGATTTCTAACACATTTAACACATAAATTGTTCAAAACTTTTTCCTTTCGCTTTAAAATTTAGGTTTGCATGCCAATTACGATCATTCTTTCATTTAGTTACTTTATATTTACTCATGTGACTCGTTTGACGTGACCAAGGTCAAACTATCGGCATATTCTGATATGGGCTATTTTCATCTTTTTTACATTTTTAAATCCGTCCAACGATTCCAAACGTACCATTCATACCTTTTCTTCCTTCTTTGATTTGAATCCATCCAACGGATTTCAAACAAATCACTCACATTTTTCATTCCTTACATGTGTTGAATCCGTCTCGCGGATTCAGGCTTATCATTTCTACATTTCATTTCCTTGAATCAGTTTTACGGATTCAAACATTCAATTCATGCCTTTCATCCCTTGAATCCGTCTCGCGGATTCAAATAGGTCATTCATACTTAATTACTTTCATGCTTCGAATCCGTCTCGCGGATTCTAGCTTATCATTCATACTTTCATTCTTTTCATGCTTCGAATCCGTCTCGCGGATTCTAACATATCATTCATACTTTCATTCCTGAAAGTCATACGTTTCTCTTCACCCTCACATCCACCTACCACCTAATTCTAACGAACATACCTGTAGCAATTATCACGGTCTCACAAACGTCATATGTTTCTTGTGTACTGGCCAGGTACACAATCCACATACTAGTTTCGTGTTTTCGTGAAATCGCCACCTTATGTCTGAAGAATTAAGTTTCGGCACGTGTATCATTTTCAAAACTCCATTTCCATATCACTATTATATTTCCTTTAAATTTTCTTCCACTCGCTTAATTATACCACTCCATACGCCCACACGTTAAATTTACGCACCTGGGGTCCTTTTGTCTTATCACGTGCCTTGATGCCGGTTCTAGACCGCATTCCCGGATCATCCTTTCCAAGCAGTTATGCTTACCTTACACATAATATAACCGTTAGTTTCTTCATATGAATACATACATACACGTTTTCATTCCAATTCTACCTTTAGATCTTGATCGAGTCCTGGATTGTACGAGTCCCTTATCACAAGAGCACACAGGTTTGGGTTTGAGTTCAAGTACCTATACTCTCGTACTTGATTCTCTCAAACCAGGGCTCTGATACCAACTTGTAAGACCCTAATATGTATTTGACAAAAGTTGCAGCGGAAATTCGTACCCTAAAATTTCTTTCATTATAAACATTTTTATTTACTTGAAAGTTCATTTTAAAATAACTCTTTTACAATATATGCATCCTTTGTACCCATTTATTAAAATAAGAGTATAACTTATGTTTATCAAATTACATACTCAAGCATTCCCGTACAATCTATCATGTGAGTCGGTCTTTAATCGCTACTCCTCGTGATGATATTCTGTGATTCGTACAACCTGCACCCACCACATACATTCGCAACATTAGCATACATTATATTCAAACAAGATTCTTAATCATGTAGTCTCGTTACATTCTATCCACATATACTTTCCATCCCGTTATCTTGCTAGATTTAATCATTCCATCCGGGTGTCTAATCCTTTGCGAAACTTCAATAATGTACCTGCATTACATTTCATTCTCGAGGTATACTGTTAATAACGTCAATACTTAAATGTATTGAAACCACGTATTCAATACATGCATAACTACGGACATACATACATGCCCATCTACTTACATTCATACATGATTACGTCTTCACATACGTACTTACATACATACATAACTACATACATACATACCTACTCACATACATACATACATACATAACTACATACATACATACCCGCTCACATACTTACATTCCTAGACGCGTTTGCCCATGGATTCCTTTTTACTAATCAAGTAGGTAATTCTATACTTAAACTTAAATATACCTTTATACTTATTTCGTGTCAATTTATACTTGCGTACACGCACGTCGCATCCCATAGACTCTCTATAATGAGTTTATAATATGATTCGGGACTCCTTTTAGGTTACGGGACTGATTTCAGATGAATTCTGCACATTCGGTTGAACTGGCAGCTGACGCACGACCATGCGTCCCAACCGCATGGCCGTGTGGATTCTACGACGTCGGGGGCACTGGTAGTGCACAAGCCAGTGCACTGGTTTACTCGGAAACTCACGACCGTGCGGCCCAGGCGCACGACCGTGCGCCACCTCGCGTCGGGTCAACTCGCGTAGACAGCGACTTAAGGTGTCGGATGAAACGGAGACCATAGAGGGCGTCGGCGACGGCCCTTCTAAGTGTTGTTTTTCTGCAGATCCATTTCGTCGTCCGAACGCACTAAAACTTGCATAACTTTTTATCCGTTTACCCGTTTAACCTCCCGTTTCTTCCCATATGACCGTAAATTGATATTCTATCATGTGAACTTGAAATCCCATGTCCGGATTAAGAAAATTCTTAACTTACGCACTATCGACTTATTACCTTTTTACAAGTTTTGACCCGTTCCTGCATTTATCTCAAATAATCTGATTATTTGACCCCAACTCCTCATATACCTTATAATTTCAACGTTATTTATCATAAAGGACAGAATTCTTGGATGTCTTGCCTCCTCTTAACACATTTTCGCTCAAAAGCTTATTTTGACCCGTCATGGGTATTTAT
The DNA here is from genome assembly GCA_030545235.1 of Helianthus tuberosus. NCBI lineage: Eukaryota > Viridiplantae > Streptophyta > Magnoliopsida > Asterales > Asteraceae > Helianthus > Helianthus tuberosus. Next base: position 2,094,900 of record CM060376.1, on the reverse strand, counting down.
GCATTAAGTGGTCTATGACATACAAAACCATACTCCCCACTTTCATACTTGACCAAAACATTATACAAATCGAATAGCTTGTTTCCAATAGACATTTAAGGTCGTTTTCCCGTTATACCTATCAAGGGCGTTTTTGTCAACATTGCTCCATCCTTTACAACCAAGGACTTCATTGCATATTTAACCAACCCTACAACTTAACGACAATTCTAACGCACATACCTTACTCAGATCAAAGCTAAGATCCTTTTAATACTTCATCGATTTCATACAACTCATTCCTATTTGACCTCCATTATCATACCTAATAAGTCGCACATAATTTTACATAAACAACTAAGAAGTGATTACGGAAATCACTTACCTCATGCATCCGTGTTCATATTTGTTTCCTCGCCACTTCTTGACCCGTTAGCCTTCCGTGCTTGATTCCGTCTCGACATGATTCCTATACTTCCATGTCATCGAAATCACATTCTTATTAGCATACACAATTGTACATGTTAACGATCATATCGATCGCATAATTCACATTTGACGTTTATAGTCACTTCTAACAAGCATAATACATGTAACCAAATTCATATCATTTCCAACTCGTGTAATCCGTCATGTCATCGCATTAAACACACATACGTCTAACACGCACCATATAACTTACTTTAATCTTACAATTATGACAACACGTCTAACCATTCTTCTTATACATAGTTGACTTTTAGAAGTCAACGGTTCATTTAAATTAACTTTCGACTTATCATTATATACCCGTAACATCATAATAGCCTATACGGACAACACTATATACATTTCATCATACACTTGGCGTGTTTACTACCTCCTAAGCATAATGTACAACTAGTTCATGCATATCCTTCTTATCTCATACATAATTCATCAAATTCCTACTTCTAATCAACATGAATCATACATGCAATAACATCAAACATACTAGTATCACATTTCTGTCAATTCCTCTAACAAGAATCCATCATACAAATCAAAATACATCAATATTAAGCAAGAATTGGACATGGGTGATCCTTCAAGAAGTCACCATCACCATAATCAACAGGTTTCACTTAAAAACATCAAAATAACCCAAACCATGCATAATCCATGTTCCAAATGATGAATCTAACACATACTCATGCTCAATTTCATACAAATTCGCGATTTACAACATAACCTACTCCGTGCATAATCACCAATCTAACTTTTAAGGCATACCTTGCGATCCCCTTGTGAAGGTGATCATTAATCTATGATCGGTTATGAGTTTAAGCTTCATCTTGCCTTTCAATTTGAAGATTTTGAAGAAACTAGGGTTTGAACCCCCTATTCCTTCCTGATCATCGACACACACACACACACACTATGTGTGTGTGGTGTTTTAATTTTGTTCTATAAAATCATGTTTCCCACTTAACGGTTTTGGTCCCTCTAGTTTCATTTTGGTTAAATAAGAGATTAAAACTCATTTCTTTATATTAACCGGGTTTTAGTTTACCAAACCCGTTTTTGGGGTGTTACAATCTATTAATTACACAAATATACATATGTTAGTATAATAACCCTTTATTTATATTAACGATACCCTCCCCGAGACGATATTCCAACGACTACGTCAGGCAGAACCTCGACAGCCTTTACGGAACCCTTGATCAATCGGGCAGCGTATCTAATACGTAACCGGGGTTATAATACTTACAATGGGGCAGAACTTTGTTAATTAGGGGGATATTATACCCGAGTATAGTGCCTAATATTAAGAAATTCGTTGAGAGAGAAAGAGACTGAACGATTGAAACTGAAAGCCCGAGCTCCTTCTTTATAGGGCCTGATTTATGTTTTCTCGCGGCCCGCGTAAGGTAGGACTTCGGGCTACGCGACCCGCGTAGTAGGGGTACGTAGGCCCTAGCTTGTCCGGGTCACGAATGTAGGTTTGACACGTGTTGCCATGTGGCAGCTCAGGGCTGCGTTTCGATGGTTGGCTGTCGCGCCCCGCGTAAAGTGTAGCCAAGGACTACGCGGCCCGCGAGCTCCTATAAAATTTTGTTTTTTAATTATTTTTAATGATATTTCATATTTTGGGCTCGGTTTTCACATACGGGGTGTATTTTAAGACATATGGGAATATTTTAATATATATATATATATTAGGGTGTCAGAAAAAATCAGGAGAGTTGTTATAACAAACTCTCTTATGGATCCATCCTACGAGTTGATGTGACATAACTAAAGTTGTTCAAAAGCTGAGCCGAGCCTGAGCCAGGGACAACTCAAGCTCGGCTTAAAAAAATTTGAGCTCAGGCTCGACTCGACTAAAACCAATCTAGCTCAGCTTGACTATTCGGGTTAGTTTATGTCATTCGGAACTTAATGTGTTAAAAAGGTGAAGCCGAATCAAAACGTCGATTTATGGCATCAAAGATTGAGCTACGTAGGATATGATAAACTACAAGTCACCGTCAAGAAAAAGCTATTGGTAGGTATACCCGAACTTGGAGTCAAAACTAATGTAGTTTGGAGTGCCTCTCAATATGGAAAAGCTCACAAGCTCCCTTTCACGAAATTAAATCATCATGCCTCGTTCCCTCTCGAGCTTGTAGATACCGAAGTGTTTGGTCTGATAAAGCAACCAACGATGAATGGTGTGCGCTATATGATAACTTTATTGATGACTATTCAAGATATTTGTGGGTGTATTTTATGAAGGATAAGGCATAAGCATTTGATCATTTAAAAAGAGTTTAAGCAAGAGTTTGAACGTCAGTTTAAGCGGAATATTGAATGCTTTCAGTCCAACAATGGAGGCGAGTATACATCCAAAGGCATCTCAAGTTGAATATCACTAGCTTATTGGCAGTTGACATTTTGGACTTTGGTTGTAGGTGCGGGTTGGATATTGAAGACACAGATCATATTTTCATCAAGTGCTTGACTGCTAGATGCATGTCAGTGTGTGGTGGCACGATTTTGTTTGGTTTAAGGTGGGTATGTCGCCGGATTCTGACTCGGTAGCTAATAGGTTGAAATTTTTCAATGAGCAACTGACAGAGGCATCTCTGAAAATTCATGTACCCTATTCGAGCTTGAAAAAATGTGGCATTCCGTAATGTTTATTATTGTTTTATATAAAGTTTAGTTTCCGTTAAAAAAAATCTAATATGATATCGTTATTGATTGCTATGATGTTTATTTTGTTTTTCTCACGATGAAGATATGCATGATATCCCACATAAAACATACCTAATTGCAGCAGTACAGAGAATCCAGATGGAGACGCAGCAATAAGGTTTGACATGATTGTCAGCTTGATATGGTTCCTCCTTAGGGTGCAATCTAATGATGGTGATGATGAAAACCTAAAAGGGTGTTCGGTTGAGGAGATGAGGTGATTTGATGTTATTGAGTAATTAGGTTTGTCTAAAAGTCTAACCCTTTAACCTCCACATTATTCTCCTTATATATGCACCCAAGAGGAAACCCTAATTAGTTAATAAGGGTAATATGGTCCATCAACAATTACCAACTAATTATTTAATAGGTTGTTATATATTTTGATCTATATAATGTAAATGTAAATGATTATAATGGCTACTAGATTAAATATAACATAAAAATATATTTAATCTTACATTCTCCCACTTAGCCGAGTAATCATTTACTATGAGTATTAGATAAGCCTGATTGGGAGTTAACACTCATTTTAGCCTTAAACAAGAACTATAGCAGAGAAATACAGCCATTGAATCATTATGCGACTCAGGACCCCCATTAGTCATACTATAGCCTTAATTTAAAACCTAATCGTTATGATCAAAATACGCATAAGCCCTTTGTTCGATTTGTAACTTTATTTGTCTATATGCCATTATGGCGGCTTGACATATTCTTAGAGACATACAAAATCAAACTGATGAGGAAAATTAACTAATACTTAGTCATTCATAGTACGATATGTAGTTGCGCACGGCCATCAATAAATACCCGTCTATGAGCTCTTTTAATAAGACTTATGGGTAAAAGCCCTTCAGTTATAGGATCCTTAAGCATATCATGAATGTATTCGATACAAAGACTTAGTTTCCTTAATTCGTTCATAAATGAATAATTAATTGTGTATCGAAATTTAATGCAGCACCTCTCGAACTGTTACTGTTCAAGGAGTCATGGTAGCTGACTTTATCATACTAAGTCTTCAAAATATTAATTATATAGAGTTAATAAACTTATGAGTCCACTAATAAATTTCCAACAGCATTTAGTGACTATATTATGTCGTTATAACTTAGGTTGTTGATATCTGTCCATTATGACTCCTCCATGAGATAGGTTTTGTCTGCTGACATAAAGATATACCTGAAATTAGATTTTGTCATCTTTTAATATTACAAAGTTAGAGTAATCAACCGGTTTAAGTTCTCACTTCTTCTTCAAATTATAGCCTCTCGTTTCTTTTAAAGATATTGTAATACTCCATTAAATGCTTCACATTAATCTAGACAAATCTAGTGTGTTGCAATGTGAGTAATATCTAAACGAGTATAGACTTAAACTTACATAAGGCTTCTAATTAATGAAGCGTAAGGAAATAATCTCATTTATCCTATTATCCTCTAAAGAAGAGCAGTATTGTTTGTTACATATGTAATGACCCATTTAAGGTTAAACTTATGGAACGAAACTAATGTCCCATTGGGTCTATCTCGGTATGTTATGATATCTATCACGTAAGAGATATCTCTGAGATCTATTATATCAAAGTTTGTGTTAACAATGTTTTGACTTATGTAACATATACTTGTCAAAAGAATCTCATCTATATAGACAAGTTTATTTTAGTTGCTCCCACTCATTTTGAGGTAGGTACATTAATCCACTTGGTTCTTGATGAAAATAATTACTCTAAGTTTTCATCGCATTAGGATGTTTGCATTAACCCGTACATGGATTTTATTGGCTTACAAATAAAGTGTTCTTTAACCTTCAGTTTGGAACTTTTAGGTTGTTTTATGAACATGTAAATATGTCAGCCATTTGTTAGGGAAAAATGTTTTTAATGTTCATCTAATGTAGCTTTAAACTATTATAAGCTACTAGAACAGTGATGATCCTTAAGGAAATCTTTTTTTAGATATGTAATAAAGATTCTTTAATAATTTATCTCTTCCTAAGTATAACCTTTGACAATCAATCATGTCTCTGCGTGTCTTAACGCTTATATCAGGATTTGGTTTAGTTATGAACACTCTTAGGTAATTCAATCAAATCCCAAACGTTATACGAACATAAAAATCAGTTTTACTAGAAAACTGTTTTACTCCATTTAGAAGATTACTTGACGCTAATGGCTTAATTAGAAGAGATAGGATCAGTAAACTTTTCCAAAATCCATTTCAACTGCATTAGAAGCTATGTAATCATCAAATTTAGTAGGTTTTTAAACCTAGATGACCTCCTAAGTTGATTATTGGGTCTTAAAAGTTTCAGTTTATGGATTAGCTCTTGGTTAGGTTGTTATCCTTTTTAGGATTCTAAGTTTGTAAGAGTTGGTGCAGTATGGTGTACAAGAGGTGTAATCGGAGTTAAATTCGGAGTAAAATTTAATGATACTCTCCCCCCGCCTCTTGTATTCCTTGCAAATCATGATAAGGACTTTGACTGCTCCCACTGATCTTAGAAATCTTTAGGAACTCAGCATGCTTAGGGTCAATATTTAACGACCAACAAATTCTAATAGAGAAACAAGTCAATGACGTTAGTCATTGTGATTTCTTTTGTTGAGGATTATGTTAGTTTAGGTAAGAAATCTAAGTGTGCCCACAATTAAGCAACAGTGAAACATTTGTAAGAGTAGCATTAGATTTTAAGGAGACAATTTTTGGTGGAACAGTGTCGTGATGGAGAGGTGTTTTGTACAAGAGGTGCAAATTGAGGTAATGTGGAATTTTCATTCCCCCACCTCTTGCAACTGTTGCAAGTTATTATTAAGACACTTAATGCTCCCACTGATCTGCGATATCTCTAAAATGCTACAAGAGAAGTTTCAATGAGGTACGTGACGTAGGAACCTATCATATATACGTTAGACTTTATTTGATTCCCTTAATGTCCAGATGTCATAAGAAAACTCAGGGACATATCTAATAGAAATCTTATTAAGTATATATATGAATAGATTTCTTCTAAGACCGTGGGCCATATGCGACAAAATTTAGATACAAGTAGATAGTCTTTAAATGATAAATGAATTATGTCTGAATATTCTAAGTTTCACGAATGTCAATGAATGACTTATGATGGACCCATACTTATTCCTTAAGCCAAATCATATTTTAGGGCTTTGACGTCATGATTTAAAATCACTTATAATGAGATTAGATGAAAGAAAATCATCCTCATTAACCATGTCATGATTTCTCATGTTTCGGTTATAATGGATGAAATTTATAAATCTCATTTTCCTTTTGTCAAATTCTCATTTGCATGATGACAAAAGTTGTGAAAGTGTAAGGCATCATCTAGTTTTATCTTAGTAATGTTTCAATCCAGATATTTAGAACAAATAAGATGAGAGTTTAAGGTAAGTGTGACTTTATGTTGACTATGCAAACCTCACAACCTTCATAACATTGCTTAATTATGAAACTATATTCTGGTTAATCTTCAGAATATATAAAGTATCGAAAGGCGTTGTTAGACGACTGCTTATTATGGTTCTTATAGCCTTAACTTTTAATTTTATCACAACTCACATGTTAGTTATTTGTCGAGTTCTGGTAAGGAAACGTATGGAACTAGAGTCAACTAATCATGTGTTAATTGGAATATCAAAATTAGCAGACTTAAATACCATTAGTAAGTGACTACCTAATTAACTTATCCAATTGTTCCTTTGAATAATGGATAGTCTCGTTGCTTATGCCTAGTCTAATGGTATAATTATGCTGTGAGATTTTCCCTTGAAGAACCTTAGAGGTGGAATGAGCACTTGTAATATGTCTATGGACCTTAGAAAAATTCTCTTTTAAAGTTTAAGTGGTTGTAAGGTGAACAACATCTTATTTTCCAGTTACAAACATTTATTTCTTGGTACATATGTTGCTTATCAACACACTCGTTATACTTTGGTACTTTTGAGTGTTATAGTTGATTTATAAGGCATCAAATTATACAAGTGAAAACCTTAGTGTGTAATGTACTGGAAAATGTACTTATTTCTATGTGTAAGCCCTTAATTTTATGGGTCATGGTAGTGTACCTTATGATGTATTCAGTAATGCCACTTAACCTTATAGCTTAGAATTTTAAATGAAGGCATGCATCTTAGGAGTTCTTGTGATTATTCCACACATAATAGATTAGTCTTAGGAAAGACTTAATCTGGAATAACTTTAGTGATAGCAATTATGTTAGAGAGTTCTTGATTATCATAAGAGACATCATGTTTTATTTATCCTATTCATCATGCTCTAATTTTCTTTTATAGTACCTTTATCAGAAAAGAGCAGTAGGATTATCGTGTCTTAAGAGATAATCAAGGATTTAATTTAAGAGCTAATTCTTATAGAAACTTTAAATAAAGCAAAACATTTTACGTTTAAGAATTAGAGTGGGTGAGATATTGATTTATAGAAGAAAGTTATAGTGAGAAAAGTTATGGGTATTGAAGAAACACTGGTTTAATTGACCGGAATCAACTAAACCAGGGGGTTTGAATATGCATAAAAGGGGTTTATCTCTTCTCGTTCGGTTCGGGGCTGACGGATCTTCTTCTCTTCACAATAACTGCAAAACAACCACCGTTAGACTCGCCACGGGGAGAATGGGGGTTCTCTCCGTGACCACCCTCCGGCATGAGAATAAGTACAGGGTTTATGAAGAAGAAGAAGAAGCAATTTGAAGTGAATGTAACTTGTGTATTATACCTGAATTATCCTTCTATTTATAGCCGAAGTTTGGGCGGGAAAACCTGTTGGTGAAATATTGACGGAAAGTGCTATTTCCGTGAGCGGTTATTTTTCCCTCCGTTAATCATTAACGAGTGTGAGAGCACACGGATCGCGATCTTGATCAACGGTCGGGGTATTGCCACGTGGAAAGTGGACAAGTGAAAACCCTTCTTTAATTCCGTGCCATCATCGTGACTTCAAGGGAGTCTGGGATGATGCCACGTGGCCAGACGGTTATAACCGTCTGGTGATGCACGATGGAGCCTTCTAGAAGAATACGGCTATAGTCTGGGGTATTGCCACGAAATTTTTTCTTGAAATTCTCAATTATTACAAGTTTCACATCTCCCAGATGCACCCTATTGGTATGTTAGGGTTCGTCACTTCGAATTTGTGTGTCGTACAATGCACATTGAACCGACGGTTCCTCGATTTCGAGTGTTCCATTAAATGCATTGTTCTCAGGGGTTCTATTCCTTTATGCAAAGGGAAACTGCGAAGAAGATTTTGCTTCATCCCCCAAAGTCGTTTCATGACTGGAAACAAAAGTTCTTCTTTATTAAAGTGGGGGTTATCCCGATGAGGATGACGTTTAGGGGGAAAGAGGATGTCCCAACTGAGACTCTTCAGACTCCCACTGATGAAAATTGGTACCAGGATTTGAAAGACGTTCCGTCTATTGCTCTGTCGGAGAAAGCCCTTGTTGGTGCTAGCATGAGCCTGAACTGGCGAATGAATCGTGAAGAGAAGTCGGTGTATATGGAAGACGACAAAAGTAAGATTTTAGGATTTGCCCTCTTCTTTTTCTTGTGGCTTTTTTTTTTTTAATTTGCCTTTGCTTCTCTTCCTTTGCAGTTGTTTCTTTGTATGTTGGTTACGTTTGAGAGGGAAGGTGGGAAGATGGCTACTATTCCCAAGAAGCCTGATGAGGAGCTTTGGTATCACCGCATTGTGAGGAACTTTGTTCGTCCGCGGGATGATGATTTGGCTGCGCAACCTGCTGTTGGCGCTGGTAATTTCTTAGCATAATGTTTGTTTTCTTGTTGTTTTTGCGCGCTCAAATAAGTCATTCTTTATGCTTTTCAGTAGGTGAGTTGTCTAACTTGGGCATAGGCCCTGAAAAGAAAAGATGCGCGCCCACTGCTACTGTTGCGCCAAAAAAGAATAAGTGGAGAAAACTCAATCTTTTAAGGCTAAAAATGTGGGAAGAGAGAAGAAAGGTACGTGCCATTCTTCTGACCCCTGGTGTGATTATGTGGTGGTATCTGATTCTTTAGAGGGTCTTGCGCCTGCAGTTGTGAGGAGACCAAAACCAGAACCCAGGGATACTGCTGACATTCCTCCATCGAACCCTGATGACCCTATTGATTTAGAGTCAAGTCCTGGGTGTCGGCTGAGGAAAAAAGCAGGAAAAAGAAAACAAACTGGTGTTGAAGCCGATGGTCAGCCTGCCAAGAAGGTTCAGAACAAAATTACTAGAAGAGGCAACCTTGATGCCTTCATTGCAAAACCTGTTCTTGGTAGGTATTTCTATTTGTTTTTCTTTAACTCGTCTTGAATGATTGTAACATATACGTTTGTTTTTACAGAAAGGCCAAAGTCTCCTGTTCAAATGGAACCATCATCTGTGGTCAATGAGGAGCTTCTGCCCTCTCCTCCTCGCACCTCTGTTGATGAGCAGTTAAAGAGCACTGGGACTCTTGAGAATGAGGCGGAGAAGACTGCTAGGGCAGTGAATCTTGAGGCTGAAAAGCCTGTTGATGTTGTTGTGGATGCGGGAAAAGTTACCAGCCCGGAGGCTGTGGACGTTGGTGCTGGTCATCCACAAACTCCTGAACTTGTTGCTCAAGATTCGGAGAAAGGGAAATCTGCTCAAGAGATCCCTGTAACAGCTTCTCCTTCCATGGCTTCTGGCTTTATGCCTGAGAATATTGAAAAGGTCTCTGCTGAGGACCAAGGTTCATTTTCTGATAAAAATTACCCTATCCGCCCGGATGAAACTCTGGGGGATTATTATTATAGAACTTATTCGGAAAAGAATGCCTCTGAAATTCACGTCCCTGTTTGGAATCTGAAGAAAGGTGACACTTTTTCAGACTGGCGCGTATGCCGAGACTGGTTACAGGGGACCTTCCCGCCTGGGGAGATTAAATTTCAGGAGGGGCGCCTTCATGATCAGACCTATCACGCCTATTTTGAAGAAGCTGCCACTTATACATCTACTACGCATCGCATAGTGCGTGAGTGGCATAGTATGCATAAAGAGTGGGCTGCTTTTAAGGCATCCAAGAAGAAGGCTGCGGAGGATGAGGCCCGAGTTTCCCAGTTGGGGGATAAATTAGAAGTTGATCAGGCCAAATTTGAGAATGATCGGAAAACTGAGGAGTGGTCTGTTGCAGGATGGAAGAGAAAGGCGGAAGCTGAAGCTGCCCTTCTTTCCTAGGAGCGCAAAAATTGGAAAAAGATTTGTGAGAAGGATAATGCTGAAAAGATGGGTCTCCGTAATGTTATCAATAATCTCAAGGTTGAGGTTGAAAAATTGAAAAAACAAGATGCGGAGATTGAGAATTTGAAGAAAGAAAAAGCTGATGCTGAAGCTGCGCGGGATGAAGCGCGTTCTCACAGGGAAAGGAGTGAACAACGAGAGGTACATACCTGCGCTACTCTTGTCCTTAGAGATAAGGAGATAAAAGAACTTATTGCTTTATTATCTGAGCAGGAACAACTGAAGGCGGAAGTTGACTCCGCCAAGAAAGATCTGGAGCTTGCGCTTTCTGAGAAAGCCGAAACTTCCCGCCGTCTTGCTGAAACCGAAGAAAAGTTAGAAACCTCTGAAACTGCGCGGGCGACGGCAGAGAGTGAACTTGAGCCTTTGAAAAGTGATATGTTATGGCTAAAAGAGCGTGGAATTGCAAGTGTAAGTTTCTTCTTCTTTCTTTTGTAGTACTCAGAGATGTTTTGCGCGTCTTCTTCTTACTTTTACTCTCTTTTTTGTGTTTGTGTGTAGGTTTTCGAATCTGTTCTGAATTCTGAGGAGCTAGACAAAATTGTGGCGCACTTATTGGTTACTGCGCGAAATGATGGTTACGCCCAAGGGTATGCGGAATGTTCCCATCATGTAGTTAATGCTTTGAAGGTTGACTGGGATACTAGCAAGTCCGCTACCCATGGTGTAAATACAGATGATGCCCTTGCTGCTGCGAAGACTGAATTTAATAACTTACAGCTCCCGGTTATGGATCTTATCAATGTTGCGTTACAATCTGAGGACCATGTGGCGCAATTGAAAGAAATCTTCCCAGATAGAAAAGAAGATGAGGATGAAGACCTAGCTTAGGTTTTCTTTGTGGTTGTATGAACTATTAACTTGTAGGTTTTGGGATATGTATCCCTATTTTGTTAATGCGCTGTTGCGCAAGTAACTTTATATAATACACTGCCGTGTATAACTACAATTTTTAAAGCGTGTGGTGCGCTGATGACTGGTATGAAATGTGTTTTAGCTTACAATATTTTGCATGAGTACAATTGCTTTGATCAGGTAAGGCGAATAAAGGTGGTATAAAGCTCATGTGTGAATGTAAGGTCGATATGTGTGATCGCTAACTGCTCATGAGACTTGTATTATATCTACCTTGATGTTTTTGCGCTTACCAAAAGGAATTGCATGCACTTTGTAATAAACACAGAGATAACATAAACTTTGTTTTGATTCATGATAGGGCACAGAGGTTGTGGTACAAAGTTTTCTATTTTAGGATAATTACATGAAACTTAACTTACACAATAGTCCTTTCCACGAGTTGATAAGCGACGGAACTTGACCAATCTTGCGAGGAGACTATAGTATGCTGCTTAGTTCTTCGCCTTCTTACTCGGTCCCTCCTCGCCGTGAGTAATTTGTTTTATATCTTTGCGCACATTCTGCAATAGGTGTGTGAGCTCGCCGCTTTTGAGCGCTTTCTCGATCTCAGTGCGCAGGGAGATACAGTTGTTGGTAGTGTGACCATGATCTTTATGGTAGTCACAGTATTGGTTCGGATCCTGACCCCTTTTATTCTTCACTGGCGGAGGGGTTTTGAACTGATAGTCTTCCGTGCTAAGCACCTCCGTCGGGGTTTTAGTCAGGGGAGTCCACTGCCTCTCTCTATTTTCTTGTTTTGTCTCTCTTTGCGCAGCGAGTTTGTTTATAGTGGCTCTCGCATCTTCAGATGAGTAATTGCCCGAATTTGAATCATGCCAATTCTTTTTAAATTTTTTGTTACCGCTGGCGCTCATATCTGTTGGGCGACTGTGCGGTGGAGGTGGTCTGTTAGTGCTGAGGTTTTTTTCCGTCTGGGCATACACTTTAGCTGCCGCCATCAGCTTCTCCCAACTTTTTGGTAGTCCCTCCATGCCGGACAAGACCTTGATCATATCGTCACATCGGATGGCATACTTAAACTGTGCTCTGATCAGGTGCTCATGAACATCTCCTATCTCGAGCACTTCTTTATTGTAACGCGTGATAAAATCTTCTAAGCTCTCGTCGTCGCGTCGCCAAATATTCATGACATCTGCCGTATCTCGGATGGACCTCCTCTGTTGGCTGAAGTGTATTAAAAAAATTTCTCGCAGGTCTACCCATGATGTTATCTTCCCAACAGGTAGGTTATCAAACCATAATCGCGCGGTGCCTGTGAGAGTTTGAATGAATAGATGACACCACATTGGTAGGGTCCATCCCCCTACCAATCCTGCGCTAATGAAGACCCGAAGATGATCATCCAGATCCGTCATGCCATTGAACTTGCCAACATTGGATGGGAGTTTTGCTTTCTCCAAGGGAGCCAAAGCGATTTCGCTGATAAACTTGGAATTTTCTGCTGCCTCCGCCGGGCGGTAAATCAAATTGTAATCGTGTTCTGCTTCAGGGTTGTAAGTCGAGCGAGGTTTGCAACTTTTGTAATTCGGTTGCAACCGATTGAACACGCTTGTACTGTCCCCTTCATGGTATGTTCTGTCGTACTCATTGGTGTGGGTGTCCCGACATGGGCCCAACCTAGAGTAGACTGACTGCCTTCGGTGAGAATGAAATTCATCATGCTACTCTCTTCGTCGATTCTCAGAGTGAGTATGCTCATATCTCGCTGGAGATCTAGAGTAAACTTCGGTGTCTTCTACCTGAACTCGTGATGGTGTATCATGATAGGAAACATGAGGCACCGATGGTGCTCGAGTACGAGATACAGGTCTTCGTGACTGAGTGGGAAGAGCAGTTTGTGCACAGAGTTGTGCATACACAACATTTATCGCTCCTTGGGATCTGACATACCAGGAGATGGGGGTTTCTCCAGGAGGTAGAATTGAGTTTATTGGAATTTCAGGCTGTATTCCTGGAGTGACAGGATCATTTGGATGATTATCAGTGTATCGCACTTCATTATCATCCGAAGCTTCTTCCACAATCCCTTCAACTTGGGTATTGTGAGCGAAATTTGGCCGAGGGTCGGTTTAACGGTTCGTCGGAGTTTCTTCCATTTGAAAAACGGAGATGAAAAAGTGAATCGAAACGAGAAGAAATAGGTAAAACTGAGAAATCGGTGGGCGCCAATAAAGAAACACTGGTTTAATTGACCGGAATCAACTAAACCAGGTGGTTTGAATCTGCATAAAAGGGGTTTATCTCTTCTCGTTCGGTTCGGGGCTGACGGATCTTCTTCTCTTCACAATAACTACAAAACAACCACCGTTAGACTCGCCATGGGGAGAATGGGGGTTCTCTTCGTGACCACCCTCCGGCGTGAGAATAAGTACAGGGTTTATGAAGAAGAAGTAATTTGAAGTGAATGTAACTTGTGTATTATACCTGAATTATCATTCTATTTATAGCTAAAGTTTGGGCGGAAAACCTGTTGGTGAAATATTGACGGAAAGTGCTATTTCCGTGAGCGGTTATTTTTCCCTCCGTTAATCATTAACGAGTGTGAGAGCACACGAATCGCAATCTTGATCAACGGTCGGGGTATTGCCACGTGAAAAGTGGACAAGTGAAAACCCTTCTTTAATTCTGTGCCATCATCGTGACTTCAAGGGAGTCTGGGATGATGCCACGTGGCCAGACGGTTATAACCGTCTGGTGGTGCACGATGGAGCATTCTAGAATAATACGGCTATAATCCCGTGTGGCTCCTTATTGTATGGTATCAGTGAAGTTTATTTTATCCAAGTCTGGATATTGATTATGCGGAAGTGTTTGTTAGGATTTTCATCCTTATCTGTTATGGAGATTGGCGAAAGGATTGCTAGTTTCCTTTTGGCGCGCACGTGTAAGATGTTTTCCTTCTGAGTTCTCTTTGTAGGACCAATGCGCGGCCGCGCAAGGTCTAAAGAGGGTTAGAGGAATGAGGTTGTGGTATGGTCCCAAGTACTTGAAGCAAGGTTTTTGGGACCTTACCCCTTCAGGTACTTAAAATAAGGCAGACGAAATGATCATAAAACTAATGAAGGATCATTATGTGAAGAGGTTGTGATATGTCTATTACTAACATCAAAATAATAGACTTAGTTAAAATTCTACTGAAACGAAGACAAATCAGCTTTGGCCAGAAGTGTAATCATTTAAGCATGTGTGCAAAGTAATCGTGACAAATCAGCTTTGGCCAGAAATGAGATAATCACTTTAGTTATGCACTTGTTAAGAATGCTATACATGAATGAATTAAATCAGCTTTGGCCAGAAATTAAGACATTCACGTTTGTAATGCATACTCAACATGGCTTTTATTATACTTGAGCAATAAATAGATCTATCAAATCAGCTTTGACCAGAAGTGATACATCAGAAGCTCACCCAAGTTAAGCCATTTTGGTTTTGTAAAACATTATTTGATTCTAATTAATTATCTAATTACAAAACCAATTATTTAATAGCAAACCACCTGTTAGCGTGGATCGAACTAATGAGGCTGAGATTTCGAGTTAGTCTTAGGTCTCGAGTGAGATCTCGACTCAGTTATGAGGTCTCGAGTGAGATCTCGAGTCAAGTCTCGACTCATCTTATGGTCTCGAGTCGGAACCATGGTCTCGAGTACTGAATTTTATGAGATCTCGACTCCATAATGAGGTCTCGAGTCGCAACCATGGTCTCTAGTTGTGAAGATTTAAAACCCTTAGTCAAAATCTCAATGGTCTCGAGTCGAAACCGTTGTCTCGAGTTGTAAAGATTTGAGAACCCTTATGATTTCGAGTCGAGACCTTGTGGTCTCGAGTCAAGATCTTGGTCTCGGCTCGTTAAAAGGGTGATCTCGAAACTCCTGTTAACAGCTGTTAATGTGAAAATAACTGAAAATTCGAATTCTTATGAATTGTGATAGAGTTTCCTGTTTTAACATTGATCTAATTTTATCAAAATATTTCGAAAAGCATAATCTGTTTATCCTTTTAACAGATTTCGAAAATTCTTAGTAGACAAAACATATCAAAATTAGGAAAACATTCAACAATTCAAATTATATTCCAAAACATAAAGGAATTTCGAATTTTCCTAAGAACACATGATGAACCCTAAAAATTAAAACATAATTCTGGAACCCGAAATCTGAAAATTAAGGCTTCTAAAATATATTTCGGACATGTTAATTTCAACCATTATGATTTCAAGTCGATATTTAACGTTTTCCTTTTCTTTTTCCTCGAAACAGTGATTTCGAGTGGTTATTTATGACTCAAAACTGGCCATGAGTTTTATTAGGTTTTCAAAAGTTTCTGTTTTCCAGATTTCAATCCCAGAATAATGGATACGAAAACAAAACGGATTAATCAACATATGCTCTGATACCACATGTTGATCAGTTCTGTTTGGACATAATGGAAAACATGAAAACATACCTGATTGCAGCAGTACAGGCCAACAGAGAATCCAGATGGAGACGCAGCAATAAGGTTTGACATGATTGTCAGCTTGATCTAGTTCCTCCTTAGGGTGCAATCTAATGATGGTGATGATGAAAACCTAAAAGGGTGTTCGGTTGAGGAGATGAGGCGATTTGATGTTATTGAGTAATTAGGTTTGTCTAAAAGTCTAACCCTTTAACCTCCACATTATTCTCCTTATATATGCACCCAAGAGGAAACCCTAATTAGTTAATAAGGGTAATATGGTCCATCAACAATTACCAACTAATTATTTAATAGGTTGTTATATATTTTGATCTATATAATGTAAATAATTATAATGGCTACTAGATTAAATATAACATAAAAATATATTTAATCTTACAACGATCTCAACGAAACTGGAATTTGAGCTAATTAGAAGTCATATGTATGTTAAGGATTGAATTTAGAGTCAACAAACTCTCTGATGGATCCGTCCTACGAGTTGATGTGACATAACTAAAGTTGTTCAAAAGCTGAGCCGAGCCTGATCCAGGGACAACTCAAGCTCGGCTTAAAAAAATTTGAGCTCTGGCTCGATTCGACTAAAACCAATCTAGCTCAGCTTGACTATTCGGGTTAGTTTATGTCATTCGGAACTTCATGTGTTAAAAAGGTGAAGCCGAATCAAAACGTCGATTTATGGCATCAAAGACTGAGCCACGTAGGATATGATAAACTACAAGTCACCGTCAAGAAAAAGCTATTGGTAGGTATACCCGAACTTGGAGTCAAAACTAATGTAGTTTGGAGTGCCTCTCAATATGGAAAAGCTCACAAGCTCCCCTTCACGAAATTAAATCATCATGCCTCGTTCCCTCTAGAGCTTGTAGATACCGAAGTGTTTGGTCCGATGAAGCAACCAACGATGAATGGTGTGCGCTATATGATAACTTTATTGATGACTATTCAAGATATTTGTGGGTGTATTTTATGAAGGATAAAGCATAAGCATTTGATCATTTAAAAAGAGTTTAAGCAAGAGTTTGAACGTCAGTTTAAGCGGAATATTGAATGCTTTCGATCCGACAATGGAGGAGAGTATACATCCAAAGGCATCTCAAGTTGAATATCATCTACTTCCGAGTCTTTAGTTGTGTGTGCAACGTGTTAAAAGTTCGGTTAAGCCCCCGAATTTCCTCTCTAGAAAATAAATCACGAGTCCGAGAACTACAAATAAGTTAAGTTTGTTAGAAAATTTTTGTTTGTTTTTTATGTTTTAGTTTAGTTCTATGTGTAATTTGTGAGCCCAAATTGCACTAGTAAAAGAAAATAAATAGCCGCTCTCAAAGTTTTGAGCAAACATATCAATTTTGTGTGATTGTGTTCTTGATCTCACTTGGGTTAAACGTAACATCACCATCCATGGGAAAACTAGGAGATACACTAATAAATGAATATTACCATTTTAGTGAAAAACATTAATAACAAGAAATATTGTGGCAAGAGCTAAACATGGTAATGGTAGATGGGATATTAAAGACAACTTATTGCTTTACTAACCAATACCATTGGAGAACCATAAATCCTAAGGTTAGAGATCAAATAGCGATGTATATGGGTTGTTTGGCAACTTGTTAATGGGTAAGTGTTGAACCAGTAAGTGATCTGAACCATCAAGTGCTAAACCAGTAAGATGTTTGAACCATTAAGAGTCAGTATAATGTTTAGCCGTTTAGAGGCAAATGTCTTACCAAATTAGATTAGATGTCTTAACCATTCAGACTCAGTATAATGCTTAACCATTCAGAGGCAAATGTCTGAATCATTCAGACATCTTCTCGTGAAACAAACAGTCTAAACTATTAAGTGTTGAACCAGTAAGAGGTCTAAACCATTAAAAACCTCATTAAGAACTAAACAAACAACCCCTTTGTAAAATAATGCCTTTCTTCAAGATGTTGAGGGCTCGGGTCTCAGTGTCTCACGACAGACAATCATATTGTTGTTGGTAAAATAAATTATTTAAGGAAAAGTTCATAGCCTATGCCAAGACAAGTTCTACAAGTGATTAAAGCTTATATAAAAAGTATACAATACATCTCAATGGAGTTGGTACAACTTACAAGCATCATTATACATTAGTCTCAAGCCCTCAAGTCACTCCCACACCCACACTAGTTAATGTTGTGGTAGAGTTTTTCTTCCACTTCGATTTATTGCACTTTTTACCAACCTCAACCCATATAACAAAATAGAATAAAGGTATACTTTCTTAATATATCATACATCACGTCACTATATAAACTGTCTCATATGATCATAGAATGACACATAGCCATGTGTATGCTATGCATAGATGAATGTAACTTACACGGCTATATAAACTATTTCAGACAACATAGTCTAGTGCGGGTCTTGTGAGTTGGGCTTGCCTTCGGGCAGGTATGACAATAAGTCACTCATAAGAAAGTCATCGTTCAAAAAAAATATAAACTATTTCAGAACCTTATAGAATAACGCATAACCATATATGCTATGTACGTATAAATGGGGATACATAAATTTTTTTATCATTCAAAACTTTCATATTTAAACGTCAACTAACGCAACTATGTAAAGAAAATCACACAGTCGCAGATATTCATTTTTTTAGGATCATGAAAGATACTCTCATAGTATTCACATTGGGGTCTCTATTTTATATAATATAGAGAAAATAATAGAAAAAATAAAAAAAATCAAAACATTGGAATCTCTATAGTAGAGAAAAATATAAAGAAAGTAAAGTACACAGATGTTCATATTCAACTCTCTATATTTTTATTGTGATTGTGTAGGAAAGATCCACCCTAACTGAATTATGTTTTTTTTAACGTCAAATTTCTTTTATTCCTGTCGTCTGTGGGACTTAAACCCAAGATCTCCCACTTCCAAAGTGTTTAAAGACTTTGCATTTGTCAATGGACCACCACCCCATTGGTTAACTAAATTATGTAACACACACACACTAATAAAAGGAAGAGTAAACCTCAATTTTCGTCCTTGTGGTTTGCTGATTTTTTAACACTTTCAGTCCAATGGTTTATAAATTACATTTATCATCCATTAGTTTGCTGATTTTAACAGTTTCAGTCCACACCAATGTTAGTGGTGTGGACTGAAACTGTTAAAATCAGGAAACTAATGGACTGAAACTGTTAAAATCGGCAAACTAATGGATGACAAAATAAATGTTTAAACTATTGGACTAGAAGTGTTAAAATTAGGAAATCACAGGGACGAAAATTGAAGTTTACTCTAAAAGGAATATTAACATTTTAGCTAAACACATTATATCTATAACATTATATTATATTATATTATATCTATAACATTTTGTAGTTGGATGAACAGTGTTTTATTCTTTATTTTATTTTATTTTTTTGCTTTTTGACTTTTTTACTCTTTTGTCTTTCTATTTTTTTTATAGTTTTAGTTAATAGCTTTTAGTATTAACACTTCCAATCCCTTAACATTTTAAATGATTTTGTAATTTAGTTTTACGTGTTTGTTTTTATGTGTGTGCCTATATAAATTCAAACTGGTCTACGTTTTGATGTAAATTTTATTTTGTTTCGAAAATGAGTTGGGTCAAAGATAATATTTTTTGTGATTATTTTTGTGTATGTTTTTAGTTGGTCTACGTTCTGACATAAATTTTGTTCAGAAAGAAGTCGGGTCAAATATAATACGTTTTCATTAGACGATATAAACTCGAGTCATTTTACGTTTCGATGCCGTCACAACGTGTTGCACCATTTATTTATTTAACTTAAAAAACACTAATTTTCCTAAATTCGAGTCATGTGTATTTCAGTTGGTCTACATTTTGACGTAAGTTACAATTTCCAAGTTGTTTAAATAGTGGTTTCATCCTATTGGCTTTTTTGTTTTAAGTTTTTTTTTTTCTGGACTTTATTATTTTATATATTTACTTTTCTTTATGTTCAATGTTTTAGTTTTAGGTTTCTTTTTCATTACAGTTATAAAAACGTTTATGTTTCCATTTACAATTCATTTGAAATCAGTCCGTTCCGCCGTCCAATATAAATTTATTTGGTTTCGGTCGATGTAAAACATGTGTCAATATTCTATTTTGAGCATATTTCTATCAGTTGCTATACTGAACCAAAATAAATCTCGACCGAAACCCCGCAGCGTAGCGCGGGTAATCTTACTTGTTAATGAAAAGAAAGATGGTGGCAAGTGTTAAATATGGTTATTGTAGTTGGGATATTAAAGACTACTTATTAATACTTATTACTTCATTAGGCGTTGCCAGTTGAGAACCATAAATCATTAAATCCTCTAAACCAACTCTCAATATTTGAGTAAAATGTCATCCATACCCCTATGAAAGTACAACTTTCAAAACACATTGTACAAGTAACTATAGCAAAAAATTAAAAAGTACACCTATCAATGCATTTTGTACAACTCACAAACACCATTTTACATCAGCCTTAAGTCACTCCCACAGACCCACTAGTGGACCTGTAGAACCACATGTGTAGAGTTTTTCTGCCACTTGGAATCCATTATCTTTCTTGCACTTTTAACCAACCCAAAGTCATGATTTTTAGCCTTAAACAACCCTACAAATTTCCCATTTTCTTTCATTCATTCACCCATTGTTATTGAAGACATATTCATCCCAAACAGAACTCATCTTCTGAAAGTCAAAAGTCAAAGTCTTGATCATATTCTTGGCTTATAGTTGCAGATTTGAAGTGGGGTGTTCTTGATTTTCAAGATGATGATTCTTGGTGAAAATGTGAACACTTTGAAAGTTATAGATTCTTCACTGAGGTTGATTGTGATTCCTCTAAGTATTGCTTCTTTGTGGTTGACTTTGACCAATTATCAAGATAATGATACCTATGGCAAATTAGAGTTCAATAATCTCAAGGGTCTCAAGTAATCAACTTTCTGTCTTTTTAACATGTTTTAAATGATACCCAACAAGATTCTTTGAAAATTTTGGTTTTCTAATTTCAGTTTTATGTTTTTTGACAGATTTTTTGTCAGCATTAGTGCCATTTCTGCAGGGTATGCTTTGATTGCTGTTGTTTCTTCATGGGTCAAGAATTTGATGAACAAAGCTTGGATCTTTTTTGTCTGTGATCAGGTTATTTACTTAATTTTAATGTTTTATATGTCATTTATAAATTTATTGTATCAACTTTTACTTCTTTTTTTTTTACTTTAAATTTTTCTTTAATAACAATCACTTTTTGGGAAAAAAAAAACGATATACACGCTAGGATGCCTCTAACAAACCCAAACTTGTAGAATAAGGGACCCGATTGAAACAGTGGCCCAATTGCCCAAATTATTAATAATATGATTGAAGTTATGGCCCAATTAGTTAGATATTTGTTTTACTTTATTTATTTATTGTCATTTTTTTATATTGTATGATTGCACAATAATTTTTTATACCCCTGATTTAATGGGCTAATTCCGCCACTGGTAAACTCTGTAAGTGGTTTATCTTGAAGCATTTACCCGCACCCTTTTTTCCATGGACCTTCACCAAGGGACTACCAAACGACTCATATGTCGCTCAAGTCCCATGATTTATAGTGGGCCCATTAATGTTTTCGACTTTTTGTGTACAAATTTGGGTCTTTTAAAACAATGTAATTAATTATCTTGAAATTATGATTTAAGGTGGTGGCATATTTGATGGTGGCATGTGTGGGTAGCATGGGAGATATATTGTATTTGGTCTACAATGGCAACCAAAAAGTGACATGGAGTGAAGCATGTTCTTCATATGGAAGGTTTTGTGCAAGATTGAACCTCATTTTGGTTCTTCATTTTATTGCTACGATTTGTTTCTTTGCGCTTTCGTTGATTTCATCATTTAGGGTTTTCACAAGATTCGAACCTCCTCTTTCGTCCAAAGAAGCCGAAAATGAAACGACCTAGATTTATGCATCGATAGATTGTGATATACGATCATATAGCTTCCGAAACACGCGTGGTTGATTCTGATTCCATCAAGTGTTTTCTTGATTTTTCGTTTATTAGATGTTAAATATCATTTAAAAGAATTTTAATAGTTTCTTGAATATGCAATATGGTTGTGAGTTGTGACCACTTTGTTTTATTTTGGCCCCCACATAGAGATAAAACATTATTTTGCTTAGAATGCAAGCGTGGTATGTATACATTTGCTTTTTCTATAGTTACTTTATTATAATTATAACAAATATTGCATATGCTATTATCTTTATATGTCACTTGTTATTTTATTATCTTGATTTTGAATGTACTTGTTACCTTTTATTTTGTACATGGTATGATGTTTTATTTGCGCAAAGCCACAAAGTAAACCAAAAAGTTTGTATTGTGTATTGTAAATGGTGATGTAAATATATAAAATAGTTTAATTTAGAGTAATTTACTTTTGGAGTCCATGTATTTTAGCGGTTTTAATCACTTGGGTCCAAAATAAAAAAGGTTTAACGCCCTGAGTCCTTAACCGCTCATTTTATAACGTTTTGAGTCCAATTTTGTTCATGTTACAACGTTTTGAGTCCAATTTTACTAAAAAAATTGGACTCAAAAGGTTAAAAGATTCGACTCAATATGACTCAAAAGGTTAAAAAAAACGTCTAGGGACTCAGGGCGTTAAACATTTTGATTTTAACTCATATGGTTAAAACCACTAAAACACAAGTACTCAAAAAGTAATTTACTCTTTAATATGATACGATCCGACTTTAATAAATGACTAAATAAATATATAATTGAATTGTTAAAAACATAAGGGTGTACGGGGCGTTCGCGGGGCGGGGAGCGGTGACCCTATCCACCGATCGGGAACACCGCCGCCATCCAAGCGGGAACCCGAATCGGGGAGGGTGAGGGGTGGGGAGTCACCGAAGAGGGGGAGAGATGGTGGTGGGGCCAGCCGCTATTTCAACCAATGAAACTTTGTTTTTTTTTTTTTTTGAATAAAAAAAGCAATTCACCTAAGAGGGGAGTGGCGCCATCAAATTGGGGTGCATCGACTATCGTGAGCTTAACAAACTCACCGTTAAGAATCGTTACCCTCTTCCGCGTATCGATGACCTTTTCGATCAACTTCAAGGCGCTACCTGTTTCTCCAAGATCGATTTTCGATCTGGTTATCACCAGCTTCGTGTTCTTGAAGAGGACATTCCCAAAACCGCTTTTCGCACTCGCTATGGGCACTACGAGTTCATGGTTATGCCTTTTGGTTTGACCAATGCACCCGCTGTGTTCATGGATCTTATGAATCGCGTTTGTAAGCCCTATTTGGATCGCTTCATGATCGTCTTCATTGATGATATTCTCATTTATTCTAAATCTCGAGCCGATCATGAACGTCATCTTCGCCTTATAGTCGAGCTCTTACGTGTTGAACGCTTATACGCTAAGTTTTCCAAATGCGAGTTCTGGATCAAAGAAGTCCAATTCCTTGGGCACGTTGTTAGTGAAAAGGAATCCATGTTGATCCTTCCAAAAGCGAAGCAGTGAAAAATTGGACCACACCTAGATCTCCTTCTGAAATCCGTTCTTTTTTAGGATTGGCGGGTTATTACTACCGATTCATCTCGAATTTTTCAAAAATCACCGTTCCTCTCACTTCGTTGACTCAAAAAGAGAAACCTTTTGTTTGGGGTCCTGCGCAAGAAGAATTCTTTCAAACTCTAAAAAGCTGCTTTGTAACGCCCCTCTCCTCGCACTTCCCGATGGGAATGATGACTTCGTGGTGTATTGCGATGCCTCAAATCGTGGTCTTGGTTGTGTTCTCATGCAACGAGACAAAGTCATCGCTTATGCCTCTCGTCAACTCAAAATACATGAGAAGAATTATACTACCCACGACCTTGAGCTTGGCGCAATTGTTTTTGCGTTAAAGATTTGGCGACACTACCTATACGGTACAAAGTGCGTGGTTTTCACTGACCATAAGAGCCTGCAACACATCTTTGACCAAAAAGAGCTTAATATGCGTCAGCGACGTTGGGTAGAATTACTTAACGACTATGACTGCGAGATTCGCTACCACCCTGGTAAAGTAAATGTCGTGGCCGATGCACTTAGTCGTAAGACTCATGTAGATTACATTCCTTGTTTTCATATCTCGAGCGATCTTCACAATTGCATCCGTGAAGCGCAATATTCGTCTATCAACGAAGGTTCTATGTCCGTGGAAATACGTGGAGCTACTGAAGAACTACTCGCTTCAAAATCTGATGGTCTGCTTTACTGTCGTAATCGCATCTGGGTACCAGATCGCGACAATCTTCGTGATCTCATGATGAACGAGGCACACAAATCAAAGTACTCAATTCATCCTGGTGCTGACAAGATGTACCATAATCTATGTACATCCTATTGGTGGCCTGGTATGAAGAGAGACATTGCCGCGTACGTTTCTAAGTGTCTTACCTGTTCGAAAGTTAAAGCCGAGCATCAACGATCTTCTGGTCTACTCGAACAACCTGAAATCCCCGTTTGGAAATGGGACATCATTGCGATGGACTTCATAACCAAACTCCCTTGTACGCCTTCTGGTCACGATAGTATTTGGGTAATTATCGATCGTTTAACCAAGTCCGCTCATTTCATTCCTATTCGCGAAGATTTCAAGGTTGAACGACTTGCTCGCATCTATACTGACGAAATCATATGCCGTCATGGTATTCCTCTCGACATCATTTCCGATCGTGATGGTCGATTTACTTCGCGCCTCTGGCAAACTTTCCAGTCCGCTATGGGTTCTCATATAAATCTCAGTACGGCCTTTCATCCTCAAACGGATGGACAAACTGAACGTACTATTCAAACCCTAGAGGACATGCTCCGTTCTTGTGTCATCGACTTTGGTGGTAGTTGGGATGTGCATTTACCTTTGATCGAGTTCTCGTACAACAATAGCTACCACTCCAGTATTCAAATGGCTCCATTCGAAGCTTTGTATGGTCGCAAGTGCTGATCTCCTTTAAGCTGGCACGAGGTTGGTGACAAACAATTTACTGGCCCCGAAATCATACAAGAAACAACGGATAAGGTTCTTCAAATCCGTTATAATCTACTCAAGGCTCGTAGTCGACAAAAGAGCTATGCTGACAAGAGACGCAAACCTTTGGAATTCAACGTTGGTGACCATGTTCAACTCAAAGTGTCTCCTTGGAAAGGAGTGGTTCGTTTTGATAAAAAGGGAAAACTTGCCCCTCGCTATCTTGGACCTTTTAAGATACTCGAAAGGATTGGCAAGGTGGCTTACCGACTCGATTTACCTCAAGAACTCAACAACGTTCATCCAACGTTTCATGTCTCGAATCTAAAGAAGTGTCTCGCTGAAGAAGGACTTCAAGTTCCCCTCGAAGATCTTCAAGTCAACGAAACCATGCATTTTGTGGAAAAACCCGTCGAAATCATGGATCAAGGAGTCAAGTTGTTAAGGCGCAGCAAAATTCCTATCGTCAAGATTCGATGGGAAGGAAAACGTGGCGCCGAATTCACTTGGGAACTCAAGAGTGACATGAAGACGAAGTATCCTTATCTTTTCGCTACTTCTTCCTAAATTTCGGGACGAAATTCCTTAAAGGAGGGGAGACTGTAACGCTCCGCATTTTTAAACTTTCTTGATTTAGCAAGTCATGTTGTACTTTCCATATTTAAACTCTTGTACTCTCTTTGTAATCTAGTTTCATTCCGTTTGTTATTCGAGACTATTGATCTTAATGAAAACGAAGCTATTATATTCATGTTTGTATTAAACTTATGTGCAAAAATTCATGTTTAAATGATATATTATCCAAAACTCTCGATTCGTTATTACGCTCGATGCTCGTTAAACTAGCTAAAACTCGTGAAACAATGAAACTCGAAAGGTTCGCGAAGTGATTAATCGTCAAAAATCTGTTATCCTTATAAATATGGTTACTTATAAATTGTTTAGTTAGTTAAATTAATTAATTTTACAATTTAAAAAGTTAATTTTTACAATAATCCAGTTAGTCCCGTTAGAGTTTTAAGGTTAGGAAATAACCTAGTTAAATTACTTAATAAATAAACTACTTGGTTAAAGAATCTTATAACTTACTTAGTTTAAAATGAAGATAGTTACCTTTTTAACTAACTTCATGGTTAATCAAAGTATAGGGGCTAATTTGGTAATATTTGGAAGTATTATAACAAAAAAAGGGAATAAAATGAATGCTGACCGTGGGACTCGAACCCGGGTCACCCCATTCCACAAACAAGCGCATGACCGGCTGGGTTGGGTCTTCACATCAAAAGAAACCCAGCCCGCTTTTTATTTATGAACCCGCCTAAACAGCCCAGATCGTTGAAACATGGACAGATGCGTTTTTTAGCGGGATTTAGTGTTTTTTTGAGTTTTAAAACATGTTTTAACATTTATTATCCAACTAAAACCTAACCTAATCATTCCCTATAAATACCACACCTCTTCCAAGCATTATACACTTTTCTAATCATCAAAAACACTCTCAAATCCTCCCCAAATTGCAGCAAATTTCCAAGTTCGAGCAGATTGTTCAACCTCCACTAAAGTGAGCATAACTCACTCATTTCTTATCCGATTTAGTCCATTCTTTTTCCTATGTGCTTGGTTTGACCCTAGCTTCGATTCCATGGGTTTTTCACTGTAAATAAGTCCCTGGAAATCCGGAAAAAAAGGCTCCAAAGTCCACTGATTGTTTTTGTTTTCATGTAATCTTTGTTAAACTTAACCAAACTTGAGTTTTCTCATCTCAAACCTATGTCCTAATGCTTATAACCTCATCTATGGTTAGTTAGGCTTAAAAACAAGGTTGAGACATGTTAAATCAGAGGTTAAAACCTCACAAACATTCTGTTTTAGTTAGGGTTTTACCCACAAGAAGTGTTCAAGCTTGAAGCTTGATGTAAGGGTGATTGTTAGACTAGCCTGGGCTATCTTTCATAAAAATCCACTCACTTCTTGATGTTTTCTCATAGATTAGTTGTTGTATTTCATTATCTTTGTAAGTTCATGACCCTCCTTGGTTGTTTTTACATCAAGTGTAGTGGTGAACACTTAAGAGGTGCCTAAATGGAAGCTTGTTCTTCCTACCTCCTACATGATTTCCATGATACTTAGAGGTACCTAAATGGAGACATTAATCTCCTACCTCATGCTTAAACCATAGGACCTTGTAATCTATATATTATCTAATTATTCCATATGTATACCTAAGTAACTAAACTTGATAATAACTTAATAGTTACTTGTCAAGAATATGTTACATCATCTATGACCATGCCCTTGCTACGACTCTAATGGACCTTTGAATCCATGAAATCATACAAACTCTTTTGAGTTTTAATAGTGTCAAGAAAAGAGTTATGTGTACAAGATGATTATTTTCACTTATGTTATTTTCCATACATTTTAGACTCCGAATCTATAATCTTCCGATTTCCCCAAACTCACACACCTATGTTTTCCTCGTGTAGAAGGACTAGGTGCTCCAAACTAATCCATCCATCAAAACCACTCGCGGGATTTCAAGTAGGAAAGCTTTCAAAAACCGTGAGTATACTCGATCCCTTTTCCCTTTTACCATTTTGGGATGCAACATGTATATTATACAAAATGACACTCAAACTATTTTTAACATACTCTATCCATGCTTAACATGAAACTATGTGTGGTACTTGTTATTCTCGTATGCTATGTAAACTACTTGGTCGATATATGCTCATTAACTTTGCTAGCCTCCCTTAACAATTATAGCGCTATAGGATTAACGCATCGCCCGTTAGACTTGGGATATTGTTAAGTTAAACATGTTACCTCCCGCTACTCTATTGGGATTAGGCTATTTTAACGCGTTGTATACTCGGGTTTGAACATATTGTACGCCATATTTGCGTACTAGTACTCACATATTATGAATCATGTTGGATATGAGCACTTTTTATTCTATTTATGCTATGTAACAAAACTTGTATACTCGCCTTTGCTTTTGCATTGAACTCTATTTTAATACATGTTGCAGGTTAATTGATGAAGTGATGTTACAAGATGAAACAAGATTTAGGGTGGACTAGATACACACCTAGATTAATTTATCTTTTGTTATTATGTTACAATTTGAAACAATGCTGTTATTTTTATTTGAATCTTGTATGACAATTAGTCTTCAAATGAAATTTGAATTAAATTAATATTGTCACATAGTGTTATGAAGTCTCTTACAATCTACGCACTTCGTCTCATCCCGATGTTTCCGCCATCGGTTGGGGTGTGACATCATGGACGTTACCTAACTCAGCAGGTAACTCCAACTTGCCACTTTACCAATTCGCTCCAGAATTTTAAATGGCCCAACATAACGAGGGTTAAGCTTGCCGCGTTTTCCAAAACGCACCACACCCTTCCAAGGTGAGACTTTCAACATAACACGATCACCAACTGCGAATTCCAAAGGCTTCCTACGCTTGTCAGCGTAGCTTTTCTGACGGTCGCGCGCTGCTGCCACACGGTTCCTGATCTGTACAATCTTTTCAGAAGTTTCAAACTTAATGGATTTACAGGTTAACTTAGTTAAAGGAATGGCTATTCTAGAAAAATCTCGAATGAACCTTCTATAATAACCAGCCAATCCTAAGAAACTTCTAATCTCGGTTGGTGACTTAGGGGTTTTCCATTTGGTAATCGCTTCGATCTTGGTTGGATCTACATAAATTCCTTCATGGTTAACTAAGTGTCCAAGGAACTGTACTTGTTCTAACCAAAATTCGCACTTTGAAAATTTAGCATAAAGTTTTTCCTTTCTTAATAGACTTAAAAGAGCGTGCAAATGCTTTGCATGTTCCTCTTTACTTTTGGAGTAAATTAGAATATCATCTATAAAGACAATTATGAATTTATCCAAATATGGCTTACATATTCAGTTCATCATGTCCATAAATGCGGCTGGGGCATTGGTTAAACCAAATGGCATGACAGTAAATTCATAATGACCATACCTCGTTCTGAAAGCGGTCTTAGGAATGTCCTCTTCCTGTACTTTTAATTGATGATATCTTGACCTTAAATCGATTTTAGAGAAAAATCGAGCTACTTGCAATTGATCGAACAGATCATCGATTCTCGGTAATGGGTACCGATTCTTAATTGTGACTTTGTTCAATTCACGGTAGTCAATGCACATACGCATTGATCCGTCCTTCCTTTTAACGAATAAAATCGGTGCTCCCCATGGCGATGAGCTTGGCTGTATGAATCATTTTTCCAATAATTCATCTAATTGTTTCTTTAGTTCCTGCATCTCTGTTGGTGCCAATCGGTAAGGTGTTTTGGCAATTGGTGCTGTTTCTGGTAATAGGTGAATTCTGAATTCAACTTCCTTGTCTGGTGGTAGTCCTGGTAATTCTTCTGGAAATACATCTGAAAACTGAGATACTACTAGAATGTCTTTTAGTTCTTTTCCTTTAGTGTTAGTGATTATAGAAATCAAATACACTATAGACCCTTTTCTTATATAGCTTGCAGTTTTCATCACAGAGATGAATTTCGTGGATCTAAAGGGTTTATCTCCTTTAATTGTGATCTTTTCACCTCTTGGTGAATTTACTTTGATTGACTTTTGATCCCATAAAATACTGGCTTTATTGGCTACTAACCAATCCATTCCTAAAACGACATCAAATCCTGCCAGATTCATTGGGTAAAGGTTTGCAATAAACTTTTGATTTAAAAATTCTATTCTTGCTCCACGCAAGATTTCAGAAATCCTAACCGTTTCTCCATTCGCTGTCTCGACTAGACATTCTTGTGAGAGTTTAGTTAATGGTTGATTAAGAAGTTTGCAAAATGAAGTATTAATAAAACTTTGGTTTGCACCAGAGTCAAATAATACTTTAGCAAAAACATCATTAACTAAAAACGTACCGGCTATAACATCTGGAATCATTTTGGCTTCATCTGTTGTCAGAACAAATGCTCTAGCATTTTTAGTGTTCTTGTTGTTTGTAGCTGGAGCTAATTTCGGACAATTTGGCTTGATATGACCTTTTCCTCCACAGTTGAAGCACAGTCCATTACTGGATTTCCTTCTGCAATCTTCTTCCTTGTGTCCTGGTAACTTACAGAAATTGCAGTGAGCGAAGCATTTTCCCGAATGCTTCTTCTTGCAGGCCTTGCAGTATGGTGCAGAGGTAGAACCTATATTCCTACGGTTGGAATTCCCATAATGGAATTCTTGGAAAGCCTTTGAGCTAGGTTTCTCCTCTGGTCTTCTTCTCTAGTACGGATTAACTCATCAGTCAAGGTGTTTGCTAGTTCTACAACTTCTTCTATGGTTTGAGGTCTAGCTGCCTTGACTACATGTCTAATCTCTCCAATTAATCCCCAGATATAACGGGAGATTAATACTGGTTCAAGTGATGCAAGGGTTGGTACTATTCTAGCATATTCAAAGAATGTAGTAGTATAACCCTTACTATCTACCCTGGTCATTCTAAGGTTCAGAAACTTATTCGCTATCTATTCCTTTTCATTGGGAGGGAAGAATTTCCTTTCTACCATATTCTTAAATTTCTCCCACTCCATGTTGTAAATCCTATCACTTCCTCTTGACTAGAGGATAGTGTTCCACCATTCTAAGGCTGAGTTCTTAAACAGATTAGAAGTAAACATTATCTTGTCTTCTTTAGCACACTTGCTTATTTTTAAAACAGCCTCAGTCTTTTCTATCCAGCGTAGAGCTGCAATGGGTTCTTCATTGCCCGAGAATTCTATCGGTTTACAGGACCAGAATTCTTTGTAAGAACAACCATAAGGCATGGTTCTTCTTCTTTTGGGAATGGGCACTTGAAGTACAGGTCCATTGTTTACACTGTTTTCCGGTTCAGTTGATCGCTTACTGCCATGCTTACTTTTATTTCCCGCATCCTTAACAGTTTGAAGAATATATGGCATTGCATCTATAATTCCTTGTGCCACTATGTGTTGGATAGCACTATTATCCACTTGGTTTCCATTGTTATTGTTGTTGTTCAGATTCTCATTAACCAAGTTAATGTTACTCTGGTTATCGTTATTCAGATTTTTTTGATTTCCTTCGTCGGCCATCTGAATTTTAAACAGTTACCACGTATTAATATCATAAAATAATATTTAATATAGTCAATCACATGACACGCACTTTGGTCAAAAGCGTCGATCATTGCGACTTTACTCTATTCATATAATATGCATCTATTACACATCAGTACTGAAATTAAAATTACAATACCAACTGAAATAAAATTACACTAATAGTAGTAGGCATCCGTAGTTTTTTTTTTCATACACATACACACATATTATATTATTTCATTATAAATATTATTATTACTACCGTTTCCACCATCACATTCATGGATATGGATTCATCCAGAAATCCATATTGCGCTCGTCGTATTTCCAGACGAGTCGCTCTCCCACCTGTCGCATTCTTTCACTACTCTCTAAAATTTTCTCACCAAATGTCCTAAGTTCTTGTACATTGTCTGCACTCATTGGGGGGTGCAGGTTCTAGGGCTGGATTCGGAATCTGGGGTGCGGGATTCTGGTACGGAGGTATAGGGGCCTGGTATGGGTAAGGATTTTCTAGAATCTCCCTAATGAATACATCATTGTCGTAATAGGGATCTAGAGGATCAAACCCTGGGTAGGCTCCTAGGTTTGGCATAGGCATGTCTTTGTGTATCGGGTAACGTTGCACATAGTCCCTATTGTCGTCCCACCATGGGTCATAATTTGGGTTTAAGGGATTTGGTGTTGGTACCCTAGGTATTTCCTCTGGGTTGAAATCATGCATTTCTACTTGATTTTCAGGGTTTTCTATCTCCATCGGTTGGTCAGGAATTGGTGGTTGTGGTTGGGGTGCTATCATTTATTCCAGGTTAGGGTCAGCTGCAGTGGTTGCTAGGATGTGGATGTTGGCTATACCCCTATTAATCATATCCTGCGCATAGGCATCGGTTTCTCTTTTGGCTGCTGCTAGTGCTCTCTGGTCTTGTAACTTTTTCATACGCTTCCTACGCTCATGTGCCCCTCGACTGAACCATCATCTCTTTTTCTGAGGGAATGGCTTCTCGGACTGAGCTTTAAACACGAATATTCATTCTTCCGTATCAGCAGAGAACCCTGAGAGGGCAGGCTGAGAAGAGGCACCTTCGCTTCTAGGCGAACCAGACAATTGACGATACGCGTCAGATGGTCCTTGGTCGCTCATACTGTAAACTAACAAATAGTCAAATAATACATAACAAGAAAATACAATTATACACGTATTTCCATAATTTATTTCCTAACAATTTGAATTTTGATGTCAGCAGAACACTTCTGTGGCTGAATCAGTGGCTTAGCTCTAATACCACATTCTGTCGCAACCCCCCCTATCACCTCGGGAACGGGCGGCCGCGAGCCAGTGTCGGTGGTATCGCATGTTTAGTCAATTTTGGCAGCGGAATTTTCATCAGGACCGTAGTTAGGAAATATTTTATCAGAGTGAAATACCACATTTTCATAATATTAAACACATGGGATAAAACCCAATTTTTAAGTACACACATTTCCATAGGAATAAATTCTATTTTTATTTAATGAAAACATCTATTTCTTTTAGGTAACTTTATTGCCACTTTTTCAAGCCTTCAGTGCTGTCCAGCTGGCTTCTGTTTGGCTTTCACATTTTGTTACCTGAAACGCGTTTAAAAAAACATTTTGTCAGTGGGAAATATTGGTGAGTGAATCCCAGTTCAATCAAGTTTAATAAAAACCATTGTACAGTATTGAGGGCGATCTCGCAATTACATTTGTTTCCAAGTTATATCAATTAACATCCATGGTACTGTCAGACCCGACTTGTGGAAATGTTACCCCTCGCAAGGCAGTAACATAATTTTGTATACAAAACCCCAACATACTCATGATACTTGTATTCTTACAAATACTCAATAACTGTTTAATATATAATTAATTAAGTGAGGTTTTGTAAAAATAGTTAACAAAAAGGAGATTACTCACATTGCTGTCTTAGGTTTTCAGTAAGGATTTCCTGGGAATAATCTATAATTTACACAAATGCACACGTGTTAGTATAATAACCCATTTTAACATTAGTAATACCCTCCCCGAGACGGCATTCCAACGACTACGTCGGGCAGAACCACGACAGCCGTTACGGAACCCTAGATCAATCGGGCAGAGTATCTAATACGTATACAGGGGTTATGATACTTACAACGGAGCAGAACTTCGTTATTTAGGGGGGTATTATACCCGAGTATAGTGCCTACTATGTGAAAATTGAGAGAAAGATCGAAGAATTGAGCGACGTAAACTGAAGGCCCGAGCTCCAGCTTTATAGGGCTGTTCTGACTTGTCGTCGCGCCCCGCGACAGGATCAAGGGTAAGGTGTCGCGCCCCGCGACATAGGGGTCGTAGGCCCTAGCGTCGATGTGTCACCGGTATAGCTTTGCCACGTGTCAACACGTGGCGGCTTCTGAAGAGTGCCTCATAGCCAGACCTTGGCGGCCCGCGACGGAGAAGATCAAGGGCGTCGCGCCCCGCGACGGCCCAGTAATTTTTGTTTTTATTTATTTTTTAATGTTTTAACGTATTTTGGGCTCGGTTTTCGCATACGGGTTATATTTTAAGACACATTGGAACATTTTAATATATTTTTAGTGTGTCAAAATATTTTAAGGGTGTCGGTTTATTTTAGGGTTGTTATAGCTGCCCTGACCGTGGTTAACTGAGGTCGACTGACTGAAACTACGGTTATTGCTGTTGTCAGGCCTTTTCTGAGATTGACTCACACTAGTTGCTTTGTCAGCATCGTTCCATTTCTGCTTGTTATCACTAGCAGGTGTGGTAGCTGTAGCAGCAGAGGTAGTAGCAGAAACACGTGGCGGCAATGAGCCACGTTTGACCTCTTGGTCAGTAATCTTGTGTGCCAAACGGATGATCTGGGGCAGATTGTTAAGGTTTGCAGCAGTGACATACCCCTTTACAGCTGGTGCTAGGCCCTTGAGATACAACTCAATTCGTCGATGTGGAGGTCGAGACAGGTTAGGGCACAAAATTGCAAGTTCATGAGATCGTTTCGTGTAAGCCTCGATCTCGGATCCTTCCATCTTCAAATTGTAGTACTCGTTCTCGAGCTTCTGAATCTCGTCACGAGGACAGTACTCTTCCCGCATCAGCTCCTTGAAATCATCCCAGGTAGTGGCGTTAGCCATCTCGATGCCCAACATCTGCACCTGGGCATTCCACCAAGTTAAGGCACCATCCTCCAAAGTGCCAGTAGCATACTTCACCCGGTCCCCCACGGGACAGTTACACATGGCGAACACTGATTCAGCCTTCTCAAACCAATGCAGTAACCCCACAGCCCCTTCAGTCCTACTGAACGTCTGTGGCTTACAATCCATGAATGTCTTGAGTGTGCAGGCAGGCGGATTGTTTTGATGTGCTTGCTGACCAAATGGACGAAAGAAAATACAACACAGGGGTAAGAGTTGTGTACGCGACACAAGATTTAAGAGTATTTGGCACGTTTCGTACCAGCTTGGTAGGCTGCCAAAGCCTCAGCCACACGTGTGTTGATTAAGTTTGTCAGCTCAGCCTGGGTCATCGCGATGTGACCACGTCCATGACCTCGTCCACTCATGATTCTATATAAGGAAAAGGAATAAATTTAAGAGTCGAGATAAGGTAAGAGTCAAGTCTCACGTTGATATCTACAAACTACCAAGTTCACACCAAACAATAGGGCAGAACCCTTCCCACACTCGTTAAGCCTCACTGAGACTTACATGCACCTCACGTTATTATTATGTGTGCACCCAAAATAACAAGGCAATTTACATGCTTATCTTAGTGCCTCTTAACTTGCACTAAAAGTTTCTCCCCACAATAAAATAGTAAAATGAAAGGCATTAAATGATCAATAATTACAAGAGTCGAAGGGTAGTGCCACACTATCTAGCTCCACTAAGACATGCAGCATAGATAATCACATCAAGGTGTCAAATATATTGTTTCATGCAAGTCGTGTGTTTGTAACTACTAAACAAGTAATGCATAAAGTAAACAGAAGACGGACCTTGCAATCTGGAGCTGAGTGTCATGGTCGATTTTCGAAGGTGTTCGGTTATAGTCTGGTTTTATAAAAACGTTTTAAAACCTAGTTCACTATAACCAGTGGCTCTGATACCAAACTGTCACACCCCCAAAATACCACATGCGGATTCTCCGCGGGACGTGTGACGTACCATGATCCAAGCCACCAATCACATCGAACTACGCATAATATTTTAACAAAACATTCCATTCATTTCAAGATATAAATCCAAGTCATAAGTTAAACCAAAGTAAATGTTCAGCGGAAGCATAATGTAAACTGTAATTCAATTGTTCCAAAACATGTGTTAATAATCAACGAAGCAAGTATCCAAGAGTCTCGACCTATGACCACTCCAGCACTCCCAGATAGCAAGTCCTTAATCAAGAATCTAACGACCTGCAAGCATGCAGACAAGTGTGTCAGACGACGCTGGTGAGTTCAAATTTTGTTTAATACGTTTTAGTTACCAGATATGTGAATAAAACATTTCGATGATTTGATGTTGTAATAACTCGTTTACCGCTGATGGCTTACAGTTTATTTGCCCAAACCCCATTGCCTCTATCAAAGCAATGGTCAAGACTGGGATCATTAGTTCACTCTCGACCTCCCCGGTGCGGTGTGAGGTTGCCAAACCTAAATAGCGCTATTAACTAATACCCCGTTGCCTCCCCGGCAACAATCGGTAGAAGGGACTTGATTGATAGATATGCGAGTATTAACAAACATCCCATTAACCCAACGTTCCTCCCCGGAACGTTTACCAGATGTCCCTCCCCTGGACGCATGCTTGGAAAAAGAGCAGTGAACTCACCTTAGGTTTGCTCGGTATATAATGTTACCCGCTCTCGTAAGTCACACAAACCCTATCGTGATTACCAGTGATATCAGTTTCATAAACAGCTAGGTTACGCATTTTCACAATTTGCATGTACCACAAGAACGTCGTATAATATATAACAGGTGCTCAGTTTCCATGCTAGCTCACATTCCACATGTTCATCTTACAATAGCATTCAACAGTTAAGTTTGATTATTCACATTTAAGCATACAAGTTTCCTAGTTCCAACTAACAGTGTCATCATGCCCAGACGAAATCACTTAATTAAATATTCACATCAAACACCAATCATGCTATAACAACTGTTCTGTTAAGATAGTTCTCAGGTGGCCTCCCGACGAAAGTCAGTGTTTCGTCGTTCAGCTTGCATGGCGAAAGACCCAGACTGTAACAGCCCAGCGTAACTGCACCATGATATTGTCTGCTTTGGCGGCCAGCACGCCCTTGGCGTCCGCCCCTCACGGTTTTCAAAACGCGTCATGATGGTGAAGGTATCCAGCCCCTTATAAGGAAGCCTTTGTTCCCCTTCACAACCAATGTGGGATGTCACAATCCACCCCCCTTAAGGGGTCCAGCATCCTTGCAGGACCTGGCACCACCGGTCCGGCCCTGGCTCTGATACCATCTGTAACAGCCCAGCGTAACCGCACCATGATATTGTCCACTTTGGCGGCCAGCTCGCCCTCGGCGTCCGCCCCTCATGGTTTTCAAAATGCGTCATGATGGTGAAGGTATCCAGCCCCTTATAAGGAAGCCTTTGTTCCCCTTCACAACCGATGTGGGATGTCACACAAACGAAACTCATGTTTCGTCGACAACTACTGCGACGAAAGTCCAAGTTTCGCCATGATGAATATCCTGCTGGTTATTCGTCGACCTGAACCCTAACCATTTCACTGTCTCATCACACAGGTGTCTAACCTCTAAAACGTATCAAACCCTATTAACTCAGTCAATTTATCGTTCAGAATCATATAGTTTCGATAATAACAGTTAGCAAACAATTGGCACGTTTCATGGATCAAACACGTCTCTTACCAACAACGAACAATAGTTCCGTTCACGAAATTGGTTTCATATAATAACTTCGACCAATGATTATTCACTCAAACATTATCAACTAATCAAGACTCCAACATTCAAATCAGATCATGCAACATTACATATTTCTAACACACACACAATAATGATTAACCCTAATCAACCCAGTTGTCAACGAAACTATAATCATGATAGTCTTAGGTTACGATGATGTTCATGAAACCCTAGTCTCACACAGGATCATATCATCAGACATATGGCACACTAATAAGCAGAAGAATGCTAACCGTGATGTTGAATGGATTAGTTTGATCTAGACACAGAGACTTCAAGCAATAGAAACAGCCGTCGGTTATGGGGGAAAGAGCAATAGTGTTTTAGGGTTTCCATGGGTTCAATATATATACAACGTAAACAGGGCCGGCCACAACTGGGCTTTGAACTGGGCCGCAGGTGACGAAAGACCATCTTTCGTCGAGCCCCATTATGGCGAAATACCAAGTGGCGAAAGACCCCTTGGCGAAAGACCCATGTTTCGTCTAAGAGGTTATTGTTCAGGTTATTTGTCACACTAAGTTTCCATTAAACACTTAACTTAAAGCTTTAAACAATAAATCACCAAACATAAGTTCTTAATCATTCAAAGTTAATAAAATGATACAATGGGAGGCGAACTATAAAACAGGATTGCGAGACCAATGATATGTAAACAGAAAGGCCTTGAAATCTCGGGTTGTCACATGTTTGATGGTATTTCATGACACCAGGACACCTGGAATGATATGAGGATGGTCCTAAACACCTGGCTTGATCTTGAAACACCATGTTTTACTATAAATAGGTGCCTTTGGTGAACACTTGAACTTGCACCTTTCAAAAATCATCTCTTCTCACCCTCTCTGGGATTCGTGATCATAAGGAAGCTGATTCTAGTTCAACATTCGTGCTAGGACCTTATGTAAGTGTCCATATCCACTTTAGTTTAGTTTTTATGCAGATAAAGACCGAGAGTCAAAGTTGCCACAAATCGGGTTTGACTTTCGGTTTAGACCTAAACGGTCCAGCCATTGTTCGGAGCGATTATGGCTACGTGATCGTAATTAGGTGTGTGTTAATCCCTCAAAAGGGCACATCCTAATTATCACGTTTACTTAGTTAATTGTCGGGTCAAAGTAATCAAGTAAAAAATCAAACTAGTCAGATTTTTAAATAAAAATCATAACTGATAATGTAGAGGTTATGAATCATATTTTGTCACTTAAATAACTTGGTAAATATTATTAGAACATGTCTAGGCATATTCAACCCGACAATTCTAAGTTAAAGCTCGGTTCGCAACCGAAAGTCGCAAAAGCTTGACTTTTGCTTTGACTTTCAGTTCTGACCCAATTAAGCTTAATTCTTCTATATTTTAAGTTTCTGTTGTGACCATATAATATTGTAGTATAACTCTCTGAGGTTATATTACATGGTCATATGGAAATTCTGAATTCTATGCATGTTTCCGTTATTATGCTTAATATTGACCAATATGCCCTTATGGTCTAAAAATAAGATTTTTGAATATATGAACATACAAATAAGTTAGGTACTGATTTATAAACATGTCTAAATTATTTTGACACTACATTCTGGTCTCAAATTGATGTTATGCAAATTATCGTAAATTTAGCTTTTATAAAGACTAAATTACCCTTTTATGTATAAATCATGTTTAAACATAATTTTTGACACAAAACTCTTAACCTACTGTTATGATATCATTTTTTTAGGAATTTTTGGAATGAGGGGTCAGATTAGATACTGACCTTAACATTTAGTTCTCGTATAAATTCCATAATTGACGATGATACCCTTTTTGCAAATAAATTGAGTTTTATATATGATTGACATGCAACACCTTTTCCTACTGATCTAATATGATAAATAAAATATTTTGACCATCCAAGGCTGGTCAAAATCTCAGAATCACATAAACCTTTTAAATATCGTCAATTATCGACTTTTACGCTAATTTGGTGCATAGTATGGTTTAAAACCATATTTAAGCACCCAAGACTTGTTTCCTACTGAAATTATAAATAAATTTTAATATTGTTACAGTAGGTATAAGTCATGAACTCAGACTTCCAATTATGTCCTTAAAAAAACACATTTGAAATGACCAAAATGCCCTTTTGGGGCACAGTTTTGCCATAAATGGTATACCACACATATGTATGATATCCTACTGTTATAACATCATAAAATAAATATTTTTACAAAAATTTTTTTACCAGAACCTCAGTTTACCTTTATAAATCTTAAAATGACCAAAATGCCCTTACGGGGCTTAATTCAGTTTTAAATTCTTTTTGGGCATATATGTTGACATCCTCCAAATGTCTTAACATATTTTAAGCATAATAATATATGGGGCTTGTATATGGTTCATTTCGGTTACCCGTTATGCTTATACGCATTCGGTTCGGTTTATGTAACTAGTTTACATAAATTAGCCAAAACGGGTTTAACCTCACCATCTAAACTTCAAAATCCAGAATGTCTTTAGTTTACCCATATTATACAAGTATTCAAACTTGTCGGGTCTAAATCACATTCTATTCCGGTTTCCACTTAATCTAGCGTTTCGAACCGTAAAACATCTTTATAACTAACCGGTCTAAGTCTTTGACTTAAATAAGACCCGTTAGTATCCTAATAGGTTAATAAAACCTTCATTACAGATTAAGTAGCTTCGTTAGTGAAGGGGTAAGGTCCCAAAAACCTTGCTTCAAGTACTTGGGACCATACCACAACTTCATCTTTCTAAACCTCTTTAGACCTTGCGCAGCCGCGCACTGGTCCTACAAAGAGAACTTAGAAAGAAAGAAAACAACAAGCAACACCTGCGCACCAAAAGGAAAGAAACGAATCCTTGCGCCAATCTCCATGACAGATAAGGATGAAAATCCTAACAAACACTTCCGCGTAAGTAATATCCAGACTTGGATATTTACTTCACTAATACCGTACAATAAGGAGTCACACAGGATTACAGTTGTATTCTTCTAGAAGGCTCCATCGTGCACCACCAGGTGGTTATAACCGTCTAGGCCACGTGGCATCATCCCAGACTCCCTTGAAGTCACGATGATGGCACGGAATTAAAGAGAGGTTTCCACTTGCCCGCTTTACACGTGGCAACACCCCAGCCATTGATCAAGATCACGATCCGTGTGCTCTCACACTCGTTAATGATTAACGGAGAGAAAAGTAACCGCTTACGGAAATAGCACTTTTCGTCAATATTTCACCAACAGGTTTTCCCGCCCAAACTTCGTCTATAAATAGAAGGATAATTTAGGTATAATTCTCAAGTTACATTCACTTCACTTCCATTACTTCTTCTTCTTATTCATAAAACCTGTACTTATTCTCACGCCGGAGGGTGGTCACGGAGAGAACCCCCATTCTCCCTGTGGCGAGTCTAATGGTGGTTGTTTTGCAGTTATTGTGAGAAGAAGGAGAGCACTCACCCACGAACCGAACGAGAGGAGATAAACCTTTTTATGCAGATTCAAACCCCCTGGTTCAGTTGATTCCGGTCAATTTAACCAGTGTTTCTTCAGGTAGAAGATATTTGCATAAGGTCTTAAGAATATACGGCTGAGTAACATTTTCTTGCACATTAGCTGAGGTAAATACTTTTAACTTATTTTCCTATACGGGCTTGGGATACGGTAAATTATTACCGCTTGGTCGGGTATGGGATTATTTTGTCGGATTGTGATTTAATAAATCTGCATAACCCGTTTTAATATGTTTTGTTTGATAACATAAACATTGGGGGTTAACGACCGTGTCCTGGATATCCTCGGCTCATTTAAGTTATTAATGGCCACGACCTATGCACGGGGTGTAGGCATACACCTGACAGATGCAAATGCTAATTACTAAATTACCCACAAGTTGGGGATAACTCCTTTGTGGGTTTATAAGTGGTGAGTCGATTAATCATGACCGGCTTCCAAACCAGCCCCAATTGTATGACAAACATGTAAAACTGTATACAAGATTTTAACAAAAAAAAATTCCCAAGTTATAAAAGGTTTTGTGCCTTGTGCGCCTAAATCAATTTTCATAATCTCTTTTCAAATGAGTCAGTTAATTGTATTTACCAGTGAAAACTGACGTATTTTCCAAAGACTAAGTGACAGGTACCTCTCGAAACTAGGTTGGAGCTACTTGGTGTCAATTAAGAGGATCTTGCAAATCCTTAGATGTTTGAAGTCTGTTAAACTCAGTTTTATGTATTTGATTTTATGATCCGCCTGGGGATCTCTATTACAATCAGTCTGTATATTCTTTTATTTTGAACTTTCGGACACTATGGATTGTAATAGTAATTAAACTTCCAAGCCTTCCGTTGTGCTATAATTGTGTTAATTGTCTATGATGATATCAACTACGTCACGATACTCCCTACCGGGCCCACCGGAAATATGTGTAAATATCGGGGTGTGACAGCTTGGGACAATTTTTTTTATTAAAATCTTGTATACAGTTTTACATGTTTGTCATACAATTTGGGCCGGTTTGGAAACCGGTCATGATTAATCGACTCACCACTTGTAAACCCACAAAGGAGTTATCCCCAAGTTGTGGGTAATTTAGTAATTAACATTTGCATCTGTCAGGTATATGCCTACACCCCGTACATAGGTTGTGGCCATTAATAACTTAAATGAGCTGAGGATATCCAGGATACGGTTGTTAACCCCCAATGTTTATGTTATCAAACAAAACAGATTAAAACGGGTTATGCGGATTTATTAAATCACAATCCGACAAAATAATCCCATACCCGACCAAGCGGTAATAATTTACCATATCCCAAGCCCGTATAGCAAAATAAATTAAAAGTATTTACCAGTGAAAACTGACGTATTTTCCAAAGACTAACTGACAGGTACCTCTCGAAACTAGGCTGGAGCTACTTGGTGTCGATTAAGAGGATCTTGCAAATCCTTAGATGTCTTAAGTTTGTTAAACTCAGTTTTGTGTATTTGATTTTATGGTCCGCCTGGGGATCTCTATTACAATCAGTCTGTATATTCTTTTATTTTGAACTTTCGGACACTATGGATTGTAATAGTAATTAAACTTCCAAGCCTTCCCCTGTGCTATAATTGTGTTAATTGTCTATGATGATATCAACTACGTCACGATACTCCCCACCGGGCCCACCGAAAATATGTGTAAATATCGGGGTGTGACAGCTTGGGACAATTTTTTTATTAAAATCTTGTATACAGTTTTACATGTTTGTCATACAATTGGGGCCGGTTTGGAAACCGGTCATGATTAATCGACTCACCACTTGTAAACCCACAAAGGAGTTATCCCCAAGTTGTGGGTAATTTAGTAATTAACAATTGCATCTGCCAGGTGTATGCCTACACCCCGTGTATAGGTCGTGGCCATTAATAACTTAAATGAGCCGAGGATATCCAGGACACGGTCGTTAACCCCCAATGTTTATGTTATCAAACAAAACAGATTAAAACGGGTTATGCGGATTTATTAAATCACAATCCGACAAAATAATCCCATACCCGACCAAGCAGTAATAATTTACCATATCCCAAGCCCATATAGGAAAATAAGTTAAAAGTATTTACAAGTGAAAACTGACGTATTTTCCAAAGACTAAGTGACAGGTACCTCTCGAAACTAGGCTGGAGCTACTTGATGTCAATTAAGAGGATCTTGCAAATCCTTAGATGTCTTAAGTCTGTTAAACTCAGTTTTATGTATTTGATTTTGTGGTCCGCCTGTGGATCTCTATTACAATCAGTCTGTATATTCTTTTATTTTGAACTTTCAGACACTATGGATTGTAATAGTAATTAAACTTCCAAGCCTTCCGCTGTGCTATAATTGTGTTAATTGTCTATGATGATATCAACTACGTCATGATACTCCCCACCGGGCCCACCGGAAATATGTGTAAATATCGGGGTGTGACAGTTAGCCTCGTCACGAAGGATCCCGAGGGACGAGGGTCCCTAGCTGGGCTCCTCGTCTGGGCTCCCATTTCCCATAACCAACCAGCCCACTATTATTATACACAAGTTGAGCCAGTGTCTGACGAAAGAACCAACGTAATGTGCTGAGCAGAAGATCCGGAAGAAAGCATGGCTCCCACTGTTCCGATACGGATTTCGGTGACAGGACTTCTCACAAGCATTAATTATGTGTAAGAGAGAAGAGGTCTAAGACGACGACGTTGCTTAGATTGTGTTGCCTATCATTTAATGAGGGGATCTTTTTAGATCCCGCAAAGGAGACAGAAGTCTGGCTTGAATCCAGACATTCCTTTTGCCCATGGGTTTATCAACCGGACCTTAGCACTGGTGGGTCCCGTCTAATAAGTTGATCTCCCCATATAAGCCAAGGGGAAGATCAACAATAGGTATGCAAGAAAACCCTAAAAAACAATCTGCATTTACTACCATAAAAACATTATCTAAAGAAAACTAAATAAGTTCGGGATAACAAAACGGAGATTCCGACACGATAAATCGGTCGGAGTAAATGATGTGGATTCTTATGAACTTATTTAGTTTTCTTTAGATAATGTTTTTATGGTAGTAAATGCAGATTGTTTTTTAGGGTTTTCTTGCATACCTATTGTTGATCTTCCCCTTGGCTTATATGGGGAGATCAACTTATTAGACGG
Source organism: Helianthus tuberosus (assembly GCA_030545235.1). Classification (NCBI taxonomy): domain Eukaryota; kingdom Viridiplantae; phylum Streptophyta; class Magnoliopsida; order Asterales; family Asteraceae; genus Helianthus; species Helianthus tuberosus. The sequence continues at coordinate 2,051,279 of CM060376.1, read as the reverse complement.
GACCCACCAGTGCTAAGGTCCGGTTGATAAACCCATGGGCAAAAGGAATGTCTGGATTCAAGCCAGACTTCTGTCTCCTTTGCGGGATCTAAAAAGATCCCCTCATTAAATGATAGGCAACACAATCTAAGCAACGTCGCCGTCTTAGACCTCTTCTCTCTTACACACAGTTAATGCTTGTGAGAAGTCCTGTCACCGGAATCCGTATCGGAACAGTGGGAGCCATGCTTTCTTCCGGATCTTCTGCTCAGCACATTACGTTGGTTCTTTCGTCAGACACGGGCTCAACTTGTGTATAATAATAGTGGGCCGGTTGGTTATGGGAAATGGGAGCCCAGACGAGGAGCCCAGCTAGGGACCCTCGTCGTCAGTTTATAATCTTATATCCTCTCCCCAATCAAGGAAAGACACAAGTGTCACTAACACTTAAACAGGTCGTGATTGAGGGTTGGCAGGTTCAACCCGATCCGAACCCGGAAATTTTGAACGAACCCGAACACAACCTAAACCCGAATATCATGTCAAATCTATGAACCCGAACACGACTTGTTCAACCTGAGTTTTTTTTTATTCTTTTTGCTAATTAATATATCAAATATATAACTTTCTAAAAAAATGTATATAATACAATTACATTTAAATTATGTAATGTTATTTCAATTTCTCTTTTAGGTTATAATTATCGCATAAAATACACACCCAAATTAATTTATAACACAAAACATATTGTTAAAAAATATAATATAATATAACTGGGCTAAACGGGTCAACCCGGCCGGGTTTATCCGAACCCGACCAATTTTGCTTAACAGGTTCGTGGTTTCAACCTGAAACTAACTCAAACTCATTTAGGCTAAACCCAAACCTGTAAATTTCGTGTTGTGTTTTTAGGTCGTGTTAGAAATTCACACCCATAACTAACACAACCCTCCGAAACCAATCCGCACCAAAAGAGTCTTTACTTCTTCACCCGAATCACTAACCCGGGTTAACCCTAGCTTAACATATTGTTGCTTTTACAATGTCTATTGGGCCAAAAGAGCCCATAGATGAGACCAACACCAAGTCTTAAGATACAAGTTAGGCTACCCAAACAAAACGGTGACGTATTGCACACTTTCCTCTTTTCTCTTTCCCCTTAACCCTAATCAAGAACCAATTCTAGAAACGCACAAGGAACCGATTTCTCTCTCAATTCCACACGATTTTGGTACGATTTTTGTTCAATTTTGCCAACTAATGTCATCAATTTCGATCGGTTCATGCGATTCGATCTATTAATCAAATCCATAACTTGATCTGTAATCATTAGTTATTGTTGTTTTGCAGTTGATTGCATTCTGTTGATCGCAATGGCCAAAAGCTCCTTCAAACTTGAACATCCTCTCGGTAATTGTTTCTCAATTCGTGTTACTTGTTATTTAAATCTGAAATCGTAATTGTGTGTGGTTATTAGTTGACGTAATTCACAAGTTTTTAAATCGTACGGTTGATTGTTTGCTTTAACGGATCGGTGATCTGATTAGTGTTATGATTTATGTTTATGATTATGATTACTTCAATTTTTGTTCCGTTGATTGTAGATTTGTAGGCTTTCATGATAGCTTCTGATCTTTTTAGTTAATCTAGGGTTTATGTATATGAACTATGAAGATCACATCTATCTTTTTAATATTGTTTGTAATCTATAATATTGAGTCATGTGAAGCTATGCAGCTTAGAATATTATATTTTTTTATTATATGTACTATATCTGTAATTTTAGCCTTTTAGGGCTGTTTGGGATTGTGTATCTGATTATCTGCTTATTGTGTTTGGTATCGACTTATCGAGGGTGTTTGGTGGTTTGGAGTTGCTTACTGGAAACTGCTTGTTTCAGATTGTTTACGGTTTGTGACTTTTGACTGAATCAAGCGGTTTGAAGTTGCTTACTGGAAACTGCTTGTTTCAAAAGGAATAAGAAGATATACATTTTGATTAGCAATCCAAACACTCCTTTAAGTAGCTAAATTAGAACTTCGATTGTTTACAATCGTTTTTGGGCATGTATATGTCAGGTGTAAGTTCAATAGTATTAGAAATAAGATCGTAAATCTCTATAAATTTTGAAGTTTTATTTTTGCTTTTTACACATCCTAGTAACTTTTCTGTTAAGGTTATCATGACTCTTTGACATGAATTTTGTAGCTTGAGTACTCTTTCATGTCTATGGTATGCTACATTAATGATTAAACAATCGTAAAACATGGGACAACTTATATCTATACGTGTAACATAATTTCTTCAGAGAGGCGCCAAGCTGAAGCTGCTCGTATCAGGGAGAAATATCCCGACAGAATTCCGGTATTATATTTGAGATATATATTCATATGCTTATATATGTAAATTTGTTTTGATTTATCATTCTTGTTCTGTTTTACAGGTCATTGTGGAGAAGGCTGAAAGAAGTGACATACCTGACATAGACAAGAAAAAGTTTGTCACTTTCTATATCGTACCATTTTCTTGATGATGATATTGATTTAATTGTTACATGTTGCTCACTGATACCATAATACCATATATTATTTATCTTGTTTTGTCACCAAATATTTCACTTTCACTTCTGCACCATTTTTTGATCTGTATTTTCCTTTTTGTTGGTCCCATGTCAACTAGACGGTGTCTTGCGATCGTATGTTTATTTCTACACATCATATAAACAAGTCCACAAAATTTGAATTTGGTTTTGGTTTTGGTTTCTTGTACTGATTTAATCTTCTTTTTAAATGATCAATGCAGATATTTGGTACCTGCTGATCTCACTGTTGGACAGTTTGTCTATGTGGTCAGAAAGAGGATTAAGCTCAGTGCTGAGAAGGCTATCTTTATCTTTGTCAAGAACATCCTTCCACCTACTGGTGAGTACAATGCACTAATTACGTGACTAAATGGGCTGGTTAAACTGGTTGGGTCAACCCGAACGCACCTTCTTGTTTTTCTATTCTTTAAAATTCGTGCATTGTTACAAAAATTCTTACTGTTCAACATTTTATTTGATTGTTAGCTGCAATGATGTCTGCAATCTATGAGGAAAACAAAGATGAAGATGGCTTTCTGTACATGACGTACAGTGGTGAGAACACATTCGGATTGCTCTGAAGATGACTCTGAAGATGACGTTTGGAAGACATGAAGAATCTATTATGTAAATATGGTTCTAAGATGACGGACCAGATGTGTACATTCTTTCTTATCAATCATGCACGCTTTGTTCAGTTTCGTATCTTCCGAAACTTCTGTGAATGGTTTTTATGGTATGTTACTAATTAAGTGGTATTATGCATGGAATTGCCACTGGATATTGTCGTGTTCGTTGATTATCAAGTCCCTTGTTGGTATGCATTTTACTTTGGTTATGAGGATTATAGTAGATCTTAATAGGCCGCATAAAATGTAGTTTGACAAGCTCCTGGTTCAGTCGGTTTTGACCTGGTCAAATGAATTATGGGCCAAAGCGTTATCAATATTCTTTTTCATCAACTCTCCAATGGAAATTACATCGAAATAAAAGGTAAACGAGAATTAAGACTATACGTAGTGGGGTCACACCCTCACCATTTTTTAGCGCCAAACATAGAAATAGGGCGCCAAGTGCTTGGGCGTGAGTGATAAAATGAGCGTCAATTTACGAAGCTTGAGCGTCAATTTACGAAGCTTGTACGTGTCTGACCGTGTGGGTTTGACTGTTGAGCCAATGAAAAAAAACATGTACACGCCAACCCAATACCCTTGGTCTAATTTAGTCTCGTCTATAAGGCGTGACTCCCTAACCAAAACTAAATATATCAAAACAAGTTCAAAGATTAACCAAGATATATATGCAACTATAAAGACAATGTAATTTCATCTTTCTCATAACCAACGCCACTAAATCTCTACCAACATTTTCATTCTCTACATAAAACACCGAACCACAACACAAACTCACTCGACTCCTTGACCTGACCTGACCTGACCCGACCCGGTCCATTAGCAGATACCCATGTTCTACACCCCGATTACATTTTTCTTCCCATTTATAACCTCAAAAATCAAACAAAAGGCTACAATTCATGTACCTTGATTTTAACTTTTACAGTTGCAGAGCTAAATCGGGCTGTTGAGAATCAACCAACATACCAGTAGATTGTCTCACGGGTGACCCAATTGATTGGTACCCGATATTGAGATCAGGGGGGCGAGATTCTTGTCTTGGTCTAGGCTGTTGTTGCATTTGAGGTGGGACCCCCCTCCAACCACCAGACTGCACCTGAAACCGTGAAAGATCGGCGGCTGTCATCATTTGAGGAAACCCGGCATATTTGTTTTGAAGTTGACCATCGTTGACCGGTCTAACCGGTTGTTGGTAAGTGTTAAACTCGCCGCGAAAACGTGTAACTTGAGGTTGTGGGCGGTCACGGGCCGGGTTGTATAAAGAATCGGCTGATATTTGTTGTTTGTGGGGGTTTCTGTTTTCAAGTAACGGTGGTTTAATGAACCCTCCCGTGGCGGTGGTAGTGCCGGTTCCGCCTAGTGACATCCATGCCTGCGCAGCCGTCAAAGCGACATTGTTTGAATCGTCTCTTTTTGACACGAAACCAAAACCGTTCCCATTTTGTTGCTGTTGACTATCCTGACCTAACATTTTCATCATTTGAACCGGGTCACTAAGGCCTTGCTGGTCCCGTCTGGGGGTAATATTGGCAATATTACTATCCATGGGAACCATTCTGTTACAATCCAGACCAACTGGCTTACTCGGTCTCCCAGGGGCAAATCCGTCATTGTTACTGCTCGGGTGCTTAAAAGAGCCCAAAGATGCAAGATTTCCGTTTCTTGAAACAGGTTTTGACGGAACATTGGAAGCATTAGTAATCGGTCTTTTTGCAACAAAATCAGCAGCAGAATTTACATGTAGTGGCGGTGGATGATCGAGTTCAACTCGTTGCAGGCCCGTGTTTTCGGGCCTCGTAAAGTTCCTGGATTGTGAGTTCTGATGCACGGGATTTGAACCTGAAAAGAAAGGAACTCTCGGGCTCGGGCTCGGATCTTTGCGGGGTTCTCTAGGAGATTCTCGCTTTACATGAATCGCAGGGTTAAAACTGTCATTTACCTCTTTCAGGTCATGCATTTTAGGAGTTTGGGAAGCTTTTCTATTGTCTTTAACATCAGAAGTAATCTTGAAATGTGCAAGAAAACTGGGTTCTTTAAAGGTGCGGTTTTCGGGCACTAGTACGGGAGTTGGAAGCGGTTCATATTCACCGACCCAACCGGGCCCAAATTTGACACCTTCGGGTAAAGCTTGCTCGATTGTATGAGATGCAATTTTCCAAGCAACAGGCCCGAGAGTTGCAGCAAAACGGGCCAAGCTTCTAGCATAAGAATGATCTACATGGAGCCCAACCTGATTTTCAAAGATAACAACCTTTTAAAATTGAATATCTAAAATCAAATAATCAAGTTGCAGTAATTATATAAATCTAAATTCAAAACACCAAAGTAATATCATTGCGACATACAGGAATGAACTGCTTGCTTTCACCCTCGAACGTTGAAAGTACAGAGTCTGAATCGGGTACTGGTTCTAGAGATATGTTGTATGTTGCCCGTCGATTTTCATCATGTACAGATGGTTTTCGTCCAAGTTTAGACATACAACCTTTCCCTGAGTAAGCAATTTCATATAAAAAACAAGATGCCACGTCAGAATGTTTTGAAGAAAAAGAAAAAAACTAACATGCTACCTGATGTAAAGGTCGGCAGTTGCTACAATCATGTAGCTTGGGGCGAAAATCAGTAAAAGAATGCAAGTTGGTTTCTATTTTAAACGTAATTTCAAGTTGGTCATTTAAATCAGGAAAAGGCGCAATGCTCATTTCTATTTTGGAACAGCTTTGCCATTTTCGAAATTCCAGTAAAACAGAGGGATTCTAGGGATTACATGCCTCAGCCTTAAGCAAAATACCCATTTTGACCCTATAGATGTAAAATTGTGTGTCAATCGTGTTTATATGGTATGTCGTTGTACCCGTTTCAAGATTCAAACTAGGGGTGTGCATGGGTCGGGTTGGGTCAAAAAATACATGTAGTTTATAATATTGATACCGTTTACTACCTAATATTCAAACAAAATATATGATGTAATTCATAAATTCAACGACCACGAAATGAGAACACATAAATTCTAAGAAATGTTCAAGCAAAAACATCATATATTGTAAAAATGATGAGAAGTCCAAAATCACATGAAGATTCTACTACATATCGGTTCGGTCTGGAAATATTGATAACCATAACCGACCCGCTACCTTCGGTTTTTAGAAAAAACAATTAAGCGACCCACCAGTTTTTGGTTTGGTTGATTGGTTCGGTTTTGTCGGTTAATTCGGTTATGGGTCGGTTAATTCAGTTTTTTGCACACCCCTAATTCAAATTGTTATCCCAAAACATAACTCTTGAATCTAATCTTGAAAAGCTTAAAAAGATTTAATAAAAGATAGAATTTATTGCAAAAAAGGGCACCTGTCACTAGTTCTTGATCTTTATCAAGGTTGCTATCACCTAATGAATTTTCAGCAATCGGGACGTCACCACTGTTTTGCCTGGCAGGTGTCTGAGCAGATGAACCATTTGGGAATTCTTCTGTCCGAACGGTTGCATCAGAAAAAGTTCCGGTCCCAACCGGGTCGGGGTCAGGTGCAGTCCGGGCCATTGACTTCTTTAATTGTTTTTTAGGCATTGAGAAACTTGGTGTGGTTTTGTGGTCTGTATTGAGTTCTTTTTCAGATGGATCAGTATTATCCCTTAATCTCTGGAATTTTAGTTTCGCCAGTTCTTGAATAGAGCTTGCCTTACCAAATTATTAGAGTGGTGAGATCAATAAACCGAATAAAATTGCTAAAATATGCATAAGCGAAGATTTAAACATCCAAAGTTAATACCTGTTTATAGTAAACTGTATCGGGTGCATTGTATTGCATTGCATTTGTGCAAATCAAAAACACATCACTCTGCATTCAAGATAATAGAGTCATTGAACAGAAACATATGCAGCATTGAAGTGTTAATCAACTCGATAAGAACTCAAAATCAAGTACTAACCTCAAATTCTTTCAAAGATAAATACAATCCTTTTGCAAGCTTCTTCCTGATAGTTGCAAAGTCCATTGGATGCTTGATCACATCATGGTAATCAGGAAGCTGAGAGTAAACAACAAATTGCGAATTATATGACTGTAATCATCATACTTCAAATCAGAATTTCAAGAAAGTGATACTAGGAATCCAGAGTAACTCAAAGCTACCTCCTCAGGATCAACCGGCTCAGCGTAAACTCCATAAATATCTTTTCTGTCACAATTAATCCACCGAAAAATTACATAACTCATTAAGTTCAAATATTAAACATTTAAAGTTTAAACCAACAATACTCACTTTTGAAGCTTATCCAGGATCAACTCAAGCGTCTTTTTATCTGGCATCGGCACTCTCTTCGAAACATCCGAAGCTGTCCCTAATCAACATCCAAACAGAACAATTAGCAACATAACAAATTAGACCAATGCTGAAGAAGTAACCATAAACAAAACGATAATCAACGAACCACAATCGAAATCCGACCCTCCCGCTTCTTCTTCCTCTTCATCCTCCTCATTTTCCTCATCTTCATCATCAAACTTCCTCCCTCTAACCTGTCAAAATGTGGAAAAAAAATATAAACCTATAAACATTATAAACATAAAGTATTAAAATATAGTAGCCAATTTCAGACCTATACATACAGAAAGCAGTGTGAGAGACACAAAATCAGAGACAGAGAGAGTGATGTAGAGAGAGAGTGTGTATAAAAGAGTGGGAGAGAGAGAGAAACGTAGACAGCGTGATTAGATTCTGCGTGTGAGATTGTGTGGGGGTTAGTTATGACAGTTGACTCGACCGTTACAATCAATACAACATAAATCTCCCCATACATACATGTGCACACACATATAACAAATTAACTTCATCAACAAGTTAACAAAACCTCACTTAGCTTCGTTATCACTAGTAGCAATTAAGTACTAATTCATATTTCATTATCAATATTCTATAATCATATATCAATAGTAGCAAGCAAGTACTAATTCATATTTCATATTTCAAATTTGACCTAATTTCAGATCCAAATCAACTACCTCTTCAACTTCTTCATCAAGTTTCCGTTTCTTCAACCGCTTCCGCGTGTACACCTCATCATCATCATCCTCCTCCTCCGAAGACGACGACGACGACGGCGCGTGCGACACGCGCCGATCATCATCAAACAGCAATAACCTAATCTTCTTCTCTCTCCGACCTACGTCCTCATCTTCATCATCGTAAAACTCATCATCGTCAACATAATCATCGATATCGAAGTTGTACCTGACGTTCCGTCGCCTGCGAGTGCTCCGGCGGTCCGGCGGTGACGGCGGAGCAAGCTGAGAGTTCCGGCGAGCTCGATCTATGTTCGATGGTCGTCCTCTACGCTTTCGTTTCACGATCTGAGTCATATTTTGAGGATTTGAGGTTGCTTTCTCTCTCTATGTGTGTGTCTATGGTGGCTTTCTCTCTCTTCTTTTACTAGTGCTGTGTTGCAGAGTATTATTTCCCTAGGTGTCTTGACTTCCAAACCTGTGTCCGAGCCTCAGGCTCGGGTTTTGGTATTGAAGGTCTTTTGTCTTTTTATTGGAAAGAGGTTTGAATTTTACCGAGAATCATTAATATGTCCACAACTATATCATTAAAACTAGGTTAGAACCCCGTGTATTACACGGGTTGAATAAATGTAATTTTATATACTAAATTAAAACAGTTATTCTTTAAAAAACTCGTTTATTATACGGGTTGAACAAATGTAATTTTATATATAAAAATTATATCTATAAGAACCCCATGTATTGTACTGAATAAATATAATTTTATATACCAGATAATAAAAACTCGTGTATTGTACGGGTTGAATAAATCTAATTATATATACTAAATAATAAAAAAAGTTACATCTTTAAAAACACTGTGTATTACACGGGTTAAATAAATGTAATTTTGTAACCTTGTTTATTACACGGGTTGGATAAATGTAATTTTATAAACTAAATAATAAAAAAGTTATATCCTTATAAACCTCGTGTATTATGATGGTTGAATAAATCTAATTATATGTACTAAATCATCATCATCATACTTAGTAAATCTCACCAATAGCAAAGCTAAGGTAGGGTCTGAGGAGTGTAAGATGTAGAGGCTGCTTTCAGTGAGACCCTCGGCTCGATAGTAGTTTTGCATCAAGCCTTGGACATAAGGCACATAACACTCAGCAATCAGGACAAAGACCGATTAGTGCATGTTCCCTTTTTGTCTTTCTGTTATCAACGCCACAACATGATGATGATGATGCATTATTAATCGTCCGCCGCTTTTAACGTTATTTTTACGAACTTAGTAAAATAACGTTAAAATTAGTGGAATTTCACTTTTGCCCTCCGAGCGTCCACACATATACATTATATGCGCATACCGCAAGCGGGGCGAATATATATTAAATAATAAAAAAGTTATATCTTTAAAAACACCATGTATTACACGGGTTAAATAAATGTAATTTTGTATAGTAAATAATATGCTATTGGATTCGTTTAAAAAATCATAAATTTGGTTCGGTTTAAATCGAATCAAATCACAAACTTGGTTAAGTTTAATTCGAATTGATTATAACCCAAATTTGAAAAATCAAAAATAGAATTATATTATTAGCTTCTCTTCCTAATTAGTGTTTCTTTTAAAGTTTGATCTAATGTCTAATAAGTTATTTTGTATATTTTGTTTGTACTTTAACTTTTTTACATGAGCGTATTATTGTTTTTTTAAGTTTAAGATTATTGTTTTGTGCTATTATTTAAAAAAATATCTTTAATTTATAACTTAAATTTGAAGATAATATATTATTAGAAAAGATAGAATGATTCTATCCGACATTCAAAGTAAGATAAGATTTAATATTAATTGATTATTTATTATTTAATTAATTGATATAAGATAAGAATGAAAATGCAAGAAATTACAAATGTAGACATCTTCAATGAATGACACGTGTCCATTTATTGGTTTCTTTTATTATATGTATAGATATTTAATTTTTAGTAGAATTAATATTTGTTTGTTAAGAAAATGTAATTAATGTTTAAAATATGGTAGAATCATAAATAGCAATAAGATTTTGATATTGATTTAATAGACTTTTTCTTTGGTTACAAATGTCCTTTGATATGAATATTGTTTCATTTTTGTTAAACTTTTGATAAAACTTGATTAGTGTTAAGGTCAAATTTGGGAAAAAAATTCATTAAAAGTAAAAGAGATTTATAAGTGACATAAAAATACACTCAATGTTAAAAAGGAAGGAATTTTCTTTTTCTATTTTGATTTTTTCCCATTTTATTAAGTACGTATTTTAGTCTCATAATTAAAAAAAAAATTGGTGATTTTACACTAGTAGAGTAATTATGTAATTTGTATAATGATTATAATTACTCTACAAAATTGTAAGGTAATTATAAGTGCCCCACAATAATTACTCTACAACTATAAAATCAAGAACTTTTTTTTACATTTTGCAATTAAACAATATTCTTAAGGATATTTTCTATGTTAAGACTCATTTGTATTTGATCTTTACATCATAAGTGTATTATATTGGCCACTTGATTTACTAATTTACAAAAAAAAAATACATAAACAATTGAACAATACTTAAATTAGAGTCAACAATCTAAGAGTTTTATAGTGAAGTAGTTTTATCTTATAAAATCTAAGTTCTTTTCAATGAAAAAAGCATGAATTATCTGTTGGTGCAGTTGTCTGTCGACTTCATCTTCGTTCGAGTTTTATACTAGAATTGATAGATCAGGGCACGTTATACGATATTATAAGAGGTTTTGTGTGTTAAAGAGGTAATTTCGTTTGAAAATGACATTGCCACTTTCAAACGAAATTAGAATGTTTAATTTCGTTTGAAATGGGCAATGCCACATTCAAACGAAATTACCCTCACTATAAATACCTCATGTGTCATTTCATTTGTAACCTTCTTGATTCCGACGCCGAGGTGCTGCCGAAGTGTCTCCATGCTGTAAATCGTTTCAAGATCAATAAACAAGACATTTAATAGTGAATACAAGCTAAACAAAGACAGAATCAATGAATTCCGCCTCTGATTTTGTCTGAGCACTCTTCTGATCGACTCGTTAGGTCGTTTCACAATCCCACATGTGGTATCAGAGCTCAGGAGGAAGAGTTCTTACTGTTTAGCTCGTTTTCGCTGGAAAATTCTGATTTCTACTCTTTCTTTTCTGATTTGAACAAGTTTTCACGGTTGAAATGGCTTAAAACTCTCACATATCAAGCGAAACATAGTGTTAACTAATCCTTGAAAGTTTTGGATTAAAATTCGGCCTAAAACTGATACAAACACCTATTCCGTTTGAAACTGTTCGAAAAAATGCTGACATCATAGGCTATCTCGTTTGAAATAACTTGGTTATTTCGTTTGAAAACACACATAATACATAATTTCGTTTGAAGGATATGTGTTATTTCGTTTGAACGAGGTATCTCGTTTGAAAGTGGTTAGGTGATTCCGCTTGAGAGTGAATTCTTTTGTGATTCCGTTTGAAACCATAATATCGATTAATAAAGGATTCTGACAAACACTCAATTACCACATGTTTGATTGGGCCGATGTATTAGACATTGATGAATCTGATTTGACTGAAAATGCTTAAATCACATGGACTGTTCACAGTTTAAAGTCTATTGGGCCGAGAACAAATTACATGCATATACTAAATTCTTTGATTGTAAATGGGCGACAAAAGTAATTGATTTAATATTGGTCCAATAGAATTGTGTGAAGAATTAAAATTGTCGAACACAAATTCAGGTTACATATGAATTGTTCTAGTTTGTCGAGCATTTAATAAGTGCATGTGAAGTTTATTGTTTCAGGCTGATCGAGTGATTTGAAGTGGTTTACAAATTGTTTTGAAAAATGGCAAAAATGTTTGATGAAACATAAAACTATTATTTTGAAAGATTTAATAATTGGCATCGAGGGTTTATAGATGATAGTTATAGAAATGTGAAGAAGGTTGGTTGGGAGAAAAGGTTTAAATACTTTGTATGTTTGAAAAATGAAAATTTGGATGATCTAGCAAACCGATATACAGTCTTAATTGAACATTTGAAAGAACATGAGATAAGACTGTCAGATACTGAAAAAGTATCAAAGTTTGCTGATGCATTACCAGTAGAGTGGGATGAATTTTTGGAAAAACTAAAAAGGGATTCTAGATTTTCAAAGCTATATCTAAAAGATTTTATCAACAAACTTAAAAATTATGAGTATGAAAGTGAAAAGAAAAAGACAGAGTTGATAAATGAAATGGAAAAGAATTTGATGAAAGTGGGTTTGAATGTGATTTTTGAAATGAAAAGAAGAGTTGATGTATGTCTTAGTGCAAAAAATGTTTTGACATATGATAACAAGAGGGGTTGTTATCTTGATGAGAATGCGAATCCTCTTGATTTAGTTAAAAATTTTTGTGCAGGAACATACAAGATAAAGGAAAAGAAAATCTCAAATAATGAAGAATCAGAAAAGCTTGGATCTTCAAATTCTGAATCTGTGTACTCTAAACGTGTTCAATTTGAAGCTGACAATATCAAACTTTTGAAGAATTTGGAGAGTTTGACATTGGAGATCAAAAATTTGAAGGATGAGAAGCAATCTGATGATAAACACATTCTTGTTTTGCAGGAAAATTTTGAGAAGTTGAAATCTGAAAATGTCAAACTGTTGAGTGATTTGAACAGTTTGACATTAGAAAACAAAATTTTGAAAGAAAATGCAAAAATTTTTTGAAGATAAAATAAAAAGTTTTGAAAATGAAAAATTAAAAATTGAAAAAGATTTTCAAAGTCAATAAAGATTCTTGAAGATTGGAGATCTGTTTTTAGTAAAAATAATATTGAAAAACAAAAAGTAATAAATTCTCATCTTCAGACGATTATTTGACTTGAAAAAGAAGCTGAAAATGCTCGGAATAAAATCAAAGAGCTTGAAGAGAAATTGAAAGGTTTTGAGACTTCGTCATCAACACCAGATTATCCATGTCCAAAACTGATCATTTCTGTTCCAATAAGTGACAATGTCACAAACTTTGACAAAGTCAAAGTTGAAGATTGTGATGAGAAAACTGATGATGAAAATGAGAAAAAGAAAATATTTTTTAAATTAAATGAAATGTTTCAAGAAACGGTTTTACATTCTACTGAGAAAGGTGAATGCTCTACGCAAAAACCTGTAAAGAATAATGTGGAACAAAAACAAAAAGATAAAAAACCGAAAAATCTTCAAAAAGAAAAGAAAAACTCATCAGTTCAATCATCCAATCGTGATAAAAAATCACAAAAAGTTGAAAAACAAAACTCAAAAATTGTTGGTAATAAGTGGTGCAGGTTTAACCACAGTGCTCAAAAGCCAAATCCAGCATACAAGAGGAGAGATGGATATCACCAAGCCAAACAGAGCTATGACCTGAATGTTTGGGCTGAAGGTGGTGATTGGTACGATAACAGGGTGTGTTACACTTGTGGTGTGAAAGGACACATTGATGTTAACTGCCAGAATTGGAGGTTTGAGACAAGAAGATGCTTTGAATGCAATACCAAATGACACATTGCCAGAGATTGCCCAATGAGATCAAAGAGAAGATCGAGGGCTGAATCTCAGAAAATGGCAAAGAAGAAACCAGTCAATGTCAAGCCCAAAAAACAGAAAGTTCAAGAACCTAAAGTTCAAGAACAGAAAGTTCATGAACAGAAAGTGAAGCTTTCGCAAGGGCAGAAAGACAGACTGGGGAAGAAGAGGAAGAAAGCGAGAGAGTATCTCGAAAAGATTTTGTTCTCGGATACAGCTGTCAAAGCAAATAACAGTTCTGATAAATCGTCTTGCTCTCCAAAGAATGAAAAATCTAGCAAAACGGATTCATCAGATACAAATCGTCTTGTTTTAGGGCAAGCGACGCGGAAGGCTGAGGCGGGGAAAATATCCAAGCACGAGCAGGCCTGCATAGACAATCAACATGCCTTCCTTCCTTTCGCGTTCGATACCTTTGGTTGTCTGGCCCCTGTGGCGTCCGGTTTCTTGAAGCGGCTTCAAAAGGCAGCACTTGCGCATGCGACAGTGTCTGTAGGCCATAGTTATGTGTTTAGCCGAGTAGGATTTGCAATTCAAAAGGGGGTGGCGGCGCAGCTTGTTGCCCGTCTACCAACCCATGATTTGTAATTTGCCTTTTATGAGTAAATGATTAGATAATAAAAAATAAAATAAAAAAATATGAGGACGAAAGGGAAAATAAAGAAAGAGAAAGTTGATGGTGATGAATTTGTTTCTCCGGAAACAAAGGAACCAGTTGTTGGCAATGAATCTGACTCGTTAAAGTCAGACAAGCCACGTTCAGGCGATGAATCTGGTGTGGTAAAGCCAGATGAGCCATGTGTTGAGGTAAAAAGTGGTGATTCCGGTTTGACAATGAATGATGAAAATTTTCCATCATTGTCAAATGGAATTTCAAAAGCACCCAAGGATCGTCAGGCTTGGGTGAAACTCTTTAAATGAAAAACCTGACTTGCCGGAGCTCCCAGGTTGGTAAGAGTGGAGCAGGTATCGGCACATTTCTTGAGAAATTCACGAAAGTGATTTCGTCATACATGTGGTAAATCCGGGACATTAAGTTGTACTTGATTTTCTACAAGTGATGTTTGTGGTTTGATCTTAAAAATGTTAGTTTTTACAAATGATTAAAGAAAACAAGGTGATGAATGATCCCCATGTTTGAGAAATGACTCACAAAACTAATTTTCCCGAAAAACCATTTTGATTAAAACAAACTTAAGTGTTTTGAAATCACTATGGGAAAATGTTTTGTTGTCAGGGGGAGTTCTGATTGTTTATGCCAAGTGAATGGAGAATTGAAGTGATTCTCATCATGTTGTCACATTTCTTGTACAACTTGTTTTCAAATTTTCCCAGAAAATCAAAATTGAGACATATTTTGATTTTAGGGGGAGTAAAAATTTTTAAAAAAATTAGAAAATTTGAAAATGTCAAAAACATTGAAAAATGCAAAAATGAGTTTTGTTGTAAAAAGAGGAAATGATAGTAGATCAGTGAGACTGTCACAGCATGCTAAAGAATTGGAGAGATAAAATGTGATAAACGATCTCACTAAAGATGTGACGGTAGGCTCAGCTAGACTAGTAGATTTGCGATAACGATACAAACTTAAATGAAAAAGCCTAGTTCTAGTGGGAAACATGGTCGAAAGCATAGTACTTAGTTTTGTCCTTCTTGATTGTGTGCCTCCTCAGTAATCGCTGATTGTCGAAAGACATAAAACTGGTTAAGTCTGTGAACTTTCACAATGACGTGTGCGTATATATACATAATATTTGCAATGAATTACACACGATTGGGTTTTAAATTTATAAAAGTGATTATTACTTTTACATCAAAACACACACGAAAGAGGCAAGTGTACCCCGTCATATATGTAATAAAGTATCGGTAAGAACCAAGTATCGATCCAAGGAAATGGGCGGAGAATTTGTACTAGACCGTTGTCACTAAACTACCGGTAAAAACATAGTTTTTTTTGATTTAAACTAAACTAAAGTAAACATAACCAAATACATAATAAAAACATAATAGATAGTAGATAAAAAGCCTTGCTAAATACACAACCACAGCATGTCAACTAAGTCAGTTTTGGCACTAGAAGCATTCGGTCAATATTCCAATTTAAGACAATTAGTATCCCTTTCGGGAATCCTAACATGACAATCATTCGGAAAGCTAAAACGATAAACACACTTTAACCACCTAAAATTGTTCTTTAACGTGCAATTGATAAATGTCTATAAAAATCTCTTAAAAATAAGTTAGGCAGCCGTTAGGATTATTCTAACCTCACTTAAACAAGGAAAGCGACACCGATAAACACAATGCAACCACCGAGATAAGCATAATCTAGATTAAATCACAACCAAGTTCATTTTACAAATCTTACACAAAAATTCACTAAGATAGCAATTTTGGCCTAAACTACTAACTAAGCTAATAAATCATGGCAAGAATTTATAACGACACCATCTAACCCGTTAGAGTCCTTACGTGATGGCAAGCTCTCTTGATTAACAATAATTACATTTTATTAAATCACTAACCATTTCTAGTATCATGATGCCCACATTTAAACCAAGCTAAACTAGTTAACCAAGTTCAAAGTTTACTAATACAAGATTAATTAAGCTTCATTTTTCAACTATCTTAACTAACCAAGCAACAATCATCCAACACAATTACTTATAATCAAGAAATCAATATCAATAACAAGGTTGCAAACTAATCATCAAAGATAATCATAGAAAATACTTCAAATGTCATTACAAACCAAGTTTAACAAACTAATGGTTATAATCTAGCAAGGGATTGTTGTGTTTTTGCCCAAAGGCTACAATAATACATAAATCATAATCTAAGTACTTGAAAGATTAACAAAAACTTGGAAAGATTAGAAAATCCAACCATAAACAAGTACTAGACTAAGGATCCGGGTAGTAATCGAGCTAAACGGGATAATGCGGCTTGAATCCGGGTGAAAGCTAGTGCCTCCGGAGCCTTAAAATCGCCATTGG
The DNA here is from genome assembly GCA_030545235.1 of Helianthus tuberosus. Lineage (NCBI taxonomy): Eukaryota > Viridiplantae > Streptophyta > Magnoliopsida > Asterales > Asteraceae > Helianthus > Helianthus tuberosus. Next base: position 2,034,482 of record CM060376.1, on the reverse strand, counting down.
AGCTCTCCAAAAATCCAGAATTTCCCAAGATAACGAGCAGAATGTTTCTGCTGTGTTTTTATAGTTTTTTGCTGTTGCACGGTCGTTCCCCATATGGAACGACCGTTCACTTTATTGAATTATTGATGATGGGTCGCCATACTGCATACGTCACCGGATCGTTGACCAGATCTGAAGTTGCACGGTCGTTCTTCGGTATGGAACGACCGTTCAGTTCCGAGCCACACATGTTGCACGTCAGGTCGCACCGACCGTTCAGTTCCGAGATGATCTTCGATGTCGGAGATGCACGGTCGTGCATCAGGTGGAACGACCGTTCCACAGGCCCAGTTCTGAATCCTTAACAGAATGTCCGCAGATTTGTCGTTTTGTCCGGAAAGTCTTCGTTTTTGCTATCATCTTGTCTGAAATGCAGTTTTAGGCCTGTAAACACAAATGTAGATAAATAAGTATCCGAACGACGGTTTTACGGCCAAAAACGCATAAAATAGGGGTAAAATGGGGGACTAAAATATGTGTAAATTAGAGTGTATCAAATCTCCCCACACTTAAACCTTGCTTGTCCTCAAGCAAGCTAAACTAAAAAGCAATAAAAGACATAAACAAACAAGAACGATAATTTACACACTATTTTATTGAAAACTAATATATAAACGGTTAGCCGGTTTGTCGAAAGACAACATCAAAAGATTCAAACCCAAACAAGCATATGCAATTATAAAGCGACAACCAAAAAGCCGAGACTAAACATTTAATTGACTCACATGTTAATCTTCACCCAACTCACAATGTTCACACACACTCGGTTTTATTTATGAATCATACATAAAATGTGTATGCGTAAACACTCAACGCCTAGTCAATGAAATGTGCAATATCATAAGCTTGTCATAAGATCTCGTCTCCACCAACTAACATGCAAATAAGTGTAAATCAAGAGGTCTTTACGGGTTGTAACGAAAGGCTTGGGCGAAGGGTATGGAAGTGGACATTTAAAATGGCGAAAACGGTTAAAACTCGGTAGTAGCGTTTAACTAGCAACGAAACAATACAACTTTACATACAAACGCCTTAAAAAGGCGACTAAAGCGCAATCGAGCTTGTCAACAAGATTTTTTAACATTTAAGCATTCAAAATTGCTCGATTTCTATCAACTTCACCCTATTTTAGGGTGTTTTTTTTTTTTTTTTTTTTTTTTTTTTAAACTATACAATGAAATATAAATACTAACAAGCTAGTTAAACTATTATCTTAACCGAGTTTCAACACTAAAAAGGGTTAAAAACATAAAAAGGCTAAATTTGGTTAAGTAGGCGATAATGTGGGTAAACAAAGGTGAACGGGAAGGCTCGACATGGTTAATCCTAAAGGGTAATATAAGGTGAACGGGAAGCACAACACAAAGAACAAGGTACACAACAAAGGGGTAATCTAAGTGCCTCTATCACGTTTACACAAATCCGCACGTTCATGGTCTTAACAAGCATACTAGTGACAAGTTCTAAATTGCACAAAACATCCGGCTCACTCCTATATCCGAAATGAACAAATATATAACAATCTAAGCTCAAATATGCTCACGTAACGGAATGAATGGGTAAAAGTGTGAAAACTATCATGCAAGTCTTTCTTTGTTTGTCACGCTTTCCGGTTTCCTTTTTTAAAAATATTTTGCTTGTCGAGTTTTTATCAAGTCCGAAGCTTTCTAAAACACAACCAACCGGTTTATTTACCAACATATATACAAAACATAAGTATTTTTAAATGATTTTTCTGATTTTCTGTTTTTTTTTTTTTTTTTTTTTTTTTTTTTATATATATGAGGACAAACAAAGCTATTGTTAACAAAGTTAACCCCCTCCCCACACTTGAACTTCGCATTGTCCCCAATGCGAGACCCGAAATATAGAGAAAGGGATAAAAAATACTCCCCTCAAGATGATGTTGGTGCCACGAGACTTCCGAAGCTCTACAGGGACGTGCTCCGGTCCAAGATCCGATAGACAAAATCTGCAAGTATGTCGTGTACACCCAAAATATAACAGAAAAGGAAAAACCAAACAACCATAATGTACATAAATGCTAATATCCAACAAAACGGAAAGGAAATTGTTTCAAAATACATATCCGGGGTGTTTTAAATACTAAGTCAAAATAAACACCCAAATAAAAGAAAACAAAGTACTGAAACATAAACACCACCAAGTGCTACTACTACCACAAACTACTCATCAGCATCGTCATCATGCCTCGTGCCAGATGGGCCCTGATCGCCATATCCAGGGGGGTTCCACGGTGGGAACTCCGGCGGGTGCTGAAAATAGTTGGGGTATGCGTGATGCATCTCCCCGAACAAATAAGAAAAACCCGCGGACACCCCCTGGTATAGAGTATCCTGGCGCTGCTCTAGTCGGTCATGTGCGGCCCGAAGCTCTGCCTGACTGGCCCTAATCTCGTCCTGGCTGGATCTGATCTGGTCAAAGTAAGTACCATGCTGCTCCTGTGTGACACGCATGTCCTGGAACTGCTGGTAAAAAGTAGGCCAATCTTCATGCTGCTGAAATGCATGATGCTGCGGCGAGTGTGGTGGTGTCGGTGGCTGCGGCTCGTGCTGCTCTCCCATCTCTTCGTCTTCATCCTCATGTACCTCCTCAGCTGGAGGTAACGGGTCCCATATCTCTCCATTCTGACCCCTCAACCTATCTCTCCCAGGTAACTCAGCAATAACCCCCATAAACTTCAAAGACCGGATGTCCACATGCACCCCCTCAGTGACCAAAGTGAGACCCCTAAGCACCCCCTGCGTCATTAGTCGCTCATTGTACGCGATCTCAGTCACGTACTGTCCGCCGTGGATCTCACTATTGTGGGTCCGCCCTGAACACTTAACAAAGTATTCAGCCATTCTCGCGGCGAGGTTGATCGGTGCTTTGTCAACCAACGCATAAAGGAAGAGCAAATCAGGCGTTGGACAGTTACCTTGACTGTCCATGCGTCCGCAAATGGAATGGCTGAAAACGTGGTGCATCACGCGCACCAGAGGGTCTCGAAGGCGCGAAGCCTTTGACATCCGTGGGTTGTATGGGCCCCCACCCCTAATAGTGTTACGCGCCCAGAATGCCTCTCGCTCTGCATCATCGGGGAAATTGTACCGATCATTGAAGATGTCGGTATCATCCATGTCCTCCCTCGTATAAATCCCAAGCCCCCTTCCTAGCCGACCCACCGACCATGTGTGCCATCGCCCACACAACCTGAAGGTGACCCGATTCCTGTAACGGAAATCAGGTTCTGTATGTAAAACCGGCTTTTCATACTTATATGAGGCGAAGAATTCGATTGTCAACTCCCGATAAACCGGTCGGTTGCAACCGACCAAGTTGGCAAGTGGGCGGGTCATCATCTCATCTAGGCGATCATACTGGTTGAGGTCACGCATAACCTCCCAGTCCAACCAGCGGGGCTCTCCAAACTGATCGCGTCTCGCCCATAATTCATCGCGCTTCGCGATGCATAATGCTTCCTTCTCGATGTTGGGGTTAAATTGTAGGAAAGGGTGATCCATCTGCAATGGGGAATGTTGTTAGGAAGACAGAAACAGGAGAAAAATGAGTTGAAAACAAGCGAGCAGCCACTTATGAAGCTACTGTCCAAACTGTTCTGGCACTATGGCACGGTCGTTCTCCGGGTCGCACGGTCGTGCGTCACCGAGAACTAACAGGCCAAGCCAGAAGATATCGTGAATAGCCAGCGACGCACGGTCGTTCCACCCGAGGAACGACCGTGCACTTCCGAGTCTGCAGACTTCGACCCACTGTTTCTAGAACAATCAGATTTTTCAAAAATTTCAACAAGTATTGGGTCAACAGGGGTCTGCAAATCAACCGGGTGTTCACGATACTTCGATTTAACAAGGGTTAGGGTTTCGATTTGTTTATGAAGAGAACCCTAAAAATTCCTTGAAAAATCGGAAGAAAACTACACTAGAAAGGAAATAAAACAAGAAATCTAACACTAGAGACGTACCGTGCGAAGTTGGGTGTTTGATCGTGCGAAAAATCGTGGGAAACGGTGAAAAATCGCCTTGGAACGAGCTGCAGCTGCTAGGGTTCGCGAATGATCGTTTTTGCAGCAGATAATGATATATATAGTGTGCAAAATGACCAAATTGCCCTCAGCCTGTCGCACGGTCGTTCTCCGGGTGGAACGGTCGTGCGTCACCGAGGTCGTTCAAACCCAGCAGCGTGTTCTCGGAGATGCACGGTGGGTGCGATCTGCCGTTCCGGCTTGCTCGGCATTGCACGATCGTTCCATAGGGTGGAACGACCGTGCATCAGGTGCAGATGCAGATTTTCTGCAGAAGCTATTTACAGCACCCGTTTAGGCCGTTTTTCGCCTTTTTTCGACATACCAACTGTTCTAACAATATAACAATACAGAACCTTCGCCCGGCACGTACGGAAACTAAACAATCAAACGAAAACTACCTAACTAATCTAAATTACGTTAAAACTACAAAAACAAATAAAAGGACAGTTTTGCCCTTATAGCGCCAAAGACGCTCCGGCTGCATTTTTGTCGGCGAGTCAGCAGCGTAGACTCATGCTAAATTTTTGTCGGCGAGTCGATAGCAAGACTCATGCTAAATTTTTGTCGGCGAGTCGATAGCAAGACTCATGCTAAATTTTTGTCGGCGAGTCGATAGCAAGACTCATGCTAAATTTTTGTCGGCGAGTCGATAGCAAGACTCATGTCCCCACACTTTACGTGTGCGGGCCATTACCACGCCCCTTCGGGTTCTGCTCCGTGTTGCCCGGAAGACCACCCGGGGGTCTCTCCGACAACATTTTTGCCAACTGGCCCACTTGATTCTCGACATTCTGAATGGAAGCCTTTTGACTCCGCATTTCTCCTTCATTGACCAAGAACCGCTCCTCATGCTGCTGATATCGCTTTTCAGCCATTTGATTAGCACTATTGGAGTTGTTCAGCAGTTGTGCCATCATTTCCTCTAACTTTACATTGCTTTGAGAGGCGTGCGGCTGTGAACTGCTTCCTGAGCCTTGATTATGATATTGAGGCTGAAAGGATTGACCATGAAAATGTTGTGGCGCGGGAGCATGTTGAGCAAAACCGGGCGCGTTCTGGTTCCCAGAACCAGATTTCCACCCAAAGTTTGGGTGATTTCTCCACCCTGGATTGTACGTGTTGCTGTAGGGGTTATTTTGGGGCCTGTTTTGATTGCCCATGTAGTTCACCTCTTCGTGACCGGTAAACATAACACCCTGCTCACACGTACCTGGCACATGTGACACTCCACACTGGTCACATCCAGGGCCAACTTGCGCGGCTGATTGGGATTTATCGAATTTCGTTGCCAGAGCTGAGATTTGAGCAGTAATGGCTGTGTAATCGTCCACAGCGTGAGCTCCTGCACGAGATGATGATGATGTAGCCCGACCTCTATCGCCTTCCCGGCGCGAGCTGGATTTCAACGCAGCTTTCTCGATAATATCATATGCTTCCGCCGGCGTCTTCGTTCCCAGATCGCCTCCTGCGTTAACATCTAATCGCTCCTGCGTGTCGTAGCTGAGCCCCTGATAGAATGTCAAAACCAGCTGTCTCTTGGAGTAGCCGTGATGTGGCACATCAATCAACAAATCCTTGAATCTCTCCCAAGCTGCATGCAACGATTCGCCCTCGTCCTGGCGAAATGAAGTAATCCGGTTCCGTAGCTTGTTCGTTTTCTCAGGTGGAAAGTATTTATGCATAAACTGTTCTGCCAACTGATTCCAGGTCCTGATGGACCCGGCAGGAAGTGACATAAGCCAAGCTCTGGCTTTATCACGTAATGAAAACGGAAACAACCTTAACCGAATCGCATCCTCCGAAACATCCCTAATCTTGAATGTGGAGCAAACATGTAGAAAAGCCGCAATGTGTCTTCCGGGATCCTCGTGCTCTCGCCCGTCGAACTGCACTGAATTCTGCACCATGTTAATAATACTAGTTTTAATTTCAAATGAAGGTGCATCAATAGTGGGTCTAATAATACTGGGCTCCAAGCCTTCTCGTCCGGGCTGATTAGTCTCATTCAAAGGTTGATTATCGTCTGCCATGATTTCGTCCCCCGAGTTTTCGCTTTCCGAAAGTATCACCGGGTCGTCAATCGCGTTTGCAATCCGTTGTGCAATGACACGTGCCCGTTCTCGAAGCCTCCTACTTCTCCTAAGATTATGCGCTGGTTCGTCAACCGGCTCAGTAATATTAGGCGCGGGAGTTGAGGACATTAACCTGCAAACGAAAATTTCACACAATGAATATTTTATTACTATATAATAATGCTGCCCCTTTTTTTTTTTTTTTTTTTTTTTTTTTCAGCTGAAAAGAAGCAGAAAGTTATTAGAAAAGGGCTGAAAATTTTATAAAAATCCGAAAAATAGCCCGAAATTTTATAAAAATTCAACAAAATAAATAAATGAATCAACTAATATAAAAATGGCTTTAGGGTGCCGAAAACCCAAAGAATAAGCGAATAAATGAACCCGGATCAAATAAATAAATGAGACAAAAATACCGCAAAAATGAATAAATCGAATAAAACAAGAAATATTAACAAATAAATAAACAAATAAATAATCAAGAAATTATACACAAATATTAACAAGTATTTACACCGATAACCAAATGACTCGGGTCGTTCCTAAAACTCGCCATTTCCCCGGCAACGGCGCCAAAAACTTGACGTGTGCGTATATATACATAATATTTGCAATGAATTACACACGATTGGGTTTTAAATTTATAAAAGTGATTATTACTTTTACATCAAAACACACACGAAAGAGGCAAGTGTACCCCGTCATATATGTAATAAAGTATCGGTAAGAACCAAGTATCGATCCAAGGAAATGGGCGGAGAATTTGTACTAGACCGTTGTCACTAAACTACCGGTAAAAACATAGTTTTTTTTTATTTAAACTAAACTAAAGTAAACATAACCAAATACATAATAAAAACATAATAGATAGTAGATAAAAAGCCTTGCTAAATACACAACCACAGCATGTCAACTAAGTCAGTTTTGGCACTAGAAGCATTCGGTCAATATTCCAATTTAAGACAATTAGTATCCCTTTCGGGAATCCTAACATGACAATCATTCGGAAAGCTAAAACGATAAACACACTTTAACCACCTAAAATTGTTCTTTAACGTGCAATTGATAAATGTCTATAAAAATCTCTTAAAAATAAGTTAGGCAGCCGTTAGGATTATTCTAACCTCACTTAAACAAGGAAAGCGACACCGATAAACACAATGCAACCACCGAGATAAGCATAATCTAGATTAAATCACAACCAAGTTCATTTTACAAATCTTACACAAAAATTCACTAAGATAGCAATTTTGGCCTAAACTACTAACTAAGCTAATAAATCATGGCAAGAATTTATAACGACACCATCTAACCCGTTAGAGTCCTTACGTGACGGCAAGCTCTCTTGATTAACAATAATTACATTTTATTAAATCACTAACCATTTCTAGTATCATGATGCCCACATTTAAACCAAGCTAAACTAGTTAACCAAGTTCAAAGTTTACTAATACAAGATTAATTAAGCTTCATTTTTCAACTATCTTAACTAACCAAGCAACAATCATCCAACACAATTACTTATAATCAAGAAATCAATATCAATAACAAGGTTGCAAACTAATCATCAAAGATAATCATAGAAAATACTTCAAATGTCATTACAAACCAAGTTTAACAAACTAATGGTTATAATCTAGCAAGGGATTGTTGTGTTTTTGCCCAAAGGCTACAATAATACATAAATCATAATCTAAGTACTTGAAAGATTAACAAAAACTTGGAAAGATTAGAAAATCCAACCATAAACAAGTACTAGACTAAGGATCCGGGTAGTAATCGAGCTAAACGGGATAATGCGGCTTGAATCCGGGTGAAAGCTAGTGCCTCCGGAGCCTTAAAATCGCCATTGGAGCTCTCCAAAAATCCAGAATTTCCCAAGATAACGAGCAGAATGTTTCTGCTGTGTTTTTATAGTTTTTTGCTGTTGCACGGTCGTTCCCCATATGGAACGACCGTTCACTTTATTGAATTATTGATGATGGGTCGCCATACTGCATACGTCACCGGATCGTTGACCAGATCTGAAGTTGCACGGTCGTTCTTCGGTATGGAACGACCGTTCAGTTCCGAGCCACACATGTTGCACGTCAGGTCGCACCGACCGTTCAGTTCCGAGATGATCTTCGATGTCGGAGATGCACGGTCGTGCATCAGGTGGAACGACCGTTCCACAGGCCCAGTTCTGAATCCTTAACAGAATGTCCGCAGATTTGTCGTTTTGTCCGGAAAGTCTTCGTTTTTGCTATCATCTTGTCTGAAATGCAGTTTTAGGCCTGTAAACACAAATGTAGATAAATAAGTATCCGAACGACGGTTTTACGGCCAAAAACGCATAAAATAGGGGTAAAATGGGGGACTAAAATATGTGTAAATTAGAGTGTATCACACAACTTTGCTGAAAAGTCGCTGTGGTTGTGCATTTTATTTTGCAAATATTTAAACTTGTTTTATTTTGTTTAAGCATTGGACATCCTCTGCGTATACGTGAGTATCGACCTAGATGTTATTGCCTAAACGTTCTGCTTTATTTTCTTTGGTGTTTCGTTTAAGCTTTGGACCTCCTCTGCGTATACGGAAGTATCAACCTGGTGGTTAAAGCCTAAACAACTTCAACTTATTTTTATTTTCTTATTTTGTTTAAACATTGGACTTTCTCTGCGTATACGGAAGTATCGACCTGATTGTTAATGTTTAAACATTCTGCTTTGTTTTCGCACAAATCACAGTTGATAAAAGTTTAAAGGCATTACTTGAGTCAGTGTATTGCATGATGAGGGGATATGCTGAGATCGTGGGGTCCATAAGAATTTAGTGCAAAATTAATATACCTTAACGTATCGGTAAGCATTTCGAAGGTTTTTAGATTGAGTTTAAGTAGACAACAATATCGTCAATCAATGTGAATCGTTTAGAACTGAAAATGTTTAAAGCTTAACGGTGCTAGTGATTGGTCACATAAACTGATATGATCCTCTTACACAAACTCACAAAAATATTGTATGTAAATATTTCTTTATTGCATTCCTTTATTTCAAAAATCCAAAAAGATTTTCAGAGTGTTTTAGCATAAACTTTTGAAAAATACAAAAAGATTTTCGACAACTGATGTTGGAGAGCTGATATTCAAAATTTCAAGTGCTGAACACGATGAACTGGTTTGGGAGTGTGTGTGCTGAATTGAAAAATGTTGATTTAAGAAAGAAGTTGAGATTAGTTAATCAGGGTCATTAATTTGAACTTGATGTAACTATTATTAGTAAGTTTTTTCTTATTGATTTAAGTAAAAACTTATGTTTTGGTGAGAAAATTTGTGTAGGTGTTGAGCTGATCAGAACTAAAGCCAGGGATTGATCTCAAGGTGATAGCTAATTCCAGACGGCAATCCCATCATGATGAGAGGGGGAGTCTGACGAGGTTAGAGCCAAAGAGAAGATCCTAGTACATGTTAAGAAAGAAAGGAGACCGATCAAGATTGAAGAGTCGTCATGATGGAGACTCTCACTGAAGATTCCGTCAACATTCAAGGGGGAGTCTGTTGGTGCAGTTGTCTGTCGACTTCATCTTCGTTCGAGTTTTATACTAGAATTGATAGATCAGGGCACGTTATACGAGATTATAGGAGGTTTTGTGTGTTAAAGAGGTAATTTCGTTTGAAAATGACATTGCCACTTTCAAACGAAATTAGAATGTTTAATTTCGTTTGAAATGGGCAATGCCACATTCAAACGAAATTACCCTCACTATAAATACCTCATGTGTCAGTTCATTTGTAACCTTCTTGATTCCGACGCCGAGGTGCTGTCGAAGTGTCTCCGTGCTGTAAATCGTTTCAAGATCAATAAACAAGACATTTAATAGTGAATACAAGCTAAACAAAGACAGAATCAATGAATTCCGCCTCTGATTCTGTCTGAGCACTCTTCTGATCGACTCGTTAGGTCGTTTCACGATCCTACATTATCTAACCCTTATCTTCATCAACGATGAACCTGAAAGATATTGATTCCTACCCCTTATTAAGTTCAAAAAAAAATACTATCGATTTAATAGCTTTGACGAGTTCATACATTCGGCGATAGAGTATTGATCAAAGAAGTTGACCACATAATCTGATATATAATGATGACTGATGAGTATAATCTTTAATTGGTGCTTGAAATATAAGACACATAGATAAATGTTTAAAATGTTTGTGTTTTAATATGTTAGATTTGTAAACATTTGATAAACATAAAATCATAGTACTGTTCATTTTCACTAATGAATAAGTTATACTCGTAAAACATAAAGATCTATATGAATTACCTTGAAAAAAATGTTACATGTAATATAACCTAATTGAACTTTGTTGCTTTTGCATCTACCATCAATATTTTTTTTTAATAAAAGGTATGGGTGTGGCTAAATGCACCTCCATTTTTACTGTTTATACATCCCTTTCTAAAAATATTATTTTTATAATTTTTTAAATTCCACCCTTGTATTTTCTGTTTTTTGAAAATAAGATCAAACAAAACTCCGACTTATCATTATTCAAAGGAATTGCTACTCCTAAAACTCCGACTAATATTCAAACTTTTCCGTTCAAGCTTTCTGACTAATATCCCTATTTTTCCTAAATATTCAAAAATAGAAAATACAAGAGTTGATTGTATTTATTTACAAACTTCAGGAGGAAATTGCAACCAGTAAACTTAAAAAAGATGAGAATGCATTTAGCAAAACCCAATTCATATAAGATTGGAACACCTAAAAATAGTTCACCAAACAACCTCTAGGTTATTAAAAAAAATATTGGTTTAACCCTTTAAATGTTTGCTGCTGATGATGTGTATTTCTTATTTTATATGTTTTCTTTTAATGTTTAAAACACGTGGTAAAAATCTAGTATTATCTGCTAATTAGATCAGCTGGAAATGCCTCGTGATCAATACGTCATTGTTGAGCATATACGTCAGATAAAATTGCATAGAATATTTCAATAAAGAGAAAAAATAGGGATATTTCCTAATACAAATTTTCAAAAAATAAAAAATACAAGGGTTGATTGTATTTATTTATAAACTTTAAGAGGATAATGTAACCAGTAAAATTAAAAAAGATGTGAGTGCATTTAGGAACCAAAAGGTATTTATGTAGTTGGGATGAATTAATGATAGGGGTGAGATAATACAGGTGGTGGGTCCACAACCCACTAAAGTTTTCAGATTCATTTGAGTGTGGTGGGTCCTCATGACTGCAATCGCCAATGAAATTTAACTTTTTTTGTTATTGACTTGACTTATTAATAGTGTCACATTAACTTTTTTTGTTAATAGACTTGACTTATTAATAGCGTCACATATATAATTTCAGGTACATGTAGCTGTAAGCACTTCCACGATGTGGCGATTAAAAAATAAACACGACGAAAAGCTAATTAGGGGTAGGGGTGTCCATCACTCATCACTCACAACATTCAATTAAGTTTCGTCACGTTATCGAGCTTTATTACATCATTAGTGATGGATTTTAGAAGAAATGTCCATCACTCACCACACAAACATCTCCCATTGAAAAACAACTCACCAACACAAACATCACCACGCGTGCTCACTATCACGCTTATATCATTCCACGAGTTATAAAGGTAGGTGGCGGCAGTGTTTCACAACGTTCCACGCCGTGGCGGATCTAGAAGACAAATTTAGGGGTATCCCAAAACTTTTTTTTGGATACAGGGTTATCCTAATATTTGCTCAGTGATATCCCCGATACATAAAACTGAGAGAATATTTTTTTGTACTAGTGTTATACTCCGCCAACAAAGTTGAGGGGTAACCCGTGCTACCCCTCCTTGTACATTACATCCCCCCTGGTTCCACGCGTGAACAATTCATCACCACGGGGCGCCCCGTCCCCTCTTACATTATTATATAAAATCCCAAAGATCATCAAACTAAACCATTCAATCAAGAAGCAAAGATGAAAAACGAGAACAATGCAGAAGAATAGAGATTACACAAAAATTAAACATCTTGATTGTTTACAGGACTCGTATTTATACAAGACTGAACGCTGCGATGCCTTTGAGTTAACGACACGTCCCTATACCTAAGCAATATAAATCAGTTTCATTTGACCCTCTACATAAGATACCATAGACTATCTTAGACTAATTACATTATTGACACGTAACTTTCATCCAAGCTTGTATCCAACAGTCACCCCTAATTGTTCATTCAAGTGCCAATGATCTCTAGATCAAGTGGTGGAGGACTTACATTTCTCTTGTGAGATGCAGGTTCGACTCCCACTTGGTGCAGAGTGAGGCACTGGTGGGCAATGATAGGAGACCCATGGAAACCTGGGTTGGATCCTTGAGCCAAACGGGTTTTACCGGTAATTTCACCGTCGTGCCTACGGGCGGGTGGGTTACCGGGTTTTCCCCGGAATTGGTGGTGGACTCGGGTTACTCTCGGAGTACTCCGTTTGTCCAGTAGGAGCCCCGGAAGTGCTCGGGATTGAGTTTGTTGGCCGTTAAAAAAAAATGTTGATTCAAGTTTGAGTCCTTTTCTCAACAAAATAGGAATTAACAAGAACAAATGTGATCCCATTGGGTCGTATGTCAGAATCCAATTGTATCTTCATGACAACTCGAATTAGATTGTGATCAACATGCAAACTCATTTGAAACTAATTATGATTTTTAAAAGTAAACAAATAAAAGAAATAACTTGCCTGAAACTGGCTTCTAATATTTTTAAAATAAACAGTTGCACTCGGTTTTTCCTTCTTTCTTTTGTGATCGGTATAAACACAACATTCCTTGACTTTGATTTATTTTCGCTTCTGAATTTAGACAGCATAACAATGCTCTTCGTCTTCTTGTCTCTCATCCATGAGACTTCTTTTTTTTTTTTTTGAACGGCCAAAACGCAAATACAAAAAGCCAGCTAGAAACTGTAGGACAAAATACAAAACCCCAACACAAAGAAAGCGACACGACACACCCTACAACGGGAAAACTACAACAGGTCTACAATATCAAAGACGACCCATTTATCCCACTTCAGAGATGGCCGATTCGATATATTGGTAACCCAATGGAAGGCGTCTTCTTTTATATGGTCCACTATCTTCCGAGTCGCAGTGAAGTTCCCTTCGAAAACCATTTGGTTCCTAGCGTGTCATATCCTCCATATTGTGGTGATTAAAACGAGATGAGATACCAAAGAATCAAAGCTCGTATGCTTTGTTGGTTCTGATGTCATAATCTGACAATGATAAAGTCAGCGTATCGGCTTCATGGGTTTGAAAGACGAAAAAGATATATTGTTAATCGAAGACCAAAATTTAAAATTTAAAAATATTAACTAAATAATAAAATAAACAGAGAGTTAGGTGCTGTTTGTTTTTTCTGCAGGAAAACCTCTTCTGCTGCAGGCCACATCTGCAGGAGAAGAGGTGGACCAAATGTCTGCAGTCTGCAAGGAGAAGAGGGTTTGTTTTTTTTTTTATATAAAACCTCTTCTAGGTTTAAAACACACACAACATCACACACTACACTGATCTCTCTCTACTCTCTCTCTACAATCTGCACCGCCTCCGCCACCACTTCACCACCGCCACCACTTCACCACCGCCATCACCACCACTTCACCACCGCCACCACCGTCACCACTACACCACAGCCACCACCGTCACCACTACACCACAGCCACCACAGATCGATGATGATGATGATGTTGCAGATCGATTTGGGGGGTTTTGTTTCAGATCGATGATGATGTGAACGATTTGGGGTTTTTGTTTCAGGGTGTCGGAGTGGATGGCGGAGGTGGAGGTGGTGGCGGAGCAGGTGGTTTGTTTCAGGGTGTCGGAGTGGATGGCGGAGGTGGAGGTGGTGGCGGAGCAGGGGTGTCGGAGGTGGAGGTGGTGTCGGAGGTGGAGGTGGTGTCGGAGGTGAAGGTGGTGGCAGAGGAGGTGGTGCCAAGAAGAGGTAAACGTCTGCTCCAAGAAGCTTATGGTTTATCTCTTCCTCAGAAAGAGGCTGGAGAGAGGTAAAAAGCACTTCTCAAAAAAAAAAAAAAAACAAACACTCTTCTGAGGCTAAACCTCTTCCCGCGTCTGCACGGTGCAGACAGAAGAGGTCAGGAAGCTCTTCTTGAAAAAAACAAACACCACCTTAAACAAGTCAAACCATGAATTGACATAAAAATATCAAAATACTTTAAATTATTATATAATAACACGATTAAAAAATAATAATTAAATGAGTTAAACAAGTTAACCCGTGAACAACCACGTTGGCACAAACACGGCTCATTTACCTTAAAATTTCTGGCATTATTATTACTGATCAATAAAACCAATATCTGTAAAAAGGGGAGTCTCAAATTCTTTTATGATAAAAAAAATAAATCATTTATTTCCATTTTTAAAAGAACAAGAAGAAAACAGAGGATCTGTTGAATTTCAAGTAGTAAGTTTCACCAATAAGATACGGAGACTTACTTGACATTTGGCATTGCACAAAAAAAAAAAAACTATCTCAGAGAGGTTTGCGGAAAATTTTAGAAAAACGTCAATGGTTGCTGGCTTATTTGTCAAAAAAAAAAAAAAAAAAGAGCGCATTATAAATTTGAAAAGTTAGTTTGAATAATTCGCTTAAAGTTTGACGAACTTCTTTTCGTTGCTCGTGGGCTGAACCCAAAACTAAAACGAACCCATTAAGACTAAACTCAAAGCCGAAAAATTTCTTATTAAATTTGTGTGAATTAGAAATTCACATCCTAATAATGATCTTAAGTCGTTTTTAAAACTTAGAAGTTTTGTCGACTAGGTATTGATGTGTCACATGTTATTATTATTATTATTATTATTATTATTATTATTATTATTATTATTTATGTAAATATAAAAAAGTTAGGTGTTTTACTATCTTGACATGTTTTTTTTTTTTTTTTTATTAATCTAGCTTACTGTAAATGGCATGTGATACTTGCTTAAACAGTTAAACGACGTATATAAGTTTTTATACGTGAGTGTAAAAACTTAGGGCATGTTTGGCTAAGCTTTTTGAAACAACTTATTAACTTATTGGCTTTTTTAAAAGTTATAAACTTCAAAATGATGTTTGGCAATGAGGGTGTATATGAAGGGGAAAAACCAATAAATCAATAAGTCACTCCATACTGACTTTTTCAAAAAGCCAATAAGTCAATAAGTTGTTTCAAAAAGCTTAGCCAAACATGCCCTTAGGGTGATCGGGGCACTCGCGGGGAGTGGGTGCGGTGACCCAAGTCCCCGCTCGGGAACACCGGCGCCATCAAGGTGGGGACCGAAATCGGCGAGTTGGGTCGGGGCTTGTTCACCGAAGAAGAAGCACAAGGATCCATGATGTATGGTGGGTCACCCTCATTTTCAACCAATCAACATTTTTTTTTTTTTTGAATAAAAAAACAATTCCCCTAAGAGGGGAGTGCCGCCATCAAATTGCGGTGTGAGGGGAGTTGACGTGGCATAACCTGATTGGGTGTGCGTAAGAGAGGGGAGTGCCCCTCTCACCCTTAAAACTATGCTTGTTAGGGAGTAATACAAAAAGATTAAAAAATAATTATTTAAAAAAATATATTTGGATGATTGACATTTGTAGCTAAACATTGAAAGTATGAAGCCAGTGCCCTGAAAATTAAGCCAGGGGTTCACACCGGTTGAACCAAGTGTACTCATGGGTCCAGGCCATTATCAACCATAAATTTTGCCGTTCATCCTAGTACTCCCATTCACATTGTAGGGTTTAAGTCAAGGCTAGAGTCTAAACACATATAATTCTTCACGAAATCTAGAACTAATGAGTGATGACCTATGAAACACAAAAACTAGATAAGACGAAGTATAGTGGTTTTAGTTAAAAGGGTTTGTTAAAATGGCACGTTATTGGCACGTAAACATTGTGACTTTCACCAAACTATCATTTTACAAGAGTGTAGTGGTTTAAGCTATAAAAAGAAAAAAATGTGATTGTCTGAAAAAATCAAGGACCCCACCCCTCCTCTCATGCTCACCGTTGCAGTGGTGGAGAGGCCTTTGACGCCATCCCTTGATTTGGCCGTAATGGTTTCACGAGAATCTTGGAGATGATGTGGAAGGCTTTGGCGCTCCCATCATCCTCCACTACACTTAATCTAATAAGGAACGAGTTTTGGACTGATAAGTTTTGGACTTAGGGGTTGTTTGACAACTTCTGAATGGTTAAGTGTTGAACCAGTAAGAGGTCTCAATCATTAAGTGTTGAACCAGTAAGAGGTCTGAACCATTAAGAGCTAGTATAATGCTTAATCGTTCAAAGGCAAATGCCTGACCATTCAGAGGCAAATGTCTAGACCATTCAAACATCTGCTCGCGAAACAAACAGTCTGAACCATTAAGTATTGAACCAGTAAGAGGTCTGAACCATTAACAGCTAAACAAACAGCCCCTTAATCAATGAAAACCGCAATTTAGAGCTCAACATTCAACAATAGCACACTCAATTTAGGGCTACATCCAACAACAACACGTCCAATTTAAGGCTCAACATTCATAAGATAAAACACACACCTAATTTAGAGTCAACATTCAATAAAACACCAAATTTATGACTAAATTAATAATTATAAACTAAGACAAAATTGTGTGTATAAGGAAAGTGGAACAAAAAAAAATATACCTTGATTGGGTTGTGGTGGTCGTTGGCGTCAATTCCGGTGGTCACCGACGTGGCTGTGGTCAGTGGCGGACCCATGATTTTTTTTTCATTGGTGTCCATTTTTTGTTTAAGGATTTTTTCACAACCAAATATTAAATTTTCGGGCATTCATCGTAGTTGGGACGGGGCTAGGAAATAATGTAGAAACATTTAGTGGACATGGAACCGGTACATTATATGTTGGAAGTTTTATTTGGAATCAAGTGTTAAATAAAATCGACATTCAATTTATCATTTTAAAAAAGCAAATTAGAGAGTCAATGGGTGGTTGTGTTGTTTTAAAACACTAGTTTAATTTTGATGGAAAAAAATAAACTAAAAAAACAAGACATGTAAGACTTGAAATTGGGATCCATTTGTTGAAACATAAGCGGATTTACCACCACACCATCTATGCTTTTAATATTATGGGGCCCAATTAATTTATTTTATGGGGTCTTTGAAAAAAATTTAACATACCGCTTCTACTATTTTTTTTAAAAAAATTGGGGTCCGTGGACCCCGATCCGGACCATATGGGTCTGTGGATCCCGATCCAGACCATGTGGGTCCGTGGACCCCGATCCAGACCATGTGGGTCCGCCCCTGGCTGTGGTGGTGGCTGAAGTGATGATACAGTGGTGGACTTGTGGCGGTGGGCCATTCTCTGAAATCGAACAAGGTAACGACGTTGCTTTCTTTCTTTCTTTTTTTTTTTACTTTTTTATTATTGATTAGGGGTTGAGTTATAATGCAAAGGATTTAAAAATAAGAAGGGTAAGAACTAAGAAGCCACGAGTGACAAGTGTTGTAGGAGAAATTAAATGAAAGGGTAATTTTGTCTACAAGAGGAAAGAGAATATGCACATGCAAGTCACATGCTATTTCCCCCCCCCCCCCCCCAATTTTTAAATGTCCGTAACTTTTTATACATCATTTGTTTTTTTAAAAAAATTATACCATAAAATCGAGCGTTTTTTATCTTTAATGTGAGTACCACATTGTTATATTTTCAAAAAAAAAAAAAAAAAAAATCAAAACCCCATTTACATATTACACAATGTAAAGTAGATCAAAAACACAATCAATGACAACAGATAAAGCCACAATGGACAACATACTAAAACACAATGACCATAACATATAACACAATGGCGATAACATATAACACAATAAATATCAGACTAAATAAAAACACAATTGATGACAACAGATAAAAGACACAATTAATGACAGCAGATAAAAGACACAATGGAGAGCAGTGAAAACACAATAGAAAACAAACTAAAAACACAATACACAACAAACTAAGACACAATGAATGATGTGTGTAAAATGCAACATATAAATTACATCAAATAAGGCATAAAACTAACCCTTTTTAAGTACTAATATTGGAAAAAGAGTGTTTTTGTCTTCCTTTTGTATTTTCAGGATTAAATGAGCTCAAAAACACAAAAGAAGCAAAAAGACAGCTAATTCCAACATAAATACAAGGAAAGGAACATTAGCGGACTGCCCGACCCCTCAACGGCACCTTCCAAAGCAAAATGAAGAAGTCAGAAGACTGAACACGCCCCGTGCTCAGCCAGCACGGGGCCGTGCCCAAGAAGCAGCAGAAAAGACAAATCTATAGAAGCTTCTATTGCCCACCACGGGCCGTGCCCAGCGGACACGGGGGCGTGTCGAAAGTACAGCAGACGCATTTATTGTAATTGCGAATTACAATTAATGAGGAGAGAGAGTGTCAGACAGGCACGGGGTCGTGCCCAGCGGACACGGGGCCGTGCCCAGCTCTCTGTTCAGCCTATAAATAGGAGTGCTTGGATTCATTTCATCTCATCCCTTGGCACACCACCTCTCTCACACTTCATCCACCACCCACCACCATCACAACACCATCATCCACCACCATCATCCATTGTCCATCGTAGAGTGTGTGAGTCGTCTCGGGATCCAAGATTGATCGTAAGAGTTCTTGACAATCAAGGCCATGTTTGCCTAAGTCTCTTACATCACTTGGTGAAGACAAAGTGTCTAGTATAATACTTTTTATTTCTAATCTTTTGCACTTTTTATTTGGTTTTGTATTAATGACTTTAATAACTAGTTACTTATGTTGAAGGTGATCTTTCCTTATCGTTTGTCCGTGGTGTCTTGGCATTATTTTACTGTCTATATAAAATAAAGGATTTTCACCATTCATATCTCCACGGTCTATATGGAGGTATGTTGGCTACCTGGTCGGGGGTTAAGGGAACGGTTTGGTAAAGGTCTTGCCATTGTTCAGCGTTTAGAGGTCCTGCAATGGACCTGGGTCAAATTTAGCAGGACCTCCTTCGATACTTCACGGTATTGGATGGCGGGGGTCCAAACTCTTTGATCCCCTCATAAGTTAACTACTATTAATACTATAACCCGGCTATTTAGGACTGTATCCCTGCTGACTCAGACTACTTAGCCGAGGGTAACGTCACCGCCAAAAGCGGGGCCTACCACAATATTGCATTAATAACTTAATTCATTATCTTCCAATAATCCACCCTTTTAGGATTGTATCCTTGCTGACTCAAACTACTGGGGTGAGGGTAACGTCACCTTCAAAAGAGGGGCCTACTACAATAACTAAGATAATCTCTTAATTATGTGCAAAAGTGCGGAAATAATCAAAGGTTATACTAGATACGAGTCGGAACCAAGTGATTCATCTTGTCTATCTGTTTTTATTTTATTTTTATTTTCAGCATTTTAGTTAGTTTTTATTTTTTTTAGCTTAAAACATTTTTCTAAATTTTTATTTTGGTTAGACGTTGAGGATAAACCGGTACTAAAAGCTCTTGTGTCCTTGGACGACCTCGGTATCTTACCAACGCTATACTACGCTCACGATGGGTGCACTTGCCCATATGTGTGTTTAGTGTTAGTAAAATATCGTGTTTTACAAATTTAAAACTTGGCTAAAAATAAGTGTTAAAAAGGGCTTAAAATATATACCTAATATATATAACACTTCACACGCATCAAGTTTTTGGCGCCGTTGCCGGGGACACAAGGATTTTAAGAAAGTTAGGAATCAACGGCCTAATCATCTTTTATTTTTCTTTTTAATTTTTTAGGATTTTCTTAGTTTTTCAGCTTCTGCAGAGCTCAGCACGGGCCGTGCCCGCTGAACACGCCCCCGTGCTCAATCATTGGAACTGGCAATCCTGTTTTACGTCAGACAGTAAGCTGAACACGGGGCCGTGCCCACTCAACACGCCCCCGTGCCCAAGTTTCAGTTACTGAAAACAGAACCGTTAGATCCCGGCGGTTGGTAATTTCTGACATAAACATGAGTGATAGTAATTGTTTTTACTTTCGGCACTCTTATGGTGCGTGGTGTCAATTATGTGGCGGCAAACATGAAGAAGTAGAATGCTACTTTCTAAATTATAGGCCCCACTACATGGACCCACCGACTTCTCACAACCTTAAGAGGGGCGAAAGTAAAAATAAGCACTATTTCTCCCTCGAATGCGCCCAGCCGGATATTCTAAGGGAAATGCTCCTTGATGAGTTATTTCAACTAGAAAAACTAATTCTGAATTGGTTAGAAGAGCTTAGGAAGGATTTTATTGATCCACCCCAAGACGATAACCATGAAGAAATGTTGGAACCGCATTCCGACAACCTCGTTGCTCCCGAAAATACCTTCGTTCCTAGCAAAGACTTGGACGATAGTCGTCCCTGTGTCGATTGTGCCGTGAAGGACTCTCCATCGACTTCGTTCGGTGCATACATAGACCTGAGCGATTCGGCATACACCTTCTTTAACGAGAGCCCGGGAAAGGGTTGGACTTGTCCACCTAGAATGAAAATAGGAATTACCCTCACCGACAACCTCTTGCGTTCTCGCCTTAGTCTAGGACAATTAAGGTATCTTAGGCACTTTGGGGTTGTTCCAACCAGTCAGGAGCCACCCGATACTAACAAGTTCCTTAAAAACTAGACAACTTCATAAATCAGTCCCTCGACACAGGGCCGTGTCCAGCAAACACGCCCCCGTGTCCATCAAAAGATTCCATTCTGATCATTACGTCAGAATACGGACAAAATGTGTCAGAATTCCACCTGCACACGGGGCCGTGTCCACTGGGCACGGGGCCGTGTCAAGGATGCTGTCGTTTTCTATAAATGCAGCCAAGAATTCTGCACATTTGGACCAACTTGGGGCAGAGACTTGCAGGAATCTTCTCTCAAACTATCCTAGGTAAGTCTAAAAGAAGGTTCCAACAACCCATCTTGTCCTTTCCTCTTTTAGCCATTTCCTTCTTCTCCATCTTTCTCCAAGAACTACCATTGAAAGTTTGGAATTCTTCCAACTTTGTGGTAGGGATTAATGAGTTTTGTTCAAGGAATCTTGGTAAAAACATGTTATGTAACATTGTTTTAAGTTATTAGTAGCTAAAAATACCCCACAAGTTCAGAAAATAACTTAAAAATCCAAGTTTCCTTGCTTCAAAATTCTGCAGAAAGATGAACACGGGGCCGTGCTCATTGAGCACGAGGCCGTGTCCGGTAACTGTTTCATTTGAATAAACTTTTTCAGTTTATTTTTCGTAGAATGTCAAGTGAAAACAGCGATACATCTTCTGTGCATTCGTCAAACAGCCGAAGAGGAAGAAGACCCTCCATTAAAGCTACACTTGTGCACTATGTGATAGCATTAAGGGAGGCTCTCGACGAAATGACTTCAGTAGAGGAGGTCCTAATCGACCGTATTAACGATCTTACGATGGGACTTGAAAGCAGCTTCCAATAAATTAACCTCTTGCACCAGAGGTTAAATATTCTTGTAGCACCCCCAATGGAACCAGTCCTTCCTCAGCAGGATTGGAACCTGGCACTCGGAATCAACAACCCTACCGGGTGGGAAGACTTTCCGGCGGAACCTCCCGTAGAACACCAACAAGAGATCCCGGTGGAAGTTGAAACTCCTCAAACTAATGCCAATGAGCCTTCTTTTCTCCTTCCAAGGGAGGTGGAAGAATGGCTCGCCGACATTTGAGGAGAACCGCACGCGGAAGAAGGAGTTCAAAAAGGCATTGTTTAACCAAGATTAATTACTTCTTGGAAATTTTGCTAATTAAAATAAAGTAAAGGCTAGGACTCCATGGTTTATTATTTCCTTATTCTATCTAGTTTAATTTAGGATTATGTAAGTTCTCTCTATGATGAAATGAAATGATGGTTTTAAGGTTTGGATGGTTTGTAATGAATGAAACACGCTCATGGTGGTAAATGATGAAAAGGGGAACGAGAAAAATGAACTCATGCACAAGAACAAGGCAACCCGACAATTCTCTCCAGTCCAGAAGGTTCACCACGGGCCGTGCCCAACCAACACGGCCCCGTGCTGAACCACCTGCAGAAAAACGCCCAGTTCAGGTACCTGGACACGGGCCGTGTTCACCCAACACGCCCCCGTGTCCAGACTTCTGTATCTCTTATTTCAATTTTGTTACTGGCACTTGAACACGGGGCCGTGCCCGGATAACACGGGGCCGTGTTCAGTGCCCAGTAACACAAATTTTTGCTTTTTTAAACACTATTTTACACATCTAATCAACCTAAAAATTTATTTTCGGGACACATTGAGGACAATGTGTAATTTAAGTGTGTGGGGGATGCTAAAACCTTGAATTTTGCAAGTCCTAAATACAAGCCTTACACAAAACTCTATTGGAACCGCTAATCACCCCAAATTTTTTCAAAAATTTCATTTTTTTTACTTGTCTAGGTTTAACTCGGGAAATTCAAGTTCTCAAAAAGGTTATATTTTTACAAATTTACAACCAATAGCGTAGTGATAAAAAGAACCAACATAAGAAAATTATGAAAAGGCATGACAAACTTAGTTAAAATTTGATTATACTTGATCACATAAAAACCCATTCCCACAAAAGTGAGTTTTGAGCCTTTATTGAGCATACAATTACACATCTTTAGACTAAATGCTCATTTTTCGTTTCTTGTGTGAATAGCCGCTTGGTTCTTACAACTCTAGAACTTGCCATGACGATACATTCCCGGTCCTTATCAACTTAAACCCGAGTAAGTAAATGATGGAGGCATTAGGACTAACCATTTTTATTTCTACACCATTATTTTTCTTTTTCTTTTACCACCTACCAAAAAATCCCCCTAGTTAGCCCCTTTGAGCCTAAACCTTTTTCATTTCATCACCCAAACCAAAAACCCTTTTACCCACCAATTTTTTTTTTATTTTTAACCCTTTGTTTTAGTAACAAGTTCGGTTTTTCGTATGATCAAAAAAAAAAAAAAAAATGTGTTGAAGATGAAGCAAAAAGAAAAATAAAAAAACAAGTTCATCAAAAATAACTTTGTTTGAATAAAAGCTTCATCAAAATAAAAAGTTGAAAAAATAGAAAGTCCTACGATAACCTACACTTGTTACGTTTTTCGCCCTTTTTTCTACTAACCACTAACCACTTTCCCAACCACCTACCTTTAACCCAAGCCTAACCCTTAACCCGCAAAGTCCTCTTGATATTTACAAAGGTATAAAAGTTAAAAAGGAGGAGGATTGATTGCTTGGCAAGCTTATGGTAGGAATAAGTTCCATGCCGCTCTCGAGTGTGTCACTAAAAATACACCTTCGGCCGAGTGTGAGTGATTTCTCCCGTGAGGTATGTGAACTTGTATATAAATGGAATTTTAAAAAAGGCATGTTATGCCCAAATAAGTAATTTCTCCTATGAAACGTTCTAAATAAATCATTACGAATAAGATTGTAAATAAATAAAAATAAAACCCAAAAAGACCTTGGATTCCCGACACTCTACGACAAGCCCAAAACCTTCTCTTCTGCCTATTCCATTTGGGAGTGTAAGCCACATATTAAAGAGTTTTGCTTGAGGACAAGCAAAAGTTCAAGTGTGGGGGTATTTGATGTGTGTAAAATGCAACATATAAATTACATCAAATAAGGCATAAAACTAACCCTTTTTAAGTACTAATATTGGAAAAAGAGTGTTTTTGTCTTCCTTTTGTATTTTCAGGATTAAATGAGCTCAAAAACACAAAAGAAGCAAAAAGACAGCTAATTCCAACATAAATACAAGGAAAGGAACATTAGCGGACTGCCCGACCCCTCAACGGCACCTTCCAAAGCAAAATGAAGAAGTCAGAAGACTGAACACGCCCCGTGCTCAGCCAGCACGGGGCCGTGCCCAAGAAGCAGCAGAAAAGACAAATCTATAGAAGCTTCTATTGCCCACCACGGGCCGTGCCCAGCGGACACGGGGGCGTGTCGAAAGTACAGCAGGCGCATTTATTGTAATTGCGAATTACAATTAATGAGGAGAGAGAGTGTCAGACAGGCACGGGGTCGTGCCCAGCGGACACGGGGCCGTGCCCAGCTCTCTGTTCAGCCTATAAATAGGAGTGCTTGGATTCATTTCATCTCATCCC
This sequence comes from Helianthus tuberosus, assembly GCA_030545235.1. Classification (NCBI taxonomy): domain Eukaryota; kingdom Viridiplantae; phylum Streptophyta; class Magnoliopsida; order Asterales; family Asteraceae; genus Helianthus; species Helianthus tuberosus. The sequence continues at coordinate 2,010,133 of CM060376.1, read as the reverse complement.
TTGGCACACCACCTCTCTCACACTTCATCCACCACCCACCACCATCACAACACCATCATCCACCACCATCATCCATTGTCCATCGTAGAGTGTGTGAGTCGTCTCGGGATCCAAGATTGATCGTAAGAGTTCTTGACAATCAAGGCCATGTTTGCCTAAGTCTCTTACATCACTTGGTGAAGACAAAGTGTCTAGTATAATACTTTTTATTTCTAATCTTTTGCACTTTTTATTTGGTTTTGTATTAATGACTTTAATAACTAGTTACTTATGTTGAAGGTGATCTTTCCTTATCGTTTGTCCGTGGTGTCTTGGCATTATTTTACTGTCTATATAAAATAAAGGATTTTCACCATTCATATCTCCACGGTCTATATGGAGGTATGTTGGCTACCTGGTCGGGGGTTAAGGGAACGGTTTGGTAAAGGTCTTGCCATTGTTCAGCGTTTAGAGGTCCTGCAATGGACCTGGGTCAAATTTAGCAGGACCTCCTTCGATACTTCACGGTATTGGATGGCGGGGGTCCAAACTCTTTGATCCCCTCATAAGTTAACTACTATTAATACTATAACCCGGCTATTTAGGACTGTATCCCTGCTGACTCAGACTACTTAGCCGAGGGTAACGTCACCGCCAAAAGCGGGGCCTACCACAATATTGCATTAATAACTTAATTCATTATCTTCCAATAATCCACCCTTTTAGGATTGTATCCTTGCTGACTCAAACTACTGGGGTGAGGGTAACGTCACCTTCAAAAGAGGGGCCTACTACAATAACTAAGATAATCTCTTAATTATGTGCAAAAGTGCGGAAATAATCAAAGGTTATACTAGATACGAGTCGGAACCAAGTGATTCATCTTGTCTATCTGTTTTTATTTTATTTTTATTTTCAGCATTTTAGTTAGTTTTTATTTTTTTTAGCTTAAAACATTTTTCTAAATTTTTATTTTGGTTAGACGTTGAGGATAAACCGGTACTAAAAGCTCTTGTGTCCTTGGACGACCTCGGTATCTTACCAACGCTATACTACGCTCACGATGGGTGCACTTGCCCATATGTGTGTTTAGTGTTAGTAAAATATCGTGTTTTACAAATTTAAAACTTGGCTAAAAATAAGTGTTAAAAAGGGGCTTAAAATATATACCTAATATATATAACACTTCACACGCATCAATGAACAAGATAATAAAAAAAATTGAACAAGTTATTAAAACACAATGGAAAACAACACAATGACCGTAACGTATAACACAATGGCGATAACATATAACACAATAAATATGTAACACCCTTAATATTTGGACGGAATTTAAAAAATAATTATATTAACTTCATACTAATCGGAGTTTACAAAAACTTTTCGTGTTTAAAGACCATACATAATTATGATAGTACCCAAAACAAATCCAAGATAGTACATAACAAGTTTTAAGTTAACCCTTGCTAGTCAACTAACAACTAGTTTAAAGGATTCAAAACACGGTTAACAAACCATTTACAACACGATTAAAGTCTAGACAAAGTTAAGATTGGTGCGGAAGCATCAAAATGCGTGTTCGGTTCTTGACAATGTACTTAATCACCATCCGGGAGGACCACATCCATACCTAGGGTCAAACCACTAAAAACATTAGTTTTGACATTAATACAATAGATATAAACGAATTCCGACATCGAAAGTTGATAAATAAAATACAAGTTTTATGGGCTCCACCGTAACTTACGGTGTCTACCGTAAGTTACGGTAGACCCTGAATGATTCTGGTCTGCCGTAACACAGGAAAGGTTCACCGTAAGACCTTTGATTTCCACCGTAAATTACGGTGGAGACCGTAATTTACGGCGGACACTGTATCTTTGCCATTTAACTATTTTGTGTATTTCGCTCTAATCCGAATACCGTTTTGGGCTATTTCTTTTCCTGTATGTCTGTAAATTCATTACGGGCATGTTCATTTCGACTACCGTACCAACAATTGACTCACCGATCATACGGCTAAAAATTTCTATACTACCATTTATTCGACCCATTCTAATTATAAGTGTATATTTTCAATTTCGTATTCCAAACCTTTTAGATGCCATTACCCAAGTTCCCGGGCTTGTACATCTTGGTGTGTTTGCGCTATTCATGGCTTTGTGTTCCCTTGGAACTAAGAGCTCGTTTCCTCGGAATTCAACATTCCATTTTGAACGCCCTTTTTCAACATACCCCCAATTATTATTCCAATATCCTGGATTCACAACTTAAAGTATCATAGCTAGGTTCATAAGCATTGTGCAATCCAACACTTAACAACTTACGAAACCATCATATCGCTATTATCATGTTTCCTTTTATGGTATCTATTCAACCCGTTTGACTATCTAGCGAAAACCATCACTTTATTAATAAGTCAAACCCAGTCCCAAGTCTTTATTTTGACCCGTTTGATGTTCAAGTGATCTACGCCACTTTAGAACACATCAAACGCATCCTTTACACTACAATTCTATCTATACACTTGTCACACCCCGGTTTCCACGTGTCACCGGTGGGCCCGGTGGGGGAGTATCGTGACGTGGTTGGCAACATAATAGTCAAACAACACAATATTTAAATGCACAGCGGAAGCAAAGTGTAGATTCATTTCAACCAAACAATATTGTAATATTAAGTATCACAAGTAGTCGAATATAAATCCACAGGTAGATCAAAATAAAAGGAAACAATGTTCAACAGTCTATGACATCCAAGCTTGCGAGACTTATTGTGGATGCTAGGAGAAAAGCCAGCCTATTACGCGTAGTACCTGCACTTAACCTTTTTGAGAAAATACGTCAGTTTACACTGGTAAATACAATCAACCGACTCATTTTGAAAAGAGTTTAAGAAAATGCATTTAAGGCACAAGGCACAAATAATATTTTATAACTTGGGACAATTATGTAGAAATAATACTTGTAATAGAATTACATGTTTCTTATGCGTTCAGTAGCCCGGTTCGTGCCGGGTTAAAGATCAATAGACACACCACATTATGTATATGAGACACTGACAGGTGTACGCCTACACCTGTGTGCTAAGGTCGTGGCCATTTCGTAAAATGATGCCAGGGATATCCGGGACATGGTCATTAACCCCCCAAAGGCTTTAAGCAAACAAAACAATTTAAACGGTCATCTCTATAATACTTAACCCCCAAAATGATTAAGGTCGAATGCCCGACCAAGCGGTATTTTATATACCGTACCCCAAGCCCGTATAAGGGAACATAAGTTAAAAGTATTTACCTGAGCAGGTATAAATCAAATCAGCGAGTGCAAGTATCTTTTACCGGTTCTCCTAATCTGGAACGAAGGTTTATAATAACCTATTAGAATCCTAACGGGTCTTTAGTTAAGCTTAAGCTTAGACCGGTTAGTTTTAAAGATACGGTTCGTACGCACGATTAAGCGAAGACCGGATAGAATGTGATTTAGACCCGACAAGTTTGAAGACTTGCTTAATATGGGTATATTATACACATTCTGGATTTTGAGATAAAACCGATAAGGTTTGACCCGTTTCGGCTAATTTATGTAAACTAGTTACATAAACCGTACCGAACGCGTATGAAGCGTAACGGGTAACCATAAGAGTCCTAAACAGGTTTCCTAAGTTAACATGCCTTAAATATGTTGTGATATCAGTAGGATACCTTCCATTATGCCCATAACGAGTTTAATCTCATATTAAGCCCCGTAGGGGTATTTTGGTCATTTTAAAGATTATAAAAGGGATCGATTAAGCTTCTGTGATCCGGGTCTGTATAAATCAGTAAAATAGTTTATTTTAACTTGGTATATCAGTTGGTGTTAAGTCCTATGTGGCAAAATGGTTTTAAACCCTTACTATGCGCTTAATACGCGTATAACGTCGTTTTAAGCGATTTACGGGTTAAAATAGTATTCTGAGTTTCCAGGTCAGTTCATAAGGTTCAAAACACTTCATTTATTATTTAAAATCAGTAGCAATTGGATTGGCGTCAAAAGGATTTGTAAAACTCATTTTATGGCCGAAAAGGGTATATTCGGTATTTACCGAATTAAGGCGATAATCCTAGCTTATGATCAGTTTAAAAATAATTAAAAATCTTCAAAAATCCCAAAATATTATATTACATCAGTGGGTAAAAGGTTTGATGTCAAAAATTGGGTTTAGATAGGCTTTACGCTAATGACGCCGTTTAATTACTAAGAAGCATTCTAATAACGTCATTAAGCATAACTTCTAATCTAGACCTCCAACTGATGTGAAAATTTAGGGACATGTTTTATAATCAGTAACAAAGATTATTGTACTTTCACATTTCCAAAATTCTCGTTGTATGGTCATAAGGGCATTACGGTCAATATTTAGGCGATTAACGGAAACGTCGAACAATTAAGGATTTAAGTGGTATAAACGCAGAGGGTTATACACACATGTAACTAGGTCCTAATGGAACTTTAAGGCATGTCTAAACCTATCAAAACCGGGTCAGAACTGAACTCAAAGCAAAAGTCAAACTTTTGCGTCTTTCGGTTCCGAATCGGTTCAAAACAGAAAGTTGTCGAATCAAACAAGCGTAGACAAGTTTTTATACTTATTAACAAGTTATATGAATGATAAAACATATTACACGCCTTCTGTATCGTTAATTACATGATTAATGATTCTGTTGACTTTCTCTAATTACCGTTGACTCGACAAACGACCTAGGTAGGATGGAAATCAGTGGGTGCCCCTTTAAGGCTTTAAAGCCCACATAATTACCAACTTATAACAACTTTCATTTCGGCAAAACACTGGACCGTTTGTGTTTTATCACTAAGTCAAACCGTAATTACGACGGTTTGACTTTTAAGCTAAATACTAATCAAAACCTAATTAAGAAGGGTCAAGGGTACTTACACAAGTCCTATGAACGATTTGGAAAGCTTGATGATGGTCCGTGTGCTCCAGGAATGCTCAGAGATGAAGTTGGAAGGAATGATTGAAAGTTGCAACATGAACTTCTTTATATATTGATCTTGATCACACAAGATGATGCCAACCAACTCTACCACTGATGTTAGATCATTCCCATATGTCCCTAGAGGCTAAAAACCATCTTAGGCTGCCCATGGTATTCAAAAATGGCATGTAAGTCGGTTAAATGGGCTGCAGGACATCTGTGCATGTTTTCTGATCAGACAAGGCAGTCGCGTAGCGCGACTGCCGGGGTGTTTCATGCTCGCGCTACGCGAGCGTGTTGAAGACCAGCTAAACAAGTTTTCGTTATTTGCATTTTAAGACTTTATATTTGACATATGGGGCTTTAAGGCTTATACCATATTTGTCAAGTCCTCGGGTAACTTTGTGATCACCCGAAAAGCCCTAATTTTCAATGTTGACGATTCTAACCCTCACACACGAATTTTATCATAACTTTCTCATACGGTAACGAAACTTGGTGAAATTTTTATCACACATTCTAGTGAGCATAATTAATCGTTACAAAGCTTCGGGTTTGCTAAAAGGTCACTCAGAGGTATATCTTAAACATGTTGACACATTTAACCCCTGTAGTTTGGAATCTCTCACTTTTTTTCACAATTCGCTTCGTATGATCCATGATCCATTCGTTTGAGGTTATAGACATCATGTAGGGTTATTGTAAGGTATATTTATTCATTGTTGACATTTTGAACCCTTATATTTACATAGTTTCATTTTTTGTCAACTTCAGTCCTTCAAGAACATTCTTTCACACGTTCAAACCTATGACACGCGTCAACACATTATAGGACGAAATTTTCGAGGTGTTACATCCTCACCCCCTTAAAATAAATCTCGACCTCGAGATTTACTGAAATAGATAAGGGTACTTTTCTTTCATCGTGGACTCAACCTCCCACGTATACTCGGGACCTCTACGGGCATCCCATTTGACCTTTACAATCGGTACATGCTTCCTTCGAAGCTTCTTAACCTGTCGATCCTCGATCGACAATGGTTTTTCCACAAATGTCAAGCTCTCATCTATATGCACATCTGAATGTGGTATGACCAGTGATTCGTCAGCGAAACACTTCTTCAGATTGCAGATGTAGAACACATTGTGAATTCCACTGAGCTCTTCTGGTAAGTTTAGCTTATAGGCAACTGACCCGACACGTTCAATAACCTCGAAAGGTCCTATGTATCTCGGGCTTAGCTTGCCTTTCTTACCAAACCGCATCACCCCCTTCCAGGGTGATACCTTAAGCAAAACTTTATCACCTACCTCGAAATTAAAAGCTTTACGTTTTGGATCAGCGTAACTTTTCTGCCTATCTCGAGCAGCTTTGAGACGGTCACGAATCTGGACAATCTTGTCCGTCGTTTCAAAGACTATCTCCGGTCCTGATAACTGGACATCTCCAACTTCCGCCCAACAAACGGGCGTTCTACGCTTTCTACCGTATAAGGCCTCGAAAGGCGCAGCCTTAATGCTGGTGTGGTAGCTATTGTTGTAGGAGAACTCAATTAGTGGTAGGTGGTTATCCCAACTGCCACCCAAATCAATCACACATGCACGAAGCATGTCTTCCAACGTTTGAATAGTACGCTCACTCTGACCGTCTGTCTGTGGATGGTAAGCCGTACTAAAATTCAAACGCGTGCCCAAAGATTGTTGGAAGCTTTTCCAAAAATGTGACGTGTATCTAGTATCTCGGTCAGAGATAATAGACACAGGTATGCCATGTAAGGCTACAATCTTATCAACGTATAACTGGGCTAACATGTCGGAGCTATAAGTCTCCTTGATGGGTAAGAAATGAGCTGACTTAGTCCGTCTATCAACGATCACCCATATAGTATCATTGCCTTTCCTTGTCTTTGGCAGCTTGGTGATGAAATCCATCGTCACCATCTCCCACTTCCATGTGGGAAGTTCAGGCTGTTGTAGCAAACCTGACGGCTTCTGATGCTCGGCTTTGACTTGCGCACATGTCAAGCATTTAGCTACATAGGTGGCTACATACTTTTTCAAGCCTATCCACCAATAATTTGCCCTTAGATCCTGGTACATCTTATCGGCTCCAGGATGAACGGAGTATTTGGAACTATGGGCTTCCTGGAGGATAACATCTCGAAGTCCTCCATAAATTGGAACCCATATTCGTCCATTCAATCTTAGTATTCCGTCATTGCTAAGTGTTAACTGCTCCTCAGTTACCCCTAGCTTTTCGTTAGGATAGTTAGCTTCCAACACAGTTTCCTTCTGTGCAGCTAACAACCTTTCAATCAAATTGTTCTTTATTTCCATGCGCTTGGCATTGATTCGAATGGGTTTCACCTTCTCCTTTCGACTCAAGGCATCGGCGACTACATTCGCCTTGCCGGGATGGTATCTTATTCCACAATCGTAATCATTCAGAGTTTCCATCCAACGGCGTTGCCTCATGTTCAAGTCCTTCTGATTGAACAGATGTTGAAGGCTCTTGTGATCAGAATAGATCACACATTTTATTCCATATAAGTAGTGCCTCCAAAGTTTTAGTGCGAATACAACGGCACCCAACTCCAAGTCATGGGTGGTGTAATTCTTTTCGTGCACCTTTAACTGGCGTGAAGCATAGGCAATGACTTTGCCTTTCTGCATAAGCACACATCCCATCCTGGTGTGTGATGCATCACAATAAACTACAAACTCCTCTATTCCTTCAGGCAATGTCAGTACTGGAGCATTGCTCAACTTTTGTTTCAGAATATCGAAGGATTCTTGCTGCTTAGGACCCCAGTCAAACTTAATCTTCTTACGCGTCAGCGAAGTTAGGGGTGCAGCAATCCTTGAAAAGTTTTCAATGAATCGCCTATAGTATCCTGCCAAACCTAGGAAGCTACGAATTTCTGTAGGCGTCTTTGGCTCATGCCAATTCATGACAGCTTCAACTTTAGCGGGATCTACTTGGATACCACGCTCACTAACAACATGTCCAAGAAATTGGACTGCTCGAAGCCAGAATTCACACTTCGAGAACTTGGCATAGAGCTTTTCTTTATGAAGTAGTTCTAGAATGCAGTGAAGATGCTTTTCGTGGTCAGCTTGGTTCTTTGAGTAGATGAGGATATCATCGATGAAAACGATGACGAATTTATCTAGGTATTGCTTGCAAACGCGATTCATGAGATCCATGAACGCGGCAGGTGCATTAGTGAGCCCAAAAGGCATCACTAGGAACTCGTAATGACCATAACGAGTCCTAAAGGCAGACTTGTGTACGTCTTCATCTCTAACCTTCAGTTGGTGATATCCTGACCTTAAGTCAATCTTAGAGAAGAAACTTGCCCCTTGCAGTTGATCGAACAGATCATCGATTCTGGGCAAAGGATACCTATTCTTGATAGTGACCTTATTAAGCTCACGGTAGTCGATGCACAGACGCATCGATCCATCCTTCTTCTTGACAAATAAAACTGGTGCTCCCCAAGGAGACGAACTAGGTTTGATGAAACCTTTGGCTAGCAAATCATCTAGCTGTGTTCTCAATTCCTTCATCTCTGTTGGTGCCAACCTATAAGGCGCCCTTGCAACTGGTGCTGATCCAGGAATAATGTCAATTCTGAATTCTACTTGCCTATTTGGTGGCAAACCAGGTAGTTCTTCAGGGAAAACTTCTGGGTATTCAGAAATGACGGGGATATCCCCAATCTTGGGCTTCGGCTCTTCAATAATCACTTGTGCCATGTAGATGACACAACCCTTCTTCAAACATTTAGAGTCCTTGAGCAGAGACATTCGCTCAGGCAGCCCATACTGGGTATCTCCCTGGATAGTAAGTGATTCACCAGACGAAGTCTTGATCATCACTTGCTTCTTATTGCAGACAATCTGGGCCTGGTTATGAGATAACCAGTCCATGCCTAAAACTATGTCAAAACCGGCTAGTTTTAAAGGAAGTAGGGACAAAGGAAAAGAGTGGTTCTTAATGGATATGAAACATCCATCTAATAAGGTTGAGGCGGTTTCTAAAGTGCCATCTGCTAGTTCCACCTCATACTTCACCTTTAAGGTCTTAACAGGTAATTTTAACAATTCAAAAAACTTATTATCTACGAACGACTTATCAGCGCCTGAATCAAATAACACTCTCGCATAAACATCATTTACGAGAAAGGTACCTGTTATCACATTGTCGTCCTTGACGGCTTCCTTAGCATCCATCCTGAAGACCCTAGCATTGGTCTTCTTAGCCTCATCAGGCTTCTTGGCGTATTTTGGGCAATTGGTCTTGATGTGCCCTTTTTCATTGCAACCATAGCAGGTCACATCCCTCATCTTTTTGCAATCCAGGGTCTTGTGTTCCTTGGACTTGCACAATCCACATGCAAAAGTTTTTGATTGTGAATTCGAATTCGATTCATACCTGCACTTCCCAAAGTGCTGTCTCTTGCAGATTTTACATCTGGGTTTTTCACCCGACTGCTGACCATCCTTCCTAAATCCTGACCCCTTCTTGTGGTCATTGTTCCCCTTCTGCTTCTTGTCTGAACGTCGTGAGTTGTCATCCTCACGCTTCCTCTTTTCGGTATCAGCGTTCCTCTGCGATTTCAGTCTGACCGCATCCAAGGTAAGAGACAATGATATGTCCGCTGTAGACCGAAAAGTAGTTGGTCTGGAGGCCTTCACACTTGCCTTGATCTCCGGGGCCAAACCCCCGATAAAACGAGCTATACGTTTGGGTTCCGGGGTTACTAGATATGGAACCAATCTTGACAAAGTGTTAAAGCTGGTCAGATAGGCCTGACAGTCTAGGTTTCTCATGACCAGCGACAAGAAGTCAGCTTCAATTTTCTCAACCTCATGCTGAGGGCAGTAATTTTCTTTGATCAGTGCCATGAACTGTTCCCAGGTCATATTGTACAACGGGACTTTCCCCGTAGCTTGGATCAAAGATCTCCACCAAGCTAATGCTTCTCCCTTAAAAGACTGAGACACAAATTTCACAATATCCCTATTATTGCAACCACTGATGTCCACAACCGTATCCATCTCGTCCAACCAAGTCATGCAATCAACTGCTCATTTTTCCCCAGTAAAATCCCTGGGTTTGCACGAAACGAAGTACTTATAGGAGCAACCCTTGTTACGGGGTTCTTGATTCTGTACGACTCTTTGGGATGGAACACTCCTCTGGTTTGATGAGTGGTGAGTATTACTGTTGTGGGCAGTGTGGGTCCTGGAGGGTGTTCTAGGGTGTGGTGCAGATTGGGTCCTTGCATGCGTACCACTTGATTCATGGAGCTGTCTATCCATAGCTCGATTAACGACATTATCTATCATTGCCTGTAATTCTGCACCCGCTACATTTACTCGGGCATTATCCAGTTCTCCCCGAGGGTGACTATTAATCTCGTTTGAGTCGGCCATGTTGCTTGAACTGTTACATATTGACAATAATTTATCGGTGAGTTTATTATAGAATTGTCTTTTATGGCAATTTTATTAACCGTGGTAATCATAGACCATATATGGTTAATTTATTACTCACATTTATTTAGGATTTCTAATATAATTTATCCTAATTATAAAACAATAACAGTTTTATTAGCACATAAGGTCTAGTCACAGGGACAAATTAAATCATAAGCTATGATTTCAGAGAATCGAGGCTTTTAAAGTTTGAACATAGTTCATTACTTTTATCAGACAGGGTCACAGACTATTACTGTCTTTTGTCTCATATGAAAATGAGAAGGGCCCGCAGGCATTATATTACCAATGGATGGTAAAAAGAACTGATCATCTTTATTGATGATTTAACCCATGATTCAGATATCATTTAGTTGGGTTAGGAATAAAAATCCATATATAATAATAACACGTGTGATTTTAACGAATCATGTCTGCCAGGAGTGTTAACATGTTCTCAGATGTTAACTTGGATTTGAATCTTTTTAACGGGTTTTACCATCTTGGCCAGGTCTTAAAATAACATGCAGGCTAGGTTATACCTTTAAGATCCTTAATTAAATTAAAATAGGCAGATAGATTTTAAAAGGAATGATTCCTATTTATTTATTTCATATATAATTTAATTATGCATAACATAGCAAAGATGAAATTTATAAACTTACATTCCATTAAAACTTAAAAGTAGTACACTTTTCCCTAAACGGGACTTTTCACAGAAACATTTGCCCACGCAGGAGCTATACTGGCAATACAAGTCCTCGCAGGGAATGTTTGCAAAAGTAAATGTCCACGCAGGGACTAATAGAGACAAGTCCTCGTAGGGACTAAGTACAAAGATAGATGTCCTCGCAGGGACTACATACACACATAAATAAATGTCCACGTAGGGACTTGATTTAAACAAGGAAATACAATAATACATATTGGGATTTAACGATCCCGTTTCTTCCTTCCCTTCAGTAAATCTGCTAAGCCACTCATGAATCCTTGATTCTTCTTACGCTCTCTCTGGAGGTCTCGCTCAACCCTGCCCAGTCTTTGACGGAGATCCTCCTGTTTTGGCGGAGAAAACCGTGGTGGCTGATGCTGAAGTGGTGGCTGAACAGGTACATGATACCCACGAGCTGGGTGTCCCATTCCCCAAGGGGTTCCATATGGTCCCTCAGGGTTTTGGGCATAGTAGTTTGATGCCACGTGGTAAGGATCCTCTGCATAGTTATAACCAGGGTATGATGGCGGTCCGAATGGATTGTAAGCTGCCGGAGCAGTATAAGCAGGGATAGGGTCGCCAAAACCCGGTGATGGTGGTGCAATAGGTGCCGAATTCACCTCTGAAACTGGAACTGAAGGTCCACCCATTTGTGGGTCTTCATATATTGGCGGGTAGTGGCTGCCATTAGAGTGTTGAGGGGAGCTGAAATGAAAATCCACTCCTCGTGCTGACATCCGAGCGCCAGTCCTCCTACGTCTTGGTGGTGCTGGAGGCGGTGGCGTGACTGCCACGAAACGTGGATCCCTAGAGGGATCTTGCTGCTGCTGATGCGGCTGCTGGTGAGGCGATGAATGGTGAGATGGTGTAAAGTACCACTCACACCGGTCGAACCGTGCCTGATGACTATCCGGACCTTGGTATGGTGTTCCGTGAAAAGACGAACCATCAGAGATTTCAACAGGATGGTTCGGGGTTCCGGTTGCAGGCTCGACGGGATCTGTGTCCTCGTCCATATCCATCGCTTGATCACCTGAAAAATGATCCTCCGGTCCTAGTGGGTTAAAACCCCCTTGTTCTGGTAGGTAGTCCGCCAGGTTAAACTGGCCCCGAAAGACAGGAGTAGGGTCGTCGAAGGAACGATGCGATGCTGATCGTTGCAGAGGTATGTATGAAGGTTGCGGGTTGTGGGGCTCATTCTCGGAATGAGGCCCATAGGAGTGATGATATGGAGGCGTTGAGCTATACGACGTCGATCGTCTGGAAGGCTCCTCATAAATCCTCCACGGTTCTTGCGGATCTGCACTCCTTGTAGAAGAAGGAGTTCGCCGGCGCGAAGGCCCGGCCTCGTGGTCATTAGGGGCGCTGATTGGCCCTTTTCCTCGATCTCCTCGTCTGAATCTTGGCGGCATTGCTAAACCTGTTAATATAAACAAGGTAATAACAAGGAAAAATAAAGGACAAAATTTAAATAAAAACATTTTGGATTATTCCTAAGTTCTTTGTCTAGACTCGAAGATTTAGGAATGTGCAATTGTGTCATTGAGATTAAACACAAAAGGCTAGCGTTTAATTCACTCAATGTTGGCTCTGATACCAACCTGTCACACCCCGGTTTCCACGTGTCACCGGTGGGCCCGGTGGGGGAGTATCGTGACGTGGTTGGCAACATAATAGTCAAACAACACAATATTTAAATGCACAGCGGAAGCAAAGTGTAGATTCATTTCAACCAAACAATATTGTAATATTAAGTATCACAAGTAGTCGAATATAAATCCACAGGTAGATCAAAATAAAAGGAAACAATGTTCAACAGTCTATGACATCCAAGCTTGCGAGACTTATTGTGGATGCTAGGAGAAAAACCAGCCTATTACGCGTAGTACCTGCACTTAACCTTTTTGAGAAAATACGTCAGTTTACACTGGTAAATACAATCAACCGACTCATTTTGAAAAGAGTTTAAGAAAATGCATTTAAGGCACAAGGCACAAATAATATTTTATAACTTGGGACAATTATGTAGAAATAATACTTGTAATAGAATTACATGTTTCTTATGCGTTCAGTAGCCCGGTTCGTGCCGGGTTAAAGATCAATAGACACACCACATTATGTATATGAGACACTGACAGGTGTACGCCTACACCTGTGTGCTAAGGTCGTGGCCATTTCGTAAAATGATGCCAGGGATATCCGGGACATGGTCATTAACCCCCCAAAGGCTTTAAGCAAACAAAACAATTTAAACGGTCATCTCGATAATACTTAACCCCCAAAACGATTAAGGTCGAATGCCCGACCAAGCGGTATTTTATATACCGTACCCCAAGCCCGTATAAGGGAAAATAAGTTAAAAGTATTTACCTGAGCAAGTATAAATCAAATCAGCGAGTGCAAGTATCTTTTACCGGTTCTCCTAATCTGGAACGAAGGTTTATAATAACCTATTAGAATCCTAACGGGTCTTTAGTTAAGCTTAAGCTTAGACCGGTTAGTTTTAAAGATACGGTTCGTACGCACGATTAAGCGAAGACCGGATAGAATGTGATTTAGACCCGACAAGTTTGAAGACTTGCTTAATATGGGTATATTATACACATTCTGGATTTTGAGATAAAACCGATAAGGTTTGACCCGTTTCGGCTAATTTATGTAAACTAGTTACATAAACCGTACCGAACGCGTATGAAGCGTAACGGGTAACCATAAGAGTCCTAAACAGGTTTCCTAAGTTAACATGCCTTAAATATGTTGTGATATCAGTAGGATACCTTCCATTATGCCCATAACGAGTTTAATCTCATATTAAGCCCCGTAGGGGTATTTTGGTCATTTTAAAGATTATAAAAGGGATCGATTAAGCTTCTGTGATCCGGGTCAGTATAAATCAGTAAAATAGTTTATTTTAACTTGGTATATCAGCTGGTGTTAAGTCCTATGTGGCAAAATGGTTTTAAACCCTTACTATGCGCTTAATACGCGTATAACGTCGTTTTAAGCGATTTACGGGTTAAAATAGTATTCTGAGTTTCCAGGTCAGTTCATAAGGTTCAAAACACTTCATTTATTATTTAAAATCAGTAGCAATTGGATTGGCGTCAAAAGGATTTGTAAAACTCATTTTATGGCCGAAAAGGGTATATTCGGTATTTACCGAATTAAGGCGATAATCCTAGCTTATGATCAGTTTAAAAATAATTAAAAATCTTCAAAAATCCCAAAATATTATATTACATCAGTGGGTAAAAGGTTTGGTGTCAAAAATTGGGTTTAGATAGGCTTTACGCTAATGACGTCGTTTAATTACTAAGAAGCATTCTAATAACGTCATTAAGCATAACTTCTAATCTAGACCTCCAACTGATGTGAAAATTTAGGGACATGTTTTATAATCAGTAACAAAGATTATTGTACTTTCACATTTCCAAAATTCTCGTTGTATGGTCATAAGGGCATTACGGTCAATATTTAGGCGATTAACGGAAACGTCGAACAATTAAGGATTTAAGTGGTATAAACGCAGAGGGTTATACACACATGTAACTAGGTCCTAATGGAACTTTAAGGCATGTCTAAACCTATCAAAACCGGGTCAGAACTGAACTCAAAGCAAAAGTCAAACTTTTGCGTCTTTCGGTTCCGAATCGGTTCAAAACAGAAAGTTGTCGAATCAAACAAGCGTAGACAAGTTTTTATACTTATTAACAAGTTATATGAATGATAAAACATATTACACGCCTTCTGTATCGTTAATTACATGATTAATGATTCTGTTGACTTTCTCTAATTACCGTTGACTCGACAAACGACCTAGGTAGGATGGAAATCAGTGGGTGCCCCTTTAAGGCTTTAAAGCCCACATAATTACCAACTTATAACAACTTTCATTTCGGCAAAACACTGGACCGTTTGTGTTTTATCACTAAGTCAAACCGTAATTACGACGGTTTGACTTTTAAGCTAAATACTAATCAAAACCTAATTAAGAAGGGTCAAGGGTACTTACACAAGTCCTATGAACGATTTGGAAAGCTTGATGATGGTCCGTGTGCTCCAGGAATGCTCAGAGATGAAGTTGGAAGGAATGATTGAAAGTTGCAACATGAACTTCTTTATATATTGATCTTGATCACACAAGATGATGCCAACCAACTCTACCACTGATGTTAGATCATTCCCATATGTCCCTAGAGGCTAAAAACCATCTTAGGCTGCCCATGGTATTCAAAAATGGCATGTAAGTCGGTTAAATGGGCTGCAGGACATCTGTGCATGTTTTCTGATCAGACAAGGCAGTCGCGTAGCGCGACTGCCGGGGTGTTTCATGCTCGCGCTACGCGAGCGTGTTGAAGACCAGCTAAACAAGTTTTCGTTATTTGCATTTTAAGACTTTATATTTGACATATGGGGCTTTAAGGCTTATACCATCTTTGTCAAGTCCTCGGGTAACTTTGTGATCACCCGAAAAGCCCTAATTTTCAATGTTGACGATTCTAACCCTCACACACGAATTTTATCATAACTTTCTCATACGGTAACGAAACTTGGTGAAATTTTTATCACACATTCTAGTGAGCATAATTAATCGTTACAAAGCTTCGGGTTTGCTAAAAGTTCACTCAGAGGTATATCTTAAACATGTTGACACATTTAACCCCTGTAGTTTGGAATCTCTCACTTTCTTTCACAATTCGCTTCGTATGATCCATGATCCATTCGTTTGAGGTTATAGACATCATGTAGGGTTATTGTAAGGTATATTTATTCATTGTTGACATTTTGAACGCTTATATTTACATAGTTTCATTGTTTGTCAACTTCAGTCCTTCAAGAACATTCTTTCACATGTTCAAACCTATGACACGCGTCAACACATTATAGGACGAAATTTTCGAGGTGTTACAACACTAAACTCAAACATATATGCGTAATTTAACGAGACCAAAGTCACGTACCTTTAAAGCACACCTTTTCCGCGTGTATCACCTCCGGCGTGTCCACTTGACGTTCCGGATTCCTTGCCTAAAGAGTTCAATTCATAATAAGATTAGAACTCTTTTATAAGCTTTAACGCATTATTTCTTAACATATTCAAATCTACGTTTTACCCAACCTTTAACATTTTAACCCTCATTTAGGCGTTTTATCAAACACCTAGCGGGTCAGATTTCTACATGATCTAAACCAAGTTCATAACTTGAGTTTATCACCATAAATAACTTCAATTAGACTACATGTCCATATTTTAACATCCACAATTTAGAGATTTCCTCATAATTTCAGTTTAAACTAGAACAAGAGTTTTAATCCTAGTGTTTATCAAGTTCTACTCACATATTAATCACCCACTATGGTGATTTTGATCCATACAATTATCATGCAAGAATTTGACAAGAATTCATCTAGGGTTTGTCCCTAAACCTTATATTACTTCCAATTTCAGGTTTACAACACATAATTAATCTCAACACTCAATTTCAATCACATGCAAGAATTTGGGTTGAATCAAAACAACCTAATTTGACATACCTTATGACCTTCTTGACAAGGTGATCACAAATCTATGTTCAGATTTCGATTTCAACTTGGATTGAGCCTTCAATTTGTGAGTTTAGTGATATTAGGGTTTTGAAGATGGGGGATCGCCCCTCTCCTGTTCTTGATCGACCAGACCCTTCTAATGGGGTGTTTGGTTTTGTTTTTATTAAAACTAATAATATAAGTTTAAATTTGAACAACTTAGGCCCCTCCACTTTTGTTTAACATATAGTTTGATTATTTTAACCATATTTCTAGTTACTACTAAACTTGTAGTTAACTAGGTTATAGTTTCCTAGTTAATTAATTCTTGTTTATTTATACTTTATAACTCTAATATAAAGTTTTATATTTTCGGGATGTTACAAAATATCAGACTAAATAAAAACACAATTGATGACAACAGATAAAAGACACAATTAATGACAGCAGATAAAAGACACAATGGAGAGCAGTGAAAACACAATAGAAAACAAACTAAAAACACAATACACAACAAACTAAAACACAATGAACAAGATAATAAAAAAATTGAACAAATTATTAAAACACAATGGAAAACATATTAAACACAATGACCTGAACTAATAACACAATTTATAGAAAACCCAGATATAACATTATCTTCATTGTGTCATATATTGTGTTATAGGTTCTTATAAAAACGCAATGGATAGAACCCAAATTAACATTGTGTTATAGGTTTTGATAATAACACAATGTATAGAAACTCTACTAAAACGTAATGACCAAAACCCAGTTAAAAGACGCAATGAACTGAACCTTTAACACAATGCGAAAAAACACAGTAAAAATGAAAATTTTTATTTTATTTTTATATGATAATATGGTACTCATATTAAAGATAAAAAAAAAAACGCTCGTTATTAAGGTGAAATTTAAAAAAAAAAAATGTCGTATGAAAAATTATGGACATTTTAAATGGATGGGGGAATTGACATGCGCCTTGCATGTGGAGAGAGAAAATCCATAAATATAGGATTCCCTTTATGCCCTTCTATTATCTTCTTTTCCCTACAACTAATCTCAACCATCCAAATCTAAGATCAATGGACTAAAAACCTTCCTAACCTTCTTATTTATTTTATCCTTTGTATTTGATCCTAACCCTATTGATTAGATCATATTAGATAGATGTTTGGACTTTGGATAATGGATATGGATCAAAATAAGACTAACGGGCCAATGTGTTATAAGATTATAGATATTGATAAAAATAAAATTATTTAGGCTCAATAAGTGGTAAGATTAAATTTTTATAGAAAATAAATTTTTTGGTTTCACAAATATATATATAACTTTTTTTTAGAAAAATTAGGCCCACGAAAAAATTGGGATATATATATATTTTTTTGATGGGTCATTATTAAACATAAAATTTGAGTATGTTTATTCATTTATTCCCAGTTATACGGTGGATTTTTTTAATCGTATAACCATGATTTTTTTATAGCTACTTATAATATATAGAGTAAATTACAAAGTTCGTCCTTTATGTATGTAATTTATTACAAAGTATGTCATTTATCTTTAATAAGCTCAGAAAACATACTTAATGTTTGCAAACCCTTGCGTGTTATGTCCTTTAGCCCTAACTGAGTTAGTTTTTATAGTTAAATCTGACTAGGTGGATCCTACATGAGGGTATTTTAGACATTTTACTCTAATTACTAAAATAAACAATTATAAAAAATAATATAAAAGAATTTTATTTATATTATATATATATACAAACACACATATACAATCTCTCTCTGTAGCTCTACACTCTTTCTCACTCTAACTATCCACCACTACAACCACCCGACCACCACCAACTTGCCACCACCACCCATCTCTCCCACCGCACCACCCGCATCCCCAACTAAACAGAATAACAAATATCTTAATATCCTCATTAAAAACTCCACAATCCAAATTGGACACATAAAAGCCTCGTTCCAGTTTCAATTCTAGAAGCCCTGCCACCAGGTCCAAAACTCAGATCCACACCACCTAACATACCATGATTCCAAGCAGCAGGAGCAGTATCCGGTGCCTAAATCAGATGCACAAAACCTTTACAAACATCTACAACATTCCACCAAATTCAACCACTAAATCAACCTGATCAAACTAACTAATCAACCTTAGTTGTGCCATAAGGAGTAGATCTGTTAAAATCGTGGTTGTTGAAGCGATGTGCAGGTCCTGGTCCAGATGCTGGACAACGGTCGCGGCCGCCGCTGTCGCCGGACTTCTTGTTGTTCTTGATTAGATCGTTGAGTGACATATCTAAAGCAGCACCGACCATGATTAGGTGGAGAAAAGGTGGTATGTTGAGCAAATCTGTGGCTACAGATGAGATGATTGAAGGGGGTGGTGGTCGGAGAGGTAGGTGGTGGATCTGGAAGAACGGTGGAGGATAAGAGAGAGTGGTGGTTTGACGGCGCATCTGGATCTCCGACTACGGCGGTGGAGGTGCGGTGGTGGAGGTTGTGCAGCAGGAGTGGAGGTGCGGTGGTGGAAGTTCAGTGCTGATGATGGAGGTATGGTGGTGGAGGTGTTGACGGTGGTGGAGGTGCGGTGGTGACAGTGGAGGTGTGGAGGTGATGGTGTGTAGATGGTACTGGGTGTGTATGTGTGAGAGAGGTAGAGAGAGGATGAAGGAGAGTTCTGGTCATTGATGTATATATAATATATTTTTTTAAACATAATTATTTATTTAGGGTAAAATGTCTAAAATACCCTCATGTATGATCCACCTGGTCAGATTTAACTATAAAAACTAACTCAGTTAGGGCTAAAGGACATAACACGCAAGGGTTTGCAAACATTAAGTATGTTTTCTGAGCTTATTAAAGATAAATGACATACTTTGTAATAAATGACATACATAAAGGACGAACTTTGTAATTTACTCTAATATATAAGTAATCATCACTAGTGCTCTAGTGGTGGCCATGGTTATTTAAGTTACACTTATGGTGGGTCCAGATGAGTTTTCCCTTCCAAGTCTCAAGTTCGAGTCATTGTGATAGAGGTTTCTCATTGAGAGATTTAAATTGGGGATCTATTGTGCGAGTGTGCTCTCTAGCACGGACCCGATTAAAACAACGTATGCTAGATCTCCTGACATTCACGAATAATTCAAACCTTTAAAAAAAAACTTATAATATATAAGTATTTTATTTTAAGAATCTATCAACTCAAACAAAAATATATTTATTATTGTTTAACTATTATACTACATTTTAATGAGAGAAACCCAAAGGGTCTATGCGTTTATTTGGTGTGTATACGTGGTGGAGTAGTAGGTTGAAGATGTGATTTGGGGGTAGGTTTAATTTAAGTGTTTAACTTGGACGTTGGGTTTCGCAGCATTTGGGCTATGAAGCATCGAAACGATGATGATCAACTTCTGGACTTTGTTGAAGCATCCAAACTATGAAGCAGATCGATATAGGCTTTAATTTTTCTTTTCACCAATAGAAGAGCATACACAATTAGGTTGACTTTTTAGTGAAACATATCCTATATCAAATTTAATAATAACTAAAAATAATAACAATAGCTTATCGATTTTGCCAAATCGTAAGATATAATTAATAGAGTAAAATGCACGGATAGTCCCTGTGGTTTTGCAAAGTTTCACCTATAGTCCCCAGCTTTTGGAAATTACACTCATAGTCCCTGTGGTTTATGACTTTGTTTCTCGGATAGTCCCTGGGTGTAACAGACGTTAATTAGCAACGTTAAGTGTGGTCATGTGCTGAACATGTGAGGGTAATTTCGTCCATTAATGTATTAAACCCTCCTTCCACCTGTTTTTTATAGCCCACTGAATCATTTTCCCCAACCCTAACCTACATCAAACAGAATCTTAATCAGTTCTGAGTTCAACACCTTGATCCTGATCGACAAAAATGGTGTTGTGCAATTGTGGAGAAGAACTAACAAACTAATATAAAATTAACACATGTATATATCTAATACATCAACATGATCCTACCATTTAAACACATAAAACAATTTAATTTCGTTCTAAAACCAAATGAGAAATATGACATGGAAAACAAGTTTAAGATGAGAAACCTTGAGGAGTTTCTTAGCATAGGTTGAAACACCATCAGAAACCAAAACGACTATATCTCTGGTCATTTTGGTATCCCGAATAGACTTTCCAAGAACACGAACTCCAAGCAGGAACTCAATCACCATATAAGAGAGTTACATACGCTTCTCTAGACGACGATCCAGAAGCAGGAGCAGCTTGTACATACTGATTAATAACAGCTAATAAGAGAATCAATCCAAACCCTAGTTTCCACACCAGGCTCAATTTCATCTTTTCGGAGTATAATACAGGAGATATTTCAATAGATCGGAAGCAGGTGATCAGAATCTAGCAATCATAATCATGAGAATGAACGGATATGTTGTAAAGGGTTGGTTTATGATAAGATTTAGAGCAAAATTGAGGGGTTTGAAAAGGGTTTGAGTATCTTCATTCGTTGTGGATATTTCCACTAGCCTGCTGCGACTGGGAGAAGCGTCAAAAGAGGCAACTCCGTTGTTTACTTTGCTTCTTTTCCACAATTGCACAGCACCATTTTTGTCGATCAGGATCAGGGTGTTGAACTCAGAACTGATTAAGATTCTGTTTGATGTAGGTTAGGGTTGGGGAAAATGATTCAGTGGGCTATAAAAAACAGGTGGAAGGAGGGTTTAATACATTAGTGGACGAAATTACCCTCACATGTTCAGCACATGACCACACTTAACGTTGCTAATTAACGTCTGTTACACCCAGGGACTATCCGAGAAACAAAGTCATAAACCACAGGGACTATGAGTGTAATTTCCAAAAGCTGGGGACTATAGGTGAAACTTTGCAAAACCACAGGGACTATCCGTGCATTTTACTCTAATTAATAAGAATAAACCGAATTTGATTTAAAATTAGCGGGACTCCGCCATAGAGGGGTAAAATTTTAATTCTTGATCACATATAAATATGCTATACTATTCAGTTAAGTCAGACATATCAAAATGTATGTTTTCATATGGCTAACACATCCAGTAACGCTTGGACTAATTCGTTCGATGTTTGCAATGTATCCGCGCAGCAACGCGCGCTGGTCTAAATACTAGTTATTCTATAAAAACTAGATAAGTTTAAAATATTTATTATAAGGTAAATATTATGATTCTAAAAGCAATACTTTAAGCTAGCTAATGATCTCTAGATCAAGTGGTGAAAAACTTTCATTTCTCTTGAAAAATGCAGGTTTAACTCCCATTTGGTGCAGAATGGGGCATTGGTGGGTAATGATAGGAGACCCAGGGAAACTTGGGTTGGATCCTTGAGCCAAACGGGTTTTACTGGTAATTTCACTGTCGTGCCTACAGGCGGGTGGGTTATTGGGTTTTCCCCGAAATTGGTGGTGGACTCGGGTTACTCTTGGGGTACTCCGTTTATTTAATGGACGCCCCGAGAATGCTCGGGATTGATTCTGTTGGTCGTTAAATAAAAAACACTTTAAGCTTTATATATGTATTTTATTTTAAAATACAAAAGAATAATCGCTGAGTCCGTTTTTAACACATATAAAGACACGTCAATACTCAAATAACAAGTGGGTGTTAGAAAGAGATATTTCTATCATATACTTTAATTTTAGTTTATACTAGGATTTTGACCCGCCGCGCGTTGCGGCGGCGTCGAAAGTTAAAGTAACTCGTATTTATACTGTATATTTGACCCGACTCTTTATTTCTTATTATATAACTATTGTTTTTTTCAGTTTTTTACATCGAAATAGAATTCACAATCAAAACTCTACAATTTCAGTTCAATCACCAAACTAAGGCACTAATCTAGCAAACAAACTTAATCGATTCTTAATTTCTGAACCTAATTGCAGAACAAACTAACTACACACTGAATTGATCTAAAACATGTTAACTTAATGCCAACCAAACGATCTCTAATCATAACTAAAGCAACAAATATCTAATCATAGTGGAATTAGAACGGTAATTGATTGCTGCATCGATCTAAATGAACTTGATGAAGAAAGAAAAACCCTAACTCTTGAGAATTAATAAAAAGAAAAAATAGAAGTTTGTTATATAATGGGTACCTGTTAATGGAAGCAATGAACAGACATGGAGAATAATCAGGGCTTCACAGATCCTGATTGAGTAGAAGAGCGGAGACTTTTAACAGCCCACGGATGACGGAAGAGGAAGAAAACCGCGGGTGTGAGTTGTGAGACAAATTCTGCGGTTCAGTCAAAAGTCACATGAGAAAGGCACGGTCGGAACCACCGACCTTTATCTTTCATAATATATAGTAAAATGAAAAATAGCTAAAAAAAGAAACGGGTCAAACAGGTTAACATGTTGAAACCTGTTGCTTAAAAACAATAACAATCATCATTTTAAAATGGTTACCTTCGGTCAAATTGAGGTAGAGGTTATATGTTTGAGCGTTGCGATTCCTCTTTATAAAACATTGTGTTAGTGATCCCACTGAACCAGGTTGTAAACATAAGCAAGTTTGACAAATAAATAGGTCATTAAATATTTAAACTATTCCATAAATGATGGTTTAACATCCATTATTGGCG
The DNA here is from genome assembly GCA_030545235.1 of Helianthus tuberosus. NCBI lineage: Eukaryota > Viridiplantae > Streptophyta > Magnoliopsida > Asterales > Asteraceae > Helianthus > Helianthus tuberosus. The sequence goes on along the minus strand of CM060376.1, from coordinate 1,986,795 downwards.
GCTCAATATAATGAAAATAATAAAAGCGAAACGCAGATGTTTGCTTTTTTAAATACTACCAAATTCGTAAATTACCGAAAACAAACTGTCAAGCGTCAGCTATACACATTCACACCATGCGTTTCCTTCAACGTATATTTTGTACCTGTATGCATAAAATTAAATATGTCTAGTCAGAAAAAGAAATTCATTAATTTTTTAATTTGTAGCACAAACAAAATTTAATGATAACTATAATTTGTTGTCGACTGGCCTATGGGTACATTGACTTGCTAAATCTGTATCGTTAAACTCTTTTCTCCAATCTTGTATTTTTTTGACAAAATAAAATGAAATTAATTAACTATTTAAACTTTTTTCCTACTTAAAGTTTTCATAATTTACTATATATGTAATCAAGATTAAGCTTGAAGTATGAAGCTCGGGTTCAAGCTTGAGCTTTGTTTATTGAATGAGATCCGACTTAGACAATTAGACGAAATAAATAAATCACCAAATACTAACAAAATTTCACAACAACAAACAAAAAAACATAATAATTGCACATCTAAATCAATAACATATACATCAATCATATCTAATTTCAAAAATTACCAACAACAATAATAATAACAATAATAACTCACCAGTTTCCATTTTAATATCTTCTCTTCGGCGTTTCCGATTCCTAGCCCAATAGGAGAGGCTCGTACATCCATCACCGTCGTGTGCAGAATCAAGTGGCTCCGAAACGATCTCGATGTGAAGAACACGATCGGAGAAATTGCTGTCGTTGAACGCAAAACCGAAGTCGCTACCACCATCATCAACCGTTGATGTCCGGCTGCCAGAGTTCGCCTCCACCGGCGAAGCCAGCACTGACGCGTGGAACGACCACCTTAGCTCCCAGCAATCTCAAAAAGACCAAAAATCGGAAGATCACATGGCGGATTTGAGTCAAATATCGGAGAATTAGGGTTAAAAGTGTTGGATCTTACCTTCGTTGCTAGAAAATCGGTGTACATATCCACCGTTGTTGCGCCCTGACTTCAGCCTTAGAACCCTAGAACTGACCCTACTCCACTCCACTTAAGAGGTTTTGTTAAACAATTCGGCTCAGATCTGCATATTGGACCGCCTTGGCTGCAATGGAGGTTGCAAGTGGAGAACCTCGCACTTGCCGTCCTCCGATTCTGCCACGCCAAGCAACGCTCCTGAACTCAGTCATCACAGCCACTTAATCGAATTCACCCCTCCTTATTAGACTGTAGTCAGATGCCGGAGACAAACTTCGGAAGAAGAAGGCCTGCAAGCACGTACACCGCCACTGTCCTTGCGATTTAGATTGGTGGCTTTAGCAAACAAAGAAGCATTGAGAAGGTCCCAGAAGTCTTGAAAGAGCAGTACAAAGAAATTTTTGTCTATTGTGCACCGACCTTTCTCTTTAATAGTTATTAAATAAGTCACAAAACAGGATAAATCCAAACATAACTTTAAGTCGGAACAATCATATTACTTTTCAACTGCAAATATTTAGTGATTTCATATCAATTCTGAATTTAAAATCTACTACTCGTAACATCAGTACTCTAAAGCATCGATTTTAGTACCAACCAGTGCCCCTAACAAACTTTTAGTAACAATTTATGCAGTCAAAAGAGCTACACTTCCTCTACGATTATGCTTCGGATCTGTGCGTATGAAACCCTAGATTCGATTAACCAATTTTATTAGCACATTAATAAAATATGTGTTGATTTGATAATTAGATGTTTTAGACGTTTTTTTTTATCATCCAATTTCACCTGACCATTCTTCTACCATCACCATCACTATGAAAATTGTAGGCATATCAAAAGATTTTATACATCGTTAACATGATCGGCAAACAAATTTATTTGAGAAAGATGTTATTTTACACATATAGTTATATGTGTGTGAAAATAGTTTTGTTGAAAAAATCGAGAAGGGACATATCAAAATGAATCTTTAACTCATAAAAAAGTATTCCATAAGAAAAATAAAAGTGTAGAAAGAAAAATTAGAGTGGCAGTTACAATTGTCTTAGCAATTTTTGTTTTTAGTTTATTGTCATGCTTAATTTATATAAGGACCAGACTATAAACTATCTTATACCCACATACACATGTGTACAAATTCAGATAGTTACACTCAATATATTTTAAATTACCTACACATGTGTAACATTAATAATATGATAATATCTATCTTATTGTAACCTACGCATATGCATATATGCATTTCAGTTAAAATAATACTAAATTGTCAAATGTAAAGAGTATAGGTGCGATGTAAAACAGTTTTATTAAAAAAAAGAGAAGATTATGTGGTTATCTACACTTACATATGTTCTAGATGACTCAGCTTGGATATGTCCTCGGGTAAGAATCCTCTCAAACCCTGGTTATCAAGACCTCTGTATAGAAAGAATTTTGTATAAGAGATGGGTTACTATATAAACAAATCTAACCTGCACCCCCTCATTTCAAAAACCCTAGATCAAATATGCGCACACCAAGCCCCCATTTCCCTCTGCTCTCTCTCTTGATCTCACACCGGTGATCGGCCGGTTTCTGTGGCATCGGCGCCGCTATGGTGGTGTCGGCCACCATCTCCAGTGACAACCACACTCACAGCCCCCCCCCCCCCCCCCCTCCGATGATCTCCAGCGACGGCAGGCGGAGCCGCCGCCCCTCACCCCGGCGGCGGTGAGTGTCTCGACGACGACGACGGTGTGCAACTTTTCCGATGGTCGACGGGCGAAGGGTCTAGCAGCCGCTGGTTTCTTTTGTTAAACACACTCTACAAACCCTAATTCAGTTCCTCTAAAATTAAAAGCGTAAACATGATGAATCAGTTGAATCTGAGTGATGTTACCTGGTTAATTGTGATGGAGAACTGCAATCAAAAGAGCTACACTTCCTCTACGATTATGCTTCGGATCTGTGCGTATGAAACCCTAGATTCGACTGAAGAAAATTAAAAGCGTAAACATGATGAATTAGTTGAATCTGAGTGATGTTACCTGGTTAATTGTGATGGAGAACTTGAGAATAATCGACATTTGTTCTGCTGCTTTCGATCGAAGGATGAGAGATCAACAACCCTTTTGTAAATACGGAACAACCAGTGAAGAGAAAGGGTTTAAATAAGACAAATGAGGGGCAGGTATGTCATTTGGTTTACCCACCGACCTTTATGTTTAAGATTATATAAATATCCGTCTGTCTATTTTCATCAGTTATTTGCTAAAATAATTATGACTTAAAAGTCGATTAAGCATTAAATTTATTATTGGGTTAAAAATTAATAACTAACTCATATATATGATTTAGTGGGTGATGTAATAGAATGTTTGGGCGAATGTATTTTGTTGTATGGCTGCCAACTAGCTGCTTGCTAGATGGTGCATGTGTGTATATTGTTGGGTGATGATTAATATAATTTGCCGTTCAAAAATAAATTAGAAAACTATAACTTTTTTTTATTAGGTAAGAAGTTTATATATATATATATATATATATATATATATATATATATTCTTTTTTAATGGTTTAAAGTGGACTACAAATCAGGTGGAATTAAGTAATTGGGCTTAATTAGTAAACTATCACTTTTTTTATTAGGTAAGAAGTTTATATAATTTTTCTTTAGTAAAATCGATATACAGCTTTTTTTATATCAATGGGGTTAGTTTTGTAAACAAAAAAAACGCTGGTATCGTTCGAAATAGCTTTTTTTTATGTCAATGGTGTCAGTTTTATAAAAAAAAACACTGGTGTCGTTCGAAAATTTTCTATTACACATTATATATAACATGGGAAATAGATTGATGTCGGGTGACCCCGACCCTCTTTATGTGGCTCCGCCATTGTATATGCCGAGATAGAGATCGGTTGGATTTGGTTCTAGTTTTACGCGCAAACGCGAGCTCTGGAAAAAGGTAGTTTAAAAGGTTCGAGTTACAATTTATTTATTATGTATTCATCCTTCAAGTATTTTTGTAGATACATAACTATTGGGTCAAGTTATTCTACAAAAACTCCTAATTGTAAGAAGTGTAAGAAGGATTTATAGAGTGGCAAGTGTCCAATAACCTAAAATTAAACCCACTACATCACCACCCAAAACCTAAACACCCACCCCCACCACACCACCACCCAAAAACCTAAACCCTCCACTCCCCCCCCCCCCCCCCGACAAAAAAGAAAAACTATACCTCACAAAAAAAAAACCTAACCCTCACCCCTCAAAAACCTAACCCCCCACCCCCCAAAAACCTAACCCCCCCCCCCCAAAACCTACCCCCCCTAAAACCTAAAAAAAACTAAACACCCACCCACCCACCCCCACCACCACCAAAAAACCTAAACCCCCACCCCCTCGGGAATTTTTTTTTTGGGGGGGGGGGTGGGTGATGGGGGAGGGGGGTGGGAGTTTAGGTTTTTGGGTGGTGGTGGATGTTTAATTTTTTTTATATAGTGGGTTTTTTTAGGAGCCTTTGTACCCTTCTTACAAATAGGATCATTTGTATTTGATACTAATCCCATAACTATTATATATGTGTGTGAGAGAGTTGTTCAATATTCTTTTATATAATAACTAATGTATGTATAACTTTTATTGTGCAACTAGGTGTTGCCCCGCCCGCGTTGCGGGGCACTAAGCCAAATATTTCTCTTTTATATACGTCTGTGTTTCGGTTACTTGTACTTACTACTCATAATACGATCTCAAAAAACATTACATCGAGAAAACCAATTAAAACAAAACACTATCAATACTTTTGCTAAAAAACTAAAACGATGGAAAGAGTATAATTTTTAACTGGGGCAAAATTGTAATTTTTCTGGACAAATAAGCGTGTGCCACGCAACCTGACACGAATAAAAATTACTCCGAGTCAATAATTAAAAGAAAACACTACCATAGATTTGTCAAAAAAAAAAAAACTAAAACGAAAGCATTAATGTAATTTTACACTGGGGGCAAAATCGTAATTTGGCAGAAAAAAAACAAAAACGATGGCAAACCTGTATATTGGAAACCGAGGGCACAATCGTAATTAGGATGAGAGAGAAAAAAACAAAACCAATGGCAAAGCCGTAAATTTAAACGGGGCAAAACCGTAATTTGGCTAGAACAATGGGGAAGTGCCAGACAGCTGTGGGAACAAAATCGTAATTTTTGAAATGGGAACAAAATCATAATTTTGAACAGAGGACAAAATCGTAATTATATTTTGAATTGGGTGCGAAATCATAATTTTAAACTGGGGGCAAAATCGTAATTTGACAGGAAAAAAAACGATGGGGGAGGGGGGTGGGAGTTTAGGTTTTTGGGTGGTGGTGGATGTTTAATTTTTTTTATGTAGTGGGTTTTTTTAGGAGCCATTGTACCCTTCTTACAAATAGGATCCTTTGTATTTGATCATAATCCCATAACTATTATATATGTGTGTGAGAGAGTTGTTCAATATTCTTTTATATAATAACTAATGTATGTATAACTTTTATTGTGCAACTAGGTGTTGCCCCGCCCGCGTTGCGGGGCACTAAGCCAAATATTTCTCTTTCATATACGTCTGTGTTTCTGTTACTTGTACTTACTACTCATAATACGATCTCAAAAAACATTACATCGAGAAAACCAATTAAAACAAAACACTATCAATACTTTTGCTAAAAAACTAAAACGATGGAAAGAGTATAATTTTTAACTGGGGCAAAATTGTAATTTTTCTGGACAAATAAGCGTGTGCCACGCAACCTGACACGAATAAAAATTACACCGAGTCAATAATTAAAAGAAAACACTACCATAGATTTGTCAAAAAAAAAACTAAAACGAAAGCATGAATGTAATTTTACACTGGGGGCAAAATCGTAATTTGGCAGGAAAAAACAAAAACGATGGCAAACCTGTAAATTGGAAACCGAGGGCACAATCGTAATTAGGATGCGAGAGAAAAAAACAAAACCAATGGCAAAGCCGTAAATTTAAACGGGGCAAAACCGTAATTTGGCTAGAACAATGGGGAAGTGCCAGACAGCTGTGGGAACAAAATCGTAATTTTTGAAATGGGAACAAAATCATAATTTTGAACAGAGGACAAAATCGTAATTATATTTTGAATTGGGTGCGAAATCATAATTTTAAACTGGGGCAAAATCGTAATTTGACAGGAAAAAAAAACGATGGCAAACCTGTAAATTTGAAACCGAGGGCACAATCGTAATTAGGATGGGAGAGAAAAAAACAAAACCAATGGCAAAGCCGTAAATTTAAACGGGGCAAAATCGTAATTTGGCTAGACCAATGGGGAAGTGCCAGGCAGCTGTGGGAACAAAATCGTAATTTTTGAAATGGGAACAAAATCATAATTTTAAACAGAGGGCAAAATCGTAATTATATTTTGAGCTGGGTGCGAAATCATAATTTTAAACTAGGGGCAAAATCATAATTTTGAGCTATGGGGAAAAACATAATTTTATTTTGAACTGTCGGCAAAAACGTAATTTTGAGCTGACGCAAAATCGTAATTTTGAGCCAGGGGGAAAACATATTTTTATTTTGAGCTGGGGGTAAAAACGTAATTTTAAACGGAGGGCGAAACCGTAATTTTAAACAGGGAATAAAATTAAAAATTGGTTTTTGAACTGAGGGCAAAATCGTAATTTTGAGCTTAAACGAAGGGCGAAACCGTAATTTTAAACTGGGAATAAAAAAAATTGGTTTTGAACTGAGGGCAAAATCGTAATTTTGAGACAGGGGCAAAAATATAATTTTATTTTAAACTGTTGGCAAAAATGTAATTTTAAATAAAGGCTAAAACCGTAATTTTAAACTGAAAATAAAATTAAATTAAAATTAGGTTGGTTTAATAGGGAAGTTCCAGGCAAGCTGTCTGGCACTATTCCCTCATCTTCTAAATGTATATGTAATTATGTAGTATAATATAATATAATGCATATGTAGTATAATTCTACGCACATGTTAATATTTATAATAACTAATGTATGTATAACTTTTATTGTGCAATTCTACGTCCCATAATGCCCCATTGCTGACTGGGCTGTCACATGGCGCAAAACGCCCAAAGATGGGGTGTTAACCACTACACCTGATCTTAATCTTGATAAGCTTGCAAAATCAATAACGAAACTTAGACTCGGTCTCGTTTATTAAACAAACTCTATATTTGACGTAAGCCTTTCTGTAATCTAGAGACTAGACTTATGTCGAGGCTTGAACGAGTAAAGCTTGAACTCACAAGTGTCTCACAGCCTTACACCCTTAACTGGGTTTAAGGTAGTAATAGACTTGTAACTTTGTCATTTATATAATGAATACTGGATTTTATTAATCCTAAGTATTCCTTGTTGACCGACAATAGTCCCAACTTAAAAAATAACAACTGGGAGTTCCAACTATTAACATATTGGCCTCCAATGGACCCTAACTAACAGAACCCTAACGCAGTTAGTCTCCGGTAGCCGAAAAAAAAAACGTTTTTGGCTGGAAAACTCCTTTTTAGCTGGAAAACTCAACATTTTCGTTCCAAACCTCATTGTAACCTTATTACGGACCTTTAGAAATCTTTTTTAGTAAAAGCCTCAATTATTTGGTCACTAGATAACTACTTTTTCGGCGAAAAACTCAACATTTTCGTCCAATCCTATTTGTAACCTTAGATCGGACTTTTATGAACTTTTTTTCTGACCAAAAACAATTTTCCGATGACCGGAGACTAACGGCGTTAGGTTTCTGTTAGTCAGGGTTCATCAGAGACCAATATGTTAATAGTTGGGACTGTCAGTGGTTATTTTTTGAGTTTGAACTGTTAGCGGCCAACTGCGAATAATTGAGATTATTAAAATCTAATATTCCTTTATATAAATGCAATGAGTGTGAATAAAGGGTATCACTAGTCGATTGAATTAGGGGTGTTCAAAACTATCTGTATCCGAAAATCCGATCCGAAATATTCGATATCCGAATCCGAAAAATCGGAAATCCGAAATTTCGGATATCCGAATTTTTCTGATTCTGATTCGGATAGTGATTTTCAAAATTTTCGAATATTTCGGATATCCGAAAATTTAATTTTCATTTTTTTCGGATATCCGAAAATATCCAAAGTATCCGAAAATATCCGAAATATCCGAAAACTTATATTCGGATATCTGAAACTATCCAAAATATCCGTTTTTGAATATGAAAAACTAATAACAAATAATAAATTAAATAAAAAGTTGAATTTTCGGATATCCGATTCACTATCCGAATCCGTATCCGAAATTTTGGATATCTGATTCGGATAGTGCAATTCGGTATCCGAAAATTTTGGATATTCAGTTTTGAACACTCCTAGATTGAATTAATGGTTTGATAAGGATACTACATCGAATAAAAAGTTTGACCAACGTAGTCGATGTAAATGGGCTTCTTTTATATAAAAAAACTGAGAATAAATATGTTGAAGGGCCTACATGGTACAAACTATGTAAATTCCTATGTAGCCCCATTAATGAGAATAAATACGTTGAAGGGCCTACATGGTACAAACTATGTTAATTCCTATGAAGCCCCATTAATGAATACGTCATCGTCATCATCATCATCATCATCATCATCATCATCATCATCATCATCATCATCATCATCATACTCAGTAAATCCCACCAATAGCAAAGCAAAGGTAGGGTCTGAGGAGGGTAAGATGTAGACAGCCTTACCTCTACCCCGTAGGAATAGAGAGGCTGCTTCCAGTGAGACCCCCAGCTCGATAGTAGTTTTGCATCAAGCCTTGGACATAAGGCACATAACACTCGGCAATCGGGACAAAGACCGATTAGTGCATGTACCCTTTTGTCTTTCAGCTATCAACGCCACCACCCATTAATGAATACGTCAAAGTACATATTCTGAATAATGACCCTTCTCTTATATAGGCATAACGTGTATTTTGAAAAACAAAAATGTTTACTTATAACAACTAACATTTACCAATGGGGTGGCGGTCCATTGGCAAAGGCAAAACCTTTAAAACACCTAGGTTGGGAATGGAAAGGTCTTGGGTTCAAGTCCCACAGACGACAGGGATTAAAGAAATTCACCTTTCAAAAAAAAATAACAACTAACATTTAAGTCATTTAAGGGTGGTAATCATAATAAGAGTATTAAAATTAGGTATTGGCGAAGCTTGACCCTCCATTTTTTTCCGAAACCGAGGGGGGGACGTATATACCTAAAAAAAATTATACGAATATATTGTTCATAACGCTACGCATCGAAAAGTTCTCACCGACCCGGGGGGGGGGGGGGGGGGTGCTCCCGCCCCAAGTAAGTTGCGCCCATGAAATTAGGGATGCTATTAGCACATCAACAAAGTTCAGAGGGACAATGGCGATGGACCACGTTCGGTTTTGCTTCACGAGGTCCATCGCCATTGCCCCTCTATATTCCCTTGGGTTAAATTTCTGTATGCCCAGCCTGCTAGGCTATACGTGGGGAATGACCACATCGGGGCATTCACATGGGTCCAACAAGGGGATCCATTAGGACCTTTGCTTTTTGCCCTAGCCTTACACCCCTTAGTGCTACGGGTGCAGGAAAACTGCAAACTCCCATTCCATGCTTGGTACTTGGATGATGGGACGGTTATCGGGGACGCTGTTCAGGTGACATCATTCGTTCGGAGGGTCCAGCCTTGGGGCTACGACTTAATATTAGAAAAACTGAGTTATTTTGGCCGACATGCAACGGGGTGAAGGTTCGGCCAGGGCTTCTCCCAGTGAGATTGGGAGGCCGGAGAGAGGTGTCAAACTGCTAGGAGGGGCAGTCAGCCGTGATGCCAGTTTCATTAGTGGTCTAGCGGCTAAAAGGGCAACGCGAGCTGTTGATATTATGGGACACCTTCCTTTGTTGCGGGATCCTCAAAGTGAACTCCTCTTGCTTAGATCTTGTATGGGGGTTGCAAAGTTGCTATTTGGTTTGCGAACTTGCCATCCCCCCTTTGTGGATGATGCTATTTCATGTTTTGATAAAGGTCTTCGAGAGGAAATAGAAGACATTGTCGTATGTGGGGGGCCTTTTTTTGGTGAAGTCCAATGGCGGATCGCGACCTTGCCGATGCGGCTTGGTGGGTTAGGCCTTCTTTCGGCCCAGGATGTGGCTGCCTATGCCTTTGTGGCTTCCAGGTCTCAATCTTGGGAGTTGCAGGACCACATCTTACGTAACAGTGGGGTTGCTAACACTGACCCGGATTATGCCAGCGCCTTGGAACGCTTGCATGAATCTCTCCCGGACTTTGATCTCGGCGGTTTCTCTAACAAGGACACCGCCCCCAAAACGCCACAGAAAACTTTGGCGAATGCCCTTTATTGTCGAATCGCACAAAGTTTGGGAGAAGATTTCCATTTGTCCCCTCGCCAGAAAGCCGTCATTGAATGCCTACAGAGGCCTCACGCCCAGGATTTCTTAACTGTTATTCCTATCGAAGGTCTGGGTCAACGTATGTCAGCGGTGGAGTATTGGTCAATCCTTAAGTACCGTATGATGATCCCCATGTTCTCGAATGATCAAACCTGCCCAGTCTGCCGTAAAGCATGTCTGGATAAATACGAGGAGCATGCGTTACATTGTAGAGAGTTGCCGGGGTTTAAGTATCGCCATGACTTTGTTCGAGACGCATTAATGGATATTCTCAAACGAGCAGGGATCTCGGCAAAGAAAGAGGCACCAGTTAATTTTCTTATGGACCCAGCGGAAGGGAGGTCCACCCTACGCCCGGCTGACGTGTTAGTTTTTGGTTGGGAGGGCGGGAAACATGCTTGTGTCGATCTCACAGGTGTATCCCCCTTAGTTGGGTTTCGGGAAAATGGGTTTGTGGCGGGGCAAGCGGTACTAAAAGCAGAGTCAAAGAAGGTGGAAAAGCACGCGAAAGCTTGTGAGGATAACCAGCATGCCTTTGTCCCTCTGGTGTTTGACACGTTCGGCTCCTTGGCGCCGGAGGCGGTTCGATTCTTGGCTAGAGTTCAACGTGTGGTCCACAATAACTTTTCGACCCCTCAGGGGCGAGACTTTGTTTTTAGTAGATTAGCGTTTTCTATTCAGAAGGGGATGGCGGCGCAGTTTGTTGCCCGTCTACCTGCTATCCTTATGTAATTTGCCCGAAGTATAATAAATCAAATCATTGTTAATAAAAAAAAATTATAAAGTAAATTTGTATACAAACAATTCTTCAACATACTAAAAATTATTTGTATAGTCTCAATTGCAATAAGATTACGAAACCAATTTGTATGTTAACACACAATTTTAAACCCAACAAACTCTTGAATTTTTGGTTTTGAATTTTTTTTTTTTTCATTTTTTTGAGAGAGGTGGATTTCATGTAAATGGAATCTAGAAGACAGTGGAGGGACCGAAAGCGAACTATCAATAATTGTTAACTCGTTATCAAAATTCCATAATTTTTTTTAATGTAAATGTAAATTATATATATATATATATATATATATATATATATATATATTTTTTTTTTCCACCAAAAAACTTGCCAAGTTACATTATATATATATATATATATATTTTTTTTTTCCACCAAAAAACTTGCCAAGTTACATCAAAATAGAAGGTAGACGGACAACAAGCTGCGCCGCCACCTCTTTCTGAATTCTACCAAAGACAAGCAGATCCGCTGGTCGCATAGTAGATCTCCCTTCCATAGGGTCCGTGAGAAAATTCACAGGAGCCTCTTTCTTAGCAGAAATCCCAGCTCTTCTTAGGATGTCCCACAAAGCATCCCGAACCCAGTCATGCCGATATTTGAATCCAGGGAGATCTTTACAATGAACTGCGTGTTCCCCGTATTTATCCATACAAAATTTACGGCATATCGGGCATGTTTCATCTTCCGGGTACATAGGGATCATCAACCGATATTTGAGAATGGCTATGTATTCTACTGCAGACATGCATTGTCCCAACCCCTCAATCGTGATAACGGTCAAGAAATCCTGAGCATGGGGGGAAACATGCTTGTGTGGACCTTACGGGAGTTTCCCCTTTGGTGGGTTTAAGGGAAAACGGGTTTGTAGCTGGACAAGCAGCAAGAAAGGCAGAATCAAAGAAAGTGGATAAACACGCTAAAACTTGCTCAGAGAATCAACATGTCTTTGTCCCTTTTGCCTTTGATACATTTGGCTCCCTAGCGCCAGAAGCTATCCGCTTTTTGACCAGGGTCCAACGGGTTATCCACAACAATTGTTCAACCCCAGGCGGGCAGGGGTTTGTCTTTGGAAGGTTAGGGTTTGCAATTCCATAATTTAAATTCAAAATAACATATTCTAAGATAATAAATACTTTCTGCAAGAAAATTTTTAGTTACATAATCTATTTTCAAACTTAGTCTAATTGAAGGAAATTTTTAGTTACATTATCTATTTTCAAACTTAGTCTAATTGAAGGATAATGAAGTTTTTATTCCCGAACTAAGGGTGTGCATGGGTCGGTTTTGGCCCAAAACTATAATCACAACCACGATGTCGGTTAATGAATAATCATAACCATAACCGATCAGTTATGGTGGTTTCGGTTAATCGGTTTGAAGGTTATAATGGGTCGCTTATGGGCGGTTAACTGTGAATTTAGGCCTAGCTAAAAATAGCTTCAATTTTTTTTTGACCATGAATAAATTATTATTACATATTTTTAGATATCAATATATTACATAGTACTAAAAAATATCGAATATTCAAACAAAATGATATCATATAAACCATAAATTTAAAAAAACATTCAATTAAAATGATATGATATAATCTATAAATATTAACAAATGTGCAACTAAAAACATCAAATATTGAAAAAATGGTAAAAAGTCTAAAATCCAACAAAGATTTTACTACATGTTAGTTTGGTTCGATTATGGGGGGAATGGAAAATTGATAACAATAACTGACCCACTATCTTCGGTTTTCATAAAAACAATTAACCTACCACCGGTTCTTTAGATGGTACGGTTTATTCAATTACGGGTCAGTTTTTTTTTTTGGGGGGGGGGGGGGGGGGGGGGGGGGTTTACACACCCCTCTCCCAAACAATGCCGTGAGTTATTTAAACAACTCTATATGCGTGAGTTTTACAAAAATACACATCGTGTTGATGTAATATACAAGAACTAATTAAAATGAGTTATTTTATATAATATGAAAGATTATGAAACCATGTTTACACCATCACCATGGCTTAATATGGTACGAGAATATGAGATATACAAGGAGTAGACTCTCCACCATTTTTGGATCTTGTTTACACCATCACTTTATATGGTTGATATTCGTTCCAACTTAAAATGACCCAATCAATTCTAATACACGCTTAACGTGATTCAATAATTTATATATAAATCATGTTTCTTCTATATTTAAAATGTCACATGAGTTGGGCATGGTATGAAATATTATTTTTAATGGATTAAAGATGTTTATTGAGTCAACTAATAACATTTATTACATGGCATTTGTGATTATTAAGTCTATGCATGGTATCATAATAATAATAATAATGGTTGTTTAACCGGTTTAATTATACTTAATAAGTATTCTATTATGTGTTTATGTTAAGTTTATTTTATTCTACTTGTTAAAACTAAAACTATAGGTGACGCAGTTGTAAACACTTGAGTCCCTCTATTAAACTCTAAAGCTCGTTACACTGTGTTAGGTGTTATCATAACCACTTAGGGTTGTTTGGCAACTTCTGAATGGTTAACTGCTAAACCAATAACAATAAGAGGTCTGAACCATTAAGTGCTGAACGAGTAAGAGGTCTGAACCATTAAGAGTCGGTATAATGCTTAACCATCCAGAGATAAATATCTGACCAATTCAGATTAGAGGTCTTAACCATTCAGACTCTGTATAATGCTTAACCATTCAGAGGTAAATGTCTGAACCATTCAGACATCTGCTCGTGAAACAAACAGTCTGAACCATTAAGGTGGTGTTTGTTTTTTGGAAGAAGAGCTTCTTGGCCTCTTCTGTCTGCACCGTGCAGACGCGGGAAGAGGTTTAGCCTCAGAAGAGTGTTTGTTTTTTTTTTTCATGAAGTGCTTTTTACCTCTCCCCAACCTCTTCTTGGGGAAGTGATGAGAGGTAAGCTTCTCCAAGCAGAGGTTTACCTCTTCTTGGCACCACCTTCACCTCCGCCACTGCTCCGCCACCACCTCCACCTCCGACACTGCTCCGCCACTGCTCCGCCACCACCTCCGCCACTGCTCCGCCCCCAAATCGAACCCCCAAATCATCAAATCGAACCCCCAAATCATCAAATCGAACCCCAAATCATCATCATCAACAACATCACAAACAAAACCCCCAAATCGAAAACCCTAAAATCGAAAACCCTAAATCGATTCGTTGCAGGCTCCGGCCAGGTGTGAAGGCGGAGGTGATGATGGCGGTGGTGAAGTGCTGGCGGTGGTGATGATGGCGGTGGCTAGAGAGAGAGAGTAGAGAGAGAGTGGAGGTGATGATGGCGGTGGTGCTGATGGCGGTGGTGCTGATGGCGGTGGTGAAGTGCTGGCGGTGGTGATGATGGCGGTGGCTAGAGAGAGAGTAGAGAGAGAGTGGAGGTGCAGATTGTTGTGTGGTGTGTGTCTAGAAGAAGAGGTTTTATATAAAAAAAAAAACAAACCATCTTCTCCTTGCAGACTGAAGACATTTGGTCCACCTCTTCTCCTGCAGATGCCTGCAGATGTGGCCTGCAGCAGAAGAGGTTTTCGTGCAGAAAAAACAAACATCACCTAAATGTTGAACCAATAAGAGGTCTGAACCTTTAAAAGCTTCATTAAAAGATAAACAAACAACCCCTTAGTAAATACATTTTGGTAACATGAAAAGCATAATAATTTTGCATGTTCTAAAAACACTATTTATTTGATGTTTACTTGTGCAATAAATGAGAGAAGCAAACATTGAACATGAAAACACAATTATCCGATGGTTTTGATTGCTACTCGTCTTGTTGGTGTCACTTTTCCATTTATATCCCAACAACAAAAGCTTAAATTGAATATAAACACATGGGGCAGACAATAATAAATAGAAAATGCTAAAGCACATAAATTGCATCACATTCGATATCATAATGTGATGGAACCAACGTTTTTATGTAATATAGTAGATTCTATAGTATAAATCATCAATATCAATAGTATTGATACCAAAACAAGAATTGTTTAAAATAACTTTATCAAACACTAACTATTTCTTTTCAAATTGTGTTAATCACAAAACAACATTTAACCTTTAACAACTCCATATCATCTTATTTAGACCGTCCGTATCAAAGAGCTCTTGGGCGCCCTTATGTGACGTGGAGAGGCCTTTTGGCCTTAATGGATATAAAGGCCCTTGCAGGGGAAATCCGTTTACAAGGGGTTGTGACAGGCGGTTTTGTGCTAGTAAAGGAGAGAAGGAGTGAGGCTCGTGTGCGGCAAGTCGACGTTGAGGGGCAAGTGATGCTCGTGAAGTAGTTGCATTGGAGATGGTCGTATTATTCGTAGATGCATGTCGTGTTCAAAACAAATTATTACATTTTAGGTTATAGTGTTGTGTCTAGTCTCGGATAAGGAACATCAATTACATAAGTTTCTAGATTTATCGTGTATGACAAGTAAAAATCCGCTATTGCATAACATCTAAAGGAAACCCTTAGATCTTTATTCTACAAGTTGACAATGAAAAGTAATCAAATATAATCAGGAGAGGATCTTAGTTGGGGTTCGGGGGCCCTCCCCTTGATTATCGCTTAGAAGTGTAAATTTTATCAAAAATTTTGAGTCCGTCCCCTGATCAATCATCACTAGTAAATAAGTTACTATTAACCGAAGCCAATCACCGGTAGTAACTAAGTTCCTACTGATAGAGTTAATTATTAGTTACAAGTATGTTGGTACGAACATAAGCCAACAAAAAGAACTTAAGGTTACCTTGCACTATTTTCAAACATGGTGTTGTTTTAACCAAAAGTTGTGATGGTCTGATGCTTATAAAACACAATCTTTAATCTAGTTTGGGAAAAGGTTCACAAGAGAACACATACATACTAATTATTTGTTACTTTAAATTACACAATTGAGATTTTGAATGACCCATCAAAACACTCAAATATGAAAAATGAAAGTGATATGATTCAGAAAATTAATCCAGAAAATGACCGACAATACAATTATGTTAGAAGATTTTTGTCGAAAATTCAAAGAAGAAGGATAGCAACGATTTACACGTATGTTTGACTTTTTGCAATAAAATCCAAATGAGAATGTTAATGACACCACATACACGAAAAATGATATCTCACATATAGAGAATGTCAAATATTGACTCCTAATTTCTGAATATTCGATATTTATCTTTTTTTTTTTTAAATTAATTTATTTTATAATATTTTAAATTAAAAAGAAATGATTCTATCTTACAGAACGACAATTATTTCACACATACATGTTCTTATCATGCTTCTATCTTCTCAATAAACTATTATAAGTTCCTAACTCAAAATAATTGTTTAAAACATAACTATTTTTGTTTAAATAAGTTCCTAACTCAAAATAATTGTTTAAAACACAATTATTTTTGTTTAAAACATAACTATTTTTGTTAAAAAGAAAGTTTAGAACTACTAACGGATTATGCCGTGGCTGCTAATTTTGTTGATAGTGATTTTGGTTCTAAATAGCATAGTCTACTCATAAATATATAATACATTTTCTCTCTATCTAGCCCTCTAGATCGTTCTTTCGGTTTTTATTCTTCAAGAAACCATCAACGTCAATTTCCAACATCAGCTTTAATTGATCAACAAAACCCACAATGGACATATTAGGGTTGTGAGGGCATACACGGGATCAGGGAACGGGTTAAGTGGATAGCCAGGGAACATCGCCACACTCTTACAGGTTCGTCTGGCGGTTTCAATTTGGGGTTTGTGAATCCGTGCTAGATGTGTGAGTAGCCGTTGTCAAACAGTCATTTAACAGTTAATTTATATAAAAAATCACATTTTCACACGATATATATTTTTTTCCCATTAATTTTATACACAAACAAACAAACAAAAATCTATTCAAGGTTTTCTTTCAAACCAAATAAAAAAAAAACCCTATTCAACATCTTCTTTCAAACTAAAAAAAAAATTCTACTAAACACTTTCTTTTATTCATCAAGTTCTTTCGACTCAACCAGTTCCAGTCTTGAGTTCTTGCCAAAGTGGCCGTTGCAGCGGAAGAATTTAAAGATACGAGACAATCAAAGAAAAACATATGTGTAACACGATCACGAAGGGGCTCATCAATTTCTAATGGATAAGTACTTTGTTGAAAACCCAAAGTACTGTTTTGGTCAAAAATTGATAGTTTAACTTTCAATACCAAATTTAGAATGTGAGGATCGGCGCATATAAAATTTAGTAGTTTGTAGTTGGGATCTTGGATGAACAGTCAAGATCCTTTGTATAGAAAAACAGTTTTGAGCAATTTTAATAATGATTGTAAAGTAAAATTGATGAACACAAACAATTTGTCATGGGGAAAAAGCCCTTGATCCTCTTCGAAAAGTTGATCTCCGGCACAAAAAACCCCGGGAACTGGAAACTACACAGCGCCACTAATATTAAATAAGTAAAAGTTACAATTGAAGGACTTGGATCGATCGAATTAAGTGTTACAACTGATGTGAGAGTGATTCCGAATGTGAATGTAGTGAAAAATAATGTAATCGAAAGTGCAGAAGGGTACTACATCGATCCGATCCAATTTATTTATAGTACAACATTCGAAATGAATCCTAACTAGAATTCCGAGATTTCCGGGATCCTGAGCAGACTTGGTCATTGACTGTTGGCTACCGTCTAACACCTTTTCTACACGTTTTTCTCAGCTAACTTGACGAGATTTCAGGAACAGCTCTCCTACTAGCCGTTACATGAGAATATTCCTGCAAAAATAGCTTTCACAAGAGAAACAACTGATTAGTAGTTAACACATTCAGGATCCTGATCAATATCAGAATCCTGGACCCTCAGGATCCCTCCGCACATCAACGGTACTTAGGATCCTGGATCCATAATATTTTCTAACTTTTTAAAATACGATATTTTATGAAAATCTGTCTATGCAGTTAAGGTATTCTTATTTTTATCTACGTTTCAATATAAATTTTACTCAAAACCGAGTTGTGAATAATAAAATACAATTGATTGAAACACAAATATATATGTCCCCAAAGTTGTATCATGGTTTAGTTTTTTTTATATAAACTAGGATTGCGACCCGCCGCAATGCGGCGGGGATTCTTTAGTTATACCTAAGTCAATCTAGGACCCGCACGTTATGTTAAACCTGTCAAACGGGGAAAAAATAGACGATGTAAAAACGTTCACCCACACACGCACGTTGCGTCGTGTTAACTCGCAAAATTTAGAACGAAATGTAAAAACGTTAGACCAAAGACGCACGTTGCGATGTGTTAAGTCACAAAATTTAGAACCAAGCATAAAGCGAAAAATTTGCAGAATACTAAAACTATAAAGGATCAAAGTTGAAAGTAAAAAAAGTTATGAGGATAGAATGCAAAAGATAAAAAGTTTTGGGTTAAAAGTAAAAAAAAAAAAAAACAAATAGTGTTGAGTTAAAAGTAAAAAAAGTTATGAGGATAGAATGCAAAAGATAAAAAGTTTTGGGTTAAAAGTAAAAAAAAAAAAAAAACAAATAGTGTTGAGTTAAAAGTAATTTATGAAATACTTTTGGGTGAAAAGTAAAAAAAAAAATTCAATTTTTTTGGAAAACCCCCCAAAGCCAACGTTACGACAACCATATGCATAACCATTTTTTCTTTGAAAGCCCCACAAAGCACACCTTGCATTGCGGCGGGGCGTAAAATGGTGTCAAATAGTACTAATGTCACACAACCGTAATCGACCACCAACACTGACTCGACCTAGGATATGCGTGTTGCGACGAACCTGTCAAACATGGAAAAATATAGGTAAAAACGTTGAACCACACATGCACGTTGCGTCGTATTAACTCGAAAAATTTAGAACTATACGTAAAACAAAAATTTGCGAAAGATGAAAAGTATAAGTGATAAAAGTTGTGAAGTTAAATTGCAAATAATGAAAAGTTTTGGGTTAAAGTGAAAACAACAAATTATGTAGGGTTAAAATTGTAAAAAGTAAAAACCTTTGGGTTGAAAATAAAAAATCTACTTTTTTTTTTGAAAAAACACCTAAAGCATAATGTACAAGTAATAATGCATAAAAAAGTTGCAAAGTTATATATGGAATAATATACGCAGTTGACTTCTTTTCGTTATTTTAATAATATAGTTAAATGTTTTATAATTTACCAATATATTGGTGTGACGTGCTTACTTTAATTTACGTTTTGATAAAAATTGATTTTTGAGTAAATTTCAAATTTCGTCCTTTATGTATGTCTAAAATATCAAAGTATGTCATTTGTCTTTAATATCTTCAAGAAACATACTTAATGTTTGAAAAACCATTCAGGTTATGTCCTTTAGCCTAAACCCTGTTTGTTTTCCCAGTTAAGTTAGGTCATGTGAGGGCATTAGTGTCATTTTACCTAACAATTAATGTGCACAGTTATAAAAACCCTAAACTCCACCTTCATCTTCTCCATCTTTCACCTGCACATCAACATATCCCCTTCTCCTCTCTCTATCTAACAATCCTACCACCACCACAACCTACCTGCTGCCACCACCGCCACCACGACCCACCTGTAGCCGCCATCACCTCCATCACCGCAATCGGACAGTAATACTCCACCTCAAAGTCTGCAACCCCAATCGGACTCCAATCGGAGCCGTCGCAACAGAACCCCAACCTCCGAACACCCCCGTCGCAACAGAACCCCCATTCATTCGTCGTCTACAACCCAGTCCCGCACAGATCGGGATTTCCTTGTATGTATAACGCAGGAAGGCCTGCGATTAACAAAGAAGGAACCCGACCCGATAGCCTATTGAACGATACATTAAAAAGGGCGAGTTTCAAATTTTGAAGCTCAAGTGGGATTTCACCAGTGAGGTTATTATGTGAAAGATCAAGGTAAGTTAACACAGGCAAATCACCTAACGATTTGGGGATTTTACCGATGAAATTGTTATATGCTAAAGATAAAGAAACTAGCTTTTTACACTCTTTTGGCTCTGGGATTTCACCTGTGATGTAATTATGGGAAAAATTGATGATGCTCATTACAGGCGAATCGCAAAAGTTCGGTGGGAGTTCACCGTATAAGCCGTTAAGAGAGGCGGAGAATCTGTACAAGCTTCTAACCAAACCTGTTCTGTTTTTATCTGGCAGATCGGTGGTGGTGGCGGGTGGGTTGTTGTGGTGGCGGCGGCGGTGGTAGTGGGAGTGAGGTCCGATGGTAGCGGTGGTGGGAGGTGGATGTGGCTCTCTCTGTGGGGTTTTAGGGTTTTTATAACATGATGGTAGGTAGAATGACATTAATACCCTCATGTGCCTCTCACATGACCTGTCTTAACTGGGAAAACAAACCAGGTTTTGGGTAAAGGACATAACCTGAATGGTTTTTCAAACATTAAGTATGTTTCTTGAAGATATTAAAGACAAAGGACATACTTTGATATTTTAGACATACATAAAGGACGAACTTTGAAATTTACTCTTGATTTTTTATATAAATTGACGTGGTTTATTCTTTTCATTGTTTTAATGATATAGTTAGATGCTTTATGAACCGAAACAATAACGTCTGGTGTCATCACAAACGAATCGAACATCAGTACCGGTATTGCCATTATCCGAATCGGCTTCGTTATTCGTTTTTATGAATTTCGATCGTTAAAAAACATGTGTAGATATCATCTTGTGTGTATATTTTTCGTGTTAACATCGTACATGTGTTGTTGTAACAAACAAAACGATACCGACCGAATGCCCGCCGCAACGCGCGGCAAATTCTACTAGTTATTATTATTACTACTACTACTACTATTATTATTATTATTATTATTAATTCTGTTTAATACATTAATTTTCAAACTATAAATTAGCAACATTTTGCTGCTTTATTTAGTTGTAACATATGCATTGAGAGTTGTTCATTTTTCACTTTTAACTTTTCAATTTACCCCTAACACTTTTTAATTTTCAACTTGGTCCCCCCCATACTTTTCACCTTCGCAAGTTTTTTGTTTTACGTTTCGTTCAAAATTTTGCGAGTGCAGCAACGTGCGTGTGGGGTTCAACACTTTTTCGTCTGTTTTTTCCCGTTTGATAGGTCAGTCGCAACACATCTATTTTTCCCAGTTTGACAAGTTCGTCGCAACGCACGCTTTTCTACGTTTTATGTTTCTGTCTATTTTCTTCGCATTAACACGTCGTAACTTAAGTTGAGGGGAAAATCGTAACTTGGCTGGGAGAAAAAAAACTAATGGCAAACTATAAATTTATGCGGGGCAAAATCGTAATTTTGAACTGAGTGCAAAATTGGAATTTTTAGCTGAGAGCAAAAGCGTAAATTTATTTTTAAGTGGGGGTAAAAACATAATTTTGAAATGATAGCAAAATCGTATTTTTAAGGGAAAAAAACTAATGACAAAACTGTAAATTGAAACGAGGCAAAATCGTAATTTTGAACCGGGGGCAAAATTGAAATATTTAGCTGGGAGCAAAAGCGTAAATTTATTTTTAACTGGAGGGCAAATACGTAATTTTGAACTGATGACAAAATCGTAATTTTAAAGCAGGATAAAATCGTAAATTTATTAGGTCAATAGTGGAGTTCCAGGCAGGTGCCTGACACTATTCCCCTTGCTGCCCCTTTCCTCCAATCAATAGAAACCTCTGTTCCCGACGACACTTACTTTTGTTGTTGTTAGAAAACTAGTTGATGCCCCGCCCGCGTTGCGGGGCGATGACCGAATAATTCTCAATCAGTTAAAAAAAGACTACTATAATTTTGCTAGGGAAAAAAACAAAAACAATGATAAGACCGTAATTTTGGGCTCAGGGCAAAACTATAATTTTTCAGGACTAATGAGCTAGTGTTAGGCAGCTACTTAACACGAAAAAAATTAAATAGAGTAAATCAATTAAAACAAAAAAATCTTTATAGTTTTGCTAAAAAAAACTAAAACGATGGGAAAAACGTAATTTTTAACTGAGTGCGAAATCATAATTTTAATTCAGGTATAAAATCCTAAATTAAATGGAACAATGGGGGAGTGCCAGGAAGCTGCCGGCATGACTGTAATTTTACACTGGGGGCAAAATTGTAATTTCACTAGAAAAACAAACAAAAACGATGGACAAAATGTAAATTTAAGTTGAGGGCAAAATCGTAACTTGGCTGTGAGAAAAAAATTAATGGCAAAACTATAAATTTATACGGGGCAAAATCGTAATTTTGAACTGAGGGCAAAATTGGAATTTTTAGCTGGGAGCAAAAGCGTAAATTTATTTTTAAGTGGGGGTAAAAACATAATTTTGAACTGATGGCAAAAACGTAATTTTAAGGGGAAAAAACTAATGGCAAAACTGTAAATTGAAATGGGGCAAAATCGTAATTTTTAACCGGGGGCAAAATTGAAATATTTAGCTGGGAGTAAAAACGTAAATTAATTTTTAAGTAGGGCAAAAACATAATTTTGAACTGATGACAAAATCGTAATTTTAAAACGGGATAAAATCATAAATTTGTTGGACTAATAGGAGAGTGCCAGACAATTGCGTGACACTATTTCCCCTGCCGCCCCTTTCCTCCAATCAAAGGAAAACCCTATTACCGCCGACACTTTGTTTTGTTGTATTTAGGAAATGTCAAATATTGACTCCTAATTTCTGAATATTCAATATTTATCTTTTTTTTAAATTAATTTATTTTATAATATTAAATTAAAAAGAAATGATTCTATCTTACAGAACGATAATTATTTCACACATACATGTTCGTATCATGCTTCTATCTTCTCAATAAACTATTAAAAGTTCCTAACTCAAAATAATTGTTTAAAACACAATTATTTGTGTTTAACATAATTATTTTTGTTAAAAGGAAAGTTTAGAACTACTAACGGATTATGCCGTGGCTGCTAATTTTGTTGATAGTGATTGCCCTTTAAAAACTTATATTTTATCATGTTAATTGATTTCATGATTTGGCTTCGGCTAAACATTTATCATAGAAGTTATTTGGTTCTAATAGCATAGTCTACTCATAAATATAATACATTTTCTCTCTATCTAACCCTCTAGATTGTTCTTTCGGTTTTATTCTTCAAGAAACCATCAAAGTGAATTTCCAACATTAACTTTAAAGGATTTGCAAAACCCACCTTGGACATATTAGCGTTGTGGGGGCATACACGAGATCATGGAAGCGGGTTCATTTTTGGGTTTGTGAACCCGTGCTAGATGTGTGAGTAGCTGTTGTCAAACGATTAATTTAAATAAAAGATACATATATTTCTTTCCCATTAATTTTATACACAGACAACAAAAATCTATTCATGGTTTTCTTTCAAACCAAACTAAAAAAAACCTATTCAGCATCTTTTTGCACGTTTGTATACCGACTTGTCAACATTCGCATATAAACTTGATTGAAAACGAAGTTGTATTCAAAATATAGTATTTTTTGGTATCCTAAACTAGGTGTAACAAACTATAGGGGGTGAATAAGTTTTCTTAAATTTTTCATTATTTAAACACTAACAATGAATGGATGAACCTTTTTTGAAACCCAACAATAAAAATGTGCAAGAATGTGAAGAGTTTAAGGATTAGAAAGACAAAACCGATCTATAGAGGTTGAAGTTAATGATAACTAATCGACTCTACATCCTCTCCACGATTTTCCAATCGAGAGTTGCTCCACTATGCGTTTCTCTTAAACGAAATAGATCACCGGTACAAACGTTTCGCTAATCAAGGTAGTGATCACATTACAACGTTTCACTAGTTTAAGATAATGATCGCCTTTCGTTTCACTTATTCTCTATAGGTAGTGGTCACCTCTGTTAAAACTTCACTAACTCTAATGAATCACTTTACAAACTTCTCACTTTACTATGATAGTGATAACCCTTTCAAATACAGTCACAAAAAAATTAATAAATAAGTTGAAGCACAAATTCTTTTTTTCCTTTATTCTTTGATCTTCAATTTCTCATTGATTAGATACATGAATATTAAGTAACTCGAGAGATAATTAAATGTGTATATTAAAGTGTTATGTGCAAAATGGGTGAATGGAAAAGGTTGGAAATGATTTGTATTTATAGGAAAACACAAGAGAACAAGAAAAACAATCTGACCTATCCACGGTTAATACATTGACGGTGGGTCACCTGGATTTATCCTAATGTTCTTTCAAATCTCTTGGACATTGTGTAACGTCTATAACGTGCCCCCAACACCATTTCTACACCTATAACTTTGATTTTACAGATTTCAACGTAATTATTTTACCTCTATAAAAAATAGTGAAGTTTCTTTGTAAGATGGTGATGTTTTGGTTTGGTGTGAGTGATTTTGTTCCATTGATGATAAGATATTGCCTTACAATGTTATTGCTGAGCACTTATGGAAAGATCTCAACTAGAAACATTTCAAATTTGAATACCAAAGTCCCTCTAATTACTTTCCAACAAAATCAATTCTGTTGGGACTTGGACTTTACTTAATGTGATTTATAATAAAATACTTTGGTTTTAAGAAAACTTCTTTGATTATGTTGTTCCTAAACATTATTTAAGTATCTTTCTAATCCACATTTTTATTTATTTGTTGAATGAACTTTGATCTTTGCATGTTGTTGGTTTTCCACACTTAGAACTTTATATGAATATTCACATTGTCTTATTTGATCTTTGTACTTAGTGATCTTTGTATCTAGTGATTCATCAAGTGTTAAGTGATATGCATGTGGTATATGTACATCCGTAATTAATAATTAATAATACAAGTTATTAGTTTCAAACATTATCAAAGTTTTGATGTTTTTATTTTTTATCACAAACGAATTGAACATCAGTACGGGTATTGTCATCATCTCAATCAGTATGGTTATTCGTTTTTATGATTTGCGATCGTTATAAAACATGTGTAGATATCATCTTGGGTGTATATTTTTCGATTGTTATACTAAGTGTTAATATCGTACATGTCTTGTTGTAACAAACCAAAACGATACCAACCGAATGCCCGCCGCAACACGTGACGAATCCTACTAGTTATTATTATTATTAATCCCGTTTAATACATGAATTGTGTTTATTTAAGAAAAATACGCAAAGAGTATATGTAGATGAAGTTGACCAATATAAAACTTACTTCTTTTTATCCTCAAAACAACTTAACGGGTTACCCAACTTCTCAACTTGTCTTTCTTTGAAGGGACTATCTTACATCATAAATAATTTAAAAACTATAATTTATGTTCATAGGGTTAAGTTCAACCCTATTGACAGTGAATTAATTATATCACTTAATCATCAATACACAAGTGTAAATTAATAGCTAAAATTTAATGATAAAAATAAACTAGTGTATTTTACAATTTGATTATGTAAATGAATGACCAGAATTTATTCACTCAGTTTACAAATAAATTAATGATTATTCTAGAACTCTGCCCTATACTTACATGCGTATCTGTCACAACCCCCGGTCCCTATCACCTGGGATCGGGCGGACGCGAACTCAGATTTGGTGGTATCATGGGTTTATCATTATTTTAGGTAACTTTTATAGCCATATTTTTCCAAGCCTTCAGTGCTCTCCAGCTGCTTTCAAATTGGCTTTCACATTTTGTTATCTGAAACGCGTTTTAAAAACATTTGTCAGTGGAAAATACTGGTGAGTGAATCCCAGTTTAATCAAGAAGCATTTATCCTTTAACAGTATTGAGAGCAATCACAATGTTTATATCTACACAATTACTCATTCAGTATTGTCAATCCTGACTGGTGGGTCATATTACACATTGGCTATCTTGTTGTCCAATGGTAATGTGTTCCATATTTTGTATACAAAACCCCCAACATACCGGCAGTAATTGAAGAACTACAAAGACTCAATCACTGCTAATCACATTATAAATTATTTAAGGTTTTGTAAAAACAGTTTGTAAAAAGGTTTACAAAAGGAGATTACTCACATTGCTACTTTAGATTTTTCTTGGTGGATTCCTGGTTATAATCTATTAATTAAACAATGCACGTGTGTTAGTATAATAACCCAATATTTATATTAGTAATGCCCTTCCCGAGACAGAATTCCAACAACTATGTCGGGCAGAACCTCGACAGTCGTTACGGAACCCTAGATCAATCGGGCAGCGTATCTAATACGTAACCGGGGTTAAAATACTTACAACGAGGCATAACTTCATTATTTTAGGGGGTATTATGCCCCGGAATTACTTTAGCAATATAGAAATTGAGATAGAAAGAAAGTTGTGAGCGATCGGAATTGAAAGCTGATGGCCTCTATTTATAGGGCCTGATTCGGGCTTCCTCGCGGCCCGCGAAAGAGAAAGGGAGGGCCGTCGCGGCCCGCGACGTAGGGGGTGTAGGCCCTAGCTATCCTGGGTTGGTTCGTAGCTCCGACACGCGTGCCGACACGTGGCAGCACCGAGTGGGGGCGGGTGGCCAAGCGCTCGCGGCTCGCGAAGACTCAAGAGTAGTCTGTCGCGCCCCGCGACAGACCATTAAATTTTGTTTTTATTTTAATTATATAAAGGTATTTCGGGCCATTTATCGTATACGGGGTGTATTTTAGCACGTATATGAGTACTTTAAATATATTAAGGGTGTTAGAAATATTTTAGGAGGGTTGTTATATCATCCCCACCTTATTTTAGAACTCGTCCTCGAGGTCTACTGGAATAGGTGTGGATATTTGCTCTGCATATCTGATTCGAGCTCCCACGTGTACTCTGGTCCTCTCTTGGAATCCCATTTTACTTTGACTATAACTAATCTCTTGTGCTTAAGATTCTTGACTTTCCTATCTTCAATTTGTAGAGGCTTTTATATGAACTTGAGCTTTTCATTTATCTCTATGTCTTTAAGAGGTACCATAAATGTTTCGTCGGTTAAACACATTTTGAGATTACATACATGAAATACGTCATGTATTCCTGCCATTTCCTCTGGCAGTTGTAGCTGATAAGCTACTGGTCCTATTCTTTTAATAATCTCAAAGGGTCCAACATACCTGGGGCTTAGTTTTCTTCTTTTGATGAATCTTACCACTCCTTTCCAAGGAGAAACTTTTAATAAAACTTTGTCTCCTACCTGAAATTCCAATGGTTTTCGCCTGTTATCAGCATAGCTTTTCTGACGATCGCGTGCTGCTTTTAGTCGTTCCTTGACTTGAATAATCTTGTCTGTTGTTTCTTGTACTATTTCTGGTCCAGATAATTGTTTTTCTCCAATTTTTGCCCAACAGACTGGGGTTCGGCACTTTCGTCCATAAAGTGCTTCGAATGGTGCAGTATTGATACTGGTATGATAGCTGTTGTTCTAAGAAAATTATATTAATGGTAAGTGATCGTCCCAATTTCCTCCGAAATCAATTTCACAAGCTCTAAGCATATCTTCCATTGTCTGAATAGTCCTTTCACTTTATCCATCCGTTTGAGGATGATAAGCAGTGCTTAGATTTAACTTGGTTCCCATTGCTTTTTGGAAACTTGTCCAAAAATGAGAAGTAAAACGGCTATCTCTATCAGAAATAATTGATAAAGGAATTCCATGTAATGAAACTATTTCATTTACATACAATTTAGCTAGTTGTTCCATACTGAAAGTCTCCTTCATTGGTAAGAAATGAGCAGATTTAGTTAGTCTATCTACAATCACCCAGATTGTATCATTACTTTTTCGTGTCTTGGGTAATTTGGTAATGTCACACCCCGACCACGTAAAACAACGAAACGTGGCGGAAACGTCGGGGAGTGTTGTAACAGAATTAATTGTTTCACAACCATGGAAATTAAAGTTATGTTTTATTTAACAATCACGAGAGTTACATTGTCTTAAACAAGAGACAAAGAGTACATAACATAATTAAACTAGTTCTAGCTTCATTTTAAGTTGCTAAGGCACAGGTCCGCCTATGTTTGACTTGATCATCCTATGCAACAGCTCCTGAAAACACATGTGAAAATAGGTACGTCAGCATAAAAATGCCTGTGAGATACATAGGTTTTGTGAAAATAGGATTCATGACTTGAGTTTAAAGAAACTGTTTAATAAAAAGTAGCCATGAATCTTGTTGAGTGTTTCCTTTCATAAATCATTTGAAATGTGATAAATAAACCAAATGATATATATGTATAAAAGAATAATCTATGGTTAAGTGAATAACCATTTAAAATGAGTTTGTATAAGTTAAGTTATTTGTAAAACGATGTTTATGTGAAGATTGTATTGTATATGTAATATGTCTAAACTAAAATGGTTTAAATAACACTACGATATGTAATACCATAAAAGCACTTATATATAGGAAGTACCAGCGGCGTATCCACCATGTTTTTATCGTATTACACGTCGCCTCGTTATTTAAATCACAACCACCAAAATGTAATCTTTAACAATTGTAGAAATGTTTATGTATGGTTAAATACGGTTCACACGGTTCAACAGTTACAAACGGTTCATATAATCAAATGGTTACAACGGTTCACATAGTCGAATAGTTACAACGGTTCACATAGTCAAATAGTTACAACGGTTCAAAATGTAATATAATGTGTTCATATGCTGGATGAGCATATGCGACAAAATGCATTGTAAAACAATGTGTCCATATGTTGAGTAAACATATGCAACTAATGTAATGTAAATCCATGTGCTAGCATGCTCAGTCAACATACATAGCAGAAATGTAAAGTAAAACGATGTACTAAGTATGCTAAGTAAACATACATAGCGAAACAATGTAATGTAAATCATGTACTATAAGTGTACTAATGAACATAGCAAGTGTATGATGTGAAAACAGAAAAGCACGAAAGTAACAAGTAGGCACATGTGTTTCACCCCAAAACATTTGAAAACAGTAAAAGAGGGGTCTATGTACTCACTTGAGATTGCCTAGAAGTCCTTGAGTAACAACCACACAATGCTAGAGATCACGGAAATCAAACGGCACCTAAATCGGAGGATCAGATAGAATGAGGGTTCGTAAACCAAACGAGTATGGGAACTCGTGTAATATGGTTTAACAAAGCCTACATACTAAAATGAAACCTAACCTAAGTACTTACGACCCATTACGACCCGTTTAGGTAGCTTATGCTACTTTAACGCGTCGTTCGCGTAAAACGCGTTCGGAATGCCTAACTAGCCCTATGATAAGTAAAATATGCCTTAACATGTCTAATATTGTTGCTAAATCAGTTTAGATATAAAAAATTATGTTACATAGGCTTAAAATGAATTTTGGCGTAAAAAGGGCATTTTGGTAATTTACCTAAGGCATATAAACTACCAATCATGCGACTAATCAAACCTAAGTGACCATAAGGTATAACCTCGGAAGGTTATTCCCTACGCTACTATGGTCACTTAACATGTTTGGTCGGATCCTAATGATCGACCAAACGGGTCGGGTTTGAAAGTATAAGCGATTGATTAGATCGCTTACCTTTACGACCCTAGACAACCACAAAACTAAAAGTGACGAGCTAAGCATGTTAAAACATGCTTAACTAAGTTAGAAAACAAGTTTTGATATAAAAACAAATGGTTTTGATATCCTAGAGTAGTTTGGTTACAAAATACGCGAGAAAACGCATTTTGGCCGAAACTACGACTCGTCACTGAGCCTAGATAACGTGGTAATCAGTAGGTATAGTCACTAGGGACTATAACCATCGTGATTATGCTCACGTTATGAAGTTCAAACGAACTTCGCGTTGACCATAAACTGTTCAAAGCAGAATGTCAAACGCAGTTTGACTTTAACGACAAAAACGAATGAAAAGAACGAAAGAATACTTACAGAAGGTCCCCGCAAGCTCTTGATCCGATTTAATCTCAGGTATGAAGCATAAACTTCAACTTAGAGAGCCAAAATCAGATTCAAGTGTGCTTTGGGAGGAAGTGAGGGTGGGCATTTATAGGAATTTAAGAACCGTTAAGATCGTTCATCGAAAACTGAGCTTTGATCTGGACCTTACATGTATGCCCATGGTTTTCTAAAACCATGGGAGCCCTTAATAATGGACTAGGTTCATTGCATACCAGCCCATGGTTTTGCAAAACCATGGGTTAAACCATCAACACTTCAAAATGGACTAGGTTCATTGAATCTGGTCAAAAATTTCAAAAATGGTCCCTCCACTTGTAAAACTTGATTTTTTTTTGCACTTTTAAGCCCCGTTAACCCCATTTCAAGGCTATAAAATAAAGTTAAAGTATAGGGAACTCAAAAAATGCTCAAAAGTATCTCGGATGTCGGTTCGTTTGGTCGTACGGTTGCGTTATTCGCTTAATTACGACGGAATGCGCATAAGCGCGAAAAACGATCCAAATTGTGCGACGAATGGATTTTTCTTATGCCAAACACTAAAATAAAATATTTTAATGCTTACATAAATTTTTGGATGTCCGGATGTATTCAGAATGTATGTTATGCGCGAAAATGCAAACTTGTGCACTTTTTGATGCTTTTAGTCCCTGAATGACCCAAAAGTTTATTTTAGCACACCTAACTCCTCAAAGCCTATTTCTAAGCTATGTAAAGGATATTTATGGTATGTTTAACTTATGGTCATGTTCCGGAATGTCTGTTCCAGTACGAATCGTCATACTTTCGCAGTTTGTCGAATTTAGTCCATGTAAGCGAATAAACTTGATTTTGCCATACCAAAGCCTTCAAAACTCATTTCTAAGTTATGTAAAGGTTATTTAAGGTATGTTAAGCATATGTCACTGTTCCAGAGTATTTTTTGCATTAAACTGGTTATATTTACGCATTAGATTGCGTATAACCTTCCAGAAAGCGATTTATAGTTCGAAATCGAACAAGAATTGATATGTGCAAAGATCACACATATTTATACAAATTCCAAGTATGAAACACAATATTTCATTGATTTGGTATTTGTTTGCTGGTCGCAGTGACCCAGGTGTCACAGTCTCCCCTACTTTAGGAAATTTCGTCCCGAAATTTATTCATAGGAGTCTGTCTGTGACTTTGTGTTAAATGATCATCAAAGATATGAAAGGCATAATCCTGTTATTTTCCTCAACGGATATTCTCCAGAAGCGAAAATGAACGAACGGAGTCATTTTCCTCAACGGTTCTTCGGAAATGGAAAAATGAAGGATTTAACAAACGGATATTCATTTCCCTCAACGGATATTCTTCAGAACAAAAATGGTCAAACGGAGTCATTTTCCTCAACGGGTATTCTTCAGAATTGGAAATGAAGGATTAAACAAACGAATATTCATTTCCTCAACGGATAATCTTTAGAAACGAAAATGAACGGACGGAGTCATCTTCAACGGTTGCTTCCTCAGAAACGGAAATGAGAAGGATAAACAAACGGATATTCATTTCCTCAACGGGTAATCTTCAGAAACGAAAATGAACTGAAGGAATCATTTTCAACGGTTGCTTCATCAGAAATGGAAATGAAGGATTAGACAAACAGATATTCATTTCCTCAACGGATAATCTTTAGAAACGAAAATGAACAGACGGAGTCATTTTCAACGGTTGCTTCATCAGAGTTGGAAATGAATTGGGTTAACTCTAGATACATGACAGAACTTGCTGTGATTCTTGTGCACTAAATTCCATAATTATGTATGCATCCATAATTACGTAATTCCTTGCACAGTCCGCACAGTTTGTTTTGTAATTGTTTAGGGGAAGAAAATCAAACCTGTGATGAGGGTGACTAGACTACCATAGGGTCCTTTTAATTAGATCGACAGATAATCTTTTTAATTAGGCCACCAAGGAGTCCTTTCAGCTATATCATCACATGATATTCCTAACCAAATTTTTTTGGATCAATCTGTTTAACTAGACCACTAAAGGGGTCTAATTATGGAGTAGTACTTTATAATCCAAGGGGCTTAACTACAACGTAGAAGTCCATTAAGGATTTTAGGTAGTACCTTTGGGTATCCTACTATGAATCCCTTATACGAAGATATGGAAGATTCTACGAGAATTTGGATAACATAATTTGGATCACACAAAAACATAAAAGGGAACACATAAGCACATAATCACATAATTGTTTTTTTTGGTTATTAATTGTTATTATCTTGTTATTGATTGTTATTAACTTGGCGTTGATTTGAACATGGGTATTCAAGGCATACCAGGGACCCAGTTGATGGACTTCAACGTCCTCAAGCATCTATCTGAAAAGATAGGATGATCTTCTAAAAATTCGATTTTTACAAGGAATCACCACATTCGGATTAAGGTATACAACAATTAAGGACTTACAGAATTATCCTTTAGTACCCCATTAAGGAGTGGGTATTCGTCCAGAGTTGTAACTTGCGCCTTGTACTTCGTTTTCCTTGGAGGAAACGGTTACTTAGGATTTTCGTGGAAAACGCAAGGGATCATACAATGGAAGAAATTTGGGGGTAGTCTGTTCTTCAAGGAATACGGTTCCTTGATTGTCGGTATCGTAGGGGATATGTTTTTTTATTCATGCAACCACAATAAACATATTGCAATGTAAGTAAAAGATTTATTTATAAACAACGATAACAACTGTTTCATGGACCTTGACAACAAAAGAAAATAATACATAAGACGTGATTATTTCTAAACAGCGTTGTCTTCCGTTCGGTCAGATGCTCATCCCTGCACTGGATTGGCATTAGCAAGCTTTGGGCAGTTTCTTCGGAAATGGCCCATCTCGCCACAGTTGAAGCAAGAACATGGTGGAAAACGACCTTGAGCAGGATTGTTGTTAACTTGATTTGGTGCAGCTGCTGTTGGGCAAACCCTCGCCGTATGACCTATAAGTCCACAAACTTGGCATGTGCGGCACTTCGCACCAGCATGATGATGTAGGCTACATTGGTTGCACAAGGGTGCAGTTCCGTTGTAGGGCTTCCTAGCAGGGGGTTGAGCTGGTTGGTTGGGGACGACTTGACCATTGTGAGCGACCATGGCGAAGTTCTGAGAAGCCTTTCGCTTCTTTGACTTCTTAGGGGATCCAGTCTGTTCATCCATGGTCTTTGATTCCTCGATTGGTTTCTTGTCACCCTTTCGAAAAAGTTTACCTTTCCTGATCTGAGATTCAGTCAAGGTTGCAGCTAGCTCAATGGCCTGTCTAACTGTAGTAGGGTTGCTACCAGTCACAATGTCTTGTATTGAGTCAGGGAGGCCATCAATGTACTTTTCGATTGCCTTATCCAAAGGCGTGGCCATGTTTGGGCATAACAGACTTAACTCCTCATAACGGTCCGTGTAGGCTCGATGCTCACCGCTATCTTGCTTAAGATCATCAAATTCCCTTTCTAGAGCCCTTAGCTCATGACGAGGACATAATTCCTTCATCATAAGAGCCCTAAGCTTGGCCTAAGTCTGTGCTAAAGCAACCTCGGCACCACGGTCTCTCATCACCCCGTTCCACCATGTAAGAGCCCTCTTCAGAAACACACTGGAAGCAAACTCGACCTTTCGATTATCAGGACACTGAACGTGACGAAATGTACTCTCAGTGCTCTCGAACCATTGTAGGAGCCCAGTTGCTCCTTCAGAACCACTAAACTTGAGTGGCTTAGCCGAATTGAAACTCTTGAAATTGCATGGAGCATTATTGTTGTTGTTTGCTTGGTTCAATTGAGCAATAAGATTCGGGAAAGCAGCAGCCATTTGCTGCGCGATGATTTCTGCCAGTTCGGCATTCGCTATCTGATTGTCGTGTCGAGGAGGCATTCTAAAAGGAGGGAAACATGAAAGGAAACGAGCGAGATGATTAGATGAAAAGGATGAGGTGATACATAATTTGACAAAAGCAAAGATGACGGTCATTTGTTTGTTACCAGAAGGCAAACAAACGACACATTGTGACTAATCAAGGTAAATGGGTTAAAAATAATGTATCGCGAAGACATGCTCGCCTATAAGTGAACACTCACCCCAAGAGTTCCCAGGTAAGAGTGACTGGTCCGATTATGTGGATTTGTACGAACACTCTAGCATTAGACAGAAAACCCAGGGTACAGGCATTCACTCTTCCAGTTTGCACGTGTTTACACTATTTAGGATCCAAAACTTTGACGAGATTTTGAAAACTCAAAGGGGTTCAAAACCTTATAACAGCGGGTTCAAAACCTTACAATAGAGGGTTCAAAACCTAGTAATCAATCATCCATGAACAGATGATTAATTTTCAAAGCGGATTCGGAATTGATGTTCTCATAGCGGTTATCACCTAAGGATAGGTGACAGTTTTTGTTTTAAAAATCTAAACACAAATTTTCTTGCGTTAGGTTCCTAGGAAGGTTATAGTCTAGGTCAAAGCATTACTAATAACCTAATTCCCTATAACCATTGGCTCTGATACCAACTTTTCTGTCACACCCCGACCACGTAAAACAACGAAACGTGGCGGAAACGTCGGGGAGTGTTGTAACAGAATTAATTGTTTCACAACCATGGAAATTAAAGTTATGTTTTATTTAACAATCACGAGAGTTACATTGTCTTAAACAAGAGACAAAGAATACATAACATAATTAAACTAGTTCTAGCTTTATTTTAAGTTGCTAAGGCACGGGTCCGCCTATGTTTGACTTGATCATCCTATGCAACAGCTCCTGAAAACACATGTGAAAATAGGTAGGTCAGCATAAAAATGCCTGTGAGATACATAGGTTTTGTGAAAATAGGATTCATGACTTGAGTTTAAAGAAACTGTTTAATAAAAAGTAGCCATGAATCTTGTTGAGTGTTTCCTTTCATAAATCATTTGAAATGTGATAAATAAACCAAATGATATATATGTATAAAAGAATAATCTATGGTTAAGTGAATAACCATTTAAAATGAGTTTGTATAAGTTAAGTTATTTGTAAAATGATGTTTATGTGAAGATTGTATTGTATATGTAATATGTCTAAACTGAAATGGTTTAAATAACACTACGATATGTAATACCATAAAAGCACTTATATATAGGAAGTACCAGTGGCGTATCCACCATGTTTTTATCGTATTACACGTCGCCTCGTTATTTAAATCACAACCACCAAAATGTAATGTTTAACAATTGTAGAAATGTATATGTATGGTTAAATACGGTTCACACGGTTCAACAGTTACAGACGGTTCATATAATCAAATGGTTACAATGGTTCACATAGTCGAATAGTTACAACGGTTCACATAGTCAAATAGTTACAACGGTTCAAAATGTAATATAATGTGTTCATATGCTGGATGAGCATATGCGACAAAATGCATTGTAAAACAATGTGTCCATATGTTGAGTAAACATATGCAACTAATGTAATGTAAATCCATGTGCTAGCATGCTCAGTCAACATACATAGCAGAAATGTAAAGTAAAACGATGTACTAAGTATGCTAAGTAAACATACATAGCGAAACAATGTAATGTAAATCATGTACTATAAGTGTACTAATGAACATAGCAAGTGTATGATGTGAAAACAGGAAATCATGAAAGTAACAAGTAGGCACATGTGTTTCACTCCAAAACGTTTGAAAACAGTAAAAGAGGGGTCTATGTACTCACTTGAGATTGCCTAGAAGTCCTTGAGTAACAACCACACAATGCTAGAGATCACGGAAATCAAACGACACATAAATCGGAGGATCAGATAGAATGAGGGTTCGTAAACCAAACGAGTATGGGAACTCGTGTAATATGGTTCAACAAATCCTACATACTAAAATGAAACCTAACCTAAGTGCTTACGACCCATTACGACCCGTTTAGGTAGCTTATGCTACTTTAACGCGTCGTTAGCGTAAAACGCGTTCGGAATGCCTAACTAGCCTTATGATAAGTAAAATATGCCTTAACATGTCTAATATTGTTGCTAAATCAGTTTAGATATCAAAAATTATGTTACATAGGCTTAAAATGAATTTTGGCGTAAAAAGGGCATTTTGGTAATTTACCTAAGGCATATAAATTACCTATCATGCGACTAATCAAACCTAAGTGACCATAAGGTATAACCTCGGAAGGTTATTCCCTACGCTACTATGGTCACTTAACATGTTTGGTCGGATCCTAATGATCGACCAAACGGGTCGGGTTCGAAAGTATAAGCGATTGATTAAATCGCTTACCTTTACGACCCTAGACAAGCACAAAACTAAAAGTGACGAGTTAAGCATGTTAAAACATGCTTAACTAAGTTAGAAAACAAGTTTTGATATCAAAACAAATGGTTTTGATATCCTAGAGTAGTTTGGTTACAAAATACGCGAGAAAACGCATTTTGGCCGAAACTACGACTCGTCACTGAGCCTAGATAACGTGGTAATCAGTAGGTATAGTCACTAGGGACTATAACCATCATGATTACGCTCACGTTATGAATTTCAAACGAACTTCGCGTTGACCATAAACTGGTCAAAGCAGAAAGTCAAACGCAGTTTGACTTTAACGACAAAAACGAATGAAAAGAACGAAAGAATACTTACAGAAGGTCCCCGCAAGCTCTTGATCCGATTTACTCTCAGGTATGAAGCATAAACTTCAACTTAGAGAGCCAAAATCAGATTCAAGTGTGCTTTGGGAGGAAGTGAGGGTGGGTATTTATAGGAATTCAAGAACCGTTAAGATCGTTCATCGAAAACTAAGCTTTGATCTGGACCTTACATGTGTGCCCATGGTTTTCTAAAACCATGGGAGCCCCTAATAATGGACTAGGTTCATGGAATACCAGCCCATGGTTTTGCAAAACCATGGGTTAAACCATCAACACTTCAAAATGGACTAGGTTCATTGAATGTGGTCAGAAATTTCAAAAATGGTCCCTGCACTTGTAAAACTTGATTTTTTTGCACTTTTAAGCCCCGTTAACCCCATTTCAAGGCTCTAATATAAAGTTAAAGTATAGGGAACTCAAAAAATGCTCAAAAGTATATCGGATGTCGGTTCGTTTGGTCGTACGGTTGCGTTATTCGCTTAATTACGACGGAATGCGCATAAGCGCGAAAAACTATCCAAATTGTGCGACGAATGGATTTTTCTTATGCCAAACACTAAAATAAAATATTGTAATGCTTACATAAATTTTTGGATGTCTGGATGTATTCAGAATGTATGTTATAAGCGAAAATGCAAACTTGTGCACTTTTTGACGCTTTTAGTCCTTGAATGACCCAAAAGTTTATTTTAGCACACCTAACTCCTCAAAGCCTATTTCTAAGCTATGTAAAGGATATTTATGGTATGTTTAACTTATGGTCATGTTCCGGAATGTCTGTTTCAGTACGTATCGTCATACTTTCGCAGTTTGTTGAATTTAGTCCCTGTAAGCGAATAAACTTGATTTTGCCATATCAAAGCCTTCAAAACTCATTTCTAAGTTATGTAAAGGTTATTTAAGGTATGTTAAGCATATTTCACTGTTCCAGAGTGTTTGTTGCATTAAACTGGTTATATTTACGCATTAGATTGCGTATAACCTTCCAGAAAGTGATTTAAAGTTCGAAATCGAACAAGAATTGATATGTGCAAAGATCACACATATTTATACAAATTCCAAGTATGAAACACAATATTTCATTGATTTGGTATTTGTTTGCTGGTCGCAGTGACCCAGGTGTCACAGGTAACAAAGTCCATTGTTATCAGTTCTCATTTCCATACAGGCATTTCCAATTGCTGTAACAAACCTGAGGGTTTCTGGTGTTCCGCTTTGACCCGTGAACAATTTAAACACTTGGCAACATAAACTGCTATATCCTTTTTCATTCCTATCCACCAGAAATTCTTTCTTAGATACTGATACATCTTATCACTTCCAGAATGCATCGTATACTTGGATTTATGGGCTTTTTCTAATATACGGTGGCGTAGGTTTCCTAGTTTAGGTATCCAAATTCTTTTCTGATGGAATCTCCAAATTCCATCTGTTCCTTGTTCTAATTCTTTAATCATTTCTTTCAATTTCTCAGTATCATCCTTGATTACTGATTCTTGTGCTTTTCTAATCTGTTTATTTAATTCTATCTGCAGATTTAATTTAAGAGAACGTACTCTCTTTGGCTTTTCGTGATATTTTCGACTTAAAACATCGGCTACTACGTTAGCTTTTCCTGCATGATACTGGATATTACAATCATAATCACTTAATATCTCAATCCAACGTCTTTGTCTCTTATTTAACTCTTTTTGCCCGAAAACATATCTTAAACTCTTATGATTGGTGAAAATGGTAAACTTACTACCGTAAAGGTAATGTCTCCAAATTTTCAGGGCAAAAATTATGGCTCCTAATTCTAGATCATGGGTTGTATAATTTTCTTCATGATTCTTAAGTTGTCTAGATGCATAGGCTATAACCTTTTGACGTTACATCAAAACACATCCATAACCTAATTTAGAAGCATCACAATAAATTACAAAATTTTCAGTTCCTTCTGGTAATGCTAATATGGGTGCGTTGGTTAATCTTTGCTTAAGGATTCTAAAGGCTTCTCCTTGTTTTGATCCCCATTCAAACTTAACAGATTTACAGGTTAGCTTAGTTAAGGGAATGACTATTCTAGAAAAATCTCGAATAAATCTTCTATAATAACCGGCCAATCCTAAGAAACTTCTAACCTCGGTTGGTGACTCAGGGGTTTTCCATTTGGTAATTGCCTCAATCTTTGTGGGATCTACATGAATTCCTTCATGGTTGACTAAATGTCCAAGAAACTATACCTGTTCTAACCAAAACTCGCATTTTGAAAATTTAGCATAAAGCTTTTCTTTTCTCAACAAATTTAGAAGTGCATGTAGATGCGCTGCATGTTCCTCTTTATAAATTAGAATATCATCTATAATGACAATTATGAATTTATCCAAATATGGCTTATATATTCGGTTCATCATGTCCATAAATGCGGCTGTGGCATTGGTTAAACCAAATGACATGACAGTAAATTCATAATGGCCATACCTGGTTCTAAATGCGGCCTTAGGAATGTCCTCTTCCTGTACCTTTAATTGATGATATCCTGAGCGTAATTCGATTTTAGAAAATAACCGAGCTCCTTGTAATTGATCAAACAAATCATCGATTCTCGGCAATGGGTACCAATTTTTAATCGTGACCTTGTTCAATTCCCGGAAATCAATGTACATACGCATTGACCCGTCTTTCTTCTTGACGAATAAGATCGGCGCTCCCCATGGAGATGAACTTGGTTGTATGAATCCCTTTTTCCAAGAGTTCGTCTAATTGTTTCTTTAACTTTTGCATTTCTGCAGGTGCCAAACGATAAGGTGCTTTGGCAATTGGTGTTGTTCCTGGTAACAGATGGATTCTGAACTCGACTTCTCTGTCTGGTGGTAGCCCTGGTAATTCTTCTGGAAATACATCTGAAAATTGAGATACTACACGGATATCTTTTAATTCCTTTCCTTTAGTGTTAATGATGATAGAGATCAAATACACTAATAATCCTTTCCTAGCATAACTTGTTGTTTTCATCACAGAGATGAATTTTGTGGATCTTGTTGGTTTATCTCCTTTAATTGTGATCTTTTCACCCTTTGGTGAATTTACTTGTATTGACTTTTGATCACATAGAATACTGCCTTTATTGGCTATTAACCAATCCATTCCTAATACAACATCAAATCCTGCCAGATTCATTGGGTAAAGGTTTGCAATAAATTTTTGATTTAAAAATTCTATTCTTGTTCCCTGCAAGATTTCGGTAATCTTAATGGTCTCTCCATTCGCGGTTTCTACTAAACATTCTTGTTGGAGTTTAGTTAATGGTTGATTGAGAAGTTTGCAAAATGAAGTATTAATAAAACTTTGGTTCGCACCAGAGTCAAATAATACTTTGGCAAAAACATCATTAACTAAAAACGTACCGGCAATCACGTCCGGAATCATTTTGGCTTCTTCTGCAGTTAGAACAAATGCTCTAGCATTTTTAGTAGTCTTGGTGTTTGTTGCTGGAGCTAATTTTGAACAGTTTGGCTTGATATGACCTTGCTCTCCACAATTGTAGCATATGTTATTGGTGGGTTTCTTCCTGCAGTCTTCTTCCTTGTGTCCAGATATTTTGCAGAAATTGCAGTATATGGAGCATCTCCCAGAATGCTTTCTCTTGCAATACTTGCAGTAAGGTGCAGAGGTGGATCCTACATTTTTCCCACGGTTGGAATTACCGTAGTGAAATTCTTGGGTAAGCTTTTGAGCTAGGTTCTTCCTCTGGTTTTCTTCTTGGGTACGTACTAGTTCATCTGTCAAGGTATTAGCTAGTTCTATTGCTTCTTCTATGGTTTGTGGTCTAGCTCCTTTGACTACATGCCTAATTTCACTGATTAATCCCCAGATGTAACGGGAGATTAACACTGGTTCAGGTGATGCTAGGGTTGGCACTATTCTAGCATATTCAAAGAATGTAGTAGTGTAACCCTTACTATCTACTCCAGTCATTCTTAAGTTTAAGAATTTATTTGCTATCTGTTCCTTTTCATTGGGAGGACATAATTTCCTTTCTATTGTATCCTTAAACTCGTTCCATTCCATACCATACCATAAACCCTGTCACTTCCTCTAGATTGGAGGACAGTGTTCCACCATTCTAACGCTGCATTTTTAAACAGATTGGAAGCAAACATTATTTTATCTTCTTCTGCACACTTGCTTATTTTTAAGATTGTCTCAGTCTTTTCTATCCAACGTAGAGTTGCAATGGGCCCTTCATTGCCAGAGAATTCTATTGGTTTACAGGACCAAAATTCTTTGTAAGAACAACCATAAGACATGGTTCTTCTTCTTTTTGGAATTGGCATTTGAAAAATGGGTCCATTGTGCACGCTGTGACTAAGTTCCATATGGGTTCGTTTACATCCATTACCACTTTTATTATTATTTTCCGTGTCCCTAACATTTTGGATAATAGCTGGCATGGCATCCCTAATTCCTTAGCTTACAATATGTTGAATTTTACTGTTATTTATTTGATTTTCATTATTCTGTTTTTCTTGATTTGCTGCGTCGGCCATCTGGATTTTAAACAATTACCAAATATTAATATCATATGAAAATATTCAATGCAACAATTACACAACAAGCATGTTGATCCAAAATCGTCGAACATTGCGACTTACTCTATTTTATATTAGGCATCTATATTTATTACAAATACAACTGGAATTTAAAGTACCATACTAGTATGCATCACTAACCACAAGATGGTCTATACTACAATATATTATTATATATTATTATATATATATATATTTTTCATACACACACATATATATTATTATTATTATTATTATTATTATTACTAATGGTACGGGTTCATCCAAAATTCTATATTACGCTCGTCATATTTCCAGACGAGCCTTTCACCTATCTGCCTCATCCTCTCACTTTCTTCTAAAATCTCCTCACCAAAGGTTCGGAGTTCTTGCACATTTTCAGTGCTCATGGGTGGTGCAGGGGCTGGTATTGGATTTGGGAACTGGGGCATTGTTCTTCCTGAGGGTATGGATTCTCTAGAATCTCTCTGATGTATTGGTCATTATCATAACATGGGTCTAGGGGATCCAAGTCGGGACATGGTCCTACTAGGTCTTGCATGGGCTCCTCTATGGGGATTGGATAACGTTGCTGGTAATCCCTATGGTCGTCAAACCATGGGTCATAGTCTATAGGAGGGGGTGCAGGTACCCTAGGAATTTCAGCTGGGTTTAGTTCAATGTCCATGGGTTATGTGGGAAATAGTGGCAAAGGCTGGGGTGCTATGAGTTGCTCTAGATTAGGGCCTGCAGCTGTAGTTGTTAAGATATGAAAATTTGCTAGACTTCTATTGAGCATATCTTGTGTGTGAGCATCTGTTTCTCTCTTAGCGGCTGCTAAAACTCGCTGTTTTTTGTAACTTTTTCATCCTCTTCCTACGTTCATGTGCTCCTCTGCTGAACCATCCTCTTTTCTTGGGAGGGAATGGCTCTTCAGATTGGGCTTTGAACACGATATCCCATTTTCGTTGTCAGCCGAATACCCTGAGAGGGTAGGCTGTGAAGAGGTGCCTTCGTCCCTAGGTGAACCAGACAGTTGACGGTAAGCGTCTGAAGGTCCTTGGTCACTCATGCAGTAAACTAACAAATTGTCAAATAACACAAAATAATAATCTACACGTATGCACATAGTCTTATTGATTATTTCCTAACAAAATTGATAATTTAATTGTCAGCAGAACACTTCTTTGGCTGAAATTAGTGGCTGTAGCTCTGATACCACCTTCTGTCACAACCCACGGTCCCTATCACCTGGGATCGGGCGGACGCGAACTCAGATTTGGTGGTATCATGGGTTTATCATTATTTGGCAGCGGAAATTTTATCAGGACCGTAGTTAGGAAATATTTTATCAGAGTAAAATACCACATTTTTATAAACACATGGGTAAAACCCAAGTTTCTATTACAACATATTTATAGGGATAAACCCTAATTTATTGAATTTAAAACATCATCTTTTAGGTAACTTTTATAGCCACATTTTTCCAAGCCTTCAGTGCTCTCCAGCTGGCTTCAAATTGGCTTTCACATTTTGTTACCTGAAACACGTTTTAAAAACATTTGTCAGTGGAAAATACTGGTGAGTGAATCCCAGTTTAATCAAGAAGCATTTATCCTTTAACAGTATTGAGAGCAATCACAATGTTTATATCTACACAATTACTCATTCAGTATTGTCAATCCTGACTGGTGGGTCATATTACACATTGGCTATCTCGTTGTCCAATGGTAACGTGTTCCGTATTTTGT
Organism: Helianthus tuberosus; assembly: GCA_030545235.1. Lineage (NCBI taxonomy): Eukaryota > Viridiplantae > Streptophyta > Magnoliopsida > Asterales > Asteraceae > Helianthus > Helianthus tuberosus. The sequence goes on along the minus strand of CM060376.1, from coordinate 1,943,730 downwards.
ATACAAAACCCCAACATACCGGCAGTAATTGAAGAACTACAAAGACTCAATCACTGCTAATCACATTATAAATTATTTAAGGTTTTGTAAAAACAGTTTGTAAAAAGGTTTACAAAAAGGAGATTACTCACATTGCTACTTTAGATTTTTCTTGGTGGATTCCTGGTTATAATCTATTAATTAAACAATGCACGTGTGTTAGTATAATAACTAAATATTTATATTCGTAATACCCTCCCCGAGACAGAATTCCAACGACTACGTCGGGCAGAACCTCGACAGTTGTTACGGAACCCTAGATCAATCGAGCAGCGTATCTAATACGTAACCGGGGGTTAAAATACTTACAACGATGCAGAACTTCGTTATTTTAGGGGGGTATTATGCCCGGGAATTACTTTAGCTATATAGAAATTAAGAGAGAAAGAAAGTTGTGAGCAATCGGAATTGAAAGCTGATGGCCTCTATTTATAGGGCCTGATTCAGGCTTCCTCGTGGCCCGCGAAAGAGAAAGGGATGGCTGTCGCGGCCCGCGACGTAGTAGGCCCTAGCTATGCTGAGTTGGTTCGTAGCTCCGACACGCGTGACGACACGTGGCAGCAGTGGGTGGGGGCGGGTGGCCAAGCGCTCGCGGCCCGCGAAGACTCAAGAGTAGTCTGTCGCGCCCCGCGACAGACTATTAAATTTTGTTTTTATTTTTATTTTAATTATATAAAGGTAAGGGTCATTTATCGTATACGGGGTGTATTTTAGGACGTATATGAGTACTTTAAATATATTAAGGGTGTTAGAAATATTTTAGGAGGGTTGTTATAGTATCTAATCAAAGCAAAATATGAAGTTGAAAAAACCCGAAACACAAACCGTTTTCTCATACATGTTAATTTAGGGGTGTGCAATAACCGAACCGTTAACCGAAACCAAACCGAAAACCGACAAAACCGAACCGAAATTAACTGAAACCGAACTAACCGAAAGTCGGTTAACGGATTTTTTTTTACCATCGGTTAACCGAAATTAACCGAACCGAATCATTTATTTCTTTATATATTTCTAGCTTTTATACCTCTATTTCATGTATTTTATGTTTTATACTTTCATTTCATGTAATAATACATCTATTTCATTTATTTATGCCTTCATTTCATTTATTTAAACATCTATTCATGCATTTATACCTCCATTTCATTTATTTATACATCCATTTCATGTACTTATACATCTATTTCATGTATTTATACTTCTATTACATGTATTTCTAAGCAAAAAAAATAACCCTTGTTTGAATTGGTTATTAACCGAACCGAACTGAAAACCGACAAATTAACCGAACCGATTAACCGATGACTTCGGTTACGGTTACGGATAATGCTTATAACCGAACCGAACCGTACACACACCTGCATGTTATGTTTTTCACACAATAAAAAAACAAAAAAAAAAAAACCCAGATGGACCATTGTTTCGGCATATATTATTCACACACACGCTAACCAACACCTCACAAATCAGAATCGTAACTTCGATTATTGTTTTTCTTTCCCGTCGTTCACACTCTTATTTTAACTTCATGTCACCACTTTATAAACTGCATCATCTTCACCACTTTCAAACCATCCATTAACACACACACTTCACACAAAACACACACTAGCCATGACCATTTCCATTAATGGAGCTCCACTCAAATACATAACAACGTTGTCGTTTTTATGTGTGTTGCTCTTCGGATCTGGCTGTTTGTGTGAATCAGTTCCGGGTCTTTATGTGTTTGGAGACTCGTTAGTTGACGTCGGAAACAACAATTACTTGGCTATATCTCTTGCGAAAGCTAATTTTCCTCACAACGGTGTCGATTTTCCTAACGGAAAAGCTACCGGACGGTTCAGTAACGGGAAAAATGCGGCTGACTTTCTAGGTACGTTTCGGTATTTCTGTACCATAGCGTTTGCTAATTTGGTTCGGGTTAAAATGGGTCAAGAGTTAAAATCAGTTTTTAGTTTATTGTTATCTGTTATTATTACTTTTAGAGTTAAATGTCATTTTTAGTCTTTGTGGTTTGGGTCATTTTCCCAATTTAGTCCAAAGGTTTGCACATGTAATGTATATATGTGTGGGCGCTCGGGGGGCAAAAGCAAAAGTGCACTAATTTTTAACGTTATTTTACTAATTTCGTGAAAATAACGTTAAAAGAGGGGATGGTTAATCATGCATCATGTGGTGGCGTTGATAGCCGAAAGACAAGGGGGTACATGCACCAATTGGCGTTTGCCTCAATTGCTGAGTGTTATGTGCCTTATGTCCAAGACTTGATGCAAAACCACAATCGAGCCGGGGGTCTCATTGGAAGCAGCCTCTCTATTCCTACAGGGTAGAGGTAAGGCTGTCTACATCCCACCCTCCTCAGACCCTACCTTAGCTTTTGCTATTGGTGGGATATACTGAGTACGATGATGATGATGATGATGATGAGTCCAAAGGTTTGAAACATTGTCATTTTAGTCCAAATAGTTTCAAACGTTGCCATTTTAGTCCACTGGGTTAACACCATCCCTTTATTCTGTTAACTAGAATCACATTTCGGTCATTTTATATGTCCTTCTGTTAACTAGAAGGACAATTCAATCATTTTATATGATCAGCTTACCCTTCTAGCTAACAGAAAAAATGAACGGAGTTAACCCAGTGGACTAAAATGGCAACGTTTGAAACTATTTGGACTAAAATGACAACGTTTCAAACCTTTAGACTAAATTGTCAAAATGGCTCAAACCACATGGACTAAAATGACATTTAACTCGGTACTTTTATTTTGGTAACGTTTAATTATTATATTAAAAAGAGTTTATTTGGTTTCTCCCAGGTAGGTTTAGTATTTGATTAGTATAAATAGAGAGTCAATGTAAAGGTTTATTTACTGGTCAAATTTTATGAGTTTTCTAGTGGGTTAAACCCGCGCTTTGAGGCGGGCGACAATAACGTTAATGGCGGGAATTCGGTCGATATTGCTTCGGTTCACTACGATACGGTGCTGATACTCGATATAGAAATTGAAAGAGGAAAGTTAAAAATAAAGTCGTGACAAATGATTAACGAAATGTTATGTGGGATTTTGCAGCGGAAAAGGTCGGACTACCATTGGCGCCACCGTATCTGTCACTCGTGTCGAAATTGAAGAAGTTGAGTAGCACCAATGCGACGGTTACCGGAGTTAGTTTTGCATCTGGAGGTGCTGGCATCTTCAACGGAACAGATGAACTATATGTAAGAAGATTACATTTTTAATATTTTAACAAAATTATAATGATTCAATCATTCATTCATGAAAGCGACAAGTTCGTGACTTATAAGTTCTATCATCATTTAGATAATGATATTATAGTTTGTGGGGTTGATCTTAGTACGTGTTTTTTAACAAAAAATTGTCATATAATATTATCACCATATTTTTTTAATCTATGATAAAATATAAACTTTGAAGTTCAAAGTCTTGTAACCTAAAACCTTAAACTAGTAACGTGTGATATTAGTCTTCGCAACATCCATAAAAATAATACATAATTTTTTTTTTTAAAGTGTGCATTATGGTTGAAAAATGAGAAAAAATAAGTGTGATGCGGTGAACGTGGATCGAACACGTGACCTTCAGATCTTCAGTCTGACGCTCTCCCAACTGAGCTATCCCCGCTTTTGATTTTAAGGACTAATATCATATTATTTATATGTTTTCAGAAACAATCAATTCCCCTTACAAAGCAGGTGGGCTACTACTCTTTAGTCCATGATCAATTGGTTCAACGACTGGGCTCAGCTGGAGCCCAAGCCCACTTATCCAAGTCTCTCTTTCTAGTTGTCATTGGAAGCAATGACCTCTTCGGCTATTTCAACAAAGACTCCAAAGTCTCTAAGCAATACACCCCACAACAATATATTGATCTCATGACCTCCACCCTCAAAGGACTTTTGAAGGTAACTAACTTCTTAACGTTTAACCTATTGTTAAAAATTTTGTAATCAATGTTTTTATATATTCGTAGTTACATATATATAGTATATAAATACGAAGAACGAAAAAATATGACTACAAGATACTAGATTTTGTTGTTGATTGATAGTTATTTTGATTTGATTGCAGAAAATGTACGGACTGGGAGCACGTAAATTTGTAGTAAGTGGAGTTGGAGTAATTGGTTGTTGTCCGGCACAAAGAAAGCAGAATAGCACTAGCGAGTGTAGGGTGGAAGCAAATTATTGGTCTACAAAGTACAATGACGGTCTAAAGGCTTTGCTACATGAGTTGAAGGTGGAATCGTCAGATTTACACTACTCATATTTTGATACCTATGATGTTATGAATGGCCTTATCCAACATCCCGAAACCTACGGTACATAATACTTTACTAGCTTTCCTTTTACGGCATGTCAATTTATGACTTACAAAAGTATGTTACAAACGTTTTATATTAGTTTCTTATGTTTGCAAGAAGGTTTTCAGAAATCTAAAAATTCTGGATTTGTGTTCAGGAATTACGGAGATAAAATCAGCTTGTTGCGGCGGTGGTAACGTAAAAGCTGACATCCCTTGCATCCCGATTTCAACCTACTGTTCCAACCGAAAAAATCATCTTTTTTGGGATCTCTACCATCCAACTGAATATGCATCAAGTATCTTTGCTCGTTCTCTCTATAGTGGATCACAACAAGTTACGACCCCAATGAATGTAGAGCAACTCGTTAATGTGTAAACAACTTTAAGAAATATAGGCACACTCACACACATATTTATAAATTCATTGCATGCTCTTGTCAAGAAAAATTGGTAAGTACAAGCATATATATGTCAAATTAGATGTATTGGTTTCTTAAAGCTTGTTGTGATAGTGTTTATCGATCAAATTAAAGTAAGTTGGTTTTGCTAGTGTTGGATGTTGGATTGATTTGGGTTTATATTTGTGCCATTTTAATGATATCAGTCCCCATGTAAAAACATATTTTACAAGGTATATAAATATACGATGATAAAGTAAATTTAAAATGGCCACATTTTGCCTGAATACTTAAATAAAGTTAAAGACTGTTTGACAACTTATGAATGAGTAAGTGCTGAATCAGTTAGAGGTCTGAACCATTAAATGTTGAACCCGTAAGAGGTCTGAACCATTAAAAACCGGTATAATGCTTAATCATTTAAAGGCAAATGTCTGACCAATTTATATAAGAGGTCATAATCATTTAGAGACAAATTTCTGAACCATTCAGACATCTGCTCGCGAAACAAACACCCTGAACCATTAAGTGCTAAACTAGTAAGAGATCTGAACCAGTAAGAGTTGAAACAAACAGCATCTGATAGATATGGCAACGAATACAATACAATTATTAAACATGAATCTTTGAGTTGACGATTAGTTTTAGGTTGACTCCATAAAGGGACTTCTCCTTGCTTATTCCCGGGGCGTATTGCTTCCCTAGCCTTATGCTTGTTTATTTGATGACAAAGAGATGTCTCCTAACACGAACAATCTACTTAGACAAAGTTTTTTGCATATCTGATGCCAGTTTCAAAAAATGTTTCACAACTAATGCCACTTTCAAAAGTTTTTCACAATAACTGCAAAAGCCATTCAAAATGGCGAATTTACATGCATCCTAGGGTTTTGGCAGAGCGTGTCAGTGATTGTGTAAGACTAATCATATGTAAAAGGTACAAAACCCAATGAAAATGGCGAATTCTGCACACATAGCCATTGTTAATGGCGAAATCTGCAAAAGCTGAACATAAAGCCATTTAAAATGGCGAATTCTGTAAGAATCTGCACACACAGCCATTGATAATGGCGAATTCTGCAAAAGCTTTCACATAAAGCCATTTAAAATGGGTCATGCTATTTACACACGGAGAAAATTATTTTCACACCCCAAAGCGCCGCGCTATGGCCAAAGCGGGGCGCTTTGAGGTTTTTTTTTTTTTTTTTTTTTACATTTTTAAATTTTCGGGCAAAGCGCCCCTCTTAGGTCAAAGCGCAGCGCTTAGGGCCTTTTTTAATTTTTTTAATATTGTTTTTAATTCACAAACGCGTCGATAATAGTATAAATATTATGAATATGTATGGAGGAGTGTGTATTTGGATAATTATCATAGACAAGATTTGTCATATGTGACTCTTTTCCGTAGACCACCAGAGAAGAAAAAAATGAGTACATGCTTTTGATGGGAGGTGATCTTGGTCAACACTTCAAAACCTACTTAGTAGGTTGCATATGGAATATAATAGTTTAATAAATAGATGCATGTAATTGACGGCAAAACAAAAAAAACGAATTTGCAATAAAATGGTATTTTAGACCCAAAATGTAAAAAAAAAAAAAAAAAAAAACCAAAGCGCCGAGCTTAGGCCATAGCGGGGCGCTTTGATGTAAAGCAACAGACAAGGAGTAAACCTGTCAGTCCTTGTCTGTAGACTTTAAACCAAAGCGCCCCACTTTGGCCATAGCGGGGCGCTTTGAGTGTGCAAATAGACCAAGGGCATGTGCGAATAGACCAAGGGGGCGCTTTGACTTTAGACTTTAAACCAAAGCGCCCCACTTTGGCCATAGCGGGGCGCTTTGAGTGTGCAAATAGACCAAGGGCATGTGCGAATAGACCAGGCCTTTAAAATGGCGAATTCTGAAAAAAAAAACCTTTCACATTTTCCATTAAAACCGACGAATTCTTGCACGTTCAAATTGGCAACATGTGGAAATGCCACAGAGCTTATCATTGCAATATTTGCTTTAAAGGAAAAGAAAATTGATGTTATTAAATATTCTCTCTTGGGTTCAATTCTCTCCAACCTTCTTTTGGCTCTTGGCACTTCTCTTCTATGTGGTGGCATTGCCAATGTTTCAGTTGAGTAGAAGTTTGATAGGGTAATAATCTTTTAAAATGGTTTTCGTAGTGATCAACGTTTTATTGGTTCTTGGTTCTGAAATGAATTTATATATACATGCAATAAGATGTTAACATAGGATAACTGCAAAAGAATACCACATTTATAAGGAGTCACGACTCGCAAGATACTTTTTATCTTGCTGGTGGATTTAATCATCAGAATAGATGACAAACATAAAATTCGCCATTTTGAATGGCAAATGTCAGAAATTACAAGAATTCGCCATTCAGATTGGCAACATCATCATAATTCGCCATTTGGAATGGCTATTGTACCTATAAATGCATTATTCGCCATTTGGAATAGTTTTATGTGCAGAATTTTTGTAGATTTCGCCATTTTGAATGGCTATTGTACCTTTATAAATTATTAGTCTCTTACACAATCTGATTATTCCTGCCACAAACCTCCGAATCATGTAAATTCGCCATTTTGAATGGCTTTGCACTAACTGTGAAAAACTTTTAAGAGTGGCATTAGTTGTGAAATAGTTTTTTAAAGAGGCATCATTCTGCAAAAAAAAAAAAAAAAAACTCACTTAGACACAAACATAAAGTGCGGAATCCATCAATTTGTGTGTGATTATGACAAGATGAATGTAAATATAAACGTTTCTTGTATTCACTAAAAAATTCGGCAAAGTAACGTTACACACTAGCTCCAAAAAATGATACAACTAACTAAAATGGCGCATGACTACACGTATATATAGACATCTAGGACCCATCACAGATTCACATGACACCGGTTGAGCATCACTCATACACTGTGCATGAGTTATGCGTTGCGCATGATTCATGCGCTGCGTATAACTTCTAGTGGAATACAATTACAAACACAAACACAAACACAAAATTACAACATGTTAACTCTGTCATACATATGACGACACAAAAACTAAAAACGCAAAAGGTATATGTGATGTTTTTCTCATTATAAGAAACCACATGGACCATTCTTTTGGCATATATTTATTCACATCACACGCTAACCAACACCTCAGAAATCAGAATCGTAACTTGGATTATTTTTCTTTCCCGTCGTTCACACTCTTATTTTGGCTTCGTATCACCACTTTATAAACCACTTTCAAACCATCCATTAACACACACACTTCACACAAAACACACACTAGCCATGACCACTTCCATTTATGGAGCTTCCCTCAACCTCATAATAACGTTGTCGTTTTTGTACGTTTTGGTGTTAGGATCTGGTGCTTTGTGTGAATCAGTTCCGGGTCTTTATGTGTTCGGAGACTCGTTAGTCGACGCTGGAAACAACAATTACTTGGCTCTATCTCTTGCGAAAGCTGATTTTCCTCACAATGGTGTCGATTTTCCTACCGGACAAGCTACTGGACGGTTCAGTAATGGGAAAAATGCGGCCGACTTACTAGGTTCGTTTTGGTATTCCTATACCATAGTGTTGGGATCGGGTCAAGAGGCGGAGTTAGTGGATTAGGAGGGGTAGCACGGACCATTTTCATAGTGTCATTTTTTTTCTGATTTTACACAAAGGATACCTCTGATTCTTAAAAAAACTAAAGAGTAAACTTTTGTTTTGCTCCCTGTAGTTTAGGCACTTTAACGGTTTTGCCCCAAACCTTTAAAAATAGCTATTTTCCTCCAATAGTTTGCTATGGTTTTTTCATTTTGCTCCCTGCCTCTAACTCCATCCAAATTATCTGTTTTTTCCATTTTGCTCCTCACAGGGAGCAAAATGGAAAAACCATAGCAAACTATTGGAGGGAAATGGCTATTTTTAAAGGTTTGGGGCAAAACCGTTAAAGTGACCAAACCACAGGGAGCAAAACGGAAGTTTACTCAAAACTAAATTGAGATCCGCCACTAAGAATGGGTAAAGAGTGAAAATCGGGTTTTAGTTTAGTTTTGTTAGTTTATTGTTTTTTTCTTTTATTATTGCTTTTATTTGGTAAGGTTTAATTATATTATATGACAATTTATTTGTTATCCTAGCTATTTTTAGTATTTGATTAGTATAAATAGAGGGTCGTAAGTGTTTGTTGAAATGTTATGGGTGATTTTGCAGCGGAGAAGGTCGGACTACCGTCGGCACCGCCATACTTGTCGCTCGTGTCGAAATCGAAGAAGTTGAGTAGCACCAATGCGACGGTTACCGGAGTCAGTTTTGCATCTGGAGGTGCTGGCATCTTCAATGGAACATATGAACTATTTGTAAGAAGATTACATTTCTAATATTTTAACCTAATTATAAAAAAAAAAATCATTCATTCATGAAAGTGAATGTTTAAAAAAAGTTGTATGTTGATTGGAAAAACGGAAAATAAAAATTGTAATGCGGTGAACGTGGATCGAACACGTGACCTTCAGATCTTCAGTCTGACGCTCTCCCAACTGAGCTATCCCCGCTTTTGTTTACAAACACTAATATTACACCATTTATATGTTTTCAGAAACAATCAATCCCCCTTACAACACAGGTGGGCTACTATTCTTTAGTCCATGATCAATTGGTTCAAAAACTGGGCTCAGCTGGAGCCCAAGCCCACTTATCCAAGTCTCTGTTTCTAGTTGTCATTGGAAGCAATGACCTCTTCGGCTACTTCAACAAAGACTCCCAAGTGTCTAAACAATACACGCCTCAACAATATGTTGATCTCATGGCCTCCACCCTCAAAGAACTTTTAAAGGTAGATACATATTGTATAATCAACTATTTTAAATAATCGTATACGAAGAATGAAAAAACATGACTACAAGTTACTAGATTGTAATGTTGATAGATAGGTAATTTGATTTGATTGTAGAGACTGTATGGATTGGGAGCACGTAAGTTTGTAGTAAGTGGAGTTGGAGTGATTGGTTGTTGTCCGACACAAAGAAAACAGAATACCACTAGCGAGTGCAGGGTGGAAGCAAATTATTGGTCTACAAAGTACAATGACGGTCTAAAGGCTTTGTTACGTGATTTGAAGGTGGAGTCGTCAGATTTTCACTACTCTTATTTTCATACCTACGATGTTATGAATGGCCTTATCCAACATCCCGAAACTTATGGTACTTAAAACTTTACTTGCTCTCCTCCTCCTCTTAATAATGTGTGGATCTTAAAATTAATTATTTCGCTTTGAAATCATCAACGACATGCCAATTTATGACTTACGAAAGTATGTTACGTTGTCTTTTATATTAGTTTCTTGTGTTTGCATGAAGGTTTTCAGAAGTCTCAAAATTCTAGTTTTGTGTTCAGGAATTACAGAGATAAAGGCAGCCTGTTGCGGCCTTGGTAACTTAAACGCTGACATCCCTTGCATCCCAATTTCAATCTACTGCTCCAACCGAAATAATCATCTTTTTTGGGATCTCTACCATCCAACTGAATATGCATCTAGTATTTTTGCTCGTTCACTCTACAGTGGATCACAACAAGTTACGACCCCAATGAATGTAGAACAACTCGTTAATGTCTAAACAACTTCACGGAATATACACACTCACACACATATTTATACTTTCATTGCATGCTCTTGTTAAAAGAAAATCGTAAGTACATGTATATATATGTCAAATTAGATGTATTTGTTTCCTAAATTGTTGTGATAGTGTTTATCGATTAAATTAAAGTAAGTTGGTTTTGCTAGTGTTGGATGTTGGATTGATTTGTATTTATATTTTTGCCATATTGATGATACGCTTTTTGTGATTTAAATTGAAAAAATGTAAACGTAAACACGTTAAATAAGGAAAAATTTATAAAAGATGAAATGTCTAGGGGAGCAAAGTTGAAATTGGAAAAGTGTTGTCAAAAATGAAAAATGAAAACCAAATGGGTTGAAAACTAAAAGATGAAAACTATAGGGTTGAAAATTGAAAATCATAGAAGTTGAGAAATATAAGATGAAAACTAAAAGTATTTAAAGTAAAATAAAAAAAAGAATAACTTTGTGAGAAGGTAAATTTAACAAACCATATAACATATAAAGCATACATCGTATATAGGGATGAGCTGATACTGCTATAAAAAGTCGTCAAATATGGGTATTGGCGCAAATATCACATGGAGAATAGGACCAGAAGTGCAAAAGGAAAGCTTTAAACGTAGTCATCCTATAGGCTTGTTAGATCCTATGGCGAGTGAGAAACGAGACGGTTTTCAAAGATAAGAAACTCCTGATTTTTAACTTATAGTGGATATGAAGCAAGGGCGTAGCTTTGTGGGGGCGACCGACCCCCCGAACTTTTCGCTTGTTAGTGGAGAGTATATAGTTTTCGTATAGAAATTTTTAGGTATATACGTTTTTGACCCTTCGGTCGGAAATCTCAATCTTCACCACTGATAAGAAGGATACTAGTTTTTTGTGTGTCAAAGAAGATCTAGCTTGGTTAATATTGGAATTGTGTAATTGAACCATTAATTACTTTTTATTTGTCAAAGTAGATCAAACTTGTGGAAGATATCAAGCGACTAGTTTTTAATTAGTTTCTCAAGTATGTACTTTATGTATTTAGGCTTGTTTTTACAAATCTGACATGATTGTTATATTACATATACATTGTACATGCATATACGTTTGCATGTATTTCCAGAAATTGACTTTTTATATAAAAAAACAAAGTGTATATTAAATATAACCGTGGCGGGTTTCGTAAATGAAAAACAAAGTTTTTAATTTTTATTTAAACAAAATCACACGTTAATATCACTATATATACAAGATATACAAACTTTTTTTAACGGCAAGGAACGACGTGCTAACCACCGTGACACCGGGCGCTGTGGCCAATGTCGACTAGTCGACCGCCGTCAGCCCCTTGGCTCTCCCCAGATGCGCGGAAACCCGACCTCCACCCACCCGAAAGCACGACAGTGGAATAATCGGTAAAACATCGCCTCCCATCTAAGTCTAACCAGCGCCACCCGTATTCGCTTTTCACCTGGATGCCACATAAAATAGTGAGAAGAGTGAGAATCGAACCTGGGTCACAAGAAACACCAATTCTTTCCCCAACTACTCCACCACTACCTTATTTGCAGGATATACAAACTAAACAATGACAATTGCCAATTTTTTTATGTTTGTAAAAGAGAATTTTAATTAGAACAGAAAAATACAATAAGAGATACCGAAATATGTTTGGTTACGTAAAAAAACCCATGTCGACTTGTATAGTGCATGTATAAATGAATATAATGTCCCTTTCTTATGTTTATTTAATAATATCACAAATGCATAATGTATATTATCAAATTCAAATTTTGCAACCGATGATAAACCTTTGAAAAGCAATTTGTTAGACTGAATGACATAATTATTCATACTTTTGTCCTTCTATTGATTTTCTTTATTAATCGTCTACATACCATGTCTCATCACGCTAGTCTCGTTTTATTTATTTATTTGTGAGCTTTCTTTAATGGAATACACAAAATCAAATGAAAATCTCGTGTCAATTACAAAGTTAAATAGTTCATCACCGACATAGAATAATCAATAATAATAAAAAAACAAAGTTAAATAGTTCATCACCGACATAGAATAATCAATAATAATAAAAAAAGTATATCATACACGTTCTCTTTTTAAATTATCTTTCGTATCATTATATTTTTCTTGTTAATTTTTAGGGTAAATTACGTTTTTCGTCATTTATTTTTGTATCGAATTGCAATTGATAACCTTTAACTTCAATAATTACAAGCACAATCATTTATTTGGAAAACCAATTACATCTTACGTCCTTTAACACTAACCAGGCTAAAATTTTTAGTTAAGTCTAGTTATGTGACTTACACTGAGGATAAATCAGTAAATTTACTCATTTATTTAAAAAATAAAAATTATATATGGTTCACATAAATCCACCTCCTCTCAACTATTAATCTATACTATATAATAAAAGAAACCACTTTGAAGACACTTGTCATCATATTAGACCATCTCTTATAGATAATTATTATTTTAGTTAAATATTATCTAATTAATTATAGATAACTCTTCTACTAAATATTATTTAATTTAATATTTTATATTATAGATTACTCTCCTACTAAATATTTATTAGTTTAATATCATATGGATAATTATTATTTACTTTAATCTACATCTCATTTATAATATTATTTATTTAAATTAATTATATTTGAACGTTTTTTTTAAGTTTGGTATCAAATAGATTTTACGAAACTTAAAATAAATTTAAATAATATTATTTATCATTTATACATTTACGGAGTTTTAAATAAAGGGTTAAATTTATTGAGACTTCGTTAACAAATTTTGCAATAACAGAATAATCTATTTTTATCACGAACCCCAAACTTTGTATTAATATATTAAATATTTTTATTTTTACTATACAAAATTACATTTACTCGACCCATGTAATACATGAGGTTTTTTAAAATATAACTTTTTATTATTTGATATATAAAATTAGATTTATTAAATTCGTACAATACACGGGGTTTTTTTAAGGATATATATTTTTTTATTATTTAGTACAGAAAATTACATTTATTCAAACCGTGTAATGCGCATATTTTTTAAAATTTATTTTTTTATTATTTGGTATATAAAATTACATTTATTAAACCCGTGTAATAAATGAGGTTTTTTAAAGATGTATTATTTTATTATTTGGTAAACAATATTACATTTATTCAACTCGTGTAATATACGTGGTTTTAAAGATATAACTTTTTTATTTGGTATATAAAATTACATTTATTCAACCCGTACAATATGGTTCTTATAGATATAACTTTTTATTATTTAATATATAAAATTATATTTATTCAACCTGTACAATAAATGAGGTTTTTAAAGATATATTGTTTTATTATTTTGTATATAAAATATATAAAATTTATTTATTCAACCCCGTGTAATACACGGGGTTATAACCTAGTACCTAAATATAATATATGAAGGGTAATTTTTGTCACGTTTTTGTTGTACATAGAAAACTAAATTAAAATAATATACGAAATTACTTTATCTTATCCTATAAACTTAAACAAATCTATCTACTTATATATAAGAGGAGAAGTAATGCTGACCTAAGAAAAGCTTAGGTGTCATCCTCTCAGCTATGCCAACTAGGATTTTCATATCTCATTATTACATCATATATACACTTTCATTTATTTATAAATACATTTCATATCTCAATATTCAAAAAGCTCTGTAATCAAAATTTAAAACCTCCGAGGATTCAAAATTCTGGCTCCATATTCAAAATTCAAATCATAGTATAAAACTTATTTATAATTTCTCAAAGCTATAACATTCATAATTCTAGCTCTTCACATTCGAAATTCAATCCTCTCTCAAATCCAGACCACCTCCACATCCAATCTTCATGAGCATCAATTATCCACCGTATCTACAAATCTTCAACACGAGCAGACGCTTAGAAACCCTAACTTCTGGAAGATCAAAAGGCAGAGGTTCAGAAGTTGTTCATAGAAGCTGAAGGTAATCTCAAAGCTTCATCAGATTCTATTGTTGCGGTGGAGGAAGAGGTTTGCTCTCTTTGTTTCTTCTGTGTTCAGTTTCTTCTATTGTTGCATTTTTATCACAGCTCTTTGTTTCTTTCTCTTTAATTTCATCTATGTTTTTGTTTTAGGGTTTCACATTGCTTTGTTGTTGTGTTGATTGCTGTTAATTGAAGGTAAATTTATTGTTATTTGCAAGATTGGAGAACTCGCTAGTCGCTAGTCGGCCGGTGAGGTGGGGACTAGCGACTACTCGGGATTACTCGTGATTAATCGGATTGGGTTTTTATATGAAATTTTTAGTTTTATGTATACATATACACATTTTTATAGGTAAATATTTTAAGTGGCTACGTTTTAACTCTTACTCAACCCATTTTTTTAAGTATACAAGATTAATTGTTGAAATTCACATGGTTTGGTTAGATACTTGCCGGAATTTAGAGGTTTTGGCCGGAATATACAGGTTTTTTGCTGGAATCTGGCCGGAATTGCCGATTTTTGGTCGGCCGACTAGGTCCGACTAGGCGCGACTAGAGCCGACTAGCGATTAATGGACTGATTAACAAAAAGTTACTCAGTTACTGCCCGACTAGCGATTAATCGCCGACTAGTCGCCGCCTAGTCGCGATTTTTGCAACACTGGTTATTTGATATCAAGTCTTTGCATTTGTAGTTTGTGGTTGAATCAGTTGTAGGTTTGTCATATATGTTTGTTCTATGTGATTTCGATTGATTTTAAACGAGTTTCAAACAAGTTTCAATCTGTTTTTGTTTCATTTCAATCTATTTTGATGTCTTACGGCTGATTGCGATTAAGTTTTAAATCGATTTGAAACTGTTTTGATGTGCAAGATTTCAGATCTGGCTTGCTGTTTGTTGAAAATTATTTAAAAAAAAAAGCAAATCAGTATTCAGGAAAAAGAGGATAAACTCTCTCCTATTCGTATATACCAAGTCCATTACGAATTGATTTTGTATTCTATGTTCACTTCTAGGCCAAGTAATTAGCAAAACTTAATAAAATTCCACACACAAGGTTATGCACCAGCTTATTGAAATCATTATAATGGACAAATATGATTATCATTAATCATATCATCAGTGCATATATCATTAATCATATCATCAGTGCATATATCATAGAGATTGTGAAGTGACACTCTGTTTAGATGCTAATCACAAAGAGACACTTGAGCTTTATAACTCTTTCTTTATACGCTGAATCAATTTAAGAATGAATCACCATTTGTAGGTGAGTATTGAAGAAGTCAGTATGTATGATTTAAAAAATCATACAGATCATGTATCGCCTGTGTAGACAGCCGGCTTACTGGAACACCATGTTTGTAAGTAATCCACCCCTTTATTATTTGTTATATTGTTTGGTAATCATCGCCCATGATGGTTTTTTTGAATCGTATTACTGAAATAATATAGTTTTGAATCGTATTGGACAAATCATTTATAATGGTTTTTTTGTGTTTAATTTCAGAACAAGGCACAATTAGTAATCATCGCCCATGATGTTGATCCAATCGAATTAGTTGTCTGGCTTCCTGCACTTTGCAGAAAGATGGAAATCCCTTACTGCATTGTAAAAGGGAAATCTCGATTGGGAGCTGTAAGTTTTTCCGCAAGTATTAATCAAACCTTTCTCTATTCGACATCTAAGTTGGAACAGATTTTGTGCAGAAATAAGTGAGATTCTGACTGGTGGATACTGATTTTGGGAAAAAGGAATCAAATGGTGTGAAAGTAGCGAACTGATTCAAGGTGTGTGTATGTAATCTGAGTAGATTAGTCTTACCTACGGCAACTGAGAGACACTAGGTGAGTCATTTATCACTTTATATTCTCCCGATCAGAATTCCGGCAAGCCCCTTTGGGCTTGCATGTTTAGTAAAAAGGATGTGAGTCAAACTGTTGCTGGAAATTAGAAGAAAAACTTCCAGAGTAAAGTGTGTGTATGTACTGTATGCTACACCAAGAAGGGAGAATGAGAGTTTAATTTTTATCTCTAAAAAAATTATGGAAATCTTGATGAAAAAGACATTTGTAGCAATGCCCACTTGATTGTTAAATCTCCAGGTACTAATTTGTAAGTTCACGATTTTGATTTAGGACTTGTAATTCATGTGTGTGTAAGTGTGTGTTTGATATTAAATTCAAAGATTTATTGCCACTTGATTACAATCATCCTCAAGTCCTAAACTGTTAGTTAACAATTTAGATTTAATACTCCTACTTCATATATGTTGATGCATGTGGGAGTAATGTATTAAATTGAAAGAGACATTCATGTTAGTGTTAAATATGAAACTTACAAAAATAATGATATTAAAGGAAAAGAAATTCATTGATTGTGTATTAATTAACAAAGAATGAAATTCATTGATCGTCTTTAATTGACAAAGGTCATGATTCCAAATTATTTATATGCTTTATCGTATAATTCAATTAAAAGTGTGTTTTGAGCCATTATTAATCAAATGAGTCGAGCCATCATTATTAGGAACCATCCATGACTCAGAAGGACGAAGATACAGTTTCAATTTCAAAAAAAAAATGAGACGGTCTCACTTAGGTATGTGTGGTTTCTTTTTAAGTCTTAACAGTCTCGAAAAATACAAGAACAAAAACACTATTTTCTTATAAGTGTTGTACTGTCATCCTAGATGCTCAACAAGAGAGTTAAGAAGAAGAGGGTTCGTCGACAACAAATGAGCCATGGAGATGACGATGAATCACACACTAAAAAAAGCTCATAATCAAGACTTTCAACAGCAAATGAGCCATAGAGCTTTCAATTTTTCGGATAATTTGGACTTCTTGACTGCTTGCATCCAGAAAACAAATGGTATGAGCTCCGGTGTGAATTTGTATTAGCTTAATGATGTTTTGTAAATTTTTGAATCTGTTTATAGTTTGTTGAGTGGCTTTGATATATGACACTTCCCGTATCAATTGATTAATATTTTCGGTTTTGTAAATTTGTGAACCCGTTAACAGTTCGTTTAGTGGCTTTGATTATTTGACATTTCGCGTATCAGTTGATTAATGCTTTCTGTTTAGTGGCTTTGCTGACCCAGTTAAATCTGTTAATCTGTTTACAGTTTGTTCAGCGGCTTTCAGGTTCTTTTGAATGGCATGTATCATACTGGTAGCCAACATTCGACAACTGTTGCTTCCTGAACTCCATCCCTTTTGAAACTTAATGGCAACAGGCGACAACAAATGAGCCATGGAGATGATGATGAATCACACAATAAAAAAAGCTCATAATCAAGACTTTCAACAGCAAATGAGCCATAGAGCTTTCAATTTTTCGGCTAATTTGGACTTCTTGACTGCTTGCATCCAGAAAACAAATGGTATGACCTTCGGTGTGAATTTGTATTAGCTTAATGATGTTTTGTAAATTTTTGAATATGTTTTGTAAATTTTTGGATCAGTTACAACAAGATTTGAGACGTCGTTTGTGATTAAATTGGTCTAAAGGAGAGTGGCAAAAAATGAAGCCTGCAATGTAAATGGTAAAGCTATTGCATTTTCTGGATTATTAATGAAATTAACCAGGTTTTGGATCGGCTACAACAAGATTTTCTGGATTATTAATGAAATTAAATTGGTTATGACGATGTTGATTTGTGAGGTTTTGGTGTGTTATTTTCTGATCGAATTACAGCTTCTTGTCTTCTAGATCCATTAGATTTCATTTTGTTTATGCTTCTGGGTAAATCGATCAATTGATCAATTGATTGAGGTTTTTTTTAAAGTTTATTTTCAGGTGAAATGGGTTTCACCAGTTAGCTTTCCACCTCCAAAGGCTATAATTCATCTCTTTATTTCAGGTTAAATGAAAAATTGATAATATTGATTCATAAACTCGGATTTAGTGGAGGAGAGGTGTAGTTAAAGGGACTAGACCTCTGGTATTAAGAATCTTTTTTTTTCAATTCTTTTATTTTCATCATCGGGTTATGATTCCTTAGAGAGTTGGTTGGATTCCCATTTAAGAATTTTAACCCATCCCAACCCGTTTGACCTCTTACCGCAATTGAAGAATTTTGAATATGATTAGTTTGATGGATCTAGAAGTCTGTTCTTTGCAGGTCTTCTTTTTGGAATCAAACACAAAAACAATGGATCGGATATAAAAGATCCAACTGCAAAAAGAAAGCTAGAAAAGATGCTATATGGTGAGAAGTTATACGCTTATGACTTATGTAATATATAATTTTATTTTGTATTTCTTTTATTGCAAGGTATTCGGAAGATATATCCTAAGCTAAACCGGAACCGAAAATATTGAAAATTATTAAAAAAGAACCAAATCATAATTATGGCTTAGGTGTGAGTTCCAAACAATGATGTTTTTTCGGTTTAGAAGGTGTTTTGGATTGCTTATTCTGCTTTATGAGTATTTGAGTGTCATAACAGCACATAAGCAATTTTGAGTCTTTGGATAGAAGAAATTTTTTTACCACTATTTTCTTATTTGAGGATAAAATAAACAGTTTGAAAGTTGCTTATTTTGTTTATTTCTAAAACAATAAGCAGCTTTAATAAGCAAACCCAATCACCCCTTTTGAACAAAGTTATCACAATAATATATTACGGTTCAATCTTTGATGTTACTAATATCAACTTATATACTGGATTTTTATTGTTTTTTTCTGCAGGTCTTTACAATTTTCAACTTCCAGCAATACCATATATTGCATAAACAATAAAACTGTGCAAGCCCATTTTATCATAAATGGGGACCCATCTTTCATCTCACCTGGAAACTATAAAAAAGGTATGTATTTTTTTCATCCCATTAGTTTATAATAGATCTTTATTGAGTTATATGTAAAGGATCAAATGCTCGGATAGACACCCAAATGCTTTAGCTAAAAACTGATAGGTCAAATTGTAAAAGCGGAAAAATTAGCTAAAAGTAAATGGGTCAAACGGGTTGAACAAGTAAAAGTTGTCTTAGCCTCTTACATAAGTAACTTCAACTTTCATTAACAAAATCAAAATAACTACATGTCGCAATCCTCACTTATATGTTATTAACGGTTTGCTTTTGTTATGTTTAAAAAATCAATCATGTAGAAGTAGAAAAAAGAAACACCAACTTTTATGCGGGTCGATTGGGTCGAACTGGTCAAAGACTAAAAAATTTGGTATTAAAAGAATGTGTGAAGTATATGGAACTCTTTTCAAGTTTTCAATCTTCTTTCATTTACTTTCTAAATTACTTTCATTACTATAAAATTAATTTACTTATCAATTTTCAAATAATTTACATGTAGAATTGTTAGGCTATAGGGTGTGGTCATGACCACTAAAACCACTATTACCCTCCATAGTAATCTTTAGATTTGCTTACATATATAGTTATTAACATGTGACTCGAATCCTAAATTTTCAAGCCGTGATTTCGCTCACAAGTCATGATTTAAAACATATCAATACTATACACATCTAAAAGGTAAGTGTAAGTTAATTAGCTGATAAAGCACATGTATTAAGATGCTGCAAGTTCACTGGTTTCAATGTTCTGGTCTATAAGGTCCAACATATCTTAGCAGTAGGACAGCAAGTTGACTCTGAATGAGTCGGTCCAAAATCCGTATAGCTTGATGGGAGTTACTTGTGATTCGTGTCAGGGCCCGAGTCTGCTCTTTTTAGTGCTATTTGTACGAGTTTGACAACTATGACAATTACACCAGCTATATAAAACTCTTTTTAAAAGAATTTTTTTAGAAACTAATGTAAGTATTTTTTAGCGTATTATTTGTTTGAGAACGTCAATGTTTATCTGATAGGTGTTTGTTGATTGATGAGCATGGTCTTTTGTGGCAACTTAATGCGATGTTGTAGTCCAAGATCAAAGTCATTCGACTCAGTCCCAGCTTAATGCTGTAAATATTGTGGTTGGTGAAGCAATAGGAAGGAATGTTAATCGACTTCGAAAGCATCCGTCAAATGAAGTAAGAGGACTGGTGAAGCATCCTAATGTTTTCTTTGCTTTTTAGGGGGAACATAGGTGCTTCTCTCTTAGGGCATACAAAACACAGGTTATTGGCGGCAACCCGCCATATTTAACATATAAAACAACTTTATATGTTAAATGTGGCGGGCTTCCGCCAATAATCTGTGCTTTGTATGCCCTATGGAGAGAAGCCCCCATCTTCCCCTCTAAAAAGCAAAGAAAACATTAGGAAAAAACGTTATGAATGAGGATGGCCTGAATCTACGTAAGTGGCAGGTTTATTATATTTACCGATTTCAAATTTTATTTCCAACCTTCTGATTTAGGTTTTTTTGCAGACATTGACAGTGCAAGAAAGGCTACACCAAAGCCAGAAACACTGGTTGGGTTTCACTACGATATTGCACGAAAGGTTTGGGCTTGGACCAGATTTATAAACAAAGAATATTTGTGTTAGTAAACATGTTTTGTGGGTTCGTTATGTTTCTCTTGTGTCTAAACTTAATTAGTCGACAAGTTGGGAATGACAGAATCCGTAGGGGCTTTTTCGTACTTCGGTTAGGTTTACATATAAACGTTATTAATGTATTCTTAAGTATAATGCGAACGTGAATTCGTTAAATAATTTCACATCAAATTTTACATATAAACGTAGGCTTACATTCAATGTTTACGATCTACCCGCGTCCGTTGGGCGGGTGTCCACCTAGTACATATAATAAAAGAAACCTGATTGAGGACACATGTCAATCTCTCAATCACTCTTAATTTATGTTTCTCACCTAAAAAAATAAAAAAATAAAATAATCATAATCATCTTATTGTTATTCTATTCCTAAAAATAAGCCATATTCCTAGATATTTAAATAACATAAATTATATGTTGTGTATGGATATAAATAAATAAAAAAATAATCATAATCATCTTATTGTTATTCTATTTCTAAAAATAAGCAATATTGCTAGATATTTAAATAACATAAATTATATGTTGTCTATCGATTTAAGTAGAAAAAATCATTAAGGTATGACTAGAGGGCATAATTAAACATTATTCTTTCCGTTAAAAAAAATGATATTATTATTAATTAACACTATCGCACAGGACGGTATGACTAGAGGGCATAATTAAATTAAGGTTTTTTACTTATAGTTTGTTAGTTTATTTTAAGAAATTGTATATATAGTTAGGTTTTTAATTTTTTTTTGTCATTTTATTAAATATTAAGTTATAGTCTTGTGTATTATATGGATCCAATGGTTTCAATGATGAAAACTGCTTATTTATATTTTTTTAAATAACAACAAATAATCATGTTTAAATAGTCCTGGACTGAATTTAAAAAAATTTCCATCATTAAAGGCTTAAAATTAGCTTATATATGAAATAATGGTCATCATTATAAATCTAATATAAAAACACTTTCGTAAAATCTATTTTTGTAAGGTTTAAACAAAAAATAACATTATAAGTTATAAATAAAAATATATTTGAGGTATGGGTTGATTTTGTGAGAAGGTTTAAGAGACCTAATCTAACAAAACATATTGATTAGTTTAACAAATAGGGCTTTTTACATATTTCCCCCTCCTAAGCTGATTTATTACGTATTTACCCAAACCATAAAATCAATTACATATTTCCCCTCCCTAACTGATATATATTACATATTTCCCCTTTTCATTAAAATGACTCTTATTTATGACTATTTTACCCTTAATGAACTAGTAAATGAATATTTACATATTTCCCTATTTTGATATGTAAAATCAATTACATATTTACCCAATTTATGTATTATCACCCCAATTCTTCTACTTGTTAGTTTGTCAAACAATACACACAAAACCATAATACAATGATGATATGAGATGAAAGTATGAAGAAAGGTAATAAAGTGTATTAGAACAAAGAGAGCTCAAGAGGTTTTCTTTTTATTGATCAAACTGAAAAGCATACATCAAAAGTAGCAGCAGCAGATACATGGGAAAACAACTAACGTAAACAAGCACTAGACCACCGGACTTCAAAACAGACTTATTCAAATGAAAAGTTAAATGATAAGCTACCAAACTAAGCGATAAACCAGCACAATCTCTTAACTCAACTCCCAACGGAAACATCCATGTTAAAACACGTGAAAGAAGAATGAATCACATGTTAACATACAAGGACTGTATACTTTGAAGCTGATAAATCATCCACCAACACCATACATGCCAGACGATAAACGAGGGGCAAGAAGAACCTCAAGTGGCATTTCTTTGCAAATAGTAATTCCAAAGCTTTCACTCATGTCAATTGGTTCGCTTGATGTCGGTTTCAGAACAAACAGTTGCATCAAAGTAGCTAATGTTATACGTAACTCATGAAGAGCCAAGACACCACCAGGGCACATTCTTCTACCGCTACTGAATGGAATCAAATCAAAATGTTTTCCCTTCACATCAACATTCTGATGACTTGTCAAGAATCTTTCTGGCTGAAACTCGTGGGGATTCGACCAAGTATTTGGGTCACGATGAATCTTTGAAATATTTACCAGAAGACGGGTACAAACGCAATGTTTCTTTGATGATCGCTTCAAGGTAGACTAAGTTCTTCATGTCTGACTCCTCCACTAGTCTTTCCCTTCCAACATGCTTATCAATTTCTGCTTGGGCCGTTTCTAATGCTTTTGGATTGTTAAGTAGTAATGACAATGCCCATGTTAGAGTTGCAGATGTCGTGTCCAAGCCTGCTGTTAGGAGTTGCTGCAATTACATTATATACAGCATAGTTAGAAAAATGTCACTAAAATGTAAAAAGAAAAAATCACAAAGAAAGAGATGCTAATGTTTGAATTTACCTGACATGTGGATTTGATAATTGTATTATGGTCAAGACCGGGAAATTCCGTTTCAGAAGCACCTTCAAGAATGTTAATTAACACATTTATTAAGACTTGATTGCCTTCATGTCGTGGAACTGGTTCTCTTTTAGTTTTTTGCTCCTCGAGCCATCCCTCGATGAATTCGTCCACTTCATTCGCCGTCTTTGTCATGCGTTTTTTGTATCCACCCACATCGAAAAACTTGAGAAAAGGGATGTAATCAGATGCCACAAAGGCACCCAATAATTCAAAATATTTTCTAATAACCACCTGAAATCTAACCCCTTCTTTGTCATTAGGAGAAAACCTCTTTCCTAATATAATCCTAACCGTAATGTTTAATACCAGTTCTCCAAACCAATGACTCATGTCAACCTCCACTCTCTTTGTTTGTTAACCAAACATCATATATACTTTTTATTGACGATCTAAGTTCTGAAACTCGAAGATGTTCAAGCATCTCAACTCTGTAAAATAATCGAACCAGTAAAATAGATGAAGAAAAAAAACACACGATTGTAAAATAATCGAACCAGTTTTTGCACTCACGGATTGCATGTGCCATCGATGAACAGATAGATAATCGATGAACCAATAAGAATCGAAGAACAGATAGATACCTGAAGATGTCGACGTCGCTTTGGTGGGGGAGGAGAAGAAAGGTCGCATGTAGGGGTTTGGAGGACGAACTGATTATACGCTTTGGTGGGGGAGGAGTAATTGAGGGTAGTTAGGTAATTTCTCAGAAAAAAGGGGAAATATGTAATTGATTTTATGGTTTGGGGAAATACGTAATAATGAGGGTTAGGAGGGGGAAATATGTAAAAATCCCTAACAAATATATTTAAAGGTCGAATATTAAGGTAAAGATTTTAAAATAAGAAATGTTGATAGTAACTAAATTAAATTTATTTCCGCTTATTGTTTCTTAGCTATTTATTATTCTTTATTAATATTTACTTTATGATTATTTCATTTATTTACTATTTCTTTTTCCAATGTTTCTACTTTTTTTCTTTAATTTAATATTTTATTAACTTAAACCCGTGTATTACACGGGGTTGTAACCTAGTTATTAATACTTAAATATTAATATATGAAGGGTAATTTTTGTCACGTTTTTGTTGTACATAGAAAACTAAATTAAAATAATATACGAAATTACTTTATCTTATCCTATAAAGTTAAACAAACTATTAATACTTAAATATTAATATATGAAGGGCAATTTTTGTCACGTTTTTGTTGTACATAGAAAAAAAACACACACACACATGGACAATTACCGCTATATAAACCGCATAATCTCCACGACTTTCAAACCATCCATCAATTAACTACACACAAAACACATACATACATACATACTAGCCATGGCTGCTTCCATCAACCTCATAATTACGTCGTCGTTTTTATGTGTTTTGCTCTTCGGATCTGGTGGTTTGTGTGAATCAGACGATCTTCACATTGAAACATATGCAATTACTGAATTAGGCGTTCCAGGGCTTTACATATTCGGGGACTCATTGGTGGACTTCGGAAACAATAATTACTTGCGTACTCTCGCCATCGCTAATTTTCCTCATAACGGTATTGATTTCCCTACCGGACCCACCGGGCGCTTTTGTAACGGAAAAAATGTAGCTGACTTTCTAGGTACAGTATTTTTTTTCGCATCAATTTAAAGATTTTCTATGATAAATACACCACAGTAGTATTCTAGTGGTACTCTGGAGGATCTGAACTCCAATATTTTTGGTTGTGTGGTGTACAGTATACACTACTTACCACCACCAGGATGTCCCTTTGGGGACTTCTAGGTGCGGTATATATATATATATTACGTGCAATAGCACTAATATTTAATATTTGTGAAAGTTTGGAATTTTGAAATGTTATAATTTGCAGCGGAAAAGGTAGGACTACCGCCGCCACCACCGTATCTGTCACTGGTGTTGGAATCAAAGAACTTGAGTAGCACCAATGCTACGGTTACTGGAGTCAGTTTCGCATCTGGAGGTTCCGGCGTGTTCAGCGGATCAGAGGCACTAATTGTAAAATCCTAGTAATTCATGAACAACGTCTACTTATATGATACTCTAAATCAACAACAAATAAGTATCTATCTAACGGTATAAGGAGTGTTTAATCACTTGAGAGTGGTAAACTTAAAAATCAATCAATGAGAGTGTGCCATGTCATTCAATGAAAAGTGTTTAAGCTATGCTGAAAAGTGTTGGCAATGGTTAAACACTTGAATTGGTAAACTATTATTAAAAAAAAAAAACATAAAACACAATATACCATCCAATCATCCCTCCCCAATACATCACTCATCATCTTCACCGATCGGTAACCAAACACCGATCATCAATGAAACCGCGCGACAAAGGGGGGTAGGCGGCGGTGTTCCCGAGCGGCAAACTCGGTTTGCCGATCCCCTTTGCCGCCCACTCTGCATGCCCTAACAACTTAATAGATTGAAAAAATATTACATATATATGCATGATATGTTTTTTATGTAATTTCAATCTTTTAAAGTATCATTTTATAATTCTTAAATCTTTATAAATAATTATAGGGTTTAAAATTTTTATTTAATCCGTGTAATACACGGGTTTATAACCTACTTGTTAAAAAAACAAGAAAGGTGTTTAATATTGTTTTAGCTATCCTCCCTTTTGAGTTTAATATATGATATTATTCTATTTGTATTTTCAGCCTAGTACACTTTCATTGCCGGAACAGGTGGACTACTATTCTCTTGTCTATGACCAACTGGTTCAACAACTAGGCTTAGATGGAACCCGAACCCACTTAGCCAAGTCCTTATTTCTAATAGTCATCGGAAGCAATGACCTCTTCAACTACTTCGGCGTAGACTCCAAACTCCCTGCTCAATACACCGTGCAACAATATGTAGATCGCATGGTCTCCACACTCAAACCACTTTTGAAGGTAACTAACTTAACTACCTCCATATATAGCTTTTAGTTGGAAATACTAGTTTTATATAGTATTGATAGAATATGTAATCTAGTTAATTGACCATTACAGCAAATGTATGGGTTGGGAGCACGTAAATTTGTAGTGAGTGGAGTTGGAGTGATTGGTTGTTGTCCGGCACAAAGAAAGCCCAACAACAACAGCGAGTGCAACCTCGAAGCAAATTACGGGTCAACAACGTACAATGATGGTCTCAAGGCTTTGCTAAATGAACTGAAATTAGAATCTTCAGATATGCACTACACTTATTTTGATACGTACAATGTTATGAGTGACCTTATCCAACGTCCTGAAACTTATGGTAATTAATACGTAGTAACGTCATGTTTATTTTTGTTTCTTAAGTTTTCAATAAAAGTGTCTAGAAGTCTCACAAAACTGGTGTTGTTTCAGGAATTACAGAGATAAAGCAAGCATGTTGCGGACTTGGCAAGCTAAAAGCCGACGTCCCTTGCATCCCAATAGCATACTACTGCCCCAACCGAAAAGACCATCTTTTCTGGGATCTATACCATCCAACAGAATCCGCATATAATATTTTTGCTAGCTTTCTCTATAATGGATCTCAACAGGTTGCGACCCCAATGAATGTGGAACAACTTATTAACGTCTAAGATGAGAACTCGAAGAAAAACACACGTACTCTCTACATATTTGTGCGTTCAGTTTGTGCTTATATCAAATAAAACATTAAAACCTATGTTTCCCCTGGATTTCAGTGATAAGGTTTGTTGATCCAGTTATTGTAACTCAGCTATGTCGGTGTTCGTTGTTCGATCGATTGGTATGTACTTATAGTTATGTGATATATCGAAATAAATGATAGGTGGGATTTTATATTTGAGGTATGTTGTAACCTGAAATATTTGTTGTAACCAAACAAGGCCGGCCTTGGGCATGGCCAAGGTGGGCAACCACCCAAGGCTCAGTATTCGGGAGGGCCAGTGATACTTATTAGGGTGAACGGGGTGCTCCCCACGTGGGGAGTATTCCCCACTTAACCACAACCAATCAGGTTATTCCATGTCAACTCCCCTCTTAAGTCTTCATTTTGCACTCAAACGTTGGCATCACTCCACTCACACAATTATTTTTTTATAAAAAAAGAAGAAAAAAATATGATTGGTGGAAAAATGGTGGACCCACATTAACAACCAATCACCCCCTCTCTCTCTCCTCTCTCTCAATCGGTGAGCACACACCGAGCTAAACACAAACCGCGCGGTAAACTTTTGTTGGTGGCGGAGTACCCGCACGGCAAATGCAATCCCCGCATGGGGTCACCGAAGGTGCCCCGTGCACCCTTATATATCAGATGGTAGTGGTGGTGGTGGGTAGGAGAGAGAGTATGTTATTGTTTTAGACTCAAGATTATATATTGAATCATCTAGTAAGATGTGATTCTTGGTAAAATTTATTTGGGTTTTACTTTAAAAAAAAGATAAGTGATAGTTATTATATACAAATAGCATTAAGCCCCACATTTCACGTTGGGGGGGGGGGGGGGGGGTGTGCCAAGTAACACAAATGCCATAACATCGTTAGCGACCATCAAAACCGGAAAAACTCGTAAAACAAAGGAAATGGAAATTGAAAAAAAATAATGTTGAACGAAAAGTAGCCAGAAAAACGTCGAACCATGCACACAAAACATAAAACATAGAAAACAATAACTAAGTAGATATAGGATCTGCGTATTGTGATGGATTATTTAAACGGGGATAATATACGTAAAACGTTGAATCACACACGAACGTTGCGGTGTGTTGACTCACAAAACTTAGACCGAAACGTAAAACGAAAGATGTGTAAAAGATGTAAAGTATAAGTGATCAAAGTTAAAAGTGAAAAAGTTTATGTGTTAAATTGTAAAATTTATAAAAGCCTTGTGGTTTAAAGTAAAAGAAAAAACAAAAAAAAAAACACAAATAAAAAATGGAACAACAAATATAACTATTATGGTGTGGTTTTTAAACCCACCTTGGGGTACAAACCATAAATCAATGGGTACAACTATGAGATGCCCAACATATATACAAAGCTTAATGTACAATCTCTAATCCAACAAAGTTACAAATTATAGTATATATAAATATAAATAGAGTAAATTACAAAAATCGTCCTTTTATGTTGACACTAAATTGCAAAGTGTATCATTTGTCTTAAAAAAGTACAAAAAACGTACTCGATGTTTGCAAACACTTGCACGTTACGTCCTTTAACCCTAACTCAATTAGTTTTTATGGTCAAATTATGTCACTCAAGGGTAGATTAGTCTTTTCACCCATTTATCTAAAATATCTTAATAATCAAATGAAAACAAAATTTAAAAACTAACATATAATAGCATCCATCTGTTTCTTCTTATCTCTCTTTCACATACGCACACTCCTAACCGCCACCACCTCTCCCACCGCACGGCCACCACCACATCTACCGCCAAACGACAACCACCATCTGAACCCTAACTACCAGTACCACCCCCTCTCCCATCGCATAATCACCACCATCTGAATCCTTAACCACTATCGCACCCATAAGCCACCACCCCCTCTTCCGCCGTACCACCCACCATCTAGTGATGATGTGCTCCTGTTCTTCGCAAATGATGTTTTTTATTTAACTTCTGGATTTGATGTTTGCACTACGGGTTCTGATTTATCATCTGGGTTACCATATTCAATTCATGAGGAAACTAGTGTTTGTGATGTTTTTTATTAAAAATTTAGAAGCTTGATTATTTTTTAATTTTCAGATTGTTACTTACTGATAAAACAGGTCAAATTAAAATAAATTACTATATGAATTTACATCGAGATAGTTGGTAAACGGGCAACAAGCTGTGCCGCTACCCCTTTTTGAATAGCAAAACTAAGCCTTTTAAAAACTACGTCCATAGATCTCGGGGTTATAACATTACTATGCTTGACCCTTTGAACTCGACTAAGTAGGTCCACAGCCTCTGGCTCCAGAAAACCAAAAGTATCAAAAGCAAATGGGATAAACACGTGCTGGTTGTCAAGGCACGCTTTCTCATGTTTGGTCACTTTACCCGAAGCAGCCTTTAAAGCAGTCTGACCCACCGTGAAAGCACTACCCCCTAAGCCCAGAAGCGGGGAAACCCCTGTTAGATCCACATAGGCATGTTTTCCTCCTACCCATCCAAAGACCAAAATGTCGGCTGGTCGAAGGGTAGATCTCCCTTCCAACGGACCTGTTAAGAAATTAGCGGGTGCCTCTTTCTTAGCAGAAATACCAGCGCACCTGAATATGTCAAAAATGACATCCCTAACCAAATCATGTCAGTATTTGAACCCCGGGAGCTCTCTACAATGAACTGCATGCTCCCCAAAAGAATCCAAACATGCCTTATGACAAACAGGGCATACCTCGTCAACTGGGAATAAAGGAATCATGAGGCGATACTTAAGGATAGTACGGTACTCCATCGGCGACATATGCTTGTAACGCCCTAACACGTTTTATCCAAATTTAACGCAGCGGAAAATACATACTTAAAATTTCTTTCATGATATTCTTTCTTTCACTTAAATACATTAATCCCTTTTCATAAATTAATTAAAAACTAACATACGTATATCGAATTAAGTGACCACATACACACTCACGTACAATCCATGTCTTGACCCGGTCTTCAACCGCGTACACATCTTGAGCAAACATTCATAAACCTGTACAACCTGCAGTCACCACAACCAATTACTTCATTAGCAACCGGTGACATAATATATATACTTTAAAACGTGCATAATCAAGCATCAACATCTCTTATTCTCGTTCATATAAGTCCATTCGTCCATCCATTCGGACACTCTCGTCTGACTTCCATACTTAACCTTCATTCTCCATTATTAGTATACCTGCACTTCCATTTCATTCTTAACAGAAAACAATTAGCATCATTATACTTTCCTATCCACTTTCGACTCCTTTTTCCGTAAACTTACCTATTTACTTCCATTGTTTAATACTTTCTCACATGTATCACAATAATCATCATATTACAATATATTTTACATCTAAAGTGTAAGTCCGGGATTTACTTACCTTACGCGTCTGTATTTGCATTCGCTTACTTGAGTCTTCTTGTCCCGTTAGCCTTCCACGCTCCCATCCATCTTGACACGATTCCTATACTTTCATGTCATTACATTTACATCCTTATTAGCATACATGATTATTCATATGAATGATCATATCAAGTTCATATCTCACATATGTATTTCATTAGCCGATTCAAATAAGCATATAGCATACTCAACATCATCATAACACAACCTTCACATATTATTGTCATTTAGACATTTCATCAAACACGTGGTGTGCGTACTACTTCCTAGGCACCATGTACAACTAGTTTATGCATAATCTTCCTAGTTCATTCATATTTCATCAAATCTTCTTACTAATTAACAAGTACCATTAACACATAAACATCAAACATATCAACACCATATTTCTTTCGATTCATTTAACAATAGTTCACCATAACACAACATATTTCATGAATATTGAACAAAGATTGTACATGATGAACACCCATGTCATCTTAATCATCCAACTAGTGGGTTTACATCCTTAAACATCAAATTAGTCAAAATTATGCATAACACATGTTCCCTATGATGATGTTAACACATATTCATGCTTAATTTCATACAAATTCGTGGATTGATCATAACCCACTTCTTACAAGATCATCAAATCTTAAATTACAACTTACCACATGTTTGCTAGGGCTAGATCATCAAGAAAACGAGTTCATGCAACGGATTTGAGCCTAATCTCCTTGTCAATTTGAAGCTTTCTTGTGAACTAGGGTTTACACCCCTGTCCTCTTCCCCTGATCGATCTCACGCACACACACCTAGTGTGTGTGTGAGTTTTCCTTTTTATTTAATAAATCATGTTTCCTTTTTAACGGTTTTGGTCCCTAAAACTTCGTTTCAATTAATAAAGAGACTAACACTCATTATCTTGTTACTTATATACATGTCACCACTCGGTCAATTATTCCTAGTCAACTTTTATTTACGGGTTCACTTTTACCCCAAACGGTATTTTACCCGTTCCTTTATATTAACCGGTTTTAAATTATCAAACCCATTTTTGGGGTGTTACAATGCTGGCCTAACCCATCTATAGGTATAGCAAGAAGAAAATATTGGGCATGTGGTGCTCGGAGACACTCAAAAAAGGCTTCTTGTCTAACAGTCAAGTCAAACTGTACTCCGATTTCTTGGACAATTTTACTAAAAATAACACTCGCCAATGCATGTTGGGCTTTAGGGGGGGTGTCCTTATTAGTGAAACCGCTGAAGTCAAAGCTTGTAATCGTATCACGAAGACAAGCCAAAGCACAAACATAATCAGAATCCATACCACATATGCCACTGTCACTAATTTCATCTCCCTTTTTCTTTAATCTTGGTCAAATTAATATTCTCCTCTGGTTTGATAGAATATTAGATATCGTCCCATGTGAGATTACACACACATATACGTGGAATCTGAGATTAAACTATGTTATTTTCGGTGTTCACATATCTCTTGACTTCACCAAGAAACTAATTGCTTTTATCCCATATGAGTCTGTCAAATGCAAACAAGCTGAGATTTCTCAGCGATTGAATGCATTTTTTTATTAAAAATTGCTTCGATTTAAAGGTTTTACGGGGTTGGGTTTCGATGACGGTTGTTGTTGATTGTGTTGGTGGAGGTGGGTGGCTATGGTGATGGTGGGGGTAGGTGGCGGTGGAGGTGGGTGGCTATGGTGATTGTGGCCGGTTGTTTACAAGGGAGGGGTAAATAAGGTGGGCCCCACATTTTTAGTAATTCATATTTAGTTTTTTATTTTTTAAAGTGAGGGGTAAATAAGTAATTTCAGATGGACTTAACGCATAAACTAACAG
The DNA here is from genome assembly GCA_030545235.1 of Helianthus tuberosus. NCBI lineage: Eukaryota > Viridiplantae > Streptophyta > Magnoliopsida > Asterales > Asteraceae > Helianthus > Helianthus tuberosus. Next base: position 1,911,515 of record CM060376.1, on the reverse strand, counting down.
ACATCTACTCATGTGACTATCCAAGTAATAATCTGTCAAACCATAGGGAGCACCGGTGTAATTTCCAAAAGTTGGGAATTATAGATGTTATTTTATAGAACCACATGTACTATCCGGGCATTTTACTCTACTTTTTATTTGGCAAATGAGTAAAGTCTATGCCTGTAGACTTTGTCAGTTTTTTTAATTCTATACGGGCCGTATAACATTATAACGCCCGTATACACCATGTGAAAATAAGTTACCTGGTCGTATACAATGTATACGAACATAGTATACGGGCCGTATAATGTTATACGGCCCGTATTCCTCGAAAATTGGATTTTTCTCAAAGTATATAAGGGGTTTAAGGTGTCAATCACACGAGACATTTTACAGTCGTGAGGTGGACTACAACGTTCACAAAGGGAATATTCGTTATATCCCGGAATTATAGGCTAGTTAGTTAGCTTTCTTTTACTATAAATAGGATTGATCGGATCAGATAAGAACACACACAATCTCTCGCACACTCTTGCTCTCTAGCTGCAAACACTCACAATACACTTACACTTGTATTCGAATCACATTGTAACACTTAGTCGATCCGCATCATATCCTGCACTGTATCCTAATATTTGAAGCAATAAGAAGAACAAGGCAGCTGCGATTGTCAGCTACCGAGGTTTTGTGCCGGCGATCTAGATTGATCAAGGGATTTCCTCGTACATCTCGTGTCACCCTTTACCTTTTTTGTTCATTGTTTGATTGTTGATACAGCTCGATATCCTGAGCCGTATCCTTTAAACTGTTTTTGTTAAACAACTTAATTAGCACATTTTTAGTACACATTCTTAGCACACTACCTCACTTAACTAATTTGATCACTTAATTGCTTCGGTAATTTTTGACCAAAACACCCCTCACTCATGCATTATAATATAGTATAGAAGTATATCATACACGTTCTCTTTTTAAATTATCTTTCGTATCATTTCTATCTATATATTTTCCTGTATTTTCTTTTCTTGTTAATTTTTAGAGTAAATTACGCTTTTTGTCCTTTATTTTTGTATCGGATTGCAATTGATAACCTTTAACTTCAATAATTACAATCACAATCATTTATTTGGAAAACCCATTACATCCTGTGTCCTTTAACACTAACCAGGTTAAATTTTTTAGTTAAGTCTGGTCATATGACTTACACATAAGGATAGATCAGTAATTTTACTCATTTTTATTAAAAAAAGTAAAAAAAATTATATATGATTCAGATAAATCTACTTCCTCTCAACTATTAATGCTTAAATATAATATATGAAAGGTAATTTTGTCACGTTTTTGTTGTACATATAAAATTAAAATTAAAATAATATACGAAATTACTCTATCTTATCCTATAAACTTAAACAAACTATTAATACTTAATACTTAAATATTAATATATGAAGGATAATTTTTGTCACGTTTTTTTTTTTTTTTTTTTTTCATAGAAAATTAAAAAAAAATAAAACACACACATGGACAATTACCGCTATATAAACCGCATAATCTCCACGACTTTCAAACCATCCATTTTTTTTGTACATAGAAAAAAAAATAAAAATAAAACACACATGGACAATTACCGCTATATAAACCGCATAATCTCCACGACTTTCAAACCATCCATCAATTAACTACACACAAAACAAAACAAAACAAAACAAAACACATACATACTAGCCATGGCTGCTTCCATCAACCTCATAATTACGTCGTCGTTTTTATGTGTTTTGCTCTTCGGATCTGGTGGTTTGTGTGAATCAGACGATCTTCACATTGAAACATATGCAATTACTGAATTAGGCGTTCCAGGGCTTTACGTATTCGGGGACTCATTGGTGGACTTTGGAAACAATAATTACTTGGATACTCTCGCCATAGCTAATTTTCCTCATAACGGTATTGATTTCCCTACCGGACCCACCGGACGCTTCTGTAACGGAAAAAATGTAGCGGACTTTCTAGGTACGGTATTTTTTCGCACCAATTTATAGATTTTCTATGATAAATACATCATAGTAGTACTCTAGTGGTACTCTGGAGGATCTGAACTCCAATATTTTTGGTTGTGTGGTGTACAGAGTACACTACTTAGACTATCCACATCAAGGATGTTTGTAGGTGACATGGAGGGTGTTCATTCCTATGTGGAGGGCATTTGTGAGAGGGATGGATTAGTGGGTGTTGTAGAGGATGACATGGAGGGTGTTCATTCTTCACAATTCTTGGGGAAGAATGGTGAAGAATGGCCTAATGGTGGGTCCTTTTTTTTTTTTTTTATAAGGTTGTTTGTGGGAAGGATATATATGTTATTGTTGTGGGTAAAAAGTGTTTGTGAGAAGAATAAGTGAAAAGCTGATGTGGCATGCTGATTAGGCTGTTTGTAGAAAGGATAGCATTTCACTGATGCGGATAGTCTTACCACCACCAGGATGTCCCTTCGGGGATTTCTAGGTGCGGTATATATATATATTACATGCAATAGCACTAATATTTAATATTTGTGAAAGTTTGGAATTTTGAAATGTTATAATTTGCAGCGGAAAAGGTCGGACTACCATCGCCACCACCGTATTTGTCACTGGTGTCGGAATCGAAGAACTTGAGTAGCACCAATGCTACGGTTACTGGAGTTAGTTTCGCATCTGGAGCTTCCGGCGTGTTCAACGGATCAGAGGCACTAGATGTAAAATCCTAATAATTCATGAACAACGTCTACTTATATGACACTCTAAATCAACAACAAATAAGTATCTATCTAACAACTTAATAGATTGAAAAAATATTACATATAATATGCATGATATGTTTATGTAATTTCAATCTTTTAAAGTATCATTTTATAATTCTTAAATCTTTATAAATAATTATAGGGTTTAATATTTTTATTTAATCCGTGTAATACACTGGTTTATAACCTCCTTGTTAAAAAAAAAACAAGAAAGGTGTTTAATATTGTTTTAGCTATCCTCCCTTTTGAGTTTAACATATGATATTATTCTATTTGTATTTTCAGGCTAGTACAATTTCATTGCCGGATCAAGTGGACTACTATTCTCTAGTCTATGACCAACTGGTTCAACAACTGGGCTTAGATGGAACCCGAACCCACTTAGCCAAGTCCTTATTTCTAATAGTCATCGGAAGCAATGACCTCTTCAACTACTTCGGCGTAGACTCCAAACTCCCTGCTCAATACACCGTGCAACAATATGTAGATCGCATGGTCTCCACACTCAAACCACTGTTGAAGGTAACTAACTTAACTACCTCCATATATAGCTTTTAGTTGGAAATACTAGTTTTATATAGTATTGATAGAATATGTAATCTAGTTAATTGACCATTACAGCAAATGTATGGGTTGGGAGCACGTAAATTTGTAGTGAGTGGAGTTGGAGTGATTGGTTGTTGTCCGGCACAAAGAAAGCCCAACAACAACAGCGAGTGCAACCTCGAAGCAAATTACGGGTCAACAACGTACAATGATGGTCTCAAGGCTTTGCTAAATGAATTGAAATTAGAATCTTCAGATATGCACTACACTTATTTTGATACGTACAATGTTATGAGTGACCTTATCCAACGTCCTGAAACTTATGGTACTTAATACGTAGTAACGTCATGTTTATTTTTGTTTCTTAAGTTTTCAATAGAAGTTTCTAGAAGAAGTCTCACGAAACTGGTGTTGTTTCAGGAATTACTGAGATAAAGGAAGCATGTTGCGGACTTGGCAATCTAAAAGCCGACGTCCCTTGCGTCCCATGGGCAGACTACTGCCCCAACCGAAAAGACCATCTTTTCTGGGATCGATTCCATCCAACAGAATCCACATATAATATTTTTGCTAGCTTTCTCTATAATGGATCTCAACAGGTTACGACCCCAATGAATGTGGAACAACTTATTAACGTCTAAGACGAGAACTCGAAGAAAAACACACGTACTCTCGACATATTTATGCATTCAGTTTGTGCTTATATCAAATAAAACATATGTTTCCCCTAGATTTCATTGATAAGGTTTGTTGATCCAGTTATTGTAACTTGGCTATGTAGGTGTTGGTTGTTCGATTGGTATGTACTTATAGTTGTGTGATATATCGAAATAAATGATAGGTGGGATTTTATATTTGAGGTATGTAACCTGAAATATTTGTTGTAACCAAACAAGGCCGGCCTTGGGCATGGCCAAGGTGGGCAACCACCCAAGGCTCAGTATTCCGGAGGGCAAGTGATACTTATTATATATCAGATGGCAGTGATGGTGGTCGGTAGGAGAGAGAGAGAGAGAGAGTATGTTATTGTTTTAGACTCAAGATTATATATTGAATCATCTAGTAAGATGTGATTCTTTGGTAAAATTTATTTGGGTTTTACTTAAAAAAAAAAGATAAGTGATAGTTATTATATATAAATAGCATTAAGCCCCACATTTCACTTTTGGGTGTGGGGGGGGGTTTAAGTATTGTGCCAAGTAGCACAAATGCCATAACATCGTTAGTGACCATCAAAACTGGAAAAACTCGTAAAACAAAGGAAATGGAAATTGAAAAAAATAAATAATGTCGAACGAAAAGTAGCCGTAAAAACGTCGAACCACGCACACAAAACATAGAAAACAATAACTAAGTAGATCTAGGATCTGCGTATTGTGATGGGTTATTTAAACGGGGAAAATAGACGTAAAACGTTGAATCACACACGAACGTTGCGGTGTGTTGACTCACAAAACTTAGACCGAAACGTAAAACGAAAGATGTGTAAAAGAAAAAACAAAAAAACACAAATCAAAAGTGGAACAACAAATATAACTAAAGGTACAACCATTATGGTGTGGTTTTTAAGCCCACCTTGGGTACAAACCATAAATCAATGGGTACAACTATGAGATGCCCAACATATCTACAAAGCTTAATGTATAATCTCCAATTCAACAAAACGTTACAAATTATAGTATATATAAATATAAATATAAATATAAATATAAATATAAATTATAGTATGGTGGTGGTGATGGTAGTGGTGGATAGGAGAGAGAGAGAATGAGTGATTATGTATTTTTATAAACAGTTTTTTTAATTGTGTAATTTTTTCGTATTTTTTCATTAAATATTGTTTTAAATAAAAGGGTAAAATTACTAGTCTACTCTCATGTGCAAAGCACATGACCAAATCAGATCAAATTGAAATCTTTAACTGAGTTAGCGCTAAAGGACATATGGTGTAAGGTTCTTTAATACATAAATGATGATTTTTGTAATTCAAAAGGTAAATGATATTCATTGCAATTTGCTATAAATATAAAGAATGAAAACTGTAATTTACCATTTTTAAAATATATTCTTTCAAGACAACCTATTTTATAGTGAAATACATTTTTTGATATATGTAGGATAATGTATAGGATAAATTTCAATATGAGTAGTATAAAATGTAGGATAAATTTCGATATATATAGAGTATATTTACAATAAATATCGATATGGCGTATGTGTAAGATAAAGTGTTTTTACATAACTAATATGAAAGAAAATAATTAAGAAAAGAATTTATAAACTATTTATTATTTTGTCGTTATATATATTTTTTTCTTCTGACGTTAAATTTTTTTAATTGATCATTCCCCTACAAACTAAACTAAACATCGACAATAGTAATTGCAAATTCCATTTGTCTTTTATACTTTCGTAAAAAAAATTGGGAAAAAAACAAAAGTTATAGTAATAGATAACAACATATGTTTCCTTACATAGAAAACCCAAGTCAATTTGTATAAACAAATATAAAGTCCCGTTCTTATGTTTATTTTAATAATACCACAAATGCATAATTTTATCATCAAGTTTTAAGTTTTACAACCGAGTTAAATGATAAACCTTTGAAAAAGTCATTTGTTAGACTGAATCATCAAATGGCATAATTGTTTTTTTTTTTTCCTTTCATTTGTTATGGTTGAAGATCTTCCTTGATTTTCCTAATTGTAGGAGATAAAAAAAAACCACAACCTAATATTTAGGTTATATGAAAATGTTTTGTGTTATCTGTCATTTCCTAATTGTCTAAGATAAAGAACCGCAACTTAATCTTTCCATTCTAATTGTCGAATATGAAAAACCACAACTTAATCTTTCCACCAAGGTATCACCTTTTATCTTCGTAATTGCAATGGAAGCTTTAACCGGTTTTATGTCTAATGCGATTTCAGATGGGAAAATAAAAGGTGTATCATTGCCTATTAATGGTCCGGTCCTAACATATTTAATGGATTAGGATCAAATACAAAGGCTCTTAAAAATAAGAAGGGTGCAAAGGCTCCTAAAAATAAACATACTACAAAAAAAAAAAAAAAAAAACCCCCTAAACACCCACCACCACCCAATAACCTAAATGCCCACCCCCTCCCCCCATCACCCACCCAAAAAAAAAACATTTTTTTTTGCCGACCGAGAGGGGGGGGGGGGGGGTTAGGTTTTTAGGTGGTGGTGGGGGTTTAGTTTTTTTAGGTTTTTGAGGGGTGGGGGTTAGGTTTTTTTTGGACATTTGTCACTCTATAAAGCCTTCTTACACTTCTTACAATTAGGAGTCTTTGTAGAATAACTTAACCCCACATTTAATATATGCGGACGATGTGGTTTTTATGGGCGAATGGGAAGAGAACTCCATACTCAACATTGTTAGGCTCATGAGAAGCTTCCCAAAGTCGAACTTATTTGGTCTTGGAGTAGGAGATAACACGGTGAGCCGGGTGGCAAATGCTATAAGTTGTAAAGTAGGGAAATTCCCTTGCAAGTACCTTGGAATTCTAGTAGGTGCAAACATGAACCAAATCATAAATTGGAAGTGCGTAATCAATTGTTTTAAAGCTCAGTTGTCTATTTGGAAATAAAAAATGTTGCCGGCGGGAAGGAGATTAACACTTTCGAAACGGGCTTTGGATAGTTTACCATTGTATTTTTCTCTCTCTTTTCAAGGCTCCACAAGGAGCCTTGGATATGTTGGAGGCTCTTCGAAGACGGTTCTTTTTGGGAGGTAATGCGGAAAGGTCGAAAACCGCTTGGGTGAGAAAGTCATTGAGCCGATAGATAAGGGGGACTCGGGTTGGGTTTTATGCGTGATATGAATGTAAGTTTATTGCTAAAATGGTAGTGGCGGTATAAGCTCGAAAAAGAAAGTCTATGGTGGAGAATGGTCACGACCATCCATGTTTATCCACTTTCATTTTCCTTTTTACCGGGGAAAGAAAGTATTGGGGGGGGGGGGTTACTTGGAACAGAATATTTAAAGTTAAAGGCGATGTGGGGAGCGGAAGCGAGGTCCATTTTTTGGTGGATTGTTGGGTCGGGGATAGGGCTTTAAAAGATTTATTTCCAGATCTTTTTAGGCTGAAAAAACAAAAGGTAGTGAACACTGTCTCAAGAATGGGATAGTGGGATTGGAGGCGATCTCCAAGAATAAGCACGGAACTAGACCAACTTCAGAGGCTCACGGATTTATTATGCGAAACGGTATTGGCGGATAGGGTGGATAGATGGGTTTGGACTATGAAGAAAGACGGTATATTCATTGTTGCCTCTTGTTAGGCTCTCCTCTCAAAACACGCGGTCCCCTATTACCTGTTCGAATGGGTTAAATGGGTCCCAGAAAAAGCTAATATATTTTCGTTTGGCGTGGGGTTCAAGATCGACTACCTACACTCTACGGTGTAAGACCCAACTTAAACTAACAGAATTAATAGTATATAACTTGCATTTAGTACAAAATTTACGAGTTTACAAAAATTTTCATGATTTTAAAAAAACATAGTTTCAAGTGTTTACATATTACTAAAACAAAATAAACAAAATGCGGAAGCTTCATTTGGTGCGTTCGGTTCTTGATAATTGCTTGATCACTATCCGGATTAGGTCCATCTTCACCTACGGTCAAAACCATGGAAATAATTAGTTTTGACACTTTAATAATCGAGTATAAACAAGTTCCGTGCTTAAACATATCAAAAACAAGAAAAATCCACACTGTTGGGCTGTCGCACTACGCGAGGAAAACCACCTCCGGTGGTCGCGTGACGCCACCACCAGTCGCGTCGCGCGACGGGTTTTATGCTTGGCCGTGGCGTAGCGCCACGGTCTGATTTCGACAGATTGTTTGTTGGTTGGAGCTGCAATTCAGCCCAGCACTCTTTTTCTCAATTCTAAACTTCAAATCGACATAACTTTTGACTCGGGCGTCCGTTTTAGCCGATTCTTTTTCCTACGCAACCGTAGTTTAATTACGGACGCGTTTATCAACACGATTTGCATAAAAATATCATTTTAAGAGAAGTTGGCTTTTAATTCATCTCTTGTTTATTTGACCCATTTGTTTACAAGTTCCCTAACTTGTATTATTGACATCTCTAATTTCAAACCATATCACCCGTTTCCATGTCTACCAATTATGGCTTTTCGCTCCCCTCCCGAGAGCACTTATGCAATATCTATCATGCTTAATTCCAAGGATTTAATCATGCTTTTCGGAATCAATTGACAAACAAATGCTCCGAATTATAATCCCTCTACAAGGGCTCAGGCTTTTACAACGAATTAGCGTGTCCGTTACACGGCCTACGCTTAATATATGACCAATCACAAGTGATGATTATTAATTTTATGTTTGTAACCCAACTTGTTTTGTCATGTTTGGATGCCGAATGTATGTTACCATTGCTAGACACATCCAAACTCTATTTCTAACACATGTTTTGACCCATTTTGCTTGTCTAAGGCACTTTGTCACTCCCGTGACTTAACGGGTTTTCCTTGTTTACCAAATTTTCGATATAACAAGTAAGACTAACAATTAAACATAATGTAGCGAAACAGTAAGTCACGTACCTTCAAAGTGCACCCTTCAAACGTGTTTTACCTCCGGCTTGTCCACTTGACGATCCGGATGCTTTACCTAAAGAGTTCCATTCACCATCAATTTAAAACTCTTTTATAATCAATAACGGACAACTCATTTTGATATTCAAACCTGCGTTTTTGTCTAATTTTAACATTTTATTCATCACTTAGGCGTTTTATCAAACACCTAGTGGGTTAGATTTTTACATAATCAAAACCAAGTTCATGACTTGTAATTTTCATCTAAACCAACTTCAATTAGGCACATTTACACATGTTTTAACTTCTATATTTCAGAATTTACCTCTTGGAACTCAGATTACACTAGAACAAGAATCACAATCCTAGTGTTCATCAAGTTTCTACAAACTTATTAGTCACCCACATAGGTGATTATAAACCTTACAAACCTTATGCAAGATTTTGATAAGAAATCATCTAGGGTTTATCCCTAGACACCATATTACTTCTAATTTCATCCATGCAAGACATAATCAAGCTCAATTTCAGTTCTTCACAATTAACCTAGAATTTAAGATGAATCAAAACATCAAGATTTTACATACCTTATGATCCCTTCAACTAGGTGATCATTAATTTGTGCTTGAAAATCAATTTAGACTTGTTTATGACCTTCAATTTTGAGCTTTTGTGAGGATTTGGGTTTGAAGAGGGAATCCCTGGTCGCCCCCTTGTTCTGATCGACCCAGACACGCACGTATGTGTGTGTTTGGTGTGTTAATTTCTATTTTAACATTCTACTTTCAATCTTTGCAAGTTTGGTCCCTTAGCTTTTATTTAACTTATAGTCTAGATGTTTTAACCTTATTATATGCCACTACAAGGCTCGTAGCTGACTGGGTTATAATTTCCCAGTTAGTTGGTTCTTGTTTGATTAATACTTTATAAATTCTGATTTAAAGTTCTATAAATTCCGGGTTGTTATAAGTCCACCCCCCTTAAAAGGGTTTCGTCCCCGAAACCAAATTACGTACCGAATAACGTAGGGTAGAGTCGTTGCATCTCCTCCTCAGATTCCCATGTGGTATCCGAACCCTTCCGGTGTTCCCATTTGACCTTTACTTGATTGATTTCTTTGTTCCTTAAGGTTTTCACTTTACGATCCAAAATCACTATGGGTTTCACCACAAGTTAAGTCTGTCATCCACCTCAATGTCGTCGTAGTGGATATAGGTTGTTTCGTCCGCTAGACATTTCCGAAGATGTGACACATGAAATGTGCTATGAATTCTGCTTAATTCTTCCGGTAGCTCAAGGCGGTATGCTACCTTCCCTACTCGTTCGACAATTGTAAACGGCCCAATAAATCTTGGGCTTAATTTTCCTCTCTTTCTAAATCGGATAACCCCCTTCCATGGGGATACCTTGAGCATGACCTTGTCGCCAATCTGAAATTCGATAGGTCTTCGCCTTTTGTCTGCATACAACTTTTGTCTATCTTGTGCCGCTTTCAAGTGTGCCCGAACCACCTCAATCTTTTCATTAGTGGCTCAGACTATATCTTTGTGAGCGGGTTCACGTGGACCCACCTCACCCCAACACACCGGGGTCCGGCACTTCCTACCGTAAAGCATTTCATACGGTGCCATCCCGATACTAGCATGGTAGCTATTGTTATATGAAAATTCGACCAATGGTAGATAAACATCTCAACTACCTCCGAAGTCAATAATACATGCTCGTAGCATGTCCTCCAATGTTTGTATTGTTCTTTCACTTTGTCCATCCATCTGAGGATGGTACGCAGTGCTGATTAGGGATGGCAATGGGTCGGGTTTGGGACGGGTTTAGGCAATCCCAAACCCGAACCCAATTAGATAAACCTATCCCAAACCCGTCCCAAAACCCGTCGGGTTTCTATCGGGTAAATACCCATCGGGTATCGGGTATACCCACGGGTTTCGGGTAAACCCATTAATCTAAAAAATTACCCGTTGGGTACACACGACCCAAACCCGTCGGGTAACTACTAAAGCATTATCATTATGAAAATATATCAATCAATGGCAAAGTATATAAAATAAAATACCTCAATGTAAACAAAAAAAATTCAAATTCATAGATGACAAAAATAATGCAAAGTCGATGTTTCACGATTGTTAGTACAAGAGGACAATGTTGATGTTTCAAAAAAGTTACACCAAATGATTACAAAAAAGAAAGTGTATGCCATTCGCCCATTCGTGAACACCATGTAGACTTGTAGTCATGTTTGCACCCTCATTCCTTCAAATTGTTTTCCTATAGTTAAACAAATATAAGAATACACCATCAAATTTTTCACAACTAAAATAACATAATAAACACAATAAATTTGGAACATAAAATGTATACTTACCTCGTCACTATCGTCATAGTCATGCTCAATTGTTTGACAATATGCTTCGGTTTCTTTTGAACAAGTTGCTATGTATATGAAAAAATAAACACGATTAATAAATAAAAATAAATTTATAAAAGTAAGCAAATGTGGTTATCTCTTATCTCATTTAACAACCAACTTTGAGCACACATCAACGCTTCCAATGTGCTTGGATGAAGACGACTACGATGAGGGCTTACCAATCTACCACTTGTACTAAAGGAAGACTCAGAGGCAACAGTTGTTATAGGGATTGCTAATACATCTCGGGCTATTCTTTGGAGCATCGGGTACTTCAAACCGTTTGTTTTCCACCAAGCTAGTATATCAAGATCCATGTCTGGTGGACATACTTTCTCTTCAAGATAATGGTCAAGCTCTAATAAGATACCTCCTATGACATTCAAATGTAAGTTTTATATGCAACTATATTAAATGGAAACAAGTGGAACTATATTAAATGGAAACAAGATGTGGTTAATAAAAGCATACCTGATGTATTCTCCTCAGCGACATATGATGAGTAGTCATCAAACAATCCACTATGACTCTTGTCATTATTTGAAGTTGGCCTACTAGATTCATGGTTCCTTACATTCTCATAACCTGTTGTTTTATAGTCTTCAAACAATTCATAAATGAATTTTTTTATGCTTCTCAACTTCAGCCTCTGCACCTTCTTTAGATCCATACAATTTCGGAAAAGAATACTTCATAATTTTCAACTTGTAACGGGGATCTAGAATGGCCGCTACTCCCATAAACCCATGAACAACTGACCAATACTTATCATACTTTGAAATCATCTTATTGGCCATATCCTTTATCACTTTCTCATTATCCCGACTCCACATGTCCAAAGAAAATTTTATTTCATACACAGATTTAAAAAATATATTTGTTGTGGGATATTTTGTTCCAGAAAACAACTCAGTTACTTCATAAAATACCTTCAACTTTTGACAAATATTAGAAGCCAACTCTCAATCTTTCTCTGATGGCAAACTGTTATACTGTGTATCTCGTTGCTTAAGACGTTTAAAAACATCCTTGTAGATAATGGCAACATTCAACATCATATATGTTGAACTCCAACGGGTTTTGCAATCAAGGGATAACTTTTTTGATGATGGAATTGCCAAATGATGAGCTGCTGCTTCAAACTTTTCAAGTCGTTTTGGTGTCGCAGTCCAAAAACTAATACTGTCCCTAATTCTCTCTATCCCATCGGCAACAACTGACAACCCATCTTGGACAATCAGATTTAGAATGTGTGCACAACAACGCATCTGAAATAATCCCCCCCCCCCCCCAAAAAAAATAAGATCACTCAAAGATAGTTTGTCTAGCAACAAGTGAATCAACAAATCATTTGTTGAGCAGTTATCAACCGTTATTGTTGACACCTTTCTATCTATGTTCCAATCACATAAAGACTCGTACAAAACATTAGCAAGAACTTCAGCAGTGTGAGGGCAAGGAACATAAATAAACCTATTGTGAATTTTGCACATTAGTAAGACAATTAGTAGAGCAAAGTATATATAAATAAAACATTTTACCTCATAATTCGACTTTGCATCTCCCAGTTATCGTCGATGAAATGAGTGGTAATCGCCATAAAACCTTTTTTTTTATTACTTGATGTCCACATGTCCGTGGTAATTGCGATTCTACTTGGATTCTTCTCCAAAATCCTAAAAAAAATAACCGTTAATAGAAATGTAACATAATAAATACTACATATTAAAAATTAAAAATGCCTCATTGTCTTCTTTTTTTCATATTCAAAAATCTTTAATACATCACTTTTTAGGGTATTTCGAGATGGAACCTTAAAAAAAGGTTGGAGGCCCCTCACAAACTTTCTAAACCCATGGTGCTCAACCATAGCAAGTGGATACCCATGCACAATTGCCATCTCAGCGAGATCTTTTCTTGACTTATCACCATCAAAATTATAACAAGAAATATCCGAATGTCCTGATGTCTTTTTTTCATTCACTGATAACACTTGTTGGCGTATATCTTTATTTTTCCGTTTCTTACATATCTCCATATGAGAAAGTAAATGTTTTGTCCCATTTGAGCTCTTCGCACCTAATCTAGTGTTGCAATATTTACACTCCGCCTTTTCCGCACCATTTATCATCATCTTTGTAAAATGCTCCCATGCCACTGAAGTTAACTTCCTTTTTCTTACTCTAGGTTCTTCAGCATCTTCATGAGTTTGTTTATCTTGATTTTGAGATTGATTTGTCTTTGTTTGTTGATCTTCTTGCATATGTTGATTACTATCAACATTTGTTTGTGTATTAGAACTATCACAACCCACAAATTCTTCTCTTTCCATATCCATATGAGACAAAGCATTTACTGTCGTTAATGAATCAAAAAAACTATTGTTAATGAACCAAACATGCATCATTATTTTAAAAGAAAGCAGGAAGTAAATAGAAAAGTGTAGAACTAGACCAAAATAACCTAAAAAACTAACTTTGTGTATAATCCCATTTCAGTTTAACAAGTTCTCCAACTTGATCCGTTGTGGTGATTTTGTTTAAGTGTTCGATATATTATACCACCAAATCCATATCTCACTTAAATTTCTCTTAAATCTAAATTTATTCATGCTAAATTGTTTCATTTTGGCAGCTTTTCTTCTCATAATTATTTTATTCTTTTCACACTAAATTATTACAATCGTCAAATATAGTTCATGAGATTAATTTCAAAACAAAGCAAATTTATTCACACTAAATTATTACAATCTTCAAATATGGTTCATCAGATTAGTTTCAAAACAAAGCAAACAAGTTTTATAGACACACCAAACCATAGATTGGAACTTGAGCCTTTTGCGATTGAGATTCAAACAACAGTAAGAATGAGAGAAGGGTTAGAAGTTAGAACTTACATGTTTACAAAGAGACCGGATGGAGTGAATGAGAGAAAGGAAGAAGTGAGAATTCCAAAAGTCTTGTGTAAGTGTAACCGTGAGTAAGCTAAGAATGAGATTTTGGAAACTAAAAAGTCATTAGGAAATAAAAATATTTACGGGGATTGAGATATTGAGATTTTGGGGTAATGGGGTGACTTTTAAGTTTCCATAATTATAAAAAGAATATGTATATTTATATATAAAAAATATAGAAAGAATATGGGGTAAACGGGTATATCTTTCGGGTAAATGGGCCGGGTAAACGGGTATACTTTATCGGGTAATCGGGTCGGGTTAACGGGTATATCATCAAATCTCAAACCCGTCCCAAACCCGCGAAAAAAATTAAAACTAATCCCAAACCCGATTACTAGACCCAAACCCGTCCCAAATGATTCGGGTTTCGGGTTTACCCATCGGGTTCGGGTCCAATTGCCATCCCTAGTGCTGATGAACAATTTGGTTCCCATTTACTCTTGGAAATCTCGCCAGAAATTTGAAGTGAACTGGGTATCCCTATCGGACATGATGGATACCGGTACTCCGTGGCGTGCCACTATCTCATTAGTGTAAACCTCCGACATCTTTTCTGACGTATAAGTCTCACGTATTGGAATAAAGTGAGCACTCTTTGTCAATCTATCAACAACTACCCATATTGCATCAAATCCGCGGTTCGTCCTCGGTAGTTTGGTTAACAGGTCCATTGTAATATGGTCCCATTTCCAAACCGGAATTTCCAACGGTTGGAGCTTACCGTATGGTTTTTGGTGTTCCGCCTTGACTTGCAGACATGTCAGGCATTTCTCTACGTATTTCACTACGTCTCTTTTCATTCCAGGCCACCAGTAGTTTTGTTTCAAGTCGTTATACATCTTGGTCGCTCCTGGATGAATGGAAGAACGAGATTTGTGAGCTTCATCGAGTAGAAGCTTTTTAACTCTACATGTGTTAGGAACCCAAATTCTATTGAAACGTGTTTTCAATCCGTGGTTGCCTTCTTCAAGATCCTTGAATTGGCCAACAATTCTTTCCTTTTTCCAGTTCTCCACCTTTACTGCTTTAACTTGTGCTTCTCGGATTCGTTCTAGTAAGCCCAAGGTCACAATAAACTGCATTGATTGTACCCTTATCGGGGCGTAATCTGCTTTTCGGCTCAACGCATCAGCTACTACATTAGCTTTCCCGGGGTGGTAGTGTATTTCACAATCGAAATCCTTGACCGTTTCCAACCACCTCCTTTGCCTCATGTTTAATTCCTTCTGATCGAATAAATATTTCAAACTTTTATGGTCAGTAAAGATTGTACATTTTACCCCATACAAATAGTGTCTCCATATTTTTAAGGCGAATACTACTGCTGCCAACTCCAGATCATGAGTCGGGTATTTCTTTTCATGGATCTTCAGTTGCCTCGAGGCGTAGGCTATGACCTTGCCTCGTTGCATTAATACATATCCCAGCCCCGAATGCGACGCATCCGAATAAACCACCATGTCGTCAACCCCTTCCGGTAATGTTAACACCAGAGCGTGAGTTAACTTTTCTTTGAGTGTTTGGAAAGCTTTCTCTTGTTCAACGCCCCATACAAATCTTTCCTTCTTGCGAGTCAATTTGGTCAATGGTAAGGCAATCTTTGAGAAATCTTGTATGAATCTTCGATAATATCCCGCGAGCCCTAAAAAGCTTCGGATTTCTGAGGGATTCCTTGGAGTGTTCCATTTTGACACGGCTTCTACTTTTGACGGATCTACTAGTACCCCGTCGGCACTAATGATATGCCCAAGAAACTGCACCTCTCGTAACCAGAAGGCACACTTTGAGAATTTTGCATACAGCTTTTCTCGTCTGAGTGTCTCTAACACTTCTTGCAAATGATACACATGCTCAGCTTCATTCTTCGAATACACTAAAATGTCATCGATAAATACGATTACCGACTTATCCAGCATAGGTTTGCAAACCCGGTTCATGAGACCCATGAAAGCCGTGGGTGATTTAGTCAACCCAAAGGGCATCACGAGGAACTCATAATGCCCGTACCGCTTACGAAAGGCCGTCTTCGGTACGTCTTCCTCCTTGACTTTCAATTGGTGATAACCCGATCTGAGATCTATCTTTGAGAACCAACTCGCTCCTTGTAGCTGGTCAAACAAGTCATCAATTCTTGGAAGTGGGTATCGATTTTTCACCGTGAGTTTGTTTAACTCCCGATAGTCGATACACATACGCATACTACCATCCTTCTTTTTCACAAACAGTACTGGTACGCCCCACGGGGATACACTCGGTCGGATAAACCCCTGAAATCTCGTTTGAAAGGTCTCTTAATCTGATATACTAGGTCTTTATACTCAATGATGTCTGGGGTATTATTCCGGGACTTCTGCTGAACGGTAGTTCTGACCTAGTCCCTGGATAATACTTGCTGCAATGCTTGAAACACAGCATTAAACCCTCAGCACGCTGAAACAATAAAATTGATAAATGCTGCTGTTGTAAGCAAAAAGATCCTCTAAAGGGGACACACCGAAAAGTCGAAGCTGATATCTCTCTGCGTATACGGAAGTATCGATCTGAGATCCCTCGGCCCTCGCATACCTAAATTATATACAGATATCATTGTAGTATTCTCACCTGTAAGACTGATTATTGAGATTCTGGATACGGGAGTATATTCAAGAAGTGGGACACATGAATGATCTAAGTTCTTAATTCATCTAAATCGTATCCTGAGTAAATTGAAATTTGTGTGGGAATTTAAGATGGATCAGTATATCGACAATCGAGGTGAATTGTTTAAATCTGAGTATGTAATGTAGCTTAACGGTACTTGTGATTTGTCTGAAAAGCTGATATGATTCCCTGACACGCTCACCAAAAATATGTTTGTAAATAGTTTACTTTGTTTAATTTCTGCAATTTAAGTTTTCTGTATTTCATTTCTTAGTTTAGAACACTTTGATAAAATCCAAAAAGATTTTATTTCTGCTTTATTTTTCTGACAAACCAAAGTGGAGAGTTGATTGTTGGATTCTTAGATGTTTGAAGCAGATGCAGGAGATTCTGGACTGAAGAATGAGGAGAGCTTACTTTGAAGAAGTTTGGATTGTTTGAAATGATAAAAACAAGTTCATTAACTTGATACTTTTTATTTTCAGAAAATGTTTGAAATTGTTGTTTTAAAATCAGTTTGTTTCGTCAAAAGATCAACCAAGGTCATTAATTTGGACTTGGTAGATTAATCAAGTGATCAGGGTCATTAACTTGGACCTGAATACTTGAGTGGATTTCTAAAACTGATTGAGTTTGTGTTTTTATGTTTGAAAGATAGAATTGTAATGTTTGTTGGTTGAGTAACAGATTTGGTCTTCATTATTCCCAATGGAAGCAAATTGTCAAAGCTTGAACCAGATATCTCAGATTCAGCATATCGAGAGGGGGAGTCTGTGAAAGGGGGAGTCTGGATCAACAGTATATGGGAGTATGAAGATAAAGTGCTTATGATGAAAAGACAGAGTTAGAGAAAAAGTCTAAGACTGAAGACTCGGGAGCTGAAGACTACGTCAACATCCAAGGGGGAGTCTGTTGATGCACAAGAATGTCTGTTGACTACATCTTCATCAAGTCTTAGTTCATGAAAGTCAATATTGGAGCTTAAATGTCAAATTAGGGTTTAGTTTAGACTTTAGAATGTGTTTCAAGGGGTTCCGTTTGAATATAGTCATATTATAGAGGGTTCCGTTTGAAACATAGGGTTCCGTTTGAATCTATTGTTTGAAACCGTAGGGTTCCGTTTGAACCAAGTTCAAACGGAAGGATCATTGTCTATATATAGGAGTGTAAGTGTCATATTTCAAACGGAACGGTAGGAGGTCATTGTGCAAGTCACGAAGTGCTGTCGGATTTTCATCAGAAAACATTGTAAAAGCACACGGTTGTTAATAGAAAGAAAGATTAGAAGATACAAGCTGTTTTGGACGTCGTTTACTTTGATTCCGCCTTAGTATTTGATGTTGAACTACCTTAACTGACTTTTAGGGTCACGTACACGATCCAACAAAACTAACAGAATTAATAATATATAACTTGCATTTAGTACAAAATTTACGAGTTTACAAAAATTTTCATGATTTTAAGACCTTACAAGGTCATAATATTCAAGTCATCAAGCTACTAGTTAACTTTAAAAAAAACATAGTTTCAAGTGTTTACATATTACTAAAACAAAATAAACAAAATGCGGAAACTTCATTTGGTGCGTTTGGTTCTTGATAATTGCTTGATCACCATCCGGATTAGGTCCGTCTTCACTTACGGTCAAAACCCTGGAAATAATTAGTTTTGACACTTTAATAATCGAGTATAAACAAGTTCCGTGCTTAAACATATCAAAAACAAGAAAAACCCACACTGTTGGGCGGTCGCGCTACGCGACGGAGACCACCTCCGGTGGTCGCGTGACGCCACCACCCGTCGCGTCGCGCGACGGGTTTTATGCTTGGCCGTGGCGTAGCGCCACGGTCTGATTTCGACAGATTGTTTGTTGGTTGGAGCTGCAATTCAGCCCAGCACTCTTTTTCTCAATTCCAAACTTCAAATCGACATAACTTTTGACTCGGGCGTCCGTTTTAGCCGATTCTTTTTCCTACTCGACCGTAGTTTAATTATGGACGCGTTTATCAACACGATTTGAATAAAAATATCATTTCAAGAGCAGTTGGCTTTTAATTCATCTCTTGTTTATTTGACCCATTTGTTTACAAGTTCCCTAACTTGTATTATTGACATCTCTAATTTCAAACCATATCACCCATTTCCATGTCTACCAATTATGGCTTTTCGCTCCCCTCCCGAGAGCACTTATGCAATAACTATCATGCTTAATTCCAAGGATTTAATCATGCTTTTCGGAATCAATTGACAAACAAATGCTCCAAACTATAATCCCTCTACAAGGGCTCATGCTTTTACAACGAATTAGCGTGTCCGTTACACGGCCTACGCTTAATATATGACCAATCACAAGTGATGATTATTAATTTTTTGTTTGTAACCCAACTTGTTTTGTCATGTTTGGATGCCGAATGTATGTTACCATTGCTAGACACATCCAAACTCTATTTCTAACACATGTTTTGACCTGTTTTGCTTGTCTAAGGCACTTTGTCACTCCCGTGACTTAACGGGTTTTCCTTGTTTACCAAATTTTCGATATAACAAGTAAGACTAACAATTAAACATAATGTAGCGAAACTGTAAGTCGCGTACCTTCAAAGTTCACCCTTCAAACGTGTTTCACCTCCGGCTTGTCCACTTGACGATCCGGATGCTTTACCTAAAGAGTTCCATTCACCATCAATTTAGAACTCTTTTATAATCAATAACGGACAATTCATTTTGATATTCAAACCTGCGTTTTTGTCCGATTTTGTAACACCCCAAAAATGGGTCTGGTAATTTAAACCCGGTTAATATAAAGGAACGGGTAAAAATACCGTTAGGGGTAAAAGTGAACCCGTAAATGAATATTAACTAGGAATAATTAACCTAGTTGAATATTAGTATCGTTGGTATTAAACGAAGGGTTGTAGCCTTATTTAATTAAAACGAAATATGAGGGACCAAAGTGAACAACTTGAAAGTTGTTTTATTAAAAGTAAACAACACACACACATAGACACACATCGTCTGTGTGTGTGTTCATCAACGAGCAGGAGGCTCCCAAGGAGCCTCAAACCCTAATTTCATCATTATGCTCAAATTGAAAGGCAAGATGACACTTAAAATCATAACCGAGCATGGATAAATGATCACCATCACGAGGGGATCATAAGGTATGTCTTAAATCTAAGATTTGTGATCATGGGTGAAGTGGGTTATGTTCTAATCCGTGAGTTAATATGAAATTAACCATGTACAAGGGTTAGAATCCTCGTATAGAACATGGGTTACGTATGGTTTGTGTTAATTTGATGATTAGAGGTAAAACCCGTTAGTTATGGTGAAGATGATAACTAGAATCACCCCCTATGTCTAAGTCTTGTGGAAAGATTGATGTATTATCTGGGTATGATGAATTCTTGTTAGATGAATTAGGAGAAATATGATGATGCTATGTTTGATGTTTATGTGTTAATGATACTTGTTGATTAGTAAGAAGATTTGATGAAATATGAATGAACTAGGAAGATTATGCATAAACTAGTTGTACATGGTGCCTAGGAAGTAGTACGCACACCACGTGTTTGATGAAATGTCTAAATGACAATAATAGATGAAGGTTGTGTTATGATGATGTTGAGTATGCTATATGCTTGTTTGAATCGGCTAATGAAATACATATGTGAGATATGAACTTGATATGATCGTTCATATGAATAATCATGTATGCTAATAAGGATGTAAATGTAATGACATGAAAGTATAGGAATCATGTCAAGATGGATGGGAGCGTGGAAGGCTAACGGGACAAGAAGACTCAAGTAAGCGAATGCAAATACGGACGCGTAAGGTAAGTAAATCCCGGACTTACACTTTAGATGTAAAATGTATTGTAGTATGATGATTATTGTGATTCATGTGAGAAGGTAATAAACAATGGAAGTAATAAGGTAAGTTTACGGAAAAGGAGACGAAAGTGGGTAGGAAAGTAATTTCTATTAAGTATGGGTAAGGAAGGGAATATACACGTTAGTATTATGCACAAAGATGAAATAACTAATTATACATGTGGGTAAGATGTAAGTTGTAAATGAAGGGGGTATGATTGGTAAGGTATTTATACATGAAACGGAAATTAGTTAAATTACACATATGAGATAAGTCTAATGATGCTAATTGTTTTCTGTTAAGAATGAAATGGAAGTGCAGGTATACTAATAATGGAGAATGAAGGTTAAGTATGGAAGTCAGACGAGAGTGTCCGAATGGATGGATGAATGGACTTATATGAACGAGATTAAGAGATGTTGATGCTTGATTATGCACGTTTTAAAGTATATGTATTATGTCACCGGTTGCTAATGAAGTAATTGGTTGTGGTGATTGCAGATTGTACAGGTTCATGGATGTTTCATCAGGAAGTGTACGTGGTTGAAGATCGAGTCAAGACATGGATTGTACGTGGGTGTTTATGTGGTCACTTAAATTGATATAAGTTTGTCAGTTTTTGGTTAATTTACAAATGGGATTAATGTATTTAAGTGAAAGAAAGAATATCATTAAAGAACTTTTAGGTATGCATTTTCCGCTGCGAATCTTGGGTTAGAATGTGTTAGGGCGTCACAGATTTTAACATTTTATTCATCACTTAGGCGTTTTATCAAACACCTAGTGGGTCAGATTTTTACATAATCAAAACCAAGTTCATGACTTGTAATTTTCATCTAAACCAACTTCAATTAGGCACATTTACACATGTTTTAACTTCTATATTTCAGAATTTACCTCTTGGAACTCAGATTACACTAGAACAAGAATCACAATCCTAGTGTTCATCAAGTTTCTACAAACTTATTAGTCACCCACATAGGTGATTATAAACCTTACAAACCTTATGCAAGATTTTGATAAGAAATCATCTAGGGTTTATCCCTAGACACCATATTACTTCTAATTTCATCCATGCAAGACATAATCAAGCTCAATTTCAGTTCTTCACAATTAACCTAGAATTTAAGATGAATCGAAACATCAAGATTTTACATACCTTATGATCCCTTCAACTAGGTGATCATTTATTTGTGCTTGAAAATCAATTTAGACTTGTTTATGACCTTCAATTTTGAGCTTTTGTGAGGATTTGGGTTTGAAGAGGGAATCCCTGGTCGCCCCCTTGTTCTGATCGACCCAGACACGCACGTATGTGTGTGTTTGGTGTGTTAATTTCTATTTTAACATTCTACTTTCAATCTTTGCAAGTTTGGTCCCTTAGCTTTTATTTAACTTATAATCTAGATGTTTTAACCTTATTATATGCCACTACAAGGCTCGTAGCTGACTGGGTTATAATTTCCCAGTTAGTTGGTTCTTGTTTGATTAATATTTTATAAATTCTGATTTAAAGTTTTATAAATTCCGGGTTGTTACATACGGGCTGAAGAAGAGGGGTATACTTCACGCTACAGCGATGTGCAAATTATGCGATGAGTACAAAGAGGACACGAATCATCTATTTGTGTCTTGCTTTATGGCATCGATAGTATGGCATAAAGTGAGTGTATGGTGTATAATACCTCAACTGTTTGCATTTACCATGAAAGATTTGGTGAAATTATACAAACATTTGACGATGTCGGCACTTTAAAAAACAGACTCATTCAAACCATAATTTTAACGACATGTTGGGTGATATGGAAGGCAAGGAATGAACTCCTTTTTTTCCGGCAAACACATCAACATTGACTCAATTTTTATCCTTCCTATGGATCAACTGCAGGGCAAAAAAAAGTCTCAATGGAATGGAAAAATGGGTAATTTTTGAGTTAAGTGATTAAAATTTTGTTTATCCTGTAAGATTTGGGTGATTGTAAGGGGATGGGTTTAGTGCCTTGCTAGTCCCAAAAAATATGTAAAAACTTGGTGATGAAATATAGTGTACTTTGCCATTAAAAAAACTAGGTTTACAAATGGATTAGAAAGGGACTGATCGGTGTTCAAAATCCTAAAAACTAATTTTTTTGATTTTGGTTTGGTTAGGGTCCAAAACTACTCAAACCGCCCTTTACACACCCCTAATATACTATGATCTCATGCATGTGTTAATATATGAATGATAAATGACTGGATACGGGATAACAAGTATGACATGTGTATACATGTATGTGTGTGTGCTAGTGATGTATGTGAGAAAGGGTTACCAGACATATGAATATGAAAAGGGTTACAAGACTAAGAGACGTGAAAAAGGGTCATGGGACCGCGATGGTTAATTGTTATGATTCATATGTAACCATGTGCCTGTGACCTTGTGTAATGAAGCTGTGGGACATTCTAGATGAAGTGGGATGTGGAAAGAGTTTTATGAAATCAGATGAATTTTAATGAATGTTTTGACTTTATAAAGTTTCTTGTAATGGAAAGGTTTTTGATAAAATGATACGAAAGATAATATGAAAAAGTGGTTGATAAATTGAAAAGATTGTTTTATGGATGATGCAAACAAGTCAAGTTTCATTTGATGGAAAGATTTTGGAATTTTTTGCATTACTAGGTGCTTTGAACATCAAAAGACTACTTCTAGGTGGTGTGCAAAAAATTAATTACTTATAGGTAATTCGCTGTTTGATTCAGCAACATTTAACCAAAATTTCTGCCAAACCTGCCACCATTCTTCAAAGATTCTTTTTGTAGCTGAAGTTCGTTGTTTTAAACCCATACATTCGGAAGTTCGTTGTTTTAAACCCATACATCAAATAACATCGCTGAATTAAACATATATGTTCATAAATGTCGCTGAATTGAACCCATATGTTCATTAATGTCGCTGAATCAAACTGATAGTATGTAAACTTCACTTTTTTATTTCTATATGTACATAAATGTCGCTGAATTGAACCTATATGTTCATTAATGTCGCTGAATCAAACTGATACAAGAGCTGTTTGAAATAAATACTTACCAAGAGGTGTTGATGAAATATTCAAATAAACTGCCTTCAACCTGAGAAGTTAATATAAAGTTAATATGAAGTTTGTTGTATGTACCAAGAGGTGTTAATATAGTTTGAAGAAGCCATGTGAACCCATTGCTTCGAAATCATGCTGGATAACTTCCTGGTGTATTCATCTATGGACTCCCCGTCCTTCATACGCATTGCCTCGAACTCACTTCGGAGGGTGTGTAAACGTTCTTTTTGCACCCTCTTGGCTCCTAAGCATCTCACTTTCAATGACTCCCACACTTCTTTCCCTGACTTTTTCTTTGAAACTTGCAGCAAAACCTCCTCCGGTGTTACTTGGAACAAGAAAGGTCTTACAAGTTTGCTTTTTTTTTTTCATCAATTGCAACACCATCTTCTGTTTCTATGGACTCCCAAAGACCTTGAGCATTCACAATTACTTCTATTTTGATCGCCCAAGTTGTGTAATTCATGGCGGTCAAGATCGGGCATTGCAACGAAACGACTCCGGCTTCCTTCGGTGGGTTTGATGTAGTGGCTAAGGTTGACATGGCTTTGAATCTGGGGTATTTGGGCATCAACTGATTGAACCGTGTAGATCTGATACCAAGTGTTGGTGATCAGAGATGAATAATATGATAAAACTCACCCAAATATGATAAAACTCACCCAAATCAGCGACATATATAACATATTTATTTGAAACAACGAGGTTGTTTGACATATCGTTTCAAATCAGCGACACTGTTGGACATATCGTTTCAAATCGGCGACATTGTTGGACATTTTATAATGAAACAACAACATTGTTCGACATATCCGATCAAAACAGCGACTTTCTTAATGATCTATGTTCAAAACATCGACTTCCTTGAGGTTCTTTATATGAAACAACGAAGTTATTAAAGTATTTGTTCAAAATAACGAATTTAAGAGACAATTGACAGCTTTGGCAGGAGACCTGCAGATTTGCAGGAAAAGAGGGTGAAAGTCGCTGTTTGAAACAGCGACATACCTATATGTAATTTGAAAATTTCATACCACCTAAAAGCGCTGTTTCTGACTTGAGACCACCTATTCCTGCTAAAAATTCAAGATTTTAATAAATGGAGTTGTAAACTATACAGAGAATGCCGTCGTTTTGGTGTTGCTGAAGTAAGCGAGCTGCTCTATTTTTTAGTATTATTATACTTAGAACTAGAAAAAATCATATAAATAAACACATTTAGAATCTAGCATGTTTATATGTTATATATTATATTATATTAGGTAGGAGACTTTTCCCCAAATACCCGTACCTATACCGGTATCCGTATTGATTTTGAGTATTTGGTACTATCGCAACCCCCGATCCCATATCTGTCCCGGGAACGGGCGGACGCGAACTCAGAATTCTGGTGGTATCAGTTTGTTAATTTGGCAGTGGAAATTATATCAGGACCGTAGTTAGGAAATGTTTATCAGAGTTAAACCACCATATTTGATATTAATAACACATGGGTAAAACCCAAGTTTCTTATTACAACATGTTTATAGGGATAAACCCTATTTTATTGAATTTAAAACACTGTCTTTTAGGTAACTTTTATAGCCACATTTTTCCCAAGCCTTCAGTGCTCTCCAGCTGGCTTTTTACTAATTGGCTGTCACATTGTGTTACCTGAAACGCGTTTTAAAAACATTTTTCAGTGGGAAATACTGGTGAGTGAATCCCAGTTTAATCAAGAAATATTTTATCAATTAACACAGTATTGAGAGCGATCACATTGTTTATTTCTACACAATTACTCATTCAGTACTGTCAATCCTGACTGGTGGGTCATATTACACATTGGCTAACTCGTCGTCCAATGGTAATGTGTTCCACATTTTGTATACAAAACCCCAACATACCGGCAGTAATTGAAGAACTACAAAGACTCAATCACCGCTTAATCACATTGCAAAACATTTAAGGCTTTGTAAAACATTACAAAAAGTTTAACAAAAATCGGATAAACTCACATTGCTATCTTAGACTTCGCGTAAGGGTTTCCTGGGATTAATCTATAATTTACACAAATGTACATAGGTTAGTATAATAACCCTTTGATTATATTAATGATACCCTCCCCGAGACGGTATTCCAACAACTACGTCGGGCAGAACCACGACAGTTGTTACGGAACCCTAAATCAATCGGGCAGCGTATCTAATACGAAACTGGGGTTATAATACTTACAACGGAGCAGAACCTCACTAATTAGGGGGTATTAGACTCGAATATTATGCCTATAACTTCAGAAAGTCGAGATGCAGAAAGAAAATGAACGATTTGTGATTGAAGCCCGATACCTCTTTATATAGGGCCTGATTCTGGGTTCTACGTGGCCCGCGTAAAGGTAGCCAAGGGGCTACACGGCCCGCGTCAAAGCTAGTCAACGAACTAGCTTGTTGTAACAATCCTAAATAAACCGACACCCTTGAATATTTTTTCCGACACCCTAGTATATTTTAAAATATCCGAATATGTCCCAAAATACACCCCATACGTGAAAACGGGCCTCAAATATATTAAATAGTATTAAAAATAATTAAAAACAAGAAAAAGTAAGTTGAGGCGGGCCGCGTAACCCCACCTCAACCCTTACGCGGGTGGTTTGAAGGTTTAGACCTGATTTCGTTTATTTTTTAAGCTTAGGCGGGCCACGTAAGACCCACGTTAGTTTACGCGGGCCGCGTGAGATCCAAAATGTGGCGCAGCACGGTGCGGCCACGTGGCCCAACACATGTCGAGCCTACATAGTGATCCGGATGGGCTACACATTGACTGGAGGTCAACGCGGGCCGCGTAGGTCCTGCCCCTATGTTACGCGGGCCGCGACAAAGCCAAACTCAACAACTATAAATAGAACGCATCGGATCTCAGTCGAATTCGTTCATTTCTTTCTTTCTTAAGCAAATTTCTGAATAGTAGGCTTTATAAGCGGGTATTATACCTCCCTAATTAGCGAAGTTCTACTCCGTTGTAAGTATTATAACCCCAGGATACGTATTAGATACGCTGCCCGATTGATCTAGGGTTCCGTAATGGCTGTCGTGGTTCTGCCCGACGTAGTCATTAGAATGTCGTCTCGGGTAGGGTATTGCTAATGTTAAAATGGGTTATTAATACTAATGCGTGTACATTGTGTAAATTATAGATTATCACCGGGAAACCCTTACGGAAAATCTAAGACAACAATGTGAGTTGATCCGCTTTTTGTAAACCTTTTGTTAATTGTTTTTACAAAACCTTAAATACTTTTCCATGCGAATAACAGTTATTGAGTATTTGTAAGAATACAATTATGATGAGTATGTTGGGGTTTTGTATACAAAATTTGTTACCACCTGGTCAAGGAGTAACATTTCCACAAGTCGGGTTCGACAGTACCATGGATGTTAATTGTTATGTCTTGGAAACAAATATAATTGCGGGATCGCCCTCAATACTGTACAATGTGATTTTTATTTAAACTTGATTAAACTGGGATTCACTCACCAGTATTTCCCACTGAGAAATGTTTTTAAAACGCTTTTCAGGTAACAAAATGTGAAAGCCAAATAGAAGCCAGCTGGACAGCACTGAAGGCTTGGAAAAGTGGCAATAAAGTTACCTAGAATAAAATAAATGTTTTTATTAAATAAAATGGGATTTATTCCTATGAAAACATGTGTACTATGAACTTGGGTTTTAACCCATTTGTTTAATGTTATGAAATTGTGGTATTTTACTCTGATCAATATTTCCTAACTACGGTCCTGATGAAAAAAAATTCCGCTGCCAAATTAGACAATACGAGATACCACCGAAACTGGCTCGCGTCCGCCCGTTCTCGGGGAACCAGGGATCGGGGGCTGCGACATAAGGTGGTATCAGAGCTAAGCCACTGATTCAGCCACAAAGGTGTTCTGCTGACATCAAAATGTAAAGTGTTAGGAAATAAATAACGGAAGTACGTGCATAACTGTATTTATTGTTATGTGTTATTTGACTATCTGTTAGTTTTACAGTATGAGCGACCAAGGACCATCTGACGCGTACCGCCAATTGTCTGGTTCGCCTCGAAGCGAAGGCACCTCCTCTTCTCAGCCTGCCCTCTCAGGGTACTCTGCTAACACGGAAGAAAGAATCTTTGTGTTTAAGGCTCAGTCAGAGGAGCCATTTCCTCAGAAAAAGAGGGGATGGTTCAGTCGAGGGGCACATGAGCGTAGGAAGCGTATGAAAAAGTTACAAGACCAGATAGCACTAGCAGCAGCCAAAAGAGAGACATATGCCTATTCCCATGATATGATAAATAGGGGTATAGCCAATATTCACATCTTAGCAACCACTGCAGCTGATCCAAATCTGGAGTAAATAATAGCACCCCAACCACAACTGCCAATTCCTGATCAACCCATGGAGATAGAAAACCCTGAAAACCAAGTAGAGATGCATGACTTCAATCCAGAAGAAATCCCTAGGGTACCAGCACCAAACCCCCTAGACCCAAATTACGATCCCTGGTGGGATGACGTTAGGGACTATGTGCAACGCTACCCGATACATGAAGACGCACCCATGCAGAACGTAGGAGCTTATCTAGGTTTGGACCCTTTAGATCCCTATTTTCACGATGAATACATTAGGGAGATCTTAGAAGATCCTTACCAATTTCAGGCACCTACACCCCCACACCAGGAACCCGCACCCCAGATTCCGAACCCAGTCCTAGAACCTGCACCCCCAATGAGTGCAGAAAACGTACAAGAACTTAGGACATTTGGTGAGGAAATTTTAGAGAGCAGTGAGAGAATGAGACAGGTTGGAGAGCGACTCGTCTGGAAGTACGACGAGCGCAATATGGATTTTTGGATGAATCCATATCCGTGAATGTGATGGTGGGAGACAGTAATAGTAATAATAATAATAAAATAAAATAAAATATGTGTATACGGATGCCTATTACTATTAGTGTAATTCTATTTCAGTTGGTATTGTAATTTTTATTTCAGTACTGGTATGTAATAGATGCATAATAGTATATGAATAAAGTAAAGTCGCAATGATCGACGCTTTTGGCAAAAATGCGTGTCATGTGATTTACTATATTAATATTATTTTGTGATATTAATATGGGGTAAATGTTTAAAATTCAGATGGCCGACGAAGGAAATCAAGGAAATCTGAATAACAATAACCAGAGTAACATTAACGTGGTTAATGAGAATCCGAGCATCAATAACAATTGAAACCAAATGGATAATAGTGTCGTTCAACACATAGTGGCACAAGGAATTATAGATGCAATGCCATTTATTATTCAAACGGTTCAAGAAGCGAATAATAAAAGTAAGCATAGCAGTAAGCGACCAATTGAACCAGAAAACAGTGTGAACAATGGACCCGTACTTCAAGTGCCCATCCCCAAAAGAAGAAGAACCATGCCTTATGGTTGTTCTTACAAGGAATTCTGGTCCTGCAAACCAATAGAATTCTCAGGCAATGAAGGACCCATTGCAGCTCTACGCTGGATAGAGAAGACTGAGGCTGTTTTAAAAATAAGCAAGTGTGCTGAAGAAGACAAAATAATGTTTGTTTCTAATCTGTTTAAGAACTCGGCCTTAGAATGGTGGAACACTATCCTCCAATCAAGAGGAAGTGATAGGGTATACAACATGAAATGGGAGGAATTTAAGAATATGATAGAAAGGAAATTCTGCCATCCCAATGAAAAAGAACAGATAGCTAATAAGTTCTTAAAGTTAAGAATGACCGGGGTAGATAGTAAGGGTTATACTATCACATTCTTTGAATATGCTGGAATAGTGCCAACCCTTGCATCACCTGAACCAGTGTTAATATCCCGTTACATCTGGGCATTAATCGGAGAGATTAGACATGTAGTCAAGGCAGCTAGACCTCAAACTATAGAAGAAGCTGTAGAACTAGCAAATACCTTGACAGATGAATTAATCCGTACTAGAGAAGAAGACCAGAGGAGATACCTAACTCAAAGGCTAAATCAAGAATTCCGTTCTGGGAATTACAACCGTAGGAATATGGGTTCTACCTCTGCACCATTCTGCAAGGTCTGCAAGAAAAAGCATTCGAGAAAATGCTCCACTCTTTGCAATTTCTGCAAGATGCCAGGACACAAGGAAGAAGATTGAAGGAGAAAATCCAGTAATGGATTATGCTACAATTGTGGAGAAAAAGGTTACATCAAGACAAACTGTCCGAAATTGGCTCCAGCTGTGAACAACAAGAAAACTAAAAATGCTAGAGCATTTGTTCTGACTGCAGATGAAGCCAAGATGATTCCAGACGTGATGGCTGGTACATTTTTAGTTAATGATGTATTTGCTAAAGTATTATTTGACTCTGGTGTGAACCAAAGTTTTATTAATACTCTGTTTTGCAAACTGCTAAATCAGTCGTTAACTAAACTACCACAAGAATGTCTCGTAGAGACAGCTAATGGGGAAACAGTTAGGATTTCTGAAATCTTGCAGGGAGCAAGAATAGAAATTTTAAAACAGAAGTTTATGGCAAACCTTTATCCAATGAATCTGACATAATTTGATGTTGTACTAGGATTGGATTGGTTAATAGCCAATAAAGCCAGTATTTTATGTGATCAAAAGTCAATCTAAGTAAATTCACCAAAAGGTAAAACGATCACAATAAAAGGAGATAAACCATCTAGATCCACAAAATTCATCTCTGTGATGAAAACCGCAAGTTATATAAGAAAAGGTTCTATAGTGCATTTGATTTCCATAATCACTAACACTAAAGGAAAAGAACTAAAAGACATTCCAGTAGTGTCCCAGTTTTCAGATGTCTTTCCAAAAGAATTACCAGGACTACCACCGGATAGAGAAGTTGAATTCAGAATTCACCTGCTACCAGGAACAGCACCAATTGCCAAAGCACCTTACCATTTGGCACCCGCCGAAATGCAGGAACTAAAGAAACAATTAGACGAATTGCTGGAAAAAGGATTTATACAACCAAGTTCATCGCCATGGGGAGCGCCGACACTGTTCGTTAAAAAGAAGGACGGATCAATGCGTATGTGCATTGATTACCGTGAATTGAACAAAGTCACGATTAAGAATCGGTACCCATTACCGAGAATTGATGATCTGTTCGATCAACTGCAAGGAGCTCGATTTTTCTCTAAAATCGATTTAAGGTCAGGATATCATCAATTAAAGGTACAGGAAGAGAAATTCCTAAAACCGCATTCAGAACAAGGTATGGTCATTATGAATTTACTGTCATGCCATTTGGTTTAACCAATGCCCCAGCCGCATTTATGGACATGATGAACCGAATATGTAAGCCATATTTGGATAAATTCATAATTGTTTTCATAGATGATATTCTAATTTACTCTAAGAGTAAAGAGGAACATGCAAAGCATTTGCACACACTTTTAAGTCTATTAAGAAAGGAAAAGCTTTATGCTAAATTTTCAAAGTGAGAGTTTTGGTTAGAACAGGTACAATTTCTTGGACATTTAGTGACCATGAAGGAATTCATGTGGATCCAACAAAGATCGAGGCGATTACTAAATGGAAAACCCCTAAGTCACCAACTGAGGTTAGAAGTTTCTTAGGATTGGCCGGTTATTATAGAAGATTTATTCAAGATTTTTCTAGAATAGCCATTCCTTTAACTAAGTTAACCTATAAATCCATTAAGTTTGAATGGGGACCAAAGCAAGAGGAATCTTTTAGAATTCTTAAGCAAAGATTAACTAATACACCCATATTAGCGTTACCAGAAGGAAATGGAGACTTTGTAGTATATTGTGACGCTTCTAAATTAGGTTATGGATGTGTATTAATGCAACGCCAAAAGGTTATAGCTTACGCATCTAGACAACTTAAGAATCATAAAGAGAATTATTCAACCCATGATCTAGAAC
This sequence comes from Helianthus tuberosus, assembly GCA_030545235.1. Lineage (NCBI taxonomy): Eukaryota > Viridiplantae > Streptophyta > Magnoliopsida > Asterales > Asteraceae > Helianthus > Helianthus tuberosus. The sequence continues at coordinate 1,879,712 of CM060376.1, read as the reverse complement.
TAGGAGCTATAATTTTTGCCCTTAAGATTTGGAGACATTACCTTTATGGTAGCAAGTTTACCATATTCACTGATCATAAGAGTTTAAGGTATGTTTTCCGACAGAAAGAGTTGAATATGAGACAAAGACGCTGGATGGAGATGCTTAGTGATTATGATTGTGATATCCAGTATCATGAAGGAAAAACAAATGTAGTAGCAGATGCTTTAAGTCGAAAGTATCATGAAAAGCCAAAAATGGTGCGTTTCTTAAATTAAATCTACAAGTAGATTTAAATGATCAAATCAGAAAAGCACAAGAATCAGTAATCAAGGATGATGCTGAAAAACTAAAAGGTATGATTAAGGAATTAGAACATGGAACAGATGGAATTTGGAGATTCTATAAAAAGAGAATGTGGATACCTAAATTAGGAAATCTACGTCATCGTATATTAGAAGAAGCCCAAAAGTCTAAGTATACGATGCACCCAGGAAATGATAAAATGTACCAGGATTTAAGGAAAAATTTCTGGTGGATAGGAATGAAGAAAGACATAGCAGCCTATGTTTCTAAATGTTTAACTTGTTCACAAGTTAAAGCTGAACACCAGAAACCCTCAGGTTTGTTACAGCAATTAGAAATGCCAGTGTGGAAATGAGAATTGATAACAATGGATTTTGTTACTAAATTACCTAAAACAAGGAAGGGTAATGATACAATCTGGGTGATTGTAGATAGACTAACTAAGTCAGCTCATTTCCTACCAATGAAAGAAACTGTCAGTATGGAACAGCTAGCTAAATCATATGTAAATGAAATTGTTTCATTGCATGGAATTCCTTTATCAATTGTTTCTGATAGAGATAGCCGGTTTACCTCTCATTTTTGGTCAAGTTTCCAAAAGGCTATGGGAACCAAGTTAAATCTAAGCACAGCTTATCATCCTCAAACGGACGGACAAAGCGAAAGAACAATTCAGACAATGGAAGACATGCTTAGACCTTGTGTAATTGATTTCGGAGGTAATTGGGACGATCACTTACCTTTAATAGAATTTTCTTACAATAATAGTTATCACACAAGTATCAATGCTGCACCATTCGAAGCACTTTATGGACGAAAGTGCCGAACCCTAGTCTGTTGGGCAGAAATTGGTGAAAAGCAACTATCTGGACCTGAGATAGTACAAGAAACAACCGACAAGATTATTCAAGTCATGGAACGACTAAAACCAGCACGTGATCGACAGAAAAGTTATGCTGATAACAGACGCAAGCCATTGGAATTTCAAATAGGAGACAAAGTATTGTTGAAAGTCTCTCCTTGGAAAGGAGTAGTAAGATTCATCAAAAGAGGAAAGCTAAGTCCCAGGTATATTGGACCTTTTGAGATTATTAGAAGAATAGGACCTGTAGCCTATCAGCTACAACTGCCAGAGGAAATGGCAGGAATACATGATGTGTTTCATGTATCTAATCTCAAAAAGTGTTTAGCTGATGAATCACTAGTAGTACCTCTTAAGGATATAGAGATAAATGAACAACTCAAGTTTGTAGAAATGCCTCTACAGATTGAAGACAGGAAAGTCAAGAATCTCAAACATAAGAGATTAGTTCTGGTCAAAGTGAAGTGGGACTCCAAAAGAGGACCTGAGTACACTTGGGAGCTTGAATCTGAAATGCAAAGGAAATATCCACACTTGTTCCAGTAGATCTCGAGGACGAGCTCTAAAACAATGTGGGGAGGATGTAACAATCCTAAATAAACCGACACCCTCGAATATTTTTCCGACACCCTAATATATTTTAAAATATCCCAATATGTCCCAAAATACACCCCATACGTGAAAACGGGCCTCAAATATATTAAATAGTATTAAAAATAATTAAAAACAAGAAAAAGTAAGTTGAGGCGGGCCGTGTAACCCCACCTCAACCCTTACGCGAGTGGTTTGAAGGTTTAGACCTGATTTCGTTGATTTTTTTAAGCTTAGGCAGGCCGCGTAAGACCCACGTTAGTTTACGCGGGCCGCGTGAGATCCAAAATGTGGCGCAGCACGGTGCGGCCACGTGGCCCAACACATGTCGAGCCTACATAGTGATCCGGATGGGCTACGCATTGACCGGAGGTCAACGCGGGCCGCGTAGGCCCTGCCCCTATGTTACGCGGGCCGTGACAAAGCCAAACTCAACAACTATAAATAGAACGCATCGGATCTCAGTTGAATTCGTTCATTTCTTTCTTTCTTAAGCAAATTTTTGAATAGTAGGCTTTATAAGCGGGTATTATACCTCCCTAATTAGCGAAGTTCTGCTCCGTTGTAAGTATTATAACCCCTGGATAAGTATTAGATACGCTGCCCGATTGATCTAGGGTTCCGTAATGGCTGCCGTGGTTCTGCCCGACGTAGTCATTGGAATGTCGTCTCGGGTAGGCTATTGCTAATGTTAAAATGGGTTATTAATACTAACGCGTGTACATTTGTGTAAATTATAGATTATCACCGGGAAACCCTTACGGAAAATCTAAGACAACAATGTGAGTTGATCCGCTTTTTGTAAACCTTTTGTTAATTGTTTTTACAAAATCTTAAATACTTTTCCATGCGAATAACAGTTATTGAGTATTTGTAAGAATACAATTATGATGAGTATGTTGGGGTTTTGTATACAAAATTTGTTACCACCTGGTCAAGGAGTAACATTTCCACAAGTCGGGTTCGACAGTACCATGGATGTTAATTGTTATGTCTTGGAAACAAATATAATTATGGGATCGCCCTCAGTACTGTACAATGGGATTTTTATTTAAACTTGATTAAAATGGGATTCACTCACCAGTATTTCCCACTGACAAATGTTTTTAAAATGCGTTTCAGGTAACAAAATGTGAAAGCCAAATAGAAGCCAGCTGGACAGCACTGAAGGCTTGGAAAAGTGGCAATAAAGTTACCTAGAATAAAATAAATATTTTTATTAAATAAAATGAGATTTATTCCTATGAAAACATGTGTACTATGAACTTGGGTTTTAACCCATTTGTTTAATGTTATGAAATTGTGGTATTTTACTCTGATCAATATTTCCTAACTACGGTCCTGATGAAAAAAATTCCGCTGCCAAATTAGACAATACGAGATACCACCGAAACTGGCTCGCGGCCGCCCCTTCCCGGGGAACCAGGGATCGGGGGCTGCGACACTTGTCTAGGTCATCAGGTAGGCCCGCCAAGTGTTGGGCCACGTGGCGGCCCAGGGTTACGCTAAGTTTTAAGTTGTCGCGGCCCGCGTAGATGTTAACTAATGTTTAGGCGGCCCGCCAGAAATCAAAAATCAGGTTTTTACCTTTTACCTTTAAACGGCCCGTGTAAACTAAGAGCGAGGGTTGTCGCGGCCCGCCTAAACTTATATTTTCTTGTTTTTTATTTATTTTTAATGCTATATTGTATTTCGGGCTCGGTTTCCATGTACGGGGTGTATTTAAAGACATATTGGGATATATTAAAATTTTTTGGGGTGTCGGAAAATATTCGAGGGTGTCGGTTTTATTTAAGGATTGTTACATCCTCCCCACCTTGTTTTAGAGCTCGTCCTCGAGATCTACTGGAACAAGTGCGGATATTTCCTTTGCATTTCTGATTCAAGCTCCCATGTGTACTCAGATCCTCTTTTGGAGTCCCACTTTACTTTGACCAGAACTAATTTCTTATGCTTGAGATTTTTGACTTTCCTGTCTTCAATTTGTAGAGGCCTTTCTACAAACTTGAGTTGTTCATTTACCTCTATATCCTTAAGAGGTACCATTAGCGATTCATCAGTTAAGCATTTCTTGAGATTTGATACATGAAATACATCATGTATTCCTGCCATTTCCTCTGGCAGTTGTAACTGATAGGCTACATGTCCTATTCTTTTAATAATCTCAAAAGGTCCAACATACCTAGGACTTAGCTTTCCCCGTTTAATGAATCTTACCACTCCTTTCCAAGGAAAGACCTTTAACAATACTTTATCTCCTATTTGAAATTCCAAGGGTTTACGTCGGTTGTCAGAATAGCTTTTCTGTTAATCACGTGCTGTTTTTAGTCGTTCCTTGACTTGAATAATCTTGTCAGTTGTTTCTTGTACTATCTCAGGTCCAGATAGTTGCTTTTCCCCAATTTCTGCCCAACAGACTGGGGTTCGGAACTTACGTCCATAAAGTGCTTCGAATGGTGCATCATTGATACTTGTGTGATAACTTTTATTATAAGAAAATTCTATTAAAGGTAAGTGATCATCCCAATTACCTCCAAAATCAATTACACAAGCTCTAAGCATGTCTTCCATTGTCTGAATTGCATTTCGCTTTGTCCGTCTGTTTGAGGATGATAAGTTGTGCTTAGATTCAACTTGGTTCCCATTGCCTTTTGGAAACTTGACCAAAAATGAGAGGTAAAACGACTATCTCTATCAAAAACAATTGATAAAGGTATTCCATGTAAAGAAACGATTTCATTTACATATAAGTTAGCTAACTGTTCCATACTGAAAGTTTCCTTCATTGGTAGGAAATGAGCTGACTTGGTTAGCCTATCTACAATCACCCAGATTGTATCATTACCTTTCTTTGTTTTGGGTAATTTGGTAACAAAATCCATTGTTATCAATTCCCATTTCCACACTGGCATTTCTAACTATTGTAACAAACCTGAGGGTTTCTGATGTTCAGCTTTAACTTGTGAACAAGTTAAACATTTAGAAACATAGGCTGCTATGTCCTTTTTCATTCCTATCCACCAAAAATTTTTCCTTAAATCTTGATACATTTTATCACTTCCTGGATGCATCGTATACTTAGACTTATGGGCTTCTTCTAATATACGATGATGTAGGTTTCCTAATTTAGGTATCCACAATCTCATTTTATGGAATCTCCAAATTCCATCTGTTCCTTGTTCTAATTCCTTAATCATACCTTTTAGTTTTTCAGTATCTTCCTTGATTACCGATTCTTGTGCTTTTCTTATCTGATCAATTAAATCTACTTGTAGATTTAATTTAAGAGAACGTAACCTTTTTGGCTTTTCATTATACTTTTGGCTTAAAGCATCTGCCACTACATTTGCTTTTCCTTCATGACACTGGATATCACAATCATAATCACTAAGCATTTCCATCCAGCGTCTTTGTCTCATATTCAACTCTTTCTGTCAGAAAACATACCTTAAACTCTTATGATCAGTGAATATGGTAAACTTACTACCATAAAGATAATGTCTCCAAATCTTAAGGGCAAAAATTATAGCTCCTAACTCTAAATCATGGGTTGAATAATTCTCTTCATGATTCTTAAGTTGTCTAGAGGCGTAAGCTATAACCTTTTGCCGTTGCATTAACACACATCCATAGCCTAACTTAGAAGCGTCACAATAGATTACAAAGTCTTCAGTTCCTTCTGGTAACGCTAATATGGGTGCATGGGTTAATATTTGCTTAAGGATTCTAAAGGCTTCTTCTTGTTTTAATCCCCATTCAAACGTAACAGATTTACAGGTTAACTTAGTTAAAGGAATGGCTATTCTAGAAAAGTCTCGAATAAATCTTCTATAATAACCGGCCAATCCTAAGAAACTTCTAACCTCAGTTGGTGATTCAGGGGTTTTCCATTTAGTAATCGCCTCGATTTTTGTTGGATCCACATGAATTCCTTTATGATTGACTAGGTGTCCGAGAAACTGTACTTGTTCTAACCAAAACTCGCACTTTGAAAATTTAGCGTAAAGCTTCTCCTTTCTTAATAAACTTTAAAGTGCGTGCAAATGCTTTGCATGTTCCTCTTTACTTTTAGAATAAATGATATCATCTATGAAGACGATTATGAATTTATCCAAATATGGCTTACATATTCGGTTCATCGTGTCCATAAATGCAGCTGGGGTATTGGTTAGACCAAATGGCATGACAGTAAATTCATAATGGCCATACCTCGTTCTAAATGCGGTCTTAGGAATATCCTCTTCCTGTACCTTTAATTGATGATATCCTGACCTTAAATAGATTTTAGAGAAAAATCGAGCTCCTTGTAGTTGATCAAACAGATCATCGATTCTCGGTAATGGGTACCGATTCTTAATCGTGACCTTGTTTAATTCACGGTAGTCAATACACATATGCATTGATCCGTCCTTCTTTTTAACAAACAGTATCGGTGCTCCCCACGGCGATGAACTTGGCTGTGTAAATCCTTTCTCCAATAATTCGTCTAATTGTTTCTTCAATTCTTGCATTTCTGCAGGTGCTAAACGGTAAGGTGCTTTGGCAATCGGTGCTGTTCCTAGTAATAGATGAACTGAATTCAACTTCTCTGTCCGGCGGTAGTCCTGGTAATTCTTCCGAAAATACATCTGAAAACTGGGATACTACTGGAATATCCTTTAATTCATTTCCTTTAGTGTTAGTGATTATAGAAATCAAATACACTAATGATCCTTTTCTTATGTAACTTGCTGTTTTCATCACAGAGATGAATTTAGTAGATTTGGAAGTTTTATATCCTTTAATTGTGATCTTTTCACCTTTTGGTGAATTTACTTGTATCGACTTTTGATCACATAAAATGTTGGCTTTATTGGCTATTAACCAATCCATTCCTAGAACGACATCGAATCCTGCCAGATTCATAGGGTAAAGGTTTGCAATAAATTTCTGATTTAAAATTTCTATTCTTGCTCCCTGCAAGATTTCAGAAATCCTAACAGTTTCTCCATTAGCTGTCTCTACTAGACATTCTTGTGGTAGTTTAGTTAATGACTGATTAAGTAATTTGCAAAATGAAGTATTAATAAAACTTTGGTTTGCACTAGAGTCAAATAATACTTTAGCAAAAATATCATTAACTAAAAACGTACCAGTGATCACATCCGGGATCATCTTTGCTTCTTCTGCCGTTAGAACAAATGCTCTAGCATTTTTTGTATTCTTGTTGTTCATAGCTGAAGCTAATTTTGGTCAGTTAGGCTTGATATGACCTTGTTCTCCACAGTTATAGCATATCCTATTGTTAGCTTTCTTCCTGCAGTCTTCTTCCTTGTGTCCCGATATTTTGCAAAAATTACAGTATATGGAGCATCTTCCAGAATGCTTTCTTTTGCAATTCTTACAGTAAGGTGCAGAGGTAGAACCTATATTTTTCCCACAATTAAAATTTCCAGAACTAAATTCTTGTGTGAGCTTCTGGGTTAGGTTCCTCCTTTGATCCTCTTCTCGTGTACGGACTAACTCATCTGTCAAGGTATTTGCTAGTTCTACAGCTTCTTCTATGGTTTGAGGTCTAGCTGCCTTGACTACGTGTCTTATCTCTCCAATTAATCCCCATATATAACGGGAGATTAACACTGGTTCGGGTGAAGCAAGAGTTGGCACTATTCTAGCATATTCAAAGAATAATTTAGTGTACCCCTTACTATCCACACCAGTCATTCCAAGGTTTAGGAATTTGTTTGCTATCTGTTCCTTCTCATTGGGTGGGCAGAATTTCCTTTCTACCTTGTCTTTAAATTCTTCCCATTCCATATTGTAAGTTCTATCACTTCCTCTTGATTGGAGGATAATGTTCCACCATTCTAGTGCTGAATTCTTAAACAGATTAGAAGCAAACATTATCTTATCTTCTTCAGCACACTTGCTTATTCTTAAGACTGCCTCAGTCTTCTCTATCCAGCGTAGGGTTGCAATGGCCCCTTCGTTACCCGAGAATTCCACTGGTTTACAAGACCAGAATTCCTTATAAAAACAACCGTAAGACACGGTTCTTCTTCTTTTGGGAATAGGCATTTGAAGTACATGTCCATTGTTCACGCTATTTTCGGGTTCGGAAGGTCGCTTGCTATCATGTTTACTCTTGTTATCAGCTTCCCTAACCGTCTGAATAATATATGGCATTGCATCTATTATTCCTTGTGCGACTATGTGTTGGATAGCACTATTATCCACTTGATTTCCATTGTTGTTTAGAATTTCGTTACCCGAGTTATTGTTACTCTGGTTATCATTATTCAGATTTCCTTGATTTCCTTCGTCGGCCATCTGAATTTTAAACATTTACCAATCATTAATAGAATAATTAAGTAGTTTAAGTAACAACCACATAATACCCATATTGGTCAAAAACGTCGTGCATTGCGACTTTACTCTTTTCGATATAGTATGCGTCAAATACACACTAAAACAGAAATTAAAAATTACAATACTACTATGCCTCGTTAACCACAAAGTGGTCTATACTATGACAGATTTATTATTATTACACACATATTTTATTTATTATTATTACCAACTTCACCATTAACTTCACGGGTATGGAGCGAGGGTTGTCGCGGCCCGCCTAAACTTATATTTTCTTGTTTTTTATTTATTTTTAATGCTATATTGTATTTCGGGCTCGGTTTCCATGTACGGGGTGTATTCAAAGACATATTGGGATATTTTAAAATATTTTGGGGTGTCGGAAAATATTCGAGGGTGTCGGTTTTATTTGAGGATTGTTACAGGTACATGTATTGGTACGCAGATTTATTTATTTTTGTATTCGGTAATTTTGTATCGGTACGGGTAAAAATTGGTACTGGTACTGAATTTTATATAGTATTAGTTCGTATTATGGTTTGGTACCCGTACTGTATTGGTACTCGTACAATCGTACCAATTTTACCTATTTGGTACCCATACGAGTGCTCAAATGGTAAAAAAAAACAAAGTGGTACAAGTGGGTACCAGACCGAAATACCGGTACCGATACCCGTACCATTCCATAATATTCGGTACTACCTTGTTTTGTTCAGATTCAGTATCGGTACAGGTATTGTAACGATCTCATCTCTATATTATATCACTCCTATTATTATACATTTCCTTCATCTTTGTATGTCATTTTGTTTTGATAGCATGTTTAATTATTAATTTGTTGTACTTAGAGGTTGCAACATTGGGACGGTTAGATAACGAGTCAAAACTGGTTTGAGTTAAAGGCTGTGATCTTTCCGGTATGGATGAAATGGACTGGGTTGGGTTTGGTTGACCCTTGATCGCTTCTTTTGTTCATTTCTGTAAGATGTTTTAGAAATAATAAAATGTGTTGATTATGATTACTAAGACAATGTCGTTACCATTGTAGTCTAATTTTATTAATAAAGCGATTTAGAATGTTGTATGCATCAAAAATAAACTTTGGTGACTTTTATGATTACAAAAAAAAATATTGTCGCAATCATGTGCTGATTGGACATACGGGCTTGATGTAATTCTCTGTTGTCTTGCATCCAACGACGTTTTATCTCTGATATCCTTCGTACCCCTGAGATAGCATCCATCAAAGTCACATCCATAAGTTGCTGATTCTCTTGACCTTCCACATATGCTACTTCAGCCGGACGAAGTTCCGATTTACAAGATACTGCTCCAATCGAAAAAAACATCTTTTTTGGGATCTCTACCATCCAACAGAACACACGTATAGTATTTTTGCTCGCTTTCTATATGGTGGATCACAACAAGTTATGACCCCAATAAACATGGAACAACTTGTTAGTGTGTAAAACAAGAACATCTCAACATACTTATGCATTCATTTGTGGTTATATCAAATATAATGTATATTTTCCTTAAAGGTTAGTGACCCGCTTATTGTAAAAATGCTTTGCTAGTGTTGGTTGTTGGATTGATTTGTATTTATAGTTGTCATAATCTCATATAATGAAATGATATGTGCGATTTTATAGTTTAAAGTATACGATATATGAAATATTTGTTGTTTCAAAACTACCCATGTTAACGAATTAACATATTTCGTCATGAAAAAGTAGTTACGTGAATTCTTTTTATCTATTATTATTATTATTATACATACATATACATACATACATATTAAAACCAATACATATTAAAAATACTCAAAGATTTTTGTAATATTGGTTTATAATTTTGAATGATTGATTACTTAATTGATTTATATTGCATCGATATCGATTCGGTTTATTACAGTACTAGTACGATATACGCACTCGGTATAGAAATTAAAATATGTTTTACATCGATCGAAAATGATAAAAACGAACACTGGTACCAGCACCACCGATGTTCAAAAGGTATCAATCGGTTAAGAGTCACGGTAGTTGTACCGATATTCATTTATCATCGCAGACAGAGTGGATAAAATGAAAAAAAAATGAAGCAGGAAACCATAAAAATGAATGCAGGTACCGTGATAGAGTGATACAGTGTCAGTTTATTGAAAGAGAACACAATAAAATAAATACCGGCATCGAAAGCGTTGTTATATGTTAGGTGTCAATTTATAGAACGCAAACGAATCGAATCGAAGCGAACTGATGTCAACTTGTAACACCTCGTAAAATCATGTCCAATATAGTATCGACACGTGTCATGGACTTTAAACATGTTACAAATTGAATATGAGGGACTAAAGTTGACAAACGAAGAAAGTATATGTATATAAGGATTCAAAGTGTCAACATTTGATAATTATGCCTTTTAACAACCCTACACGATGTTTATACCCTTAAAACGAATGTATCATGAAGCATATGAAACCGTTTGTGGAAGAAAGTGAAAGTTTACAAGACGCGAGGGTTAAAAGTGTCAACATGTTTAAGTTATACCTCTGAGTGACCTTTTAGCGAACCCGGAGCCTTGTAACGATTAATTATACTCCCAAGAATAAGTGATAAAAATTTCACAAGGTTACGATATCGTATGAGGAAAATACGTTAACTTTCGTAATTAAGGGGTTAGAAGCGTCAACGAGGCAAAACTTGTGTTTTCGGTTATCGTTTAACGAAACCAGACCTAACGATGTTTGGTTATATCTCATGGATCATAGAAATATAAGTTATATGGGTTAAATGTGCTTAAGATGAAAGAAATTATGTTTTAGAAGGTCCAGGGGGTGAAATGTCATTATTTGAAACTTGATGATCAGGTCAGCCATATGCTGGCGTCACGCCACCAACATCTCCCTCTGCCGTCGCACGACGCGATGGCTTGAGCTGGGCAGATTTCATGCACATCTGCGAGTACAGCCAGTTCCACCGCCTTTGAAGCCTTGTTTTTCATTCCAGGGGCTGCACCAGTGGTTTTTCATGCCTAGGGACACCTGGAACTGATCAAGGAACACCTGTAGACTTGTTTGGCATGATCTTATTCAATTAAAATCCCTATATAAAGAACTCTAGTTGCAGTGTTGCATACACTACAAAAATCATTCAAGACTCTTCACTGGAGCTCTCTGGTCATCAAACAAGTTTCCTTAAGTTCCAAAATCGTGCTTAGGACCTTTGTAAGCTTCCTTAACCTCTCTAAATTCAGTTTTATTAGTTTAATGGCCTAAAGTCAAACCCGTCGTAATTAAGGTTTGACTTAGTGATCAATCACTAATTGTCCAGTCAATTCTCGAATTGAAAGTAGCTTTGAGTTGGTAATTATGTAGGTAATAAACCCTTAAAAGGGCACCCTCTGATTCTGTGACAACTGGCACCCAACCGGTAATTTCCGTACACTTTGATTATTATTTAATGACTGCAATTATGTGCTTAAATGTCAACATTGTCTGATTACATACTATACAAGTGAATTCATGCACGTTTTATACTACAAAATATTGCTTTATGCATTGATGAATAGCGTTGCGTCAATACTAGTAAACTCACCGGTAAGACACATTGTGTCAACAATTCTGTAGGAAACAGTCAGACAATAGAATTGGGGCCTAGGTGTAGGTCCAACGTCAAGAATACATTAAGACCCAAGAGTACATACAAGGGTTAACATATAGACTTTCCGGAAGCTAAAATACGCACTAAAAAGCACCCGAAACGCACTTTAAGTGCAGAATTTTACAGAATTCAGCTATAATCAGCTTTATAACCTCAAAATATTATGCAGAATTCATGTTTTATCATCCAGAATACTTCCCTAAGTGTCGGGAATTAAAAGTGTCACAAAAGGGTGCTTAAAAGACACTAAACTGTGCAATTTAGCACTTTAACGAACCGGTATTTAACCGAACAACCGGACATTATCCGGAACACCAAAATTATGCTAGAAGCATTGTTTAATTATTTTTGGGCTAGTTATGGTCCCCGAACACCCTAACATATTATAGAATGCATCATACACATTAAACACTAGACTTACACTTAACCCCTCACTAATTACCTTTTAGCATTTCAACTTACATTTAACCCCCCCCCCCCCCTTTATATTTTTGGCTCAAACATGGCCCCACCTCCCAAAAATCTTGCAATATTATCTTAAATCTCCTAAGGATCTCTTTGGGATTTGTTTTGATATTGTATGTACTAAGTGGGACACATTAACCCTTGGATAATAGGTTTAGTAGATTATAAGGACACTTAACCACTTACCATCTTCATCCACTCCACACTCTTTCCTCTTCCTCTCATAAGCTCGGCCGAACATACCCCCCCCCCCCCATACATCACCATTTTCGATTTTCATTCCATCCAATCCAAGACCATTTCAAGGTGCTACAAGGTGTTTAAGGAAGTGTGGAGCTCTTAGAACTTGAAGGACCTCTCTCGTGTGCTATTATCCACTCAATCTTCATCATTGTTCTTCCCTAGCTTTAAGCTAGTTGTAAGATTCTTGAACACCCTTGTTTACTTCATATTTTAGTGGTTAAAAGATATAACATGTTGATTATCATAAGAACACTAAAAGACATACACATGAATCTTGAAACATAAGGTGAAATATGATGATATCTTGATGAAATGATATTGTTTAGTGCATGAGTAATGTTTGTTTGTTGATTTCTTGAGATGATGATGTTAATCATCACATGAAGCTTGCTAGATGATGTTTAAACACTTAATCTAGCAAGTGGGAGGATGATTACGTAACAACCTAGAATAATCATCTTCTTGTAAAGACATGAACTTGATGAATAAAAATGATTTCTTGTAAAATGATAAACAAAGTAAACTAGTGAACTTGTAGATCCAAGATTTATAAGTGATTTTCCAAGAAAACCAAGTTCAAAATATGATTTTTGAAAAATCATGGGTTTTACTAAACTTACACTATTTTTGGTGGTAAAATAAGTGTAGAGATACTAGTGAAACAAGAAGATGTAATAAGTAAAACATTTTTGTGAAATGTGTTTACAAGTTGTAAACATCTAAAATTTCCAAGAATGAAGTTTATCAAGAAGTAAATATATTTTGGAGGGTAACTAAGGCTACTAAATACTTTACCAAGTTACTACGTGTTTTTGTGAAAGATCAAGTTCATGTTGTATTGCAAAGGGAATAGTTTTTGCACTTGGTAAGTGTAAGATGATTAATGATTTGTTGTTGATGTTTGATGATGATTTAAAAGAAAATAAACACATGTTTTGAAAACATGGGAAACATCCATTTTTAGGGGAAACTATGTCAAAATTTCTATAGAATTTTGACACTTAGAAAAATATAAGTTTTTTGAGAAACTTATTCCCTAAAAATGTACCTAAAAATATTTACCAAGGTTTCCCTAATTTTTGTGTTAAGAAATGATGATTTCTTCAAGATTAAAATTTAGATTAAGTATGTATATTTTTGAGAAAAATATATATATTTATTGATCACCAAATTTTGTGCTAAGTGTATGTAGTATGTATTATACGTGATAGTGTATTAGGACTTGAAAATACACTAAGTACTCCTAAAAAGTAAAAATACAAAAATACACATACAACATGCTTAGTCAAATACAAGAAAATATATTTATGAAAATATGTTACTTGATAGAATAAATAACTTGGTCAAGTTATGAGCATGAAATGAAGTATTGGACAAAATACATAATTCGGGTGAAAAATACAAGATACTTATATTTATTTTTGAAAAAATAATATAAGTAAGATACATAGTTAAAAATATAAATTATTTTTAACACACAAAGAATACCTACATAAAATATGGTGACTTGTACTTGTGCGATGCAAGTCTAGTGACTAACGTTAATAAAACGCGTTTAGGTCACGACGCAATATAAGCAAAACCCGGTGAAGTTTACGGCGCAAAGAACGCAAAATCGTGAGTTCATGTCCCCACTTTTAAACTTTTACTTGTTTTCTAACTTGGGGAAAATACATGTGTTATGGTATGTTGAATACAAAAACTAAGGAAAGACATTCTAGATCATGTCCCGAATAGGGTACCATAAGCACCATTAATCAACGTATACATTCAGACCGCAGAACAAAAGGTTAGATCTAATGGGTTTCAGGCAACCCCACTCTTGGCTTACTTCTACCAATGAGTGCTTCTGTGTCTCAGTCAAAGTCGACAAAAATGCCTAGGTCTGGTGGCTTCCTATGTCGTGACACATGTTAGTGGCTTTGCAAACCACTAGTGATCTCATATTACTTGCATTCACAATACCCAGTTACAGATACGTTTTACAAGTTACATACCATGTTTTCATTCAAGTATTTAAACATTCAATACAAAAAACTGCATGAATTCACACCAACATTCTGTTGACGTTTTTCCAAAAACTCACATGTATTTCAGGTAACTAAAGTGGATGTGCGCACGGTCTTACTCTTGCTCGTGGATGTCGTTTATGTTTGCTTTTGAATAAAGTTGTAAATTGTTCAGACTATTTGCTGTCTCGTGATGTAAACACTTAAACTATGAATTTCAGTTATGTAATGTTTTGCATTTGGAGTTATTTTTACGAGCATGTAGTATGTTTACCAATCGTATGCAATGAAAACCTTTCATGATCACACCTCGTGCTTCCGCCTAAGAAAGGGGTGTGACAGATTCCCACTCTAACTAGGTCAATTGTCGGGTCAAACTTGATTATAAAAAGTCAACAGAAAGCTAATTTTCAAAAAAAAGCATAATTAACAATGTAGAAGCCATGAAACCTCTTTTGTCACTTGTATAACTTGGTAATTAATGTAAGAACATGTCTAAGCATGTTCAACCCGACAATTTTCAGTTTAAGCTCGGTTCGTAACCGAAAGTCGCAAAAGTAGACTTTTGCTTTGACTTTCAGTTCTGACCCAATGTAGCATATTTTAAAATTGCCTTAGAGCTCTATTAGGACCAGGTTATAGGTTATTGAAACCCTCTGAGGTTATACAACTTGGTTCATTAGTTATTCGATTCATGTGCATGTTTTCGTTATATGCCTCTATACTGACCATAATGCCCTTTTGACCTTAAAACGAGATTTTTGAAAATGTGAGAGGACAAAAACCTTTATTACTGATTTATAAACTTGTCCTAAAAATTTGACATCAGTTTAAGGTCTAGATTAAGAGTTACGCTCAATAGCGTAATTAAGAAGCTTTTTATTAATTAAACGGCGTAATTAGCATAAAGCCTATCTAAACCCAAATTTTGACACCAAACTTTTTACCCACTGATGTAAAATAATATTTTGGGATTTTTGACGATTTTTATTTATTTTTAAGCTGAGCATAACATAGGGTTCTTGCTTTAATTCGGTAATTGTCGGTTATGCCCTTTTCTTGAATAAAATAAGTTTTACATAATATTTTGATACCAATCTTTTTGCTACTAATTTTATATGACAAATAAAATATTTTGAACTTTATAAACTGATCAAAAACTCATATTTCCTGTTTAAACCTGAAAATCGCTTAAAACCGACTTTTACGCGTTTTAAGCGCATAGTATGAGT
The DNA here is from genome assembly GCA_030545235.1 of Helianthus tuberosus. Taxonomy (NCBI): domain Eukaryota; kingdom Viridiplantae; phylum Streptophyta; class Magnoliopsida; order Asterales; family Asteraceae; genus Helianthus; species Helianthus tuberosus. The sequence continues at coordinate 1,864,012 of CM060376.1, read as the reverse complement.
TAAAACCATTTTTGGCATATGAAACTTAATTGTGACAACTCGAGTTTCCAAGATTCCATCTTCGCATTTATTGCGCGTTAATTGTTTAAGTTGTTTGTTAACACGACTTGTTTGTTTCACAACTGTACACGGTTGTAATATGTTACATCGTATTGTGATTGATATGCTTTATATGGTGTTCCTTATAAGTGTGTATGTGGATATATGTCTTATATTAATATATGTGTATATGATTAGTAAAATGGAACTTGTGCCTAACACCCTACACCCGAAAACACCCCTTAGCCGAAATCACTCCCACCCACGAAAACACTTCCAGATGAAAACACATAAGTGTTTTCGTCCACTAGTGTGGCCAACGAAATCAAGAGTGGGCTTTGGCCCAGTAGTGTTTAGTTAATGTGTTTGTGCTTAACCTAACCTGTACGCGAGAACGGCAATTAGAAAAACCCTAATCACTTCTCATTCTCTCTCGCTCTCCTTTGACACCCGACGGCAGCCCTTTAATGAAGTCCTCTCTCTCTATCGACCCTCTTGTATTCGGTAAGTATGAGTATGATTATGCAGTCTACCGCTCGATGTTCATGATTGTGTGCTCATATGTGATTTGTGTTGCATATTTCGGTACAATGATTATAATTTGATTGAGTGTTGATCATTGGAATGTGTTGCATGAGTAGTAAGATGACATGATATTATTATACATAGGTAAATGCAAATTAAAGTGTTCACTAAATTCACACAATCCATGCAACCGATCATGACACATGATTAGCTTTTAGGGGTCCAATGCATTTGATAGCATGTGTTCTGACATAGTTGTAGACCTTGGATATAATGGCAGCCATGTGTGCATTTGTAATCTTGATCTCATCAACCATGTGCACCTTCTAATCATGTTGTCACAATAGTCAAAGGAATTAAATCTTATCAATTGTCTTGTTGTGAAACTGTACGATTTTGAAACTAGAACCTAGTGGGAAAGACATGATTATAGCTTTTGTGATTGATACATGGAATTTAGATATTGAATGATGATGTGCGAATTGATTGAATATTGGTTGCAAATGTTAGAATTTATTGATGTTTGTTATTATTGTATGATTGATGTTGGTTGCTTGTTACTGTTCACGTCCGATGTATGGCTGATGGAACATGAAATTCTGGGGAATGAAAATAATATGAAGTGAATTAATGGTTATACTGTTAAATGGTTAAACAAAAATTAAGGAATGGGAATGGATTTTGTAACAAGGTGAAACCGGCTGGGCAGGAGATATTTGGGCCGAATGAGATTATTGGGGCAATGGGCCGCATATGTTATAACTTGGCTGGACCTCAAATATTTTGGATCTGTTAGTAGTTGTCATACACATACCTGTTTTACCTTTGGGGTCGCACACAATTGTTGGGTCGCACGGGTTAAGTGGGCCGATGACATGTGGATCATACACTCCTTGGATTAAAAATATGAAACTGTTTAGTGTTTATGGAAACATGAACTTTGTAGAGTAGACTTGTATGAAGCTCGTGTAATGACAATGATGCATCACTAATCTATTTATGATCTACACAAACCTATGTGCTATGTGTTGAGTATATGCATACGTGACATTATTTTACGAACCTAACTAGATATGGTAAAACAATAATAGGACGTGATTGACTAAAGTCGCATTAACAAGTTAAACTATCTGCCGAGCAACCCAAGGTGAGTTCACACTCTATCCAAGGCATGGGATTCCCAAGGGTTGGGAATGGGTTAAAGAACTGAACGGTAACTACAAACTTGCGTATTCCCCATACAACAGGATACGTACGACCATAAGACCATCACTCTATCACTTTAAGTCCCTCATTTATCGACTTAATCGCCGAGGCCTATGGCGAGCGGGTCATTAGTAGATAGCGCTATTAGGGTTTAACAAACCTCACACCATGCCAGTCGGACGGGCGTTTACTAATGGAATATGGGCAAAGGGTCAATGCTGATAGACATTGACTTAGGGCACCTCTTACATTTTCGTAGCAGTCGATACGCGTGGTCTAGTAACACATGGGAAGACCCCACTAATCTTCGCAAACATGTCTGGGAGACCGCGATACGAATTAATACGATACATGGTTTACAAAACGAACATACGATTTACGAAATGAATGCTATAACTAAACAACCAATTGTGAACTCGCTCAACTTTGTTGTTGATTCGTTGCTACATGCCTTGCAGATCGTTAGGTACTCATGGAGCTTGCACAGGGAGGCGCGGTCGTTGTGGGACATGGCAGTGTGTGCCATGTTAAAAACATTTCTTTATTTCGTACTTAATACTTGCATTGGGTTTTACAAATATGCTTCCGCTAAACACTTAACTACGTTTTGATTTGAAACACCTTTCATATTGTGTGGTTGAATTTTACTTACTTGTTATGTTCAATATGATTGGTGGCTTGATCCTGGTCAGTCACGCCTCCAAGCGGTGATACTCCGCGTGTGGATTTTGGGGGAGTGACATTAATACCTACTGATGTTTTAAGTAAATTTTTATAATTAAACAGTAAGCAAAAGTTTTGAACTCAGATTCTAATTTTGACCTTTAAAGCTTATGTGAAATTACCAAAATGCCCCTACGGTGCATAGTTTGGTTATAAAATATAAATTTCACATATATGCAATACCCTATTGTTATGACTTATAAAAAAATGTTTTTACTGATTATATCATACATGAAACTCAGATTAGTATTTAAACTCTTTTATAACCTTTAAAATGACCAAAATACCCCTACGGGGCATAATTTGAGTTTAAATCCATTTTGGGCATAATGGAAGGTATCTTACTGATATCACAACATATTTAAGGCATATTAACTTAGGAAACCCGTTCATGACTCATTTGGTTACCCCTTAAGCATTTTTCGCGTTCGGTACGGTCTATGTAACTAGTTTGCATAAATTAGCCGAAACGGGTCAAACCTTATCATTTTTATCTCAAAATACAGAATGTGTTTAGTTTACCCATATTATACAAGTATACAAACTTGTTGGGTCTAAACCACATTCTATTCCGGTCTTCACTTAATCATGCGTTTCGAACCGTGTATCTTCCTTTAAAACTAACCGGTCTAAGTTTAGACTTAATTAAGACCCATTGGAATCTAATAGGTTATTAAAACCTTCGTTCCAGATTAGGAGACCAGTAAAAGATACTTGCACTCGCTGATTGTGATATATACTTTCTCAGGTAAATACTTTTAACTTATTTTCCCTTATACGGGCTTGGGGTACGGTATATAAAATACCGCTTGGTAGGGCATTGAATTTTTAATCATATAAAGGTTAATTTATTAAGATGACCCGTTTAAACTGTTATGTTTGCTTAAAGCCTTTAGGGGGTTAATGACCATGTCCCGGATATCCTTGGCATCATTCATCGAAATGGCCACGACCTAAGCACGGGGTGTAGGCATACACCTGCCAGTGCATATATATAAAAAGGTATAACTGCCGGTTCGAGAATAACTCACCGCGGGATTATATCATGTGGTGTGTCTATTAATCTTTAACCCGGTATTCAGCCCGGGCTACTGAACGTATAACGAACATGTAATTCTTTTACAAGTTTATATAAATAATTATCCCAAGTTATAAAAGATTATTTTGTGCCTTGTGCATTCAAATCAATTTTCTTAAACATTTTCAAAATGAGTCGGTTAATTGTATTTACCAGTGTAAACTGACGTATTTTCCAAAAAGGCTAAGTGCAGGTACTAAACGGAATAGGCTGGCTACTCCTAGCATCAATAAAGAGTCTTGCAAGCTTAGATGTTATAAATCTGCTGAACAATATTTCTTTTTAACTTTGATCCGCCTGTGGATCCTTTACAACCGTTTTGTAATAAATGATATTACTTTCATTCGGTTTGTAATGATTTTATCTTTCGACTTCCGCTGTGTATATAAACTATGATAAATTGTCTATGATGATATCAACTACGTCACGATACTCCCCACCGGGCCCACTGGTAATACGTGGAAATATCGGGGTGTGACAGGTTGGTATCAGAGCCAACGTTGAGTGAATTAAACACTAGCCTTTTTTGTGTTTAATCTCAATGACACAGTTTGCACATTCCTCGACTTTCGAGTCTAGACAAAGAACTTAGGACTAATTCTGACTTATTTTGTTTTGTCGTTTATTGTTTCTTTTGTTGTTTCTGTTGTTTGTTTTGACAGGGCCTACAAAAATGCCGCCAAGAGTCCGAGGAAGAGGCAAGGGGCCATTCATCGCCCCCAACGATCACGAGGTCGGGCCTTCACACCGGCGAACTCCATCAGACACTCTAAGCAAAAGTCCTCAAGAAGACTGGAGGACCCATTTAGAACCTGCGAGGCGTTCAGTCTCGCTGAGCTCCTCACCTTCCTACCTCAATTCTTTCGGGCCTCAATTGGAGAACGAGCCCCACAACTCACATCACTCTTTCATACCCCTTCAAAGCCCCAACTCACACCATTCCTTCAATGACCCAACACCCTACTTTCAAAGCCGGTTCAACCCGGCAAACCAAATTGATGAGCCAATGGGTTATAACCCATTGGGACCGGAGGACCATTTCTCCATGGACATGGAAGAGGATCCGGAACCTGACCAGCTGCCAACCGGAACACCTACTCACCCCATCGAGATTTCGGATGGGTCGTCATATCATAGATCACCTTATCGTGGTCTAGACAGTTATCAGGCAAGGTTTGCCCAATACGACTGGGTGTTCACTCCCAGTTACCACTCATCACAGCAACAGCAGCAGCAGGATCCCTCGGAGGATTCGCGTTTTGTAGCGGTTACTCCACCGCCACCACCACCAGTGCAGCAACCGCCTCCGGAGCCACTGAGGCGTAGGAGATCAACCGCACGGATGTCCGTATGAGAGGGAGTCCGTATCAGCACCCCTCAGCATTCAAGTGGCAGTCATTACCCGCCACTATACGAAGACCCACAAATGGGTGGGCCTTCGAACCCTGTTTCTGAGGTTGAGTCTGCGCCAGTCGCACCACCACCGGTGGGTTATAATAACCCAATTCCTACATACGCCAGTGCAGCGGCGTACAACCCCTTTGAGCAGCCTGCCTACCCGGGGTATAACTACTACAATGCCCCCAATGTTGACCCATACCTTGCAGCAGCCAACTACAATGCCCTTCATCCAGAAGGACCTTATGCATCCTCCTACCAAACCGGGTACCCACCTTATGGGTATCAACACCCACCACTTCCTCAACCTCCGCATCAGCAGCCGCCACAGCCGCGGTTGATTCAGCCCCAGCAGCAACAGGATATTCTACAGAGGTTTAGCCAGGTGGAACGGGAGGTTCAAGAAGAGCGTAGGCACAACCGAGGATTTCTCAAGGGTTTGGCAAGCTTAATCAAGGGGAAGAGCAAAAAGGATTATTAAACCCTTTATTTGTTTATTTGTATTTCTTTAATTTTCAATCAAGTCCCTGCATGGACATCTGTTTCTGTAATCAGTCCCTGCGAGGACTTGTATTTCCAGTTAGCCCCTGCGTGGGCATGTCATTTCTGTTTAGCCCCTGCGTGGGTAAGTTATTTCTGTTAAAAGTCCCGTTTAGGGCAACCATGTACTCTTTTTAAATTTTTAGTGGCACGTTATCATTTAAATTTTATTTTGTCATTATATGCATAAATGTAATATGTATGAAATAAATAAATGAATACAAAATATGTCATTCCTTTTATAAGATCTGCCTTTAAATATTAAATAAGAATCTTAAAGGGTATAACCTAGTCTGCATGTCATTATAAGACCCGGCCATGATGGTAAAACCTGTTTAAAAAGATTCAAATCCTTGTTAACATCTGAAAACATGTTAACATTCCTGGCTAATGTGATCCGTAAAAATCACACGTGTCATCCTTATATTGGATTATTCCAATTCCTTCTTTATTATTAAACATCCATTTGTGATGTAATGTCTACGGGCCATAATTATTGTCATATAAGGCAAAAGACAGTTGTAGCCTATAACTCCCTGTCGAGAAAGGTAATGAACTATGATTCAAGCCTTAGTACCTCGATCCTATAAGATCTTGACTTATAATTTGAATATGTCCATGTGACTTGGCCTTTTGTGCCATTATTATATTTAATTATAACTAAGGATTATTGATGAAAAATCCTGAATGAAATACTTAATAAATTAACCAATATGGTTCTTTAATACCATGGTTAATAAGTTAATAAGATGACAAATCTATTATAAACCTCTAAGAAATCATTGTCATCATTTTATGTAGCGATCAAGCTACATGGCAGAGTCTGAAGAAGTCAACAGTCATCCAAGGGAGAATCATGATACTACTAGGATCAACGTAACTGGTGCGGAACTTCAAGCATTGATTGATAATGTTGTTACCAAGGCCATAGATAGGCAGTTTAATGAGTCAAGTGGTACTCGAAGCAAGACCTCATATGTACCCCATTCTAAACCTAAGACTCACTCTGAGGCTCATAGTAAGCCACCTCCTAAACATAATGGATCTAGGAGGGATGACGATCATCACTCCTCAAATCAGCATAGTGTTCCATCGAAGAAGATTGAGCTCAAACAAGAACCACGTGGAAGGTCCTGTACATATAAGTATTTCGTCTCCTGCAAGCCTAGAGACTTCACAGGGGAGAAACGAGCCATCGATTGTATGACTTGGCTCAATGAAATGGACACTGTGGTTGATATCAGTGGTCGCGCTGATAAGGACGTTGTGAAGTTTGTATCTCAGTCATTTAAAGGAGAAGCGCTAGCTTGGTGGAGGTCTCTGATCCAAGCTACTGGAAAAGTCCATTTGTATGGCATGTCTTGGGAGCAGTTCGTTACTCTCATCAAAGAAAATTACTGCCCTCAACATGAGGTTGAGAAGATCGAGACCGACTTCCTGACATTAGTTATGAAGAATTTAGACTGTCAGGCGTACCTTACGAGTTTTAATACCATGTCTCGATTGGTTCCATATTTGGTGACACCGGAACCAAAACGGGTAGCCCGTTTCATTGGGGGTTTAGCCCCGGAGATCTAAGCCAGTGTGAAGGCATCTCGACCGACTACCTTTAGATCGGTAGCCGATCTGGCACTATCGCTTACCCTTGATGCGGTCAGGCAGAGATCGCTGAGAAATTCTGATATTGTGAAGAGGAAATGTGAGGATGAAAACTCACACCGATCAAACAAGAAACACAAAGGGAACTCTGATCACAAGAAGAGTTCCGGGTTTAGAAAGGATGATCAGCAGTCGGGCGAGAAGCCCAAATGCAAAATCTGTAAGAAGCGTCATTTGGGGAGGTGCAGATACGAGGCAAAATCCCAATCACAGCCAAGGGCTTGTGGGATTTGTAAGTCAAGTGAGCACAAGAAGATAGAGTGCAAGAAGATAAAGGATGCAACGTGCTATAACTGTAACGAGAAGGGGCACATCAAGTCCAACTGCCCTAAGTATGCCAAAAAGCCTGAAGAAGCCAAAAAGACCAATGCTAGGGTCTTTCGAATGGATGCACGGGAAGCAGTTCAGGATGATAATGTGATAACAGGTACCTTCCTTATAAATGATGTTTATGCAAGGGTGTTATTTGATCCGGGTGCGGATAAGTCATTTGTAGATGATAAGTTTTGTAAGTTGCTAAATCTGCATGTTAAAACCCTAAGCATGAAATATGAAGTAGAGTTGGCCGATGGTACCATAGAAACTGCCTCAACTATATTAGATGGATGCTTTATATCCATTAGAAACCACTCTTTTCCATTATCCTTGCTTCCTTTGAAATTAGCTGGTTTCGACATAGTGATAGGCATGGATTGGTTATCTCATAACCAAGCCCAGATTGTTTGTGACAAGAAACAAGTGGTGATCAAGACTCCGTATGGCGAGCCACTTACCATACAGGGAGACACTCAGTATGGGTTGCCTAAGCAAGTGTCTATGCTTAAGGCATCAAAGTGTTTGAGGAAAGGTTGTGTCATCTACATGGCACAAGTAACTATTGATGAACCAAAACCCAAGGTTGAAGACATCCCTGTCATCTCTGAATATCCAGAAGTATTTACTGAAGAACTACCTGGTTTACCCCCAGATAGGCAAGTGGAGTTCAGAATCGACATTATACCAGGAGCAGTACCTATTGCAAGAGCACCTTACCGGTTGGCCCCAACTGAGATGAAAGAGTTGAGAACTCAGTTGGATAATTTGTTGGCAAAAGGATTTATTAGACCTAGCTCATCTCCTTGGGGAGCACCGATCCTGTTTGTAAAGAAGAAGGATGGATCGATGCGTCTATGCATCGATTATCGCGAGCTTAACAAGGTTACGATCAAGAATAGATATCCATTACCCAGGATCGACGATCTGTTCGATCAATTGCAAGGGGCGAGTTATTTCTCCAAGATCGATTTGAGGTCAGGCTACCATCAACTGAAGGTTAGAGATGAAGATGTGCACAAGACTGCATTTAGGACTCGTTATGGTCACTACGAGTTCCTAGTGATGCCCTTTGGGCTCACAAATGCACCAGCAGCGTTCATGGATCTCATGAACCGCGTATGCAAGCCCTACTTGGATAAATTTGTCATCATCTTCATCGATGACATCCTTATTTACTCAAAGAATCAAGCTGACCATGAGAAGCATCTTCGTTGTATTCTTAAACTTCTTCAGCATGAGAAGCTCTACGCCAAGTTTTCAAAGTGTGAATTTTGGCTTCGTGAAGTCCAGTTCCTTGGACATGTGGTTAGTGAGCGTGGTATCCAAGTGGATCCCGCTAAGATTGAAGCTATCATGAACTGGCAAGAACCGAAGACGCCCACAGAGATTCGTAGCTTTTTAGGTCTGGCAGGATATTACAGACGCTTTATTGAAAACTTCTTGAGGATTGCCGCACCCCTAACCTCACTAACCCGCAAGAATATCAAGTTTGACTGGGGTCCTAAGCAGCAAGAATCCTTTGACATTCTCAAGCAGAAGTTGAGCAATGCACCGGTGTTGACATTGCCTGACGAAATAGAGGAATTTGTAGTATACTGCGACGCATCACACACTGGTATGGGGTGTGTGCTAATGCAGAAAGGCAAGGTCATTGCCTATGCTTCTCGACAGTTAAAGGTGCACGAGAAGAATTACACCACCCATGATTTGGAGTTGGGTGTCGTTGTATTTGCACTGAAACTGTGGAGACATTATTTATATGGCACCAAGTGTGTTATCTATTCTGATCACAAGAGCCTTCAACATTTGTTTAATCAGAAGGATTTAAACATGAGACAACATCGGTGGATGGAGACTTTGAATGACTATGACTGTGCAATCCGATACCATCCAGGCAAGGCGAATGTGGTCGCCGATGCTTTAAGTAGGAAGGAAAGGGTTAAGCCCATTAGAATCAATGCCAAGAGCATTGAATTGAAGAACAACTTGAATGAAAGAGTGCTAGCCGCTCAGAAAGAAGCTGTATTAGAAGCCAACTACCCGAATGAGAAGTTGGGAGTAACTGCTGAACAGTTATCATATGGCAAGGATGGAATCCTAAGATTGAATGGACGAATATGGGTTCCGATCTATGGAGGACTTCGGGATGTTATCCTTCAAGAAGCCCACAGTTCTAAGTATTCTGTTCATCCTGGAAGTGATAAGATGTACCAGGATTTAAAGGCAAATTATTGGTGGATAGGCTTGAAGAAGTCTATAGCCACTTATGTGGCCAAATGTCTGACATGTGCTCAAGTTAAGGCAGAATACCAGAAGCCGTCAGGTTTGCTGCAACAGCCTGAACTTCCCACCTGGAAGTGGGAAATGGTGACTATGGATTTTATCACCAAGTTACCAAAGACAAAGCGAGGAAATGATACTATTTGGGTTATAGTGGATAGATTGACTAAGTCAGCCCACTTCTTACCTATTAAGGAAACACACAGCTCAGATAAGTTAGCTCAGCTATACGTGGACGAGATTGTATCTCTCCACTGAGTGCCAGTGTCTATCATCTCTGATAGGGATACGAGGTATACGTCGCATTTCTGAAAAGCTTTCAGCAATCCCTATGCACTCGATTGAATTTTAGCACAGCATATCATCCTTAGACGGATGGTCAGAGCGAGCGTACTATTCAAACACTCGAAGATATGCTACGAGCTTGTGTTATTGATCTGGGTGGAAGTTGGGATGATCATCTTCCATTGATCGAATTTTCATATAATAATAGCTATCATTTCAGTATTCAAGCTGCACCATTTGAAGCTTTATATGGAAGGAAGTGCAGGACGCCCGTTTGCTGGGCAGAAGTTGGAGATGTCCAACTAACAGGACCTAATATAGTCCTGGAGACGACAGATAAAATTGTACAGATACGAGATCATCTCAAAGCTGCCAGGGATAGGCAGAAAAGCTACACAGATAGAAGGCGTAAACCTCTAAAATTCGAGGTTGGTGACAAAGTGTTACTGAAAGTATCACCCTAGAAAGGGGTAATGCAATTTGGCAAGAAAGGCAAGTTAAGCCCAAGATATATAGGACCATTCGAGATCATCGAATGTGTCGGAACAGTGGCTTATAAGTTAAATTTTCCTAAAGAGCTCAGTAGTATTCATAATGTATTCCACATCTGCAATCTGAAGAAATGTCTAGCTGATGAATCGCTAGTCATACCACATACGGATGTGCACATAGAGGAGGGCCTGAAGTTTGTTGAGAAACCTTTGTCGATTGAGGATCGACAGGTTAAGAAGCTTCGAAGGAAGCAGGTACCAATTGTAAAGGTTAAATGGGATGCCCATAGAGGTCCCGAGTATACGTGGGAGGTAGAGTCCACAATGAAAGAGAAGTACCCTCATTTATTTCAGTAAATCTCAAGGTCGAGATTTCTTTTAAGGGGGTGAGGATGTAACACCTCGTAAAATCATGTCCAATATAGTATCGACACGTGTCATGGACTTTAAACGTGTTACAAATTGAATATGAGGGACTAAAGTTGACAAACGAAGAAAGTATATGTACATAAGGATTCAAAGTGTCAACATTTGATAATTATGCCTTTTAACAACCCTACACGATGTTTATACCCTTAAAACGAATGTATCATGAAACATATGAAACCGTTTGTGGAAGAAAGTGAAAGTTTACAAGACGCGAGGGTTAAAAGTGTCAACATGTTTAAGTTATACCTCTGAGTAACCTTTTAGCGAACCCGAAGCCTTGTAATGATTAATTATACTCCCAAGAATAAGTGATAAAAATTTCATAAGGTTTCGATATCGTATGAGGAAGATACGTTAACTTTCGTAATTAAGGGGTTAGAAGCGTTAACGAGGCAAAACTTGTGTTTTCGGTTATCGTTTAACGAAACCGGACCTAACAATGTTTGGTTATATCTCATGGATCATAGAAATATAAGTTATATGGGTTAAATGTGCTTAAAATGAAAGAAATTACGTTTTAGAAGGTCCAGGGGTGAAATGTCATTATTTGAAACTTGATGATCAGGTCAGCCATATGCTGGCGTCACACCACCAACATCTCCCTCTGCCATCGCACGACGCGACGGCCTGAGCTGGGCAGATTTCATGCACATCTGCGAGTACAGCCAGTTCCACCGCCTTTGAAGCCTTGTTTTTCATTCCAGGGGCTGCACCAGTGGTTTTTCATGCCTAGGGACACCTGGAACTGATCAAGGAACACCTGTAGACTTGTTTGGCATGATCTTATTCAATTAAAATCCCTATATAAAGAACTCTAGTTGCAACATTGTTGCATACACTACAAAAATCATTCAAGACTCTTCACTGGAGCTCTCTGGTCATCAAACAAGTTTCCTTAAGTTCCAAAATCGTGCTTAGGACCTTTGTAAGCTTCCTTAACCTTTCTTGTAACACCCCAAAAACGGGTTTGGTAATCAAACTCCGTTAATATTACTGACGGGTAAAATACCGTTAGTAGTAAAAAAAATTCACCCGGTAAATATTAGGATTTAAATAAAAAAATCTAATATTAATTAAAAGGAGGATAAATACTTTGAGAAAACAAAGTATATAAAAGGCCCGAGTTAACGGGACTTAAAGTAAAAACATGATGTGATTTCCCCGAACCCGCAAAGTAACTAGGAATATCAACCTAGTTAATTAAATGTTGTTAAAATGCCAATGAAACTTGATTAATAATACTCTTTATAAAAAGTTGAACAAGTGCGGGGACTAAACATGACAAAATTGAAAATAGTTTTATTTAATTAAAACAAAACACCAAAACACACACTTCAAGTGTGTGTTTGGTCGACATTTCCCAGGAGCCAAAAGGGGTTCTATCAAGTGAACCCTAAATCCACAAAATTGATCAAAATCAAGGAAAAATCAAGCCAAGAATTTGGGGCTTTTAATAAAATCGTGATCACCAAGCTTAGGGGATCACAAGGTATGTTGAATTTTGATGTTTAGTAATATTTCAAAATTTTGATGAACTTGCATGAACGAAATTCTTGCATGAATGTTCAATGTTATAGTGATATTAGTGTGGGTACAAGTCTAGGAACAAACCATAGATGCAAACTTGTAGAATTGTGCCATAAACTAGTGATTAATCCAAATAACCAAGTATGAGCTAAGTGGGTTTTGTTGATTTGATGAAATTGATGTGTATAAACATCATATTAATTCATATGAATGAACTACTTGAAAAAATTAGAGATGTTGTTAAGAGTTCATAAGTGATTAGAAGTGGGTTTTGACACAAGAGTTAAACCCATGGTTATGATAGTCAAAGTATATATGTGCATACAATGACTAAAATTACATGTTGATTTATGGTTACTTGAGGTATGAATTAGATAACATGTTAGTAGATGTAGCATCTCAAAAGATGACGCTCACTAAGTGGTTGATAATGTGCCTAAGTCGAGTCATGTGAACTTGTTAGTGCATCCATATTTGTAAATTGGTGGTTTGACTTTTAAAAGTCAAACCGACCTATGATAAGGTTCATTAAGAATAGTGGTAAAAGATTCATAAGGTGTGAAGGTCATGATCTTGAATGACTAATCTAACCACCTTGTGAATTATGATGATAGTTTGACGCCTAACGAGCTAGGTGGAAGCTTGATGAGTGAGCGGGTCAAACGAATCAAGAAGGAAAGGAAAAGCGTAGTTCGGATGCGAGGTAAGTAAAACTTACACCCACTTGTAGTATATGTATTTATTTTATAAGCGATGAATACGGTAAAGGATTAGGTTCGAATTATGGGTTCCGACACGAAACGAAATGGGTCGGAACGAATAAAAATGTTTTAAACCATGATTAATGGTGAAAGAGGCAAAATGGTAAATTAGTCATGAGTTGGTTAGTTTGAGTGTTATGTGTCTTAGGTCCAAGGCTTGATACAAAACTACAATCGAGCCGGGGGTCTCACTGGAAGCAGCCTCTCTATTCCTACGGGGTAGAGGTAAGGCTGTCTACATCTACCCTCCTCAGACCCTACCTTAGCTTTGCTATTGGTGGGATTTACTGAGTATGATGATGATGATGATGATGAGTCATGAGTTGGTTAAGAATTAAAGAGTTTTTCTTAAAGTTACCTTATAGCGTAACTAGTAATGGGAAAATGGGTAAAAATGGAAATTTAGTCAAGTATCGACTAAAGTAAATTAAAGTTCAAAGGACACCCATAGCATAAGCCGAATGGGTTAAAAATATAAGAAATGACTTTAGAAGAAAAGGGATCTAGTGAGAAAATCTGAAATGGGTCGGATGTGTGATTGGTAATTAAAACCCATGTTTTGTTACATATGAAAATGTTGGGCTATATAGGCCAAACGGGCCAAATGGTGGGGATAACGCCATTTGACGAAATCAACTAATGTGGTTGTCAAGTCATGTGTTTACAGGAGCGAATAGTAATTTGGGTAATTGCGTCGCCATAGAATATCGGTAATAAAAGCAAGGTGTTGAAACGGGTCACTAGGTTGACTCGAGCCAGGTACGTATAAATACGATTGTGGTTAAACATACATTTTTGGGTCAAATTAGTAGCAAATGTCCTTCGTCGTAAATGAAGGGCTAAAGTTGACTAAAATGCCCTTGATGGGTAAATCTGGAAAACGACCTTTAAAGGTTGTTAGAAATAAGTGTTTTGATAGATTAAATCCTTAGGATAAATATAAAAAGGGATAATATGGGACCTTAGTGTCCAACGAGTTGAAACGAGTATTTTTCGTAAAATGACATATCTGAAGGATAGAATTAGGAATAAATAGTCTATCACATTAAATCCACCACAATCATAGTTGTGGTGGAAAACCAAATTAATATGGATGGGTGGAATTATGATGCATACAAGGAACGGACGTAAATTAAGTTTAAAAAGTGCATAAATACCCTTAATGGGTCAAAATAGAAGTATTAGCGAAACGGGTTAAGAATGTGTAATAACCCGTGATTTGAACCTTGTACAATAGGAAATAATCATAATAATATGTTTACAAAAGAAACATGGGCCACAAACAAGTTTGTTAGATGAAATCATCAACGGTTTAAAATTCGGCAAAAAGGTAATGAGTCGAGGGCTTAGAAGTCTCAAAAAATTTCTTATGTTGGATGTAGGATTTTAACTCCATAAGATGGAGAATTAAATTACGGACGCGTAGGAAAAAGAATCACGTAAAACGGATTAAAAACGAGAGAGTTATGCTCGTTTCCGTGAAATCAGGTTATGCTGGGAATATGCAGCAACATAATAAAAACATTCTGCCAAAAAGGGGGCTAGGTGGGGCGTCTAGCCCCTAGGCGTGACGCCTAGCCCCCCTGAACCTGAAAAACGTTTAATTTTGTTTGTTTGACCCATATAACTTGTTTAAACTTGTTATTTAACTATCAAAACTAACTTTTAACTTGGTTTTGATCATAGGTGATTGCCAAGAGTGCCCAGATGAAGATCAAGTTCGAAGAAGAACCGAACACGATCAAGAAATAAGCTTCCACACTATGTATCGTTGTTATGTTGTATAGTTTTAATTCTGTAAATAAAGTTTAATGAAACCCGTATTTTCAATGTATTTGAAATTCTAATTACCCGTTTATTTTCGTAAATTATACGAAAATCGTTAAATAATATTAAGGGTGTTACATTTCTAAATTCAGTTTTATTAGTTTAATGGCCTAAAGTCAAACCCGTCATAATTAAGGTTTGACTTAGTGATCAATCACTAATGGTCCAGTCAATTCTCGAATTGAAAGTAGCTTTGAGTTAGTAATTATGTGGGTAATAAACCCTTAAAAGGGCACCCTCTGATTCCCACTCTAACTAGGTCAATTGTCGGGTCAAACTTGATTATAAAAAGTCAACAGAAAGCTAATTTTCAAATAAAAGCATAATTAACAATGTAGAAGCCATGAAACCTGTTTTATCACTTGTATAACTTGGTAATTAATGTAAGAACATGTCTAAGCATGTTCAACCCGATAATTTTCAGTTTAAGCTCGGTTCGTAACCGAAAGTCGCAAAAGTAGACTTTTGCTTTGACTTTCAGTTCTGACCCAATGTAGCATATTTTAGAATTGCCTTAGAGCTCTATTAGGATCAGGTTATAGATTAGTGTAACCCTCTGAGGTTATACAACTTGGTTCATTAGTTATTCGATTCATGTGCATGTTTTCGTTATATGCCTCTATACTGACCATAATGCCCTTTTGACCTTAAAACGAGATTTTTAAAAATGTGAGAGGACAAAAACCTTTATTAATGATTTATAAACTTGTCCTAAAAATTTGACATCAGTTTAAGGTCTAGATTAAGAGTTACGCTCAATAGCGTAATTAAGAAGTTTTTTATTAATTAAACGGCGTAATTAGCATAAAGCCTATCTAAACCCAAATTTTGACACCAAACTTTTTACCCACTGATGTAAAATAATATTTTGGGATTTTTAAAGATTTTTATTTATTTTTAAGCTGAGCATAACATAGGGTTCTTGCTTTAATTCGGTAATTGTCGGTTATGCCATTTTCTTGAATAAAATGAGTTTTACATAATATTTTGATACCAATCTTTTTGCTACTGATTTTATATGACAAATAAAATATTTTGAACTTTATAAACTGATCAAAAACTCATATTTCATGTTTAAACCCGAAAATCGCTTAAAACTGAATTTTACGCGTTTTAAGCGCATAGTATGAGTTAAAACCATTTTTGGCATATGAAACTTAATACCTACTGATATTTTAAGTAAATTTTTATAATTAAACAGTAATCAAAAGTTTTGAACTCAGATTCTAATTTTGACCTTTAAAGCTTATGTGAAATTACCAAAATGCCCCTACGGTGCATAGTTTGGTTATAAAATATAAATTTCACATATATGTAATACCCTACTGTTATGACTTATAAAAATAAATGTTTTTACTGATTATATCAGACCTGAAACTCAGATTAGTATTTAAACTCTTTTATATCCTTTAAAATGACCAAAATACCCCTACGGGGCATAATTTGAGTTTAAATCCATTTTGGGCATAATGGAAGGTATCTTACTGATATCACAACATATTTAAGGCATATTAACTTAGGAAACCTGTTCATGACTCATTCGGTTGCCCGTTACGCATTTTTCGCGTTCAGTACGGTTTATGTAACTAGTTTGCATAAATTAGCCGAAACGGGTCAAACCTTATCATTTTTATCTCAAAATACAGAATGTGTTTAGTTTACCCATATTATACAAGCATACAAACTTGTCGGGTCTAAACCACATTCTATTCCGGTCTTCACTTAATCATGCGTTTCGAACCGTGTATCTTCCTTTAACACTAACCGGTCTAAGTTTAGACTTAATTAAGACCCGTTGGAATCTAATAGGTTATTAAAACCTTCGTTCCAGATTAGGAGACCAGTAAAAGATACTTGCACTCGCTGATTGTGATATATACTTGCTCAGGTAAATACTTTTAACTTATTTTCCCTTATACGGGCTTGGGGTACGGTATATAAAATACCGCTTGGTCGGGCATTGAATTTTTAATCATATAAAGGTTAATTTATTGAGATAACCCGTTTAAACTGTTATGTTTGCTTAAAGCCTTTGGGGGTTAATGACCATGTCCCGGATATCCTTGGCATCATTCATCGAAATGGCCACGACCTAAGCACGGGGTGTAGGCATACACCTGCCAGTGCATATATATAAAAAGGTATAACTGCCGGTTCGAGAATAACTCGCCGCGGGATTATATCATGCGGTGTGTCTATTAATCTTTAACCCGGTATTCAGCCCGGGCTACTGAACGTATAACGAACATGTAATTCTTTTACAAGTTTATATAAATAATTATCCCAAGTTATAAAAGATTATTTTGTGCCTTGTGCATTCAAATCAATTTTCTTAAACGTTTTCAAAATGAGTCGGTTAATTGTATTCACCAGTGTAAATTGACGTATTTTCCAAAAAGGCTAAGTGCAGGTACTAAACGGAATAGGTTGGCTACTCCTAGCATCAATAAAGAGTCTTGTAAGCTTAGATGTTATAAATCTGCTGAACAATATTTCTTTTTAACTTTGATCCGCCTGTGGATCATTTACAACCGTTTTGTAATAAATGATATTACTTTCATTCGGTTTGTAATGATTTTATCTTTCGACTTCCGCTGTGTATATAAAATGTGATAAATTGTCTATGATGATATCAACTACGTCACGATACTCCCCACCGTGCCCACCGGTAATACGTGGAAATATCGGGGTGTGACACAACTAAACATCAGTATCTGTAGCGATATTCGTTTTTAATTGTTTCTGATCGATGTAAGGTTTTCTCTTTCAATTACAATAGCAAGTATCGATGTCATTATGAGCCAAACTGATACCAACCAAATTCCCGCCGCAAAGCGCAGGAGAATATCACTGGTTTTTATTGGGGTAAAAGCTAATCCAACATTATTATTATTATTATATATGTAATTATAAACTTGTAGCTAGAGTACTTTTTGTTTTTTTTGAAAAAGTTTTCCTTTACTTTTGTTTTTCCTTTTTTTTTTTTGTTTTAATTGCACATGGTGTTTATAGGTAACAAAACAAATCGTACAGACCGAACAACGGCAATATTAGTAACGGTTTTCATTTTTATTGTTTCCGATCGATGTAAAGCACGTTACAATATCCTTTTGATCATATCACAACTTTTACTTTTTTTGTTTCTCTTTCGGTTGTTATAGCGAGTGCCGGTACCTTAGTGAACCGAACCAATACCGACCAAATTTCCGTCACATAGATTTACAGATTTTAAAGCTTTTGCTTTTTTATTATAATTAGTTTTGTGTAGATTATGTTTTTTTTTTTATAACTTTAATATACGATGTCCTAACAAAACACGAGTCAATGGTTTTATCACAGTGAGACTTTGGGTAGTGTATTTCTCCTGAAATTGGCGACGAACTAAATCACCAAGACATTAATCAGGGTGAAGGGGGTGCACCCCTCATGAAATGAAAGGGAATTCTCACCCATCCAATCATGATGTGCCATGTCAATTCCCCAATCACATACCATCTTTGCCCAAAAACATAAGGGTGAACGGAGTAGATAGGTAAACACAGCGGCAAAGCGGTTTACCGAACGTTAACACCGTCGTTGTCTGTGTATACCGCTCGGTGAACATGGATGATCGGTGAACCTTTACCGACTCGGTGAGAGGGAGGGAAAGAGGAGAGAAATGAGTGTGTGGTGAGGTCCATTTCTTCTCAACTAATCACACATTTTTCCTTTTTTTAAATAGTTTACCTAAACCCCATTAGGTAAACCACCGCCAATGTTTTAGAGCATTAGGTAAACAATTTAGGTGAATTGACGTGACACTGTCTAACTGGGTGAATGAAGAGTTTACCTATTACAAATAGTTAACCACTCCCTTCACCCTAAGGGGCGGTTTCACCCAAACTATTTTTTTTTTAAAATGCATGAATGACCGAAAGATAGTGGGCCCCACCATTACACCCTCTCCCGCATGTTCCTCGCATACGGCAAGTAATCCCCGCACACAGCCTTCACCGAGCGGCAATGTTGGGACGGCGGCACCTTTACCGCGCGACAAATCACCTCCCCGCTTGGTTTGCGACTTCCACCCCTTCACTCTAGTATACATAGATGACCTTTAGCCTATGGGTGTACCTGATCGAACTACTACCTATAGCCTAACATACCTATATCCTAACAAATGTCAAAATAAACCTGTTGAAAAATCCAAATTCGAGAGGCGCACTCACTCCCCCATAGTTTCCCAAATCCACACATAACATCTACTCATACACTAGTCACTCTTGCCCCTCTTTTTTATTTCGTTTTTCTTCCCAATTTCAACTTCTTCAATTCAATCAATTTGGGCGAAACAAACATACAAACCCACACCACACGCTTTCCCTCCAAACATGCCCTCATTTTCGTAACCCCAATCTTGCAGAAAATGGCGGCGTCTTCAACTGGATTCGTCTCTAAAGCAAAAACCGCCTTCCATTCCGCCGCCGCTAAAGCCGAAAAAGTCTTCACTGACATCAAAAAATCCGATTCTTCCCCCGATCTAGGTTACCCATCTTTTAATTTCATCTATTTCATTCATGTATGTTGTAAAGTTTCTATCTTTCACTTTATTATTTGGATCTTGACCCATTATTCTTTTCAATTTTGAAGATGAGAACAATGATTCCCCAACAGATGTGATCGTTACAAAGGTGGGTTTGTTTTTGTTTCTGTTTCTGTTTTTAATTTAATTTTAAGTTAGATCATGATGTTTAGTTTGATAATTCAAGAAAAGGGTTAATTGAATTGGAATTTGGAATTCAATAGCGTTGACTAATGGGGTGTTTAGATTGAAGATTTGATGATGGGTTTAGTGGGTTGAACTGTTTTTTTTTTTTTGGGTTTTTGTTGATAGGAAAAGAATGCGAGGTGGAGGCCGGAGCCGATCAAGACGAAACACGATTGGCAAGAGAGGTTTAAAAACATGAGGTTTGGGAAAAAGGGGGTTCAGGAAGCGGATAAAAGTGATGATGCAACGATGTCTTTTACAATGTTTGATGACAATGTGTTGTTACCGAGTAGAAGTCCGATGTCGAAGGTAACACAAATCAAGATCTTGCTTAAAATCTTTAGTTTTGTTAGGGGCATTTGTGTATTTATATCATAGTTGTTAATGGCGAATAGCGACAAATAGTGAGTGATAAGGTACCTGCATGCTACATAACGAATAGCAATAAATAGCGGGCAACTATTTTATAAATAGCGACACACTAGAATTTTTTTTATAAATTTACATGTATAGTATATCAAAATACCTTGGTATATATGCTATTTTACATGTATATTTAACAAAAACCTATAATCCAGCTATTTTATAGCTATATTTAATTGCTATTTATATTAAAAAAACAAAATAAATAAATAAACTGTCGCTATTATCGCTATCTATTGCTACAACCCTAATAGCTAGTCTAGACCTATATGCTACGAAGCGCGCTATAGTGATCGTTACGCTCGCTATTGACAACGATGATTTATATATGGATATTATATTATTGTATTTATAGTAACTGGTTTTGCCGTCATCTTACCCTTTCGGGACCCGACTTGCTATAATTAGGTTGTTTGTGTGTTTGTTACTTTGTTATAGTAACTAGTTTTGGATCGTGAAGTAGTCCCAACAGCTTGTAGGAAGAACTTTAGTTTGTACAATGGGCAACACACGGAATGTATTATATGTAACCTCATTGTAGATCTAGCTATCAAAACAAACAAAGTTTGACGAAGGTTGTAGATGGAGTTTTTTGGATCTTGCTCAATTTTTAATCTAAATATACAGTTGCTGAATATTTGTTGACTAGTGACTTGGTTGTAAGCTAATGAATGTTGAGATTGATTCTTGAAATGATCGGAGTATTTTTGTGTTGTTTTTGTCATCTTACAACTGAAAGTGATGTTCATATCTTGTAGGAACCAGAAGGTGGTGGTGTATTGGGTTCAGATGATTCAAATATTGATATCATACCATCAGCAGCTGTGCTAAGGCAATTGGCTATTGGTGTTGAGTAAGTTTATCGTTCAATTAATTTTTGTTAATTTTCCACCTGGTTTTAGTGAATTTACTTACGTGAGCTTGTAAGTCAATTAGTTTTCTTTCTCGTATTCGTCCTATATTAAAAAAGTGAAATGAATAATAGTATACATCGCCATAGTTGTCAATAGCGGTCGCTATGGCGAATGGCGTATGGGTGATGGGTCTAAGGTCGCTACAGGGTATGTAGCCATAAATAGAGGGATTTCAGTTATTTATTTATTTTTTTTAATTTTTTAAATATAAATAGTGATTAAATATAGCTATAAAATAGCTGGATTTTAGGTTTTTGTTAATTTTTGTTAAATATACATATAAAATAGCGTATATACCAGGGTATTTTGATATAATATACATATATATATTTTTTTAAAATTTCTAGTGTATCGCTATTTATAAAATAGCACCCGCTATTTATCGCTATTAGCATGTAGGTACCTTATCGCTATTTGTCGCTATTCGCCATTAACAACTATGTACATCGCATCTGTGATGTCTATATGAGACGATTTCAGTTATGAGATATGAGAAAAATCTGTTTTTGGTCAACTACAGGACTACCAGAATGGTCAGGTCAATGAAAGATCTGTTAATGTCATCAAGAGACACGTCACCCGTGAGAGAGAAAGCCGGTTTAAACTTCTCTACAGTGAAATCACTAGTACTTAGGGATAAAGAAGATAAGAACGATACGGAATTTAGCGCTGATGAAAAAGTCGTTTCTCTTATAAACTCACTTCTTGGTGCAGGTAGATTTTTTGTTTCTATGAAAGAAATATATCTGCCAATTTTTCTTTGATTATTTTCTCAACATTTTGCAAGATATTTGCAGAAGGGCATTTTTCTGGAAGGAAAACTAACCGTAAATTTGAGATAAATACAACAATTGCATCTTTAATAAAAGACCTTCATGGTGCACCACCTGGCAGCTTTATTGTAGAGCTTGCAGAAGCCATTGGATGTTTGAAAACTATACGAAGAATGTCATCGTTTTGGTGTAGGGTTGTTGCTGAAGTAAGTGAGCTGCTCTAATTTTTATAATATTATTATACTTAGAACTGATAAAAAATCATAGAAAAAAAACACATTTAGAATCTAGCATGTTTACATGTTATATTATATTATATTAGGGATAAATTTTTATTTTCTCAGATACCTATACTGGTACCCGTACCAATTTTGGGTATTTGGTACATGTATCGGTACCAGTAAAAATGGTACTGGTACCGAATTATATATAGTACTAGTTCGTATTATGATATTATGGTTTGGTACCCGTATGATATTGGTACTCGTACCAATTTTACATATTTGGTACCCGTACGAGTGCTCAAAAGGTTAAAAAAACCAAGTGGTACCAAAGCGGGTACCGTACCGAAATACCGGTACTGATACCCGTATTGTACCATAATATTCGGTACCCAGTTTTGTTCAGATTTAGTACCGGTATTTTCGGGACCGGGGCGGGTACTTTACCGATCCCATCCCATCCCTATATTGTATTGCTACTATTATTATCCATTTCTTTCATCTTTGTATGGCATTACATAAATCACTTATGATAGCATGTTTAATTATTAATTTGTTGTACTTAGAGGTGGCAAGATTGGGACTGTTGTATAACGAGCCAAAACTAGTTTGGGTTAGAACGGTGGTCTTTCAGTATGGGTGAAATGGACTCGGTCGGGTTCGGTTTACCCTTGATCACTTCTTTTGTTCATTTGACATTTCTGTAAGATGTTTTAGAAAGAATAAAATGTGTTGATTATGATTACTAAGACAATGACGTTACCACTGTAATCTAATTCATATATATTTTAATTTAGGCTTAGTATCTTCTGAATTTTTTTGTGTACAGATAAGGAGACTATGGTCTGAAGGGCAACATATTCCCGGGATCCCTGCTGATGAAACTCCAGATTTAAATTGCTGTTTGTTGTATCAACAATTGCAAGTTATCAACTGTTGTATTTCAAGGAAAAACCGCCGTGCAATCGTCACAGAATCACTAGATTCCGTCTTGAAACAAGCCAATATTAATGATGACATGGCACCTTCAAATGGAGAAACGGCTCTAATGTATGCTAGAGTTAGCTCCGGAGAGCTTGTGCTTAGATTAGGAGCTGCTACACAATGTGAGAACTTAACAATGTTGGAAACTGGTGAACCCGTATATGCCCCCGTTATGCAGGTTTGATTAATACTTAAATTTATTTGATTTGGTATTTTCACGATGCTTCTTTTTATTTTTATATATAAAAGTATCTTCATTTGTGAGCTTACAGGAACAGCCTTTGCTCACAGAAGATCTTGTTAAGGAGACAGAGGAATTTATATTACGTACAGGGAGGTCAGTTAATTAAAAGTTTTCAGAAGTCTTTATATTTTATTTTGAAAGATCGATATTGTAGTTTCTTAACTTCTCTTACTATTATGTTTTTGCACCTTTAAATTGTATCTACTTTATTATTTAAAGGTCTCAATGAATTTTTTTTATAAAATATTTTGTTTAAATTGTACTTTTATGTCGAATTTCAACAATTATGTTATGTCATTATAAATAAAATGTTTTTTTTTTCCCATGTGGTCAGTGTTGGAGCTGGGTGCTCTCAGCTTCTCTCAGACATGCAGGCTTTCAAGGTGAGTTATAGGCTATAAAGTGCAGTTGTGTAATAAATATAAATTAAAAAATATATTATTAATCTTCTAGCTAACTCTATAGCGCTTTCGGTCATTGTGTTTTAGGCTGCAAATCCGGGGTGCATATTGGAAGATTTTGTTAGATGGCATTCGCCGCCAGATTGGATGGAACCCGCTACAGATGACGTAAGCAAAGATTCTTTGGATGGTGATAATGGGTCTTCTAGAGGACACCTAAGTATGCGTATGCAGAAAGAAGGTATATATTTAGTAGAGATTAAAGTTCAATACATAACCAATTCCAACTAAAGAATACATAAGTTGGTTATGTAACCGCATAATCGTCTCTTCCACTATATCTGTTCAACAGTATGTGCAAGTGCTTTATTGCGGTTTTTTACTTAAAAGTTGGTTTTGTTTTGAAAACGTCCGTAAATATGTATGCATTTCTGTTATTCTACTACCTTACCCATTCCATTCTAGTTTCATTTAACCAAACAGACGTGAAAATCTTGTTTTATGATATTTTGTTTCTATGTCGGTGTTTAGGAAATTTGTGGAGAGAGATTTGGGAAACTGCAAAACCGGTACCCGCTGTCAAACAGTCTCCATTATACGATGAAGATTTGTCTGTGTAAGCAACAAGACAATAGTTTAACATGTCACGACAATTTTGATTATTTTTTATTCCCTTTATCTGATAAAATGTCTATCGTTATTTATATCTGTAGAGAACACATTCTGCATGGCTTAGAGGATTTCGCGCCTTCTGATTTCTTTGAGCAACTATATATATCTCTCGTAACGCATCTATCATATCACCCTTTTCATTAATATATATACTATCACACTAGTGTTAAATAACGTAAATTATTTTTATTTTCAGTTGTGTTCAGGATGCGCGGTTGCAGAGACAAAAACCTCAACTAACGAGTATCTGTACAAGCTGTTTCTCGAATGCAAAGACTACATCGTCGCGACTTGTCAAGGAAAAAATTGGTTTGAAAAAGTTGATGATATATGTCAGGTATCTAAATATCTCATAGGTGTATGAATGTGTGCGTGTTTGTTATTTATTTTCTAAGCGGTTAATGCGGTAAGAAATCGGATATCCGTCAAGGACCGATATTTGAGATATCGGTTATTAGGTATACTGAACTCTCCTACCATTAACAACTTAACCTTTTGAACTTGCAAAACACCAACAATTGTAGCAAGTAGGAACTGATTAAGACTTAAAACACTAACATTTAACACAAATAATTAGGAATTATGACTTAAAACACTAATAGCAACAATAAGAAGAAAGACGGATGTTAGAACTAAGAAGGAAGGTACTGATATCGGGAAAATCGGTGATATATCGGTCCAATATCAGTCAATATCGCTGATAATATCGGTACCGATACTTTGTATCGATATCTTACTAGAGGACAGATAACCAATATCGGTGATATATCGCGATATTAACTACATAATTTGTTTTCATTTATTTTGTGGCGGTAGGTATACGACAATGTGGTGATGATGGTATTGAACCCCGACGAGTTCATTAGGCTCACAAAGCATGATGATACGGCTACAACCGGTGAACAAAAGGGTCGGTTTAGAAGGCTAAGCCTTGTGTTTGGTAACAAGGATAAGAGCCATGGGAAAACACCACCAAAGGACCCGAAAAGCGTTGAGGAAAACCCGTTACGCCAATCGTTAACTTCATTATTTTCAAAGAAACCGCCAAAAGCCGGAAATGCATCTCCAGCTGAGAAACCAGTTAGTTCAATTCAAAATGATTGGATAGATGTATAATTATTTTTACTACATCTGCATTTAATTGTAAATTTATCTTGAAATAATGAGCTAAATTTAATTTTTTTTTTCATATCCAAAAGAAACCAACTGTAAATTACTGTTGAAAGACCGTTACATGAATGAAAACTTGGAGTTGTGAAATCAATTAAGATTTTGATCGTTAGCGTTTTGATCTTTGTTTGCGTCGTCTGCTTGGAGATCCTTCATGATAATTCCTGGAACGACGAAGTTGGCGATCCAGTAAAGAAAGATGAACGCGACACTGTCAATCAAGAAAAACATCAAACCGAGTTAAAAAGAAAGTCACCCAAAGTCTATTTTTAATTACATAAAGCCTTCATTTTATTTATAGGTACAATTTATTGTTACTTTAATCGTCGTAGAATTTATTGTTACTTTAATCATAGAGTCAACCCGACCTGAGTCAACCTGACCTGACCCAACCCGTTCATAACTTATGTTTGATACACCTATACATGAGTACACATAAATGCACTTGCTAAAACTAAAAGAGGGTATTGAGGAAACCTTGTGGGAATCAAGACTGAGATATCTCCGGCAGCCGCGGGTGAATTGACTGTAAGAACCACCAGATGAGAAGAGGTGACAGTCATGGGTTTAGTCCTCACATGGTTAGGAAAGTGTCGTCGTAAAACTCCGGTCGGTGGTGGTGTATGTTTAGAGGACCATTTTGAGAGGGTGGATAGTGGTGGTCTATGGTGGTGGTGATGGATGGACCTCATCTTTTCAAAATTCTGTTTAATCCCCACAATGTATATGCCTTGGACTAGTCATGTGTGGATAATGTTTTTGGGGTTTAGAATATCTTTTGGTATTCACACTCTAGCACGTGCCTATCCACCTCATGAAGTTAGCTTGTTAACTAATAAAACTATCAAAATGTCATTGATTTTTTTTAGTTTTTTTTTTAAATAGTGTATATAGTAAATGTAATGTAGATCAATGGTACAAATGATACATGGTACCATTATGCGTTGATAAGACATCTTTTGTGTGAGACGGTGCAAAACCACTATGAGTTTGGCAGCTGGCATAAGAGCATGGATCTGTTGCGTCAAGGCACAAGAGAAGATGTGATTCGTGTCAAAAGTTAAAATTAAGTCAATAACATTGTTTATCATATGGTTAGCTTGAATGCATTTATGTATTGTTTTTCAATATAGAACCCATTTAATTTGATACATTATTAATCATAAATAATTATAATAAAACCAACATTCTTGTGTTACATTACATTACAACATAAACAATACTTATATAGAATATTTTAGTAGCAATCAACTCACTACCTAACCTATGCATGCATGCATGCACTCAAGGCAATCCACCACCAAAACCACCACCTGAACCACCACCAAATCCTCCACCAGACCCACCACCAAGCCCACCTCCAGCACCACCACCGCCACCACCACCAAACCCTCCACCGCCACCCGCTCCTCCGCCAAGCCCGGCCCCACCACCGAAACCACTACCAGCCCCTCCTCCAAACCCTGATCCACCCCCCAATCCACCACCTCCACCAGCACCACCACCTCCACCAAACCCTCCTCCACCTCCCAATCCAGAACCACCTCCTAATCCTCCACCAGCACCGGCACCACCACCAGCACCACCGCCTAATCCGCCACCACCACCAAATCCACCGCCACCTCCGCCTCCAAGGCCGCCATTATAGAACGTCTTTTCGTCACGAAAAGACTGTTCCGAAGTCAATTTCCGGGCAGTGGAAGTGGAAACAAGAACACCAAGAAGAAGAAGAAGAAAGAATCTAGGAGAAGAAGCCATGTTGATGATGGTGTTGATGAGAAGGTGAATGGTTGTTTGTTTAAATAGGGCAAAGGTGTCATGGACATGAATGCAAAACACACTTGTACAGTACAAGTAAACAGCCAATGAAAATACAGAGTTTAAAATAATAATAAATGCAAAGGTACGAAAATGTGAGGAAAATAAATGGTGTTCTTGAAATATTATTGCAATGCATTCCCCTAACTGTCTCTTTGACAAAATCCACGAGTATATCAAGACTTCACCCACCCGGACAACTGGAGTAGGCCATACATATTATACATATACAGTTACATAACCCTAAAACAAATTTATACTCTTCATATAATTACAATAAAGTGTCCTTCCTTCGTAGCCCAGTGGTTGGGGGCCGGTTTGTCCTCCTAGAGGTCACCGGTTCGACTCCCGCTTGTGGCGAAAGGGGTTAGGACACCCGTGCGCAATGATGGTGAAAAACCTACCGAGGAGGGTTTGATCCTGAGCGTCACTCCGGTTTTCATCCGGCTGTTACTCTAGCGAGGCAACTCGTGTAGAGGCAGTACGGTTTCCGGAGGAAAGCCTTCGACCCAAGACTGGTTAACCCAGCGCTGGCCTTGCTAATCTGGGCCCACGTTCTTGGCGAGGGTCCGCGATTTGCGAATGTGACAATGGTCACCATTAAGAAGTTCACCTTTCAAAAAAAATATATAATTACAATAAAGTGCAAAAGTGTTATCCAGCCCAGTAGCGAAGCTTGACCCGAATGACGGGGGTCAAAAACGTATATACCGAAAAATTTCTATACGAGAACTACATATATAACACTACTGAGCGAAATGTTCGGGTGATTTATAATAATAAATTTTATATATAATATATAGGGTTGGGATTTAGAGAAAACGGTAGAAAGTGTGAGAACGCTTATGGATCGTCCGATCAAAACAATCTATGGACTAGATTGGCGCGGTGGCGTTTTCGTAAATAACATCAATTTTATTACGTGGACGCGCTTCATTAAGGGTCGTATATAATATCAGATGTACTGCCCGGGTCGATGAATAATCGCTCGGTGCAGTAGTGAGCCAGGTGGCCTGTGATAACCACGGCGCGCCTATCGCGCGGTCCGCCTCGGACTTTTGGAAAGACGACTTGCTCGTCTTTCCAGTCATTGTCCGGTCTTCTTGCCGCCTTGCGCGGTCTTCCTTTTCCTCCATTGATCATGTGGGTAGAGGCCACGTACATGGTCCTCTTACCCGTGGAGGTGCCCTCGTTGTGGGGGGTGATGCGCTTGGTAGCTTTTTGCGCGCCTGGCAACAGGTGTTGCAGTTTCCCCTCCTTTAGGGCTCGCTCAATCTCTAGTCGGAAACTGATGCAGTTGTTTGTTGTGTGGCCATTGTCCTTGTGATACTCGCAGTAGAGTGCGAGATCCTGGTTCTTTTTGGACTTCATTGGTTGGGCCGGTCGCAAGAATTGCGCGTCCGTGAGGAGGACGTCGCTTGGCGACTGATTGATCTCGGTCCAGCTACGGTCCCGAGACTCCTTCTTCGACGCCGGGTTTTCACGCTGGGCGTTGATTGTAGCCCTTGCGTCGGGCTGGTTGTTCCGCGGGACATATGGTCTGGAGTCGCTGCCGCGATTCCATGTGTCCTGGTTGCGCTTGTTGTTGCGCTTGTGTTCTTGGTGGGAGGACTGGCCTTCCGTTTGGGGCTGCGTCTTTGAGACATGCGGTTTGAGGGACCGCTGAGTCTGGGCGTATGTCTTGACCGCATCCATAACATCTTCCCATTTTTTAGGCAAGCCATCCTTGCCGGAGATAGTCATGACCATTTGTTCGTCTTTCACCGCACCAATGAAATGGTTGCGTGCCATTTGGTCTGCCACGTCGCCTATCTCCAGGCATTCTTTATTGTAACGGACAACGAACGCTTCAATCGATTCGTTGTCTCTGCGCCAGATATTCATGACGTCCATAGAATCACGTTCATGACGTCGCTGCTGGCAAAAATGTGCGAGGAACTTTGCTTGTAAGTCCTCGAATGAAGTCAGTGAGTTCACTGGCAAAGAATCGAACCAGGCCCTGGCCAGACCTGTTAGGGTCTGCGGGAAAAATTGGCACCAAGTGGGTTCATCCCACCTGCCGTTGCACCCGGCGCCGACGAAGATGTTCATGTGGTCATCTAGGTCGGCTGAACCGCTGTATTTCCCAATGTTTAATGGGAATTTGGTGGTGGTGACGTCGGCGTTGGCAATCTCCGGGACAAACTTGGAGTTTTCAGCCGCAGATTTCGGCCTGTAGGGTTGGCTCTGGTGGCGCTTTGCAGCGCGGAGGTATGTAGTACGGGGGTGAGTGGGAGGAACATAGTTGTGTCCTCCCGGTCTACTGCTGGTAGCATGAGACTCCCCGCGGTATGTACCGTCCTCGGGATTGGTATGGCCCCGGGGCCGTGGTGGGCTGTCGACTGTCGCCTAGTTTCGCCATGAGGGCCTAGGCGGCTATGTATGGGGTCCCTGCGGCGGGACCCATACGAGGAATCGTCCTCCGCTAGTGTGCGGACGTCGCAGTAAGAGGAACCGCGGTCTTCCTGCCTGCTTCTGGAGGCCGGATGTGTTGGGGCCCTGCAGTCGTATTGTAGAATACGACCCGCAGGGGTATGCGGTGCTGGGGTAGGCCCCGCAGATACTTGTGCTTCTACGCAGGCTCTGTTGTATGCTGCGGCCAGCAAAGCTTGTTGCTGGTCGTACCAGGTATGAAGGTTCGTGCCTGGAGGTATCACAGAAGCGTACTGTGATAGATCGTGTCCGAACGTAAGGGATGCGCCCCCTTGCGTTGATGTGCCAATATGTTCAACATTTGGGGCTGGAGGGGCAGTCCCCGTAGGCCCTGTGTTGGCGGGGTTTAGGTTATCCCCGGTAGTATTGTTTTGACGATCAGACATGATCTTTAGAGAGAAAGGGATGGTTGAAAAAAGTGCTAAGAGTAGCGGTGGGCGCCAATGATGAAACAATGGTATCCGGGTGGGGTTATCTCACTAGTCTCGTCAAGAGGGTTAATCCCTTCTTTCCGAGGATCGCTGGTTGGATCGTCTGGTGGTGGGTTTCCTGCACAAGGAAACAAGTCGTGACTCGCAACAAGGAGGATGGGGTGGGGGGTGCTCCTTGTTACCACTCTCCGGCGTAAGAATCAGTAATTTGCTTGGGAAGCAAAGTGTGATAGTAGTAGTAGTGAGAGAGTTGAGAAGTGATACCTCAAACCTAGTTTGGGGTGAGTATTTATAGCCGATGAGTGAAGGAGGGTAGTTGAGTAGCTAGCCTGACATCGCACAGCTACTTGCAGATGTGTCAGACCTGTCGGTTATGGTGGTGATGCCACGTCCCGCTGTGGTGTCAGACTGTTGTACACATGTGGGGTGATAGGTGACTGTTCCCAGTGCCACTTGCACTGTGGTGTCAGACCCACTTGCCTTGTAGGGAGGATGCGGTGCCAGGCCGCATCGCTGTTTGCGGTCACTGATGTAGTTCCCGCGTTCTTTGTTCTATCCGAGATGCATGCGGGATGCGGTGCCAGGCCGCATCGCCGCTTAGTGACTGTTACTGTTGTCTAGATCCCTTGTCGTGACGAAAATGTTCATAGGATGCGGTGCCGGGCCGCATCGCTATGCGTAACATTAGTTTCGGTCCTTAAGGTAAGTCTTCTCATCACTGGACAGATTGGACCGCTGTGTTCGCGCGTGCCCGCGCGGACACAGGTAAGTTATTGCTGGTGGGGGTTTTTTATAAGGGTAATGGTCATTCGCGGTCATGTTGACGCGAGATCTGGGACCATACCCCTTCAGGTCTTTTGCTTCTCCACACAAAACTTCATCTCATGAAAATAAAACGCCAAACAAAAATCACACACCATTCTAACTAAAAACGCCATTAGATATAAAACGCCAAACTTAATTATAATAAAATCCAACCTAAAAAAAACGCCAAAAAAATCATATATATACAACATCTCAGACCTTCAATTAAAAACACACACAAAACCCCAAACGCCATATTTATATATATCATTCGTCTTAGAAACGCCAAAAAACCCAAACATCAAATATCTTCTAAACCAAAACGTTTTTTTGAAATTCAGTTTGGTTGTCTGTAAGCTCAATGTAATGGACAAAATCCTTAAGTGAGGATATTGTACATTTCATTGAGTAAAATCTTATTGACTTATCCTCAACTTCCATCCAATTTATAACGCCAAAACATAAAAAAAAATATTATTGAGGTTTGTTGTCAATAAAGTTTAGCTGTATGGGGTGGACAACATTGTCAGTTATCTTTCTTAACCGAGGATTAACAATGTTGTTCATCTCATACAGCAAAACATTATTGATTTTAGCATGATCAAATTTTGAGGTTTAAGGTGCTTTTATTTAGTGGCGTTCTTTTTATCGGTAAAACGCCAAAAAAGTTAAAAAATCAAACATCGTTCATTGGAAAAATTCAAGATTGTTGGCTGAAGGGTCTAAACTCAATAACATTTTGCTGCATAAGATGGACAAATCTTCAAGAAAAAGATGCTGATGTCAGACTTTGTGCTTCCAAACAGCCACAAAAAAACTTATTGAATAACAAAAAAACAAAATGAATCATACGAAAGTCGAACCAGCCAGTTAAGATGATTCAAAAAAGAAGAAAGAGACTGGCGACAGTGAAGATTTGGAAGATCAATTGTTTATATATTCTTTTTTTTTTATTTTCTTTTTATGTTGATTGTTATATAATAAAAAGGCATATATAATAAAAACGCCAAACAGCCAAAATGCTTGTTAAAACGCTATCATGTCGTAAAACGCCCTCAAAAACTCCCAAACTATAATAAAATTACTTTGGAAAAGTATTATAAAAAACCAAAAAAAAAAAAAAAAAAAAATCAAACTTGAAAATATAACTAGAAACAGTAACTACAAAACAGTAAAAATGAAGAGACGTAAAATTTATTATAATATAATTTAAAACGCCAAACTTGAAAGACGGGGGACGTGTTACAGACTTCAGAGAAAAAAAGTTATCAAAAACAATAATTACAAACAGTAACTGAACGACGAATACTTTATTATAATAATGCACCGCCTAACCTACGCCGCCAAAAGAAATCCTATAAAATAATAACTCTCAGCAACTTCCATTTAATCAAACCAAAAAAACAAACGCCAAATACTACTAAATACCTCTCACTGTAAAAAACCAAAAAATTTTAAAAATCAAAGATGGCTAATATGTCATCTTGGATATTCAGTATTGTTCTTCGTGAAGTTTCACTGAATGGATTGTTAGCTGAGAGGAGTAACTCAGAAAGATTTTGCTGCATGAGATGGACAAATCTTTAATACGACCCTCGTTTTGTAACTTGATTAATTGGATTGTTTCTTTGTGAATTCCTATACGAAGGTTTTGTAGATGTGTCTCCGAGTATTCCTTGATCATTTCCTCTAAGAGGAGGAGTTCCTCTAATTCTATGAATTTTTATAGAATACTCTTTTCTTCAATATCATTCAAAAAAGTTCCGGATTGCCTAAGATACTGATGACAATCGAATGCCATGTTGTGTTCTTTGTTCTTGAATAAGGCTTGGATGAGAAAAAGAGATCAATGACACTTAAGAGTTGGATGATTATAAAGATGAAGATCAAGATGAAGAAAAAGCGAAAAACCCACCCACACGTCATAGATCCATGTACCCAAACATCCACAAAAAGCCACTTCAACAGACGAGCATGCAAAAATAATCAAACCGATGGGTTTGTTAAGTTTTACATAAAACGCCATATATTTGGTGACAGTTCTTGTACTATTAAAGAAGAGAGAGACTGATGACAGTGAAAATTGTGAAGAGAGATACGATAATGATTTTTAATTTATTTTTTTCGCTTCTATTTTTTCCCTGTGGTTGTAATATAATTTTACAATTGTAAAACGCCAAGATACCACAAACGCCAAAATGTATATAAAAAAATATAACAATGGGCCATCTTGTTTAAAACGCCTTGAAAAAACGTCATTCAGATAGATTTCTTGACCCCCCGGGGTTCCAATGGCATACGATTTGAAAAACGGCATAAACGCCATAAACGCCAAAATGTTAATACAAAGAAACCATTAAAACGCCATTAATTATTGAATTTGGTTAACGCCAAAAATCTTAAGCGCCAAAAATAAAACAATATTGGGAAAAACGGAACTGGAAAAGCAGAAGATAAAAGGACAAAAAAGCCCCTCCGCCCTTTTCTATGCCACGTGACACGTGTTGGGCCAGGATGCGTTCTCACACTTTTGAGCTTTTTCTTCTAATCCCGTTTCATAATATATATTATTTAATATATTCTTATCATATTTTTATAGATAATAATCGATATTATGTAAATGTATATCAAATATATTATATAGAAGTTTTCTTTTGTTTATTTAGGATTGTAAGCCTAATCAAGCTCTACAAGTGAAGCTTGAACTCAGGCTTGTTTATCGGAAAAGTTTTAATAGATGTTCAAGCTCGTTTAGCATCGGTTTGATTCGAACTATTAACGAGTTGGTTTTAAGTAGGTGGCTCAACTTGTATGCACCCCTTGAGGCCCTAAGTAGATGAAAACATAAACAACGTGAGTTCTTTTTAAGTTCCGCTTTTAATCGGGATCTTAGTTTCACCCAGAACCTTAAAACTTTGATTTCTCATAAACATACATGATAGCTAGCAAGGTTTTAAAAGCAACATTTGGTGAATGTCTAATTTCTGTCATTGTGACCCTATACCTATAGTACCTGTATTACCCAAAACAACATTAAAAGTACATTTAATCAACTACTTACCTATACTTGACTAGTTATAAAAAAACACCACAAATCATCAAAGAACCTCTACCGTAGAAATTTACATTTTTAGGAAAAGTAGAGGCTCTACGTACCGGAAACTCAAGATTGAGGACTAATTAATTTTTTATTCCCGGAAATAAAAGTAGATGGTTCTCTACTTCTCCTAAAAATGTAATTTTTTGAAAAAGTTAAATATATATTATTTTAAAAGAGATAGGTTACAAATTCTAATTTTTCAAGCTTATATTTATGAGTTGGAGATGGGGGCTTCTTTTCATAATAATAATTTTGGTCCATGTGATTATAATTAAAGTTATGCATAAAATGTCAAAGTGGGGTCTGTGCCCAGTGCCCTTAAATACTCGAAAACGGTTTTTAGATGGAAATGATAATCAAACGATTTTCCACTTAATTATTTTAAATTAAATACAACGTTTACTTCTATAAAATTTAATAAAGAAGACAATAGACATTATTATTATTAGTATGTTTGTTTTACATGATAACAAATGATCAAGCTCAATCTAATTTTATGAATGCTTTTAGAATAAGATATAAAACCATATTTGATGAGGCATACATATAACATACTCAGTTTATGTTATAATATAAAGTGTCTATTTTGATACTGATAAAAACTAAGATTAAACTATATATAGTGGCGGAACCATGAATTTTTTCACGGGGGTGCGGAATATTTTTAACAATTTTAGGCCCCTACCTACATAAAAAAAAATATGGTTCAAAGCGGGTCAGATCGGGTGGGTCATTTAAAATAAAAGAATATCAAACTAAAATTTATATGGGTCATGTAAAACAAAACAAAAAACATCAAACTAAAACTTATATAATAACAAAAATATATCAAACGTCATTATAAATATATTTAAAATTGTGCCCTACTGGTTTTCAATTTTTAAAATCTATCCAAAACATCATCTAGAGATACTTTCTTAAGCAAGTCTTTCTCTTGATGATGATGTTTAAATATAACCGATCATGGTTTCTATCACATATCTATCCAAAACCCTTTGGAAATTTTCACCCTCATGGTTTCTATCACTTATAAATCGCTCCATAAGTTCATAAAACAACACTAAATACTTAAACAAAATAAACAATCATGTTCAACCATAGTCCATAATTTTCAGTTCTAATTTTTAAACATTCAAACTTAGTTTTAAATGTTGATTGTTTATTATAACCTTATTAAAAAGCAACTAACTTATGCATATGATAGTTGTATAATTGGCTTTGGGAGTTTTTCAAAAAAAAATTGGAATTTTCCTTTTTAACCTTAAAGTTTTAATCTTTGACAATTTAAGTTTAAAGTTTTAATCTTTGTTTCATTTTTAACATTAAAGTTTTAATCTTTGACAATTTAAGTTTATAGTTTTAATCTTTGTTAATATAACCCCTTTGATTAATTTGATTTTTAACTTCTAATTCAAAAGTTTTCATCTTATACAATTTAACCCCTTTGATTAATTTGATTTTTCACTTCTAATTCAAAAGGTTCCATCTTTTGCGATTTAACCACTTTGATTTTTTTACTTATGTGTTGTAATCTTGGCTTTGAGATTTTTTCAAATAAAAAATGGTTATACATATGGTTGTTGTAACCTTGGCTTTGAGGGTTTTTAAAAAAAATGTTTTTTTTACTTTTCACTCAAATGTATTTCATAAATTACCTTTAACGCAAAACTATTTGTTTTTTACTTTTAACATAAAACTTTTTATCTTTTGCAATCTATCCTCATAAATTTTTTTACTTTCAACTTTGGTCCTTTATAATTTTCAGTTTCTGCAAATTTTTCGCTTTATGCTTCGTTCTAAATTTTGTGACTAAACACATCGAAACGTGCGTCTTTGGTTTAACGTTTTTACGTTTCGTTCTAAATTTTGCGAGTTAACACGACGCAACGTACGTGTGTGGGTGAACGTTTTTACATCGTCTATTTTTTCCCGTTTGAAAGGTTCAACATAACGTGCGCGTCCTAAATCGACTTAGTTATAACTAAAAAATCTCCGCCGCATTGCGGCGGGTCGTAATTCTAGTTTAAATAAAACAACAAAATCATTAACTACAAGTCTAGAACAAGTGAACGAGAGGAACATATAGATAGATATAGAGTTTAGGAGGAGAAAACTCGGAAAAATACAAAAAGAGTTTGCTGTATATATGCATTTAGGTACCTGTTGATCAGATGTAGAACTGGCACAAGTATGAGATTTAGATGGATTAGATTTATCTTTATCTGTATCATTATGAAAAGATGTTTCAGACTCAGTGTCAATTTTCTTTTTAGAAACCTTTTCTTGTAATTTTTTATTCAAAACAATCACTTCTTCCTGTTGAAAATCAGATTCAGTTTTAATCTCAGAAGATGTAGGAACTTCATCAACATGTATTACATCAACACATGTATCATCTGAGTTTGACAAGGGTTCCTTTTCATCCTCGGTTTTTAATGGGGTCCCACTAGGTTCAACATTAGGGACTTCCTCTGAGACTGATTCAGAAGAAAAATCAGAACATGATTGATTCTCTTTAGAAGGAGTTTCAGCGGTTTCACTGAATGCATCCTGAGGGACCTCACCTGTCATACTGTCATCAGCAGAGAAGTTAGAGACATTAGAATTAGAATCACAAGTTTTATCTACTGAAAAACATCCATCGTCATGCACATTATTCAAAGTTTCATCACAAGCATTCACAGTTTTGCCCAAAACAGCAGGCCCAAAAGAAGACGAAACATAACTACGAAACGAGTTCAAAAACGATTGACCAAACACACAACCAGAATTAGTTTTATCAAAAGTAGATTTAGAAACATCAGAATCTAAAGACGGTTCATCCCCAAAAACATCTCCCCATACAACTTCAGGTACGTTATCTGCACATGATGAAGAAACGTTAGGATCAAAAGTACCTTTGGAAACAAAACTAACTGGTTTAACCACTGGTTTTTCATCAGGTCTGACATTTACTGATGACTTACAGTTTTTGGGACCATAAGTCATTTTGTTTTCGTTCAGCATCTCCTCTTCCGTCATGGGTAAATATGTATAGTTGTGATTGTAAGGAGGAGGAGCCTGATTAAAACCCAATCCCAACCCTTTTCTTTTCTGATATGCCAGCTGTTGATTGCACAAATTTTCAACCAATTTGCTGGAAGAGTCAAATTTTTTAATGTTTAACTCATTTATTTGATACTTATCTCTAACATCCTCCAGCTCTTTAGTCACATTGCACAATTTTTCTTTAACCATGATGAGCTGGGCTGTTGCTACACTAACATCATCCTTGAGTTGGATGATGTCTTTTCGCTGAGCTTCTATTTTTTCTTTAAAAAGTTTTTCGTTATTAGCGAAAGTAAAATTTTTTCTTTTAATTTCATTGTAGTCTTCAATTAGCTCAGCGTTGTGTATTCTATAAGCTTCTACACGTTCTCTACACTCAGGAGTACAGAAAACAGAAATTACCTCTTCCTTGGTGAGACCTTTGACTGGAGCTGAAAGAATCTGAGTCATGAAAGCCAAGTTCTCAGTCGAAACCTCCTCTTCAGTTGCTGAATTCTCATTTTCAGGAACAGAAGCTTGATCATTAGAGGCCACAAAAGCAATGTTGGTTGAATCAGACTGGTTTTCTGGAGCTGAAATGTTTAGTCGTTCAATTTCCGTATTCCAGTTAAAGTACGAATCAGGTTGGACCACCAAGGCTTGAGCTAATCCCAGAGGTTGAGGACTTCCACTGGCAGCAGCATCAGCAGACATGCTCGATTTGGTTACAAGAGCTCTTTCTCGATTAGGTGTAGCAGGAGCAACAGGTTTGGCTGGAGTTTGCTCACTATTTACCCTCGGCTTGGTACAGTTTCTTGCCACATGACCTGGTTCATGACAATTGTAGCAACGAAACTCAAAAGGCATTTTTGTGGGACCAGTAAAAGTAAGATTTTCCCATTTGTTTCTCCCGGTTTTATTCACAAAGTTTTTGGCTCTAAACGCTGCCATAGCCATCTGCCAAGTTATATCCATTTCTTCTACATCTTCGGGATGAATTTGATCTAAGTCATCCATGGAAAACTTAGGAGGATTGATTTTACCGGCAGTGAAGGCATTCAAGCAATTTATGACAGAAGCAGCTATACTAAGATTTTCTTTCGACTGTTGTGAGAAGAAAGCAATCATCTCATTATTGGCAGTGGTAGTTGATGTAGCAGCAGCAGTAGCGTTAGCAGAAGATGGTGCAGCAGCAGCAACAACAGGTGCTGAAGTTCCAGAGTAGTAAACATTTGAAGAGGTAGGAGCAGTTTTAGCAGAAGCAGAGTTGCTGAACATTTGAAAGCCAGCTTGAGACACAAAAGCAGTATTATTGTTTGACATTGAAGACGTTGTAGAAAATCCAGCAGCTAACATGCTATTCTTGTGATTTGTTTCCCTTTGTTTATCATCCAGCTCGCAGGCCTTAATGTGTGAAATCATTTCAGATAAGCTGCATCTTGCTAGATCTTTGGTCTTCTTGATCATTGCGACGTGATGATCCCAACTCTTTGGTAAGGCATTAAGAAGCTGTCTATTAGATGAAGCATTTGATGTCTGCATTTCCTCCATCTGCATTTGAGTAACCAACTTAACGAATCTCTGAATTTGATTATCCACAGTCTCTCCATATATATGATTAAAATTATTGAAGCTTTGACTTAGCAGATTCCTACGACTCTCTTTCATATCTTCATTGCCTTCATAGACATCAATTAGTGATTCCCACAATTCTTTAGCAGATTTGCAAGTGCGAAAACCAATAGCAATGTCTGGTCCCAATGCCATAGTCAAATACGAAAACGCCATATCGTCTTCCTCAACAATCTTAAAGTCTTCTTCAGTATATCTATCAACTGGCTTCTTTATTTTCACATTTTCATCAGTAGGACTATCCATCATAATCTCTCTTGGGCCTCTAAGAATGCTTCGCCAGATTTTTGCATCTTTAACTTTAACATGTTTTTCGAAACGCCACTTCCATTCAGGGAATTCATTTCCGTCTAACAGCCGGGGAACACGAGTAGTGGTTCCAATAATGGAATCCAATTCTTGATGCTTAGACATAGCAGCCAGGTCAACACTTTGATTATTGGTGGTCATGGTTACTCAATAACTTAATTAATTAGTTGATTAATTATTTAAGTTCAAGAGTCCAAAAGTCCAAAAGTCCAAAAATCCCAAAGTCCAAAAGTCACGTTGCAGCAGGAGTCGTTGCGAGTCGAGACAGGAGTCGAGACAGATCCAGTAAATGAGTGAACTGAAGACTAAGTCGAGACTAGAGTTTCGAGTCG
Organism: Helianthus tuberosus; assembly: GCA_030545235.1. Lineage (NCBI taxonomy): Eukaryota > Viridiplantae > Streptophyta > Magnoliopsida > Asterales > Asteraceae > Helianthus > Helianthus tuberosus. The sequence goes on along the minus strand of CM060376.1, from coordinate 1,824,455 downwards.
AGATCAGGAACTATTAGGCTTGAAGTCGAGACAAACGGTTTCGAGTTCAGGATGCCAACTCGAGACCACAGCAATTTTGAGTCGAGACAAGATTGTGATATCCACTCGAGACGAAAGAGCTTGAGTCGAGACTACGCTGAGTAAGAGTCGAGACCAAGTTGAAATTGTGTCGAGACCCTGCAAAACAGATTTGTGAGATAAAAACAACTACGATTCCTGATTTTTAGCAGCTTCCAAAATTCAAAGATTTGAGATCTTTGAATTCTTATCTTCAACAATCCTCCGATAATTCAGCTAACACCTTTATCACGAATCACAAACCAAAATTAGTAACTTTATGCCAAAAATTATGAAGAACAGTTTGAAGATGCAACTTCCAAACTCAGAATTACACCAACAAACTAAAGATCTGTCAAACACACTTAGCAAAACGATTAGTAACGAAACAGTTTTCTTGAATCCGAATGATATCAAAAACCGAACCAAGAATTGGTTTCTTGGCTCTGATACCAATTGTAAGTCCCGTATAACCGGATCTTTCAATGATATCAAACAACACCAAGTTTGTGCGGAATCCAAACTTGATGTGATTCAAGATAAACCAAAAAGTATGAAAAACGAAGAACAAACCGGATCACTTTCAACACTTGCACACGATTCTATTACTTGAAAAGCAAAACCGTCTAGTACAAGTGCTCACCACCAAATCGCCTCTCTCTCTCTAGCTCTCTAGAAGTTGTAACAATGAAGTTCAAAAACTAAAACAAGTTAGAAACTTGTTTATATACCTACTAAAGCCCACTTCCCTACATGGGCTCCCCTTGGGCCTGCCTGGCCCACATGGCCTAAAGCTTAGCCCAAGTGACCTATAAAGGTCCACAACCTAATATAAACTAACCCGGTATGGCCCAGCTCGTAACCATAACCCGTTGTGTTAATTTGATGCGTCAGTCTCACACTTTAGGGCCTAACATGAACAACAAAAAAAAAACCATCAAAAAACATAAAAAGATCAAACCCTTATATATCTTTAAGTCCCCCTAATCACCACATAAAACAACAAAAAAAACAAAAACAATCAATAAAGAAAGGATATATGTTCTAAGTCGAATTTTGGTGTAATTATGGTCGGAACGGCGGGAATTTGGAATTTTCCAGCCAAAAAAATCTCCGGTTGTGAGTCGCTTCTGCTGTCGCTGGGCGTTTTTTTTAGGGCGTTTGGAAGCCGAATGGGTGGGTTGGTTTGGGTTATTTTATTTAGTTCAAAATCTTTGGGTTGGGATTGAGCTTCGATAATTGGGTTAATAAAAAAGATTGTAGTTTGGGCTAAATTAAATTATTAAAGAATAAATATATAAACTGTATTATATACTTATATATTAATAATAACTAGTCATAAGTCGCCCGCGTTGCGGTGCGGGGCAGGGGCGTAAAACCGTGTTAAGAAGCAACCGCACGACGACTAAAATCAGGAAAATACGTAAAATAAAAACATGAATTTCAACACTAAGTGACTCTCATGACGTAAAACTTTGACGAAAGTCAAGGAGGTCAAAGTGATATAGTATAGAGTTTTTAGAAATTAGGGCAAAGTTGGCCACTTTGAAATATGATCAACAAAGACTATGCTAAGTAGAACCAAATGACAACCAAATCTAGGATAAAACGTAAAACCAAAATACGAATTTTAAAACCAAGTGACTTACGTAAACGAACTAAACTAAGCTCATGTAACTTTTGTGGTCAATTTTATAAAAAAAGAAAGTTTTTTTTTGTTGAAACATGAACTTTAGTTTGTTTAAAAAAAATTAAATAAATAAATAAACCCACTAAATGACAAAATAAGTGTTAGAAATTAATATATATATATATATATATATATATATATATATATATATATACAATCTGTGTTTAAAATTTTTATTTTTTTATAAATTCATCATTTTTTCTAAGGGGGGCGGTTGAAAATTTTCAAGAGGTGCGGGTGAAAATTTCCAAAGGGTGCAGTCGGGATTTCCAGCGAAAATTAACACAATTTTTTTTTTCAAGGGGTGCGCTTGCTCGCCCACCCACGAATGTGGGTAGTTCCACCCTTGACTATATGGTAAATATCACTCAAAGGATCAGTTACGAAAAAGCCTAAAGAAGCTTTCCAGCAAAATGCACAATACGGTTGAAGCATGGTTTGACCCATAAGGTTGTACAAGTGTTGCAACTCAAACATACAGGCTCAGGTGCAAAACATCAAGGCCTAATTAAAAGTTAAAATGGGGCAGAGATTGGGCCCTAATGAAGTTTCATATGGGATAAGACTTTGGCATTTTTCTCACAAGGTCCTGATGGTCAAAATCTTGCACAAGCCCAACACACAATGGGTGGACCTGGTTTAGTTTAGTATTTATTCAGGGGGGGGGGGGGGGGGGGGGGGGGGTATTAGAACAAATGATATTTAGCGATAACATAGGGTAGTTTTTTTGTAATATTATGCTCTATATATGAGCATGCCATTGTAACCCTAATTACGCAACAATATATTACAATATTAATTACAAGGTTTTAATTGGCACGATAAATAGAAGCCTTGATGAACTTTAACTCGTGGAATTGTACATAACCACCTTGTTGAATTTGTGGATTGATTTGTGCCCCGTGTAATTGTGCATAACCGCCTTGTGGATAACCATAGTTTGGAATCGGGTTTGGAGGCACATTAGCACGCAAACCCAAGTGGAATAAATTGTTGAAAACCGAAGTTTTGATTTTGTAGGGTTTGGTTCGGGTTTGTGTTTGTGTTTGTGCCATCGCTTAATTTACAAATCTTGAAAACGAGTGTTATCATCTAATGATAGAAAACAAAGATGATATTTAGTTGTTAAGATGAAAATGGTAGTGTGTGGAGAGAAAATGGTTGAGAGATTGTAAGAAAGTGATGATTTATGTAAGGTTAAATGGAAAATAAAAAAAAATAATAAAAAATAACCAACTAGCCATTGGTTTTTGAAATTTTGGATTTTTTTTTACCATTGAAGGCCCCACACCACGTCCGGAAGCATGTCCGGAACTCCGGACTTCTCTTTCGGACCAACATGCCGAACGCCACCCACAATGTGAGAAATTTGGTTAACTTGTCCGAAAACATGCTGACTAGATCCGGACTTTAGATTTTGAGAATGCTCTTATTATCACCTAAGGCTGGCTGGTGTGGAATGGTGTCCCACCTCCACTTCACCTAATAACGCCCTGATGGCGCCCCGCCTACACCCGTGGGCGCTAAAGGGGCTCTTGTGAGTGTAATGGCGGACGTTAATGGGGAGGCTCATGTCGGACTTGCAGGTGAGGAAGCCAATCAAAGCCCCACATTTGGAGGGGGGGGGGGGGGGGGCATTCATAGCCAAACCACACCGGGTGGGCTAATAGATATTTTAAAAATATGTGTTCCATAAATTAAATTGTATTAGGCTCATTTATGTAGCCTCACAATCACACCATTCATGAACACACAAAGACTGTAAATTATGGAAGAAGTAAAATCAAAGACTGCCATGCAAAAGATTTTGTACCGGTAATTTGTCACCACATGGCTCATGCATTTAACTCTCTGTTTTCGTCTAGTAAAGATTGCATTTATGTTATCTCACAATAGTTCGATTCATATTAGTCGTATTTCAATTGTATTAGGGATTTTGATCAGAATGAGGATACGAGTCGATTTATGTAAAACCTACCTCGAAATGGTGCTCCAAACGGCTTGATTTTTGTTGATTGGAAGTTTAAACACCCGAATTGAAGCACCGTTTTCGTCGTTTGGGCAGTATTTCGAGGTAAATTCTGCGTCAATCAACTCGTATCCTTGAACTTTTCGCTTAGTAGTGGAGACTATTTTGGTGAACAGGGTAAATTAAAGATCTTGACAACACATAAACCACCATTTAATGTTCATGCATGCATGCAATATCAAAACCCTCTATAAAACCATCTCACCTCTTTCCCAGACTCATTACTAACAAAAATGTCATCTACATTTCTCTATTTTCTCATCACCGCTACTCTTGTATCCGTTATCTTCGCCAGAGAGCTTCCGGAGGAAGCAAGTGCTCTATCCGGAAGCTTCGGTGTCGGAGCAGGAGCCAACATGGGTAGCGGTGGCCTTCTTGGAGGAGCAATTCCGGGAATGAACACCGGAATATCTGGCGGCATTGGTGGGAACATCGGTACTGGTACTGGTCTTGGTGGACTTGGCGGAGCAGGGGGTGACGGTGGTGGAGGAACAGGTGGGCTTGGGCAAGGATTTGGTGGTGGTGGAGTGTACGGAGGTGGCGGGGCGATGGGTGGTCAGGGGTTTGGAAGTGGAGGTGTGGGTGGTAGTGGCGGCGTTGGTGGAGATCAAGGGTTTGGTGATGGTGGGATGGGACGGAGCATTGGAATGGGTGGCGGGATTGGGACGGGTAACACTGGGTTGGGTAATGCAGGAATTGGTGGTGGACTCGGTGGCCGCCTCGGGTTTGGTAGCGGTGGCGGAGATATGAGTGGGCCGGCGGGGATCGGGTTTGGTAGCGGTGGCGGAGATATGAGTGGGCCGGCGGGGATCGGAGAGTTGCCGTGAGTTGTTCAGGTGTCTTGTGCATGCAGATGTTGTAATGGAAATTATCTAGTGTTTGTAATAACTTATTGTGATAACATGCATGCAGTTTCATGAGCAATTCTACATTTCTACTTGTAAAATTTAGCTAGCATCATCTCTTCTGAACACAACCTGATGCATATTCATGAACTCGAATCAAGTATATATAGTTCCTACGCGCATACCCCATGGCGCAAATGTGCAAATACATCAATTGTTAAATCTTTTCATGCAAATAAATTTTATGGGTCACCATTAAAAAATCTTAGGGGTCACTAAGGTTTTGAAGTTTGATTGTATATAAATTATATTTTAAAAACAAAATTATGGGTCACATGACCCGTACCACAGCATCGTTTCGCCACTAACCTCCGGTGTCAATTATACTCAAAATTGGTATCAAGTTATCCACACAACCTTTATACCAATGTACTTATCTCAACCCCAAACTCCTCGCCCCTGCATGACACATGCAGAGTGCAAAGAACGATGTTTTGACTTTGACGCTTCAGTCAGAAATTCAAGGTCTCGGCGAAGACGGTCCAGCCCCAGCACATGTACATATAGGCTTGGGAGCTGACTTGGAGGATGAACTCACTCGGCCATATTGCACCTCAGCCACAGTATCAGTCTCCAAGTTCAATACAAAATTTCACTTAAGAGTTGATCAGGTCCATTCATATTCACAATTTCAAGGAATCATGTCTAGATTTTTCCATTATTTCAGCCTACAAAGGTGGTGTGCTAAAGATCCCACCAAGATTCACTACATAAAAAAGGAAAGAAAATGAAACCGTTGGGGACCTAAGATGCAATTGAACAAAAAAGTAAGCAAATCAAAAGGAGCTGACGAGTCTCTAGATTTATCAACAGCGTCTGAAACGACTAGCATCACGAGAACATTCCTCACTAAATCAAAGAGATAATGGAACTGCGTCAAGAATGCCAGTTGGGGTGTACACAAGGCAAATCGCTTGAGTACTCGGCTTGTGATCCACTCAAGATCGACTCACTAAAAGCTTCAACCTCAGCTCTAGCCTAAAGTAAAGATCGTTTAATAAGTGAGTCCAATCATAGACTGAGTTTGACTATGATAGCAACTAGCAAGTCTAGATGAATATGCTGCTTATGTAAATATAACTTCAATCTAAAAAAATAAAACCTATATAACATAATAAGTATTATTATATAAAAATTTATGATAAGATACCTAAATAATAAATATCATCTTTTATGTATATAATATACACACAAATAATTATATGATATACATAAACAGGTAATAATAACTAACGAGTCAAGCCCAACCCAACCCAAGCTCAAGCTTGAAAAGTTTCATACGATCAAAGTTGAAGATATAAAGCTCAAGACGAGCCAAACTCAGGCTTAGTTCAGCGCATTTCCACCCCTAACTATCACCACAAGATAATGTTTTTTTCACAAGGTATGCTCTATAACCTTAAAATTCCCATTGTGTAAAATTAAATGAGTGACTTGATCGATGGAGTAGAATCACAGGGTTGATTAACCCATGTGTTCCATCAAAACCTTTTTTTAACGGATCCGGTCAAAAGTTTCTTAGATCGTATCCAGTGGTTTGTACTTTGAACCTGTTGCATAGTAATGCATAAACAGGAACTGAAATACAAGTATACCACACAAGTCAAACTTATTTGCTCAAGAACTCAATAGAAGGTTTGAATTCGGTACCATAACTTACAGAAATCAAGTTAAAGTTATTGGTTCCAGAAGGAAAATTTGATACAGGATACAGGATCACAGTTACGATTAAAGTTGTAAAAAAATGAATTCGAAACATTGCCTTCATTTTATTGCCGGATAGGTTGGAAGCTATATCCTTACTTCAATTCCTTTCTTTAATAGATGGTCTTTTACAGACTGGATAGGTACCTGTAAACCAACAAAAAAATGACTAGTTAATACTTTGTATAGCATTAGCAATAAAACATTTATCTCTAATATATTGTCAATACTAATTATCATTTTGTGTTTTGTATACTTAACAATTGTTTAAATTAATAAATATGTGATATGATTATAAAATACCTCTTTCCTATGAAAAATGCCTGCAGCAAGGGCTGCAGAAGCATTTGTTTTTGAAAAAACTTCCGAAAAATGTTCTGCTTTTCCAGCACCACTACTCGCAATTACAGGAATGCTCACAGCATCAGAAATTAGCTTTATCAAATCGATATCAAATCCCTGTCCTTGACCTAAAACATAACAATAACAAAAACAAAAACAAATTAATATGTGACATTTTCTTTTAATTAATATGATTGATAATATAAAATTATATTTTTACCATCACAGTCGATACAGTTCAGCAGTATCTCCCCAGCTCCCAATTCTTCAACAGCTTTTGCCAGCTCATAAGCACCAATTGGTCGACCCTCTCGTCCACCATTCACCTATTTAAATGAATATTTTTTTCCCAAATAACATATTTCCGTTACATGTAAGAAACAAAGATTTTTTCCTTCATAATATAGCAATGTTCTTTTTCTAGTTAAACAGGTTCTTAATGACTTGACAGTCCAAGTGTATTTTTCTAAAAAAAAGAAAGAAAAAAAATTCATGAAATAAAATATTTAATTTGACTGCCACGTCAGCAGTGTTTCAGTAAAAAAAGTACATGACAACTGCCATGTCGACAGCCAAGTCAGCAAGAAAACTGATTTAAGAAGTTACGAGGTAACTGAATGACTAAAAAGTAACAGTTTTACAAACTTTGGTGCCTAAAACGGCACAAAAAAAAGTACAAGACCAAATGAAACACAATTAAAAGTGAATTGTTAATTTTATGACAAAACTCAAAAAATAAACGTGTCAAAAGTGAATGAAAGTAAACTTACTGTGCACTGATACCATGCATACTCTTCACCATTTGGTCCTGATATCAACAATTTGTAGGATGGGTGTGTATTTATAAAAGCTTAAAGGCTGGTAATATCATAAAACTGGAAATATAGCATAAATTGACTTACCTAAGTTGCTTACTTTAACGGATTTGAATCCGACCTCATAAGGACTGGTCAAATATTGTCTACGAGGGTCAATGCTTACTACCACTGCCTGCAAAATTATATTGAATATATGCTCTCTTATAAATGTATTGGAAAGATTTTATATTTTTATGAGTGTAAGAAATGCATAAAAGAGAAAAAGGGAAAACAATAACCTGATTCCCATAGACTCTGGATATTTGTTCTAAGCTGCTCTTTCCAGTTTTTATCTGTAAAAGATTATAAGGAAAAAAAAGTGAAACCGATATAAATTTTGGAATGGAAATGGATTGGTTACACTGACTAAAATGCAAACTTATTTTCATCATTGTTGTCATTGTATGAAATAAAATGTTTTTTTTTCCATTGTTTGCAACATACTTACAATTTTCTACCATTGTATATACGTAGCCTTTTATGAAAGGTTGCTTACGTAAAACTGTAAAAACTGATAGTATGTCACATGCAAGGGAAAAGAACATTTTTACACACGATGGCATAAAGGTGAAAGTAAGTTGCTATTGGTGTAATAAACCCGATATAAAACAGTTCTTACCCCTGTTTTTAGATATTCTTCGGCTGCATAAACAGCATCACTTCCAATAGAAATCTTATCTGCACCAGATCTGAAATATTCTGAAGCTACTTCCAAACTAGAATAGTACCTATAAGAAGTAAAAGTATTTAAAGCGTTTAAGTATCTCGCAAATATATTAAAAAATGCGGCAAAATTATTACCTGCCATTTGCATCGGTGAAATCTCGAATACCACCACCAACTGTTAGTGGTACAAAAACATTCTCTGACGTGTACCTCAAGATCTATCAAAGTATAAAAAGCCATTAGTTGAAATTATATGTGGCAACTTCAACCTATACATTACACATCAAAAGACTCAACTAAATGGGGAACATGTCTACCAAACTCTATACATAATGAATACAACCTCCAAAAATTCATATTATTATTGTATATTATTTTTTGGTAATCATTAATAGCGGGTTAAGTGAACATACCTGCAACATTGGCAAATCACCCAGGGGGAAATCACGAAACCCTGTAATATTTAAAAAGCTAACCTGCAATTAATAGTTATTTATTAGAACCGACACATATTTTAAAAATAAAATGTGAAAGAAAGTACCTCATCAGCTCCATCTATGTAATACTGTCCGGCAAGTTCAACTGGTTTACCCAGGTTCCTCACCTATTTAAGATTAACACTATTAATTAATTATTTTTATTTCTGAATTAAAGAGCTAACAAAATATATTCAAAAAATAACAAAACGTTTATTATACCTCATTATCTTTGGTCTGTTCTCTCACGTCATACTGGTCTCCTTTAGTAACAACAAGATCGCCATTATCATTCGTTCTCACATCAAGGCAAGCAATTACCTGCAATTAGTTGATTTCAGTCAGTACTATAATTTAATTAAAGCATATTCTTAATTACAAATTAAATATCTAATGTGAAAAAAAATCATGAGATATGCGATTCCAGAATTCTAGTGAATCTCACCCTCTTTGCGAGCTTTGTAGCCTTCCCTTCCAACGGCTTCTGTCTTCACAATACGGTAGTATGTTGTTAAAAATAAATAGAAGGCATATACATTTATATAAAATTCGAAATTAAAAGGCTTAAAGGCTACCTTAGTTATGGAAGAATTTGGTAACAAGAACTTCCGCAGTATTGAAAGACCAACATCTGAATATTTTCAAAATGGTTTAAGTTGAATTACTTCTAACAAGTAAAAGATAATAAATATGAAACTTGCCTCCACTTTTCTCTGGGTGAAATTGAACCGCGTGTACATTTCCCCTTCTAATAGATGATATGAAATCAATCCCATAATTGCAAGTGGATGAAATCCACTCTTCATTTTCTTCTGACTGTACATAATAAATGAAACCAAGGTCAACTATTAAGTCAATCCGTAAAAAAAGACGAAGATTTAGAAGATTAAAAAAACGAACATACCGGGACAGCACGGTAAGAATGAACAAAATATACATGGGAATTTGCAACATCATCTAAAATAACTGATTCTTTATTAACTTTCAATGAATTCCAACCGATATGAGGCACTCTGCAACCGTTAGAGGAATCAAAACGTCCAACCACCCCAGGAATCACACCAAGACCTTTCACTGAAAATGATATTTTATCAATTCAGTTGAAATAATAGATGAAACAACATTATATCAATATCAGTATCATGTTCCATTTGCATGAATGAAAACACTTCATATGTTAAAAGAAAAAAAAATATTGAAATCTGTTAAGAAACAGACCAACTATATATCCGTAACTATAATTAAAAATATTATATACCCACCAGGACCGTTTTCATCACTTGATTCAAAGAGTAGTTGCAGACCAAGACAAATGCCTAAAAATGGGCGATCTTTCTCTATGTATGTGTGAAGTGCTTCAGCCATCCTAAACAATCAAAATGAAAAATAATAAAAAATGTACAATATGCATCGATTGCATATGTATAGTGGACACAAAAACTATGCAGTTAATATCGGTGATATATCGGTCCCCTAGTAAATTATCAGTGTCAAAATATCAGTACCGATATTATCAGCGATATTGACTGATATTTGACCGATATATCGTAGTTGTTAATGGCGAATAGCGACAAATAGCGATAAGGTACCTATATGCTACATAGTGAATAGCGATAAATAACGGGCGGCTATTTTATAAACAGCGATACACTAGAAAAAAAATTTTAAAAATTTATATGTGTATTATATCAAAATACCCTGTGCGATTTTACATCTATATTTAAAAAAAAACCTAAAATCCAGCTATCTTAAAGCTATATTTAATTGCTATTTGTATTAAAAATATAAATTGTCGCTATTATCGATGTTTATCGCTACAACCCTAATAGTGAGCCTAGACCTATACGCTACGTAGCGCGCTATAGCGATCGCTACGTTCGCTATTGACAACAATGCAATATATCACTGAATTATTAGTGTTAAATTGCTATATATATATAAATTCTGCATTATATTAAAATTACGATATCTCTCCGAGATAACCTATATCTCAAATATCGATATTTTACCGCATTAACTGCATAGCACAAAAATACAGCATCCTAAATTTGAAAATTACCCATTTCGGTTTAGCACATCCATCATTGCAGCAAACGCTCCAACCCCAGGAAATATAAGGCGTTTAGCATTTAAAATGTCCTCTGGTGTTTGAACCTGGATAAAGGAAGCCAAAATGAATAATAAATTAATACCGATGCATACAAACATGCAATCCTTACAATACATCTTACTCCAAATGAATAATCTAATATCATACCGCCAATGTTTAGCAATGAAAAATGTAAGCTTCACATTATCACATATGGCTCATATTAATCAACAGCATGCAATACACAGTGATTAACAACTTACATCTTTGATATCGAGCCCTAGATACCGAATTGCATTTCTAATACTCTGAACATTACCAGCACCATAATCAAGCAGAGTTACAGCTGCAAAATTACAATTACAATTGCAATAAACAACAACTAACATCCATTAACACACGATTGAAATCTGATACATGCATAACTAACTATTAACAGAAATTGAAATAGTTAGATGACCTGAATCGCCGCCTCCAGTGGCGGAGGCACGAACGGAGAACTTTGCCGGAGAATTGAAGCTAATGCTATTGCTGTGTAACTTCAGTAGAGACCTCCGTGAACGTAGCGGACCGTGAACGGTGGTAAACTGCGGTGAATTGAGCGTCGCCGCCTCCATTTCTGTCTACAAACGCTTCAAAAGTGGAACCTAGAAATGGACAGAATACTCGTGACGGTTTCAAATCCAAATGAACCCAATGTCAACTCAAGACTATGGTTAACTCGAGTAAAGTTCACCATGGTTAATGTGGTTTTTCAAAAGGGGTGTACCTATCTATCGACCATTTTCCCTATTTACACACCAAAAATGGTGTTTTTTGTCCTTATATGCACACTCTGCAGTGTCGAACTATGGCCAAAATGCGGCATTTTGGTCCGGTTAACCAGACAAAGACTGACGGGTGTCCGACGGGTCTGTTGACCGGACCAAAACGGCGAGCCTTGGCCGCGTTTTGGTCCTATCAACCAGACAAAAGACTGACACCCGGTCTGGTTGATAGGACCAAAACGCGGGCAAACTTCGCCGTTTTGGTCCGGTCAACAGACCCGTCAGACACCCATCAGTCTTTGTCTGGTTAACCGGACCAAAACGCCGCGTTTTGGCCACAGTTCGACACTACAAGGTGTGCATATAAGAACAAAAAACACCTTTTAAGGGTGACTATCTACACATTTGGTGTGTAGATAGTTTGGCCCTTTCAAAATTTTGGATTTCTAAAGTACACAATAGTCGTTATCGTTTGCATTTTTTCAAAAGTACATGCATGGTTCTAAGGTTTTCACTTTGTAACACATTTAGTCTTTAACTTGGACATGTTGAAACCTTTAGATTTGTTGGCTAAGGACAAAATGTGTTACAAAGTGCAAACTACAGTGACCATCTTTGTACTTTTGAAAAGCTAGGGAACAAATCCAAAATTTTCGTAAACCACATGGACCAACTATGTACATATAAAATGACTGAATTGCCCTTCTCGTTAACAGAAAAAAATGGATGAAGTTAACCTGATGGACTAAAATGGCAACGGTGAAACCTTTTTGGACCCACATGAGAAAAATGAAACATTTGGACTAAACTGACAAAATGGCCCAAACCACAGGGACTAAAATGGCATTTAACTCTTTTATCTTGTATGGTAATTTTGATATTGTAGGGTAATTTTGTAGAGTATCATAATTACTCTACAAATGATCTTGTAGTGTAATTTTGATCCCGTATGATAATTACAAGTAAAATAATTACAAAAATGTCACCGCGTGTTTTTACCTTTTCGTGTCTTTCGAACGTTTTGTACGATAAAACTATTTGTATAGGATCTTTACCCCTATTGAGTATGTTAATGATATTCAAGTTTTTGAAGTCTTTCTCAAGCCCATCATGAAAGCTCGTTAAGTTGTTGAATTAAATACGTCAGTGTGCCATTGTCGAGCTCGGGTTTGACTCTTCTACAACCCTACTTTAGATAATGATTTTGTTGTTTAATAACTCTCTACTAAATAAATTGATGTTATAGAAACTAGTCTTGATTATCAACATATTTCAGTCGAATTGTAATGCAGTACCTATATGTTTATATTTAATATATAACTAGATGTAAGACCCCGCCGCGTTGCGGCTGGGGCTTACAAATTCAGCCGGCATGAGTTAGTTAATAATTAAGGGACTGTTTGTTTACCTCTTAATGAGGGTCTGAATGGTTCAGACCTCTTACTAGTTCAACACTTAATGATCCATACAGTTTGTTTCGCGAGTAAATGTCTAAATGTTTCAGACATTTGCATCTGAATGGTTCAGACATTTGCAACTGAATGATTAATCATTATACCGAGTCACAATGGTTAAGATCTCTAATCTGAATTGGTCAGACATTTGTCTCTGAACGGTTAAGCATTATACTGTCTCTTAATAGTTCAGACCTCATACTGCTTAAGCATTTAATAGTTCAGACCTCTTACTGATTCATCACTTAACCATTCAAAAGTTACCAAACAGCCCCTAAACATTATACATGAGCTCCATGTTACAGTCGGTGTATTCGGTACCGGTACCCACTTTTCTCATTTTTTCAGTACGGGTATTGTGCTCATCCCTACCTAACAATGTTACCAATTAATATTATATAAATAAATAAATACTATAGTACATGGTTTTATCATAAAGCAATGTCCAGCTTTATAAGCTAAAAATACAAGTTTTAATGCCTAACAATGTTACCAATTAATAGCAAGGTTGGAGAACTCGCTAGTCGCTAGCGGGTCGGTGAGGGACTAGCGACTACTCGGGATTAATCGGATCGGACTTTTTATGTATAATTTTAAGTTTTTATACATATATACATATATTTTTATACGTAATTTTTTTAAGTGGACAAGTTTTGACCGGAATCTGGGAGGTTTTGGCCGGAATATGTGTTTTTTCCGATTTTTTCTGATTTTTTCCAATTTTTTCTGATTTTTTTCCGATTTTTTTTTGTTTTTCCCGATTTTTTCCGATTTTTCCCGACCGACTAGTCGCGATTAGAGCCGACTAGGGCCGATTAAGGCCGACTAGGCCGACTAGCGATTTTTTCACTGATTAGTGCAAAATTACTCAGTAGAGGTCCGACTAGCGACTAGTCGCCGATTAATCGCCAACTAGTCGCGATTTTTGCAACACTGATTAATAGTATGTGTATAAATAAATACTATAGTACATGGTTTTATCATAAAGCAATGTCCAACTTTATAAGCTAAAAATACAAGTTTTAATGCCTAACAATGTTACCAATTAATAGTATATAAATATAAATTGGGTTGAGTTCATTTCAGAACTCTAAATAACTACAGAACTTTCAGAACTCCTAATAAACAATCATTTTACATATAAGTTTTTGTATTTAGGATCTTTTTATCATCTATTATATGTATTTCTTTGATTACATACATGTTAAAAGTAGTTTACATATGTTTAATTGCCAAAATTATATATATGTGTCATAACTAATTACATATATGTAAAAAACTAGTTTACATATGTGTAATTATAAAATTACATATAAAAAATGACAAAATTACTCTTAACTTGTATGTAATCGTAAAAATACACATAATAAATGATAAAATTATCCTAAACATAAAAATATATAAATAAAAAGATTGTTTATTAGGAGTTCTGCGAGTTCTGTAAATATTTATGGTTCTGAAATGATCCTGGCCCAATATAAATTAATAGTATATAAATATAAATTAATAGTATATAAATGGATGCATGCAACTTATTTAATATAAACAAGACAATTTTTTAACAGTGAGGGTCTAACAGAGAAACAAGCATATTGGATGCATGAAATAAAGATGAAGCACATGTTACACCATTATGAAGCCTACACCTATTACAAATTGATAATATATAATATACCGCATCAATATTAACATGCTTTTGTAATCCAGCACTTTGGGTGCTTTTAATAGTATGTATATAAATAAATACTATAGTACATGGTTTTATCATAAAGCAATGTCCAACTTTATAAACTAAAAATACAAGTTTTAATGCCTAACAATGTTAACAATTAATAGTATATAAATGGATGCATGCAACTTATTTAATATAAACAAGACAATTTTTTAATAGTGAGGGTCTAATAGAGAAACAAGCATATTGTACAAGTGATGAATGCATGAAATAAAGATGAAGCACATGTTACACCATTATGAAGCCTACACCTATTACAAATTGATAATATATAATATACCGCATCAATATTAACATGGTTTTGTAATCCGGCACTTTGGGGGCTTTTAAACGCATATATAAGGTTGGAAAATTGAAGTCACGACCATATTTACTTCTTGGGATTTAAGGAAAAGTGATTATGCTAACTTGAGAGTGTTTTTTAATTAATTAAGATAAAACTCGTCTTATATAAGTAAGTAAATACAACCCAACGGGTCTTTGGCCTAACGGTATCCATGTGTGTAAAATGTTGTCAATCTTTATGAGGTTGAGGGTTCAAGTTTCATGGTGGACAATAGTATAGAATTATGAGTATGTTAGATTGTTGTTAAAAAAAACTAAGCGGATAGAAAACTAATCATTGCCATAAATTATATAGATGTGTGTAACTATTTTGGGGGTAAAATTACAATTATTTCGTTAGAGGGGTCAGAGTGACAGTTGGCCTAAACCACAGGGGGTAAAATTGCAGTTTACTCATGATTTTGTTATTTAATAACTCTCTACTAAATAAATTGATGGTATAGAAACTAGTCTTGATTATCAACATATTCCAGTCGAATTGTAATGCAGTGCCTATATGTTTATATTAATTAATATAATATTCCGCATATAAGGTTGGTAAATTGAAGTCACGACCATATTTACTTCTTGGGATTTAAGGAAAAGTGATTATGCTAACTTGGGAGTGTTATTTAATTAAGATAAAACTAGTCTTATATGAGTAATCTTGGGATTTAAGGAAAAGTGATTATGCTAACTTGAGAGTGTTATTTAATTAAGATAAAACTAGTCTTATATGAGTAAGTAGATACAACCCAACGGGCCTTTGGCCTAACGGTATCCATGTGTGTAAAACGCTATCAATCTCTATAAGGTTGAGGGTTCAAGTTTCATGGTGGACAGTAGTATAAGATTATAAGCATGTTAGATTGTTGTTAAAAAACTAAGCGGATAAGAAAACTAATCACTGCCATAAATTATATAGATGTGTGTACACACGCAAAGAGAGAGGGGATCAAACACAAAATTGTTTTTGCGTGAGGGGTACGAGATAGACCTGGACCTTTGATCAAGACAGATTCATGACTAAGAAAAAACTGTAGAAATTATGTAATTAGCTAAAAACAAGGGGAAAAGAAAAAACCTCTTTTGATATAGTCTCACCTTTATTTTTAAACCTACCTAGCTTCTGTATACCAACTTTTAAAAAAATTATAGCATCAAAGGAGCTTTTTATCTTTCACTTGAGTATAGTATTAATATACTTTGAAAAAACGAGTTTAACGGAGAGTTTGTGAATTTGTGATATGCATAAATGTTGTATGATTATGTTTACATGGTTGTGTGATTATGTGTATAAAGTTGTGCGTACATAGGTTGCGTTTTTTAAGTGCATAAGTGTATATTATTTACATAAGTTGCGTAATTTTCTTTCCATTTTAGTATTTCACACACAAAAAATTGGCACTCTCTATACACACTAGTAAGACTAGCAAAGTGGGTAGGCACATCGGAAAACGGGTTAGGGTGGGTTTGGGTCGAATTTGGTTCTACTCAAATTGAGTTCAGGTGGAAACGAGTCATTTTAAAAAAGTGTCAGATTCTGGTTTATGATTCTGGTCAAAAAGTGTTCTAACAAAAATAAAATCAAGTTGGGGTCGATTCAAGAAGAAAAATCAAGATTGCTTCACTTGCTATGTATTTATGACGGCTATTGCACCGTTCGTTGATAGTGATAGTGTCGACAATGAATGATATGTTAGTTTAACTTTACAACTATTTTTTATAAACATGGCTCATTTTCAACCATTGTATAACTTGAGTAGAGAATACTATTATCCAATTATATAAAAATCAATAAATTTCTTAAATAACAAGTCATGTTTGACACTTCTACATTTTAGCTTTAATCAAGAGATTAGGGTCTACGCAAGTTAAGATCTAACATGGTTTATTTCAAAGCTTGGGCCACTTAAACTTTTGCTCATTATGAATTAATTTGTTTATATCGAATCTCTTGGGCCAATTAAACTTTTGCTTATCATCAATAACTTACAAACTTGATAAACCATTTATTATTTTAAAGTGATATAATATTATATAACGTTGACCTCTATAACCAATACAATATCATGGGCATCATGAAAGGTGCACCAATGAGAGCCCTATTTTATTCCCATCCGTCCATTTGCAACAACATTTACATTTTTTTTAATTTATAAACACATTTTTGCTGTATATAAAAAAATCAATCAGAAATAAAGTCATAGAAAATAATGTGTTTTAAATTATCACAACTAGTTTGATAAGTGAGGCTAGATGTATTGTACCCCTCATGTATGCCTAACACACCCTCACACCCTTTGTACCGAAAAACTATGTAAAAACCATAGAGGATGAAATACGTTTAACACAACCCTTAGTTGATATCAAACATGACAATCATATACAAAATGACTTTAACTCATAAAAGAAAAAATTGTTGGTGTATGCACGAATTAGAAATCATCATCCATATCATTTTTTTAGGGGGGGGGGGGGGGGGGGGGGGTTGGGCTATAGAGTATTATATCCGTTTACTACGCTAACTAAATACAAATTACAATGTAAGAACTAGTTTTAACGGCATATAAATTATTATTTTTTAAACATTATAATATCATACCAATTCAACCATATTGCAACGTTAGTTATAATTAATTAGTTTTCACCCTGCATGAACATAGACATATAGTTATATGTTATTTGCCACATTTATGGTTTTAGTTTATAATTACTATTTGTTGTTTAATAAAACAATAAAAAACAATGAATGTTCATTCTCCTCTATTTTCTAAAGGAACAATTAAAATATATATAGAACCAAGCGATCCAAAGTAATGACCCCTCCAGTATAATCGGGTAATCGAGGTTCAATTATCTTCGAAATGCCAAAGCTAACATAGAAGTCATAGTGATTTGATGACGAAGTCCATAAAATGGGTTCATTGACATGGACTTCAGCTTAAAGTCGCCATACATGACCATGACCTTGACTTCCAGTGTACTCAAATTTGGTAAAAATCGTGGTAGCTAAATATGTCTCTTCTTCGTTGGCTAGTATTACAGTCGTCCAAATCAATACAGCTTAAGCCTTGGTTTTAGACGGTATTTAAACGTCACAACTTCCTAATAAATTTGGTAAAACAATATGTGAAGTTACGGTTTAGAAAAGCTTTTACAAGAAATACCCACCTTTAAATAAAATTCCTAGCATTCATATGAGATAATCCCTAGCAGTAAATCATTTATCTTTTTATGTAGAAATGTAGAATTACATATATGATATATGAATAATTTAAACCCTATGGTCTAAGTGCCTTAATTTTTATATTTATTTAGTTTAATGGGTTTGGTTAATTATAACGCTGTAAAACCTTGCTTGATCTTTCATTCCATCTAGTATTAAGAACTTGTGATGTGTGCAATGAATCTAGAATTATAATCGAAATCTAAATATTTCGCTGGTATCGTTTTATTGCTTGATTGTCATTGTTAAAAATGAATAATGATCAACTGTTTATGGATTTCGATGCACGCGCTCGAAGAGTGACCTTAGGAACTCGATAATCAAACTTTGTTGAATTGTTGTTGATAAGGATGATCTTAAACTCAATATTTTGAATTCATCCGTTAATTTAATGGATTGAGCATATATAATAGTAACATGATTAATTAACATGTAAAATTACTACAAGTGAATGAACATGAATGTAAAGATTAAACAATGATTTAACATCACTGACCATATATTATATTGTCCTGTCATGTTAGATTTAATGAAGATAACTTTGCTTAGGCCTTAAATAACATATTAAAGTCAAGAATTAGAAATAACAACTAACATGTAGGTCAACAATCAACTATGCTAGAGTCAAGTTCAAGTTAATATATTCTATGGTTTTAGAATCATTTGCCACCAGTCTGCTACTTCCAATTTGTGTTCTTCTATCATAATCCTGCAGAGTAAATATTTCTTTTTCAATTAAAATACATAATATAATAAATACACTCATTTTATATCATTTTAATGTAAGTAATATGACATCATATACGAAACAAATTAAAATAAATTTCAAGTTCAAGTCAATGTGTTTGATAGTTTGAAGGAAAACAGGAAAGTAGTGAATGAAATGAATTAGAGGGTACTATACTCTGATTTTTGAAAGGTTTATTCGTCGAGTTTATGATTAAGGTCTCTATTTTTTTTTTCTCTAACAAAATAAACCTTCAAAATGTTTCACGACACCCTTGAAATTCATGACACCGTTTCGTTAATCAGGAACTCCCTGAGCAGAAGTGTAAAGTGTGTCATTTAAACGTCACATTACGCCTCTATCCCATAGTCGTGATGAACGCGTAAGGGTGCGTTACCCACTTTGTTTTTATGATAATAAAACAATATCCAAGAAAGACTCAGGGCCGCTCCAACATTTTTTGAGGCCCTAAGCGAACTACAAAGTCGAGGCCCTATTGAATTGGTATAAAAGAATTGAGATTGGGATTTGAGATATTGAATAACCATAGCGATGATTTTTCCTTATCTCAGCCCTAATTTCGCTCAATTTGCAATCAATGTTACATTGGTTACTTAAAAGACGCCGCAAGTAACTAGGGTTGATGTTTTCCGTGCGCGGACAGTTCGGACTCCTAGCGTAAAATCCTAAATCTTGGGCCTAGAATCGTTGTTTAAATGGCAAAAAACAAGTCTAATAAATGAAAAGAAAAAAATTATTGAAGGCTCTTTTTTTGGGTGGTCCTAGGACTTAGCGTAGATCGATAAGCCTTAAGGACCGGCCCTGAAATATACTCACTTATATATCACTTCGAGGTTTGTAATCTCACTTATCAGAGCTGGAGTGGAGTGTCGGCTGGAGTGGAGTAGCGATGGAGGTGGGTGTCGGTTGGAGTGGAGGGCCGGAGGAGGTGGAGGGCTGACGTCGAGGGTGAACGTGGGGGGCGGCGGAGGTGGCGGAGCAGGGTCGACTGAGAACGTGGGTGGAGGGGGGGCGGAGGTGGAGGTCGTGGAGGAGGAGGTGGATGTGCAGCTGGAGAGGTTGAAGTTTGGCTGGAGAAGGGACCTAGGGTTTGAAGATTTGTGTTTTGAAGAGTCTTGAAGAGGATTGAAGATGCAATGCCACATCTGTGCGAGGAAGAGCCTCTGAAGACCTTTTTTAATGAGATGTCTTCCAAAAAACAAACACGCTGCAGATATAAACGTCTGCGCGTGGTCTGCGTGGAGCAGACATAAGAGGCTCTGAAGTACTTTTCACAAAAAACAAACACCACTATCCATTTTCTCCTTTAAAGTTTTATCTCAAACTCGTTACTTCGAGTCTCGATATTCCAGTTAATTAAATATGGCAGTATTTTGGTCCGTTGCAAAGCTTTCGTTAAGCAAAACGCAAATAAATAAATTATTAATTAATAAAACACACATATAAATATCATTATTTGTTTAAAAAATTAACTAATTTTCAAACAAAATCTCAATCTCTTAAGTAATTAGATTTTGGCATAACTACAACCGCAGAATTAAGATTCCCACTCAGTTAAAGTTGTGAGAACTAAAGGTTTTAGGTTTTTTGTGATACAGTAATACATCAAAAAATAGAGGTCTCTCGTGAAGCAATTGGTGTTCTTTTAACTGTATGTAATCGGTTTGTTTTGTTGTTGTTTGGCCTCCCTCGGTTTTGAGGGTGTGTCCGTAAATAAAAGTTACTTTTAAAAAAAAAAAAAAAAAAAAAAAACTAATCTGTCACATGATATGAGCATTTGAATGCATGTTTGTTAATCCCTCCCCTACCTACCCTAACTTCAATCATTTAAGTATGTTTAAGACTAAGTCTAATACATCACCTAATTAGTTCAAGATTTAATCTAATTATCACTTGCAATAAATTAAATATTTAAATCATGTTTATATTTAATAAAATTTATAAAAACTATATATGATAAGTAGATGGAGAACAAATATTAGTCGGTCAACCCAACTCATTCGAAAACATATTAAAATGATATTTGTTTTTGCACATCACCAACCGGATGGGTTTTTTTTTCTTTCAAAAAAAAAAAAAAAAAAAACCAACCGGATCTATATGATTTTGTTTCGTGTATGTCACGAAATAAAGTCAATGCTTTGTTTAATACCTCATGCAATAATCACACCAACGTTGTTTTCTCCTCGCATGCTTTAAGCCATTTCTTATTTTTGACATGATTAACGTTAGCAAATATAATAAAAACATGATCATTAAAAAACATCAAAAATAACTTTATTGTTGACTCAAAAGCAAATAGTTATCATCAATATTTTCTCAAAATCAAGAAATCTTGATCCAAACTCAAGTGTTACACATTGATCATGATTTTCCAACATCAACAAATCAAATAAAAATCATGAAAAAAGCCACCATTTTGATCGACTAAAAACTCATATCAATAACTAGCTGACTTTCTTCTGCGTAAGAACTTAGCCAATGGAAACGTGCCAATTGTCCACCTTCTGCGCAAAGTGTCGCGCGTCTTCTCTTCTTACCATTCAAGAGGTGCAAGACCTCCGTCTTACACACCAAAAGACGGATGACCTCCTTTCTTTTCACCCCAAATGGTCCAGTTACAATATGACACGTGTACAATGTAAACTACGATCTAAGTACGACTACGATTTACATTATGAAGTCTTTTCACCATGAAGACCTGAAAACGAGGACGCAGTGGCGAATCCATCAATTTTTTTCACCGTGTTCCTTTTGGTTAGTTCTTACTATTTTTTTCCAAATCATATAAGGTTTTCACTATTTTTTTTTTCATTTTTTTTTTCCAAACCGAGGGGGTTTCTAGGAACCAGGAACCCCCAACACACCCCTGGATCCGCCCCTGCGAGGACGGATCGACATGAGTTGACCCGCTCGAGTTGACTCGCTACCATCTACAACATCACTAAATAACATACGTTAGGAAATCTTTAAACTCTCTTCAATTTGATCACTTCTAATCATGATCCAACCTTCTTCATCTATCCAATTAGGTAAACACAAAGGACTATCTTTAACTAACCACCTTATCCTCTCCACCGGAGACACACCGGAAAACTCAACAATCTGAGTTGTCTCCGGTGAAGGCTCCGGCACCTCTAAACACCCCCAAAAATCTTGATTCAGTACACTAGTCGGCGAATTCTTCGCAAATTCTTCGACTCCAACGACAAACGGATGTCGAAGAAGCTCTTTAACGGTACACCTTTCTCTAGCATCTCTTCTCAAACAAACTTCCAAAAAATCTTTACCTTCCGGCGACAACCACCGCGGCAACTCCGGCACCTCACCGGAATACCCAATTCGATACAAACCCGAAATCGGATCATCAATTTCCGGCCATGGGTTAAACCCAGTTGCCATTTCAATCACCACACACCCTAAAGCCCACACATCAGCTTCAAACCCTTGTTCTTCCCCCCTAACAACCTCCGGCGCCATAAAAACCGGTGTACCGGAAAATGCTCTGTTTTCAACGAATTTAGCACAACCAAAATCTCCAATTTTAACACCATTTTCACTCACTAAAACATTCTGACACTTAATATCACAATGCACAATATTATTCATATGAAGATAATCCAATCCCATAAGAATTTGGTGAGTGTAGGATCGGATCAAACACTCATCAAGTGATCCTCCATGTTTCTTGATCATGTCGGAAATTGTGCCGTTGGGTGCATACTCCATGTGTAGATTATACATGTTGTAACTAATGTCATGACCCTTGTATGATATTATGTTTGGTGAGTTTAGTTGGGAGAGAATGTTTTGTTCTTTTTGTAAGGAAACTGAAACTGAGGTGGAGAGGTTGGTGGACTTGACGGCGAACCGGTCTCCTGTTGCAGTGGTGGTGGCTAGGTAGACGGTGGCGGAGGAGCCCCGGCCGATGACCGGACCTCTGGTCCACTCCATTTGTTGATAGAGGGATGGGAAGGTGTGTGTTTTGTTTCAGTTCAGTTCAGTTGGGAAGTGTGCTTGTGTGTGTATATATACAAGTTACTTTATCTGGTTGTTTTTTAAAGATATTTATTTGTCATGTTATTGACAATATTTTCTTGACGGGCTATTGCAGTATTATCGTGGTATCAGCGGAACTATTCGATCATATTCATCTTCACTAGAAAATAATGCTTATACACCAATTTACGAGAAAAGCGAATAAATCTGAGAATCGAACCAAGACCTAATAGTCCCTAAGCCTTATCTCACCTTTAAGATTCCATCAGGCTGTAATGTTACGTGCGATGTTAACAATATTTTGCTTTAATTATCACGAGTAAATTACGCAAACCGTTATCATGGTTAGGGGTGTAAACGAGCCGAGCCCGACTAGGCTCGTGCTCGGCTCATTATGTTTTTATGAAGCTTGAGCTCGAGCTCGGCTCGGTTCGAGCCTACTTCTCTAAGCTCGAGCTTGGCTCGCGAGTAAAACCCAAAGCTCGAGCTCGGCTCGACTCGGCTCGAGCTATTTCGAGAACAACCTCAAATGAGCTAAAAGCTCGCTCGAGCTCGTTTCAACAGCGATTAAGCTAGCCAAAGCTCGGCTCGAGCTCGGCTCACCAATGTTATCATCATCATTATTATATTATATATATAAAAAACTAAAATTTTGTTTAGGCTCGTTTGGGCTCGCGAGCCTAAACGAGCTTTGTATTTCAGGCTCGAGCTCGGGCTCGATAACTAAACGAGCTCTATTTCAGGCCCGAGCTCGGGCTCGGGCTCGTTAAGGCTCGACTCATTCGAGCTTTTAACTGAGCCGATCACGAGTAGCTCTCGAGCCTATGGGCTTGTTTACACCCCTAATCATGGTTTTTAATTTTGTATTTTTCATCATGAAAACTTTGGTAGACGGTAGTTTTTCTTTTTGAATTTTGTAGCACACAAACCATCATTAGGTTTAACAACTCAATTATTAGCATTTCTAATACAATGCTATTATACAATTTGTATAATTACTACGAGTTTATGACTAGAATATAAAAGCAAAATCGTGTTAGCTTGACAACTAAGACTTAAGTTTTTTTTTTTTTTTTTTGGATTAACTTGATTCTTAAACTTAATTTTACATTTAGTTTGATATGTATCTCATGTTTATTTATTAAAATATGTTTTATAGACAGTATTGTAACGTATCGTTTTTACAAATAATGAGAACATCTTTATTTATTTTATAAAGAAAAAACGTCTTTCCTATGTTCTTCCACTATGTGTTGTGGGAGAGCAGGGCTGAAGGAGGCGTTAAGCCCTGCAGAGTGCGTGAATACTGAGAGAAGATGTGGTTGATTTTTTATTATTAATTAATATACAAACCAATGATTTAACTTCCCCACACTTATGTTTATTTTGTGTAATTATATCATTGTAAATATAACATAACTCTTAGCAAACTGAAGCAATGCCTCACAAACAACTTATCTTGCTATTTACACTTATATATATAGTATTTTTTTGGTACATAAATGGAGAGGGCAGAAAGTTAGCCACGTCTCCATCGCTATATACATACAAATATCATATATTATTATGTTTATTTGAATGAATTGAATGAATGTTGTAGAATTGGTGAAATGTGAGTGGATCACATGAGTTAGGAGGAGGTGGAGCTCCGGTAGACGATGGGCGGCGGTTGCTTGGCTTCAAATAAAGCCAATCACGTGTGGACACGTGACAGCGACGGCTATTCTTCTTTCTTTCTTTCTGGCTCCATTTCTTGCTTTGCACGCGTCTCAAGTTATACATTACCTCACCTTTTACTGTCATATATGATATTTCCTCATCCATTTTCACCTTTTTTTCTGTAAATTTTTTACATCACGTGCTTTGATCTAGGGATGAGCTCGGTACCGTCCGGTACCGAAAATCCCCAAAAGTGGGTACCGGTACCGAATATACTTGGTTCGGTACGGTTCGGTACCGATATTTGAGGGTAAATACCGGTACCGAACCGGTACCGAAAATGTCAAAAGTCGGTACCGTAAAAGTACCTGGTCCGGTAAATTCGGTACCGGTACCGGGTCTGATTTGCTCATCCCTGCTTTGATCGGTTTAATATTCTGAAATAACTTATTCTTAAAACGAATGTTTGGCGACCATTGACCATTCTGTAAATTAAGAGTTGGGTGTGGTGGTCATGGCGATAGTAATGGTGGTGGTTACTATGGGCTGGTCAGTGGCGGACCAATGAATTATTTGCTGGAGGTGCAGGTGAGGGGTTCAACCATATTTTCAAGGGGTGCAGTCGGGTTTTTTGTCTAAAACTACACTAAAATATTTTTTCAAAGGGTGTGTCCGCCCAACCAAGAAGACACTTGGGTCCGCCTCTGGTGGGGGTGGCGGTAGTAATGGCGGTGGCGGTAGGAATGGTGGTGGTTATTGTGGTGAATGATGGTTTAGGTTAGGAATCTTATCACCTCATCTTTATAAAATAAAATGGAATGTTTAACCGGCAAGCAAATGCCAATCATCTAGAAAAGTAAAGGCACACCACACCCACATCATAATTAACCCTTTACACTCTTCCAACCTTTTTTATTGTCTCTTGGCTCTCGGACCCACTTTGTCATGGTCCATAGCCGCTTGCTTCATACTAGACATATTTGACTAGGTTTTTAGCCTTGGCGTGGTCAAAAAAGGGTGGTATTTGTCTTATTTTTTAAAATAAAAGGTATTATGTAAGCTACTAGAGTTATGCGCCGCCCACGTTGCTGGGCGCTAAATCGAACATTTCTTAGTTTAATAACATATACGCCTTTATTTCGGTTACTTATACATGCTACTTATAACACGATCTCAAAAAAAAGATACATCGAGTCAACCAACTAAACTAAAACACTGCCATAGTTATGCTTAAAAATAATTAAATTGATGGCAAGCATGTAATTTAGAGTTGGGGCAAAACAATAATTTGTTAGGACCAATTAGCGAGTGCTAGCAAGCTGTTTGACACAAGAAAAAAATACATTGAGTCAACAAAGTAAAATAAAACACTACCATAGTTTTGCCCAACAAAAAAAATGATGGCAACATTGCAATTTTGAGCTGGCGTAAAATCGTAATTTTTAAATGGAGGCAAAATCATATTTTGAACTGAGGGCAAAACCATAATTTTATTTTGAACTTGGGGCAAAATCGTAATTTTTAACTAAAGACAAAATTGTAATTTTTAGCTGAGGGCAAAACCATAATTTTACTTTTAACTACTTGGCAAAATCGTATTTTTTAACTGAGAGGAAATTCGTAATTTTTAACGGAGGGCAAAATCGTAATTTTAAGCTAGGTGGAAAACTAAAATTGTATTTTAAACTGGGTGCAAAGTAGTACTTTTAAACTGAGATAAAATTGTGACAAACTTATAGATAACTATTATATGAAAAAAAAAAAAAAAACAAACGGGAGGCTTGCCGCCTGCTTTGGCCAATCCCAAAACAAAACTATTCCCCGTAGGGAAATGTATATGTAGTAAACTAGTAGATGCCCCGCCCGCGTTGCGGGGCGATGACCGAATAATTATCAACAAATTAAAAAAAGACTACTATAATTTTCCTAGGAAAAAAAAAACAAAAATGATGATAAGACCGTAGTAAACCAATTAAAACAAAAAACCTTTATAGTTTTGGTAAAAAAAAAAAAAAAACTAAAACGATGGGAAAAACGTAATTTTTAATTCAGGGCCAAATCATAAATTTAATTCGGGGATAAATTGTAAACTAAATGGACCAACGGGGGAGTGTCAGGAAGTTGTCGGCACGACTGTAATTTTACACTGGGTGCAAAATTGTAATGTCACCAGGAAAACAAACAAAAACGATTGGGAAAATGTAAAGTTAAGTTGAGGGTAAAATCGTAAGTTGGCTGTGAGAAAAAAAACTAATGGTAAAGTATAAATTTATACGGGGCAAAATCGTAATTTTGAACCGAGGGCAAAATCAAAATTTTTAGTTGGGAGTAAAAGGGAATTTTTTTTAAGTGGGGGTAAGAACATAATTTTGAACTGATGACAAAATCGTAATTTTTAGGGGAAAAAACTAATGGCAAAAGTGTAAAATTAAACAGGGCAAAATCGTAATTTTTAATCGAGGGCGAAATCGAAATTTTTAGCTAAGAGTAAAAGCGTAAATTTATTCTTAAGTGGGGGCAAAAACATAATTTTATACTGATGGCAAAGTCGTAATTTTAAAGCGGGGATAAAATCGTAAATTAAGTGGGCCAATAGGGGAGTGCCAGACAGCTGTCTGACACTGTGCCCCTTTGCCGCCCATGCCAGCCAATAAAGAGCCGGAACTATTCCCGGCTGACGTTAGCATCTTGAAATTGTATGTATAGGGAATATGTAGATATTTACGTTAAATCACAGACAACGTAAAAATTGAACAAACATACATTATTATTATATATAATAGATAGCGAAAGTGTAAAATACAATATCACTTAACGTACAATATAGTTAAATCGCATGTTATAAAAAAAACATGTTGGAAATCGCATGTTGGTTTTTTTTTATGAAATCGCATGTTTTTTTTAGCAATTTTGCATGTTGGTAAATATAATGAAATCGCATGTTAGTATATAAAGCAATTTCGCATGTTGGTTTTTCAGCATGAATCGCATGTTCAAAATTGAATTCGCACCATATCAAACGACTGAGATGAGCGCGTACGTATTGTACGATAAGAGCTATTGTACGTTAACCTAACCCTAATAGATAAAGTTATTAACTTATAGTAACTTGATCTTTTTTCTCATTCTTGTAAATTTGACCTCTAAACATTTATTGTTTTTTGTCTTTTTGTGAGTTTCACCCTCAATTTTTAATAATGACACTTAAACCTTCTAAAATTTCTAAAAACTTTGTAACATGCCATTTTGACCCCCTCGAATTATACGCGATTATCTTTATGTACACGTCGAGTATAAATTCATGTTGTTTACATTTCAATGCAATTTTAGTCGAAAATGAGCCATGTCAAGTATAATCCATTTTTGTGTTTATTTTTATGTATGTTTTCAGTTAGTCTACATGTTGACGTAAATTTTGTTTAGAAACGAATCGAGTCAATACAATACAATACATTTTCATTATACTTAATAAATTCGAGTTACCTTACATTTCATGAGTCATGTCAATATAATACATTTTCGTGTTTATTTTTATGAACGTTTTCCGTTGATCTACTCTTGGTCATTAAGAAATTACCAAAAAAATAGAATTTTAAGGTTCACTTAAGTTTAAATAGATACAAACAAAGTAGCATGTGGATTTTAAACCATATAAATACGAATGGATGAAATCTTTTATTTATTTGTATGATAAATTACACGCCTCTCTAATTATATAGTCATGTGAGATGAAATACGTTTAGGATTTACTTAGTAGTTCGTTGTCACAAGTATCTAACTAGAGTCGCGACAAGAATAATGCAAAGGAAGCAAAAGAGAGTTTTCGTATGAGGGGCGAGGACACACATCAACCGACAAATATGTTGTAAAACAAAGAATTCTGTTCACGGCTGATCTCATGGTATCGACTGTTTGAAGGGAAGTTAAGTTCACAAACGAGGATTAACAACAAACAAAGAAGATATTCACTCCTTAATATGTTTTTGAACGTATCTTCCTTATGAAGTAATATTAATATATTATACATACATTCATAACCAAGTGAAAAAGAAGGTGGTTTGATTGAATAAGATAATGACCAGATGTTCTAGAAAGAAACAAAAAAAAAACTCATTTCTTTTCTCATAAGAAAAGATTTATTACAATTTGAGCTCAATAAAACGATTACGATGATCACAAATTGCATAGAGTAATTTGGAAGAAATACAAAAGACAAATGAACGGAATTAATACAAAACTTAACTAACCCCATCATGTTGTATTTCAAAATTTATTAATTTTTCAAATATTTTTTTTTTACTTTTAACCCCAATACTTTTTCATCGTTTATAAACTAATCCCAACACTTTTTCACTTTCAAATTTGATCTCCTATACTTTTTGTCTTTTACGATTTTTTCGTTTTATGTTTCGGTCTAAATATTGCGAGTTAACACGTCGCAACGTATGTGTGTTTCAACTTTTCTATGCATATTTTTTTCCTGTTTAATGGCCCCGTCCCAACATGCGAGTCATAAAAAGACTTAATTATTGTTTTCTATCTTTTTACGTTTCGTGTGCGTGGTTCAACTTTACGTCTATTTTCCGTTGGGTTTTATTTTCATTTTTTGAATGAACTTTTTCGGTGTTGATG
Organism: Helianthus tuberosus; assembly: GCA_030545235.1. Taxonomy (NCBI): domain Eukaryota; kingdom Viridiplantae; phylum Streptophyta; class Magnoliopsida; order Asterales; family Asteraceae; genus Helianthus; species Helianthus tuberosus. Next base: position 1,795,096 of record CM060376.1, on the reverse strand, counting down.
GTCGCTAATGGTGGTATGACACTGAGTACCATTTGACACAAATTTACACCCTCACCACAACACAAGAGAGCTTAAGGGGGAACGGGGTGGGTGCGAGAAAGGATTGGGGAGTTGGTATACCGCTCGGCAACACTGGCGCCATCAACCAAGTCACTGTGCGCTGATTGTTCACCGCACAAGGGGAGAGGAGGGAAGAGGACAGAGAGAGGGTTGTATAGTGGGTCTCACTGTCTTCCAACCAATCACACATTTTTCTTTTCTTTTTTTTAAAAAATGGTTTGGGTGGAACGAGTGCTCCCCAAATGGGGAGTGGTAAACTTATTCTCTAGCCAATAATGTCATGTCATGTCAAGTCCCCACTTCATTCCCCATTTTACACTAAATCATTAGGGGTGCTCAAACACATGGAGAGTGGTAAACAATTTAAAAAAAAAAGTGTGATTTGTTGAAAGGGTTTGAGACCCACCATTAACCCCCTCTCTCTCCTCTCTATCTTCTCTTCCAACATCGGTGACTACTCACCGCCTACACCCCTCCCCGCTCACCGCTCCAACATCGGCATCCCCATCCTGATCGGTAAACCCCACTCCCCGAGCCGTTCCCCGAACCCACTCCTTCCACCCTAAGGGCAATATGAGAGTTGAAGAGGGAAATTAACATGACAAGAAATCAGTGAATGGATAGAGAGTTAACCTCTCCTCTCACCCTAATACTAGTATCTAATATATTTTGGACTTTTGTAACACCCGTTCTTATAAATCAAGGTTTAGCGTATTATTTAAGAAAAGGATCATGTAATTTAGATTACATATACATCGGAAAAACGAGTTTACTAAAACTTTTACAGTTTAAAAGTTTGACAACACATTGTATATGAATTCGTCGTTTAAAAGGTACAACGAAACGTCGCGCGGAAGCTTGTATTTTATCGTGTTCGGTTCCTCATCGAGCTTGATCTTCATCCGGGCACTCATGGCAATCACCTATGATCAAAACCAACTTAAAAGTTAGTTTTGATAGTCAAATATGTAGTTCAAACAAGCACAGGGGTTAAATATGAAGTTCAAACAAGTACAGGGGTTAAATATGAAGTTCTAACAAGTACAGGGGTTAAATATGACAAAAAATAATATTTTTCTGAGTTTGGAGGCGTCGCGTGACGCCAAGGGGCGTCGCGTGACGCTAGGCCCCCTTTTCAGCAGAATGTTGCTGCATATTCCCAGCACGATCTGATTTCACGAAAACGGCCATAACTTCTTCGTTATTGATCCGTTTTACCCGATTCTTTTTCCTACGCGTCCGTAATTTAATTCTCCATCTAATGGAGTTAAAACCCAACAACCTTCATAATAAAATTTCAGACTTTTAAGTCTTCGGCTTATCGCCCTTTTACCAAATTTTGACCCGTTCATGTTTTTATCAAACAAAACATGTTTGTTTGATCCTTATTCTCACGATAATCATAATTTCAATAATTCCTATCATATTAGGTTCAAGTCACGGGTTTCTTACGTATCTTAAACCCGTTTACGCTCATATGCGTAATTTGACCCGTTAAGGGTATTTAGGCATATTTTGAGCATGAAACGCTTTCATTCGTTTCTAGCGTTATTATACCACATTACTTATTATGTGATCTTCCACCACAACTAAATTTGTGGTGAACTTAATGAGATGATCTATATAATCCGAGTTTTTCTCGTCGGATTGCTAATTTACGACAAGGACTCATATTGAGTCTTTTGACCCAAGATTTACCCTTTTCATTCTCTATACTTATTCAAAGTATTTGCTTGATCATATAACTTGTTTTTAAACGACTCTTAAGGTTCATTTACTCGATTTTGCTTACGAGGGCGTTTTGGTCATCTTAAACCCCTTTCTTTACAACAAAGGACTTTTCATGTCGTAATTGACCAAAATTCCACTGTTTAAACTAGGATCTTGTTTAAATAGCCATCATGTTTTTAAAACACAATGACAATAACTTAAATCATTCGGTTTACTTAAAAGATAACCCAATGTCCATTTTAACTTGTTTAGCCCTCATTGAACTTCAAGTTCTAATGATGATTTGACCAATTATACATACCTGGCTCGAATCAATATATTGATTCGTTTTGATACCTTGCCTTAGTAGCCGCTAAGCGATAGCGATGTACATATCCATCTGATATTTATTTCTATGATCACATAGCTCAACAAACTATTAGTCGATATTGTCAAAGGGTGATAATTTCACCTTTTGACCCGTTTGGTCTAAAGGACCATGAAACTCTATGAGGTGGTATTTATTACCATCTTATCTATATGACTAACTTCGGTTTACACCGTATAGTCGTTCTACTTGTAAATCATCTATTGATTTCTTTGACCCATTATAACCCAAGCTATAATGTGTCTTTCCCCAATTTAACGGTTATTGTCCACAAATGACCAAAGTACCATTTTACCCTTATTATTTGCAATGGTTTACCTTATAAGGTAACCATTTAAAAACTCATTATCTTTTAGTCATTTCATGACTAATTAACCGCATTAGTTCCTTTTTATCCATTAAACATGATTTATGACCATTGTCTTTTGTTCCGGACCGCACTTGCCGTGTCGGAACATCATAATTTAAAACAAGACTTACTATTCACGACCTATCAAACCAATAGGTATCAAATAACTAGAGTGTAAGCTTTACTTACCTTGTATCCGGATTATGCTCTTTTCCGCGTATACGATCCGTTTGACCCGCTTCTTTCCCCAAGCCTCCGTCTAGCTTGTCAAGAGTCAAACTAACATCATAATTCGTAAGATGGTTAGATTAGTCATCACTATTATGACTATTTCATCTTACGGACCTTATGTCGAAACTTCTATTTGACTTCATCATAGGTTAGTTCGACTTTATAAAGTCAACTACCTTTAATCATATAATATGCACGATTAAGGCAAATAAACATTATGATTAAAACCCGTTTTATCTCATATCTCATGTAATTAGTCAAGCTTGCCAATTAAGCGTTTCACTTGGATTTCAACACTTTACTTCTCATTTAGGCATTTTAACAAACACCTAACGGGCATAATTCTACATGTTTACTAACTAGTTCATAACTAGCTATTTTTACCAAGATTTACATCAAGAATCAAATCTCTATGTCTAGTGTTTATAAACAACATCTAGGTCTTGCATCCTATCTTTCAAATTTCACAATTAAACACTCAAATTCTAGTGTTCATCATTTTATCATGAAAACCCACTTAACATATATATGGGAAATCATCAAATCATAGCATCATATGAATGATTTTCACTTAGGGTTTACTTCCTAAGCATGTCTACATCACTAATTTAGCCATAGCTCCTCTAATCCATACCTAATTCGCGATTAGGATGATTATCAAATTTTTACAACTTCACGAATGTTAGAAATTCGACATACCTTATGATCCCCACGACTAGGTGATCATTTATATGTGTTCATGCATCAATTTGGGTCTTGATTTGAGCTTCAATTTGTTGAGATTGTTTGAGCTAGGGTTTGGAGCTCTTGCTCCTTCTCCTGGACTACTTCACGCACGCACACACACATCAAGTGTGTGTGTTATGTTATTTTTTTTTTAAGTTATAATTCCATTTTCAAGTTACCCGGCTTTGGTCCCTCGTGTTTGGTTAGTTATTAATTAGGTCACAACCTAACTATTTTCAATAATATTCTCACTTATTAACTAGGTTTAATATTCCTAGTTAACTTAGCGGGTTCGGGAATATTTATGACTAAGTTTATTTTAGGTCCCGTTAACCCGGGCCTTTTATCCATTTTATTTCCTTAATAGCTTTTATTCACTTTTTATTTAATATTAGGATTAATTAAATAAATCCTAATATTTACCGGGTAAATTTCACCACTAACGGTACTTTACCCGTCTTTTAGTATTAACAGAGTTTGATTACCAAACCCGTTTTCGAGGTGTTACAAGTCTACCCCCCTTAAAGAGGTTTCGTCCTCGAAACCTTTTCTTACATAATTCATTGAGTTTAGCTCAATGTATTCGATCCAAGAAATCTTTCAAGCATTACTTATATTTTTATCCAATAGTTAGTATTACCAAAAAGTATGGTAACATCTTTTTGGTTACTAATTGTCTACATAACTCATACGACATAGTGCTACTTGAAATAACGTAATCTCGTTATTTTCACTAGTTTAGTTATCTTAGCGATATCCATCGCTTTCATGTACTATTGAATTCTTTATGAATCCGTTACTTTTACCGCTCGCTTGGTTATAATGTGATTTTACTTCGCATTACATTTCCTAACCGTGATCGTGTCACATCATGTTTAGTTTGTATCAACCTTTCATTTTCGAAAGTATCACTCTTCGAATATGTCGTCTTGCGCCTATTAGTGTCAAGACTTGAATCTTTCATACTTACTATTCAAATTCCTACCAGAATTTATATTTGTAAAGACGTTATTTCTTACTAAAACCGAAGTTTTAGTTGTAGGATCTTTTCTTTAACTTTTGTCAATTATCCATACCATGATATTGACAATCCATAATTTATTCTTTTACAGTCTTAGTTTTATGCGGGGATTCTCAACCGATTCCCTCGCTTTATCTAATTAACCCGTAGGTTCCTTCACTTAACCTCGTAGGCTATTTCCTTAAGCTTTTGCCTCTTTAAGGCGAGGCCCTTATGATCCCTTTGCTTCAATTCATGACCCGTGGGTCATTCAGGCCTCGTAGACCTTTACACTAATTGATATCCCGTAGGTTATGATGATCCCGTAGATCATCTTTTATTCGAGTCTTTATTCAATTGTGTATACGTTTATATATACGCATATGGCGTTAAGACACCCCATTTTATGTTTAGAATCATTCACCTTTACTTTTTGGATTTCGTTCGACCTTGACCGTAGTCTAAGGCTACATCGTTTTCCTTCGAACAATTCTCCGACTTTATGACTTCTCACGTCATTTATGCATCGGTTTATCTTATGCTCACCATTATCTAGTTTACATACATTCGTATTTGATTATGTCCCATTACCGGGCTCATTATCCTTTTGCTTTTTACGCTACTAGTATCCCGCTTGCGTTTACTCATGCTGTCCGGCATGATATTACATTCGACCCGTTTAACTTTAAAATAGTTGAACACTATTTTTTTTTTAAATTTCTATTTACATTATCTTGTTGTCTTTTAGTTATGACTCAAAACCCGAGTCTTTTAACTTTCCATCCGAGTTCCCGTTTCTCGGTTTACGCATGTGTTTAATCCCTGCCCGTCAACCGGGTGTTTTACCGAAGTCATTATTATTGCAACCCTCCCGGTATGCATTAAGACTTCGCTTCACTTTTATATTCCTACTTTGCCCTTAAGTTTGACGTTTTACCAAAAACGACCCATTAAGGGACATATTTGCATTTTCCGGGTTCGAGTGTAAGTACACTCCCTCCCAATACTTGTCTATATCATTTTTCATGCTTGCGTTTTCTGGGTTCGAGTGTAAGTACACCCCCTCCCAATACTCGTCTATATCATTTTTCATGCTTGCGTTTTCTGGGTTCGAGTGTAAGTACACTCCCTCCCAATACTTGTCTATATCATTTTTCATGCTTGCGTTTTCTGGGTTCGAGTGTAAGTACACTCCCTCCCAATACTCGTCTAAATCATTTTACATGCTTCTTTGTCCCTTCACTCGGGCTCATCATCCTAATGTAATACGCTTCCGTCACCCGGCTGTGCGTTTACATTATTATCAAATTTTTTTTTGCTCATTTGATTCATTTGGGTACTTTTAAGTTAGTCCCATTCACACCGCCCTTACTACATCGGATGTAAACGTGTCCGCCATAAGAAGTTCATGGTATCATATGCCACTACTTACTTGGCCAGAGTAAGCGATTAACACATGACACACATGACCTTTTTATAGTTTTCACATCACGCCCTATGTAAGTAACGCCTCTATTTGTTTCTCTTGGAAACAATATCCCGAATACATTTTCTATTCGGGTTTTTTTTTTTCAAGTTTTTAATCTACATATGCAACTTTCAATTTCTACTTATTGGTTGCATATTACTATTCGTGCGATTATTTAAAATGTGCACCTGGTAATGTTTGCCCCGACGGGCGTTCCTTGCCATTAACCTTGTTCGCGGTCGTTACGCGATTTAGTCCTCGGTGAGCATGCTCCTCTTGTCATGCTTCGGACCGTTCCATCATCGTATCCACAATTCCTTTGACTCTCGTCGTCTTCAAACGCGAGTGTCCTTCAATTAAGACATTCACAAAAGTTAGTAACGTCAACCTCAATAATCGCCCGTATTATAATACAAGGCTTTTTCTACTATACGCGTCAACGCGCGTATTTTCGTCAACTATTTCAATCATTTTAATTGGGGTAACGTGTATCTCACGATAGCCCTATGTGTTGTTTACAACACTTTAGCATGCTAAACTATTAACATACATGTACTTACCGGATTTACGATCAAGCCTCGAACCGAACACCAATCTTTATTAAGAGCATAAGGTTTAAGTCCAAGCATAGTTTTCCCACCATACTTGAATCTCTTAAACCAAGGCTCTGATACCAACTTGTAATACCCGTTCTTATAAATCAAGGTTTAGCGTATTATTTAAGAAAAGGATCATGTAATTTAGATTACATATACATCGGAAAAACGAGTTTACTAAAACTTTTACAGTTTAAAAGTTTGACAACACATTGTATATGAATTCGTCGTTTAAAAGGTACAACGAAACGTCGCGCGGAAGCTTGTATTTTATCGTGTTCGGTTCCTCATCGAGCTTGATCTTCATCCGGGCACTCATGGCAATCACCTATGATCAAAACCAACTTAAAAGTTAGTTTTGATAGTCAAATATGTAGTTCAAACAAGCACAGGGGTTAAATATGAAGTTCAAACAAGTACAGGGGTTAAATATGAAGTTCTAACAAGTACAGGGGTTAAATATGACAAAAAATAATATTTTTCTGAGTTTGGAGGCGTCGCGTGACGCCAAGGGGCGTCGCGTGACGCTAGGCCCCCTTTTCAGCAGAATGTTGCTGCATATTCCCAGCACGATCTGATTTCACGAAAACGGCCATAACTTCTTCGTTATTGATCCGTTTTACCCGATTCTTTTTCCTACGAGTCCGTAATTTAATTCTCCATCTAATGGAGTTAAAACCCAACAACCTTCATAATAAAATTGCAGACTTTTAAGTCTTCGGCTTATCGCCCTTTTACCAAATTTTGACCCGTTCATGTTTTTATCAAACAAAACATGTTTGTTTGATCCTTATTCTCACGATAATCATAATTTCAATAATTCCTATCATATTAGGTTCAAGTCACGGGTTTCTTACGTATCTTAAACCCGTTTACGCTCATATGCGTAATTTGACCCGTTAAGGGTATTTAGGCATATTTTGAGCATGAAACGCTTTCATTCGTTTCTAGCGTTATTATACCACATTACTTATTATGTGATCTTCCACCACAACTAAATTTGTGGTGAACTTAATGAGATGATCTATATAATCCGAGTTTTTCTCGTCGGATTGCTAATTTACGACAAGGACTCATATTGAGTCTTTTGACCCAAGATTTACCCTTTTCATTCTCTATACTTATTCAAAGTATTTGCTTGATCATATAACTTGTTTTTAAACGACTCTTAAGGTTCATTTACTCGATTTTGCTTACGAGGGCGTTTTGGTCATCTTAAACCCCTTTCTTTACAACAAAGGACTTTTCATGTCGTAATTGACCAAAATTCCACTGTTTAAACTAGGATCTTGTTTAAATAGCCATCATGTTTTTAAAACACAATGACAATAACTTAAATCATTCGGTTTACTTAAAAGATAACCCAATGTCCATTTTAACTTGTTTAGCCCTCATTGAACTTCAAGTTCTAATGATGATTTGACCAATTATACATACCTGGCTCGAATCAATATATTGATTCGTTTTGATACCTTGCCTTAGTAGCCGCTAAGCGATAGCGATGTACATATCCATCTGATATTTATTTCTATGATCACATAGCTCAACAAACTATTAGTCGATATTGTCAAAGGGTGATAATTTCACCTTTTGACCCGTTTGGTCTAAAGGACCATGAAACTCTATGAGGTGGTATTTATTACCATCTTATCTATATGACTAACTTCGGTTTACACCGTATAGTCGTTCTACTTGTAAATCATCTATTGATTTCTTTGACCCATTATAACCCAAGCTATAATGTGTCTTTCCCCAATTTAACGGTTATTGTCCACAAATGACCAAAGTACCATTTTACCCTTATTATTTGCAATGGTTTACCTTATAAGGTAACCATTTAAAAACTCATTATCTTTTAGTCATTTCATGACTAATTAACCGCATTAGTTCCTTTTTATCCATTAAACATGATTTATGACCATTGTCTTTTGTTCCGGACCGCACTTGCCGTGTCGGAACATCATAATTTAAAACAAGACTTACTATTCACGACCTATCAAACCAATAGGTATCAAATAACTAGAGTGTAAGCTTTACTTACCTTGTATCCGGATTATGCTCTTTTCCGCGTATACGATCCGTTTGACCCGCTTCTTTCCCCAAGCCTCCGTCTAGCTTGTCAAGAGTCAAACTAACATCATAATTCGTAAGATGGTTAGATTAGTCATCACTATTATGACTATTTCATCTTACGGACCTTATGTCGAAACTTCTATTTGACTTCATCATAGGTTAGTTCGACTTTATAAAGTCAACTACCTTTAATCATATAATATGCACGATTAAGGCAAATAAACATTATGATTAAAACCCGTTTTATCTCATATCTCATGTAATTAGTCAAGCTTGCCAATTAAGCGTTTCACTTGGATTTCAACACTTTACTTCTCATTTAGGCATTTTAACAAACACCTAACGGGCATAATTCTACATGTTTACTAACTAGTTCATAACTAGCTATTTTTACCAAGATTTACATCAAGAATCAAATCTCTATGTCTAGTGTTTATAAACAACATCTAGGTCTTGCATCCTATCTTTCAAATTTCACAATTAAACACTCAAATTCTAGTGTTCATCATTTTATCATGAAAACCCACTTAACATATATATGGGAAATCATCAAATCATAGCATCATATGAATGATTTTCACTTAGGGTTTACTTCCTAAGCATGTCTACATCACTAATTTAGCCATAGCTCCTCTAATCCATACCTAATTCGCGATTAGGATGATTATCAAATTTTTACAACTTCACGAATGTTAGAAATTCGACATACCTTATGATCCCCACGACTAGGTGATCATTTATATGTGTTCATGCATCAATTTGGGTCTTGATTTGAGCTTCAATTTGTTGAGATTGTTTGAGCTAGGGTTTGGAGCTCTTGCTCCTTCTCCTGGACTACTTCACGCACGCACACACACATCAAGTGTGTGTGTTATGTTATTTTTTTTTTAAGTTATAATTCCATTTTCAAGTTACCCGGCTTTGGTCCCTCGTGTTTGGTTAGTTATTAATTAGGTCACAACCTAACTATTTTCAATAATATTCTCACTTATTAACTAGGTTTAATATTCCTAGTTAACTTAGCGGGTTCGGGAATATTTATGACTAAGTTTATTTTAGGTCCCGTTAACCCGGGCCTTTTATCCATTTTATTTCCTTAATAGCTTTTATTCACTTTTTATTTAATATTAGGATTAATTAAATAAATCCTAATATTTACCGGGTAAATTTCACCACTAACGGTACTTTACCCGTCTTTTAGTATTAACAGAGTTTGATTACCAAACCCGTTTTCGGGGTGTTACAAGTCTACCCCCCTTAAAGAGGTTTCGTCCTCGAAACCTTTTCTTACATAATTCATTGAGTTTAGCTCAATGTATTCGATCCAAGAAATCTTTCAAGCATTACTTATATTTTTATCCAATAGTTAGTATTACCAAAAAGTATGGTAACATCTTTTTGGTTACTAATTGTCTACATAACTCATACGACATAGTGCTACTTGAAATAACGTAATCTCGTTATTTTCACTAGTTTAGTTATCTTAGCGATATCCATCGCTTTCATGTACTATTGAATTCTTTATGAATCCGTTACTTTTACCGCTCGCTTGGTTATAATGTGATTTTACTTCGCATTACATTTCCTAACCGTGATCGTGTCACATCATGTTTAGTTTGTATCAACCTTTCATTTTCGAAAGTATCACTCTTCGAATATGTCGTCTTGCGCCTATTAGTGTCAAGACTTGAATCTTTCATACTTACTATTCAAATTCCTACCAGAATTTATATTTGTAAAGACGTTATTTCTTACTAAAACCGAAGTTTTAGTTGTAGGATCTTTTCTTTAACTTTTGTCAATTATCCATACCATGATATTGACAATCCATAATTTATTCTTTTACAGTCTTAGTTTTATGCGGGGATTCTCAACCGATTCCCTCGCTTTATCTAATTAACCCGTAGGTTCCTTCACTTAACCTCGTAGGCTATTTCCTTAAGCTTTTGCCTCTTTAAGGCGAGGCCCTTATGATCCCTTTGCTTCAATTCATGACACGTGGGTCATTCAGGCCTCGTAGACCTTTACACTAATTGATATCCCGTAGGTTATGATGATCCCGTAGATCATCTTTTATTCGAGTCTTTATTCAATTGTGTATACGTTTATATATACGCATATGGCGTTAAGACACCCCTTTTTATGTTTAGAATCATTCACCTTTACTTTTTGGATTTCGTTCGACCTTGCCGTAGTCTAAGGCTACATCGTTTTCTTTCGAACAATTCTCCGACTTTATGACTTCTCACGTCATTTATGCATCGGTTTATCTTATGCTCACCATTATCTAGTTTACATACATTCGTATTTGATTATGTCCCATTACCGGGCTCATTATCCTTTTGCTTTTTACGCTACTAGTATCCCGCTTGCGTTTACTCATGCTGTCCGGCATGATATTACATTCGACCCGTTTAACTTTAAAATAGTTGAACACTATTTTTTTTTTAATTTCTATTTACATTATCTTGTTGTCTTTTAGTTATGACTCAAAACCCGAGTCTTTTAACTTTCCATCCGAGTTCCCGTTTCTCGGTTTACGCATGTGTTTAATCCCTGCCCGTCAACCGGGTGTTTTACCGAAGTCATTATTATTGCAACCCTCCCGGTATGCATTAAGACTTCGCTTCACTTTTATATTCCTACTTTGCCCTTAAGTTTGACGTTTTACCAAAAACGACCCGTTAAGGGACATATTTGCATTTTCCGGGTTCGAGTGTAAGTACACTCCCTCCCAATACTTGTCTATATCATTTTTCATGCTTGCGTTTTCTGGGTTCGAGTGTAAGTACACCCCCTCCCAATACTCGTCTATATCATTTTTCATGCTTGCGTTTTCTGGGTTCGAGTGTAAGTACACTCCCTCCCAATACTTGTCTATATCATTTTTCATGCTTGCGTTTTCTGGGTTCGAGTGTAAGTACACTCCCTCCCAATACTCGTCTAAATCATTTTACATGCTTCTTTGTCCCTTCACTCGGGCTCATCATCCTAATGTAATACGCTTCCGTCACCCGGCTGTGCGTTTACATTATTATCAATTTTTTTTTTTGCTCATTTGATTCATTTGGGTACTTTTAAGTTAGTCCCATTCACACCGCCCTTACTACATCGGATGTAAACGTGTCCGCCATAAGAAGTTCATGGTATCATATGCCACTACTTACTTGGCCAGAGTAAGCGATTAACACATGACACACATGACCTTTTTATAGTTTTCACATCACGCCCTATGTAAGTAACGCCTCTATTTGTTTCTCTTGGAAACAATATCCCGAATACATTTTCTATTCGGGTTTTTTTTTTCAAGTTTTTAATCTACATATGCAACTTTCAATTTCTACTTATTGGTTGCATATTACTATTCGTGCGATTATTTAAAATGTGCACCTGGTAATGTTTGCCCCGACGGGCGTTCCTTGCCATTAACCTTGTTCGCGGTCGTTACGCGATTTAGTCCTCGGTGAGCATGCTCCTCTTGTCATGCTTCGGACCGTTCCATCATCGTATCCACAATTCCTTTGACTCTCGTCGTCTTCAAACGCGAGTGTCCTTCAATTAAGACATTCACAAAAGTTAGTAACGTCAACCTCAATAATCGCCCGTATTATAATACAAGGCTTTTTCTACTATACGCGTCAACGCGCGTATTTTCGTCAACTATTTCAATCATTTTAATTGGGGTAACGTGTATCTCACGATAGCCCTATGTGTTGTTTACAACACTTTAGCATGCTAAACTATTAACATACATGTACTTACCGGATTTACGATCAAGCCTCGAACCGAACACCAATCTTTATTAAGAGCATAAGGTTTAAGTCCAAGCATAGTTTTCCCACCATACTTGAATCTCTTAAACCAAGGCTCTGATACCAACTTGTAATACCCGTTCTTATAAATCAAGGTTTAGCGTATTATTTAAGAAAAGGATCATGTAATTTAGATTACATATACATCGGAAAAACGAGTTTACTAAAACTTTTACAGTTTAAAAGTTTGACAACACATTGTATATGAATTCGTCGTTTAAAAGGTACAACGAAACGTCGCGCGGAAGCTTGTATTTTATCGTGTTCGGTTCCTCATCGAGCTTGATCTTCATCCGGGCACTCATGGCAATCACCTATGATCAAAACCAACTTAAAAGTTAGTTTTGATAGTCAAATATGTAGTTCAAACAAGCACAGGGGTTAAATATGAAGTTCAAACAAGTACAGGGGTTAAATATGAAGTTCTAACAAGTACAGGGGTTAAATATGACAAAAAATAATATTTTTCTGAGTTTGGAGGAGTCGCGTGACGCCAAGGGGCGTCGCGTGACGCTAGGCCCCCTTTTCAGCAGAATGTTGCTGCATATTCCCATCACGATCTGATTTCACGGAAACGGCCATAACTTCTTCGTTATTGATCCGTTTTACCCGATTCTTTTTCCTACGCGTCCGTAATTTAATTCTCCATCTAATGGAGTTAAAACCCAACAACCTTCATAATAAAATTTCAGACTTTTAAGTCTTCGGCTTATCGCCCTTTTACCAAATTTTGACCCGTTCATGTTTTTATCAAACAAAACATGTTTGTTTGATCCTTATTCTCACGATAATCATAATTTCAATAATTCCTATCATATTAGGTTCAAGTCACGGGTTTCTTACGTATCTTAAACCCGTTTACGCTCATATGCGTAATTTGACCCGTTAAGGGTATTTAGGCATATTTTGAGCATGAAACGCTTTCATTCGTTTCTAGCGTTATTATACCACATTACTTATTATGTGATCTTCCACCACAACTAAATTTGTGGTGAACTTAATGAGATGATCTATATAATCCGAGTTTTTCTCGTCGGATTGCTAATTTACGACAAGGACTCATATTGAGTCTTTTGACCCAAGATTTACCCTTTTCATTCTCTATACTTATTCAAAGTATTTGCTTGATCATATAACTTGTTACAGGTATGTCCGGTAGAGTTGGGTAGCAGGCGGGCGTGTGGGTGAAATGGGAAGTAAGACTCTCGGGAAATTGAGAGTACTATGTAAGAATGAAAAACATGCCTGATAAGAATGAAGAATGTTGAACCCGTGATTAAGTACGGATCAACAAGATAAGAATGTAATGTTTGAATCCGCGAGACGGATTCAAGGATGAAAGGCATGAATGAAATGTTTGAATCCGCGAGACGGATTCAAGGATGAAAGGCATGAATGAAATGTTTGAATCCGCGAGACGGATTCAGAGATGAAAGGCATGAATGAAATGTTTGAATCCGTAAGACGGATTCAAGGATGAAAGGTAAGAATGAATGTTTGAATCCGTGAGATGGATTCAAGGAGGAAAGGTATGAATGTAATGATTGAATCCGTGAGATGGATTCAAGGAGGGAAGGTATGAATGTAATGTTTGAATCCGCGAGGCGGGTTCAAAGATAAAAGGCATGAATGTAATGTTTGAATCCGTAAGGTGGATTCAATGAATGAAAAAGCATGAATGATGCGTCTGAATCCGTAAGACGGAATCAAAAATATAAGAAGATGAAATTAATCCGCCTAAGAAGATGTCGACAGTTTGACCATGATTGAGTCGAACGGGTCATAGAAGTAAGTATAAGGTAAAAAGTGATAGTATGATAGACGAAGTTTTGTATAAGTTACGTGTAAGATATGTTAGTAATTGACTCTTAGAAGTCGGAATGATGACGGGCTGTGACCCGGACAATAACTTGAGTATGGGCGGAAATGGTAAGCTCAGTAAGAAATATTGAAACGATGTAATAAGGTCTTTGCAAGTAAGCATGAATGGAAGGAAGTACGAGCGTGTACTTCCGTTGGCAAAATGATTAATTGAATGAAAAGATTGCATGTAAGAAATAGAATGTGCGGTAAGTTATAGCAGAATTATTGATGTGATGAAACCAATCGTATTGGGGAAAGGATGTACACGAGTGGAAACTCATGACACGGATGAATGAAATCTGGCCTATTATGGCTAGTACTCGAGGAAAAGATGAATCGATCTGGGTTGCAGATCGTGGTTTGGGAAATGAAAAAGAGGTTAGTAAGAATATTTAACTCATGATTTGATAGATATGAAATAGTATGACACCTGTACCTGTGTAAATTAAGTAATGCATGAAGTGAAAGCAATAGTAATGTGAAATGAACGAAATGATTTAAAGATAAAATAAAGGTATGCAAGGTGTACGTAACTGTAGAAAATGTAGAATGAGGGTAACGTTAGAATTAAGCACGTAGGAGTGATCATGCAATAAGAGTTTTGTTGTAATAACAAAACAAAAGTTAAATGTTATACAGAGTATGTAGAGAATGTAAATTTTTAAGGGGTGAAGTGGAGATATTAGATCCATTAAGAAAGGATCATATCAAAGGACGGAAGAGTATGTGTATTGACCAGTTATTGACAGGTCAAGTAAATGAAAATGATATAAGAAAGAATGATCAGGAAAGTATGGGCTAGTAGTCGTATGGATGGACTAGAAGAAAAGATAATGTGTGTTTGATGAAAGTGAGAAAGGTTTCGGGGACGAAACCTTGTTTAAGGGTGGTAGACTTGTAACGCCCCAAAATCTGAATGTTAATAATTGTCGTATGTTCTTATGTGACACGTCATGAAATAAATAACTAGGCTATTTAACCTAGTTAAGGGTATGGTCAAAAGTATTAAATGATGAAGGTAGTGTCAGTTATGTTTTAAAGGTAAACCCGAGGGGCTAAAGTGGAACAAATGAAAGTAAGTTATAAAATAACTTGACACACACAAACACACACATACGTGTGTGTTCTGGAAAGATCGAGCAGGGGCTCTCAAGAGCCCCAAAACCCTAGTTCTTCAAAAGCTTCAATTTGAAGGATGAATCAAGGCCCAAATCCATAACCGAACATGGATTAATGATCACCAACACGAGAGGATCATAAGGTATGTTTTAAATCTAAGATTGGTGATCATGGGTGAAGTGGGTTATGTTCTAATCCGTGAGTTAATATGAAATTGATCATGTACAAGGGTTAGAATCTTCGTGTAGAACATGGGTTATGAATGGTTTGCGTTAATTTGATGTTTAGAGGTGACACCCGTTAGTTAGGGTGAAGATGATGACTAGTATCACCTCCTATGTTCAAGTCTTGTTGAATGATTGATGTATTATGTGAGCATGATGAATTATTGTTAGATGAAAGTATAGGAATATGATGATGTTATGTTTAATGTTCATTTGGAATGATACATGATGATTAGTAGATGGTTTTGATGGGTTATGTAGGAGTTTAGAAGAATTGTGCATGAAATAGTTGTACGTTATGCTTAAAAGGTAGTACTCACATCAAGTGTATGATGAAATGTATTTAGTGTCGTCCGTATAGTCGATTATGATGTTACGGGTATATGATGATAAGTCGATAGTTAAGTATGGTTAATAGTTGACTTTTGAAAGTCAACTAAGTATAAGAAACATGACTTGACTCGTGGTCGTAAATATAGGTTGATGGGAAGTCGTATGGTACATGTTATAGCAATCCGTGTTAAATGTAATGATATGATGAGTTACATGAGTTTAACGTATACGGACATGATTATATGAAGTTGATTATGTATTTTAATGCTTGTTAGAAATGACTAAGGAAAGTTAAGTGTGAATTATGCGAGTGATATGATTGTTACATGTACAAAGGTATATGCTAATAAGAGCGTGATTTCGATGAAATGAAAGTATAGGAATCAAGTCGAGACGGACTCACGCATGAGGTGTTAACGGGTCAAGAAGAGGCAAGGAATCTGATACGAGCACGGACGCATAAGGTAAGTGATTTCTGTAATCACTTCGTCGTACAAGTAAGTAATAAAGTGTTGTAATGAATTAAACATGATGTTTGAGGTCAAATATGTGTTTAAGGTCTCTCGTCGTAAATGATGGGTTAAGAATGACCAAAATGCCCTTGATGGGTATTTTGGGGTAAACGATCTTAAAAGTAGATTAGAAACAAGTCATTCGATTAGTGTTATGTTTTGTACAAGTATGAAAGTGGGGATGATGGTTTGGTTAGTCATAGACCAAACTAATGAGTGAATACCCTTAACGGGTCGAAATGAGCACATGAATGATAATGTGATAAAAGGATGCAAGACATCCAAGAGTTTAGTAATTTATGACAGACGTCATTGATATCATTATGTGTATAAGGGGTTATGGCAAAACGAACAAGTTACGTTGATGAATGCATGAATGGGTCAAGGTTGGGAAAAAGGGGAATAAGCCGAAGAGATAAAAGTCTGAAACTTTGTTAATCCGGATGTCGGATCTTAACTCCGAAAGATGGAGAAGTAAATTACGGACGTGTAGGAAAAAGAATCGGGTAAAACGGACCAATAACGAAGAAGTTATGACCGTTTCCGTGAAACGCGGACGTGCTGAAATCTGCAGCACAGCAGCAACAAACATTCTGTTTGTTTGATGGCGTCGCGCTACGCGACGGCCCGTCGCGCTACGCGACGGGGTGGCTGGTTGTCGAAAGTTGTTTGTTGGCTCCGTTTTGTATCGGGAACTCGTTTAAACGCGTTTTAAGTCGCGTATAACTAGTTTAACTCATGTTTTATGATCATTAGGGTAAGCGTATGTGTGAATGTGTAAAGGTGGGATGACATGATCGTGCGTGACGATATAGGTATGTTGGTTCCCCTTGGGATCCCATAGCCCAGGTAAGAATCCCACCTTAGGTTCCATTTATGAACCTAAAAGCGGGATCCCATAGCCCAGGTAAGAATCCCACCTTAGGTTCCATTTATGAACCTTAAAGTGGGATCCCATAGTCCAGGTAAGAATTATTAATTTAATTCTCATTGGCAATCGCCCTTATGTGGATAAGAAAGTATGTATGTATGTATGAGTATATACGGGGATGTAATGATGTAGGAGTAGATAGTATGTATAAGTAGTCAAGGGAATATGTACGAAGGTATGCACGTATGTAAGTTGTGAGAAGGTATGGAATAAGTATGTATGTATGTATGTAATTATGTATGTATGTTGGTATGCAAGTATGTATGTAGGTTTGTATGTAAGTATGTATGTAGGTATGTATGTATGTATGTAGGCATGTAAGGATGTATGTATGTATGTATGAATGGAAGCGTTTAGGTATGCACGAACGTATGTATGTAGGTACACAGGGATGTATGTTGCTATGTGTGACCGTAAGTTTACGTATAGGTTGTATGAAAGTACGTACGCATGTATTCAATGAAATTGAGCACTAACGATAATAACATCGTGCCTGGTGATGAAGTGTAACGCAGGAATGTCAAAGATGTCTCACTACGGATCTTATGATCAGAAGGAAAGACGGGATGTAAAGAGTTAATGAAACGAAAAGTAAACGTGAACAAGTCTTGTATGCTTATGATACGTACTAATGTATGAATTTTATGTGGTGAGCGCAGGTAGTACCAGTCATGAGGATAACCAAGGTTTGGAGATCGAGGATCGAGTCACAAGACAGATTGTACGGGAATGCTTAAATATGTAATTTAGTGTTGATAAGGCATGTTCTTATATTCTAAAAATGAATTATTAGAATGTCAAGATGTATGTCATGAAGGAAATTTTCAAACTCGATTTTCCGCTGCGTTGTGTTAAGGTTAAATGAATTAGGGTCTTACAAGTTG
Organism: Helianthus tuberosus; assembly: GCA_030545235.1. NCBI lineage: Eukaryota > Viridiplantae > Streptophyta > Magnoliopsida > Asterales > Asteraceae > Helianthus > Helianthus tuberosus. The sequence goes on along the minus strand of CM060376.1, from coordinate 1,776,817 downwards.
GTATCAGAGCCCTGGTTTGAGGGAATCAAGTACGAGAAGGTAAGTACTTGAACTCAAACTTGTGTGCTCTTGAGATAAGAAATCCGTACAATCTAGGACTCGATCAAGATCCAAAGGTAAAGGTTGATGAAAGTATGTATTTATGTATACGTATAAAGAAACTGACGGTTTTGTATGTGCAAGGTAAGCATAAGTGTTGAAGGAGGATGATCCGTGAATGCAGTCTAGGATAAATACTAAGGCAGGCAAAGAGGTAATAAGACAAATAGGCAAATGAGCCCAGGTACGTGAATGTAATATGTGGAGGTATGTAATGGAAAAGTTTATTCAGGAAAAAAAAAAATTTAAGATGAAAGACAATGATAGTATAGTAATGAAGTATTGGAAGCAATACACGCGCCGAAGCCTAAGTCTACGGACATAAGGTGACAATTACATGAAGGCACGAAACTACTATGTGGATTGTGTACCTGGCCAGTACACGAGAAACGTATGACGTTCGTGAGATCATGATAATTGTTACAGGTATGTCCGGTAGAGTTGGGTAGCAGGCGAGCGTGTGGGTGAAATGGGAAGTAAGACTCTCGGGAAATTGAGAGTACTATGTAAGAATGAAAAACATGCCTGATAAGAATGAAGAATGTTGAACCCGTGATTAAGTACGGATCAACAAGATAAGAATGTAATGTTTGAATCCGCGAGACGGATTCAAGGATGAAAGGCATGAATGAAATGTTTGAATCCGCGAGACGGATTCAAGGATGAAAGGCATGAATGAAATGTTTGAATCCGCGAGACGGATTCAGAGATGAAAGGCATGAATGAAATGTTTGAATCCGTAAGACGGATTCAAGGATGAAAGGTAAGAATGAATGTTTGAATCCGTGAGATGGATTCAAGGAGGAAAGGTATGAATGTAATGATTGAATCCGTGAGATGGATTCAAGGAGGGAAGGTATGAATGTAATGTTTGAATCCGCGAGGCGGGTTCAAAGATAAAAGGCATGAATGTAATGTTTGAATCCGTAAGGTGGATTCAATGAATGAAAAAGCATGAATGATGCATCTGAATCCGTAAGACGGAATCAAAAATATAAGAAGATGAAATTAATCCGCCTAAGAAGATGTCGACAGTTTGACCATGATTGAGTCGAACGGGTCATAGAAGTAAGTATAAGGTAAAAAGTGATAGTATGATAGACGAAGTTTTGTATAAGTTACGTGTAAGATATGTTAGTAATTGACTCTTAGAAGTCGGAATGATGACGGGCTGTGACCCGGACAATAACTTGAGTATGGGCGAAAATGGTAAGCTCAGTAAGAAATATTGAAACGATGTAATAAGGTCTTTGCAAGTAAGCATGAATGGAAGGAAGTACGAGCGTGTACTTCCGTTGGCAAAATGATTAATTGAATGAAAAGATTGCATGTAAGAAATAGAATGTGCGGTAAGTTGTAGCAGAATTATTGATGTGATGAAACCAATCGTATTGGGGAAAGGATGTACACGAGTGGAAACTCATGACACGGATGAATGAAATCTGGCCTATTATGGCTAGTACTCGAGGAAAAGATGAATCGATCTGGGTTGCAGATCGTGGTTTGGGAAATGAAAAAGAGGTTAGTAAGAATATTTAACTCATGATTTGATAGATATGAAATAGTATGACACCTGTACCTGTGTAAATTAAGTAATGCATGAAGTGAAAGCAATAGTAATGTGAAATGAACGAAATGATTTAAAGATAAAATAAAGGTATGCAAGGTGTACGTAACTGTAGAAAATGTAGAATGAGGGTAACGTTAGAATTAAGCACGTAGGAGTGATCATGCAATAAGAGTTTTGTTGTAATAACAAAACAAAAGTTAAATGTTATACAGAGTATGTAGAGAATGTAAATTTTTAAGGGGTGAAGTGGAGATATTAGATCCATTAAGAAAGGATCATATCAAAGGACGGAAGAGTATGTGTATTGACCAGTTATTGACAGGTCAAGTAAATGAAAATGATATAAGAAAGAATGATCAGGAAAGTATGGGCTAGTAGTCGTATGGATGGACTAGAAGAAAAGATAATGTGTGTTTGATGAAAGTGAGAAAGGTTTCGGGGACGAAACCTTGTTTAAGGGTGGTAGACTTGTAACGCCCCAAAATCTGAATGTTAATAATTGTCGTATGTTCTTATGTGACACGTCATGAAATAAATAACTAGGCTATTTAACCTAGTTAAGGGTATGGTCAAAAGTATTAAATGATGAAGGTAGTGTCAGTTATGTTTTAAAGGTAAACCCGAGGGGCTAAAGTGGAACAAATGAAAGTAAGTTATAAAATAACTTGACACACACAAACACACACATACGTGTGTGTTCTGGAAAGATCGAGCAGGGGCTCTCAAGAGCCCCAAAACCCTAGTTCTTCAAAAGCTTCAATTTGAAGGATGAATCAAGGCCCAAATCCATAACCGAACATGGATTAATGATCACCAACACGAGAGGATCATAAGGTATGTTTTAAATCTAAGATTGGTGATCATGGGTGAAGTGGGTTATGTTCTAATCCGTGAGTTAATATGAAATTGATCATGTACAAGGGTTAGAATCTTCGTGTAGAACATGGGTTATGAATGGTTTGCGTTAATTTGATGTTTAGAGGTGACACCCGTTAGTTAGGGTGAAGATGATGACTAGTATCACCTCCTATGTTCAAGTCTTGTTGAATGATTGATGTATTATGTGAGCATGATGAATTATTGTTAGATGAAAGTATAGGAATATGATGATGTTATGTTTAATGTTCATTTGGAATGATACATGATGATTAGTAGATGGTTTTGATGGGTTATGTAGGAGTTTAGAAGAATTGTGCATGAAATAGTTGTACGTTATGCTTAAAAGGTAGTACTCACATCAAGTGTATGATGAAATGTATTTAGTGTCGTCCGTATAGTCGATTATGATGTTACGGGTATATGATGATAAGTCGATAGTTAAGTATGGTTAATAGTTGACTTTTGAAAGTCAACTAAGTATAAGAAACATGACTTGACTCGTGGTCGTAAATATAGGTTGATGGGAAGTCGTATGGTACATGTTATAGCAATCCGTGTTAAATGTAATGATATGATGAGTTACATGAGTTTAACGTATACGGACATGATTATATGAAGTTGATTATGTATTTTAATGCTTGTTAGAAATGACTAAGGAAAGTTAAGTGTGAATTATGCGAGTGATATGATTGTTACATGTACAAAGGTATATGCTAATAAGAGCGTGATTTCGATGAAATGAAAGTATAGGAATCAAGTCGAGACGGACTCACGCATGAGGTGTTAACGGGTCAAGAAGAGGCAAGGAATCTGATACGAGCACGGACGCATAAGGTAAGTGATTTCTGTAATCACTTCGTCGTACAAGTAAGTAATAAAGTGTTGTAATGAATTAAACATGATGTTTGAGGTCAAATATGTGTTTAAGGTCTCTCGTCGTAAATGATGGGTTAAGAATGACCAAAATGCCCTTGATGGGTATTTTGGGGTAAACGATCTTAAAAGTAGATTAGAAACAAGTCATTCGATTAGTGTTATGTTTTGGACAAGTATGAAAGTGGGGATGATGGTTTGGTTAGTCATAGACCAAACTAATGAGTGAATACCCTTAACGGGTCGAAATGAGCACATGAATGATAATGTGATAAAAGGATGCAAGACATCCAAGAGTTTAGTAATTTATGACAGACGTCATTGATATCATTATGTGTATAAGGGGTTATGGCAAAACGAACAAGTTACGTTGATGAATGCATGAATGGGTCAAGGTTGGGAAAAAGGGGAATAAGCCGAAGAGATAAAAGTCTGAAACTTTGTTAATCCGGATGTCGGATCTTAACTCCGAAAGATGGAGAAGTAAATTACGGACGTGTAGGAAAAAGAATCGGGTAAAACGGACCAATAACGAAGAAGTTATGACCGTTTCCGTGAAACGCGGACGTGCTGAAATCTGCAGCACAGCAGCAACAAACATTCTGTTTGTTTGATGGCGTCGCGCTACGCGACGGCCCGTCGCGCTACGCGACGGGGTGGCTGGTTGTCGAAAGTTGTTTGTTGGCTCCGTTTTGTATCGGGAACTCGTTTAAACGCGTTTTAAGTCGCGTATAACTAGTTTAACTCATGTTTTATGATCATTAGGGTAAGCGTATGTGTGAATGTGTAAAGGTGGGATGACATGATCGTGCGTGACGATATAGGTATGTTGGTTCCCCTTGGGATCCCATAGCCCAGGTAAGAATCCCACCTTAGGTTCCATTTATGAACCTTAAAGCGGGATCCCATAGCCCAGGTAAGAATCCCACCTTAGGTTCCATTTATGAACCTTAAAGTGGGATCCCATAGTCCAGGTAAGAATTATTAATTTAATTCTCATTGGCAATCGCCCTTATGTGGATAAGAAAGTATGTATGTATGTATGAGTATATACGGGGATGTAATGATGTAGGAGTAGATAGTATGTATAAGTAGTCAAGGGAGTATGTACGAAGGTATGCACGTATGTAAGTTGTGAGAAGGTATGGAATAAGTATGTATGTATGTATGTAATTATGTATGTATGTTGGTATGCAAGTATGTATGTAGGTTTGTATGTAAGTATGTATGTAGGTATGTATGTATGTATGTAGGCATGTAAGGATGTATGTATGTATGTATGAATGGATGCGTTTAGGTATGCACGAACGTATGTATGTAGGTACACAGGGATGTATGTTGCTATGTGTGACCGTAAGTTTACGTATAGGTTGTATGAAAGTACGTACGCATGTATTCAATGAAATTGAGCACTAACGATAATAACATCGTGCCTGGTGATGAAGTGTAACGCAGGAATGTCAAAGATGTCTCACTACGGATCTTATGATCAGAAGGAAAGACGGGATGTAAAGAGTTAATGAAACGAAAAGTAAACGTGAACAAGTCTTGTATGCTTATGATACGTACTAATGTATGAATTTTATGTGGTGAGCGCAGGTAGTACCAGTCATGAGGATAACCAAGGTTTGGAGATCGAGGATCGAGTCACAAGACAGATTGTACGGGAATGCTTAAATATGTAATTTAGTGTTGATAAGGCATGTTCTTATATTCTAAAAATGAATTATTAGAATGTCAAGATGTATGTCATGAAGGAAATTTTCAAACTCGATTTTCCGCTGCGTTGTGTTAAGGTTAAATGAATTAGGGTCTTACATAGCTCCTCTAATCCATACCTAATTCGCGATTAGGATGATTATCAAATTTTTACAACTTCACGAATGTTAGAAATTCGACATACCTTATGATCCCCACGACTAGGTGATCATTTATATGTGTTCATGCATCGATTTGGGTCTTGATTTGAGCTTCAATTTGTTGAGATTGTTTGAGCTATGGTTTGGAGCTCTTGCTCCTTCTCCTGGACTACTTCACGCACGCACACACACATCAAGTGTGTGTGTTATGTTATTTTTTTTTTAAGTTGTAATTCCATTTTCAAGTTACCCGGCTTTGGTCCCTCGTGTTTGGTTAGTTATTAATTAGGTCACAACCTAACTATTTTCAATAATATTCTCACTTATTAACTAGGTTTAATATTCCTAGTTAACTTAGAGGGTTCGGGAATATTTATGACTAAGTTTATTTTAGGTCCCGTTAACCCGGGCCTATTATCCATTGTATTTCCTTAAAAGCTTTTATTCACTTTTTATTTAATATTAGGATTAATTAAATAAATCCTAATATTTACCGGGTAAATTTCACCACTAACGGTACTTTACCCGTCTTTTAGTATTAACAGAGTTTGATTACCAAACCCGTTTTCGGGGTGTTACAACTTTCAAACACACAAAACATAAACTTCGTATGTCTACTCATTTTCTTGGTCAAAAAAACCCCTCTTAACCTACCTTGAAGAATGAAACAACCAACCATACATTGAAACCCAAACTACCCAACTACATGGATGTGAAAAAACTAAAAAACAAAGTTGTTTAACAAAATTCAACTTATAATAATTGATTTTATAGCGTATGAAAACATTGTTCTTTTAAATTACATTATTAAAAAAAATCAAATTTGGTACAAGAAAGTTTTATCCTATGTATGTTATGACACAATAAAGTCAAAGTGTAGCTAAGTTTGGATTCCATTCTTTCATCTTTTATAAATGGAATGTTTGACGGCAAACAAATGGCAGTCCTTTGAAAAGGAATTGCACACCACACCCACATCATCATTCACCCTTTACACTCTTCCAACTTTAATCTTTGTCTATAGGCTCTCGGACCCACTTTAGCATGGTCCATATGGACCATAACCACCTTGCACTAGACATGGACAAAAAGACCAGGATTTGAGGTTTTGTTTAGTGTGGTTAAACATTTGTTTAATAATGACTCTTTTGGTTTAAAAAAAAACAAATTAGTACAGTCTTGATGTATAGTTTGACCAAATCCAGATATATTTCCTTTGGAACGGCGAAACTTCTATAAAAATATAGAAAACCAGGCCAGCAAGAAACTGTAACCCGAAAGTTGCAGATATTTGTTTGGGATTTTTAGATTACTTATAAAGTATTGTTAGACCATCCCTTAACTAGTGACTACTAAAAAGGCCAGAAATATTAAACTTGGGTAACCTGAACCATTTTCGAAAAACTCGATGGTTTGAGTTTTCATATTAGAAGACTGATTATCTTAGTTTGACTAACATTCTTTTAAAACTATAAAGGATTTTAATTTTTTTACTCCATTGTAAACTTGCGGGGGACCCTGTTAAATTGTCGATACCTTTCTAACCAACATGATCATGTAAATTATAGTTTTTGCTCAGCACGTGGTCTTTACGAGGTTATAGTAGAAAACTAGTGAAAACAAGATTAAAACCTAAGAAGTGAAAACAAGATTCAAACCTGAGACCTCTCCTAACAGAGAATCAAATGGTCATTGCAGTCGTAATCAAATTGATTTTTTAGCAAAACACATTAAGAGTGTGTTAAACATATGGAATCCATTATCGCAACTTTTAACCCACTAAATACAAAATTATAGCTTAAATCGGCTTATTTACACGTAAATAAACGGTCATTGTGATGTTAAAACTTACTAATTAAAACAAAATTGCAATTTGTGTTTCCAAATGATAAAGGCTTTTGAGGTGACATCCATTTGCTTTTTGTAGGCATAACCCCCCAAAAGCGTTGGCATACTTCGACACTTAGAAAAAATGTCATGATAAATGTTGGGTTTTCATGTTAATCTGATCCATTGTGTGTCCGACCAATATGTACTACTTTTGTTCTTTCCAAGACGTGTTAACGTGTTTTTAGTATAAAAATAGAGATATGATTGCCATATTTTATGATAGGCAAAAGAAAAAAAGCCAAAAAGGTATGTAAGAACACCCACTCACACTTTATTAAACTCTTCTAAGACTTGTCAAAATCAGCTTGATTTTTTTTTTTTTTTAAATCTCATAAAGTGAATAGACTGGTATAAACCTTTGAAGATTTTTTTTTTTCATAATGGTTTTATTTTATCTTTCATTTTGGTTTTATTTTACTTCAAACATCTTATTGACATGTTATTAATGTATGTTTGTGGTTATTTTTATTGACTTTGAAGAAGGGTTAATGGATTTAAACATCCTCAACTATTGTCATTTGGCCGCTGGCACTCTCAACTTTGACTTTGGCTCACACCACTCCCAACTTAACACTTGGGTTGTTGTGTCACCCCGTGGTTAAATAAACACTAACTGGGTTAGCTCTTTTTGCTGATGCCGCCAATATTTGCTGATGTGGCATGCTGATGGATCCAATATACACACACATGCTGATGTGGCATGCTGACGTGGCCAATAGTTTGATTGTTCATTTATGAAAGTAACCTGAACCAAACTGTTTCTCCAATAAACGAATAGTTGTGAAACCTGAACCAAACCCGACCGACGACCTCTGCAACTGTTTCTCCGACCTATGTGAAACCTTAACCAAACTGAACCAAGCTCCGTTCCAAAGCTGAGCCACACCATCACCACCGTTGCCGTTGTTTTCCGACGACCGGAGCTTGTCTCTACCGTCCGTAACCACCACCACCTGGCTCACCGTCACAGCCCAACCCTCCCAAAACCAAACCAATCACCGTCGCCATCAACACCCCCCCCCCCCCCCCCCGCTACTTCCTGAACAACACAAAACGGTCGGAACATGCGTGGATCAACAAGATCTAAAAGAAAGAGTGAACAGAGAGGCTTACCAGGGAGTTCGGTGGCTGCCTTCACAAACGTCGTCGTCTTCACCTCATCTTCAACAACATCACCGGCGGCGGCGCCGGTAATCTTCGCCGGAGGAGTGGTTGTGTGGTGTGTGCTTGACCGGAGAAACAGAGGTCGTCGGTCGGGTCACCGGACCTGAATTAGAGAGAGAGGGTTGAGTGAGGGTGTGAGGGTTGATGTGCGACCGCCGGAGTGGGAGGGGCGCCGGAGTCACTCTGGTCGCCGGTCAGAATCGAGAGAGCAGAGGGGGTTTGGGGTTGTTGGAATCGGGATTGTGTGCATTTAAGAGTGTTGGATTTTGGTGATTTGAATGTGTAGATTGATTAGGTCTTGGTTGGGAATGATGATGATAAATGGGTTGCTGAATCTGTGTGTGGGTATTTATAATAAATCTTATAACGTTTCACGATATATGTATATCACAAAATACAATACATCATCAAATCATAGTTAGCTTAAGTGGTCAGTGTGTATTTAATGGGTTCTTGGTTATACGGACGCGGGTTCGAGTCTTGTTAGTCCCATTTTATAGTTTTTTGGATCCATCACCATGCCACGTCAGCAAATTTGGATCCATCAGCATGCCACGTCAGCAAAAGAACTAACCAAGTTAGTGTTTATTTAACGACGGGGTGACACAGCAACCCAAGTGTCAAGTTGGGAGTGGTGTGAGCCAAAGTCAAAGTTGAGAGTGCCAGCGGCCAAATGGCAATAGTTGAGGATGTTTAAATCCATTAACCCTTTGAAGAAAGAAAAAACATTAAATTAAAATTTACATTTTTTTGGTAAAAAAAATAACTAAGTTGTATGTGTGTCGATTACTATAAAAATACAATTTGAAACAAAACGTAGGAAGTATCCTGGTACGTCGATGCCATCCAATCTATGGATATGTCATGACTCACACGACGACAATTTTGACTATTGCGTTTGATAGGAATAGAAACGACGAAATGATACATGTGTGAAATTAGTTGATTATAATGTAAACAAAATCAACGGGGTCTTGTAAACTCACACACATCATGTACAACACACGATTTTCGTACACACAAAAAGATCTCCTAAATATTTATTACAATTGCGTCAAAAGTCTTACGGTATGTTGTTTGAATAAGAAATTTGGAATCATGGAAAGGCATGGGAGTGGTATCGGTCAATAAGTTGAAAGTTGGGAGTGGTATGGTACAAATCGAAAGTTGGGGGTGGTATCATCCAATTGGTGAAAGTTTGGGATATTTAAATCCAATATCCCTTTATAATAATTGATTAGGAAGAATTTTTGCAAAATCCTCCAATCTACACTATAATCGTTTTGTTATTAAGATAAACAGAACATTGTCTACTTAAGTAAATGCTTTGGAATTTACATGTTTTGGTTGAAAACTGGCCAGAATTTAGAGGTTTTGACGGGAATATACAGGCTTTTTGCCGGAATCTGGTAGGAATCACCGATTTTTGGCTGGCCGACTGGGCCGACTAGGCCCGACTAGGCCCGACTAGCGATTAATGGACTGATTAACGAAAAATTACTCAGTTACTGGCCGACTAGCGATTAATCATTGACTAGTCGCCGCCTAATCGCGATTTTTACAACATTGATAGAAACCTCTTTACCGCATTTCGATTAAGCTCTCGCACTTTTGGGTACGTTATGACTAATCTAATCTCATACCCGTTTATAAATATTTGACATGAAAATAGACGTATAGCACATCCAAAAAAATTAACTAGTTTTTGTACACTTTAAGGTTACAAAATTAACTAGTTTTTGTACACTCGCTGGAAGCAGCCTCTCTATTTATACGGGGTAGAGGTAAAGTTGTCTATATCTTACCCTCCTCATACCCTACCTTAGCTTTGCTATAGGTGAGATTTACTGATTATGATGATGATGATGATGATGATGATTATCTATCAAAAGGTTATTTTTAGCCTCGTTTCACATAAGAGAACGTTGTGAGTGCCAGTCATGTTTTAATCTTTCGGATCCTATAAATTTGTTGAACCAAGGTTCAATCCAGACGAACAAAACCAAATAACCAAAACTAAAACGTACCAAATCAACAAGGATATATCGGCTTCGACGTCTTTTACAACCAGAAGTGAACCCACTCAACCAAACTTAAAACTGAAACCACACTACCGTATACTTATGGTTTGTTATGGTAGTTACTGATAGATGAAACTACGAGGGTTCATTCTTGTAAATGTTTCAAAGTAGGACTGTAGTATGAACTTCGTCAAGTACGATAGCAATAATTGTAGTCATTCGCTTGCAATTGTTAGCTTATAACGAGGGATTAGCGTATAGAGGTCATACTTGTTAGTTTGATTACAACTGAAATATAATAAAATGATAATATTGTAATTAAGATAGAAACTAACTCTTCGATGTCTCTTTTTCGAGTCAGGAGGTCCATTTTCGAGAGGATGTTAACATGAGGTAATTCAAGTTGAACCATTGCGGAGAGTGAAGCCATACAACCACTAATAAACTTCGTCACATCCGTAATAAACTAGAGTACAAATAGTTAACGAGTGATTAGCAAAATCATATTATTTTAATTTAATGATAATCAAGATTTATTAATGAATGATTTTTGAGGTTTTATGCATTGTAAATACACTTGGGCAACTAGGTCACATTTAACGCTTTTCCTTTTAAGCTAACTTTATTGATTTTATATGTTTTGACCCGTTGGAGATAACCCATAACCCGATTTGACCCGTTAAAAGGAAACGGGTTAAAATTGCTACCAATGAATTATGAATAAATAAAAAAACAAAAGCAAGTACAAACCTGAGAATCAAGCAAGTAGACAGCACAAACATTGAAATTCTTACGCTGCAAATGCTCCACAAAATTTTTAAGAACCGGAACATGAGAAAAGAGTTCTATCTGACCTGTAAAATGTAACAATTTAAAATAAAAATACTAATATTATACATATCCGTATCGTTGTTAATGTTTCCTTTGTTAATTTCTATAGATTTAAATATGGTTTCTTGCTAGTTTAAAAGCCATATTAAGCGATACCCGGGCAGTCAAATACTAGATAATCATCTTCCATGAAATTTTCCAGCTCTTCGTTTAACCACTCGTCCAGATTTTCTTCAAGATGTCTAATTAGTGAGATTTAAGGAGTTCAAAATTTTAGTTTACCCGAGATAAATATAACCTAAGTTGACCCATATAATGATAAACGAGTCAAAATCGCAGCCTCAATTTTTTTTTTAAACGATATAACCGATATATCATCGATATTTGAACGATATAACCAATATATCACCGAGATGACCTATATTTCAAAATATTGGTCCTTGAACGATATCCAATATTTTACCGCATTAAGTGCATAGCTATTAATATACATAATAATACATTTTAACCCAAAAACAAAATCCTTGAATGATTTCATAGCTTCCTAAATTAACAATAACGGGTGTTCACTGTTCATAGTCCAGTTCGTCGTGTTTCGACAAAAATTTTAGGCTGAACCGCAAACTACGATTTGGGTGAATGACAGACCAAACTGTTTAGGTTGGGTGGGTCAGCCAGACCTACCAGATTTACCGGTTTGGTTGTTCGTTTCGACAGTTTAAACCGTTTTAACATTTTTATTAAAACTTTTGGTTTAAACTGTCACACCCCCAAAATCCACATGCGGGGTACTACCGCTTGGAGGCGTGACTGACCAGGATCCAGCCACCAATTATAGTGAGCATTGATTAATAGTAGAAGTATTCACCAACCACAATAGTTAGTAAACACCATATTTTAAAGTTCTAAAAGTTTAAGTTCAAATAACAGTTTAAACAAACAGCGGAAGCATAAACCAAACAGTCTCAAAACAAGGTTCATAGTTCAGATTATTTAAAACCCACACACGGGCTAAACGACCACTACACACTCCCAAGCTGCAAGCTCCTGAGTCACTGGGTACCTGCAAAGCATGCAGAAGGGTATCAACAAAGATGTTGGCGAGTCCATGAGTTGTCCAGTTTTAGTTACCAAAAACTTGTTTCACCAGTTAATTTATCCGTTTATACATGCGATGGGGAGCTACCCCATAAGTAAGCGACTAAACTGTTTTTACAATACCGAATACTATTCATCCGTACGTTTCCGTAGAGTGCCCCGTTTGTCAATGTTCTATCATCATTGACGGTTGCCAGAGTACATTAGTTCACGCCCGATCCCATACGCGGGCACGGTGTGAGGTTGGTGAGACCTAAATAGCGCTATCAACTAATAACTCGTTCGCCTGACCCCGGCGACTAATCGGTATTAAGAAGTGAGGACTTGAGTGATAGAGTTTTGTTTAGTGTTGCTTGTTGCATCCAGTATAAACAGTAATTAACTAAAAGTCCCATTTAAGGGGAGAGAAGTAGGTTTGTATCCCTTACGAGGGGATAGCGTTGCTTAAGTTTCCGTTTCCCAACCACCGGGACGCATGCTTTATTAGTTGTGAACTCACCTTGGGTTGCTCGGCAGGTTAGTTTACTTGGTTAAGTATGCTGGTCACCACGTCCTAAATGGTTACCAGTATAGGTCAGGCTCGGACACAAGTAATCACGTATTTCTACACATAGCTAACACATAGTACGCATACAGTTTTGAGTTATTGGGCCTGCTCTAGCAATGGTACAGTCGAACAGTAACAATTAGCACGTAGTCCAGTCAAACAATAATCATGCATAATCAGTCCATTTACTTCGGCCCAATAACGGAGATCAGCAGCCCACTCGAGACAAGGTGGTCTCGAGTCGAGACCGAGAGGTCTCGAGTCGCAACGAAGTGGTCTCGGGTTGTAGCGTAGTGGTCTCGAGTAGTGCTGGTGTGAGCCGCAATCTCAAATGTCTCGAGTCCCGTCTCGAGTCGAGATCACGGGGTCTCGAGTCGAGACCTTGATGATTTCAAGTCCCTGATGTCTGCTTTGTCTGGTCTCGAGTTGTCACGCATGGTCTCGAGTCGCAACCATGCAGTCTCGAGTTGTAGTTTACTGGTCTCGAGTCGAGACAGGGGGGTCTCGACTCGCACACCTGATGACTGAAAACCTTCTAGAACTTGTCTAATAGTACTATCCAATATAATTATGTTTTCATGATAACATGTACTATCCAACCAAAATGCATAAACATGTTTTATTGTCTAAATGCTAATCAAAACAGATCAAACAAAGCATATTTCAAATATTTTCATGGCATTCATGTTGTTCTTTATTAGGGTTTTCATCATAAACATGTTCATATGGTTCATCATGAGATTCATCCAAGTAGATAACATTTTTCCTATTCAAAGCATACGCATACATCCTCATTCTTCAATACATATCATGCTACTCGGTTAAAAGGATCATGTAGACATTTATTCTAAACAATAAACACCCTACACTAACCATCATTCATCATTCAAATATCTTAACACTTCGTTATCATGCAAGAGTTCACATATTTCATCCATCATTTCAATCCTTCAAGGCAAATAGCACTATTATACATATAAACATATAGTGAATATCTAAGGTACTAACCGGTTGTGGAAGGACACCGATTTAAGGAAGAAAGTGAGGAAATGAAGCGTCCGAGTGGTGATGATGAGCTTGACCGATCCTCCTTGTTGTTGTCGATTGAATCCGAGAGAGAGAGTGGAGGAGGTGAGCTTGATTGTTAGGGTTTAAGGTTTTCTAGAGAGAGAGTGTGAGGATGAAGTGAGGGAGAGTGTAAAAGGGAGTGTGTGAGGGTTTTTGGCTTATATTTAGAGGGTGGTGCATCCTTAGTGAGTTTCCGAGTGGGTTAAGGGAGGTGCGGCCCAAGCAGCCCAACTGTTCACTTATTTACTCGAGACCGGGTGGTCTCGAGTCGTGGTTTCGGTTCACGAGTATCTTTATATACACATATATATTACATACACGTTATCGACATATAGCACAAGAAGAATCACAACTTTCATTTAATAACATATATATACGCACAAAGTAATTACAAGGTGTTTGCTCGGAAAAACCTAGAGTGTCACATTATCCCCAAGTTTTAAGAACTTTCGTCCCGAAAGTTAAGGCAGCCACTGACAAGCTAGTGTAAATGAGAACGTTTCGACGGGGTGTCACATCATCCCCCCGTTAGTTTGGAATTTCGTCCCGAAATTCGGTTGTAGCTTCAGTGCTGGGAGTTTCATTTGGGAACAACTGGGGATACTTGCGCTTCATCAGGTCTTCCCGCTCCCAGGTGAACTCTGGGCCACGGCGCGAGTTCCAACGAACTCGTACGAGGGGTATCTGGCTACGTTTGAGGGTTTTGATCTCTCGATCCGTGATCTCAATCGGTTCCTCAGTAAAGTGTAGCTGTTCGTCAATAGTAAGTTCCTTGAAGGGAATGATGAGTGTTTCATCTGACAGACACTTCTTCAGATTAGACACGTGGAAGACGTTGTGCATAGCACTTAGTTCTTCGGGAAGATTCAATCTGTAAGCGACCTTACCGATCTTTTCGGTAATTTCGAAGGGTCCGACATATCTCGGGTTTAGCTTGCCCCGTTTTCCAAAACGGGCCACACCCTTCCAGGGTGAGACTTTAAGTAGAGCCCGGTCACCAACCTGGAACTCTAGCGGTTTCCTATCCTTATCAGCGTAGCTCTTCTGACGGTCACGAGCTGCCGCCATGCGTTGCCTAATCTGGGCAATCTTTTCTGTGGTGTCTACTACATGTTCGGGGCCTGTGATCTGGCTGTCACCCACCTCCGCCCAGCAGAGAGGCGATCGGTATTTACGACCGTACAATGCCTCAAAGGGTGCTGCCTGAATGCTGGTGTGGTAGCTGTTGTTGTAGGAGAATTCCACTAACGGTAGGTGCTTCTCCCAATTCTTGCCAAAATCGATCACGCATGCCCTAAGCATGTCTTCGAGGGTTTGGATGGTGCGTTCAGATTGCCCATCCGTTTGCGGATGGTAAGCGGTGCTCATGTCTAAACGTGAGCCAAAAGATTTGTGCATAGCTTGCCACAACTCAGAAGTAAAACGTGCGTCTCGATCGGAAATAATAGAGGTTGGCACTCCGTGCTTCGAAACCACTTCCTTTAAGTATACCTCTGCTAAGGTAGAGAACTTGTCTGTCTCTTTAATAGCCAAGAAGTGGGCAGATTTAGTTAATCGATCTACTATCACCCAAATGGTGTCATTTCCGCGATGAGACCTAGGCAAGCCAGTAACAAAGTCCATGGAAATTTGCTCCCATTTCCACTGTGGGATCTCTGGTTGTTGGAGTAGGCCTGATGGTTTCTGATACTCCGTCTTGACTCTTGCACAAGTTAAACATTTTCTGACATAGGTTGCTATATGAGCTTTCATGCCAGGCCACCAGTATGTAGTCTTTAAGTCATAGTACATCTTATCCGCACCAGGGTGTACTGAGTAACGGGACTTATGGGCTTCATCCATTACAAGCTCGCACAAATTCCCATAAAGTGGGACCCATATACGTCCGTTTACGTAGTAAGCGCCATCTTCTTTCTGTTCTAACCGTTGCCTCGATCCCCGTAGGGACTCAGCCTTGATGTTCTCGGCTTTCAATGCTTCAGCCTGAGCATTTCGGATCTGATTAGGGAGGTTCGAGTGGATAGTGAGCTGTAAGGCACGAACACGCTTGGGTTTGGTCTCCTTTCTGCTGAGGGCATCGGCTACCACATTAGCCTTTCCTGTGTGATATTTAATTGCACACTCGTAGTCATTTAGGAGTTCGACCCATCGGCGTTGCCGCATATTCAACTCCTTTTGTTCCATTATGTGCTGGAGACTCTTGTGATCAGTGTAAATCGTGCACTTGGTGCCGTACAAGTAGTGTCTCCAAAGCTTGAGCGCGAAGACCACAGCTCCAAATTCTAAGTCATGCGTCGTGTAGTTCCGTTCGTGGATCTTGAGTTGTCGCGAGGCGTAAGCAATAACTTTCTCGCGTTGCATCAATACGCAGCCAAGTCCTTGAACAGAAGCGTCGCAGTAAACAACAAAATCGTCGGTACCTTCAGGTAAGGAGAGAATAGGAGCACTACAAAGGTTCTTCTTTAGTTCCTGGAAGGCAGATTCCTGAGCATCACTCCATTTGTAAGCAACACCCTTCTGAGTGAGGGTCGTAAGTGGTTGAGCGATCTTAGAAAATCCCTTAATAAATCTTCGATAGTATCCTGCCAATCCCAAGAATTGGCGGACTTCGGTCGGAATCTTAGGTACAGGCCAATTCTTAATGGATTCGACCTTAGCGGGGTCAACATGAATCCCTTCCTGATTGACGATGTGCCCAAGGAAATGGACTTCTCTAAGCCAGAAATCACATTTCGAGAATTTGGCGTACAGTTGCTCATTGCGAAGGAGTTCGAGAATAAGACGCAGGTGTTGTTCATGCTCCTCTTGACTCTTCGAGTAGATTAAGATGTCGTCGATAAACACAATTACGAACTTGTCGAGGTAGGGTTTGCATACTCGGTTCATGAGATCCATGAAGATCGCAGGTGCGTTGGTCATTCCGAAAGGCATAACAAGGAATTCGTAGTGACCATAGCGGGTCCTGAAAGCAGACTTAGAGATGTCCTCATCGCGGACTCTCAGCTGGTGATAGCCCGATCGTAGATCGATCTTGGAATAGTAGCTCGACCCTTGCAGCTGGTCGAACAGATCGTCGATACGGGGAAGTGGGTAACGATTCTTGATGGTAACCTTGTTCAGTTCGCGGTAATCAATGCACATTCGGAATGTGCCATCCTTCTTTTTGACAAAGAGCACTGGGGCTCCCCAGGGTGATGAGCTAGGACGGATAAAACCTTTGTCCAAGAGCTCTTGCAGTTGAGTAGAAAGTTCCTTGAGTTCCGCGGGGGCTAGTCGATAAGGTGCACGAGCTATAGGTGCTGCTCCGGGAGCTAGTTCGATTTGAAATTCGACCTGACGGTGAGGAGGGAGTCCAGGTAGTTCCTCCGGGAATACCTCAGGATAGTCGCGTACAACTGGAAAATCTTCAATCCTGTTTTCCTTTTTCTGTGTGTCGACAACGAGTGCTAAGATAGCGGTGTGCCCCTTTCGTAAGCACTTCTGGGCTTTTAAGAATGAAATGATGCCTGTGACTTCTCCGCTTTTGTCGCCTAGAACTATAAGGGGCTTGCCAGGAGGACGGGGAATACGAATAGCTTTCTCTTGGCAGAGGATTTCGGCTTGATGCTTGGATAACCAATCCATACCAATGATGACGTCGAAGCTCCTGAGAATGATGGGGAAGAGATCGATACAGAAGGTCTGGCCAGACAACTCTAATTTGCAGTTACGAATTACGTGTGAAGCCTCGAGGTTCCTACCATTAGCTATTTCAACGATGTGCTTAGAGCTTAAAGGCGTAAGAGTGGACTTAAGTTTCTTGCTAATACGTAGGGATACATAACTAGCATATGCTCCGGAATCAAATAGTATGGAAACATAACGATCATTAAGTAGGAACTTACCCGCTACAACGTTGGGGTCATTCCTCGCTTCTCCAGCTCCAATCACAAAAGCCCTTCCTCTTGCACCATTCCCAACATTGTTGGCGTTGTTGTTGTTATTTCCCGCACCCTGATTGGGGTTGTTTTGATTCAGTTCAGGGCAATCCTTTCGCATGTGCCCCGTTGCTCCACACTTGAAGCATCCACGGTTGTTTCCTTGTTGCTGTTGTGGTTGTTGTTGATTATGCCTAGCTGGAAGCGGGCTCCTGCAGTCTTTGGCTTCATGCCCCATCTTGTTGCATCGCTGACACTGACTTTTGCCACATGGCCCACTATGGTGTCGGTTACATTTGTTACACTTGGGGTGGTTTCCTCGATAGCCACCCTGTTGCTGAAGGCCCTTGTTGCTTTCCGTCTTCCTTTGTTGAACTGGGGCCTGAGTGGGGTTAGCATCCTTTCCCTGACTTCCATCCCACTTTCGTTTGTTATCGCTAGAAGTTCCAGCAGTAGCACTGATCCTCTTGGGTGACTTGCCCTCCTCCACAGCCTGATTGGTGAGTTTGTGAGCAAGACGAACCACGGGCTGTATGGTATTGAGGTTGGCCGAGGTCACATGGCTCCGGATTTCTGGGACCAAGCCTTTGATGTACAATTCGATCCTTCGATACATAGGTCGGGACATGTTTGGGCAAAGTGCAGCATAGTCGTTGGACTGCTTGGTGTAGGTCTCAATCTCTGACCCAACCATCTTGAGCTCATAGTACTCGTTCTCGAGCTTGTGGATGTCATCCCTGTGACAGTATTCCTCTTTGATCATGTCCTTGAAATCTTCCCACGCAGTAGCATTAGCAGTTTCCAGACCAAGCATCTGAATCTGTGCTTTCCACCATGAAAGCGCGTTTCCTTCAAGCGTACCAGTCGTGAACTTTACCCAGTTAGCAGGGGGACACTCGCAGACAGCAAAGACAGCTTCGGCCTTTTCAATCCAGTGCAAAAGGCCTATGGCACCCTCAGTGCCGTTGAAAGGGAGAGGCTTGCCATCCATGAAGGTTTTAAAAGTACAAACACGTGGCTGTGCAGGCGCAGGCTGACCTGTTGTGAGAAGTGGAGCGAATAGGTTTAGAGGTGAAAAGACGATGTGGGGGTAGGATCTAAACATCCTAAAGTAACGAGTTTACCTCCAGGGTGAGCTGCGAAAGCTGCAGCCACCGTGTTGAGCAAGTTGGTGAACTGAGCCTGAGTCATGTTAACGTTTCCTCTTCCACGTCCACTCATTGTCTTCATAACCAGAAAACACGGTACGAGTGTGATGTCATAACGTAGCGAGAATGAGATAGAAGAGAGATGTGTATTTATCTAATTAGGCACACTAGTATGTATAGTAGAGCAGTCAACATAAAACAAGCAAGTAAACACAAGTCCGAGCTATGAGGTCTAATATGCTGAGTCTTGCCCTTGGAGTGTAGTGTCGTCACGAGTCACGGGTTATAGTCTGGTTTTCTCAAAAAGTCTCTCTTTTTAAAACCAAGTTCACTATAACCAATGGCTCTGATACCAATCTGTCACACCCCCAAAATCCACATGCGGAGTACTACCGCTTGGAGGCGTGACTGACCAGGATCCAGCCACCAATTATACTGAGCATTGATTAATAGTAGAAGTATTCACCAACCACAATAGTTAGTAAACACCATATTTTAAAGTTCTAAAAGTTTAAGTTCAAATAACAGTTTAAACAAACAGTGGAAGCATAAACCAAACAGTCTCAAAACAAGGTTCATAGTTCAGATTATTTAAAACCCACACACGGGCTAAACGACCACTACACATTCCCAAGCTGCAAAGCATGCAGAAGGGTATCAACAAAGATGTTGGCGAGTCCACGAGTTGTCCAGTTTTAGTTACCAAAAACTTGTTTCACCAGTTAATTTATCCGTTTATACATGCGATGGGGAGCTACCCCATAAGTAAGCGACTAAACTGTTTTTACAATACCGAATACTATTCATCCGTACGTTTCCGTAGAGTGCCCCGTTTGTCAATGTTCTATCATCATTGACGGTTGCCAGAGTACATTAGTTCACGCCCGATCCCATACGCGGGCACGGTGTGAGGTTGGTGAGACCTAAATAGCGCTATCAACTAATAACCCGTTCGCCTGACCCCGGCGACTAATCGGTATTAAGAAGTGAGGACTTGAGTGATAGAGTTTTGTTTAGTGTTGCTTGTTGCATCCAGTATAAACAGTAATTAACTAAAAGTCCCATTTAAGGGGAGAGAAGTAGGTTTGTATCCCTTACGAGGGGATAGCGTTGCTTAAGTTTCCGTTTCCCAACCACCGGGACGCGTGCTTTATTAGTTGTGAACTCACCTTGGGTTGCTCGGCAGGTTAGTTTACTTGGTTAAGTATGCTGGTCACCACGTCCTAAATGGTTACCAGTATAGGTCAGGCTCGGACACAAGTAATCACGTATTTCTACAAATAGCTAACACATAGTACGCATACAGTTTTGAGTTATTGGGCCTGCTCTAGCAATGGTACAGTCGAACAGTAACAATTAGCACGTAGTCCAGTCAAACAATAATCATGCATAATCAGTCCATTTACTTCGGCCCAATAACGGAGATCAGCAGCCCACTCGAGACAAGGTGGTCTCGAGTCGAGACCGAGAGGTCTCGAGTCGCAACCAAGTGGTCTCGGGTTGTAGCGTAGTGGTCTCGAGTAGTGCTGGTGTGAGCCGCAATCTCAGATGTCTCGAGTCCCGTCTCGAGTCGAGATCACGGGGTCTCGAGTCGAGACCTTGATGATTTCAAGTCCCTGATGTCTGCTTTGTCTGGTCTCGAGTTGTCACGCATGGTCTCGAGTCGCAACCATGCAGTCTCGAGTTGTAGTTTACTGGTCTCGAGTCGAGACAGGGGGGTCTCGACTCGCACACCTGATGACTGAAAACCTTCTAGAACTTGTCTAATAGTACTATCCAATAGAATTCTGTTTTCATGATAACATGTACTATCCAACCAAAATGCATAAACATGTTTTATTGTCTAAATGCTAATCAAAACAGATCAAACAAAGCATATTTCAAATATTTTCATGGCATTCATGTTGTTCTTTATTAGGGTTTTCATCATAAACATGTTCATATGGTTCATCATGAGATTCATCCAAGTAGATAACATGTTTCCTGTTCAAAGCATACGCATACATCCTCATTCTTCAATACATATCATGCTACTCGGTTAAAAGGATCATGTAGACATTTATTCTAAACAATAAACACCCTACACTAACCATCATTCATCATTCAAATATCTTAACACTTCGTTATCATGCAAGAGTTCACATATTTCATCCATCATTTCAATCCTTCAAGGCAAATAGCACTATTATACATATAAACACATAGTGAATATCTAAGGTACTAACCGGTTGTGGAAGGACACCGATTTAAGGAAGAAAGTGAGGAAATGAAGCGTCCGAGTGGTGATGATGAGCTTGACCGATCCTCCTTGTTGTTGTCGATTGAATCCGAGAGAGAGAGAGTGGAGGAGGTGAGCTTGATTGTTAGGGTTTAAGGTTTTCTAGAGAGAGAGAGTGAGGATGAAGTGAGGGAGAGTGTAAAAGGGAGTGTGTGAGGGTTTTTGGCTTATATTTAGAGGGTGGTGCATCCTTAGTGGGTTTCCGAGTGGGTTAAGGGAGGTGCGGCCCAAGCAGCCCAACTGTTCACTTATTTACTCGAGACCGAGTGGTCTCGAGTCGTGGTTTCGGTTCACGAGTATCTTTATATACACATATATATTATATACACGTTATCGACATATAGCACAAGAAGAATCACAACTTTCATTTAATAACATATATATACGCACAAAGTAATTACAAGGTGTTTGCTCGGAAAAACCTAGAGTGTCACATAAACGCAGCCAAAGCGTTTGGTTCAATTACTATTACTATTACTATAAAAATACAATTTGGAACAAGACGTAGGAAGTATCCTGGTACGTCGATGCCATCCAATCTATGGATATGTCATGACTCACACGACGATAATTTTGAATATTGCGTTTGATAGGAACAGAAACGACGAAATGATACATGTGTTAAATTAGTTGATTATCACGTAAACAAAATCAAACGGGGTCTTGTAAACTCACACACATCACGTACAATAACACGCCAACAATTCAAAAAACTTACGGTATGTTGTTTGAATAAGAAATTTGGAATCATGGAAAGTCATGTTATTCATAATAATTGATAGGAAGAACTTTTGCAAAATCCTCCAATCTACATTCTACGCTATAATCGTTTTGTTATTAAGATAAACAGAACACTGTCTACCTAAGTAAATGCTTTGGCTTTACATGATCAAAATAAGGTGCGAAATCACTTGTAAATAGGCATTCAAAAAGTGATACATCATGTCATGGGCGGATTATAAGGCTTGGGGCTGGACATCCACGAGAAGAATCCCATCGCTAAAAACTTTTATTTTTTTTTTAAATTCCTAGATTCGTCACCACATCTTTATGAAGAAACATAAGATAGATAAAAATGAACGACAGCGACATACACAGGCTGTAAAAATAAATACATGTTCAACATTAGAGGTGCACAAACCGGTTAATTTTAATAACCGGTTCGGTTAACCAGTTATACCGGTTAATTTGACTTTTTGACTTTAACCGGTTATTACTTTAACCAGTTATTTTTTTAACTGGTCCGGTTAATTACTTTAACCGGTTCGGTTAATTAACCGGTTATTTTCGGTTATTAACCGGTTTTTTTGCCTTTTTTTTGAATTTTTCGGTTATTTTTTCGGTTAAAAAACCGGTTAATAACCGGTTATCATACTAAACACTTATAACCGGTTACTAACCTACGGTTAAATAACCTATTGAACCGGTTATTCCTAAATCGGTTATTAACCGGTTTCGGTTAATAACCGGTTACGGTTTAACCGGTTATTTTGTGCACCTCTGTTCAACATTATGTTGTTCTTCCATCTATACTCATATTGATGCATTTTTCTATTTTTCAATGGGGACAACATTTGAAGTCTTCAATTGTGAGATGGTACGTATGTTGGCACAGGGCCGGCCCAGAGCATGTGCCGGGTGGGCGATCACTTTGGGCCCAAATCGAAATAGGGCCCAATATATATATATCTAAAAAAAATTTGTATGTTTTAAAAAAAAAATCTTAAAGGGTCTGAATTTGTGAACCAAATTTTTTTATCTCGCACAGGGCCAAATTGTTATTATTATTATTATTATTATTATTATTAATAATTTTTTTTTTTTTGTGATTTTCAGAGGCGTCCCTATGTTGGCATGTACTTGGACAACATTGAAACATTTAACCATACAAACACTAGGCCTTTAACTCCTTTATACATAGTAGTGTGTCTTCGAGTATTGAACATTGCTTTTGTCGAATCCCAAATGAACGGATTATGTGTCTGTCGTCGGGGATTCGCTAGCGTTCACCAACCTACAAAAGAGAACACCGTTAGCCTCGTCACAGAAAGCCCGGGGGGGATCCGTGACCAAGCTCCGGCGTTAGAATAAGTCTAGTGCCTTGGGAATAATAACTGGGGATAGTATATTGTCGGAATGTTATAGTTGAGATCTCAGAATTGAATGTTAGAATTCAACAAGCCCAACATCCAGTTGAGGTCAACAAGCCCAGACGAGGGAGACCACTAGATGACCCTCGTCGTCATCTTCTTTTATTGGATGACCATGCGTCCAAGGGCGTAGCTTAAGAGGGGCCGGGAGGAAGGGCATATATGTAGTGTTATATATGTAGTTTTCGTATAGAAATTTTTGGGTATATACGTTTTCGACCCCCCGGTTCTATAGAAATTTTTGGGTATATACGTTTTCGACCCCCCCGTTTTCATGGTCAAGCTTCGCCACTGCGTGCGTCTATCAAAGTCATGACGTGCTCGGTGAGCCTATGGTGGCAAACACCTTAGGTTAGAAGACCGATGGGACAAAAGATGTTGAATGGAGGTAATAGCTTTGTCTTGATTCTACTAAATAAGCTTAAGGCTTCTGATTGAAAATATGAAGTTAATGAATGACATCAACAAAAAATTTAAAATTGATTTTTCACCAACTTCAGTGCAGTAACGAGTGAGATAACAAAACAGTCGCATTAATTTAAGATTCACCACATCAATTACAAATAAAATAAAAATACATGGATACTGTTAAACTATGAAAGCATGGAACACTAAAGAGAATTACAATGCATGTTGACTTTCATGTGGCATGCTCATCTAGGCCGTCTCAAAAGCCATTTTTGGAACGTTTTTGAGCTCATGAGAGATAGAGAGGGAGAGAGGAAACGCCGCCTAATGTAGAGGAGAAGAGTTTATGAGAACAAACTTCGTCGAGGTTCAGTAGAAGGGGAGGAAAGAGGAGGTGAGTACGAGCACGAGCACATGTTTAGCTTAGAGGGGCAGCCTCTGGACATGGGTGACGCTTATTCGATTTTGAGAGCATCCATCGAGATGCTCTTATTGTATATCAATATGAAAAACCTTAGTTAATCATATTCGATTTCTTCACATATTTTAGATACAATTAAAACAGAAAAGTCTATTAAAAAACATGTCAACTGAATTAAACATCTCAAATCAAACTAAATTAAACCTCTCAAATCATTCAAAGTGTGAGAGTAAGTGTAACGGTTTTAGTTAAAATGGTTTGTTAAAACTTAAAAGTGTCACGAGACTCTGTCACATACGCAAGACTTTAACTAAACCACCATTTCACCGGAGTGTAAAGGTCTTAACTATAACACAAATAATTTTTAATCTTTTTAAATGGAAAACATTTTTTAATTGGTTAGATTATGATTTGGGCCCCTCATATTATGTTAGTAATGGGTTAACAATGAAAACAAGACCTCACCAAGCATTCTAAGCAATCCCAAATGCAAAGAGCAAACACAACAAAGTAAAAGCAATCAACATTAATTTAGTTTGTATACAGTTTAAACCTACATCAACCAACGACAATTCTAAATAGGAACCAGGCTTAGGGTGTTATTGACGGCTTGCTGCCGCTCTTGAATCAAGCATAACTCTATCAAGGATTATTACAGAACACAAAAAATTATGATGAAATAAAAGATCATTAACTCATGCGAACCCGCTCTGTTTACCTATTCAAAAGTGAACAAACTGAAATAACTTGATCTTACCGTACGCCAAATTATCAGAACGCGACAACTTGTAATAGTGTCCTCATTTGTAACTCTGAGAAACCTCCCAAACCAGCTTATCCATAAATTGGCATTTTCTGTTGAATCCCCATCCAGGGTTGCTCTGCATTGTATATATATATATTGTTATATCTTTTAGTTTTAGACATCAGGCCCATTAGTAACTGAATAAAACACAGATCGACTTGTTTTGATGCGAATAGGTTTGACTCGTATGATAGAAAAATGGTCAAAGTAGGTTTTATTTTACTAATTAAACGAATGACACTAAAATTTAGTCACTATATTAATAAATGACTGACCTGTAGAGAAAGAACAGCTCTATCAGTAAAACGTTTTACGGACTGAGGTGCACTTGCAGGCAAACTTTTTGCAACTCTTTCAAGTTCCTCCCCTTGTTTTTTAGCAGTTGACCTGTTTGGTCCACTATAATGATCTACAAGTTCTTTCATTAACGGGACATGCTTCATTGTCTCTTCCAAAACATCCTGAAATATTGGTGGATTCACCAATTACAAAAAAAAAAAAAAAAAAAAAGTTCATTTAATGTCAGATCAGATGCCATGTGGCAGATAAATATAACGAAAATGAGAAAATAGAATCTCATGTCAGGTAATTTCTAAAAAAAATCAGCAAAAAGCGTATAGTTACCGGCTGAACATGTCACTCGTTGCTAGTTACTACAATAAGTAATAATATAAACCTCTGTCGCTAAAATCAGCTATTTGCTACGTAGTTTCTATTTTACGCATTCTTTAACGTTCGTTGCTAAAATCAGAAAAAGGTGTATAGTTATTTTTCTATCTGATGTTGTTAACTCTTAAAGGGTAAAGTCAAAGTCACCCAAAAGTGTACCTATAACTATAAGTGTACAGATGAAACCATACATGAATCAATATTAGAACTAGGGGGGACAATTCTGACCCAAATGCATAAACATGGGTCATTTTGGACCCTAATTTAATTATTATGGGTTAAATTGGGCCTCCTTGCAATAATTCGCGGGTCCAATTGGGTCATTCTAAACTGGGGAAATAAGTTAACGGGTCAATTTGGGTTTAGAAGGAAAAAGGGACGGGTTGAACGGGTTATCAGAAGAAAAAAGGAACGGGTTAGAATCTAGGGTTTCTTCTCAGTTCTACTCACAAGCTTTTCTCCAGTTATCCATCAAACATCCGGCAATGTCAGCGACGGTTCTCCGACGGCGACGACGGTGGAGGCGGTGACGAATTCAACAAGAAACCTCCGTAATTTCTATTGATTGTTTGTTCATGTGAATTTAATCTTCCTTAAGTAATTCCAATTGTTCGAGCGGCTTAGGGTATAACTCGTTTAATTCAACATAAAATGTATGGAGTTGAATTAGACTCGTTTAATTGCTAACGAAAGCTTGTTGATTTGAGGCAGTTGTGATATAATAAGAAATATGAAATTTTGTTGCCTAGGGTTTCCTCTGTTCTTACCATTGTCTAGTTTTGTTGATTTGGGTATTTTGCTAATTTCACTATCTGGGTGTTTCACATTCTTGGATTTGTTTAAAAAAAACGTCAACTTTGTGCATTTTAGCATCTGGGTATCTCTTATTTATAGGTTTATTGCTAGGGGTGTTTCACTCTAAACTGTAAATCTAAACAAAATCCGTTATTTGTGAAATCTAATAGCAGTATAAACTATTGAAATCGAGTCAGTAATGATGCAATCAAGCAACTACCGTTAAATAAAATAAGATAGATAACTGAGAGAAGTGGGTGTGGTTGAGGCTGATGGACTTGAAATCTTGCTAGTTTTTAATATAAACCTTTAATTCGGTTGTAGATTGTGGGTGTGGTTGACATTTTTGTATTAAATGTGATGGATATTGTCTTCATATCCTTTTTCAGATAGAGGCGTTTAAGCATCGTGTGCGTTCATACATCCCGAGTTGGTGCAGTGAACTTAACTTGAAACCAGAGGCTGTTTTGACACCACTCGCGATGAAAAACATCCCTGAGCATGCATTCATACATCCCGAGTTTGTAAGCTCATGTGAAAACTTGTATGTGGTGAATTGCATTTCAAAAGACGGGTTATAATAGATTTTGACAAAATGGAATGGGTGTCGACTAGAAAGATGATTGGGGAGAACACAATTTTCGTGAGTGAATTGAAGAGTGCCTCGGCAATCAATCCTGACACCTGGATGCAATGTTGTAGAGATAGCTAGGTGCTAATCGGGCGGTGAGGTACCGCCTAGGCGCCGATTAATCGGCCTCCTAATCCGATTTCTGCAACACTGCCTGGATGTCGTATGATACCGATAAAAGTAAAGATAAAGGCCAGCGGTTTACAGCAAACTTGTGGTACTTCCCTAATGATCACGCGAATGCTAATTTGCTACAGTCTTTTATTAGAATTTGCTTATATTATATGTTTTATTTATGGATTAAGGATTTTATATTATTTTTTTTATTATGGATAAATAGCATTGTGCTATTTATGGTTGAACAGTTTGTTTCTCACCCATTGGTGTTGGTGAGCAGAACTATCAGTTTAAGGTACTTTTTCATGTCATTTGATCCTTTTGCATTGTGGGTGGAATGTATTGCTCTTTTGGATATGGTTGTTAGACAGTGATAATTGGTTAGGTTATCATACGGGATCGACCTGTTAGCGTTTTTTTAGGCGTTTTCAATATTAGACCCAAAAATTTCTATGACCTGTCGCTTGCACGCTACTGCGCCCAGACGCCATGATTAGTTTTCTTTTTGTTCTCACATGTTGAAATTCACAAAAACATATTTTAAAACTGATAACATTATTTAGCATGACTATTTGGTCTGGCTTCAACTGTTATTGAGGAACGATTCTGCAGTGCTGATTTTGATTTCATTTTTTAACATTTCTTTCTTTAACTTTTGGGTTACTTTAGCTGTAGAAAATGAAGATGACGAAGAAGAAATGAAGAAGATGAAGATGGTGTTGGCAATCTACCCTTTTACCTCTCTATATTAGGTTATCTGCTAGGCATATAAGCAACTTAACTGAATTTTACTGAATCAAAAATAATACGCGAACCAACCCGGATCCGTTTCAACCTGACAAAATTGCCCCTTGATGTACAATCACTTTAGTATATGAATAATTAACGCATAATAGTCATCATTATCATAAAAAAAACTGACCCGACCCGAAACCCGTTCTGACCCGGACCCGACCCGAAACCCGTTCTGGCCCGGACCCGTTCCGACCCGAACCCGTTTCGACCCGAACCAAAACAACCCTTTTTATAATTGACCCATTTTGACCCGAACCCGTTTTGACCCATGACCCGACCCGACCCAACCCGACCCGTTTGCCAGGTCTAATTAGAACTAGAACATAGAGGTTTGTTTTCAAGTAGCGAAAATTGAGGTAGAACATTGACTAAGCACTAACCTGCCATTCTTTTTCAGTTTGAATGTTTTCATAAGCCATTAAAAATGGCTTCATTTTCTCAAGTGCATCTCGAAGAGGAACGGGTGGTGTCTCGTCAATGTCGGGATTAGAATCAAACTCAGCCATCAAATATTCCGGTTCACATTCCAACTGTAGGCATTATCGATAACGCAAGTTAGTTACAATTAAACATGTTACCAAACAATACTTAATATTATTTTATAACTAAAATACCATAAGATTGGTATGCATAGCATCAACATAAGCATCTTCTTCAGGTGAAGGTAAAACGTTCGCACCAGCTTCTTCAAACGCTTGAACCAACATATCCATTTTTTCGTCCCCGAGATATTTTCTCAGCTTCTCCTCGTTCGCTTTATCAGCCTCGGTTTCTGCCTCGTCTTCTTCATCGTCATCGTCATCACGATTCGACATCTGCCTACCCCTACCCCTACCCCTACCCCTGCCTCGCCCCCGCCCCCTATCACTAAACCTACCCCGTTGCCCTCTCCCGCCACCGTCGCCTCTTGCCGCCACTCTAGATCCTCCTTGGGCCCCACCATCAATACCATCGTCATCCCTTGAAAGAACACTCTTTGCCTTGTTTACTGCCTCCTCTCTACTCATCTTAGGAGTCGGGGCCCGCGGTTCTGCGGGTCGAGTTTCTTGGCCCACGGGTTTTCTAGGTCGAATATGGCGATTAACTTCGTTAACCTTCTCACTAGCTTCATGTGTCATTGCTGGTGTGGGCCGTCCACGGCCCGCACCAGATAGAACCGACAAAATGCCTGACGGGAGGTTACTCTTTTCTTGGTTCCCGGATGGATCTTCGGTTGGTGCTTTTGGCGGTAATGTTACGTCTCCTTCCTTGCGGAAGAATATCGGTTCCCTCGGTTTTAGACTTTCCTCAAACGGAGACAGTGGTGGTACGGTGCCAGCGCCACGACCACGACCGGCGACACCACCGCCACTTGGCGGATCGGGAGAAGAAAATTGGGAAATGTTCGGAGGGGGCGGGAGCGGTTTGCCGCGACCATGACCAAGAGGGGCCCGGAATGGTGTCTCGTCATCGGGACGTGTTTCCTCACTCTCGTTAGGTCCGGAGTTTACAAAACTGAATTTGGGGAAATCGGAGCCGCGGCCCCGACCTCTACCGCCACCACCACCACCGCTATTTCCGGCGTGTGTGGAAAAGTCAAACGGTGAGGACAAGAGAAGAGCTTTTCGACTAGTGTGTCCGATAGCGGGGTGTGAAAGCTTTCCCAAGCTCCGTCTCATGGTTGATTAGTTGCAAATTCTGGAACAACTTCAAGATACAGAATTAGTATAAATACCAGGCTTCTGGAGTTATTAAATCAAATAAATCAGAGTCTGAAATTAGTAAAGAGATGTATCACAATGGTCATGAAACTATAATATGATAAAATTGATCATAAAACCCTAAAACAAGCACTCCTTAATTTCCAAATAACTACACAAGTGATTGATTTTCTTCTCCCTGTAAAGACTAAAGTAAATCACCTACAAATATAGGATAGCGAAGAAAAAGGACACTGAACCCTAACCTACACATGATCCAGAACTATAAATAACGCATATGACCGATAAATGATTCAAAGTTAACTTTTTATGCAAATTCAATTCAAATGTAATAGAGAAGAAATGGTGGCTGCTGAATCGAAGCTTACCTGCTTGCTGGCTGATTGAACCTTACCTTCCTTCCCTGCGAATGAAAGAAGATCTGTCGTCGTCGGCTGTTTTTTAGGTTTAGAAGATGGAGGAGCGAACAGGGGAGATAGACAAGAGGATGAAGGCTGTTTAGTTTAGTTTAGGGTTATTTTATTTTTATTTTTAACAAGTCGAGCCCACCTGTGAGAATGCACAGTAAACCTTATTGTTTGTTTCTGAATTTTTTTAAGCTTCTAGTTTTTATGCTAAAGATATTATTTTA
This sequence comes from Helianthus tuberosus, assembly GCA_030545235.1. Classification (NCBI taxonomy): domain Eukaryota; kingdom Viridiplantae; phylum Streptophyta; class Magnoliopsida; order Asterales; family Asteraceae; genus Helianthus; species Helianthus tuberosus. The sequence continues at coordinate 1,746,453 of CM060376.1, read as the reverse complement.
AAATCTTACGAATATATCATATCAAACTAAGAACGTGGGGTATGGGGGGCTTGGGTTGGGGCTTGAGTTGGGACATTTGTTGACACGTGAAATGGGAGCCCCCCCCACCACCACCAAAACTCACGCCCATGGGGTATGGTGGGGCTTGGGTTGGAGGCTTGGGTTGGGGGCATGAATTTGGTTTGGCCATTGAGAACCTGCCATGTCACTTACTAGTCCGCCCCACGCCCGGCTTCAAACCCACGCCAATGGGGCCACGCCCAAACCCAAGCCCACCCGGGATGGTGGCTTGGGCATTTTCCCCCAACCCCCGCCCCATACCCCACGTTCTAAGTATGTTTTTATATTGTTTTATCAACATTATATATTTTTTAACCTTAAAACTAATATAGGTTTATATTGTTATGTTTTATTTTTAAATATTAATTGAGATTTAGGGATATTATTTTCAGGTTTAACATTAAATGAAATGTAACTATTAAAAATTAGCCACGGCTGATGAATAGTGTCATGGTAAAAAAAAAGGGTAAATTACTTTTTGAGTCCATGTGTTTTATGGGTTTTAACTAGTTGAGTCCAAAAGCTAAAAGTTTAACGACCTGAGTCCCCATAAGCATTTTCTTTAACCATTTGAGTCCAAATTTCTAACACAGTTAGAATTTTGTTCTTAAGTTTTGTTAAATGACCAAATTACCCCTATAATTAAAAAATAAAAATAAAAAACCCACATGTTCTTCACAAGATCAGGCACAACCAGTTCATTTCTTCAAACACCCATCAACAACAAACAAAAAAAAAATCATATATTTATCATCAATGTAGATGAACAAAAGCTGCAAAATAAAACATTTATCATCAAATCAGCTTCAACTTTAACCATCAACTGACACAAATCCAGTTCAACTCAAGAAGCCTAAATCTAAAACAACTACATTCATATAACAAATCATTCCCCCAAAACACAACGAGAAAAAAATTAAACAAAACTCCAAACAAATTAATCAATTTAATCACACCAAAACACAATAAACACCTGGAAAAACACATCTACAAGTTTCAATTCAATTCAAATCACCAGCATTCACATCAACAAAACTCCAAAAAAACCATAGATCCAGCTTAACAAAACGAACATCTAACACATCACACATCACACATACCATTAGCAATCAAACTTGGATCAGATCGGGAATAAATCAACAAATCAACGCGTGAAACCACTTCAATCAAACTTGGATCAGATCGCCCCAATTAGAAGATCTAACACCCTCTTTTTGTACGGTTTTCTCAAAACCCGGCAAGTACAACCTCAACTCGCGAAACCGATCATATGTGGTGTGGTGCGACAGTGAATGTGGTAGTGGTGCGACGGTGACTGTGGTGGTGGTGCGACAGTGGTTGTGTTGGAGGTTTGTGGTTGAGGTGGTGGTGGTGGTTGGTGACGGAGGTGGAGGTGGTTGTGGCTGTGGTGGTAACGGTGGGTGGTGGTGGTGGTGTAGGATGTAGGTGATCTAGAGAGAGGGAAAGAAAGATGAGAGAGATGAAGGGTGGAGACTTAGAGAGAAAGAGATGGGTGTGCCTGATATTGTGAAGAACAAGTGGTTTTTTTATTTTTATTTTTTAATTATAGGGGTAATTTGGTCATTTAACAAAACTTAACAACAAAATTCTAACTGGGTTAGAAATTTGGACTCAAATGGTTAAAGAAAATCCTTATGGGGACTCAAGTCGTTAAACTTTTTGCTTTTGGACTCAACTAGTTAAAACTCATAAAACACAGGGACTCAAAAAGTAATTTACCCTAAAATAAATTAATCTGTTTTTTACCTGATATAGTTAAGGCAAATTGGAAATAAATAATTTCACCTAACTCAATTTGACTGATAATAATCCCAAGTCAGTTATTGGCCGATAATAATCCGAACTGATCATTTTTTTTTGTAAAATAATTCGCCGTTAAAATAGCTTAACGGAGTTACGTTTTTTTCCGAATTACAAACCGATGTTTTAGGGCTTTTGATCAGAACGAGGATATGAGTCTATTGATGTAAAACTTACCTCGAAATTGTGCTCAAAATGTCTTGATTTTTGTTAATTGGAAGTTTAAACACCCGAATTGAAACACTGTTTTCGTGGGTTGGGGCAGTATTTCGATGTAAGTTTTACATCAATCGACTCGTATCCTCGTTCTGATCAAAAGCCCTAAAACATCAGTTTATAATTCGGAAAAAAACTTAACTCCGTTAAGCTATTTTAACGGCGGACTATTTTAGAAAAAAATTGACCAGTTCGGATTATTATCGGCGAATAACTGACTTGGGATTATTATCGGCCAAGTTGAGTTAGGTGGGATTATTTATTTCCAATTCGCCTATAGTTAAATTATTTTGAGCTTTTTTTATTTACTCTCTTTGTTGTTAACATGATTTTCATTTTTTACCTAGCATAGTTAAATTATTTTGAGTTTTTTTTTTACCTACTATCTTTTTTTGCTGTTAAGATGTTTTTCATGCCACGTGTCTTCTTCTTTTTCTAGATCAAACACATTTCTCTATCATCTTTCTCATTAGTTCCAGAATGTCATTTTATCATAAAAACCCACCACCTGCCCAGCTCCTTTTGCTTTTTGCAAAACATGGCTTCCGTAAGCCACTTATTCTTCAGATGAGGTTCTTATTTTCGTAAAGCGTTGTATTTTCTTTTTATTTCTGTAGCGTAGCCTACTCATAATTTATCTGCAAAAGTTTTAATTTTTTTAAGCATGGGCCTTAGAAAGCTAAAGACAAGCTGGAGAAGCGTGGTGAAGAGCTAACATGGATATTAGACTTTTAAAAAGCATTTGATGGTACATCTTTTATATGTCCAAGAGAGATTAACATGCTAATAGTAACAAAAAAAAGTTATTTTCTAAACGTTTTACGTTACTTACATGTCGGTTTTGAAGAAGAAATGGACAAGAAATCATAAAGTCGTGGAATGTTATCCGAGAAATGCAAGGAAAATTGGAAGATGAGCACAATCAAATTATTCATGAGAAACGCTACTGAACAAGCTCCGCGTAATCAAAGCAGTGCCAGGTGTTGATAAAATGAAAGTGGAGTAGTTGGAAAATCGTAATCATGAACATGAGGTATTGCCAAAATAATGAAGTTCATATCAATTTGTTTAAGTAGTTTTGGTTTTGTGGCTAAATAATTGATTCCAAAATATGCACATACTGTATGTTTATTATGTGCAGATGAAATTATAAAAAAGAAGAAGATTGTCGAGTTGGAAGAATCACATGCTAATACCTCAGGGGGACTTCATGAGATCATTGAAAGGTAGCTAAAGGGCCTATACACACACACACATATAATTTATTAAATTATTACAAATCTTGGTTTAAAAAAAAGCACACCCATACATCCACACCCCGTGCAGCACACACACCTATATTTCGATCAACAATTATTGGCGTGATCTTATGTCTCACTTTTTGTGTTTGTCGGTTTTCAGTTCAATGCGGTTAATTTTAGTTAATAACCAAACCAAACATTAGCTTTTTTTTTAGAAATACATGTAATGGAGTTATAAATACATAAAATTGATATAGAAATACATGAATTTGATGTATAAATAAAAAAAATCGAGGCATAAACACATGAAATGGAAGTATAAAACATGACATGGATGTATAAAAGCTAAAATATATCAAGATTTATATGATTCAGTTATGTTCGGTTAATTTCGGTTAACCGATATACAAAAAAATCAGTTAATCGATCTTCAGTTAATTCGGTTTCGGTTATTTTGGTTTGGTTTTATCGTTCTTCGGTTCGGTTTTGGTTAATTCAGTTATTGTTCACCCCTATTTTACATAATGATCAATTAAATGCACTTATCTTAAATATAGTGACCAATTAATTGTACTTGTCTGTTTCTTTTTTTACAACAAATCTTTTAACACCTTAATTTCTCCTTCACCTTACACTTGCAATATTTTAAACCCACAACCTCGCCTTAGGGGGTAAAGGGTGTGGGGATCACGGTTGGGACATAATTCGCCACGTAGGAACATGAATGAAAGGCTATACCACCCTGCACTATTCCACTATGGTTTGCATGGATTAAGCCATGCCAACCATGGTCCTTTTCATTTTCCAGGTAATCATTTCTTTTTTTCTTTAGACAAAGGTAAATTAAAAGAAAAAAGAGGATATTGGTTTAGGTCATAACCACACCTTTAGGGTAGTGGTTTTGAATGGTGGATTAAATGTGAGTGACATGACTCTGACGTGAAGGATCATGATGGTCATGAGAGTTATGACCACACCCTATAGCCTAAGGAGACGCTATTCCACTATACCAATAGGTAATGAGTTTTTATACTTGTCCAAACTCTTAAATAATTACTCAAACACCCGTTTACCATACTTTTATTTTCACTACAGGAGTAAAAGGTTTTAACACCAATGATCCTTGGTCCCATTTAACATTTAACAAGTGTATTTATGAAATGATCCTTGGTCTCATTTAACAAGTATATTGATGTAATATTTTGATTTTTTTAGTTTTTAGATAATATTACGACAATTAAGAACCTGAGAAATAGTTTAATGGCATTAGATCTTAGATTCTCTGTTCGATTTCCACAAAGAGTTTTTTTCCCAGATTTATTGAGTTCTCTCATGATGTATAGACATTACTGCCAAGTGAAGATGGATATAATCGGATGGTTCCGCTGGTGACAGATGATACTCTAGTGGTTCGGTAGTGATCCAAATTCGCCGTTAAAAAAGATAATATTACGACAATTATAACTCTAAGGGGGTGTTTGTTTTTTCTTCTAACATCTTCAAAGAGCTGATGTCTGCAGGCGCGCAGACGTTAGCCCTTGAAGACTGTTTGATTTTTTTTTAAACAGATCTGTAAATGACTTCTTTCATCTTAAAAAAAAAAGCTAAGAAACCCTTTCTTTAAACATCTTCAAACATCATAACTCAACAACTCTCCCATCCTCCCCAATTTAACCCCCCACCCCCAGACATCAAATCCAATTTCAAACCCTAACCCTAACCATAACCAAATCCCCAAAATCAACCCAATCCACATGGACGCCTACTGCTCCGACTGCCGGAAAAGCACCGAGGTGGTCTTCGATCACTCCGCTGGAGACACAGTCTGCTCGGAGTGCGGCCTCGTTCTCGAATCGCACTCAATCGATGAGACCTCCGAGTGGTGTACGTTCGCCAACGAGTCAGGGGATAACGATCTGGTCCGTGTTGGTGGATTGCTACGATGTCGGATAGGTGAGATTCGTGTTGGATTGTCTGTTTGGTTCAGTTAGGGTCAGGGTTTAGAGTGTTGAAATTGGGGATCTGGATGTGTTAGGGTTTGAATCTGTGGTTTTGATTGGTGGAAATTGATGGTGGAATTATTGATATGACATGTGTTTAGAAGGATTTTTTATAAGTTTGAAGTTTAAATTTGACAAGAGTTATAAGCTTTGAACATTGCATCCGTTTTTGGCATGTGTGTTTGGAGATAATAAGCAGAAACATATGAGCAGTTGATGTTGCTAGGAATAATCATGCTTGTAAAAATGATGATTTAGTTTGTGCAGACATTATCTTTTTAAAAAATCAAACAGCCTTATATTTTCAGCTTGCAGAGCTTCAGACCACATCTTCAGTTGCAGACAAGAAAACAGATGAAATCAGCTTGCAGACAGTTTATGTCTGCAAAAACAAACAACACCTAAATTCTATACACTACAAAAACCATGAGGGGGGATAGTGCCAGGCAGCTGCTTGGCACCCTTTCATTTGTCGATTCTTTTTATATATAACATTTAAACCTTTTGTTTCGTTAATATACGTATTTAGCCCCTTTGTTTAAAAAAAATACTTTTTATTGGTCAACTTTGGTTATATGTGTATTTAGTCTCTCTACTTTAACTTTGGTTGTGTACATGTTTAGTCCCTCAAATTTTAATCTTTTAAGTAATTGATTGTCATGCTTTGTATTTTACTTTTAAACCTTTAACTTCGCTAATATACGTGTTTAACCCCTCTATTTTTAGAAAAAAAAAATTTCTTTTTATTGGTTAACTTTGTTTATATTTAACTCTGGTAGTGTACATGTTTAGTCCATCTACTTTTATTTCTTTTAGTATTTCATCTTTTCGCCTTGCTGCCGTAATGAATCAACCTGCAGGGAATAATGACCGTTAGCTATTGGTTGGCACCGCTACTACTCTTGGACTTTAATCAAGTTACTTTATAATTTATAAACTTTATTAAAACATAAATTTTTTGACACACATATTTTTTTCTTTGTCTCAGTGTGATTTTTATTGAGATCGTGTTATGAGTAGTATCTACAAGTAACCGAAACACAGATATGCATATTATTAAACAGAGAAATATTCTGCTTACCGTCCCACTTCGCGTACGGGGCATAAGGCCATGGGGTATGGGGCTTGGGATGGGGCGTGGGTTGGGGGAAAACGCCCAAGCCACCATCCCGGGTGGGCTTGGGTTTGGCGTGGCCCTTGGGGCTTGGCTTTCAAGCCGGGCGTGGGGCGGTATGGCCATGCTAGCTGGCTGCCTCCCATTCGCTCACCTGCCACGTCATAGCGGACATTCAAAATTTGAATTTAAAATTCAAACGGTTTGGGGACACCAAACCGCCACCCGGTCACCCAACCACCCCCTATATATTGTAACCCCAACCCACTGGTCCCCCCCCCCCCCCCATCCCACGAACCCAACCCCAGCGGCTAACCCACTGTTCCCCCCCCCCCCCCCCCCCCCCGCTATGGCATCCTGGACCCATGAAGAAGAAATGTCACTCGTCACTAGCGTCGTCGACGCTATGAAGGGACGGCCACCGGGCCAAACAAAATATTGGGTGGAAGCATTCGCGGCCTACCGACATAACGTCGGTAACGACCGCCACAACCTCAACGCGTGCCAACATAAATGGCGCGAGCTACGGCCCAAGCTCGACCGTTTCAAGGCTTACTACGAAGCGGTTCCGAGCGGCGAGTTGAGCCATGAGGACCGGGTGGCGGTGGCGAACATAGAGTTTCGAGGCAAGGAGCGAAAGGCATACGACAAGATCGACCTTTTTGAAATTTATTTAACGCTCTAGGTTTGTTATTTTGTAATTTTTAGAAATTATGTAATTTTTAGGATTATGTAATTTTAAATTTTAATGAAGTTGTAGGTTTTTTTTTTATAAATGTTGTGTGATTTTTTATAATTTTTTTTTTAATATTCTGCCACCGGTGCACCCAACCCAAGCCCAACCCACGCCCCGCCATACCCCGCGGACACATAACCAGACGGTGGAGGGCTCCTATTCCACGTGTCAACCAATGCCCAACCCAAGCCCCAATTCATGCCCCCAACATACCCCATGGTCTATAATAACATAACATTAAAGAGTTAAGGAGTAATATCACCCCCAATCTCCATTTTCGTTCCCAAGCGCCATCGTCGAAAAACCAGAAAATACAATCAGAATCTGTACAAAATGCAGTCCGCCGAACAATTGGTTCTCGATCTCAGCAGTCCTGATCTTCGCGAAAACGCACTTCTTGAACTCTCTAAGGTACCACTATTTTATACACTATCAATAATTCATCGTTTTCTTCAATCTATATCCACGATTCAGGCTCAGATTCCGTAATCTCACAACATAAAAACATAAAATCCTTATTGAATTTGTGAGTTTTCTCGATTTGATCAATTGCGCTTTCCGTTAGGGCAAAACGATTAACTTGATTAATTAAATTTAAAAAATATACACAAAGATTAATTATTTTGCTATTTAAGATAAACTATCTGTGTGTCTTCTTTAATTGGAATGAATACATTGATTTTAATGATTTTATTATTTTGTATGGGATTCTTTTGGGTTAACTGATGCATTTGAATATCAAAGAACGACTTAAGTTGATTAATATACACAAAGATTAGGTTTTAAGGTTATAAAGGTTAATTTGTTATTTATTTTTACAAGGAATTTGTTTTAATAATTGTATTCTTTTGTATGGGATTCTTTTTATTCAATTGCTGTACTTATTTGGTTGTATGTTTATTTTTTAGAAAAGAGAACTGTTTCAAGATTTGGCTCCACTACTGTGGAACTCTTTTGGTACCATTGCAGCTCTATTACAGGTACTTTACATGTGCCGTAGATGTTTACGGATTTGTTGTGTGTCTGTCTCACAATACCTCTTAAATATTTGTCTTCGTATGCGGTCTGTAGTTGTGCCATGTTTTTTTTTTTAATAAAGAAAACAATTATGTTGTATTATGATTTAAGAGAATTGCAGTAAATAAGCAAATGGTTGAAAGGAAGAAGATTGTAATGTAAATTTGATCGAAATCTTGTTGAAGCGGACATGACTTTTAGCAATAGTTATCACTTCTAGTCTTCAGCCAATACAAAATTTGTTTTTGCAGTATCTTTCTTGGGAATGTTCTTATCTTACGGTTCAGCCAATACAAAATTTGTTTTTGCAGTATCTTTCTAGGGAATGTTCTTATCTTACGGGAGTATAAAACGTATCTCTGCCATAGTTGTCAATAGCGATCGTAGGGATCGCTATGGCGTGCTATGTAGCGTATAGGTATAGTGTTGCTATTAGGGTTGTAGCGATGGATAGCGAGAATAGCGACACCTTATTTATTATTTTTTTTAAAAATAAATAGCTATAAAAATAGCTGGATTTCAGGTTTTTGTTGAATATACATGTAAAATAGCATATATACCAGGGTGTTTTGATATATTATACATATAAGTTTTTAGAATTTTTTTTCTAGTGTATCGCTATTTATAAAATAGCCGTTCGCTATATATCGCTATTCGCTATGTAGCATGTAGGTACCTTATCGCTATTTGTCGCTATTCGCCATTAACAACTATGATCTCTGCTTAACTTTATTTGATTTTCACGTGTTTGTTTTAGTCGTTTATAGTTTCTTTTTGTTGTGTTCGCTGTTGGGACCTATTGTTGACCTGTAGTCAACTAAAGTTCTATCGTCATTGCCTTGACACGTGGTTTCATTTTTGTGTTTTGTATCTTTTTGTCACTTTATAATTTACATAATCCATTTTGTCAAGATTTACAATATAACTGATGTTAAGTCTTGCATACTTACAGGAAATCGTTTCAATATACCCCTTTCTGTCACCACCCAATCTGACGCCAGCTCAATCGAACAGAGTTTGCAATGCGCTTGCTCTTCTTCAGGTGCACCTTCTGAAATCACTTCCAAAACCTTATAAAAAGCTAATATTTTCTGCAAATTATAATCAGGTCTTCTTTTTTTGGCCTGATCATTGACTGATACAGTGAAGTTTTTTATTTTTTTTGCAGTGTGTAGCTTCACATCCAGACACACGGATGCTGTTCTTGAATGGTAACTTTTAAGTTCTAATAATTCGTTAAATGAATGTGGACTATTCAATGTCTGAATCACTGAAATTTAGGATTTAAGTTAATAATACATTATACTGCTACCACCTAATTTACTTAAATTTCTAGAATTGGCTATAAATTATATTATACTATTTCATTACTGTTAATCAAACAGCAAATCTTCTTCCCTTTTTTCTTATCATTATCACCCAATAAAAAAAGAACTTTTCCAGTTACAAGTTAAAATGAAAGAAATTAGTATCATTTCAAAATTTGGTTTCTTTATTGCCTTTTCATCCACAAAGTATAGAAACTTAAAGAGCTCCTACCTTACAAAAATAGTTTATAAGATTTCTTACATTTTTATGAAGGATCCATCTATTTTTTCATGTACTTGTTTCAACTAAGTAATATACCGCATTTTAAAATAACGGAATGAATACTTTTTTGTTTGCAGCCCATATTCCTTTATATCTATACCCTTTCCTCAACACAACAAGCAAATCAAGGCCATTTGAATATCTGAGGCTTACTAGTTTAGGTGTCATCGGTGCCCTAGTGAAGGTATTTTATACACATTTTTTTTAATTTACTATCATTTCATGTCACCATGCGTCTTTTTTTTTTCTTTTTTTCTGTTGTAGTAATATACAATAACATTCATGAAGTGTCATAACATGAAACTGTTCTTTTATTTACCAGGTTGATGACACAGAAGTTATCAGTTTTTTGCTTTCGACAGAAATAATCCCTCTGTGCCTACGCACTATGGAAATGGGCAGTGAATTGTCGAAAACAGTTGAGTTTTAGCTTTTCCTTATTTTTTTTATACTGAAATATCGGTCCGAGTCTGCAAACGAACCAAACTTTTGCTGAACAGTTCGTGAACTGTTCAGCGGGAAGTTCGTTTGGGTTCGTTCATTTATTAAACAAACGAACACGGACAAGAAATTTCGTTCATTTAGTTAAATAAACGAACATGAACTGAGGCCGTGTTCGTTCATTTATGTTCATGAACGTTCGGTAACGTGTTCGTTTGTGTTCGATAGTTCATTAGTGTTTTTAGTTTTTATATTTTATTTAAATACTTCAAAACTCCGACAAATAAAATATTTGATAGGAGTCTGTGTATTATATATTCTGTTCATGAATGCTTGTTTGTGTTTGTTTGTTTCCATTTGTGCATGAACATTAGTTTGTGCTCATTTGTGTTCACCAACGTTCGTTGGCTAAAGTTAACAAACAAACACGAACAAGTTCATTTCCTTAACAAACGAACACGAACATAAAATCTCGTTCGGTAAGTGTTCATGAACAGTTCCTGAACAAGGTCTTGTTGGTGTTCGTTCGATTCGTTTGCAGTCCTAAATCCGACACTTATTCGATCTTCAATCGATTTGACTCTCGTTCTACTCTTAGCAAAGTTTCGTTAATTGACCCGATAACACACGGCCCTAATCGAATTATTCATAAATAAATGGATTAAATTGCGACATTATCTTTATTTTTTCTTTCTAGAAGTCTGAGCAAGCGTGATTTTTTTAGGTTGCCACATTCATAGTTCAAAAGATCTTGTTGGACGATGTTGGATTGGACTACATTTGCACAACCGCTGAACGGTTTTTCGCAGTGGGTAGGGTTTTGGGGAATATGGTTGCAGCGCTCGCTGAGCAGCCATCTTCACGGCTTTTGAAACACATTATCCGATGTTATCTCCGTTTGTCTGATAATCCTAGGTTAGTTGACACGTTTACGATTACCGATGAAAAGAGATCTGATGTTACATACGCTTGTATATTATATGATATTAACTTGTCAACGTCTGAATGTTACAGGGCGTGTGACGCTTTGAGGAGTTGTCTTCCAGATATGCTACGAGATGCTACTTTTAGCAGTTGCCTTCGTGTAAGCCTTTTCTATTAGTTACAGCCTGTGTTTTTCAAATAAAACTATATAAGAGGCTATGTAGTTAATATCGCGATATATCAGTGATATATCGCAGGGGCGGAGCTACTGTATTAGGAGTAGTACGGGCTACCTCTCAACCCTGTCTCCATACCATTCTCTTAGTGTAAAAAAATAAAAAATTCCAGTTATATAAAAAGGATACCCCTGATCCCCCCAAAAAATAAATTGGGATGCCCCTGAATTTTTGGGCTAGCTCCGCCACTGATATATCGGTTTTCGGTCCCCTAGAGATATTGGTGCAAAATATCGGTATTGATATTATCGGCGATATTGACTGATATTTGACCGATATATCACCGATTTTCCTGATATCAGTACCTTTCTTCTTAGTTCTAGCATTCGTTTTTCTTCTTATTGTTGCTGTTAGTGTTTTAAGTCTTAATTGTTAATTATTAGTGTTTTAAGTCTTAATCAGTTCCTAGTTGCTACAATTGTTAGTGTTTTGCAAGTTGCAAAAGGTTAATTTGTTAATGGTAGGAGATTATACATTTATACTGAATTGTTAGTGTTAAATTGCTATATATATAAATTCTGCATGATATTAAAAGTACTGATACCCCACCGTGATTACCGATATCTCAAATATTGGTCCTTGGCCGATATCCGATTATTTTACCGCATTAGCTACTTAGATAAGAGGCTGCAAGTATTGAATACGCTTCGGGTGGCTCTTAACCTGTTTGATCCGTTTCATTTTTACACTTGACTTTTTAAACTTTACACATTTGTGGATGAATGGTACAAAACTGTCACCTCTAAGTGTTAGCAGTTGGTTTCTAATGTAATAATCTATTTGGTTTATATTTTAGGAGGACCCCACAACAAGAAGGTGGCTTCAACAGCTAGTTCATAATGTTCAAGGACCTCGGGTTGCTCTTCAGGGAGGTGGAGGGTTTGACCACATGCTGGTCAACTGAATAATGAGTCGCAACAAATAGTTTATGGTTTAACTAAAAGAAGTTGGGTAATCTATAACTGCTTTTATTTTGTGTTATTACTGTTAAAGAGTCGGTCTTACTTTCAAAACGTGTTGGTTGTGTTAACTTGTTTATATTCTGGCTAGCATATTTCGGGTCTGTTAACCTAGTTAAGGATGGGTTCTGCAGTGCAGTCGGTGTCATGTGTATATGAAACTAAATCGCTTGAATGTCGATGTTTTTATTATTCAAATTTAGGGATTCGTCGTGTTTTTGAAACTGGAGGGAGCCTATCTTTGATATGAGCCTGCACACCTATATACACACACATATTTTGAACGGCATTAACTCGGTGGCGGTGGTGTTTCTCCCAAAGGGTCATAACAATTACAGTCTCCTGCTCTCCTTACCAAGTTCAAATCTTAGAACAATAGCGTTCTCCCTTTTTATTGGCGTTCACTTATTGGAATCGAACCTGGACCCCCTACGAGGAAAGCCTTACGACAAATTTTTAGATAAACCACTCTTTGATTGCCAAAAAAAAGTCCTTTTTTTTTTAATTTACAAAATTATATAGCAGCGATGATGCTTGCTCACAAATTGTAACGGGTCAAAACAAGTTCCGGTCAAAGGGGTGGGTTTTTTTTCCTTACGGGTCGGGTTGGTTCCACTCGTTTGCAGCCATGTGCATAACATAACAATGAAAAGTCAAAATTAGATCAAACAATAAAAGATCAACAAGAACATAGTTTAGCACAAAATAGAAATAAATATACATAAATAATGTGCAATAAGGTTACAAAGGACATTAATCATTATAGAACTTTATGCAAATGTATTCCAACAATAATATACAGTGAGGAGACTATCTTTGATTATCACATAAATTTGTCATGATAAGGTCTCCTAAATAATCTTTGAGCTGCTATTTTGACTTTAGTCAAACATAGAACACCACTATTTTGACTAAATAGTCAACCATCAGGTTGACATTTTCATGAGAAAGGCCATCACTATTCCCAGAACAGCCCCTGCTGCAACCTGCAACAAAAAAGTTTAAAAGGATCAATGGTTTTTTTTTTTTTTTTTTTTTTTTTTTTTTGTAAAAACTCTAATAAAACATTTTCAAGTCATCATACCTAATAAAGAATTTATACTGTACAAACCAAACTTCAACATTTTAACGGTTAATCAATAATCCCTTTAATGTTTTGTTGACTTGTTGAGAATGTCATTTTGACTTGTTAAAATATTAAACTGCTTGTTGAGTGTCGACATCAAGTTTAATTATGAAAAATAGTTTTTTTTTTTTTTTTGAAAGGAAAACTTCATTAAGAACACAGGCCCAGCCCAATAAGGCGGCCTAAAAACTATACAAATTTACACCAAAAAACTATACAAATTATGAAAAATAGTTAAGTGACTAAACCGCTACAATGTTAAAAGTTCGGACGTTCGGTTTTAGCCAACATTAACCCATGTTATAAACTTCTTCAACATAAATATCCAACCTGATATGGGATTCTTATTATTTGCTGCAGTGTATTGCATTATGAAAAATAGTTGCATTGAATGGTTGAAAAATGATAAGAAATAGGATGAACGTTACATAAATGTTAGTAAAAAGTACATTGCATAAGTTGGTAAAAAGTGAATGGTAAATTGCATACTCTTGCAATTTTCCCTTCAAAAGACCATGTGTAGTGTGGCCTGAAGTTCAAGCCCCTCCCTTGGGCTTTATACGACACGTGGCGTCCTAGTCAGCAAGGGGATTATGGGGCTTAAAGTTCAAAAGTGGTGTAGTGGTATAATGCCCCATAATGCCCTTTCAATGATTACCCAATTTTTTTTTTTTTTATAAAAATAAAACAAATAATACGCCTGGGCTTTTTTGATCGAATCACGCCCAGGGGGGCGATGTGCGGGGCATTATGCTGAACATATTGAGCATCACACTAAATTGGGTGAAACAAATAAATATGATCCTACAGAATTTCCCGTAAAACAGAAATTAATCTCAATCAGAATCAAGATATGTGTTCATCTGAAGCATTTGTCAAAATCTTTAATGAACAAACAGAAATATGAACGGAATCTGTGTTGTAACTTGTAACTACTTACAACACATGCCAAAACCACTGCAATGGCAAACGACGATGAACCAAATCCCTCTTGTAACCCAATGCAAGCAGCAAGAGATGTAACTGTCGCAGAATGTGACGATGGCATGCCACCTGAGGTATGCATCCTTCTTGTATCCCATTTTCTTTCTTTAAACCTGCATACACAAAGCAACAACCAAATTTTCAAAACAAACACCATAACTGTAACCAAACACAATGTCACAATCAACATAAAACAGGAAAAGTCATAGCAGTACAGAAATTCCCAGGGTAACTAAACCACAATCCATGATCATCCCGTTACAATTCGGGTGTCGCCAACTCATAATAGTATTCACAGTCAAGCATTTTCACAAACACTTTGACGGTTACAATAAAAAACCAACCAAAATTCTTTCCTATGTTATATGCATTAATCACATTGTTTTTTACCAATGGATCCCAACAAAAAGCACACATTTTTCTTGTTGAAGGCAATTCATTCCACCAAAAACGCCCAATTCACTGCCAATACTTCAACAAAATAACAGAATTTCACACACACACATAGACATATATATATATATATATATATATATATATATAGGTAAAGTGTAGGATACAAATCCCGTTATCGTACATTATGTACGCGATGCCCACAGCCATACACGTGTCCTGATTCAATTTAATTAGATAAGGGTATATCAGACATTCTGTTCAAACATCTAAGGGCTAATCAGGGAATTCCGTCAACAAGGAAGCAGATTTCGAGTTCGTTTCATAACTGTCCATCTAATTATTGTTCGTATCAATTCGATTTGTAGGTTTTTTGATTGATTCCTGTACCGAACACAGATTGGCGATTTCCGAAAATGCTGGATTCATCATTTAGGATGTTGGTTTTTGTTTTTTCATCATAGGGTTATGGTTGAGGTTTGGTTTTATTTGATTTGAAGGTATTTTCATTTTAATAGATTGTAACGAGGTTGAAGATGGTGAAGATAAGTTGTTTCTGGTTTTATTTGTTGAATTTATTATATCGCATGTGTTGTTTTATATATCGCATGTTGTGTTTTTAACATATCCCAGGTATAAGATTGGATCATATGAATAATTTCGCATGTTTAAGTTGGACATTTCGCACACAATGAAGTTAAATATTTAATTTCGCATTTTGAAGTTGGACATTTCGCACACAATGAAATATATAGCTCTATATTTCGCACGCTTTAAAAGTATTTATATTTATATTTCGCACAGTGTGTTTTATAATTCAGTTCAATAATTCAAATCAAATAATTCAGTTCAATAATTGATTTCAATAATTCATATCAATAATTTTTCTTTTATTATATAGTTTATCTTTTTTATCACCATTTCAAACATCCTATAAAAAATGGCAGACCTACCAACATCCTCTTCATCTGAATCAAGTATCAAGCAGTCTTTGAGGAAAAGGATTCAGGAACAAATTCAAGAGGATCGATCATGTCAAGAGATGTTGGAGACCAATATTTCTCGTGTAACTGAAAACATGAAGAGAAGACAAGAAATTCTGAACTTGCTATCTCAGATGCAAGTGAGTAGTCTTCAAGAAATAGATGTTATGTTCATGGTTGATCTGGGTGAGAGGGATGAGAAGCAGTTGAAAGAGTTGGCGGATGCAATAACTATCTTAAGATGCTCGATGAAGATGAAAATGGAGTTTCTCTCATCTTTTGAATGAACTTTGTTTATTTTAGTGCTTTATTTAATAAAACATTCAAGTTTTGCACGTTTTCAATAACTCCGCATGTTGTGTTATGGAATGGATTTTTGATTTCGCATGTATATAGTCCCCCATTTTGCATATTTTAAGCAATTCAATGTCAAACATGCGATTTCATACATAATATATGCGAAATTAAAAACATCAATGTTATATAACAAGTCTAAATATTCAACAGAAATCCAACATCAAACAAGTTTACTAGTCCTTTCCAATAAATGCACTCAACCTAGCTAGGATTATTTCTTCCAAATCTTTCATATACTTTTCTTTGTCTGGCCTTTTATCGAAAGCATTTGCCTTTTTAATTATTAGTTCACGATGCATATTGTGTTCGGATAGAATGATTTCACTCAGATATATGTGCCTCAGGAGATGAAGTTGTGAATTATGTCTGTTGTTTACTTCATCTTCTTTCACAAACCCAGTCACCCATGGTGTTTTCTCTCCTTTGTATGTTTCCATGTGACGCATCTTAAACACTCCACAGTCTACGCTGTTATTCTCCGTCCTCCAATCCATCTCTTTTCTTTCTATCACTGAGGTTGCAAGTTGTTCTATAGCCGGTGTTGGTTTTAAAGCCTTTCGTAGGTATAAAACCAATACCCTTCTCTGTAAGATAGCAACATTGTGTCAGTAGCTTTTATATAAAATATAACATGTATATGAAGAAGTTTTTGTATCACCAGTGTGTCTGGAAGCCCCTTCTATCTTTCCTTAAACTCTTGTTCAGCGGCTGAATTGTCAATCAGCTCAATTTTGCCGGTTTTCAAGTGGAAGCAGAAGACATAGAAGTGGTCACCTTGAAGTACCGGAATAAACACCAGGTCAACCGAATCAAGTTTTTTTTACCTCATATTTTAGTATGATGTCTTCAAAATTCGAGGCAAATATGTCTAGACGTCTCTCATCTGTGTATTTCTCCTCGTCGTAAAAGATATTCGGCTGTATGTTATGTAATTAGAATCAAAGTTAAGTAATGTTTTAAAAGGTATGTAAACATGCGAAATTAGGATATGTAAAAATAATGTGTGAATTTTTTCACATGCGAATTGTATGTATAACATATGCGAAATGACAATAGTATGCGAAATCATTGAATATTAATTTTCTCTTTTAATTTCAAATGCCAATATGTTTAGAAAATCATACCATCATTGTGCTAAACAAGTAGAGTCTGTATGGTGATGATTTTCTATCCCTCTTATTCTCTCCAAGGTTTAGAACATCCACAAATGCATCTATCCCGTTTGATGCTACGTACTGACCCCTGTAGAAGCTTTCAAAGATACCTTTCAGTGTGTAAACCCCAGGTTTTGATCGGTAAAGTTCATCTCTGCCAGGCAAAAAAATAAATAATTAATATTTTGAGTGTATATATTTAGATGTTTGTTAGTTGATATAACCATTTTACTTACTCTATGTCTCCCAATGTAGCAAATGTATATCGTATCACACTCAATTCTTGATTCAAGAGTGCTTCGTGCATGTTTACCACTCTGTTGCAGTAAGGGGAACAAAATGCGTCTCCAAGCTCTGCACATCTTCTCTCACCTCGAATTTTGGCTGCTTCTATTGTCTTATAAAGGAGTTCATTTAACCCCTTTGGTAGAACTTGTTTTGGAGCTTGCTTTGGCTTTGAGTTTTTTCTCCCCCTAGCTGTTTTTTTTCCTTTATTTTCTTCCAGGCTGGGTGATGTGTACAAAATGCAACATATAAATTACATCAAATGAGGCACAAAACTAACCCTTTTTTAGTACTAATGTTGGAAAAAGTGTGCTTTTGTCTTCCTTTTGTATTTTCAGGGTTAAATGAGCTTAAATGAACAAAAGAAGCAAAAATGCAGCCAAATCTAACAATAATAGAAGAAAAGGAATAAACGTGGCATGCCCGACCCCTCGACAACATCTTCCCAAGCAAAAACAAGACATCAGAAGGCTGAACACGCCCCGTGCTCAGTGAGTACGGGGGCGTGCCTAAGTGTCTGCAGAAAAGACAAAGCTGTAGAAGCTTCTATTTCCCAACACGGGGGCGTGGCCAGTGGACACGGGGCCGTGGTCAACGCTAAGATTCGCAGAATCTAGGCAAACCTTGATAGTACAGATACGCTTCTGCACACGGGGTCGTGCCCAGCGGACACGGGGGCGTGGTCAACTAATGCAGACAAGCTGCAATTAATGAAGAAAGAGAAGATGGGTGGACACGGGGCCGTTTCCGGGCTTCTGTGCAGGCTATAAATAGGGGTGTTTGGCTCACTTGCAAACCATCCCTTGGCAAACCACATCTCTCACACTTCACCCACCCACCACCACCATCACAACCCACATCCACCACCATCCACCATCATCCATCATCCATCATAGAGTGTGTGAGTGGTCTCGGGATCCAAGATTGATCGTAAGAGTTCTTGACAATCAAAGGCCATGTTTGCCTAACTCTCTTACATCACTTGGTGAAGACAAGCATTTAGTGTAATACTTTTTATTTTTAATCTTTTTGCACTTTTTATTTGGTTATGTATTAATGACTTTAATAACTAGTTTCTTATGTTGAAGGTGAATCTTCCTTATCATTTGTCCGCGGTGTCTTGCCATTATTTTACTGTCTATATAAAATAAAATATTTTCACCATTCATATCTCCACGGTCTATATAGAGATATGTTGGCTACCTGGTCGGGGGTTAAGGGAATGGTTTGGTAAGCATCTTGCCTTGTTCAGTGTATAGATCCTGCAAGGACCTCGGTCAAGTTTAGTAGGACCTCCTTCAATACCCACTGGTATTGGATGGCGGGGGTCCGAACTCCTTGACCCCCTCATATGTAAACTACTATTAAAACTTTAACCCGACTACTTAGGATTGTATCCCTGCTGACTCAAACTACTTAGCCGAGGGTAACGTCACCTTCAAAAGAGGGGCCTACCACATTATGCATTAATAACTTAATTAATTATCTTTCAATAATCCAACCCTTTAGGATTGTATCCTTGCTGACTCAAACTACTGGGTTGAGGGTAACGTCACCTTCAAAACAGGGGCCTACTACTATAACTAAGATAATCTCCTAAAAAGTGTAAAAGTGCGGAAATAATCAAAGGTTACACTAAAGGTGAGTCGGATCCAAGTGATTCATCTTGTCTATCTGTTTTATTTTATTTTTATTTTCAGCATTTTTAGTTAGTTTTATTTTCTTGTTTAAAAATCTTTTTCTAAATTTTTGATTTGATTAGACATTGAGGATAAACTGGTACTAAAAGCTCTTGTGTCCTTGGACGACCTCGGTATCTTACCAACACTATACTACACTCACGATGGGTGCACTTGGCCATATGTGTGTTTAGTGTTAGTAAATATCGTGTTTTATAAATTTAAAACTTGACTAAAGTGTTAAAAAGGGCTTAAAAATACTTAAATATATATACACGACCGCACACATCACTGGGTCCCAGGCTCAAAAGCAACTCAACTGACTGCAATTCCTCAGCCGTCACCTGAGGGCATTCAACTTCCGGTTCCTTCTCAACTTCGATACCCGAATCGGTTTGTTGAGGGTCTTTTTGTGTAGTTTCTCCTAAAGAAACTGCTTCCACTTCTGGATTTTTTTCTTGAACTTTTTGTGGAATGTTTTGTGTAGATTCTGCCAAGTTCACTGTTTCTTTGATAACAGTTTCGTTTTCACCAGTTTCTGCAGGCCAGAGTAAGTTAAGAAATATAATATTTTGTTCTTTTTAATTTTTTTCTAATATAAAGTGTTTTTTACCTTTGACAGGTGGTTTGTAAGCGTATACACCCGTTTCGACAGTTTGAATGTTTGCAATTAGTGTGTCTGTCACTCCTCCATCATCTTTATTTGTCAATCCTTCATCATCTGGCTGCAGTACCCCTATAGATACAAATTATTGAATTTTAATACATCAGAATCAAAATCGCATGGTATATATGACATTGCATGCGGAATCAAAATGTGAAGTGTTTGTATGAAATCGCATGTGTTTTTTAAAGTTTTCGCATGTGTATAGGAAATGGTGATTTTTTAAACATAAATTCGCATGAGTTAATTTGAAATCGCATGTTTTACCTTCTAATGCCATTTGTACCAAAACATTGGATGTTACTTGTTGAGCTTCTTCACGCTGTCTACTTTCTTCGTTTGTAGTAACTTCATGTTGAACATCAGAAGCTTCAGTTTTAGGCTGTTGATGAACATCCAAGGTTGCAGTTTCATGCTCTTGAACCGAATCAGGCGGCACACAAATGGGATTATTCCGAAGCGTCTCATCCCACTGCTTACAGGCCTCCATAATATCCGGATCCCAAAAAACACTTAGTTTTTGCTTCTGAAACTAAGTTGTTCATCCCTTGAACATCTTGAACCATTTTAATGTATTTTTTGATATTGGCTTTCATTTTTTTCAACAGGTTCTGCAATATTTTTCGAGTTAAGATACTATCAATCTATATGTTAAATATAAATGGATTAAGTGAAATTAATATTTTTTTGCGCTTACCTTTTTGTTGATTTTCGAAGCCTCTCGATCTCGTTCATGGGCTGTGTCGTAGATTACCGATGGTGAAAGTTGAACAGGAGTGTTGCAATAATCCATCAATTTCTGTGTCTGTGTTCCAACTCCCATCTCAAGGTTCAACTGAGACATTTCATTGATTTCAAAACTGAAATCCATCATATCATCAATGTTCTCGTTTGGCTCTTCCTCTGTTTGGAGATTTTGTACTGCTGCACGTGCTGTCCTTCTTTTGTAGCTTATTGTGGTGTCAACCGGTGGTCGTAGTGTATACTCCTCTGTTGATCGACCCTCTTCTTCTTCATTTTCACTCTCACTTGATGTCCACACAGGTCCGTTATCCGAAATATGCTCT
The DNA here is from genome assembly GCA_030545235.1 of Helianthus tuberosus. Taxonomy (NCBI): domain Eukaryota; kingdom Viridiplantae; phylum Streptophyta; class Magnoliopsida; order Asterales; family Asteraceae; genus Helianthus; species Helianthus tuberosus. The sequence continues at coordinate 1,725,406 of CM060376.1, read as the reverse complement.
TCGACTTTATCAATCTCTGAAGATGTGATATAACGGATAACCAGTATCTCCACGACTTTCTCAAACAGTTTAAGCCTCTTGTTGTACTCATGTGTGTACAGAAGCTGTATAAATTGCAAGATCAAACAAATTTATTTTTAAAATCACATGTATCATTTAATTATATAACAGAACAAACTAGTTTTTTAAATATGTTATCAAATGTAGTAATGTATACCGTAAGAAAGGCGACATGGCCCACAAACTGTATTTTATAGTTCTTCCAGCCGGCTCGTGTACGACGCAAAGTGTTAAGTAGATATGAGCACCAATCTAGATTCTGTATTTCCTCAACAGCCTCTACACCAAGCAAACATCTATCATTTGCAGTTGTTGCCTTTGTAATCTCCGCAAAGAACGTCATCCAGTACACCAGGAAATTTAATCTAAACAGGCTGCCCCCATCTCTTTGATTTTCCATTGTATTTGCAATTAAGCCATGGGTAATTCTCATGTTTCCCCCCATTGGCTGATGAATGTATCCCTGACAGCATTTCCCGGTTATTTACTCTTTTAAATTTTCTCCTCCTTTTTAACTTTTCTCTTATCCACTATTATTTCAACTTGCTTTGGCCCCTTTGGTATTCTAAATACCTCATAAACTGTGTCCGATGTAATTTTTATTTGGTGTCTACCTACGTTTAGTGTATCGAACATCTCGTCAAAGTTTCTTGCAAGCCAATATGCCAAACATGTTGAAATATGATTGATATTCATATCTAGAATAGACCCAAATCCCATATTGTTCACCTCAACAACCTGTTTTTTTTGAAATTTTTTTCACAGTATCCATATATGAGTTAGGTTGACATCTTAACAGTATTGCTTCGTTGCTATATTCGAAGAAAGCTCTAGGTTCTGTTCTATTTGCTTCCGGCTGGCTTTGTTTTTTCCCCTTTTCAATCTTTTTTGAAGGTTTTTTTGTTTGTATCTTAGATTTCTTGTCATCCTTCTTCTTTTTCGGCAGTGGCTCAACAAAGTCATCATCCTCAGAACTTTCTTCCACAACCATTCTTTTTCTATTTTTGTTCACTTTTTTCAATGTTGATATTGTCTCTTCAAAGTCATCATCAGACTCTATTTCTAAAAAATCGCATGCTATTAGATAAAAACCTTATAAAATCGCATGTATCAGTTAACTATCTACCAAAACTCATTTAAGTTATTAAAATCGCATGAATGAGTTATGAATTCGCATGTCTTAGCAAAGCATTACCAAAACTAGCCAATCTCATAAATCGCATGCTTTAGACAACTATATTTATAAATTCGCATGAATAATTTAATCATAATCCCCTAAAACTAACTAACCATATAAAATCGCATTAGGGTTTTATCAATTCGCATGCTCAAGCTAACCTAAGTCAAAAACCTTCAACAAACATAAATCGCATGCTTTAGACAACTAAATTTTATAAAATCGCATGTATAATTTAATCATAATCCCCTAAAACTAACTAATCATATGAAATCGCATGAGGTTTTTATCAATTCGCATGCTTAAGCTAACCTAAGTAAAAAACCAACAAACAAAAGTTAACATATAAAATCGCATTTGTCATACAAAACCCTCACAAAACCCTATATAATATCGCACATATATCAGCTTATCATTAACAAAACTGCATAATCATACAAAACCTAATAAATAACCATACCAGTCATAAACCCTAACAAAATCGTAGTTATGAACAATATGTAATCTTATAAAACTATAGGTTTCTGTCACACCCTGACTTTTGCGGAAGCGTGGTTATTGGTGTGACTTTCTTAATACCATAGCATTCAATCATAACAACGCTATATGATAAAAACCATAAGATGTTCATCCATTAATTAAGTTTGAAAATAACATAACGTACTTGTCTGAAATGTTGACACCAAATTCAAGTTACAAACCACAACATATTTTAATGAGTTCACAAAGACTCGACAAAAGATTTTAAACAAACCCGAGTTTAGAACCACGTATCTCATCCAGGATTAAGATACGTTTCCTAAACCCTAATGACCTTGGATGACATCTTTTATTCATGACGCAGTTTGAGAACATGCAACACCTGCCAGATCCACTTAGTTCCCTGAAATACATGTAATTTGAAAACATCAACAAAAGTTGAGTGAGTTCATGTGTTTGTGTATGAATAAACCTTTAAAGTATGTCTGTATGTATGTATGTCCCTGGTATGTAGCAATAAGGAAAAACAGATCACCAATGGTTTGCAAGGCCAATGGTATGTGTGAAATGGTGCAGGAAAACTCAAACCTAGCGGAATTTTGCCACGGTATTAGTATGTGGACATAGTCACCACATGGGCCACCCTGGTCCTCACGGGTGTGGGCTCGCTACACCCAAATAGATCTATCACTCATGTACCTCTGTAACACCCCAAAACCCGAATGTTTATATTCGGTAAATGTTCTGATATGGTACATCGTGAAATAAACAACTATGTTATTTAACCTAGTTAGGAATGTGGTAAAAAGCAATTAAAGGATGATAGTTGTGCCAAGATTATTTAGTGGCAAACTTGAGGGACTAAAGTGGGGCAAAATAAAAGTTGAATTTAATATATGAAAAACACACACAAACACACAAATCGTGTGTGTTCTAGAACGAGCAGGAGCTCCATGAGCTCAAGAAACCCTAAGCATGAAGAATCATCAAATTGAAGGGTGAATCGAGGTCTAAATTCATGAATAAACACAGATTAATGATCACCTACACGAGGGGATCATAAGGTATGTCTTAAAAGTTAGATTGGTGATCTTTCACAAAGAGGGTTATGATGTAAATTGCGAATTTGTATGAAATTGAGAATGGGTGTGTGTTAGAATCATCATATAGAACATGGATTATGCATGGTTTAGGTTAATTTGATGTTTAATGATGAAACCCGTTTGTTATGGTGAAGATGATGACATGGGTAAATCATCTATGTCTAAATTCTTGCTTAATATTGATGTATTTTGATATGTGTGGTAGATTCTTGTTAGAGGAATTGAAAGAAATGTGATACTAGTATGTTTGATGTTATGCATGAATAATCCATGTTGATTAGAAGGATAATTTGATGAATTATGTATGAGATTAGAAGAATATGCATGAATTGGTTGTACACTATGCTTAGAAAGTGGTATGCACACCAAGTGTTTGATGAAATGTCTAAGTGAAGTTAAGATGTGAGATTGTATGAAATGGCTTGATATATATGAATAAGATGAGGTAATGATGTAATTAGTAGTATACTAACTTGAAGAATGTGCTTTAGATGGAACTCATACAAGAATTCGGGTTGAATGTGTGTCTTGGTCAAGACTATGCATTAAGGACTTGTACGTTGTGTTTAATATAACTAGGTGATCATGTGATTGTAAGCACATTTGCATCGTGAGTAAGAAATGTATATAGTGTCTTTGATATAGCATAAATGATGTTACGGATATAGGTGAATAAGTCGGAAGTACATATGATAAACCGTTGACTTCTGAAAGTCAACTACGCATAGGAAGCATAATTTGACTTGTTGTTGTAAAGGTAGGATATTAGAAAGTCGTATGGTACATGTTACATCTATACACATTATATGAAATGACATGGTAAATTGTATGAGTTTGAAAGGATGTGAAATTGGGTATATGTCTTACGCTTGTTATAATTGATCTTTAACATGATCAATTGATATATGCAATTGATATGATCTTTAACATGTACAATTGTGTATGCTAACGAGAATGTGAATTGGTGGCATGAAAGTAGAGGAATCATATCAAGATGGACTCAAGCATGAAAGGCTAACGGGTCAAGAGGAGGCAAGGAAGTGGATACGGACACGGATGCACAAGGTAAGTGATTCCCGGAATCACTTCTTAGTTTATTTAAGCAAAGTTGTGTACTAGTTATTTATGCATGATAATTGAAGTCTAATAAGGTTTGATTATATATAAGTGAGGATTTTCGTTAAGTAGACCATACGGGTCAAAATAATGATTTATTGTAATACGGAATGGTTGCATAAGTAATGATGACGGTATGATAACCGGGTAATGGATAAAATTGTACGTAAGCATGCTAACCGAGTAACGGTGATGCGGGTTAATGGGCAAGAGGTTCGGTAGGAAATTACGAGTAAATGAATAAACAATTTCATAGATGGAAATTGTACTATCTAATGTTTAATTACGTAATAATGAATGAGTTTAACGCATACCGGGTATCGGGTGCGTAAACCACAAGTACAAAACTCCGGATAACGTAAAAGTATTATCGTTTGAAGGTTCATGTAAGTTTTGGGCTAAAAGGAATGAGATGTTTGATGAAAACATGAACGGGTCGAATAAGTGAAAGCGGGTATATAAAGTCGAGAGCTTTAAGTGAATATTTTCCTTAAACCGGATGTTAGATTTCAAGTTCATATGATAGAATGTGAATTTACAAGCATGTAGGAAGAAATGAGAGGTTAAACGGGTAAACGGTTCAAAAGTTATGCGCGTTTTAGCGCGTACGGACGACGAAACGGAACTGCAGAAAAATGCAAAATCTAGAGGGCGTCGCCGACGGGTATGGGGCCGTCGCCGACGGGCTCTGGAAAGTCAGTTTTTGGCTGACGGGTTATTTGACTGTCTACGGAAGTTTTGGGCTACGGGCATTTGCAAGGGCCGTCGCCGACGGCCTCCCCATGTTCAAATACCTGAAATTTGCTATCTAAGTTGATTTGGGTATAGTAGGCTTTGGTTTGTTATCCGTGGACCACGACGGGCCTCCCAAACATGATTTTGATCATCCCTTTGACGTTTATGGGCTATAAATCTAAGTCTAAGTACCATGTAATTAATGTATGGATATATAAGAGGTATGTAAGATCTTGAACGTGTACGTATGAGTGTATGTACATATGTAGACGTGTATCTAAGTATATATAAAGGTACGTATGAGTGTATGCAAGTAAGTAGAGACGTAGTAATGTATGTACGTATGTAGATATGCATTTATGTATATGTGAAGATACGTATGTGTATATGTACGTATGTAGAGACGTAGTAATGTATGTACGTATGTAGATATACATTTATGTATATGTGAAGATACGTATGTGTATATGTACGTATGTAGAGACGTAGTAATGTATGTGCGTATGTAGATGTGTGTTTGGTATATATGAAGGTACGTATGAGTGTATGCATGTTTGTAGAGATATAGGAAGGCATGTACGTATGCAGATGTGTATGTATGCATGTAAGAATGTATGTACGCGTGATTTAGATACGTTGAGTAATACGTTATTAATAGGGTGCCTTGAGAATGAAAGGTAAAGCAGGTACATTATTAAAGCCTCACCAGGACATGGATATGCAGATGAAATGCTTAAAGTTAGAAAGATAACGAAATGGGAAGTGTACGAGATTGAATCTTGTTTATGTATTGTATACTAATGTTATGAATGTATGTGGTGAGTGCAGGTTGTACGAATCACAGGCGGTTATCACGAGGAATAGAGATCGAAGATCGGGTCACAAAGTAGATTGTACGGGGATAATTGAGTATGTACTTTAGTAAACATGACTTATACCTTATTTTTGTAAAAGATTCATATTAAAACGAACTTTCAAGTAAGTCAAGACGTTTGTAATGAAAGAAATTTTACGGCATGAATTTCCGCTGCGACTTTTTGTCAAATACGTTTTAGGGAATTACAAGTTGGTATCAGAGCCCTGGTTTGAGAGAATCAAGTACGAGAGGATAGGTACTTGAACTCAAACCTGCGTGCTCTTGTGATAAGGAACCCGTACAATCCATGACTCGATCAAGATCTAAAGGTAAGCATAATTGCTTGGAAAGGATGATCCGCGAATGCGGTCTAGGACCGGCAACAAGGCAAGTGATAAGACAAATTGTCCCCAGGTACGTAAATTTAACGTGTGAGCGTATGAAGTGGTATAACTAAGCAAGTGAAAGAAAATTTTAAATGAAATATAATAAAGACATGGCAATGAAGTTTTGAAAATGTTACACGTGCTGAAACTTAATTCTTCGGACATAAGGTGGCGATTACACGAAGGCACGAAACTAGTATGTGGAATATGTACCTGGCCAGTACACAAGAAACGTATGACGTTCGTGAGACTGTGATAATTGTTACAGGTATGTCCGTTAGAATTAGGTAGTAGGTGGACGTGAGGGTAAAGAGAAATGTATGACTTTCAGGAATGAAAGTATGAATGATATGTTAGAATCCGCGGGACGGATTCGAAACATGAAAGGAATGAAATTATGAATGATATGTTAAAATCCGCGAGACGGATTCGAAGCATGAAAGGAATGAAGTATGAATGACCTGTTTGAATCCGCGAGACGGATTCGAGGAATGAAAGGCATGAATGGAATGTTGAATCCGTAAAACGGATTCAAGGAAATGAAATGCAGAAATGATATGTTCGAATCCGCGAGACGGATTCAACACATGTAAAGAATGAAGGATGTGAATGATATGTTTGAGTCGGTGAGATGGATTCAAAGCATAGAAGGAAGAAAATGTGTGAATGGTATGTTTGAAGCCGCTAGGCGGATTCAAAACATAGAAATAATGAAAGGTATGGATGTTACGTTTGAATCCGCAGGACGGATTTAAGATATAAAAAGGATGGAATTAGTCCACATCAGAATATGACGATGGTTTGACCATGGTTGCGTCAAACGAGTCATATGCGTAAATGTAAAGTAACTAAATGAAAGAATGATGTAATGAAAGCCCTTGCAAGTAAGCATGAATGGAAATAAGTACAAACGTGTGCCTCAATAAATGTATGATAATTAAGAAATGTCAGTTTGGCCTTGAAAAGTCAAACTGCGAAGGTTGATGAAATAAGTAACTGGAATGAAAGATTTGCATGTGAGGAATGAAATGCGTGACACGTTATGGCGTGTATATAAGAAATTGTATAAGAATTATAGGTGAGTAATCACCTAATAAAATGAATGTTTGAATGAAATGTGCTAATTGCTAATTTTGTTGATGATAATGTTAGAACCCTTGATGTGATGAAACCAATCGAATTGGTGGAAGGATGCGTACGAGCGAAGGCACATTACACGGGTAAATGGAATCTGGCCTAGTACGGCTAGTACTTGTGAAGAGTGCGGATCGATCTGGGTTACCGATCGGCGATTGCTGATATGAGATGAGGTTAGTAAAAGGTCTAACTTATGTTGGATAAGCACGAATTGGTAGATTGAAAATGACCTATGAAGGGAATGTTTGATTTCTAATAGTTAACATAAGAAGGAAAATGTCACACCCCCAAAATCCACACGCGGAGTATCACCGCTTGGAGGCGTGACTGACCAGGATCCAGCCACCAATCATATTGAACAAGCATGTAAGTAATTATAAAAACCCAACCAATACAATTGGTGTCCAAACAAAACATAGTTTAAGTTGCAAGCGGAAGCATAACGATTAAGTCCAAAACAAAATATAAGTTCAAATGTTTCAATGTTTAACATGGAACACAGTTGTCCATATCCCACAGCGACTCTTCCCCATGCAAGCTCTAGCTAAGTATCTATTGACCTGCAAAGCATGTAGTAACGAGTCAACAACAATGTTGAGCGAGTTCACAGTTGGGTGTTCGTTTTAAGTTATTCCAAAAATAGTTTCCTTTAACTGGCATCCCTGCCGTGGGGGTTACCCCATAGTTGAAAACGTGATTTGTTTATCCCATTTACTCTGGCAATCCAGCCGTGGGGGGCTACCCCATGTTTAGTTATCTGGCTCTCTGGCCGTGGGGGCTACCCCATGTATATACTACTAGACTCGTTACCATATCGACTGCTGACTGTAGTCATGTTTATGTGCCCTGAACTGTCAATGTCTATCATCATTGACATGCCCAGATCCATTAGTTCACGCCCGTCCTCTGCGGTACGGTGTGAGGCTTGTCAGACCTAAATAGCGCTATCTAACTAATGACCCTCTCGCCATTGGCCTGGCGATTAAGTCGATACAAAAAGGAGGGACTTCGTGATAGAGTTTTGGTCTAGTGAAAGTTAACTGTCCATGAGGACGAGGAATTATATTCCTGTACCCGTACTGTCCTACCCAAGAAAGGACGAGGAATCCATATTCCTTAACCCATTCCCAACCCCTGGGAATCCCATGCTTTGTAGAAAGTGTGAACTCACCTTAAATTAGCTCGGCAGATAATCAAAGGTCACTTGAGCTAATTGTGGTAAACCACGTCCTAGTATGGTTACCACACAAGTCAGATTCAAACCAAGCAATGCACGTATATTTTCTACACGTATACTAGCACGTTGCATACAAGTATTATTCATGGCATACACATATAAACATGGCGGTTTAGCAACATCACATACGAGTTCAACAGTAACGTGTATATAAACAAAACCCAAATGTCTGGCTCAATTACTTGGCTTGTAACAATATGCAAGTCCAAACAGAAGGTGTGGTTATGTGGTCTCGAGTCGAGACTAGGGATCTCGAGTCGAGACGGCGTGGTCTCGGGTTGAAGTCCTAGAGTTCTCGAGTCGCAACTAAGGGAGGTCTCGGGTCATACATTTGTCACTCAAGACCAGGTGGTCTCGAGTCAGGTCTCGAGTCACAACAAGACCCACAACCGTGGTCTCGAGTCTTGTTGTTTGTGTGCTGGTGATGTGTGGTCTCGAGTCGAGACTGTGTGGTCTCGGCTCGCAACCACTGTCGTGATTAAAAGTGTAACAACCTTCCAAATTCCCAGCCTGTTATCACCGTAACATTTGCTAACAGTTTTGGCAGTTTCAATTAGATCAAATCAACAATTACTCAGCAATCATGCATATTCATATTACCTTAATCATCATCAATTCAAGAACAATTGATTTAATCATAACAGCCGATTACATCTATTAGGTTCTAGATCTAAATCATGCAATCCTGAATATCATCACATAAATCCTAATTCTAAACCAAACACTAATCTCATGATCATCATGTGGGTCCAGATCAATCATTCAGAGACAACAATCAAACATACATCATTTAATCATGTGTTCATAGTTTATCACAACATCAAGGATCAATCATCATGCATAACATCAAATATCATATATTAAGCAAACTAACAATGATGGAACACTAACCGAGATGTAGAATGAATTGGTTTGATCGATTCAATGGCTTCGAATGAAGGGAGGGCTGCCGTCGAGTTGTAGGGAGAGAGGAGAGAGTTTTAGGGTTTTGTGTTATGAGAAGATTATGAGAAAAACCAATACACACCCCCTAGTGTATGCGCATGAGGGGAGTGGGCCGAACCCAACCTGGCTTGCCATCTTGAAAGGAATAATGTTGTCCTAGAAAGGACAGAAAGATAAATATGTCCTTATAAGGACTACTTAAAGAAACGATCTTTAGTAAAAAGGGGTTTTCTTCATCACTTTACTTTCGAATGTTCCCTCCCTGGATGCTCGTTTCATTCTAGCCGCGGTACGAAGCTTAGCATTTCAAGGCTCCGGATGTGGAGAATTTCTAATACAGCTTCTTCGCTTGGCGACATATCCAATATATAAAAAAAATTTGAAGCAAAATTTACAGATTTGGATTGAGAGTAATCCTATGTTAAGTCTAGACTCAGAAGGTCAAGGAATGTGCTAATGTGTCATTGAGATTAAACACAAAAAGCTAGTGTTTAATTCACTTAATGTTGGCTCTGATACCAACCTGTCACACCCCGATATTTCCACACTTTACCGGTGGGCCCGGTACGGGAGTAACGTGACGTGGTTGGTAACATCATAGTCAAACAACACAATATATAAATGCACAGCGGAAGCAAAAGATAAATATATTACATTCCGAATATAAGTAATGTCAAAGTATTACAACGGAAGGTAAAGGATCCACAGGCGGATCAATAAAAGAAAACTGTTCAACAGACTTTAGGCATCTAGAACTTGCAAGATTCCCTAATGACGCCCTGAGCTCCCAGCCAATTACGCATAGTACCTGTCACTTAACCTTTTGGAAAATACGTCAGTTTACACTGGTAAATACAATTAACTGACTCATTTTGAAAAGAGTTTAAGAAAATTGATTTGAATGCACGTGGCACAAAATATCTTTTATAATTTGATTAAAATGCACGAGGCAAAATTAATCTTTTATACTTGGGACAATTTTATTAATAAAGATCTTGTATCCGATTTACATGGTTGTCCAACATTTAGGGCCGGTGATTATACAATACAAGCCGGTCAAGATTAATCGACACACCATAAATATAACTCACAAGAAGACATCCTTACGAGTGAGTATATCTTTTACATACGCAACAGGAGGTGTTATGCCTACACCTTGTGCTTAAGTTATGGCCATTCACTTTTTAAATGAGCCAAGGATATCCAGGACACGGTCATTAACCCCCAATGTTATTTGTTATCAATCAATACAGATTAAAACGGGATTATGCAATTTAATCATCTCCGATTAAAAGGTTTCTACACCCGACCAAGCGGTATTTTTATAATACCGTATCCCAAGCCCGTATAAGGGAAAATAAGTTAAAAGTATTTACCTGAGCTAGCAATGCAATTTATACTCAGCCGTATATTCTAATCAGCAAGCACAAGTACTTCTACTGGGGCTCTCAATCTGGAACGAAGGTTTTATTAACCTATTAAATTCCTAACAGGTCTTATTTAAGTCGTAACTTAGACCGGTTAGTTTTAAGGAAAGGTTTACGGTTCAAAACGCATGATTAAGCGAAGACCGGAATAGGATGTGATTTAGACCCGACAAGTCTGGAGACTTGTATAATATGGGTAAACTAAACACATTCTGGATTTTGAGATAAAAACGATAACGTTTGACCCGTTTCGGCTAATTTATGCAAACTGGTTACATAAACCGAACCGAACGCGAATAACGCATGACGGGTAATCATGAGAGTCATATACAGGTTTCCTAAGTTAATTATGCCTCAAATATGTTGTGACATCAGTAAGATGTCTTTCATTATGCCCAAAACGTATTTAAACACAAACTAGGCCTCGTATAAAAGAGTTTAAGTATTTACCTGAGTTACAGGTCTGGTATAATCAGCGAAAATACTTATTTTGATAAGTTATAACAGTAGGATAAAGTATATATGTGAAATTTATCAATTATAACCAAACTATGCACCGAAGGGGCATTTTGGTAATTTCACATAAGCCGTAAAACTCAAAACTGAAGTCTGAGTTTATCAACCTTTGCTTACTGTTAAAATATTATAATTTGCCTCAAATATCAGTAGGTATCAACCCTTGTATGTTTAAAATAGTTTTAGCACATACTATGCGTTAAAAACGCTTAAAAAGGCGATTAAAGGCCATTTCCGGGTTCGATACTTAAATCTGATATTTTTATATTTTCAGAAGGCTTAAAATAATTTATTTATCATATGTGATCAGTAGCAAAAGGTTTGGAGTCGTTTAGATATGTAAAACTCATTTTATGGCCCGTAAGGGCAAAACCGACATTTACCAGATTAAGCCTACGACTATGAGTTATGCTCAGCCTAAAATTAATTAAAAATCTTTAAAATTCCTAAAATAATATATTACATCAGTGGGTAAAGATTTGATATCAAAAAGTTGGCTTAACTAGGCTATATGCTAATTACGCCATTTTATTAACATAAAGCTTTCAATTTGCGCTAATGAGCATAACTCTCAATCTATACTTCAAACTGATGTCAAACTTTGCATACAAGTCTATATATCATTAATTAAAGTTTCTACACTTTTACATTTCCAAAAATCACGTTTCAAGGTGAAAAGGGCATAATGGTCAACATATGAGCAATTAACGGAAACGCGTAAACGAACGGGTCAATCAATGAACCAACCACAGAGGGTTATGCTAACATGTAGCCTGGTCCTAAGGAAGCTCTAAGGCATTTCCAAATCATACTAAAGCGGGTCAGAACTGAAGTCAAAGCAAAAGTCAAAGCTTTGCGACTTTCGGTTCCGAATCGGTTCAAAACAGAAAATTGTCGAATCAAACAAGCTTAGACAAGTTCTTATGCTTATTATCAAGTTATATGAATGATAAAATAGGTTACACGCCTCTTACATCGTTAATTATGCGTTAAACGAAAGATTACATTTCTGTTGACTTTTTCTAATCATCTTTGACTCGACAAATGACCTAGTTAGGATGTGAATCAGTGGATGCCCTTTTAAGGGTTTATAGCCCACATAATTACCAACTTATAACTACCTTTGATTCTACTAATCACTGGACCATTAGTGATTAATCTTAAAGTCAACCGTTAATTACGACGGTTTGACTTTTAAGCTATAACTAAGCAAAAACTTAATTAAGAAGGGTTAGGCATACTTACCAAGGTCCTATGCACTATTAGAGATGACTTGGGTATGCTTTGGAGCTCCAGAAGTCATCAAGAATGCAGATGGAATGGATGTTCAAATGTTGCAACTAATGGTCCTATTTATAGTGTTTAAATCACCATAATTTGTTGACATCTAAGTCTATCATGGACCATGAATCATCAACACATGTCCCTAAGTGCCTAGGAATGTTTAGAGGTCGCCCATGGATGCAAATATCTGATCTAAGTCGGTTTAAAAGCTCAAACAGGCACCTGTCAGTCATTTTCTGCATCTGTGTGTCGAAGGCGGCCCGCGTAAGACCTTGGCATATCTTACGCGGCCCGCATGGGCCTTCTGATCAGACAAAATCATTTTCTGGTTTTTGCATCTCGTCCCTTGGCCTTTCGAAAGGTCAACTAAGCTTAATTCTTGCAATTTGACCCCTTCATATTTACATACAAGGGCTTTAGGACTTGTACCCACTTTTCTAAGTCCTTGGCCACTCGGTTATTACCCGAAAAGTCATAACTTTCAATGTTAACGCTTTTAACCCCTCGCATACGAATTTGATCATAATTTTCTCATACGATAACGAAACTTTATGAAATTTATATCGTGCATTCTAGTGAGCATAATTAACAGTTACAAAGCTTTGGGTGTGTCAAAAGGTCACTCAGAGGTATAACTTAAACATGTTGACACATTTAACCCTTGTGGTTTGTAATCTCTCACTTTCCTTCTTATTTAGCTTTGTATGATCCGTGATTTATTCGTTTGAAGGTATGAGCATCATGTAGGGCAAATGTACAATATATTTATTCACTGTTGACATTTAGAACACGTATATTCACATACTTTTCATGTTTGTCAACTTTTAGTCCCTCTAGAATATTCTTTCTCACGTTCAAACATTATGACACGTGTCAACACATTATAGGACGTGAATTTTCGAGGTGTTACACTTAACATCTCGGTCAGTAATCTCTACTGGTTCCTCGACGAATCACAACTGCTCGTCGATAGTGAGCTCCTTCAAAGGAACTATGAGGGTCTCATCTGACAGACACTTCTTCAGATTCGACACGTGGAAAACGTTGTGAACTACACTGAGTTCCGCTGGTAGGTTCAGTTTGTAGGCCACTTTGCCTATTTTCTCGATGATTTCAAAAGGTCCAACGTATCGCGGGTTAAGTTTGCCTCGTTTGCCAAAACGAACCACACCCTTCCAGGGTGAAACTTTGAGTAGCACTCGATCCCCAACCTGGAACTCGAGTGGTTTCCTGCCCTTATCGGCATAGCTTTTCTGACGGTCACGAGCTGCCGCCATTCGTTGTCGTATTTGAGCAATCCGTTCTGTTGTGTCTACCACAAGTTCTGGGCCAGTGATCTGACTATCCCCCACCTCTGCCTAACAAAGAGGTGATCGGCATTTACGCCCGTACAATGCCTCAAATGGAGCGGCCCGAATGCTGGTGTGGTAACTGTTATTATACGAGAATTCCACTAGTGGTAGATGTTTTTCCCAACCATTGCCAAAATCAATCACACATGCCCTAAGCATGTCTTCAAGGGTCTGGATGGTGCGTTCAGAGTGCCCATCCGTTTGCGGGTGATAAGCTGTGCTCATATCTAAAAGTGAGCCAAGGGACTTGTGCATTGCTTGCCACAGTTCAGAAGTAAAACGTGCATCGCGATCAGAGATAATGGAGGTGGGCACCCCATGCCTCGAGACAACTTCCTTCAAGTACACGTCTGCTAAAGTAGAGAACTTGTCTGTTTCTTTGATAGCCAAGAAGTGTGCAGACTTTGTGAGTCGATCCACGATCACCCAAATAGTGTCATTTCCGCGCTGAGATCTAGGCAGGCCAGTAACGAAATCCATGGAAATTTGCTCCCATTTCCATTGTGGTATCTCTGGTTGTTGAAGTAGGCCTGAGGGTTTCTGGTATTCGACTTTGATTCTCGCACAAGTCAAACATTTACCGACGTAGGTTGCTATGTGGGCCTTCATGCTAGGCCACCAATATGTAGTTTTGATATCGTGGTACATCTTATCCGAACCAGGATACACTGAGTAACGAGACTTGTGTGCCTCATCCATCACAAGCTCTCGCAGGTTGCCATAGAGTGGGACCCAAATGCGTCCTGTTACGTAGTAAGCACCGTCTTCCCTTTGTTCTAATCATTGCCTTGAGCCGCGTAGGGCTTCAGCCCTGACGTTTTCTGGTTTCAATGCTTCTACCTGAGCATCTCGTATCTGTGCAGGAAGACTAGATTGGATAGTGAGTTGTAAAGCTCGTACGAGTTTAGGCATAGTATCCTTTCGACTGAGGGCATCAGCCACAACATTGGCTTTGCCCGGATGGTACCTGATCGAGCATTCGTAATCATTCAGTAGCTTGACCCATCGACGTTGTCGCATGTTCAACTCCTTCTGTTTGAAGATATGCTCGAGACTCCTGTGATTGGTGTAAATGGCGCACTTGGTACCGTACAGGTAATGTCTCCATATCTTGAGTGCGAAAACAACAGCTCCCAGCTCTAAATCATGTGTAGTGTAGTTCCTTTCATGAACTTTAAGTTGGCGTGAGGCGTACGCAATAACTTTATCCCGTTGCATCAATACACAACCCAGACCCTGAATTGATGCGTCACAATATACCACAAAATCATATGTGCCTTCAGGCAATGAGAGGATAGGAGCGCTACAAAGTCTACCCTTTAAGTGTTGAAACACAGCTTCCTGTGCATCACCCCAACGATAGGTGACACCTTTATGAGTTAGTGAGGTGAGAGGTTGTGCAATCTTGGAGAAGTCCTTAATGAATCTCCTGTAGTAACCTGCCAAACCCAAGAATTGGCGAATTTCTGTTGGTGTACGGGGTGCAGGCCAGTTCCTGATCGAATCTACCTTGGATGGATCAACATGGATCCCATCCTTGTTTACCACGTGGCCTAGGAAATGGACTTCACGAAGCCAGAAGTCGCATTTCGAAAACTTAGCATAAAGCTGTTCTGTTCGAAGGAGTTCCAAAATAAGTCGTAGATGCTGCTCGTGTTCCCCCTGACTCTTAGAATAGATCAGGATGTCGTCGATGAATACTATAACGAACTTGTCTAAGTAAGGCTTGCACACTCGATTCATCAAGTCCATGAAGATCGCAGGTGCGTTTGTCAGCCCAAAAGGCATGACCAAAAACTCGTAGTGTCCATAATGAGTTCTAAAAGCTGTTTTGGAGACGTCCTCTTCTCGGACTCTCAGCTGGTGATTTCCCGATCTTAGATCAATCTTTGAGTAGTAGCTCGACCCTTGCAGCTGGTCGAATAGGTCATCAATACGTGGAAGAGGATAGCGATTCTTCACAGTCACCTTGTTGAGTTCACGGTAGTCGATGCACATTCTGAAGATGCCGTCTTTCTTCTTCACGAATAGCACTGGAGCTCCCCAGGGCGAAGAGCTAGGACGAATGAAACCCTTATCCAAGAGTTCTTGTAGTTGCGTAGACAACTCTTCTAGTTCTGATGGGGTTTAAGTGAATCTTAGGGGTTTAAGTGAAGGTTTCGAGTATTGGTTAAACTCTCGTATAATGAATTTGCATGACACGTATACTTATGCGAATTAATTAATGCATGAAATGAGAGTAATAGTGATGTAGAATGAATGATGTGAGTTGAAGGTAAAGTAAGGATATGTATGGTACAAACAACTATGGAAAATGTAGAATGATGTTAACCTGGGAGCTAAGTAAATATGTATGATCATGAAATAGTAACTTCGTTACAATAACAAAACAATAATTAAATGTCATGTAATATATGTATAGAATGTAATCTTAAAGGATGAGACAAAGGTATTAGATCTGTTATGAATGGATCATATGAAAGTAAGTATTACTATAAGTTTGGATGAATATGTATATTGACCTGTTACTAACGGGTCGAGGAAATAAGAATGTTAGGTGAAAGTATGCCATGGAAAGTATACACTTGCTAAGAAGTTAATTGTATGAATAAATACGAATTGAGATAAGATAATTACTTATAATTATGATGTGACTATGAAGTCAAACATATATGTATATGTGTAAATAGAAGAGAGAAAGGTTTCGGGGACGAAACCTTATTTAAGGGGAGTAGACTTGTAACACCCCAAAACCCGAATGTTTATATTCGGTAAATGTTCTGATATGGTACATCGTGAAATAAACAACTATGTTATTTAACCTAGTTAGGAATGTGGTAAAAAGCAATTAAAGGATGATAGTTGTGCCAAGATTATTTAGTGGCAAACTTGAGGGACTAAAGTGGGGCAAAATAAAAGTTGAATTTAATATATGAAAAGCACACACAAACATACAAATCGTGTGTGTTCTAGAACGAGCAGGAGCTCCATGTGCTCAAGAAACCCTAAGCATGAAGAATCATCAAATTGAAGGGTGAATCGAGGTCTAAATTCATGAATAAACACAGATTAATGATCACCTACACGAGGGGATCATAAGGTATGTCTTAAAAGTTAGATTGGTGATCTTTCATAAAGAGGGTTATGATGTAAATTGCGAATTTGTATGAAATTGAGAATGGGTGTGAGTTAGAATCATCATATAGAACATGGATTATGCATGGTTTAGGTTAATTTGATGTTTAATGGTGAAACCCGTTTGTTATGGTGAAGATGATGACATGGGTAAATCATCTATGTCTAAATTCTTGCTTAATATTGATGTATTTTGATATGTGTGGTAGATTCTTGTTAGAGGAATTGAAAGAAATGTGATACTAGTATGTTTGATGTTATGCATGAATGATCCATGTTGATTAGAAGGATAATTTGATGAATTATGTATGAGATTAGAAGAATATGCATGAATTGGTTGTACACTATGCTTAGAAAGTGGTATGCACACCAAGTGTTTGATGAAATGTCTAAGTGAAGTTAAGATGTGAGATTGTATGAAATGGCTTGATATATATGAATAAGATGAGGTAATGATGTAATTAGTAGTATACTAACTTGAAGAATGTGCTTTAGATGGAACTCATACAAGAATTCGGGTTGAATGTGTGTCTTGGTCAAGACTATGCATTAAGGACTTGTACGTTGTGTTTAATATAACTAGGTGATCATGTGATTGTAAGCACATTTGCATCGTGAGTAAGAAATGTATATAGTGTCTTTGATATAGCATAAATGATGTTACGGATATAGGTGAATAAGTCGGAAGTATATATGATAAACCGTTGACTTCTGAAAGTCAACTACGCATAGGAAGCATAATTTGACTTGTTGTTGTAAAGGTAGGATATTAGAAAGTCGTATGGTACATGTTACATCTATACACATTATATGAAATGACATGGTAAATTGTATGAGTTTGAAAGGATGTGAAATTGGGTATATGTCTTATGCTTGTTATAATTGATCTTTAACATGATCAATTGATATATGCAATTGATATGATCTTTAACATGTACAATTGTGTATGCTAACGAGAATGTGAATTGGTGGCATGAAAGTAGAGGAATCATCTCAAGATGGACTCAAGCATGAAAGGCTAACGGGTCAAGAGGAGGCAAGGAAGTGGATACGGACACGGATGCACAAGGTAAGTGATTTTCGGAATCACTTCTTAGTTTATTTAAGCAAAGTTGTGTACTAGTTATTTATGCATGATAATTGAAGTCTAATAAGGTTTGATTATATATAAGTGAGGATTTTCGTTAAGTAGACCATACGGGTCAAAATAATGATTTATTGTAATACGGAATGGTTGCATAAGTAATGATGACGGTATGATAACCGGGTAATAGATAAAATTGTACGTATGCATGCTAACCGAGTAACGGCGATGCGGGTTAATGGGCAAGAGGTTCGGTAGGAAATTACGAGTAAATGAATAAACAATTTCATAGATGGAAATTGTACTATCTAATGTTTAATTACGTAAGAATGAATGAGTTTAACGCATACCGGGTATCGGGTGCGTAAACCACAAGTACGAAACTCCGGATAACGTAAAAGTATTATGGTTTTAAGGTTCATGTAAGTTTTGGGCTAAAAGGAATGAGATGTTTGATGAAAACATGAACGGGTCGAATAAGTGAAAGCGGGTATATAAAGCCGAGAGCTTTAAGTGAATATTTTCCTTAAACCGGATGTTGGATTTCAAGTTCATATGATAGAATGTGAATTTACAAGCATGTAGGAAGAAACGAGAGGTTAAACGGTTCAAAAGTTATGCGCGTTTTAGTGCGTACGGACGACGAAACGGAACTGCAGAAAAATGCAAAATCTAGAGGGCGTCGCCGACGGGTATAGGGCCGTCGCCGACGGGCTCTTGAAAGTCAGTTTTTGGCTGACGGGTTATTTGACTGTCTACGAAAGTTTTGGGCTACGGGCATTTGCAAGGGCCGTCGCCGACGGCCTCCCCATGTTCAAATACCTGAAATTCGCTATCTAAGTTGATTTGGGTATAGTAGGCTTCGGTTTGTTATCCGTGGACCACGACGGGCCTCCCAAACATGATTTTGATCATTCCTTTGACGTTTATGGGCTATAAATCTAAGTCTAAGTACCATGTAATTAATGTATGGATATATAAGAGGTATGTAAGATCTTGAACGTGTACGTATGAGTGTATGTACATATGTAGACGTGTATCTAAGTATATATAAAGGTACGTATGAGTGTATGCAAGTAAGTAGAGACGTAGTAATGTATGTACGTATGTAGATATGCATTTATGTATATGTGAAGATACGTATGTGTATATGTACGTATGTAGAGACGTAGTAATGTATGTACGTATGTAGATATGCATTTATGTATATGTTAAGATACGTATGTGTATATGTACGTATGTAGAGACGTAGTAATGTATGTGCGTATGTAGATGTGTGTTTGGTATATATGAAGGTACGTATGAGTGTATGCATGTTTGTAGAGATATAGGAAGGCATGTACGTATGCAGATGTGTATGTATGCATGTAAGAATGTATGTACGCGTGATTTAGATACGTTGAGTAATACGTTATTAATAGGGTGCCTTGAGAATGAAAGGTAACGCAGGTGCATTATTAAAGCCTCACCAGGACATGGATACGCAGATGAAATGCTTAAAGTCAGAAAGATAACGAAATGGGAAGTGTGCGAGATTGAATCTTGTTTATGTATTGTATACTAATGTTATGAATGTATGTGGTGAGTGCAGGTTGTACGAATCACAGGCGGTTATCACGAGGAATAGAGATCGAAGATCGGGTCACAAAGTAGATTGTACGGGGATAATTGAGTATGTACTTTAGTAAACATGACTTATACCTTATTTTTGTAAAAGATTCATATTAAAACGAACTTTCAAGTAAGTCAAGACGTTTGTAATGAAAGATATTTTACGGCATGAATTTCCGCTGCGACTTTTTGTCAAATATGTTTTAGGGCATTACAACCTCGGTCCTACGACGAGGATTAATGGCCTTAAGTGTTGTACCCACCTTTCACATGATCAAGCAGTAACCCTCCTTAGCTAACCATACCATGTATAGAACGTTTTTAAACAATTGTAACATGTATTTCACCCCCGAAGTTATAAAACTGAAAAGAGTTAAAAGAAAAGGGGGACATGAACTCACAGTTTTGTGTCTTCGGTACTCGTAACTCAAATCTCCTCAGCAAACACGACTCCCTACAATGTACTAGGGTCTATTAGACAAACGGGTCGTGCCTTGCCTTGCCTTAGTATTTACGTTTTTGAGTTACGTTTCTTTTATGTCCTCAATATTATTCCAAGTTATAATTACTTGTTAAAATAATAATTATTTTAACTTTAAATTATATTTAATTTTTGGAATAATTTGTTAAACGATATTTCTGTAACAATACTTCTCAAGTATTTATTTTCGTATTTCCTTTCCAAGGATGGGGGTATCTCATACATGTATTTCGTATTCTTGTATTTGTAGTTCCAAAATAATATATTTTTAAGTCTAACTTAGAAAATATATATAAACTTATTTTGTCCAAAAATAATGTATTTCAAGAAAATATATATTTTTCCCAAAAATCATATATCTTCTAAATATTCCAAGAAAATATATTTTAACTTCCAAAAATAATATATTTTCTCCTTTTCGAAAATATGATATACTTTGTAATAATAAAAGTCATACTTTCATTTCTTGTATCCAAAATATTATTTACCAAAAATATGTTCATAAACTCATTTTCCGGAATATTTTGTAAGTTACGTTCTTGTTTGGTTCCAAAATATTAAGTGTGTAACTTATATATGTATTTATTCCTTGTGATTTTTGTATTATTTTGGATTGTAAATTCTTGGTATTTTGTTATGTCATATAATTTTAACCCTAAAATAATATAACTATTACACAAAGTTTACAAATAATCACACATAATATGTCTTCAAAATATATACCTTTCAAATACATCTTTAGTTATTTTTATTTACAAAAACCAACCTCCAATATTTGTATTCTTGTAACAAAAATTATGGCAAGGTTTTTATTGAAAACTCATGATCAAAATACACTTGTAAATTTTTGTTTGAAAATATTTTTCTAAGTGTTTATATTTTTAGAAAATTTTGCCATATTTTCCCCTAAAAATGGAGGTGTCCATACTATCAAAGCATATCATTTTCTTTTCAAAATCATCACAACAATTAACAATCAATCTACACTTACCGAGTGCCAAAACAAGGCTATCTACATAATAATCATGAACTTGAACTTTCATAAAAACTTGTAGTAACTTGGTAGTGTGTTTAGTAGGTTTAGTTACCCTTTAAAGTGTGTTTACTTCTTTAAAAATCTCATTCTTGGTAGATTTAGGTGTTTACAACTTGTAAACATGTTTTACAAAAACGTTTCTTTATGAAATCTTCTTGTTTCTCAAGTGTTTCTACACTTGTTTTATCACCAAAAATAGTGTATGTTTAAGTAAGAACTAAGACCTCCTAAAAATCATATCTTGAACTTGGTTCTTTTGGGAAAACCATTCATAAATCTTAGATCCATAAGATTATTAACTCACTTTGATTCTTATTTTTCAAGAAATCACTTTATTCTTCAAGTTCATGCTTACACATAAGGATGATCATCTTGTTTTATCACATAATCATCCTCTTACTTGCTAGATCATGTGTTTAATCACAATCTAGCAAGCTCTTTATGATGATCAACATCATAATCTCAAGAAAATAACAATCAAGTATCATACATACACTAAACAACATAGTTTCATCATGATTTCATCATATATCAAGCTTATGTTCATGTTTCTTAATTATGCTCTTTAGTGTTCTTCATGATTATCAATGTACAACATCTTTTAACGAACGAAATTAGAAGTAAAAACAAGTGAATGGAAGCTTACTACTAGCACAAGGGCTAGGGAAGAACACTTGAAGATGAAGATGACAAATGGGTTGGATAAAAGCAAATGGAAGTGGTCCTTCAATCTCCAAGACCACCAAGCTTACTTGTAGACCTTCTAGCACCTTGTAATTAACTTGAAATGGATGAATGTGAGATGAAAATGGTGGTGGTGTTTGGGTGGGTTTCGGCCGAGAGCCAATGAGAGGGAGAGAGATGAGTGGTGTGAAGTGTGGGTGATGATAATGAGACCTTGATCTTGTGGTTAATACTTATAATTCAAATTAGAGTTTTGTCCAATGGTTAATATGTCTCATAAGTACACAACAAATCCCTAATCCAATCTTCACAAATCTTGGGAGATCAAGTAAGATCATGGGGTGGGGCCACACCCTTGGTGACCGTCCACCATGGGGGGGGGGTATAGGTTGGGGTTTAATGGATGGTTAAGTTATTTAGTTGAAATCTAAGTGTGATGTTTAGTGTTTAAGCATATTATGTGTTATATAGTGTGTTAGGATGTTCGGGGATCATAGCTAGCTCAGAAATAATAAAACAATGCTTCTAGTATAATTTTGATGTTTCGGGTAGTGTTCGGTTGTTTGGTTAGATACCGGTTCATTAAAGTGTCAAACTATACCGTTTAGTGTTCTTTATGTACCCTTTTGTGACACTTTTAATTCCCGACACTTAGGAAAGCATTCAGGACCATTTAGTCATATTTTTACATGAAACTAGCTTGTTAAAAAGCTGATTTTTGCTGAATTATGCAGAATTCTGCACTTCGGGTGAGTTCTAGGCACTTCTCGGCACTTAAACTATCACTTAGGAATGCAGTTTTGTGGTCCTTACTTCCTTAAACACTATAGTAGTGTAGAACTTGGTTTCTGGCTCTTACTGGGTCTCAAAGCAACGTCTGTCTATGTACTGAACCCCGTCAGCATTTTTCTGTCTTATCCGTTAACTGTGCTAACTGTGCTTTGTGCATCATGTATGACAATAAAGTTTGCATGTAATAATGATGTGTCATTATGCAATATGTGATGCACATGTAAGTATGATACAGTAATCGGAAAGCAGTTAAGTATAATTTAGCACATTCATTCAGCACTAATCAAGATTAATTAAATGTACGGATGCATGCAAATTTGGCAGTTGTCACATTCTCCCCCTGTTAAGAAAATTTCATCCTCGAAATTTATACTACCTTAACCCCTTTAGGGTTACATTAAGCGTGTATGTATATGAATAATACTGAGGTAGATAACCACAAAACCGAATCAAAACTTATTCAAATCAGGCGAATTCCAAGGACATCTTACTATGTTAAGAATCTAGTGGTTAAAAGGTCTGTCTCTCAGAATTTGATGTTAAAGGACTCGAGATGTATAGATGTATAATCTAGTGTAACTTAGTTAACATGGGTGCAACAAAGGAGTTTTGACCAAAGGATTCTCAAACAATCGGTCACAATATGCAAACGAGTTTTCACAAACCATGGCATCCGCTATATGAACTCAAAATCAATAACTTGAATATGAAAATGATCTGTCAACTTTCGAATAAATAAATGGTAAGGATTAGTGTGCTGACATTCTTGAATTGCGAGAATACACCGAATGACATACAAGCGAATCCGGTGTATCATTGTCTTAATTTGTAGTTGCATTAGGAATGTTTAAATGACAAGTCAAACAAAGTATGTGCAGTTTTGTGTGAAACGGTTGACCATGATTAGCACAAGCTACAAATTTGTAATGGCACCACAAGGTTTTATAATTGACATATTTCAACAATAGTTGTGACCGAACAAGTCCACCGTGCTTGAAATCAAAGGAAAGTGTATTGAAACAATTTTGAAATTTTAATTTAAACAGCGTCATGGGGTTTTTAATCGAATGTGGAACATCAAAGAATTACTGTTTCTGATTGAAGATGGAAAACAATAAACATTGCAAGGTATTCAATTTGTAACGAAAGAATCGTTAGGAGGTGCATCGTGATATGAAATGAATCTAGGTACCATTGTCTTAGCATACAACTGTGTTGAGACTGCTTTAATTGTGATAAACAAAACGGATTTAGAACAAATAAATAGACAATTAAATCCGTGTATGGGGTGCGTAACCAAATTAACGCAAGCTTCAATTATGTGAAAGTATCACCGCAAGGTATCGAAACCAACAAACGATTTAGTGGAGTCGTAGACCAATCAAGTCTACAACGACTCGAAACAAAAGAACCTTTGCAAAAATATTTGAATATGATGCTCTCAATACATCATATGGCGTCTTAAATTGGATATGCGAAATGGATAAGTTCAAGCAATTGAACTTGGTTTCAGCGTAACCCGACAATAAACGTATGTATCAACAAGGGAATCCCAGCATGGTTACGAAGATAAACCATGAATGTAACTTGAAAGAAAAGAAGTTTCAAGAAAGTGTGTTGACTTGATAACAAAGGAGCCAATAATGTAGGTTACTCGAATCATAAATCAATGGTTAGTTTTAGCAAAATGATATTTGAACCTCGATGAAGCACTTATTTGAAACGAAACCACATGCGTAGCAAACGGTGTATGTGTGACATATGAGTTTCCAAGTAATGAAACAATGAGTATTTGCTAAAATGAAGAAGTGATCAAGTACCGAAGCAAATGAGTGTTCGCTCTCAACGAAGAAAGTTGACGCGATGCAACTACCATTAAGGGGAGTAGAGACGCAAACATCTACTCACTAGAAGCAAAAGTGGAGATTTTAACAAAAGAATATTTCGGTACTTTCTATTTGGTTGGCTGAAGTAGCATATATGTCAGGATAATGGGGTTTGCTTGAGTTAACAGGTGTGGTTCCTAAGTGACAACTTTTACGAGTTTTGACCTGGGTTCCCAAAGGATTGGACACATGTTTTCTAGTTTCTCAAAGTCTCACATTCTGTGTAAAATTGTTTTGTACGTTGCGCAGGAAACACAATTTTTGTGTAGGTTTAAAACAAGTTATTGTCCCACAATTCCCCGGTATACTCTCTTCCTGAATTCACATATAATGACACTCAATCATCGATCAGTCTTAAGATAGTAGTTAGGTCTTCATAGTTAGTTAAATAAATAATTCGTTAATCCTCATAAAGAGTTACCGACTCTTGTTTGGTAGCTCGTTCGGCTACTGGTCATTTGAAAATCATCGTCTTTCTTCTTGATGAGCAGAACTGGTGTTACTCAAAACGGGAAGCTTGGTCTGTTAACTTCCTTCTCTATCAACTACTGAAGCTATACTGACAATCTTTGCATCTCCGAAGGTGTAAGTCGTTAAGGTGCATTGACTGCGGGCGCGGCGTCTGGAATTCAATCGATGCGAAGTTCGACTTGTCGTTGAGGAGATAATTTATGCAAGTGTAACACCCGTCCAAATTTACTTGAATTTAATAATAATTCATAATATTTTATACAAAAGATGTCTAAATTAATACCTTAGTTTCAACAACCAAGTTCATAGTTAACAAACATTAGTTATCTACCGACTAATTAAAACATCCATAAGTTATTTAACAAACGGTTTACATCATAACATTGTTTACGCAGGGTTAATTTACGCGGAAGTTTCAAAAATTTGTGTTCGGTTCTTCAAAAGCTAGCTTGACCGTCATCCGTAATCCTTGGATACCTAAAAACTGAAATGTTTACATTAAACATTAGTATTAGAATACTTAGAAATAATACATATTCGAAACTACGTCTAAAACGGATTCGAATTAACAATGAAATACAAAATTTATCATAAGTTCTAAAGCTCTACCATAACTTACGGTAGATACCGTAAGTTACGGTAGCTTCTGGGAAATTCTGGTTCCACCGTAACACAGGGGAAACCCACCGTAACCTTTTGGTCTCTACCGTAAATTACGGTATATACCGTAATTTACGGTAGACGCTGGAATGTTATGTTTGGTTTGATTTGTTTGTTTACTTGAATCAAGTTTTCGGATTTCAATCCTACAAATCAACATGTTTAACCCTCGTATTCTAATATGTCATTTGTCAATAATAACAAGAGACCGAGTAACCATACTACAATGTATTACCATGCCTTATTTGGTTATTCGACCCGTTTGGCTCATCTAAGGAATTCTCCATTTTGATGATTACCAACGAGGTCTAACCAGATTCTTGGCCTATTATTCGACATAGCGAATATCATCGCTTTAATCCAACTCAACTTTTAAAACACAATCCAACTACATATATGCTAAATATCAAAATTTACCCAAATGTAACGAATCAAGTTACATGCCTTCATAATTTGTCGACATTGCTTTCTAATCATAATTACCCATTCCCGGGCTTGTCGACCTTAGCGTATCCCTTCTAATCCTCGGTTTCTGCTTTTATAACTCAATTTAACGAGTGACGTTCGAGTCACTCCAAACATTACCATTTCGACCATTATTTTAACACATTCTTCATCTAGTGAATTACATCACTTTACTTACATCCCATTATGACTAATTAAGCGGTATTATCAATAAACATATTTAACCAACTATTTATTTTGACCCGCTTGGTTTGTCGAGTGAATTCCATCACTTCTTAGACTTACCAAAGGGTTTCAATTTCACTATTTCGACATCATACCTATTTCAACTATTTCTTTTGACCCGTTTGGTTTGTCGAGTGAATTCCATCACTTCTTAGACTTACCAAACGCAACTATTTTCGCTATAACAACATTAGACATATTTACGACTAGGCTTATCTATGTAAATGTAACGAGACGACAAGTCGCGTACCTTTAGAGCACACCCTTCAAACGCGTATCCGCTCCGGCTTGTCCGCTTGACGATCCGGATTCTTTGCCTAAAGAGTTCAATTCACAATCAACTTAGAACTCTTTTCATAATCATTAACGCATAATTCTCTATAATAATCAAATCTGCGTTTTCATCTGATTTTTAACATTTTAATCCCCACTTAGGCATTTTAACAAACACCTAGCGGGTCAGATTTTTACATCATCAAAACCAAGTTCATGACTTGTAATAATCATCTAAATCAACTTCAATTAGTCACATTTACACATGTTTTAACTTCCAAATTTCAGAGAGTACCTCATAAAACTCAGATTACACTAGAACAAGAATCATGATCTTAGTGTTTACCAAGTTTCTACGACTTATTAATCACCTACAATGGTGATTATGAACCCTACAAGTATCATGCAAGATTTTGACAAGAAATCATCTAGGGTTTATCCCTAAACATCATACTTTTTCTGAAATCACTTTCTATGATCAAATTACACTAGAATAATCATTCTAAACCCTAGTGTTCATCATTATCTTGTAAAACCCATAACCCACCTTCAATGTGTTCATGGAATTTCCTGAATTTGGACATGATTTCACATGTAGTTGTCTAGGTTTTACTTCTAGACACCATCTCATCACTAAGCTAACCAAATCACAAACATGCATCATCTAATTTCAGATTTCCCAATTTCATGAGAATTTCAAACAGAGAATTAACACCAAATTTTACATACCTTGTAACCCCCTTGTGATGAGGATCACTAATCTATGTTCGGATTTTGATTTGGACTGAGTTTGATCCTTCAATTTAGAGATTTTATGCTGAACTAGGGTTTTGATGAACTTGGTCGCCCCCTGCTCTTGTCTGGTCGATCTCACACACGTATGTGTGTTTGAGATTTCTATTTTCATGTTTTATTAAACTAAATTTTAGTTTAATCACTTTTGGTCCCTCTAATTTCCTTTAGTCCCCTTTTTGTCCTTTAACTACTCACTAGTCATTATCTAACTAGGTTAGTGTCACCCATAGTTAGTTTATTTTACTAATTTATTTACAGATAAATTGTAAATTTTATGAACTTATATTTTCGGGATGTTACAAGTCCATCCCCCTCAAAAGGGTTTCGTCCCCGAAACCGAAGTACGTACCAAATAATGTAGGGTAGAGACGTCGCATCTCCTCTTCAGACTCCCACGTAGAGTCTGAACCTTTCCTATGCTCCTACTTGATCTTGACTTGATCAATTTGTTTGTTTCGCAATTGCTTCTAGCATTCTATCACCACATTTCTTATCCTATAATCTCCCACCACAACTGTATTTACGGTGGGTTTAATGTGGTGATCTATATAAACCAAATTTTACCTCTCGAATCATTATTTTACGGCAAAAACTCAAATAGTGCCATTTGACTAATATAATACCTCTTTCAGCTTCTATACTTATTCTAAGTATTTATCTATCATAAAACTCGTTTCTAAACAACCTTTAAAGGTTGTTTGTTCGAATTAGCTAACAAGGGCGTTTTGGTCCTTTTTAGTCTTTCAATTACTACAAGGTCTTTTGAGAGCATGTTTGACCCATAATTCTTCTTTTGGGTTATGATCTTGTTTGAAAAGTCATTATGCTTTTCGAAACGCCCGACCCTCTTTTAAAACATTCGGTTTACCCAGTAAGGTAATCATTTAAAAGTTCATTTTCCATTTGTCATAAAATGATCGAATTACCGATTTAACTCCTTTTAAACCCTCCACATGGTTTCTTGTCATGCTCAACTATCTTGTTCCGTACGTCTACACGCCGAAACATCATACCTCAACTATGTATTTATCTTATTCATAACTAATACGATAGAGAATATTCTAAAATATAAGACTAGTGTAAGTCATACTTACTTGACGCTAGTTTTATATTAACAAGCACTCTACCTAGGTCACAGTGTTATTTAGGCTACAACTTGTTTTATTGCCTAAACTAATCGGTTACCATTTTACCTCATAGCTCGTCATTCGGGTATGCAATATTGCCTTCATCGGCCCTTTTGCGTGTTTATACTTCCATATCTAGTCATTTACACTATAACTTGATTACATTCTATATTACTTTTGTGTCCGTGATCACATCACGCCATGTTTAGTTTTACCTTGACCTTAGTCTAAGGCTACACTCATTTTCTTTCGGATTATCTTTCCGACTCTATGACTTCTTATGTGTCCTTCGTGTCGGTTTATTTTACTCATGCCGTTATTTGGTTTATGCCTCTATTTCCTTTCAACCCGTTACCCGGGTTCTTGATCTTGATATATATTTTTTTTAACACTCCTGTTTCATTGGTTTGCATTTTCCTTTTCATACTCTTTTATGACTTATCCCATAGATTCAATAATATTTCACGCTTTCATTATCCAGGTCGCGCTTACTTGGGATGTCAACTACTATACTTTATTCAATCCGTACACCACCTTTCTTTTGTCAACGACCCTTAGGTCTGTTTCTTTTACAAATGTCCCGAAGGCCCATGTCTCAAGTCTTATTTGATAAACTACTGTTATTGTTATTCGGCCTTTGGGGTTTACTCGTTCTTATTCTAACGCTTTCATAATGTTTGTCTTACTAATTCTTTTACATATTCACCCTCATCAAGGTGACTATCATTCTTCCTCAGGAGGAATTTATTAATAACATGTTACTTGGGTATCTACCCATACCCGAGCTTCTAAATCCAAATTTATTGGTATTTCATTATTTACAGCAACAATTAATACATATTGTCCATTTAGTTTCCTTTTCGAGGATATTCCTATCCAAATCTTAATCTCTTGATTTCTGACTTTAACCCATTGTTACAATAACAAAATCAATTCATTTCATGTTATTGTTTCATATTGTTGTATGAAATTTATCCACATCGTTTGTTGACATAAACGATGTTTCTATCTGTTTCATTTAGTTTGGCTTAGTCTATAACCATGTCCTTGTCATCTATTACTATTGTAAACTCCCAGGGTTCGGATGTTATTACACTCCTCCCTATTATGACGCTTATCTTTCATTACGTTCTCGGGTTCGAGTGTGCGCGCACCCCTTCCCAAGGCAATATTTATCATGATTATTTTTACCTCGATGCTCAACGTACAGTTTCAGCACCTCTTATAAACAATAGAACTTTTATTATTACCTATTTTTATTTTTCAAAGCCATGGTAATTTCGTTAACACTAATGTAGAATGTTTAATAAATCGATATAAAGCAAACGATTTATTTGCACTCGTAATAATTAAAAATTCATGCTGAAATTTAATTTACAAGAGTATACCTGAAACGACTTCAGGTTCAGCTTTAGCCTCCGTGGCTGTTATATAAAACAACTTTGTTCTTGATTTCTGGGCATCAGATTTTGTGTCGGTTGTGTCCTTGGTTCCAAGCCTCTCTGGACATTTAGACTTTTTATGTCTTGGCTTACCACATGTGCCCTTGTGAATTTTTCCACAAAATCTACACTGATGTAACACACTTTTTGTAACTCCCTTCTTGAGAGTTTTATTAGACTTGGACTTCTTTACGGATCTTGGATTCATATCCAACACCCTTCTTTCTTCTATTTCTTGTAGTATGCTATCTTTTAATTCAGTCATCATATCGTTTACCACTGGCACGATTGTGGTTTGTAATCTATCAATATACTGTGATAGACTATTTTCTAGAACTTTTTCGACCTCCTCGGAAATCTTAGCTTTCATTTGTTCAGTCAGTTGAGATGTCGAATCATCTCCGGTTACTCTAGACATTTCTTTAACTGAAACATCCATCACGATTTATCAATAATTATTTAATTCATTTCCATCTTATTATACGGAAATTTATATCACTCTCATTCAATCATAAATAACGTGTTATTCTTTTTCGGTTTGGTCAAGTATATATCTTGCCTTACCTTTCTTACTTAGTGTATTTTCCCGGGTTCGAGCGTATTCATACACTCCTCCCATCTTTCCGTCATCTTGAAATTGAAATGTTTACACTAATTGTTAAACATTTCATTTATGACATATGCGTCATTCATTTTGATCTAGCCAAGTTCACCACTTTCTTAAACCATTTATGCTTAGTGCACTTTTCCGGGTTTGAGTGTCTAAACATGCACTTCCCGTGCATATCAATTCAAAATTTCTTTTTTCTAGTATTCTAGTAAGTCTACTAAAGCAATTAATTCTTACCGAACGATCGATCAAGCTTGAACCGAACACTTTGTTGACAACCTTAAGCTCTGATTACCAACTTGTAACACCCGTCCAAATTTACTTGAATTTAATAATAATTCATAATATTTTATACAAAAGATGTCTAAATTAATACCTTAGTTTCAACAACCAAGTTCATAGTTAACAAACATTAGTTATCTACCGACTAATTAAAACATCCATAAGTTATTTAACAAACGGTTTACATCATAACATTGTTTACGCAGAGTTAATTTACGCGGAAGTTTCAAAAATTTGTGTTCGGTTCTTCAAAAGCTAGCTTGACCGTCATCCGTAATCCTTGGATACCTAAAAACTGAAATGTTTACATTAAACATTAGTATTAGAATACTTAGAAATAATACATATTCGAAACTACGTCTAAACCGGATTCGAATTAACAATGAAATACAAAATTTATCATAAGTTCTAAAGCTCTACCGTAACTTACGGTAGATACCGTAAGTTACGGTAGCTTCTGGGAAATTCTGGTTCCACCGTAACACAGGGGAAACCCACCGTAACCTTTTGGTCTCTACCGTAAATTACGGTATATACCGTAATTTACGGTAGACGCTGGAATGTTATGTTTGGTTTGATTTGTTTGTTTACTTGAATCAAGTTTTCGGATTTCAATCCTACAAATCAACATGTTTAACCCTCGTATTCTAATATGTCATTTGTCAATAATAACAAGAGACCGAGTAACCATACTACAATGTATTACCATGCCTTATTTGGTTATTCGACCCGTTTGGCTCATCTAAGGAATTCTCCATTTTGATGACTACCAACGAGGTCTAACCAGATTCTTGGCCTATTATTCGACATAGCGAATATCATCGCTTTAATCCAACTCAACTTTTAATACACAATCCAACTACATATATGCTAAATATCAAAATTTACCCAAATGTAACGAATCAAGTTACATACCTTCATAATTTGTCGACATTGCTTTCTAATCATAATTACCCATTCCCGGGCTTGTCGACCTTAGCGTATCCCTTCTAATCCTCGGTTTCTGCTTTTATAACTCAATTTAACGAGTGACGTTCGAGTCACTCCAAACATTACCATTTCGACCATTATTTTAACACATTCTTCATCTAGTGAATTACATCACTTTACTTACATCCCATTATGACTAATTAAGCGGTATTATCAATAAACATATTTAACCAACTATTTATTTTGACCCGCTTGGTTTGTCGAGTGAATTCCATCACTTCTTAGACTTACCAAAGGGTTTCAATTTCACTATTTCGACATCATACCTATTTCAACTATTTCTTTTGACCCGTTTGGTTTGTCGAGTGAATTCCATCACTTCTTAGACTTACCAAACGCAACTATTTTCGCTATAACAACATTAGACATATTTACGACTAGGCTTATCTACGTAAATGTAACGAGACGACAAGTCGCGTACCTTTAGAGCACACCCTTCAAACGCGTATCCGCTCCGGCTTGTCCGCTTGACGATCCGGATTCTTTGCCTAAAGAGTTCAATTCACAATCAACTTAGAACTCTTTTCATAATCATTAACGCATAATTCTCTATAATAATCAAATCTGCGTTTTCATCTGATTTTTAACATTTTAATCCCCACTTAGGCATTTTAACAAACACCTAGCGGGTCAGATTTTTACATCATCAAAACCAAGTTCATGACTTGTAATAATCATCTAAATCAACTTCAATTAGTCACATTTACACATGTTTTAACTTCCAAATTTCAGAAAGTACCTCATAAAACTCAGATTACACTAGAACAAGAATCATGATCTTAGTGTTTACCAAGTTTCTACGACTTATTAATCACCTACAATGGTGATTATGAACCCTACAAGTATCATGCAAGATTTTGACAAGAAATCATCTAGGGTTTATCCCTAAACATCATACTTTTTCTGAAATCACTTTCTATGATCAAATTACACTAGAATAATCATTCTAAACCCAAGTGTTCATCATTATCTTGTAAAACCCATAACCCACCTTCAATGTGTTCATGGAATTTCCTGAATTTGGACATGATTTCACATGTAGTTGTCTAGGTTTTACTTCTAGACACCATCTCATCACTAAGCTAACCAAATCACAAACATGCATAATTTAATTTCAGATTTCCCAATTTCATGAGAATTTCAAACAGAGAATTAACACCAAATTTTACATACCTTGTAACCCCCTTGTGATGAGGATCACTAATCTATGTTCGGATTTTGATTTGGACTGAGTTTGATCCTTCAATTTAGAGATTTTATGCTGAACTAGGGTTTTGATGAACTTGGTCGCCCCCTGCTCTTGTCTGGTCGATCTCACACACGTATGTGTGTTTGAGATTTCTATTTTTCATGTTTTATTAAACTAAATTTTAGTTTAATCACTTTTGGTCCCTCTAATTTCCTTTAGTCCCCTTTTTGTCCTTTAACTACTCACTAGTCATTATCTAACTAGGTTAGTGTCACCCCTAGTTAGTTTATTTTACTAATTTATTTACAAATAAATTGTAAATTTTATGAACTTATATTTTCGGGATGTTACAGCAAGTCTTCAAGGGAAGACTTCAGGCTATTCCCTTATCATAGGGATATCTTCCAATTTCGGCTTAGCGGCTTCCTTGTCCATAATGCGTGCTAAGAAGGCAACGCATCCTTTGCGTGAAAACTCCCGTGCCCTCAAGCACTAGTAATTTGTAGAGGCGTATCCTGCTTCATGAGTCGCGATTGCTTCGTCGTTCGTCCTTGGGATGCGGATAAAAACCTCCGCTCGATTGCTCGACAACTGGCCCATCCCAATTACCACGTCGAGGCTTCCTATTAGCTAGTTCTATCGAGTGCGGGTTATCTAACTTACCCCTTTACTAAACCAAGTATATTCTTAAATTCATGAGATACGAAGCTAAGGTCGTTACTGGTATCGAACAACATAGATAAAAAAATTTGGTTGATGGAGAACGTACCAGTGACCACATTTGGATCTTGGCGAGCTTCCCTCGCTCCGATGTTGAAAACCCTTCCCTGAGCTTGATTGAGCTTTGGGCACTCTCTCTTGAAATGCCCCACTTCTCCACAGTTAAAGCAACCTGGTCCCCGACCATTTCCATTCCCATTACCCTGATTGTTGTTTTGGTTTCGATTTCCACTTCCAGCATGGTTTCCAAAATTACCACGATTACCATTACCGCCATTTCCTCCTTGAGGGCGGTTTCCATACCCATTTCCACCACGATTATTGTTTCCATTACCATAACCTCTCTGACCACCATGACCAGTACCGGCCCAACATGTTTCCTTTGAATGTCCATTCTTTCCACAAGACTCACACTTCCTAACCCTGCATTGGCCGGCATGATGGTACTGCCACACATCACATTTGGGCAGAGTGCCCATATGTAAGGACCAACAAAATTGTCTAAAAACGATTCGTGAGTGAAAACCCGGACCCCTGGAACCCTAGTGCTTATGAAAAATCAAGAAAACAAGATATTTGGATTTCAGGCAGGCCGCGTAAAACGTAAGCTTCGGCTTACGCGGGCCGCGTCAAATCAAAGATCACCGGATAAGCGTAAAACGTAAGCTTCGGCTTAGGGATAAGTTTATAAATCAGTAATAAAGGTTATTGTCCTTTCACATTTTCAAAATTCTCGTTTTAAGGTCAAACGGGCATAATGGTCAACATTTAGGCATATAACGGAAACATGCATTAAACTAGGATTACTATCAAACCAAGTTGTATAACCTCAGAGGGTTACACTAACCTATAACATGGTCCTAAAGGAATCCTAAGGCATATCTAAACTAAGCTAAATCGGGCCAGAACTGAAAGTCAAAACAAAAGTCAACTTTTGCGACTTTCGGTTCCGAACCGAGCCTAAACTTAGAATTGTCGGGTTGAACATGCTTTAGACATGTTCAACTAAGATTTACCAAGTTATTAAAGTGACAAAACTGATTTTATGGCTTCTATATTAATAGTTATGAATTTTATTTAAAACTAACCCGTTTGACTTTTATTTGACCCGACAATTTAACTAAGTAAACGTGGTAATTAGGAGGTGCCCTTTTGAGGGTTTAACACCTACCTAATTACGGTCACGTAGCCATGTTCGTTGCGAACAATGGCTCAACCGTTTAAAAGTCAAAGCGTTTATTGTAAACGTTTGACTTTTCAGCTATAAACGCCAAACTAATGAACTAAGCACAAAGGAACACTTACGAAGGGTCCAAAGGACTGAATGGAGGTTCCCACAAGCTTAGAATCCTCCTTGAATCAGAGAACAAGATCAGAATGGAAGAGGTGCAAGTTGTAATCAAGTGGGGAAAGGTATTTATAGGTTTTTCAAGACCGTTGAGATCGTTCATCGATAAACGAGCTTTGATCTGGACCGTACACCTTATACCCACTGTTTTGGCAATATATGGGCGCCCAAAACAGCCCATAGGAAGCTTAAAAACCACTTGCAACACCTGGAAACAGCTGGAACAGACTGTAAACTGATTTTTGCAGGTATGGAAGGTTCACACGGGCCGTGTAAGGTTCAAGGGGAACTTACGTGGGCCGCCTAAGGTTCCGAGTTCAGCAACAAGTTTCTTGAAATTGCAGTTTTGGTCCCTGCATGCTTCTAAGGCCCTTTCCGATGCGTTTGAGGCCCGTTAAACCATTTTTAAGGCTCTACAATGATTCCTAAACATGAGGGACATGAAAGATGCTCAAGAATATGCCGGATGTCGGTTCATTTGGTCGTATGGTCGCGTCGTTCGGCTAATTACGACGAAACACGAACGGACGCGAAAAACGATCCAAATTACGCGACGAATGGAATTTTATTATGCC
This sequence comes from Helianthus tuberosus, assembly GCA_030545235.1. NCBI lineage: Eukaryota > Viridiplantae > Streptophyta > Magnoliopsida > Asterales > Asteraceae > Helianthus > Helianthus tuberosus. Next base: position 1,689,714 of record CM060376.1, on the reverse strand, counting down.
AATCATTAAAATAAAATATTTTAATGCTTACATAAATTTTTGGATGTCCGGATATATTCAGAACGCAAGATATGCGCGAAAATGCAAACTTGTGCACTTTTTGACACTTTTAGTCCCTGTATGACTTAAAAGTTTATTTTTGCGCACGAAACACCTCTAAGCCTATTTCTAAGCTAGGTAAGGGATATTTAGGGTATGTTTAACTTATGATCATATTCCGGAAGGTCCGTTACCATACGAATCGACATACCTTTGCAGTTTGACGCAAATAGTCCTTTAATCGCACAAAGTAGCGCAAAACGTCGTTTAATGATATCCAAGCCTTCCATGGCCCATAATGGGAATTCTCAAGCATGAGTTTAATTATTACTACGCTCTCACTCGCTTAAATGGTCACCAAAAGGCGTAGATTCAAAAGTTGACGCTTTAGGTCCTTCTAATGCGCAAACTTGCGCATTTCATCGTTTAATATCATCAAAGCCTCATCTAATCCATATTATGCATTCTTGAGAGTATTATTAAACATCACGATGCTTCGGGTTCGCTAAAAGGTCATTTAGAGGTATAATTAAACATATTGACACTTTTAGTCCCTCTAACTTGCAAAGTTGCGCGTAACTTTACTTATAGGCATAAAAATCTTAGACGGCCAATAATTGGCATTCCCGAGAGTATAATCAAATATCATGAAGCTCCCGGTTTGTTAAAAGGTCACTCAAAGGTAAGAATTAACATGTTGACTTTTTTAACCCTTCATTGCGCACACTTCCAATTAATTACGTAAACGGCTACACTCGATCATCAAGTGGCTCATTTGTGATTATAAATATCATACGAGGTTATTCAGAAACTTATTTTAGGTATGCTAACACTTCCAGTCATTTCATAATCAAAATTTTTGATTTTTCGAAAAATTTGTCCCTTAAATTCAATGTTTAACTTCATTAGGGTTTATTACACGTGTCAATACATTATTGGACGTGATTTTACGAGGTGTTACATCCTCACCCCCTTAAAAGAAATCTCAACCTCGAGATTTGCTAAAATGCTGGAAGTACTCTTTGTCGCATAATGGACTTAACTTCTATAGCATATCTGGAGCCTCTCCAAGCTCCCAAGTTGACCTCTATTATATGTACATGTATCCTTTTTGGAGCTTCTTAACCTGTCGATCCTTAATCGATACAGGTTTCTCATCATATCATAAATCTGCATATCATTATGTGATAATGCTTCTCGACTTATTGGTGAAACACATCCTTAAATCATTAGTGTGTAATGCGTTGCGAGCTCCGCCAAGCTCCTTAAATAGGTTTTAGCTTATAAGCTATTTGATCTTGATACATTCGATTCCCTCGAATGATTCTATATATTCAGAGCTTAACTAGCCTGATAATTAACAAATTGGCACACCCTTCCCGGGTGATATCTTTTGTTGAACCTTATTCCTTAACAAGAACTTAGGAGGGTTGCTACTTTCAGCAATCCTTGATTTTCTGCCGAATACTGGTAACTTACAGATGATTATGGATCTGTATGATCTTATTCGTTGTTTCCAAGGAAACTTTCAGATCCTGATAATTGGACTTACTAATCTTCTGTCTAATAATAGATGTTTAACATTCCATCTATGCAAGGTCCCCAAAGGAGCAGCCTTGATGCTTACATAACAATTATTATAAAAAGCTTATTTTAAGGTGAGATGGTTATTCCAACCATTGCTTAAAACTAATTTTAAGGAATAGTTAATTCTTACAGCTAGTCGAACAATTCGACGATCCTGGGCGGCTGATGGCGATTCTTAATTGTTACCTAAATAGGGTTGCGGTAATCAATGCATAAGCAAGATAAACCGTCTTGCTTAATTAACTATACCGAATTCTCAGAATATTGAGTTAGGCTGTATGAATCCTCTACTTTAAAACTCACTTAATCAGGGCTTCGATTCTTCCAATGATGGTACTACCCGTCTTGGAGATTTCATAATAATACAGCCCTAAATGGGATATGAATCTTAATTCTAATTGCCTTTCAGGAGATAAACAGGGTAGTCCTAGGAGAAGACAACCAAGATACAAGGAGGTTACAGAGATTTTCCAAATCTCAGGCTCCAGTTCATCTATCATAGTTTGTGTCAGATAAGTGACACATTTATGTTACGAGTCCACGAATTCCTTAATCGGAGACATTTACTTGGACAATTCCATTCTGGTTATTTTCTTTGAATATCATTAGCTGACTTTAGTACCATATGACCATCGGAATATCTTTGTGGTCCCATGCATTAAACCTCCATACTGATCAGGCATGGAAGCAATCTATGGGATATATTAAGATACACCAATCCTCATATGGCGCTTTTATCATACCGTCTGGTATTCGCAATCGATAGAGATCAAAGAGATATCCACTATATATGCTGACGCACTTCCTCTAGAGAGTGGATACTTCTAGAATTCTACGATTGGAGGTTTCTGACAGGAATAGAAGAAATGGTTCTTAGGATTTCGCCTGTAAGTTTTACCTTACACTTAATCTCTGGGGTTCTTACGGAATTTTTTTTTTTAAAGTTTGCTAAGCTTATGGTCTTATGAGAGACTCAGCAGCACCTGAAACCAAACGTAACTCCTAGCAAAAAAAAATCACAATAAGGGATTTATCTGGTGTTATTATTAATGTGAATTGCCTCTAATCATTCATCAGGAGGGTTAAGCGCCTCCATTCTTAATCCTTTTAAACTTAGCTGTAAAATCTTTGACAAATTTTAGGGCAGACTCAGCTTTGACTGGTGGGTTCTTAATCTATATAACGTGAGTAGCTAAGGTAGATCCATAATGGATTTATAATAAGCAGGCTTTGAAATCTTAATGTGCCATCTTATTGCCGATGCTAACCACCAATAATTATTTGCATTAAGATTAGAGTTTGGGTAAATGGAATAGGGTACTATCTCAGCCAATGAATTAAAATTTGTAACATACTGTCGACAGTCTAGAACTTTTATGGTGAGAGTCGGAAAATTCTTATTCCATCTTTTTCAATTTCGTGAAGCGGATAATAGGTTTTTCTAATAAGGTCCTTAAAACTTGGACCATCCCATAATGTATAAGAGGATCTTTCTTGTGGACTTCCTTAATGTCCTCACTAATTAAGGGTATTGCCATCGAATGACTGTGATGCATACCTCACCGTGTTCTTTCTAGCATAACCGCTGATACACCTAATGGTTTCTACTTCATCCCACTATTTCTTGCAATCGATGGCCCCTTTTTCTTATTGAAGTCTCTTGACTTCCAAGAGACGAAGTACTTTTAAGTATATCCTAAAAGGAATGGGGCTCCTTGCCATATATGATTTTGTTTAGTTTATTCTTCGCATATGAAGTATAAATATAGCTCTTCTTATGAGCAGCGACATGTGTTTTAGAGCAAGCAGCATTCGGCTTCTTGAACCTTTTCCACGACTTTTCTCATAGCCTTTCTAATAGCTGCGTTAATTACAGTTTTGGAGATTAATTCCATTAACATTGAGGTTCACATTTGATGCACCATTAACATTTGTCGCATCTCTAGCATCGCGACTTTTGTTTGTCTCTTATGAGTTTTCCATACTCAATGCTTTGGTATTAAATACCAAATTTAGCAAGTGCTTAGGCAATCCGTACCATGTGTCTCCTTGAATTGTCAAAGGCTCACCATAAGGAGTCTTGATATCTACTTGCTTCTTATCACACACAATATGGGCTTGGTTACAAGACGACCAATCCATTCCTATCACTATATCGAGTCCCTTTACTTTTAACGGAAACAAGGACAGCGGAAAAGAATGATTCCTAATGGATATAAAACATCCATCTAATATTGCTGAAGCAGTCTCTGAGGTACCATCGGCTAATTCTACTTCATACTTAACGCTTAGAGCTTTAACAGGAAGATTTAATAATTTACAAAATCTATTGTCTAACCCGAATCAAATAATACTCTAGCATAAACGTCATTGATAAGGAAAGTACCTGTTGTGACATTGTCATCCTGAACGGCCTCTTGAGCATTCTTTTGAGAGTCCCCAGCTTTGGTCTTCTTAGCCTCCCTAGGCTTCTTGGTTTTATTTGGGCAATTAGTTTTGATGTGCCCTATTTCATTACAACCATAGCAGGTTGCGTGCTTTATGTCTTGGCACTCCAAAGTTTTGTGCCCTTTCTTATTACAGATTCCACAAGGCTTGGCTTGTGACTCTAAAGTGCATTTCCCTTTAGTCGCCTTCTTTGGGCAGCGGGTCTTTATGTGCCCCTTCTCGTTGCAACCATAACAGGTCGCATCTTTCAACTTCTTGCAATCCAAGGTCTTATGCTCCTTGGACTTGCAGATTCCACAAGGTAGGGGCTGAGACTCAAATCTGCATTTCCCGAGGTGGTATTTCCTACAGGTTTTGCATCTGGTCTTTTCACCTGACTGTTGGTTGTCCTTCAAGTCCTTGCATTCATGAGTCTTGTGATCCATCTCCTTACAGATGCCACATCCTCTGGTCTGTTCATGGAAACATTTTCTGAAGTGCTGCTTCCCGCAGGTTTTACATTTGAGTTTCGCCTCATTTGGCTTGGACTGGTTTGAACCGGCCTTACCCTTTTTGTAACCTTTATTTGGGGTATTATCGCACTTTCGCTTATGATTCTTTAATACTCGGTCCACGGCTTTGTTTACGGCTGTATCTAAGATAGCCTGTAACTCGGTGCCCGTTAAGTTCAGTCTTGCATCATTATTCTGATCAACTGGATGATTATGGGCTTCATAGGAATTAGCCATGGTGAAGCTTTGAAGGTTACAAACCAAGTAATAATAATTTATTTAATTATATAACGAATCGTCGAGTTTGATGATTAAATAGCCCTGGTGCAAATAAACCATATAGGCCAATAGATAGTATTAAATTTATTTGATTATGTTTGGCCTAGGTTTTTAAATAAACCATCTTTGGCGTTTAAACGGAATATAATCCTTCATATTTATTAGACATGGGACATAAGTCACGACTGTCAATGTTGTAACGCTCCGCGTTTTCATGACTTTCCTAATTTAGAAATCGAGTCTTAGAAATCTATTTCTAGAAGCTTGCCTCTTGCAAAATTTTAATACGTCGTATCGTCGGAAATCTTTTATCTCTATTTTAATTCGTTATAAATATGGTTAACTTTTCATCGTTTAATTAATTAAATTTTACAATTTAAAAAGTTAATTTTTTTTAATAATCTAGTTAGTCTCGTTAAAATTCAAAGTTAGTTTAAGATAAGGCAAGTTAACCCAGTCATTTTAGTTGGATTAATCTAGTTAGATAGCCAAGTTAGTATTGTTTAACCTAAGTATATAAGGGTAGTGAAAACCCTAGTCTCTCATTTTAATCAGCCGACACCCACACTCTTGTTATCTCCCAAAATCTCTAAAACTCCACCTTCTCCAAAACTCACTCACTGCCTCTTACTTCTCTCTCTCTCTCTCTTGATTATGTGAGCAAACAACACACAGACTCAATATCTACTCCCTCATCTTTCCCTCTCAAATATGACCAACAGCACAACATAATTCGTGAACTCCCCAGCCCCCTCTACTGAAATCCGGCGACCAGAGATGTGTCTCCGACCGGCGACGCCCTACCCCCCTCCGACCGACTCCACACATCTCGATTCCCTGTTTTTCCGGCGAAGATCTTGAGCGGCAACGGAGATCAGAAGAGCGAAGAGGGATGTCGAAGAGAAGCTCCGGCGGTAGCAGCGCCGCTGACTTCGGCGGTGACCGGCGACGTGCTGGTTGCTGGATTTCCGACAAAACCCCGGTTAGGTTCGATTCAGCTCGGGTTCGAGCACAGACAACTGGTTCAACAGGTTCAGTTTCGGTTCGGTCAACACCGGTCAAACCGGTCAGATTCATGTTTGGTTTCAAAGCTCGGGTCGAGTCTGGTTCGTGTTTCGACATCGGTTTGGTTCGGATCTTGGCTCAGCTTAGCTCCGATTCAGTTTTGGTTCTCGGTTTGTTTCGACTCACGCGGCTCGGTTCAGATTCGGATCGATTGGTTCAGATCCGGTTCAGTCGAGTTCAATCGGTAATCCCTCATTTCTTTTCTTTCAGATTGGTTACTACTATTTTCTTTAAATCCGATGAAGGGTGGTTTGATCCTTATTTCGTTTCAGCAGGTTCGGTTCGATGTCCCGGTCAAACAGTCAACTGTCGGGTCAAACCTGGTCAAACTTGGTCAACTGAGGTCCCAGTGCACTCGGTAGTTCAACGACGTAAATATTCCAATTATATTGTTTTATATATCTCGTTATCACTAAACCGCTTTATATATATTTTTTTGGTTATAAAAATACATAGAAACATATATAATTATATGTCGTTTGGTCGTTGTTGAATTTTGACAAAACATTGACAACTTGTATCGTCGGGAGCGTCCAAAAACAGAGGAAACTCTGCCCGTTTTTTGTAAAAATCCGAGAAACTATACGTGTTTACTTATAAAACGAGACGTATCGGGTCGAATAACTTTTATAACAATAATTATAAATGTATAATCATTTTTGACAATATTTTTATAAATATTTTTCGATAAACTTAATCTAGATTATTACTTAAACTATATTAAATATATGTATTTGTATTTATACGTAAATATACATATATATCAACTAGTTATACGCTAAATTCCAATTCATATCCTTCATCATATTTTCGTTTACTCATGCACCATCGCTTGCCCATATAGGGTGACCTCGGTGTTCCATCCTCCAAATCCCTTTTCACTCGTCAACAATCAGATAATCGGAAGACTTAGCAAATTTTGTGAGTATACACGATCCCTTTTTCCCCCTTTACACTTTGGGATGCAACATGTATAATTATGCAAACAACTTTTAAACTAAACATACTCAATCCTTGATCACGCATGAAACTAATGTGACTTACTTGTTATTCTCGTATGCTATGTGAACGATTTGGAACGTTATATGCTCATTAACTTTGCTCGCCCACCTTAACAATTATAGCGCTATAGGATTAACGCCCCGCCCGCTATTCTATTGGGTATTGTTAAGTTAAACATTACCACCCCGCTAAACTATTGGGATTAAGCTATTTTATGCGTTGTATTCTAGGGTTTGATCATATTGTACGCCAAAAGTTGCATACTAGTAATCACATATTATGAATCATGTTGGATTTGAGTTTTTATTCTATTATGCTATGTAAACAAACTTGTATACTCGCCATTGCTTTTGCATTGAAACTCTATTTTAATATATGTTGCAGGTTAAATTGTTGAAGTATGATGAAAGATGAAACAAGAATAGGGTGGACTAGATACACACCTATAAATCGTTTATCTTTTAATGTTATGTTATTTGTTAAAACAACGTTGTATTTCATTTTGATTATTGTATGACAATTTAGCACTTGCAATGAAATTTGGATTTAATTAAATATTGTCACATAGTGTTATGAAGTCTCTAGCAATCTATACACACTTCGTCTCATCCCGATGTTTCCGCCATCGGTTGGGGTGTGACAGATTGGTATCAGAGCCATAACTATAGGGAATTAGGAAAAGTAGGAATGCTTTAACCTAGTCTATAGTTTTAGAGATTTATTCTTACGTCTTGCTTGAAACTACTTGCATGCTACTCTACTTGCTTTTATTTATTCGCTTTGACGTTTTAAACATATATGTCGCTTGTGTGTTAATACATGACGTGCTATTCTTATGTGACAATACTTGTCTTATTATGTGTCGATACTTGATCTATTGATCTATTCTTTGTGTGTTATTCTCGACATGCCTTTTTATGTGCTTATACTTGTTCGTTATTTCCTTTAGCATACGCCTTTTTCCAAGGCATTATACTCGATTTTTGTCAAACACGAAAACACTCATATTATACAAACAAGACGAGTTTGCCAAAATAGGTGTGAAACCCACAATTTGGTAAACGACTTTCATTCCGTTTGATTCTATTTTTGCACGAAATCCACCATTAAGTTAGGAGTGAAATCCACATCTTAATGGAAATTTCAAATTTAAATTCGTCAAGTTAGGGTACGCAGTCGTCAAGTTAGGGGTGAAATCCGCACCTCGTCGACTAGTCCCACTCCTTGATTTTCAAAAATCCCGCCAAGTCTCGAATTTTTGATGGATTGGGAACATGTAGTAACTGGAAGGGTGAGTACCGTTAGCCGAGATATCAGCGGGAGTATTCCACCTATTAGGCCAAAGCATGTTTCTCAATTTCAAAGATCTTTCGACCACTTTGGTTAGTCAATGTTCCGTTTGGAACCATCCAAGTTTTATTCGAGCTTACGCTTTATTATTTTCGATCTTTTGACAAATTTGAATAATTTTTCGAGATTTCATTTTGCGCACACATCATACTCTTACTTTGCATACGATTATACATTATTAGCATGCATGATTTCATGTAATTTTATTTACACTTTTGTAACAACGAGTGGAGGCATATCATCAAGATAGGAGTGATTTCCTTACCTTGACGATCAACTCCACTTCTTTTCTCATCTTACGACGACCTCACCAACGAATTGGGGGTGGTTCCCTTACCTAGGTGATCGTTACCAATACTCCCTTTTAATAGACTATATTATGTAAACACGATCATGTTATATTTTTCGTTTACCATTATAAACCTCTAATTATTTCAAAATGCATTGTTTATATAAACGAACTTCTTATCCTACAATTTATTTTCATATTGTTAACACACAAAAAAAAATTGCTTTTACCATAAACACTTACTCCCCGATATTCAAAATTTCACAAAATACTACTCATCAACTCAATCGGTCCAACAAAACCATTGCCCACAAAATTTTGTATTCAACATAACTATTAAAACACTTGTAAAATATTACAAATATTATTCAACATTTACTGAAACTTCTTCCAAAATCAATAAATCATTTTATTAAAAGACGCTTTTTCAGCAAACACTAAGTCCACATACCAAATTCCTTTTTCTAAGGATCAACTTTTCACAAGAATCTATAAACTTCAAAACTTTCTAATACAAAGTTACTTAAAAGGATGCAAACTTGTTAATCCCAAGAACTTTTCAAAACCTCACTCGATACGCCAATTAAATTCAAAACACGTGGGCAAGGAAACTTCATAAGAACCGACAAATTTTCAACTTATGTAGTATCTTTTAAAACCGTAGTAGCATTTCCATTCTCCTTACAAAGTACGTTTCACGTAATCAATGACTGTTTTATATTCCCTTACATTCACAAACTAGATTCTACATTTTATAACAACTCAACCTGTTTTGATTCAAAAAAAAACTCCACGTTTCGCTCACAACAATGCATTATGTTACACTTATGTTCCAATTATTATTCTTATTCATACAATTATACATCTACACTTATATTCGCATTTATGCATTTACATTACGCTTAGCATATTCATACGATACACGTTCATACTTATATTTATCAAATATGCATGAACGTATACACTTATATTCATACACCTACATCTTATTCCTACTTAAACAAATATGTTTTTACACTTAAATTTATGCTCCCACATTTCAATCATGCTCATACACTTGTGTTTACTCTTATACTCATATTCATGTTGATACTTGTACAGCCTACACTTTCATTTATAGCTATACTCATACACGTATATTTACCCGTATACATTCACACTTACCTTTATACTCACGCAATTTACGTGATAATTACTTTCATATTCATACACCTACGTTTTACTTATAATCATATACACATTCATACGTATGCAATTTGCGTATACGCTTATACCGCTATGTTTATATTCAGACACATTCTCACGTCTTTTATGATCCTCGTATTTATATTCTCATAATTACCACGACACGTTTCGTGTCTATACTTTGACTCATATTTACACACGTACTCCCCACAATACGTTCGTATGCTTACACTTGTACTCATATTTATACTCATACTCGCAACAACGTACTTGTACTTATACAATCACGTTTACACTCATATATATACTCATACATTCCATTCGTACTTAAACATTCATGTTTTACACTTAATTTTCACATTTACACCCATACTCATGCATCTTATGTTTATACTCATGTTTATACTCGTATTCACACTCGCACTCGTGTTTATACTCTCATTTATACGATTTATGTTATACTCGTACTCGCATTTATACTCACGTATCTACGATTTCTGTTATACTCGTACTTTTGTTTGTACTCTCATTTATACGAATTGTGTCTATACTCACGTCATTCGTTTGTGCTCACATTTAGGCTTATTTTTTTCATACACATTATGCTTATACTTTTACCCATACTCCTGGCATGCTTTTTGTGTTTATGCTCACGTGCGTGTTCATATTTAAACTTATACTATGCTCATGCCTTATTCATACTCAAAATTTATACTTTCGTTCCTATACGTGGGCGAAACCCGAGGGATTCGCTTACGTTGGTCTTATATTATTTGGGACGCAAACATGCTTATATATTACATGTCTATACACACACAATATTACTTTCAGAAATTATGTATACCTTAATTCATACGCAACTAGTACAAGCTATGCGGATCGTGCGATAATTGGTATAATCGCGGGTGCACACGGGATTATAGTAATAAGCGCATGAGAACCATAGAGTGTACTACCGCGTATGGTAAAAACACGGAACGTAACATGACCCGAATACGAGACGGACGTAATATGGTCAAAACATGGTGGATACGCCGCTGGTACATCCTATATATAAGTGTTTTCACCATGTTACCAAACTTTCGTAAAACGTGCCGTGAGAAATTCAGTGTTTTGCAGACCTTTTGGACCTATTTCAATCTTTAAACAGCTCACAAACGCATTATATCCAATTATCCACGATGAGACTTTACCCTTAACATGCTACTTTTGCCTATCCGATACTTATGCTATTCTTATACTCATAATCGTTAGTAGATTCATCGCTCACTCTTATACCTCAATTCTGCTTTGTTGCCTCAAACTCCAAAGCCTCTATTTTAAACAATCATCTTCTGGTTGCCAAAACCCTCTCAAGTCTTCCTTGTGAATAAATTTCGGCACGAAATTCCCTAAAGGAGGGGAGACTGTAACGCTCCGCGTTTTCATGACTTTCCTAATTTAGAAATCGAGTCTTAGAAATCTATTTCTAGAAGCTTGCCTCTTGCAAAATTTTAATACGTCGTATCGTCGGAAATCTTTTATCTCTATTTTAATTCGTTATAAATATGGTTAACTTTTCATCGTTTAATTAATTAAATTTTACAATTTAAAAAGTTAATTTTTTTTAATAATCTAGTTAGTCTCTTTAAAATTCAAAGTTAGTTTAAGATAAGGCAAGTTAACCCAGTCAATTTAGTTGGATTAATCTAGTTAGATAGCCAAGTTAGTATTGTTTAACCTAAGTATATAAGGGTAGTGAAAACCCTAGTCTCTCATTTTAATCAGCCGACACCCACACTCTTGTTCTCTCCCAAAATCTCTAAAACTCCACCTTCTCCAAAACTCACTCACTGCCTCTTACTTCTCTCTCTCTCTCTCTCTCGATTATGTGAGCAAACAACACACAGACTCAATATCTACTCCCTCATCTTTCCCTCTCAAATATGACCAATAGCACAACATAATTCGTGAACTCCCCAGCCCCCTCTACTGAAATCCGGCGACCAGAGATGTGTCTCCGACCGGCGACGCCCTACCCCCCTCCGACCGACTCCACACATCTCGATTCCCTGTTTTTCCGGCGAAGATCTTGAGCGGCAACGGAGATCAGAAGAGCGAAGAGGGATGTCGAAGAGAAGCTCCGGCGGTAGCAGCGCCGCTGACTTCGGCGGTGACCGGCGACGTGCTGGTTGCTGGATTTCCGACAAAACCCCGGTTAGGTTCGATTCAGCTCGGGTTCGAGCACAGACAACTGGTTCAACAGGTTCAGTTTCGGTTCGGTCAACACCGGTCAAACCGGTCATATTCATGTTTGGTTTCAAAGCTCGGGTCGAGTCTGGTTCGTGTTTCGACATCGGTTTGGTTCGGATCTTGGCTCAGCTTAGCTCCGATTCAGTTTTGGTTCTCGGTTTGTTTCGACTCACGCGGCTCGGTTCAGATTCGGATCGATTGGTTCAGATCCGGTTCAGTCGAGTTCAATCGGTAATCCCTCATTTCTTTTCTTTCAGATTGGTTACTACTATTTTCTTTAAATCCGATGAAGGGTGGTTTGATCCTTATTTCGTTTCAGCAGGTTCGGTTCGATGTCCCGGTCAAACAGTCAACTGTCGGGTCAAACCTGGTCAAACTTGGTCAACTGAGGTCCCAGTGCACTCGGTAGTTCAACGACGTAAATATTCCAATTATATTGTTTTATATATCTCGTTATCACTAAACCGCTTTATATATATTTTTTTGGTTATAAAAATACATAGAAACATATATAATTATATGTCGTTTGGTCGTTGTTGAATTTTGACAAAACATTGACGACTTGTATCGTCGGGAGCGTCCAAAAACAGAGGAAACTCTGCCCGTTTTTTGTAAAAATCCGAGAAACTATACGTGTTTACTTATAAAACGAGACGTATCGGGTCGAATAACTTTTATAACAATAATTATAAATGTATAATCATTTTTGACAATATTTTTATAAATATTTTTCGATAAACTTAATCTAGATTATTACTTAAACTATATTAAATATATGTATTTGTATTTATACGTAAATATACATATATATCAACTAGTTATACGCTAAATTCCAATTCATATCCTTCATCATATTTTCGTTTACTCATGCACCATCGCTTGCCCATATAGGGTGACCTCGGTGTTCCATCCTCCAAATCCCTTTTCACTCGTCAACAATCGGATAATCGGAAGACTTAGCAAATTTTGTGAGTATACACGATCCCTTTTTCCCCTTTTACACTTTGGGATGCAACATGTATAATTATGCAAATAACTTTTAAACTAAACATACTCAATCCTTGATCACGCATGAAACTAATGTGACTTACTTGTTATTCTCGTATGCTATGTGAACGATTTGGAACGTTATATGCTCATTAACTTTGCTCGCCCACCTTAACAATTATAGCGCTATAGGATTAACGCCCCGCCCGCTATTCTATTGGGTATTGTTAAGTTAAACATTACCACCCCGCTAAACTATTGGGATTAGGCTATTTTATGCGTTGTATTCTAGGGTTTGATCATATTGTACGCCAAAAATTGCATACTAGTAATCACATATTATGAATCATGTTGGATTTGAGTTTTTATTCTATTATGCTATGTAAACAAACTTGTATACTCACCATTGCTTTTGCATTGAAACTCTATTTTAATACATGTTGCAGGTTAAATTGTTGAAGTATGATGAAAGATGAAACAAGAATAGGGTGGACTAGATACACACCTATAAATCGTTTATCTTTTAATGTTATGTTATTTGTTAAAACATTGTTGTATTTCGTTTTGATTATTGTATGACAATTTAGCACTTGCAATGAAATTTGGATTTAATTAAATATTGTCACATAGTGTTATGAAGTCTCTAGCAATCTATATACACTTCGTCTCATCCCGATGTTTCCGTCATCGGTTGGGGTGTGACAAATGTCGTACTGACATTTTATATATAGCACAAGGGCTTGTTCCAAAGGACTTTTGATGGCATAGAGGCCTTGTCACTAGGGAAATTTTAAAACATAATCAATGATCCTTTGGGTCGGAAAAATTTCACAGTTCATTGCCTTTTGGTAGGAAGTTATGAAATAAAACTATCTTTGTCATGATTACATCTTTGCCCGTAGGCATACATCTTAAATGGATGTTTTGATGTATACATCATGTTCGACGTTTATTAGTCATGATTCCTATTAATCATTTAGGCTAAATAAGGGGTTTGGGAAATTTCTAATATAAAGATGACAAGTGTGATTTTATCGCATCACTGTTGTCGGGAGTGTTAACATGTTTTCAGATGTTAACAAGGATCTGAATCTCTTTTAAACAGGTTTTACCATCATAGCCAGGTCTTTAATGACATTCAAGCTAGGTTATACCCTTTAAGATTCGTTTTAATATATATACTGGCAGATAAATTTCAAAAAGTGATTTTGTCGCATCACCGTTGTCAGGATTGTTAACATGTTTTCAGATGTTAACAAGGATTTGAATCTTTTGAATAGGTTTAACCATCTTGGCCATGTCTAAAATGATATGTGGCTAGGTTTACCTTTAAGATTCTTTTTAATATTTAACGCAGAACAATGCTAAATTGAGATGTTAATAAGGATCTGAATCTAATTGAGGAACTACCATCTTGGCCCTGTCATAAAATGACACATGGGCTAGGTCTTGTCCTTTTTAGATTTTGCCATTTTATTATAATGGTAGATCTTATAAAAGGAATGAAAATTTCGATTTATTTCATATATTATATTCATATATAATGATAAAAATGAAATTTAGATAAAACATTCCAATGATTTCAAAAGAGGTACAGAATTGCCCTAAACGGGGCTTGAAAGAAATAATGTTGTCCACGAAGGGACTGAAAGATAAGTATGCCCTTATAAGGACTTACTAAGGAAATGAACTTCAGCAAAAAGGAGTTTCTTCTTTATTTTATTTCTGAATGTTTTCTCCTTGGTTACACGTTTATCCTAGTCGCAGTACAAAGCTCGGCATTCCTAGGCTTCGGATGGGGAGAATTTCCATTACGGCTTCTTTGCTTGGTGACATATAAAAAAATATATAGAATTGAAAGCAATAATTCTCCAAATAGAGATGAGAGTATTCCTATGTTAAGTCTAGACTCAGAAGGTCAAGGAATGTGCTATTGTGTCATTGAGATTAAACACATAAAGGCTAGTGTTTAATTCACTCAATGTTGGCTCTGATACCAACCTGTCACACCCCGATATTTCCACGTATTACCGGTGGGTACGGTGGGGAGTACCATGACGTAGTTGATATTGTCATAGTCAAACAACACAATTTAATGCACAGGGGAAGCAAAAGATGAATATATTACAAACCGATATAAAGTAATATCAAAGTATTACAAACGGAATGTAAAGGATCCACAGGCGGATCAAATAAAAGATAATTGTTCAACAGATTTTAACATCTAAGCTTGCAAGACTCTTTATTGATGCTAGGAGTAGCCAGCCTATTCCGTCTAGTACCTGCACTTAGCCCTTTTTGGAAAATACGTCAGTTTACACTGGTAAATACAATTAACTGACTCATTTTGAAAATTTTTTAGAAAATTGATTTGAATGCACATGGCACAAAACTTTTTATAACTTGGGATAATTATTTATATATAAACTTGTAAAAGAATTACATGTTTCTTATACGTTCAGTAGCCCGGGTTGACACCGGGTTAAAGATTAATAGACACACCACAGGTATAATGCCCACAAGGTTGATTCCTTTAAGTGGATTACCAGTTTTTACATATGCAACTGTCAGGTGTATGCCTACACCCCGTGCTTAGGTCGTGGCCATTTTTATGAATGATGCCAAGGATATCCGGGACATGGTCATTAACCCCCCAAAGGCTTTAAGCAAACAAAACAATTTAAATGGGTCATCTCAATAAATTAACCTTCATATGATTAACAATTCAATGCCCGACCAAGCGGTATTTTATATACCGTACCCCAAGCCCGTATCAAATAAGTTAAGAGTATTTACCTGAGCAAATTTATACAATTTATCCCAGCCGTATACAATCAAGCAAGTACAGGTAGCTTTTACTGGGCTCCTAAATCTGGAACGAAGGTTTTAATACCCTATTAGATTCCTAACGGGTCTTAATCAAGCCTAAGCTTAGACCGGTTAGTTTTAAAGGAGGATATACGGTTCAAACGCAAGATTAAGCGAAGACCGGATTAGAATGTGATTTAGACCCTAAAAGTTTGCATACTTGTTTAATATGGGTAAACTAAGCACATTCTGGATTTTGAGATAAAAATGATAAGGTTTGACCCGTTTCGGTTAGTTTATGCAAACTAGTTACATAAACCGCACTGAACGCGGATAATGCGTAACAGGTAACCAAATGAGTCATGAACAGGTTTCCTAAGTCAATATGCCTTAAATATGTTGTGATATCAGTAGGATACCTTCCATTATGCCCAAAACGAATTTAAACTCAAATTTTGCCCCGTAGGGGTATTTTGGTCATTTTAAAGGTTATAAAAGAGTTTATATACTAATATGAGGTTTAGGTCTGATATAATCAGTAAATATACTTAATTGAATAAGTTATATCAGTAGGGTATTGCATATATGTGAAATTTATCATTTATAACCAAACTATGCAACGAAGGGGCATTTTGGTAATTTCACATAAGCTTATAAGGTCAAATCTGGAAATCTAAGTTTAAAACTTTTGCTCACTGTTAAAGTATAAAAATTTACTTAAAATATCAGTAGGTATCAAGTCTTATATATTTAAAATAGTTTTAATACATACTATGCGTTTAAAACGCGTAAAAAGACGGTTTTAAGCGATTTCCGGGTTTTATAAGAAAATCTGATATTTTTATCATTCCAGAAGGCTTAAAATATTTTATTTATCATGTAGGATTAGTAGAAAAAGGTTTGGTATCAAAAGGATTTGTAAAACTCATTTTATAGGCCAAAAGGGCAAAACCGACAATTACCGAATCAAAGCTAGAACCCTATGTTATGCTCAGCCTAAAAATAAATAAAAATCTTTAAAAATCCCAAAATATTATTTTACATCAGTAGGTAAAAATTTTGGTTTCAAAAATTGGGTTTAGATAGGCTATACGCTAATTATGCCATTTAATTAATAAAAAGCTTTTCATTTACGCTAATGAGCATAACTCCTAATGTAGACCTCAAACTGATGTCAAATTTTAGGGATAAGTTTATAAATCAGTAATAAAGGTTATTGTCCTTTCACATTTTCGAAATTCTTGTTTTAAGGTCAAACGGGCATAATGGTCAACATTTAGGCATATAACGGAAACATGCATTGAACTAGGATTACTATGGAACCAAGTTGTATAACCTCAGAGGGTTACACTAACCAATAACATGGTCCTAAAGGAATCCTAAGGCATATCTAAACTAAGCTAAATTGGGCCAGAACTGAAAGTCAAATCAAAAGTCAACTTTTGCGACTTTCGGTTTCGAACCGAGCCTAAACTAAGAATTATCGGGTTGAACATGCTTTAGACATGTTCAACTAATATTTACCAAGTTATTAAAGTGAGAAAACTGATTTTATGGCTTCTATATTAATAGTTATGAATTTTATTTAAAACTAACCCGTTTGACTTTTATTTGACCCGACAATTTAACTACGTAAACGTGGTAATTAGGAGGTACCCTTTTGAGGGTTTAACACCTACCTAATTACGGTCACGTAGCCATGTTCGTTGCGAACAATGGCTCAACCGTTTAAAAGTCAAAGCGTTTATCGTAAACGTTTGACTTTTCGGCTATAAACGCCAAACTAATGAACTAAGCACAAAGGAACACTTACGAAGGGTCCAAAGGACTGAATGGAGGTTCCCACAAGCTTAGAATCCTCCGTGAATCAGAGAACAAGATTAGAATGGAATAGGTGCAAGTTGTAATGAAGTGGGGAAAGGTATTTATAGTTTTTTCAAGACCGTTAAGATCGTTCATCGATAAACGAGCTTTGATCTGGACCGTACACCTTATACCCACTGTTTTGGCAATCTATGGACGCCCAAAACAGCCCATAAGAAGCTTAAAAACCACTTGCAACACCTGGAAACAGGCTGTAAAATGATTTTGGCAGGTTCACACGGGCCGCGTAAGGTTCAAGGGGAACTTACGCGGGCCGCCTGAGGTTCCCAGTTTAGCAACAAGTTTCTTGAAATTGCAGTTTTGGTCAATGCATACTTCTAAGGCCCTTTCCGATGCGTTTGAGGCCCGTTAAACCATTTTTAAGGATCTACAATGATGCCTATACATGAGGGACATGAAACATGCTCAAGAATATGCCGGATGTCGGTTCGTTTGGTCGTATGGTCGCGTCGTTCGGCTAATTACGACGAAACACGAACGGACGCGAAAAACGATCCAAATTACGCGAGGAATGGAATTTTATTATGCCAATCATTAAAATAAAATATTTTAATGCTTGCATAAATTTTTGGATGTCCGGATATATTCAGAACGCAAGATATGCGCAAAAATGCAAACTTGTGCACTTTTTGACACTTTTAGTCCCTGTATGACTTAAAAGTTTATTTTTGCGCACGAAACACCTATAAGCCTATTTCTAAGCTAGGTAAGGGATATTTAGGGTATGTTTAACTTATGATCATATTCCTGAAGGTCCGTTACCATACGAATCGACATACCTTTGCAGTTTGACGCAAATAGTCCTTTAATCGCACAAAGTAGCGCAAAACGTCGTTTAATGATATCCAAGCCTTCCATGGCCCATAATGGGCATTCCCAAGCATGATTTTAATCATTACTATGCTCTCGCTCGCTTAAATGGTCAGCAAAAGGCGTAGATTCAAAAGTTGACGCTTTAGGTCCTTCTAATGCGCAAACGTGCGCATTTCATCGTTTAATATCATCGAAGCCTCATCTAATCCATATTAGGCATTATTGAGAGTATTATTAAACATCACGATGCTTCAGGTTCGCTAAAAGGTCATTTAGAGGTATAATTAAACATATTGACACTTTTAGTCCCTCTAACTTGCAAAGTTGCGCGTAACTTTACTTATAGGCATAAAAATCTTAGACGGCCAATAATTGGCATTCCCGAGAGTATAATAAAATATCATGAAGCTCCCGGTTTGTTAAAAGGTCACTCAGAGGTAAGAATTAACATGTTGACGCTTTTAACCCTTCATTGCGCAAACTTCCAGTTAATTACGCAAACGGCTACACTCGATCATCAAGTGGCTAATTTGTGAATATAAATATCGTACGAGGTTATTCAGAAACTTATTTTAGGTATGCTAACACTTCCAGTCCTTTCATAATCAAAGTTTTTGATTTTTCGAAAAATTTGTCCCTTAAATTCAATGTTTGACTTCATTAGGGTTTATTACACGTGTCAATACATTATTGGACGTGATTTTACGATGTGTTACACCAGACGGCTGGCTAGACGGTCCTTCCCCTAGACGGGGCGGAGGGATATCCTGTAAGAACGTGACCGGCAGATCAGTGCGGTGTATATCAGACACATGTGGGTGAAACGGGGCAACGTCAACTGGTGCTTGTGTAGGTGCAGGTGGGGGAGTAACAGGCCTAACAAAAGGAGGCAAGTCACCATCGTCCTCTATCCACCCATTGCGGGTGAATGCATAACGGGGATCTATATGGTCAGCAAAAGGAGCATGGTCAGCGGCTGCAGGGATCGGATCGGGTAAAGGTGGTGCAACAACTGGTATGCCAACAGGGTCATGCTCAGGCAGAGGATCATGAGCAGGTATAGGCTCGGGTGCAAGCATAGGCTCAGGGTCGGCTGGAGCTAACTCAAGATCAGCGGGTACATCAAAAAGCTGATCGTCAGGAATGAAGTCAACCTCATGCTCAGGATCAATGTCAGGATCAAACTTATCATCAAACTCAAAGTCCTGTGGAGGAACAGGTGCGGCAGACATAGCTGTATCAGAATCAGAATCGGTGGGATAACGCTGCAATCCCAGTGCGTGCAAAGTAGTAGATGACACATACTCGAATGAATCAGGACCAGAATGGTCAGATGAAATCTCAATGATCGGAATCTCAATAAGCGGAACAACAATAACATCGTCGACTGGAGCTCCATCATCCTGGGCCTCCTCAGGGGGACCCTCAATAAAAAGATCGATGTCATCGTCAAACATGGCATCAAAAGGCAGATCCTCGAGAGGAAATGCAGCAAGAGGAAGAGGGGCGGGGATCGGAACAAGAAATAGATCCTCGTCGTAAACCATCAGCTAGCAGTATATCATCGCCAAAATCTGGTAAAGCAAACAGCTGGAAATCATCATCGTCGCTACTCTCAGTGTCAGAGGTGAAAACCTCTGGGTCCGGGACAATCTCATCGTCTGAAACTATGGCCATACGGTCTACGGTATCTGATAGTCCACTCCCAGATGAGGACATGGTGTCTGTAACAAAACAATCACAACACATGCACATATATCAACAATCATCAAATAAGCATGTAAGCAGTAACAAAGTAAGCATGTATTCATCCTAGTCTTCCCAGACTATCCCACCCAGCCTCTCAGACTGACTACCTGGTCTCTCAGACTAAACTCTCAAGTCTCTCAGACTGTCCCAACTAGTCTCTCAGACTACCCAGTCTCTCAGGCTGCCCCAGCTAGTCTCTCAGACTAACTCCCCAGTCTCTCAGACTGAACCATAAACGAATTCCTTGAAATGTATTTTGTGTCTTTTATTTGTAAAAAATGTTTGTTTCCTGGATCTGGACGTTTCGTGTATGCAATGAAAATATGTTATGAAAACATTTTCGTGAGAGCCCTAATGATCGTAGTCTAGACTCGAGAAAGAATCCTAGTTCGCTACGATCGAAGCTCTGATACCAAGCAGTCACACCCTGACTTTTGCGGAAGCGTGGTTATTGGTGTGACTTTCTTAATACCATAGCATTCAATAATAACAACGCTATATGATAAAAACCATAAGATGTTCATCCATTAATTAAGTTTGAAAATAACATAACGTACTTGTCTGAAATGTTGACACCAAATTCAAGTTACAAACCACAACATATTTTAATGAGTTCACAAAGACTCGACAAAATATTTTAAACAAACCCGAGTTTAGAACCACGTATCTCGTCCAGGATTAAGATACGTTTCCTAAACCCTAATGACCTTGGATGCCATCTTTTATTCATGACGCAGCTTGAGAACATGCAACACCTACCAGATCCACTTAGTTCCCTGGAATACATGTAATTTGAAAACATCAACAAAAGTTGAGCGAGTTCATGTGTTTGTGTATGAATAAACCTTTAAAGTATGTCTGTATGTATGTATGTATGTCCCTGGTATGTAGCAATAAGGAAAAACATATCACCAATGGTTTGCAAGGCCAATGGTATGTGTGAAATGGTGCAGGAAAACTCAAACCTAGCGGAATTTTGCCACGGTATTAGTATGTGGACATAGTCACCACATGGGCCACCCTGGTCCTCATGGGTGTGGGCTCGCTACACCCAAATAGATCTATCACTCATGTCCCTCGGTCCTACGAAGAGGATTAATGGCCTTAAGTGTTGTACCCACCTTTCACATGATCAAGCAGTAACCCTCCTTAGCTAACCATACCATGTATAGAACGTTTGTAAACAATTGTAACATGTATTTCACCCCCCGAAGTTATAAAACTGAAAACAGTTAAAAGAAAAGGGGGACATGAACTCACAGTTTGGCATCTTCGGTACTCGTAACTCAAATCTCCTCAGCAAACACGACTCCCTACAATGTACTCGGGTCTATTAGACAAAGGGGCCGTGCCTTGCCTTAGTATTTACGTTTTTGAGTTACGTTTCTTTTATGTCCTCAATATTATTCCAAGTTATAATTACTTGTTAAAATAATAATTGTTTTAACTTTAAATTATATTTAATTTTTGGAATAATTTGTTAAACGATATTTCTGTAACAATACTTCTCAAGTATTTATTTTCGTATTTCCTTCCCAAGGATGGGGGTATCTCATACATGTATCTTCGTATTCTTGTATTTGTAGTTCCAAAATAATATATTTTTAAGTCTAACTTATAAAATATATATAAACTTATTTTGTCCAAAAATAATGTATTTCAAGAAAATATATATTTTTCCCAAAAATCATATATCTTCTAAATATTCCAAGAAAGTATATTTTAACTTCCAAAAATAATATATTTTCTCCTTGTCGAAAATATGATATACTTTGTAATAATAAAAGTCATACTTTCATTTCTTGTATCCAAAATATTATTTACCAAAAATATGTTCATAAAAGCATTTTCCGGAATATTTTGTAAGTTACGTTCTTGTTCGGTTCCAAAATATTAAGTGTGTAACTTATATATGTATTTATTCCTTGTGATTTTTGGTATTATTTTGGATTGTAAATTCTTGGTATTTTGTTATGTCATATTATTTTAACCCTAAAATAATATAACTATTACACAAAGTATACAAATAATCACACATAATATGTCTTCAAAATATATACCTTTCAAATACATCTTTAGTTATTTTTATTTACAAAACCAACCTCCAATATTTGTATTCTTGTAAAAAAATCATGGCAAGGTTTTTATTGAAAACTCATGATCAAAATACACTTGTAAATTTTTGTTTGAAAATATTTTTCTAAGTGTTTATATTTTTAGAAAATTTTGCTATAGTTTCCCCTAAAAATAGAGGTGTCCATGCTATCAAAGCATATCATTTTCTTTTCAAAATCATCACAACAATTAACAATCAATCTACACTTACTGAGTGCCAAAACAAGGCTATCTACATAATAATCATGAACTTGAACTTTCATAAAAACTTGTAGTAACTTGGTAGTGTGTTTAGTAGGTTTAGTTACCCTTTAAAGTGTGTTTACTTCTTTAAAAATCTCATTCTTGGTAGATTTAGGTGTTTATAACTTGTAAACATGTTTTACAAAAACGTTTCTTTATGAAATCTTCTTGTTTCTCAAGTGTTTCTACACTTGTTTTATCACAAAAAATAGTGTATGTTTAAGTAAGAACCAAGACCTCCTAAAAATCATATCTTGAACTTGGTTCTTTTGGGAAAACCATTCATAAATCTTAGATCCATAAGATTATTAACTCACTTTGATTCTTATTTTTCAAGAAATCACTTTATTCTTCAAGTTCATGCTTACACATAAGGATGATCATCTTGTTTTATCACATAATCATCCTCTTACTTGCTAGATCATGTGTTTAATCACAATCTAGCAAGCTCTTTATGATGATCAACATCATAATCTCAAGAAAATAACAATCAAGTATCATACATACACTAAACAACATAGTTTCATCATGATTTCATCGTATATCAAGCTTATGTTCATGTTTCTTAATTATGCTCTTTAGTGTTCTTCATGATTATCAATGTACAACATCTTTTAACCAACAAAATTAGAAGTAAAAACAAGTGAATGGAAGCTTACTACTAGCACAAGGGCTAGGGAAGAACACTTGAAGATGAAGATGACAAATGGGTTGGATAAAAGCAAATGGAAGTGGTCCTTCAATCTCCAAGACCACCAAGCTTACTTGTAGACCTTCTAGCACCTTGTAATCAACTTGAAATGGATGAATGTGAGATGAAAATGGTGGTGGTGTTTGGGTGGGTTTCGGCGAGAGCCAAGGAGAGGGAGAGAGATGAGTGGTGTGAAGTGTGGGTGATGATAATGAGACCTTGATCTTGTGGTTAATACTTATAATTCAAATTAGAGTTTTATCCAATGGTTAATATGTCTCATAAGTACACAACAAATCCCTAATCCAATCCTCACAAATCTTGGGAGATCAAGTAAGATCATGGGGTGGGGCCACACCCTTGGTGACCGTCCACCATGGGGGGGGGGGGTATAGGTTGGGGTTTAATGGATGGTTAAGTTATTTAGTTGAAATCTAAGTGTGATGTTTAGTGTTTAAGCATATTATGTGTTATATAGTGTGTTAGGATGTTCGGGGATCATAACTAGCTCAGAAATAATAAAACAATGCTTCTAGTATAATTTTGATGTTTCGGGTAGTGTCCGGTTGTTTGGTTAGATACCGGTTCGTTAAAGTGTCAAACTATACCGTTTAGTGTTCTTTATGTACCCTTTTGTGACACTTTTAATTCCCGACACTTAGGAAAGCATTCAGGACCATTTAGTCATATTTTTACATGAAACTAGCTTGTTAAAAAGCTGATTTTTGATGAATTATGCAGAATTCTGCACTTCGGTTGAGTTCTAGGCACTTCTCAGCACTTAAACTATCACTTAGGAATGCAGTTTTGTGGTCCTTACTTCCTTAAACACTATACTAGTGTAGAACTTGGTTTCTGGCTCATACTGGGTCTCAAAGCAACGTCTGTCTATGTACTGAACCCCGTCAGTATTTTTCTGTCTTATCCGTTAACTGTGCTAATTGTGCTTTGTGCATCATGTATGATAATAAAGTTTGCATGTAATAATGATGTGTCATTATGCAATATGTGATGCACATGTAAGTATGATGCAGTAATCGGAAAGCAGTTAAGTATAATTTAGCACAGTCATTCAGCACTAATCAAGATTAATTAATTGTACGGATGCATGCAAATTTGGCAGTTGTCACAGTTTCAGACCAAAACCTTACTAAACAAACAAAATCGCATTTGTCATTCAAAGTCCCTGTAAATATGATTATAAAATCGCAAATGTCAATCGATACCTGGATTCATCTTCTTCTCTTGTGGTCTGTCGTTGTTTGCTTTGCTTCGTTTCTCAAAATTCATGAATCTTAGTTGAATCGCAACGGTGAGTAGTAGGGAACTTGGGGAAGGAGAATGCAATATTGATTTTGGTTTTACGGTATGATTTTGAGTTATTGTTTGCTGATTATCAGGGGTTTTGATTTCGCAATGGACGATTTTAACCCTTGGCGGTTTCATTTATTTATTTTAATTTGATTAATTTAATAGGTAAACACGCGGTTTAAATGATATGATCTGACGGTTGTGGTTATAGCGTACATAATGTACGATTAGTGGATTTGTATGATAACCGGCCTCTATATATATATATAGGGCAATTTTAGAGGAAAAACCCCTTGAGTTCAAAAAACTCAATGGATGGACCACATGTTGCCACGTATTACAACTTTTTTTTTTTATAATTCTGACATGTAACAGCTTTTGCCAGGGGAGATAAAGTTAATATGTTACACCTCTTTCGCTGTTTATATAGATGTAACATCACATGTTACACTTTTTTTTTCAACAACAAATTTGTGTAACATTTTCGAACTTAAAATTAACGAGTTTACAGTTTACAATGTGTAGTGCATGTAAAAAAACAAGTTACATGTTTTTATAGAAAAAAATTAGTGTAACATACAAGCCACATTGTTACATGTGAGTGTGAACTGAAAAGCAAAAAGCTGTTACACGTACTTTTATCGGTGTAGTTACTTTATGTAAGATGGAATCTCAACCATATTCTAGATAGATGGTGAAGATTGAGTTTATTGAGTTTTTTGAACTTGGTTTTCTTATTATATATACAGAGAGAGAGAGAGAGATCGCATACTACCAATGGGTGAAGACTTTGAGAAACTGAGCGATGAACAAAGAGAGGAAAGCAGAAAGAAGTGGGAGATTGGAGGGCAAAACAGGCGCTGTAATCACCTCTTCCATTACGATAACAGAATCAAAATCTCCTAAAAGAGTAAAATTGGATGTGGATCGTAATGTATAGATCTTCCTAAACACTCATACAATAATTAAGGATACCAATTGTCTGGTGCTAATGGAACTCCAATAAGATCTGCATACATTTACTGCGTAAGTGGATGTCAGAAGTTGCCTGCAACCAGTAAAAGTAAACAATTTCCTCATTTTTTCTTCCCCAACGGTTGACTTCGCCGACGGATGGACGAACGGACCCATGAGTATTCTTTACAGTAATCGATTTCTTATATATGGGCCGCATAGTATTCTTTTCGGTAATCGATTTCTTATTTTGTGGGCTAGCTTTTATATATTTCACATTCATATTGGCCGCAATTAGCCTTAGTCGGCCCAACCCGTTTAGGCTGAGCTATAAGCCTATAAGTAGAGCAAGCAAAACATTTTTTTTTTTATAAAACCAAAACGGTTTGGAACCGATTTTGAGTTTGACCGGTTCCAAGTCAAACTGGTTCAGTTCCTCTCCGGTTTGGTCGGTTTTGGACCGGAGCTGGTTAGGGTCGATTTGGCCGGTTGGGTCCTCGAACCGGTTTTTTTTTTTTGTTAACCTCTAGCTATAAGGTCGTCCGTTATACTCTTCCTATCTCTCAGACTGCCGATTCAGCGTTACATATGCTCCTCTCTAATTTCAACTCCAAAAATTATATTTTCATATAATTTTTAACAATTAAAATAATAAAAGTAGAGGGACATAGAGAGAAGGCGCGCGCGCGCGCGCGGGGGGGGGGGCATAGACCCAAGGCTACCAAAAGGTAGGGGTGGCAAAATGGGTGGGTTGGGTATGTTTGGGTAATGGGTTAGGATGGGTATGGGTTAGAATGGGTTTGGGTTAAGATGGGTTTATTAAGAGATGGGTTTAGGTCAAGATGAGTTTTTGTCAAAAAATTCAATAAAATTAAAAAAAAATCAAAAAATTTCAAAAAATTTCAAAAAATTAAAAAAAAATAAAAAAAATAAAAATAAATAAAAAAACTTACTGTTAATCAAAAGAGTAACATGTCAAACTTAACCCTTTGAATGAATAACAATGAAATGACTCTTTGAACCCGTCTCAAAAGATTGGTTGTTACTTTACATGCTAGGCTGTGCAGGCTAAACCAAAAAGACACTAGTCTTTGACCCGTTTATTGACTAAAATTATCAAGCATTGACACACATCTTTATATAACCTTTTTCAATCCAAAGTCAAACTACAAACCATGGTAGTAAGTGAAATGACTCCATGTTACTGTTAATAACTATTTTTGTTGCCAATTTCACTATGCACAAATGCAAGCAAACAGCAGGCATTAAAGAATCATCTTGCATATTGACAGCAGGAAAATAAAAATATTGACACAATGCCTATAACAAACCATGTCACTATCAGGCACAGTCAGGCATTTTGAAAGATCATAGGCATGTAAATATAACCAAACTGAAACTGACAACTACCATCCAAAACTCGTTCTTGAAGGCAGCAGCAAATATAACCAAAAGTCTTTTCATGTCTTCTTTGAACCAACAGAGGCATGTTCAACAGATATTACAAAAGTCGACTTTGCGGCCTCCCTCAGGTAATGCACATATCCACTCATGAGCTTTAACAGATTTCTGGTGATCAGTAAGCTTATTCCCTCCTCAGTTGCATCGACACTGCTTCCAAACATCTGTCTTACCAAGTCCTCTGGCACACCATCTCCTGTGTGTGTTATCCTACCAAAACAAGTTTAAAGTTGATACAAAGAAGCCCGTATATGATATATCTTTCAAAATGCCTGACCTGATAGTGTTATCCTGTGTGTGTTATCCTACTTTAAAACCACGTTGTAGGATCGATTTGACCGACCGAGTGAGTCAATTAAAGTCAATACACACTGTTTGTAAGGCGGAATCAAACAAACAGAGCTGAATCAGTAAAGAATGGTGTAGAAAACAGAGATTATCACTTTAATACACGTTTCTCATTTATATATCACTTGAAAATCCGGCAGCAGTTTGGTACACAACTGATGACAACTGTTCCAAATGAGAAACACATTACACCTATATATAGGCTAGAGATTTCGCTTAAAGATGACACAAGTCATTTCAAGCGAAATTACTTCATCTGATTTCGCTTGAAATGACCAAGTGTCATGTTCAAGCGAAATTACATCAAAATAACCATAATTACACTTTTGACCCTTCTAGACCCTATACAAACACGACCTAGACTTAAGACAGAGGCTGTAGACATTATGTACCAACAAACTTCCCCTTGGATATAGCCGGAGTCTTTAGTCTAGTCTTCAGGTCTTCAGTTCTTCACAGCGATTTGAAATATTCCTCTATTTGCTTAGGCTTTTTCCTTAGCAAATTCTTCAACTTTTCATTCTCTTTCTTTGCTCTCATTTCTTCTTCAGCTTGCATCCTCATCCACTTCCCTTTGTTCTCTTCCAGTTTCCTTCGTTCCTTTTCAGCTTTCAACTTTTCTTTTTCTTCAAGTTTCCACCACTTTGAGTTCTATTTGTTATCATCATTGATACCCTTTTGAAAACAAATAGAAACCACTTTCTGAAACTGCATCGCTTGTTCTCTGTCTTCAGCTTGGAAACGGATTTTGTTCACAAATAAACATTCAATGTCTTTTGCAGAGCAGTTTACCAACCACATAGGATCATAAACAAAAATCTCTCTGATTTCATTCCCAGCTTTGTAAGTTATCACAGCCTCAGTTGATATACAACTGTACACCCAACCCATAAAACCTTTTTAAAATTCCTGTTCCATCTTTGGCACTGGAATATTCTTCATCACTTTTGGCTTTTTTACATTCAAGATTGTTTCTTCATTTCCGGTTTCAGGATTGATTCTTCTAACTTTCTTTGGATAATGAGGTTTCCAATGCTTGAAATCTTTCAAAGCTTCAAACTTGATAAAACCCCACATTGCAATATCATTCTTCCTCACTGGATATCCCAAAGTTCTCACTTTTGATAACTCCTCTACATCCCACCAAGGTAGGGACATAACATCACATAAACGTTCAAAGTACAGAACACCGCATTCTCTTCTAATTGCATATGCATTAACTTGAGGTAGAAATCCCCAGCTAATGATATCTCCCAAAGAAATACTTCTATCTCTCTGATAATATTTTAACGGACGCTTGAATTTCCGTTCATTACTATTCTTGAACCATTTCTTGCGTTCATCTTTCAGAGGATCTTTTGTAGTTTCATCTAAATTCTTATCCTTCAAAATCTCTGCAACTTTTCTCCTCAGCTCATCTCTATTTTCTTGAGTGAAAAACTCCATCAGAGTTGGAAAATCAGAAGTGTCTTCATTCACACTGTCTTCATCTGTACAATCCTCAACCTCAACCTTGTCATAGACATCTGCATCTTCAACATACTTATATTCGTACTCAGGTTGATGATTGATATCAAAAGCATTCAGTTCATCTTCAAAATCGAACTTGAACTCATTTTCATTCATTTTCATTCACATTAAACATCTTCATAACTTCATCCAAAGTATACGTGTGCCTGATTTCTCCCTCTTCTACATCAGGTTCAATACGAAGAATTAACTTTTCAACTTCATCCAGATTTTGATCACGTACTTGCTCCCCCTCTCCATCAGCTCCCTCTGATACTTCATTTATATCATCATTCATGTAGTCATCAACATTCTTTTCATTTGATGCTTCAGTAACAGTAACATTCGTACCACCCTGATCGTCATCATCACCATTATCATCATCAGACTTATGACTGTTTGCAGAGAATACTTTTTCTTCATCATCATCCTCTACATCTTCTTCATCATTAACCACATTGAGTAACACATCTTCATCCAATATATCAGGAACTGAAGAAAGAGGAACATGTTGTTCAATATATGATTCAGAAGCAGTTGATAGAACAATGGCCCTTTCTTCAGTAACACCTTCTTTGCCTTTGCCTTTATCTTTCATTTTAGCATCAATCTCTGCTTGTTTTTGAGCTCTAATTTCTTCAATCTTTATCTCATCAAATTGTTGCTCAACAGATTTACCAAGCATCTTTTCTAGCACTTTGTTTATCATATACATTTCATGTTCTTTCTATGCCTTTGCAGCCTCAAGCTCTTTGTTCTTCAACTCAAAATACTTATTCTGCTCATCTTTGCGTGTCTTTTCTTCAAGTAACTTAGCAATATGAACTTTCATGATATCAATTTCAGCTTCATCAGCTTCTATCTTTTTCATCAATGCAGAATTTTGAGCTTCCACAGACTTAAC
The DNA here is from genome assembly GCA_030545235.1 of Helianthus tuberosus. NCBI lineage: Eukaryota > Viridiplantae > Streptophyta > Magnoliopsida > Asterales > Asteraceae > Helianthus > Helianthus tuberosus. The sequence goes on along the minus strand of CM060376.1, from coordinate 1,659,970 downwards.
ATGCTTTACCAACTTCTTGTTCTCAGCTACAACTTCTTCAATTTTCTTTTCCAAATACTTAATTTGCTCCTCAGTTGCAAAGTTGAAATTATCAATATCGTCAAGTGGAATATTTTGAGGAATATTAGGAAAATCTTTGTAACCAGAAGATCTAGGTGTGGATTGAATTTGTTGTTGTGAAGATGATGGTGTTTGTAGTATATGTGGTGAAGAAATGATAGGTTGTTCATGTTGTAGTAAAAAATGTGGTGATGTAATAGGATCAGGTTGTTGTGGTGGTGTAGGTTGTTTTGGAGGTGATTTATGTGGAGATTGTGGTGGTGATGGTTCAGGTGGTGGTGAAGGAGGTTTACTAGATTCCTGGATTGGTTTCTTCTTTAACAAAATCTTCAATGGCTTTGCCTTCTTTGGAGTAACTATAAGTTTCCTTGCAACTGTTTTCTTTTTACCTCCAGAAGTAGGTGGCGTTTGAATATCTTCTTGTGAAGGAATGTACACATCATCATCATCTTTAGCACTCCTTCTTCTCTTTTTCTGTTTCTCTTTTACTACTGCAGACATGACTATCTTATAACGTTCAGTTTCATCAATTTCATCTTCAGAAGAACTTGTTGTGTTTTTATCAACATCATCACTTTGAACATTCTCAACAACTTTCTCTTGTTCAGCATTGAATTCAGTAAGAGATTTTAAAAGTCTTGCAGATGCAGAAGAAAAACGAACATCTCTTTCTATATTAGCTTCAGCTTCAGTCTTAGCTTCAGCTTCAATTTCAACTTCTGCTTCTTTATCAGATTCATCAATGAGCAAAGTTTTAGGAGCTTTCTTTTGGCGTTTCTTGGGTTTTGAAGACGAACCCTCTCCTACTTGCACTTTAGGAGTTACTTTCCTACTCTTCTTCTTCTTTTCTTTCAAGAACCAATCATTTCGAGTTGTCTTGAAGTCATTAAGAATTTTTAATTTGTCTGCATATCCAGCTTCTTTCATTTCTTCTTCATTCCTCCAGTTTTGATGATTTACTGGATCTGGATCTTTATAATTCGGATCTTTAATAAAACCAAAGAACTCAGCTTGCTTAGTTGGCTCAGGATGATTCGGATGATATCTTACTAACTGTTTCACAGAATCATTATCCATATGAGATAGAACCAGCAGATCATTATTCTCATCTCGTACAATTTCCGGATAGGCATGGTCAATCATCATCTGAATAAATCTTGGATACAACCAAGTCTTCCTCTTTGATGTCACTTCATCCAATAAGTAATGAAACACAATATGCGAAAAATTGTACTTTTTGTTTAACACAAGAGCAACCACCATATTCATGTGATAATCACGCATCGCATCATATCCACCCTTTTGATGACTCAAAGCTTGCAACACTGAATGTATTAAGAACTTGTAAGGCTTTGTAAACTTTGACTTCAGATAATTTGCATTGTTCAATGCACCACTGTAACCCATCCTCAGCAAACATCCTTTAACCATTCTCTCAGGAAATTGTGTTGGTGAATTCACATCATCCGGAAAATCTAATACTTCACGTACAAGAGCCTCAGAAATGATAATTTCTTTCTTTTCATCATTTAACTTTACAAGCGAATTGATCACTTTAGCTTCTTCATCATATGTTGTATGCTTCCAAAAACGTTTAATGTGAGATCTGAAAACCAAGCGTTTGTCTGTCAAAGCCTTTTGAATTGGCAATCTCTTCATGAACTCCAAAATACTTCTGAATTCCGACAGCTTTGGACTCCTTGCCTCATCAAGATCACAACAGCTGTTGTGTAAAGCATTGAACAACACTTGCGAAGGCTGAAAACAACATGAAACAAACAAATTAGGCACTTAAAGAATTTTCAAGTTTAAACATCATTCAAGAGAATTCAGTTATATAATGTTGCACACTCAAGCGAAAACAACCTAATACATGTAAAAGCATTTCAAGCGGGATCATTTCAAGCGGAAACAGCTATTTCGCTTGAATGATACTTGACCAACAGAAATCCTTTTCAAGTGGAATCAAGCCATGACATACCGCTTGAAACTGTCAACATTATACCCAAAAAAATTTCAAGTCCAGATGTTCAAATTGGTCACTTGGGTTTGATCTATGTTTGATTCCGAGCAAGATGGTATAATTTTTACCCATTAGATCCCTCAAAACAGTCCTAGATCTAAGTCCAAAACTCTGTTCAAACGTCGTTCAAATGAAATCTTAGATCTGCAACAATCAAACAACATAAATCTGTTCTATACTCAATTCCGACTACACAAACATCTAAATCGTTCATTTTAAATCTTTATACAACCCTAGATCTACGTTTTAAACTCTGTTCATCGCCGACATACAAGAAACAGTTAAATCTGAGTAAAATCGGTACAATTACTTACATTCAACATGTTAACAGTTGAACCGACCAACTAAAAACACAAGGTCTAAGTAAAAATGGGCAGAGTAACGGCTGTAAAACAATGATTTGGAGATCTTGCTTGAAATCGCCTTGAAGTGTCTGTGAAGCAAAAACAGGAACAAATGACATTTCAAGCGGAACCCTGGAGCTATTTATAGACGGACTGATTTCGCTTGAAAGTGTCACAAGACTTTCAAGCGGAATCTCCAATCAAGCGAAATGTTACTTTGAAGCGGAATCAATGTTGTTCAAGCGGAATCAATGTTGTTCAAGCGAAATCATCATTTTCCAATTTTAATTTCTTTATATTTTCATATTTTACCGACACACCCAGTTAACCAAGTCCAAGTTAATGACCCTGGTCAACTGACTAGCCTGCCAAGTCCAAATTAATGACCCTGGTTGACCAAATTATGAAGATGCTGACTTTCAGAAAATGAAATAAGTTCAAATTAATGAACTTTTGAACTTTCAAGCAATTACCGATCACTTTTTCACAAATCTTCTGCTTACCTAACCCTCAAGATCCAGACTTGTTCAGCACACAAGACTTTGATCATCTGATCCCCAACGTCTGTTGTCGAAAATAAGATGAAAAATAAAATCTTTTTGGAATTTAAAATGAAGATAAGCAGTAAACTGTACACACAATCTTTTTGTGAGCGTGTTAGGGGATCATATCAGCTTCCGACGAAATACAAGTACCGTTAAGCTTAGATTTCATTTTAAGCATTAAACAATTTGCAATGATTGTCGATATACTGGTCCACTTTAAATTTTCACACAAAGTTCAATCTGTTCAGGATACGGATTAATGTTTTAAGGCTTAACTTTTATATGTGTCCCACCTCTTGAATATACTCCCGTATCCAGATCCCAATATTCAGTCTTACAGGTGAGTATACCACAGATGATATCTGTAAGGGGTTAAATTGCGAGACCGTGAGAGCTCAGGTCAGAACTTCCGTTCAGCAGAGAGATGACGGTTCGACTTTAGGTGGGTCCCCTTTAAAGGATCTTTTTTACAACAGCATTGATTAGCAATTTTATTGTCTTATCATTTATGCTGAGGGTGACGCTATATTTCAAGCAAGCAGTAAAATATTCTCCGGGGACTAGGCCATTGCTTCCGCATTATCAGAAGTCCCGAGATAATACCCCAGATATCACTAAGTACAAAGACCTAGTATCTCAGAAAGAGGGACCTTTCAAACAAGATTTCGGGGGTTACCCATATATCCGAGAGATGTTCCCCACATAAAAGCAAGTAAATTTAGGTTTATATCCCGAACAAACCTACTAAATATGTAAAAACCTATCGGCATATCATTTACAAGACTGTTTAACACATTTTTCTTACATTTCTTTAGCGTACTGCACTGTCTAGCTGATGTACTATCATTTCCCCTTTTTACACAAACTCATTTTTACTTTTTCAAATGTTTTTGGATTTTGCAGTTTTATCATGTTTTTGTATTTTTCTGCAACTTTCTCCCCCTAAAAACAAAAACATATTTTTGTGTTTTTGGTTTTTATCAAAAGCAGAAAATAAACTGTACAAAAACTTGACAACTTTGACGTGGATCACATCAGATCGCCGTCCTCCTCGGCTTGACACTCGATTACCCTCCCAGAAAACAGATTTTTCATCCCGTTCAATTTCAAAAGATAATTAAATCTTTTTCTATCAAAAGGTTTAGTGTAGAAATCAGCCTTCTGTTCATCGGTGTGTATATGTTCAATACGGATTAACTTCTTTTCGTAGCAATCACGGATGAAGTGATGTCGTATTTCAATATGTTTAGTTTTCGAGTGGTGAACCGGGTTTTTCGTAATGTTAATAGCCGCTTCATTGTCCACAAAAATCGGTGTATTCAAGAACTGCAAACCAAAGTCTCGCATCTGCTGTTGGATCCAAAGGATCTGTGAGCAACAGCTTGAGGCCGAAACGTATTCTGCCTCGCATGTAGAGAGCGCTACTGAGGTTTGTTTCTTGCACTGCCAGGTGACCAGTCGAGTTCCAAAGAACTGACACCCAGCAGTGGTGGACTTAGCATTCTGCTTACAGCTACCATAATCTGAATCAGCAAAACCTGTGAGAGAGAAATCGCCAGACTTAGGATACCACAAGCCGGTGCTTGGGCAACCTTTCAAATACCGTAAGATGCGTTTTACGATCATCAGATGTGACTGGCGTGGGCTTGACTGATATCGTGCACATAAGCAAGTGGGATACATGATATCTGGGCGGGAAGCAGTAAGATACATCAAGGATCCGATCATTGACCGATACAGCGTCTCATCCACTTTCTCTCCACTCTCGTCTGGGCAAACCCCATGATTCTGAGCTAGGGGGTTGATGCTGGACTAGATTGAGCCATGTTGAACTTCTCCAGAACATCGTTCACGTACTTTGTTTGATGAATGAAGATTCCTTCGGGAATTTGCTCAACTTGTAACCCGAGAAAGAACTTGATCCCCCCCATTGAACTCATTTCGAATTTCTTCTTCATGACTTTTTCAAAATCCTTACACAATTCATCATTCATCGACCCAAAGATGATATCGTCAACATAAATTTGCACGATCAGAAGATGTCCTGCAACCTCTTTGATGAATAATGTACTATCAACTGTCCCTCTGCTAAAACCGTTGTCCAGCAAATGTTGGGAAAGCGTCTCATACCAGGCTCTCGGGGCCTGGTGTAGTCCGTAGAGCGCTTTATCCAGAAGATAGACTTTGTTCTTGTGTATTGGATCAGTAAACCCCGGTGGTTGACCCACATACACTTCTTCTTTGATTGTGCCGTATAAGAATGCAGACTTGACATCCAGCTGGTATACTTTGAATCCTTTCCACGATGCAAATGCTAGGAAGATTCTTATCGCCTCGAGCCTAGCTACAGGGGCATACACCTCAGTAAAATCGATCCCCTCCTGCTGGCTGAAACCCTGTACTACCAGTCGTGCTTTATTCCTTACAATCACCCCTCTATCATCTCTTTTGCATTTAAATACCCACTTTGTTTTGATCAACTTTTGATTATCAAGAAGGTCTACTAGTCTCCAGACACCCAACTTCTCAAATTGTTGCAACTCTTCTTGCATAGCGTTCACCCAGTTGTCTTCAGTCAAAGCTTCCTTATATGTTCTGGGTTCAATCTATGAAATAAAACATTTAAGTGAGAATTCTTCTTGTACCGGAGCAATAGATGAATAAAAACAAGTAAGTGCTTTGTTGATCTAGTCTCTCATCTTAACACCGCTCTGAAGATCTCCGATAATCTGCTTTGAAGGATGGTAAGAAAGAGTTCGTGGCATAACACTGTCAGGCACAACAACTTCCGATTGCAGATTCGTGATGTCTAGATCACCGGTGTGATCCTCAGCTTCAATCGTAGCAACATTTGGATCCTCATCAAATATCGGACTGTTTTCCGAATCTGAGTCATCGGATTGATCAAATGATGTAGCTGGTTCCTCTGGTGATTCGTGAGCTGTTCCACTGGGACCGACCTCGTGATCGTTTGCACCAGTTGTAGGAATGTTTGTATCCACATCTGGTTGAGAAACCACCAACGGTCTAGGTATTTGATCTTGTACCATGGATTGTTGCTATTGGTATAAGTAAGCAAGTTCCTCTTCACTCGGCTCTGTCGGTAGTTGGAACGACTCCCAGAGTTTGTCGTAATCAAAAAGCAATCTTTGTCCGGGAAGTTGTGGTGGAGCCGTATGTTTCTGACAGTCTACATGCTGAACTTCAATTACCTTCTTCAGGCATGGAACAAAAACTCTCTTGAGCGGACTGGCATATCCAACAAAAAATCCCTCATTACTCTTCGCACCAAACTTTCCATCTTGATCAATGAATGTACACGGAGATCCGAACGGTTCTAAGAACTTCAAATTTGGCTTGTATCGATGAAGAAGTTCAAAACACGTTTTCTTGTATTTCTTCACAGTTAGCACTCGGTTCAATGTATAGCATGCCGCTGCCACAGCTTCACTCCAGAAAAATATTGGTAACTTGGAATCGGCAAGCATCGTTCGAGCTGTTTCAATGATAGTACGGTTCTTTCGTTCAGCTACACCATTTTGATGTGGAGTGTATGGTGCACTGAATTCGTGAATAATTCCTTTCTCGTTACAGAACTTGAGCATACGGTTGTTCTTAAACTCCGTTCCATTGTCACTTCTTATTCTCTGAATTGGCAATTTGTAGACCATTTCCATCTTCTTGAAAAGAATCATCAAAGACTCAAACGTTTGATCTTTCCTCTCCATGCACAACACCCAAGAAAATCTCGTGAAGTCATCAGTGACTACTAAACAGTATAAGTCTCCACTGATACTTTGCACATTAACCGGCCCAAAAAGATCCATGTGGGGCCTTTCAAGCGGCATTCTGATTGAATTTAGCAACTTCTGTGGATATGACTTCTTTGTTTGCTTTCCTTTCTTGCAAGCTACACAATCATCATTTAAATGAAAACTTTTCAAATTTACACCTTCAACTAAATCATTGTGTACAAGAAAGTTCATTTTACGCACATGAATGTGGCCCATCTTTCGATGCCACATTATCGACTCTTTTTCTGTTACTTTGGTTTTAGACACAAAACATTGTTTTTGATAATCAGTTGTTGTTGCGATACTCATATCAAGAATATACAAATCATTTTCACGTGGAGCTCGCAACAACACCATTTCTTCCGGAATTTTAAAACCAGGTTTTAAAACACAACATTCGTTTTTAGTAAAATGGACAGTGAATGATTTGTCACAGATCTGCGAAATACTCAGCAGATTGTTTTCAAGTTCAATTATATAGTTCACTTTATCAAACGAAATGACTCCATTAGTTAGAGTCCCTTGACCAACAATCCTTCCTCCTTGATTCCCAGCGAATCCCACATATCCTCCGTTTAGAGATTTAACGTCATAAAGCAATGCTAGCATTCTGGTCATGTGTCTTGAAGCCCCGCTATCTATTATCCACTTCGAGATGAACGGCTTCGGAAGTCCCTGCATACATCATAACAAATCATTCAAACAATGAAGCCCATGACTTCTTTTCCTGTGGGACACTACCAAACACTAAATCACATTTCACATCAACTTTCGGAATACTAAAAATCACATTTGGGACAACAGGTTCAGATTTTGATTTCAAATTTCCATTTTTAATTGGTGGAAACTCTGCAAGAAATTTGTCTAATTCAAATTCGAATTTCTGAACATCACTTGCACCCACTTTTGATTCAACTTTCAAAACATTTTCTATCTTTTTCGCTTCAACTGATGATTTTTGTTTCACCACCCAAGACTGATTCTCAAAAACTTTCATTTTTGGATAAATCTTTGAAGTCTTTTGAGTTTTCGAAGATTCGCCAACCTCAAAAATTGATTTCGGCTTATCTTCGGACTTCAGAGATTCACCTCTCTTCAAAATACGAACTGGTGAAATCATTGGTTTTTTTACCCTTGTTATCAGTTGAAATTTTAGGTTTTGGCTTTTGCAAAACAGGTTTCTTGAAAACAGGTTTTTCAATCTTTTTGGTGCATTGTTTCGCCATATGACCAATCTCATTGCAGCGATAACAAACTCTTTTGTCATAATCAACAAAAGTTGATTTGTAGGTCTCTTCTCTCAACTTTTTCACTGCATTGAAATCATCAATGGCTTTTTGACTAAAAATGTACTCCTTTTCATCATCAACACTCGGTCCAGCAACAAAAACATTTTCCATTTTATCATTTGGCTTGACAACCTTGTTAGCCATTTTCTTTTCAAAACCAATCCCTTTGTTTTTAAAATTGTTTCCATTTTTCTTGTTAGACCCATTGTTACTTACCCAATCTTTCTTCCCAGTGTTGTTCTGTTTCACAAAAGATTTTTTAGGTTTTGAAAAGAACTCATTGTTGTTAACTTCAGAAATATCAATCTCGACAAGCTTAAACACCTTCTCAACATTTTTTATGTTCGCGTTCTGAATCGGATACTCAAAATCAGAATAGAGTTTGTCAGTTCCAATCATTGTGTAGACCACCATGATCGGATCATCATTCGCAACCTTTTCTGATTTTGGTATAAACTTGTCCAAAAAGTTACCATCATCTTCATATTCAGAACTAGAATTTTCCAAATGTGTTTTCACAGTTTCAAAATCTGAGTTATCACTCTCTTCGTCTAACACTTGGTCAACAACGGTCTTGATCACCTGTGACTCATTATCAGTGTCGGACGGAGAGAATGTAACATCAATGCTCTCAGGTAACTCATCCTCAATGGTTCTCAACTTAAGATTCAAAGCAGCTTCCACCCAATCTGGATACTTCTGAGTGTAATGATTCCACATTGGGGGTGGAACACTGTTAAGGACAGGTGTTGCATTTGGTTGTTGTGGAACAATCTGCTCAATGACATAAGAAGATGCAACATAGCTCATTAACTTTTTATCAATTCATTCATTTTCAATTTTGGTTAACTCTAACTGTTTCTTTAACGATGCAATTGTGTCAAGATGAAAATTGACTTCCACTTGTTTATCAAAAATTGTTGATTTTAATAATTTCGTGGCTTTATCATTTTCAACACTTTCTTTTTGAATCATTTTAATCGATCTAGCCAGTGTATCATATGCCTCTTTTACTTGACTTAGATCAAAATTAATCATATCAGCGTGTTGCTTCAATTTCTGAAACTCTGTGTCCTTTTCGAGACATTCCTTGCAGTGTTTTGAACAGTTTTGGCATGGGGTTTCAGAAATTGAATCAAGTTTCTCAACAATCTTTTCTTCCTGATCAGTTTTAACACCTTGTTTACCGACATTATCCGACTCTGACTCAGACACTCCTTTGGTTTTGACCTCCTCAATTCCTGACTCCCCATCAGACTCCTTTTGTACTGACTCAGTACCAACAAACTCTGGTTTTACAAGTTCTGTGTCTACCTCTTTCAGTTTTCCCATAAGAGCCCTGTCAGCAATCTCTTTCAAAGTCTCTTCTGTCATCTCTTTGGTCACATTAATCATCTCTTCAACAGAATCTTTCTTTTCCTCATATCGTGGACATAATCCTGTTTTTGGCTCTTCGAAGAAACCTGCAAATGAATCAAACACTTTAGGAGGTATAATTGATTTTAAGGAATTAGCTAAAACCTCCTGTTCGGTTTGATAGTAATAAACTTCAGCAGCAATTTCCTCAAGCTCAGCCACATTTTCCACGGACACTTCTTCCTTAACCTCTTCCAGTTCAACAACACTCTCTAACTCTTCGACAATCTCAGCCATCATAGCTCTTCCTTCACTACCCGGAATGTATTTATCCCAGCTGAATCCAGCAGCTACTTTTTCGTCACCTTGGTTGACTATGAGAGCTTTCTCTGGCTTGTTCTCAATCTGAGGTCTTTGAACGACTGGTTGTTGATTTGGTCTGTGATAAATCGCCTGTCTGTAATAGTCGTTAGTAAAAGGATTTTGGTGATTGTTGACCTCTCTGTTTGGACACTCTCTTTTAAAATGCCCTCTCTCTTTGCACTTAAAACAAGTCACCTTGGACTAATCAAATCCGAGCTTCTGATCTGGTCCAGAAAGACTGTTTCTACCAGTTATTTCCATAAAACGTTGTGCTCTTCTCACCAAACTAGCCATACCCCACTTTATGTCAATAAGCTCAAGCTCCTCCGGATCTATTTGATTGTAATCCTCCTTGGTCATGTCAGGATTTCCAATCTTACCAGCCACTAAACCCTCGTACAATTCCAACACGGAAGCTAATAATGCAATGTGTTGCTTTGCAGCCGCTTCAGTAAACTCATTCCCGTTCTTGATGTTGACTGCAATATTGCATTGAATCCCAGAAACATATGCCTGATTGTTTGAACTAGACGAGCTTTGAGGTGATGTCTGTTCAGAAGTTTTGAAATTTGGCTCGTAGCTGACAAACGGTGAAGGTTTGTTGTTGCTAGGAGTACCAGACGAAACACCCGATGTTGAATCTGCATTGAACGTTGTTTGAATCTTCGGGCATTGATTTGTTGGTGCTGGAATGCTGCCTTTATAATAAAGAGAAACATCCTGTTGAATATCTACAGAATTCATCTTCTTCATCTTTACTAACTCAAGTTCATGTGCCTCGATTTTCTCAATGAATGCACTGAGGTTGAGATTAACAAAGTCTGAGTTGTTCTTCAATACTAAAAGATAAGTTCCCCATTCGTCATAGGGTAAGGCATCTGCCAGTTTATCAATCAACTCTTCATTGGTTTTCTCAATTTTCATACGATTCATTTCAACAACAAGATGACAGTATCTTTCAATCAATTGTCTTGTTGTTTCACCTTTCATTCCCCTAAAAATGTCAAATTCTTTTTTCATCAATGCAGTCTTGCTTTTTATCATAGAAACACTTCCTTTAAACTTCGCCTCCAAATCCTGCCAGACTGACTGTGAATTATCTTCGTGTTGCAGTAATATCAAGATATATTCTTTAATTGCCTGTTGAAGAATACTCATCATTTTCTTCTCAGCCTTGAAACTGTCTTGTTCAGTTTGTGATAAACTGCCAATCCCCTTCACAAGACCCAAACCATCCTTAGGTGGAACATACTTCGATTCAATCTTCATCCAACTATCAAAGTGATTTGCTTGTACCCAGTTTTTGAATCTCCCAGACCATCCTGCATACTCATCTAGACTCATCAGCTTGGGTGGTTTCTGCATCGTTCCCAACTAATTCTCCATATTGACATTTTGCACAATACTACCCGATGTTTGTGCTGCTGTCATACCACTGCCAGCGAAGAAGTTATAAAAATCTTGATTTTCCATTTTAAGAAAACAGTTTACGAACAAATTTTCAAGTTGTGAAAACAGGTTTTACACAAAATCAGACTTTCGAACAAAATTACGAACCCAATGGACTTTTCAAGCTAAATCAGATTTTCAAGCGAGATCTCTTTCAAGCGAGATAAGGATCTCAAGCGAAATCAATAATTTTCAAGCGAAATCAAATACTCTCAAGCGAAATCACCTTCTTCAAGCTGAATCAGGTATTTTCAAGCGAAATAACCTATTTCGCTTGAAACTACTTCAACTTTTCAAGCGAAAACTGATCTTTTCAAGCGAAATCACCTATTTCGCTTCAAATAACCACAATTTTAAAGCGAAATCTACTAGTTCGTTCAAGCGAAACCAGGTTTTCAGGCCATTTTTATCAATTTTACTTCGAATTTTGATCTGATTCACTCAAGGGTTTGTTAAAACACACTTTTACACACACTGTCCAAAACTCAGTCCATTTTATCCGGTAAAAAGTCCAAAAATCCAAGAAAGTGTAGAAAAATCTACTGATTCAAGTGTATTGGCTCATAACCTGGCTCTGATACCAATTGTAGGATCGATTTGACCGACCGAGTGAGTCAATTAAAGTCAATACACACTGTTTGTAAGGCGGAATCAAACAAACAGAGCTGAATCAGTAAAGAATGGTGTAGAAAACAGAGATTATCACTTTAATACACGTTTCTCATTTATATATCACTTGAAAATCCGGCAGCAGTTTGGTACACAACTGATGACAACTGTTCCAAATGAGAAACACATTACACCTATATATAGGCTAGAGATTTCGCTTGAAGATGACACAAGTCATTTCAAGCGAAATTACTTCATCTGATTTCGCTTGAAATGACCAAGCGTCATGTTCAAGCGAAATTACATCAAAATAACCATAATTACACTTTTGACCCTTCTAGACCCTATACAAACACGACCTAGACTTAAGACAGAGGCTGTAGACATTATGTACCAACACACTTCAACTGCCACAATCTATATACAAATTTCAACAATCTATAGACTTTAATATCCAAAAACCTAAATTAATCAACAAAAACCCCAAAAAAGCAGCAAAAAATTCCAAATTTGACTCACCCCCCTTCAAGATTTGATACTAAAACCCTAAATTCTTAATCAAAACATTGAATTTCATCAAACCCATAAAACAATTTCGATAACTTACTCAAAACGTTTGCAGATTCGTCTGTATGAAGATTCGTTTGCAATTAATTCGTCTGTACGGAGATTCGTTTGCCAAGGGTGGAAGAAGCTCGAAAAAGGAATGATCCAAACAATGTGATTCACTGTATGGAGATTCTTCTGTAGACGAGTCGCACCAAAATAACCACTGGACGCAGCAGAAACGAATTTTAGATTATCGTCTGTAATCTGTATGAAGATTCGTTTGAAGACTTGAAGTTGATGATGCGTGTTTTAGGTTTAGGGAGTAAAAACCCATCTTGACCCATGTGAAAATTTAGATGGGTATTTTAAAACCCATTCTAACCCATCTTGATTAAATTCCCAGCCCAATCTAACTTATTTTCTTTTTTAAAGAGGCCTAAAATAACCCAAAATATCATGGTTGGGTTTTGTTTGCCACCTCTACCAAAAGGTATGGGATATTGGAAGGGGGCGCGATGTATCCCACCATCCCAAGAAGCCACCTGGCTCCCAGTCCCTCCATCCCGATGGTATACTGGATGGACTAATCAAGAGGACCAGTCTCGTTCCAAACCATTTCGTAGTGTAGTCGGATGGTTTGGTTTCCTGTTTATGTGTTTGAAGCGATTATATATTCAGGCTCAATTCTAACTCAGGCTACAATAACTGACTGATTGAAAGATCGCGTTGTCTTATGAACATTTAAGCCACATGCTCATGATATATATTAAGCCCGACACATATTGTTACAACCACCATTATGTGTTACATGCGTAAGACGTAAGACGATGCAAGTCAAACCAAATGTTGAACCGCTTTGTTATGAACTCAATGGACCTAAGCCAACAGATCCTATCAAGCAGCCCAACCCAAGAGGCCCATCAATGTGAAGGAACCATTGCAGGATATAATGGATGTTAGAATGAAAGAATAGGGTATCAAGATTATTAAGAAGTGTGTGTTCTTCTTCCCATCTCCCAATTTGTTCTCTCTAATTTCCCATCCCATGTTGTTTTACTTTCTTTGTGTTGCATTTGGATATTTGATTTGCGAGTTGTAATCCTCTAGAAAAGCTATAGAAATCTAGCTGATTACATCTCATTCAATTACTTCTATAGTGTGATAATATCGTATCACTACACACTTGGCCAAACTGAATTAAACACAGACCTAACTTAAATGTTTAGGATCTGGTCTGATGATACCCCACACGTCACGGTCTCTGTTATAGTTTGATTGCAACCTAGTTTGATTCGGTCTACAACCACAAACAACCCTAACTGGGGCACATAATAGGTATTATGGTATAAGCTTAGATTTATCCGATATTAATTTAGACTTTATGATACGGTTTAGACAGTTAATAAGTCAACAAGATGTTGGTTAGTTAGTTGAGAGTCAGTTAGTTGTTGTAAAGCAGTGGTTAGAATTGGGGTATAAAAGGGAACATTGTAATTGTATAGGGTATCTTTTGGAAAATAATAATAAACTCGTTCTTCTTTCCTTATCAACTGCCATTAACGATTTTCGAAGCTTATTCTTCTTCTTGAGCTTCCTGGACGTTAATAGAACTTGTCCATTGAAATTCAATCACAAGTTCATTCAATTTCAGTCCTTATCAGTGGTATCAGAGCCAAACTCGGAGTGGTGGCCTGGAGAGAGCCAGCCGTGACCAACGAGGACGTTGGCCCTTAAGGAGGGTCGATTGTTATGGATCGAAATCATTGCAAAGTATGGGACTTGTCCCACATCGGTTGTATGGGCAATCAATGTGGGGTTTATATACAAAATGGGCTCTCTCACCCATCAGACTAGTCTTTTGGGTTGAGTTCTCTCGTTTGGTATGTAACAGTCAATGATAAGGACTGAAATTGAATGAACTTGTGATTGAATTTCAATGGACAAGTTCTATTAACGTCCAGGAAGCTCAAGAAGAAGAATAAGCTTCGAAAATCGTTAATGGCAGTTGATAAGGAAAGAAGAACGAGTTTATTATTATTTTCCAAAAGATACCCTATACAATTACAATGTTCCCTTTTATACCCCAATTCTAACCACTGCTTTACAACAACTAACTGACTCTCAACTAACTAACCAACATCTTGTTGACTTATTAACTGTCTAAACCGTATCACTTTAGTAACAATTTGATTTATATAACTTCGCAAATATGTTGTTCGTCTACAAAGCAATGAATAATAAGGATATATGGTAATCTTATATAACATAATATAATGTTCAGTTTTCTTCATAGCCACGTCGAATTAGCCATTTTGGGTAATCAAAATTAAGTATCTACAATCGATTTAAAAGGCAAAAGTCTAATTCGAGAATCATAGAATATACGACCCATTTTGCGTATCTACTTTCTATCTCCATGTATCTTCAATGCATATCTAATATCTTTAAAGTAGAGAAATCTGACCTCATAATGATTTTGTATTTCGAAGTACGGACAAAAATAATCTTCATATATGTGTGGGGCAGATTTCTATGGTGTGAAACTAAAACTAATGGCATGTAATATACTACATACTATTGTGTGGTAGACATTGAATATGCCTATAATATATTAATTGGTCCACATTACAATTATATGTACCAAGAAAAATTAAAGGGGTCATATGGCCCAAAACCAGAATCAAAACTATCCACGAAATATGAATGAGTGGCTCCGCAACCAATTTATGACCAAGTTTAATGACGCCCTGAAAATTATATGCATATTTTCACAAAAAGTTCTATAAAATTCCAATTTTGGATATTACGAGTCCTTTTTATATGGTGTGACATTTCAATTAAACTATAGATGATAGAAACAAGGATTATTAAGCCACTATAGACGAACTATTTTAAAATATTTTTTAGAAAGGTTAATTCCTAAATCATATATACTTTTAAAATATTGTTTTATAGCTACTAGACTTTAGTACTAACTATTTAATATTTTAATTTTCTAACATGTGTAGTGCCTAGTTTTTTAACAACAAAGAAAAATGATTAATTCGCAGGTTAACCCGAAAATGATCCGTTTAACCCGATTTTTTTTAATTTTTTATTCACATAAACATTTCGAGATCAAAATTTACAACAAAAAATTACAACTATGTATATAAAAAATACATTCTATTTATAAATCTTACGTCAATTTCCATTTTAATATAATTATTGCATAAAATACCCAACCAATTTAACTTATAACACAAAAATATTGAACAATTAAAATATAATATAAATAGGTTAAACAAGTCAATCCGCTAACAACCCGACCTGTTTAGCTAAAGGGGTTCATGGATTCAACTTAAAATTGATCCAAACCCGTTTAGACTAAAATCAAACCTGTAAATTTTGTGTCAGGTTTAAGTCAAAACTCAAAAGTAGGGATGAGCACATGGTACCAGTACCGAATTTCTTGTACCGAATTATTTTCGATACCCACTTTTTAGAGTTTTCGGTACCGGTAGTTTCGGTACGATACTGGTAAAACACCAATTTTTACCTTAAAATACCTGTATCGGTACTGTTACCGTACCAGACATTTTCACTACCAGTTCCCACTTTTAGCGTTTTTCGCTATGGATACTAATACCAGTACCATGCTCATCCCTAGTTTAGGTATAGATTAAAGGAGATAAGGCGGTTACTCGGTTATTAATTAAATTAACGAGAAATTATATTTGAACTTAAACAAGCACTTAAAAAATATATTTTTATTTAAATTTCCGATAAGGACGTGAAGATAGTGTTGTGTGTTGTTTTCGCGTCCTCAAATTAATCCAACAAGAAGCAATTTCAAACCCAAAATCACTCAAAACCACTCATCTTCTCCCCCATCGTCACGGCCCAATTTCAACCATACAAACAAACCCCTTCACCTGCAACATTACTATTTAACCCCATCATATCACCCCCAATTCAACCTCAACCCAATTCAACAACCCCCCTCCCTTTATATCATCCTCCATTGTTCCCAATTCAATTCAATTCTCACAATTGCTGTTTTGTTAGGGGTAAAACCCAGGTTCATCAAGTTGCAGACATCACGGCTATATTCGGAGCCCCTCGGTCATCTGTACATGTCCGATCGGAACGTGGGTTGGGCGTTGTAACCATCGAAAGCAACCCTCATACGCACGGCGGACGTGGAGCTTTGCCCTCTGAAGGCGGCTGCCCTTCTGATCTCCTCTTTCTTGCTGGTGGTGGTGGACTGGTGGTGGTGGGTTTCTTTCTGTTGTAGTGTAGGTGTGTGTTTTAGGGTTATACAAATTGGTGTTGTTAGAAGTGAGTGATTGAAGATGATGTTGAGGATCAAAAGGGTTCCTACTGTTGTGTCTAATTACCAGAAGGATGAGGTGGAGGAAGCTGGTGCTGGTGCTGTTGGGTGTGGCCGTAATTGCATGAGAGATTGTTGCCTACCAGGTGTTTGTTAAAATGCTTTATCCTTTTCTTTCTGTTTTTTTTTTTTTTTTTTTTTCCGTTTATGTCGTTATAAATTGTGTACGGTTAAATAATTAAAATTAGAAGCGTAATTTCTCCTTTTCTTGGTACATAAAACATACAATTGTGTTATAGACATTAGATATAAAGTAGTTAAATGAGTCGTATTCATGTTTAGAACTTGTGTAGTTGTGTTGTCCGCGACGTCAGATAACAAAGACTCGATTTGCTAGCCCTAGTGAAAAGTGGTTAAAACGGGCGGTATGATAGTCATACAGGCTGTATGATAGGTCGAAAAATGGTCATATGGGTCTATTTACTAGGGATGAGATCTGTACCATACAAAATACCTAAACTGGTATTGAGTAAAAAAACAAACTGAATTATGTAGCGATTATGGTGGTATCGGTATTGGCACTGCAAAAATATAAAAAATACCGAAGCCAACTAGTACCGAACCGAAAAACATTTAAAATGCATACCCGTACCGGTATACTTTGTAAAAATTGCTATCCCTACTATTTACAACCAAATCACAAGGCCTGTATGTGTTCTCAGTGACAAAGAAATGACTAATGTGACTACTTAAAAGTCCATGAGGCTCATATGATGTGCCAGAAGGGCTGGTGTACACTAACCGGGTGGTGTCTTTTTAACAGCGCCCTGTAAACTTCATTCTTCATGTGAATTCTTAGTTTTTTTTTTTTTTTTCTGATGGGGATTGTTTTGATACAGGAGCAAAGCTACCTCTGTATGCTTTCCAAAAATCTGAGAAGGTTGAATCCAGTGACAAAAAGGATCCACCTTTTGCTTTCTTGGAATCTCTTCTCCTTGGAGAGGTAATATACATTCAAAAGCTAGTGTTCTACCATTCGTTCGAGCATTCAATTATCTATTTAAGCTAAGATTGTTTCTCATTTTTGTATTTAAAGTGGGAGGATCGCGCGGAGAGGGGCCTGTTTCGCTATGATGTTACCGCCTGTTCTACTAAGGTACAACTCAATTTCTTTATATGTCATAAAATCTTTCATATTAGTATTGTGAAAACATGCTGATTAATATGTAAATGAACAGGTGATTCCTGGAGATTATGGGTTTATTGCTCAGTTAAATGAGGGTCGCCACCTCAAAAAGCGTCCAACTGAATTTCGAGTGGATAAAGTTCTTCAGCCTTTTGATGGAAGCAAGTTCAACTTCACTAAAGTCGGGCAGGAAGAGATTCTTTTTCAGTTTGAAGCAAGCAAAGATGGTGAAGTCAAATTCTATCCTAATGCCCCTGTTGATGTAGAAAGTTCCCCTAGTGTTGTTGCCATTAATGTAAGTTTTCTTAATCATGTTATACTTTAAGTAGATTCATGGTAAGCCACATGCTGATGTCATTTGTTGAGTAACTATTTTTCTTTTTTATAACTCAATAGGTTAGTCCAATTGAATACGGACACGTGCTTTTGATTCCTCGAATTCTCGAGTGTCTGCCTCAAAGAATTGACCATGAAAGCCTCTTGCTTGCACTTTACATGGCGTCAGAAGCTGGGAATCCATACTTCCGTTTGGGTTACAATAGTCTCGGTGCTTTTGCTACTATCAATCATCTTCATTTTCAGGTTCAAATCTCTTTTGATCTCCATCTTTTGCATATGTACTGATAAACTATGCGGTTAATATCGGTTATCGGTCCCCATGTAAAAAATCAGTGTCAAATACCTGTCAGAATATCAGTTCTGATATTATCCGTGATATTGACCGATATCTGACTGATATTTTTTGACCGATATATCACCGATTTTACCGATATCTGTACCTTTCTTCTTAGTTCTACCATTTATCTTTCTTCTTATTGCTTCTATTAGTGTTTTAAGTCTTAATTATTAATTGTTAACGTTAAATGTTAGTGTTTTAAGTCTTAATCAGTTCCTACTTGTTACAATTGTTAGTGTTTTGCTTTTGCAAGTTGCAAAAGGTTAATTTGTTAATGGTAGGAGATTATACTGAATTGTTAACTGATATCCCACGGGACGATATCCGATTTTTTACCGCATTAACTGGGATAGTTCATTAGACTTACAGTTATCTCAACAATCAATTTATCTATATGCTATACTTAATTTCAGGCTTATTATCTTGCTGTCCCCTTTCCAATCGAGAAAGCCCCTACTAGAAAGATTACTGACTTCAATGGCGGAGTTGTAATTTCCGAGATTCTCAAGTACCCTGTTAGAGGCCTTGTCTTTGAGGGTGGATATTCACTTGAAGATCTATCAAATGCTGTCAGTGATTCTTGCATCTGCCTTCAAGACAACAATATTCCTTATAATGTCCTTATTTCAGACTCTGGGACCCGCGTGTTTCTCTTACCTCAGGTATCTAACACTTTGCATCCACTACTTATTAACGCGTCAATTTTCATTTATTAACGGTTCAAATAAAAAGAATAGCTAAAGTCCACTTTTATGGCATACATCTAGGGCTGCAAACGAACCGAACGAAACGAACAACGTTAAGGAAATATATGTGTTCATGAAATGTTCATGACAATTTACCGAACAACATTTTATGTTCGTGTTCGTTCGCTAAGGAAGTTAAAGTGTTCGTGTGTTAATTTTAGGCAGTGAACGCAAACGAACAATTAGGAACACAAATGAACACAAATAATGTTCATGAACACAAATGGAAACAAACGAATGCAAAAAAGCGCTCATGAACAAATATATAATACATTGATACTTATTAAATGTTTTATTTGTTGGAATTTGAAGTATTCAAATAAAATATAAAAACTAAAAACTAAAAACACTAATGAACTATCGAACACAAACGAACACGTTACCGAACGTTCACGAACATAAATAAATGAACGCGGCCTCTGTTCATGTTCGTTCATTTATTAAATGAACGAACACAAACGAACTTCCCGCCGAATTGTTCACGAACTGTTTGCTGAACATTCGGTTCGTTTGCAGCCCTACATACAACCTCCAAAGTTGTTTTTATTCGAAGACAGATTATTCTTGTAACAATATTAGTGGTATTCTTAAAGGAAAATGGACAAAGAGTGTTTGTGGGTTGAACAAGCCCGTTTCGACCCTGACCGGTTATCCAACCGTGTGACTCTTGCCAACTCTTGTTGTCTGTTACCAAATTTTCTAATTTTTCTATTTTATATAAAATGGAAAACAGTGCTATGCGGAGAAACAAGCTCTAGGAGAAGTAAGTCCCGAGCTTCTAGACACACAGGTGAACCCAGCGGTTTGGGAGATCAGTGGACACATGGTGTTGAAACGGAAACAAGACTATGAAGGTGCCAGCGAGGATAACGCGTGGCGACTTCTTGCTGAGGTGTCACTCTCTGAAGCTCGGTTCCAGGAAGTGGTAGCCCTCATCTTTGAAGCCATCTCATGTGTTGTTACTGAGAATGTGGGCGTGCCTGATGAAGATGAGCAAGATGTTGAAGATGTTGATGCCCTTAACAATGGGTCACACCAGACCGCCATTGTTGCTGGAAAGCAAGAATGCCTAGTTCAGCACTAGGGGTAGTTTGGGTATTTTACAACCGGTGTTTGTGTCTTAAAGACTTAAAGTTTATGTACCTCCTTAAATAACAACACATGAGCTTCATATCTTGTTCAAGTATGGTTCATGTGTTGAATGGAGCTATGTTTATGTACTATAGTTTTTTAATTTGTGCAAAAGATTTGATGTTTGATACTTTATTTAATTATGACTTGTGAGTTGCTATATCACAGTTTTGATTTATACTTTTAGAATGCTATTATAGAATACCCCTTCTTTAAGCTTTAAAGTTTTGACACATAATATTTTATTGGGGAAATGTCACAGAACAGTAACCAAGTTTTAAAACTGTTTAAATTAGGTCACTTATATCATTTTTGTCTCAATTAGATAACATTTAAATCGAGCCATGTCCTTTTTTCCATGTGTCAAGAAAAAATGGAGCATAAGACACCGTGGTCGGATTATTTTAATATATGAAATTAAATTTATTAAAAATAAAAACACTTTAATTACATTAAAATTAAAAAAAAAAAACAAGTTACAATCAATGCCATCACTCAACGTTAGCATCAAATAAGAGAGAAAAAAGAAACAAAAATCCACATCACCATGGTTACCTATGAAATGGATGAAAAAACCCTTAATTTTAATGAAAAATGAATGTTGAATGACCTGATTGGAACACATTTGAAACTTGAGTGACCTAATTGGAACACTTTAAAAACTTTGTTACTATTCTACAAAGAAGACACCTAAATCAACAATCATAGTTGGATCTTGTAGAAAACAAAGTACTAAGACCATGCGTAGTGGGGCGTGGTTTTTAAAAAAAATTGAAAAAAACCGCCCCAAAACGCCCCCCACCCCATTACGCTAGGCGTTATCCGGCGTTGTTTTTTGAAAATTTGCATGTGAGCGTTTTAATTAAAACGCTGAAGTTGTTGGGGGGTTTTGCATGTGGCCAATGAGATTTTTGCATGTGGACAATGGGACTGTTTGCTTTTTTGACTAGCCAATCAGCAGCAACTGTTTGCTTTTTTATTTTTTTTATTTTTGTTTAATGATTGGAAGGGGCATTATTAGGCATTATTCCCACTACACCACTTTTGCAATAACGCCCCATACTGACTGGGATGACACGTGTCGAATAATGCCCCATGGTGAGGGCATTATTTTTCTCTACCACTACGCATGGTCTAATTATATTCCTTGAAAAATCACATGAAAAGTCGAAAGTTAGATGTGATGAGAAGGTGATCTCATTGTTTTATAATACACTTTCTAAATCTTTACTTATTTGCTTACAAGACATCTATGGGTTGCTTTAATAGCATATCTTGTGGGTGTTAAAATATTAAAATTAGTGGATCATAAAGAAGAAAAATCGTTTTAAAACAAAAATAGAAGCACATTGAGGTAAAGAAACAAAGTAGGAAAAAAGAAAGACTCTTATCTTTGCTCTACAACAAAAATAAACTCTAAATCTTCACAAACACCTTATGATTGTGTCGTTACTTTTAAATCTTCACCAGAACAAATTCACAAATACATAAACATTCCTCATTATATAGCCCCAATAAACATGAAGAAAGTCAATCAAAAATGATCTTAAAACGATTTTTCACTTCTAAGTGATGAACCCACACAAGTCTTTATTGTGTGTTTTCAAGATCCGTATAAAATAGATGAAAAAAAGAAGTTGAATTGTACTTGTACATACTCATAGAGGCGAATACAACTACGGAAGACTTAACCACTCATAACAACATATAAAGAGAAAAGAATAAAAAGTGTATTTTATATGCAAAAATCCCGATCACACCCCTTGAAAGTTTGGTTAAATTCTTGCCAGAAAATAATTTATGGGTCTGCCCGGCATTAAAGTTATGATCAGGTTAAACATGGAACATAACTACATAATGGGTTGATGCATCAGCACACTAGCTTTAGACAATATGGTGCGGTGGCGTGGAGGCCTCAACCATGCCGCTACACCACCCCGTGTTAGGCATTGATGATGGTGTGTGGGAGGCAAGGGCAGACCTAGGTAACGGGTTAGGTGGGCGGACGCACCCCTTGAAAAAAAAAATTCGTGTATTTTATAGGCAAAAATCCTGATCGCACCACTTCAAAGTTTAGTTAAACCCCTCATTCAAACCCATAGAAAATAATTCTAGGGTCCGCCGCTGGTAGGAGGGGACGGCACATATCTGCCCGGCATGGTGGAGTTGATGATAATGACGTGAAGGTGGGTTATTGGTTGGTGGTTATTGTTTTATTTTTAAAAAAAATTAAATATAAAAAAATGTATGCCACTTTTTGACTTTCACACCACGCCACCCTTCCACGCCCCATCTCACCCCGCGCTTTTTGACACTACGCCACCTTTCTGACAGGTGCTGACATGGCTGCCACATGACGCTTCATACACTCCCACACCATATAGTCTTAGTTTAAACTACTATGACCTATTTATCAACAGGTCAAGACAACAACCCAACCCGTGTAGAATTGCCACCCATACGAGCTACAGCCACTACCAAAATTAATCTTTTCCCCTAAGATCACTATCCTGGCATCGTAATAGCGTAGCCTCGTAAAACTCTACTATAAAATATTTATACTCGATTCCTCGTCATAATTTAAAAATAAAACACAGTCGATCATTGGTCGCTTCATGTTACAGACATACTAATAGGTCGGAAACTTCGGATCCACTTCACGCGCCCATGATTCCAACCCACCAACAATATCCTTTGCAGAAGGAAACCCCAGCTTATGAAGCAACTGAACAGCTCTTTGTGAATCATTACCTCTTCTGCATACTACATACAGGCCAGCATCTGAATCATTAAGAGTCCCATTGCTTTCTTGCACGGATTTCAATTCAGATGATACCTCGGCTAACCGAGATTCCAAATTTGCAAGAGGTATGTTTATGGATTTGGGAAGGGAAGTGATCTTGTAATGGTGAGATGGTCGTACGTCGATTAGCACATGTGGCGAGCCCTTCTTAATCAATTCGTCGTATTCCTTGCTGCTTATTCTAGAGTCTGATGTCAGCAATTTTAACTTCAAAGGAGCCTGAAAACAATTCGAGTTACATAAAGCATATACAAAATAGAAGATTCATGTGATCACATAATTTAGAGGTGGCAAAATGGGTTAAAAGTATTGCAGGTTGGCACAAAACACGTTTTTTATGCAAAAAGAATAATAAGTTTAGTTATAAACCAAGTTTTTTAAGTTTTTTATTACTTTTGGTTCAGTTTACAATGATAGAAAATGACTTTGAAAAAAACAAATTTGACCTATTAACACTTTTGACACCTCACCAAAGATAATTTATATCTTTTCTAGGACTTAAAATGTATTTTTGTCCATGTATTTTCGCCAAAATTGGTATAAATGAAACTAAACAAAAGAAGTTAAATGCTTGGGTGACCTCCACATACATTATCCCTTATTTCGGTTACACTCCCATGTTTAAAATAAAATAATCTTCAGGGGTTTAATGAACTGAAAACACTTTCGGTGACTTTCGACGCATCCGATCTTCTTGTTTAGTGGTTGTAATAAAACTTAGGGGCGGTTTAAACTTTCGATAAATGCAAGTTGTGTGTATAGTTCAGATGAATCTTGGAAATAAAAACCAACATTATGGACCAAAACAATTAGGAAGAACTGAGGGATAAGAAAACAAACCACAGCTAATGGTGACTGAGTGAATTTCTCATAATCAAACTGTTGAAACTGCTGTTGCGTCAATCCATTTTCTCCGCAAGCTTCACACTGTAATGACCTTCCTCTAATCTTTACCTAAAGAAGTAACAAATTACCAATTACATAAGTTAGGTGCGGGTTTGGTTTGCACTTGGGAATCACTATGGGTATGGGTTTGATAACATAACGGAATAGAATGTATGGGTTTCTTCTTATCTCATCCCTTTAGGTGGCTACAAAGGATACCCAATTTTATGGGTATCAAGTTATCAACCCAATACCCTCAAACTAATTAGCCCCTTATTATCAGATATTCAGATGAACCAGATAATCAGAGATTAATGTTTAACTGCTGAGAAAGCTTACAATCCGAATTTTGGCTGATAGTGCATCAAAAAGAAGCATTCTTCCGGAAAGTGGCTCGCCAACTAAGCTTGCCAACTTGATAGCCTCTAGGGCTTGAAGACAACCAATAACACCGGGAACTGTAAGGATACGTTGGATATTAGATTAGTAGATACCAAATTACCAATCCAATGATTAAAAGAGAAAAAAAAAAAAGAAAATATTTTATACGAATTTATTTACTCGATT
Source organism: Helianthus tuberosus (assembly GCA_030545235.1). Classification (NCBI taxonomy): domain Eukaryota; kingdom Viridiplantae; phylum Streptophyta; class Magnoliopsida; order Asterales; family Asteraceae; genus Helianthus; species Helianthus tuberosus. The sequence goes on along the minus strand of CM060376.1, from coordinate 1,635,283 downwards.
TCTTCTACAAATAATAAATGTGTTAGTTATGATTACAAAAACAGTATTGTTACAGTAAGGGTAAATTGCAAAGAAAGAAGGTAAAGAACCTTTGTATTCACCAGTTTTCAGGTGCCACATCAGCACCATGGCAAAATTTGGTTACTTTATTTGCAATTTGAAATAAAAATCTTCCAATAAGACAATTTAGGAAGTTGCATGCAGTGAAATATAGATTTTAGGCCATTCAGCCCATTTGACCCGTTCGAATATTTGACCCATTTCTACTTTATCCTTCTGTTTTCATCTATTTAAGCTAGCACAAACCCAAATTGACCCCTTCATAAGTAAACGGGTCAGAATTGCCACCTCTAATTTGGTAAGGAAGGAGGCAACTGTGACCCTCAGAACTAGAAACGAAAGGTGCTAATGTAACTACAGGCAAAATAAAACCTGAGTGTGAAGTTGCATTTACGATAAGGGAGATTAAGAGTAAAATGGAAAATTTTGTAATCTATAACCTCAATTTTTGAAAGTCGACAACTTTTTTGAGACAAACTAAAATACTAATAAGTTAACATCCTCTTGAACAGTTCAGGCTGAGATTTAGCTTACCTACACCTAAAACACCACTGTCAGAGCATCTCTGGCATGCTGTTGTAGGTGGTGGGGTAGGAAACAGACATCGATAACACGGGCCTCCGTTGTAATTGTAAACCGCAAGCTATAAAATCAGATATAAAAATACAAATGCAGTTATGTACAGTACAAACATAGAAAACACAACTTCTGTTTGCGAAGAAAATGAATCTTATTTTGTAACTTGTACCTGTCCTTCCAAACCCAGTGCAGCACCTGATACAAGAGGCTGCATGAATAAACATTACAAGTCAATAATTAGAAATTTTAAGATAATATGCCTTCGAATATATCGTATATTCGTATCTTGAAAGAAACATACCTTTCCCAGTAAAACACAGCAGTCACTGATCAAATATCGGCTAGGAGCATTATCTGTTGCATCTATTACAATGTCATATCTAGAAAATTAACAGTTACGGAATTCAAGGAAGGTTATGCTAAGAAAAAGTCGACAAAAAGTGAAAAAAGAATTAAACTAAAAATATATTTATTTTGTTTAGTTCCATGATGAAGGATACTTGCTCACAATCTCTATAGCATTAGATGTGCGTAAAGCCTCTTTGTGTTCCACTATTTCAGTGGTGGAATTAATGCTGATATACAAACGTAAAATACAGGCAAAACGTTAATAATCAACCTACCTAGATTTAAGAGAAAATGAGACAAATGAAGCAAGAATAACATACGAACGGCAAGCTGCAGCAGCAGATTCTACTTTAGACTTTCCTATGTACGCTTCACCATGAATAATCTGAAATATTCACCAAAATCAGTAATAACACCATCTTTGCTAGCCCAATTAAAAAGCCGCATGCCCATAAAACAACATACACCATTAACAGAAAACAATGAAAACCAACAGCTGTTACAGAGAAAGCAGCATAAACACACCTGCCTGTGCAGATTGTTCAGCTCAACAACATCATGATCCACCATACCTAACTTACCTGTCAAGATTTAGCCAAAATTACTAATCCAACTATCCAAGTCCTTAAACACATATTTCCATTGCCACTAGTATCAATAAACTTTAAATATTGAAAACACAAAAAAAGAAAAAAAAAACAGATATCTCACCTACACCACAGGCTGCTAGATATAACAGAGCAGGTGATCCCAAACCACCAGCTCCAATAACCAAAATGGATGATTTTAACAGATTTGACTGCCCTGCAACCAAAGTATTGTTAATAGGCAAATTGGATTTTAATAATCCGAACTCGCTCTTTTTGGCCGATAATAATCTCAACTCAGTTAATTACCCACAATAATCCGAACTCTTCCATTTTGTTTGTAAAATAGTCCGCCGTTAATAAAAAAACACAACGGAGTTAAGTTTTTTTTCCAAATTACAAACCGATGTTTTCCAACTTTTGATCAGAACGAGGATACGAGCTATTGATGTAAAACTTACCTCGTAACAATGCTCTAAACGACGAAAACGGTGCTTCAATTCGGGTGTTTGAACTTCTAATTAACTAAAATCAAGTCGTGTAGAGCACTGTTTCGAGGTAAGTTTTACATCAATCGACTCGTATCCTCGTTCTAATCAAAAGCCCGAAAACATCGGTTTGTAATTTGGAAAAAAAAAAAACTTAACTCCGTTATGTTTTTTTAGCGGCGGACTATTTTACAAACAAAATGGAAGAGTTCGGATTATCGTGGGTAATTAACTGAGTTGGGATTATTATCGGCCAACAAGAACCCGTTCGGATTATTAAAATCCAATTTGCCTTGTTAATATACTCAACTTAACAATAAAACTATAAAATTACAGAAAAACAGTAAACACATAAATTTAACCAATTTAAACACTAATATACACATTGAAATCAGACCTTGAACACCAAATGATGGGAGTAACAGTTGACGACTGTATCTGTAAATCATATCTGGAGTCAAATCATGGCCAAATTCAGAGACTCCGTTGGAACTAACGGCAGGTGATTCGTTATTTGAGTGTTGATTTGATTGAATTTGTTGAAGTTGAGCTTCGATAACGGATATTCGAGCCTCGATGTCTCGTTTCGAATCCTTTAACGACTGGAGTTCGTGAAGCAATCGGGATGATTCGTCAGCTCCTCCGTTGGATTCCATTGGTGGACTTTGTTCAACTGTTTAGTGGAATTTGTGAGAGAATTTTGGGGTTTTATGGAGGCAGTTGAATGATAAACCCTAATTGGAAGATGATGTTGCTGAAAACTGTCAATTTGTGGCTTTGATTTTTTATTTTTATTTTTAATTTCGCCTGTTGGCGGCTTTGGCGGACATGGTTCGTCCTTCGTGTAAGCATTCACATTCAAACCATCAAATTATACATACATTTCACTAAAAAACAACTCCTATATCAATATATTTCCACTAAAAACAAATATTTTTTCTCTCTCCTTTTCAATTAAATAATATTATCATCACATTTTTCTCTCTCCTTCACTCACAACCACTTTCAATATATATTAAAAAAATTATACTGGGTGAACAGTATCCCCCCAAATATACAGATGAACAGTAACATTTTCTCTCTCCTCCACTCACAACCACTTTTTATACCCTTTATAATATAAAAACTCCCCCTCACATATTTTGATGGATAGAATGTGAATGCTTAATGAGTATTTGGTAACGAGTATGGTTTTCGGTATTAAATTATTGAGTAAACTGCAATTTTACATCATGTGGTTAGGGGTGATTGGCACCTTTACCCTCTTAACGAAATAATTGCAATTTTACCCCCCCAACGTTTGCTGTTATGTCGCAACTTTACCCCCCGGCCTCAAATTTGTTGACTAATCTGTTGACTATAACTTGAAATGATTATAATGCCCTTTCATATTACCCCCTGTGTTTTGTGCACTCTGTAATATTACCCCCTGCCACCACTGCCACCGCCATTCACCACCACAACCACCACTGCCACCTCCAGCCACCACCACAACTTAATATCCCTTTCATATATAACACCACCACTACTTCCGTCACTGGAAACCTGCAACTCCGGTCATCTTCTCCAACGACTGCCACCACTGCCACCTCCAGCCACCACCACAACCACACTGCCACCTCCAGCCAAACCAAAGCTGTTGCTGAGTCAGCTAAAATGGCAATAGCTGCCGCAGAAGCCGCTGCATACTTAGCCAGCAAAGAATCAAACCAGTCAACTCAACCACATGGATTCGTAAACGGTCCTAATTGGATTATTATTATCACATCATTTTAACAAAATTTGACATTAATTGGATTATTGTGTATTCATTTCACATACCACTCATTTTCATTTATTAGTTTTAAGATATAGGTGAATTAAATAAAGTTATTAGTAATAACCGTACACACTGTGTATTATAAATTTGCAGGTCATCACTCTAAACCCACATAAATGCTCTGTTTTATTCCACCACCAAAAACCCTTAATTCAATCACAAATTTCTTCATAAACTCAAACCCATCATCACACTTGATGCATTTGGTCCCCTAAAACCCAACAATTCCCCCAAATTTCGATCATTTTGTGTTTGATTTCCCCCAAAATCCTACACACTCTGTTTCAGGTAAATGTTGTTTGATTGTTGATTATTTTGGTTCTTCAATAAAAAAAAACAAATAAAAAAAAATGACTGTCTGTTATGTTCATGTAGGTGATTGATTTTGAAGACCTCTGTTGAAAATGAAAACAAATGGATAAATCTTATTGGCCGGAGTTGCAAGTTTCCGGCGACGGTTTGCACTCTGTGGTTCCCTCGGACTCGGAACTGTGGTTGTGGTGGTGAATGGCGGTGGCAGTGGTGGTTGTGGTGGTGGCTGGAGGTGGCAGTAGTGGCAGAGAAGATGACCGGAGTTGCAGGTTTCCGGTGACGAAAGTAGTGGTGGTGTTATATATGAAAGGGATATTAAGTTGTGGTGGTGGCTGGAGGTGGCAGTGGTGGTTGTGGTGGTGAATGGCGGTGGCAGTGGTGGCAGGGGGTAATATCACAGAGTGCACAAAACACAGGGGGTAATATGAAAGGGCATTATAGTCATTTCAAGTTATAGTCAACAGATTAGTCACCAAATTTGAGGCCGGGGGGTAAGGTTGCGACATAACAGCAAACGTTGGGGGGTAAAATTGCAATTATTTCGTTAGGGGGGTAAGGGTGCCAATCACCCCTAACCACAGGGTGTAAAATTGCAGTTTACTCTAAATTATTATTCAGACTCAGACTCGGTATAAGGGGACACGGAGTGGTGCGGTAAGGGTGAGCGGCAAGGGGGTTTGCAGCACGGAAACACTGCCGCCGACCCCCCTTTGCCGCTCGGTTTCAATCTTGATTGGTGACCAAATGCCGCGGGGAAAAACCAAAATTTTGATCGTTAAACGAGGTAACGACTATAAAGCCGTTTAAAAAAAATATATTTTTTCTTTAAAAAATTAAACTATAAATACCAAACCAAACCATACCCAAATACCTTCAAATTTATACCCCAACCAAACCAAAAAATACCACCAATTCTTCCCAAACATTTACAAAACAAAATGGTGGATGAACTCCCGTTATGGTTCCCACCCATGAGTAGCGACGATTCATCCGATAGTAGCATTCTTTTTTTCCAAAATCTCATCGAAGAAGCCGAACTTCAAGACACGGACACATCTAACCGAAGGAGATATATTGAACGTCAACGTGAGGTGGGGCATGAGACACTCATGGCGGATTATTTTGTCGAAGACCCGAAGTACAACGAAGATATTTTTCGGCATAGGTTCTGTATGTCGAAACGTTTGTTTCTAAAAATTGTGGCCGACGTGGAAGAGAACGAATCATGGTTTCAAGAGGCCCTCGATGCGCGAGGTAGGAAGGGCTTTATGTCGTTGCAAAAGGTGACATCGGCTATTAAACAGCTCGCAACTGGTAACATTCCAGACGAGAACGACGAGTACTTGCGTATGGCCGAAAGAACTTCCCACGAGTGCCTATAATATTTTTGCGACACGGTTTGCAAAATATACGCTCACGAGTTCTTACGTAGACCGACAAGTCACGACATGACACTTTTATACGAAGCTCATGAGGAAAAACATCACCTTCCAGGTATGTTCGGTAGCCTTGATTGTTCCCTTTCGTTTGGCGATTTTTTCCGACAGAGTATCGAGGCCAATATATGCGAGGAGATCACCGATACCCGACTGTTATGCTCGAAGCGGTTGTACCTCAAGACTTATGGTTCTGGCATGCTTTTTGCGGTCCACCGGGTTCACAAAACGAATCAGTGTGCTACAACAATCTCCGCTATTTATAACAGAACGAAATGGAATCGCGCCAAAATGTCCATTTTACGTTAACAACCATTTATACAAACGTGGTTATTTGCTCGCGGATGGAATCTACCTTCCGTGGTCCGTGTTTGTGAAGTCGATCCCTTACCCTCACGAAGTAGACGAAAAGAATTTCAAGAGGCAACACGAGGCGGCAAGAAAAGACGTCGAACATGCTTTTGGTGTTTTGAAGGGGAATTGAGGTGTATTGAGTCGGCCGATGCGAGCAAGAACCGTTAGAAAAATTTGGAGTGTTGTGTACACGTGTATTATTTTACACAACATGATTTTGAAAGACGACGGAAAGGCGATAGCACCGGTGCACATTCGGGATCCTCCGGTCGAGCCCGCTCTAGACGATACGGTGTTGGGCGAGTTGATGGATGAAGACACGCATTGGAGACTAAAACACGATCTCATAAATCATCTCGCAAGTCAAGATTTACCCCGCCTTTTGGTCGATTCCGACGAAGACTAGTTTAATTTATTTCAAGTTAATGTAATTTTATTGGTTTTTAATTTAATGTAATTTTAATGTAATGTTATTGTTAATTTATTCTACATTTATTAACTTGAATATTAAATATACTAGTTTACAAAAAATAAAAAATAAAAAAAAGTTTACCACTTCAGCAAGTGTCTAACCATTGCCAACACTTTCAGCATAGTTTAAACACTTTTCACTAATGACGTGGCGCACTCTGATTGGTTGATTTTTTAGTTTGCCACTCTCAAGTGTCTAATCACTCCTTATACCCTAATGTTTAATCATTCAGAGGCTAATGACTAAGTCATTTAGACATCTGATCACAAAATAAACAGTCTGCACCATTAAATATTGAACCAAAGAGGTCTGAACCATTAAGAGCTGAAACAAATTGTCCCCTACTTTTGAGTACCAAACCGTACCATATCGTACCGAGCACTTTTGGTTAGTGGCAGAGCTTGAACGAAAAATCAGTAGGAGCCGGACTCTCAAACTCCAAATTAGTGGGGGCAGACTCTTAAAAAGCCAATGTTTTACACTATAAAAATTGGTAAAATTAACACTACGAGCGGAAAATCCGTGTGGGTCGGGCACCCCTAGGCCACCAAGAAGCTCCGCCCATGCTTTTGGTACAGGTACCCATCTTTGCGTTTTTCGGAATCGGTACTTTTGGCACCGGTATGGTACCAAGCTCACCCTAAGGTTGTTTTAATCCGTTCGGCCTCGGCGAAGCGTTAGTGGAAAGTTTGTTCGTAGGCTTGTGTATAACTGAACGTTTAGTGAACACTTTTAAAGATTGTCCGGTTGAAAAATTGTTTATGTTTATATGTGATAAGAGAACGAATGCAAGGAAAAAAAAACTTATCATATATAATAATAATTTGGGTAGGTTCCTGGCTGTAGCTAAAGAACCCCCTATTTTTTTTTAAGATTTAGGGTCTACGGAGTGGCATCGGTTTCAGTCAAGTTTACCTATCAGGAACACCACTAACAACATAAGTTTACCGATCAAACTTGGTTTCATGCGGTGAACCTTCACCAAATCGGGGAGAGGGAGGGAAAGGGAGAGATAGGGGTGTGTGGTGGGGTTTATGCCTTATCAACCAATCACACATTTTTCTCTTTTTTTTAAATAGTTTACTTATTCCAAAGTGTCTAACCACCGCCAACGTTTTTGAGCAATAGGTAAACAAAATAGGTAAAATGACGTGGCACTGTTTGATTGGATGATTTGAGAATTTACCTATTCAAAATGTCTAACCACTGACTACCTGTTATGGGGCTCCATATACCGCCCAAGAGAGAGATAGCGCCCCCATAGCGCCCCGCACACCGCGACGGGGGGCGTTATGGGGTAAAAAATTTCTCCTCCCGTTATATATATCGCGCCGCCATGCATGTTGCTTTTTTTCCCTCCACTCACACAGACATATATACATACATATATATGTATAATTTAAGGGTTTATTAATTAATTGGGTAATGATGAGGTAGGGGCGTTATGACTACGGGCTTAAATGCATAAGGCCCCATAACGCCCACACGCTGACGTGGCGCGCCACGTGTCGCATAACGCCCACAAAGGGGCGTTATGACTACGGATGGCCTTAGGCTATGAAGTGTGGGGGCTCCATGGGGCTCCATCCCCGCCACGTCACCATCCATCACCACACCCTCCATGTGGGGGCTCCATGGGGCTACATCATGGTAACACTCTATAGCGCCTAAACCTTCAATTTGGACCAATCAAATGTTTTTTTTTTTAATTTTGTTTAATAGGGGCTCCATCCACACCCTCCAAATTAAAGGGGGGCTCTATGACTGATATGGATTCTATGTGGACTTGATAAAGCCTTATGATGCTCTATCCACACCCCATAGCCTTACACCCTTACAAAATTGTCACTCTTTAATTTACTTTTCATCACACACAACAGTGTATATACAAAAAAGGGTAATTGTTAGAAAATAAATTTTAACCTTTTTCTTTTTCTTTAATGGGTAGTGGTGGGGTTAGGTATGGTTCTCATTTATTTATTTAAAGTAACTAGAAGATAAGCATTTAATTTTTTGATTAAAATAATTCGATACAATTTATATAATTAACTTTTTTTTTGAAAAGAGAATTTCATAAAACAAAAACGAACTCAACAGAACCTCAAACGAAAGGCCTGCGAGAACACAAACGAAACAACCTCAATCCAACGGATACTTACGCCACATAGACCAATCTACGTCTTTCCATCTAGACCTATTACAAATCCAAAAGAAAGAAGTAAATTTAACAAATTCTACAATCTCGATCGGACGCCGATGCTTGTTATTGAAGATACGATTGTTGCGCTCATTCCAAATCGTCCACATAGTAATATATACAATACCTCTTAAAACTTGCTTCGCTTTCTTGTTTTTGGCTTGCTCTTTCGGCATGTTTAAAACGTCCAGCACATCGAAGAAAAAGTTGGGACTTAACTTACACCAGGCCTCAATCCGATTCCACACCTCTTGAGAGAAAAAGCAACCTGTAAATATATGATTAGCTGACTCTAAAACGTCTCCACACAGAGCACATTGAGACTGTTGAATGTTCACCCCGCGCTTCAACAACTCTTCAACCGTCGGCAGCCGATTCAGAGCAGCCCTCCAGACCATAATTTTGCATTTGAGAGGAACCCAAACCTTCCAATTTATAATCGAACTATGCCCCATCGTATTGTTAGTCGACAGCAACCGTTTAACATCTCTAACAGAAAACATACCGTCCACAGCTGGGCTCCACTTCCATTCGTCTACCCCACCCTTCCACGCAAAGTCATGAATGGCCGAAAGGAGCTGGAACAACTCCGAGACTTCAGCAGCCATATTTGGTTGGTTTTTCCATTCCCAAGACAGTTTTTTCATTATTAATCACCCGAAGCCGCGCTGAAACTTTGACCCATTTATTTTTTTCAAGTCTAAAAAGGTTGGGGTAGGCAACTCTAAGCGGCTCTTCCTTCAACCATCTGCCACACCAGAAGCTAATAGCATTACCATCGCCAAGGACACTGCTGAAAAAAGAATTAAGAAGAGAGCCGTTCGAAGATTTTGATTCTCCAACTTTAACAATTTGTTTCCAACACCCATTAGATGTAGCCTTACATGGCAACAAAGCCCAAGGTCTACTCGCACCATGACAACCCACAATAATTTTTTTCCAAAGGCAATCCCCCTCCTTTTTGAATCTCCATGTCCACTTTAAGAGAAGAGCCTCATTAACCGCTTGAAGTTTCGATACCCCCAAACCACCATATTTTTTTGGAGTAGTGACCGTCTCCCACGCAACCCACGGGATCTTCCTTTCGACTTGAGCACCCGCCCACAAAAAAACGTCTCATAATAGCTTCAATCGAGTCAATCACCACTTTTGGGGCCTTGTAAAGAGAAAAGTAGTATATTGGTAAGCTTTCTAAAACCGATTTAATGAGAATAAGGCGACCGCCAATAGAAAGGGATTTAGCTTTCCAAGATGCAAGACGGTTCTTAATGACTTCAATGACCGGGTCCCAATTATGAATGCGTGACATCTTAGCCCCAACTTGAATTCCAAGGTAAGTAAAAGGAATACCTCCACTTTTACAATCGTCTTTCTAATAAATTCTTTTTACTTGAAAAAAATACAAAATAAATAATATTTCAAACTCTATATTCTTTTTACTTGAAAAAATACAAAATAAATCATATTTCAAACTCTTTATGTTGATGAATTCTATTAACATGTCATTTTAAATTGTTTACTGTTAATTGCTTATTCTAATGTCAATTCGTTTGTGTGTAGTCGATTGATCATTGTGAATTGATGTATTAGTTGCATTAGCAAATTAGTTTGAAAATTACACGAGAATATCAACTGCACCGCGAAGTGCAGGGTTTCTTTACTAGTTTAGTTAAACAGATGAATGCTATTTGCATGTTCATTGTCCATAACATTTATAATGTTCGTAAAGGTTTGTTTATGTATGTTTATGTATGTTTACATATATTCAAAGAAGTTGATTTCAATTCATTTTAAAACCATTTGCTTGTTGGCTTATAAAATGTTGGACAAAGATGATATTAGCAATAAACTTTAATTTGGATATTGTTGTTTACTTTTAATTGATGCCTCATGTTTGTTTATGTTTAGTTATGTTCTTTTATGTTCCTTTAAACCTATGCACAACAAGTCCCCTAAGTCGGATTCATAGCCCGACAAGGATTTGGAGCATGTATGATTGATGATTGCGTTCACCAATAGCGGTATAATTTTAATGAAGGATTAAAGGCATACAACAAGGTCACGCACGTGAAGTACTTGTTCGTTGTTGTTTACGGACAATAGCAAACGACGATAGTGCATTGCGAGTTACAAAGTTACTTTTCGGTACTGGGAGTAGAGTTTTTATTTCTTTTCTAACGTCAAGCTCACACATCCCTACAAACTTTAACAAATATTGACAAAATCAATTAACTTGATTTTTTCTAACTTTGAATTATCTTGAACTACTCTTGGTTATTTTCAACAGCCCTAGCTCTTATCTTTAATAATTCTTACCTGATTATGTTGATTTTAAGAACCTTTGATATACATAAACACAGTTTGACTACTCTGACCTGATAACCCTTTAGACTAATTTTGATAGCTTAAACTTTTGTTGATTTTGATCCAACATTCCAACCCAAGAGTTAGGGGCTGTTTGGTAACTTCTGAATGGTTAAGTACTGAACTAGTAAGAGATCTGAATCATTAAGTGCTGAATCAGTAAGAGGTCTGAACCATTAAGAGCCAGTATAATGCTTAACCGTTCAGAGGCAAATCTCTAACCAATTCAGATTAGAGGTCTTAACCATTTAGACTTAGTATAATGCTTAACCATTCAGAGGCAAATGTCTGAACCATTCAGACATCTGCTAGCGAAACAAACAGTCTGGATCATTAAGTGCTGAACCTAGGGCTGTAAACGAACCGAACGTTCAGCGAACAGTAAGTGAAATGTTCGGCGGGAAGTTCGTTTATGTTCGTTCGATTAGCTTAACAAACGAACACAAACAAAAAATTTCGTTCGGTTAGCTTAGCGAACGAACACGAACACGGGTCTCATTCGTTCGACTGCGTTCGTGAACGTTCGGTAATGTGTTCGGTTATGTTCGTTCATTTACGTTAGTTCGTGTTCGTTTGGTTATATTAAAAATATAATAAATAATAAACCTTTTTATCTAAACATGTTGAAAACTTGAAACCCTATTTTTTTCTAAGTTAGCTAAAATTTAGACATTCTAAGACATTTTTTTGGATAATTATGTCTAAGTTAGTTAAACTTGATTCGATGTTTGGTGGTGTATTAGACTTATTGTGTTTTGAATTATCATTTGATGGTTGTATTTAACTACTTACATCCAATGTTTAATGATAACAATGTTTTTATTTTTTATTTTCAAGTTAAATGCTCGTTTGTGTTCGAGATCAGTGTTCACGAACTGTTCGTGAACAACTGAATTTTTTTAACGAACGAACACGAACATAAACTTATGTTCGGTATGCGTTCGTGAATAGTTCACAAACATGTTAATTTCCTTAACGAACGAACACGAACTTGGTCTTGTTCGTGTTCGCGTTCGGTTCGTTTACAGCCCTAGCTGAAACAGTAAAATGTCTGAACCATCAAGAGCCCCATTAACGTAAAAAATGTACTTATATACAAAATTTAAACAAAAATCAAGATTTTAACTTACACTTAACATATATAAATCTAAATGAATATAACTAAAGTTTGAGATTTATTACTTGCATACTTATTACATACACTAAAGTATTGTGATGTCTAAAATAACAAATATACATTGTTTATTACTTTTATAAATGTAAGTTTATAATTTTTAAAGATTGTGTTCTTTCCTTATAGACATGAATAAATTATATACATACAAAACAATTAAACTAATTTTTTCATACATGTTTTAATTTGTATCGCTCATCTACATATGTGCAAGCTATATATACATGGACAAACAATCAGACTAATTTGTTTATAGAGTTAATTACACAAATGGGTCCTGTGGTTTATAGCTAATTTCGCCTTTGGGTACTAACTTTTTTTTTTAACATGTTTAGGTCTTATGGTTTCAATTTTGTAACACCTTTGGGTACTAACACCAAAATTAGTTAATTAATGACCAAAATGCCCTTGCATTTTTTTTAAGTTTATCAATGTAACACATTTGGGTACTAACACCTAATTTTATTTAAGTTTAAATCAATTTTATAAAATCTATTTATTTTTTTTATTTTCATCTTTTTATTATATTTCTTTATTAACATAAAGTATATTTATTTTTTTATTTTCATATTTTTTTAAAATTTCTTATTTAACATAAAATCTACTAGTTACACCAGTAAAATCTACAAGCTATATAGTTTTATGTAAATTAAATATCTTACTCGTTTTAAATAATCTAAACCTTACTCGTTTTCAATTTTGGATAGATAATAATATTATCAATTATATCTATCCAAAAATTTATTATTATCAAATATATTTATTATTTATTACTATCCAAAATAATTGATAATAAATATCTTTGATAATAATAAATTTCGGATAGATATAATTGAGAATAATAATAAATATCTTTCATGAAAAAAATTAAACCTTTTTTTAACTCGTTTTTTTGTAACGTGTTGTTACATAAAGGCTTAATTTTTAAAGGCTTAATTGTAAAGGCTTAATTACATAAAGGTTTAATTTTTTTTTCATGAAAGATATTTATTATTATAAATGATATCTATCCTAAATTTATTATTATCAAAGATATTTATTATTTATTACTATCCAAAATAATTGATAATAAATATCTTTGATAATAATAAATTTTGGATAGATATAATTAATAATAATAAATATCTTTGATAATAATAAATTTTGGATAGATATAATTGATAATAATAAATATCTTTCATGAAAATAATTGATTATAAATATCTTTGATAATAATAAATTTTGGATAGATATAATTGATAATAATAAATATCTTTCATAAATATCTTTGATAATAATAAATTTTGGATAGATTTTATGTTAAATAAGAAATTTAATAAAAATATGAAAATAAAAAAATAAATAGACTTTATGTTAATAAAGAAATATAATAAAAAGATAAAAATAAAAAAAATAAATAGATTTTATAAAATTGATTTAAACTTAAATAAAATTAGGTGTTAGTACCCAAATGTGTTACATTGATAAACTTAAAAAAATGCAAGGGCATTTTGGTCATTAATTAACTAATTTTGGTGTTAGTACCCAAAGGTGTTACAAAACTGAAACCATAAGACCTAAACATGTTAAAAAAAAAAGTTAGTACCCAAAGGCGAAATTAGCTATAAACCACAGGACCCATTTGTGTAATTAACTCTTGTTTATACTTTATTTGAATTTTATGAGAAATTAGTTACAAGAAATAACATTTACAATTTTACTATCTTTTTTTTTACTTTCAACTTTTTCAAGATTGAAAAATTAAACTTTATTTTTTTTTTTGTCATTCATCGGGATGACTAAAATATTTAAACTCACAAAAGAAAGTATTATCAGTCAAAGATTAAACTTTTTTTTTAACGGCCAACAAATCAATCCTGAGCATTCTCGGGGCACCCACTGGACAAACGGAGTACTCCGAGAGTAACCCGAGTCGTCCACCACCAATTCCGGGGAAAACCCGATAACCCACCCGCCCGTAGGCACAATGATAAATTACCGGTAAAACCCGTATGGCTCAAGGATCGAACCCAGGTTTCCCTGGGTCTCCTATCAGTGCCCACCAGTGCCTCACTCCTTTTTTGCAGCAAATGAGAATTGAACTTGAGTATTCAAAGAAGAACACAAGTCTTCCTACCACTAGAGCTAGAGGTCATTGGCAGTCAAAGATTAAACTCATCATCATCACGACTAAAAAGGAAGAGACACCCAAGGGTAGTATCCTTACCCCGCCAATCAAAACATGACATGTCAAAATTCTTAGAAATTACCCTTGAGCCAAAAAACACTGGTGTTGACTTACCCTTGCCATAAACTATTTTTTTTTTAATTTTAATAAAGTCAAATGTCTTAACCAACCAAAATCCATCAACCAATCCCAAGATCAACAGCCTCCTTAAACAACAACATTTCTTCACGGGTACTCCTTGAGGCAAATCCAACCCGCCAGCCCTACCTTTGTGGGTGGCGGTGGTGTTGTGGCACCAGAACAAACCCGGAGAGGGTACCCGCATGGGTGGCCCATTCGCCTAATACTACTTAATAAACAACGCTTAAAACCGAACGTTTTCAGCTGCTACTTTAATGTTTCTATACATTTTTTTGAATGGCAAAGGTTACACACTCTTAAATTATACAAAATTATTCCTAATCTATATCTTACTAGGGATTGAATCCAAAACCTACCACTAAAAGGTAAGAGCCTCTACCAAGTGAGCTATCATGTCTCTATTCATGAAAATAACTTTTTTTAAAAGATAATATACGTTATAACGTAGTTTTCAATGTCTACAATACAAAGATGTATGGCAACTACGTGTGGCCAAAGAGGGTTGTACACATGGTTGCATGCAAAGAGAGGTGTCAACTGCCCACTCCTCGATACCTCACTTCATCTTCATATATGATGATGTCTGCTCCCATAAATAATGATAATAATAATAATCCCCTAGTTCTCCGGTATGGGTCGCCGCCAACTTCTATACCTTCTATGCACCTCTTCAGCCCGGCCGCCGTTTGCCGGTCCTTACTTCACCGCGCCTCCGCCGTTATTTTTTCACAAGGTATTTCCTTCAGCTTCAGTTTTTGAAATTTTCCCACTCGTAACGTTTGGTTTGAGCTGTTTGGTAACTTCTGAATGGTTAAGTACTGAACCAGTAAGAGGTCTGAACCATTAAATACAAAATCAGTAATAGGTCTGAACCACTAAGAGTCAGTATAATGTTTAACCGTTCAGAGACAAATGTCTAACCAATTTAGATTATAGATCTTAACCATTCAGACTCAGTATAATGCTTAACGGCAAATGTCTGAACCATTCAGACATCTGCTCGTAAAACAAAGAGTCCGAACCATTAAATCTTGAATCAATAAAAGGTCTAAACCGTTAAGAGCCCTATTAAAAGCTAAACAAACGTTAGAAAACCATATGTCTAGTTTCAAATATATATAACCGATATATAAAATATAAGACTACTTTATCGTTTAACATGAATTTAAAATTTTAATAGAATGTGAAGTCTTTAACAATTCGTAGTGAGATTTTGAAAAGAAAATAAACAAGCTAAAAATGTAAAAAGGTCCCATCATCAGTCTAGTTCGTCACCAACCTCTTCAAATAAAGACACTTGCCGGGTAAGCTTGGGCTCGACTCAATTATAAACCGAGTCGGTTCGGATTTGAAGTCGAGCTGAAAATCTAAGCTCAGGCTCGGCTTTGTTATAAACCAAGTTGGCTTGGCTTGGTTTGGCTCGATTTAAAAAAAAATTAATACATACATTTCAAAATTCAGTATTATAAAATATTATTGAATACTTTAAAAGATCATATCCAAAATAACTTCAACCTAATATTTTACAAGTCAAAATCAAGTTCAACAACACAAAATAAGTTTTAACTTTCAATGAAATACAATATATTAATTCATTAAAATGGTAATCAACCTTCAAATATGCCACATATATCAATTTATAAGCCTAAATACATGTAAATAATAATCAGTTTTTGTAATATATTATAATGTATATAAAAATAAAATATATTATAAGAAAAATAATTCGAGCTATCAAGCAAGCCAATCCGGCTCGGCTCAATTTCAAACCGAGCTATATCGAGTGAGTTTTTTCCGAGCTAAATTCGAGCCAGCTTCGAACCACAAGCTTTTTGGAGAGCCCTAGTTTAAAATTACTAGACCAAACCGGTTCTGAAAACATTAATTTTATTATTTGGGGTCACGACTGCTATATATTCCACAGTTTACATATGAAACAAATAATAAAAAAAAATCCAATTGTTTCAAATTAATATTTTACGTTTCGATCCATTTTATTAAACCGAGCTGATGCAAATGTTCAAACAAGCTGATTAGATGTATTGAATTTGACATTGTAAGGGATACAGTCATGAAAGAAGCAATGGAAACCATGTGGCGGACAAAACGATCAACCACGAGAGAGCACCGTCGACGTTAGAGGAATTTAAAAGGTTGGAGGAAGAAAAAGAGGAATTTAAAAGGTTGGTGGAAGAAAAAGCGAGTGAAGGAGTCGTTAGCCAGACGGTGGAGGCGGCAGAAGCGGGTTTCATGGAAGCAGCCACCGGTAACGACAGCGTCGAGTCCGTCAAAGAGAGTTTCAAGAAGGCTTCTCGTGTCGATAATAATCCTAAGACCGGAGATTTTCAAAGCACAAAATGAATAATTGTTTTTTTCTTCATGTATGAAGTTTGATTATGCTAATCTTGGTTTATGATGAATGTAAATATTTCAGTTTCCATCTACTAGTGGATGCATGTAACTCACTATCAATGTTTTAAAATCCGGTTTTTATACTGTACCGGGTGTATCGGGCGGTTCAACCGGGTATACCGGACGGTTCAACCGGTGCAACCGGCCAGTTTGAACCGGTGTTTGTTCAAATCGCGAATTTCAGATTGGAATTTGGTTTTTAAACATTCGAGTTAGATTCCCTTGATGGTGAATTTTATTAGACTTGATAAACTTACGGAGCGTTTGGTTCGCGGAATAATTTGGAATTGGAATTTGTATAAGAATTAGAATTTGAAGGAACTGGATTTGGAATTTAAACATTCCAATTGGAATTGGAATCTCAATTCCATTTTGTTGTGTTTGGTTGTCAAATGAATTGGAATCCATCACCCTGGCACCCACAACCACCAGTTCGGGTCGAAACGGTTCATGTCAAAACGGTTCGCGTCGAAATGGTACGGGTCGAAATGGTTCGCGTCGAAACGATTCGATTCGAAATGGTACGGGTCGAAACAGTTCACGTCGAAACGGTTCGGCTCGAAACGGTACGGGTCGAAACCGTTCGCGTCGAAATGGTACGGGTGGAAACAGTTCGGCTCGAAACCAGTATGGGTCGAAACGGTTCGGATCGAAACGCTATGGGTTGAAACGGTGCGGGTCGAAACGGTCGAAGATTCCAATGAATTTACTTTAATTCTTTCACACATAGGAAGTATTTTGAATTTCTTTAGTTAAAGGAATTTGAAGAAATTCATGCCTAATTCCAATTCAAATTCCATTGTCAAACAAACACATGAAGATTGGAATTGGGATTCCAATTCTATCAAATTCTGTGAGCCAAACATCTTAAGAGATGGAATTCAAATTTCAATTCCCTTAAATTCCATTGAATTCATGCGAAACAAACGCCCCCTTAGAAATTCGAATCGGGTTTTCAAATATTTGAATTCGATTCTCTCCGACAGTGAATTCCAAACTCTTTTAAGTTTTAAGACAATAAAGAATCTTAAAAACATAAAAAAATCCTTAGTAATCTAATAAGTGATCTTAAAAACATAAAAAGAAACGTGTTTAGCAAAATTATAGAACAGAAAAAATACGGCTTTAGCTCAGGAAACATGAAAAACATTCCTTATTAGTTATTGACGACCTAAATAAGAAGAATAAAAAATAGGACGATTTGTAAACGTATGAGAACGTGTGTAGTGGGAGGGTGAAGATAATGTCCTATCTTTGGGTATTATCCGCTATATGGCAGTCCAGTTAGCATGTGGGCATTATGGGTAGGGCTGGCAACTCTGACACGAACAAGATAACACGACATAAACCTACACGAAGTTATTATGTTTCGTGTTTCGTGTTTCGTGTTTGACCTTAACAGGTTTCGTGTCTAAAACAGGTCAACACGATAAGACTTTAACAGGTTTCGTGTCTAAATAGATCAAAACCCGTTAACCTGTTAAGACCCGTTAAGTACATGTTAATAATTAAAAATTAAAAAATATTATATGTGGGTGTGGACATGGGGTCATCAATCGTGGTACCTGAGATGAATTATACACAAACACATGTGGTTCTTTTTCCACAATCCAATCCCTAATTTTTAAATCTCTCTCACAAACACCACCATTCCCTGTCTGGTTCACAGCTTCCCCAACTCGGTCGTGTTCGTGTCTTATTAAACAGGTCGTGTTCGTCTCTTAACAGGCCGTGTTCGCATCGCGAGGACATACATAACCCTGCTGTGACGCGCGACAGGGTGAGACATGTGGCAGAGACACGTGTCGCCACCGAGTGACACGTGGCAGGCCTATGCTGGCGACATGGCTGACATAAGCCTTAGCACACTCCCTCGCGTGTCGCGAAGGGTTCCTCCTGTCACACCCCAACCGATGGCGGAAACATCGGAGTGAGACGAAATAGATTGCAAGAGACTTCATAACACTATTTGTGACAAGTATTTAAATGATAAATTTTCATTTCATTTCTAAAGAGTCAATTACAAGGATTTGAAAAAAATACAACATGAATAATGAAATACAATACAAATAAAATACAAAATTTAAAGTGTGTATCTAAGCATCCTACTAGATTCCATGCAACATCAACATCATCGCTAAACCTGCAACATGTTTTAAAAGTGTAGTTCAATACAAAAGTATTGGCGAGCATACAAGTTTGGTGCGTAGTATATAAGTATAAAAACGATAAGGAACAATCCACATGGCAAACCTAGTTATCATGATTAACGTATAAACTGGCATGCGATTAACAAGTCAACCCTCTGTTTACGCAAGTATGAAAGAATAAACCTAACATGACCTCTCGTTCACGGGTGGTGCGTTACTCCTATAGCTCTATACATGTTAAGTGGAGGCTTGTACGAAGCTAATGACAAGTTCATCACATAAGAATCACCCAGAAAACACGAATCAAGCATAACAAATAGTAAGCATGTATTGGATTGTTTGTTTATGTATTTGCATAAGCGTATGTATACTAAGTGTGTTTTGTATATAAAAACATGTTACACCCAAAAGTGTGAAAACGGTAAAATGGGTCAAGTATACTCACAAAATTGCTAAGTCTTTCAATTATCCAAGTGTTGATGAGTGTAAGAGATTAGGAAGTTGAATGTGTTCGATTTGGAGTTTAAGAGATGTTTACATATGGTTTAAGGATTTGGAGTTCGAGGGCATGAAAATAAACATAAGAAAAGTAATCACCTAGTCACATAATACTTGTTTGACACTATGAAACCCCAAGGGTTAGAATGTTTTCATGGGTTCAAATACCCATTAGGATCATAACAAGTTATTATGTCTTAGATGATGTAATCTAATACTTTGACAAATGAACACTAATCCATCATCAAAGGTTCGATTATTTGTATTATATATATATATATATATATTACATAGTGTCCATCATATCCTATAGGTCATGTAGGAGGATAAATCCACCATTTAGGAACCTCTTTGTATCATAGAAGTCATGTAGGAGGTAGGAAGAACAACTCTTCCATTTAGGTACCTCTAGGTGTTCACCACTACACTTGATGTTATGAACATTCAAGGAGGGTCATGAACATACAATAAGAAAAGAAATAATTACAACTAATCTAAGAAATCATCAAGTAATGTGTGGATTTTTTAGTAGGATAGCCCAAGCTTGTCCTATAATCTCACAACCATCAAGCTTGAAGCTTGTTCATTACTTGTGGGTTAAACCCTAACCAAAACACAAAGTTTATGAGGTTTTAACCTCTAATTTTAAGTGTCACAACCTTGTTTTTAAGCACACTTAATCATATTCTTGATTAGTGGCATAAGGACATAGGAATGTATGAAGAAAACATGAGTTTTCTTCCAAAACAAAAAGATAAAAATGAGCAGAATTATAGGTGCACTTTGGACCTCAAAAATGGTGATGTTTCACCTTAGTTTGCCCAAACAAACTTGTGAGAACCTTCCTAGAGGTTATCCAAGTGTTGTAGAAGAAGAAACAAGAAGAAAATTGAAGTGGAAGTGAGTTAAAACCCACTTTTTATGGCTGGAACTTTCAAAAACGTGGCTGAAACTCAGCTGAGTTTGGGAGAGTTTTTGAAGTATTTGGAGGCTTGAAAAAGTGGAATAAGGAGTGGGGAAGTGTTTATTATATAGGGAAGGGATTAGGGTTTCAATGGGTTGGGCTTTGGAAGTGTTTAGTGGGTTGAATAACTCAAAACAAAAGACTTAAGTGGGCCGATGCAAGGCTGTTAACAGCCCTATAATTTTTATTTTATTATTTTTTTAACATTAGAAAGTATATGTTTTATGTTTAATAAAGTGTTACATGTTGTCTAGTATGCATGTAACTTGTAACAAGGTCCAAAATGCATAAATGACATCTTTTAATTAGCAAAAAGTGTGATAACATAGGGGTGTATAACACATGAAATGTAACAAGTATGCATGGTTTATAGTTTGGTATAATCAAGTGAAAAACATACAACTTAATCATATAATCGAATAACCAAGTGTTTGAATGTATGGAGATTTAAGGATTACGAAGACACAATGATCGTGTACGAGTTAAACTTATGTTTATGAGAATTACGAGTCATGTATCAAACGAATGCACGTGACAATGTAGAAGATTAATTTTATTACGATCAAAATCTCGGATACGATTACAAGGAATACAAGTTTCCAAAAATAGAAACGCACGGCAAGCTTTCTAATTAAGGAAAGTTACGAAAAAGCAGGGCGTTACACCTCCTTCCCTCCCGCGACGCGTGGTAGCCTCCAAAATTTGGTATATTAGGAGCATGCATGGCACAGGTTTCAGTGCTAATTCTCGACTTCTAAAACTCTCTGCTTCATGTACGTGTCTTTAACTATAAAACACCGATACGATACCCTATCTGATCGATCAGACCACAACCATCACCATCTTCTTCATCAGACCATAACCAACACCATCTTCTTCATCATCAGACCACCTCTACAACCCGCTACAACCAGCCGCATCGGACCACCTCCACATCCCTTCCTCTTTGTCAACTACAAACCCCACCAGCCGACCACCACAACCCCCACCTGCTGACCACCACCAACCCTACCGCACCACCCTCATCCAACCACCAACAACCCCACCACATAAACCCCAAAGCAGACGTAGAAAGTAACAACGGTTATTGCAGGACCGTCCCCAAATCAGAGCGTATTCTCCGACGTTATTGTGTTCGAGCAACAGAGAGATATCAACAAGACGATCACACAAAATCAACCTCCTAAACCACATGTCTTTATTGATTTATTTTGATTTATTGTTTTGTGTCTTCTGAATCGCAATTGTGCGTTTTAAGTTGTGAAATTTGTATAGTGATTTGTGATTGTTTGATATGATTTGTGGGTAATTTACCGGAATTTGATGAACGGCGATGTATGTGGGTGGCTGGATGGATGTTGTCACGGCCCCCGGCCCGGTGTTACCCGGTCCAGAAGCCGCTGGACAGAAACCCGTGGTATTTATTTAATTTGGCAGCGGAATTATTAACAGGATCTTTTAAACTTGAAAATACCCAATTTATTTTATTTCACACATTTGGGACAAACCCCATAATTTACAATAAAGGAAATTTCACAAGGAAATTCCCGGTTTAACAAAACATATTTATTTATTTTATTGAGCCACTTCTTCAAGCTTGTAGTGCTACACGGCACTTTTTCCTAGATCACAGCAGATCACCTGAAACATGTTTAAAAAGATTTTTATCAGCGGGGAAATACTGGCGAGTCATTCAATTTGCACAAAAGACACATTGTTATAAATTTACAACATTAAGGGTTTTTATATTTGCCCCTATCATATAATTATCTGGTTCAGCTGTCACTCGACCGAATCTACGACTGTGGACATGTCACTAATTAGGCTCGCCCACCTAATGTGATAAATTGTTAGTAGTAATGTGCACAAAACCCCCCACATACTGCCAGTAATTAAAGATTAGCAAAGACTTAATCACTGCACTGGAAAACATTTAGGGTTTTGTAAAGCAATTTGATAAAAAGAGAATGACTCACATTGCAAGTTTAGTTGGACAGAACCTTGCCTACTGATTTAGCCTTGTAACCTAGTTAAATAACAATGCACACGAAACTAGGTCAGTAACTTAATACAACATTTACGATAAGCTCACGAAATCAAAACCCTCACGACGAATGACAAAGTATAGCCCGAGTTCAGGCAACACTTAAACATCCATCGGATCGGTTTCAATCGATCGGACATTGTACCGTAGCAGTGATCGAGTTATTACTCTGTTGTCGCAGCAGAGATTCGTGCTTGTGTGTGTTTTTGAACTAAACAGTGAATAACTTGGCGTACGAAACGAATTTGATCGTCGTAATAACAGCGCCATGCAAGTGCCAACCCCTGGAATTTATACTGAAAAACAGTCCCTGTCGCGTGGCGCGATGGCGCCCTTTTTAGGGTAGGGTAGCCTCGTGTCGACTTAGCTTAGGTGAGTCAACAGTTCGACGAAATTCGTTTCCTACAACAAGTTATGAAGATAATCGTCAATTAGGGGATACCCCCCTTGAGTTTTATGGGGCCTTAATCCTAGTTCCAACTGTTCTGAAAATTTTAGGGGTCATGCAATATTACTTGGGGGTCTCAATTAGGGTTTCCTATTGGACATAATAAAATAAGAAATAATAATTTTGGTGAGAGTTGTTACATCCTCCCCACCTTATTGAAATCTCGTCCTTGAGATTTATTGGAACAAGTAGGGATATTTTCGCTTCATTTCTGATTCCAGTTCCCAAGTATACTCAGGTCCTCTCTTTGAATCCCACTTGACTTTGACCAGTACTAGTCTTTTGTGCTTGAGAAACTTGACCTTTTTATCTTCTATCTGAAGTGGTCTCTCTAAAATTTTAACTTTTCATTTACCTCTATGTCTTGGAGAGGTACTACCAGGGATTCGTCGGACAAACACTTCTTGAGGTTAGATACATGAAACACGTTATGTACTCCAGCCAGTTCTTCTGGAAGTTGTAGGCGATAAGCAACTGGTCCTATTCGTTGGATTACTGGGAATGGTCCTACGTACCTTGGACTTAGCTTTCCCTTTTTACCGAACCGAACTACTGTCACGGCCCCCGACCCGGTTTGACCCGTTTCAGGAGCCGCGGGACAGAAATCCCGTGGTATTTAATTAATTGAGTTTAACAGCGGAAGTTTATGATCAGGATTTTTTTTTAAACTGAAATATTTCCCGATTATTTTATTTCACAACTCGGGATAAAACCCCGGTAATTTACAATCATTTGATTTCACGAAGAAATCTTTTATTTTACAAAACATGTTTCTTTATTTTATACTGAGCCACTTCTTTGAGCTTGTAGTGCTTCACGGCACTTTTCCTGGATCACAACAGATCACCTGAAACATGTTTTGAAAAATGTTTTGTCAGCGGGAAATACTGAGTGAATCATTCTATTTACATAAAATGATGCATAGTTATTACTTACATCATAAGAGCGATTACAATGGCTTCTATCTTATTTTTATCTGGCGCCATGTCACAATGGTGACGATGGTCATACCACTATTAGATCAATGAACCTAAATAGTGATGATTATCCCTAGTAGGTCAATGAACCTGACTGGGAGAAAATTAGTAATGTGCACAATACCCCACTTGCCAGTGATTCAAGATATCCACGACTTAGTCCCTGTAATTATAACCTTGAAAATAATTTGAGGTATTGTAAAATAGTTGATAAAAAGAGAATGACTCACATTGCAGATTTAATTTGAGCAGAGTTTAGCCTACTGATTAGCCTTTTTAACCTAAATTTAATAACAGGCACACAATTCTGGGTTAATAATCAATACAGCATTTACGATAACTCACGAGATCAACCCTCACAACGAATGACAAAGTGCTATGCTTAAACATCCATCGAATTAACGACTAATGACAAAGCATCACCCTAATGTGGGCAGCACTTAAACATCCATTGAGTACATTGATCGATCGGAAAATGAATCGTAATAGCGATCGAGTTATTACCCTGATTGCGGCGTCGATTAGTGATCCGTGTGTGTTAATTGTGGTAAACAGAGCTTATCTCAGTGCATATAGCGAGAATTTACGTCGTTTTAACTCCTGAATTCAAGTCCCAACCTCTGCTATTTATACACGATTTTGGACTAGCTTACGGACCGTAAGCATCAACTCTTACGGTCCGTAAGGGACACATAATGGCCATAGGTTTGCCACGTGTGGGACTAGGCCTGCTGAGTTGATGAATTTGAAAATTTCGATTTTGACAGAACATAATTTAGATAATCGTAACTAGGAAATACCCCCCCTGAGTTTTAGGGGCCCTGATCCTGATTCCGATTGTTCTGAAAATTTTAGGGTTTGTATAGAATCACTTGGGTGTCTCAATTAGGGTTTCCTATTGGACAAATTAATTTAATAAATATGACTTTTGATGAGAGTTGTTACATTCTCCCCACCTTAATAAAAATCTCGTCCTCGAGATTTACTGGAATAATTGAGGATACTTTAGCTTCTTTTTCTGATTCCAGTTCCCAAGTATATTAGAGTCCTATCTTTGAATCCTACTTTACTTGAACTAACACTAATCGTTTGTGTTTTGAGAAACTTCACTTTTCTATCTTCTATCTGAAGAGGTTTCTCTACAAATGTTAATTTTTCGTTTACCTTTATATCTTGGAGAGGTACTACCAAAGATTCATCTGATAGACATTTCTTGAGATTGGATACATGAAATATATCATGTACTCCAGCTAACTTTCTTGGTAGTTGTAAACGATAAGTAACTGGTCTTATACGTTGGATTACTGCAAGTGGTCCTACGTACCTTGGATTTAACTTTCCTTTCTTACCGAATTTAACAACTCCTTTTTCCAAGTAGATACTTTCAATAGCATTTTGTCTCCAACTTGAAACTCCAACGGCTTTCGTCTATTATCTGTATAACTCTTCTGGCGATCTTTAGCCTTCTTCAGCCTTTCCTTCGTGATACAGAATATCACAGTCATAGTTACTTAGGATTTTCATCCATCTCCTTTGCCTCATGTTTAATTCTTTTTGCCCAAATATATATCTTAAATTCTTATGATCCGTATAGATAGTAATTTTACTTCCATACAGATAATGTCTCCAAATCTTAAGGGCAAAAATTATGACTCCTAATTCTAAGTCATGAGTGGTATAGTTTTCTTCGGGCTTTTTCAATTGCCTTGATGCATACGTAATTACCTTTTTGCGCTGCATTAACACACATCCAAATCCTAGCTTTGAAGCATCACTGTATACTTTTAAAATCTTCTGTTCCTTCTGGTAAGGCTAGGATTGGGCATTTGTTAATTTATGCTTTAAGATCCTAAAGACTTCTCCTTGTTTAGGTCCCCATTCAAACTTAATTGCTTTACAGGTTAGCTTAGTTAATGGTATAGCTATCTTGGAAAAATCCTTAATAAACTGTCTATAGTATCCGACTAAACCTACAAAACTCCTAATTTCCATTGCGGATTGCGGAACCTTCCATTTGGTAATTGCTGCTATCTTAGCAGGATCTACGTGAATACCTTCATGATTCACCATATGACCTAGAAATTGCACTTCTGGCAGCCAAAATTCACACTTCGTGAGTTTGGCATACAACTTTTCTTTTCTTAACAAAGTTAAGAGTAAATGTAAGTGCTGAAAATGTTCTTCCTAACTTTTGGAATAAATAAGTATATCGTTGATGAAGAAAATTACAAATTTATCCAAATATGGTTTACAGATCCTATTTATCATGTCCATGAATGCTGCAGGTGCATTCGTTAATTCGAAGGGCATGACTGTAAACTCGTAATGACCATACCTAGTTCTGAAAGCAGTCTTAGGCATGTCTTCTTCTTGTAATTTCAATTGATGATATCCGGAACGTAAGTCGATCTTAGAAAAATATCTATTTCCCTGGAATTTGATCGAATAGATCATCAATTCTAGGTAATGGGTATCGATTCTTAATTGTAATCTTATTCAATTCCCTATAATCAATATACATTCTCATCGAACCATCCTTTTTCTTAACAAACAACACTGGTGCCTCCCATAAGGATAAACTAGGTTGTATGAAACCTTTACTTAATAATTCATCTAATTGCTTTTTCAGTTTTAATATTTCTGTGGGTGTTAACCGATAAGGTGCCTTGGCTATCGGTATAGTTCCTGGAATTAGATGAATCCTAAATTCTACCTCCCTATCTGAGGGTAATCCTGGTAACTCTTCTGGGAATACATTTGGGTATTCTGAAACTACAGAAATTTCCTTAAGTTCTTTATCTTTAGTATTAATGATTACTGAAATCATATATACTATTCCTTGCTTTCGTTCATAATTAACAACTTTCATTACTGATATGAACTTTATGGGTTTACATGGCTTATCTCCTGTAATCATTATTACTTCTCCAGTGGGTGCACAAATTTCTATGGAATTCTTATCACAGATAATTCGAGCATGGTTGTTTACTAACCAATTCATTCCTAACACAACATCGAATTCAACTAATTTCATAGATAATAGGGTTGCAGAAAATTTATGACTTAAAAGTTCCTTATTTATTTTAACTAAATTCCCATCTGCCGTTTCTATTGTAGAAATTTGCCTAATGCTTGTTAAAGGTAAGTTAAGAGTTTGGCAGAATGAAGTATTTATAAAACTTTGGTTTGCACCAGAGTCAAATAATACTTTTGTGTAAACGTTGTGAACTAAGAACGTACCAGCTATCACATCTGGAATGAGCTCTGCTTCCTGAGCAGTCAGTTGGAAGGCTCTTAGGTGGTGTTTGTTTTTTTGAAGAAGAGCTTCCTGGCCTCTTCTGTCTGCACCGTGCAGACGCGAGAAGAGGTTTAGCCTCAGAAGAGTGTTTGTTTTTTTTTAGAAGTGCTTTTTACCTCTCCCCAGCCTCTTCCTGAGGAAGAGATAAAACCAAAGCTTTTAACCTCTTCTTGGCACCACCTCCACCCCTGCTCCGCCCCTGCTCCGCCACCACCACCACCACCACTGCTCCGCCACCATCATCATCATCATCATCACCACCCCTGTTCCGCCACCACCACCACTGCTCCGCCACCACCACCCCTGCTCCGCCACCATCATCATCATCATCATCACCACCCCTGCTCCGCCACCACCACCACCACTGCTCCGCCACCACCTCCGAAACCCCCACCTCCGCCTCCACCTCCGAAACCCCCGCCTCCACCTCCGAAACCCCCAAATCGTCAGAAACAAAACCCCCAAACTGATCAGAAACAAAACCCCCAAATCGTCATCGATCTGTTACATCATCATCATCATCGATCTGTAGAGAGAGAGTAGAGAGAGATCAGTGTGTGGCGGTGTTGATGATGGCGGTGGTGAAGTGGTGGTGATGATGGCGGTGGTGATGATGACGGTGGTGAAGTGGTGGTGGTGATGGCGGTGGTGATGATGACGGTGGTGAAGTGGTGTCGGTGGTGAAGTGGTGGCGGTGATGATGATGGCGGTGGTGCAGATTGTAGAGAGTGATCAGTGTGTTGTGTGTGTGTTTTAAAATGGTGAAGAGGTTTTATATAAAAAAAACAAACCCTCTTCTCCTTGCAGACTGCAGACATTTGGTCCACCTCTTCTCCTGCAGATGTCTGCAGATGTGGCCTGCAGCAGAAGAGGTTTTCCTATAGAAAAAACAAACAGCACCTTACATTCCTTTTTGCTCCTTCTGCAGGTTTGGCTTTATTGTCAGATAGTTTGTTCAGTGTTGGACAATCTGGCCTAAGATGTCCAGCTTCTCCACAGTTGTAGCAGACTGAAAATTTCTTCCTCCTGCAGTCTTCTTCTTGATGCCCCGGAATTTTGCAAAAATTGCAATATCCTTTGCATCTTCCAAAATGCTTCCTTTTGCAAGAATTGCAAAATGGGCTAGTGGAAGATTGTCCATTCCCTCTTCTCTTGAAATTGTTATGGTTACCCGGACGGAATTCTTGGGTAATCTTTTGGGCTACTTCCTTCCTTCTATTTTCTTCTCTTGTCCGTACTAGTTCGTCAGTCAGAGTATTGGCTAAATCCACCGCATCATCAATCGTGCGAGGTTTCGCAGCCTTGACGATATTACGGATTTCGGCAATCAATCCCCAAATATAACGAGAAATAAGTACCGGCTCTGACGAAGCCAGGGTTGGTACCACTCGAGCATACTCGAAGAATGTCGAAGTATACCCTCGACAATCTACATCCACCATCCGGTGGGTTAGAAACTTATTTTTCATTTGTTCCTTTTCATACTCGGGACAGAATTTTCTTTCTACAAAGCTCTTAAATTCTTCCCAGTTCATAGCATACGCCATCCTTCTTCCTTTTGCTTGTAACACCGTATTCCACCATTCTAGCGCCCCTTCTTTGAAAAAGGTTTGACGCGTACATGACCTGATCATCTTGAGCACATTTACTTATGGCAATTACTGCCTCGGTTTTCTCTAACCAACGAAGTGACGCAGTCGCTCCTTCATTGCCTGCAAACTCAATGGGTTTACAAGCAAGAAATTCTTTGTAAGTGCAACCAGGTGTTGCAGCTTTCATTTTCTTAGGGGGGAGGAGCTTGCCGTGGTTCATTATCATGATTAACATGATCATTGCCTCCGTTTACGCTATTACTGAAGTTATCTTCAGAAATACGTTTGCTAGGAACGATTTGTTGCGGTTCGATTGGATTTTTAACAGCAGCAACGATTGCTGGAATAGCGTTGGCTATCCCTTGAGCAACTATTGCTGGAATAGCGTTGGCTATCCCTTGAGCAATGATATTTTCTATATCCTGCCTAGTCATATATTGATCCCCTGGTTGTTGCTCAGATTGATTAACCTCATTAACTGGTTCATTATTCGCGTTTTCCATCTGATAATTAATATATATATTTTATTAGTATCAAATAAATAATAATTACACAAAACAATTATACAGAATTCATAACACCAATATAACCAAAACTATCGATTTCTCGATTTCCATTTTAATATTTTATAGTATGCATCAATACACACTATTATCTTACAGAGTTTTATTTGTAGTTATTTTACAGACTGATTTTTTACTATTACTATTACACAACCACAGTTCCATAATTCCCCTATCCTTTATCAGATGATATTCTAGTAACGGCGTTCCCTCTCATCGTATTTCCAGGAGATTTGTCCCCCAATCTCTTGGATCCTATTCCCAGCATCCATTAGTTCTTCGCCAAAGTGGCGGAGTTCAGCCATATTCTCGTTACTCATTGGTGGATTTGGTAAAGGTTCTGGATTGAACTGAGGAAAAAGCTTATAGGGATTGTTTTGTAACTGTATTTCATTAGTCAACCATTCGTCTATTTGCGAGTGAATTGAAGGTTTTCGAATAGCTGGTTCTAAGTTCATTGGTAGTTGTGTTTCAAGAGAGTGAATAAAAACATTTTCATTAACAGGCTCAATAGTATTATAGCTTGTCAATATAAAATCTAGCTCTTCCTGAGATGGTAACCCCTCAATTTGTCTAGAGCTTTCCCCAATTTCCATTTTCTTAGGCTTGGTTTTCTTGAGAGGTAAAGCATTGAATTCTATAGGTTCTTCTATGTCTGGTATATACCTATTGAAATCTCTGGAAACCTCTATTCTTACCGGATAGAGATTTAAATTCTGAAGGGCGTCAGACAAGTCACTCATGCTGTTATGCAAAATACACACCATTACTAATTATAACAAAATTTTTATAAACAAACCTTTAACTATTATTCCAGATTGTGTAACAAAAGAAACAATTAAAACACACTAGGTTTTATTTGTAAATTTATTTATTTACTGAATAAGGTTTCTAGACTGTAGATAATAAAGGTGCTAAACTTGGGTCAAATTGTTTAAGGATTAATTGCTACATTGGCTAGCATATAAAAATCTGCCCATTTCTTATCTTATTTAAGATAGATGTTTTGCTTACCCATACTGTACACAATTTATTTAATTAATAAAACACATAATCACATAATTGGCAATCAGTAAAAATTAAGTATTTCTAAATACTTAATTGGCTTAAATCTGTGGCTCGATCAGTGGCTCTGATACCACCTTTTTCTGTCACGGCCCCCGACCCGGTTTGACCCGTTTCAGGAGCCGCGGGACAGAAATCCCGTGGTATTTAATTAATTTAGTTTAACAGCGGAAGTTTATGATCAGGATTTTTTTTTAAACTGAAATATTTCCCGATTATTTTATTTCACAACTCGGGATAAAACCCCGGTAATTTACAATCATTTGATTTCACGAAGAAATCTTTAATTTTACAAAACATGTTTCTTTATTTTATACTGAGCCACTTCTTTGAGCTTGTAGTGCTTCACGGCACTTTTCCTGGATCACAACAGATCACCTGAAACATGTTTTGAAAAAAGTTTTGTCAGCGGGAAATACTGAGTGAATCATGTAAGGATACTACCTCGTCTACGTATAATCTGGCTAATCTTTCCATACTAAAAGTTTCCTTCATGGGTAGGAAATGAGCTGATTTGGTTAATCGATCCACAATTACCCAAATTGCGTCGTTACCTTTTCTGGTTTTGGGCAACTTAGTAACAAAATCCATGGTTATTAGTTCCCATTTCCAAACAGGCATTTCTAATTGTTGGAGTAACCCTGAAGGTTTCTGGTGTTCTGCCTTAACTTGTGAACAAGTTAGACACTTAGATACATATCTAGCTATGTCCTTTTTCATTCCTATCAACCAGAAGTTATTTCTTAAATCTTGGTACATCTTATTATTTCCAGGGTGCATGGTATACCTAGATTTATGGGCTTCCTCTAAAATCTTATTTCTTAATTCTCCCTGCTTAGGTACCCAAATTCTTTTCTTGTGGAATCTCCAAATTCCATCAGCCCCTTGTTCCAAGTCTTTTATTCTTCCTTTCATTCCTTCAGCATCATCCTTGATTGTTGTTTCCTGAACATTCTTTAGTTGTTCCATTAAATCTAAGTGTAGATTTAATCTAAGAGCACGAACTCGTTTTTGCTTTTCATGATACTTACGACTTAGGGCATCTGCAACTACATTTGCCTTTCCTTCGTGATATTGAATATCACAATCATAGTCACTTAGAATTTCCATTCATCTTCTTTGTCTCATGTTTAATTCTTTTTGCCCAAATATGTACCTTAAACTCTTGTGATCCGTATAGACTGTAAACTTACTTCCATACAGATAGTGCCTCCAAATCTTAAGGGCAAAAATTATTGCTCCTAATTCTAAGTCATGAGTCGTATAATTTTCTTCGTGCTTTTTCAATTGTCTTGAGGCATACACAATTACCTTTTTGCGTTGCATCAACACACCTCCTAATCCTAGTTTAGAAGCATCACAATAAACTTCAAATCTTCGGTCCCTTCGGGTAAGGCAAGAATTGGGGTGATTGTTAACCTTTGTTTTAAAATCCTAAAAGCCTCTTCCTGCCTAGGTCCCCGTTCAAACTTAACTAATTTATAGGTTAGCTTAGTTAATGGCACAGCTATCTTAGAAAAATCTTTAATGAATCGTCTATAGTATCCAGCTAACCCTAGAAAGCTTCTAACTTCCATAGCTGATTGCGGGACCTTCCATTTGGTGATCGCTTCTATTTTGGAGGGATCTACGTGAATACCTTCGTGATTCACCATGTGTCCTAAGAATTGCACCTCCTGTAGTCAAAATTCACACTTTGAGAATTTGGCGTAAAGCTTTTCCTTTCTTAACAAAGTTAATAGTGCTCGTAAATGTTCACAATGCTCATCCTGACTTTTGGAATAAATAAGTATATCGTTGTTGAAGACAATTACAAATTTATCCAAGTACGTGTTTTGGTCAAAAATCACACAAGGATAATGCAACCAAATCTGATTTTGTGAGGAATGATGCTTGGTTAATTGTATGAACGACAAGTATATAAAATCAATGATGAATACCGAGATTTATATGAGGAAAAAGCCCTTGATCTTTAGAAGATCTCCGGCATAAAAAACCTCGGGTGATGGAAACTACCGATCACCAACTATATTGCATAAAAAGATTACAACTTTGGAAGTTATTGAGCTTGTTACAAGGAATTCTAGTGTGTGTGTGTTTGAGAGGGAATTGCAGAGGTATTGTGACGAAATTAATTGTGTTCTATCAGCTCAATACCCCCTAAATAAGCTAACAAAAAGTCCTATTTTCAAGGAAGACCATGTCTACTCCATAACCGTTGTGAAAATAGCACATGTGGGGCATCTTGATGGAATATTCCCCTAAATTCCAGCTGAGAGTGAGTCCACTACGTCCATTATATGCATATAAATATTAAAAACGTGACAATTGTTAGAAATTATAAGTTCTATTAAGGATCCTGGATCCTCAGCCTCGTGATCCTCAGACTCGTGATCCTCAGACTCTGGATCCTCAAACTATCTGCATCATCCATTAAGGATCCGTGATCCATGCCCAGTCTCAGGATAGATGATCCTTAGCATAAAATTCATGCCCTAACAGTTGCCCCCAATATGGCAGTTATGATAAGGATTCACAGCTGTCATATTTCCGTTAGAAGCGGATTAGCCGTTGCTGCTGGTAACTAGTCGTTACACTGCCTGTCGTCACTGATAAGACCTGCTATAATCATCATTGCAAAATATAGAGTTAGAGATAACTCCTCAAGTGCCTTTACAGACAAGAAGATCCTTCTGTTTGTGGATAATGAATCCTTCTACACCGTTCGCTATTAACCTTCCTGCAATTTAATTTCTGCATAGACACTTTAACTGTTAGATAGCCATATCCGGCCTGGATGGATGGTCCACGGTTTTGCTGGTGAAATCCAGGCCAGATGATTTTGATACATAATGAATAGGTAATAACATTAAACATTTTTAGCTACATCTGTAATTGTTTCTTCCATTTTTATTTTCCATGTATGCTTTCTATTTCCAAAGATATCATCGCCAAACAACTGGAAAGTTATTGGAAATCTGATGATAATGTTAAACTTTTAACAAAAAACTTGAAGTGTTCATATAAATATGGATCAATGATCCTTAACCAAAAAGGATAAGAGACAACTTACAGCTTAGAAAAAGTTAGAATATAACATACCAAAGAATCCAAGTTAGGATTCTATATCCTTGTAAATTATTGTTGAATAAGCAAACTATGAAAAGTAAAGCTTCTAGGATCAAGGATCCTTATCGTTAGAACTTGTATAACTTTAGAGCTCCAATATCCTGTAAGAAAAATAAACTTGGGACCAAGCCAAATAATTGGGAATGAACCCATAATAACTGGGGACAAGCCCAAATAAACTGGGGACAAGCCCAACAAACTGGGGATAAGCCCAAATAAACTGGGGACAAGCCCAAATAAACTGGGGACAAGCCCAACAAACTGGGGACAAGCCCAACAAACTGGGGACAAGCCCAAATAAACTGGGGACAAGCCCAACAAACTGGGGACAAGCCCAAATAAACGGGTGTAAACTGGAGTATGGCCCTCACTGGCGACTATCCAAACTTAAGCGACGTGAAAACGCCGAAACCTTAGCTAACGTGAAAACGTTAGAAACCTTAGGAACGGATGTATGGTACATCTACCATTATACGTAGGATCCTAAATACAGCCAGTACAATGAAATTGTCAGCCCCTAAAGCGGGTACTGGTCGCATTGCCTTGAACTGCACCAGGATCATCGTGCGCTACTGGCGAAACTGGGGACAGACCCAAAACTGGGGACAAGCCCAAAACTGGGGACAAGCCCAAATAACAGGGGACAAGCCCTACAAACTGGGGACAAGCCCAAATAAACTTTGGAGAGTTGGCCAACCACTTTGATCTTCTGTAAAATGATAACAACTCTGCAAAAGCTTAAACTTTGTGAAAATAGATGTTAACTGATTAACATCTTTAACTTATGATAAGTAATAAGAATAAAATGAATGAAAATGAAAGTAATGTGTTACCAAATGTAGAATCATATATCCTTTGAGGATCCCGGATCCTTAATCAGAATACTGGTATCGCTAGGGATCCCTGATCCTTCTTACTTTAAGTATTTCTTTAGATGAACAGCATTCCAAGCTCTTGGTAGGAGATCACCATCCATTGTTAACAAACGATATGCCCCCATTCCTGATTCAACTTCAATTAAGTAGAGACCTGAGATTCTTGTTGTAAGCTCCAGTTACTCTTTGTTGATAACTGGCCATATGATACAGAGGTTCCGCTGGTTGATGAAGCATATTGCAGTGTCTTTGACAAGCATTACATTTCTTTGTGTATTCCACAGCATACTTCTTCCTCATAGGCCAATAGCATCCTGTTCTGAGGATCCTTAAGAATAGTGCTCTGCCCCCAGTGTGATTTTCATAGTCTACTTCATGAAAATCCTTTAGAACTTCTTGAATTTCTGGATCCTCAATGCACCGCAACTAGGGGACCTGCAAGAGATATCTTGTATAACATGTCATTTAGTATGGTGAATTAAGATACCTTGACTTTGAAAGCTCTGGGGTTTTCTCCTATAGGAATCTCTCCATGTTGTATATATCTCAGGATCAGAATGATCCAGGATCCTGAATTTGATTGTGCACCATCACTAGGTATGATTGCAGAATCCTCTGCTATCTCCATAGCTATGTGATCTTCAATAGCAGGGGCTAAGACATGAATGATGAGTATTTTCACATCCTCTGGAATCTTCAGTGATGATCCAAGATTGGCTAGAGCATCAGCTTCTGCATTCTCTTCTCTGGGTACCTGTGATAGACTGAAAAAAGCAAAAGAGTCTGCCAGTTTCCTGACTATTTCTAAGTACTTGATTAGCTTTTCACCTTTGACAGTGTAAGAACCATTATAATGATTAGTAATTAATAGGGAATCTACGAATACGTGAAGATACCTGATCCTCATATTGTTAGCTAATTGCAAACCTGTTATCAAGGCCTCATACTCTGCCTCATGATTAGTGGTTTGGAATTCACATGCAATGGATTGGGGTATAATGTCCCCCTGTGGCAATTTTAGTAGTGTGCTTTGTCCATTTCCTTTAACATTTGAAGCTCCATCCGTGAAGAGTGTCCAAGGATCCTTGGTCTTCTCAAGTTGTTGAACTTCTAATTCAGCTTCCCTTTGTAGATTACTACTGGAATCAGCCACAAAGTCAGCTAAAGCTTGGGACTTGATGGCAGTCCTGGGTTCATACTTAATGTCATATGAAATAAGCTTGATTGCCCACTTTGCCATTCTACCTGGCATTTGAAGTTTCCTGAGAACATTCTTGATAGGAAGGTTAGTTTTCACAATAATGGTGTGAGTTTCGAAATAATGTCTATGTTTAGCAGAAGCCATAATTAAATCAAGAATTAATTTCTCTAAATGAGAATACCTGGCCTCAGCATCAAGTAGAATTTTACTTACATAGTATACCGGATGTTGAGAGCCTTCATGATCCTTAACTAGGATCACACTTACTGCTTTAGCTGAAATAGCTAAGTATAAGGATAACGATTCTCCATTTTCTGGTTTCATCAGGGCTGGTGCTGAGGATAGATAATCCTTAAGAACCTTGAGTGCAGCTTCATGCTTATCAGTCCACTCAAACTTGCCTTGAGCAATTTGTCTACCTCTTCTTGGATAATGGCATTCCTTTCAAGTGCAAACTTTCTCCTTTTTTGGTGTATTGGCTTGAAAGACCTGTCAATACCAAGTTTGTGAGTAATAACATTCTTAGATATACCTGTCATATCTTCATGTTTCCAAGCAAAGGTAGATTTTCTTCTTTCCAAGAAGGATACTAAATCCTGCTCAATACTGTCTAGGATCCCGAATCCTATAAAAATTTTGGATTCAGGATCCTCTGGGTTCAACAGAATATCCTTGACGTCTTGCTCTCTTGCCTCCATGACGTCATGCTCCTTGGAGGCTGGCTTCATTGAAGAAGTGTGACAGTTCTTTGCCTCCTGCTGATCACTTCCTATTTTCACCATATCTCATAGAGTTGGGAGCTTGACACATTGATGATATGTTGAGGGGGACTGCCTTCATATCGTGTATCCATGGCCTGCCAAAGATAACATTACAGCAAGATAAGCAATCAATAACATAGAATTTTTTTAACATAATTCACTCCCTCTATATAGATAGGAAGTTTGATGTCCCCCAATGTAATCTTTGTCTCTCCACTGAATCCCACAAGGACAGATGATCTTTGGACAATATCGGATTCAAGGATGTCCATTCTATTGAGGACATCCAACTGGATTACGTTCACTGAGCTTTTACCATCAATGAGAATCCTGCGAACAAAATGGTTAGATATAAATAATGTAATAACCAAACCGTCATGATGAGGATCCTGTATGTCCACATGATCATCCCCATCAAAGGATATGACTTTTTCCTGGGTAAGAATGGAAGTTCGAACAAGTCTATCTCCATTCTCCATCTTTGTTTCCTTTGCATGTCGCTTAGCTGCTGACAACCTCCGGAGATGAAATGGATGATTTGAGCATCAGCTGGTGGAGGAGGAGCTTTTTCAGGAACTTTCTCAGGATCCTTGATCCTTGACTTTTTCCTTCCAAACAATTCCTTCAAGTATCCTTTGCTCAAAAGATAACCTGTCTCCATCCTTAATGCTATGCACTCATCTGTGAGATGACCAGAATCCCCATGGTAAGCACACCATTTCGATTCGTCTTTGGTGGCAGGCGGTTTGTCATTCTTCCTTGGCCACCTAACCTTGTCACTTAAACTATGCACATTTTGGTTGTCATGCTTGGAGTATTGCTTGGATCAGTTATCCTTGAGATAGGATCCTTATTTGTCTTGCTTTGAGGATCCTGACAATCTCTCGTGGATCCTTTTGTCATCCTCTAAACGGATGAACCTAAGGGCCCTGTTCCTTTCCTCATCTAAGTTCCTGCAAGGGGTCATGACAAGATCATCATAGAACATTGAATCCCTAAGTAAACCCATTTTAAAGGCTTCTACAGCCGTAGCTATATCCAGGTTAGGGATATCTAAGGATTCTTTACTAAACTTAGTGATGTAATCTTTAAGTGATTCATTTTGACCTTGTGTTACCCTATATAGATCACTAGTTAATCGTTCAAATTTTCTACTACATGAAAATTGACTATTAAACAGATTAACTAGATTAGCAAATGGAGTAATAGAGTAAGGGGGAAGACTTAGCAGCCATTTAAGAGCAGATCCTGTGAGTGTGGATCCAAAGCCTTTGCATAGACATGCTTCTTTTAACCTCTCAGGAATGGGATTGATCTCCATTCTTTCCCTTGTGACTTCCATCTGGAATTTCAGGAATGGGCTTAACCACTCCTGGAACGCTGGATATCATATCTTTGAGTTTCTGCAATCCCTTAGCCATAGCTTGGTTGATTCCTGTATCCTGCACGAAGCCATGGTTAGCATTATAAGAAGTATTCAAAGTGTTACCTCCTAATGGATTCAAGGTTGGAATTCCAGATGTGAATCCATATTGAAGGGATTCTGGTATAACTGAGGGACCAGAAGAAGCAATAGTCTGGATCGGTATGAAGTCTCCTAGATGAACATCTGAACTTCTGGGTTGCACACTCCTTAAGTATCCTTGATCCTGGAAGATGTTGGATCCTTGATGTGCTGTGAATGAAGGTCTTGGAGGATAATCCATGGATTTGGAAACCTGAGATGATGATCCTTGAACCTGGAAGGAGGATCCTTGAACCTGAGAGGATCCTTGAACCTGAGAGGATCCTTGAACCTGAGAGGATCCTTGAACCTGAGAGGATCCTTGAATTGGCTGCGTCCCCATGCATTATCCTAAACTGGTGAAGAATCCCTGATGCTGAAATGAGGATCCTGAAGGCTGGAAAGAGGATCCTTGAGCCTGAGACATTGCCGATGATCCAGAACGCATTCCTGTTGATCCACCCTGGTATTGGACATCTGGAGCTGCAAAGTGCCGGGAAGTTATGACCAGAGTGTCGAAATTCAGCGACCTCAGCATCAAAGCGGAGTGATCCTCTGCTGATTTTATCAATTTCGCGAAGGATCCTGCCATTAGTTTGGTCCTGTTGTTGCATGTATCCTCTCATCTGCAAAATCAAAGCATAAAGATCACTGTTAGTAAGTGTAGAGGAAGAAACAACAGTTGGTTTTGTGAAAACGGGGGTTGTCTTCTTCGGAGCATTCTCAGCATTCTTCTGGAATGCAGGGGTAGGATGATGCAACGGTGGAATGCCCTGTGATGAGGTAACCGCCGACACGGAACTTGAAGAAGTTTTTCCTTGAGAAGCCACGTGGTTGAAGGTGATGAACCGAAATGACCGAAATAAACAAAATTTCTCAGAAATGAAGCACCAATTGCCCCACGGTGGGCGCCAAACTGTTTTGGTCAAAAATCACACAAGGATAATGCAACCAAATCTGATTTTGTGAGGAATGATGCTTGGTTAATTGTATGAACGACAAGTATATAAAATCAATGATGAACACCGAGATTTATACGAGGAAAAAGCCCTTGATCTTTAGAAGATCTCCGGCATAAAAAACCTCGGGTGATGGAAACTACCGATCACCAACTATATTGCATAAAAAGATTACAACTTTGGAAGTTATTGAGCTTGTTACAAGGAATTCTAGTGTGTGTGTGTTTGAGAGGGAATTGCAGAGGTATTGTGACGAAATTAATTGTGTTCTATCAGCTCAATACCCTCTAAATAAGCTAACAAAAAGTCCTATTTTCAAGGAAGACCATGTCTACTCCATAACCGTTGTGAAAATAGCACATGTGGGGCATCTTGATGGAATATTCCCCTAAATTCCAGCTGAGAGTGAGTCCACTACGTCCATTATCTGCATATAAATATTAAAAACGTGACAATTGTTAGAAATTATAAGTTCTGTTAAGGATCCTGGATCCTCAGTCTCGTGATCCTCAGACTCGTGATCCTCAGACTCGTGATCCTCAGACTCTGGATCCTCAAACTATCTGCATCATCCATTTAGGATCCGTGATCCATGCCCAGTCTCAGGATAGATGATCCTTAGCATAAAATTCATGCCCTAACAGTACGGTTTACAGATCCTATTCATCATGTCCATAAATGTTGCAGGAGCATTTGTTAATCCAAATGGCATGACTGTAAACTCGTAGTGACCATACCTAGTTCTGAAAGCGGTTTTAGGTATGTCTTCCTCTTGTACCTTCAACTGATGGTATCCGGATCGCAAGTCTATCTTAGAAAAATATCTAGCTCCCTGAAGTTGATCAAAAAGATCATCAATCCTAGGTAATGGGTATCGATTCTTAATTGTAACCTTATTCAATTCCCTGTAATCAATACACATTCGCATCGAACCATCTTTCTTTTTCACAAACAACACTGGTGCTCCCCAAGGGGATGAACTAGGTTGTATGAATCCTTTACTGAGTAATTCATCTAATTGCTTTTTCAGTTCTAACATTTCAGTGGGTGCTAACCGGTAGGGTGCTTTAGCTACGGGTGTAGTTCCAGGAATCAGATGAATTCTAAATTCTACCTCCCTATCTGGTGGTAATCCTGGTAATTCTTCTGGGAATACATCCGAGTATTCTGATACTACAGGAATTTTCTTAAGTTCCTTACCCTTAGTGCTAATAGTTACCGAAATCATATACACTATTCCTTGCTTTCGTTCATAACTAGCAACTTTCATTACAGAAATGAACTTCATTGATTTACGTGGCTTATCTCCTGTAACCATGATTATTTCTCCTGATGGTGTAAGAATTTCTATGGAATTCTTATCACAAAGGATTCGAGCATGGTTGGCTACTAACCAATCCATTCCTAATACGACATCGAATCCAGTTAAATTCATAGGTAATAGGTTTGCAGAAAATTTTTGACCTGAAAGTTCTATATTTTCTTTTTGCAAAACCATATCTATGTTAACAGAGTTCCCGTCTATCGTTTCTACTGTATAAATCTGCCTAAGTTTGGTTAAAGGTAGCTTAAGAGCTTGGCAGAAAGAAGTATTTACAAAAATTTGGTTTGCACTAGAGTCGAATAATACTTTCGCATAAACGTTGTGTACCAGAAACGTACCAACTATTACGTCAGGAATCAGTTCGGCTTCCTGTGTGGTCAATTGGAAGGCTCTTGTGTTCTTCTTATTAGTTCCTTCAGCGGGTTTAGCCTTGTTATCTGCTGGTTTGACCAATTTAGGGCATTCTGGTCTGAAATGCCCAGCTTCTCCACAGTTGTAGCAGATCTTTGATTTCTTTTTGCATTCCTCCTCCCAATGGCCCGGAATCTTGCAGAAATTACAATTTTCTCTACATTTTCCAAAATGTTTCTTTTTGCAATTCCCGCAAAATGGCGGGGTGGAAGAGGACCTAGTTCCTTTCCTATTGAAGTTAGTATTATTACCCACACGAAATCCTTGGGTGATCTTTTGGGCTAATTCCTTTTTCCTGTTTTCTTCCCGTGTACGCACTAGCCCGTCGGTCAAAGTATTGGCTAACTCCACTGCATCGTCAATTGTGCGGGGTCTCGCAGCCTTGAAGATGTCACGAATCTCGCTAATTAAACCCCAGATATAGCAAGAAATAAGTACCGGTTCTGGCGAAGCCAGGGTTGGTACAATTCTGGCATATTCGAAGAATTTCGAAGTATACCCTCGACAATCAACATCCACCATTCGATGACTCAGGAACTTATTCGCCATTTGTTCCTTTTCATATTCGGGGCAGAATTTCCTTTCTACCAAATGCTTAAACTCTTCTCAATTCATGGCATAGGCCATGTCACTTCCCTTGGCTTGCAACACCGTATTCCACCATTCTAATGCTTCTTCCTTGAAAAGGTGAGAAGCATACATAACCTTATCCTCCTCGGCACATTTACTTATTTTGATTACTGCCTCGGTTTTCTCCAGCCAACGTAGCGCGGCAGTTGCTCCTTCATTGCCTACAAATTTAATAGGTTTACAGGCAAGAAATTCTTTATAAGTGCAACCAGGTATTGCAACTTTCATTTTCTTAAGTATCGGGGCTTGAATCACGTTGTCATTATTGCCGCCTCCATTAACACTATTACTGAAATTATCGTCGCGCGTGCGTTTACTGGGGTGAGCTTGCGAAGGCTCAACGGGGCTTTTGACCGCAACGACGATTGCTGGGATAGCATTTGCTATTCCCTGTGCAACGATATTCTCTATATCTTGCCTATTAAGAAAGTGATCTTCATTGTTTTGTTCGGATTGGTTAACTTCGTTAACTGGTTCATTACCAGCGTGTTCCATCTGATAATTAACAATATATATAAGTCATTGGCACAAAATAAATAACAACCAAACGCAATAAAGCAATCACACATAATCATGTCAACACGGATAGCCAAAATTGTCGACTTTGCGACGTTGATATTTTTATATATTAGTAGGCATCCGTGCACACCAATTATATTACAAAAGTTTTATTTTAAGTTATTTTACATGATTATATTTTTATTATTATGTTATTATTATTAAACACATAACCACACCACCATGCAACCACAGTCAACTGGCGTCTCAGAAACGACGCTCCCTTTCGTCGTACTTCCATGAGATCTGTTCCCCCACTTCTCGGATTCGATTTCCTGTGTTCACCAGTTCCTCACCATAGTGGCGGAGTTCAGCCAAGTTTTCTATGCTCATAGGTGGGTTTGGTGCAGGCTCAGGGTCAAACTGGGGGAAATAGGTGTTAGGGTTATTCAAGAGACTCTGAAATTGCCAGTCAGTGGTCCACCATTCTTCCAGCTCTCCTTGTAGGGGTCGGGGGTTGACAATGGGATCTGGGATAGCAGGTTCCAAATTTACTGGGAGTTGGGATTCAGCGGGGTAATTAAAGAGGTTTTCATCGGCAGGTCCGATGAGGTCACTATTGGCCAGTTTGCGATCCAGCTCCGCCCACGGTTGCATTTCCTGGGCTTGTCCTGAACTCTCCCCGATCTCATTTCCTTTGCCTTTATCCTTCGGATTCTCAGTCTTTTTAACCTTCTGTTCAGCTGGTTTCTTCCTACGCCCACGTTTCCAGTCCAAGATTCTCCTCCTCTTTTTCGGCTTTGGTTTCTCCTGCGGTTGGGCATGGAATACTATTGGCTCTTCAGTATCAGCCTGGTAACCAGTGAAGGTGCCGGTGGTATCCATATATGTGCTATGGATAG
Organism: Helianthus tuberosus; assembly: GCA_030545235.1. Classification (NCBI taxonomy): domain Eukaryota; kingdom Viridiplantae; phylum Streptophyta; class Magnoliopsida; order Asterales; family Asteraceae; genus Helianthus; species Helianthus tuberosus. The sequence continues at coordinate 1,592,580 of CM060376.1, read as the reverse complement.
AAATGTTTCGGAGTGCCTCCGACAGTTCATTCATGCTGATAACACACATGAAGAAACACACAATTTAAATTAAATTTTTATTGATTGAAAATTAAAATTTCACAGAATCACAAAATGGCAATTAGAAAAATTAAGTATTCCTAAATACTTAATTGGCTTAAAATCAGTGGCTCTGATACCACATTTTCTGTCACGGCCCCCGGCCCGGTGTTACCCGGTCCAGAAGCCGCGGGACAGAAACCCGTGGTATTTATTTAATTTGGCAGCGGAATTATTAACAGGATCTTTTAAACTTGAAAATACCCAATTTATTTTATTTCACACATTTGGGACAAATCCCATAATTTACAATAAAGGAAATTTCACAAGGAAATTCCTGGTTTAACAAAACATATTTATTTATTTTATTGAGCCACTTCTTCAAGCGTGTAGTGCTACACGGCACTTTTTCCTGGATCACATCAGATCACCTGAAACATGTTTAAAAAGATTTTTATCAGCGGGGAAATACTGGCGAGTCATTCAATTTGCACAAAAGACACATTGTTATAAATTTACAACATTAAGGGTTTTTATATTTGCCCCTATCATATAATTATCTGGTTCAGCTGTCACTCGACCGAATCTACGACTGTGGACATATCACTAATTAGGCTCGCCCACCTAATGTGATAAATCGTTAGTAGTAATGTGCACAAAACCCCCCACATACTGCTAGTAATTAAAGATTAGCAAAGACTTAATCACTGCAAAGTATAACTGGAAAACATTTAGGGTTTTGTAAAGCAATTTGATAAAAAGAGAATGACTCACATTGCAAGTTTAGTTGGACAGAACCTTGTCTACTGATTTAGCCTTGTAACCTAGTTAAATAACAATGCACACGAAACTAGGTCAGTAACTTAATACAACATTTACGATAAGCTCACGAAATCAAAACCCTCACGACGAATGACAAAGTATAGCCCGAGTTCGGGCAGCACCTAAACATCCATCGGATCGGTTTCAATCGATCGGACATTGTACCGTAGCAGTGATCGAGTTATTACCCTGTTGTCGCAGCAGAGATTCGTGCTTGTGTGTGTTTTTGAACTAAACAGTGAATAACTTGACGTACGAAATGAATTTGATCGTCGTAATAACAGTGCCATGCAAGTGCCAACCCCTGGAATTTATACTAAAAAACAGTCCCTGTCGTGTGGCGCGACGGCGCCCTTTTTAGGGTAGGGTAGCCTCGTGTCCACTTAGCTTAGGTGAGTCAACAGTTCGACGAAATTCGTTTCCTACAACAAGTTATGAAGATAATCGTCAATTAGGGGATACCCCCCTTGAGTTTTAGGGGGCCCTGATCCTAGTTCCAACTGTTCTGAAAATTTTAGGGTTCATGCAATATTACTTGGGGGTCTCAATTAGGGTTTCCTATTGGACATAATAAAATAAGAAATAATAATTTTGGTGAGAGTTGTTACAGATGTGGATATGAATAGGGGACTGATTTGGTGATGGTGGCGGTGGGGTCTAGGATGGAGGTGCTTGTTGTAGATGATGCAGGGGGTGGTTATAGTTGGGAGGCGGTGGTGAATGATGGTTGCAAGGGGAGGCTGTGGTGGACTGCGGTGGGTTTTTTAGAGGGGGGTGTCCGGGTTTTTAGAGAGAGAAAAGATAGTGTGGGTGGGAATGGGTGAATGAGTTTTATATATTTAAGAAAAGTTGAGAAAAATGCTCGGATAATCGTTGTGGTTTGCCCTTTTTTCACCTTTGGTACCTAACTTTCTAAAATTACAACTATAGTCGCTAACTTTTGCAATTTCATTCCCGGATAGTCCATAGCGTGGATGGGGTTAGTTTTTGGTTTTAAGTGGGTACGACATGACTAAAATGCCTTTACTAACAAAAATATAATTATCTATTTAATTAATTATATAATACTAAAAGCAAGTGGTACCCACCCCACCCCACCCCATCTCCCATTCTTCTCTATTTCTTGCTTCTGCAACTCCCACCATTCCACCGCCACACCACCACCATAACACACTCTCTCTCTCCGCCTCACTCACTCTCTCTCCATCCCTATATCTCTTCGTCCCTCACTCTCTATCAGTCCCTATATCTCAGCTCCCAATTTGCGATTCAATCAAAAATCATTATCCTGATTCGACATTTCAAGCTTTAACATGATCAGATATCTGAAATTAGCCACATCGATTACTAATTTCACCTTTTTTCAATTCATAAAAATCAACCGCAGAACCACCCAAACCAGTTACCAACACGCAACAAGACGATTTCGGCAATGCGGGTCTATGCGGCGATGCATTTAACATCCCATGCGGTTTAGCCCCTCCCCTATCTTTATCTCCGGCGAGTCCGCTACCACCCGCCGGAAAATTAGAAATATAGTTATAATAGCCGGTTCTGTCAGTGGGTTTTTGTTATTATGTATTTTAATCGCATTATCAGTTATAAACATAACATATGGTGGAAGTGGGTTTGCGGCGGAAGGTGATGACGGTGTCGGGAAGCTGGTGTTTTTCTTTTCCGAAGACTTGCCGAAAATGTGGAGATGGTGATGGTGGGGAAGATGAAGTGGGTATGGTAGGTGGTGGGACCCACATAAATATTTAGATATTAATTATATTTCTTCTAACTTTTTAGTTATTGGTTTAACAAATAAGGGTACTTAGGTCATTCCACACTAACTTAACTGAGAAAACTAACACCCATCCACCCCAGGGACTATTCGGGAACAAAATTGTAAAAGTTGGGGACTATAACTGTAATTTTAGAAAGTTAGGGACTAAAGGTGAAAAAAGGCAAACCACAGGGACTATCCGGGCACTTTTCTCAAAGAAGTTTATTAATATATTAAGATATGAAAAGACAAAAATACCCTTATATGGGGTCCACATGATCGGATTTAACAAGAAATATTAACTGGAATAGGGATAAATGACGTAACATGCAAGGATTTTTCCTAAAAAGTGCAAAACCTGTCAAAATTCGTAGAAAATGATACCGTCTGAAAAAATGGTATTAAGATAAAGTACAAAACGTGTTATTTTTCCTATTTTTTTATATAAATTATAGTCTATATATTCATAGAGAAGTTAATAAAAACATTTTTTTTGAACGACTGATTTTATTATAAACAACTAGCAAGGCGCTAGAACCATGGAGACAGATTACAAAAAAAAACCATCTTAATTAAGGAGTATTCAATCTGTTGCTGCTTCACCGATATAGAGCTCATAGATTTATATTTGGTTGTCTAGGTCGAGACTCTTATTGAACTCACATATTTGCGTCTATTGTAATTAAACCATCATTTCAGTTAGGTTACAATAAGGTTATAACCCCGTGTATTACACGGGTTGAATAAATAAATTTTATATGCTATATAATAAAACAATATATCTTTAAAATCTCTTTTATTGCACTGGTTGAATAAATATCATTTTTAAATATTAAGTAATAAAAAGTTATATCTATAAGAACCATATTGTACGTGTTGAATAAATGTAATTTTATGCACCAAATAAAAAAATATATCTTTAAAACCACGTGTATTACACAGGTTGAATAAATGTAATATTGTTTACCAAATAATAAATGCATGGGTTGAATAAATATCATTTTTAAATATTAAGTAATAAAAAGTTATATATATAAGAACCATATTGTACGGGTTGAATAAATGTAATTTTATATACCAAATAATAAAAAAAAATTATATCTTTAAAACCACGTGTATTACACGGGTTGAATAAATGTAATATTGTTTACCAAATAATAAATGCACGGGTTGAATAAATATCATTTTTAAATATTAAGTTATATCTATAAGAACCATATTGTACCGGTTGAATAAATGTAATTTTATATACCAAATAATAAAAAATTATATCTTTAAAACCACGTGTATTACACGGGTTGAATAAATGCATTATTGTTTACCAAATAATAAAAAAATTATATCTTAAAAAACCCTGGTGTATTACACGGCTTGAATAAATATGATTTTATATACCAAATAAAGAAAATTATATTTAAAAAACTAATGAATATACTTGGTATGCGATAGATATGATGATTGCGGAGAAGATTATTGAAAAGAAGATATAGTGGTCAAACATGTTATTTAAGAAGTAAATAAGTAGTCATTTGAGTGATAAAATATAAATTATATTTAAAAAACCTGTAATAAATCTAATTTTATATATAAAGTAATACTGAAAGTTATATACAATTTATTAAAAATGATGTAATAAAATCGATATAATAATCTTTTTTAATAATGAAAATAAAAATAAATAATATATTAATACAAAGTTTGGTTTTGGTGATAAATAATTTGGTTATTTAAAAATATCTTAAACTAATAATCTATACTATATAATAAAAGAAACCAACTTTGGGACACGTGTCACCCATTAAAGGCGTCTACATTTTAATTTCCTGCATTCTCATACTTATCTTATATCAATTAATTAAATAATAAATAATCAATTAATATTAAATCTTATCTTAATTTGAATATCGGATAAAATCATTCTATTTAATCTAATAATATATTATCTTCAAATTTAAATTATAAATTAAAGATTTTTAAATAATAGCACAAAACAATAATCTTAAACTTAAAAAACAATAATATGCTCATATACAAAATTTAAAGTACAAACAAAATATACAAAATAATTTATTAGACATTAGATCAAACTTTAAAAAACACTAATTAGGAAGAGAAGCTTATAATATAATTATGTTTTAGATTTTCCAAGTTGGGGTTCTAATCAATTCGAATTAAACTTAGCCAAGTTTATGACTTGATTCGAATTAAACCGAACCAAATTTATGTTTTTTTAAACGAATCCAATAGCATGTTATTTACTATACAAAATTACATTTATTTAACGCATGTAATACATCGAGCCGGGCTCTCACTGAAAACAGCCTCTCTATTCCTACGGGGTAGAGGTAAGGCTGTCTACATCTTACCATCCTCAGACCCTACCTTAGCTTTGCTATTGGTGGGATTTACTGAGTATGATGATGATGATAATGATTTAGTATATATAATTGGATTTATTGAACCTGTATAATACACGGGGTTTATAAAGATATAACTTTTTTTATTATTTAGTTTATAAAATTACATTTATCCAACCCGTGTAATATACAAGGTTACAAAATTACATTTATTTAACACGTGTAATACACCGTGTTTTTAAAAATATAACTTTTTTTATTATGTAGTGTATATAATTAGATTTATTTAACCCGTACAATACACGGGTTTTTATTATTTGGTATATAAAATTACATTTATTCAGTACAATACATGAGGTTCTTAGAGATATAATTTTTTTATTTTAATATATAAAATTACATTTGTTCAAACCATGTAATAAATGAGATTTTTAAAGAATAATTGTTTTAATTTAGTATATAAAATTATATTTATTCAACTCGTGTAATACACGGGGTTCTAACTAGTATTTATTAGGAGAGTTATCTATAATTAATTAGAAGAGATTAAACTAAATAAAAATTAATTAGAAGAGATTAAACTAAATAAAAATTATCCATAAGATATTAAACTAAATAATATTTAGTATAGGGGTTATCTATAATAACTAGAAGAGACTAAACTAAAACAATAATTATCCATAAGACATGGCCTAGATACAAGTGTCTCTCATATGGTTTCTTTTATTATATAAGTATAGATGCATAGAGATTACGAAGAACTCAAAAACCTAACTGAGCCCGTAGTCCCATAACAACGTATTCTCATAATAAGATCACATCTTGAGCAAATACTCCTGTGATTTCTTCTCATAATAAAACCTGCTAGTCGATTTAGTGAAAGCAGAAGCATCAGCAGAATACAACATAATCCCATTAATATCAAACCCATTTTTCACCAAAACATCCAAAGCATCAAAGAACACATCTCCTTGAATCCCTCTTCCATCAATCTCGTAGCTCGGCAACACCTTCTCTTTATCAAACTGCGTCGTCCTGAGTCGAAAATCCTCTAGGTACGCTTCAGTCGTCTTCACTTTATCCGTGTAAAACTGATGATTAACGTAATCGATAACATCCCCATACGCGCTAAATAGTTGTATATAAGGTATAGTTGTTAAATGGTAGGGTGATATTGTTGCAACAGATATAACACTTTGATTTTTTAAATAAGTGATGAGTTCACCAATGCAGTAGCTAAAACTTTCATTGTGTTTAGGAAAGTTTTCGTAGTCGATATCTATACCGTCTAGGTGATATGTTTGGATTATAGATTTGAGAGATGTGAACGCGTTTGTGATCCAGATATCGTTGTTTTTTGGTTTGTACCAACGGAGTGTTGTGGAGCCGAGGCTCCAGCCAGAGAGGCTTGCTAGCGCTTTTACGTTTGGGTGTTTGGATTTGATGGCGGATACTGCGTCCGCGGTTAAGCCTGCGGACCAGTAGGGTTTGAAAATGCCGTTTTGAGGGGTGCCCGACGCGTCTGCGTCGATTGCGAAGCTGAGAATGAAGTGGAAGTCGATGTTGTCGTTGATTGGGACTTCGTCTAGTGTTACTGGTTTTCCTGTTGCTCCTATGTATTCCATCATCACTTTTCCATCTGCAAAAACAAAAACTTATAAAAAAAATGTACATAACATGAATTTTATAGATGTACTTCTTTACTTGAAATTAGTTCGTTATCGAACGGCAGGGGCGGAGGCAATGTATACAGAGGGGTTGCCCAGGCTACCCCTCAACTCCGTCTCCGTAGTGTAAAAATACCCTTCAACTCTGTGTACGTAGTGTAAATTTTTTTTTTTTATACAAAGGGTATGATACCCCTGATCCCAATTTTTTTTTTTAGAATACCCCTGAATTTTTGGGATAGATCTGCCACTGTTGAACGACACAATCTTTCTGTATCTCGACTCTGTATTTTTTCATTGTTCAACCTAAAAGCAACTAATATATGCTTATTTGGGTTGAAAATTTCAAAGCTAACTCGTACCCACTTAAAATCATGTAACCCAAACAATACCTATTTAACCCATATATGTTTTTGTGTGCAAAAGATCATCAAAGCTAACACACACATACACACCCATACATGCGCCGGACCCCGTGAACTTTTCGCTCAGTAGTGTAATATATGTGGTTTTCGTATAGAAATTTTTGGGTACATACGTTTTCGACCCCCTGGTTCTATAGAAATTTTTGGGTATATACGTTTTCGACCACCCCGGTCGAAAATCTCAAGCTTGACCACTGATGGGATACGTGTAACTTACCACAAAGTTGTAAAGAAAGAATGGCGGCCATGACACAGAAGCAAAACCTGGTGAAAACATTAGCCATTTTATGTTCTATCGGCTCTAACAACTTTGGTTGATGGAATAACAAGTTAGCATTAACTCTGAAATACTTATATATGAAAAATAGAGAATGTGTGTAGTTTGTTTGCCTATTACAAAGAGGTTTTTTTGGCAACTTTGTGAAAATCACAATGAATAAAAAATGTATTCGTCGTCTAAGTTAAAAGCCTAGTTGTGACAAAACCGAATTTAAACTTTGGATACATCATGTTTCAAGAGATTAAGATCTTAACCGTTTTGGATGGCTTGTTTGTCTTATCATAGATACTGTCCATACCATAACATATATCCATGTTTATTGTTGGCTAGTTACTGCATTTTTATAGTCACAATAAAAATGTAATATTTGATTTTGAGGTTTTGTGGGTGAAAATATTTAAATAGAAATCAACTAGAACTAGTGTCATTCCCTGCGCTATGCAGCGGGCTGTGGTATCGGCACTTGATGTAGCAATCAGCACGTGTTTCACCCGCTCTTTGCCTTTTACATCAAAACTCAAATAAACATAAACAGACCCAACAAAACAACATGAATTTTATTGAACAAAAAAAATATATTCATAGGTAATTTGCATAAACATAAACAGACCCAATAGTCAATGATCTGATTCACTCAAATCAATTCATCACATCATTTGATTCCATCATATGACCCTTTCAATTCAAACCTTCTTCATCAGGCATACTATGTCAACTTCATTTTCGGGCTTCTGCTAGTACGGGGTCACTGCGTTTTTTCTTCGTTTGTTGTATCCTCTTAATTTGTCCACATATTTTGATTCAGGCCCAGCAACCATATATCAGGGTGTGGAATACCGAGTGTCGTATAAGAAATGCTTCAACTTCTGTTCTTGGTTATGCATGTAACGGTGTTAATAGGACATGCCAAGCTTATCTCACCTTCCGATCCAAACCCCCTTATAACACGGTAGTTTCCATCGCCAATCTATTAAATTCAAACGCTACTCAGCTCTCACAACTCAATTCGGTCTCGCCAAATTTCACTTTTGAAACTGGTGAGACAGTGTTTGTGCCGACCCAGTGTTCTTGTTTAGCTCAGTTCTATCAAGCGAATGTCACGTATGTTGTTTCAACAGGAGACACGACTTTCTTGATCGCCAACGACACTTTCGGAGGCTTGTCAACGTGTCAAGCTATCGACACTGAAAAAAGCAATCTACTTATATTTATACCGGTTCAAGACTCACTGTAGGAGTCCTTGGAGGGGTAGCTCTCTCATTTGCTATTGGGTCGTGTGTTTTCTGCTTTTTCTTCGTAAAGAAAAAGAAAACCAAAACGCCTCCACCTATCGTTGCTTCTAGTTCTACTCCTCAGAGCTTTGAAGCAATTGTGAAAGAAGGGGACAAGAAGTTGGAGGTTGATGAAGATTTGGAATTCATGGAGAGTTTAAGTAACGTAGCTCAATCCCTCGAAGTATACAAATTTGATGAACTTCGGTTAGCCACACGAGATTTTAGTCCTGATTGTTTGATTAAGGGGTCGGTTTACCAAGGTATCATCAACGGAAACCTTGTTGCGATCAAGAAAATGCATGGTGACGTGTCAGACGAGATTCGTTTACTTAACACTATTCACCATCATAATCTCATTCACCTAACAGGTGTTTGTTTTGATGACGGCCATTGGTACCTTGTTTATGAGTTTGCTGTTAACGGACCATTAAGTGACTGGATCTATTATAATGCACTAAGCGAAAATAAATCGTTAAACTGGATGCAAAGAGTACAAATTGCTTTAGGCATAGCAAACGGGCTTGCTTACCTCCACAGCTACACGACCCCTCCATACGTTTACAAGAATCTAGAAAGCGGTAATATTCTTCTTGATGGTGATTTTAGACCCAAGATTACAAATTTTGATCTTGCAAGGTCTGCTGAAGGGCAAGAAGGTCAATTCGCACTGACCCGACACATTGTTGGTACTAGAGGTTACATGTCTCCCGAGTATTTGGAACATGGTTTGATTTCCACAAAGGTTGACGTTTACGGATTTGGCGTTTTGTTGCTTGAAATAGTTACGGGAAAACATGTTTCTGATCTCTACGAGAAGGTGAACAAGAATTTGTCTGAGGTTTTATATGATGTTCTACAGGAAGAAAACACAAACACAAATGAAAAGTTGACCGGTTTCATTGACCAACGCCTCCAAGGGAATTATCCTCCGCAACTCACCATGTCTGTGGTCAAACTGATTGATGGTTGCCTCAGTAAAGATCCGTCGGCTCGCCCAGATATGAATGAGGTTTCGCAATATCTTTCTAGGATTCTGACCGCCTCACGGTTGGAACACTTTCACTAACCATTTTAGTTCAGGGGAGATGATTGTGTTCAGTGTTTCATGGTGTATTTTCATTATGTTACATGTTCATGAAAATATATCATCTGTTTTTCACCTTTAAAAGTGCAAGGATTACCAAGAATACACAAATATATCCACTTCTTAGTTCTATTGGGGCAATTTCATATATACCTAGGGCTGTAAACGAACTGAACGTTCAGCGAACAGTTCGTGAACCGTTCGGCGGGAAGTTCGTTTATGTTCGTTCGATTAGCTTAACGAACGAACACGAACAAAAAATTTCGTTCGGTTAGCTTAGCGAACGAACACGAACACAGGTCTCGTTCGTTCGACTACGTTCGTGAACGTTCGGTAATATGTTCGTTTACGTTCGTTCGTGTTTGTTTGATTATATAAAAATAATAATAAAAAAAACCTTTTATCTAAACATATTGAAAACTTGAAACCCTATTTTTTCTAAGTAGCTAAAATTTGGACATTAATAATATACCTTTAATCCCTTACAAAGATTAAAAAATATCCTATATATACCCATGCAAAACTGAAAATATCATATATGATATATGTCCTTACTAAGTAGTTAAAATATCATATATACCCAATTTATTAAAAACAATTTAATAAATGACCTTCATGCTCTCATAAAAACAACATCTTCAGGTGTTCATGAAACCTTGAGCCAAAAGAAAAGGCAAGAACACAAGGAACAAACATAAACCATTTAAGTTGATTCAAGTTTTTTTTTCAAACTTAAATACCATATGAGGAACACAAGGAACAAAAGGATATACATATAACCATTTAGTAGAACTCAACTAAGAGAGAAAACCACAGAATATGGGCTAATCTTAAAGTCCCCTATTAGTTTATACTAGTGGTGAACCTGCACGATGCGGCGGAGTAAGCAACTTACAACCCCGTATGTTACAGCTAATCAGACTCGTTAAAAACGGCAATTGGTTGTAGAGCGTCCAAAACTATGTAAAAGTTGACATATCAAGTCGGTGGCTTGATACACAAAACAGACGTGAGCATGTTGGTTCAGTTCTGTTTGAGCATGAGGGAAAACGGTAAAACACATACCTGTCACAGCAGAAAGTCCAGTGGAGAATCCAGTAATGGAGTTCGACATGCTTGTCATCGTGATTTGGTTCCTCCTTAGGGTGCTGACTGATGATGGGGCTTAGAGAACCAAAAAAGGTATCGGTTAGGAGATGGAGGACGAATTTGATGTTATGCTTATGGGGTGTGTAACTGAGTAACCTCATAACCTCCACTTAATTCTCCTTATATAAGCACCCAGGAGGAAACCTAATTAGTTACTAAGGGTAATATGGTCCATCAACAATTACCAACTAATTTAAATAATAGGTTATTATATATTTTGATCTTTATTATGTAAATGATTATAATGGCTATAGATTAAATATTAAACATAATATATTTAATCTTACATTCTCCCACTTAGCCGAGTAATCATTTACTATGAGTATTAGATAAGCCTGATCAGGAGTTAACACTCATTTTAGCCTTAAACAAGTACTATAACAGAGAAATACAGTCGTTGAATCATTATGCGACTCAGGACCCCCATTAATCATACTATAGCCTTAATTTAAAACCTAATCGTCATGATCAAAATACGCGTAAGCCCTTTGTTTGATTTGTAACTTTATTTGTCAATATGCCATTATACCGGTTGAACATATTCTAAGAGACATACAAAATCAAACTGAGGAAATTTCATTAACATAAAACATAAGCTAGTACAATATGCTCAAATAAGGTCTTTACAAAATCCCATATTACGAACATGTTCTTCATAAACCTTAGGAGGAAGACCTTTAGTCATCGGATCCGCAAGCATATCCTTAGTACTAATATACTCGATACAAAGATTATTTTCCTCAACTCGTTCTCGTACGAACAGATATTTTGTATCGAGATATAAACCAGCTCCAGTCGAACTGTTACTGTTCGAGAAACTAACGGCAGCTGAATTATCACAGTAAAGCTTCAATGGTCTAGAAATGGAATTAACAATTTTGAGTCCAGTGATCAGATTTCTAAGCAACATTCCATGACAGGTTGCGTTATAAACAGCAATGTACTCTGCCATCATTGTGGAAGTTGTGGTCAACTGTTGTTTATGACTCTTCCATGAGATAGGGCCGCCTGCTAACATAAAGATATAGCCCGAAGTGGATTTCTTGTCATCTTTGCACTTTGCAAAATCAGAATCAGAATAGCCCACCACTTCTAAATGATCACTTCTTCTATAAGTCAGTTTGTAGTCTTTCGTCCCTTGCAGATATCGAAGTACCTTCTTAGCTGCTTTCCAGTGATCTAGGCCAGGATTAGTCTGATAACGGCCTAACATTCCAGCAATATAAGCGATATCTGGGCGAGTACAGACTTGAGCATACATCAAGCTCCCGACTACTGACGCGTAAGGTATCTGGCTCATTTGCTCCTTCTCAACCTCTGTTGTCGGACATTGGAATGAACCGAAAACATCTCCCTTAACTACTGGAGCGACGGAGGGTTTGCACTGTTGCATGTTATATCGTGTAAGGACACGATCTATGTAAGCCTTCTGGGACAATCCTAAGATCCCTTTGTGTCTATCTCGGTGAATTTCGATGCCAATGACGTAAGAAGCCTCTCCGAGATCCTTCATGTCGAAGTTATGCGAAAGTAACCGCTTCGACTCATGCAACATGTCTAAACTATTACTTGCCAATAGAATATCATCTACGTAAAGGACAAGTATAGTAAAGTTGCTCCCACTCATCTTGAGGTAGGTGCATTGATCCACTTGATTCTTCATAAAACCTTGCTTCTTCATGACTTCATCAAACTTGAGGTACCATTGACGTGATGCTTGTTTTAACCCGTAAATGGATTTCTTCAGCTTACAGACTAGATGCTCCTCACCTTCAGGTTTAAAGCCTTCAGGTTGTTTCATGTAAACATCTTCGTCTAAATCTCCGTTAAGGAAAGCGGTTTTAACGTCCATCTGATGCAGCTCTAAATCAAAATGAGCTACTAGGGCCATGACGATCCTTAATGAATCTTTACGAGAGACAGGTGAAAACGTCTCTTGATAATCAATTCCCTCTTTCTGAGTGTAGCCCTTTGCAACCAATCTCGCTTTGTAGCGTTCAACGTTCCCATTCGGATCCAGTTTTGTTTTGAATACCCATTTACATCCTACGGGTTTGGCTCCGTTGGGTAATTCTACCAAATCCCAAACGTCATTTTTCTTCATGGATTCAAGCTCTTCAATCATTGCTTTATTCCATTCAGAAGACTGATCACTGCTAATGGCTTCATTGTAAGAGATAGGATCATTGAGCTTTCCAGCATCCATTTCAGTCAGGTAGGTAACATAATCATCCCAATTAGTAGGCCTTCTTTGCCTAGATGACCTCCTGAGTGGATTATCGGGTTCAGCGTTGTCTTGGTTATGAGTGTTTGATGTGCCTTCGTCATGAGGTATAATGGGTTCTGATTGTAGAGGTGAATTTGGAGTTGGTGCAGTAGCTTCAGGTACAGTAGTTGCATTGGGTACAAGATGAGTAATCGGAGTAATGGTAAGCGACGAGTCTCTCCCCCCCGCGTCTTGTACTTCTTGCAATTCTTCGTAAGGGTTGGTACTGCTCCCACTGACCTTGAAATCCTCCAGGAACGCGGCACGCTTGGTTTCAACAATACGGGTGACATGAGAAGGACAATAGAAACGATAACCCTTAGAGTTCTCAGGATACCCGATAAAGAAACAGGTAACTGTTTTAGGGTCAAGTTTCCTTAGGAAAGGATTGTAAAGTTTTGCTTCAGCAATGCAGCCCCATACTTTCATATATTTAAGACTCGGTTTCCTTCCTGTCCAAAGTTCATAAGGAGTTTTAGGGACAGACTTAGAAGGAACTCTATTGAGTATATGAACAGCTGCTTTTAACGCTTCAGTCCAGAGGAATAATGGTAAATTAGTGTTGGCTAACATACTGCGCACCATGTTCATAAGGGTACGGTTTCTTCTTTCAGCTACACCGTTCTGCTGAGGTGTACCAGGCATGGTGTATTGGTTCACAATCCCCTGGCCCTTACAAAACTCATAAAATGGACCAGGAGCTTGACCCACATCAGTATGTCTTCCATAATATTCACCGCCTCTATCTGATCTCACAACTTTAATCTGACGATCTAATTGCTTTTCAACTTCAGCCTTATAATCTTTAAAAGTTGTTAGAGATTCAGATTTTTCCTTAATTAGATACAAGTACATGTAACGAGAATAATCATCAATAAAAGTGATAAATGAAGTATGTCCTGTTATGCCAGCGATTTGGTAGGGACCACTAATGTCAGTATGAATGAGTTCTAATAAATTAGAGCTCCTAGTGGCACCTTTCTTATTCGCTAATGTCATTTTACCTTTAAGACATTTGACACATGTTCCAAAATCAGAGAAATCGAGAGGAGGTAAGACTTCATCCTTTACGAGACGATTTAATCGTTCTCTTGAGATGTGGCCTAAACGCTGATGCCACAACATGGATGAAGTTTCTAAGTCTCGTTTCTCTTCCATCTTTGTGAGTGATTCATTAATGTTATATGACAACAAAGATTTGGAAAAGTTATCTTCTAGTTCTAATCTATAGAGACCACCATCCAGAATACCAGTACCATAAAGAACAGAATCATAAAGGATAGAGAGTTTGCGATGACCATGGGAAACAATAAAACCGTCCATGTCTAACTTTGGTCCTGATACAAGGTTCCGAGTTACCTCAGGAACATATAAGGTATCATAAAGTTTAATACATAAACCAGTTTTCATAACTAATTGTAATGTTCCAATGGCCTTCACTTATAATTCTCGATCATCCCCAACCTTAAGCGTTCTTTGGTTTCTTTCCAGCTTCCGGATTGAAAGGAATCCCTGAGTAGAATTGGTAACATGAACCATAGAACCAGAATCAAACCACCAAGAATTAGCAGGAACACTTAAATTATAGGACTCAAGTATCATAAAATAATCGTTACCTTTCTTAGCCAGCCACTCCTTAAAGTCGGGGCATTCCTTCTGCATGTGTCCTGTCTTCTTACAGAACTTGCAGCGGATACTGCCTAAGGAGTTCTTAGAGCTGGAAGGTGCACTTGTATTGGAATGAGTGTTAGGCCTTTGGACTTTTGAAGCATCCTTCCTCTGATGATTGTTCTTCCTCTTCTTAGAGTTGGAGGTAGTGAAGTTTGCTACATCAGTATGGTGATCCATCCTCATACGCTCTTCCTCCTGTACGCACATGGCGACCAGCTCACTCATCGTCCATTTGTCCTTCTGAGTGTTGTAATTGATCTTGAATGCTTCAAAGGACGAAGGAAGCGAAGTAATGATGAAGTGAACAAGGAAACCATCACTGATTTCCATTTCCAGCCCCTTCAGCTTATTGGCCATGTCATTCATCATCATGATGTGCTCGCGAATGCCACTCCTCCCATCATACTTAGTTGTCACCAGCTTGAGAATAAGAGTACTAGCGTGTGCTTTAGACGTCCCCTTGAACTGAGCCTCCACAGAAGCCAAGTAGGTTTTAGCATCGTCAGAATCAGGAATAGCTCCTCTGATAGAGTGATTAATGGACTGCTTCATGAACATGAGAGACATGCGGTTACTTCTAGTCCACTTATCATGAAGTAACTGCTGAGGAGCAGTACTCTGTGGAGTAAGGTCCGCTGGCTTATCCTCTCTTAGAGCATAATCAAAGTCCAGCACTCCAAGTGTAAGCATGAGGGCATCCTTCCATGCAGCAAAGTTATCACCAGTTAAAGGTGGAATCCCGCAATTTGGTGCTGATAGTGGAAATAAGATGAGCAAGTTATGATACTAATGAAGAAATCCTAATGTGATCTAAGGGCACGTTAAACTAAGGCAGGCATAAATAATGACCATTTTACATTATGAAGCTGTGATATTGTCTATTACTAACATCAAAATAATAGACTTAGCTAAAAATTCTACTTAAATGAAAACAAAACAGCTTTGGCCAGAAGTGTAATCATTTAAGCATATGTGCAAAGTGGTTGTAACAAATCAGCTTTGGCCAGAAATTGAAACAATCACTTTAGTTATGCACTTGTTGAGTATGCCATCTATGAATGAATTAAATCAGCTTTGGCCAGAAATTAATACATTCATGCTTATGATGCACACACAACATAGCTTTCGTAATACTTGAACGATAAGTAGATGTATCAAGTCAGCTTTGGCCAGAAATGATATATCAAAAGTTCATTCAAGTTAAGCTATTCTGGTTTTGCAAAACATTATCTGATTCTGATTAATTAACTAAGTAAATTACAAAA
Source organism: Helianthus tuberosus (assembly GCA_030545235.1). NCBI lineage: Eukaryota > Viridiplantae > Streptophyta > Magnoliopsida > Asterales > Asteraceae > Helianthus > Helianthus tuberosus. The sequence continues at coordinate 1,576,510 of CM060376.1, read as the reverse complement.
CCATTTATTTAATAGCAAACCAGCTTAAAATAAAAATAATGAGGTTTCGAGTCACAGCCTTGTTGTCTCGAGTCGAGACCTTTGTCTTGAGTTGACACGTTATGGTCTCGAGTCGAGATCTAATGATCTCGAGTCGAGACCTCTGTCTCAAGTTGATACGTTATGGTCTCGCCTTGTCACGTTATGGTCTCGAGTCGAGATCTAATGGTCTCGAGTCGAGACCTCTGTCTCGAGTTGTAATGGTTTAATGGCCTTAGTCGAATCCTCGGTGGTCTCGAGTTGATGCGTTATGGTCTCGAGTCGAGACCTTTGTCTCGAGTTGAAAACTTTTGAGAGCCCTTATGATTTCGAGTCGAGACCTTGTGGTCTCGAGTCGAGATCTTGGTCTCGAGTCGAAACCTGATGGTCTCGAGTCCACTGTTGATAGCTGTTTCTTGTGATAACATAACTGAAATTCGAAATCTAAGGGATTATGAGATATTGTTTCCTGTTTTAAGATGATCTAATTTTATCAACATATTTCGAAAATTATGATATGTTTATCTAATAACAGTTTTTTTCGAAAATCTATTGAGGACAAAACAGATCAAAACAGAAAAACACTTCATAATCCAAATCATATTCCAAATCATAACAGAATTTTCGAATTTCCTAAGAACATGTGATGAACCCTAATCATAAAAAATAAAATTCTAGAACCCGAAACCTGAAACTTTTAATACTTCTAAACAGATTTCGGTTGTAAAACATAAACCCATTTGATTTCGAGTAAACATATGATTATTCCTTTTCCGAAAACAGGGATTTCGAACATATACCCACTCGAAAAACGGCTGTTAATTCATAAGGTTTCAAAATTTTCGTTTTCCAAGTTTTAATCCCAGAATTATGGATACGAAAACAGAACCGACTAATCAACATATGGTTGTAGAGCGTCCAAAACTATGTAAAAGTTGACATATCCCGTATGTTACAGCTAATCAGACTCGTTAAAAACGGCAATTGGTTGTAGAGCGTCCAAAACTATGTAAAAGTTGACATATCAAGTCGGTGGCTTGATACACAAAACAGACGTGAGCATGTTGGTTCAGTTCTGTTTGAGCATGAGGGAAAACGGTAAAACACATACCTGTCACAGCAGAAAGTCCAGTGGAGAATCCAGTAATGGAGTTCGACATGCTTGTCATCGTGATTTGGTTCCTCCTTAGGGTGCTGACTGATGATGGGGCTTAGAGAACCAAAAAGGGTATCGGTTAGGAGATGGAGGACGAATTTGATGTTATGCTTATGGGGTGTGTAACTGAGTAACCTCATAACCTCCACTTAATTCTCCTTATATAAGCACCCAGGAGGAAACCTAATTAGTTACTAAGGGTAATATGGTCCATCAACAATTACCAACTAATTTAAATAATAGGTTATTATATATTTTGATCTTTATTATGTAAATGATTATAATGGCTATAGATTAAATATTAAACATAATATATTTAATCTTACAGAGCAGCCATGTAATACCAACATCGTAGATCCTAGGCATCGTGTTTTTCGTCAAATTATTATTCAATTGAAAAACAAAAGTAAGGATGTGATATTCGCAAGTCGTCGGGAAATCGATTATTAAAGATTTTATAGGCCAATATTAATTTGTGTTATAAAATGTGAACACAAAATCCAGTTGATTAAAAATAATAATAATAAAATTTAGTAGCAGCCATATGATGGAAGCAATGAGGGTGGGGTGGTTGAGTTTCATCTTCATCTATATAAATATACATCAATCATATTTGGTTGAGTCACTATGACTGATTATTTGGTATAGTCAACTTGATGATGCTCCATAAACATGATATGAATCTCCACACTCAAAATACCAAAAAAACTAATAAACAAATCCATTACTTCAAGATCTATGCCCAGAATATAATCTGACTACAAGAACAGGCATTATGGGCTTACATGAAACTGTAATTATCAGTATATAAGAACATGAAACTGTATCAGTTTATGCAAACTGACTACAAGAACAGGCATTATGAAACCAACCGAGCGAAGGTGACACTGTAAATACCCAAAAAAATGGAACCTCCAAGAACAGGCATTATTGGCTTACATGAAAATGGAAAAACAATTTTGTTGATACTAAGTTTTAATTCAAACACATTGTTAACTGTTCTAGTATTTTTATCACCATCATTATCTTACAGTATATAATGTAGTTATAGTATATAAAAGTTTTAATTTGGCCCTAAACATGATTAGGGTGCAACAATGTTGGAATCTACCCGTAATTACATCTTTCTATACTAAAAGACAAAATGAATCAAAGAATGAACAAGTAGCAACTATTAATGTATTCTGTGACCAGTATAAATTGTTTGTTGAGTTGATGCACTCCATGGAAACCAATAATCAGTGCGTGAGGTGCCTCCCGTCTATTACCTCCTTCAGTTTTGCAACAAGTAACTCTTGATCCTCCAAACTAAGGCTTCTTAATATCTATTCCATAAAACATCATTGCAATATTATATTAACAATAATAGTATAATCTTGATCCTCCAAACTGAGGCTTCTTAATTTATTATAAGTGATAGTGTGTTAAATATTATTATAAAAGTTTACATAACTTGAACAATAATATAATGTTAATAATATGATTTAGGACGTCGTATATAAGAAAATGACACTTTTTTGTGTTTCTATTTGTTGTTTTTCATTCAACATATTTTGACGTGTTTCCTTTTATAGCTATTTCTTTTGAGTTTGAAATTTAAGAGATAAAACGTAATCCAAATCAACAAGTTATAAGTATTTTTTAACTTTACCGGTCCCACTCTCCCTTGCAAATGAAGAAAACATCATTTTTTTCCTTTCTTTTGGCATAACTAAAGGGATACTCACAAATGAAAATATTAAAGGGCTAAAACAAGTAGGCTCTACACAAGAATAGTAACATACCTGTTCCAAAAGGATCTCAACCGGATAATATTGCGGAATAACAAAGGACTGATGGTAGATGTAAGCGAAAACAGCCATTACCATCTGCAACCATTGTATAGAAGTATCAGTCATACATCAGCGTGTAACGTACTTCGCTTATACGTCTTTTGTATGTTCATCTCAACCGTGGTTTGATTCATTCCCCTTTTAGCTAATATATTTTATCTGACCCCTCATTCATAAGTACATTACCTGACAGTCCATCCTGTCTGTAAAGCCACCATGTCCTGGAATACTGCCACCAAAATCCTTAAAAAAGATGACAGCATTTTATTCACAAAGTACAACTTCTAGTTTAAACCATAAAAACCAACACAAACCTTAATTTTAAAGGCTCTTTTGAACCCGCTAGCAAAAAAGCCTCCAAATGGTGCTATAACGGATGCGAATAAACCAAGGCATAAAGCATGCCACTGCACTGGTAAAACTAACATTTCTTTCCATGGTAACTGCATATACGATGCCTGATTTAAAAAAGTTGCCTTACGATTTTCATATAGTTGCTATATATTTTTTTTGAAAGATGATGGTTCTGACACCTACCACTTGAGTTATCTCTCTGGGTAACTCAAATATTTCAGGCTTAAAAAGAGGGCCAGGATCACATTCAACTATTCAAGCCAACCTGTCGAAAAATCCTGCATAGCAGCCTCAAAATCAAATATTGCAATAGAGGTTGGCAAATTGGGCTGGGTGGGTGGGTTAGTGTTCGGGTCAAAAAAGGTGTTTTTGTACAGACCGGGCTGAGTTGGCCCAAACACTTTTTCTGTAGAGTTAAGTACATGGATGGTCCCTGTGGTTTACAAAAATTTTGGATTTGGTCCCTAGATTTTCAACAGTACACAGATAGTCCCTGCGGTTTGCACTTTGTTACGCATTTAGTCCCCAGCATTTTTCCAAAAGAACATGGATAGTCCATGTGGTTTGGACTTTGTAACGCGTTTAGTCCCGAACTTGGACATGCTAAAAGTTAAAACCTTTAGATTTGTTGGTTGGGGACTAAATGTGTTACAAAGTGCAAACCACAGGGACCATCCGTGTACTTTTGAAAAGTTAGGGACCAAATCCAAAATTTTGGTAAACCACAGGGACCATCACTTTACTCTTTTGTTTAATACTTTAAACTTTTTAATCAACAATAAGTCTGCCAAATATGATTACAAAACTAAATTATTTTAGTAATAATATATATTTGGACAACTTTTAACCTATTTGACCCATTTTGGTTGTTTCCATTAAAACTTTTTTTTTGTTTACCCATTTGACCAGAGTGCGATAAAAATATAACTCGAAGTATTTAAACTCACCCTTCTTGGGCATGTCATCCACCGGTAATGACCCAAAACGTTAGCGAGCTACATAAAAGAATTTAAATTCTTTAGAATAACTGAGTAATAGCTTGTGATCCAATGAAATTCACTTCTTAACTAGTGATAAAATGAAAATAATGAATTTGACTTTTAACTTGCAAATAATCTCACAAAAAATGCTGCAATAACTGTTGTAACTGATGCTCCTATAAACCCTTCCCATGTTTTCCTTGGAGAAATCTTGATAAGTGGCGTCTTCCCAAAGAAAAATCCAAAGAAATAAGCAGCTACATCGTTAATTGCAATAAGTGATGCCGGAAGGAGAAACCTGTATGAAATTACAAGAAACATAGTTTATTACCTAAAATAGAAATTGCTTAAAGTATCTTACTTTTGTATGCAATTTTACCTATCATGAACAATATAATAGTGGAAGACATAGTATTGTTATAAGTAAATTGGAATAAATTTATGAATCAGAATTACCAGAATATCCCTTCAAAGATATTGGCAGCGGTGAAGGAAGATTGTGCAAACACCACTATCAAAATCATGTGTGTCCATGCATACTGACTAAACTGATACTTGTACATCTTTTTCTTTAGTGTAAGAATGAACCACATGAACCCTGTAACATATAGGAAATATCGTATTAGCATATCAAAAGATTTTTTTTCGAAATCTGTTACTTTCGGTTTCTTGCTTATGTGACATTTGTTTTTCTGATGAGGTTGCTGTAATAATTAAACATACATGACAAGAGGTATAAACAAAAATAGTTACGAAATGAAAATATTCCTACTTGAAATGCACCTGCAATGTATAGGAAATAACAGATGACCATTTGATACTTCATAAAACTGGTTGCAAGCTTGTAGAAGAACTTTTCAGGAGTTACAGCATGCGTAATCTGTTGACCAAGAATTCGACCATACACGTACAACATTGCAGTGAAAAAGAAGTGCCTGTGATACCACATCGCTATTTAATTACCCATATGATAATTTAATAGGATAGATTAGTTTTTAACTAAAATTAGCACTGTTACCAATTGAGAAGCCTGAATCCTGGAAGCTGTTTAGCTTCATGAGCTCTTCTAAGCAAGTTAAAAAGCTCGCTCGTCATTAAGATTTGGATAATGACGATCATACCCCAGAGATAAATATGACCCAAATAGACAACCAATATAAAGCACAACAGCATCCAAACAGAAGAATATGTTCGAACCCACATTGATCTGTATTTGTTTTGGTCATTGAGGAGCAAATTATTGTCACTTACTTTCATTACATCTGAAAAAGCCTATTTAATTCCAGAAGAAAAAAACAAAGTATAAATATGCAAATTATATCAGTGCATGTGTTTACATATTCATCTTGAACAAACCTCAGTTGATTTTCTTCTATGCCGAGATCGAGTAGTTGAAGGTGATCTAGGGCTTTGAAAACTTTTTTCCATTAGTTTAGCGTTCATTTTCGCTGAAATTTACTCTGGGGCTGAAATCAAATGTATGTGCACCTTAAAAAGCATACAAGAAAAGATGTTAAAAATGATAATGAGCCTTTCTTGATCAGGTTATGCTTAGGGATACAATAATAAGGAAGTTCAAGGCTTCAAGCATACTAAATAACTGCATAACGCAATTACGATATAAACATCATGGTTTATCAAATGAACTTGATTGAAGTGATGAAAATTTCTCATATGAGTAGGGGCTTATAACCATAACATCCGACCCTTCATACCAACGAATATTGTCTGCTTTCCCCCTGAAGAGTTTACATGTACTCGATTGCTCCCACCCAAACACGCTTAATGCGTTGGTGATATTTTAGGTCGGGCATTTCTATGCAGGGTCGTTCTAACGTTTTTGGAGGCCCTAAGCGAAATACAAAGTGGAGTCCTTTAAATTTCTAGAATTTCACAAAAAAAAGAACATGCATCTAAGAATACAAACTAAAATCACCGTAAGTCGTAACGCTCAGCGATTCGCTGGCAGCAGACAGATGGGAAATAAGAACTATAATGGCGGCTCTAATTGAGGTATTTTATAATGAATAACTAAAACGTCGATGTATGCAATTATGTATATTAGCCTAGCTGGAGTTTTTAATTAAAAAGTGAGCCGTTTTTTTAAATAGAAAATTGGTTTATTTTGCAATTAATTTGTTAATTTGGGCCTTAACACACATACTATATATAATAGCTTAATAAAAAATAGAGGCCCTAATTCTTTGGTGGCTCTAGGCCCGTGCCTAAGATGAAAAGCCTAACGGGCCAGCCCTGTTTCTATGGACTCATCGCTCATCCACGGCCAATTTAGGTTTTTCCCAGGGTATTACAATTACACCGTAACGTAACTTATTCGTGCCTTTATGTCATGCAAAAAAAAAGTTCTTTTCTAATGTATGTAACATTGTTACATAATCCCAGTTTCTTCCTAATGTGTAACTAACCTTCTATAACTAGTAAAACTATATATATGATAAAATGAAAAAGTAAGTTACATTTTAGTGTAACTAACTCGATCAAACTGCATATCGGGCAACAAAAGAACAAGCAAATATGTGGAAACCTGAATCATAACTAGTCATGTGGAGCAAGAAATATTGCATGTACGGAACAAGATTGCCTGCTACTATTCCATACCGTATGCAACAATAACATTAACGAAAAAGAGTTAACTGCCATTTTCGTCCCTGTGGTTTGGTGGAAAATGCCACTTCAGTCCAAAAAAAAATTTGCGTCAGTTTCATCCTCAACATTTTTGAAACAAGCCACTTCAGTCCAAAAAGATAACGCCTTGCGCCAGTTCCATCCTCAACGCTTTTAATGGCGCGGTATCTTTTTGGACTAAAGTGGCACGTTTCAAAAATGTTGAGGACGGAACTGGCGCAAAATTTCTTTTGACTGAAGTGGCATTTTCGACCAAACCACTCGGACGAAAATGACACCTAACTCAACGAAAAATTATCATAGTTTTCGATCGAATATCTGTACGTATTAAGTTCTGCTCGTAATCGTTAGGACACCTAAATGGAAGAAAAATCCGGATCAAACCCTTATTTATCTTAACCTTAGGTTAATTATCAACGAATGTAATCAACTAACTGTTATCATTCTTCATACAATCAATTCCATGTGTCAAATAATAAATCTCAATACCTCAATATTGAAATTGTTTGTTGAATTAACACGAAAACAGAAATCTATACTGACTTTAACGATTCAAAATTGCCTCTGATGCTGAATAAATCGAAATAAATGGTTATATTGATGCAATTTTGGAGAAAACACAAAATTCGGTAAAAAAAATAATTAATGAGAGATCTTACTCTTGATTTGATGAATCTATGTAGAGATTTCCTCGTGGTTGAAGAATCTCGGAAGATGACCGAAAAGGCATTTGTGAATTTTTCATGAATCATCAGCTAAACAAGGTGACGAGCATGCGAATTAACCCTAACCGCTAACGTACGTATGTTTTTTGAAAAATATGAGCCTTTGCCTCTTGAATTCACATGTCATAAAATTAATATGATTTAAGTTTAAAATAATGTTGATCTGAAAAACTAAACAATACCGTGAGACTTGTTACGAGAAGGCGAGGTTAAGGGTTTTTCTCGTAACGACTCTTCGGCATAAGTATTGTTTGTAGGTGAGTAAATTATAAGTGAGAATGGGGTGTGTAGGATGTTGGATATTTTCATCTTGATGGAGTATGGTATTTATAGCTAGGACGGTGAGAATTGATTTGGTTAGACGTCACTGTCGGAGTATCCTTTTGGTCCCCTCTCTGCTGACCATTAGTGGTGGTAGGGAGGGTGTGCGTTTGCGGCTTGCTATTGGCCAGACATTGCTATCGGAATGTCCTTGTGGTATCCTCTGTGATGATTGCTAATGAAGGCTGCGAGGAATATGAATCAGCGGAATGTGGTTGGTTGGACGTCGTTATCAATTGTACTTCTTGTCTCTCTTGCGATAACCGTTAATGGAGATTCATGGTGTAGTGGTTCGCAGAACATTATTGGCCATATATCGCTTTCATTGTGTCCTTTTTGTCTCCTTTGCCTTGGCGGATCTGACATGGTGGGTGGGCCTCGTAGATAATTTATCTGGCCAGTTGTCTGGGTTATGGGTGGAGTTTGGGATTTCCCCAGATCCGCAGGAGTCTGGGTCCATGTCTCTTCAATACACATTCATTTCAAACGACGTATAAGTATGACTTGCTTTTGTAACAAAGTTGTGATCTTTGTTTGGGAAACAAAAATCAAAGAAACCCCTATGCAATGTTCATCTATCGACTCAAATGTCTCTAGCTGATGGTATAAGCCTTTTAACTCAGGACGAGAGATTGTACGAAAGTTTGATGGTTTTTAGTATAGAATGCTAAATATATTATATTCTTGACATGTTTTTTTTTTATTTTAGACTTTAAAATGATAAACCGCTAAAATCTACCAATCATGCCAACCCCCCATCTGCATTGGGGGATTTTCAAAACCGCAGCTAGCAGTTTTGCCTTGAATTTTCATCATGGAGCTATATTGTGAACACCCCTATCAAAATTATATTCACATATACATTATAATTCATTTGATCAATGTGTTTTACAACGTTGTTAGATAAGTGCTTGCATCACATTAGCCACAATCATCACTCGTTAGCTCAGGTCAAAACAACTTGACCACCAATCCAATAGTTCTACAATTAATGACACTTCATCGAAGTGGAGAGAGTACACAATATATAACAACTAGTTGATGCCCCGCCCACGTTGCGGGGCGATGGCCGAATAATTCTCAATCAATTAAAAAAAGACTACTATAATTTTGCTAGGAAAAAAAAAACAAAAACGGTGATAAGACCGTAATTTTGGGCTCAGGGCAAAACTGTACTTTTTCAGGACTAATGAGCGAGTGTTAGGCAGCTCCTTGACACGAAAAAAAATTAAATCGATTAACCAATTAAAAAAAACCTTTATTGCTTTGCTAAAAAAACTAAAACGATCGGAAAAATGTACTTTTTAACTGAGGGCGAAATCATAAGTTAAATTGGGGGATAAATCGTAAATTAAATGGACCAACGGGGGAGTGCCAGGAAGCTGCTGGCACGACTGTAATTTTACACTGGGGGCAAAACTGTAATTTCACCAGGGAAACAAACAAAAACGATTGGCAAAATGTAAATTTAAGTTGAGGGCAAAATCGTAGCTTGGGTGTGAGAAAAAAAACTAATGGCAAAATTATAAATTTATACGGGGCAAAATCGTAATTTTGAACCGAGGGCAAAATTGGAATTTTTAGCTGGGAGCAAAAGCGTAAATTTATTTTTAAGTGGGGGTAAAAACATAATTTTGAACTGATGGTGAAATCGTAATTTTAAGGGAAAAAAACTAATGGCAAAACTGTAAATTGAAACGGGACAACATCGTAATTTTGAACCGGGGGCAAAATTGAAATATTTAGCTGGGAGTAAAAGTGTAAATTTATTTTTAAGTGGGGGCAAGAACATAATTTTGAACTAATGGCAAAATCGTAATTTTAAAGTAGAATAAAATCGTAAATTTGTTGGGTCAATAGGGAAGTGTCAGGCAGCTGCCTGACACTATTACTTTGCCGCCCATTTTGCCCAATGAAGGGCGACACCTATTCCCTGTCGGTGCCGCCACTTCCTTTTGTAGTAGTTGAAAATATTGTTTATGGCACGTGATCCTGTAGTGCCCCACGTTATAATAAGTTTCACTTATTATCCTACATATACATTTACCAACTTAGGGAATAGTGTCAGACAGCTGCTTGGCACTCCCCCATTAGACCAACACGTTTAATATTTTATATTCATTTTAAATTACATTTTAGCCCCCAGCTCAAAATAAAATTACGGTTTTTGTCCCCATCTCAAAATTACGATCTTGCCCTCAATTCAAAATTGCGACTTTGCCTGGCACTCTCCCATTGGACCAACCAGTTTATTATTTTATATCCATTCTAAAATCACGTTTTTGTCACTCTTTAAAATTACGGTTTTGTCCCCAGCTCAAAATTACGATTTCTCACTCCATTCAAAATAAAATTGTGGTTTTGTCCTCAGCTCAGAATTACCTTTTCGCCCCCAGTTCAAAATAAAATTTTGTTTTTGCCAACAGTCTGTTAAAAAATGTGATTTTTCCCCGTTTAAAAAATTGTGATTTCTCCCTCATTTCAAAATTTCGTTTTTTCTCCAGTTCAAAATAAAATTATGTTTTTGCCCCAACTCAAAATTACGATTTTGCACTCGGTTCAAAATAAAATTGTGATTTTGCCTCCAGCCTAAAATTACGCTTGTGCCCTTAGTTCAAATTTATATTACGTTGTTACCCCAAGTTCAAAATTACGAATTTGCCCCTGTGAAAATTTATAATTTTGCCCCTGGTTCAAATTTACAGTACTGCCATTACTTTAGCTTTTGGCAAATTACGATTTTACCCCAGTCAAAAAATACAACTTTCTCTCAGTTAAAAATTACAATATTGCCATTGTTTTAGTTTTTTTTTATCAAAACTATAAAAGTGTTTTGTTTTAATTGGTTGACTCGATTTAAATTTTTTTTCGTGTCAATGAGCTAACTAACACTCGCTCATTATTCGGCCATCGCGCCGCAACGCGGGCGGGGCATCAACTAGTTTAACATATAAATATACATATACTTATTGTTATTTTATTTATTTGAAATACCATTTCTAATATAGTGGAGAGTTTAAATGAGATGAAATTTTTTGTAAGAATAAAAAAGAAAAAATTTCAACCAATAAGAATGCTTCATTTACTTCGTTTAATTTTTGTATTTAATATTAGTGTAAGGGTATTTTGGTAAACTTAGATGGATCATTAATTGGTAGTCTTCCTTTTTAATAGATAACTACATTAAATTTGTAAATTATTTTAAAAAAAAACATATTTTTCAAAAAAAGAAAAAATATATAATTTAAAGTGTAGCATAAATTATGAGGTGTGTAGGATAAATTACAAACTGTGTAGGATAAATTTCAATATGTGTTGGATAAATTTCAAAACGTGTAGGATAAAATTTTGATGTGTGTAAGAAAAAATATAAGTGTGTAGGATGATAGTGTTTATAACTAATTAATTAGTCAAAGATAATAATAAATGAGTTGAAAGAAAAACTATTTAATATTTTACATTTGTACCCTTTGTTCTTTTTCTTCTTAATTTATTATTCTTCTCAAATAAACCTTCCCCTTCTAATATATTCTCTCATATAGGTACAAAATTATAATAAGAAGTTGATTCTATTTACCCCCACCCGTGACCCACCCATCATAAATTAAAGGGGTTTTTACATATTTCCCCCTCCTAAGAGGGTTTATTACATATTTACCCAAACAAAAAATTCAATTACATATTTCCCCTTTTTTTGAAAAATTACCCAATTACCCTTGTAAAAACCCATAATCTATCAATATATAACAAACAGAAATGACTGATTTATAGTAGAATATACATAATCATGTAACTACCAAGTCTTAACAAGAAACAATTCATTATCACAGTCGAATTGGATAATAGCCTATTATTGTTTTTATGCTTTTATTAAAATAAAAACACACCCAGATTTGTTTTTATTTTTTTTTAATTGGCACTAAATCTTTACCATATTCGGTTGGTGATTAGCCGGCTGACCTGCTTTCTTCAGTTATCTCTTTATGTTGTTCGTACATATATACATAGCAGAACGCTTCCTTTAAATTAAGAGATAAACAATCAATTAATATGCATTGATTAATATAGCTATAATATTTGACAGACTACTTCAAATGTTGTTCTTGATCCTTGTTTTACCCTTTTGGAAAAGAAAAAAAACTGTTCCTTACACTGCTTAAAGCGAGCTGCACCACAGTGCCCGGAGAATGCAAGCAGATGGTGTCATGTTCAAGCAATATTAATCGTTGTCAAACTAGGATAAAAAAGGGGGAATATGTAAATATTCATTTAATAAGCTTATTAAGGGTAAAACAGTCATTAATATGAGTAGTTTTAATGAAAAGGGGAAATATGTAATATATATAGGTTAGGGAGGGGAAATATGTAATTGAATATTTTGATTGGGTAAATATGTAATAAGCCCTCTTAGGAGGGGGAAATATGTAAAAACCCCTAAATTAAACACACATTGCGTAAGGCAGTGACTAAAGAATAAAGATTGACGGGTATGGGCTGATCATATTATATGGAGTATGGGCTGTTTTTTGTTTTAGCAAGAAGGCAGCCATATCTTCTAGTGCTTTCGGTAGCTTTCTCTTTGGGAATTGAAGTGCCTTTAATTTTTATTTGTCCATGTGTTTGTTCACTTTTATCATTTCAAGCCAATTTTCAAAAATGCATCAGTTTCCTCTCTAACATACTGGAAACGTGCCACTTCAGTCCAAAAATTAAACCCAGTTAAGTCTGACTAGGGGTGTAAACGAACCGGGCCGAGCCCGAGCTCGACCAGCCTCGAGCTCGACCAGCCTCGAGCTCGGCTCGTTAGGTTTTTATGAAGCTCGAGCTCGGCTTGGTTCGAGCCTACTTCTTTGAGCTCGAGCTCGACTCGCGAGTAAAACCCAAAGCTCGAGTTTGGCTCGACTCGACTCGGCTCGAACTATTTTGAGAACAGCCTTAAACAAGCTAAAAGCTCGGCTTGTGACAATTGTCAAATTTGCATGTAACCGTACAATTATTAAACAGTAATTAGGACTTAATGACTGTGCTGATTTAATTTTTATGACATGAATGTTTTCTAATTATTGTTATCATACATACATATGCATCATATATTGCAAAATGTCATATCATTATTGCATGTAAGCTCATTGATTCAAATGATGCACAAAACACAGCTAGCACAGTTATCAGACAAATTAGAAAAATGCTGACGGAGTTCAGTACCTTGACAGACGTGGTATTGGGACACAGAATGAGCCAGAAACCAAGAGTTACACTAGTATAGTGTGTAGGAAAGTAAGGATCATAAAACTGTCTTCCTAGAGATAGTTTAAGTGCCGGAAAGTGCCTGAAACTCACATAAACTACAGAATTCTGCAGAAATCAACAACATTCAGCATTTAAACACTTTAATATCATGTAGAAACATGGTTAAATGGTCCAGAATACTTTCCTAAGTATCGGGAATCAAAACGGTTACAAAAGGTAACATAAAGCACACTAAACTGCATAGTTTAGCACCTTAACGAACCGGTAACCAACCGAACAACCGGACACTACCCGAAACACCAAATTCTCACTAGAAGCACTGTTTAACATTACCAAGCTAGTTATGGTCCCCGAACATCATAACACACTGTATAATATCTAGTAACTAACTAACCTAACTAGATACTTGATTTTCAACTAACTAAACTAACTTACCTTTACAACCTACACTAGACCCCCCCCCCCCCACCTGTAATCGGCCAACATACATGGCCCACCATAGATTTTATTTGCTTATTAAATTAGATCATGTTTATTCTTTACTAAACATAATAACCCCTAGATAAACAAGTGTTGGTGTATTATAAGGAAACCTTCAAGACCTTCATTCATCATTCTCACATAACAACACCACACACACTTCTCTTCTTCCTCTCCTTCTTACTCACGGCCGAGAGCACACCCAAACACCACCATCATCATCTTTCACTTCTCATACAATCCATACATATACAAAGGTGTTAGAAGCCATATAAGGAAGCTTTGAACTCTTGGAAGTTGAAGGACCACTCACATAAGCTTTTATCCACTTCATTTTCATCTAGTGATCATCCCTAGCCTTGAGCTAGTAGTAAGATCTTCTACACTCCATTTTACATCTTCTTAAGTTGGTTAAAGAATGATACAAGTTGTTAATCATGAAGAACACTATGAATCTTGAACATGAAACTTGAACATAAGACTAAAATCATAAGAAATCAAGATGTTTAAGTGTTGTTATGCTTGTTGATTGTTGTTTGCTCATGTTATTGATGTTGATCATCATATGATCTTGCTAGATAGTGATTAAAGACATAATCTAGCAAGATGAGAGGATGATTATGTTAAGATCAAAGTAATCATCCATATGTAAATCATGAACTTGAAGTGAAAGTTGTTTTTCTTGTTAAGTGATGATCAAAGTAAACATAAAGTCTTGTAAATCTATGACTTCAAGAATGATTTTTCAAGAAACCAAGTTAAAAATACAAGATTTACTTAAGCTTGGTTCTTACATAAATTAACCATGTTTTTAGTGGTTAAACAAGTGTAGAAATATATATGTAACAAGAAAAACTCAAGAAGAAACATTTTTAGAAAATCTATTTACAAGTTGTAAAGAACTAATTTCTTTAATAATGATATTTTTAAATAAATAACCACACTTTAAAGGGTAACTAAGTCTACTAAACACACTAGTAAGTTACTACAAATTTTTGTAAACTTTCAAGTTCATGAAGTAGTGATTTATGCATGATTTTGGCAAATTGGTAAGTGTTGATTGGTTTATTGTTGATTGTGTTGATTTATAAAAGAAAATGATATGCTTTGAAAGCATAGAAACCTCCATTTTTAAGGGGAAACTATGGCAAAAATTTTCAAGAAATTTAACACTTAGAAAAATATTTTTAAACAAATATTTACAAGTATATTTTGAACCATGAATTTTCATATAAAGTTTGCCATAATTTTTGTCACAAAAATTATAAATATTGGAGGTTGGTTTTTGTAAATAAAAGTGACTAAATATGTATTTAGGAAATATATATTTAGATGTCACCATGTGTGTGATTATTTGTATATTATGTGTATTCGTTATATTATTTTAGGACTTGAAATAATATAACTCACCAATATACCAAAAAATTACAATCCAAAATATTATCAAAATTCTAAGAATTAAATAATACAAATTATACCCAAAATAATGGAGAAACCGAACAAGGAATATAACTTACATAAATATTCCGGAAATAAATTCATAAGTATATTTTGGTAATTAGTATTTTGGACACCAAAAGAACAAAAATAGGATTTTTACAATTATTACAAAAAATATATCATATTTTTTACAAGGAGAAAATATATTATTTTTTGGTAAGTAAAAATATATATTTTCTTGGAATTATTAGAAGATATATTATTTTTGGAGAAAATATATATTTTCTTGAATAAACATGAAATACATTATTTTTGGGTGAAAAATAAGTTTATATATATTTTCTAAGTTAAACTTAAAAATATATTATTTTTTAGATTTATATGAAAATATAAATATTTTTGCCAAGGAAAAATTATAAATAATTTTTCTATGTAATATTTCTTAAAATATATATTGATGTATTTTTATTAGAAATATTATTCCGGAAAGGTTAATACAAAAATTAAGTATAAGAATACTTAATAACTACAAGAAAATACGTATTCTCGTACGTATAAATATACCGGAATACGCCACCGATACTTGGAAAAAATACACAAGATTAAGAATACAAATATACATACTCCCATCCTTGAGAAATTATACATGTACAAGTACATCAATGTGACAAGTTAAAATATATTATTTTAACAATTATTCCAAAATTCGATAAATATAATTTAAGTTAAAATATTTATTATTTTGACAAATAATTGTATAACTTGGAATAATATTAATGACACAAAGAAACGTAACTCAAAGACATTAATTAATACTAAGTCAAGGCACGACCCGCTCGTCTAATAGACCGTAGTACGTTTGTAGGAAGTCGTGTGAACGAGTATCGGCTGTGAGTTACGTTGGATTAAAGAACGCAAAACTGTGAGTTCATGTCCCCCTTTTCTTTTAACGGTTTTCGGTTTTATAACTTCGGGGGTAAAGTACATGTTACAAATTGTTTACATACGATTACATTTGGTATGGTTAGCTAAGGAAAAGTACTGCTAGATCATGTGACTGGTTGGTACAACGATTAAGACCATTAATCCTCGTTGTAGGACCAAGGGACATGAGTGATAGATTTATTTGGGTGTAGCGAGCCCCACCCATGTGGACCGGGATTTGGCCCATGAGGTGACTATGTCTTACAGCCGGAAGCCCGGTGCAAAATCTGCTAGGATTGAGCCTTCCTGCATCACGTCACACATATTAATGGCCTTGCAAACCATTAATGATCTGTTTTCCTTGTTTGCTTTCATACCAGGGTTTACAAATATATACTTACTTATAATGATTACAAGGTTTATTCGAGCTCACACACTAAACACATGAACTTGCTCAACTTTTGTTGATGTTTTCAAACTACATGTATTTCAGGAAACTAAGTATGGATCTGGCGGGCGTTGAAATTTTCAAGTCATGTCTATAATAAAAGATGTCATCCGGGGTCGAAGGGTTTGGGTTATGTATTTTGTCTTGGATAAGATACATGGCTCAAAGCCTAGTTGTTTGTTAGTGTCTTTTGTGAAGTCCTTATGGAACTTAAAACTTGTTGGTGTTGGAATCTGAATGCGAAGACTGTGTTTTGGGATTTAAAACAATGTTGCATGTAATGTTTTTAAAACTATCTATGGATGAACATCTTGGGCTTTATCATATAGTCGTTTGTTATTGTAACAATATGGATACTGACTATCAAAAGATTAACAGGACCATTGTGACACCCTAGGCAATCCCACATCGACCGTGGCCAGGAGAGATCCTCGGTTCTTAATGAATGCCCTGTCTCTTAAATCACCAACGCGTTTTGGGCTTAGTTGGCTGTGGAGCACATGAAAACTCCACAGTTAAGCGTGCTCATGTGGAAGTAGTACCAGGATTGGTGACCTCCGGGGAAGTCTCCACAGGAGCAACCAAAAACAAATCCGTGAGTTCCTGGATGGGCAACCCATCGGGGGCAGAGCGGACAATATTGGTGATCAGAGGGGCCGGATGTTACAAGTGGTATCAGAGCCACTCCTGTGCCGTTCGGGATGATGGGGCAAACCTCATCGAGGACGATGAGTCCCTAAGAGGGGGTGATTTTAACAATACGGATACTGACTATCGAAAGATTAACAGGACCATTGTGACACCCTAGGCAATCCCACATCGGCCGTGGCCAGGAGAGATCCTCGGTTCTTAATAAATGCCCCGCCTCTTAAATCACCAACGCGTTTTGGGCTTAGGTGGCTGTGGAGCACATGAAAACTCTACAGTTAAGCGTGCTCAGGTGGAAGTAGTACCAGGATGGGTGACCTCATGGGAAGTCTCCACAGGAGCAACCAAAAACAAATTCGTGAGTTCCTGGATGGGCAACTCATCGGAGGCAGAGCGGACAATATTGGTGATGAGAGGGGCCGGATGTTACAAGTGGTATCAGAGCTGTCGCAACCCCGGATCCCTTATCTGTCCCGGGAACGGGCGGTCGCGAGCCAGTTTTGGTGGTATCGCGTATTGTCCAATTTTGGCAGCGGAAATTTTCATCAGGACCGTAGTTAGGAAATGTTTATCAGAGTAAAACCACCTTTTATATATAAATAAACATATTGGGATAAAACCCAAGTTTTTATTACAAGCTGATTTACAAGGATAAATCCCATTTTATTTGAATTAAAACGCCTTCTTGATTTTAGGTAATTTTTATAGCCACTTTTCCAAGCCTTCAGTGATGTCTAGCTGGCTTCTAATTGGCTTTCACATTTGTAACAACCATCTAATTATTTCTTGAATTTAATAAAAATTCATACGATTTATATAAAATGTGCCTAAATCAAAACATAGTACCAAAACAAAGTTCCAAGTAATCAAAACTAGTCAACAACCGACTAGTTAAAGCATTCATGACCTGATTAGCAAGTTGTTTACATTCAAAAGAAATAGTAACACTGTTTAACAAAGTTATGAAATCGCGGAAGCTTCAAAAGTAGTGTTCGGTTCTTCAAAAAGTTGCTTGATCGCCATCTGTAGACTTGCAATACCTAGAAACTGAAATGTTTTTAACAAAAACTAATATTAGAGATCATAGAAATAATACATAATCAAAACTACGCTAAAAAACGGATTCGATTAACAAGGATATGCTAAATTTATCATAAGTGTCAAGGCCCTACCGTAACTTACGGTATCTACCGTAAGTTACGGTAGATACTGGAAAACCTTGGTCTGCCGTAAGGCAGAATAGAACTGCCGTAACCCTTTAATATCTACCGTAAGTTACGGTATATATACCGTAACTTACGGTAGTTCCTGGAAGTTTATGTTTTGTCCGATTTTGTTTATTTCACTCAAAACCCAAATCTTGGATTTCTCATTTTTATTGCCCACGTACCCATCACTGGTTTGCGTGTTTAATATTTCACTACCCGTCGCTCGGGCTCAATATCTACAAGTAAGTTATTACCGTTATTCGATCCGTTTGGCTCATCTACGGAATCCTCCATTTTAATGACTACCAAACGACTACAAACCAATTCTTAACCTACGGATTTAAGTAACGAACATGGTCGCTACAATCAACACAACTTTTATTCAACAATGTAACTATACATAATTAAATAGCAATTCACCTAATGTAACGGGTCTAGTTACATACCTTCATAATTCGTCGACATTGCTTTCTAACCATAATTACCCATTCCCGGGCTTGTCGACCTTAGCGTATCCCTTCTAATCCACGGTTTCTGCTTTTATAACTCAATTTAACGAGTGACGTTCGAGTCACTCCAAACACTACCATTTCGACCATTATTTTAACACATTCTTCATCTAGTGAATTACATCACTTTACTTACATCCCATTATGACTAATTAAGCGATATTATCAATAAACATATCTAACCAACTATTTATTTTGACCCGCTTGGTTTGTCAAGTGAATTCCATCACTTCTTAGACTTACCAAAGGGTTTCAATTTCACTATTTCGACATCATACCTATTTCAACTATTTCTTTTGACCCGTTTGGTTTGTCGAGTGAATTCCATCACTTCTTAGACTTACCAAACGCAACTATTTTCGCTATAACAACATTAGACATATTTACGACTAGGCTTATCTACATAAATGTAACGAGACGACAAGTCGCGTACCATTAGAGCACACCCTTCAAACGCGTATCCGCTCCGGCTTGTCCGCTTGACGATCCGGATTCTTTGCCTAAAGAGTTCAATTCACAATCAACTTAGAACTCTTTTCATAATCATTAACGCATAATTCTCTATAATAATCAAATCTGCGTTTTCATCTGATTTTTAACATTTTAATCCCCACTTAGGCATTTTAACAAACACCTAGCGGGTCAGATTTTTACATCATCAAAACCAAGTTCATGACTTGTAATAATCATCTAAATCAACTTCAATTAGTCACATTTACACATGTTTTAACTTCCAACTTTCAGAAAGTACCTCATAAAACTCAGATTACACTAGAACAAGAATCATGATCTTAGTGTTTACCAAGTTTCTACAACTTATTAATCACCTGCAATGGTGATTATGAACCCTACAAGTATCATGCAAGATTTTGACAAGAAATCATCTAGGGTTTATCCCTAAACATCATATCTCTTCTAATTACATTCATGCATGTCACTATCAAGCTAAATTTCGATCTTTCATAATTAACCTAGAACTTGAGATGAATCAAAACTTCAAGATTTTACATACCTTATGATCCCCTCAACTAGGTGATCATTAATTTATGCTTGAAAATCGATTTGGACATGATTTAAGCCTTCAATTTGTGGTTTTCTTGTGAATGTTAGGGTTTTGAGAATGGGGGTCGCCCTTCTCCTGCTTCTGATCGAACCAGACATCACAAGAGTGTGTTTGGTTTTTGTTTTATGTAATTAAGTTTCATATTTAACAACATAGGCCCCTCAACTTTCATTTGGTTTATAATTTAGGCTTTTTACTGCATTCATGTGTTACTACAAGACTCCTAACTAACCGGGTTATTTATCCTAGTTAGCTTATTCTCGTTTTTTTTTTCACTTTATAATTCTAATATAAAGTTTTACATTTTTCGGGGTGTTACAAGTCCACCCCCCCCCCCCTTAAAAAGGGTTTCGTCCCCAAAACCTTCTTTAAGTAGTCCTTGGGATTAGACCTAACTATCTTTGTCTCGCTTTTCCAAGGCATTCTTTCTTTTCCGGCATAAGGTTTTTATTCGTATTGACATGTGCGCCTCTTAGGCACATGTCTTATTAGACCGTAATCTTTTATCACTTATTTCCTATCCTTGTCGCTCTTTTTTTTGACCGGGTTGTCAATTTTATTAGTCGATAGTATGAGTTCATTAACATGTTCGCCCCATACTAGTCTTGTACTGACATGTGTTTTGTATAAGTCACGTCACTATTTTGACTCTGGAAGGTCTTTTCGGCTAGATTGATTAATCACCGTCATTCTACGCTTCGTTATTCGGGTCTTCCACATTGTCATATTTGGCCTTACATGAGTTCATGATCTCCTATCCCGTAACTCACGTTACGACATGATTATATCTTGTATTTCTATATCACTCTTGTGACTGTGATCGCATCGCATCACGTCATGTTTAAGTTTTTATAAGCTTTTCATTATCAAGAATTTTTCTTTCGAACATAGCGTCTCACACCTATCGGTGTTGAGGCCTATGTTCTTCAATATTTACTATTTTCTAATTTCTCTATAATATTCATATTTGTTAAACGCCACTTTTACTAAAACTGAATTTTAGTTTAACGTCTATCTCTTTAACTTGTGTCGATTACTCATATTCAGGAATTGACGATAAGAATTTATTCTTTTCCGCTATTACATTGCGCCGGGAATTGTAACCAGTCCCCATGCTTAACCCCAAGTGACCCATAGGTTTCCTCACTTTGCCTCGTAGGCTATTTTATTAAATCTTCCCCTTTTCAAGATGAGACCCTATGGTTTGTTTCTTTTTATTTGTGACCCGAGGGTCATTTTGGTCCCGTAGACCCTTATATTGTTTATAACCCGAAGGTTATAGCGATCCCGTAGATCATCCTCTACTCGTGTCTTTATTTAATTATATATGTATATACATAAGGCGTCAAGGCACCCCCTTTTTATGTTTAGAATAATTTATTTTCGCTTTTGAAACTCATCTGACCTTGACCGTAGTCTAAGGTTACACTCATTTTCTTTCGGATTATCTTTCTGACTCTTATGACTTCTTACGTCGTTTTCGCGTCGGTTTATCCCACTCATCCCGTTATTTGGTTTATGCCCCTACTTCCTTAACATTCTCGTTTATTGGTTTATATTTCTATTTACCTTGATTCTTATCCCTTCCCTTGGGCTTATTACCTTAATGTAACACGATCCCGTCATCCGACTTCCGTTTACTTTTATTATCAAGCATTTTGCTTATTTGATCGTAACACCACCTTTCTGTTGTTAGCGACCCTTAGGTCTGTTTCTTTTACTAATTTTTTGAAAGCCCATTTCTTGAGTTTTATTTGGTAAAACCACTGTTATGGTTATACGGCTTTTGGGGTTTACCCGTTCTTATTCTAACACTTTCATAAAGTTTATTTTACTAGGCTTTTATATAATCACATCCATCACTGCGATCATCGTTCCTCCTCATGAGGATTTGATTAATAATGTATTACTTGGATGGTTACCCATACCCAAGTTTCTAAATTTACATTTATTGATACTTTATTATTCATAGTAGCGAATAATAC
Source organism: Helianthus tuberosus (assembly GCA_030545235.1). Lineage (NCBI taxonomy): Eukaryota > Viridiplantae > Streptophyta > Magnoliopsida > Asterales > Asteraceae > Helianthus > Helianthus tuberosus. Next base: position 1,554,523 of record CM060376.1, on the reverse strand, counting down.
GTATCATTCATTTAACTTCCTTTTCGCGGGTATTCTCAGTCCGAGTATTAATTTCTCATCTTTAACCTTAATCCTATTGAAACTGTAACAAAATTAATTCATTTAATTTTATTATTCCTTATTGTTGCATGAAATTTACCCACATCGTTTGTTGATGTAATTAATGCTTTTACACATTTTATTTAGTTTGGCCAAGTCTATAACCTTGCCTTCGCTATTCATTATTATTGCAATTTCCGGGTTCGAGCGTAATTACACTCCTTCCCAACGCAAAATTTATTCACTTCATTTATTTCCCTGGTTCGAGTGTGCACGCACTCCTTCCCATTATGACACTTGTCTTTCATTGCCTCTCCGAGTTCGAGTGTACATGCACTCCTTCCCATTGCAATATTTATCGAGATTACTTTTACCTCGATGCTCAATGTACAGTTTCAGCACCTCTTATAAACAATATAACTTTTATTACTACCTATTTCTATTTCTCAAAGCATAGGTAATTTCATTAACGCGAATGTAGGATGTTGAATAAATCGATGTAAAACAAATGATTTATTTGCACTCATAATAATTAAAAATTCATGCTGAAATTTAATTTACAAGAGTATACCTGAAGCGACATCAGGTTCAGCTTTAGCCTCCGTGGCTGTTATATAAAACAACTTTGTCCTTGATTTCTGGGCATCAGACTTTGTGTCGGTTGTGTCCTTGATCCCAAACCTCTCTGGACATTTAGACTTCTTATGTCTTGGCTTACCACATGTGCCCTTGTGAATTTTTCCACAAAATTTACACTGATGTACTACACTTTTTGTAACTCCTTTCTTGGGAGTTTTATTAGACTTGGATTTCTTTACAGAACTTGGATTCATATCCAACACCCTCCTTTCTTCTATTTCTTGTAATATGTTGTCTTTCAATTCAGCCATCATATCGTCCATCACCGGCACGGTTGTGGTTTGTAATCTATCAATATAATGTGATAGACTATTTTCTTGAGCTTTTCCGACTGCCTCGGAAATCTTAGCTTTCATTTGTTCAGTCAATTGAGATGTCGAATCATCTCCGGTTACTCCAGACATTTCTTTAGCTGAAACATCCATCATGGTTAATCAATAATTATTTAATTCATTTCCATCTTATTATACAGAAATTTATATCACTCTCACTTAATCATAAGTAATATGTTATTCTTTTTCGATTAGGTCAAGTACATATCTTGCCTTACCTTTCTTACTTAGTGTATTTTCCAGGTTTGAGCGTATTTATACACTCCTCTCATACATTTTTCACATAATTCATATCGTTTAATCTCAGTTATAAGTAACTCTTACCGGATGTCTTGAAACTGAAATGTTTACATCGATTATTAAACATCTCATTTATAGCATAACTTTGTTTGTTTCGGTTTAGCCAAGTTCATAACTTGCTTTGACCGTTCTCATTTAGTGCACTTTCCGGGTTTGAGTGTATTAACGCGCTCTTCCCGTGCACATTTATTTCCATCTCTTTCACTTACATAGGATAAGATCTACGGAAATAAATAATTAATTCTTACCGGATGTTTGATCAAGCTTGAACCGAACACACTTTGCTAACAACCTTGAGCTCTGATTACCAACTTGTAACAACCATCTAATTATTTCTTGAATTTAATAAAAATTCATACGATTTATATAAAATGTGCCTAAATCAAAACATAGTACCAAAACAAAGTTCCAAGTAATCAAAACTAGTCAACAACCGACTAGTTAAAACATTCATGACCTGATTAGCAAGTTGTTTACATTCAAAAGAAATAGTAACACTGTTTAACAAAGTTATGAAATCGCGGAAGCTTCAAAAGTAGTGTTCGGTTCTTCAAAAAGTTGCTTGATCGCCATCCGTAGACTTGCAATACCTAGAAACTGAAATGTTTTTAACAAAAACTAATATTAGAGATCATAGAAATAATACATAATCAAAACTACGCTAAAAAACGGATTCGATTAACAAGGATATGCTAAATTTATCATAAGTGTCAAGGCCCTACCGTAACTTACGGTATCTACCGTAAGTTACGGTAGATACTGGAAAACCTTGGTCTGCCGTAAGGCAGAATAGAACTGCCGTAACCCTTTAATATCTACCGTAAGTTACGGTATATACCGTAACTTACGGTAGTTCCTGGAAGTTTATGTTTTGTCCGATTTTGTTTATTTCACTCAAAACCCAAATCTTGGATTTCTCATTTTTATTGCCCACGTACCCATCACCGGTTTGCGTGTTTAATATTTCACTACCCGTCGCTCGGGCTCAATATCTACAAGTAAGTTATTACCGTTATTCGATCCGTTTGGCTCATCTACGGAATCCTCCATTTTAATGACTACCAAACGACTACAAACCAATTCTTAACCTACGGATTTAAGTAACGAACATGGTCGCTACAATCAACACAACTTTTATTCAACAATGTAACTATACATAATTAAATAGCAATTCACCTAATGTAACGGGTCTAGTTACATACCTTCATAATTCGTCGACATTGCTTTCTAACCATAATTACCCATTCCCGGGTTTGTCGACCTTAGCGTATCCCTTCTAATCCACGGTTTCTGCTTTTATAACTCAATTTAACGAGTGACGTTCGAGTCACTCCAAACACTACCATTTCGACCATTATTTTAACACATTCTTCATCTAGTGAATTACATCACTTTACTTACATCCCATTATGACTAATTAAGCGATATTATCAATAAACATATCTAACCAACTATTTATTTTGACCCGCTTGGTTTGTCGAGTGAATTCCATCACTTCTTAGACTTACCAAAGGGTTTCAATTTCACTATTTCGACATCATACCTATTTCAACTATTTCTTTTGACCCGTTTGGTTTGTCGAGTGAATTCCATCACTTCTTAGACTTACCAAACGCAACTATTTTCTCTATAACAACATTAGACATATTTACGACTAGGCTTATCTACATAAATGTAACGAGACGACAAGTCGCGTACCTTTAGAGCACACCCTTCAAACGCGTATCCGCTCCGGCTTGTCCGCTTGACGATCCGGATTCTTTGCCTAAAGAGTTCAATTCACAATCAACTTAGAACTCTTTTCATAATCATTAACGCATAATTCTCTATAATAATCAAATCTGCGTTTTCATCTGATTTTTAACATTTTAATCCCCACTTAGGCATTTTAACAAACACCTAGCGGGTCAGATTTTTACATCATCAAAACCAAGTTCATGACTTGTAATAATCATCTAAATCAACTTCAATTAGTCACATTTACACATGTTTTAACTTCCAACTTTCAGAAAGTACCTCATAAAACTCAGATTACACTAGAACAAGAATCATGATCTTAGTGTTTACCAAGTTTCTACAACTTATTAATCACCTGCAATGGTGATTATGAACCCTACAAGTATCATGCAAGATTTTGACAAGAAATCATCTAGGGTTTATCCCTAAACATCATATCTCTTCTAATTACATTCATGCATGTCACTATCAAGCTAAATTTCGATCTTTCATAATTAACCTAGAACTTGAGATGAATCAAAACTTCAAGATTTTACATACCTTATGATCCCCTCAACTAGGTGATCATTAATTTATGCTTGAAAATCGATTTGGACATGATTTAAGCCTTCAATTTGTGGTTTTCTTGTGAATGTTAGGGGTTTGAGAATGGGGGTCGCCCTTCTCCTGCTTCTGATCGAACCAGACATCACAATAGTGTGTTTGGTTTTTGTTTTATGTAATTAAGTTTCATATTTAACAACATAGGCCCCTCAACTTTCATTTGGTTTATAATTTAGGCTTTTTACTGCATTCATGTGTTACTACAAGACTCCTAACTAACCGGGTTATTTATCCTAGTTAGCTTATTCTCATTTTTTTTTACACTTTATAATTCTAATATAAAGTTTTACATTTTTCGGGGTGTTACAACATTGTGTTACCTGAAACGCGTTTTAAAAGCATTTGTCAGTGGGAAATACTGGTGAGTGAATCCTAGTTTAATCAAGAACACTTTAATTTAATTTAAACTTAACAGTATTGAGGGAGATTACAATGTTTATATCTACCCAATTACTCATTCAGTACTGTCAATCCTAACTGGTGGTTCATATTACACATTGGCTAACTCTCCGTGCAATGGTAACGTTACTCACATTTTGTATACAAAAGCCCAACATACCGGTAGTAATCGTAGAATTACAAAGACTCAATCACTGCTAAATTGCATTGTAAAATAGTTAAGGTTTTGTAAAAACTATTTACAAAAAGCAGATTACTCACATTGTTGTCATATATTTTTCGTAAGGGTTTCCTGGTGATAATCTAAAATTTACACAAATGCACATTTGTTAGTATAATAACCCATTTTAACATTAGTAATATGTAACAACTCTTATCAAAAGTATTAACTCCTATCTTAATTTGTCCATTAAGAAACCCTAATTGAGACCCCCAAGTAATATTACATGACCCCTGAAATATTCAGAACAATCGGAATCAGGATCAGGGCCCCTAAAAACTCAGAGGAGGGGGGGGGTATTTCCTAGTTGATATTATCTAAACAGTTTTCAATAGAATTCGAATTTTAACGAACGGTCGACTCACCCAAGCTACTGAGACACGGGGCTACCCTATGCTAGGGAGGCGCCCCTCGCGCCACGCGAGCGCGCCCTTTTTCCAGTATAAATGCAGGACATTGGCACTTGAAGTTTGGCGCTGGTTCGACGTAAAAACTCATTTCGTACATTGAGATATCGTCTGTTTACTTCAAAACACACACACAGCACGAAATTCTGCCGCGATAGCAGGGTAATAACTCGATCACTGCTACGATTTAATGTCCGGTCGATAAAAACCAATCCGATGGATGTTTAAGTGTTGCCCAAACTCGGGTTATGCTTTGTCATTCGTCGTGAATTCGATGGATGTTTAAGTATCGCACTTTGTCATTCATTGTGAAGGTTTTGAATCTCGTGAGTTGTCGTAAAAGTTGTATTAAGTTACTGACCTAGTTTTTCGTGTGCATTGTTATTTAAATTAGGTTACAAGGCTAATCAGTAGGCTAAACTCTGCTTGTTTAAATCTGCAATGTGAGTCATTCTCTTTTTATAAAACTGCTTTACAAAACCCTAAATGTTTCCAAGGTTATAAGTACAGGGATTAAGTCTTTGTAATCTTCAATTACTGCCGGTATGTGGGGTTTTGTATACATTACTTGTTTCCCGTTACCATTGGACAACGAGTTAGACAATGGGTGATCTGACCATAGTCACATATATAGTCGAGTGACAAATACCGATTTGGGGTAATTGGTTGATATAAACAATGTAATCACCCTTAATACTGTATATTATAACAATGTGTCGTTTTGTGCAACTTGAATGACTCGCCAGTATTTCCTGCTGATAAAACCTTTTTAAAACATGTTTCAGGTGATCTGCTGTGATCCAGGAAAAAGTGCCGTGTAGCACTACAAGCTTGAAGACGTGGCTCAATTAAATGAATAAACATGTTTTTGTAAAACAGGGGATTTCTGTAAGAAATCACCCTTATTGTAAATTACGGGTTTTGTCCCTAATTATGAAATAAAATAATCGCGCATTTTCAAGTTTAAAACGATCTTGTTAAAATTCCGCTGCCAACGTAATAATTACCACGGATTTCTGTCCCGCGGCTCCTGAAACGGGTAAAACCGGGCCGGGGGTCGTGACAGAAAAAAGGTGGTATCAGAGCCACTGATTTAAGCCAATTAAGTATTTAGAAATACTTAATTTTTCTGATTGCTATTTTGTGATTATGTGTTTGTTGTGTCTGACTATTTGTTAGTTTACAGTATGGGTAAGCAAAGAATTTCGGACATCTATCGTCAATTAGATAGTTCACCAAAAGATAAGGGAACCTCATTTCAATCAAATTCCTCAAGATACTCAGCAGATACTGAGGAAGGAATATTTGTTCGTAAGGCACAGTTTGAGAAACCACTTACCATTAAGAAAAGAAGTTGGATTATTAGAAAAAGTCAAGAGAAAATGAAGAAGTCACAACCAAAAGGAGTAATGATTAATAAGGAAACTCAGGAAATAGGCAACAACCCACCGTGGGAAAATGAATTAGATGAACAATGGGCAAATCTCTATATGTTAGCCACTACAGCAGTAAATGTTAACTTTTAATTAAGTTAAACTGCTAAACACCCTGACCCAGTACTAGCACCCATATCATCTATAAGCCAGAAACTTTAAAGAAACTTTGCCCCTTTAGATAAACAACTTAGTAGGAGAAGATAAAATAAACCTTATATAAAGGCATGTGAAACATAATGCACAACCCCTAGTATATGTTGAATTTCAGTTGTAATTTGTATATACAAAAGTCGCAATGTTTACCGGTTTTCTGTTTGAACAATGATACTTGAATGATTGTACTAAATATTAGCCTGTAAAAATTTAACTTACAAAATTTTAACCTAGAATTTTGTGTGTTTTCTTCATAAATGCTAAACAGCATGAATGAGTTGTCTGAAGCTCTTCAGAATCTCAATCTCTATTCTGTTAAGGTGGAAGTTTCCAGAGACTTTACCGGTTATTGTGCCGACACTGATGAACCTAAGGAATTTCAAGCCCAACCTCTAGAGAAACCAAAACCGAGAAAGAAAAGAAGATTCGTGGGTTGGAGGCGTGTGCGCAGGAAGAAACCAGTGACACGGAAAATTATAAAGACGGAGGATCCCAAAGATAAAGGCAAGGGAATAGAAATAGGGGAAAGTTCCAGGCAAGACCAGGAAATGCCATCCTGGGAGGAGCTGGATCATAAACTGGCACTGACTGACCTCATCGGACCTGCCGGTGAAAACCTCTTTAATTACCCAGCGGAAGCACAACTTCCAATTGACCTAGAGCCTGAGATCCCAGATCCTATTATCCACTCCCAACCACTACCAGCAGAGCTAGAAGAATGGTGGACCACTGACTGGCAGATTCAGAATCTCCTTAATAACCCTAATATCTTTTTCCCCCAGTTTGACCCGGAGCCACCACTACACCCACCTATGAGCTCCGAAAACTTGGCAGAACTCCGCCACTATGGCGAGGAGCTGATAGACGCAGGGAACCGAATCCGGGAGGTGGGAGAACAGATCTCCTGGAAGTACGACGAGAGAGAACGTCGCTTCTGAGATGCCAGCTGACTAGAGTTGTGTTGTTGTAGGAATATGTGTTTAATAATAATATAATAATAAAATATAATCATGTGAAATAACAAAAAAATAAAACTCTTGTAAGATAACGGATGTGTACGGACGCATAGTAATATATAAAAATGGAAGTCGAAAAATCGACAATTTTGGCTATACGTGTTGACATGATTACGTGCAATTATTTTATTGTGTAATTGTTATTTATTTTGTGAAAATGACTTATATATTAATTACCAGATGGCACAAATTGGTAATGAACAAGTTAACGAAGGTAACCAATCCGAGCAACACAATGAAGATCAATTTCTGAATAGGCAAGATATAGAGAATATCGTTGCTCAAGGAATAGCCAATGCTATTCCAGCAATCATTGCTGCTGCCCGAAATCCAGTTGAACCCAACAAATTATTCCTAGCAAACGTACTCAGGAAGACAACTTCAGTAATAGCATAAATGGAGGCTGCAACATTAACAATAACGATGATGTAATGCAGGCCCCAATTCCTAAGAAAATGAAAGCTGCAACGCCTGGTTGCACTTACAAAGAATTTCTTGCCTGTAAACTTGTTGAATTTGCAGGCAATGAAGGGGCAACTGCTGCACTGCGCTGGTTGGAGAAAATCGAGGCAGTAATTAAAATAAGTAAATGTGCCGAGGAAGACAAGGTCATGTACGCTTCACACCTTTTTAAAGAAGGGGCGTTAGAATGGTGGAATACCGTGCTACAAGCCAAAGGAAGCGCCATGGCCTATGCCATGAATTGGGAGGAATTTAAAAGTTTGGTGGAAAGGAAATTCTGCCCTGAATATGAAAAAGAACAAATGGCAAATAAATTCCTCAATTAACGGATGGTAGACGTTGACTGTCGAGGGTATACTTCGACATTCTTCGAATATGCTAGAGTTGTACCAACCCTGGCTTCGCCAGAACCGATACTTATTTCTCGCTACATTTGGGGGTTAATTGGCGAGATTCGTGATATTGTCAAAGCTGCGAGGCCCCGCACGATCGATGATGTGGTGGAATTAGCTAACACTTTGACTGGCGGACTGGTGCGTACGCGAGAAAAAAACCGGAAGAAGGAACTAGCTCAGAAAATTACCCAGGGATTTCGTGTGGGTAATAGTAGTAATTTCAAGAGAAAGGGAACTGGATCATCTTCCACTCCGCCGTTCTGCATGAACTGTAAAAAGAAACATTTTGGGAAATGTAAGGAACCCTGCAACTTCTGCATAGCGATAGGACATCGTGAAGAAGATTGCAGAAAGAAGACTAAGATCTGCTACAACTGCGGAGAAGCTGGCCATTTCAGACCAGAATGCCCTAAATTGGTCAAACCAGCAGATAACAAGGCAAAACCAGCTGAAGGGACTAACAAGAAGAACGCAAGAGCCTTCCAACTGACTACCCAGGAAGCCGAGCTAATCCCTGATGTGATAGCTGGTACGTTCCTAGTTCACAATGTTTATGCGAAAGTATTATTTGACTCTGGTGTCAACCAAAGTTTTATAAATACTTCATTCTGCCAAGCTCTTAAGCTACCCTTAACAAAACTTAGGCAAGTTTTTACAGTAGAAACGGCAGACGGGAACTCTGTTAACATAGATACGGTTTTGCAAAAAGAAAATATAGAGCTTTCAGGTCATAAATTTTCTGCAAACCTCTTACCTATAAATTTAGCTGGATTCGATGTCGTGTTAGGAATGGATTGGTTAGTACCCAACCATGCTCGAATCCTTTGTGATAAGAATTATATAGAAATTCGTGCACCCACAGGAGAAATAATTATGATTGCAGGGGATAAGCCACGTAAACCAATGAAGTTCATTTCAGTAATGAAAGTTGCTAGTTATGAACGAAAGCAAGGAATAGTGTATATGATATCGGTAATCATTAACACTAAGGGTAAGGAACTTAAGGAAATTCATGTAGTATCAGAATACTCGGATGTATTCCCAGAAGAATTACCAGGATTACCACCAGATCGGGAAGTAGAATTTAGAATTCATCTAATTCCTGGAACTACACCAGTAGCTAAAGCACCTTACCGATTAGCACCCACTGAAATGTTAGAACTGAAAAAGCAATTAGATGAATTGCTCAGTAAAGGATTCATACAACGTAGTTCATCCCCTTGGGGAGCACCAGTGTTGTTCGTAAAGAAAAAGGATGGTTCGATGCGAATGTGTATCGATTATAGGGAATTGAACAAGGCTACAATTAAGAATCGATACCCATTACCTAGGATTAATGATCTCTTTGATCATGTAACACCTCGAAAATTCACGTCCTATAATGTGTAGACACGTGTCAAATGTAAAACGTGTGAAAGAAATATTATAGAAGGACTAAAGTTGACAAACATGGAAAGTATGTGAAATTATGTATTCTAAGTGTCAACTGTGAATAAATACAATGTACATTAACCCTACATGATGCTCATACCTTCAAACGAATAAATCATGGATCATACGAAGCTAAAAGTGAGAGATTTCAAACTACAGGGGCTAAATGTGTCAACATGTTTAAATCATACCTCTGAGTGACCTTTTGACAAACCCGAAGCTTTGTAACGGTTAATTATGCTCACTAGAATACACGATTAAAATTGCATAAAGTTTCGTCAACGTATGAGAAAGTTGTGACCAAATTCGTGTGCGAGGGGTTAAAGCGTCAACGTTGAAAGTTAGGCCTTTTCGGGTAACAATAAAGTTACCCGGGGACTTAACAAAGTGGGTATATGTCTTGAAGCCCTTATACGTCAATTATAAGGGTTCATACTGCAAGAAAACAAGTGCCTAATCGCATTTTGAAGAGCCAAGGACCAAACTGCAAATTATCAAAACATGTTGGCTGACCCCATAGGCTCGCGTAGCGTGAGCCCTAATCTGCTCACCCTCGCGCTACGCGAGGGCTTGATCTGGGCAGAATTGTTGATTGTTGTTGATTCTTGTCTGCCTTTGCACTTGGATCCGACTTTAATCGATTTTTTCACATCCCTTGGCCCCTAAAACAACCCCTAGAACACTAGGACACATGTTGGGATGTTGTGGTAAGTGCTAGACTTTGTTGTCAACACCTTATGGTGATTGAATTCACTATAAATAGAGTCTTGAGTTGCAACAATTCCTCACACTTTCATCTGGCCATTTGGAGCAATTGTGGAGCTTCCAAAGCTGACCCAAGCCTTCCTAATCCTCCATTAAGCACTTGTAAGTATGCTAGACCTTCTCTAATTGAGTTTAGCTTAGTATTTTAGCTAAAAGTCAAACCGTCGTAATTACGGTTTGACTTCGAGATTAATCAACAATGGCTCAGTCATATCTCGAATTAAAAGTAGTTATAGATTGGTACTTATGTGGGTAATAAAACCTCAAAAGGGTTTCCCCTGATCACCACTCTAACCAGGTCAAAAGTCGGGTCAAACCTATTCTTAAAAAGTCAACAGGAAGCCTAAAATGCTATTTATGCATAATTAACATTTTAGACTGTATACAACCTGTTTGATCATTGTTATAACTTAGTAATAAGTGTAAGAACATGTCTAAACATGTTCCACCCGACTATTTCCTGTTTAGACCCGGTTCGGAACCGAAGGTCACATAGTTTGACTTTCACTTTGACTTTCAGTTCTGACCCGTTTAGGCATGTTTTAGAAATGCCTCAGAGCTTAAATTGGATTAGGTTACATGTTAGAACAACCCTCCGTGATTATACACCTTGGTTCATTAGTTATCCAATTAATATGCACGTTTCCGTTAATTGCTCATATGTTGACCATTATGCCCTTATTACCTTAAAACGTGATTTATAAAAATGTAAAAGTGTAGAAACCTTAAATACTGATATATAAACTTGTATGCAAAGTTTGACATCAGTTTGACTTATAGATTAAGAGTTATGCTCATTATCGCAAAATTAATGCTTTATGTTAATAAAACGGCGTAATTAGCATATAGCCTAGTTAAGCCTACTTTTTGGTAACAAACTTAATACCCACTGATGTAATATATTATTTTGGGATTTTTAAAGATTTTTAATTAATTTTAGGCTGAGCATAACTAGTAGTCGTAGGCTTAATCCGGTAATTGTCGGTTTTGCCCTTACGGGCCATAAAATGAGTTTTGACATATCTAAACGACTCCAAACCTTTTGCTACTGATCACATATGATAAATAAATTATTTTAAGCCTTCTGGAATTATAAAAATATCAGATTTAAGTATCGAACCCGGAAATGGCCTTTAATCGCCTTATTTAGCGTTTTTAACGCATAGTATGTTTTAAAATCATATTGAACATACCCGGGTTGATACCTACTGATATTTTAGGCAAATTAGAATATTTTAACAGTAAGCGAAGGTTGATAAACTCAGACTTCAGTTTTGAGCTTTTCGACTTATGTGAAATTACCAAAATGCCCCTTCGGTGCATAGTTTGGTTATAAATGATATATTTCACATATATACTTTACCCTACTGTTATAACTCATCAAATTGAGTATGTTTTCTGTTTACATCAGACATGTAACTCAGTTAAACATCTAAACGCTTTTACAACCTTTAAAATGACCAAACTACCCCTACGGGGCATAGTTTGTGTTTAAATTCATTTCGGGCATAATAAAAGACATCCTACTGATGTCACAACATATTTGAAGCATATTAACTTAGGAAACCTGTATACGGCTCTTACGGATACCCGTTACGCTTATTTCGCGTTCGGTTCGGTTTATGTAACAAGTTTACATAAATTAGCCGAAACGGGTCAAACCTTATCGGTTTAATCTCAAAATCCAGAATGTGCAAGAAGGACCTATATTAAACAAGTCTCTGAACTTGTCGGGTCTAAATCACATTCTATCCGGTCTTCGTTTAATCGTGCATACGAACCGTATCTTTGAAACTAGCCGGTCTAAGCTTAAGCTTAATTAAAGACCCGTTAGGATTCTAATAGGTTATTAAAAACCTTCGTTCCAGATTAGGAGCCCAGTAAAAGCTATCTGTACTTATTGATTTGATATACGGCTGGGATTGAATTTATATTTAGCTCAGGTAAATACTTTTAACTTATTTTCCCTATACGGGCTTGGGTTACGGTATATAGCATACCGCTTGATCGAGCATCAAATCTCCACGATAAGTGGGTAGTTGAATAATTTGATCGGCTCGTTTAAACAGTCTTGTTACTTAAAGCCTTTGGGGGTTAATGACCATGTCCCGGATATCCTTGGCATCATCTTACGAGATTGGCCACGACCTGAGCACGGGGTGTAGGCGTACACCTGTCAGTGTATAACTCAATAATGTGGTGTGTCTATTGATCTTTAACCCGGACAAGATCCGGGCTACTGAACGCACAAGTAATATGTAATTCGTTCACAAGATTATAATATTAAATAATTCTCCCAAGTTAAAAAGATTAATTTTGCCTCTGTGCATTTTAATCAAATTATAAAAGATATTTTGTGCCACGTGCATCCAAATCAATTTTCTTAAAACCATTTTCAAAATGAGTCAGTTGAATGTATTTACCAGTGTAAACTGACGTATTTTCCAAAAAGGCTAAATGCAGGTACTATACGAAATTGGCTGGATATATCTCCTTAGCATCAATAGAAGTCTCGCAAGCTTAAGATGCCTAAAAGTCTGTTGAACTATTGTCTCCATTTTATTTTCGATCCGTCTGTGGATAAACTTCCGAATACTGTGACATTTGATATTACCATATTAAATTCGGTTGTGTTATATCTTTTAAATTGCTTCCGCTGTGCATATTAAATATTGTGTTGTTTGACTATTATGTTGCCAACCATGACGTCACGATACTCCCAACCGGGCCCACCGGTGACACGTGGAAAATCGGGGTGTGACAGGTTGGTATCAGAGCCAACGCTGAGTGAATTAAACACTAGCCTTTTGTGTTTAATCTCAGTTACACAATTGCACATATCTAAACTTCTGAGTCTAGACTTAACTTAGGAATATTCTCAATCCTAATCTAAATTTTTTGCTTCCAAATTTTTATTGGATACGTCGCCAAGCGAAGAAGCTGTAATAAGAGTTCTCCACACCCGGAGCCCTGAGATGCTGAGCTTCGTACCGCGGCTAGAATGAAACGACCATCTAAGGAGAAAGCATTCAGAAATAAAATGAAGAAGAAACTCCTTTTACTGAAGATCGTTTCCTTATTAGTCCTTATAAGGACATAATTATCTTTCAGTCCCTACGAGGACAACATTATTCCTTTCAAGTCCCGTTTAGGACAACTTTATACTTTTATTTTTATATAGTGGAATGATTAAGTTTAAACTTTCATTCTAAACAAGAAATATTAAATAGATGGAAAATAACATCTCCTTTTTGCAAGATCTACCATTATAATAAATGGCAAAATCTAAAAGGACAAGACCTAGCTTCGGGTCATATTAAGACCGGCCAAGATGGCAGTTCCTCAATTTAGGTTCAGATCCTTATTAACATTCCAATTTAGAAATTGCTCTGCGTTAATTATTATAAAGAATCTTAAGAGTGAAACCTAGCCTGAGTGTCATTATAAAGACCTGGCCAAGATGGTAAGACCTGTTTAAAAGATTTGAATCCCTGTTAACATCTGAAAACGTGTTAACGCTCCTGGCAGACGTGATTCATTAAAAATCACACACGTCATTTTTATATAAGATTCTTCAAAGGATTCCTAACCCAGTTTAATGATCTCTGAATCCTGGGTTTACATCATCAATTAAGATGATCATATTTTAACCATACGTGGTAATATAGTGCCTACGGGCCTTGCTCATTTCTACATGAGCCAAAATACAGTGGTAGCTATGACTCCCTGTCAGAAAAAGGTAATGAACTAGGTTCAAACCTCAAGGCTTTGATTCTCTGAAATCCTAGCTTATAATTTATAATTGTCCTTGTGACTAGGCCTATTGTGCCAATATACTTTCATGCTTTGATTCTCCGAAATCATAAGCTTATAATTTATAAATGTCCAGGTGACCAGGCCATTGGGTGCCACTAATAAAACTGTTAATGTTTTATAATTAGGATAAATTATAATAGAAATCCTAAACCTATATGATTAATAAATTAACCAAATATGGTCTCTGTTTACCATGGTTAATGAATTTCCCTAATGGGAAATTCCGTAATAAACATCCCTTAGAAGGGAAGTACCTACGGGCTATAGTTAATGTCCTCTGAGACTAAAGACAGAGGTAGCCTACAACTCCCTGTCAGGAAAAAGGCAATGAACCTTGATTCAAACCTTAATGCCGCGATTCTCTGAAATCATGGCTTATAAATTTAACTCGTCTACGCGACTAGGCCATTTGTGCTATTATTAACTTATGAATTAGGATTTATGATAAAAATCCTGAATAAAATAAATATCCTTCCTTCCCTGTCAGTATGCATTTTAAAAGGGAATCTTAAAGGTGAAACCTAGCCTACGCGGCCAAGATGGTGAAACCTACTCAAGGGATTTAGATCCTTGTTAACACCTAAGAACGTGTTAGCACTCTTGACAAATGTGATTCGAGAAAATCACAACAGTCATCCTTATATTGGATTTTTCAATCCCCATATCTAACCTAGTGATTTAGGAATCATGGCTTATATCATCCCATAAGATGATCATATTATGAACATCCGTTAGTGATGAAGTGCCTACGGGCTAAACTTGTTGTCCGATAAGACAACGACAGTGATGGTCTTTGACCTCCTGTCTAAAACATTGGACTATGTCCAAACGTAATAGTCTATATGATCAATGCGATCATGACTAATATCATTTAATACGATGATATTATTTAACATCCTTTAGTGATGTTTTACCTACGGGCTATAATATATTGTCCATTTGAGACATTGACATTGTTATCTTTATGATTCCTTATCTGAGGTGGTGAGCTATGCTCAAGCCAAAATAGTCAATATGATTAATGCAATCATGACTTATATCTTCTAATAGGATGAACCTATTATAAACATCCATTAATGATGTTTCGCCTATGGGCCATATTATATCGTCCATGTGTGACAAAAACATTGTGATCTTTACGATTCCCTGTCCAAGGTAGCGAGTTATGCTCAAGCCTAATAGTCTATATGATCAATGCCATCATGACGAAAATCATCAATACGATGTAACAACCCTCGGTAAAATCAATACCCTTATAATATTTCCGACTCTCTGATATATTATAAAATGTCTTAATATGTCTTATATTACACCCCGTATGCGAAAACCGAGCCCAAATTATATTATAATGTATAAAAATAAAATAATTTGTGAAATATAAGTTGAGGCGGGCCGCCTAGACCCACCCCAACATATCAAGCGGGCCGAATTAGGACCAGAGTTTGACTCCGCTGACTTCTTTAAGTTAATGCGGGCCGCTTGAATTTAAGCTTATCCTAATGCGGGCCGCGCGGACTCATAACACGCGATTGCACCAGAGGTCGACACGTGTCGACATCGTGTCAAGTCTACTAGCTGACTGGTCAAAGCTATAGGTGGACGCGGGCCGCCTGAGGGTTAGCCTTATCGGAAGCGGGCCGCGTGGAGACCAGATTACACAACTATAAATAGAACGCATCAGACTTCGTTTTCCGTCACTCACTTTTCATTTCTCAATCTCAAATTCTGTAGTAGAGGCATTATAGTTGGGTACTATACCCCTAATTAGCGAGGTTCTGCTCCGTTGTAAGTATTATAACCCCGGTTTCATAATAGTTACGCTGCCCGATCGATTTAGGGTTCCGTAACAACTGTCGTGGTTCTGCCCGACGTAGTTGTTGGAATGCCGTCTCGGGGAGGGTATTATTAATAATTTAAAAAAGGTTATGGTACTAATCAATGTACATTTGTGTAAATTATAGATTATACCCAGGAAACCCTTACGAAAAGCCTAAGACAGCAAAGTGAGTAATCTCCTTTTTGTTAACAGTTTTTACAAAACCTTAAATGCTTTACAATGCGATTAAGCAGTATGTGAGTCTTTGTAATTATTCCATTACTGCCGGTATTTGGGGTTTTGTATACACAATTATTACTTGCGAGTAATAAGTCGGGACGACAGTACGTTACCATTGGACAACGAGTTAGCCAATGCGTAATATGACCCACAAGTCAAGGATTGACAGTACTGATTGAGTATTTGGGTAGAAATAAACAATGTGATCGCCCTCAATACTGTGTTAATTGATAAAATGTTTCTTGATTAAACTGGGATTCACTCACCAGTATTTCCCGCTGACAAAATATTTTTAAAACATGTTTCAGGTAACACAATGTGAAAGCCAACTGGGATAAAGCCAGCTCGAGAGCACTGACGGCTTGGAAAATAAGTGGCTATAAAAGTTATCTAAGAAACAATGTTTTAAATTAAATAAAATAGGGTTTGTCCCTATAAATGTATTGTAATAAGAAACTTGGGTTTTGCCCATGTATTTATTAATATTAAGCATGGTGGTTTTACTCTGATAATCATTTCCTAACTACGATCCTGATGTAAATTCCACTGCGAGACTAAATAAAACTGATACCACCAAAATCTGTGATCACGTCCGCCCGTTCCCGGGGATTAGGGGTCGGGGGTTGTGACAGAAGGTGGTATCAGAGCCTAGCCACTGGTCTGAGCCAAAGAAGTGTTCTGCTGACACTTAAATTTTGAATTAATGTTAGGAAATAAAATAAGGAAATATATGCATAACTGTAATTATGTGTTATGTGTTATTTGACTATCTGTTAGTTTTCAGTATGAGTGATCAAGGGCCATCAGACGTGAATCGTCAGTTAGCTGATTCACCTAAGAGTGAAGGTACATCATCACAGCCTGCCCTCTCGGGGTATGTTGCTGATCAGGAAGACGGGATATTTGCCTTTAGAGCTAAATCTGAAGAACCATTTCCTACTAAGAAACTAGGATGGTTCAGTAAAGAAGCTTTTGCTCGTAGGAAAAGAATGAGGAAATTGCAACAGCAAAGGGCTTTAGCAGCTATTAAGAAAGAGACAGATGCCCAAACTCAAGAAATACTTAATAGAAGCCTAGCTAATTTCCATATTTTAGCTACGACTGCTGCTGACCCAAGTCTGGAACAATTAGTAGCCCCACAACCACAAAACCCAGAACAACCCATGGAAATAGAAAACCAGGAAAACCAAGTAGAGATGCACGACTTTAACCCAGAAGAAATCCCTCGGGTACCTGCACCAAATCCCCTAGACCCAAATTATGACCCTTGGTGGGACGATAATAGAGACTTTGTGCAACGTTACCCTATCCAGGATTATCCACCCATACAGAACATAGAAGCTTACCCAGGTATGGACCCTTTAGATCCCTATTACCAAAATGATTATATTAGGGAAATATTAGAGGATCCTTACCAATTTCATGAACTGTCACCCCCATATTAGGAAAATATACCCCAGATTCCAAACCCAGTCCGAGAACCTGCACCCCCCAATGAGTGCAGAAAACGTGCAAGAACTTAGGACTTTCTGGGAGGAGATCTTAGAAAGTAGTGAGAGGATGCGTCAGGTGGGAGAGCGTCTCGTATGGAAATACGATGAGCGCAATATGGATTTCTGGATAAATCCATATCCATGAATGTTAGAATGGAGGAAGCAGTAGTAATAATAATATAGTAAAATAAAATAAGATATGTGTGTACGGATGCATATTATTATTTTATTTCTGTTGGTATTGTAATTTCATTTCTGTACTAGTGTGTAATAGACGCATAAGTATATGAAAAGAGTAAAAGTAGCAATGATCTACGCTTTTGACAAAACTGCGTGTCATGTGATTAATTATATTAATATATTATACATGATATTAATATGAGATCAATGTTTAAAATTCAGATGGCCGACCAAGAAAATCAAGTCAATTTGGATAATAACCCAGAAATCCAGAATGATAATATTCAGAATGACGATAATCTGAATAATGAGAACCCAAACAACAATAACAATGGAAATCAAGTGGACAATAGTGCTATACAACACATAGTGGCACAGGGAATTATAGACGCAATGCCATTTATACTTCAAACTGTTAAGTAGGGCTGGCATATCGTGTATACCCGTACACGATAAGACACGACACGATAAGACACGATACACGAAATCATATACACGAACACGACACGATAACTTATCGTGTCCTTTTTTTCAAACACGAACACGAACACGACACGATATACACGAAAATTACCTGTTAATACCTGTTAACACGACTGTTCGACTGTTATACACGAAAATTACCTGTTAATACCTGTTAACACGAACAAAAACTCGAACACGACATGCTATCTGAGAGTTACAGAGGGAGTTTAGGGTTTTATTTTTTTTGAATTGAATGAGGAATGAAAATAGAAAGGAATTAAGGAACCCACATGCATATGGCTTATGAGTTTTATTTAATTTAATTTCTTATCGTGTACTAACGGGTATTAACAGGTAAACAGGTATTTAACATGTTTATACACGAAAATTAACAGGTAATATCGTGTCTACCTGTTTGGTACACGATACCTGTTAAGACCATACACGATACCTGTTAACTTCGTGTAGGTTCGTGTCGTGTATTCATGTATTCGTGTAAAATTGCCAGCCCTACTGTTAAGGATGCTGATAATAAAAGTAGGCATAGCAGTAAACGACCACTTGAATCAGAAAACAGCGTGAACAATGTACCTGTACTTCAAATGCCTATTCCTAAAAGAAGAAGAACCATGCCTTATGGTTGTTCTTATAAAGAATTCTGGTCTTGTAAACCAATGGAATTCTCGGGCAATGAAGGGGCCATTGCAACTTTACGCTGGATAGAGAAGACTGAGGCAGTCTTAAGGATTAGTAAGTGTGATGAAGAAGATAGAATACTGTTTGCTTCTAATCTGTTTAAGAATGCAGCACTAGAATGGTGGAATACTATTCTCCAAACAAAAGGAAGTGATAGAACCTATAATATGGAATGGGAAGAGTTTAAAAATAAGGTAGAAAGGAAATTCTGCCCACCCAATGAAAAAGAACAGATAGCAAACAAATTCCTAAACCTTAGGATGACTGGTGTAGATAGCAAAGGGTACACAAAGCTATTTTTCGAATATGCTAGGATAGTGCCAACTCTTGCTTCACCAGAACCAGTGTTAATTTCCCGTTATATTTGGGGATTAATTGGGGATATAAGACATGTAGTCAAGGCAGCTAGACCTCAAACCATAGAAGAAGCTGTAGAACTAGCCAATACCTTGACTGACGAATTAGTCCGTACCCGAGAAGAGGATCAAAGGAGAAACCTAACCCAGAAATTGACTCAAGAATTTCGTTCTGGAAATTCTAACCGTGGAAGAAATGTAGGTTCTACCTCTGCATCTTACTGTAGGAATTGTAAAAGAAAGCATTCAGGAAGATGCCCTGGGTACTGTAACTTTTGCAAAATATCTGGACACAAGGAAGAAGATTGCAGGAAGAAAAACAACAGGATATGCTACAATTGTGGAGAACAAGGTCACATCAAGCCAAACTGCCCAAAATTAGCTCCAGCCACCGACAACAAGAATACTAAAAATGCTAGAGCATTTGTTCTGACTGCAGATGAGGCCAAGTTAATTCCGGATGTTATAGTTGGTACGTATTTAGTTAATGATATCTTTGCTAAAGTATTATTTGACTCTGGTGCAAACCAAAGTTTTATTAATACATCGTTTTGCAAATTTCTAAATCAGTCATTAACTAAACTACCACAAGAATGTGTAGTAGAGACAGCTAACGGAGAAACTGTTAGAATTTCTGAAATCTTGCAGGGAGCAAGCATAGAAATTTTAAATCAGAAATTTATAGCAAACCTGTATCTCATGAATCTGGTAGGATTTGATGTTGTTCTAGGAATGGATTGGTTAATAGCCAATAAAGCTAGTATTTTATGTGATCAAAAGTTAATCCAAGTAAATTCACCAAAAGGTAAAATGATCACAATTAAAGGAGATAAGTTCTCTAGATCTACAAAATTCATATCTGTGATGAAAACTGCAAGTTGTATAAGAAAAGGTTCTGTAGTGTATTTGATTTCTATAATCACTAACACTAAAGAAAAAGAACTAAAAGATATTCCAGTAGTATCTCAGTTTTCAGATATTTTTCCAGAAGAATTACCAGGACTACCTCCGGACAGAGAAGTTGAATTCAGAATTCACTTAATACCAGGAACATCACCGATTGCCAAAGCACCTTACCGTTTGGCGCCTGCAGAAATGCAAGAATTGAAGAAACAATTAGATGAATTATTGGAAAAAGGATTCATACAGCCAAGTTCATCGCCATGGGGAGCGCCAATACTGTTCGTTAAAAAGAAGGACGGCTCAATGCGTATGTGCATTGATTACCGTGAATTAAACAAAGTCACGATTAAGAATCGGTACCCATTACCGAGAATCGATGATTTGTTTGATCAGCTACAAGGAGCTCGATTTTTCTCAAAAATCGATTTAAGGTCAGGATATCATCAATTAAAAGTGCAGGAAGAGGATATTCCTAAAACTGCTTTTAGGACAAGGTATGGTCATTATGAATTCACTGTCATGCCATTTGGTTTAACCAATGCCCCAGCTGCATTTATGGACATGATGAACCGAATATATAAGCCATATTTGGATAAATTCATAATTGTATTCATAGATGATATTCTAATTTATTCTAAGAATAAAGAGGATCATGCAAGACATTTGCACGCACTTTTAAGTCTGTTAAGAAAGGAAAAACTTTATGCTAAGTTTTCAAAGTGCGAATTTTGGTTAGAACAGGTACAATTCCTTGGACATTTAGTCAATCATGAAGGAATTCATGTAGATCCAACAAAAATCGAGGCAATTACCAAATGGAAAACCCCTGAATCACCAACTGAGGTTAGAAGTTTCTTAGGATTGGCAGGTTATTATAGAAGATTTATTCAAGATTTTTCTAGAATAGCCATTCCTTTAACTAAGTTAACCTGTAAATCTGTTAAGTTTAAATGGGGATTAAAACAAGAACAAGCCTTTAGAATTCTTAAGCAAAGATTGACCCATACACCTATATTAGCATTACCAGAAGGAACTGAAGACTTTGTAGTCTATTGTGATGCTTCTAAATTAGGTTATGGATGTGTATTGATGCAACGTCAGAAAGTTATAGCTTATGCATCTAGACAACTTAAGAATCATGAAGAAAATTATTCAACCCATGATTTAGAATTAGGAGCTATAATTTTTGCTCTTAAGATTTGGAGACATTACCTTTATGGTAGTAAGTTTACCATATTCACTGATCATAAAAGTTTAAGGTATGTTTTCGGGCAGAAAGAGTTGAATATGAGACAAAGACGTTGGATGGAATTTCTTAGTGACTATGATTGTGATATCCAGTATCATGATGGAAAAGCAAATGTAGTGGCAGATGCTTTAAGCCGAAAGTTTCATGAAAAACCAAAAAGGGTACGTTCTCTTAAATTAAATCCGCAAGTAGATTTAAATGATCAAATAAGAGAAGCACAAGAATCAGTAATCAAAAATGATTCTGAAAAATTAAAAGGTATGTTAAAAGAATTAAAACAAGGAATAGATGGGATATGGAGATTCCATGAAAAGAGAATATGGATACCTAAATTAGGAAATCTACGTAATCGTATATTAGAAGAAGCCCATAAATCTAAGTATACGATGCATCCAGGAAGTGATAAAATGTACCAGGATTTAAGGAAAAATTTCTGGTGGATAGGAATGAAAAAGGACATAGCAACTTATGTTTCTAAATGTTTAACTTGTTCACAAGTTAAAGCTGAACATCAGAAACCCTCAGGTTTGTTACAGCAATTAGAAATGCCGGTATGGAAATGGGAATTAATAACAATGGATTTTGTTACTAAATTACCCAAAACAAGGAAAGGAAATAATACAATCTGGGTGATTGTAGATAGACTAACTAAGTCAGCTCATTTCTTACCAATAAAGGAAACACTTAGTATGGAACAATTATCTAAATTGTATGTAAATGAAATTGTTTCTTTACATGGCATTCCTTTATCAATTGTTTCTGATAGAGATAGTCGATTTACATCTCGTTTTTGGTCAAGTTTCCAAAAGGCAATGGGAACCAAGTTAAAGCTAAGTACGGCTTATCATCCACAAACAGATGGACAAAGTGAAAGAACAATCCAGACAATGGAAGATATGCTTAGAGCTTGTGTAATTGATTTTGGAGGTAATTGGGATGAACACTTACCTTTAATAGAATTTTCTTATAATAATAGGTATCACACAAGTATCAATGCTGCACCACTTGAAGCACTTTATGGAAGAAAGTGTCGAACCCCAGTCTGTTGGGCAGAAATTGGGGAACAATAATTATCTGGACCTGAGATAGTGCAAGAAACAACTGACAAGATTATTCAAGTTAAGGAACGACTGAAAGCTGCACGTGATCGACAAAAGAGTTATGCTGATAACCGATGCAAGCCGTTAGAATTTCAAGTAGGAGATAAAGTGTTGTTAAAAGTCTCTCATTGGAAAGGAGTGGTAAGATTCATCAAAAGAGGAAAGCTAAGTCCCAGGTATGTTGGACCTTTTAAGATTATTAGAAGAATAGGACCTGTAGCCTATCAGCTACAACTACCAGAGGAAATGGCAGGAATACATGATGTGTTTCATGTATCTAATCTTAAAAAGTGTTTAGCTGATGAATCACTGATAGTGCCTCTTAAGGATATAGAGGTAAATGAACAACTCAAGTTTGTAGAAAGACCTCTACAAATTGAGGACAGGAAAATCAAGAATCTCAAACATAAAAGACTAGTTCTAGTCAAAGTGAAGTGGGAATCCAAAAGAGGACCTGAGTACACATGGGAACTCGAGTCAGAAATGAAGAGGAAATATCCGCACTTGTTTCAGTAGAACTCGAGGACGAGCTCTAAAACAAGGTGGGGAGAATGTAACAACCCTCGGTAAAATCAATACCCTTATAATATTTCCGACTCTCTGATATATTATAAAATGTCTTAATATGTCTTATATTACACCCCGTATGCGAAAACCGAGCCCAAATTATATTATAATGTATAAAAATAAAATAATTTGTGAAATATAAGTTGAGGCGGGCCTCCTAGACCCACCCCAACATATCAAGCGGGCCGAATTAGGACCAGAGTTTGACTCCGCTGACTTCTTTAAGTTAATGCGGGCCGCTTGAACTTAAGCTTATTCTAATGCGGGCCGCGCGGACTCATAACACGCGATTGCACCAGAGGTCGACACGTGTCGACATCGTGTCAAGTCTACTAGCTGACTGGTCAAAGCTATAGGTGGACGCGGGCCGCCTGAGGGTTAGCCTTATCGGAAGCGGGCTGCGTGGAGACCAGATTACACAACTATAAATAGAACGCATCAGACTTCGTTTTCCGTCGCTCACTTTTCATTTCTCAATCTCAAATTCTGTAGTAGAGGCATTATAGTTGGGTACTATACCCCTAATTAGCGAGGTTCTGCTCCGTTGTAAGTATTATAACCCCGGTTTCATAATAGTTACGCTGCCCGATCGATTTAGGGTTCCGTAACAACTGTCGTGGTTCTGCCCGACGTAGTTGTTGGAATGCCGTCTCGGGGAGGGTATTATTAATAATTTAAAAAGGGTTATGGTACTAATCAATGTACATTTGTGTAAATTATAGATTATACCCAGGAAACCCTTAAGAAAAGCCTAAGACAGCAAAGCGAGTAATCTCCTTTTTGTTAACAGTTTTTACAAAACCTTAAATGCTTTACAATGCGATTAAGCAGTATGTGAGTCTTTGTAATTCTTCCATTACTGCCGGTATTTGGGGTTTTGTATACAAAATTATTACTTGCGAGTAATAAGTCGGGACGACAGTACGTTACCATTGGACAACGAGTTAGCCAATGCGTAATATGACCCACAAGTCAAGGATTGACAGTACTGATTGAGTATTTGGGTAGAAATAAACAATGTGATCGCCCTCAATACTGTGTTAATTGATAAAATGTTTCTTGATTAAACTGGGATTCACTCACCAGTATTTCCCGCTGACAAAATATTTTTAAAACATGTTTCAGGTAACACAATGTGAAAGCCAACTGGGATAAAGCCAGCTCGAGAGCACTGACGGCTTGGAAAATAAGTGGCTATAAAAGTTATCTAAGAAACAATGTTTTAAATTAAATAAAATAGGGTTTGTCCCTATAAATGTATTGTAATAAGAAACTTGGGTTTTGCCCATGTATTTATTAATATTAAGCATGGTGGTTTTACTCTGATAATCATTTCCTAACTATGATCCTGATGTAAATTCCGCTGCGAGACTAAATAAAACTGATACCACCAAAATCTGTGATCACGTCCGCCCGTTCTCGGGGATTAGGGATCGGGGGTTGTGACATACGATGATTAAAAATTTTAACATCCTTAATGATGTTTTGCCTGAGGGCTATATTATATCATCCAATTGAGACAAGGCAATTGTAATCTTTTGTGATTCTTTGCCCAAGGGGGTGAGTTATACTCAAATCCCATAGTCTATACTATCATTGCGATCCTGACTAGTATCATCGGTATGATGATCATAATATTAACATCCCTCGTGATGAAATGCCTACGGGCTATACTTTGTTCTAATGTCGGTAAGACAAAGATAGTAGTGATCTTTATGATCCCCTGTTCAAAATGGTGTGATTATACCCAAACCTAATAGTCAATACGATTGATGCGATCATGACTAATATCATTAAATACGATGGTTATATATAAACATCCATTAGTGATGTTGATTTGGCTTACCTTTCTGCCAAATGAATCGTCTTTCAAAGACGATGACAGTTGTAGTCTATGACTCCCTGTCCAAAGGTGAAGAACCACGTTCAAACCTTGAAGCCCTAATCTAATAAAATTGCGGCTAATAAATTAAGGTCCTTGATGATAGACCATCGAGTTATGTTTTAAAGTCATTCATGACAAGCCTATGCGCTATAATTTGTCATTCGTGACAAGCTAACATATTAAATGTTAACATTCCTGGTGACATACCTTTGTGCCAGATTTGATAAATGTCCTTATGTCAAGGCCGTTTGAGCCATATCTAAATGACCTTTGCGACAAGGCCTTCGTGCCGTATAATCATTTATGTCCTTCATGACTGGGCTTTATGCCATATCTTTCTACGTCCATCGAGACAGGCTTCTATGCCATATATGTATATATATAATAAAAGTCTTGTAAGACTAGCCCTTGAACTATTTATAAGCGTCCTTGTGACAAAGACAGTTGTGACATTATGGTCCCCTGTCAAACAGGTATTGGACTCGCTCCAAACCTTAAATGCCATTGATAGTCCTTTTGTGACCTAAGCTAAATGTAATAGATATACATTCAAAAAGCATTCATTAAGAATGTTCAGAACGGAATAGCCCATACGGTTTATGAATGTCGTGGCTAATCTAAGACAGGTCATCAGGATGATGACTAATAATTGTTAAATCTTGGTGATTAGTACCAAGTTTCGAGTATCAAAAACTCGGATGAGGTAGACGACAGTCGCAATACTATTAATGCGACGAAAGTTAATAAAACTACAAACGTAAACCTCAATATTAATGGAGTTAATCTCCAGGCTGTGGTTGACGCAGCAGTTGGAAGAACCATAGAAAGATCATGGAACAATCCAAAGAGCCGAATGCTCCTCGCTCTGAATTTTATGCAAAACCATGATCAATTGCTCATGAGAAGAGTTTTGTTCGCACTTCGTATATGAAGGATGAACCAAAGGAGGAAGATGACTCCCAGAAATCTAAGGAAGAGAGCAAGTACAGGCTTAATAAAAAGCAACAAAAAAAATGGTGGAACCGGCCGTCCCCGGAATCGAACCTGGGTCTAGGCCGCACTCTTTCGCGCGCCTAGCCAACCGAGCTAGGTGCCTAGTTTGTGAAATTTCCATTTTTGGTTAAATATAAGCACATGTACAATAACTTCCTTACTTCTTACTATAAGTCACCTACTTATCCTCTTTATGTTGACCAAGTATTAGAATCCAAGAATTTACCTCTATGTTTCGGTTACTCTTGGCTTGCTTATGATTAACTAAACACTGGAAAGGCTAAGGGAAGAAATGCCTGAACTCACCTGACGAACGCCAAGAGGCAGTTCACGATGTCATCAAGTACATCCCTTATCATTTACCAATGATAATTTCTGCTAAGCGTCCTGATTTAATACAGGCAATAATAAATCTTCATAGACCATAAGCTTAGCAAACTTTTATATTATCCACAAGGTATAAATTACCAAGGAAACCATAGTAACCGATTCTTCTCGTATCGGCAAGAAAAACCTTCCGAAAAATCCAAGAGTACTCTTTCTTCGCATAGAGTACGACAACATATGTTATTTTAATTATTTTTCCCATTGTTTTTTTTTCTATCGCCTACGAATGCCAAACTATGTTTGATAAAGTGCCATATGAGGATTGGCGGGTCCTAGTGTGTCCCATAGATTGCTTCCATGCCTGATCAGTATGGAGGTTTAATACATGGAACCCCTAAGATATCCCAATGATCATATTGTACTAAAGTCGACTAGTAGTATTCAAGGAAGATATCCAGAATGAAATTGACCAAGTAAATGTTCCCGATTAAGGAATTCGTGGACTTATAACATAAATGTGTCACCTATTTGACACGAGCAATGATGGATGAACTGGAGCCTGAGATATGGAAAATCTCTGTAGCCTCCTTGCGTCTTGATTATCTTCTCATAAGTTTTCCCTGCTTACCTCCTGGAAGGCATGGTAGAATTAAGATTTGTATCCCGCCGTGGGCTGGAGTATTGTGAAAACTCCATATTGATTATGGAATAAACGAAACCTTGATTAAGTAGGTTTTAAGACATAGGCTCATATAGCCTGACTCAATATTCTGAGGGTTTTATGTTATTAAATAAGAAAGACGGTTCATATTGCTTATGCATACATGCCGCAACCCTAATCAGGCAACGATTAAAAATCGCCATCTGCTACCCAGGATCTAAGGGCAAACTATTGGTGGATAGGCTTGAAGAAGTCTGTGGCCACCTATGTAGCTAAATGCTTGACATGTGCGCAAGTCAAAGCCGAGTATCAGAAACCATCAGGTTTGCTACAACAGCCTGAACTTCCTACGTGGAAGTGGGAAATGGTAACTATGGATTTTATTACCAAGTTACCCAAGACAAGGAAAGGAAGTGATACAATATGGGTTATAGTTGATGGACTGACTAAGTCAGCTCATTTCCTACCCATCAAGGAGACTTATAGCTCCGACATGTTAGCCCAGTTATACGTTGATAAGATTGTAGCCTTACATGGCATACCTGTGTCTATAATCTCTGATCGAGATACTAGATACACGTCACATTTTGGAAAAGTTTCCAACAATCTTTGGGCACACGTTTGAATTTTAGTACGGCTTATCATCCTCAGACTGACGGTCAGAGTGAGCGTACTATTCAAACGTTGGAAGACATGCTACGTGCATGTGCGATCGATTTGGGTGGTAGTTGGGATAAGAACCTACCATTAATCGAATTCTCCTACAACAATAGCTACCATACCAGCATTAAGGCTGCGCCTTTTGAGGCATTATACGGTAGAAAGTGTAGATCGCCAGTTTGTTGGGCGGAAGTTGGAGATGTCCAATTATCAGGACCAGAGATTGTGTTCGAAACGAGGGACAAGATTGTCCAGATTCGTGACCGTCTCAAAGCTGCCCGAGACAGGCAGAAGAGTTACGCTGATCCTAAGCGTAAAGATTTTCACTTCGAAGTAGGTGACAAAGTCCTACTTAAAGTGTCACCCTGGAAAGGAGTGATGCGGTTTGGTAAGAAAGGCAAGCTAAGCCCGAGATACATAGGACCTTTCGAGGTTATCGAACGTGTCAGGTCAGTTGCCTATAAGCTAAACTTACCAGAAAAGCTCAGTGGAATTCACAACGTGTTCCACATCTGCAATCTGAAAAAGTGTTTCGCTGACGAATCACTGGTGATACCGCATACAGATGTGCATATAGTTGAGAGCTTAAAATTTGTGGAAGAACCTTTGTCGATTGAAGATCGACAGGTAAAGAAGCTTCGAAGGAAGCATGTACCTATTGTAAAGGTCAAATGGGATGCCCATAGAGGTCCCGAATACACGTGGGAGGTTGAATCCACGATGAAAGAAAAGTACCCTTACTTATTTCAGTAAATCTCGGGTCGAGATTTATTTTAAGGGGGTGAGGATGTAACACCTCGAAAATTCACGTCCTATAATGTGTAGACACGTGTCAAATGTAAAACGTGTGAAAGAAATATTATAGAAGGACTAAAGTTGACAAACATGGAAAGTATGTGAAATTACGTATTCTAAGTGTCAACTGTGAATAAATACAATGTACATTAACCCTACATGATGCTCATACCTTCAAACGAATAAATCATGGATCATACGAAGCTAAAAGTGAGAGATTTCAAACTACAGGGGCTAAATGTGTCAACATGTTTAAATCATACCTCTGAGTGACCTTTTGACAAACCCGAAGCTTTGTAACGGTTAATTATGCTCACTAGAATACACGATTAAAATTGCATAAAGTTTCGTCAACGTATGAGAAAGTTGTGACCAAATTCGTGTGCGAGGGGTTAAAGCGTCAACGTTGAAAGTTAGGCCTTTTCGGGTAACAATAAAGTTACCCGGGGACTTAACAAAGTGGGTATATGTCTTGAAGCCCTTATACGTCAATTATAAGGGTCCATACTGCAAGAAAACAAGTGCCTAATCGCATTTTGAAGAGCCAAGGACCAAACTGCAAATTATCAAAACATGTTGGCTGACCCCATAGGCTCGCGTAGCGCGGGCCCTAATCTGCTCACCCTCGCGCTACGCGAGGGCTTGATCTGGGCAGAATTGTTGATTCTTGTTGATTCTTGTCTGCCTTTGCACTTGGATTCGACTTTAATCGATTTTTTCACATCCCTTGGCCCCTAAAACAACCCCTAGAACACTAGGACACATGTTGGGATGTTGTGGTAAGTGCTAGACTTTGTTGTCAACACCTTATGGTGATTGAATTCACTATAAATAGAGTCTTGAGTTGCAACAATTCCTCACACTTTCATCTGGCCATTTGGAGCAATTGTGGAGCTTCCAAAGCTGACCCAAGCCTTCCTAATCCTCCATTAAGCACTTGTAAGTATGCTAGACCTTCTCTAATTGAGTTTAGCTTAGTATTTTAGCTAAAAGTCAAACCGTCGTAATTACGGTTTGACTTCGAGATTAATCAACAATGGCTCAGTCATATCTCGAATTAAAAGTAGTTATAGATTGGTACTTATGTGGGTAATAAAACCTCAAAAGGGTTTCCCCTGATCACCACTCTAACCAGGTCAAAAGTCGGGTCAAACCTATTCTTAAAAAGTCAACAGGAAGCCTAAAATGCTATTTATGCATAATTAACATTTTAGACTGTATACAACCTGTTTGATCATTGTTATAACTTAGTAATAAGTGTAAGAACATGTCTAAACATGTTCCACCCGACTATTTCCTGTTTAGACCCGGTTCGGAACCGAAGGTCACATAGTTTGACTTTCACTTTGACTTTCAGTTCTTACCCGTTTAGGCATGTTTTAGAAATGCCTCAGAGCTTAAATTGGATTAGGTTACATGTTAGAACAACCCTCCGTGATTATACACCTTGGTTCATTAGTTATCCAATTAATATGCACGTTTCCGTTAATTGCTCATATGTTGACCATTATGCCCTTATTACCTTAAAACGTGATTTATAAAAATGTAAAAGTGTAGAAACCTTAAATACTGATATATAAACTTGTATGCAAAGTTTGACATCAGTTTGACTTATAGATTAAGAGTTATGCTCATTATCGCAAAATTAATGCTTTATGTTAATAAAACGGCGTAATTAGCATATAGCCTAGTTAAGCCTACTTTTTGGTAACAAACTTAATACCCACTGATGTAATATATTATTTTGGGATTTTTAAAGATTTTTAATTAATTTTAGGCTGAGCATAACTAGTAGTCGTAGGCTTAATCCGGTAATTGTCGGTTTTGCCCTTACGGGCCATAAAATGAGTTTTGACATATCTAAACGACTCCAAACCTTTTGCTACTGATCACATATGATAAATAAATTATTTTAAGCCTTCTGGAATTATAAAAATATCAGATTTAAGTATCGAACCCGGAAATGGCCTTTAATCGCCTTATTTAGCGTTTTTAACGCATAGTATGTTTTAAAATCATATTGAACATACCCGGGTTGATACCTACTGATATTTTAGGCAAATTAGAATATTTTAACAGTAAGCGAAGGTTGATAAACTCAGACTTCAGTTTTGAGCTTTTCGACTTATGTGAAATTACCAAAATGCCCCTTCGGTGCATAGTTTGGTTATAAATGATATATTTCACATATATACTTTACCCTACTGTTATAACTCATCAAATTGAGTATGTTTTCTGTTTACATCAGACATGTAACTCAGTTAAACATCTAAACGCTTTTACAACCTTTAAAATGACCAAACTACCCCTACGGGGCATAGTTTGTGTTTAAATTCATTTCGGGCATAATAAAAGACATCCTACTGATGTCACAACATATTTGAAGCATATTAACTTAGGAAACCTGTATACGGCTCTTACGGATACCCGTTACGCTTATTTCGCGTTCGGTTCGGTTTATGTAACAAGTTTACATAAATTAGCCGAAACGGGTCAAACCTTATCGGTTTAATCTCAAAATCCAGAATGTGCAAGAAGGACCTATATTAAACAAGTCTCTGAACTTGTCGGGTCTAAATCACATTCTATCCGGTCTTCGTTTAATCGTGCATACGAACCGTATCTTTGAAACTAGCCGGTCTAAGCTTAAGCTTAATTAAAGACCCGTTAGGATTCTAATAGGTTATTAAAAACCTTCGTTCCAGATTAGGAGCCCAGTAAAAGCTATCTGTACTTGTTGATTTGATATACGGCTGGGATTGAATTTATATTTAGCTCAGGTAAATATTTTTAACTTATTTTCCCTATACGGGCTTGGGTTACGGTATATAGCATACCGCTTGATCGAGCATCAAATCTCCACGATAAGTGGGTAGTTGAATAATTTGATCGGCTCGTTTAAACAGTCTTGTTACTTAAAGCCTTTGGGGGGGTTAATGACCATGTCCCGGATATCCTTGGCATCATCTTACGAGATTGGCCACGACCTGAGCACGGGGTGTAGGCGTACACCTGTCAGTGTATAACTCAATAATGTGGTGTGTCTATTGATCTTTAACCCGGACAAGATCCGGGCTACTGAACGCACAAGTAATATGTAATTCGTTCACAAGATTATAATATTAAATAATTCTCCCAAGTTAAAAAGATTAATTTTGCCTCTGTGCATTTTAATCAAATTATAAAAGATATTTTGTGCCACGTGCATCCAAATCAATTTTCTTAAAACCATTTTCAAAATGAGTCAGTTGAATGTATTTACCAGTGTAAACTGACGTATTTTCCAAAAAGGCTAAATGCAGGTACTATACGAAATTGGTTGGATATATCTCCTTAGCATCAATAGAAGTCTCGCAAGCTTAAGATGCCTAAAAGTCTGTTGAACTATTGTCTCCATTTTATTTTCGATCCGTCTGTGGATAAACTTCCGAATACTGTGACATTTGATATTACCATATTAAATTCGGTTGTGTTATATCTTTTAAATTGCTTCCGCTGTGCATATTAAATATTGTGTTGTTTGACTATTATGTTGCCAACCATGACGTCACGATACTCCCCACCGGGCCCACCGGTGACACGTGGAAAATCGGGGTGTGACAGATCAACTTCAGGGGGCTAGATATTTCTCTAAGATAGATTTACGCTCCGTATATCATCAATTGAAGGTACAAGAAGAAGACATACCTAAAACCGCTTTCAGAACTAGGTATGGTCACTACGAGTTTACAGTCATGCCCTTTGGGTTAACAAATGCTCCTGCAGCATTTATGGACATGATGAATATAATCTGTAAACCGTACTTGGATACATTTGTAATTGTCTTCATCGATGATATACTTATTTATTCCAAAATCAGGAAGAACATTGTGAGCACCTGCATGCACTCTTAACCTTGTTAAGAAAAGAAAAACTTTACGTCAAATTCTCGAAGTGTGAATTTTGGCTACAAGGGGTACAATTTTTAGGTCACATGGTGAATCATGAAGGTATTCACGTAGATCCTGCTAAAATAGAAACGATCACCAAATGGAAGGTCCCGCAATCAGCTACAGAAGTTAGAAGTTTTCTAGGCTTAGCTGGATACTATAGGCGCTTTATTATGGATTTCTCTAAGATAGTTGAGCCATTAACTAAGCTAACCTGTAAAACAGTTAAGTTTGAATGGGGACTTAAGCAAGAAGAGGCTTTTAGGATTTTGAAACAAAAATTAACCAACACCCCGATTCTTGCCTTACCAGAAGGGACAGAAGATTTTGAAGTATATTGTGATGTTTCTAAGCTAGGATTAGGATGTGTGCTAATGCAACGCAAAAAGGTAATTGCGTATGCATCAAGGAAATTGAAAAAGCACGAGGAAAATTATACGACACATGACTTAGAATTAGGAGCAATAATTTTTGCCCTTAAGATTTGGAGACACTATCTGTATGGAAGTAAGTTTACTGTTTATACAGATCATAAGAGTTTAAAATACATATTTGGGCAAAAAGAATTGAATATGAGGCAAAGAAGATGGATGGAAATTCTAAGTGACTACGATTGTGATATTCAATATCACGAAGGAAAGGCAAATGTAGTTGCAGATGCCTTAAGTCGTAAGTATCATGAAAAGCAAAAGCGAGTTCGTGCTCTCAGATTAAATCTACAATTAGATTTAATGGAACAACTGAAGAATGTCCAGGAATCAGCAATCAAGGATGATGCGGAAGGAATGAAAGGACGAATAAAGGAATTAAAGCAAGGAAGTGATGGAATTTGGAAATTCCACAAGAAAAGAATTTGGGTACCTAAGCAAAGAGAATTAAGAAATAAGATTCTAGAGGAAGCCCATAAATCTAGATATACCATGCACCCAGGTAATAATAAAATGTACCAAGATTTAAGGAATAACTTCTGGTGGATAGGAATGAAAAAGGATATAGCTAATTATGTTTCTAAGTGTCTTACTTGTTCACAAGTTAAGGCAGAACACCAGAAACCTTCAGGTCTACTACAACAATTAGAAATGCCTGTATGGAAGTGGGAACTAATAACAATGGACTTTGTTACTAAGTTGCCCAAAACCAGAAAACCTGTAGCATGGAAAGATTAGCAAAGTTGTAGCATGGAAAGATTAGCAAAGTTGTACGTAGACGAAGTAGTATCCTTACATGGAGTTCCACTCTCCATTGTATCGGATAGGGATAGTCGTTTCACTTCACATTTCTGGACAAGTTTTCAAGAAGCCATGGGAACTAAACTGAACTTGAGCATTGCATATCATCCTCAAACAGACGAACAAAGTGAAAGGACGATCTAAACCCTGGAAGACATGCTCAGAGCATGTGTAATAGATTTTGGTGGAAATTGGGATGACCACCTACCCTTAATTAAATTCTCCTATAATAATAGTTATCATGCAAGCATTGAAGCTGCCCCATTCGAAGCACTGTACGGACGTAAGTGTAGAACTCCAGTTTGCTGGGCAGAAATAGGAGAAAGTCAATTATCAGGTCCTGAAATCGTGCAAGAGACCACCGAAAAGATCACTCAAATCAAGGAAACACTAAAGACGGCTCGAGATCGCCAGAAAAGTTATGCAGACAATAGACGCAAGCCGCTAGAATTTCAAGTGGGAGATAAGGTACTCTTAAAAGTTTCTCCTTGGAAAGGAGTAGTTCGGTTCGGTAAAAAGGGAAAGTTAAGTCCAAGGTACGTAGGACCATTCCCAGTAATCCAGCGAATAGGACCAGTTGCCTATCGTTTACAACTACCAGAAGAGTTAGCCGGGGTACATGACGTATTTCATGTATCCAATCTCAAGAAATGTCTATCTTTAATCTCTAGTAGTACCTCTTCAAGATGTAGAGGTAAATGAAAAGTTAAAATTTATTGAGGAACCATTACAGATAGAAGACAGAAAAGTTAAGTTTCTCAAACACAAAAGACTCGTACTGGTCAAAGTCAAATGGGATTCGAAGAGAGGACCTGAGTACACTTAGGAGCTGGAATCAAAGATGAAGTAGAAATATCCCTACCTGTTCTAGTAAATCTCAAGGACGAGATTTTTATTAAGGTGGGGAGGATGTAACAACTCTTATCAAAAGTATTAATTCCTATCTTAATTTGTCCAATAAGAAACCCTAATTGAGACCCCCAAGTAATATTACATGACCCCTGAAATATTCAGAACAATCGGAATCAGGATCAGGGTCCCTAAAAACTCAGGGGGGTATTTCCTAGTTGATATTATCTAAACAGTTTTCGATAGAATTCGAATTTTAACGAACGGTAGACTCACACAAGCTACTGAGACACGGGGCTACCCGATGCTAGGGAGGCGCCCCTTGCGCCACGCGAGCGCGCCCTTTTTCCAGTATAAATGCAGGACATTGGCACTTGAAGTTTGGCGCTGGTTCGACGTAAAAACTCGTTTCGTACATTGAGATATCGTCTGTTTACTTCAAAACACACACACAGCACGAAATTATGCCGCGATAACAGGGTAATAACTCGATCACTGCTACGATTTAATGTCCGATCGATAAAAACCAATCTGATGGATGTTTAAGTGCTGCCCAAACTCGGGTTATGCTTTGTCATTCGTCGTGAATTCAATGGATGTTTAAGTATCGCACTTTGTCATTCATTGTGAAGGTTTTGAATCTCGTGAGTTGTCGTAAAAGTTGTATTAAGTTACTGACCTAGTTTTTCGTGTGCATGGTTATTTAAATTAGGTTACAAGGCTAATCAGTAGGCTAAACTCTGCTCGTTTAAATATGCAATGTGAGTCATTCTCTTTTTATTAAACTGCTTTACAAAACCCTAAATGTTTCCAAGGTTATAAGTACAAGGATTAAGTCTTTGTAATCTTCAATTATTGCCGGTATGTGGGGTTTTGTATACATTACTTGTTTCCCGTCACCATTGGACAATGAGTTAGCCAATGGGTGATCTGACAATAGTCACAGATATAGTCGAGTGACAAATACCGACTTGGGGTAATTGGTTGATATAAACAATGTAATCACCCTTAATACTGTATATTATAACAATGTGTCGTTTTGTGCAACTTGAATGACTCGCCAGTATTTCCCGCTGATAAAACCTTTTTAAAATATGTTTCAGGTGATCTGCTGTGATCCAGGAAAAAGTGCCGTATAGCACTACAAGCTTGAAGGCGTGGCTCAATTAAATGAATAAACATGTTTTTGTAAAACAGGGGATTTCTGTAAGAAATCACCCTTATTGTAAATTACGGGTTTTGTCCCTAATTATGAAATAAAATAATCAGCCATTTTCAAGTTTAAAACGATCCTGTTAAAATTCCGCTGCCAACGTAATAATTACCACGGATTTCTGTCCCACGGCTCCTGAAACGAGTAAAACCGGGCCAGGGGTCGTGACATAATACCCTCCCCGAGACGGCATTCCAATGACTACGTCGGGCAGAACCACGAAAGCCGTTACGGAACCCTAGATCAATCGGGCAGCGTATCTAATACGTATCCAGGGGTTATAATACTTACAACGGAGCAGAACCTCGCTATTTAGGTGGTATAATACCCGCTTATAAAGCATATAATTCAGAAATTTAGAGAAATATTTCGAATTTGAATGATCAGACTGAATATCCGAGGCCATCTATTTATAGTTGCTGAATCTGGTCTTCACGCGGCTCGCGTAAAGGTAGACTAAGGTCTACGCGGCCCGCGTTGACCTCCGGTCAATGCGTAGCTTAGCTGGGTCAGCAGGTAGGTCCGCCGGGTGTTAGGCCACGTGGCCACACCGGGCTGCGCCACATCTTGGTCCTCTAGCAGCCCGCGTAGAGGTTGAGGTGGGGTTCACGCGGCCCGCCTCAACTTAAATTTTAGATTTTTAATTTATTTTTAATGCTATACTGTATTTCGGGCTCGGTTTTTACATATGGGGTGTATTTAAAGACATATAGAGATATTTCAAAATATACTAGGGTGTCGAAAAATATTCGTGGGTGTCGGTTTTATTGAGGACTGTTACATCCTCCCCTCCTTGTTTTAGAGCTCGTCCTCGAGATCTACTGGAACAAGTGTGGATATTTTCTTTGCATTTCAGATTCAAGCTCCCATGTGTACTCAGGTCCTCTTTTGGAGTCTCATTTTACTTTGACCAGAACTAATCTCTTATGCTTGAGATTCTTGACTTTCCTATCTTCAATCTGTAGAGGCCTTTCTACAAACTTGAGTTGTTCATTTACCTCTATATCCTTAAGAGGTACTACCAGTGATTCATCGGCTAAGCATTTCTTAAGATTATATACATGAAATACATCATGTATTCCTGCCATTTCCTCTGGCAGTTGTAGCTGATAAGCTACAGGTCCTATCTTCCTAATAATATCAAAAGGTCCAACATACCTGGGACTTAGCTTTCCCCGTTTGATGAATCTTACCACTCCTTTCCAAGGAGAGACTTTTAACAATACTTTATCTCCTACTTGAAATTCCAATGGTTTTCGTCGGTTATCAGCATAACTCTTCTGCCGATCACGTGCTGCTTTCAGTCGTTCCTTGACTTGAATAATCTTGTCAGTCGTTTCTTGCACTATCTCAGGTCCAGATAGTTGTTTTTCCCCAATTTCAGCCCAACAGACTGGGGTTCGGCACTTTCGTCCATAAAGTGCTTCGAATGGTGCAACATTGATACTTGTGTGATAACTATTATTATATGAAAATTCTATTAAAGGTAAGTAATCGTCCCAATTACCTCCGAAATCAATTACACAAGCTCTAAGCATGTCCTCCATTGTCTGAATTGTCCTTTCGCTTTGTCCGTCTGTTTGAGGATGATAAACTGTGCTTAGGTTCAACTTGGTTCCCATTGCCTTTTGGAAACTTGACCAAAAATGAGAAGTAAAACGGCTATCCCTATCAGAAATTATTGATAAAGGAATTCCATGTAATGAAACAATTTCATTTACATATAATTTAGCTAACTGTTCCATACTGAAGGTTTCCTTCATTGGTAGGAAATGAGCTGACTTGGTTAGCCTATCTACAATCACCCAGATTGTATCATTACCTTTCTTTGTTTTGGGTAATTTAGTAACAAAATCCATTGTTATTAATTCCCATTTCCACACTGGCATTTCTAACTGCTGCAACAGACCTGAGGGTTTCTGATGTTCAGCTTTAACTTGTGAACAAGTTAAACATTTAGAAACATAGGCTGCTATGTCCTTCTTCATTTCTATCCACCAGAAATTCTTCTTTAAATCCTGGTACATTTTATCATTTCCTGGATGCATCGTATACTTAGATTTATGGGCTTCTTTTAATATACGATGACGTAGGTTTCCAAATTTAGGTATCCACATTCTCTTTTTATGGAATCTCCAAATTCCATCTGTTCCTTGTTCTAATTCCTTTATCATACCTTTTAATTTTTCAGTATCCTCCTTGATTACTGATTCTTGTGCTTTTCTTATCTGATCATTTAAATCTACTTGTAGATTTAATTTAAGAGAACGTACCCTTTTTGGCTTTTCGTGATACTTTCGACTTAAAGCATCTGCCACTACATTCGTTTTTCCTTCATGATACTGGATATCACAATCATAATCACTAAGCATCTCCATCCAGCGTCTTTGTCTCATATTCAACTCCTTTTGCCCAAAAACATACCTTAAACTCTTATGATCAGTGAATATGGTAAACTTACTACCATAAAGGTAATGTCTCCAAATCTTAAGGGCAAAACTTATAGCTCCTAGTTCTAGATCATGGGTTGAATAATTTTCTTCATGATTCTTAAGTTGTCTAGATGCGTAAGCTATAACCTTTTCGCGTTGCATCAACACACATCCATAACCTAACTTAGAAGCGTCACAATAGACTACAAAGTCTTCCGTTCATTCTGGTAATGCTAATATGGGTGTATGGGTCAATTTATGCTTAAGAATTTTAAAGGCTTCTTCTTGCTTTGCTCCCCATTCAAACTTAATGGATTTACAAGTTAACTTAGTTAAAGGAATGGCTATTCTAGAAAAATCTTGAATAAATCTTCTATAATAACCGGCCAATCCTAAGAAACTTCTAACCTCTGTTGGTGACTCAGGGGTTTTCCATTTAGTAATTGCCTCGATCTTTGTGGGATCCACATGATTCCCTAAGTGTCCAAGAAATTGTACCTGTTCTAACCAAAATTCGCACTTTGAAAATTTAGCATAAAACTTTTCCTTTCTTAATAGACTTAAAAGTGCGTGTAAATGCTTTGCATGATCCTCTTTACTCTTAGAGTAAATTAGAATATCATCTATAAAAACAATTATGAATTTATCCAAATATGGCTTACATATTCGGTTCATCATGTCCATAAATGCAGCTGGGGCATTGGTTAAACCAAATGGCATGACAGTAAATTCATAATGTCCATACCTTGTTCTAAACGCAGTTTTAGGAATGTCCACTTCCTGTACCTTTAATTGATGATATACTGATCTTAGATCGATTTTAGAGAAAAATCGAGCTCCTTGCAATTGGTCGAACAGATCATCGATTCTCGGTAATGGGTACCGATTCTTAATTGTGACTTTGTTCAATTCACGGTAGTCAATGCACATATGCATTGATCCGTCCTTCTTTTTAACGAATAGTATCGGCGCTCCCCATGGCGACGAACTTGGCTGTATAAATCCTTTCTCCAACAAGTCATCTAATTGTTTCTTCAGTTCCTGCATTTCTGCGGGTGCCAAACGGTAAGGTGCTTTGGCAATCGGTGCTGTTCCTGACAGAAGATGAATTCTGAATTCAACTTCTCTGTCTAGCGGTAGCCCTGACAATTCTTCTGGAAATACATCTGAAAACTGAGACACTACTGGAATGTCTTTTAATTCTTTTCCTTTAGTGTTAGTGATTATAGAAATCAAATACACTATAGATCCTTTTCTTATATAGCTTGCAGTTTTCATCACAGAGATGAATTTTGTGGATCTAGACGGCTTATCACCTTTAATTGTGATCTTTTCACCTTTTGGTGAATTTACTTGAATTGACTTTTGATCACATAAAATACTAGCTTTGTTGGCTACCAACCAATCCATTCCTAATACAACATCAAATACTGCCAAATTCATGGGATAAAGATTTGCCATAAACTTTTGATTTAAAATTTTTATTCTTGCTCCCTGCAAGATGTCAGAAATCCTAACAGTTTCTCCATTAGCTGTCTCTACTAGGCATTCTTGTGGTAGTTTAGTTAATGACGGATTAAGGAGTTTGCAAAATGATGTATTAATAAAACTTTAGTTGGCACCAGAGTCAAATAATACTTTAGCAAAGATATCATTAATTAAAAACGTACTGGCTATCACATCTGGAATCATCTTGGCTTCATCTGCAGTCAGAACAAATGCTTTACCATTTTTAGTGTTCTTATTGTTCACAGCTGGTGTCAATTTTGGACAGTTTGGCTTGATGTGACCTTGTTCTCCACAGTTGTAGCATACCCTGTTGTTGGCTTTTCTCCTGCAGTCTTCTTCCTTGTGACCTGATATTTTGCAGAAATTGCAATATATGGAGCATTTTCCAGAATGCTTCCTTTTGCAATACTTGCAATAGGGTGCAGATGTAGAACCTATACTCCTACGGTTGTAATTCCCAGAACGGAATTCTTGGGTAAGCCTCTGTGCTAGATTTTTCCTCTGGTCTTCTTCTCTAGTACGAATTAATTCATCGGTCAAGGTATTTGCTAGTTCTACAGCTTCTTCTATAGTTTGTGGCCTAGCTGCCATGACTACATGCATAATCTCTCCGATTAATCCCCAGATGTAACGGGAGATTAATACCGGTTCAGGTGATGCAAGGGTTAGTACTATTCTATCATATTCAAAGAATGTAGTAGTATACCCCTTACTATATACTCCTGTCATTCTAAGGTTCAGAAACTTATTAGCTATCTGTTCCTTTTCATTGGGAGGGCAGAATTTCCTTTCTACCATATTTTTAAATTCCTCCCATTCCATGTTATATACCCTATCACTTCCTTGGGACTGGAGGATAGTGTTCCACCATTCTAAGGCTGAGTTCTTAAACAGATTAGAAGCAAACATTATTATGTCTTCTTCAGCACACTTGCTTATTTTTAAAACAGCGTAGAGCTGCAATAGGTCCTTCATTGCCCGAGAATTCTATTGGTTTGCAGGACCAGAATTCTTTATAAGAACAACCATAAGGCATGGTTCTTCTTCTTTTGGGAATGGGCGCTTGAAGTACGGGTCCATTATTCACGTTGTTTTCTGGTTCAGTTGGTCGCTTACTGCTATGTTTACTTTTATTATTCGCTTCTTGAATCGTTTGAATAATAAATGGCATTGCATCTATAATTCCTTGTGCCACTATGTGTTGAACTGCACTATTATCCATTTGGTTTCCGTTGTTATTGATGCTTGGATTTTCATTAACCACGTTAATGTTACTCTGGTTATCGTTATTCAGATTTCCTTGATTTCCTTCATCGGCCATCTGAATTTTAAACATTTACCCCGTATTAATGTCACAAAATAATATTTAATATAGTCAATCACATGACACGCATTTTTGCCAAAAGCGTCGATCATTGCGACTTTTACTCTATTCATATATTATCTATTACACACCAGTACTGAAATAAAAATTACAATACCGACTGAAATAAATAATAGTAGGCATCCGTACACACATATTATATTATTTTATTATTATTATTGCTATTACCGTCTCACCATCACATTCACGAATATGGATTCATCCATAAATCCATATTGCGCTCATCGTATTTCCATACGAGACGCTCTCCCACCTGTCTCATTCTCTCACTGCTCTCTAAAATTTCCTCACCAAAAGTCCTAAGTTCTTGTACGTTTTCTGCCCTCATTGGGGGTGCAGGTTATAGGACTGGGTTCGGAATCTGTGGTGCGGGTTCCAGATATGGGGGTGTAGGTGCCTGAAATCGGTAAGGATCTTCTAAGATCTCCCTAATGTATTCATCATGGTAATAGGGATCTAAAGGGTCCATACCCGGATAGGCTCCTATGTTCTGCATGGGTGTGTCTTCATGTATCGGGTAACGTTGCACATAGTCCCTAACTTCATCCCACCAGGGATCGTAATTTGGGTCTAGGGGGTTTGGTGCTGGTATCCTAGGTATTTCTTCTGGATTGAAGTCATGCATTTCTTCTTGGTTTTCGGAATTTTCTATCTCCATGGGTTCGTCAGGGATTGGTAGTTGTGGTTGAGGTGTTATTATTTGCTCCAGATTAGGGTCAGCTGCAGTGGTGGCCAAGATATGGATATTGGTTATACCCCTATTGATCATATCCTGGGCATAGGCATATGTCTCTCTTTTGGCTGCGGCTAGTGCTCTCTGGTCTTGCAACTTTTTCATACGTTTTCTACGCTCTTGTGCCCCTCTACTGAACCATCCCCTCTTTTTCTGAGGAAATGGCTCTTCTGACTGAGCCTTAAATACAAAGATTCCATCTTCCGTATCAGCAGAGTACCCTGAAAGGGCAGGCTGAGAAGAGGAGGTGCCTTCGCTTCTAGCTTCTAGGCGAACCAGACAATTGACGGTACGCGTCAGATGGTCCTTGGTCGCTCATACTGTAAACTAACCGATAGTCAAAAAACATATAACAATTAAATACAGTTATGCACGTATTTCCATAATTTATTTCCTAACACTTTGACTTTTGATGTCAGCAGAACACTTATGTGGCTGAATCAGTGGCTTAGCTCTGATACCACCTCCTGTCGCAACCCCCGATCCCTTATCTGTCCCGGGAACGGGCGGCCGCGAGCCAGTTTTGGTGGTATCGCGTATTGTCCAATTTTGGCAGTGGAAATTTTCATCAGGACCGTAGTTAGGAAATGTTTATCAGAGTAAAACCACCTTTTATATATAAATAAACATATTGGGATAAAACCCAAGTTTTTATTACAAGCTGATTTACAGGGATAAATCCCATTTTATTTGAATTAAAACGCCTTCTTGATTTTAGGTAATTTTTATA
Source organism: Helianthus tuberosus (assembly GCA_030545235.1). Classification (NCBI taxonomy): domain Eukaryota; kingdom Viridiplantae; phylum Streptophyta; class Magnoliopsida; order Asterales; family Asteraceae; genus Helianthus; species Helianthus tuberosus. The sequence goes on along the minus strand of CM060376.1, from coordinate 1,511,979 downwards.
GCCACGTTTCCAAGCCTTCAGTGCTGTCCAGCTGGCTTCTAATTGGCTTTCACATTGTGTTACCTGAAACGCGTTTTAAAAGCATTTGTCAGTGGGAAATACTGGTGAGTGAATCCCAGTTTAATCAAGAACACTTTAATTTAATTTAAACTTAACAGTATTGAGGGCGATTACAATGTTTATATCTACCCAATTACTCATTCAGTACTGTCAATCCTGACTGGTGGGTAATATTACACATTGGCTAACTCTTCGTCCAATGGTAACGTTACTCACATTTTGTATACAAAACCCCAACATACCGGCAGTAATCGTAGAATTACAAAGACTCAATCACTGCTAAATTGCATTATAAAATAGTTAAGGTTTTGTAAAAACTGTTTACAAAAAGGAGATTACTCACATTGCTGTTTTAGATTTTTCGTAAGGGTTTCCTGGTGATAATCTAAAATTTACACAAATGCACATATGTTAGTATATTAACCCATTTTAACATTAGTAATACCCTCCCCGAGACGGCATTCCAACGACTACGTCGGGCAGAACCACGACAGCCGTTACGGAACCCTAGATCAATCGGGCAGCGTATCTAATACGTATCCAGGGGTTATAATACTTACAACGGAGCATAACCTCGCTATTTAGGGGGTATAATACCCGCTTATAAAGCCTATAATTTAGAAATTTAGAGAAAGATTTCGAATTTGAACGATCAGACTGAAGATCCGAGGCCATCTATTTATAGTTGCTGAATCTGGTCTTCACGCGGCCCGCGTAAAGGTAGACTAAGGTCTACGCGGCCCGCGTTGACCTCCGGTCAATGCGTAGCTTAGCTGGGTCAGCAGGTAGGTCCGCCGGGTGTTAGGCCACGTGGCCACACCGGGCTGCGCCACATCTTGGTCCTCTAGCGGCCCGCGTAGAGGTTGAGGTGGGGTTCACGCGGCCCGCCTCAACTTAAATTTCAGATTTTTAATTTATTTTTAATGCTATATTGTATTTCGGGCTCGGTTTTTACATACGGGGTGTATTTAAAGACATATAGAGATATTTCAAAATATACTAGGGTGTCAGAAAATATTCGGGGGTGTCGGTTTTATTGAGGACTGTTACAAGAGCCACTCCTGTGCCGTTCGGGATGATGGGGCAAACCTCATCGAGGACGATGAGTCCCTAAGGGGGGTGATTTTAACAATACGGATACTGACTATCGAAAGATTAACAGGACCATTGTGACACCCTAGGCAATCCCACATCGGCCGTGGCCAGGAGAAATCCTCCGTTCTTATTGAATGCCCTGCCTCTTAAATCACCAACGCGTTTTTGGTTTAGTTGGTTGTGGAGCACATGAAAACTCCACAGTTAAGCGTGCTCAAGTGGAAGTAGTACCAGGATGGGTGACCTCCTGGGAAGTCTCCACAGGAGCAACAAAAAACAAATCCGTGAGTTCCTGGATGGGCAACCCATCGGGGGCAGAGCCGACAATATTGGTGATGAGAGGGGCCGGATGTTACAGTTATGGTTGAATGCAATGATATTAAGCAAGTCATACATAATCACGCTTCCGCAAAAGTCAGGGTGTGACACGGCTCGAGATCACTTCAACATCGCTTAAACGAGTCAAAGCTCGGCTCTAGCTCGGCTCATCAATGTTATCATCATTATTAGTATATTATATATATAAAAAAAATTGTATGGGCTCGTTTAGGCTCGCGAGCCTAAACAAGCTTTGTATTTCAGGCTCGAGCTCGGGCTCGATAACAAAACGAGCTCTATTTCAGGCTCGGGCTCGTTAAGGCTTGGCTCGTTCGAGCTTTTAACCGAGCCGATCACCAGTAGCTCTCGAGCCTCTGGGCTTGTTTACAGCCCTAAGTCAGACAGGTTAAATGAATGGTATTATTGTCAATTCATAAAATAAGGTGAAAATAAAATATATATGATTTGACAATAATACACTTCATTTAACTTGTCTGACTTAACTGTGTTTTAATTTTTGGATTGAAGTGACACATTTCCAGTATGTCAGGGAGGAAACTGATACATTTTTTAAAAATGGTCTGAAATGACAAAAATGAACAAACCAACGAAAATGACAGTTAACTCTTTTAGTTTCTTAGTGGATGTGAGCCGATATCTTCAACAAAAATCTTGCCATAGGTTTTCTCTTAAGCTTGTTTAAAACTTACTTTTTTTTACCTTATTCGTGTAATACACGAATTGTCATACGTTTTCAAATGACATGTAAAATAATTCGATTCCCTAGATTTTAAAATACTATAATGTTGAAGAAAAAGTTACCGATTACTCTAGTTGTTCGCCGTTCGGCTACACCTATTTGAGTGAAAGCTTGTTCGTGGTATATTAGAGTAAATATAAACACTTCATGTTTATATTATACATTGAAATATTTTCCTTACACACTTTATTTTGTATTATACAGACACAGTGACAAAATTTAAATAAGAGCATTCCCGGCTGGTGTCCCATTCTCTTCCTCAATTTGAAATTTTAGGGAAAATTGAACAAAGGGCCAAACTATCTACACACTTGGTGTGTAGATAGTCACCCTTAAAAGGTGTTTTTTTGTCCTTATATGCACACCTTGCAGTGTCGAACTGTGGCCAAAACGCGGCGTTTTGGTCCGGTTAACCAGACAAAGACTGACGGGTGTCTGACGGGTCTGTTGACCGGACCAAAACGCCGAGCTTTGGCCGCGTTTTGGTCCTGTCAACCAGACCGGGCAGTGTCGAACTGTGGCCAAAACGCGGCGTTTTGGTCCGGTTAACCAGACAAAGACTGACGGGTGTCTGACGGGTCTGTTGACCGGACCAAAACGCCGAGCTTTGGCCGCGTTTTGGTCCTGTCAACCAGACCGGGTGTCAGTCTTTTGTCTGGTTGACAGGACCAAAACGCGGCCAAAGCTCGGCGTTTTGGTCCGGTCAACAGACCCGTCAGACACCCGTCAGTCTTTGTCTGGTTAACCGGACCAAAACGCCGCGTTTTGGCCACAGTTCGACACTGCAGGGTGTGCATATAAGGACAAAAAACACCTTTTTTGGTGTGTAGATAGGCAAAATGGTATGTAGATAGGTACACCCTTGAACAAATCACTCAAATTCACTCCTACATCAGCACCTTTACCTCCATCCCCCAAAACTTTATGAGGTTCCAACACTAAAGGTTAAAATTGTGACCGCAAATTTATGAGTTGGTATCCCTTCACAATATTGTATCATCTTTTTTTTAACGGCAAATTTGGATCATTGAAGTACAACTAGAAACAGGCTGATGCTTGTTGACTTATACTTAAAATCAGTGTTGTAAGAATCGCTAGTCGGCTGGTGAGGTATGGACTAGCGATTAACCGGGATTAATGAATTAGGAAATAACCACATGCTGGCTACACACTTCGAGTGTGTAGTTGACTGGTTGTCACCAATGCCGTCCCCGAGAACTCTCAAAAAAATTTAGGCACCGGACGACAAAAAGAATTGGGCCCAAAATTGTGGTTAAGGAGAAATAAATTTAAAAAAAAATAAAACTTTAGTAGTGGAGCCAAGACTTGAACTTGAGATTTCCATATTATCTTGTAATGGTTTTTTCCAATACACCACCAACATTTCTTTGCATAATAAATAGATGCATATACCAATTATATAATTTAATATATATATTAAAGCTTATAAAAACCTTTCAGACCCTTTGAAAATTTGGGCCACGGGCAATAGCACGTGTTGGCCGGCCCAAGAGCCGGCCCAGGTTGTCACCCTCCATCCACGCAAGTACATTTACATTTATGTTCCAATTAAAAAAAAATGTTGGTTAAAAATCAAAATAAATATCTACAAATAAAAACATGTCTACAAGAACACGTTAACAAATACATGTAAGCATCCACAAATGGGGCTCTTAATGGTTCAGACCCCTTACTGGTTCAGCACATGGTTCAGACTGTTTGTTTCGTGAGCAGATGTCTGAATGGTTCAGACATTTGCCTTTAAATGGTTAAGCATTATTCTGAGTCTGAATGGTTAAGACCTCTAATCTGAATTGGTCAGACATTTGCCTCTGAACGGTTAAGTATCATACTGGCTCTTAATGGTTCAGACATTTTACTGGTTCAACACTTAATGGTTCACAACTTTTAGTGGTTTAGCACTTAACCATTCAAAAGTTGTTAAACAATCCTAAGTCTTGTTTTTTTTAAGTATATAGCCGTAGTCAATGATCCATTATTCTGAATCCATTTCATGGGTTTTCCTCAAAATGTGTTGTTATTTTTAGTAGTTGTTTAAACTGAAAATAAAAATAATAAACTAGTTTAGAATTGAAGTTAAAAAATATATGACGTAATTTGTCTAGACAATTAAAAAATATTATATTTGAAAATAATTGTATGGATGTGATGTAGGTTAATTTATCCATTCAATGATTGATGATTATAAGAATGAGTCCAGATTGCATGTGAGGTACATCTGGATTACATGCCCCACTGCATTGGCTACATGCAATGCAAATAGAACAGACTACGTTTAACTCGGGTTAAACTCCGGTATGCAAATAGAACAGACTACGTTTAACTTGGGTTAAACTCCGTTAAGAAGAATGTTAGTAGCTACAGTTGTCGATGACTCGATTTTCGTCATGCTTCTGTATTTCTTCTCTTCTTGTATTAATTATTTCACCTTTGATATAGTTTTTTATTTAATTATAATATTAATAAGAGTAAATTACTTAATGATGATCTGTATATAAGGTTATAAATATCATTTTTAGTTGGAATAATAAATTTTAGAGTAAATTGCCATTTTAGTCCCTGAGTTTTGTCCAAATTTGCCATTTTGATCCAAATAGTTTTATTTTCCCCCCTGGGTCCCTGACTTTTACATTTGTTGCCATTTTGATCACTTTGCCTAACTCCATCCAAAAACCTAGTTACTCTTTTCAATTTAAACCTTTTCAGTTGCCATTTTGATCCAATTCCAAAAAATCAAAAAAATTCCAAAAAATCAAAAAAATTCCAAAAAATTCTAAAAAACCTAGAAACGGTTCGCGTCGAAACGGTACGGGTCGAAACGCTTCGCGTCGAAACGGTTCGGCTCGAAACGGTTCGGGTTCGAAACGGTACGGGTCGAAACGGTTCGTGTCGAAACGGTTCGGGTTCGAAACGGTTCGCGTCGAAACGGTTCGGTTCGATACGGTACGGGTCGAAACGGTTCGGTTCGAAACGGTTCGCGTCGAAACGGTTCGGTTCGAAACGGTACGGGTCGAAACGGTACGGGTCGAAACGCTTCGCGTCGAAACGGTTCGGTTCGATACGGTACGGGTCGAAACGGTTCGGTTCGAAACGGTTCGCGTCGAAACGGTTCGGCTCGAAACGGTACGGGTCGAAACGCTTCGCGTCGAAACGGTTCGGCTCGAAACGGTTCGGCTCGAAACGGTTCGGGTTCGAAACGGTACGGGTCGAAACGGTTCGTGTCGAAACGGTTCGGCTCGAAACGGTTCGCGTCGAAACGGTTTGGTTCGATACGGTACGGGTCGAAACGGTACGGTTCGAAACGGTTCGCGTCGAAACGGTACGGTTCGATACGGTACGGGTTCGAAACGGTTCGCGTCGAAACGGTTCGGTTCGATACAGTACGGGTCGAAACGGTTCGGTTCGAAACGGTACGGGTCGAAACGGTTCGTGCCGAAACATTTAATGATTTTTGGATTTTTTAGAATTTTTTTGATTTTTTAGAATTTTTATGATTTTTAGAATTTTTTATATTTTTTTGAATTTTTTAGAATTTTTATGATTTTTTAGAAATTTTTAGATTTTTTTGAATTTTTAGAATTTTTTAGAATTTTTTTTGATTTTTTGGAATTTTTTTGAATTTTTTTGATTTTTTTGGAATTTTTTTGATTTTTTGGAATTGGATCAAAATGGCAACTGAAAACATTTTTTAAGGAAATCCCCAAAATACCCCTGTTACAAACTGGGTTTTTGGATGGAGTTAGGCAAAGTGATCAAAATGGCAACAAAATGTAAAAGTCAGGGACCCAAGGGGGAAAATAAAACTATTTGGATCAAAATGGCAAATTTGGACAAAACTCAGGGACTAAAATGGCAATTTACTCTAAATTTTAATAATCTCAATTATTTGTTATTGGTCGTCAATTGTCTCAACTACAAAAATAACAATTGATGATCCTACATTTTAACCAATTATTCACCAACAGACATTTTCTAACTGGTTCTAACCCAGTTAGTTTTTTAGTGATGTGGATGCTGACTTGACACAAACCTAGGGATGAGCTCGGTACCGACCGGTACCGGAACCGAAAGTACCGGTACCGAAAATCCCCAAAAGTGGGTTCCAGTACCGAATATACCCGGTACGGTTCGGTACCGGTACGGTACCGGTATTAGAGGGTAAAAACCGGTACCGAAAATGTCAAAAGTTGGTACCGAATCGGTACAGAAAATGTACCCGGTTCGGTAAATTCGGTACCGGTACCTGGTCCAATTTGCTCATCCCTACACAAACCTTTGTTAAATGATGAGGTGGCTGCTCATGTGGCACTCTCATCACCTCCACTTCCATCACCCCCTCCCCCTCCACCATCAGTCGCCGCCATCCACCACCACCCACCACCATTAGCTGCCACCACCTCCACCAGTTATCACCACTCATCTCCATCAGCCGCCACCACCACCCACCTCCATCACCATCAGTCGTCGTCGCCACCCAATTCCACCGCCTTCAACCATGGTGGTGGAAGTAGGTAGTGGCGGCTGATGGCGGTGGAGGTGGAGGTGGGTGGTGGCGGCTGATGGTGATGGCTGATGGCAGTGGAGGTGGGTGGTGAGGTGGAGGTGAGTTGGTGATGAGAGTGCCACCTAAGCAACCACCTCATCATATAACAAAGGCTTGTGTCACGTCACTAAAACACTAGCTGGATTAAACCTCAGTTAGAAAATGTCCGTTGATGAATAATAGGTTAAAAGGTGTGACCATCACTGGTTATTTTTGTGGTTGAGATTATTAAAATTCATTATTCGTTTTTAGATTATCTTTTAAGAAAGTATGAATATGACGTTATTTACTCGTAACACGTTTGATTCTAAATATATTTTTTTTTAATTATGAAATTTACTAGAAGGTTAGAGCAAATTACAAATCATGGGTTGGTAGACGGGCAACAAGCTACGCCGCCACCCCCTTTTGAATTGCAAATCATACTCGGCTAAACACATAACTATGGCCTACAGACACTGTCGCATGCGCAAGTGCTGCCTTTTGAACCCGCTTCAAGAAACCGGACGCCACAGGGGCTAGACAACCAAAGGTATCGAACGCAAAAGGAAGGAAGGCATGTTGATTATCTATGCAGGCCTGCTCGTGCTTGGATATTTTCCCCGCCTCAGCCTTCCGCGTCGCTTGCCCTGAAACAAAACCACTGCCCCTGAAACCGGCCAGAGGCGACACCCCCGTGAGATCAATGGACTTTTGTTTTTTCTTTGGTAAAAAAATCAAATGCACTATTTGAACCCAAATCGAATCATAAATGCTTGTTGTTGAAGTATAATTAGGATAAAAGATGTACTTTAAGGTATGTAGCCGAATCTTTACAATTAAAAAATGTTTATTATAAAAAGGACTTTGGCCCCTAAATCTAGTTGTGTCCCCGCATCCAACTACTACACTATAATTTAATTTGTTTATTTATACATGGAGTCAAACAAACAACATCTTTCTTTCTTTATTATTTTTGTGGAAAACAAAACTTTTTTTTTGTTATGGCCAATTTTTTTAGTGAGAAGATGTATATGATTCTTATTTTAAAGATGGTAACGTAATAGAGAAATATCACACATTTACTTGTAAGCTCACATGAAGAGGTCAATTTTTATTGATATCGTCATACTTTTATTGCAAATTTAATGGTTACCACAAACCATCTACTTTATACATGATCGCGATTTCAATCAGCTTTGGCTAGGTGGTAGAGCTTTTATCTTTTTGAGAAAAAGACAAGGGTTCAAATCCTGACATATGACGAAATTAATTTTTATTGGTGTAGTTTAGAAGTAGGAAGAATGTAACTTTTGTCGTTCAAAATGACATGACTGCAATTGAGATTATTAAAAATCACTTGTTAGAACATTCACATTGGAATCTGTATTTACCATCCTAAACCATGTAATTAAGAAAAAATTGAGTAAATTGCCGTTTTAGTCCCTGAGTTTTTGTCCAAATTGTCATTTTAGTTTAAATAGTTTTTTTTTCTCTTCTAGGTCCCTGACTTTTCCTTTTTCTTGCCATTTTGATCACATTGCCTAACTTAGTCTAAAAACCAGGTTATAATCAGGGGTATTTTTGGCATTAAATTATTATGAGGTTTATAAATTATATAGTAAACTACCCCTGGTTATCACTACACAATTATGCCAAAAATACCCCTGGTTATAACCAGATTTTTAGATTGAGTTAAGCAATGTGATCAAAATGACAAGAAAATGGAAAAGTCAGGGATCCAGTGGAAAAAAAAAACTATTTGGACTAAAATGACAATTTAAACCATAACCTCAGTGACTACAATGGCAATTTACTCGAAAAAATTTAACAATATCATAAACATATGGATTGAGTAATGATTATGAAACCACAAATATTACTCCTCTTCTATTTTTATCAATAATTCTAATCAACTTTTGATGTTCAGAAAAAAATATATTCATCATTATTCATCCCCGTCAATCACGGTCGTCAAACGGTCAACGACTGAATCGTCAAACACTCAAAACAATTCAAGGACAAAATTGTAATTTCCCCATAGGTAAAAGAATGTCATATTCATAAATAATCCAGAAAACACGGGGTGCACTGTGCACATATATCATATTCATATCAAAATAATTAAATAATAGAGTTAAATGTCATTTTAGTCCCTTTGGTTTGATCCATTTTGTCAGTTTAGTCCAAATGTTTCATTTTTAACCTGTGGGTCCAAAAAGGTTTCACAGTTGCCATTTTAGTCCACTTGGTTAACTTCATCCATTTTTTCTGTTAACGAGAAGGCCAATTTGGTCATTTTGTATGTAATTCTGTTAACTAAAAGGGCAATTCAGCCATATAAAATGACCGAATTGGCTTTCTCGTTAACAGAAAAAATGGACGAAGTTAACCCAGTGAACTAAAATGGCAACTGTGAAACTTTTTTGGACCCACAGGTTAAAAATGAAACCTTTAGACTAAACTGTCAAAATGTCACAAACCACGTGACTAAAATGGCATTTAACTCTAAATAATAATAACAACAATCGTCAGTCAGTCGTCACACTCATCCCCCTCTTTTCCCTCTTCTTCTTCGTCTTCACCTGCACGAAAACACATAATCATCGAACCAGACACAAAACGCTCAGATCTGTCACCACAAAACCTAATCATATTTGTAAGAACTTCTTATTAATTTCACAAATGCACTTGTTTTTGCTACACATTTCATACTTTCTTTCACTGCACTCTTCCTTCTTGAAATCAGTGGTTTGTTTGTTTCAGATCTGTGAGTTTAGAAGCTCTAAAGTAATTCTTTATTTTAATTTTATGTGCATTTGTTGTGATTAGTGTGTTATTGAGGCTTAAGTAGGAGAATTATATGTTTATTTAATTATTTTTACTTCTTTGAAATTTTGATTGTTAGTTAGGGGTTTTTTTTTTTTTTTGCAGTCTAGATAGATGACTTTGAATGGAAATGAAGTTTTTGATTCTTTTGTATAATAATAATAATAATTTATTTATTTATTTTTTTGTAAAGCAGGGTTTAACGATTTTTTTTAGGTTTTATGGTTCATATATTGATGATATATTTTTAGTGACTAATTCTTGATGAGCTTGAAGTATGTGAATTATGACAGTATTGTAGGCATTTATGTTGTTTCTTTATAGATTTTATATGATTTTGTATCCGCTGTGTTTGTATACGTATTAAGAGATTTATATGGCTTTTAACTTTTTTTAGAGAATCATATGTTGTTACAAAACTAGAGAAGTGTGGCGTAATTTAGAATGAGTGCCATGCACATGTGTCATAAGGGTCAATTCTTTTGTTTGGAATATGTCTATGTGAACACGTATTAACCTCTAATGTTGATGTTTTTGACAACGGGTGATCAAAAACGTCAACGTTAGAGGAACATATGTGTTTACTTAGACTGATTCCAAACGAAATAATTGATGACATTTGCATGGCACTCAAGAGGTTAGGGTTCAGATCCTGCAAGGTGATGTATAGAAAGTATTTAAGAGTACCTTAGTTTGTCGTCACAAAAGAGAAAATTACAAAAATGTCCTTTATGTTTATACCAAATTTCAAAGACTGTAAATAGGTTATTCATTATTTACATTGCTTGAATCTTGATTGCTATCTCTTGACTCGTGCTAGGTTGGATTGATACCAAATGGCAGAGTTGGATGTCCAAAATCCTCTCATTGGAGAAACAAACTGCGGTGTGTTACTACATCAGTTACAGGTAAAATACAATTCCAAACGGTACTCTTTCACAAATTACACACTTAAATGATTCACAATATTTACATAATAACTTTTCTGGGCCCCAACCTAACCATCGCATAACTTTATCATGTTAATTCAGAAAATTTGGGACGAAGTAGGTGAAAGTGATGAGGAACGAGATAAGATGCTTCTTCAGTTAGAACAAGAATGTTTAGACGTATATAAGAGGAAAGTTGACCAAGCTGCAAAGTCAAGGGCCCACCTTATTCAGACACTGGCAGACGCCAAACTTGAACTGTCAACTCTCTCTGCATCCCTTGGAGAGACAACATTTGTTGGAATCGTACGTTACTCGTAACCTTCACTTCTTAAGAGTCATGTTTCTAGTTTTTAAATCTGTAATTTGATTAAAGAGTTTGCTGCGTAGCCTGACAAAACATCCGGAACCATAAAGGAACAACTTGCTGCAATCGCACCAGCATTGGAACAATTATGGAAGCAGAAAGAAGAAAGGATAAAAGAGTTTCTAAACGTCCAAACACAAATTCAAAAAATACGCGGAGAAATTGCGGGTGGTAATCAACAATCCGGAAGCCCAAAAGCTGACGAGTCCGACTTATCATTGAAAAAACTGGATGAATTTAATGATCAGCTGCAAGAACTCCAGAAAGAGAAGGTACAGTATGACCTAAATCTTTTAGCGGATAGTTAGTTAAAGAAAATACTGATGTTGATATATTGTTTTATTTGGCAGAGTGATAGATTGCATAAGGTTTTGGAATATGTTAGCACCGTACATGATCTATGTGCGGTTCTTGGAATTGATTTTTACAATACTGTGACTGAAGTTCATCCAAGCTTAAATGATGCAACTGGCGTGCAGTCTAAAAGCATAAGCAATGACACACTAGCTAGCCTTGCGAAGACCGTTTTAGCTTTAGAAGAAGATAAAAAGCAACGGTTAAAGAAGGTAAGAATTCATTGTGGTTTTATCCTTCATTTGATGACCTAAAATTTGTAACTTGGTGAACTTGTTTAACTATATGTAGGTCTTTTGTAGCATCTTGTATATGTATTTTTAGTTAGTTTTTTAATTTTGTAGCTCCAAGAGTTAGCAACTCAGTTAATTGATCTTTGGAACTTGATGGATACTTCTAAAGAAGAGCGTAGCTGTTTTGATCATGTTACATGTAACATATCGGCTTCAGTGGATGACGTAACTGTCCCAGGGGCTCTTGCTCTAGATTTAATTGAACAGGTATTATTTGTACTAATTTAGTCGTTCTTTAAAGAACACCATAATAAATGTGGAAATGTGGAAATTTCGTCTCATTTACGCATACACGGGTTGATTTGGATTATGTTTTATGCCTCATGGGTAAAATTATAAATTTAGCTAAAAACACGTCACATGTGTTGAAAGTGTTTTTTTTTTGTGTGTGCAGTCATATACCAAACAAAACCAGTTTACTAAAAAAAAAAAAATTCTTAGGACTGTAGTTATTTAATCACATTTTAACACATGTTATTTGAACATAAAAGCCTAAAATATTGTGTTTACCAAAAGTGTTTTAGATCTACCTGACCATGCAAAAAAACACTACATGTTTCGACTTGAACCCGTATTCGTAACCAATCACCCAATGTCTTTTTAGTGCATATAACATTCTAATTATCTTATTCATGGGTGCAATAGCGCTCGTACCGCTATAGCGAATAGCGTAACATATAGGTGAAGTGTCACTACAGACCCTGTAGCGATAAATAGCAGATTTTTTTATTTATTTACATGATTAGTGATGGCGTATTTGATCCATTTTAGTGTATTTTTAGCATTCATATACATAATTGGTGTGTTAAATATAGTTTTTTTATTTTTTTTCTTCCCTTTTATCACTAAACATGAAAAAGCAGGCGCTATTTCGTAGCTATCACTATGTAGCATATAGGTAGCCTATCGATATGGTCCGCTATTCGCTATTAACAACTATGATCTTATTCGAAAATTTAAAAAGTGTTTTAACAATACAGCTTGTAATCATATTTTTGCACAATTTCTTGTATAATCAGAAAGAAATCTGAACAAAAGGTTTTTCGGGGCAACCCAACCCGCACCAACGAATACCCGTTTTGACCCTAGACCAGTATTTTACCTGTTACCCAACCCGTATACCCGTTTTTGTTTTGTAGGCTGAGTTGGAAGTCGAAAGGCTAGATAAGCTTAAAGGTAGCAGAATGAAAGAGATTGCCTTTAAGAAACAAGGTGAGCTTGAAGAAATATTTGCACGGGCCCACATAGAAATCGACACAGAGGCTGCTAGGGCAAAAATATTGGCCCTTGTTGATTCTGGGACTGTTGAGCCTTCTGAACTGCTTGCTGACATGGATAACCAGATTATTAAAGCAAAAGAAGAGTCAGTTAGTAGGAAAGATATTTTAGATAAAGTTGAAAAATGGATGTCAGCATGTGAAGAAGAGAGCTGGCTTGATGATTACAATAGGGTAAGAGTCTCTCTCTCTCTCTCTCTAGGGTTGGTTAACGTACAATATTTCTTAACGTACGATGCGTACGAGATGAAATTACGCACGTTATAAAACTCAAAAACCGTAATCACGCATGTTGACAAACCATAATCACGCATGTACAAAATTAGAAATCACGCATGGGGTAAAAAACTAATCACGCATGTTATAAAACTAATTACGCATGTTATAATTTCATCTCGTATGTACTGTACGTTAAGGTATATTGTATTTTACACTTTCACTATAAGACCCAAAAAACTGAGTGGGATTATATTGGGTATGTGTGTTTGTTATGATAGCTAGAATTCTATTCTATTATATAGCAAAGAGTAAAGTACAGGGATGGTCCCTGTGGTTTATCAAAATTCTGCATTTGGTCCCTAACTTTCCAAAAGTACACGGATGGTCCTTGTGGTTTTCACTTTGTAACGCATTTAATACTCAGCCAACAAATCTAACGGTTTTAGCATTTCTAAGTTAGGGACTAAATGTGTTACAAAGTGAAAACCACAGGGACCATTGATGTACTTTTGAAAAAAAAATACTGGAGACTAAATGCGTTACAAAGTGCAAACCACAGCCACATGGACCATCTATGTACTTTTGGTAAGCTAGGGACTAAATCCAAAAGTTAGATAAACCACAGGGACCATCCGTGTACTTTACTCTATAGCAAATCATATACTTTCCACAATGCTCTTATCTCTTGTTTGAAGTTGCATGTTTTTCATAGAATTATTTTGTTAGCTATATTTAAGTTTTGGCTTTTTTATAACAGGATGACAACAGGTATAATGCAAGCAGAGGTGCACACTTGAATCTCAAACGAGCTGAGAAGGCTAGAATTTTGGTCAACAAAATTCCAGGTAAATACGTAATATTTTCAGTTTTTTGGCACTTATAATTGGAATTTGGTCGCTTGCCCTTCTTAGAGTTTTCTACCTACAAATTTCCAGTGGTTTAGTTATTTCTCATTGTAGCAATTGCATTTTTTCTAGGACTTATTTTCATCTCTATATCCAGGCATAAAAGAAATATATGTTTCTTATCACCAGACTGCGTATTTGACTCGTTTTCATATTAACGGATTGCTTTTAGTTGTGTTTTTATCTCAAACGGTAAAAACTAAAACTAGCTAAAAACGAAATGGGTCGAAACTCGAAAGTTGCCGACAACTCGACAAGTCTTAATTCAATGCATAAAATCTTGTATATCTTTTTACCAAAAAATAGATTATCATTGTGATATATATATAGACTTCTTTAATCATAATTAAATAGATAAAAAGTGTTTACTAAGCTCGACCCGTTCAAATATCACTGAAAATGACCCGTTACCCAACCCAACGTCCCAACCATCTTGCCATCTCAACATGGGACAACCGAATATAAAAACTTAGTTCATCTGTGAAATCTGACATTGATTGTTGATATTGTTATATAGAAATTAAAATGCATTATTGATGACGCAATTTTAAAATGTTTATGCAGCTCTTGTTGACTCTTTGGTTGCTAAAACTCGAGCATGGGAAGAAGAACATGGAGTTACTTTTGCATATGATGGTGTTCCTCTTCTTGCTATGCTAGACGAATATGCTTTACTTAGGCAAGACCGAGAAGAAGAGAAACGGAGGATGAGGGTTTGTAAATGACTAAAAGCTCGTGATATTTTCTTTTTCACCGGTTCCACTAATTGACTGTTAACTCTTATAAGTTGTTGAATTTGGCTTTATTTTGTTCTTTACAGGACCAAAAGAAATTCCATGAACAACTAAACACAGAACAAGAAGCCATCTTCGGGTCAAGACCAAGCCCAGCTCGACCGCTTAGCAGTACAAAGAAAGTAGTGGGACCACGCGTGAACGGTGGTGCAGCCAATGGAACCCCTAACAGACGATTGTCTATGAACCAAAATGGAGCTAGGTCAGGGAAAAGGGACAATGCTAGACCAATTGCACCTTCCAACTATGTGGCCATATCGAAAGAGGATGCTTCATCACGTGTGTCCGGTGCAGAGCCTGCGCCTGTTACACCTTAAGATTGAGTGGGGTAATTGTAAAAAAGGTTTAGGATCATACTTGTGATTTGGTTTTATAATGTAAGTAGATTAAAATGCATCTTTGGAGAGCTATACCTTGTTTGCGTTATACTAATATCTGTTGATTGCGCTAGTGCTGTTTCTTTGACCATTTGTGACCCGCTCCATGATGCGTTGGGCGTTTGGGATTGCTTATTAAAACTGAATATTTACTTGATCTGTTTGTTTAATACAAATTATGTCACTAAAAATATTAGTTTTATCAACAATCCCTTAGACCATGTGTAGCGATAACAACTTATAATGCCCCCACCATGGGGCATTATCCGACACGTGTCATCCCAGTCAGCATGGGGCATTATAGCAAAAAGTGGTGTAGTGGGGCATTATTCCAATAACGCCCATATTATTTTTAATAAAAAAAAAAAAAGAATCAAATGGATGTGAGGTTGAAAGGCATGTGGTATCTCAAAAGTCAAAAAGTTGTCAGACACACACTTTTCGTCCCTATATGTTGAAGGGGCAATATTCAAAAGTCAAAGTTGTCAGTCCATGCTTAAAGGTGATTGGCTGGTCAAGTATATGCCAAGCGTTTTAAATAAAACGCCAAACGTATTTTTTTCCAAAAAAAACGCCCTATAACGCCGGGCGTAGTGGGAGGGGGGGCGTTTTCGGGCGTTTTTTTTTGAATTTAAAAAAAAAAAAAACGCCCCACTACGGGCAGTCTTACACCCTAAAAAACAACTCATTTACGTATCAATTTGACGTTTCTTTCGAAAAAAGAATTGAATGTCTGACTCACAAGTCAAAACAATCTTAAGTTTTGAAGATCTCTATTATCATGACTCGCTCGCAATTTGAATGCTACCATCAATGCCACCTACGGTCATTGCCGACACTATCACCATGTCCGCCACCACCAGCACCAACTTTACCACCGCTACTGCCGCCATCACCGCTAGCCGTTGTGAATGAACTCGCTGTGACCCAAAATCTTTTGCATTTTTTCCAAAAAAGCTATCATTTTTCCAAGAATGTGTTTTGATCCTTCACCCAATCCGACTAAATCTGTCTATTTTACCGCTCTTAATTATAATCATGCATCCAAAATTCTTGCTTATTGTCTCTAAATCATCGAAGAATCTTAATTTGTACCCTATTATGTACTAACAGGATATTTTTGTGGCCCATTAGGAAATCATCATCATACTCAGTAAATCCCACCAATAGCAAAGCTAAGGTAGGGTCTGAGGAGGGTAAGATGTAGACAGTCTTACCTCTACCCCATAGGAATAGAGATGCTGCTTCCAATGAGACCCCCGGCTCGATTGTAGTTTTGCATCAAGCCTTAGACATAAGGCACATAACACTTAACAATTGGGACAAAAGCCGATTAGTGCATGTAACCCTTGTCTTTTGGCTATCAACGCCACCGCATGATGCATGATTAACCGTCTCTCGCTTTTTAACGTTATTTTCACGAAATTAGTAAAATAACGTTAAAATTAGTGCACTTTCACTTTTGCACCCGAGGGCCCACATATATATACATTATATGGCCCAATAGGTAATAAGCATACATAATTAGATTAAGATATAATAAGAGCAACCTACAACTAGACCTGAATCCTGACTTACTGGAATTGTTGTACATTGAAATGAAACCTTAATTTTTTCAAAATGGTCCAACTCCATATAATACTTTGGATACCCCCCCCCCCCCCCAAAAAAAAAAAAAAAAAAAAGTGAAACATACTTTCAAAATGGTCCAACTAAATGAAACCTTGGATTTTTTTCTTCACATTATCCTGAATCCAAACTAACCTTGTACCTATGTCAACAATTTCGAGTATAAGATGTCTCTTCTAGAGTGCATGAAACCTTTATGTTTGTGCAATAAAAAGAACAAAGAACACGAGAAAAAACAGAAACGCTCGTAACACAAAACGGAGAAAAATGAGTGGCTTTTGAAAGATGGTTAGTTGACTTTAGAAGCGTGTATATATGAGTTCAAGCTCGTCAATGTTGTCGGTTAGTTCAAACACAATGGGTTTAGTCTAATCTGTTTTTGGTCAATGATGATGTCTCTTAAGGTTGCTCAAATAAAAGACGTTGATGACAACTGTGATGATGCAAGGTAACTTGTGCTTATTCTATGTTACCAATTTTAATAATTATTAGGATAAATATAAAAAACACACTTACCTCTTCCTTTTCATGGACTGCAAATTGTTGAAACAAAGTTTATTTACAGATTTCAAAAGTGACCACGTTTTAGTTTATATTTAAACACGATTATAAAATGACACACATAGGGGTGTAAACTAGGCTCCAGCTCGGCTTGTCATGCTTTTATGAAGCCCGAGCTCGGCTCGGTTCGAGCCTACTATTTTGAGATCGAGCTCGACTCGAATGCAACACCCAAGAGCTTTAGCTCGGCTCAAGGTAATTTGAGAACAACTTCAAACGAGCTCACGAGCCTAAACGAGCTTTGTATGTAAAGCTAGAGCTCAATAACCAAACGAGTCATATTTCAGGCTGGGGCTTGGGCTCGTTAAGGCTTGGCTCGTTCGAGCTTTTTACCGATCCGATCCCGAGTAGCTCTTGAGCTACTCCGGCTCGTTTACACCCCTACACAAGTGATATATACAACAGAAATACTAAAAATAACAAATATGTCAAGCCATCAACTTTAAAAAAATAGAGTCAGTAATAACTGTATTGATACACAATACATATCTAGAGGTGTACTTGAAAACATAACAATAACAAAAAATTACCCAAACTAGCAGACCCTTAGTTTTTCTTTTTAAAAAAGAACAGTATAACTCTTGATGGCAAAAGAACTTTGGGTCTGCGGGGCGGGTTGCACGTTAAAATGTCTAGATTACATCAGCAGGTAACGTCTCGAAATGATCGTTTTGTTTCATCATAAAACCACCTGCAGATACAAATATGCTTATTTAAGAATCAGAGAATCATATTCGCCAAGTGATATGCAAATTAAAATGTAAATCATCTCCAACCAAGAGTCAAAGACGCAAAAACTGTGAGATTTTTTAACGTGACCTTATTCACCACAGCAAATTTTCATAGTTAGCATGTTTATTAGATATTCAACCTAATAAGTAAAAACAAAGTTATGATCTTTAGAACGAGTATCATGCTGATTATGTTTTTAAGGTACTTTATTGTTCATTTATAGTTGTTAATGTTGGATTAATTAAGATTTAAGTAACAACTTTTCACTATTTAAAGTACTATATAATATTTATTTGTTGTAATATAGTTGATGTACGGTGTAACGAAGAGCGATATTTAGTCATTCTAGCTGCTTTTTATTTTCTTTTCCTTACAAAACTCAATGAAAGAATACACTTAACAATTAAAATAAAAATAAATGAGACTTACTTGCAAAGGAAAAGTGGTTTTTGTCTTTCACTGCCTCTTGACCTCAAACGAGCTTGCAGATCACTTTCTTCAGAGAACTTGCTTGGAGGAAGAACTTCACATGGGCCATGAATCAGGCCCGCCACTAGCACGGTCTCATGATTGGATTCATATACCTACAAAAACAACATAAGTTATTAAAGTTTTTAAAAAATAAATCATGAAATTTTCACTCAAGCTTTAAGGAGTGAAATGCAAGTGACCTTCTATACCATGTAAAACCTTTGACATGGCAGACCTGATTAAAAGGCTGATTCTAAACACCCCCCCCCCCCCCCCCCCCCCCCTTGTGAGAGGAAAACTGCCGGTCCCACGCGGGCCCCACCTGTAAGTATGTGAGAGGAGGGGGGTGTAAAAAGTAACTAGGGGGGTGTAGAAAGTAGCACCCGATTAAAAAGACTACTTACTCACATAGTTAAATAAAATGTAAAGAATGACAAAAAGGTAAAAGTAACTTGCTTAATCTGAAAAACAAACATGTAGTTATGGGAAGGGGCAATTTCATATATATACAAACTTGAAAATATCAAATATGCCCATGCAAAACTAAAAAATATCAAATTTACCCAATTCATTAAAAAAATTAATAAATGACCATTATACCCTTTTCTAGAACTTTAAAATTTCATAAATAATTTCAAACTTTATTATTGGCTCATTTTTAGGTTAATTTTTTTTAACCAAGTAGGTGTTTGTGTAATATCCATGTTATCTTTGTTGATCTGTGGTCATTGTAAATATAAAATTTGTCATCAGTTCATTGAAAATTTTAACTTGAAAATATACAGTGGATGATCCATGTAAAAACATACTCGACGATATGGAAAAATCATGGATGATTTGGATTTTGATATTGATACTCAAAACTAAAATAACATATTAATATTGATTTCATCGCAGGTTTCATCATCAAAAATTCAAAACCATTTAATAATTGTATCGATTACATCAAAATTCAATGTCAGAAAATTAAAACCAATAAAACAGATCAAATTTGATATAACGTGGCAAACCTGATTGGCTGATTAATCAAACCTGCGAATTATTTACTTCATTTTTAATGGTGGGCGTTTAAACCTCTTATTGTTCCAGAAGTAGAACAATGACGGCAGGAGAAAAAAATTAGGTTAAAAAAATCATGTATTTAATAGGGGTAATATGGTCATAAATTAAATATTCATTTAAACTGGGCATGTATGGTATTTTAAGTTTGTATTGGGTATACATGATATTTCATCATGTTTGTAAATATGAAATTCCTCCTTATGGCAATGGGATAATAAATTAAAATCACTACTCTATAACCATGTACATGACACATGATATATGTTACCCAAAATTGCATTAAAAATATCACCTCACTGCTTTCAGGGGCACACGGGCGACCAACACCTTCAGGTAAATCATCAGGAAAAAAACAGCGAGTGACGGTAACCCACTTCTTCGTTGTCTTGCTATCTTCCCACATGGCCTGCAGCAATGCATTCTTATTTAAATACCACTATGTACAAATAAAATGATAACACGGCATAATGTAATAAAACATAAACAGCTTACCTGTAGTTTATTAGGCAGATGTCTGTTGCCAGCGTAGCTGAAAACAGCATAATCCTTCACTTTATACACATGTCCATTAACACGACAATAATTATAATATTTGTTTCCATCAATTTCTTTTACTACACCCCCGACGAATTCAACTTCATTCAGCCTACTTGATGTGGGACCCTCCTGCTCACCAACCACAGTTGCGGTTTCATCTTTATTGACAGTTTCTGCTAGTCCGTCCTCCTTGATTACACCATTAAGACCCGAATCTAACTTTTTTCCATTAGAAGAAATTTCTGGGGCATTAGATAAAGCTCCATGCTCCTGATTCTCATTAAGGGGAGTTTCTGTCAATTTACTATCGTTGTTTGCGGTCCCGCTAGAACCACTTTGTGAAAAAGAGTTGCCATTAACACTGACATCAGATGACATCACTTTCTTGTCTAAAGACTGTTGACCTGTGACAGGACTAGAAGATAGTTTTGGTGTATTTATGTTTCTCATAACACGACCGTATTTAGGGGGTAAGGGTTTCCCGTTACTTATAGCCAAACACTTTGCACAATGCCATTCCTGCCATTCACCTCTGGGGATAGCTTTAGGGTTACAATTTAAACATTTTAAATGATATCCTCTTTCACATGCATCACAGACAAGTGCGGTATCCACCTCAGCGATGGTAATTTTGCAGATTTGACAAGGCAAAGGCTTGTTCATGTAATCCCTAGAAGGTGGGGTCCACGTGGGGTGGTCTAATACATGTGGGTGTAGTAACTTATGAACAATTTTACTAATTTCAGTGTGGGTATCAGCAGCAGGAGGATGACTGAAGTTCATACGCTGTTGGTTTACACTTGTGGAATTAGGTGTTTGATTGATATACATTTTAGATGAAACGTCTGACTTAACATGCCCTTTATCAGAACCTATTTTAGCAAATGCGGTAGATTGAGGCTGCATAGACCATGTTGGAGTTTTCCCTGCGTCTCCAGCCATATTACCTGGCATTTATTTAGTGGATACATGTTATTGACAAAATAAGAAACTTAGGATATAATACATTTATCAATCAAAGATATAAATAAAGCGAAAGCATAATTACAGGATTATAGTGAAAATATCAGGGTATGCAATCAAAGTATCAAACTTCCATAAGAGCCTGTTTGTAACATTCAGACAATAAAAGATACTCCCACATCCCAAAAATTTTCGAGATTATTTTCCAAATTTTTATTGTAATTTGTCTCAAATAACTGTTCACTTTCAAAAATGGTAGTTACTAAATACCATCTTTCCTTTCTTACTCTTGATAATTCTTATCTTTAAGTTTGTATGTTTTCCAACTTCCAAGTTAACTGATATCTTAATACATTAAGAATAAATGGGACATTCTCTTAACTAAAAGTCAAAAGGACACATTTACTTAGCTATCTCAAACTATGTGTTTTTCGCTTGAAAACAATATTTCGAGAGAGTATCAAACATTAAAAAGGGAAAAAAACTACATTGCATATTTAAAATAAAGAAAATGAAAACCGGTTTTCAGATCGGTTCTTGGTTCAGTATTTCTAGAAATCAGTCCTTGGTTCAGTCCAGAACTGGCACCAAACACGTTTTTCTATACGCTTTTATTTTCCAACATTGCAACGACGTCATTTTATATATCACCACAACTCAAATATTAGAAAAAAAAAATTGTACCTTGAGCATGTGATGTATAAGGAGAGCCATTTGCTCCACCATCGATTCTGAAATGTGATCTATCAGGCCGAGACCCTGGTATGACATTTGACACCCCTGGTCTTATCTCACTTGTGGGCAACTGATAAGGTAAAGTTCTTGAATTGCTACCAGAAGCATGAACCACATTTGAAGGATTCTGGAAACTTCCAGAAGATGCAGGTGCATGATTTGCTTTATCTGATGGAAACATACGACCAGCGTTGGAGGTCCCACGGCCATCAGCGGGCCCACTTAGGTTTGATTGCAGACGAGGCGGTGTATACATGTTAGAGTGAACTGGAAACACCTCAGATTTTTCCATCTGATTGAAAAATGCAAGACAAATTAGCATTCATAATCAAAGAAAAGCTGCAAAGGGCAGCCACCTGTTAGAAGCTGAAACCGAAACAACATATAATCATATGAAAGCATAGTTGTTAATAGCGAATAGCGACAAGGGACCTATATGTTACATAGCGAACAACGACCACTGTTTTATAAATAGCGATACACTAGAAAAAGAATTCTGAAATTTTTTATATGTATATTATATCAAAATACCCTGGTATATATGCTATTTTACATGTATATTTAACAAAAACCTATAAATCCAACTATTTTATAGCTATATTTAATTGCTATTTACATAAAAAAAAACTAACAAAAACCTATAAATCCAGCTATTTTATTATAGCTATTGGTCGCTATGACCCAAATAGTACATAGCGCGCTATAGCGGTCGCTATAGCCACTATTGACAACTATGTATGAAAGTACTACTAAAAGACAAAAAAAAAGTACCATGGAATTATACCTACAAATATACAAAGATAAGCATATTAATTCTTATGTTTTGAAGCTAGCTCTCACATGTCACATATTAACAAACCTATTTATCACTTACCAAAAATATGAGATAGCATGCAACTACTTGAAGAAAATGACTAGGGTAGCAGTATATGCAGAATCCACCCATAAAATTAACAATTCACGAATACTCACGTCAATTATAATGCATTAAATGCAGGTAAAATGACTTCAAGAGCCTCCTATATCAAGCAATTAAGCTAAAATCAATTAAAATGCATTAAATGCAGGTAAAATGACTTCAATAGCCTCCTATATCCACCAAAGGACAAAAAAGAGTGTGACATATGATATTATCACAGCATATAAGCAAACACAAAGATAAACATGCTAATACTTTAATTTTAGAGATCCCTATCTGCCTCTCACATGTTAACAGACCTAACTATACTTGCCCTTTTCTTGTAGAAAATAACTATAGTATCCAAATAAGCCGAATCCACTCTAAAAATCTAATAATTCATGAACACTCACATCAACTAAAATGCATCAAAAACAAGCAAAACAACTTCAACAACATCATATTTCCAACAATTAAAAACCTACAAACTCAATAAACCACTAACAATATTAAACAACCTCACCTTTTCCTTTGTGGCCTTCAACCGCTCGCTAATCGACAACTTCTGCGACCGAATCCCCAACTTCTGCTCCCTCAACCTACTCAACCCTAGCTCCTCAATAACCGTCCCAAAAGCATCCCTAGGAAACACATCTTTCGGAGCAAACTCCTTACAAACCTCCACCAACTTCCCCCTCGCTTCCGCCATCATCTCCACCTCCACCGCACTCGGCTTCCTACCGCCTCTCATCTTCCCCATGGTAGCCAACACCAGCACAATCTCCGCCACTTTCTTCACATCCTCCACACCTAATTTAGCCTTCTTATTACCAAAATTCTTATCTAACGATTCATATCCATTCTCTAACGGTCTTTTTTCGCCTAAAGTTTCAGATCTAGCCTCCGATCGATCCGTGGAGTCAACCGCAAGCGAATCATCCATCGATCAACGAACAAGGAGCGTAGAATCAACAGGAAACGCCGATTTGTGGTGGAAAACCTGCAAGAATGGGAACGATTAGACGCCATAGGATGGTGAAAGAGGGAAGAAACCCTAGAGAGTGGGGGAGAAGGGTTTGTGATTTGAAAAAATGTAAGTAAATTGGGGGAAAAGAGATTAAATGAAATAGAGATAGATATAGATATATGTATGTATATGTATATATTACCGTTCAGTTTGGCGGGTTTGGTCTTCGGGGCAGGCGAGAGTAGTTTTGGGGCTAAAATAAGTTTGAGCAGGGAAGAACGGAAGAGATGTAGAGCGACAAATAAAGGGGGGAGGGGGTTATATGATATATCTATGTTATATATATTTTAGTTAAGTTATTTAATTTCGTGTTATTTATTTTTTGATTATTTTCATATTGTGCTTTTTAATTATTTTGCCATAGTTTTTATTGCTATTTTGGTTTTAGGATAATTATATTTTTTGGTTTAAACCATGATTAAAAACTAGAGAAGAGTTCATGTACAATAATTCTTAGTAGTTATTTTACGTCGTGCGTTACGGCGAAACCGAGCAAATGATAATGTAAAACAAACGTGATTTGAAAATAAAGAATGTTGTTTAGAAAACCAAACCATTAGAACGGTTTAGTTTATCGTCGTACCGTTTTATGATATCAAATAAATACTTTATTTTGAGTACAGCTTCGTTTTTTTATTCTTAATTATATAATTTTTTTATATAAACTAGAATTACGACCCGCCGCAATGCGGCGGGATTCTTTAGTTATAACTAAGTCAATTTAGGACCTGCACGTTATGTTGAACCTGTCAAACGGGAAAAAATAGACGATGTAAAAACGTTCACCCACACACGCACGTTGCATCGTGTTAACTCGCGAAATTTAGAACGAAATGTAAAAACGTTAAACCAAAGACGCACGTTGCGATGTGTTAAGTCACAAAATTTAGAACGAAGCATAAAGCGAAATATTTATGGAAAATGAAAACTATAAAGGACCAAAGTTGAAAGTAAAAAAAAAAGTTGTGAGAATAGATTGCAAAAGATAAAAAGTTTAGGGTTAAAAGTAAAAAAAAACAAATAGTTTTGGGTTAAAAGTAATTTATGAAACACTTTTGGGTGAAAAGTAAAAAAAAAATCATTTTTTTTAAAACCCTAAAGCCAAGGTTAGACAATCATATACATAACCATTTTTTATTTGAAAAACCCCCAAAGCCAAGATTCCAACACATATATGCATAAATATGTTGCTTCTTTATAGCGTTTTAATAACTAAGTTGATCAATTACCCACGCGTTGTGACGAACCTGTAAGATGAAAAACAATAGACGTAAAAACCTTGAACTACACATGGACGTTGTGCCATGTTAACTCGCAAAATTATAAACAAAACGTAAAACCGTGGAACCACGCAAGCACGTTGCTCCGTGGTAACTCGTAAAATTTAGTACGAAACGTAAATCGAAAATTTGCGAAAGATGAAAAGTAGAAAAATTGTGAGGTTAAATTGTAAAAGAATGAAAAGTTTTGGCTTTAAGGTGAACAAAATAAGTTAAATTTACAATAATAGAAAGAATTGGGTTAAAAAGTAAGAATTCACATTTTTTTTTTTGAAAATCATCCAAAGCCAAGGGTACAATAACCCTAAGCTTAAAGATGTTGCTTATTTATAGAGTGGATAATGATATTTTCATTAAAATGCCAAAGTAACAAATTACAAACAAGTGGCAGGTAAACAGGCAAAAAACTACGCCGCAACCCCCTTTTGAATTGCAAAATCAATTCTACTAAAGACGAAACGACCATTAAAGGTTGAGAGATTACTATTCACAACCCGTTAAACCCTGTTTAGGAATTCCACAGCCTCTGGGGCTAGGGAACCAAATGTAACAAAACTTATAATGGAATGTCGAGGGGAAAAAACAACCACAACGACATACTTAAGTTTTTAGAAAAATGTTATAAACGTAAATTATTAACGAGGTATCAAATCATTTGATAAATTAATATATGTTCTAAAAATGAAAAAAATATTAAAAAAGTGGTAAAGGAAATATATGGTTCTAAAAAGAAAAAAAAAAAATATATATATATATATATATATATATGTTATTAAAAGTAAATATAATAATAAACTATTATAATATATTAAATAAACAATAATAAAAAACTACATATTATTTTATTTTATTATTTTAAAAATAAAGTTACTATTCATCGTCCATCGTAAACTATATATATAGTTGATTTCCCCCGCGCTTTGCGGCGGGATCTTGATCGGTATCGATTCGGTTTATTTCGTACTGACACAATACATGCATTCGGTATAGCAATCAACATCTGCTTTACATCGACCGAAAACCATAAAACAAACACGATGCCAATAACGATGTTGTTGGGTCCAGCTCAATGTGGTACAATACAGTTAATAGTGATACTATCAGTTTATTGAAACTAAAGGCAAAAATATAAATACCGGTACCAAATATCGATATTATTCGTTCAGTTTTACGCTCGATACAGTAGCGACACAGTGTCTACTTTCAATAAGATTTACTGAAAACCATAAATATGAATACCGACACTTATGTTGTTTAGTCGGTTTTCTTTTCGGTATGGTGGCAGCACGATATCCATCTTCAATAAGACTTATATCGGAATGTTGGAAAAAATACATAGATGTGTATTTAGATTATTTTTAAAAAATTAACGTACACAAACTATTTAAAAAATATATATATTAAATGACAGTACCTAAACAAATACTTTAAAAAGGTTATTTATTATTCATGATCCCTCTCCTTTAATATATAAAGATATTATGAATAAAAATCAAATGAACAATAAATAAAATATTACTAAAAAAACAAATCTTTAAAAAAATTCATTTACTGTTCATGCTAACTTTCTTTTCATATGTATAATATAGGTTATTCGACCGCTCGTTGCGGTGATACGTTATCGCAAGCATTGAATTGGTATCGATTCGGTTTATTATAGTACCAGTAGGATAAATTCACTCGGTATAGAAATAAATACATGTTTTATATCGACCAAACATGAAGGTACCTGAGGTTGTTCAAATGGTATCGATTGGTTCTGATCATCACAAATTGGTACCAATATTCATTTATGGTCACATACATTGATACATAGTTGTATAAACAAAATATTATCGAAACCGAAAACCATAAAAATGAATACAGGTCCCGGTACTGATATTGATCAGTAAGTTATGATAGCGATACGGTGTCAGTTTATCGAAAGCAAAAACATTAAAAATAAATACCGGTACCGAAATCAATTTTGTTCATTCAGTTTCGCCTCCATTCACTACAGTAGCAAGAACCATAAAAATGAGTCTAGATACCGGTACCGATGTCCCATTTGGTTCATTACGATATGATAACGATACGCCAGTTTATTTAGTTTATTTATCTGATGTAAAAATAATAAAATTAAATACCAGTACCGATACAGATGTTGTTCAGTCATTTCGGTTCAGTTTGGTATGTTAGCGGCACAATATCCGTTTTCAATAAAATTTTATCGTATGTTGAAAAAGAATAAACATAAAACTATTAAAAAAATCAAAACAAACGATGAATAAAATATTAAAAAACAATAAATATCTCAAAATAATAATTTACCACTCATCTTCGGTTTGGTTTGGTATGAAAACGAAACGGTATCCATTTTCAATAAACACTTATATCATATTGTTGAAAACAAAACATAATTACAGATTTAATTTTTCTAAAAAAGTAAACGAATAAATTTAAAATAAAAAATATATAAATAAACAAAATGTTATTACAAACAATTAAATACTTGAAAAACAGAATATAATTTAAAAATAAATAAACAATCATTGTTCATCATGACTTTTGAACCATATGTATAATAATATTTAGTTTAATATACTTTTCAAGAATTAAAAATATTTAACTTAAATAAAATATTTTATCTTAAGGTACTATTCTTGAGTTTGTGTATAATAATATATTTAGTTTAATATACTTTTCAAGAATTAAAAATATTTAACTTAAATAATATATTATATCTTAAGGTACTGTTCATCAAGAGTTTGTGTTAATATATATAATATAATATAATATAATAATACTTAAATTTTTATAAAAAAAGTTATAAATGTAAATTATTAAAAAAGTATCAAATCATTTGATAAATTAATATAGGTTCTAAAAAAAAGGAAAACGAATTATTAAAAAATGGTAAAGGTAATACATGGTTTTAAAAAAGAAAAATAAACTAAAAATATGTTATTAAAAGTAAATATAATAATAATATATATTAAATAAAAAATAAAAAACTATATATTATTTTAAAAATAAAGTCACTATTCATCGACCTTCGTAAACTTTATATATATTATATTATTTTAAAAATAAAGTTACTATTTATCGTCATTCGTAAACTATATATACTAGTAATAGTAATATTCTCCTGCGCGTTGCGCCGGTTATCTGGTCGTTATCGATTTGATTTGTTATGGTATTGTTACGGTATCAGCACTCGGTGTATCAACTAAAATAAATAAATTCATGATATGACCAAAATGATGATATCGACACATATTTTACGTCGGTCGAAGACCATTAAAACGAATATCAGTAATGTTTTCGATAGTACCTATACCGATGTTGTTCGATTGATATGGACAAAGCATTGATGTTCCTAGGGTGACATCACATTTGTTCGTCCCGATACCGGTATGGTACCGACACTATAGCATACAATATATAAAATATACTCTATAGTGCTATTGAGGTTGTGGCGGTATAATTAGTTTGGTTCTGTAAGACCCTAACACGTTTAACCTTAAAACGACGCAGCGGAAAATACGAGCCTTAAAATACCTTTTCTTAACAGTCATACAACTTGTTAATAAGCCATTTTAATCGGCTTAATTTAAATCTTTTATCTCATTCATACATAATCAAGAAAATTATATTACAAACGACTTCAAACATGTGATCACATCCCCGTACAATCCTTGGTCTTCGACTCAATCCACGTTGATTTGTTCATCATGATAATCCGATTATCTGCGGTCACCATAAATAACCAACATGTTAGTAAATGGTGACATCATATATGTCACACCCCAACCAATGGCGGAAACATCGGGATGAGACGAAGTGTGAAGATTGCTCGAGACATCATAACGCTAATTGTGACAATAGAATTAAAGATAAATTGACTTCTTTCATAAATAAATGTTACAATACATGAAATTTGAAATACAACATGTTAAGTACAAGAAAAACAATACGACAACAAATATGACATTTATACATTGTATTTGACCTAAACGTCTATATGAGTATCTAGGTATCAACGCTACTTCATTTCATGGCATCAGTCATCCTCGACCTGTAACATGTTTAAAATAAAGTTCAATGCAAAAGCAAAGGCGAGTATACAAGTTTGGGTACATACATAACAAAAGATAAGTTTTGAACAATTCCTCATAGCAAGCATGTGATTCAAGATAAACATAAAAACATGGTATGTGTCTAACATATCAAACCAAGAAAACGCAATATGCTCATGACATAACCACAAGTTACGGGCGGCGGGTCGTTAATCCTATAGCGCTACATATGTCACGGTTTGGCTCGTACAAGTTAATGATAAGTTCAACACATAAGATTCATCCAAGTTTAAAGTATCAAGCCATCACGTATACAAGCATGTTAATAAGAATGTTCGTGTGTTTAAGCAAAAAGTTCATGTGTAAGTTGTTGATAGATAAACATGTTACACCCCAAAAGTGGTAAAAGTAAAGAGGGGAAAATACGAGTATACTCACAAGGTTTGCATATGCTTTCCAATTATCCAATTATTGACGAGTTGATGAGGTTAAAAGATTGAATGTGTAAGGGTTAAAGTTCAAGTATGCTTAGAGTCGAGATTCGGTATTTAAAACAAAATAAAGATAAGATATGATAATAACATGTGAAAATAATCATCTTCAACACTTAACACTTGTATGACACTTGGTAACCACAAGGGTTATGATAATGTTTTCATGAGTTGAACACCCATAAGAATCACAACAAGGTTTAGGTCTTATATGATGTTCTACTACTTTAACATGTAAACACAAGTTCAACATCAAAGGTTCGAATGAGTGTATATATATATCTATTACATATTATTTAGTCCAATAATTCAAGTAGGAGGTAGAAGATTAGGATCTTCATTTAGGCACCTCGAGTTATCATAGATGTCATGTACGGGGTAGGAAGAACATGCTTCCATTTAGGAACCCCTTGAATGTTCACCACTTCACTTGATGTAAAAACAACCAAGGAGGGTCACGAACTAGGATTAGCACAATAACATAAACAACCTAACTATAGAGAAATCATCAAATCATGTGAGGATTGTATGTAGGACAACCCAAGTTGTTCCATAATCACTCATTCATCAAGATCTAAGCTCGACATGATTTGTGGGTCAAATACCCTAACAAAACAGAAAGTATTTGAGGTTTTAACCTCTGATTTATAGTGTCTCAACCTTGTTTTTAAGCTTAACCAACCATAAGAGAGTTTGTAAGCATTGGGACATAGGTATGAGATGTGTTAGACACAAGTTTGATAAGTTTAAACAAGTTTTTGAATAACATTAAACAAAACAGAAAGTTTAGGTCCTTTTTAGGGCAATTCCAAGCATGATTTCTCCAAGTAAAAACCAAGGAATCAAACCCAAGGATGTACTAAAGAAGTAGAAGAAAGAATCAAGTGATTTGGACTCAAAACAAGCAAGTTACACTCACTTTTGTAGGAGAGTATAAATCTGTCCAAAATGCAGATTTGCAGCTGAGTTAGAGAGGATTTGTGAAGTGTAATGAGTTGTGAAAGTGTAAAAAGGGTTGGAGAAGAGTTGTATTTATAATGGAAGAGTATGGAGGTGATTGGAGGTGTTTAGAGGTGGATAAATGGTGATTGGGGAGGTTTGGAAGTTGGGATTTCGTGCATATTCGTGAGCTGCTGTGTTTTTCTACGATTCTGAGGGCCATGCGGCCCGCATTAGGTTTCAGTTAAGTCAAAGCGGGCCGCCCGGGGGTTGTTTATTAGACATAAGTTTCAAAATTTACACTTTAGCCCCCAGACTTTGCTATTTTGGTGTTTTTAGGACTTTTAAGGACCATTCTTGCCATAAAAGTATATTTTAAGATAAAGCCAAGTATGAGGAGTATAAACCAAGTATATTTAAGCGTACGAACTTCGAAATCAAGTATCGTTCTCGTTCAAAATACGTTTTAGGCATAAGTTTAGATTAATTACAAGTTTGGCACATAGTTTCCGAGAATAACGATTAAACATCGATTGATTCACCGTTTCGAGCATACGAGCATATATAAAGTGTGTTTAACATATTTGCAACAAAATACGAGTTTTATTCATGATCCAAGTCTCGGATTTTACATCGCTTTTAATGAAAGAACGATTACAAGACTACGAAGTTTCTAAAAATAGTTTTTACAAACGATGGTTTCTAAATATAGAAAGTATAAAAAACGCGGGGCGTTACAGTCTCCCCTCCTTTAGGAAATTTCGTCCCGAAATTTATTCAAGAGGTAGACTCGAAGAGTTTTAGTAAAAATTTGAGACTTGAAAATTTTGAAATATTTTGAAAGGCACAAAACTTTAGAGAGCGACATGGTAAACTTGTGAGTGAGTTCGTTGCCTAAAATAATTTGAGGTATTTGACATAGTTGAAAACATGTAAGTGCGTATATAGGTGAAGTGAGTCTAACAACTTTGGGTAACTTAAATTGGTGACGTATTTAAAAAGGTGACGTATTAAGAAAGAAGATGTTGACAAACGGTTTGTATTTTGATAGGACGTGGTAACGAAATCGTATTTGTAGAAGATTGTTTATTGAGTGAAACGAGAAGGTTTGGCACTTTAGGTAAAGCATTAAAGGTATACTAAGTATAGTTACACAAGAATCCAAAATAGGACGACTATTTTATAGGTAGCGAGGTAAGTTAGGACTCGAATGTTTAAACAAGCTTATTTGCGAACGAGGTTTGTATGAACTAAAAGGATAAGGAGAATAATACGAGTATAGAATGAACGAATGACTCTTAAAGAGTACAAGTATGAGAATAGCATAGGTATCGGATAGACAAAAGTAGCGTGCTAAGAATGAATTCTCGTCATGGATAATCGGATATAATGCGTTTGCGAGTTGTTTAAAGTTTGAATTAGGTCCAAAAGGTCTGCAAAACACTGAATTTCTCATGGCATGTTTTACGAAAGTTTGGTAACGTGGCGAAAATACTTATATATAGGAAGTACCAACGGCGTATCCACCATGTTTTGACCACATTACGTCCGTTTCGTATTCGGTGTCATGTTACTTTCTGTGTCTTACCATACATAGTAGTACACTCTATGGTTCTCATACGCCTATCACTATAATCCCGTGTGCACCCGTGATTATATTGATCGTCGCCTGATCCGCATAGCTTGTACTAGTTGTGTATGAATTAGGGTATTCATAATTTAAAAATTAAGAATGTGCACGTGTAAGAATGTAGTATGTAAGCAAGTCCATGCTTAAGTATGTATGGGACCCACGCAAGCGAATCACTCGGATTACGCTCGCGTATGGGTACGAATGTATGGATCATGAGTATGAATAAAGTGTGAGCATAAGTATAAGTTTAGGTACGGATAAGCACGCAAGTATGTGTATCGACATAACACGTACGAGTAGTATGTGTATATGCATAAGCACGCAACGTATGAGTATAAGTGAAAACATGAAATATATGAGTATAGGTAAAATCATGAAACGTATGAGTATAAATAAAACATGAAACGTATGAGTATAAGTATGAATACGATTAATAGTATAGGCATAAAACGTTTGAATGTAAGTGTAGGTACGAATATTTAAATTTACGTATATAGTGTATGTTGGAACATCACGGATTTAGGTGTATAAAACCGCCCAAAGGTTAGGTATGTAAATACGAATGATTATGAGTGAATTGTTGCGTTAAAATGACTAAAATGTGTATGATGAAATGTGTGTATAGTTGCTTGAACAAAACGTTGAGTTTATCGTGTCAAAATTTGATTGAGCTTGGTTTGAAAGGTAGAATGTAGTTCGTATATGTAAAGGAACATAAAGTACTCATTGGTTATGCATAACGTATTTTGTAGCAAATGGAAATTTGTGTAGTAAAACGTTTAAGATATGTTTAAGAATCTCGTGTATATGAGTTAAGTGATAATAGGTTGTAGGATAGAAAGTACGCTTGATAAAACAATGTATTTTGAAAATCGTATACGTATGTATTTTGAATAATGATAAATAATTTAGGCATAAAACATGATCGAGTTTGCGTAATAAGATATTTTGAAGAGACGTTTTGGTAACGATCACCTAGGTAAGGGAATCACCCCTAACTCGTTGGTGAGGTCGTTTTAAAAAAAAAGGGAGTGGAGTTAATCATCAAGGTAAGGAAATCACTCCTATCTCGAGGATACGTCTCCACTTGTCGTTACAAGGAATATGAATTTAAATTACATGAAATCTTGCATATGCATAAATGTATGGAAAAGATTCAATAAGTTGTGTGTGTGAGAAGAAAATATCGAAAGTAAATTCGAATTTGAAAGATTGCCTCGTGTAAAATAAATAGTAAAACACGTTTGATTAAAATTCGGATGGTTCCAAAACGGAACCTTTGACTAACCAAAGTAGTCGAAAAGTCTTTCGAACTTGAGGAGCATGCTTTGGCCTAATAGGTGAAATACTCTCGCCGACAAGTCAGTTGACGGTATTTACCCTTCCAGTTACTACATGTCCCCAATTCAATTGAAATTTCGAGACTTGGCGGGATTAATGAAAATCAAGGAGTGGAACTAGTCGACAAGGTGCGGGTTTCACCCCTAACTTGGCGATTTAGTATCCTAAGTGTGGTTGGTACTCGTCGGGTCAAAAGTTAATTTCGACACTTTGGCGAGGGTCCACTAGAATCTGAAATTTGAATTTCTCCATCAAGGTGTGGATTTCACTCCTAACTTGGTGGTGAATTTCGTGTAAGAAAGAAAAGTAGAAGGATCGAGAGTCATTCACCAAATTGTGGGTTTCACGCCTATTTTGGTGTAGTCGTCTCATTTTTTGTAATATGAGTGTTGCCGGATTTAGAATAATCGAGTAAAATGCATGAGGGAAGTGTATGTCAAAGGAAATACATAAACAAGTATAAACACATAAGAAAGCATATCAAGAATGGTGCTTGGATAACGAAATAATAAAACATGTAGAGAAATATGTTTAGTGTAACACATGAAGAATCGAACAATGAAACAAGTATTAACACATAATAAGACAAGCATTAATGCATAAGAATATCATGTCGAATATTACTCACGAGTGGTATACATGTTTAAAAGGGCATAAATAAGAAGCAAATAAAGTATCACGTAGTAGTTCAAGCAAAACATACGAATAAGGCTCTAAAACTATAGACTAGGTAAAAGCATTCCTACTTTTCCTAATTCCCTATAGTTATGGCTCTGGTACCAATCTGTCACACCCCAACCAATGGCGGAAACATCGGGATGAGACGAAGTGTGAAGATTGCTCGAGACATCATAACGCTAATTGTGACAATAGAATTAAAGATAAATTGACTTCTTTCATAAATAAATGTTACAATACATGAAATTTGAAATACAACATGTTAAGTACAAGAAAAACAATACGACAACAAATATGACATTTATACATTGTATTTAACCCAAACGTCTATATGAGTATCTAGGTATCAACGCTACTTCATTTCATGGCATCAATCATCCTCGACCTGTAACATGTTTAAAATAAAGTTCAATGCAAAAGCAAAGGCGAGTATACAAGTTTGGGTACATACATAACAAAAGATAAGTTTTGAACAATTCCTCATAGCAAGCATGTGATTCAAGATAAACATAAAAACATGGTATGTGTCTAACATATCAAACCAAGAAAACGCAATATGCTCATGACATAACCACAAGTTACGGGCGGCGGGTCGTTAATCCTATAGCGCTACATATGTCACGGTTTGGCTCGTACAAGTTAATGATAAGTTCAACACATAAGATTCATCCAAGTTTAAAGTATCAAGCCATCACGTATACAAGCATGTTAATAAGAATGTTCATGTGT
Organism: Helianthus tuberosus; assembly: GCA_030545235.1. Classification (NCBI taxonomy): domain Eukaryota; kingdom Viridiplantae; phylum Streptophyta; class Magnoliopsida; order Asterales; family Asteraceae; genus Helianthus; species Helianthus tuberosus. The sequence goes on along the minus strand of CM060376.1, from coordinate 1,477,095 downwards.
TTAAGCAAAAAGTTCATGTGTAAGTTGTTGATAGATAAACATGTTACACCCCAAAAGTGGTAAAAGTAAAGAGGGGAAAATACGAGTATACTCACAAGGTTTGCATATGCTTTCCAATTATCCAATTATTGACGAGTTGATGAGGTTAAAAGATTGAATGTGTAAGGGTTAAAGTTCAAGTATGCTTAGAGTCGAGATTCGGTATTTAAAACAAAATAAAGATAAGATATGATAATAACATGTGAAAATAATCATCTTCAACACTTAACACTTGTATGACACTTGGTAACAACAAGGGTTATGATAATGTTTTCATGAGTTGAACACCCATAAGAATCACAACAAGGTTTAGGTCTTATATGATGTTCTACTACTTTAACATGTAAACACAAGTTCAACATCAAAGGTTCGAATGAGTGTATATATATATCTATTACATATTATTTAGTCAAATAATTCAAGTAGGAGGTAGAAGATTAGGATCTTCATTTAGGCACCTCAAGTTATCATAGATGTCATGTACGGGGTAGGAAGAACATGCTTCCATTTAGGAACCCCTTGAATGTTCACCACTTCACTTGATGTAAAAACAACCAAGGAGGGTCACGAACTAGGATTAGCACAATAACATAAACAACCAAACTATAGAGAAATCATCAAATCATGTGAGGATTGTATGTAGGACAACCCAAGTTGTTCCATAATCACTCATTCATCAAGATCTAAGCTCGACATGATTTGTGGGTCAAATACCCTAACAAAACAGAAAGTATTTGAGGTTTTAACCTCTGATTTATAGTGTCTCAACCTTGTTTTTAAGCTTAACCAACCATAAGAGAGGTTGTAAGCATTGGGACATAGGTATGAGATGTGTTAGACACAAGTTTGATAAGTTTAAACAAGTTTTTGAATAACATTAAACAAAACAGAAAGTTTAGGTCCTTTTTAGGGCAATTCCAAGCATGATTTCTCCAAGGAAAAACCAAGGAATCAAACCCAAGGATGTACTAAAGAAGTAGAAGAAAGAATCAAGTGATTTGGACTCAAAACAAGCAAGTTACACTCACTTTTGTAGGAGAGTATAAATCTGTCCAAAATGCAGATTTGCAGCTGAGTTAGAGAGGATTTGTGAAGTGTAATGAGTTGTGAAAGTGTAAAAAGGGTTGGAGAAGAGTTGTATTTATAATGGAAGAGTATGGAGGTGATTGGAGGTGTTTAGAGGTGGATAAATGGTGATTGGGGAGGTTTGGAAGTTGGGATTTCGTGCATATTCGTGAGCTGCTGTGTTTTTCTACGATTCTGAGGGCCATGCGGCCCACATTAGGTTTCAGTTAAGTCAAAGCGGGCCGCCCGGGGGTTGTTTATTAGACATAAGTTTCAAAATTTACACTTTAGCCCCCAGACTTTGCTATTTTGGTGTTTTTAGGACTTTTAAGGACCATTCTTGCCATAAAAGTATATTTTAAGATAAAGCCAAGTATGAGGAGTATAAACCAAGTATATTTAAGCGTACGAACTTCGAAATCAAGTATCGTTCTCGTTCAAAATACGTTTTAGGCATAAGTTTAGATTAATTACAAGTTTGGCACATAGTTTCCGAGAATAACGATTAAACATCGATTGATTCACCGTTTCGAGCATACGAGCATATATAAAGTGTGTTTAACATATTTGCAACAAAATACGAGTTTTATTCATGATCCAAGTCTCGGATTTTACATCGCTTTTAATGAAAGAACGATTACAAGACTACGAAGTTTCTAAAAATAGTTTTTACAAACGATGGTTTCTAAATATAGAAAGTAAAAAAAACGCGGGGCATTACAATATATCTTTAAATAATCACATGATAACGAATAACCACATAGCCTTCTATTATTGTAATAAGCTTCCATAAAATGTTCTTCGGATTCATTCCTTATACCGAGCCTTAAATCCTTGAGAGCCGGACACTTACGTACTTGCATTTCTAATTTCATTCTCAATAACAAAACTGTTAGCAACACATACCCTCCAACGTATTTGATGATTCGCATTCTCACATAAATACATAACATCGAATTACTTTTATTAGATCACATCGCGCGGAAACACTTCCATACATTCACCAATTTATATACATGTTCCATTCTTATATCTCTCGTTAACGACAATGCCTAACCTTCCCACTCTACTATTGAATATCGTCATACATGTAATCGTGTCATAACCCCTTATTCACAATTAATTGTTTTACTTAGTCATGTGTAATAATAAATTCATCCATACTTATACTTATCCGGAACCCCATAACAATCACTTATATTCAAACCAACTTAAACATTAGTTATAAGTCTTCAGCACTTACCGTAGCCTACGGTGGGCACCGTAAGCTACGTTGGTGCCCAGTTCAGCCTTCATTTTTTTTAATGCCAAAACTCTCATAACTCAACCATTTCACATCCAAATCACTCGAAACTTATTTCCATTTGTCCGTAAAACATAACCTTACATTATTGGCTAAATATCTTTACCCCGGGTCCTTAATCTTTACGAGTTTCATTAACGTTACAAGACTTATGCGCATTTATTCAACCCGTTCATGCTTTTACCAACAACTCATTTGTTTAAACTCAAAAGCTCACATGCCATCTTTACTATAATACTATTACATTACCGGAATTCCAGTACGTGGGGTTTACGAACCCAATCCCCGGTATGCGTTAAACTTATTCGTCTTAATTGATTTTACATAAATGGAATTTATTAACCTGTGACCCCTTTTCTCGGTTTGCGCACATGTAAGACATTCTACTCATTCCCGGTTATAATACCGTCGTCATTACTTATGCAAATCATTCTGTAATGAAATAACCCCCATTCTAACCCGTTTGGTCTACTTAGCGGAAACCTTCACTACTATATACCCTAACCTTATTAGACTTCGATTTTCATACTTAAATAACTATCACATAACCTTGCTTAAATAAATTAAGAAGTGATTCCGAAAAATCACTTACTTAATACTATCACTTGATATCATCATCAAAAATGCATTACAACATAATTACTAACAATTATCATACAATTAATCTCTTTTCTATTAAAGGGGGAGTCCGAGAAATTACTTACCTTATGCATCTGTATTTGCGTTCGCTTCCTCATGTCCTCCTGACCCGTTAGCCCTTCATGCTTTCATCCATGTTGACATGATCCCTATGCTTCCATTTCATTGCATCCACATTCTTGTTAGCATACAAAATTATACATATAAACGATCATATCAATTTACATTTCACATCCGGCTTTTATTAGTCAATTTAACAAGCATATGGTATACTCATAATACAATACTCATTCAACCATATAATAACTTAGTTACATTACTTTCATTAATCAATCATTCACTAACATGTATAGCTCAATTCACTGAAAATAGGCTGTTTTGGGACGTCCATTTACTGTACTTACGAGCTTGCAAAAATTACAATCCTTTTATGTGACGTGCCCCTCGGAGGGTTTATGTAACAACCCTCGGTAAAACCAACACCCTAATAATATTCAGACACTCTAGTATATTATAAAATGTCCCAAGATGTCTTATATTACACCCCGTATGTGAAAACCGAGCCCGAAGTATGTTATAACATATAAAATAAATGAAAAACAATAAATATTGAGTTGAGGTGGGCCGCGTAGGATCCCACCTCAAGCTCACGCGGGCGGTATAAGGGTCTAGATCTGTATCGCCTGATTTCTTTAGTTCAAGCGGGCCGCGTAAGCTCACCTTGACTCTTACGCGGGCCGCTAGAGATCATCAAACGCGGAGACATCCCAGGCCGACACGTGTAGACATCGTGGCGGGTCTACAAGCTGACCCAGCTTGTCACACCCCGAATTCCATGTGTCACCGGTGGGCCCGGTGGGGAGTATCGTGACGTGGTTGGCAACATAATAGTCAAACAACACAATATTTAAATGCACAGCGGAAGCAAAAGATAAATAGATTACAATCCGAATATAAGTAATATCCAGTATTACAACGGAAAGTAAAAGATCCACAGGCGGATCAAAATAAAATAGAAACAATAGTTCAACAGACTTTGACATCTAGAGCTTGCGAAACTTGAGTAATGATGCCTGGAGTAGCCAGCCTATTTCGTCTAGTACCTGCACTTAGCCTTTTTGGAAAATACGTCAGTTTACACTGGTAAATACAACTCAACTGACTCATTTTGAAAAGAGTTAGAAAATTGATTTGAATGCACTTCGGCAAAAATATATCTTTATAACTTGGGACAATCATTTGTATATAATCTTGGAGTAGGGTTCGCACGGAAAGTGTGTTTTTCCTAGAAAGTCTAGGAAGCGATCTGGTCCATCCGATTGGTGTGTTTAAGGGTTGAGATTAAATCAATGGCAATCTTGTAATATTTGAGTTTAATTAATTGATTGTTTTAAATGAGTAGGGGCAATTTTGTCAATGGCCGTGTTTTTAATCAATTAGATAACCGCCCAGTTCCTAATTTCAAGCGATTTTCCCTCTCTCTCTCTCCAAACCCATCTTGGAAACCCCAATCCCTACCAAAAATAACTACAATCATGGAAGAAGATAACTTTAGAAACGATGGAGAGCACCGGATCAAATTAAAACACTTCTCCATCTCCACCATCTCCGAGTTCATCATCACCATTCAAATATTGTTCTTATCATCTCCGTTTTCTTGACGATGTGTTTTAACAGCAAGCAAATTAATACAGTTGTGTTTTAGCAGCAAGCAGATTCATACAGTTGTGGTTTAGCATCCAGATTCATACAGATGTGTTTTAACAGCAAGCAGATTCATACAGTTGTGTTTTAGCATTCAGATTCATACAGATGTGTTTTAACAGCAAACAGATTCATACAGTTGTGTTTTAACAGCAAGCAGATTCATACAGATGTGTTTTAACAGCAAGCAGATTCATATAGTTGTGTTTTAGCATTCAGATTCATACAGTTGTGTTTTAGCATCCAGATTCATACAGATGTGTTTTAACAGCAAGCATATTCATACAGTTGTGTTTTAGCATTCAGATTCATATAGTTGTGTTTTAACAGCAAACAGATTCATATAGTTGTGTTTTAACAGCAAGCAGATTCATACACTTGTGTTTTAGCATTCAGATTCATACAGTTGTGTTTTAACAGCAATCAGATTCATACAGTTGTGTTTTAGCATTCAGATTCATACAGTTGTGTTTTAACATCAATCAGATTCATACCCTGTGTTTTACCATCTTTATATTGTGGGATCTATAAAAAAATTGACTTTAGCCCTGTAAACTGTTAAAACACAGCACCAAGAGCATGCTGATAAATTCCAGTAATCTTCTGAACAATGGAATATGCGATGTAATGTGGTATAGACAATAACATAAAACACATTCAGATTGTTAAAATGCAAAAGAACTGTTAAAACACAACCTGATTATATATTGACTTCAGAGTGTTAAAACACACTGACTTCAACCTCTCTGACTGGTAACACACATCACTAAGAACATGCTGATAGTTTTCAGATAAACACATTGACTTCCAGATTTGAATTCGAAAATAATAAAAATTCCGAAAATCATGGAATTTTAGTTAATGAAGATACATTCCAAAAATAAAATTAAAATGTGAAATTACATGATAGCCCTTCTACTTAAAATCCCTCAATGACACATGTCCAATTCTTATTCCTTCCTAGACTTTCTAGGAAAAATAGACTTTCCACCCAACTCCTACTCTATAATCTTGTATACAGTTTTACTTATTTGTCGTCCATCAGGGCCGGTTAGAAGAGCTGGACGAGATTAACTGACACGCCACATGTATAATGCCCACAAGGTTGATTCCTTTAGTGGATTACCAGTTTTTACATAATGCATCTGTCAGGTGTACGCCTACACCCCGTGCTTAGGTCGTGGCCATTTCGTAAAATGATGCCAAGGATATCCGGGACATGGTCATTTAACCCCCAAAAGCCATACACCAAATAATACATATTAAACGGGTCATGCAAATACATTAATCACAATCCGATTTAAATGACTACACATACCCGACCAAGCGGTACTTCTATAGTACCGTATCCCAAGCCCGTATAGGGAAAATAAGTTAAGAGTATTTACCTGAGCAAAGTATAAATCAAATACAGCAAGTGCACGTATCTTTTACTGGGCTCCTAATCTGGAACGAAAGTTTTAATAACCTATTAGAATCCTAACAGGTCTTTAATTAAGCTTAAACTTAGACCGGTTAGTTTTCAAAAGGAATATACGGTTCGAACGCGTGATAAAGCGAAGACCATTTTAGAATGTGTTTTTGACCCGACAATCTTGTATGCTTGTTTAATATGGGTAACTTAAACACATTCTGGATTTTGAGACACAAACGATATGGTTTGACCCGTTTCGGCTAATATATGCAAACTAGTTACATAGGCCGATCCGAACGCGAAAAGTGCGTAACGAGTAACCAGTGAGTCATGTACAAGTTTCCCTAAGTTAATATGCCTTAAATATGTTGTGATATCAGTAGGATACCTTCCATTATGCCCAAAACGAGTTTAATCTCAAAATAAGCCCCGTAGGGGTATTTTGGTCATTTTTAAAGATTATAAAAGAGATTTAATGAACTTCTGAGGTTCGGGTCTGAATACATCAGTAAAATGACTTATTTTAACAAGTCATATCAGTTGGTGTTAAGTCCTTTGTGACAAAATGGTTTTAAACCTTTACTATGCGTTTACTACGCTTATAAAGTCGTTTTAAGCGATTTACGGGTTAAAATAGGAATCTGAGTTTCCAGGTCAGTTCATAAGGTTCAAAACACTTCATTTATTATTTAAAATCAGTAGCAATTGGATTGGTATCAAAAGGACTTGTAAAACTCATTTTATGGCTGAAAAGGGTATAATCGGTATTTACCGAATCAAGGCACTAATCCTAGCTTATGATCAGTTTAAAATAATTAAGAATCTTCAAAAATCCCAAAATATTATATTACATCAGTGGGTAAAATATTTGGTGTCAAAAATTGGGTTTAGATAGGCTTTATGCTAATGACGCCGTTTAATTACTAAAACGCCATAATTACGCCATTGAGCATAACTCCTAATCTAGACCTCCAACTGATGTGAAAATTTAGGGACATGTTTATTAATCATTAATAAAGATTATTGTCCTTTCATATTTCCAAAATTCTCGTTTTATGGTCATAAGGGCATTATGGTCAACATTTAAGCAATTAACGGAAACGTCGGACAATTAATGATTCAAGTGGTATAAACGCAGAGGGTTATACAATCATGTAACTAGGTCCTAATGGAACTTTAAGGCATGTATGAACCTATCAAAATCGGGTCAGAACTGAAGTCAAAGCGAAAGTCAAAGTTTTGCGACTTTCGGTTCTGAATCGGTTCTAAACAGAAAATTGTCGAATCAAACAAGCTTAGACTAGTTCTTATACTTATTACCATGTTATATGAATGATAAAATAGGTTACACCCCTTTTACATTGTTAATTATGCGTTAAATCGAAGATTACATTTCTGTTGACTTTTTCTAATCATCTTTGACTCGACAAATGACCTAGTTAGGATGGGAATCAGTGGGTGCCCTTTCAAGGGTTTATTGCCCACATAATTACCAACTTATAACAACCCTAAGTTTGACTAATCGCTGGACCATTAGTGATTAATCAATGTAACACCTCAAAAATTCACGTCCTATAATGTATTGACACGTGTCATATGTTTGAACGTGTGAAAGAATGTTATGTAAGGACTAAAGTTGACAATAATGAAAAGTATGTGAATATACGAGTTCTAAATGTCAACAGTGAATAAATATATTGTACATCAACCCTACATGATGCTCATACCTTCAACCGAATAAATCACGGATCATACGAAGCTAAATATGAAAGAAAGTGAGAGATTACAAACTAAAGGGGTTAAATGTGTCAACATGTTTAAGTTATACCTCTGAGTGACCTTTTGACAAACCCGAAGCTTTGTAATGGTTAATTATGCTCACTAGAATGCACGATATAAATTTCATAAGGTTTCGTTATCATACGAGCAAGTTGTGATCAAATTCGTGTGCGAGGGGTTAAAGCGTCAACGTTGAAAGTTGGGACTTTTCGGGTGACAATAAAGTTAACCGGAGACTTAAAAAAATGGGTATATGTCTTGAAGCCCCTAAACATCAATTTGGAGGGTACAAATTGCAAGAAACAAATGTCTAAACAAAGTTTGAAGAGCCAAGGACCATTGCATAAAAATCTAAAGTTCTGATTCTGTGCAGAAGGGCCTCGCGCCACGCTAAGCCCCAGGGGGGGTCTTCGCGTCGCGCTAAGGGTAGTCTGATGCGAAATTTTTATTTTTTTGTCTGCCCTTGTGCTTGTGATCGACTTTAAACGATTTTCCTCATCTTGCTTGGCCTCTAAACAACCCCTAGAACACTAGGGACACTTGTTGAATGGTTGTGGTGAGTAGTAGACTTGTGTGTCAACATTTTGTGGTGATTAAACCACTATATAAAGGCCTCTAAGTTGCAAACATACTTCACACATTCATTCTTGCAAATCTGATCATTTGTGGAGCACAAGAGCACCTCCCAAGCCTTCCTAGTCAACCATTAGACTTCAGTAAGTTTGCTAATCCTTTCTTAATTAAGTTTTAGCTTAAAAGTCAAACCGTCGTAATTAACGGTTGACTTTAAGATTAATCACTAATGGTCCCGTGATTAGTCAAATCAAAGGTAGTTATAAGTTGGTAATTATGTGGGTAATAAAACCTCAAAAGGGTTCCCCCTGATTCCCACTCTAACTAGGTCAAATGTCGGGTCAAACTTGTATTTAAAAAGTCAACAGAATGTGTAAATTACAATTTATGCATAATTAGCAATGTAGAACACATACAACCTATTTGATCATTAATATAACTTGGTAATTAGTGTAAGGACATGTCTAAACATGTTCAACCCGACAATTTACTATTTAGACCCGGTTCGGAACCAAAAGTCGCATAGTTTGACTTATACTTTGACTTTCAGTTCTGACCCGTTTTGGTATGTTTTAAAAATACCATAGAGCTTCATTTGGACCAGGTTACATGCTAGTATAACCCTCTGTGATTATACACCATGGTTCATTAGTTAACCAATTAATACGCATGATTCCGTTAATTGCTCATATGTTGACCATTATGCCCTTTTCACCTTAAAACGTGATTTTTGGAAATGTAAAAGAGTAGAAACTTTAATTACTGATATTTAAACTTGTATCCAAAGTTTGACATCAGTTTGAGGTGTAGGTTAAGAGTTATGCTCATTAGCGTAAAATGAAAGCTTTATGTTAATAAAACGGCGTAATTAGCGTATAGCCTACTTTTTGATATCAAACTTATTACCCACTGATTAATATATTATTTTGGTATTTTTAAAGATTTTTAATTAATTTTAGGCTGAGCATAACTCATAGTCGTAGGCTTAATCCGGTAATTGTCGGTTTTGCCCTTACGGGCTATAAAATGATTTTACATATCTAAACGACTCCAAACCTTTTGCTACTGATCACATATGATAAATAAATTATTTTAAGCCTTCTGGAAATATAAAAATATCAGATTTATGTATCGAACCCGGAAATGGCTTCTAATCGCCTTTTAAGCGTTTTTTAACGCATAGTATGTACTAAAACTATTTTTAAACATACAAGGGTGATACCTACTAATATTAGAGGCAAATTATAATGTTTTAACAGTAAGCAAAAGTTGTTTAACTAAGACTTCAGTTTTGAGCTTTTCGGCTTATGTGAAATTACCAAAATACCCCTACGGGGCATAGTTTGGTTATAATTGATAAATTTCACATATATAATTTACCCTACTGTTATAACTTAGTAAAATAAGTATTTTTTTCCGATTACATCAGACCTGTAACTCAGGTAAATACTTAAACTCTTTTATAACCCTTTAAATGACCAAACTACCCCTACGGGGCATGGTTTGTGTTTAAATTCGTTTCGGGCATAATAAAAGACATCTTACTGATGTCACAACATATATGAAGCATATTAACTTAGGAAACCTGTAAATGGCTCATATGTATACCCGTTACGCTTATTACGCGTTCGGTTCGGTTTATGTAACTAGTTTACATAAATTAGCCTAAACGGGTCAAACCTTATCGGTTTTATCTCAAAATCCAAAATGTGTATGAAATACCCATATTAAGCAAGTCTCCGAACTTATTGGATCTAAATCACATTCTATCCGGTCTTCGCTTAATCATGCGTTTGAACCGTATCTTTCGGTAAGACTAACCGGTCTAAGCTTAGGCTTAATTAAAGACCCGTTAGCATTCTAATTGGTTATTTATACTATCTTTCCAGACTAGAGCCTTCCGGTAAATTGTACCTACGCTTACTTAAGTGAATACGGCTGAGTTATTATAATTCTTGCTATTTAAGACAGGAGCTAGCTCAGGTAAATACTCTTAACTTATTTTCCCTATTACGGGCTTGGGATACGGTAATATAAATACCGCATGGTCAGGTATGGGATTCAAAGACCAATAAGTCAGGAAATCCAAATAACCTGTTTTAATTCGTATTGCTTGACTGAAACATTGGGGATTAATGCGACCGTGTCCTGGATATCCTTGACTCATTAAATGCAATGGCCACGACTTAAGCACGGGGTGTAGGCATACACCTGACAGATGCTATATGCTAATTAATTAATTATACCCAATAAGGGATTCCCAATAAGGGAATAGTGGTGTGTCGGTTAATCATGAACCGGCATAGATCCGGGCCCCATATGTAGAGCAAGTTATGTAAAACTGATAACATGAGATATAGTTTGTCCCCAAGTATAAAAGATTAATTTTGCCTCTGTGCATTTTAATCAAGTATACAAAGATTAATTATGCCTTGTGCATTTTAATCATTGCGTCAAAATATTTACATGTCTTGTGCACCTAAACCAATTTTCTTAAACTCTTTTCAAATGAGTCGGTTGAGTGTATTTACCAGTGAAAACTGACGTATTTTCAAAAGTCTAAGTGACAGGTACAAGTACGTAATTGGCTGGAAGCTGCTCAGGACGTTAATAAGGAATCTTGCAAGTTCTAGGCGTCTAAAGTCTGTTGAACAATATTTATATTTTAAGATCCGCCTGTGGATCCTTTACTTTCCGTTGTAATACTAGATATTACTTTATATTCGGATTGTAATATATATATTTACCTTTTGCTTCCGCTGTGCATTTATATATTGTGTTGTTTGACTATTATGTTGCCAACCACGTCACGATACTCCCCACCGGGCCCACCGGTGACACGTGGAAAGTCGGGGTGTGACAATCAATAAGTCAACCGTTAATTACGACGGTTTGACTTTAAGGCTATATACTAAGCAAAACTTAATTAAGAATGGTTGAGGATACTTACAAGAGTCCTATGAACGATTAGGGAAGCTTAGAAGATGGCCTTGAGCTCCAGAATTCTTCAGATGCTGAGTTGTGAAGGGATGATCAAATGTTGCAACTTATGGTGCTTTATATAGTGATTAAAACTCACTAGATTGTTGACAAATCATGCTACCATGGACCCTTGATCATCCAAAAGTGTCCCTAAGGCCTAAATACCAGTTTAGGAAGCCCATGGTATTGAAACAAGTCACTTGGAGTCGGTTACAAGGCTGAACAGGCAGCTGCCTGTTGTTTCTGCATCTGGGCATCGCACGCAGCCCGCGTAAGATCCTTACAAGTCTTACGCGGCCCGCCTCAGACCTGCTGTCAGGTTTCCAAATTTTTATTAATTGCACTTTTAGTCCCCGGTCCTCCTAAACATCGTTTTCACACTATTTCTTGCATTATAAGCCTTTAATATTGACATATAAGGGCTCCAAGACTTATACCCACTTTGTGAAGTCCTTGTTCACTTTGTGTTTACCCGGAAAGTCATAAATTTCACCGTTGACGTTTCTAACCCTTCGCACACGAATTTTATCATAACTTTCTCATACGATAACGTAACTTGGTGAAATTTTTCTCACGCGATCTAGTGAGCATAATTAATCGTTACAAGGCTTCGGTTTGCTAAAAGGTCACTCAGAGGTATAACTTAAACATGTTGACACATTTAACCCTTGTAGTTTGTAATTTCTCACTTTTAGCTTCGTATGATCCATGATTTATTCGTTTGATGATATGAGCATCATGTAGGGTTAATGTACGATATATTTATTCACTGTTGACATTTAGAACTCGTGTAATCACATACTTTCCATGACTGGCAACTTTAATCCTTCTATAACATTCTTTCATACGTTCAAACATATGACACGTGTCAACTCATTATAGAACGTGAATTTTCGAGGTGTTACATCCTCACCCCCTTAAAAGAAATCTCGACCTCGAGATTTACGGAAACATATGAGGGTACTTCTCTTTCATTGTGGACTCTACCTCCCACGTGTACTCGGGACCTCTACGGGCATCTCATTTAACCTTTACGATCGGTACATGCTTCCTCCGAAGCTTCTTAACCCGTCGATCCTCAATCGACAAAGGTTTTTCAACAAACTTTAAGCTCTCGTCGATGTGCACATCCGTATGCGGTATGACTAGCGATTCATCGGCTAGACATTTCTTTAAGTTGCAGATGTGGAATACGTTGTGTATACCAATGAGTTCTTCAGGTAAATTCAACTTGTAAGCCACTAACCCAACACATTCGATAATCTCGAATGGTCTTATATACCTCAGGCTTAACTTACCTTTCTTACCAAACCGCATCACCCCCTTCCAGGGTGATACCTTAAGCAAGACTTTATCACCAACCTGGAATTTCCGAGGTCTACGCTTTGGATCTGCATAACTCTTCTGCCTATCCTTGGCAGCTTTCAAGCGATCGCGAATCTGGACAATCTTGTCCGTTGTTTCAAAGACTAATTCTGGTCCTGACAATTGGACTTCTCCCACTTCCGCCCAACAAACGGGCGTTATGCACTTTCTACCGTACAAGGCCTCGAAGGGCGCAACCTTGATGCTTGTATGGTAGCTATTGTTATAGAAGAACTCGACTAATGGCAGGTGATTATCCCAGCTACCACCTAAGTCGATCACACATGCTCGAAGCATGTCTTCCAAAGTTTGGATGGTACGCTCACTCTGTCCGTCCGTCTGAGGATGGTAAGCCGTACTGAAATTTAAGCGCGTGCCCAAAGATTGTTGGAAACTTTTCCAAAAATGTGATGTGTATCTAGTATCTCTATCAGAGATAATAGACACTGGTACGCCATGTAGAGCTACAATCTTATCTACGTACAGTTGGGCTAACATGTCGGAGCTATAAGTCTCCTTAATGGGCAGGAAATGTGCTGACTTCGTCAGTCTATCTACGATTACCCATATGGTATCATTTCCTTTCCTTGTCTTAGGTAACTTGGTGATAAAATCCATAGTTACCATTTCCTACTTCCACGTAGGAAGTTCAGGCTGTTGTAGCAAACTTGACGGCTTTTGGTGTTCTGCTTTGACTTGCGCACACGTCAAGCATTTAGCTACATAGGTAGCTACAGACTTCTTCAAGCCTGTCCACCAATAGTTTACCCTTAGATCCTGGTACATCTTATCAGCTCCAGGATGAACAGAATATTTGGAACTATGGGCTTCCTGGAGGATAACATCCCGAAGTCCTCCATATATTGGAACCCATATTCGTCCATTCAATCTCAGAATTCCGTCATTGCCAAGAGATAACTGCTCCTCAGTTACCCCTAGCTTTTCATTAGGATAGTTAGCTTCCAACACAGCTTCCTTCTGTGCAGCTAACAACCTTTCATTCAAACTGTTCTTTATTTCAATCCTCTTGGCATTGATTCGGATGGGTTTCACCCTTTCCTTTCTGCTCAAGGCATCGGCAACCACATTTGCCTTGCCGGGATGGTATCTGATTTCACAATCATAATCATTCAAAGTCTCCATCCATCGGCGCTGCCTCATGTTTAAATCCTTCTGATTAAACAGATGTTGAAGGCTCTTGTGATCAGAATAGACCACACACTTGATACCATACAAATAATGTCTCCATAGCTTTAGTGCAAACACAACGGCACCCAACTCCAAGTCATGGGTGGTGTAGTTCTTTTCGTGCACCTTTAATTGTCGTGATGCATAGGCAATAACCTTGCCTTTCTGCATAAGCACACACCCCATGCCAGTGTGGGATGCATCGCAGTAAACTACGAATTCTTCGGTACCTTCAGGCAATGTCAGTACAGGAGCGTTGCTCAACTTTTGCTTCAGAATATCAAAAGATTCTTGCTGTTTAGGACCCCACTCGAACTTTACCTTCTTACGAGTTAATGAAGTTAGGGGTGCAGCAATCCTTGAAAAATTTTCAATGAAACGCCTGTAATATCCTGCCAAGCCTAGAAAGCTACGAATCTCTGTAGGCGTCTTTGGCTCTTGCCAGTTCATAACAGCTTCCACCTTAGCGGGGTCCACTTGGATACCACGCTCACTAACCACATGTCCAAGGAATTGGACCTCTCGAAGCCAAAATTCACATTTAGAGAATTTGGCATAGAGCTTCTCATGATGCAGGAGTTTGAGAATACAGCGAAGGTGTTTCTCATGGTCAGCTTGGTTCTTCGAGTAGATAAGAATGTCGTCGATGAAAACGATGACGAATTTATCTAAGTATGGTTTGCAAACGCGATTCATGAGATCCATTAATGCGGCAGGTGCATTAGTGAGCCCAAAAGGCATCACTAGGAACTCGTAATGACCATAACGAGTTCTAAATGCAGTTTTGTGTACGTCTTCATCTCTAACCTTTAGTTGGTGATAGCCTGACCTCAGATCGATCTTAGAGAAGTAGCTTGCCCCTTGCAGTTGATCGAACAGATCGTCTATCCTGGGCAGTGGATATCTATTCTTGATAGTGACTTTATTAAGCTCACGATAATCGATGCACAGACGCATCGATCCATCCTTCTTCTTGACAAACAAGATTGGCGCTCCCCATGGAGACGAACTAGGTCTAATTAAACCTTTAGCTAGCAAATCATCTAGCTGCGTCCTTAATTCCTTCATCTCTGTTGGTGCCAACCTATAAGGCGCTCTCGCAACAGGTGCTGCTCCGGGGATGATGTCAATTCTGAATTCCACTTGCCTATCTGGTGGTAAACCAGGTAGTTCTTCAGGAAAAACTTCTGGGTATTCAGAAATGACGGGGATGTCTTCAATCTTAGGTTTCGGCTCATCGATAGTTACCTGTGCCATGTAGATGACGCAACCTTTCTTCAAACACTTAGAGGCCAGGCCTTAAGCATAGTCACTTGCTCAGGCAGTCCATACCGGGTATCTCCCTGAATGGTAAGTGATTCACCAGACGGAGTCTTGATCACCACTTGTTTCTTATTGCACACTATCTGGGCTTGGTTACGAGATAACCAATCCATGCCTATCACTATGTCAAAACCGGCTAACTTCAAAGGAAGTAAGGATAGTGGAAAAGAGTGGTTCCTAATGGATATAACACATCCATATAATACGGTTGACGCGGTTTCTAATGTACCATCCGCTAATTCCACCTCATATTTCACGCTTAGGGTTTTAACAGGCAATTTCAACAATTCACAAAACTTATTATCTACAAACGACTTATCAGCGCCTGAATCAAAAAGTACTCTCGCATAAACATCATTTACAAGGAAGGTACCTGTTATCACATTGTCATCCTGTACTGCTTCCTTTGCATCCATTCTGAAGACCCTAGCATTGGTCTTCTTGGCCTCTTCAGGCTTCTTGGCGTACTTAGGGCAGTTGGTTTTAATGTGCCCTTTCTCATTGCAGTTGTAGCATGTGGCATCTTTTATCTTCTTGCACTCTATCGTCTTGTGCTCTTTAGACTTGCATAACCCACATGCAGGTGATCCTGATTGAGACTTGGTCTCAAGCCTGCATTTTCCAAAGTGGCGTCTTTGGCAAGTCGAGCACTTTGGCTTCTCCTCTGTTCGCTGATTACCCTTGTTGGACCCAGACGCTTTCTTGTGGTCCGTATTACCCTTGTGCTTCTTGTCAGATCTTCGTGAGGTATCATCCTCACGCTTCCTCTTACTTTCTTCAGAATTCTTTAGCGATCTCAACCTGACCGCATCTAAAGTAAGGGATAAAGATATATCAGCTGCCGACCTAAAAGTGGCAGGTCTTGAAGCCTTAACACTGGCTTTGATTTCTGGGGCTAAACCCCCAATGAAGCGAGCAATTCGCTTGGGTTCCGGTGTTATCAGATACGGAACTAGCCTAGACAGGGTATTGAAACTGGTGAGGTAAGCTTGACAATCTAAATTCTTCATCACCAACGATAAGAAATCCGATTCAATTCTTTCGACCTCATGCTGTGGGCAATAATTTTCCCTAATGAGGGCAACAAACTGTTCCCATGACATATTGTAGAGCGGGATCTTCCCAGCAGCTTGAATGAGAGACTTCCACCATGCTAGTGCCTCTCCTTTGAACGATTGGGATACATACTTCACTACATCCCTTTCAGCACAACCGCTGATGTCAACCATTGTGTCCATCTCATCTAACCAGGTCATACAATCAATTGCCCCTTTCTCCCCAGTGAAATCCCAGGGTTTGCAGGAAACAAAGTATTTATAGGTACAGGACTTGGTACGCGGTTCGTTATCGAACACTATCCTCTTGGATGGAACACTGTGTTCATTTGATGAATGTCGATCATCATCCTTCTTTGGCTCCTCTTTCTTAGAGGGCAGCTTGTTATGAGGCTCAGAATGAGTTTTAGGGACATATTTAGAGTGGGGTACAGATGAGGCTCGACTATGCGTCCCACTATACTCCTTAAATTGTTCTTCTACAGCTTTAGATACAGCTGTATCAATCAGTGTACGAAGCTCTCCTTTGGTTATATTAATCCTATCGTTATCATCGCGGTTTTCCAAAGGATGACTGTTTATTCGTCAGAGTTAGCCATGTAGTCTTAGTTGCTACAAAAAGAAAAATAAGGGCAAGGTTTATTTAGAAGCCCATACAGTACTATCGTTTTAAATGATTTATTAACCATGTTTTTAAAACACATTTTAGTTTATTTGCTAAATATAAAATTGTTCAGGATTTTTATCATAATCCTAAATTATAAGTTAATAATAGCACAAAAAGGCCTAGTCACATAGACAAGTTAAATTTTTATAAGCCAGGATTTCAGAGTATCGAGGCATTAAGGTTTGAATCTGAATTCATTACCTTTTCTTAACAGGGAGTTGTAGGCTACCACTGTCTTTAGTCCAGAGGACGTTAATTATAGCCCGTGGGCACTTCACCCATAAGGGATGATTATATAAATAAGGGAATTTAGGATAACCCAATTAAAAATGACTTATGTGATTTTATCGTATCACACTTTGTCAAGCATGTTAATATGCTTTCAGATGTTTAATAAGGATTTGAATCTCTTGAATAGGTTCTACCATCTTGGCCTTGTCTGCAGTGACCTTTAGGCTAGGTTTTACCTTTAAGATTCTTTTTAATATCTAACGCAGAACAATCCTAAATTGAAATGTTGACAAGGATCTGAATCTAATTGTGGAACTACCATCTTGGCCCTGTCTTAAGGTGACGTATGGCTAGGTCTTGCCCTTTTTAGATTTTTGCCATTTTATTATAATGGTAGATCTTATAATATAGGAATGATATTTTTAAATATAATCGTTCCATTAAAATTTAAACAGGTATATGGTTGCCCTAAACGGGACTTATTAAGAAAATGACTTGCCCATGCGGGGCTAATCAGAAAATAACAAAAGAAGCAATCAAAAGACAATGAAACGAATTAGGATTAGTCCTATGTTCTTGTCTAGACTCAAGAATGTGCATCTGTGTAACTGAGATTAAACACAAAAGGCTAGTGTTTATGTAATAACCATAAATTTAAAACCATTATTATTATTATTTATTTTAGTTAAATAGGAAACCCTAATTAAGACACCCAAGTAATTCTGTACAAACCCTAGAATTTTCGGAATCAGGATTAGGGCCCCTAAAACTCAGGGGGGGGGGGGTATTCCCTACTTGATAATTATCTTCATAACTTGCGGACGAAGTTGAATTTAATGATTTCGTCGACTCAGCTAGGCTAGTCCCACACGTGGCAACCCTATGAATAATATAAGATGTCTCGCGGGCCGCGTAAAGATAGGTTATAGGTCACGCGGGCCGCGACAAGGTCCAAATTCGACTATAAATACAGGACATTGGCACTTGAATTCTGGCACAAAAACGACGTAAAAATTCACAAAATACACCGAGTTATGCTCTGTTTACCAAAATCAACACACACGAATCACTAATCGACGCTGCAATCAGGGTAATAACTCGATCGCTATTACGATTCATTGTCCGATCGATCAATATATCCAATGGATGTT
This sequence comes from Helianthus tuberosus, assembly GCA_030545235.1. NCBI lineage: Eukaryota > Viridiplantae > Streptophyta > Magnoliopsida > Asterales > Asteraceae > Helianthus > Helianthus tuberosus. The sequence goes on along the minus strand of CM060376.1, from coordinate 1,458,617 downwards.
TAAGTGCCGCCCACATTAGGGTTATACTTTGTCGTTCGTCATTAATTCGATGAATGAGTTTAAGTATCGTACTTTGTCGTTCGTCGTTAATTCGATGGATGAGTTTAAGTATCGTACTTTGTCGTTCGTTGTGAGAATTTGATCTCGTGAGTTATCGTAAATGCTGTATTAAGTTACTAACCTAGTTTGTGTGCATGTTATTTAAATTAGGTTAAAAGACTAATCAGTAGTCTAAACTCTGCCCGTATAAATCTAAAATATTAGCACAAGGTAGCTTCACTTTGGAGTTATTAAGGTACGGATCCTTACCCCACTCCTTATTGCTTCATATTCAAATTGTTATAAACCATTAAATTCGTACACTCTTCACGTCTTTGATTATCGATTCATTTGACAGTCCGTTTGATTTCTATTCTAATCATAACTTTGGATTTAGCTTTCATGTCATGCGATAGAATTATGTTAGTTGTACTCATTATCGCATGTTCCAATATATGTTCAGTTTTGTTATGAAAATAAGTTTTATAAGTTATGTGAATAAGACCAATTGTACTCTGATACCCTGAGTATCGCTTCTCGTGGAGTGTCCCACGAGCATGTTGTTGCGGCATCAACATCATGTGCTCCATCCGTGACGGAGAGATCAGTTCACGGCGTCTCTTAAGTACAAGTGTGGTACATAAGGCTATTAGGAGGCGTATGGATCGATCCTAGGATTTAAGTATAAGGAGGTGGATAACGGGTATGCCAATTCGCCATCTCATGTGATAATTATGCAGGAGTAGCTACCTGTGTATTGTCACGTTTTAAGTTTGCTCATGGGTACATCCGTAAGATATGATTATGAAATTATGTTTTTGCATTATATCATTTTCACAATAAGTTCCATTCGGATAATATTTCTATAAAGCGTTAATTGTTATTTGAGCCTATTATTCCGTACTGAGCATTCGGCTCATTCCGTAAATTTTTGTATATACAGGTCTGCATGTTACTTTGGGCGGGGAAAAGAGAGAAGAATAAAGCCTAGAAATAACTCTGAAGATATTAGTTAATGAAGTCGAATGTTTCCGTTTGTATAAATAAACCTTAAGTTTCGTTGTTATATGGTTGTATCCTTGTCAAATAAATAAATGGAATTATGACTTTTGTTTATGATACTACTGTTATTGTGACACGTCAGCCCTTCCTGGTTGGGGTGTTACAGCTATGGTATCAGAGCAAAGGCTCTTTCCTGTAGAAAACTTGAAGATAGTAATTAAAACCTGTGAGGAATGGGTAGATATCTATGATAGGATTCAACTTGATCTCTTATTTGGTTTAACTCCTATGTCTATTCGTATAGATGCCTCCTCGTCATCCGCTACGTAAGAGTACTCGTACTAACCATGCGCGTAACAACACTTCTTCGAATGAGACTCCAGTTGATCCAAACGTAATTACTGCTATCAACCAGGCTGTTGCCGGGTTGCTTCCAAACCTGGTTGCTCAAACAGCTGAGGCCGTTATTCAACAAACTCGTCATCCAGAAGGCACTAACACTAATCCAACCTCTGGTGGTGAAACTCGTGAGAATACCACGAACAATACTACTTATAGTATAGACATATGGATTAGTAAATTTCAAAAACAAAAGCCGAAATCCTTTAGTCACGCTACTAATCCAGTCGAAGCAAGAAACTGGATAGCTTATATTGAAAAGATCTTCGGAGTTCTTGGAGTTCCGGAGCAATACAAAGTTAGATTGGCTACCTACAAAATTGAAGATGACGCACAAACTTGGTGGGAAGGATATAAGCAAGTCAAAGGAGGGGATGATATTGATGCAAATCTTTCATGGGTCGACTTTCGTAACATCTTTTACGATAAGTATTTTTCGACCGCTGATAAAGAAGCTTATATCAGGGAGTATGCAATAATTCGACAGGGGAGTGATGAACCAGCCTCTGAGTTCATTACTCGATTTTCAAGGTTGGCTAGTATTGTAGGAGACGTTGCAGGATCAGCAGAAGTCCAGGTAGAAAAATGCAAATGGGCAGTCAATGATCGAATTCGGAAGTCGATCATGTATATGAAATTTAAGGATATCACCGAAGTTGCTGATGCAATCAAAACTTTTGAATTCGAAAGGAAAGAATTCTTATCTCGAACTGGGGATAATAAGAAGAGAAATAGGGAAGGACAATTTAAGCAGGAAAACGGCCAATCATCCACTACGCCCCAGCATCAAGATCGCAAAGTACAAGGAAATCAAAACTCTGGAAATCAGGCACGTCCATGGCAACCTAGACTACAAAACCCGAGACCTGCTTAAAACCAGATTCAGTTGTCTGCAGAACCTATTAGAACTCAACCACTGAATCAGATTACATATCCTCTATGTAATACTTGTGGTAAGCGACATCAGGGCGTATGTCACCGAAGTACAGGAGCATGCTTTAGATGTGGCCAAACTGGACACATGATTAAGGAGTGTACGAAGAAAGACACTAAGAAGAATAACCGACCAAACGTTGCACCACCCAATGTTGGAGGAAGAGTTTTCGCACTTTCTGCTACTGACGCTGCTAATGTTCCAGGTACTGTATCTGGAACCCTTCAGATTGGTAAACGTAGTATCTATGTGTTATTCGATACAGGAGCGACTCATTCTTTAGTATCCCACTCGTTTACTAAGTACCTTCCGATAAAACCAGCTCTCTTAAATCATACCTTAACCATTTCTACTCCCATGGAAAATTCATCCGTAATCACTTACGTATATAAGGATTGTCCGATCCGCATTGAATCTATTATGTGTAAGGCAGACCTATTTCCAATACATATGTGTGACTTTGATGTTATTCTAGGGATAGATTGGTTGTCTCGACATCGTGTAACTATAGATTGTCATTCTCGCCGTGTTATTTTAGGCGATCTTCATCATCCTGATATTATATATCAGGGAACTCAAGCTCATAAATCTCTTAAGATTATCTCCGCATTCAAAGCTCGAAAATTCATATCAAGCGGCTGTGCTGGATTCCTAGCATCGATTAAGGATACTTCTGCTAGTGTTAAGAGTATCGATAGCCATTCCGTTGTTCGTGAATATCCTGATGTATTTCTGGATGAACTACCAGGATTACCACCTGACCGTCAGGTAGAATTCACCATCGACTTGATTCCTGGAGCCGAGCCTATTTCTAAAGCTCCATACCGTATGGCTCCAATGGAACTGAAGGAGTTGAAGGAACAATTGCAAGAATTGTTAGATCTAGGATTCATAAGACCCAGTGTTTCACCTTGGGGTGCTCCGGTCTTATTTGTGAAGAAGAAAGACGGTAGTATGCGTTTATGTATTGACTACCGAGAGCTGAACAAGATTACTATTCGTAATCAGTATCCTCTGCCTCGCATTGATGATCTCTTTGATCAACTTCAGGGGGCTCAGTTCTTTTCAAAAATTGATCTGAGGTCCGGATACCATCAGCTAAAAATAAAAAATGATGATGTTCCCAAGACCGCCTTTCGTACTCGATATGGTCATTACGAATTTTTGGTTATGCCCTTTGGGCTAACTAATGCACCCGCAGTCTTCATGGATTTGATGAATCGCGTATTTCACAAATTCCTAGACTAATTCGTAATTGTTTTTATCGATGACATTCTGGTATATTCCAAGAGTCGTGAAGAGCATGAAGCACATCTACATGCAGTACTTGGAACTTTGCGACATGAGAAGTTGTATGCTAAGTTTTCCAAATGTGACTTTTGGCTTAGCCAAGTGGCATTTCTAGGTCATGTCATATCAGCAGAGGGAATTATGGTAGACCCAACAAAGGTTGAAGCTATTACAAAATGGCCAAGACCCACTTCTGTAACCGAAATACGAAGTTTCTTGGGTCTTGCTGGCTATTACCGAAGATTTGTTGAAAGATTCTCGGTAATTGCTTTACCACTCACAAAACTCCTAAGGAAAGGGGTGAAGTACTCATGGAATGAGGAACAAGAGAAAAGCTTTGAAGAATTGAAGAAACGACTCGTATCCTCTCCGATACTCGCTCTCCCTTCTGGATCAGGAGGTTACCAAGTCTATAGTGATGCCTCAAAGAAAGGATTAGGTTGTGTGCTAATGCAACATGGGAAAGTTATCGCTTATGCCTCCCGTCAGTTAAAGCCTTATGAAGTTAACTACCCTACACATGATTTAGAATTAGCCGCAGTTGTTTTTGCACTTAAGATTTGGCGACACTATTTGTATGGTGAAAGTTGTGACATTTTTACCGACCATAAAAGCCTCAAGTACATATTCACCCAGAAAGAGCTAAATATGAGACAAAGAAGGTGGTTAGAACTTTTAAAAGATTACGATGCAAATATTCAATACCATCCAGGCAAAGCCAATGTTGTAGCTGACGCGTTGAGCCGAAAGAATTCCGGGACTATATCTTGCTTACAAATTCAGCCTCATATTAGGAGGGATCTCGAAAGAATGAACATTTGGCTTCAGGTTAGTAAATCTGATGGATATCTAGCTAGAATGCAGATTGAACCCGACCTCATATCACGGATCAAAGATGCACAAAAGCAAGATGGAGAACTTTGGGCAATTGTGCAAAATCTTGAGGTGGGTAAGCAATCTGAATTTCGTATAGACCATCATGGGGTGATTTGGTGCGGTAAAAGAGTTAGAAAATTGATTTTGAAAAGAGTTAGAAAATTGATTTGAATGCACTTCGGCAAAAATATTGAGGTGGGTAAGCAATCTGAATTTCAACTGACTCATTTTGAAAAGAGTTAGAAAATTGATTTGAATGCACTTCGGCAAAAATATATCTTTATAACTTGGGACAATCATTTGTATATAATCTTGTATACAGTTTTACTTATTTGTCGTCCATCAGGGCCGGTTAGAAGAGCCGGACGAGATTAACTGACACGCCACAGGTATAATGCCCACACGGTTGATTCCTTTAGTGGATTACCAGTTTTTACATAATGCATATGTCAGGTGTACGCCTACACCCCGTGCTTAGGTCGTGGCCATTTCGTAAAATGATGCCAAGGATATCCGGGACATGGTCATTTAACCCCCAAAAGCCATACACCAAATAATACATATTAAACGGGTCATGCAAATACATTAATCACAATCCGATTTAAATGACTACACATACCCGACCAAGCGGTACTTCTATAGTACCGTATCCCAAGCCCGTATAGGGAAAATAAGTTAAGAGTATTTACCTGAGCAAAGTATAAATCAAATACAGCAAGTGCACGTATCTTTTACTGGGCTCCTAATCTGGAACAAAGGTTTTAATAACCTATTAAAATCCTAACGGGTCTTTAATTAAGCTTAAACTTAGACCGGTTAGTTTTCAAAAGGAATATACGGTTCGAACGCGTGATAAAGCGAAGACCGATCTAGAATGTGGTTTTGACCCGACAAGCTTGTATGCTTGTTTAATATGGGTAAATTAAACACATTCTGGATTTTGAGACACAAACGATATGGTTTGACCCGTTTCGGCTAATATATGCAAACTAGTTACATAGGCCGATCCGAACGCGAAAAGTGCGTAACGAGTAACCAATGAGTCATGTACAAGTTTCCCTAAGTTAATATTCCTTAAATATATTGTGATATCAGTAGGATACCTTCCATTATGCCCAAAACGAGTTTAATCTCAAAATAAGCCCCGTAGGGGTATTTTGGTCATTTTTAAAGATTATAAAAGAGATTTAATGAACTTCTGAGGTTCGGGTCTGAATACATCAGTAAAATGACTTATTTTAACAAGTCATATCAGTTGGTGTAAGTCCTTTGTGACAAAATGGTTTTAAACCTTTACTATGCGTTTACTACGCTTATAAAGTCGTTTTAAGCGATTTACGGGTTAAAATAGGAATCTGAGTTTCTAGGTCAGTTCATAAGGTTCAAAACACTTCATTTATTATTTAAAATCCATAGCAATTAGATTGGTAGCAAAAGGACTTGTAAAACTCATTTTATGGCTGAAAAGGGTATAATCGGTATTTACCGAATCAAGGCACTAATCCTAGCTTATGATCAGTTTAAAATAATTAAAAATCTTCAAAAAAATCCCAAAATATTATATTACATCAGTGGGTAAAATATTTGGTGTCAAAAATTGGGTTTAGATAGGCTTTATGCTAATGACGCCGTTTAGTTACTAAAACGTCATAATTACGCCATTGAGCATAACTCCTAATCTAGACCTCCAACTGATGTGAAAATTTAGGGACATGTTTATTAATAATTAATAAAGATTATTGTCCTTTCATATTTCCAAAATTCTCGTTTTATAGTCATAAGGGCATTATGGTCAACATTTAAGCAATTAACGGAAACGTCGGACAATTAATGATTCAAGTGGTATAAATGCAGAGGGTTATACAATCATGTAACTAGGTTCTAATGGAACTTTAAGGCATGTCTAAACCTATCAAAATCGGGTCAGAACTGAAGTCAAAGCAAAAGTCAAAGTTTTGCGACTTTCGGTTCTGAATCGGTTCTAAACAGAAAATCGTCGAATCAAACAAGCTTAGACTAGTTCTTATACTTATTACCATGTTATATGAATGATAAAATAGGTTACACCCCTTTTACATTGTTAATTATGCGTTAAATCGAAGATTACATTTTTGTTGACTTTTTCTAATCATCTTTGACTCGACAAATGACCTAGTTAGGATGGGAATCAGTGGGTGCCCTTTCAAGGGTTTATTGCCCACATAATTACCAACTTATAACAACCCTAAGTTTGACTAATCGCTGGACCATTAGCGATTAATCAATAAGTCAACTGTTAGTTACGACGGTTTGACTTTAAGGCTATATACTAAGCAAAACTTAATTAAGAAAGGTTGGGGATACTTACAAGAGTCCTATGAACGATTAGGGAAGCTTAGAAGATGGCCTTGAGCTCCAGAATTCTTCAGATGCTGAGTTGTGAAGGGATGATCAAATGTTGCAACTTATGGTGCTTTATATAGTGATTAAAACTCACTAGATTGTTGACAAATCATGCTACCATGGACCCTTGATCATCCACAAGTGTCCCTAAGGCCTAAATACCAGTTTAGGAAGCCCATGGTATTGAAACAAGTCACTTGGAGTCGTTACAAGGCTGAACAGGCAGCTGCCTGTTGTTTCTGCATCTGGGCATCGCACGCGGCCCGCGTAAGATCCTTACAAGTCTTACGCGGCCCGCCTCAGACCTACTGTCAGGTTTCCAAATTTTTATTAATTGCACTTTTAGTCCCCGGTCCTCCTAAACATCGTTTTCACACTATTTCTTGCATTATAAGCCTTTAATATTGACATATAAGGGCTCCAAGACTTATACCCACTTTGTGAAGTCCTTGTTCACTTTGTGTTTACCCGGAAAGTCATAAATTTCACCGTTGACGTTTCTAACCCTTCGCACACGAATTTTATCATAACTTTCTCATACGATAACGTAACTTGGTGAAATTTTTCTCACGCAATCTAGTGAGCATAATTAATCGTTACAAGGCTTCGGTTTGCTAAAAGGTCACTCAGAGGTATAACTTAAACATGTTGACACATTTAACCCTTGTAGTTTGTAATTTCTCACTTTTAGCTTCGTATGATCCATGATTTATTCGTTTGATGATATGAGCATCATGTAGGGTTAATGTACGATATATTTATTCACTGTTGACATTTAGAACTCGTGTAATCACATACTTTCCATGACTGTCAACTTTAATCCTTCTATAACATTCTTTCACACGTTCAAACATATGACACGTGTCAACTCATTATAGGACGTGAATTTTCGAGGTGTTACACAGCTAAGCTACCCTGATGACCAGGTTTGACGCGGGCCGCGTAAGCCCCGCTTGTATGTTACGCGGGCCGCGTGAGAGTCCAATTCAGCAAGTATAAATAGAACGCATCAGTTTTCGTTTTCCGTCGCTCATTCTCAATTCTCAAATCACAATTTCTGTAGAAGAGGCATTATAGTTGGGTATTATACCCCTAATTAGCGAGGTTCTGCTCCGTTGTAAGTATTATAACCCTAGTTTCGTAATAGTTACGCTGCCCGATTGATTTTGGGTTCCGTAATAACTGTCGTGGTTCTGCCCGACGTAGTTATTGGAATGCCGTCTCGGGGAGGGTATCATTAATATTTTCAAAGGGTTATGATACTAACCAATGTACATTTGTATAAATTATAGATTATATCCAGGAAACCCTTATGCGAAGTCTAAGATAGCAATGCGAGTTTATCCTCTTTTTGTTAACCTTTTTGGAATGTTTTACAAAACCTTAATTATTTACAATGTGATTAAGTGGTGATTGAGTCTTTGTAGTTCTTCAATTACTGCCGGTATTATGGGGTTTTGTATACAAAATTTATACTACTTGCGAGTAGTAAGTCATTACGACAGTACGTTACAATTGGACAACGAGTGAGCCAATGTGTAACTTGACCATAGCCATAGATCCGGTCGAGTGGCAAATACTGAATGAGTAATTGTGTAGAAATAAACAATGTGATCGCTCTCAATACTGTTTTAATTAATAAATGTTTCTTGATTAAACTGGGATTCACTCACCAGTATTTTCGACTGACAAATGTTTTTAAAACGCGTTACAGGTAACACAATGTGACAGCCAATTAGTGAAAAGCCAGCTAGAGAGCACTGAAGGCTTGGGAAAAATGTGGCTATAAAAGTTACCTAATAAACGATGTTTTAAATTCAATAAAATAGGGTTTGTCCCTATAAATGTATTGTAATAAGAAACTTGGGTTTTGCCCATGATATTATTAATATTAAATATGGTGGTTTTACTCTGATAAACATTTCCTAACTACGGTCCTGATGTAAATTCCGCTGCAAGATTAAATAACTGATACCACCACTACTGAGTTCGCGTCCGCCCGTTCCCGGGACAGATAAGGGACCGGGGGTTGCGACAGAAGGTGGTATCAGAGCCTAGCCACTGGTCTAAGCCAAAGAAGTGTTCTGCTGACACTTAAATTCTATATTTTTGTTAGGAAATAAATTATGGAAATACATGCATAACTGTATTTATTTGTTATGTGTTATTTGACTATTTGTTAGTTTACAGTATGAGTGATCAAGGACCCTCAGACATGAATCGTCAGTTATCTGATTCACCTAGGAGTGAAGGTACATCATCACAGCCTGCCCTTTCGGGGTATTCTGCTGATCAGGAGGAAGGAATATTTGCCTTTAGAGCTCAATCTGAAGAGCCATTTCCTAATAAGAAACGAGGATGGTTCAGTAAAGAAGCTTTTGCTCGTAGGAAGAGAATGCGAAAATTACAACAGCAAAGAGTTTTAGCGGCTGCTAAGCGTAAAACAGATGCCCATACTCAAGATATGCTTAATAGAAGCCTAGCTAATTTTCATATCCTAGCCACAACTGCTGCTGACCCAAGTCTGGAACAACTAGTAGCCCCACAACCACAAAACCCAGAACAACCCATGGAGATAGAAAATCCTGACAACCAAGTGGAGATGCACGACTTTAACCCAGAAGAAATCCCAAGGGTACCTGCACCAAACCCCCTAGACCCGAATTACGACCCCTGGTGGGACGACAATAGGGACTTTGTGCAACGTTACCTTATCCAGGAATACCCACCCATACAAAACATAGAAGCCTACCCAGGTATGGACCCTTTAGATCCCTATTACCAAGATGATTATATTAGGGAGATTTTAGAGGATCCTTACTGACGTGATTGTCGTGGTCACGCAAATTTAATCCCAATACAACTAAATAGATAGCGGTAAGTGGGTATCAAACACAGGGAGTCTGTGGAAAATGTGTTATTTGAGAATTTATCTAGATTAACTAAATTAGACTAATTGCAAGAAAAGTAAATTTCAAGAGTTGGTTGAATTGGATTGGTTTTAAAAACGAAAAATACTAATTAATTTGCAAGATGAGAGTTGAGATTGTAAACAATTTGGAGACGAATGACCATCCTAAGTTTCCGGTTTGTTTCAACAATTGTGTTATCATCCACTAGAAAGAACTACATAGACATAGTTCATGTGTAATTACTTATTGTGATAAAAGGGAACGAAGTACTCAGATTCCGAGAACGTGAGGTTGTTACCCGATGACCAATCAACCCTTACCCAATCCTAATTTTACCCATGATATCTCGATTGCCAACGGCACCAAGAACGTATGGTTTCAAACTAGAAAAAATCATAAGAATTAACAATTTACAGCTAAGCAATCACACACCATGATAAACAAAACATAGATAAAGTTTATCATTCTAGAAATATGGAATCAAAACACAACCGTCTTAAACAAACCTTCAACCTAGGATGATCATAGAGTGTTTAGCCACGCATAGCTTCAAACAACATCTTAACAAAAGTTTCAATGTTCATCAAGATTAAAAACAATAAACCTAATGATTCCCAAGTGTTGTTGTTGCAAAAAAGTCTCCAAGATAGCTCACAAATTCGTCCACAATGATTGATAACCGAAAACAAGTGAAAAGCCACCATAAAACCACTTGAAAATGGCATTTAATGAGGAGGTTACATAACAACATCAGTCGGAGCCGTAAGCTACGGCTCCTTGCCGTAGCTTACGGAAGTCAATGATAGTGCACGGTCAACAGCAGAGCCGTAAGCTACGGCTGGGTGCCGTAACTTACGGCTATCATCAATCCTTTACGCCACGTTGCTCCTGTTTTACGGCAAGCTGATGTTGGATTCAGTGAGGGCCGTAACCTACGGCTGGGAGCCGTAGGTTACGGCTAGATGTGAATTTTTCTCTTTCATTTCCTTGTTTACTCTCTCATAATTCAAGCTTGTTTCCATCACTTGTGACTTCCATCCAATCATCATAAAATCCGCATCTTGAGCACTTTAGTACCTACATTATCAAACATAAAGTGGTTACCAAGTTCAAGCGATTAACCGAATAAAATGTAGAATGTGCATTGTATTAAGCCTTTTAAGGGTTGTCCTACGGACCACCCGTCACTTACCAATTTCAGGAACTTTCACCCCCATATCAGGAACCCGCACCCCAGATTCCAAACCCAGTCCGAGAACCTGCACCCCCAATGAGTGCAGAAAACGTCCAAGAACTTAGGACTTTTGGGGAGGAAATTTTAGAAAGCAGTGAGAGAATGCGTCAGGTGGGAGAGCGTCTCGTATGGAAATACGATGAACGCAATATGGATTTTTGGATGAATCCATATCCGTGAATGTGAACGGAGGAGATGGTAGTAATAATAATATAATAAAATAAAATAAAATATGTGTGTACGGATGCATATTACTATTAGTGTGATTCTATTTCTGTTGGTATTGTAATTTTATTTCAGTACTAGTGTGTAATAGATGCATAATAGTATATGAATAGAGTAAAAGTAGCAATGATCTACGTTTTTGGCTAGATTGATTGTCATGTGATTAACTATATTAAGATATTATTTGTGATATTAATATGGGATAAATGTTTAAAATTCAGATGGCCGACGAAGGAAATCAAGGAAATCTGAATAACGATAACCAGAGTAACATTAACGTAGTTAATGAGAATCCAAGCATCAATAACAATGGAAATCAAGTGGATAATTGTGCTATCCAACACATAGTGGCACAAGGAATTATAGATGCAATGCCATTTATTCTTCAAATTGTTAAGGATGCTGATAATAAAAGTAAGCATAGCAGTAAGCGACCAATTGAACCAGAAAACAACATGAACAATGGACCAGTACTTCAAATGCCTATTCCCAAAAGAAGAAGAACCATGCCTTATGGTTGTTCTTATAAAGAATTCTGGTCTTGTAAACCAATGGAATTCTCGGGCAACGAAGGGGCCATTGCAAGCTTACGCTGGATAGAAAAGACTGAGGCAGTCTTAAGAATAAGCAAGTGTGCTGAAGAAGATAAAATATTGTTTGCTTCTAATCTGTTTAAGAATGCAGCACTAGAATGGTGGAACACTATCCTCCAATCAAGAGGAAGTGATAGAACCTACAATATGGAATGGGAAGAATTTAAGAACAAAGTAGAAAGGAAATTTTGCCCACCTAATGAGAAAGAACAGATAGCAAACAAATTCCTAAACCTTAGGATGACTGGTGTGGATAGTAAGGGATACACTAAAATATTCTTTGAATATGCTAGAATAGTGCCAACTCTTGATTCACCAGAACCAGTGTTAATCTCCCGTTATAATTGGGGATTAATTGGGGAGATTAGACATGTAGTCAAGGCAGCTAGACCTCAAACTATAGAAGAAACTGTAGAACTAGCCAATACCTTGACTGATGAGTTAATTCATACCCGAGAAGAGGATCAAAGGAGGAACCTAACCCAGAAGTTGACTCAAGAATTTCGTTCTGGAAATTTCAACCGTAGGAACGTAGGTTCTACCTCTGCACCATACTGTCTGCAAGAAAAAACATTCGGGAAAATGCTCCACTCTCTGTAATTATTGCAAGATGACAGGACACAAGGAAGGAAATTGCAGGAAGAAATCTAGTAATGGATTATGCTACAACTGTGGAGAAAAAGGTCATATCAGGCCAAACTGTCCGAAATTGGCCCCAGCTGCAAACAACAAGAATACTAAAAATGCTAGAGCATTTGTTCTGACTGCAGAAGAAGCCAAGATGAACCCAGACGTTATAGCTGGTACGTTTTTAGTTAATGATATATTTGCTAAAGTATTATTTGACTCTGGTGCGAACCAAAGTTTTATCAATACTTCGTTTTGCAAAATTCTAAATCAGCCATTAACTAAACTACCACAAGAATGACTAGTAGAAACGGCTAACGGAGAAACTATTAGGATTTCTGAAATCTTGCAGGGAGCAAGAATAGAAATTTTTAACCAAAAGTTTATAGCAAACCTATATCCCATGAATCTGGCAGGATTCGATGTTGTTCTAGGAATGGATTGGTTAATAGCCAATAAAGCCAATATTTTATGTGATCAAAAGTTAATTCAAGTAAATTTACCAAAATGTAAAGCGATCACAATTAAAGGAAATAAACCCTCTAGATCCACAAAATTCATATCTGTGATGAAAACTGCAAGTTGTATAAGAAAAGGTTCTATAGTGTATTTGATTTCCATAATCACTAACACTAAAGGAAAAGATTTAAAAGATATTCCAGTAGTATCTCAGTTTTCAGATGTCTTTCCAGAAGAATTACCAGGACTACCGCCAGACAGAGAGGTTGAATTCAGAATTCACCTGCTACCAGGAACAACATCGATTGCCAAAGCACCCTACCGTTTGGCACCTGTAGAAATGCAGGAACTGAAGAAACAATTAGATGAATTGTTAGAAAAAGGATTTATACAGCCAAGTTCGTCGCCATGGGGAGCGCCGATACTGTTCGTTAAAAAGAAAGACGGATCAATGCGTATGTGCATTGACTACCGTGAATTAAACAAGGTTACGATTAAGAATCGGTACCCATTACCGAGAATCGATGATCTGTTTGATCAACTGCAAGGAGCTCGATTTTTCTCTAAAATCGATTTAAGGTCAGGATATCATCAGTTAAAGGTACAGGAAGAGGACATTCCTAAAACCGCATTTAGAACAAGGTATGGACATTATGAATTTACTGTCATGCCATTTGGTTTAACCAATGCCCCAGCTGCATTTATGGACATGATGAACCGAATATGTAAGCCATATTTGGATAAATTCATAATTGTTTTTATAGATGATATTCTAATTTACTCTAAGAGTAAAGAGAATCATGCAAAGCATTTGCACGCACTTTTAAGTCTGTTAAGAAAGGAAAAACTTTATGCTAAGTTTTCAAAGTGCGAATTTTGGTTAGAACAGGTACAATTTCTTGGACACCTAGTCAATCATGAAGGAATTCATGTAGATCCAACAAAGATCGAGGCAATTACCAAATGGAAAACCCCTGAGTCACCAACCGAGGTTAGAAGTTTCTTAGGATTGGCCGGTTATTATAGAAGATTTATTCAAGATTTTTCTAGAATAGCCATTCCTTTAACTAAGCTAACCTGTAAATCTATTAAGTTTAAATGGGGAGTAAAACAAGAAGAAGTTTTTAAAATTCTTAAGCATAGATTAACCCATACACCCATACTAGTATTACCAGAAGGAACTGGAGACTTTGTAGTCTATCGTGATGCTTCTAGATTAGGTTATGGATGTGTATTAATGCAACGACAAAAGGTTATAGCTTACGCATCTAGACAACTTAAGAATCATGAAGAGAATTATTCAACCCATGATTTAGAATTAGGAGCTATAATTTTTGCTCTTAAGATTTGGAGACATTACCTTTACGGTAGTAAGTTTACCATATTCACTGATCATAAGAGTTTAAAGTATATTTTCAAACAAAAGGAGTTGAATATGAGACAAAGACGCTGGATGGAGATGCTTAGTGACTATGATTGTGATATCCAGTATCATGAAGGAAAAGCAAATGTAGTGGCAGATGCTTTAAGCCAAAAATATCATGAAAAGCCAAAAAGGGTACGTTCTCTTAAATTAAATCTGCAAGTAGATTTAAATGATCAAATAAGAGAAGCACAAGAATCAGTAATCAAGGAAGATACTGAAAAGCTAAAAGGTATGCTAAAAGAATTAGAACAAGGAACAGATGGAATTTGGAGATTCCATAAAAAGAGAATGTGGATACCTAAATTAGGAAACCTACGCCATCGCATATTAGAAGAAGCCCATAAATCTAAGTATACGATGCACCCAGGAAGTGATAAAATGTACCAGGATTTAAGGAAAAATTTCTGGTCGATAGGAATGAAGAAGGACATAGCAGCCTATATTTCTAAATGTTTAACTTGTTCACAAGTTAAGGCTGAACACCAGAAGCCCTCAGGTTTGTTACAGCAATTAGAAATGCCAGTTTGGAAATGGGAATTGATAAAAATGGATTTTGTTACTAAATTACCCAAAACCAAGAAAGGAAATGATACAATCTGGGTGATTGTAGATAGACTAACCAAGTCCGCTCATTTCCTACCAATGAAAGAAACTTTAGTATGGAACAATTAGCTAAATTGTATGTAAATGAAATTGTTTCTTTACATGGCATTCCTTTATCAATTGTTTCTGATAGGGATAGTCGATTTACCTCTCATTTTTTGTCAAGTTTCCAAAAGGCAATGGGAACCAAAGTAAAGCTAAGCACAGCTTATCATCCTCAAACGGACGGACAAAGCGAAAGGACAATTCAGACAATGGAAGATATGCTTAGAGCTTGTGTAATTGACTTCGGAGGTAATTGGGACGCTCACTTACCTTTAATAGAATTTTCTTATAATAATAGTTATCACACAAGTATAAATGCTGCACCATTCGAAGCACTTTATGGACGAAAGTGCCGAACCCCAGTCTGTTGGGCAGAAATTGGGGAAAAGCAACTATCTGGACCTGAGATAGTGCAAGAGACAACCGACAAAATTATTCAAGTCAAGGAACGACTGAAAACAGCACGTGATCGACAAAAGAGCTATGCTGATAACCGACGCAAGCCGTTGGAATTTCAAGTAGGAGATAAAGTATTATTGAAAGTCTCTCCTTGGAAAGGAGTAGTAAGATTCATCAAACGAGGAAAGCTAAGCCCCAGGTATGTTGGACCTTTTAAGATTATTAGAAGAATAGGACCTGTAGCCTATCAGCTACAATTGTCAGAGGAAATGGCAGGAATACATGATGTGTTTCATGTATCAAATCTCAAAAAGTGTTTAGCTGATGAATCACTGATAGTACCTCTTAAGAATATAGAGGTAAATGAACAACTCAAATTTGTAGAAAGTCCTCTACAGATTGAAGACAGGTAAGTCAAGAATCTCAAACACAAGAGACTAGTTCTAGTCAAAGTGAAGTGGGACTCCAAAAGAGGACCAGAGTACACATGGGAGCTTGAATCAGAAATGCAAAAGAAATATCCGCATTTGTTCCAGTAGATCTCGAGGACGAGCTTTAAAATAAGGTGGGGAGAATGTAACAACCCTCGGTAAAACCAACACCCTAATAATATTCAGACACTCTAGTATATTATAAAATGTCCCAAGATGTCTTATATTACACCCCGTATGTGAAAACCGAGCCCGAAGTATGTTATAACATATAAAATAATTGAAAAACAATAAATATTGAGTTAAGGCGGGCCGCGTAGGATCCCACCTCAAGCTCACGCGGTCGGTATAAGGGTCTAGATCTGATTCGCCTGATTTCTTTAGTTCAAGCGGGCCGCATAAGCTCACCTTGACTCTTACGCGGGCCGCTAGAGATCATCAAACGCGGAGACATCCCAGGCCGACACGTGTCGACATCGTGGCGGGTCTACAAGCTGACCCAGCTAAGCTACCCTGTTGACCAGGTTTGACGCGGGCCGCTAAGCCCCGCTTGTATGTTACGCGGGCCGCGTGAGAGTCCAATTCAGCAAGTATAAATAGAACGCATCAGTTTTCGTTTTCCGTCGCTCATTCTCAATTCTCAAATCACAATTTCTGTAGAAGAGGCATTATAGTTGGGTATTATACCCCTAATTAGCGAGGTTCTGCTCCGTTGTAAGTATTATAACCCTAGTTTCGTAATAGTTACGATGCCCGATTGATTTTGGGTTCCGTAATAACTGTCGTGGTTCTGCCCGACGTAGTTATTGGAATGCCGTCTCGGGGAGGGTATCATTAATATTTTCAAAGGGTTATGATACTAACGAATGTACATTTGTATAAATTATAGATTATATCCAGGAAACCCTTACGCGAAGTCTAAGATAGCAATGTGAGTTTATCCTCTTTTTGTTAACCTTTTTTGGAATGTTTTACAAAACCTTAATTATTTACAATGTGATTAAGTGGTGATTGAGTCTTTGTAGTTCTTCAATTACTGTCGGTATTATGGGGTTTTGTATACAAAATTTATACTACTTGCGAGTAGTAAGTCATTACGACAGTACGTTACAATTGGACAACGAGTGACCAATGTGTAACTTGACCATAGCCATAGATCCGGTCGAGTGGCAAATACTAAATGAGTAATTGTGTAGAAATAAACAATGTGATCGCTCTCAATACTGTTTTAATTAATAAATGTTTCTTGATTAAACTGGGATTCACTCACCAGTATTTCCGACTGACAAATGTTTTTAAAACGCGTTACAGGTAACACAATGTGACAGCCAATTAGTGAAAAGCCAGCTGGAGAGCACTGAAGGCTTGGGAAAAATGTGGCTATAAAAGTTACCTAATAAACGATGTTTTAAATTCAATAAAATAGGGTTTGTCCCTATAAATGTATTGTAAAAAGAAACTTGGGTTTTGCCCATGATATTATTAATATTAAATATGGTGGTTTTACTCTGATAAACATTTCCTAACTACGGTCCTGATGTAAATTCCGCTGCAAGATTAAATAACTGATACCACCACTACTGAGTTCGCGTCCGCCCGTTCCCGGGACAGATAAGGGATCGGGGGTTGCGACAGTTTATCCTTGTGTTGAGTTTTTAGAGTCTAACTCTGTACCAAAAATTTATAAAAAATCATTTACTAAGCAGCAATCAGATTCGTCACTTTCTGACTGCAGCCCATGAAAAAATTCATTTAAAAATCCTTGATTATCCAATTGACATAATTCCAGTTGGAGATTTTGATAACCTCCTAAAGCTACCTACAGTAAAAATTTGAGATCATAACTCAATTCCTAAATTGAGTTATGACATTCGTAATGGGCTACAAATTCTACTAGAAAACGCAGCCTGAACCTTCGATACGGAAAAATTCATAAAACGTTCATTTTTCATCGAAAAAATGCAATTCCAGTTGGGTTTGAAAGGTTTTTCCTGGGAGTTCATCACAAACTCAATAAATATCGGTTTCTTATAAGATTTGATCCGGTTACAGCCGATTAAAGTCGGCTGTAACTTTCTGGACAGATTTAGTTTTCACCAAATCTTTTCTAAATATCTCACATTCTAACTTCACCTAGACATTTTATCAAATACCTTATGTGCATCAGTTTTAAATCAACTTAAACTCATCCTCATGAGTTTCAAATCACCTAGTGAGTGGTAACATTCAAATCCTATGATTATTTACCACATCAAACATCATTCTTTCAGTTTTCTACACCATTTAAACTTACTAATTAGTCATTATTCAACCTATATCAAGTTATTACTCCATAACCCCACCTAGGGCATAAGTTCATATCCTCATATACCAAAATTTGTAGATTTTCAACATGCGTTCATCAAAATCTAAAGGTATAATCTACAAAATTAATATCACATTATCTATTTCGTCAAATTTCATATCATACCAAGTTTCTACCTTCACCCTAAAGTGCAAGAACACAAGAATTTACATACATTGAGTTAGTAGAGTGTTAGAAACTTGATTTCACATATAGAACAACCCCAATTTCGGATTATACAAGGGTTTTGGTACTGATTTGCCTTGAATTTGAGTTAGGGTTCAAACCCCCCTTTTTCTCCTCCTCTCTTGAACGACCTTAAGTGTGTGTTTTTGGTGTTTTAACATAAATGCAGAATTTTATTTTAAATTTCAAAAATTGGCAACATTAGTCCCTCAATTTTATATTTAACATAGCTAATCATAATATGTGGTGCCCATTTTAACTAGGTTAATTTTTCCTAGTTATTACATATAGGTAAACACCAAATAAACATGGTAATTTATCTACTAAGTTCGGGTATGTTACAACCCAACTTAGATTACGCCCCGATACCCCGAGCCTTTTACAACTTTATTTCATAAAACCTTTATTTTTTTTTCTTCCCTTTTTTTAACATTAGATTTATTTCTTTAAATCCTAATGTTTGTCGGTATAAATTTACAACAATGGTAATTTATCCGCTTATCCCTAACTAATTTGGTATAATTACCAAATCCGTTTTTGGGATGTTACAGGTTCGTTAAAATAAAAACAGAAAAAATCAATTATATTTTACCCGTTCGATTTTGAACAAAACTTTTATCAAAAAATAGATAAAAATATGCACATCATAATGGTATATTATAAATTTTATAAAACATTACATTGTATTATTAGAATAACAGAAATGTAACCTTTGATAAGATGTACGTTTGTACTTCGATTCCTTGTATATTAACTCAGTTTCGATTTTTTTATATCAATATGTAGATAAAAATATAATTTCTTAACGACATACTTGAAGTTTTATAAATCATCATATCTTAAAAGTTGTAACAGAAAACAAAATATGTTTAAAATTAACTATGTATAATAAAACAATAAAAAATTAAAACCTAGAAAACTTATAATAATAAATAAAGAATATATTACTACTCATCATCACCTAGCTTTAATATATATAATACTTAAGTTTTTAGAAAAAAAATTTAAACGTAAATTATTAAAAAAAAGTATCAAATCATTTGGTAAATTAATAAATGTTCTAAAAAATTATTAAAAAATGGTAAAGGAAATACATGGTTTTAGAAAAGAAAAAAAATTAAAAAAAATATTATTAAAATTAAATATAATAATAAACTATTATAATATATTAAATAAAAAAATAATAAAAAACTATAGATTATTTTAAAAATAAAGTTACTATTCATCGGCGTTCGTAAACTATATATATATATATAGGAGTAGCTCATGCAAGAACCACCTTTATTGTGAGAACCGCGAGAACCAATGTGAACACAACCTAAAATAGCTAAAAAACCTAAAAAAACCTAACCCCCACCCCCCTCCCAAAAACCTAAACCCCCCCCCCCCCCAAGCTAAAAAAAACCTTAAAAAAACCTAACCCCCACCCCCCCAAGCTAAAATGGTAAAAACTAAACCCCCAAAAAAGCTAAAAAAATCTAAAAAAATAAAAAAAAATCTAAAAATTTTTTTTTTGAATTTTTTATGTTAAAATCGCTACTTTTCGAAGCAAAAAAAAAAAATTTTAAAAAAAAAATTTTTAAAATTTTTTTTTTGCTTCGAAAAGTAGCGATTTTTTTTATAAAAAATTCAAAAAATTTCAAAAAAAAAAAATTTTGTGTGATTTTTAGCTATTTTTAGGCATTTTTGGTTGTGTTCACATTGGTTCTCGCGGTTCTCACAATAAGAGGTGGTTCTCGCATGATCTTCTCCCTATATATATATATATACATATATATAGGGAGCCGCTAGAATGAGAACCACCACGAGTTATGAGAACCGTGAGAACCGCGACCCGCGGGTGGCCGTTGACCACGAAATTTTTTTTACACCTAGATCCGTATATTTTAACACCGGGTGTAAAGTTTGGGTTCAAACGGCGCGCCCGAGGGGGTAGTTTTTTACGCCCAAAGTTTGGTTAAAAAAAAAAGAAAAATTAAAAAAATAAAAAAAATAAAAAAACCCAAACTTTGGGCGTAAAAAACTACCCCCTCGGGCGCCCCGTTTGAACCCAAACTTTACACCCGGTGTTAAAATATACGGATCTAGGTGTAAAAAAAATTTCGTGGTCAACGGCCACCCGTGGGTCGCGGTTCTCGTGGTTCTCATAACTCGTGGTGGTTCTCATTCTAGCAGCCCCCCATATATATATATATATATATATATATATATGTATAGGTAGAGGATCCTGTAAAAAAGGCCTAAAGTGTGAGAAGGGTAAGAAAGAATCTCAGCCATTAGATCTTTTGATCTAATGGTTGAGATCAATAGGGACCAAATTGTAAAATATTTTCATTAATTTGGACTGATTTGAAATATCTAGGGGCAATATAGTCTTTTAAACCCACTAGAAATTAGGTAATGCACATGTAACTTCCCCCCCCCCCCCCCGTCTTTTTTAAACGTCAATAACTTTTTATACGTAACTTTTTTTATAAAAAAAATTACACCATAATAACGAGCGTTTTTTTTATCTTTAATATGAGTACCATATTGCTATACTTATATAGAGAAAAAAATATGTTTCGATCAGATGTTTAGTCAATGAATGGTGTTATATACTTGCTGAATGGTGTTATATACTTGCTGAATGGTTTATATACTTACTGAATGGTGTTATATACTTGCTGAATGGTGTTATATACTTACTGAATGGTGTTATATTCTTGCTGAATGGTGTTATATGCTTGCTGAATGCTGAATGATGTTATATACTTGCTGAATGGTGTTATATACTTGCTGAATGGTGTTATATACTTACTGAATAGTGTTATATACTTCCTATAATTAAGGTGGCGGTTATGGGAAGTTTTTAATTAATTGAATTAATGATTAAATTACTTGTTTACCCTTTTCAATTAATTTAGATCTAATGGCTGAGATTCTTTCTTACATTTCTCACACTTTTGATCTTTTTTACAATAACCTTACCCTATATGTGTATATATATATATATATATATATATATATGTATATATAATAAGAGGTGGTTCTCGCATGATCTTCTCCCTATATATATATATATATGTATATATCGCATGATCTTCTCCCTATATATATATATACATATATATATATACATATATATATATACATATATATATACATATATATATATATATATGTATATATATAGGACTAGGTTCAATAGTGAACACTTGTGTAGCTTGCGAACTGAGTGAACTAATCATGGCCATACACGTGTGTAGATCAATGGCCAGGATTTGATGTTGAAATACACTAGTGTATTTTACGATTTGATGATGAGATCTTGGCCATACACATGTGTAAATCAATGGCCAGGATTTGTTCACTCCGTTCGCAAATACACTAGTGTTAACTCTAGAACCCCACCCTATAAATATATATATACACACACACACGTGTATGGCTTCCTGGCCATTGATTTACACACGTGTATGGTTAGGATCTCATCATCAAATCGTAAAATACACTAGTGTATTTCATCATCAAAAAATCCTGACCATTGATTTACACACGTGTATGACCAGAATTAGTTTACTCTGTTCGCAAAAAGATTAGTGTTCACACTTAAACCTAATCCTATATATATATATATAATTATGCGAAGTGTAAGAGAGAATATAAACCCTTGACCAAGCAAATACAATGGTGGAATCTCGCGACAAAATATAAAGCAAAAGGTTGATTTGCGTGCTTTTTAAACCTAAATATTGAAACCTGCAATTTTAGGCATACATAAAGGTTGATTGTTGTAAACTCGTCTTAAAATTTTGACGATTACGTCACCTAATAATCAATTTAGAAAAAACAAGTAAGAACTTTTTTTACTATAATCGATACACGATTTGGGTCTTGTGTCGGTTAGGGTTAGGTATAACAACCCTAAAGAAAATCGACACCCTTATAAATTTTCCGACACCTTAAAAATATTTAAAATATCCCAATATGTCCTAAAATCCACCCCATACGTGAAAACGGACCCCGAATACCTAAATATTATTAAAAATAATTAAAAATTAATATTTTGGGTCTGTCGTGGGCCGCGTAAACCCCTTAGGGATCTTACGCGGGCCGCTAGAGATAAAAAACGCGGCGAACCCTCGTGCTGACACGTGTCCGACTCGTGTTGAACCAACTAGCTGACCCGGATCACCTACGCTGTTGACCTTCTTTGACGCAGGCCGCGTAGCCCTTTGGTTAACCTTTACGCGGGCTGCGTAAAAGTCAAAATCAAGCCCTATAAGTAGAGGGCATCGGATCTTCAGTCTGCTCGTTCATTTTCATTCTCAATCTCGAATTTCTAAAGTGTAGGCATAATAATCGGGTATAATACCCCCTAAATAACGAAGTTCTGCTCCGTTGTAAGTATCATAACCCCTAGATACGTATTAGATACTCTGCCCGATTGATCTAGGGTTCCGTAACGGCTGTCGTGGTTCTGCCCGATGTAGTCGTTGGAATGTCGTCTCGGGGAGGGTATTACTAATGTTAAAATGGGTTATTATACTAACACGTGTGCATCTGTGTAAATTATAGATTGTCACCAGGAAACCCTAAAGGATAATCTAAGACAGCAATGTGAGTAATCCTTCTTTTTATGTAAACCTTTTTGTGAGTAATCTCCTTTTTGCAAACTGTTTTTACAAAACCTTATTTAATTAATTATATATTAAGTAGTTATTGAGTATTTGTAAGGATACAATTATCGTCGGTATGTTGGGGTTTTGTATACAAAATTTGTTACTGGAGGGGTAACATTTCCACAAGTCGGGTCTGACAGTACCGTGGGTGGTAATTGATATGACTTGGAAACAAATGTAATTGCGAGACCGCCCTCAATACTGTACAATGGATTTTATTTAAACTTAATTAAACTGAGATTCACTCACTAGTATTTCCCACTGACAAAATGTTTTTAAACACGTTTCAGGTAATAAAATGTGAAAGCCAAATAGAAGCCAGCTGGACAGCACTGAAGGCTTGGAAAAGTGGCAATAAAGTTACCTAAAAAGAAATAGATGTTTTTATTAAATAAAAATATGATTTATTCCTATGAAAATGTGTGTATTTAAAACTTGGGTTTTATCCCATGTGTTTAATATTATGAAAGTGTGGTATTTTACTCTGATAAAATAGTTCCTAACTACGGTCCTGATGAAATTCCGCTGCCAAAATTAGACAATACCAGATACCACCGAAACTGGTCGCGGCCGCCCGTTCCTGTATTGAATAGGGGGGACAGGGGTTGCGACAGAAGGTGGTATCAGAGCTAAGCCATTGATTCAACCATAGAAGTGTTATGCTGACACCAAAATTTAAATTGTTAGGAAATAAATTACGGGAATACGTGCATAATTGCATTTTCTAGTTATGTGTTATTTGACTATTTGTTAGTTTACAGTATGGGCGACCAAGGACCATCTGACTCGTACCGTCAATTGTCTGGTTCGCCTAAATGCGAAGGTGCCTCTTCTCAGCCTGCCCTCTCAAGGTACTCTGCTGATACGGAAGAAGGAATATTCGTGTTTAAAGCTCAGTCCGAGGAGCCATTCCCTCAGAAAAAGAGAGGATGGTTCAGTCGAGGGGCACATGAGCGTAGGAAGCGTATGAAAAAATTACAAGACCAGAGAGCACTAGCAGCAGCTAAAAGAGAAACCGTTGCTTATACCCAGGATATGATTAATAGGGGTATAGCCAATATCCATATCCTAGCAACCACTACAGCTGACCCTAACATGGAACAAATGATAGCACCCCAACCACAACCACCAATTCCTGACCAACCGATGGAGATAGAAAGCCCTGAAAATCAAGTAGAAATGCATGATTTTAATTCGGAGGAAATATCTAGGGTACCAGCACCTAACCCCTTAAACCCAAATTATGACCCGTGGTGGGATGACAAAAGGGACTATGTGCAACGTTACCCGATACACGAAGACATACCCATGCCAAACCTAGGAGCCTACCCAGGGTCAGATCCTCTAGATCCCTATTACGATAATGATGTATTCATTAGAGAGATTCTAGAAAATCCTTACCCATACCAGGCCCCTACACCTCCGTACCAGGAGCCCGCACCCCAGTTTCCGAACCCAGTTCTAGAACCTGCACCCCCAATGAGTGCAAAAAACATGCAAGAACTTAGGACATTTGGTGAGGAAATTTTAGAAAATAGTGAAAGGATGAGACAGGTGGGAGAGCGACTAGTCTAGAAGTACGACGAGCGCAATATGGATTTCTGGATGAATCCGTATCCGTAGAAGTGATGGTGGAGAAGGTTATAATAATAATAATAATAATAATAATAATAATAATAAAATATGTGTGTATGTGTATGAAAAAAAAAACTACGGATGCCTATTATTAGTAGTGTAACTTTGGATTTCAGTCGGTATTGTAATTTTAATTTCAGTACTGGTGTGTAATAGATGCATATTATATGAATAGAGTAAAGTCACAATGATCGACGCTTTTGACCAAAATGCGTGTCATGTGATTGACTATATTAAATATTATTTTGTGATATTAATACGTGGTAAATGTTTAAAATTCGGATGGCCGACGAAGGGAATCAGGAAAATCTGAATAACGATAACCAGAGTAGCATTAACTTGGTTAATGAGAACCTGAACAATAACAATGGGAACCAAATGGATAATAGTGCCATCCAACACATAGTGGCACAAGGAATTATAGATGCAATGCCATATATTCTTCAAACTGTTAAGGATGCGGAAAATAAAAGTAAACATAGCAGTAAGCGACCAACTGAACCAGAACACAGTGTAAACAATGGACCTGTACTTCAAGTGCCCATTTCTAAAAGAAGAAGAACCATGCCTTATGGTTGTTCTTATAATGAATTATAGTCCTGCAAACCAATAGAATTCTCGGGCAATGAAGGACCCATTGCAGCTTTACGCTGGATAGAAAAGACTGAGGTTGTTTTAAAAATAAGCAAGTGTGCTGAAGAAGACAAGATAATGTTTGCTTCTAATCTATTTAAGAACTCAGCCTTAGAATGGTGGAACACTATCCTCCAGTCTAGAGGAAGTGATAGGGTTTATAATATGGAATGGGAGGAATTTAAGAATATGGTAGAAAGAAAATTCTCCCTCCCAATGAAAAGGAACAGATAGCAAATAAGTTTTTGAATCTTAGAATGACCGGGGTAGATAGTAAGGGTTATACTACCACATTCTTTGAATATGCTAGAATAATACCAACCCTTGCATCACCTGAACCGGTATTAATCTCCCGTTACATCTGGGGATTAATTGGGGAGATTAGACATGTAGTCAAGGCAGCTAGACCCCAAACTATAGAAGAAGCTGTAGAACTAGCAAATACCTTGACAGATGAGTTAATCTGTACTAAAGAAGAAGACCAGATGAGAAACCTAGCTCAAAGGCTTACCCAAGAATTCCGTTCTGGGAATTCCAACCGTAGGAATATATGTTCTACCTCTGCACCATACTGCAAAGCTTGTAAGAAGAAGCATTCAGGAAAATGCTCCACTTACTGCAATTTCTGCAAGGCACCAGGACACAAGGAAGAAGATTGCAGGAGAAAATCCAGTAATGGACTATGCTTCAATTGTGGAGAAAAATGTCACATCAAGTTGAACTATCCGAAACTAGCTCCAGCTGCGAACAACAAGAACACTAAAAATGCTAGAGCATTTGTTCTGACTGCAGATGAAGCCAAAATGATTCCGGACGTAATAGCCGGTACGTTTATAGTTAATGATGTTTTTGCTAAAGTATTATTTGACTCTGGTGCAAACCAAAGTTTTATTAATACTCCATTTTGCAAACTTCTTAATCAACCATTAACTAAACTCTCACCAGAATGTCTAGTCGAGACAGCGAATGGAGAAACGGTTAGGATTTCTGAAATCTTGTAGGGAGCAAGAATAGAAATTTTAAATCAAAAGTTTATTGCAAACCTTTACCCAATGAATCTGGCAGGATTTGATGTCGTTTTAGGAATGGATTGGTTAATAGTCAATAAAGCCAGTATTTTATGTGATCAAAATTCAATCCAAGTAAATTCACCAAAAGGCGAAAAGATCATAATTAAAGGAAATAAACCCTCTAGATCCACGAAATTCATCTCTGTGATGAAAACTGCAAGCTATATAAGAAAAGGATCTATAGTGTATTTGATTTCTATAATCACTAACACTAAAGGAAAAGAACTAAAAGATATTCCAGTAGTGTCTCAGTTTTCAGATGTATTTCCAGAAGAATTGCCAGGACTACCGCCAGACAGGGAAGTTGAATTCAGAATCCATTTATTACCAGGAACAGCACCAATTGCCAAAGCACCTTACCGTTTGGCACCCGCCGAAATGCAGGAACTAAAGAAACAGTTAGATGAATTATTAGAGAAGGGATTCATTCAGCCAAGCTCATCACCTTGGGGAGCGCCAATACTGTTCGTTAAAAAGAAGGACGGATCAATGCGTATGTGCATTGACTACCGTGAATTAAACAAGGTCACGATTAAGAATCGGTGGCCTTTACCAAGAATCGATGATCTGTTCGATCAATTGCAAGGAGCTCGATTTTTCTCTAAAATCGATTTTGTCACACCCCCAAAATCCACAAGCGGAGTATCACCGCAAGGAGGCGTGACTGACCAGGATCCAGCCACCAATCATATTGAACAATGTATTTAAAATAGATAAAATCCAACCACGCAATATAATTGGTGTTTCAAAACTAGTTAACTTAGTTCAAATTAAACAGCGGAAGTATAAGACGTGGAACCAAAACATAAGTTCAATAAGTTCATAAAGTTTAGATGTTTAGAACGGGACATAACAGTCCATATCCCACAACGACCTCCTCCTCGCGCAAGCTCCATAAGTATCTAACGACCTGCAAGGCATGTAACAACGAGTCAACAACAAAGTTGAGCGAGTTCACAGTAGGTATTCGTTATAAAGTAGTTTTCAAGAACTATGAGCTTGTTTGCAACAACAGGTTAAATCAACTTTCCTTATTTTCCAAACCGTAAACGGTGGGGGGGGGACCCCATGTTGTAAACCACTAGACTAGATGTATATATAGGTGCCCTTCCCAATCCGAGGACAGAGGTACGTATTGAATACATAGGTTTAGCGCAGGTGCCCTTCCCAATCCGAGGACAGAGGTACGTATAAGAATACGTAGATTTAGCGTTGGCGTCCTTCCCAATCCGAGGATAGAGGTACGTATAAGAATACGTAGGTTTAGCGTTGGTGTCCTTCCCAATCTGAGGACGGTGGTAAGTAGTCTAGTAGTGGTGAAAGTACAAGTTCCGTCATAGCTATTTAATCCCATTCCCAACCCACCGGGAATCCCATGCCTTAAGAGTGTGAACTCACCTTGGTTTGCTCGGTTAGATTAGTTACTCTAATAAACAGGAATCAAGCACGTCCTAATAAGGTACAGATAACAATCAGTTTCTCGTGCATACATAACACGTATCCTACGTACGGTTTACCTACTCATTACTTCTATCACATACCACACAATTCTAATGTCAAGATATTTTTTTAAGTTATATTATTCTATCCTAAAATAATATAACTATCTCACAAAATAGACAAATATCCACACAATTCTAGTTTAAAATATATATATTCTAAATATATATTTATCCATTTTACTTGTAAAAATCAACCTCCGATACTTTGTATTTTTGTAACAAAACTCATGGCGGAGTTTATGTTAAAAAACAAAGTTAAAACATATTTGTAAGCACTTGTTAGAAAATAATTTCTATGTGTTGGATTTTTTTAGAAAATTTCGCCAGAGTTTCCTTTGTAAATGGAGGTGTCCATGCTAATAAGCATATCATTTTCTTTTCCAAAAATCATTCAACAATCAACAACAATTTACCAAGAGCAAACTATTCCATTTACAAACCAACATGAACTTGATGTTTCATAAAAAAAAACGCGTAGTAACTTGGTGAGGCGTCTAGTGGGTTTAGTTACCCTCCAAAGTGTGTTTACTTTATTTAAAATCTCATTCTCGGGATTTTTAGATGTTCACAACTTGTGAACATATTTTACAAAAATATTTATTCACAACATTTTCATGTGTCACTAGTATCCATACACTTACTTTATTTCCAAAATAGTGTAAGGATCATGATCTTTCAAAAGTTGTCTTTTAAACTTGGTTTATTTAGGAAAAACATTCACAAGTTTTAGATCTATAAGATCACTAGTTCACTTGGTTTATTATTTTTCAAGAAAAATCATTTTTCTTTCAAGTTCATGTGTAGACTAGAAGATGATTATTTCATACAAGCACATAATCACCTCTAACTTGTTAAACCATGTTTTTAATCATGCTTTAACAAGTTCCATATGATGATCAATCATCATATTACTAGTAATCACCAAGTAACATCATACATATTCAAAATAACATCATTCTAGCATTATTTCATCTTATGTAAAGCTTATGTTCAAGTTTTATGTTTATGATCTTTAGTGGTCATATGCTTTCATCAAGATACATCTATTATCCACCAAAAACATGAAGCAAACAAGGGTTAACAAGAAGCTTACAACTAGCTTAAATCTAGGGAAGAACAAGATGAAAATGTTGAGGATAATAGCAAACGAGAGAGGTCCTTCAAGTTCCGTGAACACCGAGCTCTGTTATTCACCTTCCTACACCTTGTAGTAAACTTGGAATTGCTTGAACTTGGAACAAAAATATGGTGGTGTGTGTGGGTAAGGTCAGCCGAGAGAGGGGGAAGGAAGGGAGTGAATGTGGTGAGTTGAAGATGGTGAAGAGCTCTAGTGTTCTTATATCCAATTTAGAGTTTTATCCAAAGGTTAGTGTGTCTCTACAAGTACAAGCATCATCACATCATATCTTTAAGAAGATTATGGAAGATTTAGTGGGGATTTAGAAATCTAAAGGTGGGGCCATGCTTGAGCCGTGAATAAGAGAAGGGGGGTTAAGTGTAATTTGTTGTCGGTAAATGGTAATTAGTAGGGTGTTAGATGTAAAATCTAATGTTTAGTGTGTTACATGTATCATGTAGTGTGTTTAAGTGTTCGGGGACCAAGACTAGCTTAGAAAAATAAAAACAATGTTTCTTGCAATATTTTAGTGTTCTGGGTAATGTCCGGTTGTTCGGTTAGACACCGTTCCGTTAAAGTGCTAAGTTGTTCCGTATAGTGTCTTTTATGTATCTTTTTGTAACACTTTTAATTCCCAACACTTAGGAAAGCATACAGGACCATTTAGTCAATTTCCTGCACAAGACTAGTATGTTAACAAGCACATGTAAGTATGACGCAGTAATCAGAAAGCAGTTAAGTAATACAGCACAGTCATCAAGCACTTTAATTATCATTAATAAATCGTACGGATACATGTAATTATGAGGGTTATCACAGATTTAAGGTCAGTATATCATCAATTAAAGGTACAGGAAGAGGACATAAACCGCATTTAGAACAAGGTATGGTCATTATGAATTTACTGTCATGCCATTTGGTTTAACCAATGCCCCAGCCGCATTTATGGATATGATGAACCGAATATGTAAGCCATATTTGGATAAATTCATAATTGTTTTTATTGATGATATTCTCATTTATTCTAAAAGTAAGGAAGATCATGCAAAGCATTTGCACGCTCTTTTAAGTCTATTAAGAAAGGAAAAGCTTTACACTAAATTTTCAAAGTGCGAGTTTTGGTTAGAACAAGTACAGTTTCTTGGACACTTAGTTAATCCTGAAGGAATTCATGTGGATCCCACCAAGATCGAGGCAATAACCAAGTGGAAAACCCCTGAGTCACCAACCGAGGTTAGAAGTTTCTTAGGATTGGCATGTTATTATAGAAGATTTATTCGAGACTTTTCTAGAATAGCCATTCCCTTAACCAAACTAACCTGTAAATCCATTAAGTTTGAATGGGGACCAAAGCAAGAAGAAGCCTTTAGAATTCTTAAGCAAAGATTAACCCATGCACCCATACTAGCGTTACCAGAAGGAACTGAAGACTTTGTAGTCTATTGTGACGCTTCTAAATTAGGTTATGGATGTGTGTTAATGCAACGCCAAAAGGTTATAGCTTATGCATCTAGACAACTTAAGAATCATGAAGAGAATTATTCAACCCGTGATCTAGAATTAGGAGCAATAATTTTTGCTTTGAAAATTTGGAGACATTACCTTTATGGTAGTAAGTTTACCATATTTACCGATTATAAAAGTTTAAGATATGTTTTTGGGCAAAAAGAATTGAATATGAGACAAAGACGCTGGATGGAAATGCTTAGTGATTATGATTGTGATATCCAGTATCATGAAGGAAAAGCAAATGTAGTGGCAGATGCTTTAAGTCGAAAATATCATGAAAAGCCAAAAAGGGTACGTTCTCTTAAGTTAAATCTACAAGTAGATTTAAATGATCAAATTAGAAAAGCACAAGAATCAGTAATCAAGGAGGATACTAAAAAATTAAAAGGTATGATTAAGGAATTAGAACAAGGAACAGATGGAATTTGGAGATTCCATGAAAAGAGAATGTGGATACCTAAATTAGGAAACCTACGTCATCGTATATTAGAAGAGGCCCATAAGTCTAAATATACAATGCATCCTGGAAGTGATAAGATGTATCAGGATTTAAGAAAGAATTTTTGGTGGATAGGAATGAGAAAGGATATAGCAGCCTATGTTTCTAAATGTTTAACCTGTTCACAAGTTAAAGCTGAACACCAGAAACCCTCAGGTTTGTTACAACAGTTAGAAATGCCAGTGTGGAAATGGGAATTGATAACAATGGATTTTGTTACTAAATTATCCAAAACAAAGAAAGGTAATGATACAATCTGGGTGATTGTAGATAGACTAACTAAGTCAGCTCACTTCCTACCAATGAAGGAAACTCTCAGTATGGAACAGTTAGCTAAATTGTATGTAAATGAAATAGTTTCTTTACATGG
Organism: Helianthus tuberosus; assembly: GCA_030545235.1. Taxonomy (NCBI): domain Eukaryota; kingdom Viridiplantae; phylum Streptophyta; class Magnoliopsida; order Asterales; family Asteraceae; genus Helianthus; species Helianthus tuberosus. The sequence continues at coordinate 1,427,212 of CM060376.1, read as the reverse complement.
AATACCTTTATCAATTGTTTCTGATAGGGATAGCCGTTTTACCTCTCATTTTTGGTCAAGTTTCCAAAAAGCAATGGGAACCAAGTTAAATCTTTGCACAACATATCATCCTCAAACAGACGGACAAAGTGAAAGGACAATTCAGACAATGGAAGACACGCTTAGAGCTTGTGTAATTGATTTCGGAGGTAATTGGGATGACCACTTACCTTTAATAGAATTTTCTTATAATAATAGTTATCACACAAGTATCAATGCTGCACCATTCGAAGCACTTTATGGACGAAAGTGCCGAACCCCAGTCTGTTGGGCAGAAATTGGGGAAAAGCAACTATCTGGACCTGAAATAGTGCAAGAAACAACTAACAAGATTATTCAAGTCAAGGAACGACTGAAAGCAGCACGTGATCGACAGAAGAGCTATGCTGATAACCGACGCAAACCGTTAGAATTTCAAATTGGAGATAAGGTATTGTTAAAAGTCTCTCCTTGGAAAGGAGTGGTAAGATTCATCAAAAGAGGAAAGCTAAGTCCCAGGTATGTTGGACCTTTTGAGATTATTAGAAGAATAGGACCTGTAGCCTATCAGCTACAACTGCCAGAGGAAATGGCAGGAATACATGATGTGTTTCATGTATCTAATCTCAAGAAATGCTTAGCTGATGAATCACTGATGGTACCTTTTAAGGATATAGAGGTAAATGAACAACTCAAGTTTATAGAAAGGCCTCTACAGATTGAAGACAGGAAAGTCAAGAATCTCAAACACAAGAGATTAGTTCGGGTCAAAGTGAAGTGGGACTCCAAAAGAGGACCTGAGTACACATGGGAGCTTGAATCAGAAATGCAAAGGAAATATCCACACTTGTTCCAGTAGATCTCGAGGACGAGCTCTAAAACAAGGTGGGGAGGATATAACAACCCTAAAGAAAACCGACACCCTTATAAATTTTTTGACACCCTAAAAATATTTAAAATATCCCAATATGTCCTAAAATACACCACATACGTGAAAACGGACCCCGAATACCTTAAATATTATTAAAAATAAGTAAAAATTAATATTTTGGGTTTGTCACGGGCCGCGTAAACCCCTTAGGAATCTTACGCAGGCCGCTAGAGATCAAAAACGCGGCGAACCCTCGTGCTGACACATGTCCGACTCGTGTTGAACCTACTAGCGGACCTGGATCACCTACGTTGTTGACCTTCTTTGACGCGGGCTGCGTAGCCCTTTGGTTAACCTTTACGCGGGCCGCGTAAAAGTCAAAATCAAGCCCTATAAGTAGAGGGCATCAGATCTTCAGTCTGCTCGTTCATTTTCATTCTCAATCTCGAATTTCTAAAGTGTAGGCATAATACTCGGGTATAATACCCCCTAAATAACGAAGTTCTGCTCCGTGGTAAGTATCATAACCCATGGATACGTATTAGATACTCTGCCCGATTGATCTAGGGTTCCGTAACGGTTGTCGTGGTTCTGCCCGACGTAGTCGTTGGAATGCCGTCTCGGGGAGGGTATTACTAATGTTAAAATGTGTTATTATACTAACATGTGTGCATCTGTGTAAATTATAGATTGTCACCAGGAAACCCTAAAGGATAATCTAAGACAGCAATATGAGTAATCCTTCTTTTTATGTAAACCTTTTTGTGAGTAATCTCCTTTTTGCAAACTGTTTTTACAAAACCTCATTTAATTAATTATATATTAAGCAGTTATTGAGTATTTGTAAGGATACAATTATCGTCGGTATGTTGGGGTTTTGTATACAAAATTTGTTACTGGAGGGGTAACATTTCCACAAGTCGGGTCTGACAGTACCGTGGGTGGTAATTGATATGACTTGGAAACAAATGTAATTGAGAGACCGCCCTCAATATTGTACAATGGATTTTATTTAAACTTAATTAAACTGGGATTCACTCACCAGTATTTCCCACTGATAAAATGTTTTTAAACGCATTACAGGTAACAAAATGTGAAAGCCAAATAGAAGCCAGCTGGACAACACTGAAGGCTTGGAAAAGTGGCAATAAAGTTACCTAAAAAGAAATAGATGTTTTTTATTAAATAAAAATAGGATTTATTCCTATGAAAATGTGTGTATTTAAAACTTGGGTTTTATCCCATGTGTTTAATATTATGAAAGTGTGGTATTTCACTCTGATAAAATATTTCCTAACTACGGTCCTGATGAAAATTCCGCTGCCAAAATTAGACAATACCAGATACCACCGAAACTGGCTGCGGCCGCCCGTTCCTGTATTAAATAGGGGGGACGGGGGTTGCGACATTAGGCTTTGTATTTATATGGACCAGATCTTGCTTTTTCCTAGTTTAAGATGGAGACTTAACACTTAGAAAACCTGTTAAAAATAGTGTAATACCTCTGAGTGACCCTTTACGGACCGCAAGCTTAAGTGCTTACGGCCCGCAAGAGTTGGAATTTTCTGCCTTTGATCGTCGTATACAGATCGTGGACTATAAGTCTATACAGTCCGCAAGGAGCTAGAAATCATTGCGCGTAGGAGGTCTCTATGGACCGCAAAGCGAAACCCCCTACGGTCCGTAGAAGGTTACCAGCTAAGAAAAATTGGATTGGAGCCCAAACAAAGTTGCATGAAACCATTAACTCGAAACCATGAGCTTCCCTGCTACACATGACACGTTTGTGGACACTTGTGTTGATCTTCTAAAATCCCTTAACACCTGTGATGATCCTATGCGTCACATTCAAGTATAAATAGGTGCTCATTTCTTGCATTTCAACTTGCACCTTCTTGAATTCAATCTATCTCCCTCATCTGGAAGTTCCTAACTGAAAGGAGCATCCAACTTAGTCAATATTCATCCAAGGATCACTTGTAAGTGTTCCTTTCCTCTGTATTTACATTTTATAGGCTTTAATAGCCGAAAGTCAAGCAAAACCGATTTTTGCTTTGACTTTCGGTTTAGACCATTATGGTCCATCCGTTGTTCGAGTCGAACATGGCTACGTGATCGTAATTAGGTAGGTGTTAATCCTACAAAAGGGAACCTCCTGAAAATCACGTTAACTTGGTCAATTGACGGGTCAAAGTTTAATTATTTAAAAAGTCAAAAGCCAGTTATTCGTAAATTATATAAACTGATCTTATGAATGTTATAAAATATGTTTTGAAACTTAAATAAGTTGGTAATTAATATTAGAACATGTATGAACATGTTCAGCCCGTCATTTCCAGTTTTAAGGTCGGTTCGCAATCGAAAGTCGAGCAATTTGACTTCTGCTTTGACTTTCGATTCTGACCCGATTTAACTTAGTTAGCTACTGAATTTAAGTTGTATTATGATTGTATTATAATGTAGCATAACCCTCTGAGGTTATATTACATGTTCATAATTAGATTCTGAGTTTATATGCAAGTTTCTATAATATGCCTAACTTTGACCAAAATGCCCTTTTTGCATAAAACGTGGTTTTAATCAACAATGAACTTGCAAATGATTTACCTACTGATATGTTAATATGATTAACGTGTTTTGGTATTATGATTCTGTTCATAACCTGAGTTTCGATTAAGATCGTAAATTATGTTATAATATGACCAAAACTCCCTTTTGGCGCATAGTATGGTCTTTAACCATAAATATCAATCAAAACTTATTACATACTGATAATATAACATAATTAAAGTATTTTCACAGAAGGTACTTAATCATAACTCAGATTTTTAAACAAGTTCTTAAACTTTGTTATATAATGACCAAAATGCCCATACGGTGCATAGTTTGGTCTTAAATCATAAAACTTATAAAAGTTTGATTACTTACTGATATTATATCATAATTAAAGTATTTTTACAAAATGAACATGTTCATAATATCAGTTTTTATGCAAGTTCTTATCTTATGTCACATAATGACTAAAATGCCCTTATGGTGCATGTTTTGATTTTAAAACCTTAATGGTCATATAAGTAGATAACCTACTGATGTTACAACTTATTTAAAGTATATTGGCATATATAACTTGTTTATGACTCACCCGGTTACCAGATATCACTTATACGCGTACGGTTGAGCTTATGTAACTAATTTATGTAAGTTTACCGAAACGGGTCAAATCTTAGTACTTGTTGGGTTTAAACTACATTCTATTCCGGTCATCACTTAATCAAGCGTATCGTACCATTTTCGATAATTTAAGTTAACCGGTCCAAGTATATGAGTTGAATAGGACCCGTTAGCATTCTAATTGGTTATTTATACCATCATTCCGGACTAGAGCTTTCCAGTAAATTGCAATCAACCTTAGTTAATTGATTATGGTTGAGCTATTTATAAGACGAGTTTTAGCCCAGGTAAATACACTTAACCTATTTTCCCTATGCGGGCTTGGGATACGGTAAATTATTACCGCTTGGTCGGGTATGGGATCATATGTCGGATTGTGACTACAAAATCTCCATGACCCGTTTTAATATGTTTTGTCTAATAACTTAAACATTGGGGGTTAATGCGACCGTGTCCTGGATATCCTTGGCTCATTTAAGTTTCTAATGGCCACGACCAAGCACGGGGTGTAGGCATACACCTGACATATGCTAATGCTATTATATAATGTTTTTCTTACCCACTAGTTGGGGATACCCCTTTGTGGGTTTAATCATATGTCGGATTGTGATTATAAAATCTCCGTGACTCGTTTTAATATGTTTTGTCTGATAACTTAAACATTGGGGGTTAATGCGACCGTGTCCTGGATATTCTTGGCTCATTTAAGTTGCTAATGGCCACGACCGAGCACGGGGTGTAGGTATACACCTGACATATGCTAATGCTATTATAAAATGTTTTTCTTACCCACTAGTTGGGGATACCCCTTTGTGGGTTTAATCATATGTCGGATTGTGACTACAAAATCTCTGTGACCCGTTTTAATATGTTTTGTCTGATAACTTAAACATTGGGGGTTAATACGACTGTGTCCTAGATATCCTTGGCTCATTTAAGTTGCTAATGGCCACGACCGAGCACGGGGTGTAGGCATACACCTGACATATGCTAATGCTATTATAAAATGTTTTTCTTACCCACTAGTTGGGGATACCCCTTTGTGGGTTTAATCATATGTCGGATTGTGACTACAAAATCTCTGTGACCCGTTTTAATATGTTTTGTCTGATAACTTAAACATTGGGGGTTAATACGACTGTGTCCTGGATATCCTTGGCTCATTGAAGTTGCTAATGGCCACGACCGAGCACGGGGTGTAGGCACACACCTGACATATGCTAATGCTATTATAAAATATTTTTCTTACCCACTAGTTGGGGATACCCCTTTGTGGGTTTAAGTGGCTTGTCGGTTAATCATGTCTCGGTGTTTAGTACTGGGCCCCATATGTATTGAAAGACATGTAAAACTGTATACAAGATCATTTTGAATTGTCCCAAGTTATTTATAAAAAATCATGTGCCTTGTGCACTTAAAATAATTTTGAAAATGTTTTCAAAATGTGTCGGTTATTTGTATTTACCAGTGTAAACTGACGTATTTTCAAAAGACTAAGTTATAGTTTGCAAGGATATGTAAATAGGTTGGAAGTTGCCTGGTAATGCTAGAAGAGGAATTTGCAACTCCTTTGCATATAGCCGAGTAGTCTGTTGATCTCATTTTGTACATTTTCGATCCGCCTGTGGATCTTTATTACAAACAGTCTGTACTATTATTTTGAACATTTGGACGCTTACGTTTGTAATAATATTTTAACTCCAAGACTTCCGCTGTGTTATCCGTGTTTGCTTATATTGATATCAATCTACGTCACGATACTCTTCACCCGGGCCCACAAGACGATGTGCTGTAAATATCGGGGTGTGACAAATATCTCCCAATGACATGGCATCAGGTTGAAGCGTTTAGGCGTCTATAATGTGTTATAAATAGAACTCTAGCTTTAGGTGCCCAAAACATAAGGACACAAGTTTTTTTTAAGGATTGGTGTTCTAGATATGAGCAACGATGAGATTTGGCTGCGTTTTTTCAATATGCATAATTGAGCTATTATTTTTCATGAAATTAACAACCATTATTCATTGGTTCATTTAGACGTTCGATTCTTCTCCCATGATCTTAATGTAAGCTTTTTTGACATAAAACACCATTTGTGGGTAAAGAGCTTTCATGTATGAAATTTCTCCATTTAAATTATATTATGTGCCAAAATATGATTATTTAAGTGCAACGAGTTTGTTTGCATGTTATGCTAAATCTATCTGTTATGGTAAGTCATTATTAGGACTGTAAGTAAAATAATTAATTTTATCTTGAAAAGACCACCGTTTTTTGATTCATTTTAGACCTCAAAAAAGGTTGAGCCGACCTTGACCTCATGTACCACCCTCTTATAGTGAAGTAAGTATTATATATAAGTTGTTGTACATATATGTGTGCATCACTTATGGTAGATGGTATTAATAAAGAAAGAAGTTGCTAGAAAGGAAAAGAGAGACACAAGATGATCCTTGTAAGTTGGAACGGGTGGTTAGGCCTCATTGTATACAGTGGCGGATCTAGGATTCCGACCAAGCGGTAACGTTTTATAAATAAGCGGTAACGAAATCGAAAAAACGTCAAATTTTTCCAAAATTTACACTAAAAACGTCAAAAATTTTCCGACCTAGCGGTAGCGGAGGCTACCCCGCACTCCTTAGTATGTCCGCCCCTGATTGTATAGGAGAACATGTGCACAAGATTAGGCCGAATGGGTCTGATCTCATCGAAGCCTAAGCCTAAATATTAAGCTCGATCCGGACTATATGATCCTAGACTCGTACCTTTGGTTTGGAATCAAGCTAAGTGAACATGTATGTTTATCTAATGTTGATGCTATTGACAATTGGTTATCAAGTTAATTGTACCAAGTACCAACCAAATGTGAATCATTTACAGTCGGTTATTCGTTATTTACATTGTATGAATCTTGATTACTATCTTTTGACTTGGGCTAGGTTGGATTGATACCAAATGGCAGAGTTGGATGTCCAAAATCCTTTTATTGGAGAAACAAACTGGGGTGCCTTACTGCATTAGTTACGGGTGAAATATGGTTCCAAATGGTAGTTTTTCACAAACTACACGCTTAGAGATTTCATCACTTCATTCACACGATTCCAGTTAGACTGAAGTGATTGACATTGTTTGTATAATATTTTTTATGGGCCCCAACCTAACCATTGCGTAACTTTTCCAAATTGATTTATAAAATTTGGGACGACGACGAGGATTAAAACACTACCTTGACATGTCCAAATGATCCTTGGTATAGATGTTTATGCTTTTAGACCGCCTTAATTTGGTGTATATGTCATGTCATCCGACAGTATTGCTTCAGGCATCTTGTACTAGAATATGCATATGAAAACAGGGGTAGGCCTATGATCACCTCCCCTACAAGGAATGGATATAGTGTCCTATCCTCCCACGAATAAATATGACAACAAGGCATAACCTAAGGAACATGGGGGAGGATGTCACTGCCTCTCCATACGAACTTTGGGACTAAGAAATGATTGGACAGTTGAGAAGGTCTAGAACATGCAGTAATCCTAGGAAGATGATGAAGACAAAAGGTGTTACTATACGTTAGGATCTGAGCGTCAAATGTCAAAGCTTTGTCCGATCAAGAAAGGATGAAGACCACTGGGTATATGCAACATGCCTAATTTAGATACAACGCCTATTTCGTCCACATGAGGAGAGAATGAAGAACCCACTATATAAAGGGGTTTGAGGGTTCGACGTTAGACACACCATCTGAGAGGAAGCATTACAAACCTTTCGCACTTGCTTTATTCACTTTACATTAATCCCTGAGGGGTAGCATTACAAACCTTTCCTTGCTCTTGAGCAATCAAAAGCAGGTCTTTGTCATTAATAACAACTTAAGCTTTCTCACTATTTTTTAGAGTAACAATTGGACATTTAAGTTTCATGTGTCAAGAGCCAAATGTCATGCAAGAGTAATTATGAAACCATATCTTTTGTGAATTACACATGCAATAATAATGCATAAAAGATCTCTTTTGTGAGCAACAAGTGGGCATGTATTTCTCATGTGTCAAGAGCCAAATGTTATGCAAGAGTAATTATGAAACCATCTCTTTTGTGAATTACACATGCAATAATAATGCATAAAACATCCCAAATTGGTGACGGACACAGTTAGGCGATGTATTGGGTTAGGTGGGATATCCTGGTTTAGTTTGAATGTCAACGCTTCAGACTAATATTATTCATAATATCTTTGTTTTGTATGTATTATGCATACTATCTTTGTATAGATGACAGATAGCAAGAAGGGAGATGACAGATAGCAAGAAGGGCGGATATAGTGAGATGGTAAAGGGTTAAAATAGGTTAATTTACAATGTGTGTCAACCAGAGTGAGAGAAGTAGGTTGACCAACTAACACCTTTTATCTCTTTTTTTTAATGTAGTGTCATCTATGATTGATTATTAGGGCAGTGCAAAGGGTGAGAATCGACCCGACCCGGACCTTCAAAAACCATATACCCTTTTATGGATGAAACTGGGAACCACGAACCGAACCTTGAAAGACTATGTGATTCTGGATCCTAAAGAGTCCTGATCGGTCGGGTAAATGGTCTAATGGGTCAACACTCAACACCGTTTTGTGTAATCGGCCTTTGTAGGGCAAGTGAAACAAGATCATTGTTCAGCCTACAAGTGCAATTAGTGATGATTTTTGGCCCGTAGTTATATTTTCATTTGTAGTTTAAAATACCACATATATATAGTTGTATATCATCGTATACATACATACATACATACATACATACATACATACATACATACATACATACATACATACATACATCATATGTAAGTTTCATTAACATATTCTTGTTAATACACATACATACAATTAAAACACTTTGTACTAGGCATGTATACAAACACATACATACAATTAAAACAAATATTTGACGAAACCAAGTGATATGTAGTAAAGAAAAGATAGTTGAAAGTTGATGGTTTATTATATGGATGGAATCCCAAACATTTTTGGATGAAATGGGCCGTAAGGTTCTTTGTTAAAAACCGTGGTTCCAAACCCAGAACTGACCCGTACCCAAATTTAAGCATCAAGTAAAACCCGCAAACCAACCCATATACATTCAAAAGGTTCGGGTCCTTGAGGTTCCGAGTCCGGGTCACGGTTCTAAGGGTCCAGAACCACAACTTGCTCACCCTTAATGATTATACAGTACTATTGGTATCATAACTATCTAAGTGCTGATAAATGGTTGTTTGTCTCAAACGCCGCTTCCAACCTAAGGGATCACATCCATTCTCATCTATAGTTCTTGGGTTATCTGTGGCTTTATGCAGCTATGGACCCGTTGCTCAGCATCGCTGTTGTAGGAAAGAATATCTAACACTAGCTCAACTTCATATAGATGCATAGTTGTCCTTTCCACATCACCTATCAAAGCTTTCCATTCGTTAAATTCAGTTTCAACACGTTCTGCCATCTATGAAAGCCAAAGACCAGCTAGTAATCCCTCAAACTTGGTAAGTTATAATCTGGAAATACTTTCATTGTTTATAGCAGACATAATAACTCTTAGTTCCTACAACTTTCTCTTGATGTTCTGAATACTATCTTGCCTAACTAATATAAAGTCTCCATCTTCTGCAACAGTAATCTCTTCCATAAGGGTTGACATAAGTTCTTCATACAAACCTCATGGTATCAACATTCTGCTATCTCATGGTTGAGTAAAAAAAATCCTTATCAATCCCATGAGCTCTATGTGGATGTCTGATAACCTCGTTATGTGTGCCTTCAGTTCAGGCTTAAATGTGTTATATTGAGCACTCATAATTTCCACGTAACCAGGCAGGTTATCTATCCTGGTTTTGACACGATCCGCACGGATATTGAACCAGTTACAAATTCTATTTGTTGATCTCCATAAATCGTCAGTTGTGAAGGAACTGACCCAATCAGAGATCTCATAATATGTTGTTTCTCCCTTATGTATCTATAATATGGCTTACACAAGGAGCCATGTTCACGGCAAAGCTAGTCAAAATTTAAGTGCATTTGATGCTTCTTCTCGTTAAATCTATTGATGCTCATCTGAAAGAAATCTTCATCATTGTTTATCTGGCTGAGCACTCCAATCTTAAAGCCATTAAACCTTTATATACATCTTGCAATATGTTGTTTTATTCCCCGTCTATTATTGGGTAGAGGTGGAAATAATTGAATGTCTTGAAACTCCATTAGAAGACCATTCTAGAGACTTTTGTAGCACTTTGACCACTTCATGGAAAATACCTTTTCTAATCTACATGATACTTATTAAGTGGTTGCACATTTCCGTTATGTACTTTCTATGGGAGCCGTTTTTTGCTTTATTTGCAGGATTTCACTATTGGGTAGGTAAAGTCTTTGGTCAAACATATCCTAAAACTTTAGGTCAAATCCATTTTTGGATCACTATTTTCGAGGTTAATCCGACCTTCTTTCCCATGCATTTCTTAGGGCTTTCGGGTATGACACGTCACATTCCAGATTATCCAAATGCTTACGCTGGATGGAATGCCCTTAGCAGTTCTGTCTTTTATATATATATATATAGGGAGCCGCTAGAATGAGAACCACCACGAGTTATGAGAACCACGAGAACCGTGCCCCGCGGGTGGCCGTCGGCGACGAAATTTTTTTTACACCTAGATCCGTATATTTTAGCGGGGGGTTTAAATTTTCGGTTCAAACGGCGCGCCCGAGGGGGTAGTTTTTTACGCCCAAAGTTTGGTAAAAAAAAAGAAAAATTAAAAAAATTAAAAAAACCCAAACTTTGGGCGTAAAAAACTACCCCCTCGGGCGCGCCGTTTGAACCGAAAATTTAAACCCCCCGCTAAAATATACGGATCTAGGTGTAAAAAAAAATTCGTCGCCGACGGCCACCCGCGGGGCGCGGTTCTCGTGGTTCTCATAACTCGTGGTGGTTCTCATTCTAGCGATCCCCTATATATATATATAGGAATAAGTTAAAATGAGAACCACCTCGAGTTGTAAGAACCAGCGAGAACCACCCCCGCGGGGGGCGTTGACCACGATTTTTTTTTACAACTAGATGTGTATATTTTAACACCCTACGTAAAGTTTGGGTTTAAACGGCGCGCCCGAGGGGGTAGTTTTTTACGCCCAAAGTTTGGTTAAAAAAAAGAAAAATTAAAAAAAAAATAAAAAAACCCAAACTTTGGGCGTAAAAAACTACCCCCTCGGGCGCGCCGTTTAAACCCAAACTTTACGTAGGGTGTTAAAATATACACATCTAGTTGTAAAAAAAAAATCGTGGTCAACGCCCCCCCGCGGGGGTGGTTCTCGCTGGTTCTTACAACTCGAGGTGGTTCTCATTTTAACCTTCCCCTATATATATATATATATAGAGTTGGGATTTGTTGTTTCTTCATGGCCATAACAACCGCTTCAAGTAGTGGAAACAACAAAAGATGCGCTCCAAGTCCTTGGGCTATTGAACAGAATCCAACCACACCGGAATGGACGGTACACTATCCTCCAACTTTTCATACTTCTAGCTACGGGAACTGTGTGTGACTGTAGCTACCCGACCCCAAGGGAAGTACTTGTTACTACTCCTCGGGCGGTTAGTGAAATGCTTCTCAGGTGAGGAGCATGAACGAGATAATTCTGACTAATTGACTTAATTAGAAGCTCTTATAACTATTCAAAATTTGAAGAACAACACATACTTCTTTTCTTCCGGACTCAACTGCCACCTCTCTACCATTGTCATCAACCACAACAAAACTATCTCCAACAGTGTACAGTAACTTGTAGCCATTGTTTATTACTCACGAGCGGATGAAACTCTAGCCATTTTTTCTAAGACGTAGAAGACAAAAAAGAGCTAGGAAATATATAAATAGTGACATATGGTTATTGTGTTGGTAGAGAAGGGATGCAAGTAGTTTAAATACAACTAAGGTTGTCACGGGTTTAACAAGAATTATAGAGTGCTATATAGTTTTTAAAAAACATCTATAACATAATGTGTGACAATTTTTATCATAACCTATTTCTAGAACAAGCCCGGCTTAAAGGCAAGTGTAATAAGGCACTTCACCAATCCTAAAAAATATCAAAAAAATATTTCCACACATGTTCTGTTTGTTGGTCTTTTTATTATTTAACTAAAAACTATAGGATTTTTCATATTTTATTTGGCTAAAAAAATTCCTCATGACTCACCACAAAAGTAGTGTGAGTTTAATCTCACAAAGGACATGCAGTTACAAAAAAGACTCAAAACTAGTGTGAGTTTAATCTTACAAAGGACATGCTCTTAAAAAAAAAAAAAAAAAGAGAGAGAGAAGAACGAGAGGGGAATCCTTGACCTTCACCAATAAAGCAAACTAACATTTACTTTTCTTCTGTTTCAAAGTTTTTTATACATAGAAGATGTCTTTTACGTTTCTTTGGGCCAAGAGTCGGTACAAATGTAATAAGATTGTTTGGAAAGATTGGTGTCGTTTTCCTTTGCATATGTTGTAGTGGCTTGAGCCTTCGGTCCCCGATTTGAGGGCCGCTTTTGGCGTTGTTTTATTGAAAGCATTTTTTCAAAAAAAAGAAGAGGTCGGTGATGTGATGTGACAACCACCGATCTTTGCTTTTAAGTATACTAGGTGGAGCCGTTCAAAAAAAAAGTATACTAGGTGGACACCCGTCCGATAGACGTGTTGTTGTTAGTATTATAAGTATAATAATAACAGTTTTGTCTACGTTTATATGTAAAATATGATGTGAAATTATTTAATGAATTCAGACACAAGAGAAGCATACTGAACCCACAAAACATGTTTAATTTCACTAACACAGAAAACGCAGTAATTAAAAATATATTATCTAATACATCATTTAATTCCAAACCAACACTGTTCCAAACCAATATAAAACAGAATCAGTATAACTCATTACATAATACTATTAAAAAATAATTGTACAATAAAATTGATACGAAATCCACATCGGTTGAACATAATGTGGATATACGTTTTTAAAATTTGTGTTTTTTAGCATATGTTTTCTTATAATAATAACTATTTGTTGGTATATTTATGTCAATGTTCTTATGAGGCTTAAGTTTTTATATCTTTTTATATCTATAGTTCTAAAAAACTCGAATTTATATCATCTGTTGTACATAACGTGGATATACGGTTTTTTTTTTTTTTAATTTGTGTTTTTAGCATATGTTTTCTTATAATAATCATAGTTATAAAATGCGCTAGGCGCACTCAAGGCGCATAGGCCTCGCCTGGGGCCTAGGCGCAAAGCGCAAAAAAAGCGAGGGCCCGAGAAAAAAAAAACACACATTAATGAAAAAAAATAAAATGTATTACGTATTGAAAAAGATGATAAATATATCTTGTAGGTGTATTAAATAAATATTACTCTCTAGATACATCTATAGAACTAATATAATTAGATATTAAAATTAAAATTATGTAGCTAGTTTCAAAAAATATTTAAACCTTTTAAGATAATCTTTGTAAAAGAAATTCTATCTGTACTTGCTATAATAGTTTAAAACATTTTGAAATAAAAATGAATTTTGTTAACTATTTGGTATCACTGTTGTGCACAGTCCCTTTCTGCAAAACAGTAGCTTTTTCTGCAACAAAACACTGTTAAGGTTAGTTTTTAAGCAAAAATCTGCTCCCCTCTTCAAAACACATACTCCTCTTTTCTGTAAATCACGTTGTCTTTCGTTATTTTTCTTCTCATCTTCATCAAATTTCTGCTCTCCGATGATCCATTCACAACCACTGTCCAGACGGAAAATGACACTGGTTTTGCAAAAGTTCGCCGGAAACTGGTCAGGAATCCGGCCGGAATAGTCACCGGAAAGTCGTTTTTTGGCCGGTAGCTTACCAGAAGCGCGCCTTTAATGGCACAAGGCGGTATGGTTGCGCCTCGCCTGAAAATTGCGCCTAGGCGCACCAGGCGAGCGCTTTTGATAACCATGATAATAATAACTATTTGTTGGTATATTTATGTCAATGTTCCTATAAGACTTAAGTTTCTATATCTGTAGTTCTAATAATGTTCGTATGCGATACAAGATTTTATACCTATAGTTCTAAAAAAACTCACGTTTACATATTTCTGTATCATAAAAAATGTTTTGTATGTCGATGTTCGTATGAGACTTTAGTTTTTATATCTATAGTTCTAAAAACTCGCATTTACATATTTCTGTATCACTAAAAATGTTTTAAAATCTACAAAATGACCTATATTTTAAGAAAAGAAGCATATATACAAAATTCGATAACTACATAAATAAATAAAAACATGCTATATATACCGTACTTCAAAATAGAATCTTAAAGTGGTTACGCATTAGCATATTTATTTATATCAAAAATTCATTTTTTTGTGATTTTCATATGTCTACCACATGTTATTTTACAGCTCGAACATTATTTAAAACAGTTGGACGAATTAACTAGTTGAATTACCAACAAAGATTACAATGAAAAAAGAGTAAATTACGTTTTTGGCCCCTGTGGTTATATCACTTTTACTATATTAGCCCAAAATAAGAATTTTTAACAAATCTGCCCCCATGGTCTTTATAACTAACCATTTTGGCCCCTAAGTCTTGAGATCACGAGGGCCAAAATGGTTAGTTATAAAGACCATGGGGGCTAAAATGATTAGACTTAGGGACCAAAATGGTTAGTTATAGAGACCATGGGGGTAGATATGTTAAAAATTCTTATTTTGGGCTAATATAGTAAAAGTGATATAACCACAAAAGCCAAAAAAGTAATTTACTCATGAAAAAAAAAACAAGCAACTTGAACAACGAAACATTTAAAGGCTCCACAAGTCAACTTTCTAATTTAAGATTCACTCTTCTTTGCACCACCAAATGCAACCGAATCCGCGGTTGCTTGTGGTGGCTTTTGGTGGTTCGACGGTGTAATTACACCTTTGTTTACATGCACACTGCTACACAATACAATCTAACATAGTAACACACATTAACACTACACCATAACACTCCTGGGATGAACCCCATGAGAGTAGAACTGGGACCGATGGATAATAGCCGCCCAATACAGCTGTAATGAACCGCTGTGCACCCACCATAGCCAATGTGCAAATCAACCCATTGATGATTCTTAGGTGTTATGACCAAATTTATCTTCATTGTTAAGGATGCAGTCATCACCTTGGTATATTTATGGAATCGGTTAATCATAGAAAGTAATCTGGTGGTGGTTTTTTAGCTGGAGCTCCTCTTGAATCCTGCATTTTAACATAACCAAATTTATTCATCCCTAACATTTTTTGTACAAATTTCATTTGTTCTTGTATGCGAGTAACATACACGTCCCTGTTGTTTATTAAAATCACGTTTTCTGCCTTGAGTTTTTGAAATTACACCAATCACCTTTATCTTTGAAACTTGTAACACCAATGGTCCTTAAAACAGATGTTTGCATGAAAAAGGCAGTCACTGACGGTTTTACAATCATGTGCTGGGTTTTATAAAGCGCGCCCGAGGCGCAAGCCTTGGCGCCTTAGGTAGCCCGAGGCGCGCTTTTTACAAAAAGCCCCAAAAAAGGGCATTTTTAGAGGTTTTTCAGGCCTGAGGCGCGCGCCTCATGTACATAGGGTATTTTTATGCTGTTTTTAAGCATCAAACTGTTGTGCAATAGGTTTTTTAGCTTTGTACTTATGGGTAAAATCATATATAAACCTTATTTATAGCTATAATTTGGATAAGTCATAAGAGATGCTAAAAACCTATAGGATATATATAAAAAATTATATAATCACTTTGCGCCTCAGGTACGAAAAGCCCACCGCTTTTGCACTTTGCGCTTTGCGCCTCGGTTTTAGACCTCATCGCATTTGTGCGCCTCTTGCTTTTTAAACCAAGATCATGTGCAAGGCATATGACAGGCTTTGATGGCCTTATCTAGCCAACATCTCTTTTTTAAGGACCATGAGTATTACAGGTTAAATAAAACTGATGACTTGGCGTAGTTTCAATAACTTAATAAAGAAAACCATATAAACAGCAAAGCCAATATAATATATTTACTCTCTAAATAACCAATGTCTTAAGAATGAGTGCAAAAATGTGACTACAAATGAAAATATTATTATGATAAAAATATA
Source organism: Helianthus tuberosus (assembly GCA_030545235.1). Classification (NCBI taxonomy): domain Eukaryota; kingdom Viridiplantae; phylum Streptophyta; class Magnoliopsida; order Asterales; family Asteraceae; genus Helianthus; species Helianthus tuberosus. The sequence goes on along the minus strand of CM060376.1, from coordinate 1,410,965 downwards.
GTTTATTTAGTGAAGAGGTTTAGCAAGTTACATGCATTAAAAGTACATTTCGGGAAACTTTTTTAGTTATGCCCACACAATTATTTGGCTTGTTCCCTTTTCAGTTAGCTTTTTAAACTTTACCCCTTTAATCTATTAGAGAAATAACATAACCCAAATCAGCCCGTTAATAAGTAAATGGATTAAAACTGCCCCCTCTAATTTAGAGGGTCATCAATAGGGGGGACGAAGGAACACCAAGCCCGCTCATTTCCTGATCCAAACCAGTACGCCCCAACATCACACAGGCTCGGTCCATATAAATCAAAGAATCGTTTTAATGTATTTTATATTTAAAAAACCACCTGCTAGTTTATCTTTTTGCAACTCATGTTGTTATTTTTTTAAAAAGGAATTTTTGTAACTATTTTAATGATGCTATTCCCTATTTTATACCAATCCATATGACAAGCCTATACAAGCTGTATTAATATTCAAGCAGTCAAGCTTATGCAAATTTTTACAAACTGTGCCAAGGCTAATGGCTTACATGAGCCCATAAAAACCAACCTATATGGGCCGGACCGGGCCAAGGCTTGAGCTTCAGGCAAGCTGAGCCTGGCCCCGAGTTTCCTTGAGCTTGTCATGAACACAAACCCACCTTACGTTTTATGGGCCCGGTAATGGGCTATCATATAACATGGCCTCAAGTTATCCAAATTGCAGTTCATAGAACAGGAATGCATCTTAATAACAAACCTGTGGAGCTGCTTTAAATACTCGAAACTGTTTATTCAGATTCTCATCCAGCTCAAGAATGGCAGCTACATTACCACACCTGAACCGCATATATATAAAACTTAATTAGTAGAGGTAGCTATTTCAACTCGTTGACTTATAAATAGACAGATTTGGGTTATCTTTTACCTCAAAACGGTCCAAATAAAAGTCTTTTTTTGCCCAAAATTCCAACGTGTTTTTTGTCATTTGTTCTGTTTAGTCAATGTACTTTTCTTTTGTACATCTGAGTCATTAAAAGACAACTGTGTCCTGTTTGGGTCATTTTGTATGAAAAAATTGGCTACCAAAAATGATAATTTACATAAAATGTAAAATCTACACATAACGTTGAAGTTGTTGATTGCAAAATGAACCAAACAGTACATAAAACATCTGTTAATGACCCAGGTTTCTATATAAATAGTATAATGACAAAACCGCAGCGTATGAAAAAGCATTTCGATATTTATGCAAAGAAAAACGGCAAAATGTAACTAAAAGGGGAAGGGGTTGAACGAGTTAAAAGTGTTGGTTGAAAGTCACCCAAATTCCATTTTTAACGCATACAACTTCCTTATATCGCTTTGTTCAGAGATTTAAATCATTATCAGTGCACTAGTTATTTTATATAAAGGGCAAAAATCGGCTGCACCCCAACCCGGCCCGTTTTGACTAGCACTGCAAAAAAGATAACCCGCACTTCTTGTCACCACCGTAGATTAGAAAAAGAGTATTGTTAATCAAACAAAATTCAATAGTAAATTTGAATTTAAATTCACCTGTAACAGTAATTTGGGGCAGACCAGACCGTAACAATTTGGTTATTAAACATCCATTTAAAACCTTCCATAACCAATTGGTGCGCACGACAAATGTAATCAATATTATTAGTGTGATTAAACGAAGTAACAACACTGCCACCAAACAAGAAACCGGCACCACGGGGACTCAAACCCCACCCATCCACAATGTCCTCCGGATCAGACCACAGGAGGTCGCACATGGCACCATCATGAGGTACTTCTTGCTTTCGATCAATTGTCCGAATCTAGAAAATAAACTTTTTTATTAAAAAATAATTTTGTTTCATATGTTTGTGTGTGTATCCTTCTGAAAGCCAAAATTTCATACATATTCTTCTAAACTTCATAATATCATATTTACTCTTTTTAAACACATAATGTCGCATTTACTCATTCCATTGAAAATAAAATAAATTCAGTAACATATAAGTTATAGCAATCTATTTCACTAAATAAACAAATAGGAAAACGTGTACCATGAATCATTTCAATGCATAATGTCCAGTTTGTTCAGTGAAATAGACTTTTATAAAACTGTGTATTTTATTTATTACGTGGGTAAATACGATGTTTGTTTTGAAAACTTTAGAAGGAAGAATATATAATATATATGTGTGTGAAATTTTTAATGTTTAGAAATATACATATTTGAAATTGCCTCTTGATAAATTAGAGTAATAATTTAAAAAAAAAAATCATCAAAGGGCATTAAACAAACCTGATCTAATGTGTTGATGTTAGGAGAGAGACCGCCATGAACTGAAAATATTTTGTTCTCGATGAGAGCCGACAAACTGTAAAAATATCACAATTCAGGTGATGTAAGCGGTATATAGTTATCATCAATTAACTACAAAGTGTTAACCAGAATAGTGTAGTGAAGCAACAAGAGTGAGAATATGTGACACCTGACAATAGATTTAAAGATAAAAGTTTGCTGAAAAAAAGAAATAACTTTGTCAATAAAGCAATTTGTTTTTGTGAAAATGGGTCAATTCGGGTTATACTTTATTAATAATGACTCAAATTAGTATGACTTACAAATTTAAGCTGAATAGACGAGTATCAACTTGAAAGTCGGCCGTAATAACTCAAGTGTTTACAATGTCCTAAATTGCTTTATTCAAGAAAACTAAATTTTATTATTTTAATGATAGCTCTAGTAAAATATCATTTAACAATTAAATTACATATGAAACTCAAAAAAGAACTAGTTTAACCACCATTGCTAGGATTAAACACACACGAAAGCAATAAATGAACAAAAAAGAACCAGTTTAACCACCATTGTTAGGTTAAACACACACGAAAGCAATAAACGAACAAAAAAGAACCAGTTTAACCACCATTGTTAGGATTAAACACACACAAAACCGAACACACGCACACGAAAGCAATAAATGAACAAGGATTTAAAGTGGTTCGGTCACTTGACCTACGTCCATTGTGCTGCAACTAGGGTTTCTTTTATTATTCGGGTGCTTCAAGGAATTACAAAGCCCTACATATCTATATATGCTAATAAGATTAGGGTTCACAGCTTTGGGAACAAGAAACGTTAACTTCGGGAACATGCCAAAATAAACAGATTTGGATTTTGGAGTATCAGGTAAATCCCTTGCTAACTTAATCAATAAGTTGAGTATCAAGAATCACAATTTTAGTGACTGTTTGACTGTATAAGACGGTAAGCATTAGTTCATTTTAGAAACCTCAAATATGGTATTGGTACTCTAGTTATAATTGTTTAACTTAATCAATAAGTTGAGTATCAAGAATCACAATTTTAGTGACTGTTTGACTGTATAAGACGGTAAGCATTATTTCATTTTAGAAACCTCAAATATGGTATTGGTACTCTAGTTATAATTGTTTTTTTGTTTATCAACAATAATATCACAGTTAAGGTATCAAATAACAAGGGAAAACAGCTAAAAGAAATTATCAAACCTTAGATAATCAAATATATCAGTGCAATATCTCCAAACATTAACGGAACCATATTTCCTCAGGCACTCATCATAAAAACCATATACCTACCATATGGAATACAAGTGAGCTCTAAGATAATTCGATATATTAACCCAATAATCATATCCAGTAGGACGATACCTGTGTGATCTGACGGCTCTCATGATTTCCCCTAATCAATGTTATCCGATCAGGATACCTTACCTATTACAACAGCACCTCGTCAGAGAATAGATAAAATGAAAATATTATTTAACATGCCTCGTACATTTACATACTTGATCTTGAAATATTTGTTTTTTTTTTTTTTGTAATAAGGATAATTAATAGGATATGAAATTTACCTTTAGGGCAAGTAAAAGCAAGAAGGTCTCTACAGAGTAGAACCCTCTGTCCACAAAATCTCCGAGAAATAAGTAATTAGTCTTGGGGCAATCGCCGCCAACTTTAAATAGCTCTTTCATATCATAGAATTGTCCATGAATGTCACCACATATCTATAAAGCAAACAAAAATCAAGAACAAGTACTACAAGATTAAAAGTATTAAAAGCTTGAGAAAGAGATAACTTAAACAAGTAACAAATAACCTTGCTTCTTGAGCAAATTTATTGAACAAATAACTTTTCATAATTATGCTTTAATGACATTTTAAGGAAGAGGGAAATTAACACGATATTAATGCCATAGAGAGTAGTCACTTATATTAAGTGTTGCAGGAATCGCTAGTCCGGCGGTGGGAAGGGGACTAGCGATTAATCGGGGAATAATTGGAATTAATCAGGATTAATTATGATTAATCGGGGATTAATTGGCGATTAATCGGCGCCTAGTCGGGATTTTTACAACCATGCTTATATTTCTATAACCTCATCTTAGATCCTAAATCAATCTTCAATTACAGATTCCCTAGCCACCATCGACGTCCCAAAATTTGTTTGTTTTCCGCCATTGATCTTTTGGATCCGCCTAATTACCTAAACAACTTGATTTTTAATCACTTGAATGTTCTCATCAACTTTGTTCTTCATGACCTTTCAGAAGCTTTTGCTTTTTATTGAAGTGTGGCTACGGTCTATGTAAAACTACATCTATGAGCCAAGAGATTATATTTTTGTTTAATATTAGTTATAATACTGTTTCTCTTTTGTACGTAATCATCATATATGGTTCAAATTTGTAGCCAGAAGTTTACTTTAGTGTATTTTTTAACCCTAGTTGTAGAGGATATTCTATGTAGCTAGAAGTTTACTTTAGACTTTCGTGCTAACGTACCACATGTTACACCTAGGGAACCATAAAACTAAAAAAAACTTAAATACCACTGAAGCCTGACAAGTAATAAAATATGTAAATAGACAACTACTCTAAATCCCAGACTTTGGAGAAGCACCTTTTACAAATATTCCTATTTGGCCAAAAGTTTCACGTTTTTTCAGATAACAAGCAGATTCGCTGATGCGTTAGATTTGTGATACCTGTTAGGTATATCACACGCACACACAAACAATCAAGTAACAAAATCAGTAAATGACACAAGAGATTTAGCATTTATGTGGTTCAGTCGGTGTGACCTACGTCCACGGGTTGCAGCTAAGGTAATGATTTTATTTCTGAGGTTACGAAAATTACAAAGAAACTACCAACTATATACAATACCCGATTAGGCCTTAGGGTTTACAGTTTGTTGTGGAAACTTTGTCAAGGCTTGATTCCACATCCTACGGTCGGTTGCGCTGTCCAGCTGTTCCAAAGCCTACATCACCCAACAATACCCACCATAACAAAATGAGATTACTTGCTGATGTGGCGCCTCCACCTCAGGCGATCGGGACCGGCGGAACGAAGCAACAGTGAGATTAGCTGTCCCGAATTGAAGCGGACGCAAAAACGGAGCGGGGTGGAGAAGGATGAAACTGCAAGACTGGCGTGATCCCCACACCCACACCATCCACCCGTAAAGTACATGTCTTCCATTTCGAAATGCAATATAGAGTGAGAAACATGGTTCCATATAGGGGTGTGCACAGTTCAGTTCGGTTATTAGCATTAACCGAAGTCGTCGGTTAATCGGTTCAGTTACTTTCAGTTAATGACCAAATCAAACAAGGGCTAAAACTTTTTGCTTAGAAATACATGTAATGGAGCATGGAGGTATAAATACATGAAAAAGACGTATAAAAGCTAGAAATATATGAAAATATAAATGATTCGGTTCGGTTCAGTTAATTTCGGTTAACCAATGGTACACAAAATAATTGACAACTGACTTTCTGTTAATTCGGTATCGGTTAATTTCGGTTCGATTTCATCGGTTTTCGGTTAACGGTTCGGTTATTGCACACCCTAGACTTCCATAAGCCAAACACACACACACACAAAACCCTAACTCAGCTACCTAAACTCTATGAGGCAAGAGAAACATAACAAATTAAAGCTAGCAAAATGCAAAGCAAACCGTGGAAAGAGAGATAGGGGTTAAAAGGTAAAGACATACAGTGACAGGAGCATCGACTCGTTGAACGTTACTTTCTTCAACGAGGATTTCCATGGCTTTCAAGCAAAGAGCCTTGACTTCAGACTCTTTGAGTGGCTCGCAGTTCTTCAACTGCTCGATTTGCCGGTCTAGGTCCGACATACCTCCCCTTTCGATTATTTAGGTGGAGAGGAGGGGAGATGTGCGGTGGCGGCGCTGCGATTTCTCCGATCGGCCGCTAGAGATAAATTTGATGGTGGCTTGTTTGTTTGTGTGTACTTCGATTTTTGGGATTATTGTACTTCGATCAGCTGAAACAGTAGATTTAATATTTTTATTATTATATTTGAGTAAACTTATCTTTTGCTCTAGTAGTTTGGTCGTTTTAACGGCTTTGCTCAAATCCATTAAAAATAGTGAATTTTCTCCCTGATCCATAAAGCTTGTCTCTATTTCAGTCTCTGCCCCTAACGTCATAACGCCATCCAATTCAACTGTTAAATCCTAACAGTTGAATTGGATGACGTTAGGGACGGGGAGTGAAATAAAGATAAGCTTCATAGATTAGGGAGTAAATGGCTATTTTTAAAGGATTTGGGCAAAACCGTTAAAACGACCAAACCACAGGGAGTAAAACGGAAGTTTACTCATATATTTTTATATTGTTATTTATTATTCTGGTCACCTAAGACTATCCACGTTCACAACTCAACCTTTAATAAAAACTAATTCATCTCTCTTCCACATACGCAACCCAACCTAACTCAATTTTTAACACACATTTACAACTCAACCCAACTTAAATTTTTATTATATAAATGTAAATAATAATTGGAAAAAAATATATCTTAATGTTCACAAATTTATTTGGGAAATATGGTGTATTTAGTTTTGTTAGTAAGTTTAAATATTAAAAATTATTTGAGTAATTAAATTATTTGGGAAATTGATAGTTAGAAAATAAAATAAAAAAGAAAACTATAAGATGAAACCAATACAATATTGACAAGTGGCAAAAGAGCATGGGCAACCTCTTGCAACCTTGGGTTGCTTGGCCAACCAGGTTATAGAGAAAAATAGAATTTTTCTTTTTCTTTAATTTATTTAGGCAACCTAGGTTGAGAGAAAGTCACCAATGGTGATAGTCTAAACATTTTGTACAACTAACTTCAACTACTGGTCAGCGTAAACAGTAATCTCCACACTAAGCAAACCTTTATTGGATAAAAAATGATCTGGTAACACATTGTGATCTTCAAAGTATATAGATAAACATCCTTCGAATATCATTTTTGTAGTCTTCTCCATGAACAACATAAGGTAAGCAAAGTAATCTTCAAACATCATCATTCTCTGATGGTTAGTTCAATGAGTAACTTATCTACTAAAAATCCAATATGTAGTCCTTTCTAGTTAGAGCCGTCATAATCAATCCCCTATCACTGTTTTACCAATGAACTTCTAAGACTGAAAACTCCCCTGAAAACTAGAAGTTCAGTAAAAACTGAACAATCTGATATACACTGTAAACCATACTCATAAAAACTAAGACCTCATTTTGTTTCCAAACCGAAGAATTTGAGATACTATGCATTACCAAACAATTTTTGTCATAACCACCCGAAAACTATTGCATATCCTCTGTCTGGATTTCCAAAAACTAATCAATTTCAAAATCTGACACTAAAATTTTTATTCCTCCTCATTTTTGGCAAATGTTGATCTCTAACATCTCTCAATACTCAAAATAAGAGTATCTAAGAGATATTTGACTTTTTGGCCCACAACAGTAGGGGTGTAAAGAAGCTCAGAGGCTCGAGACCTACTCGTTATCGGCCTGGTTAAAAGCTCAAATGAGTCGAGCTTTAACGAGCCCGAGCCTGATATACAAAGCTTGTTTAGGCTTTCGAGCCTAAACGAGCCTCGACAACATTTCATTTATATATAATATAATAATAATGATGATGATAACATTGGCGAGCCGAGCTTTGGCTCGTTTAAGCGATATTGAAGTGTGATCTTGCCAAGTTTTTTGCTCGTTTGAGGTTGTTTTCAAAATAGCTCGAGCCGAGTCGAGCTCAAGCTCAAATAAGTAGCCTCGAACTGAGCCGAGCTTGAGCTCGAGCCTCATAAAAACATGACGAGTCGAACTCGGGCTCGGCCCTGCTCGTTTACACCTCTACATAAAAGTCACTTTGTTCACTACATACTCCGTGACTACCACACTATCATTCACACTATGATTTCATCATCCTGTAACATCTTCTTAAAACTCCGACGTGGCCCCAACAACTCGTATTTGACGCTGAAAATTCTGGAAAAAAAAAATTATCACCAATTTTTTTATGGACACTCACCTCCTTAATACGAACACGAAAATACATTTTTATAACGCCCGTCTCGTTAAAAACAATATTAAAATACTTTGCGGAAATAGGCCCATAATTTTTTTTATCTTACTTAATAAAGTTTATTATTCCATAAATATATTAATCCACATATTTCGTATTAATAAAACATTTACAAATCCTCATCTAGAAAATTTTTGCCATGACCTGTTTCCAAAACGACCATTCCTTACGAAGACAAAACCTGCTTCATAACCAAAGTTTTTATAAAACAAACATAACCAACTACTACGTTGACATACTAACGCTTAGAGAAAACGAACATTAAAGTTAAACTCCAAAATGTAAATAACTAGGTCAATTTCACCCGATAAGAAAACCCATATACTTAGTGAACAAATCATCACTAAATCTTTCCATAGTTGACCCACTTCCAAGACTTGATCACTTTCGCCTTTCTACCTTCCAAATTTGCCATATAACATTTCCATATCATTAGCCTCGACCGAGAAATCTATACATATATACATTCCTACGGTAAACATAACCATGACAAATATATTGAGTGAACCGGATTATTGGTGAATGGCTTTTGAGTTCTTTTCTTCTTCCATGTTACCGGTTCAAGCCACCCCGTTGTTCTCACGACTTATCTACCCGTTCATTGTTTTCAAACATATCACCTACATGGAAGATACCACAAAAATTAGCTTTTGCTAAGTGATGACTCGTAATATTATATTTTTTAATCAAACATAAAGTAGTTTTCAATGCTCATGACGCCCAATGAAACAACATCAGACCACTACTTCATTATCTCGAGTCACGCATTTGAGACTTTTTTCGTTCTAATACGGGAGCCCCTTTTTTCCACACCTCATGTATATCCCTGCTAATATAGAGTCAATGACACTTCAAAGTAAACCATTATTAAAGCAATTCAGTCAATACAAATAAAATGCTAAACTGTCACATAACTATGTTGTAATTCATTAAACAACATATGCGATTATCAACGACCATTATTACTTAATATATTCTTAATAATTCATATATGCATTCATAACCTACTCAATTAGGTTATATAATTTTACGACACAAGTGTCATTTATTCATAAGCACTATACAATGAACACTTGCATTTGCACATACGGGTCACAATGCCCATGACTTTTTAGTTTAGCATACACATCCCATATTCATGGAATCACTCACTTTAACTCATGTAAATATATATAATTATGTTGAGGTTTACAACAATAATAAAATCACTTCTGACGGGTTCTTTATAAAATCCGCAAGATTATGCAAGTGTTATAAAATTTATGTTTTTCACTCAGCTTTGCGCAGCTGTAGTAATTCAGTATATTCCCTTCTTTACAGGAAGTATTTCAGTTCAAACTAAAATTCTTAGTGACGGCGTCTCAGAGACCTTTCCGTGGATATAAAATACGGCCCGAACGGACATTCGATTGATTTACTATGAATTTTTAAAGATCAGCAAAAATCTAGAAATAAGCTGAATTTTCAGCACTTGGGTATCTCGACCCATTAACAATTTGCATTCTTTTTCAATGGGTTTAAACCCCCAAAAAGTCACAAAAACAATATGTTATTGTTAATTCAAACCCTATTCAATAATTTGTATTAACTGTCCACCTTAACTATAAGATTTCGAGTTAACAAGAATACTATTTAATTCAATACAATTTAAACACATTCGAGTCACTCACCTTCGCCCGTAGGAGTGTTGTTGCTTTATCATTCGTTTGACCCGTTGCCATCCAAACGTTACCTCACCTATCTTGACAACAAATCAAACTTGCAAATCATTAGAACACATAACATGGGTATTCATCTCATAATACCTAAGTATTTATTCACCCATCATCAATCATGCGTTCTAAATCATTCTTTTACCCCAAATTTGTTAATTGGTTTATTATCATTCACTTGACCCGTTATCACCCATTTTATATAACCACAAGTTACGGGTCAATACTATCATATTAAGATTTAAAAGCATACTTAAAATCACAAATTAATAATAACACATAAGTTATTGTTCTAAACCAAACAATATACTTCCATTTACCCAAATGACCCATTCGGTCGATTAGCCCATTCTTTGACATAACGAACTCATATGTGTCATTATGATAATGTATAATAAACCAATTAACCAACTAGGTTTGTCATAACTTGCGCCCAGTAATTAACTCTTGATTATTAACAAATCATTTCATGAAATAAACATGACAAATCTTTCAAATATTCATTTTTTTTTGTTTAGGCATTTAATCAAACACTTGGCGTGCGTACATCATCTAATGCACAATGTACAAGTATTCTAAGCATACTTTTACTAGTTCATACCATGGATTATCATAGTCAATCAAATTCACCAATTCTTCTTAATCTACATCAATTTTATTTATAATTTCCTACTCATAGAAGATTATACATCAAAGTTACTTATAGTTACATCAACATAAACATCACATTCATCATAATACTACATCAATTGGGTTTCTACTTAAAATCATCCAAATGACCAAAATCAAACATAATTCTTGTTCTATAGCGTAATCTTAACTTACAATTACACAAATTTTTACATGAACTCATGATTGGGTTGAAACCCACTTTCTACAAAATCATGAAATTATGAAATTCAACTTACCACTTGTTGAGTAAACTTAGATGATTGCAAATTAAGGCTCATGCATATGATTTGCTTTGAATTTCCTTTTCAATTTTACTAACTTCTGATTTGTGAGGGTTTCCTTCCTTTTTCTCATGCCTGGAGCGACACACACACACACACCAGATGTGTGTGTTTGTGTTTCAAGTTTTATTTTTAATAAACTTCTTTTTCCATGTACAAGTTTAGTCCCCCCAATTTAAGTGTTTACTTATTTTTTGGTCATAGTTCATTTATAAGATAATATTTCACATATATTCTAACTAAGTTATGTTTTCTAATTATTTTTACACACACATGTACGCTAAAACATTTTTGGGGTGTTACAAGTCTACCCCCCTTAAAGGAGGTTTCGTCCCCGAAACCTTGTTCATTTCTACTTAACAATAACTATCTTTTTATCTCCGCCCATCAGCTTGATCACAAGCCCGTCTTGGTGACCACCTTCTAACTCCAAGAACCCGAACCGGAGTTCTTATTAGTGTCGTCCTCATTGCATTGTGCTAGTTTCTAGCAAAATAATCATAACTATACGTATTGCCCCTACCTTCTTGAACTTAGCAAGTTACATTCATCATTACATAAAAATTCGGAATCTATCCAGGGCTCTTATTAGTGTCGCTTTCACTCTATAGCGCTAGTTCCTAACACACTTCATCACTAGCGGTTCATTCATCACTCTATTGCTAGTACAGATCCAAGTTTACGGCTTGTTTTCATCTTTTTAACTAAACATAATACATTTATGTTTTACTTATTCAAAATAAATCAGTTTATTTCATTCTATTCATATATCATCATGATATTTCATTTTGACCACCAAAGATAAATCCCAATATTCCATTATTAACATTCCTTCTTATTTATTTTCGTATTCATATGAAGGTCAACATATCATTATACGCATACCAATAGACATTCGATTATTTATTAATACTACAACAAAACTACCATTTTCTTGCTTACTTATTCGTACTTGACACGAGAATTAGGTATCATTCTACGGTTGTTATTGTTACTTGTACCAAGCATACCATTAAGTTAACCTCGAATCATCTCATTCATATCTCTTTATTATTAGCTCTATTCCAGCACTACTTATCCTACTTAGCAAGTATGTTGTGCGAGCGCATCGCGAGGGCGTTTAACCAGTACCCTAAGTTTTTACTCAAGGATTTTGGAAATTTCCTCCTAATGACATAATCTTCCTTCTTATATTAACTATTAAAAGCCAAACATTCAATATACCAATTCTTACTCATAATCACGAGCTAAACATTTTACTAACCTTGCTTTTCTTGCATAAATCATCGATCCGCGACCCGGATTGGCCCACTTCTTCATGAGTTCAAGCCAGAACTGAATTGGCTTCGTCCATCCGTGTAATGAGCTTCTGCTCGTGCACATCCTTTTCCATCTCTACCAGCTTTATTCATCAAGCGTGCTACCATTCTTATCTATAAAATGAAAGATTAGCACATTTCATTCACATTCCTTCAAGTATGACGTTTATCAAATCATCTTGTTTACATACTAGCCATTTCTAGATTCTTTTTAAAACATTAGTTCATTTGACCCATTCATGATAGGTCAAGACCATTATTTAACATACCATTTCCACTCGGATATTCATTATATCGGTGTTAATTCACCTATGTTCTTTCGCAATCCCTTACTACTGGGTATCATACTTTACACATTGCATTTCTTACGTAATACTTTCAAAATTTGTAAATAATTATTTACCGACTTCTGCAATTTTAACTTTTCAAAGTCAACCGCCACTTAGCACCTATTGTATACAAGTCTCATAGTACGCGTTGTACTTCACTTTCAGTTCGAACATACTTACAAAAAGTTATTTCATAGCTTTATTCAAAAATTCTTTTTACACAATACATATATGTTTATTCATTATGACAACAACTTTCGACGGTCTTGTTTAGTTAGCATGTCAAACCTTTGATGTTATATTAACATTACTTGCCTTCTAACTAACAATATTATCATCTTCTTTTGTCGTTTCAGAAACTCAACCCGTACGTACATTCTTATTCGCGTTTTTCACAGTTGGCTACAATCGTACCCAAACGTGTTCATACATGTTTTTACCTGTACTCACCTACGGGTTTATTTTTTTCATACATATCCTTCATTCCCTCCTTTCATTCGTACTTGTTTGATTCGTACTTACTTATGGATTCAAGCATCTTCATTCTTACCATTCATTCTTACTTGTTTGATCCGTACTTACTTATGGATTCAAACATCTTCATTCTTACCATTCATTCTTACTTGTTTGATCTGTACTTACTTACGGATACAAACATCTTCATTCTTACCATTCATTCTTACTTGTTTGATCCGTACTTACTTACGGATTCAAACATCTTCATTCTTACCATTCATTCTTACTTGTTTGATCCGTACTTACTTAGGGATTCAAACATATTCATCCGTACTTACTTACGGATTCAAACTTTTTCATTCTTATCTTTCTTTCTTATATTTAACCCGATTCTTGAAGAATCGTTGGACCCCTTCCATTCCGCACGACCCCTATTTCCCAATTCGTCCGGACATACATGTGATGATTTTCATGGTCTCACGAGCGTCCTATGCTTCTTGCACACTGGCCAGGCGTGCAATCTACATACTAGTCTCGTGTCTTCATGAGAATCATCACTTTATATCAAGGGAACCGGTCTTAAGTTCGTGCCACACTCATTTGAATCCTTCTAGGATTACACCCTCGTACTTAAAGGTATGCTAAATACTGGTACTTACCAAATTTAAAATTTGTGTACCTGAGGTCCGTTTGCATGACTTATCACACGCCTTAACCTTCATACTAGCTCGCGAATGCGGAACATCCTCTTTGTCCAACAAGCTCACCTTACAACATTCATCGTTGTTAGTATCATCACACATACTTACTTGTATTAAATTTTACCTTTCGGTCTTGATCGAGTCTCGGATTATACGGGTGACTAATCACAAGAGCACACGGGTTTGAGTTCAAGTACTCACTTATTTGTACTTGATTTCACTCAAACCTAGGCTCTAATACCAACTTATAACGCCCGTCTCGTTAAAAACAATATTAAAATACTTTGCGGAAATAGGCCCATAATTTTTTTTATCTTACTTAAAAAAGTTTATTATTCCATAAATATATTAATCCACATATTCAGATCAATAAAACATTTACAAATCCTCATCTAGAAAATTTTTGCCATGACCTGTTTGCAAAACGACCATTCCTTACGAAGACAAAACCTGCTTCATAACCAAAGTTTTTGTAAAACAAACATAACCAACTACTACATTGACATACTAGCGCTTAGAGAAAACAAACATTAAAGTTAAACTCCAAAATGTAAATAACTAGGTCAATTTGACCCGATAAGAAAACCCATATACTTAGTGAACAAATCATCACTAAATCTTTCCATAGTTGACCCGCTTCCAAGACTTGACCACTTTCGCCTTTCTACCTTCCAAATTTGCCATATAACATTTTCATATCATTAGCCTCGACCGAGAAATCTATACATATATACATTCCTACGGTAAACATAACAATGAAAAATATATTGAGTGAACCGGATTATTGGTGAATGACTTTTGAGTTCTTTTCTTCTTCCATGTTACCGGTTCAAGCCACCCCGTTGTTCTCACGACTTATCTACCCGTTCATTGTTTTCAAACATATCACCTACATGGAAGATACCACAAAAATTAGCTTTTGCTAAGTGATGACTCATAATATTATATTTTTTTATCAAACATAAAGGAGTTTTCAATGCTCATGACACCCAATGAAACAACATCAGACCACTACTTCATTATCTCGAGTCACGCATTTGAGACTTTTTCCGTTCTAATACGGGAGCCCCTTTTTTTCCACACCTCATGTATATCCCTGCTAATATAGAGTCAATGACACTTCAAAGTAAACCATTATTAAAGCAATTCAGTCAATACAAATAAAATGCTAAACTGTCACATAACTATGTTGTAATTCATTAAACAACATATGCGATTATCAACGGCCATTATTACTTAACATATTCTTAATAATTCATATATGCATTCATAACCTACTCAATTAGGTTATATAATTTTACGACACAAGTGTCATTTATTCATAAGCACTATACAATGAACATTTGCATTTGCACATACGGGTCACAATGCCCATGACTTTTTAGTTTAGCATACACATCCCATATTCATGGAATCACTCACTTTAACTCATGTAAATATATATAATTATGTTGAGGTTTACAACAATAATAAAATCACTTCTGACGGGTTCTTTATAAAATCCGCAAGATTATGCAAGTGTTATAAAATTTATGTTTTTCACTCAGCTTTGCGCAGCTGTAGTAATTAGTATATTCCCCTCTTTACAGAGAGTATTTCAGTTCAAACTAAAATTCTTAGTGACGGCGTCTCAGAGACCTTTTCCGTGGATATAAAATACGGCCCGAACGGACATTCGGTTGATTTACTATGAATTTTTAAAGATCAGCAAAAATCTAGAAATAAGCTGAATTTTCAGCACTTGGGTATCTCGACCCATTAACAATTTGCATTCTTTTTCAATGGGTTTAAACCCCCAAAAAGTCACAAAAACAATATGTTATTGTTAATTCAAACCCTATTCAATAATTTGTATTAAACCGTCCACCTTAACTATAAGATTTCGAGTTAACAAGAATACTATTTAATTCAATACAATTTAAACACATTCGAGTCACTCACCTTCGCCCGTAGGAGTGTTGCTTTATCATTCGTTTGACCCGTTGCCATCCAAACGTTACCTCACCTATCTTGACAACAAATTAAACTTGCAAATCATTAGAACACATAACATGGGTATTCATCTCATAATACCTAAGTATTTATTCACCCATCATCAATCATGCGTTCTAAATCATTCTTTTACCCCAAATTTGTTAATTGGTTTATTATCATTCACTTGACCCGTTATCACCCATTTTATATAACCACAAGTTACGGGTCAATACTATCATATTAAGATTTAAAAGCATACTTAAAATCACAAATTAATAATAACACATAAGTTATTGTTCTAAACCAAACAATATACTTCCATTTACCCAAATGACCCATTCGGTCGATTAGCCCATTCTTTGACATAACGAACTCATATGTGTCATTATGATAATGTATAATAAACCAATTAACCAACTAGGTTTGTCATAACTTGCGCCCAGTAATTAACTCTTGATTATTAACAAATCATTTCATGAAATAAACATGACAAATCTTTCAAATATTCATTTTTTTTTGTTTAGGCATTTAATCAAACACTTGGCGTGCGTACATCATCTAATGCACAATGTACAAGTATTCTAAGCATACTTTTACTAGTTCATACCATGGATTATCATAGTCAATCAAATTCACCAATTCTTCTTAATCTACATCAATTTTGTCTATAATTTCCTACTCATAGAAGACTATACATCAAAGTTACTTATAGTTACATCTACATAAACATCAGATTCATCATAATACTACATCAATTGGGTTTCTACTTGAAATCTTCCAAATGACCAAAATCAAACATAATTCTTGTTCTATAGCGTAATCTTAACTTACAATTACACAAATTTTTACATGAACTCATGATTGGGTTGAAACCCACTTTCTACAAAATCATGAAATTATGAAATTCAACTTACCACTTGTTGAGTAAACTTAGATGATTGCAAATTAAGGCTCATGCATATGATTTGCTTTGAATTTCCTTTTCAATTTTACTAACTTCTGATTTGTGAGGGTTTCCTTCCTTTTTCTCATGCCTGGAGCGACACACACACACACACCAGATGTGTGTGTTTGTGTTTCAAGTTTTATTTTTAATAAACTTCTTTTTCCATGTACAAGTTTAGTCCCCCCATGTCACACCCCGGATTCCACGTGTCACCGGTGGGCCCGGTGGGGAGTATTGTGACGTGGTTGGCAACATAATAGTCAAACAACATAATATATAAATATGCACAACGGAAGCAAATTGAAAGATATAATTCAACTTTAATAATATTGTAATATCGTGTATCACAACAGTTGAAGGTTTGTCCACAGAAGGATCAAAATAAATAATAGTTCAACAGACTTCAGGCATCTTAAGCTTGCGAGACTTCTACTGATGCTAAGGAGAAATCCCAGCCAATTACGCTTAGTACCTGCATTTAATCTTTTTGGGAAAATACGTCAGTTTACACTGGTAAATACAATCAACTGACTCATTTTAAAAATGATTGAAAATTGATTTGGATGCACGTGGCATAAACATTTTATTTAACTTGGGAGAATTATTTAAATATATAATCTTGTGAACGAATTACATGTTCCTTGTGCGTTCAGTAGCCCGGACGTACCGGGTTAAAGGTCAATAGACACACCACAGGTATAATGCCCACAAGGTTGATTCCTTAAGGTGGGATACCGGTTTTTACATATGCAGCTGTCAGGTGTACGCCTACACCTCGTGCCTAGGTCGTGGCCATTTCATGAATGATGCCAAGGATATCCGGGACATGGTCATTAACCCCCCAAAGGCTTTAAGTAAACAAGACTGTTTAAACGAGCCGATCAAATTATTCAATTAACCACCCAACGATGGAAGATTTGATGCCCGATCAAGCGGTATTCTATATACCGTAACCCAAGCCCGTATAGGGAAAATAAGTTAAAAGTATTTACCTGAGCAATGTAATAATCACAATAAGCAAAATGAAAGTAGCTTTTACTGGTACTCCTAATCTGGAACAAAGGTTTATAATAACCTATTAGAATTCTAACGGGTCTTTAATTAAGCTTAAGCTTAGACCGGTTAGTTTTAAAGATACGGTTCGTACGCACGATTAAGCGAAGACCGGATAGAATGTGATTTAGACCCGAAAAGTTCAGAGACTTTCTTAATATGGGTATTTCATACACATTCTGGATTTTGAGATAAAACCGATAAGGTTTGACCCGTTTCGGCTAATTTATGTAAACTAGTTACATAAACCGAACCGAACGCGTAATAAGCGTAACGGGTAATAATGAGAGTCATTTACAGGTTTCCTAAGTTAATATGCTCCAAATATGTTGTGACATCAGTAAGATATCATTTATTATGCCCGAAATGAATTTAAACACAAACTATGCCCCGTAGGGGTAGTTTGGTCATTTATAAGGTGATAAAAGAGTTTACGTAGTATTCTGAGTTACAGGTCTGATGTAATCAGCAAAGATAATCAATTTGCTAAGTTATATCAGTAGGGTATTGTATATATGTGAAATTTGTCAATTATAACCAAACTATGCACCGTAGGGGCATTTTGGTAATTTCACATAAGCCGAAAAGCTCAAAACTAAAGTCTGAGTTAAACAAATTTTTCTTACTATTAAAATATTATAATTTGCCTCAAATATCAGTAGGTATCACCCTTGGTATGTTTAAAATAGTTTTAGTACATACTATGCGTTAAAAACGCTTAATTAGGCGATTAGAAGCCGTTTCCGGGTTCTATACATAAAGCTGATATTTTTATTATTCCATAAGGCTTAAAATAATTTATTTATCATTTATAATCAGTAGCAAAAAGGTTTTGAGTCATTTAGATGTGTAAAACTCATTTTATAGCCCGTAAGGGCAAAACCGACAATTACCGGATTAAGCCTACGACTATAAGTTATGCTCAGCCTAAAATTAATTAAAAATCTTCAAAAATCCCAAAATAATATATTACATCAGTGGGTAATAAGTTTGGTATCAAAAAGTAGGCTTAGATAGGCCATACGCTAATTATGTCGTTTAATTAACACAAAGCTTTCAATTTACGCTAATGAGCATAACTCTCAAACTACACCTCAAAATGATGTCAAACTTTGCATACAAGTTTATATATCAGTAACTAAGGTTTCTACACTTTTACATTTTCACAATTCACGTTTTAAGGTGAAAAGGGCATAATGGTCAACATATGAGCAATTAACGGAATCATGCGTATTAATTGGTTAACGAATGAACCATGGTGTATAATCACAGAGGGTTATACTAGCATGTAACCTGGTCCAAATGGAGCTCTTAGGTATTTCTAAAACATGCTTAAACGGGTCAGAACTGAAAGTCAAAGCGAAAGTCAAACTATGCGACTTTTGGTTCCGAACCGGGTCTCTACTGAAAATTGTCGGGTTGAACATTCTTAGACATGTTCTTACATTCATTACCAAGTTATATTGATGATCAAATAGGTTATATGTGTTCTACATTGCTAATCATGCATAAATTAGAAAATAAGTATCCTGTTGACTTTTTAATAACAAATTTGACCCGACATTTGACCTAGTTAGAGTGGGAATCAGGGGGAACCCTTTTCAGGGTTTATTACCCACATAATTACCAACTTATAACTACTTTCAATTCGACTAATCACTGGACCATTAGTGATTAATCTTAAAGTCAACCGTTAATTACGACGGTTTGACTTTTAAGCTATAACTAAGCAAAAACTTAACCAAGGAAGGATTAGCAAACTTACTGAAGTCCTATGCACGAAATGTGAAGCTTAGAGAGAAGTCCTTGGCTCCAGAAATGATCAGGAATGCAAAAGTGAAGGTGTGAAGAATGCTTGCAACTTCATGGCCTTATATAGTGAATTAATCACCACAAAATGTTGACACACAAGTCTACCACTGACCACAATGCATCCACAAGTGTCCCTAAGTGTCTAGGACTGTTTAGGGGTCGCCCACAATGTGAAAATATCTCTTTTTGGTCTATTAAGCGTGATTACAGGCTGCTGTCTACACTTTCTGCATCTGATGGTCTGACGCGGCCCGCGTAAAGGTGGGTTAACCTTTACGCGGCCCGCCTTAGCCTTGATATCAGATTTTTCAATACTTACAATTTGACCCCTTCTTATTTACCTACAAGGGCTTTAAGACTTGTACCCACTTTGCCAAATCCCTGGACACTTCTGGTTAACCCGAAAAGTCATAACTTTCAACGTTAACGCTTTAACCCCTCGCATACGAATTTGATCATAACTTTCTCATACGATAACGAAACTTTATGAAATTTATATCGTGCATTCTAGTGAGCAAAATTAACAGTTACAAAGCTTCGGGTTTGCTAAAAGGTCACTCAGAGGTATAACTTAAACATGTTGACACCTTTAACCCCAGTAGTTTGTAATCTCTCACTTTTAGCTTCGTATGATCCATGATTTATTCGTTTGATGGTATAAACATCATGTAGGGTTATTATGAAGTATATTTATTCACTGTTGACATTTAGAACCCGTATATTCACATACTTTCCATGTTTGTCAACTTTAGTCCTTTTATAACATTCTCTCACACGTTCAAACTTATGACACGTGTCAACACATTATAGGACGTGAATTTTTCGAGGTGTTACATCCTCACCCCCTTAAAAGAAATCTCGACCCCGATATTTACTGAAATAAATAAGGGTACTTTTCTTTCATCGTGGACTCAACCTCCCACGTGAATTCGGGACCTCTACGGGCATCCCATTTGACCTTTACAATAGGCACATACTTTCTTCGAAGCTTTTTAACCTGTCGATCTTCAATCGACAATGGTTTTTCCACAAATTTCAAGCTCTCATCTATATGCACATCTGTATGTGGTATAACCAGTGATTCGTCAGCGAAACACTTCTTCAGATTGCAGATGTGGAACACATTGTGAATTCCACTGAGCTCTTCAGGTAAGTTTAACTTATAAGCAACTGACCCAACACGCTCGATAACCTCGAAAGGTCCTATGTATCTCGGGCTTAGTTTTCCTTTCTTACCAAATCGCATTACCCCCTTCCAGGGTGATACTTTAAGTAAAACTTTATCACCTACTTCGAAGTGAAAGGATTTACGCTTTGGATCTGCGTAACTCTTCTGCCTATCTCGGGCAGCTTTGAGACGGTCACGAATCTGGACAATCTTGTCCGTCGTTTCAAAGACTATCTCTGGTCCTGATAATTGGACATCTCCAACTTCCGCCCAACAAACAGGCGTTCTACACTTTCTACCGTGTAAGGCCTCGAAAGGCGCAGCCTTAATGCTGGTATGGTAGCTATTGTTGTAGGAGAATTCAATCAAGGGTAGGTGGTTATCCCAACTACCACCTAAATCAATTACACATGCACGTAGCATGTCTTCCAATGTTTGGATGGTACGCTCACTCTGTCCATCAGTCTGAGGGTGGTAAGCCGTACTAAAATTCAAACGCGTGCCCAAAGATTGTTGGAAACTCTTCCAAAAATGTGACGTGTATCTAGTATCTCTGTCAGAGATAATAGACACAGGTGTGCCATGTAAGGCTACAATCTTATCCACGTATAACTGGGCTAACATGTCGGAGCTATAAGTCTCCTTAATGGGCAGGAAATGTGTTGACTTAGTCAGTCTGTCTACGATCACCCAAATGGTATCATTTCCTTTCCTCGTTTTAGGTAACTTGGTGATAAAATCCATAGTTACCATTTCCCATTTCCAAGTGGGAAGTTCAGGCTGTTGTAGCAAACCTGACAGTTTCTGATGCTCGGCTTTGACTTGCGCACATGTCAAGCATTTAGCTACATAGGTGGCTACGGACTTCTTCAAGCCTATCCACCAATAATTTGCCCTTAGATCCTGGTACATCTTATCAGCTCCAGGATGAACAGAATATTTGGAACTATGGGCTTCCTGGAGGATAACATCTCGAAGTCCTCCATAAATTAGAACCCATATTCGTCCATTTAATCTAAGAATTTCATCCTTGCCAAGAGATAACTGCTCCTCAGTTACTCCTAGCTTTTCATTAGGATAGTTAGCTTCCAGCACAGCTTCCTTCTGTGCAGCTAACAACCTTTCAGTCAAACTGTTCTTTATCTCCATGCGTTTGGCATTGATTCGGATGGGTTTCACCCTTTCTTTTCGACTCAAGGCATCGGCGACTACATTCGCCTTGCCGGGATGATATCTGATTTCACAATCATAGTCATTTAAAGTCTCCATCCAACGGCGTTGCCTCATGTTTAAATCCTTCTGATTAAATAGATGTTGAAGGCTCTTGTGATCAGAATAGATCACACACTTGATACCATACAAGTAATGCCTCCACAGTTTTAGTGCGAATACAACGGCACCCAACTCCAAGTCATGGGTGGTGTAATTCTTTTCGTGCACCTTTAACTGTCTTGAAGCATAGGCAATAACCTTGCCTTTCTGCATAAGCACACACCCCATGCCAGTGTGTGATGCATCGCAGTAAACTATGAATTCCTCGATTCCATCAGGTAACGTCAGTACTGGGGCGTTGCCCAGCTTTTGCTTTAGGATATCAAAGGACTCCTGCTGCTTAGGGCCCCAAACGAACTTTACTTTCTTCTTAGTCAAGGAAGTTAGGGGTGCAGCAATCCTTGAAAAATTTTCAATGAAACGCCTGTAATATCCTGCCAATCCCAGGAAGCTACAAATCTCTGTAGGCGTCTTCGGCTCTTGCCAGTTCATAACAGCTTCGACCTTAGCGGGATCCACTTGGATACCACGCTCACTAACCACATGTCCAAGGAATTGGACTTCTCGAAGCCAAAACTCGCACTTGGAAAATTTGGCGTAGAGTTTCTCATGATGTAAAAGTTTGAGAATACAGCGAAGGTGTTTCTCATGGTCAGCTTGGCTCTTCGAGTAGATAAGAATGTCGACGATGAAAACGATGACGAATTTATCTAAGTACGGCTTGCAAACGCGATTCATGAGATCCATGAACGCGGCAGGTGCATTAGTGAGCCCAAAAGGCATCACTAGGAACTCGTAATGACCATAACGAGTCCTAAATGCAGTTTTATGCACGCCTTCATCTCTAACCTTCAGTTGGTGGTAGCCTGACCTTAAGTCAATCTTCGAGAAATAACTTGCCCCTTGCAATTGATCGAACAAATCGTCGATTCTGGGCAAAGGATACCTATTCTTTATTGTGACCTTGTTAAGCTCACGGTAATCGATGCACAGACGCATCGATCCATCCTTCTTCTTGACAAACAGGACTGGCGCTCCCCAAGGAGACGAACTAGGTTTAATGAAACCTTTAGCTAGCAATTCGTCCAGTTGTGTTCTCAATTCCTTCATCTCCGTTGGCGCCAACCTATAAGGTGCTCTAGCAACTGGTGCTGCTCCAGGGATGATATCAATTATGAATTCGACTTGTCTATCTGGTGGTAAACCAGGTAGTTTTTCAGGAAAAACTTCTGGGTATTCAGAAATGATGGGGATGTCTTCTATCTTCGGTTTAGGCTCATCAATAATCACTTGTGCCATGTAGATGACACAACCCTTCTTTAAACACTTTGAAGCCTTGAGCATAGTCACTTGCTCAGGTAGCCCATACTGGGTATCTCCCCGAATGGTAAGTGATTCACCAGACTGAGTCTTAATCACCACTTGCTTTCTGTTGCAGACGATTTGGGCCTGGTTATGAGATAACCAGTCCATACCCAAAACTATGTCAAAACCGGCCAACTTAAAGGGAAGTAGAGACAGAGGAAAAGAGTGGTTCTTAATGGATATCACACATCCATCTAACACAGTGGAGACGGTTTCTATGGTGCCATCTGCTAACTCTACCTCATAATTTATACTCAAGGTTTTGACAGGTAAATTCAGCAATTTGCAAAACTTATGATCTACGAAAGACTTATCAGCGCCTGAATCGAAAAGTACTCTTGCATAAACATCATTTACAAGGAAAGTACCTGTGATCACGTTATCGTCTTGCACAGCCTCCTTCGCATCCATTCTGAAGACTCTAGCATTAGTCTTCTTGGCCTCTTCAGGCTTCTTGGCGTATTTAGGGGAGTTGGTTTTAATGTGCCCCTTCTCATTGCAACCGTAGCATGTTGCATCCTTCAGCTTTTTGCAATCCAAGGTTTTGTGATCCTTGGACTTGCATATACCACAATAAAAGGTTTTTGACTGAGTCTGCGAGTTCGACGCGAGTCTGCACTTTCCAAAGTGCGGTTTCTTGCGAATCTTGCACTTGGGCTTCTCACGAGAATGATGCCCATCTTTCCTTGACTCAGATCCTTTCTTGTTGTCACCGTTCCCACGGTGCATCTTGTTCAACCTCCGTGAACTATCATCTTCACGTTTTCTCTTCTCAGCATCCTTATTCCTCAGCGATCTTTGCCTGACCGCATCCAAAGTAAGGGACAAAGATATGTCAGCTACAGATCTAAAAGTAGCTGGCCGAGAAGCCTTCACGCTTGCCTTTATTTCGGGGGCTAAACCACCGATAAAACGAGCTATTCTTTTTGGTTCCGGGGTCAACAGATATGGAAAAAACCGGGATATTGTGTTGAAGCTCGTGAGGTAAGCTTGACAGTCAAGGTTTGTCATAACCAATGATAGAAAATCAGCCTCTATCTTCTCAACCTCATGCTGGGGGCAGTAATTTTCCCTGATGAGGGCAACAAATTGATCCCATGACATGTTGTACAATGGGATTTTCCCGGTGGCTTGAATCAGTGATCTCCACCAGGCTAAAGCTTCGCCTTTAAAAGATTGCGACACAAACTTTACTATATCCCTCTCAGCGCATCCGCTGATATCCACAACCGTGTCCATCTCGTCTAACCACGTCATACAGTCAATGGCTCCCTTTTCCCCAGTAAAATCCCGGGGTTTACACGAAACAAAGTATTTATAGGAGCACCCCTTGTTACGGGGTTCTTGATGTAGTACAATCTGTTGAGATGGAACACTGCGGTGGTTTGTGGACTGACGATCGTCATCCACTTTCTTGGGTTCCTCCTTCTTGGAGGGAGGCTTGCTGTGAGCCTCAGATCGAGCTTTAGGCTTTGAGCGCGGTGTAGATAGGGTCCTACTCCGAGTCCCACTATATTCTTCGTATTGCCGCTCCAATGCCTTTGTAACTGCGTCATCCACCAACGCTTTCAACTCAGCACCCGTTAGATTAATCCGGGCGTTATCAATATTCTCCACTGGATGGCTATTTATTTCATTTGAGCCAGCCATTTTAATTGAACTGTTACAGAAAACAAGGACAATAGTTTATTTGGGAGTTTATTATGGAATTGCCCCTTAGGGTAATTCATTAACCATGGTAAACAGAGACCATATTTGGTTAATTTATTAATCTTATTTAATTAGGATTTCTAATGTAATTTATCCTAATTATAGACAATAACAATATATATTTAGCACATAAGGCCTAGTCACAAGGACATTTATAAATTATAAGTTATGATTTCAGAGAATCAAAGCATGAAGGTTTGAACCTAGTTCATTACCTTTATCTGACAGGGAGTCATCGCTACCACTGTCCTTTGGCTCATATGGAAATGAGTAGGGCCCGTAGGCACCATATTACCATGTATGGTAAAAATATGATCATCTTAATTGATGATTTAAACCCATGATTCAGAGATCATTAAGTTGGGTTTGGAATTTGTGGAAAGATCCTTATATAAAAATGACGTGTGTGATTTTAATGAATCACGTCTGCCAGGAGTGTTAACATATTTTCAGATGTTAACAGGGATACGAATCTTTTAAACAGGTCTTACCATCATGGCCAGGTCTTCATAATGACACTCAGGCTAGGTTTCACTCTTAAGATTCTTATTCAATATTTAAATAGGCAGATTATTATCAAAAATGAATGATTTTGATTTATTTATTTCATGTAATATATTTATGCAGATAATAGCAAAATGAAATTTATAAACATAACATTTCATTAATTTATTAAAATGTTACACGTTGCCCTAAGCGGGACTTTTTAATAAACAAACTTACCCTCGCAGGGGTTCAAACAAGGACTTACCCACGCAAGGGCTTAATAACAAACATACCCACGTAGGGGCTTAATAACATAATAGTCCACGTAGGGACTTACACAAATAACATACCCTCGTAGGGGTTAACAGAAGGATAGACCCACGCAGGGGTCAAAACAAACAAGCATACCCACGCAGGGGTTTATACAGCAAGACTGGCCCACGCAGGGGCTCAACTAATACAAGGAATTTCAACAACAAATGGAAGGATTCAGTGGTCCTTCTTGCTCTTCCCCTTTATTAGGCTTGTCAATCCTTGGAAGAAAGTTTGTCGCTCCCTTCGTTCCCTGAGAAAGTCTCGCTCCACTTGATCCAACCTCTGAAGAATTTCTTCACGCTCTGGTGGGGAGAACCTTGGCGGCTGCGATTGTTGCCGGATAATAGGTCTTGGAGGTATTTGGTACCCATGAGTTGGGTAACCTACTCCCCACGGAGCTCCATACGGTCCTTCTGGATTGAGGGTGTTATAATTGGCCGCTACCATGTATGGGTCGGCTTAAGCGTAACCGTAGTTGGTGTGAGGTGGTGGCTCAAATGGGTTGTACGCCATCGAACCCGTGTATGCCGGAATCTGGTTATCAAAACCCATCGGTGGTGGCTGTTGTGCAACTGGGTGCGAAGGCCCACCCATCTGTGGGTCTTCCTGAAGTGGCGGGTAATGGTGCGAAGGTGTGTAGTACCACTCGCACCGGTTAAACCGCGCCTGAAAGCTGTCTGGACCACCGTAGGGTGATCCATGAAAAGAAGATCCATCCGAGATCTCTATGGGATGGTTCGGTGTACCACTCGCTGGCTCGACGGGGTCCGTATCCTCGTCCATATCTTCCGCATGATCTCCGGAGAAATGATCCTCCGGCCCCAACGGGTTAAAACCCATTGGTTCTGGTATGAAGTTGGCCGGGTTAAACCGGCCCCTGAAAACAGGTGTAGGGTCTCCAAAAGAGTGGTGCGATAAGGATCACTGTAAAGGTATGTAGGAGGGTTGAGGGTTGTTGGGCTCATACTCCGGCTGTGGCCCATAAGGGTTAGGAACGGGAGGTGTTGAACTGTGTGAAACCGACCGTCTAGCCGGCTCGAAGAGGTTCCTCCGGGTTTGTCGGGGATCGTCACTCTCGGTAGTGGAAGGAGCTCGCAAATGCGAAGGTCCTGCCTCGTCGTCATTGGGGGCGGTGATTGGCCCCTTGCCTCGTCCTCTACGTCGAAAGAATCTTGGCGGCATATTCAATCCTGTCAATATAACATGAGATACAACAACAACAAAAATATATGTAAAATAAAGGACAACACAAAACAAAATAGAAATTGACCTATGTTATATATCTAGACTCGAAAGTTTAGAAATGTGCAATTGTGTCATTGAGATTAAACACAAAAGGCTAGTGTTTAATTCACTCAATGTTGGCTCTGATACCAACCTGTCACACCCCGGATTCCACGTGTCACCGGTGGGCCCGGTGGGGAGTATCGTGACGTGGTTGGCAACATAATAGTCAAACAACACAATATATAAATATGCACAGCGGAAGCAAATTGAAAGATATAATTCAACTTTAATAATATTGTAATATCGTGTATCACAACAGTTGAAGGTTTGTCCACAGAAGGATCAAAATAAATAATAGTTCAACAGACTTCAGGCATCTTAAGCTTGCGAGACTTCTATTGATGCTAAGGAGAAATCCCAGCCAATTACGCTTAGTACCTGCATTTAATCTTTTTGGGAAAATACGTCAGTTTACACTGGTAAATACAATCAACTGACTCATTTTAAAAATGATTGAAAATTGATTTGGATACACGTGGCATAAACATTTTATTTAACTTGGGAGAATTATTTAAATATATAATCTTGTGAACGAATTACATGTTCCTTGTGCGTTCAGTAGCCCGGACGTACCGGGTTAAAGGCCAATAGACACACCACAGGTATAATGCCCACAAGGTTGATTCCTTAAGGTGGGATACCGGTTTTTACATATGCAGCTGTCAGGTGTACGCCTACACCCCGTGCCTAGGTCGTGGCCATTTCATGAATGATGCCAAGGATATCCGGGACATGGTCATTAACCCCCCAAAGGCTTTAAGTAAACAAGACTGTTTAAACGAGCCGATCAAATTATTCAATTAACCACCCAACGTTGGAAGATTTGATGCCCGATCAAGCGGTATTCTATATACCGTAACCCAAGCCCGTATAGGGAAAATAAGTTAAAAGTATTTACCTGAGCAATGTAATAATCACAATAAGCAAAATGCAAGTAGCTTTTTCTGGTACTCCTAATCTGGAACGAAGGTTTATAATAACCTATTAGAATTCTAACGGGTCTTTAATTAAGCTTAAGCTTAGACCGGTTAGTTTTAAAGATACGGTTCGTACGCACGATTAAGCGAAGACCGGATAGAATGTGATTTAGACCCGACAAGTTCAGAGAATTGCTTAATATGGGTATTTCATACACATTCTGGATTTTGAGATAAAACCGATAAGGTTTGACCCGTTTCGGCTAATTTATGTAAACTAGTTACATAAACCGTAGGGGCATTTTGGTAAATTTCACAAAAGCCGAAAAGCTCAAAACTGAAGTCTGAGTTAAAAAACTTTTGCTTACTGTTAAAATATTATAATTTGCCTCAAATATCAGTAGGTATCACCCTTGGTATGTTTAAAATAGTTTTAGTACATACTATGCGTTAAAACGCTTAATTAGGCGATTAGAAGCCGTTTCCGGGTTCTATACATAAAGCTGATATTTTTATTATTCCAGAAGGCTTAAAATAATTTATTTATCATTTATAATCAGTATCAAAAAGGTTTGGAGTCATTTAGATGTGTAAAACTCATTTTATAGCCCGTAAGGGAAAAACCGACAATTACCAGATTAAGCCTACGACTATAAGTTATGCTCAGCCTAAAATTAATTAAAAATCTTCAAAAATCCCAAAATAATATATTACATCAGTGGGTAATAAGTTTGGTATCAAAAAGTAGGCTTAGATAGGCCATACGCTAATTATGTCGTTTAATTAACATAAAGCTTTCAATTTACGCTAATGAGCATAACTCTCAAACTACACCTCAAACTGATGTCAAACTTTGCATACAAGTTTATATATCAGTAACTAAGGTTTCTACACTTTTACATTTTCACAATTCACGTTTTAAGGTGAAAAGGGCATAATGGTCAACATATGAGCAATTAACGGAATCATGCGTATTAATTGGTTAACTAATGAACCATGGTGTATAATCACAGAGGGTTATACTAGCATGTAACCTGGTCCAAATGGAGCTCTTAGGTATTTCTAAAACATGCTTAAACGGGTCAGAACTGAAAGTCAAAGCGAAAGTCAAACTATGCGACTTTCGGTTCTGAACCGGGTCTCTACTGAAAATTGTCGGGTTGAACATGCTTAGACATGTTCTTACATTCATTACCAAGTTATATTGATGATCAAACAGGTTATATGTGTTCTACATTGCTAATCATGCATAAATTAGAAAATAAGTATCCTGTTGACTTTTTAATAACAAGTTTGACCCGACATTTGATCTAGTTAGAGTGGGAATCAGGGGGAACCCTTTTAAGGGTTTATTATCCACATAATTACCAACTTATAACTACTTTCAATTCGACTAATCACTGGACCATTAGTGATTAATCTTAAAGTCAACCGTTAATTACGACGGTTTGACTTTTAAGCTATAACTAAGCAAAAACTTAACCAAGGAAGGATTAGCAAACTTACTGAAGTCCTATGCACGAAATGTGAAGCTTAGAGAGAAGTCCTTGGCTCCAGAAATGATCACGAATGCAAAAGTGAAGGTGTGAAGAATGCTTGCAACTTCATGGCCTTATATAGTGAATTAATCACCACAAAATGTTGTGTCACATCCCCAAAATCCACACGCGGAGTATCACCACTTGGAGGCGTGACTGACCAGGATCAAGCCACCAGTCATATTGAACAATGTAATGAGTAAATGTAATTCAACCAAACAATATGAAAGGTGTTCAAAACAAAAGTATAGTATCAATGTTTAGCGGAAGCATAAATATGTAAACCCAACATAAGTTTAAATGTTTCAAATGTTTAGCATGGCACACAGCTGTCCATGTCCCACAACGACTCCTCTCCACTCCCATGCAAGCTCCATAGATACCTAACGACCTGCAAGGTATGTAACAGAGACTCAACAACAAAGTTGAGCGAGTTCACAGTTGGTTGTTCAGTAATAAGTTCGTTTAACAAATCGTAAGTTCGTTTATAACCATGCCGTGTATTACTAGGCCATTTGTATGTTCATCTAGTGGGGGCTTCCCATGTCGTAAGTTCAATTAGTGGGGGCTTCTCATGTTGTAAGTTACTAGACTAGTCGTGTATGTACGTGCCCTTCTTGATCCAAGGACCGTAGCGAGTATGAGTGTACGTAGGTTTTACGTACGTTGTAACACCTGTGCCTCCACGGCCATCAAACAAATACCAAACCAATGAATTATTATATTTCATGCTTGGGATTTGTAAAAATATGTGTATCATTTGCACATATCAATTTTTGTTCATTTCCAAGCTCTAAATCGCTTTCTGGAAGGTTATACGCGCACCGATGCGTAAATATAACCAGTTTAACGCAACAAACACTCCAGAATAGTGAAATAGGCTTAACATACCTTAAATAACCTTTACATAACTTAGAAATAAGTTTTGAAGGCTTTGGTATGGCAAAAACAAGTTAATCCGCTTACAGGGACTAAACTTGACAAACTGCGAAAGTATGCCAATTTGAACTGTAACAAACATTCCGGAACATGACCATAAGTTAAACATACCATAAATATCCTTTACATAGCTTAGAAATAGGCTTTGAGGGGTTCGGTATGCTAAAATAAACTTTTGGGTCATTCAGGGACTAAAAGTGTCAAAAAGTGCACAAGTTTGCACTTTTGCGCATAACTCACGTTCTGAATACATCCGGACATCCAAAAATTTATATAAGCATGACTATATTATGCTTTAGTGTTTGGCTTGCCAAAAATCCATTCGTCACGTCTTTTGGATCGTTTTTCGCGCTTATGCGCCTTCCGTCGTAATTAAGCGAACATCGCGTTTGTACGACCAAACGAACCGACATCCAGCATATTTTTGAGCATGTTTCATGTCCACAATGTTTAGGCAACATTTTAGGGCCTTAAAGTTGGCTTTACGGGCCTTAGAAGTGTCGGAAATGGCCTTAAACACGTGCAGGGACTGAAACTGTCATTCTGCAAACTTAGTTCTGATCTGTGCAGGCCAGGCGGCCCGCCTCAGTTTCTGAACATTCTCACGCGGCCCGCGTGGCCCCTTCTAACCAGGTTAAATGTTTCTAACAGCAGATTGCAGCTGTTTGATCCACCACCACACATTCTCATTTGTCTAGTCAGCTGATAAGGATCAACTTTTAGCCACCATAAGGTTCCGACACTTGTACGGTTGCGATTAAAGCACGGTTTCCATGAAACGATCTTAACGGTGGACCAAAAACTATATATACCCATTCACCCCCATTGCTTTAATCACTAGAATTCTGATTTGAGGAGCTCTAAGTTGAAACCATTGTTTCATACCTGAGCTACTTGAATCGGGATTAGCATTCGGGGACCCTTCGTAAGTATTCTTTCGTTCTTTTCTTTATTTTATTGCTTTTAGAGTCAGAAAGTCAAACTTTGTTTGACTTTCAGCGTTGACCAGCTTATGGTCAATGCGAAGTTCGTTAGAACTTCGCAACGTGATTGTAATCACGATGGTCATAGTCCCTTGGGACTATGCCTACTGATTACCACGTTGTCTAGGGTCGTAGGGTAAGCGATCTAATAAATCGCTTATACCTTCGAACCTGACCCAGTTTGGTCGATCATTAGGATCCGACCAAATACATTAGGTGACCATAGTAGGTAGGGAATAACCTTCCAAGGTTATACCCTATGGTCACATCGTTTGAGTAGTTGTATGATAGGTAGTTTATATGCCTTAGGTAAATTACCAGAATACCCTTTTCATGTATAATTGGTAATTAAGCATATGTAACCTAAACTTTTGTCACATAACTGATTATGTAACATGTTTAGGCATATAACACTTGTCATAGGACTAGTTAAGCGGTCCGAACGCGTTTCACGCGAACGACGCGTTAAGTAGCATAAGCTACCTAAACGGGTCGTAATGGGTCGTAAGCACTTATGTAAGGTTTCATTTAGTATGTAGGCTTTGTTAAACCATATTATACGAGTCTCCACACTCGTTTGGTTTACGGACCCTCATTCTATCCGATCTTCCGATTTAGGTCCGGTTTATTAACATAGTTACCTATATTAGGTGCCGTTTGAAATCCGCGATCTCTAGCATTGTTTGGTTGTTACTCAAGGACTACTAAGCAATCTCAAGTGAGTACATAGACCCCTCTTTTACTGTTTTCCAAACTGTTTTGGGGTGAAACACATGTGCCTACTTGTTACTTTCATGCTTTCCTGTTTTCACATCATATACTTCCTATGTTCATTAGTACATTTATAGTACATGATTTCATTACATTTTATGCTATGTATGCCCATTGCGTGCGTACTTAGTACATTGTTTTACATTTACATTTTATGCTATGTATGTCCGTTGGTTACATACTTAGTAGAGTGTTTTCATTACATGCTTACATTTTGTTATGACATTTGGGTTGTTTACAATGGAACAATACATTCATTAACATTAGCTACGCCGTTCGTTAGTAGGTAGTGGTACCATAGGAATTGACAACTCCCGTTCCGGACATCCCAGGGAAAGGGGATGAAAGGAATGACCGAATTCGATATACATAATTTAGATAAACCTTTAAGTTGTTTAAGGGTTTATCGCCGCAGTCTCAAGGCTTGGATGTATGCATTTTCACAATACCGCATAGATGTTCGTATCAGTATAGCATGCATTTCCACAGGACATAACTTTGATTTAAACCAAGTTTTACTTCAATACTATGTTCTTGTGCATATGGTTTAGTTGATACATTTCACTAGCCATACATATCATTTTGGTTACATATTACATGATTTACATTGATCATGCATTTCCACAGGACATAACTTTGATTTGAACCAAGTTTTACTTCAATACTATGTTCTTGTGCATATGGTTTAGTTGATACATTTCACTAGCCATACATATCATTTTGGTTACATATTACATGATTTACATTGATCATGCATTTCCACAAAACATAGCTTTGATTTAAACCAAGTTTTACTTCAATACTGTGTTCTTGTCCATATGGTTTAGTTGATACATTTCACTAGCCATACATATCATTCTGGTTACATATTACATGATTTACATTGATCATGCATTTACACAAAACATAGCTTTGATTTAAACCAAGTTTTACTTCAATACTATGTTCTTGTGCATATGGTTTAGTTGATGCATTTCACTAGCCATACAGATTATTTTGGTTACATATTACATGATTTACATTGATCATGCATTTACACAAAACATAGCTTTGATTTAAACCAAGTTTTACTTCAATACTATGTTCTTGTGCATATGGTTTAGTTGATGCATTTCACTAGCCATACATATCATTTTGGTTACATATTACATGATTTACATTGATCATGCATTTCCACAAAACATAACTTTGATTTAAACCAAGTTTTACTTCAATGCTTTGTTTTGTGCATTTCATCTATGGTTTAGTTGATGCATTTTCACTAGCCATACATATCATTTTGGTTACATATTACATGGTTTACATTTGACACATAAACACTTTTGACATTGGTTATACATTACATGATTTACATTAGACATGAACATTTTAAATTGTTGGTTTGGTTTGAGTAAGTGATTAAGTAACGATGCGTGTGTAATATGATACAAGCATGGTGGATACGCCGCTGGTACTTCCTATATATAAGTGTTTGTATGGTATTACATATCGTAGCGTTATTTAAATCATTTCAGTTTGAGACATATAACATTTTATACAAATAACATACTTTTTACAATACATTGTTTTACAAGCAACTTATCTTATACAAACTCATTTTACAATGGTTATTCATTTGACCATGCATTATTCTCTTATTTATACGTATCATCTGAACTTATTGTTTTTCCAATGATTTACAAAGACAAAGCAAATTACAAGGTTCATGACTAAACATTTTCTTAAACATAAGTCATGAATCTTAATTTTCACAAAACCTATGTACTCGCCGGCATTTTTATGCTGACGTACCTATTTTCACATGTGTTTCAGGATATGAAGCATAGGATTGATCAAGATACACATAGGCGGACATGGGCCTTAGTGACAATAAAAGATGCAAGACTAGTTAATTATGTTGTATTTCCTTGTTTGTTAAGACATTGTAACACTTTTAATCAATAAAACGAAACTTCA
Source organism: Helianthus tuberosus (assembly GCA_030545235.1). Taxonomy (NCBI): domain Eukaryota; kingdom Viridiplantae; phylum Streptophyta; class Magnoliopsida; order Asterales; family Asteraceae; genus Helianthus; species Helianthus tuberosus. The sequence continues at coordinate 1,376,584 of CM060376.1, read as the reverse complement.
ATTGCCATGGATTTGAAACAATTAATTCTGTTACAACACTCCCCGACGTTTTCCGCCACGTTTGGTTGTCCTACGTGGTCGGGGTGTGACATACGTGCCCTTCAATCCGAGGACAATAGTAAGTAGTTTAATAGTAATGATAGTACGAGTAGTGATTCAATCCCATTCCCAACCCACTGGGAATCCCATGCCTTAGGAGTGTGAACTCACCTTGGTTTGCTCGGTATGCTAAAGGAATACACGTTCACAATTAATCAATCACGACCTATAGTACCCACGTATATACAATCAGTTTCGAGTTCGAAATGTTTCACATGCAATCTATGTCACAAAGTGCTTAGCAGTTAACATCATGTGTCACGTAAGCAGTTAAATCAATTAACAGGTTTAACAGAGTTAACATACCACAGAACTAACGTACCAACAGAGTTATCATTATAACGGAGTTAACATGCTAACAGGGTTGACATATTAACATACTTAATAAACTTTACAGAGTTAACAGAGCTAATGACTTAATAGAGTTAATGTCCAGAACACTCGACGAAATCACCTGATGGCGAAAACACTAGTTGGGCGAAATCCCCTTTTGGACGAAAACACTAGAGTTTTCGTTGAGTATGGGGTGTAACGAAAACACAAGGTGTTTTCGTCTGACTATGGTGTTTTCATGATCCCTGTGTTTTCATCTGCTAACTCATCATCAATATCAGTTACATACGCAACACAGTAATACCTAATCGTCACTTACAGTTACATGATCAAACATCAACGAAATAATTAATCAAATCGTCGATATATTAACATATAAATTATCAAACATTGCGAGACCAACATCACAATTAAATCAGTAGATCATCATTTAAAATAATCAACAATGGCCGACAAGAGTAAATGAATACTGAATAATCCTATCTTATACTCACTTCATGCACATGGGCCGCAACTTCTGAATAAGTGCTAAAGTGATTGGGCCGATACATCAACTACTCTAGAATCATGCATACACACAATCATAACCATATTTTCTAGTAATATAATCAGAGAACCATCATTGATTATGACAATCATCAACAAGAAAAGTCATGCTAACATCACATATTCACATGTTAGTTTAGTTGTCAGTAGATCACATGCTAATTAATGAAATAATAATTGTTTTCAATCGGTCCAATCATATCCAATTCTCATTTGATATCTCATATGGACAATATTCCCAAATATGAAAGTTAACAGATAAGAACCACTAGCAATTTATAATCATTGTTATTCATCAATAATCTACTAACATTCAACCCTATTAATCATGCAAATAATTAACACATGTATGTATACTTAGACACCCATCGAATCAATGATCATATCATCGGATTATCATTACCAGAATCCCTAATCATACAGTTCGAATAAATCCCCAAACATCACATCTCAGCCGATCATCTTACATGTACGTCATCTAATATACATAAAAATTTGCAGGAATTATATAACAATCATTACAACAATCAATCACCAAGATAATATACTAACCAGTTATGACAAGAGGCTAGCAAGGCTTCCCAAAGAGTTTAGAGATTGTCGTCGGGTTCAAGGGTAGTGAGAGAGAGAGAGATGTGATTAGGGTTTGCCAAATAACAGTTAGCGTAAAGGATTAAGAACAAATGTTTATCTAATCATGGCTGGGCCCAAAGCCCATTTGGTTTTTCGTTGGCCTCTTGTGGACGAAAACACCTGAGGTGTTTTCGGTCATGGAGTGTTTTCATAGGGTATGGGTTTTCGGCTAGGGTGTAAAGCAAAGTTCCATTTCATTGTTATTAAATATATAACATAAATATTTACACCAAGAATATTATTAACATGCGCCCACATAATGCACACCAAGGACATATAAACAACACGTATCGTGCACAACAAATAAATACAAAGACACACTTGCCAACAAATACTAAGTTAAGTCGGATAGAAACCTTGAAACTCGGGTTGTCACATGTTGACACACAAGTCTACCACTGACCACAATGCATCCACAAGTGTCCCTAAGTGTCTAGGACTGTTTAGGGGTCGCCCCCAATGTGAAAATATCTGTTTTTGGTCGATTAAGCGCGATTACAGGCTGCTGTCTACACTTTCTGCATCTGATGGTCTGACGCGGCCCGCGTAAAGGTAGGTTAACCTTTACGCGGCCCGCCTTAGCCTTGATATCAAATTTTTCATTTTCTATTTGTTGCATACTTGACCCTTGGCTCTACGAAAGGGCAACCAAGCTCAATACTTGCAATTTGACCCCTTCTTATTTACCTACAAGGGCTTTAAGACTTGTACCCACTTTGCCAAATCCCTGGACACTTCTGGTTAACCCGAAAAGTCATAACTTTCAACGTTAACGCTTTAACCCCTCGCATACGAATTTGATCATAACTTTCTCATACGATAACGAAACTTTATGAAATTTATGTCGTGCATTCTAGTGAGCAAAATTAACAGTTACAAAGCTTCGGGTTTGCTAAAAGGTCACTCAGAGGTATAACTTAAACATGTTGACACCTTTAACCCCTGTAGTTTGTAATCTCTCACTTTTATCTTCGTATGATCCATGATTTATTCGTTTGATGGTATAAACATCATGTAGGGTTATTATGAAGTATATTTATTCACTGTTGACATTTAGAACCCGTATATTCACATACTTTCCATGTTTGTCAACTTTAGTCCTTTTATAACATTCTCTCACACGTTCAAACTTATGACATGTGTCAACACATTATAGGACGTGAATTTTTCGAGGTGTTACACCCCAATTTAAGTGTTTACTTATTTTTTGGTCATAGTTCATTCATAAGATAATATTTCACATATATTCTAACTAAGTTATGCTTTCTAATTATTTTTACACACACATGTACGCTAAAACATTTTTGGGGTGTTACAATTTTCTTGTTTCCTTTTTTTTTTAAACCACGAGTCTCATATATTTGACTTTACAGCGTATAACAATCAACTATGTTGCGCATCATCACCAACGCATAACAATTTGCTACGCATGAGCTCCCCGCATATTAATTAACTACGCATCTCAAACACATTGTGCATGAGCTGTTGCGCATGACTCGTGCAGGATTTCGCTGGTGTTTCCAATTTTTCAACCCAAAATCTTCAATTTTTCGACTTTGATGATGAAACCATTTATGAAAGGTGCGAAAATAAATTCTAAACATAACCATAGTTTCAATTTTACTTTATGACCATAAATTGACCTATAATTTTGACAATAGCACGTTAACACCTTGTGTTTTACATCTAGAACATGCTAATTAAGAGCATAGGTGATTCAACTCAACGATTAAATCGATTGATTGGTACCGTAGCTCTGATACCAGTTGAAAGTTCAGTTTCTATATCGTTTTCGTTACTGTTAGTGTTAGATACGTTCATAGACGGAAATTTGGATAAAGATAAACGAAATTAGTAGACATTTCATCAGCCTAACGATGTCATCTCGTTTTATTTCATACCGAAATAGTTTACATCGGTTTAAGCTCCAATCACAACATGTCCAAAACTTACGACTCTATGCGCATGACCTTTCTATATATAGACTCTTCTGTCCTGTGTATGACACCAACGCATAACTCCACTGAGCATGGTTGATGCGCTGCACATGGCTCATGCGTTGCGTATCACTCTCATGCGCTATACAACGCTAATCCGAACAATAACTCATACATTAATCAATACATATTCAACACACACTCTAACTAGCCTATTCGCACAGTAACAGACACACAACATGCAGCAACAAATGTTGATTTTCTGAGATGCATGTTGTTTCCTTTATGAAGGTATTTCTGAGATATAGCATCAATTTTCCATGACGATAAACATGTTGGTTCATCTGAGACAATTTGCTTGATAAAGATTATGTTGGTTTGTTTGTTGTAATTTGAGGCCTTTGGGATAAAGTTGATTAAGTTTCGTTCTAAAATGATTATGTTTTCTTTATATATAATTTAAACATTACCTTCAGGTTTTGGTCTCACCTGAAGGAAATGTTTTAAGTATATATACTAATTAAATAATTGCCAAGGAACTTAACAAAGTTGACCTATTAGATTACGATATTGGTTTAGACTGGACAAGTAGAAATCAATGCTCAAAGGAAAGCTTTTACATAACGCAAGGGCAAACATATCCTCTGACTAATGGAATCCCTACATACACGGTTCAAATTGAGAACATATGCATGCCACTTTCAGAAGGACGAAGCTTCATGTACCATATCGGACGTTCACTTGAGTTGTGGAATGTTAAGTTACGCCATGCTCATCAACCCAATTGTGTTTAGGCGCATACATATTTCAACTTAATACAATTACGTGAAACAACGGTTGCAATAGATGATCCTTTCTAAGGTGAAGCTTGTCACTATTTAAGTACAAGGGAACTCGACTTGTCCAAGGACCATCTCATCAATGGCACCAACACAATGTTCAAAAGTATTCGAATACGAAAATCCAATCCGAACTATCCGAATCCAAACTATCTGAAAATTCGGATATCCGAATCTTTCGGATTCGGATAGTGATTTAAAAAAATTGGATATAATATTCGAAAATCTATAAATTATTTTTTGGATATCCGAAAAGTCCGAATTATCCGAAAAATATCAAAAAATATAGCCGGATATCCGAAAATTTATATCCGTATATTCGAAATATCCGGTTTAAAATTAATAAAATAAATAAAAAGTAAGAAATAGAACAAATAAATGGATATTCAGATATCTGAACCAGTTTTGAACACTCCTACATATTACTACTCAATGAGTTACCACATACTAGAAATAACTCAATAAGCATTTCTAATATAGTATAAGAAGGGTAGCGTACTGATATCATACTGAATCGATACTGATATGACTTAACAAAAATCGTTACCAGTACTTATATTTTGCGGTTTTCAGTTTCATTTTGGTATTTTTCTCTTCCCATACCGAATCGATGCTGTACGACTATAAGACTATGTGGCGTGGTGATGTTCCTAATCACCACCACCACCTTCTACATAAGCGCTACATCACTCTACCCTTATCCACCACCCTATATGGTGTGGTCCATGACTCCACCACTAATCAAATTCTCCCAATTAATTCAAGGAGACTCATGGTTGGTATGCATTGAGAGGGGCGTGGTGTATCACGCAAATCATATCCCATGTAGCAACCCACGATGTATGCAATTTATAAAGAGCCAAAAAGAAACGGGTGCAAGGTGCTTGACAGCGTGCGCTACCCATCAAGTCATCCATCCACTTAGCACGGCGTCGTTTTCAGACCCCGAAACATTTAAGCCTCTGAATGGTCACCTCTTAATGGAACCATTAAGAATTTTACCAATGAGAAGGTAGAAGAATGTGACATGTGATGATTTACCATTCAGAGGTTACCTCTTAACCATTCAGACTTGAGGTTACCTCTTATTCATTCAGAGGTTTTAAAAGAGGTAGCATCTGAATGGTCATTAAGAGGCTACCAAACAACCCCTCAATGTTTTTGCCCTTATTATTTCCACACCAATTACTTCTCAATTCAAACACCATCTCTTCAAACCAACGTACCTCATGCATCAAAACATGTACACCAACTTGTAACAACCAACTTTCGCTCTGGAAACCTCTCACATTATTTTATTTCGTTTTCGTGCGTGTTATACAGACGGTGACGACAAGTCAAGGACAAATTCGCCGGTGAATGGTGGCGCCGTGTGTTTCCAACCACAAATTTTCAAATATTATATTATTATCATCATTCAATAATTTCAAATCGACTATTAGATCTGTAAATCTGTTCATCTGATTCAATTTTATCTCACTGTTCCTATCACAGATCGATTGAGGTAAATTGTGTTCGTATTTGTTCAATTCTTCCTTTATTTTAATTTACTGGTTATGTATGTATTGATATTCTATATGAAATTCAGATAAACAGATGTATGTACGATCGTGAATTCGTGATTGTTCGTCAACGACGTTGTCGGTGCCCTAATTTCTCTAAACTTGAACATATATAGCATTTATTTGTAGAATAATTATAGGATTTATTCGTAGATTGTGAAATTCGCAACGTTTGTTTTGGTTGAATGATATGGAAGTAATTTTTGTATTAATTGATTCGGTTTTAGAGATTTTGAAGTACTGATTATATACACACATATGTATCAGAGTGAGAATGTAGTCGGTAGGAATTAATTGATGTATTTTACACACGCTTGCATATATGTGTGAGTGTATTTCCTGTTCATAAACACATGTATCAGAGCGAGAATGTAGTCGGTAGGAACATAGTTATTAAAGGCACTAGGCGCACTCAAGGCGCATAGGCCTCGCCTGGGGCCTAGGCGCAAAGCGCAAAAACAAGCGAGGGCCTGAGAAAATAAAAGCGCATAATGAAAAAATTTAAAAATAATATTATGTATTAGAAAAAGAATACTATTCTTCAAATAAAATAAACAAAGTCTATTATGTAACACTTTATATCATCTAATTAGTACCAAAATATTAGTGTATTAGTGTAGAAAAGTAGTTTTCCTTGATTAAAAGTAGAAATTTGGCTAGAATCTTGTCTGAATTTAGCCGGAAACTCTCCGGAATCTAGGAATCTTGCCGGAATGTGCGCCTGAACCATCACCTGGAGAGTTAAAGCGCAATTTCCTCGACTTAAAGCGCAATTGCCTCGCCTCGCCTGAAAAATGGGCCTAGGCGCAAGAGGCGATGGCTTTTAACAACTATGGGTAGGAATAATCTGATGTATTTTAGACACACACGTATGAATATATATTTGTGTGTGTGTATGTATATATTTCCTGTTCATAAACACATGTATCAGAGTGAGATTGTAGTCTGTAGGAATTACGTGATGTATTTTATGTGTCACAGTGTTTTGCAGATCAATAATGGCTTCATCTGCGGATCCTTGGGTGAGGGAATATAACGAAGCCTCTAAACTATCCGATGATATCAGCAACATGATATCCGCAAGGGGTTCGTACGGCTCAGGGCCTGAAGCACAGCGCCATTCGTCTGCTATACGCAGAAAGATTACCATATTAGGAACCAGACTTGATAGCTTACAGTCTCTTCTTACAAAGCTTCCTGCTAAACAGCCATTGTAAGTCAGTATTTGACTGCTCATATTCATGTATGGGATTAATTAAGTAGGTGATTCCAGCTGTATCCAAAATTTATTCCTGAATAGACTAGCATCGGCAAATTCTCGACAGATCTCATATCTCAAAATTTAATTTTCATGAACTTATAACTATTCTTGTTGAAGTTCTTATGGAATTATCCATGAACATTGGGAACATTTTACCTGTTGTTTGCAGAACAGAGAAAGAGATGAATCGACGTAGAGATATGCTAACAAACATGAGAACAAAAGTTACACAGATGGCCTCTACGTTGAACATGTCAAACTTTGCTAACAGGGACAGTTTACTCGGGCCAGATACTAAGCCAGCTGATGTAGTTAGCAGGACAGCTGGTTTGGACAACTCTGGCATTGTTGGTCTTCAAAGACAAGTTATGAGAGGTGAGTTATTATTTTGTGATTAATTTTGAAGATATGTTTTACATGCACATTAACCTATTAAACACTTGAGTATGTCATGGATTACTTGTAACCCATTCCCCTTGTAAACATGTTTTACATGTACGTACAACAATTGAAATTTGAAAAGTGGGCTGATTGAAAAACATTATATCTATATGGGGCATAACGGGTGGGTCATACAAGTTAAAAAAACCAGTTATAAATAACAGGGTTTGTGGCAAAATGTGTATAATTTTAAGGCGGGTCAAAATGGGCTGAAGTGGGTCAACCCACTAATTTTTTTGTGTTATTTCTATTTTATAATTAAGTAGTATACTACTATACTAAATATGTTTGTAAACACTATTATTATAGCAATTTCACCACACTTAATCCATTAGCATGAAAATAAAGCCCAAATCAATCTTGTGATGGGACATGTTTTTTAAAATTTTTAAATACATGATATGATTATAAACACTTGCGTAATTGAAAAATTAAAGATCTCTTTTTTATGATAAAACAATTTAGAAGTTTACAAAACACTTGATTATGTCATGGGTTACACGATGTGTTCAACCCATTTGACCTGTTTCTTTTGTTGTTAAGTTTTAAAATTTCACCAGCTTAACCTGCGGTGCAGGGCGTGAAGCTAAAGCCCTAATCAGCCTGTTTTCACATAAACAGATCGAAATTGACAACCCTATCTATTATCTGGTAACGAATCATGTTATTTTGAGTTACAGAGCAAGACGAAGGCCTAGAAAAACTGGAGGAGACAGTGCTAAGTACCAAACATATTGCATTGGCGGTCAATGAGGAACTTGATTTGCACACTAGGCTCATTGTATGTCACTTTCTTATTCTATACATAATGGCTACTCTTAAGAGTTTATGAATGCAGCATTAGTGATATTAAAAACTTTTGCTTTGCTCTTTTTGATATGCAGGATGACCTTGACGAACATGTGGATGTCACAAATTCCCGACTCAAGGTGACACTTTTGTTAATTAACTTGCATGATATAAGAAAAGAACTCGATAATCATCAATGAAATATTTTGAGTTCTTTAGTTGTTTAAATGTTCTTTTTGGGAACTAGGTTCTTAAGGGATATGGCAATGTAATGTCCTATTGACAGCTTAGAATGTTATAGAGGTGGTAATATTAACCCACTTTTGCAAAAACTACTTAATTTGGGTTATATTCTAGGGCTAACGAATGACATCAAAATAAACTTTACGGTTCTCCTCCATTTTAGCAACCAACTTTAAATTAAGTGCACTTGCATTTTATCACCAATTGCAGGTCATTTTTTTTTGTATATGTCATGTGACACTGATGACATATAATGTCTATTTTTCATTTAAGTTTTTGAAAAAAGGATCATTTTCAAACATGCAAATAAATTGTTATTTTTATCTTGTTTTACCTAAGCATTTTTTGAGTATGTTGCATCTGATGTGGCAGTTGGCATGCCATCAACCATTGCCACATCAGCAGTTTACAAGTAAATCATTTGAAATGATTATGGTTTCTATTTTTGCACCTATTCTAAAGTTGGTTGGTAAAATCATGAAAAAAGTTGATATTTGTTTCTGTCATGTAGTTATTTCTATATTTTGTCGAAAACACATCACATAAAAATGCATCATTATGGTCAAACAATATACTAGTAGCCTTATATATTTACAAGTGTTTATAACCTCCTAAATTCAGTTATTCAAAAATTTGATCATTATGTCGATAATAGGTTTAGTTAATATACTAATTAGTACAAAATCCAAAGAATTGTACAAAAAGAATTTTTGGTGGGCTAACCCAACCTGTTTTGACCACAAACTAAAAATGTTTCCGTTTTGACCCGTCAAACTGACATTCTGCCACCTATAATGTTACATCTATTCATCTCCGGGAGCCCTGAAGCAGATTTTTCTATCTGTTACTTTTTTAACAACTTTTTATTATATTTGTAATTTTTTTTGTTTTACTTTATTGGTGTTTGAATCTTAAAATTTGTGTGTTTGGTCTTTTAATAAAAAACAGAGAGTGCAAAAGAATCTGGCGATTCTGAATAAACGCGCCAGGGGTGGCTGCTCATGCTTATGCATGTTGATATCTGTTGTTGGGATCGTTGTGCTGGTCGTTGCTATATATATGATTCTAAAATACTTGTGATAAAGAAACAAAGGTAACAGTTTCTATATATCTATCTTTCATGTCTGAGACAAGCTTCTCGACCCGTCATCTTTTGTTTCCACTTTTGATATCTGTTTGTACCATAACTCGTGTTTTAATTAAACAGCCTTTTGCGCATATTTACTTGTGGATTGCTTATTAAAACTGTTTATCTATTTTGAGGGTGTTTGGAATTGAATATCTAAATTGGTTGTTTGCGAGTGAAATAAGATGTTTCCGTAAACAATTTTAAGTATTGTTACCATTGATCTTGGTTTGAAAAGTCCCGCAAAAAAAAAAAAAAAAATAATAAAAAAAAAGAACACATCAGGAGCGAACTTCTGAAGTTCTGGGTCAAAATTGGTCATAATTTGGGTATAAATTTTGAAAAGTCAACTTAATAAAAAGGTTGATATGTAAAACAGATAAGAGAGACGACGCTTCTGGTTGTAAATATAGCTTATTTGGTTGTAGTCTTGTAGATAGAGCAATGTCTTCGTATGTGATGCACGAGCCTTGTGCCTCGGTTTTTGAGACCTAGACACCTTGGAGCACATCAGGCTTCTTGAGTTGTAGTTTGTGCATCGGTTGATAGGTATACTTGTATCTCTTGAGTTGATTCATTTGACACACTCTTTGTATACGAGATTTGTATTTGCAGAAACCACCATGGTCAGTAGTAGATGAAGACATGAAAAGGTCATAAATAACCAATAACAGTTTTCTGGCAATAATGGGTACCTTCAAGAATCAAGTCTTCAACAACAATGCTTGTGCCTTTACAAGGGGTGTGCAAAACTCGGTTTGGACCACTAAAATCGGTATGACCAGGCAAGGACTGGGACCATGTGTAGTCTGGGTCTCGTTCCATGATGTGAAAAAAAAGTTTGGTTATTGGTTTGATCCGGTTTGGTGCCCTTATGGTGTGGTTTGGTTTGGTCTTATCAAGACCCAGATATTTTTATTCGGTTTTAAGGAAACGACCTTGTTTAGGCTAGGAATCGGTGGCACAAAGATTTAGTTCTGCTTGCGTTCTAGTTCTAAAAGGGTACCTAACCGACATGGCATGTTGATGGGTTGAAGTTGATGAACATGAATACAAGTCCTATAAACCTTAACTTGTACACATTTTAAAATCATGTAAACGAGCTGAACAAATTTTAAAAAGTTTGTAGTTCTGATTTTAAGCAGGTTGACTTGTTTAATTACAATATACCATGAACCGATGAAGACAACTTATATATTGAACAATTTAGATACGTTAACTCAAAACACAACCTGATATTTTTTAAACCTAATAATTTAAACACGATACAATTTATTTATGTCGGGGGGGGGGGGGGGGGGGAGGCGAACTTTCGCTAAGTGGTGTCCGGTATGTAGTTTTCATATAGAATTTTTTAGGTATATACATTTTCGACCCCCGGTTTTATATTTTTTTTAGGTATATACGTTTTCGATCCTCCGGTCGAAAATCTCAAGCTTCACCATTGCGTATGGGAGGTTTTGTATAACATGAAATGTATTGGCCACACTAACACAACATTCACATGTTGACCAAGGATCTTGTGGCTACAGAGTACAGTCATGCCTAACCCACCCATGACCACCCCGCGTGGTGTTTCACGCCCATATCGCCCACGTGGAGCACCCCATGCCCACTTTTCTCTTCCACTACTAGTACTACGTAGAAAGCCTATTACAAATAAGTATTAATATACAAGTTTATGCGTATGATATTACTAAAGTTTAATCTCCAGGAAATTGACGATCTCTGCAGGTAGGTCAGAAAGTGACAGGAAAGTCTTCTTCTCTTCTTTTTCTTTCTAAAGTTTCTGTAACTTTAACTTCTAATTATGTGGCTGGAAAAGATCAGTAAAACAGACAATTAATAATCTTTCACATAATGGAGGTCTTCCATCTTGTCTTTTCAAACATGATAATTAGAACTATTTAAATTCACATTTCTACTAGTATTAGCTTCCATCGTTCACACAAGTCTTAACCCAATTACAAGGGCCAATGGCTCTCATACCACTCTTCATCTGTTTTATCTTTTATCTTCATGTTTATCTTCATGTTTAATGAACAATTTATTGTTCCTGGTCTAGCGGTCTTCCGAGCATACAACTCCTCTAGCTTGTTCCACAAAGCAAGAACATAAGTCTCACCACTAATAAGGTTTAAAACATTATCATCAACCCCCTGGCGAATATAAACACAAACCTTTATGTGCAAGATATTCCATAGTAATAATATCATTTGCTGTAGATTTATAGGTGACATTTCTTTCTTTTGTCTTTGTTTTGATTCCATATGCTTGAAATACAATTTAAACGCGACATCAATTTACGTATATATCGAATATAAGATACATAAAGATTTAATTTAGGTTGTCCGAACGGATCTTTAACAAGTGCTTCTGTATAATAAAGTAAACCAAACATAATATAAAGAGGAAAATATTGAAAAATCAAATTTATTTTATTCCACAAGCTCAAGAATGAACAAGAAAGCCAAGTAACAGAGCGTTAAATCCTCATAACAAATAGCAAGATATTTAAAATGCAAAGATGTTTGCAGTTCATACCAATCTTTAACATATTACTATTTTGAATTAAATAAATTCAGAAAAAATCACTCCTCACTAAATTCAGATCCATCCCATCCTTAATTCACAAATGCTAAAAGGCCAAGAAGGAGGTTGTTACAGCATTTGCTTTCTGAGGTTGCTTCATTCTCCTTCACTCAAAATTGGGACTATGAGTGGGTTCATCTGTGCAAGATAAACAATTGCCCACCTGCCAAAATCCACAGAATAGGGGTTCGTTCAATACAAAACCAATTTTAAGTAAAGAAACGTGAGAATCACATAACACTTGTACGTTTGACCAATTATAAGGGGACAGAGAAAGAGGGACTGTTATATGGTTACATAACCGCCTTATGTATCACTCGTTAAAGCCAAAGTATTAGTGTTTATGCGGTTCTCACAGTTCTCTAGTTTTTCTTTGATAATAGACTCACAGACTATTTTCTTTGATGAGTAAAGTAAAAAGATAGGGCTTAGGCTTAAGTGTGATTATTTTAAGTATTCAATTTATAAACTATGACAACATTTTAAATTTTCTTATCATTTAGGTTCTAGATTTATATGCTTATACATGGACATACATATAACACAGTTTAGTTATATTAGAATTTAAGAATCAATGAATCACAGAGTTCATCTATCATACATTTGTATCTTCACACCAGTATCTTTGAAGCAAAAATAGAAAATTAGTATAAACAAATTGCAACCAAGGAGTAGGTAAGTGCAAAATTTACCTCTTATGCGGTTTAGGGTTGCTCGTCTAGAAATTTATTTTTTTATTTAGAAATAAGGGCAAATTGCATATAAGATAATCAAATTTGGTCAACTTTTAATTCTTGACCAATTTTTTTGACCCTAGAGAAACCATCAAAGTGTCAAAATCTTGAACTTAAGGTACCTATCTAAGATAACTGACTGGTTTACCGTTTACAGTCGGATAGAAGTAGATATGGTCAAAGCTACCAACATTATGTAACCCCAGAAAAAGTTTCACAATCTTAAATTTTAGGTAATTACTTAAGATAATTGGTTTCCATGCATCACATCAGAAAGGTCAAATTGGTCAAAGTTACCGAATCGTCAACTTCCACCTTATTATAGATCATACTGCTAAATAAATAAAAAAAAATTCTTGACTTTTTTAAGACATTGAAGTTTTTTTTTTAAAAGAAGTTGGTTACCTCAAATAGAAAGACCAAAAATGATTACCTTTTTATACAACTATCACAAATTTTGGCTGATGTTTTAATTTTTAAAACTGCAATCCTATGTGGCGCAGACTATCCTTCCAGTGATGCTACCTAGGTGCCAGCTCTAACTCGCAAAAAAACGCATTAATTCTGTTTCTTGCAGTCATATGTATTCCTATTTTATAGGTCTATGGAACACCATAATCATGTAACTATAGAAGATAACTCAAAACGGCTGTTCGGTTTAACATAGATAGAAGATTCTCTACCCATGTAATAAGATCATAAATCAATTTTTTACCTTGATAAGAAAATGCCATTCCACAAACTCATACAGTTGACCCAAATACGAGATAAAGGGATTCCAAAGATTATGAAATATATATTTATAAAAAACTTGCATAAGGATAAAGAGACAAACTTACATCATCCAACAGCATATAGTAGCAGTAATCACCAATGTAAGGTGGAACCTGCACAAAGTTTTATAAGTTACATGGATATGTCGGATAACTATAATGTAATAAGTTCGTTTATTTACTTTTGATTTTTGTAAATATAAATAGCGTTTAAATATGGCCATAAAATAGCTGGATTTTAGGTTTTTGTTAAATATACATGTAAAATAGCGTATATACCAGGGTATTTTGATATAACAAACATATAAATTTTTCAATTTTTTTTTCTAGGGTATCACTATTTATTGCTATTCGCTATACCTTATCACTATTTGTCGCTATTTGCCATTAACAACTATGGAAATCCGACACTTGATTCTTATTTATTTCTGATCACAAAACTCCATTAGGATGGAAGATTGATGAACTGTAATAATAATTTGAATAAGTTTATAGTTATACCATTGACTAACCAAATTCTAAAGGTAAGACATGCCTACATATTCCCTAATTTGATATCCATGTTTTCAAAACTGAAAAACAAGATCAGAGTCTATAATTTCAATTAGGGTTGTAAACGAACCGTTCGTGTTTGTTCGCTAAGGAATGAGCATGTTCATGATCTGTTCACGACCGCTTACCGAACGAGATTTCTTGTTCGTGTTCGTTCATTAAGGAAATGAACGACTGGATATAAACGAACGCAAATAAACACAACAACATAAATAAATGTCCACGACCATACATGAACACAAACGAACGTTCATGCACACAAACAAATACGAACAACATATATTCATTTTAGAATAAAATCTGAATTTCTCATCACAAAGATTAAGAAGAATCCACCAAAATTAAATAAGTACTTACTCTAATTATCCGAATATAGTTGACACAATTGTCATAAACATAACTAACACAAAAATTAAGAAGTTTCTCAAGTTTTAACACAAACTGAAATTAAAATGGTCAAATGAGAGATGTTGGCAAAGGCATATAGTATAACCAGATTTCAAGAATTTTCAAAAACTCAAACCAATAAAATAAAAAAATATAGCATATAAAAACCTTAATGTGAACAAATACAAATGAACAAACATAACTGAACACATTATCGAACGTTCACGAACATAAACCGACGCACACATCCTCTGTTCATGCTCGTTTGTTTCGCTTAACGAACATAATTTCTTGTTCGTGTTCGTTCCTTTAATAAACGAACAAACTTCCCGCCGAACAGTTCAGGAACTGTTCGCTGAACGTTCGGTTCATTTACAGCTCTAATTTCAATCAAACAAACATCAATCACAAATTTACCCCATTTCCAATCAATACAACAATGATGACCAACAGTAAAGATCAAGAAACACAACAATACACATATATGTAATTATGCTTACACACATATATGATATATCAACAACAAAACATTGACCAAATCTGAAACCAAAACATAGTAAAATCGAAACATACAGATTCGCAGAAGGGCCTTTATTGCAGCAGACACGTGTGCAAAAGCAGGCAACGATCCCGATCACGATGAAAGTTAGGGTTGTAACGACAAACCCCATGATGTTTAGATCGTTATCGCCAATCAAATTAAATCTAATCAGTCATAACAACAGATCGATTTATTAGAAGAAAAAAATATTGACGATCTCTGCAGGTAGTCATAAAGTGACAGAAAATTCTTCTTCTCTTCTTTTTCTTTCTAAAGTTTCTGTAACTTTAACTTCTAGTTATGTGGCTGGAAAAGATAAGTAAAACAGACAATTAATACTCTTTCACATAATGGAGGTCTTCCATCTTGTCTTTTCAAACATGATAATTAGAACTATTTAAATTCACATTTCTACTAGTATTAGCTTTCATCGTTCACACAAGTCTTAACCCAATTACAAGGGCCAATGGCTCTCATACCACTGTTCATTTGTTTTATCTTTTATCTTCATGTTTAATGAACAATTTATTGTTCCTGGTCTAGCGGTCTTCCGAGCATACAACTCCTCTAGCTTGTTCCACAAAGCACGAACATAAGTCTCACCACTAATAAGGTTTAAAACATTATCATCAACCCCCTGACGAATATAAACACAAACCTTTATGTGCAAGATATTCCATAGTAATAATATCATTTGCTGTAGATTTGTAGGTGACATTTCTTTCTTTTGTCTTTGTTTTGATTCCATATGCTTGAAATACAATTTAAACGCGACATCAATTTACGTATATATCGAATATAAGATACATAAAGATTTAATTTAGGTTGTCCGAACGGATCTTTAACAAGTGCTTCTGTATAATAAAGTACTAATACGCGAAAAGAAACCAAACACAATATAAAGAGGAAAATATTGAAAAATCAAATTTATTTTATTCCACAAGCTCAAGAATGAACAAGAAAGCCAAGTAACAGAGCATTAAATCCTCATAACAAATAGCAAGATAATTAAAATGCAAAGATGTTTGCAGTTCATACCAATCTTTAACATATTACTATTTTGAATTAAATAAATTCAGAAAAAATCACTCCTCATTAAATTCAGATCCATCCCATCCTTAATTCACAAATGCTAAAAGGCCAAGAAGGAGGTTGTTACTGCATTAGCTTTCTGAGGTTGCTTCATTCTCCTTCACTCAAAATTGGGACTATGAGTGGGTTCATCTGTGCAAGATAAACAATTGCCCACCTGCCAAAATCCACAGAATAGGGGTTCGTTCAATACAAAACCAATTTTAAGTAAAGTAACGTGAGAATCACATAACACTCTTGTACGTTTGACCGCCTTATGTATCACTTGTTAAAGAGGGACTGTTATATGGTTACATAACCGCCTTATGTATCACTCGTTAAAGCCAAAGTATTAGTGTTTATGCGGTTCTCACAGTTCTCTAGTTTTTCTTTGATGATAGACTCACAGCCTATTTTCTTTGATGAGTAAAGTAAAAAGATAGGGCTTAGGCTTAAATGTGATTATTTTAACTTTTAAGTATTCAATTTATAAACTATGACAACAGTTTAAATTATCTTATCATTTAGATTCTAGATTTATATGCTTATACATGGACATACATATAACACAGTTTAGTTATATTAGAATTTAAGAATCAATGAATCACAGAGTTCATCTATCATACATTTGTATCTTCACACCAGTATCTTTGAAGCAAAAAACAGAAAATTAGTATAAACAAATTGCAACCAAGGAGTAGGTAAGTGCAAAATTTACCTCTTATGCGGTTTAGGGTTGCTCATCTAGAGTTTTTTTTTTTTTTTTTTTTTAACTTAGAAATAAGGGCAAATTGCATATAAGATAATCAAATTTGGTCACTGCCCCACTTGCGGTGTGCACATATAATGTATATATGTGTGGGCGCTCGGAGGGCAAAAGTGAAATAGTACTAACTTTAACGTTATTTTACTAATTTCGTAAAAATAACGTTAAAAGCGGCAGATGGTTAATCATGCATCATGTGGTGACGTTGATAGCTGAAGGACACGGGGGTACATGCACCAATCAGTCTCTGTCCCGATTGTTTGAGTGTTATGTGTCTTAGGTCCAAGGCTTGATACAAAACTACAATCGAGCCGGGGGGTCTCACTGGAAGCAGCCTCTCTATTCCCACGGGGTAGAGGTAAGGCTGTCTACATCTACCCTCCTCAGACCCTACCTTAGCTTTGCTATTTGTGGGATTTACTGAGTATGATGATAATGATGATAATCAAATTTGGTCAACTTTTAATTCTGTGACCAATTTTTTTGACCCTAGAAAAACCATCAAAGTGTCAAAATCTTGAACTTAAGGTACCTATCTAAGATAACTGACTGGTTTACCGTTTACAGTCGGATAGAAGTAGATATAAGCTACCAACATTATGTAACCCCAGAAAAAAAAAACCATGAAAGTTTCAAAATCTTAAATTTTAGGTAACTACTTAAGATAATTGGTTTCCATGCATCACATCAGAAAGGTCACATTGGTCAAAGTTACCGAATCGTCAACTTCCGCCTTATTATAGATCATACTGCTAAATAAATAAAAAAAAATTCTTGACTTTTTTTAGACATTGAAGTTTTTTTTTTAAAAGAAGTTGGTTACCTCAAATAGAAAGACCAAAAATGATTACCTTTTTATACAACTATCACAAATTTTGGCTGATATTTTAATTTTTTAAAACTGCAATCCTATGTCGTACAGACTATCCTTCCAGTGATGCTAACTAGGTGCCAGCTCTAACTCGCAAAAAAACGCATTAATTCTGTTTCTTGCAGTCATATGTATTCCTATTTTATAGGTCTATGGAACACCATAATCATGTAACTATAGAAGATAACTCAAAACGGCTGTTCGGTTTAACATACGTAGAATATTCTCAACCCATGTAATAAGATCATAAATCAATGTTTTATCTTGATAACAAAATGCCATTCCACAAACTCATACAGTTGACCCACATACAAGATAAAGGGATTCCAAAGATTATGAAATATATATTTATAAAAAACTTGCATAAGGATAAAGAGACAAACTTACATCATCCAACAGCATATAGTAGCAGTAATCACCAATGTAAGGTGGAACCTGCACAAAGTTTTATAAGTTACATGGATATGTCGGATAACTAATTAACTATAATGTAATAATGTCGCATGCCAATGTTATCATAAGAAGGGCTTTCAAATCATAGTATATGCAGAAATCTCTGAGAACCAAAGCCATTGTAGCCGAATGGAAATACATATTATTCAATTCTTACGTAACGAAAAAACTGCTCATGTGATTTCAAACTAGCTATAATGGGAACTTTTAAAACAGACACCTGGTATACTAAGAATCACAGACTGGACTAAATGATATTGTAACACCACAGGATAATCACACAAGGGTTCATACGAAATGCCCGACATCAAACATCACCAATGCATTTTGGACATATTGGCTAAAGATGAGAGAACTCGACAGTTAATTGTGCTCGGGTGAGAGAAATTCCTGGACGGTGACCTCCTAGGAAGTTTTCACCAAGCAACCAAAATTAGTAAATAGTAATATGGGCGTTTTTAGTATGGAATTTGGTTCTCATCCAACTTCATTAAGATAAAGATTGATGAACCCATAGTTGTCAATAATGGCCACTATGGTCGTTATAGCGAATAGCGTAGCGTATAGGTCGAAGGTCGCTACAGGGTATGTAGCCATAAATAGCGGGATTTCAGTTTATTTACTTTTTATTTTTGTAAATATAAATAGCGATTAAATATAGCCATAAAATAGTTGGATTTTAGGTTTTTGTTAAATATACATGTAAAATAGCGTATATACCAGGGTATTTTGATATAACATACATATAAATTTTAAAATTTTTTTTTCTAGTGTATCGCTATCTATTGCTATTCGCCATACCTTATCGCTATTTGCCATTAACAACTACGGAACTCCGACACTTGATTCTTATTTATTTCTGATCACAAAACTCCATTAGGATGGAAGACTGATGAACCGTAATAATAATTTGAATAAGTTTATAGTTATACCATTGACTAACCAAATTCTAAAGGTAAGACATGCCTACATATTCCCTAATTTGATATCCATGTTTTCAAAACTGAAAAACAAGATCAGAGTCTATAATTTCAATTAGGGTTGTAAACGAACCGTTCGTGTTCGTTCGCTAAGGAATGAGCATGTTCATGAACTGTTCACGAACGCTTACCGAACGAGATTTCTTGTTCGTGTTCGTTCATTATGGAAATGAACGACCGGATATAAACGAACGCAAACAAACACAACAACATAAATAAATGTCCACGAACATACATGAACACAAACGAACGTTCATGCACACAAACAAATACGAACAACATATATTCATTTTAGAATAAAATCTGAATTTCTCATCACAAAGATTAAGAAGAATCCACCAAAATTAAATAAGTACTTAATCTAATTATCCGAATATAGTTGACACAATTGTCATAAACATAACTAACACAAAAATTAAAAAGTTTCTCAAGTTTTAACACAAACTGAAATTAAAATGGTCAAATGAGAGATGTTGGCAAAGGCATATAGTATAACTAGATTTCAATAATTTTTAAAAACTCAAACCAATAAAATAAAAAAATATAGCATATAAAAACCTTAATGTAAACAAATAAAAATGAACAAACATAACTGAACACATTACCGAACGTTCACGAACATAAACCGACGCACACATCCTCTGTTCATGCTCGTTTGTTTCGCTTAACGAACAGAATTTCTTGTTCGTGTTCGTTCCTTTAATAAACGAACAAACTTCCCGCCGAACAGTTCAGGAACTGTTCGCTGAACGTTCGGTTCATTTACAGCTCTAATTTCAATCAAACAAACATCAATCACAAATTTACCCCATTTCCAATCAATACAACAATGATGACCAACAGTAAAGATCAAGAAACACAACAATACACATATATGTAATTATGCTTACACACATATATGATATATCAACAACAAAACATTGACCAAATCTGAAACCAAAACATAGTAAAATCGAAACATACAGATTCGCAGAAGGGCCTTTATTGCAGCAGACACGTGTGCAAAAGCAGGCAACGATCCCGATCACGATGAAAGTTAGGGTTGTAACGACAAACCCCATGATGTTTAGATCGATATCGCCAATCAAATTAAATCTGATCAGTCATAAAAACAGATCGAATTATTAGAAGAACAAATGTTAAAAAAGAATATTTTAATGGATTACTCGAATAGATAATATAATTCATGAAAGAAAATATAACGGACCTGATCTCCGGTGGCCGGCGACGGTTCCTTGTGGTTGTTCGGAGCTCCCCTTGAAACAGATTTTTAACTTATCAACTACCTTCTGAATATCCGACCCGATTAGCTTCTTTAACGGGTTTCGTCTTCTGGCCCAATAACTTCACTTGGGCCTTATGTAAAACTGAAGTCGTCTTCTGGCCCATAAGGCAAATTGAAACAAAATAAGAATGATAATATTTTGTTTTGTTCTTTCAACCACGATACGTGTTGCTATTGATATGATTATTTTTATAATAATTTGATAAGTTACAACAACGTATAGAAGTTACTTTCTTTATCATGCTAGGAGGGTGAACATAACGATGTCATGGTAGTTTAAAAAACATGATACATTTCGTAAGAGACAACAATGCAGCATCAATGTAATCATTTTTTATTTTATTTTATATACTAAAATAAATATTCAATAACCTCTACTCCATATTAATCATGGTTATATTTTTTTTAACGGCCAACAAAATCACCGGATAAGTATTCTGGGATGCCCTCAATCGAGCAAATGCATCCCCTTCTCCATAACAGTCAGAGTTGGATGCATACCCAAGCCACCAGTTTCAAGGAAAACCTGCCGTTCTAAGGCCCATTGCGGTAAAACCCGGTTCGGCTCGGTTTCGAACTGGCGAAACTTCATTGCCACCACCAATGTCCTTCAAAGTGATGCTAGTGGGAGTTGGACTTGAGATCTTAAAGAGACAAATCAAATGACTAACCATTAGACCAACTTGTCAGGACTAATCATGGATTATACTAAACATATCTCATCTATCACCAGGTAATTCCATCACATCACGTATCTACCTTTTCTCATAGAATAGAGTAAAATGCATAGATAGTCCCTTTGGTTTGGTGAAATTTGACCTTTATTCCCTAACTTTTCAGAATTACACTCTTAGTTCCTGTGGTTTGACAAGTTGTTACTCGGATAGTCCCTAAAACAGATGAAGGTTTCTCGGATAGTCCCTGTGGTTTGAAAAGTTGTTACTCTGATAGTCCATGTGGTTTGACAAGTTGTTACTCGGATAATCCTTGTCATTTCGCACCCACTTAACCAGAAAAACTAACATCCATCCGCTTTGGTGACTATCCGAGTAACAACTTGTCAAACCACAGGAACTAAGAGTGTAATTTTGAAAAGTTGGGGACTAAAGGTGAAATTTCACCAAACCACAGGGACTATCCGTGCATTTTACTCCATAGAATATGTGCACCAAACAACATACAACATACGGTGTACTACATTAACCAAACCCATGAATTCATAAATATTTAGATTTTACAGACTCGACAAGCGTCTTATACTCCCAAATCATTTTCTCATCCACACGCCCTCTAATAAACGGCGGAATAAACATCAAAACACCCGTCACAAACACGAAACCTACCGTCAACAACCACGCCACAACCTCCGGCAACCGCCATCGTCCACCATTCAAACCTCTCTTAACAACCATCTCCACCACCACACACACTCCATGCAACATAAAAAACGACGTCATCTCCCACGTGGGAGCCGCACGTGACAACTGGTAAACAAAAACCTCATGCATCAACCCTGAAACAAGAAACGACACCAATACTCCAGCCAGTGGTGCCCATTTATAGTTACAAAATGCTAACAGAACGGGTTTGTATACGGTGTGACGCAGCGTAGTTGTTACCAAGAGGTTCCATCTTCCCCAAAAGTTTTGTAACGATGTTGCGAGGTATGGATGATCGGACGGTGGTTCGAGCTCTAATCCGGTGAGAAGAAACAACAAAGCGTTGGATATGTACGCGACAATGTCGATTAGTAGAAATAGTAACCAACCGTATATGAATGATATGAGTTTCGGATGAACTCGAGTTTTGTAGTTCAATACTATTTTTACAAGTATGGAGAAGATGAGAAGCTCAAACCCTAACTTGAACCGGACCGAATTGGTGGAGTTATGATGTGTGGTTTTGGGTTTGATTGGTAATGAAGTGAAGGTGATGAATTTGAGGAGTGAATAGGATGGGTGAAATGGGGAGTGATCAAGATCGAATGCGAAGCGGATGAGCTTGAAGTTTGTGAGCCATGTGGTGAATGAGAACGCGACCGCAGTTGGGAAGACGGAGGAGAAGAGGAGGGGTAGGATGGTGAAGAGGTAGAGGATGGGGATGAGGGAGATGAATCTGTAAAGGCCTTTTGGGAGCTTTGAAGATATGAAGTAGCAATATGAAAGTGATGCGGTTATTGATGAGATGTAGATTATGAGGTTGTTAGCTATGGATGATCCCATGGTGTTTGTTTGTGAGTTTGGTTTGGTTTTGTTGATGAAGTGTTGAAATTGAAATGGTGAAGATGGTGGTTTGGAATTTTTGTTTTTCATTGTTTTTAAGTGGTTGTAGTTTTAGTTGTTGGGAATAGGTAACAAAAGAGTTGCAATGGAATGGTTAACAAGTTACATATTTGATTCACTATCTCAAAGAATACAAAAGAAGTCATTTCTCTTTGGGGTGTGATGTAAATGTTAATAATGTTGAAGCAACTTCTCACTTCTTGACATGTGACTCGTTGGTTTTGTATGCACTTTATGTTGTTCTCTAGACTTATATGTTATTGGTTCAAGCTAAAAATCATGGGGTATAGGAATCACAAAATTGGTGGGGGTATTCCACTTTTCATCACTCACCATACTCAATTATGTTCCGCCACGTCATCGAACTTGGTTCCATCACTAGTGATGAATTTTAGTATGGGTACCCATTACTAGTGATGGATTTTTTTTATTTTTTAAATAATAAATTAACAATAATAATTTCATTTAAATAAAAAACAAAATTTCTAGACATATTTTAGGTTACAGCTTAAAAAAACATATAAAAATAAAAAGATATGTAATGCACAAGTAATATAAGTATACTCACACAATTTCTGATAATCTTATTGAATGAAGAAGAGGCTTTATATATAGCCTTACAAGTACACAAAATCAGGAAATCACAACTGACTCAACATCTTAACGTTCACCTAGAAACCAGGACAACCTTGACCATCTAACGTAAACTGACGAATTCAAAATACTTAAAAAAACGTGCACAGACTTTATCAGACTATGCAGACCAGACTTGGACTTACAGCCCACACACAACACTTGGACTCATGGCCCATTATTAGCACTGACCCAAACCAAACCATAACAAAACCTTCCCTTAAACTGAAAAAGGGTTTACCTTTCAGTTTAAACCTTCAAGATCACGTACTCCCAACAGTCTTCTCATTCTTTCGAACACTTCCAGCTTCACCGGTTTAGTCATCACATCTGCAACTTGATCGTCCGTAGAACAAAACACCAGCTGCACTTTGCCTTCGTTTACTAAATCTCTGAGATAATGGAAGCGCACCTCAATGTGTTTAGTACGTCTATGCATGACAGGATTCTTCGATAGCTTTATGGTGGAACTGTTGTCACAAAGTATGTCTACCACTCCAATCGATTCACCAACTATTTCTTCCATAAGACCCTTAAGCCAGACACAATGGCATGCACATGTTGTTGCAGCTACGTATTCAGCTTCCGTTGACGAAAGAGTAACTATATCCTGTTTTCTTGAACTCCAACCAATAGCACCATTGCTGAGAATGCATGCATACCCAGACGTGCATCTTCTATCTTCTCTATCTCTAGCATAGTCACTATCAGTGAACACTTGCAATCCTTTGGAAATACTTCTTTCATATAATACTCCAAAACTGTAGGTTTCCTTCACATATCTTAGTATTCTTTTTGCAAGTTGCATGTGTTCTACTCTAGGATCAGACATGAACCTAGAAATAAAGCACACTCCATACATCAAATTTGGCCTTGTCACTGTCAAATACATAAGACTTCCTACAAGTCTTTTATATTCTGTACCATCTACTGTAGCACCTACTCCTGCTTTTGTCACCATCACTCCAGGAACCATTGGATTCTTTACCCCATTACTTTCCCACATATTAAATCTTTCCAAAATCTCCTTTGCATACTTTTTCTGACACATGCCTATACCACTCTTGTATTGTGTAATCTCCACTCCCAAGAAATATTTCATACGACCTAAATCTGTAATTTCAAACTCCTGCATCATGGACCTTTTGAAGCTTTGACACATCACTTTATCATTCCCCATGTAAATTAGGTCATCCACATAAAGACTTACAATAACCACCTTGTTCCATACCTTCTTTATGAATAAAGTGTGATCAAAGCTACTCTTCTTGAACCCTTCCCTTAAGAAATAACTCTCTATTCTTTTGAACCATGCCCTGGGGGCTTGTTTCAAGCCGTAAAGGGCCCTCTTCAGTTTATACACCTTTTCTTCCTCTCCTTTCTTCACAAATCCAGGCGGTTGATTAATGAACACATCTTCTTTGAGTTCCCCACGGAGAAAAGCACTTTTAACATCTAGTTGGTAAACTGTCCAACTCTTTTGTGCTGCAAGAGCTAATAAAAGTCGTATAGTGTCCCAACGAGCCACTGGAGCATATACCTCGTCATAATCTATCCCTTTTCTTTGTGCATAGCCCTTCACCACCAATCTAGCCTTGTATTTGTCAACCTGCCCTCTTTCATTCAGCTTAGTTTTATACACCCATTTGACTCCAATAGGCATTATTCCTTTAGGCGCTTCAACTAGATCCCATGTTTGATTCTTCTCAATGGCTTCTATTTCACTTTCCATGGCATTCTGCCATTTAACTTCCTTAACCGCTTCCTCAAAACTGGTAGGATCACCAGTAGAACTAAACATCACAAATTCAGTCTCTTCATCCGACAAACCTTCCCCAGTTTGATAGTCACTCATCCATCTTGGAGCCGACCAAGTCCTTCTTGAAGTTGTGGCAGCCTCCTGTTGTGGAGAAGGTTCATGCATGGTGTTTCCAGCAGCTGCTACACCTGAATCATTAACACTGCTTGTACTAGCCATGTTAATTGGTGAGCTTTGTTGACCAGACCCTTCAGCAGCCAGTTCTGAATTATTGTTTTCTGGTTGTTCCTCATCAATTCTCACCTCATCTTCTTCTATCTCTTCCATATCAGGAATTAGAAGTTCTTTTGTACCAAATTCTTCTTTCTTCCATTCCCACTTTTCACCCTCTATAAACTCAACATCTTTGCTGATAACAACCCTTTTCTGGACTGGATCATACATTTTGAATGCCTTGGATTCGGTGCTGATTCCCAGAAATATACACTTGTGACTACGAGGATCTAACTTAGATCTGAACTGTGCTGGGATCAGTACATATCCAATGCATCCAAATATCTTAAAATAGTCTACATTTGGCTTATGTTCTGACCAAGCTTCCTCAGGAACTTTATCTTCCAGTGTTGTTGTGACACAACGATTTAAAATATGACATGCCCAATTGGTCACTTCTGTCCAGAACCATTTAGGCATATCCTTCTCAATCAAGAGACAACTAACCATGTTCATTAATGTCTTATTGCGTCTTTCTGCCACTCCATTTTGTTGTGGAGTCTAGGCAGTGGTTAGCTGTCTTTTGATTCCATTTGCTTTACAAAATTCATTGAAAGCCTTTGAAGTGAATTCCCCACCTCTATCACTTCTCAACCCTTTTATGGCAACACACCAGTTTCATTTTCCACCATGTATTTAAAACGCTTAAAAACTTCAAAAGCTTCACTCTTTTTAGCCAGGAAGTAAACCCATCCTTTCCTAGAAAAATCATCTATTATAACCATGACATACCTTTTCCCACTTGGAGATGTTGGTTTAATTGGCCCACAAAGGTCAGTGTGTACCAGCTCCAGTCTACTTGTTGCTCTCCACTTGCTTTGTTTAGGAATGGCTTCACGTTGTTGCTTTCCCATCTTGCATACCTCACACTCTTTGCTTTGCTCAGCCACCACAGGCATTCCCTTTACCATTTGTCTAAACTGCATAGTTCTAATGGACTTATGACTCATATGCCCAAATCTTTTGTGCCAGATCTGACCATTACTTTCTTCTTCAATCTTCAAACATTTACTAATTTCCGGCTTCATAGTTGCATTCACCAGAAACATTCTATTTCTAGTCATTCTTGATGTGGCTATCAAACCTCGTTTAGGGTGAAAGATCTTGCATACACCTTCTTTGATAACTATGGTCAGATTCTTCTCCTGAAGTTGACCTAGACTTATCAAACTTGAGGTGAGTTCAGGCACATAGTACACCCTTGTGATGATTTGTGTAATGCCTTCCACTACTAAACGTACATCCCCAATGCCTTTCACACTCAGCCTCAAATCATTTCCCAGC
The DNA here is from genome assembly GCA_030545235.1 of Helianthus tuberosus. Classification (NCBI taxonomy): domain Eukaryota; kingdom Viridiplantae; phylum Streptophyta; class Magnoliopsida; order Asterales; family Asteraceae; genus Helianthus; species Helianthus tuberosus. Next base: position 1,349,539 of record CM060376.1, on the reverse strand, counting down.
TTAACAGTATGTTGGAAGCTTTCATCCAGATTGATGAACCACTCCCTAGTTCCTGTCATGTGATTCGAGCATGCAGAATCCAAGAACCATATTCCCTTCTTTGATTCCTTTGAAACTTCGGCATGAGTCATGAGAAGCAAGTCTTCTCCTTCATCAAATTCTGCATAGTTCACCGACTTGTCCCCAGATGTGCATTCATACGAGAAATGCCCCATCTGGTGACATTTATAACATTCAATAGTTGATTTATCAAAATCACCTCTGGATCTTCCACGGCCTCGTCCACGTCCTCTATTGAATGATGACATGCCTCGTCCTCTTCCACGTCCACTAGTTGCTTCATACTCCATTTTCAGAACTTGATCATCATTCACTCTTCGTACTAGCTTTTGTTCATGAACTAACAGTGAACTTTGTAGTTCATCAACAGAAAACTTATCAATATCCTTTGATTCTTCGATAGTACACACCACAAAATTGAAGTTTTCAGTGAGTAAACGAAGGACTTTCTCTACCACTTTCACTTCTGTCATGTCTTCACCACAGTTCTGCATGTTGTTTGAAATAACCATCACCCTACTGAAATAGTAAGTAACTGATTCACCTTCTTTCATCTCTAAAGTTTCAAACTCTTTCCTTAGCCTTTGCAACTAAGCTCTCTTAACTCTTGTATTACCCTTGTACTTTGTCTTCATAGCATCCCAAATCTGCTTCGTCGACTCCTTTTGGGTAATAGTCTTCAAGATCTGCTTATCTATTGACTGAAATAGATAGTTCTTTGCCTTTAGATCTTTGATCCTCATCGTCTCTAAGGTTGTTCTCTGCGTGGGTGTGAGCTGCTCCCCTGATGTGGGTTCACGGAACCCATTTTCAATCACCACCCAGTAATCCTTGGACCTTAGGAGTGTTTCCATCACCATGCACCAGTGATCATAGTCACCGTCAAACTTTGGAATGCTCGGAACCTGGAAGTTTGAACAGTCTTCTGCCATGGCTTAGTCTCTCTCTTTCACTCGTAAGAAACTCACTCAGATTTGCGCTCTGATACCACTTGTAATGCATAAGTAATATCAAGTATACTCACACAATTTCTGATAATCTTATTGAATGAAGAAGAGGCTTTATATATAGCCTTACAAGTACACAAAATCAGGAAATCACAACTGACTCAACATCTTAACATTCACCTAGAAACCAGGACAACCTTGACCATCTAACGTAAACTGACGAATTCAAAATACTTAAAAACACGTGCACAGACTTTATCAGACTATGCAGACCAGACTTGGACTTACAGCCCACACACAACACTTGGACTCATGGCCCATTATTAGCACTGACCCAAACCAAACCATAACAAGATACATAAAGAAAAACCTACTCCTCGTCCGAATCCGAAAATTCCAAACCTAAAGAACCAACAGGTTCAATTAAATCATATCTCAAACGAAAGTGAATTTCTTCATTGCGCAAGTCTTGTTGGACATTTTAGGGAACAAAAACTTGTGTAAGAGGATCTGGCACCAATCTGGAGATATTGCACGTCCATCTTCTTTTATTAGCATATTGTGAAATATGATACATGCATATATTATGCTATGGATTGTTTTTTATTCATGGCATGAACTGGCCAGTTTGGTAATTGTGCAATATGATACATGCATATATTATGCTATGAATTGTTTTTTATTCATTGCACGAACCAGTCGGTTTGGTACGCCCCATCTACCCTTTTAAAACACCAAAAGCCCTCTCAACATCTTTTCTTGCCGATTCTTACAATTTCTTGAACGACTTTTCTTTAACCTCGACAGGAAATGAAAAAGCTTTCACAAAAACAGACCATGATTGATAGATACCATCCACAAGAACATATGCTCGTCTATAATATCTTCCGTTAACAAAAAGAGGACAGAAGGATGCGGTACCATCTATTACGCTTTGAAACAACGACGATGTGTACAAAACATTGATGTCGTTGTTTGAATAAGGAACACCAAAATATGAATGCCAAAACCAAAAATCATTCGACGTCACCTCTTCAAGTATGATGGTCGGTCTTTTGACGTTACCCCTAACATACGCCCCTCACAACTCTCTTGGACAATTTATCCATTTGATATGTGTACAATCGATGCTACCGAGCATCCCTGGAAAATGCCATCTAGCCTCATGCGTGGCGTAAATACGTGTGATGTCGTGTCTCTTCGGTTTACGTAGAAACTCATTGCCATACAATTTATTGATCGCGTTACAAAAGAATTGCAAACATTCACGTGAAGTTCTTGCCGACAAAGCTATGTATTCACAAATTGATCGGGAAGGTTACTGTAACACCTCGAAAATTCACGTCCTATAATAAGTTGACACGTGTCATATGATTGAACGTGTGAAAGGATGTTCTGAAAGGACTAAAGTTGACAAACACGGAAAGTATGTGAATATACGGGTTCTAAATGTCAACAGTGAATAAATATACTTCATAATAACCCTACATGATGTTCATATCATCAAACGAATAAATCATGGATCATACGAAGCAAAAAGTGAGAGACTACAAACTACAGGGGTTAAATGTGTCAACATGTTTAAGTTATACCTCTGAGTGACCTTTTGACAAACCCAAAGCTTTTTTTAACGGTTAATTATGCTCACTAGAATGCACGATATAAATTCATAAAGTTTCGTTATCGTATGAGAAAGTTATGATCAAATTCGTAGACGAGGGGTTAAAGCGTTAACGTTGAAAGTTACGACTTTTCGGGCAGACCAGAAATGTCCAGGGACTTGACAAAGTGGGAACAAGTCTTAAAGCCCTTGTAGGTAAATAAGAAGGGGTCAAAGTGCAAGAAAATAAGCTAGTTGACCTTTCGAAGAGCCAAGGGACAAAGATGCAAAAACTAGAAAATTGTGAAGGCTGATCAGAAGCCTTGCGCACCGCAACACCCACACCCTTCCGGTGCGCAAGGGATGCCCAGATGCAGCAGATTGGCTGTTGGATGTCTTAAAGGTTACAACTGATCTTTAATCGATTTTCCTCATCACCCTTGGCCCCTAAACAACCCCTAAACACTTAGGGACACTTGTTAATCAGTTGTGGGCACTTGTAGACTTGTGTGTCAACTTCTTATGGTGATTACATTCACTATATAAGGCCATGAGTTGCAACTCATTCCACACACCTTCATTCTGCAATTGAGGAGCCTTCTGGAGCTTCAAAGCAGACCCAAGTCCTTTCTAATCAAGCTTAGGACTTCAGTACGTTTGCTAATCCTTTCTTAATTAAGTTTTAGCTTAGTTTTAGCTTAAAAGTCAAACCGTCGTAATTAACGGTTGACTTTAAGATTAATCACTAATGGTCCAGTGATTAGTCGAAGTGAAAGTAGTTATAAGTTGGTAATTATGTGGGTAATAAACCCTTAAAAGGGTTCCCCCTGATTCCCACTCTAACTAGGTCTAATGTCGGGTCAAACTTGTTAATAAAAAGTCAACAGGATGCTTAGTTTTTAATTTATGCATAATTAGCAATGTAGAACACATACAACATGTATGATCATTAATATAACTTAGTAATTAGTGTAAGAACATGTCTAAACATGTTCAACCCGACAATTTTATGTTTAGACCCGGTTCGGAACCGAAAGTCGCAAAGCTTTGACTTTTGCTTTGACTTCAGTTCTGACCCGCTTTAGTATGATTTGGAAATGCCTTAGAGCTTACTTAGGACCAGGCTACATGCTGGTATAACCCTCTGTGATTATACACCTCGGATCATTAGTTATCCAATTAATATGCATGATTCCGTTAATTGCCCATATGTTGACCATTATGCCCTTATTACCTTAAAACGTGATTTTTGGAAATGTAAAAGAGTAGAAACTTTAATTACTGATATATAAACTTGTATGCAAAGTTTGACATCAGTTTGAGGTGTAGATTGAGAGTTATGCTCATTAGCGCAAAATGAAAGCTTTATGTTAACTAAATGGCGTAATTAGCGTATAGCCTAGTTAAACCTACTTTTTGATATCAAACTTATTACCCACTGATGTAATATATTATTTTGGGATTTTTAAAGATTTTTAATTAATTTTAGGCTGAGCATAACTCATAGTCGTAGGCTTAATCCGGTAATTGTCGGTTTTGCCCTTACGGGCCATAAAATGAGTTTTACATATCTAAACGGCTCCAAACCTTTTGCTACTGATTAGATATGTTAAATAAATTATTTTAAGCCTTCTGGAAGTATAAAAATATCAGCTTTATGTATCGAACCCGTAAACGGCTTTAATCGCCTTTTTAAGCATTTTTAACGCATAGTATGTACTAGAAGTATTTTAAACATACAAGGGTTGATACCTACTGATATTAGAGGAAAATTTTAATATTCTAACAGTAAGCAAAGGTTGTTAAACTCAGACTTCAGTTTTGAGCTTTTCGGCTTATGTGAAATTACCAAAATACCCCTACGGGGCATAGTTTGGTTATAATTGATAAATTTCACATATGTACTTTATCCTACTGTTATAACTCATTAATTTGAGTATGTTTACTGATTACATCAGACCTGTAACTCAATTAAACACTTAAACCCTTTTACAACCTTTAAAATGACCAAACTACCCTACGGGGCCTAGTTTGTGTTTAAACACGTTTCGGGCATAATGAAAGACATCTTACTGATGTCACAATATATTTGAGGCATAATTAACTTAGGAAACCTGTATATAGCTCTCATGAATACCCGTCACGCTTATTACGCGTACGGTTTGGTTTATGTAACAAGTTTACTTAAACTAGCCGAAACGGGTCAACCCTTATCGGTTTTATCTCAAAACCCAGAATGTGTGTAAGTTACCCATATTAAACAAGCATACAAGCTTGTCGGGTCAAAACCCCATTCTAAACCGGTCTTCGCGTTATCATGCGTTTGAACCATGTCTACCTTTTTGGAAACTAACCGGTCTAAGTCTAAGCTTAATTAAAGACCCGTTAGAAATCTAATAGGTTATTATACACCTTCGTTCCAGATTAGGAGCCCAGTAAAAGTACTTGCATTTGCTGTATTTGATTAATACTTTGCTCAGGTAAATACTCTTAACTTATTTCCCTATACGGGCTTGGGATACGGTACTATAAAAGTATCGCTTGGTCGGGTGTATGTAGTCATTTAAATCGGATTGTGATTGATGTATTTACATAACCTGTTTAATATGTATTATTTGGTGTATGGCCTTTGGGGGTTAACTGACCATGTCCCGGATATCCTTGGCATCATTCGAAGAAATGGCCACGACCTAAGCACGGGGTGTAGGCGTACACCTGACAGTTGCATTATGTAAAAACTGATAATCCACTCAGAGGTATCATCCTTGTGGGCATTATACCGAAGCCGGTAATCCACTTAAAGGATGATAGCCTGCGGGCATTATACCTGTGGCGTGTCACTTAATCTGTCCTGATGGACGACAAATAAGTAAAACTGTATACATGATTATTTCAATAATTGTCCCAAGTTATAAAAGATATTTGTGCCGAAGTGCATTCAAACCAATTTACAAACTCTTTTCAAAATGAGTCAGTTGAGTTGTATTTACCAGTGTAAACTGACGTATTTTCCAAAAAGGCTAAGTGCAGGTGCTAGACGAAATAGGCTGGCTACTCCAGGCATCATTACTCAAGTCTCGCAAGCTCTAGATGTTAAAGTCTGTTGAACTATTATTTCCATTGTACTTTTGATCCGCCTGTGGATCTTTTAATTTCCGTTGTAATACTGGATATTACTTATTATTCGGAATGTAATATATTTATCTTTTGCTTCCGCTGTGCATTTATATAATTGTGTTGTTTGACTATTATGTTGCCAACCACGTCACGATACTCCCCACCGGGCCCACCGGTGACACGTGGAAATCGGGGTGTGACAGTTACCTATCGCTAGTTGGCGAATGACGGATGTGCATTTTTGTATCAGCGTGAAACTTCGTTTGCCCCTCCCGTCGTAACCTTCTTGAAACCATTCTTCGCTTTCTTCGAGGTCTGCTACAATCTTTAAAAATAAATCTTTCGGTAACGAAACCGATTCCTAAACGTTTCAGCATTGTAGACCGGATTCTCCACAAAATAATCATTCATTAACACTTCGTTGGCATGTATACGATCACGATCCACCATTTCTTCTTTGGGCAGCTCAAACCTTCAAGTTCGTTATACGCCTTCTCGAAAAAATCAAGCGTATTTTCGTCGGTAGACGAAGAGCTATCGGTGTCTAGCGGAAACGAGTCGGTTGAAAATTCCATTTTTATGCAAGAAAGTGGTATAAAGTTATGTATTTGTGTAGGTGAAATATGTATTTGTGTGAATGGTATATATATAGTGTTTATTTTTTTAAACACCCCAACGGTAACCTCTCAATGGTAACTTTCAACTTTCAAGACGCGTGGTCACTAGCACGCGTGGTCACAATGACCGGCGGCAGTGTTCCACACGTGGTCACCCACCCACCACGCTACTTCACGGGGCACCCCCACCCCCTTACGTATGCCGCATGGGCTGCTGATGTATTTGCATATGTGAATATTTATCAAAGGCATCTAGTATCGACGAGTATTTGAAAAGCTTTTTGCGGGCACCTTTGTTCCTATTTGGAAGACGGTGGAGCAGATAAAAGAAGATGCGTTCATTTGGATTTGCAAGAGGTCCAACCTATAGAAGCCAAAATGGGAGAAATGGAAGGATTTTGATATTATCGACCAAATGTAATTCGCTTTTCGTTTGTGTTTCTTTTTGGAGTTGTATGTCTTCTCCAGCCCCTTGCTGGGTCTTTTTATTTATATAAAAAGTGAGTTTGCCTTTGAAAAAAAATTCTTTTAAAAGCATAAAGAGCACTTCGCTCAAACAGTGTATAACAGCCTGTGATTGATCCTGTGAGCTTCCCTCCTGTCGATCATAACGAGATTGTTAGCATAGCTTTGAGTGTCGTCGGTTTCGCTGGCTTAAGGCTCTGTGTGTTGCTCCGTTTTCTGTTTCTCTCCTCGTCCATCCCAGCCCTTGATTGATTAGCAAGTCTGAATCGGTCGCGGCTATCTTTATAGTCCAGCTAGACTGTTTTCGAATCTTGTTAATCTTTTTAAGCTCTGGTTCTCAATGGGTCGTGGAGGCCGTAGAGGTCAAGTCTTCCGTCAAGACCATGCTTCGTTGTCCAATTTACGCTTAAGGAAGGAGGAGGAGCAAAACAAGATTAAAGGTAAACACTACCAGAAGGATGAAAAGTGGTACACAGTCTTAAGCAAAAAGGAGGCAAGGCAGGAGAAGGCGTTTGTGAACAGGGAATTTAGACTCCGGAATTCGGCTTCCTTTTTTATTTCCAATCTCCCAGATTCTTGCAATAGGGCCATGCTGAGACAAGCTTTCGAGCACTTAGATAACATGGAGGATGTTTTCGTCCCCTTCAAGAAGGATCGGGCCGGGAACAAGTTTGGTTTTCTCAAACTCTCTAATGTGAAAGAGCCGAATGACTGGATTGATATGCTGAAAGAAGTTCGTATAGATGGTGCTGTCATTGAGGTAAGCTTGGCTAAATATGATAGATTTGGTGCTAAGATTGAGCCAAACAAGGTGGTTGAAAGAACTTCTGTTTTCTCTAGACTCAATCCACCGGTTCCGCCTTCTAAAAATGGTAATTCTCAGAGACCCATTTTGAATAATCAGGTGCCCAAGAAAACGTTCAGCTATGTTGTTTGTCCCAACAGTCAGCCCAATTCAGGCATTTTGATTGATCTTCCACCGTTGATAACCGAGTCAAAGAGAAAATGGCAATTTAGATCCCTTATCGGGGAAACTAAGGATATTACTATCCTTAATGATCTGCATAATCTCCTTTCGGACTTCTTGGAGGTTGGGCTGGATCTTAGATATTTGGGTGGACTCAAAGTGCTCTTGAGTTTTGGTACTGAGGAGGAAGCTGAAGCTTTCCGATCGAACAATGTTGAAATTTGGGAAAAGTGGTTTGCGAGGTTATACATCTGGGATGGGATCCCCCCAATTTTTGAAAGAATTGCCTGGATCAGAGTCACAGGTGTTCCTTTATCTCTATGGGATCGCCATGTTTTCAATAAAATTGGAGAAAAATGCGGGAGGTTACTGGTGCAATCTGAGGTTGAGGCTTCGGATGGGAATATGGCGGAAAATAGTATGGCTATTTTGGTCAATTCGGGTAGCAGATTCTCGTCGGAGGTTACATTATCTTGGAATGACCATATTATTAAAGTTTGGGTCGAGGAAATTCAAGGACAATGGGTGCCGGATTTCCTGTCATCACCGGAATTGAAGTCGTCTTCTACTTCTCCGGCTAAGTCGTCGGAATTCGAAGGGTCTCCTCCCTTGTCGGGGGGGGGGGGGGTCATTGAACAGTCAGTCGTTTGGTTCTCCTATGTGCATGGAAAATCTCAGGAAGACGTTTAGTTCTCCATTATCGTGCATGGGTAAAAAAGTTGGCCCCTCTTCTCCCAATAATTCTGGCAGTCTGCAGCATATTGGGACCCACACTGCGCCGCCTTCTCATGAGCATGTGGAGAGAGAAGTTTTGGGGTCGGTTCTTAATGTGGACCCTGAAGATGTTCAAGCTGGGCCTCCTAGAGCTGACCAAGGTGGGCCTAATTGTGAAGTAACAGGCCCAGTTACATCACAAAGCGTCCTTCACGTTTTAAAAGGCCCAAGGAAAAGGCCCCTTTTTCTAATATCCCTGACCTTAATAAGAATTTGGGGATTGATAATGATTCTGATCCTTTCAATATAGAGGAAATATTTAGAATGGAGAATGAAGAAAGCAGGGCCAACATTCATGTCTCGGGGAGTGATGTTCGGGAAGGCGATCCGGATCCGGCGATTGGAGAAGATTAGCTCTGTGCTATTGTGGATGAGGAAGCGGCTTACACTTTGGATTTTGGGGCAAAACTGGGAATTGATGTTGAAGGGTTTAACAACCATGTGAAGAAGCTTATCCGTGGGGATTTGGAAGCAAACATGACCTTATGAATTATATCTCAGTTAACCTAAATGGGGTGTCGGACCCTCGAAAAGATCTGTGGATTCGGAATTTGAAGAGAATGGTTAGAGCGGATTTTATTGGGATCCAAGAATCGCACCAATCGGGTCTGTCGGAGCTGGTTCTTCGTCGTTTCTGGGATTCGTCTCTGATGTGCGTCGGTACGGTGGATGCTATCGGTAGATTGGTTTCTATTTGGAACCCAGACATCTTCTTGGTGGATCAGGTTTTTAAAAACCCCAAATTCCTCTGTGTTTCTGGTCAGTTGGTGGGGGTTAATTTCAAAGTTAATGTGATTAATCTGCACGCTCCTAATGACCCGATTAGCAGAAGATCGCTCTGGTCTGAGCTGTCGTCTCTTATCAATCAAGTTGAAGGGGCTTGGATCCTTTTGGGGGACTTCAACGAAGTTAGGTCTGTAGAAGAACGTGTGAACTCCAGGTTCGACCGGGGGTCCTCGGAAGCTTTTAATGGATTTATTTCTAGTGCTGGGCTACTGGAATACTCGATGTGTGGAGGTAAGTTTACTTTCATTTCTGGCCACAAAGATGTGAAGCTTAGTAAACTGGACAGGTTCTTAGTGAACGACCAGTTTATAAGCTCCTGGCCTAATGCGCTTGCCGAAGTTCACAAGAGGGGTTTCTCGGACCATTGTCCGATCTCGCTGTCTTGTACGACTTCAGATTTTGGGCCCATTCCGTTTAAGTTTTTCAATTCTTGGATTGGCGACCAAAAATTGTCCGATATTATTGTCAATGCTGTTGATTCCGTGTTTGTGATGGACGGTGCGGGTAGTAATGGGGTTCCTAAGGATGTTACTCTGCTTAATACTCTCAAAACCATTAAAGCTAATATTAATTCGTGGAGGAAACAGGTTTCATCAGATCGGCAGAGGGATATTAAATTGTTGGAGGAGTCGATAGAAAGTATTGAGTAGAAAGCCATCACATCCACCCTCTCGGATAATGACAAATTGTCTAGAGCTTAGCTTCGTACTAAAGTGGATAAACTTAAGTCCGATCTCCTTTCGGACATCCAACAAAAGGCTAGAATAAAGTGGACGAGATTCGGGGATGAGAATAGTGCGTTTTTTCATAAGATGGTGGCTATTAATACTTCCAGAAATAGGATCAACGGGCTGTCTTTTGGAGGTAGTTTCATCACTGGCCCGCCTACTTTAAAAGAAGAAATTAAGAAATGGTTTAAAATTCAGCTTGCGGAGCCCATTCGTAGAAGACCGGATTTCTCTGGCTTTGGCCTTCCTACTGTCCCTGACCAGTTCAAAGCTAATCTTTGTGAGAACTTCTCGGAAAAGGAGATATTGTTGGCTATCAAAAGTTGTGATGGCGGGAAAGCACCGGGCCCAGATGGGTTTTCCTTGAAAATTTTCAAGGTTTATTGGAACAAATTTAAACCCCTCTTAATGGCCTTCTTTAACGACTTTTTTCAGTATGGCTTGTTAAGTGGCGGTTGTAACTCTTCGTTTATAGCCTTAGTTCCGAAAATAAAAGATCCCCAGGATCTGTCTAACTTCCGTCCGATTTCGCTTGTGGGTTCGATATACAAAATTCTGGCGAAAGTTTTGGCAAACAGAATTAAGCCTATTATGAATGATATTACCGATCTGACTCAATCGGCCTTTGTGGGTGGACGTAACATCATTGATAGCCCTCTTATGCTTAATGAAATTGTTGCTTGGGCAAAAAAGTCTAAAAGGAAGCTTCTTGTGTTTAAAGTGGACTCCCAAAAACCGTACGATACAATCAATTGGAAATTTTTATTACGAATGATGGATAAAATGGCTTTCCCTCCGCAGTGGATCTTTTGGGTTAAGGGGTGTCTTCAATCGGCTTGGGGTTCTATTCTTGTCAATGGTTCGCCCACTAAAGAATTTAAATTCAAGAGAGGCCTTAGGCAAGGCGACCCTCTCTCTCTCCCTTTCTTTTATCCTCGCGATGGAGATTGTTAGCTTGTTTATGAAAAGAGCTTGCGACTTGGGGCTCTTTCAGGGTTGCAAGCTCCCGAATAATGGGCCGTTAATTTCTCACTTGTGTTTTGCCGACGATGTCGTTTTTATTGGGGAGTGGTCAGAAATCAACATTTTGGCTCTGAATCGTTTGCTAAGGTGGCTAAACTTAGTCTCTGGTCTTAAAGTGAATCGCCAAAAAAGTAAGATTTATGGGGTTGGAACTTCAGATAATGAAGTTGCTGACTTTGCGGCTCTGGCTAAGTGTGATACAGGGACCTTCCCTTTTACTTATTTAGGGATGCCTGTAGGGGTTAATATGAAAAGAGCGAAGTTCTGGCAACCGGTGATTGATAAGTTCTCGGCTAAATTATCCAAGTGGAAAGCAAGATACCTCTCCTTTGCTGGTCGCATGACTCTTGCTAAGTCGGTTCTTGGTAGTATTCCGTCCTATTATCTATCAATGTTTGCTGCCCCGAAATGCATCTTAAAGAAACTTGAGAAGATAAGGAGAGACTTCATTTGGGGTAAGTCGGCCTCGGGTCACAAGATGAGATGGTTACGTTGGGAATTCCTTACCAAGTCAAAACAAGCGGGAGGAATGGGTCTCGGAGGTATTGTCGACTTTAATAAAGCTATGTTATCTAAGTGGTGGTGGAGGTTTAAAGAGTATCCGAACCAGTTGTGGGCCGAGGTTATCCGTGCTATCCATCACCCTAATGATCCTCATTCTTTCATCCCTCTTAAGAAGACGGTTCCAGGGGTTTGGAAGGATATCGTCTCGGTGGACTCGGAGCTTGCTAAAGATGGTATCCATATTAAAGACAAGCTGGTTCAAATGGGGGATCGATGGAAGTGGCTTTATGACCCAAATGGATCTTTCTATGTCAAGCAAGTTAGACTCGATATAGAGGAGGTTTGTAATGTCGGTCTAATCGAACCGATTTCTTACAAATGGAATTCCTGGGCCCCTCCCAAAGCCAATATTCTTCTCTGGAGAGCCCTTCTCGGTAAAATAGTGTCCAGAATGGGTCTTTTGCACAGAGGTGTCCAGCTTCTAGATGTTGGCTGCCCTCGCTGCGGATTGAGAGATGAAGACCCTTCGCACATTTTTGTTACTTGCCTTTGGGCAAAGTGTATTTGGTGGAATATTTTCGCCTGGATGCGAGTTTCTTTCCCTGCCGAGGTTCACAACCTTGTTGATATTATTGAGTATATCAGCATTCAGCCAGGGGACGTGTCTTGGAAGAAAGCTGTTTATACCATTGCGCTGGCCACATTCTCAAGAATATGGTATGCTCGAAACTTGAAAGCTTTTGAAAATAAATTTATCCCGATTTCCTCTACTGTGGATTCGATTAAAGAAGACGCCTTCATCTGGATATCCAATCGGTCGAAGCTCAAGACGATTAAGTGGGGGAACTGGCTGCTTTTTGATTTTCTGGTTTCTATGTAATTGTGTTGTTTCTGTTCGCGGTTGTTGTTTCGTTTTTGTAATGTTTTTTCTCAGCTTCTTGCTGACTCTTTATATATATATATATATAAAGTGTTTGCTGTTAAAAAAAAGCATAAAGAGAGAGGGATGGTTCTGTATTCGTGGTATTTTATCAACGAAAATGATTAAAAAATGCTGACAGTCTTTAGATGAGAGCTTGACTGACTGACGTTATGCAACTTTCTTAATTTATTAGGCTACTCGGTATGGTCCCGTCCTCCACCCGGCGACGCCACCGTGTCACCGTCCCTCCACGCCGCCCCCTCCGTCCCGTCCTCTTCGTCCTCTGTTCGCTGTTTGCGACGGAGCAAACAGGTGGGCCCCCCCTCTGCGACACCCGTCCTCCCACGCCGCCCCCTCCGTCTTCATCCCGTCGCCGGCTTCATCTCCGACACCATACCGTGTAGCCTTAAAAGATGAGAGCATGACTGATGTAGTGTAGTGGAGGCCGTTAAAAAAAAAAGTACTGTAGTGGCGGTAGCCTGTAGGTGCTCATAACACCCAGTGAGAAAGGGTGGGACTTAAATTTAATGTAGTGTTTGTTTACATAGGGTTAAGTTTTCTTACTCTACTAATGAATTTTGCATATCTCCATGTTACACGGGTTGAATGATAAGAGTGGTTGTATTCGAAGAATATAATAATTACAACATTTGAATTATTCTTGATATTGCACATGTTAAATATAAATTTTGATATAAACACATATTACCCTAACATGAACTATCTATACCAAGTTAAAGAGAATATAACATTACTCACTATAAATGACGCATTTAAGCAAATGCTTTATATTTACTTGTTACTTTAGTAATAATAATTAGATATACATAATATAATATATCAATTAAATTTATATATTCTGTTATCAGTGGCGAAGCCTGAGATTTCCAACCGGGGGGTCGAAAAGGTATATACCAAAAAATTTCTATAAAACAGGGGGTTGAAAACGTATATAACAAAAAAATTCTATACAAAAACTACATACTCTCCACTACTGAGCGAAAAGTTCGGGGGGTCGGCCGCCCCCTCCCGCCCCCACTATGCTTCGCCAATGTCTGTTATGACACGTAAAGAATGTGAAGTAAATTCTTAAATCTCATCTTTATCTTGGTGAATGAGACGAAGTAGAAAAAAACTGATGAACAAATAAAAGTTTCTTTAAAATTTTGAGATGATAATAAGAAAACTTTAAAATTTTAATTGAGATGGAGTTGGTGGCGATAGGGATGGATTGTGGTGACTTGTTATTTGAAGTTTAAAGTCAAACAATTGACTCTCTTTGAGTTTAGCTTCTAACCATTTTGGTCAAGGTAAAGTTCAATTCGAACTTTCCTACGTGATCGTAATAACATTGGTATGGTCCCTCTGTGATCATACATTCGGATAATCAAGTTTACTAGTTCAATTTTTAAGTTGAGCATGTTATGTAAAAGTTGAATTTTCGACTAAAATGCATAAATGGTTTCTATAAGTTATAACTCCGATGTTTTGACATATACACAAGTTTTATAACTTATATAAACTGATGTTATGGTTGTAAGCGGACCAGAGGTTCCGGGGTCGAACCCGACCTCCTGATTATTCGCTGTCCTTTTGTTTGCCATTCAAAAAAAATAAAAAAAATAAACTGATGTTAGCATGCCCAACTTGTCCAATTCAGTGATGGCGATACCGAGTTCTACCCATGGCCGTGGGGAACCGGTCAGTCAGGTGGATCAACGCGAAACTGTGACACAAAGCGAGTAACACATAGATGCACGTATAAAGAAACAATAGAATTTAGCAACAAGTGACACATAGAAACACATCGAATAGCATGTTATCGATTTAAATAATAAATTTGAAATCAAGCACAAGATACACCTCAAAAAGAGTTAATGGTGAAACAGTGATGACGATACCAAGTTCTACCCAAGGCTTTTTCTAGTGATGGGTTGTGAGTTAAAAATGCAAGATTTGAAACCAAAAGTTGCAAATCTGAACACAACCTTACTTTTTTAGGGTAAAGTTCTTGTACAAATAATCTTAACATACTAAACATACAAATTGAAGGAAAACTCAAAAAGACAAGGTGGCATTTTTGTAATTATCAATAACTATCAAAGTTACTCTACAAATATACCTAAAAAAACCTAACCACTCCCCCCCCCCCAAAAAAAAAACCTAAACCCCCACCCCCCAAAAACCTAAAAAAAACCTACCCCCCCCCAAAAAAAAACCTAAAAAAACCTAACCCCCCCACCCCCCAAAAACCTAAAAAAAAACCTAACCCCCCCCCCCCCCCCCCAACCCCCCAAAAACCTAACCCCCCCACCCCCCAAAAACCTAAAAAAAACCTAACCCCCCCCCCCCCCCCCACCCAAGCTAAAATGCTAAAAACTAAACCCTCAAAAAACCTAAAAAAATCTAAAAAAAAAAAAAAAAAAACACAAATTATTTTATTTTATTTAACATTTTTTATTAAAAAATCGCTACTTTTAGTAGCAGCAAAATATATATATATATATATATATATATATATATATATATATATATATATTTTGCTAACGAAATGTAGCGATTTTTTAATAAAAAATGTTAAAAAAAAATTTGTGTTTTTTTATGTATTTTTGGTTGTAACTTTGATAGTTGGTGGTAATTACAAAAATGCCACCTTGTCTTTTTTGGTTTTCCTTCAATTTGTATGTTTAGTATGTTAAGATTATTTGTATTTGATCTTTTGCCTACTTTTTTAACCATAGAAGCTTTTGTTGATTATAAAAATATTTTACAAGCTTCTAGCTAGAGCATACAAATACATGCTAAAAGTAGCATATCTCTTGATACAATGTAGCATTTCCCTTAAATTAATATTTCTCACCATTATTACTTCCGAGTTCTACAAACGTACGTAAAACTCATTCAAAGCCCCTTTAGACCCAACAACTTTAATATCATTGAGTGCTCATTTATAACCTTTGCATCCACCCCATTCCTCAATGGTTGTGCAATGAGCAACCAACCACCCGTCGCTACAACAAACCCCACCGTAACCGGCACCGACACCATCCTATGTAACTGAAACCTGCCGTTAACTACCTTCTTAACAGCCACCTCAACAGCCGTACACACCCCATGCAGTAAAAAAAAACATGTCACCTCCCATGTTGGCCGAACACGCAATATATATAAATACATCAACTCATGCATGACCCCCGACACCACAAATGTCACAAAAATCGCCAACATCTGCCCACGCAGCCTACCAAGAATCGGCGTCCACATCGCACGAATTGGATTGTACACACTAGCCCGAAGGATGCTAGACGACATAAGGTTCCAGCGGCGGCCCCAGAAATCCTGAAGCGATGTAGCCAGGTAAGGTTCATTGAATTGTGGTTCGATTATGAAACCAAATCCGACAAAAATCTTAACCAAGAAAGCAGCGATGGCGAACCAAAACTCTAAACCAATGTACATATGGATAAAGTTGTAAAACCCGTTAGGATCTTTCAATGATATCAACCTTTAACTTGTGAAGGTGCGGAAAACAATCACAAGCCGATTCAAGAATGAAATATAATAATCAACACTAGAATAATATATGAAATAACAAACCGAAATCTTGCATTCAATGACTAGCAAAGACTGATACAAGACTCGAACTAGAACTCGGTTCCTTCTCCTTGTGTCGCCACCTATCACTTCATCAACAAGCTCAAACAATGAGGTAATAGTATGCTTAAATACAAAACAACTAGGCCACTAACCTAAGCCCACAACGACACAAGAACACTAACCCAAACACTAACATAACCGGCCCAAACATGTAAACTAAACATAAACATAATCAACCCTCAAACTATGCTAACCTACATGAATAAACCTTCAGGTTCCAACAATCTCCCCCTAGGTTTATGCATGCAGATTCTTGACACTTTAATCTTCACGATCATCTTGCACTCGATCCTTAATACCACCGAATCCCTTTGTATGAATATGAATAGATGCTGCAACAGCTTTAGTCCAAGCTTTTGCAATTTCTTCATATTTCTCAGTAGCTCTAATTTGATGACGAGCTAACACTTCCAAATCTTCATGAGCAACATTCAGTAAATCAATCTGATCCACCAATTGAAAACACACATCATCATCACATACAATCACTGCATGCCCTAAGCGCTCATCATAAGACCAAAAGTGTAAGGTCTTTAGAGCACCCTTTGGAATCTTTTTCACCAATGGAATCATCTTCTCTTTATCAGTTACAGGCCAACGCACAATCTTCATTCGCTTGTTTGTATATGGATCTCTGATGCCTTTAGCGGGTTTAACAATGGACTCTGCAGTACGCATTGAAGGAAAGCCCCTAAGAACCTCCCTCTTCAACCTCTCGAAAAACCTATAACCAACTCCTCCAGGCTTATCATCTACATAAGGTGCTCTAGACAAGTCTGTCAAGTCCACTTTAGTAAATGACTGAAACTGGCCTGGATGTTTATACCACTCAACAGGTCCTATCTTCCTTTTTATCCACCATCTCTTGCGATCATGATCATAACCCCAGCTAACTACACCAGAACGATTTCCAACCTTATCATAGAGAGTTTCACCAACATCCATCAAATGATGAGTTGCATGAGCATCATCATCGTCTGGATTTAGATTCCGATTCTTCATAATTACAAACTCTCTTTTCTTCTTGATTCTTTCAGCCTTCTCTTTGTCTGCAACAGGATCAATGATTCTTCTAAAGTAATGTTCCATAGCAGCACTTCTTTCAGCATCATCCTTTTCAAAAGCCTTTTTTCTATTTTCAACATCAGTTGGATCTGAGAATTCCTGTCCAAATTTCTTCTCCAACTTTCCACGCAAGTCATACACCATGTTAAACAACAAACTAACATCTCCTTGAAGCTGCTCAATCTGTTGATCCTTCTTCACAACCATATCTTCTAATTGAATAATCTTCGCATCTTTATGAATGGAATCTTGCTCAAGGACAACCATTCTTTTCTTCATATCTCTCATGCTGACAAACTCATCTTCATCACTCGAATCATCATCAAACGGCATTCTAAATGGCTCTTCAGGTCTTTTACCACTTGAACTGCTAGGCATATCAAGATCAACTCTAGAAGAACCTGCAGCTTCAGTAGCACTAGGTAACGTTGTCTCAACAGTGGTATCCACATCAATATTAGTAACCGGAACATCATCAGTAGTGATAACCATATCAGTTCTTCCAGTATCAACATTAAAATCAAAGATGTCTTCAGTAGCGGTGGTGGTATCGGTGATATTCTTCTCAAACTCGAAGTCATAAAGACCTTCGTCATCTTCATCAGTAATTACGGGTTGATCTTTGCTATGCTCAATATACATTCCGAGCCGAGGATCCCTCCTTTTCCGTTTCAATGGCATGGAATCAGAATCCTTTGGGTCTTCACTAGGCTTTTCACTTGACACTGACAGATCAGAAGGAGGATTTCCCATCTTATCAGTTACAGATTTCAATAACAAAGCCAAACTTTCAGCAGTAATCACGGGTGGAACAACAGAAACAGCAGTATCAACTTCAGCTTCAGGAGGAAGCTCTTCATCTTCATCAGAATCACACATAATCTCAACACCTTCATCATCAGAGTCTATTGTTAAAATCTCTGTCTCAGGCTGATCTTCAGCATCCATACGAATATCATGTTCTTCAGCAACAATAGCACTTGCAGGTACACTTTGCACTGAAACAGATTGTGCTATTTCTAGATTTTCACGAACATCTTCCGTCTCTGCAAACTGACCAAACTTCTCCAAAGGAATCAATCCTTCATACTTCTTCTCTGTACCCTTCTTTGAAGTAAGTGCACCAAAACATGATGGACCCATAGGTTTCAATTCCAACGTATTACCAGATCTCTTCAATTCTGAATATCGATCATTCAGAATCATCTGCAAGAATCTCGGATACATCAGAAACTTATCCTTTCGAAGTCCAATTGCATTTCTCTTCATAGCTTCCAAAATATATCTTGAATAATTGAACGACTCATTGGTAATTACACAAATCACAGCAGCAGACTGAGTAGTATTCAACTGATCAATTCCCCCTCTATTTTCTGTCATGCACAAGAGAAACATATGCAACAACAGACGCCAGTATGGATGCACAAACTTCTTTACCAAGGGTGGAAACTTTCCTTCGTAGCTCAAACGAGGCAAAATTGCTTCTACAGTTCCAGCTGGAAGTTCTATAGGATCTGTTTCCTGATCATTAAATCTTAAAACTTCTCTAATCATCTGCTCAGTCACTATAACTTTCTTTTCTTGAATTTCAGCAACTATAGCTCCCTTTCCATCAACGACTTCTACTTTAGCACTCTTCCAAAAAGCTTGAATAAGTTCTTCATAAACAACCGGATTCTCACGAAGAGCATGAACAATCCGACAGTTATTTAAGCCTTTCATCAATGACGTGTACATCTGCTTGTGTTTCTCTGGTGGAGGTGCTAAATATCCAACTTGATTATGAGAAGATATAAACTTTAAATCCATTTTCTGCACATAACACAAATCAAATAAGTTTCCAACTTTCAAATATAACAGTGATAAAAATAAAAACCAAAACAAACACTGTTACTGTTCACTCGAGACCATGAGTCGCAACCAAAAGGTCTCGAGTCGCAACCATGAGTCGCAACCAGTTGTCTACGAGTCGCAACCAACAAACATTGAGTCGCAACCATGAGTCGCAATCTTGAGGTTGCGACTCGTAACCACTGGTTTCGAGTCCTAAGTGTTCTTGATTTCGAGTCAACATCTTCAAAACTTCATCGGAAACATCATTGGAATCTTCAAATCTTCATCGGAATCTTCAAAACTTCATCGGAATCTTCAACAAACATTTATAATTCCTGCAAAACTTGAATAATGACGTCATTATACCTTGATGATTAACAAAGCAGATTGCGAGTCGCAACCGGAAATCAGTCGGAACTGTTGATGATCACCGGAATCTTGAGAGAAAAAGAGAGAATAATGCTTGGTTGCGAGTGAGAAATGAGGTCTCGACTCGCAACCATCCTTTTTATACCACAAAACAGATTGTGGGCCATCATGGGCTTGTAACTCTTGGGCTCAACTTTAACCGATTGGGCTTTGACAGATTTGGGCTCTTGACTTAACAGATTTAACAATCAATTTTTAAACCCATTTCAAAACTAATTTAATTTTAATGAAAATTATCCATTAAACCTTTTGAGCAATGTTTGCCAAATAAAACCTAAAAACAAAAATTAAATAACAAAAATTTTTACAAAATAAAATAAGAAAATTTGCATAGATACTCAGGGATCAAATCACAAGGTTTCGGGCTTGACTTCACTTATCAACACTGATCTACTACTGAATGATCTAGACAATTGCCAGTATACTTGTCCCCTTAAACTCATCTCCCTAGACCTTTTCCATATAACTGCCTGTAACTCAATTTATCATGTTTTGATATCTTAACAATGAACACTCAAAACAAATACTAATCAAATCCCGGAATTATAACAGCACACTCTATCATGCAAGTAGCTTCCCTACCACATATTTCACAAGTCCAATCCAGATCTCTGAAATCTTAACTGGGACTAGGTTGAGAAGAGAACAGAATAGATCTTAAGTAGAGATGGCATAATATACAGGATCAAATGAGTTTTTCTCAATTTGACATAGGTTTATAGGGTTTCTTTTGGGCACTAGAGGGCCTCTTTCGGGTGTTTAATTGATCTACAAAGCGACAACGTACAGCTAGGTCAGCATGTATCTGGATGCAGCAGAAGCTGTCGTTGCCTAGCACCTCCAGGTCAGCATATATCTGGATGCAGCAGAGGAGATACACGACTTTTTCAGAGAAGATTTCAGAGTCAGACCAAAATTGTGTGTATCGGGACAACATACAGACATTCAAATAGAAATGAGCTAATTCCAAGTGACTTTCTTTCCTGAGGTCATGTACAATTTTTAGTTCTAAACAGAAACAGCCAATGTTTCCAGTCTTAAGGATAGAGCCTACCAACACATCATACTAGAGTCAAACTATTTCGATACTGGTCTTACATGAGTCAGCCCTCAACCATAATGTGTAAAATCATTTCATTTCCCAGTCATGCCACACCTCTTTTTGTATTTTTCAATTTTTCAATGTTTTTGTATTTTTTCAATTTTTCAATGTTTTTGTATTTTTCAAAAATTCTCCCCCTAAATTTGAGCATAAATAAAAACTACCTAAGAATAGAAAACTTTATGAACAAATTTACCTACGAAAAACAAAAACATGCTCAGTCAGTAAAACGGATCATTTTCAGAAAATCCACAAGCACTCTGAATTTTGAGCTGCTGACAGGTTTGGTGAACAAATCGGCAGCATTTGCATCTGTGTCAATTTGCTCAAGTGTAATAAGACCTCTGTCGAAGCAGTCTCGAATAAAATGAACTTTGATGTCAATGTGCTTGGTTTTGGAGTGAAAAACAGGATTTCTAACAATTTGTATTGCAGCATCATTATCGCAGTAAATAGTAGTGTTGAGATAAGTCAAACCGTAGTCCTGCAATTGATGTTGCATCCACACCACTTGAGAGCAAGAAGCAGAAGCAGCAACATACTCGGCTTCAGCTGTAGATATCGCCACTGTTTGTTGTTTCTTGCATTGCCAAGAAATGAGCCGATCACCCAAAAATTGGCATCCCGCAGATGTAGATTTCCTGTCACTGTCAGTACCTCCAAAATTGCTGTCAGAAAAAGCAAACAAGTCAAAATTGGAATCCCTCGGATACCACAGGCCAAACCGAGGTCGGCCTTTAAGATACCGAAAGATCCTTTTAACAGCAGTAAGGTGAGAAGTTTTAGGATTAGCCTGATAGCGTGCACAGTTGCAAACAGCAAACATAATATCCGGACGGCTAGCTGTGAGATACATCAATGACCCGATCATTGACCTATATTGACGTTGATTGACAGACTCTCCTTCTTCATCTTCAGTCAATAGTGGTCTCTCTGCCATAGGTGTTTCAGCAGGCTTTGCATCCGTGAATTTGAATTTTGCCAGCACATCATCCACATACTTCCCTTGATGAATAAGAATTCCTTGTGAACTCTGCTTGACTTGTAGACCCAAAAACAGTGTCATTTCCCCCAGAGCACTCATTTCAAACTTCTTTTTCATAACTCTCTCGAATTCCTTGCAAAGATCCTCACTTGTAGATCCGAAAATGATATCATCAACATAGATTTGAACCAAGATTTGATCACGTCCTACCTTCTTGATAAACAGAGTCTGGTCTATGGTGCCACGCGTATACCCATGAGCCAACAGATGCTCTGTTAGTGTGGCATACCAAGCTCGAGGAGCCTGGTGTAACCCGTACAGTGCCTTGTCTAGCTTGTAAGCATATTCAGGATGGTCTGGATGCACAAACCCTGGTGGCTGCTCGACAAAAATTTCCTCCTTCACTTTTCCATAGAGAAACGCGGTTTTGACATCCATCTGATAAACAGTGAATCCCATGTATGACGCGTAAGCCAAAAAGATCCGGATGGCTTCAAGTCGTGCAACCGGAGCATATACTTCATCATAATCCAGTCCTTCAATTTGTCTAAATCCCTTAACCACCAGCCTTGCTTTGTTTCGAACGATAACTCCTGCAGAATCCTGCTTGTTTCGAAATACCCATCTAGTTCCAAGCTTACGTTTTCCTGTTGGCAACTTGACGAGCTTCCATACTCCAAGTTTTTCAAACTGGTTCAGCTCTTCGTGCATAGCATCTACCCAGCCAGGTTCCTGCAAAGCTATATCAATAGTTTTAGGTTCGATTTGAGAAAGATAACAAGAATATAAGCAAGTGTTAATGGTTCCTGTTTGACTCCTGGTCAAAATTCCTGCATTTACAGGACCAATCACATTCTCGATTGGGTGATTGCGTTGAACGCTCGTAGGTATGGCCAAATCAGGTACAGTCTCCTCTTCAGTGGTGGTGTTGCTAGACTCCCCCTCATTAGGTGCTGTAGTAGTGTGAACTACAGAAGAAGTGACAACACAATCCTCAGGAATTGGTTCAGGAAATAAAGCAGAGTCACTAGTTGATGCACCCTCAGGAGATCGATTGACCATCGGAGTTGGTGTAGGATGTTGCGCAAACACCATTCCCGGTGGATCAATGGTATGATGCCTCACGTTGTCTTGCATCTGTGATTCGTCTTCCGTATCTTCAAACGACAATGGTTGTTTGGGAATAGACACACCTGCAACTGAAACATCACTTGACAAAATGTTAAATGATTTAAACAGAGCAGAATAATCGTATAACCAATCTGGACCAACTCTAGCGTCCGTAGCATTCTCTTCAAGCCATTCAATGTTGCATGACTCGACGACCTTTTTAGTTACTTTGTTGTATACCCTATAAGCAGAGCCTTTAGCATATCCAACAAAGTAACATTCGTCACCTTTGACTTCAAACTTTCCGTTGGAGTCCATTAGTAATAATACACATGGACAACCAAAGATACAAAAGTGTGAAACCGAAGGTTTATGTCCTTCCAGAATCTCATAAGGGGTTTTCATGTGACGTTTGTTAACTAAAGCATGATTCTGGATATAACAAGCCGTGCTAACTGCCTCGGCCCAAAAGAAGCTAGGAAGCTTTGAATCAGCCAGCATAGTACGCGCAGCTTCAATGAGAGTACGATTTCTTCTTTCAGCCACTCCATTTTGTTGTGGAGTTCGAGGCGCACTGAACTGACGATCGATTCCCTTATCAATGCAGAAAGTATCCAAAGTAACGTTCTTGAATTCTGTCCCATTGTCTGATCGAATAACCTTCACCTTAGTATTCGCTTGATTTTCAGCCAAAGTAATAAATTGTTTTACCAAGACAGCAGTTTCATTTTTGTGGCTGAGAAAATACACCCAAGTGTAACGAGAGTAATCATCGACGATTACCAGACAGTAAGCTTTCTTCCCAATGCTCAACACATTCACTGGACCAAAAAGATCCATGTGAAGTAGTTCGAGGACAGCTTTTGTCGAGAGTACTGGTTTAGTCTTATGAGGTTTTCGATGAGCTTTCCCTTTCGCACAAGCAACACATTTCTCCACCAACATGAAGTCCTTGATTGGAAGATCACGTACCAGTTGACCTTTAGCTAGACGGTTCAGATTTTTCATATTCACATGCCCAAGTCGACGATGCCACAACAGACCATCATGCTCCGAAATTTTTGAAAATAGACAAGTGATCTCTTCACACGGTTTCTTGTTCATATCAATGACGTAAGCATTACCTTTCCTTTCAGCTGTCATCAAGAACCAATCTTCTGGAATAACAATCCCAGGCTTAAGAACATGACATCCCTTCTTCGTGAAATGAACTGAATTCCCTCGATCACAGATCTGCGAAATACTTAACAGATTGTGTTTCAGTTCTGGTACATAATTAACATTTTCAAAACTTAAGACGCCGTTTCGAACAGTTCCTTTTAACGTGATTCTGCCTGACTCTCCTCCCGCAAATGAGACATATCCACCATTAAACTCTTTGATATTTTCCAGTTGGGATAAGTCTCCTGTCATGTGCCTGGAACAGCCACTATCCATGTACCAGAGGCGCACGGTAGTCCTCCACAGCTGTTCCTGCACGATTAGCGGGATTAGTTAGATTTAGGAACCCAACCCATAGTGGATCTGGGTTTTCCTTGTGCATCAATATACGTCACTCTCTGCCACACTAAATTATCTTTATTCAGAAATTTTGAAACATCCCTTTTGGCGACATTTTGATGACATGATTTCATTGAATTGGATTGCATGCCATTAGCTTTAGGTTTCCAAAACTGTCTTGACCAGTTAGAATTGAAACTTTCATAAGCGTTACCAAAAGAATTACTTCGATTTCGCTGAAAATTTGTTTGTCTATTCTGATATTGATTATAGCGTTTGGCTGCATTCCAATCCTGATCAGAAGGTCTAGTCCTGTGATAGTTGTTCATCATTGTCTTAGTCTTTGCAGACATCATGGACTTCGAACAGTGATATCGATTAGACGTGACCTTCTGATTTCGCTCTGATGTTTTCTTGTTCGGTGTCCTTGGGAGTTTGCCACAATTTCTGGCAATGTGACCAGCAATGCCACAGTTAAAACATGTTTGACGTTTCACATTTTGAATATTCTTGACATTTTGACTATGTTTGCTTGATTTCGTGTGATTTGATGTTTTAGTTTTCTGAACATGTTTGACTTGTGGTTTTTCTTTAGACAACTTTTCTTCTAATGATCTCTCTCTTAGATCAGCATCCCTTTCATTGTTACTTAATCTTGATTCCGAATTTGAACATGTACGAGTTTCATCCAAATGCGTTTTATCAAGGCATTTGTCATCTGAAACCGATTCAGGTTCACTTCCCGAACAAGAAGAAGTCTCAACAATATGCTCTTCCTCAATGCATTTGTCATGTGAAACTGATTCAGATTCTTTTTCTGAGCCTAAAGAAGTTTCATCAATATGCATTTTCTCAGAGCATTTATCATGTGA
Source organism: Helianthus tuberosus (assembly GCA_030545235.1). Classification (NCBI taxonomy): domain Eukaryota; kingdom Viridiplantae; phylum Streptophyta; class Magnoliopsida; order Asterales; family Asteraceae; genus Helianthus; species Helianthus tuberosus. The sequence continues at coordinate 1,324,476 of CM060376.1, read as the reverse complement.
CACAGATTCAGGTTCATTGTTTAACACAGTTTCCAATGGGGTCCCACTAGATTCAACATTAGGGACACCCACTGAGACAGATTCAGAAGAAGAATCAGGATACTCTTGATTTTCTTGAGAAGTCGTTTCAGTGGTTTCACTGAATGCATCCTGAGGGACCTCACCTGTAACATTTTCACAAACTGAAACATTAGAGATGTTAGGATCACAAACATTAGTTGAAAAACAACCATCACCACACTTATTGTTCAAATCATCCACACAAACATTATCAGTTTTGCCCAAAACAACAGGCTCACAAGACGAAACATAAGCTGAAAACGACGCAAACAAAGAACTAGTAAAAGCAATGTCCGACTCAGTTGGTTCAGAATAATGTTCAAAATATGGTTCAGAAACATTTGAAATAATAACCGGTTCACTCCCATGAACATCATCACACTTTACTTCAGAGCTATCATCTGCACACGAAGATGAAACATTAGGATCAATTGTGCCTTTGTGAACAAAATTTATAGGAGCAGACTTCCTTTTCTCAATTGGTCTGTCATTGAATGATGACTTATTATTTTTGGGACCATAAGTCATTTTACTTTCATTAGTCATCTCCTCCTCAGTCATAGGTAAATAAGTATAATTGTCATTATAAGGAGGAGGAGCCTTATTAAAACCCAAACCACACCCTTTCTTTTCCTTGTATGCAAGTTGTTGATCACAAAGATTTTTAACCAATTTACTGGAAGAATCAAACTTCTTGATATTTAATTCATTAATTTGATATCTGTTTTGAATATCTTCCAGTTCCTTAGTTAAAATGCATACCTTTTCTTGAGCTTCTAGGAAATGGGCTGTTTTTACACTCACATCATCCTTTAGCTTGATGATGTCTTTTCGCTGAGCTTCAATCTTTTCTTTATAAAGCTTCTCATTTTTAGACAAAGTAAAATTTTTATTTTTTATGTCATTATAATCTTGAATGAGCTCAGCGTTGTGTATTCTGTAAGCCTCAACCCTTTCCCTACACTCAGGAGTACAGAAAACAGAAATTACCTCTTCTTTAGTGAGACCTTTAATAGAAGCTGAAAGAATTTGAGTCATGAATGCAAAATCATCAGCTTCAGTCTCTTCCTCTGGCTTTGGGCTATGTTTGCTTGAAGTCATGAAAGCAATGTTGGATGTAGCAGTTTGATTCTCTGGAGCTGATATGTTCAGACGCTCAATTTCTGAAGTCCAATCAAAGTTGAGGTTGGGCTGAACCACCAGTGCTTGTGCTAATCCTTGCGGCGGTGGACTTCCAGAAGCAGCAGCATCTGCTATACTTGTAGTGGTCACAAGAGCTCTTTCTCGATTAGGAGTTGCAGGTTGGGCAGGAGTTGCAGGAGTTTGATCTCTGTTTATAAGTGGCTTTGGGCAGTTTCGAGCATAGTGTCCTTCCTCATGACAGTTGAAGCAACGAAGATTAAAGGGCACTTTAGCAGCTCCATTCCATGCATTTCCCCACCTGTTTTTACCTGTTCTTTTCACAAACTTTTGGGCTCTGAAAGCTGCCATCGCCATCTGCCAGGTGATGTCCATTTCTTCAACATCATCTGGATGAATCTGTTTCAGATCATCAGGACACCACTTTGGTGGGTCAAGTTTTCCTGCAATAAAAGCATTCAAACAGTTGATCACTGAAGCTGCAATATCCAAGTTTTCCTTTGATTGTTTAGCAAAGAAAGCTATCATTTCGTTGTTAGTAGCGGAAGCAGAAGCAGCAGTAGAGACATTTCCAGAATTTGGAATTGAAGCAGGAGAAGCTGGAGAGACGACTTGATTAGAGGATCCAGATGAGTGCACCTTTGCTGAAGTTGGAGTAGTGGATGAAGTATTTCGAAACATCTGAAAACCACCTTGAGACAATAATGCTGTGTTGCTGTTGTTAGAGGAAGCGGGAGCAATGGAGAAACCAGCAGCTAGCATACTGTTCTTGTAATTTGTTTCTCTTTGTTTATCATCCAGTTCGCATGCCTTAATGTGAGAGATCATCTCTGACAGAGTACATCTAGCAAGATCTTTAGTCTTCTTGATCATAGCAACATGATGATCCCAACTCTTTGGTAGTGCATTAAGAAGTTGTCGGTTTGTAGATGCATTTGTTGTATGAATTTCTTCCATTTGCATTTGAGTGATCAGCTTCACAAACCTCTGAATCTGATTGTCTACCGTTTCACCATAAATATGGTTGAAGTTGTTGAAGTTTTGTTGCAGCAGATTTCTTCGGCTCTCTTTCATATCTTCGTTTCCTTCATATACTTCGATCAGAGAATCCCACAATTCTTTGGCAGATTTGCAGGTGCGAAAGCCAATAGCAATATCAGGACCCAAACCCATGGTTAAGTAGGAAAGAGCTCGATCATCTTCTTCAACAATGAGCAAATCATCTTCAGTGTACTGATCCCTAGGTTTCTTTACCTTAAGACCTGGTTCAGTTGAGCTTTCCATCATGATTTCCCTAGGACCTCGCAAAATGCTTCGCCACAGCTTATAATCCTTAACCTTAAGATGCTGTTCAAAGCGCCACTTCCACTCAGGAAAATCATTAGCATCAGTTAACCTAGGAATGCGTGTTGTGGTACCAAGCTTTGAATCCAATTCTTGTTGTTCTTTAAGGGCAGTCAATTCACTGTTGTTTGACGACATGTTTAATTAGTTAATTAATTAATTGATTTTTGTTTTAAGTCCAAAAGTCAACAGTTCAAATGTCCGTAAATCAGTGTCGTTGCGAGTCGTAACAGCTGGGTTGAAACTGCTGTGGTTGCGAGTCGTAACTGCTGTGGTTGCGAGTCGTAACTAAAACAGGATGAGCCGAAACCATGGTTGCGAGTCGTAACAGCTTCGGTTGCGAGTGGAGACTGACTACTGGTTGCGAGTCGCAACTGAAACAGGATGAACCGAAACCGTGGTGAATGCGAGTCGAAACCAAAACGTGATGAACCGCAACAATGATGGTTGCGAGTCGTAACCAGAACGTGATGAACCGCAACAAAGATGGTTGCGAGTCGGAACCTGCAAAAGAATAAACGATAAGATCTGTTTACTCGCAATCCCGATTTTTCAGCACTTCCAAAATTCAAAGATATCGTAATCTTTGAATCTCTTGACCACCAACTTTCCGTAAAATCAGCAAACACCTTTTTAAGAAATCAACAAACCAAAATCAGTATAATTTTTGATGAATCGGTCATGAACAGTTTAAGTATTTCACTGCAAAACAAGTAACAAAACAGATCAGTAGCACAAACGATTCTTGAATCCGAATGATATCAAAACCGAGCCCTTGAATGGCTTCAATGGCTCTGATACCAATTGTAAAACCCGTTAGGATCTTTCAATGATATCAACCTTTAACTTGTGAAGGTGCGGAAAACAATCACAAGCCGATTCAAGAATGAAATATAATAATCAACACTAGAATAATATATGAAATAACAAACCGAAATCTTGCATTCAATGACTAGCAAAGACTGATACAAGACTCGAACTAGAACTCGGTTCCTTCTCCTTGTGTCGCCACCTATCACTTCATCAACAACCTCAAACAATGAGGTAATAGTATGCTTAAATACAAAACAACTAGGCCACTAACCTAAGCCCACAACGACACAAGAACACTAACCCAAACACTAACATAACCGGCCCAAACATGTAAACTAAACATAAACATAATCAACCCTCAAACTATGCTAACCTACATGAATAAACCTTCAGGTTCCAACAAAAGTAGAGAATTATAACCACATCCCAGGGAAGGTTATCTTTGTACTTGTAAAAATGTAGCATCACATTGAGAATTACAGCTTTAACCGCCAACAGAATCGGTTTATGTGATGGATCAACTGAATCCGAGATTTTGTTATTGGGTTGTTTAGGGTTGATTGGAAGGAGAGCAATGGCGATGAAAGGGAGGATTGGTAAGGGCGGTGTGGAAGATAAAGGGCCGCGGTTGAAGGCGAAGAGTAGGAGTTTGAAGTTACCGAGCCATATGAGGAAGAAGAAGGCGGGGAAGGCGAGATGGACGGTGGAGATTGGCAGTGGGAGGATGAAGAAGAGGGTGATGACGGGGAGAAGAGAGAGTAACAGCGGGATGCCATGCGATATCCGAGGTGGAATCAAGTAGCAATAACATATGGAAAAGATGGCGATAATCCATAAGTTGATGAAGGTTTTGAGTTCTTCGTCAAGTTCCATATTTCCTTTGTGGAAAATTAACATGTTAAAACTATTGTATATATCCATTCGTTTGCATAGTACAAGTATACTCACCTTGCTTAGAATATAAAAGAGTGAGGGAGATCTGAGGTGTGGATTTGGATGGTTGAAGGGGTGTTTATATCTTGTTCAATTAATTAAAAGGTTGCATGGGTGTTTGATTTCTTGCTCGATTAATTAAAAGGTTGAATGAATGCGAGAAATGGGATGTGGGGATTTGGACGGTGGGTGGATGGGCATTTGTCAAGATTGGTTTAATATTTATTATTAATTAGAGGTGGAGATACAATAGAAAGTTTATTTGGCTAGGAAGGCTAGGAAGTGATCTTGACCATCCATTTAGTTAATCAAGGGCTAAGATTAAATGATGGAAATTGAAGAGAAGAAAAAAGAGGCGCGTGAGTTGTTTAGGGACATTCTAGTCAATCAAAGCCAATAGTTTCTCTCTCCTCCAATTCCCCCCATTTTTTAAACATTAATAACTCTTTCATACGACATTATTTTTTTTATAAAAATTTCTCCAAAAAAACGAGCGTTTTTTATCTTTAAAACGAGTATACTATTGCTATATTTAAAAAAAAAAATTTAAAACCCAGTTGCGTAAAACGCAATAGAAAAACCCCCAGTTACGTAAAACGCAATGAAAAAAAAAAACCTAAAAAATGACATTTTTCTAAAACGCAATGCACAAAAAACACAAAGAAATGACTTATTTGTAAAAAGCAATGGCCAGAAGACACAAAGAAATGTCTTATTTCTAAAACGCAATAACCTAAAAACTCAAAAGAAAATGTACTTTCTAAAACGCAATGGACTAAAAACACATAAAAATGTGTTTTTACCTAAAACGCAATGCACCAAAAACCAGTGTTGTAAAAGTCGGATTACTCGGCCGAGTACTCGGTGAGTACTCGGTCCTCGGACCCCCTCCGAGGCGACTTCCTCCTAGGCGGTCTCAATTAGTCGGCCTCGGGATTACTCGGGAGTACTCGGTGCCTAGTCGGCGCCTAGTCGGACGTAGTCGGCCTAGTCGGTCTAGTCGGTCTAGGCGGTCAACGTGGTTTGTTGACTTTTAATCGGTCAAACTCGGTCAAAATCGGCCTACTCGGCCTTGTACTCGGACTACTCAGCCTTGTACTCAGACTAGTCGGACTTGTATTCAGAATATTTGAACTTTAAACATGTTTCATTTTAAATTATACTCAGTTTACATGAATTAAGCTTATTTTAACACATAAATAATATATAACAATTAATTTTCTTTATATTTACCATGTCCGCGTACTCCCCGAGTACTCTCCGAGTACTCCGATTACTCCCAACTCCCCAGTCGGCCGACTAGGGACTGCCTAGCGACTTTTACAACACTGCCAAAAACACAAAAAAATATCTTATTTCTAAAACGCAATGGCCAGGAAACACTTAAAATGTCTGTTTTCTAAAACGCAATGGACTGAAAACACATAAAAAGTGTTTTACCTAAAACGCAATGCACAAAAAACACAAAGAAATGACTTATTTGTAAAACGCAATGGCCAGAAAACACAAAGATATGTCTTATTTCTAAAACGCAATAGCCTAAAAACTCAAAAGAAAATGTACTTTCTAAAACGCAATGGACTAAAAACACATAAAAATGTGTTTTACCTAAAACGCAATGCACAAAAAACACAAAGAAATGTCTTATTTGTAAAACGCAATGGCCAGAAAACACTTAAATATGACTAATTCTAAAACGCAATGGACTGAAACACCTAAAAAATGTGTTTTACCTAAAACGCAATGACTAAAAACACTTCAAAAATGTGTTTTACCTAAAACGCAATGACTAAAAACACTTAAAAATATGTTTTTTTCTAAAACGCAATAGCCAAAAAACACAAAAAACTCTCTTATTTCTAAAACGCAATGGACATATAAAACTGTATTGGAACTGTCTGTGACTGTGAACTGTCTGAATTGTCTACGAATTACTGTCTTCGAAATGAGTCAATTTCTGGAAAATTAATTTTTCTGATGCATTTTTATTACAGAAAACGCTCAACCCCAGCCAGGGGCTCTGCCCCTTGGACTCCGCCATGGGCTGCCGCCCCTGGGACCCCGCTACCAGGGGCGCTGCCCCCGGACCCCCGTCATGATCGTAAAACGCAATGAGTAAATCAAAAACCCCGATCGTAAAAATGAAATTAAAGAATTTCTTACATGGATCGAAATGATTTCTTCAACAATTGATGAATTTTGAATGATTGAAACACTTATCAGTGCTCGAATCGAACGAATCGAGTGATTATCTCCAAAATCACCGGAAAAAACGAGATTTTTTATGAAATTAAACTAGGTTTTCTTCAAAAAAGCTGAAGAACACGTTGATCGGGTGTTTGAATCATTGATTGGTGATGAAAATCGAACTATAATGTAGTGATTATTGAGATAGAAAGTGAAGAAATGGTTGAAGATGGTGGCTTTTGAAAATGGTGGGTTTTGAAGTTACTGGGTTTTGAAAAGGAAGAAGAAATGGTTGGATTGACTAAAATACCCTTTTTCTTTATTTTAAATGTTGTCACATGTTCTAATCCTATTGCTTCCTACACTTCCTAGCCAAAATAAACTTCCTATTTGATCTTTTCCCTACTAATTAGAGGGGTTGAATTTTCATTTTCAAAATAAAACAAAACAAATTAATATTATATACAGATATATAAGACTAAACTACTTAACTGATAATTTTAACTGGTTTAATGCTAAAGGATCTAGTGTGTAATGCTTTTAACAAAGAAAAAACAGTGACTGTAATTATTGAAGTTGGTTATCCATTACAATCCTATACAAATATAAAATACGAAAATTGTTATTTACCCTAAAAAAAATATTGTAGCCATTCGTTTACATGGTACATTGTACTAGGGCTGTAAATGAACCGAACGAACACGAACAAGGCCATGTTCGTGTTCGTTCGTTAAGAAAATTAACATGTTCATGAATTGTTCACGAACGCATACCGAACATAAGTTTATGTTCGTGTCCGTTCGTTAAGGAAATTCAGTTGTTCACGAACAGTTTGTGAACACTGGTCTAGAACACAAACGAACGCAAGCAAATAAAAACAAACGCAAACGAACATTTAACTTGAAAATAAAAAAATAAAAACATTGTTATCCTTAAACATTGCATATAAGTAGTTATATACAACCATCAAATGATAAATCAAAACACAAGAAGTCTACTAGACCACCAAACGATGAATCGAGCTTAACTAATTTAGACATAATTATCCCCAAAAATGTCTTAAAATGTCCAAATTTTAGCTAACTTAGAAAAACATAGGGTTTCAAGTTTTCAATTTGTTTAGATAAAAGGTTTATTATTTATTATTTTTTTGATATAATCAAACGGAAACGAACGAACGTAAACGAACATATTACCGAACGTTCACGAACGTAGTCGAACGAACGAGACCTGTGTTCGTGTTCGTTCGCTAAGCTAACTGAACGAAATTTTTTGTTCGTGTTCGTCCGTTAAGCTAATCGAACAGACATAAACGAACTTCCCACCGAACAGTTCACGAACTGTTCGCTGAACGTTCGGTTCGTTTACAGCCCTACATGGTACAGTAGGACATGGTATTATAGGATGATATTTTGTCACAATAGTACAACAATTTAAAAAAGAAATAAATAGGTAAATATGAAGTTACAAGTGAAAATACATAACGTACAAGTATACTTGCTTTTTCTGTACACATGAATGATGACTAATGAGAATCATAATGCCTTTTATGGTACAACTATCCAATTTGACAAGGTTGGTATTATTGGCACACCTAACTCGTTAAATCGACCCCTTTAATATACGGGTCGAATTGTCTTTTCAATTTCCAATAAAGACTAATATGTCAGATTTTGTCTATTTGATTGTTTCTATACGGGTTGTATTGGTTGAGTGTTTTTTTTTTAATTTTTTTATATATTTGTTTATGGTTTTACCAAAGTTTTCTAAAAAAATATTTATTTTTCTAAATAAAAACTTCCTTAATTTTTTTTTTAAAAATACCATGTACAATGTAGTATAGTACAGGTGAGGTATAGGTCACGTATGAACATCTATATGTGTAGTAAAGGTCTCATATATGTATCGTATAGGTTAATTTGTAATTTTAAAGATATTTTGTTTGTGTAATGTATTTAAAGTGTTTTTTGTTTGTTTAATGGATACAACACGTAAAGTAACCGGCAATATACACCAAAATACGACACCGTGTATACATAAAACGCCATAATACGCCATAATACGACAAGTAGAGACATACTACATGATAACACGACACGTATAGACAATCTACACCATAATACGACACTTACAGTCTATAAATGTGGCAATACCAAACATCACCGACATGACCCGTACGGACAATATATGCCATAATACGGAAACATAATGACAATATACATCATAATACGACATTTAATGACAAAATACGTCAATTAATGATACCGTATGACGCGTATACATACAACACGACACGATAGAGTACATGTGGATTCCAAACAAAATTACACGTAATCAAAGAATACGATACCACACGGAACCGAAACGACTCGTATAGAAGGTATTCTTCATAAAATGACACGTAATGACAAAATACGACACGTATACGCATCGAAAAGGAAAAACCTAAAATTATAAAATTTTGATTTTACCCCTATATGCATCGTATAGGTCAAAACTGGGTCGTATAGTAGGCTAATACGAATCGTATAGACCCCTTGAATTCTAAAAAAAACAAGGGGTTTCTATACGGATCGTATAGGGAGTCTATACGGATCGTATAGGTCTATATGAGTTGTATAATAGTACTATACGACCCAATTTTGACCTATACGATGCGTATAGGGGTAAAATCAAAATTTCATAAATTTTAGGTTTTGCCTTTTCGATGCGTATACGGGTCGTATTTTGTCATTACGTGTCGTTTTATGAACTATATGCTCTATACTTGCCGTACCGGTGAAGTTCGATTCCGTGTGGTATCGTATTCTATGATTACATGTAATTTTGTTTGGAATCCACTTGTACCCTAACGTGTCGTGTTGTGTTGTATATATACGCGTTGTATGGTATTATTACTTGAAAGATTTTGTCGTTACATGTCGTATTATAACATAAATACTATAATATAAGTATAGTATATTATAATAAACTATAGGTGTAGTTTATTGTCACGACCCCGACCCACCCTGGACGAAATCGGGAGCCGCGAACAGCCAAGTGGTACTGGTGATTATTTTGAAAAATATTGCAGCAGAAATTTCATCAGGACGGTGAGTTAGGAAAAATATCAGAGTTTAGAAAACACCGGATTTTATTTAAATAGATGGGATAAACCCATGTTTTACAAAGGTAGCTTTAATAAGGGATAAACCCAATTACATAAAACAATATTTCTTCATTTTGATTTAATTAATAAAATAAGCCACTTCTTGATGCCTTTCAGTGCCGTATCCATCTCTTACTCCAATCTACTGTAATTACCTGAAACATGTTTGAAAAATGTTTTGTCAGCGGGAAATACTGAGTGACATTACCAGGGAATGTCGAATAAAATGAAATAGGGAATTTGCAAAAGTATGTGACTCCTTTTGCAGCGCCAATAATTATGATTTTGATTAGACTGTGCACCGATGGTTGTGAAATTTTGTTACAACGTACCTCAGCGATATTCATGTCGTTTGTAGGATCGCGTGGCAAAATGCTTCTTTTTAATAGTTCTTCTACTGACGGGATTAGCATTGGTGTCATCGTGCCCAATTATATTTTCCAAAGGTCTTGCCTTGGAAGTCGTGTGTGATATATTTCAACGTCTGTGGATGTATAATTAAATTTTCATGTGTTTTCTTGTGCACTAGCACAACTTTACATGCTTCTTACTTGCGTTAATAGTATATGGTAACTCATTGGTAATTCTCATACTTTTGATAGTGTCCCAACTTAAAGAGTTCCCATTGTTTATATTGTCGCACGGTTTACGAGGTAGATAATTAAACGAAATAATGTTTGATATCGGAAAAGAGATTCTTGATAAAGAAATCTAGACACAGATGCTTGTGCTTTATTCTTAATTGACTTTTGGAATTCCTTATAGATATACATATCTATATAATCATATATTTCACATGCTGTAATATACATACCTTTTATAAGATCAATGTATTTAACAAATTCATATTTCCAAAACAAGTCAAATATCTGGTCATGATACTATTTAGGGAAATCTTGTCACTTGTTTGACATATTATATACCCCGTCTTATCCGATTCGCGCCGGAGAGGTAATCTCAGTATGTCCTGACAAACTGGAGAGTCTGCTACACCATACCCAGTCTTGTAGGAGAAAATTTTCTATTTCCCATAAATAGTATCTTTTCAAGATTTTAAAAGTGCCTCTCTTATTAGGGCTTTTATCCAGAATCAAGGAAATTTGTATTCCCATAACATATCTAGATCAAGTAATATCACTAAGTAAAAATTAATATCAATTAAGTGCTATTGCCTGCAATGTTCTAATCGTCATTCTTACGGCATACCAAACCCATCACACTTTATTTACACAAGTACTTCGCTTATCTCAAAGCTGATACTAAGGCATTTTTTTCTTAAGTTCAAGTCTAAATGCTAACATGTGCGCTACCAGTTAATAGCAATCTCCTAACTCTTTTATTTAAGCTTAGGTATTATTATTACAACACTTATTGGCTTAAAGCAGTGGCTCTGATACCACCTTCTGTCACGACCCCCGACCCACCCTGGACGGAATCGGGAGCCGCGAACAGCCAAGTGGTACCGGTGATTATTTTGAAAAATATTGCAGCGGAAATTTCATCAGGACCGTCAGTTAGGAAAAATATCAGAGTTTAGAAAACACTGGATTTTATTTAAATAGATGGGATAAACCCATGTTTTACAAAGGTAGCTTTAATAAGGGATAAACCCAATTACATAAAACAATATTTCTTCATTTTGATTTAATTAATAAAATAAGCCACTTCTTGATGCCTTTCAGTGCCGTATCCATCTCTTACTCCAATCTACTGTAATTACCTGAAACATGTTTGAAAAATGTTTTGTCAGCGGGAAATACTGAGTGAATCATTCTTTTTATGAAAACGACTCGTATGTTATAATCTACATTATTAAGAGAGATTACAATGTTTCAGATATCAACCAACTACCCACGGTATTTGTCACTCGACCGGATATGTGACTATGGTCATATCACCATTGGCTGCCCCAATGATGATGATTATACCACTATTGGGTCCTGTCACCCAATAGTGTCATATATCACTAATTAGGCTCGCCCACCTAATGTGATAAAACAGCAGTAATGTGCACAATACCCCACATACCGGCTGTAATTTGGTGATTAGATAAACTTAATCCCTGTAATTATAACTTTGAAAATAAACATGCTTTTGTAAACAAATTTGATAAAAAGAGAATGACTCACATTATAAGCATGCAGATTCATACGGGCAAAGTTTAATCTACAGATAAGCCTTGATATATTGCAGATTTATACAGGCAGAGCTTAGCCTATTGATTAGACTTGTAATCTAGTGCACACGAACTAGGTAAATAACTAATACAACATTTACGATAACTCACGAGATTAAAACCTTCACAACGAATGACAAAGTGCAATCACTTAAACATCCATCGGATTCACAACAAATGACAGAGTATTCCCCAAGTTCGGGTGGTACTCAAACATCCTGTCGGAATCACGACTAATGACAAAGGATAGCGCTTAAACATCCAGTCGGATTGTTTAAATCGATCGGACATTGAATCATAGCAGCGATCGAGTTAATACCATGTATCGTAGCAGCACCCCACTATACTAATTAGTGATTTTGAGACTGTTTCTACAATATCTCAGCGTGCGTTTTGAGTTTTAACGTCGAACTGAAGCCATGAATCAAGTCCCAATGCCTGCTATTTATACATGAAAATTGACCCTCTTACGGACCGTAAGCCTTATCCCCTACGGTCCGTAAGGGACACGAATTTGCCATAGGCTTGCCACGTGTGTGTGTAGGCTTGCTGAGTCGACAGATTCGTAAATTTCAATTCTGACAGCGTTTTATGTAGATAATCGTAAGTAGGGTTTTACCCCCCCTGAGTTTTAGGGGCCCTGATCCTGATTGTTCTGAAAATTTTAGGGTTTGTGCAGAATCACTTGGGTGTCTCAATTAGGGTTTCCTATTGAATAAAATAATAAAATAAATAGGACTTTTAATGAGAGTTGTTACATTCTCCACACCTTAATAAAAATCTCGTCCTCGATATTTACTGGAATAATTGAGGATACTTTCGCTTCATTTCTGATTCCAGTTCCCAAGTGTATTCGGGTCCTCTCTTTGAATCCCACTTGACTTTGATTAAAATTAGTCGCTTATGTTTGAGAAACTTTACCTTTCTATCTTCTATCTGAAGAGGTTTCTCCAGAAATTTTAACTTTTCGTTTACCTCTATAATTTGGAGAGGTACTACCAAAGATTCGTCTGATAGACATTTCTTAAGGTTGGATACATGAAATACATCATGTACTCTAGCTAACTCTTCTGGTAGTTGTAAACGATAAGCAACTGGTCCTATACTTTGGATCACTATGAATGGTCCTACGTATCTGGGACTTAGTTTTCCTTTCTTACCGAATCTAACAACTCCTTTCCAAGGAGAAACTTTCGATAATACTTTGTCTCCAACTTGGAATTCTAACGGCTTGCATCTATTGTCTGCATAACTCTTCTGGCGATCTCGAGCCGTCTTCAGCCTTTCTTTGATTTGAGTAATCTTATCAATAGTATCTTGCACTATCTCGGGACCTGACAATTGACTTTCTCCTATTTCTGCCCAACAAACCGGAGTTCTGCACTTTCTTCCATATAGTGCCTCGAATAGGGCAGTTTCAATACTTGAATGATAACTATTGTTATAGGAGAATTCAATCAGAGGTAAATGATCGTCCCAATTTCCACCAAAATCTATCACACATGCTCGGAGCATGTCTTCTAGAGTTTGGATCGTCCTTTCACTTTGCCCGTCTGTTTGTGGATAGTATGCAGTACTTCAATTTAGTCGAGTTCCCATTGCTTGCTGGAAACTTGTCCAGAAATGAGAAGTAAAACGACTATCCTTATCCTAAACAATGGAGAGTGGAACTCTATGTAAGGATACAACTTCATCTACATATAACTTTGCCAATCTTTCCATGCTAAAGGTTTCTTTCATAGGTAGAAAGTGAGCAGATTTGGTTAATCGATCCACAATTACCCAAATCGCGTCATTACCTTTTCTGGTTTTGGGTAACTTAGTAACAAAATCCATTGTTATGAGTTCCCATTTCCATACATGCATTTCTAATTGTTGTAGTAGACTTGAAAGTTTCTGGTGTTCAGCTTTTACTTGTGAATAAGTAAGACACTTAGAAACATATCGGGCTATATGCCTATCCACTAAAAATTCTTTCTTAAATCTTGGTACATCTTATTGTTTCCAGGGTGCATGGTATACCTAGATTTATGAGCTTCTTCTAAAATCTTATTTCTTAATTCTCCTTGCTTAGGTACCCAAATTCTGCTTTTGTGGAATCTCCAAATTCCATCTGCTTCTTGTTCTAATTCTTTTATTTGTCCCTTCATTCCTTCAGCATCATCCTTGATTGCTGTTTCCTGAACACTCTTTATTTGTTCCATTAAATTTATCTGTAGATTTAAGCTGAGAGCACGAACTCGCTTTTGCTTTTTCATGATATTTACGACTTAAGGCATCTGCAACTACATTTTCCTTTCCTTCATGATACTGAATATCACAGTCGTAGTCACTTAGGATTTCCATCCATCTTCTTTGTCTCATATTTAACTCTTTTTGCCCAAATATATATCTTAAACTCTTATGATCTGTATAGATAGTAAACTTACTTCCGTACAGATAATGTCTCCAAATTTTCAGGGCAAAAATTACGGCTCCTAATTCTAAATCATGAGTCGTATAGTTTTCTTTGTGCCTTTTCAATTGTCTTGAAGCATACGCAATTACCTTCTTGCGTTGCATCAGCATACATCCAAATCCTAATTTTGAAGCATCACAATATACTTCAAAATCTTCAGTTCCTTCTGGTAAGGCTAAAATTGGAGCATTGGTTAATTTCTGTTTCAAGATTCTAAAGGCTTCTTCTTGTTTAGGTCCCCATTCAAACTTAACTACTTTACCGGTTAGCTTAGTTAATGGTACAACTATCTTGGAAAAATCCTTAATAAACCGTCTATAATATCTAGCTAAACCTATAAAACTTTGAATTTCCATTACGGATTGTGGAACCTTCCATTTGGTAATTGCCTCTATCTTAGCAGGATCTATATGAATGCCTTCGTGATTCACCATGTGTCCTAAGAATTGCACTTCTTGCAACCAAAATTCACACTTTGAGAATTTGGCATACAACTTTTCTTTTCTTAACAAAGTTAAGAGTGCATGCAAGTGCTGACAATGTTCTTCTTGATTTTTGGAATAAATAAGTATATCGTCGATAAAGACAATTACAAATTTATCCAAATACGGTTTACAGATTCTATTCATCATGTCCATGAATGCTACAGGTGCATTCGTTAATCCGAAGGGCATGACTGTAAACTCGTAATGACCATACCTAGTTCTGAAAGCAGTCTTAGGTATGTCTTCCTCTTGCACCTTCAATTGATGACTTAATTTATATACATTAACTAGTTATTATCATGGTTGGATATTGGTTAGTGCTGCCTTGTTTAAGCATAGGTGATCAGTCCATGCCTAACTAAGGCTAGGCTACCCAATATCTGCCCTTGACAATAACCCTAATACTTAAAAATAATAATAAAACTATTTATTAATTACCAATAATAAATAACTAAACACCACAATTTCAGCCATAAAACACACTCAAAACCCACAAATAACAAAATGAAGATCACTAAAACACAATATCCAAACCCCAAGTCAAGTCGAGACCCCTGGAAAATTGACCCCAAAGTGGGAGGGACCGTATCGTGTGAAGGAAGCTACTGACAAAGTGTCCTATGTGCTTGAGAAAATTGATGGAACTCCCATCCCGAGAACATGGAACGAGATTCATTTGAAGAAATGCTTTATGTAGTCGCACGATCGCCACGGCCCGAGTAAGTTAGCTATTTTTACTTAATGTTTCTTCTTTTTGATGTAATATCGGGAGGGTAATGCCCCAAATATATTTCCATTTCCTTGTAAAAACCGGGAGGGTCTACCCCGAAAGATATAACTATCTATTGAATAAAGCGATCTACGTTTTGATAAAATAAACAATAGCATATCTATGTAAAAGTTCGAACGATACAAAATGTGCACAAACGGGCCTCGACCATGCCTTGCGCCGATCGAGAAGGCTTAAATAGTTCAAAAATAACAAAAATCTATTAAGCAAAAGGATCTGATTCGATCCACTCATAAAAAACATAAAGGATTTAAGCAAGTAAAACAAACTTATGAAAGTTCTTGCTACGATCCGATCATTTAGAAGGCCCAATAAAGGTTTGGCTAAGTAGTAAAGGTTTGGACGCAAACTAAAACTATAAGCCAATCATAAATATCATAACCAAAGTTATGATTTCCTAAAGTTAAAAAAGCATGTCTGATAAAATCATAACAAGCCCAAATTGTACGGTTACATGCCATAATAGAAATAAAAACATTGTATGATTACAAAAAACACACACAAGGTTTTTTAATCTTCCTTGATAATGGGAAGTTCACTCTTCTTCTTTATAACCGACAGAGGTTCGTTCACCAGCTCTGAAACCTTGTCAAGAACCGCGATGTGAAAATTATCAAAAGCCTTGATCGCAGCATCTAAGGTGTCTTTGGATCCTTCATCATATCCGAGAACCTCTTCGACGGACCGGGCCAAACTCTTTGCAGCTTGAAAGCCTTGTTTGATGCCATTGTTCACACCAACGACATTGACACTGTTCACCAAATCAGCAACCACTCTCTGCAACTCAGGGCTCTGATGAACCAGTTTAACAACCCAAGCTACCCATTAGTTAAGAACCATTGCTTTGTAAGCATAAGCTCCGATACAAGGCTGTACAACTCGACCATTTTACCATCGTATCGTGTCAACATATCTTTTGTATCGGCAATCATGGTTTGGTGCGATTCGACAGCTCTATCGCGGGCCCTCTCAAGCTCAACCTAATCTAAAAGAGAAACAAAGGTTAAAAGCTGAATAAACAAACAAACAAAGAATACGATGAACGTACCATTCACCAGGCGAATATGATCAGCCAGCAGTTGATCGTAGGTGGACTGCATCTCCTTCTGCTTCGTTTTATTTCTCTCCTCAACTTCAGATAACTTCTTCTCCAACTCTTCAAACTTCAGTTTCAAACTCTCTAAATCATGAACAACTTTATCATGAGCCTCATAAGCAGCTGCAGCCAAGGCCTGCGAGGCTTTGCTAACTTCTTTGGCTTCAGAAACCTGCTCCTTCAATCGGTCCGCCTGAGCTTGAAGCGATGAAAGTTCTTGCTTTGTCTTCGATCGAACATTCTCTTCATTTTTAGAAAGGTAACCTCGATGGAAGTTAGACTCCGCTTCGATCCATCGTTTGTACGCTTCAACCACCAAGGAGTTAGATTGAGCCTGATTCAACATCAAAGCATTCCCAAGCTCCGGTCCACTCATCTTCCGGTAGTAAGCGTGCTCAGCAGGAGTGCCAATGTGAAATAGAGACATCTTAGCTGAAAGGGCGTCCACAATCCTATCTTTATTAACCAACAACCATTCAGGAATATACCTCTCCAGAGCATGAGCGGAATCCTCATCCACCGCATCGCCCGAACCTAATTCTCAACATATAAAAACGGCTTCAGTCTCGTACCATAGAGTGGAAGTGGAGGCACTATCCCCACCATCAATCTGCTGAGGACTTGGCCTTGAAACATTAAATGCAACCCCTGTCGTAGGCTTACCCGAAGGAGAAAGATCGATTTTCTTAAAAACTTGGGGATCAGGCATATTGGCGTCATCGATTACCCTGGTAGTTGGCCCCCCAAAGGATAAAGGACTTGGAGGAAGATTAACCGGACGGTCCCTGGGGGTTTTACCACCATGAAGATGAGCGTCTAGGTTCTCCAGCAAACCACCAGCAACAGAAAACCCTGTGACTTGATCGACTTCATCTTCTAACACAACTGTTTTGAGATCCAACTTGGTCTTCTTCAGCTTCTTGGGGTTCGGATCGGGTTTCGAAGAAGTGTTTCGCCCCCGATCAGCATCACCACCTTCAGTATTCACTCCTTCATCTTCCACGGATAAATGCTCCGAACCATACAGAACAACTTTCGAACCAGATTCCTTCGCCCCGCTCGAACCGGTATTCTTTCCCTTATCCCCACTCGCAATAGAAACCGCTCGAACCGGAACCACGTTCGCTAAAGGAGCCGAGCTCGAACCTCCTTGACCAGTTGTGGCAATGGGCTCCCTAATCGGATAAAGATTCTCCTTGACCACAGTAAGATATGGAGGATCCCCCTTCGGTGTCCTTGTAGCTCGGATGTCGAGCTCGGTAGAATCAAACGATTTCAACCTCGAAGCTTCTTTCAATCCCATAGCTGCACAAAAAAAAGAAAAAAAGAGGAAAGGGGCAATACGTAATATACATATACTTGCACAAAGAAGACATAAGAATAAAAATATAAAGATATATGAAAAATGGCGTTCGAACCAAAAACATAACTAACCCTCTCCGTTCCATTTTATGGTAGGGTAATATTCCGGTTCGGACTTCCGGAAATTTTTGAACACGGCCAGCTTCCTTGATCAAGGCTGCGTACAAATCTCTATTAAATTCAAAGTCTTCCGGAAGAGGATCGGGAAGTCGGGATCTCTTTAACCTCCAAGTCATGTCAGACGGAGCGCACCGATCGTCCACTAAAAAGAAACGATCCTTCCAATCTTTCAAGCTTGTGGTAATCCATGAGTAACAGCAAGCGTTATTCTTCCGAGTCTCGAAAGTATACCAGTCACCGGACCGGTTCAGTTTATAAAAAGCCCGGAACACATCTAAATCCAGGTCGGACTCCAAGCCACGACAGACAAGTTCAAATTGACATACCTTGGCAAGGCCAAAGGGGCTCATCTGAGAAAGATGAACCTCGTGGAACATCAGAACCTCGATTAAAAATTTCGTCAAAGGAAGACGATAGTTACAATAATCGAACATTCGAGTGTAAACACCTATCTTCCCAGGAACGAACGGATAAATGGCCTTATACTTCGAGGGAAGAATAGGGTTCAAAGAAGGTGTGATCGAATATTGGTTCACATACCACTCCAAACCGTTTAGGTTTAAAATATTGAAACAACCGGACAGGTTACTCTTGTTAGCCATAACTATGGAGAAGAAACTAACCTGATAGGGTTCTCTGATCCTGAAAAGAAGAAGGAGAAGAAGAAGATGAAATGGGTAAAAAGTAAAAAGTGAATTGATCTTTTTCCTCTATTTATAAGAATTTTTTCCACCGCCTTAAGGTCACCTATGAGGGGGTGACACGTCATAGTGGGTTATGCAAGTCAAGCGTCACATCAGTTAGAGGAAAGATAAAACGACCGCCAGTCACTTAATGAAAATTACCGCCGAAATTCAAATTCAAAAAAAGAAACAAAACCGCCATAGAAAAAGCGCCGAATCTAAAAAACCCCACCATTTAGTTAGAAGCTTTTACTAAAAAAAGGCTACGAACTAGGGGGACTTGATGAGGATACGTCCTGGCCGGACCGAATACTTAGTAAAGTGCAAAGTCGGATCGTTGGCACAAAGGACTAGTCAGACCTAGCACTCCTGGTCGGAACGATCAACCAACTGGATCTTCCCTAACTAACTAGGGGCCACATCTTTAACTACCTGACAGCGACTGGTCCGACCCCAACTAACTCGCCACGTCAGCATGCCCAAAAAGTATAAATAACCCACCAAGACCTCCTTCAAAGGGTAATCGTTACTTTCTCTCTCTAAACTTTCCTTTCTCTCTCTCCCTGACTTACTTCTCCTCACAAATACTTATTCTCACGCCCGAGCTTGGTCACAGAGAGGCCCCCCTCCCTGTGACGAGGCTAACGGTGTGCTTTCTTCCTTGTGATCTTGCAGGTCTTCGTCAAGATCATCTGAAGCTCTATCTTTACCAGCTCGGACCAACTGGTTTTAAGTCTTCACAGATGGAAATTCTTACCATGCCTTTCTCTAAAGAGGAGATTAAAAAATCCATGTTGGACTGCGGAGGAGATAAAGCCCCAGGTCCGGATGGCTTAACTTTTGCTTTCATAAAAAAATATTGGGCAACCTTGAAACCGAGTTTAACAGCAGTGTTTGACGAATTCTACGTTCATGGCTCGGTGTACAAAGGGAGTGCGTCCTCATTCATCTCATATACTTTGTAATAACAATCAATCAAAAATATAATTGAACTTATCTTAGCTGGCTTTATAATTGAACCTATCTTAGTTGGCTTTTCTTTTTTAATTTCCTCCATCTTTAACTCTTATTTAAACAAAAAATAAGGTATTAGGGTTTACAACAATTACATTTCCGGCCAAACATCATAAACCCGCGAAACCCAAATCAGCAAATCAAAGATGCAAATTCGCAGCCGTTAATATGACTTAAATATTTTCAATAGAATTGAAGATTCGTTTATGACCTTGATATCCATACCGTTCCTTAACGGTTGCGCCAAGAACAACCAACCAGCAGTCACAAACATAAACACCAATGTAAGCAGCCCCGACACCAACCTATGTAACTGGAACTTGCCTTTAACCGCGTCCTTAACAGCCATCTCAGTAGCCGTACACAACCCATGCAGTACAAAAAACCACGTGACCTCCCACGTGGGCCGAACACGCATCACATAATAAAACATCAACTCATGCATGAGCCCGGACACCACAAATGTCACAAAGTCGCCAGCATCTGCCCCCGGAGCCTACCGAGAGTTGGCGTCCACATCATGCGAACCGGATTGTACACAGTGTCGCGGAGGATGCTCGAAGACACATTGTTCCACCGGCGGCCCCAGAAATCCTGAAGCGACGTAGCCATGCAAGGTTCATTGAGCTGCGGTTCGATCTGAAAATCGAATCCTAGAAATACTTTAACCGCAAAAGCAGACAGGGCGAAACCCAACTCAAAAGCATTGTGCATATGCAAAATGTAGAGAACCCTAACCACAGTCCAGTGGAGGTTATTTTTGTACTGATAAGCATGCACAATCACAATGAGAATCATAGCTTTAATCGCTAACCTAATCGGTTTAGGCAGTGAAAATGGAAGCGGTTTTGTGATTTTCTTAATAGGTTGTTTAGGAATATTGATAGGAAGGAGGGCAATGGAGATGAAAGTGAGGATTGGTAGCGGCGGTGTGGAAGATACAGGGCCGCGGTTGAAGGCGAATAGTAAGAGTTTGAAGTTACCAAGCCATACTGTTGGTTCAGGTCCCTCACTCAATACTATACACTCAAACAAACTCACAAACTTACGTATGTATGTTATGTGTATATATGCAAAACAATGATGAGGAAAAGTATGGCAAGTGTATCGATAAAATAAGAAGGGTACATTGATACAATTATTACTATCCTATTTATACTAAAAAACTAAAGTCACATGCTAAAATAGATAATAAAATATCAGCTAACAAACTTCACAATTTCGTCCATGATCCTCACCAGTTTACTCGGTCAACATCTTGACCAATTCATAAACCAAACTTGCTGCAAAAGGACTCCAATACTTTTACGTGACAAGTGCTAGAATGACCCTTTTACCCTTGATTTATTTGCTCTTTTTACCCATAACCGGTGACCCGAATTGAACCCGCGACCTGCGATTCGTGTGACCCGTAAACAAAACCCGATTAATCCAACACATACGAGGAAGAAGAAGGCGGGGAAGGCGAGATGGACGGTGGAGATTGGTAGTGGGATGATGAAAAAGGCGGTGACAACGGGGAGAAGAGAGAGTAACCGCGGGATGCCAGGGGAGATCCGAGCTGGAATCAAGTAGCAGTAGCAGATTGAAGAGATGGCGATAATCCATATGTTGATGAAGGATTTGAGTTCCTCGCCAACTTCCATTTCTAACTGTAATTACTTGGTTGAATCTGAAAATTTTAGTGCATGTGTCCCCTTATTATATGAGAGAAAAATAGTATGGATAATGAGGCTGCTTTGGCAAAAGAATTGCACGTCAATCTTGAATGGAAATTCTAATAAAGGAAATTAATGAGATCATTCTCATGACTTCTTTTAGCAATGAAGAGATCAAGATAGCGGTCTTTGATTGTGGCTCTGGGCCGGATGATCTCAATTTTCAGGTTCATCAAAAGGTATTGGAATTTATTTGAAAATGATTTTTTTTTAATTTGCTAACTTTCTTTTACAAAAGTAGTGGCATCTCCGACGGGTATAGCTCTTCTTTCATAACTCTTATCCCAAAGATCAAGGATCCGGTATAACTTTAAAGTACCCATATGCACCAAACTTCTTGGTGACTTTAGTCAATATATCACCATATTATCTCAATTTTTATTATTATCTCTTATCTCTATATTTAAAATGAAATAGAAGGAATAGTAATTCATTTCTATTGGTCTACTGTAACGACTCTCATCAAAAGTCATAATTATTAAATTAATTTGACCAATAGGAAACCTTAATTGAGACACCCAAGTGATTCTGTGCAAACCCTAAGATTTTCATAATTTTCAGAATCAGGATTAGGGCCCTAAAACTCAGGGGGGGTAAACCCTAGTTGATAATTATCCTTAAATTTCGTTGTCAAATAACTGAAATATGAAAGTACTGACTCATCAAGGCTAGTCCCAGTCATGGCTAGTCTATAGGCCTATTTTTCAAGCCCTACGATGCGTATGGTATATATGGCCTACGATGCGCAGGCTAGTTAAAACCCATACGATGCGTAGAGAAGTAAGGCCTACGGTGCGTATGCTTAGCATACGATGCGTAGGGTATGTTTGGCCTACGATGCGCAGGGCTTCTCAAATTTCAGCTATAAATAGCAGGCTGTGGCATTCGAAATCTGGACACTTTACGTCGAGAGAATTCTCAATTATACACCGATTTTACTGCTGTATACTTCAATTAACACACACAGGTTTCTAATTGAAGCTGCAATCAGGGTATTAGCACAATCGCTGCTACGATTCATTGTCCGATTGATTCAAATATCCAATGAATGTTTAAGTGCCGCCCACATTAGGGTTATACTTTATCGTTCGTCATTAATTTGACGGATTGTCGTTAATTCGATAGGTAAAGTATTATACTTTATCGTTCGTTGTTAATTCAACGGATCATCGTTAATTCGATGGGTAAAGTATTATACCTTGTCGTTCATTGTTAATTCAATGGATCATCGTTAATTCGATGGACAAAGTATTGCATTTTGACATTCATTGTGAGAATTTGATCTCGTGAGTTATCGTAAATGCTGGATTGATTACTAATTCCAAATTGTGTGCTTGTTATTGAAATTAGGATAAAGGCTAATCAGTAGGCTAGACTCTGCCCGTATAAATCTGCAAAGTGAGTCATTCTCCTTTTCTCACAGTTTGTGAGTCATTCTCTCTTTTTATCAAATCTATTTACAAAATCATGTTTATTTTCAAAGTTATAATTACGGGGATTAAGTCTTTGTAATCACCAAATTACAGCCGGTATGTGGGGTTTTGTATACATTACTTGATAATCGTCACCATTGGGGCAGCCAATGGGGGATATGACCATAGTCACAGACACCATTGGACGAATGGGCCAATGGGTCGAGTGGCAAGTACCGTGGGTAGTTGGCTTGATATCAGAAACATTGTAATCGCTCTTAATACTGTATATTATAACAAATGTGTCATTTTAGTAAATAGAATGATTCACTCAGTATTTCCCGCTGACAAAACCTTTTTCAAACATGTTTCAGGTGATCTGTTGTAATTCAGGAAAAGTGCTGGGGAGCATTTCAAGCTTAAAATAGTGGCTCATTATAAAATAAAGCAATAAGTTTTGTAACATAACGATTTCCTAGAAAAATCATACTATTGTAAATTATCGGGGTTTTATCCCAAATTGTGAAATAAAATAATCGGGGAAAATTTTTAGCTTTAAGCGATCCTGTTTCCGCTGTTAAACTCAATTAAATAAATACCGCAGTATTTTCTGTCGCGGCTCCTGAAACGGGTCAAACCGGGTCGTGGGCCGTGACAGAAAAAGGTGGTATCAGAGCCACTGGGTTAAGCTAATTAAGTATTTAGAAATACTTAATTTTTCCTGATTATTATTAAATGATTATGTGTTTTATTAACTGGCTATTTGTTAATTTTAATATGGGAAGATTTTTATTTGTTGTTCTATTATTATTAATCGAAAAATATTATATATAAATTTATTTGATTAATATATGGAATTACCTAATATAGTATTACTATATTGTGGTAAAGAAATTATAATTTTTATGTTTGAAGTATACTCTTATTTAAAATTTTTGTTTAGTTATTTATTATTAATAAATTTATTGTTAATAATAATATATTAATAGTAGTGGTATTAAGATTATTTTAAATACTAAGGTTATTATCAAAGGCAGATATTGGATAACCTAGCCTTAGTTAGGCATGGACTGATCACCTATGCTTAAACAAGGCAGCACTAACCAATATCCACCATGATAATGACTAGTTAATATATATAAATTAAGTCATCATACTTATCTATTATATAGATTTTTATATGTTAACTACTGTAATAATAATAAATCTTTAAATATTCTGATTTAAAGTTTAGTATTTTTATTATTTACAGTCAAGAAAATTATAAATAAATTACAAATAAAACCTAGTATGTTTTAATTTGTATTTGTTTTGGGTAGTATGAAATACTATTTAAAAAGTTGTTCTATAAAATTTTGTTATGACTTAGTAATTGTGTGTATGTTACTAAACAGCATGAGTGATTTGTCGGAAGCCCTTCAGAATTTAAATCTCTATCCAGTAAGAATTGAAGTTTCCAGAGATTTTAATAGATATATACCTGATATAGAAGGACCTATAGAATTCAATGCTTTACCTCTCAAGAAACCTAATTCTAAGAAAATGGAAA
The DNA here is from genome assembly GCA_030545235.1 of Helianthus tuberosus. Classification (NCBI taxonomy): domain Eukaryota; kingdom Viridiplantae; phylum Streptophyta; class Magnoliopsida; order Asterales; family Asteraceae; genus Helianthus; species Helianthus tuberosus. Next base: position 1,299,988 of record CM060376.1, on the reverse strand, counting down.
TTGGGGAAAGTTCTAGGCAAATGGAGGAATTACCATCTCAAGAAGAACTAGATTTTATAATAGCAACCGATGATACTATTGAGCCTGTTAATGAAAATAATTTTATGAACTTAGAACCATCTATTCCAAACTCTTCTAATCACTGGAATATAGACGAATGGTTGGATAATGAAATACTGTTACAAAACCATCCCTATAGGCTTTTTCCTAAGTACAATCCAGAACCTTTACCAAAGTCACCAATAAGTAACGAGAATAGGACTGAACTCCATCATTTTGACAACATGGATGCTGGGAATAGGATCCAAGAGACTTTGGGACAAATCTCCTGGAAATACGACGAGAAGAAACGCCGTTACTAGAACATCATCTGATAAAGGATAGGGGATTATAAAACTGTGGTTGTGTAATAGTAACAGTAAAATCAGTATGTGTAAAATAAATAATAAAACGGGTGTATATAGAAACATAATATAAGGAAATATTAGAAAAAATACAATTTTGTTTGTATATTCGTTTATGTGATTATGTGCAACTAAATTGTGACATTGAATTATTTCCTTTATACTAATTATGTATCTATAAAATAGATATCAGATGGAAAACGCTAATAATGAATCAGTTAATGAGGGTAATCAATCTGAACACCAAATAGGGGATCAATATATGACTAGACAAGATATAGAAAATATCATTGCTCAAGAGATAGCCAATACTATTCCAGGAATAGTTGCTCAAGGGATAGCCAATGCTATTCCAGCAATCATTGCTGCTGTTAAAAATCCAATCGAACCGCAACAAGTTGTTCCTAGTAAACGCATTTCTGAAAATAATTTCAGTGATAGCGTAAATGGAGGCGGTAATCATATTCCGCTCCCTAAGAAAAGGAAAGTTGCAACGCCTGGTTGCACTTACCAAGAATTTCTTGCTTATAAACCCACTGAGTTTGCAGGCAATGAAGAAGTGACTGCAGTACTGCGTTGGTTAGAGAAAACCGAGGCAGTAATTGCCATAAGTAAATGTGCTCAGGATGATCAGGTCATGTATGCATCAAATCTTTTCAAAGAAGTGGCGCTAGAATGATGGAATACGATGTTACTGGCAAAAGGAAGAAGGATGGCATATGCTATGAACTGGGAAGAATTTAAGAGTCTTGTAGAAAGAAAATTATGTCCCAAGTATGAAAAGGAACAAATGGCAAATAAGTTTCTAACCCACCGGATGATAGATATAGATTGTCGAGGGTATACTACGACATTCTTCGAATATGCTAGAATGGTACCAACCCTGGCTTCGCCAGAACCGGTACTTATTTCTCGTTATATTTGGGGATTAATTTCTGAGATTCGTAATATTGTCAAAACTGCGAAACCTCGCACGATTGATGATGCGGTGGAATTAGCCAATACTATAACTGACGAGCTAGTACGGACAAGAGAAGAAAATAGAAGGAAGTAGCCCAAAAGATTACCCAAGAATTCAGTTCGGGTAACCATAACAATTTCAAGAAAGGATGGAATGGGCAATCTTCTACTAGTCCATTTTGCAAATTTTGCAAAAGGAAGCATTTTGGAAGATGCAAAGGATATTGCAATTTTTGCAAGATTCCAGGGCATCAAGAAGAAGATTGTAGGAGGAAGAAATTTTCAGTTTGGTATAACTGTAGAGAAACTGGACATCTTAGGCCAGATTGTCCAAAACTGAATAAACCATGTAAGTCTATGAAGTTCATATCAGTAATGGAAATTACTAAATATGAACGAAAGCAAAGGAATAGTATATATGATTTTAGTAATCATTAATACTAAAAATACAGAATTTAAGGAAATTTCTGTAAATTCCGAATACCCAGATATATTTCCAGAAGATTTACCTGGATTACCACCAGATATAAATATAGAATTTAGGATTTATCAATTTCAGTAATTTTACCGATAAGCCAGGAAACCTTATCGATTAGCACAATATTGGTTATTAAGAAAAAGTATGATTCAAATGTGTATTGATTATAGGAAATTGAATAAGGTTATAATTAGGAATCAATACTCATTACTTAGAATTAAGGATCTATTCGATTAATTTCAGGAAGATAGATAGTTTTCTAAGATCAGCTTATGTTCCGGATATTACCAATTAAAAGTATCAGAGGAAAAGATACCTAAGACTATTTTCAGAACTAGCAATGGTCATTATTAGTTTACAGTCATGCCTTTCGAATTAAAGAATGCACCTACAGCATTCATAAAGACATGATAAATAGGATCTGTAAACCATATTTGGATAAATTGGTAATTGTCTTCAACGACGATATACTTATTTATTACAAAAGTAGGAAAGAACATTGACAGCACTTGCATTTACTCTTAACTTTGTTAAGAAAAGAAAAGCTTTACGCCAAATTTTCGAAGAATGAATTTTGGCTGCTAGAAATACAATTCTAGGTCATATGGTGAATCATGAAGGTATTCACATAAATTCTGCTAAGATAGCAGTAATTATCAAATGGAAGATTCTGCAATCCGCAATGGAAATTAGGAATTTTGTAAGTTTAAGTATTATAGACAGTTTATTAAGGAATTTTCAAAATAGTTATACTATTAACTAAGTTAACCTGTAAAACGGTTAAATTTGATTAGAGAAGAAGAAGTTTTAGGATATAAAAACATAAATCCTAGCCTTACCAGAAGGAACAGAAGATTTTGAAGTATACGGTAATGCTTCAAAGCTAGGATTTGGATATTCCTTAATGCAATGCAAAAAGGTAATTGCATATGCATCAAAACAATTGAAAAAGTCCGAAGAAAACTATACCACTCAAGAGTTAGAATTAGGAACCATAATTTTGCCTTAAGATTTGGAGATATTATCTGTATGGAAGTAAGGATACTATCTATACAGATTATAAGAAGTTAAGATATATATTTATGGGCAAAAAAAAAAAAAAAAAAAGAATTGGAGGTAAAGGAGATGAATGAAAATCCTAAGTGACTACGACTGTGATATTTAGTATCACAAAGGAAAAGCTGAAAACGGCAAGAGATAGTCATAAAGATTATGCAGATAATAAATAAAAGCCGTTGGAGTTCGAGTTGGAGACAAAATATAATTGGAAGTATCTTCTTGGAAAGGAGTAAGAAAGGAAAACTAAGTCCAAAAGTAGGTAGAATCATTTCTAGTAATTCACATATTGGATCAGTTACTTATAATTTACAACTACCAGGAAGGTTAGTTGAAATACATGATATATTTTATATATATCAAATCTCAAGAAATGTCTATCAGACGAATCTTTGGTAGTACCTTTCCAAGATATAAAGTAACAAATAGTGTGAAGTGAAGTAGGATTCAAAGACAGGATCCTAATATATTTGGAAACTGGAATCAAAAAGGAAGAGAAAGTATTCTCAATTATTCCAGTAAATCTCGAGGATGAGATTTTTATTAAGTTGGGGAGAATGTAACGACTCTCATCAAAAGTCATAATTATTAAATTAATTTGACCAATAGGAAACCTTAATTGAGACACCCAAGTGATTCTGTGCAAACCCTAAGATTTTCATAATTTTCAGAATCAGGATTAGGGCCCTAAAACTCAGGGGGGGTAAACCCTAGTTGATAATTATCCTTAAATTTCGTTGTCAAATAACTGAAATATGAAAGTACTGACTCATCAAGGCTAGTCCCAGTCATGGCTAGTCTATAGGCCTATTTTTCAAGCCCTACGATGCGTATGGTATATATGGCCTACGATGCGCAGGCTAGTTAAAACCCATACGATGCGTAGAGAAGTAAGGCCTACGGTGCGTATGCTTAGCATACGATGCGTAGGGTATGTTTGGCCTACGATGCGCAGGGCTTCTCAAATTTCAGCTATAAATAGCAGGCTGTGGCATTCGAAATCTGGACACTTTACGTCGAGAGAATTCTCAATTATACACCGATTTTACTGCTGTATACTTCAATTAACACACACAGGTTTCTAATTGAAGCTGCAATCAGGGTATTAGCACAATCGCTGCTACGATTCATTGTCCGATTGATTCAAATATCCAATGAATGTTTAAGTGCCGCCCACATTAGGGTTATACTTTATCGTTCGTCATTAATTTGACGGATTGTCGTTAATTCGATAGGTAAAGTATTATACTTTATCGTTCGTTGTTAATTCAACGGATCATCGTTAATTCGATGGGTAAAGTATTATACCTTGTCGTTCATTGTTAATTCAATGGATCATCGTTAATTCGATGGACAAAGTATTGCATTTTGACATTCATTGTGAGAATTTGATCTCGTGAGTTATCGTAAATGCTGGATTGATTACTAATTCCAAATTGTGTGCTTGTTATTGAAATTAGGATAAAGGCTAATCAGTAGGCTAGACTCTGCCCGTATAAATCTGCAAAGTGAGTCATTCTCCTTTTCTCACAGTTTGTGAGTCATTCTCTCTTTTTATCAAATCTATTTACAAAATCATGTCTATTTTCAAAGTTATAATTACGGGGATTAAGTCTTTGTAATCACCAAATTACAGCCGGTATGTGGGGTTTTGTATACATTACTTGATAATCGTCACCATTGGGGCAGCCAATGGGGGATATGACCATAGTCACAGACACCATTGGACGAATGGGCCAATGGGTCGAGTGGCAAGTACCGTGGGTAGTTGGCTTGATATCAGAAACATTGTAATCGCTCTTAATACTGTATATTATAACAAATGTGTCATTTTAGTAAATAGAATGATTCACTCAGTATTTCCCGCTGACAAAACCTTTTTCAAACATGTTTCAGGTGATCTGTTGTAATTCAGGAAAAGTGCTGGGGAGCATTTCAAGCTTAAAATAGTGGCTCATTATAAAATAAAGCAATAAGTTTTGTAACATAACGATTTCCTAGAAAAATCATACTATTGTAAATTATCGGGGTTTTATCCCAAATTGTGAAATAAAATAACCGGGGAAAAATTTTAGCTTTAAGCGATCCTGTTTCCGCTGTTAAACTCAATTAAATAAATACCGCAGTATTTTCTGCCGCGGCTCCTGAAACGGGTCAAACCGGGTCGTGGGCCGTGACATCTACCCCTTGTGTTTGATCTGAAAAAACTAAGCCAATGAAGTGTCATTCAAGAAACTATGATCTACTTTTAATGTGGTGTTGTAATCTGGTCTGGATTAACACAATATTAGCAGTCCATGTCTTTATGCTTAGTGGCGTCTTAGAGTGAGATAAGACTTTGTGACCAATAGGTCTTGGATTTTTCCCAAATTATTGGGTGTCCTTCTGAATTCGTGTATAGGCATTATGCCTGGTGGAGATGGAAATGATCGGGTGGTTCCGCTGGTGACACAATGATACTTCGGTGGTCCGTCAGTGATCCAAATTTTTCGTTAAAAAAAATTCAATATTAGCGGTTAAAAAAGCATATATACATTGTTACATATTTTTCCTCTTAAATAATATGATTATTGTTGAGATGATAATTTTATACTTGTTAAAGAATGGAGGGTCGGCCAAAGGAGCCAACCCTATAAGTTCCCACAAATTATGTCAGCCATATGTCTTGATAGCCATACAGCACTCACCATTCAATGGGTGAGCGTGGCATATTTAGCCAACCGACCCTTTTAATCTTTAAAGACAACCCTCCTCATATTCTTATACTCAACTCCTCCCTACCACATATTTACACCCCACCGATGTGGGACAACCAACACAAAAAACAAAATTCACATTTTACTCTCATTTTTTCAATATTTCAATACATCAAACTACAAATTCAATCTGCTCATTGTGTTTCAAAGTTAGTCGGAAAAAGTTGGCGAGTAGTGTACCGTTAATAACATGGACAAAACGCGTTTTAAGGTTCTAAGAGTTTATGTAACACAATAGTGTGAGGTTAATAACATGGACGAAACATGTTTTTAGTTTCTAGGAGTTTATGTAACACATTGGTTGTGCTTGAAGATAATAAGAGTCCTTGTATTTTCTGCCTCCTGTTCTCGATGTATCCAAGCATCACGGCCATAATCGATTACACCCAGTATCTGCAAGAACAAAAGGCAATCGTTAATTGTTTAGGTACATTCGTTAGTACTAGAGGTAGCAAAATGTTGGGTCAAGCACGTTGGGTAACGTGTTAAATGGGTACTTTTTAGAGTGAGTCGTGTCACAAACATTTTTTGTCCAACTTTGAATAGACTTTTAACCTCTTTAACCTGTATAAAACGTTTCATTTTTGGCTAAAGTTTTACATAACTGAACCCAAATGGATTCATCGGATGGAAACTGCCACCTCTACTTTGTCGGTTATAAACAGAAAAAAAAGAAAGCTAGAATTGCTTACGGCTCCGCCTCGCCATGCCACAAACAACGGGTTGGTCCTTGATTGCAATACCTGTTCAAGAAAGTCAAATTTGGTATAAAAATACCCTTTGAACAAAGACATATACCTGTTCAAGAAAGTTGAATTTGGTATAAAAATATGATATAATATCACCCTTTGAACGAAGACATGAGATCAAGAATCCAAGTTTTATAGCAATATAAATCTATAATTTGTACAGAGCTCTAATTCAAAGAGGAAATTCAGTCGATCATAATTTACAGGAAGTCGGGAAGTAGAACTAACCTCAACAGTATCAATTGCTTCATTTGAGGGAATAGCATGTAAAACTCTGGAAATGATAGTCGAGAAACATACTTCAACAATTCGGTAAAATGGATATAAATTAACCATATTATCTTCTTTTTTCTTTTTTTCTAAACTAGTAGGAATGCCCGCGCGTTGCGGCGGGTGTCCCGACTTATGATGCCGTCACTCTAACCTTACAAAAAATCGCCCTAGTAGTTTTGTTAGATGTACAACCCGTCTTCAAACATTCATTGGTCACCTGCATCTTGGTACAATGAAACACGACATCCTTGTCTTTGAGCATGTAGGGAACTCCAGGATATTTAGCGATTTTAACCTCGTGAGCCCAGTTTCGATCTTGAGTAACATCAAAGAACTGTAGTTTGACGTGAATTTTGGCTCCAGCTGGTATGGGATTTTTGTTTTCGTCCATGATTTCGAGCCACTTATCGACCTCATCGCCTTAAGTGAGCTCGCTAACGGGCATGTAAGCTCAATCGATCAATGTTGCGCCGCTCGGGTTGTTGTCCTTGACTGGAAAGATTACGTTAGATGCTGAGTGGGCACAGTAGATGTGGAATGATTCGAACCATGTTGGGTTTTGTGGTTCGTTTTCTATCATTCTAGTTCTTCCAACTCTACATTTTTCTAGATCGATTGTTGCTTAGATCTTTGAAGTTCCTTCCCCAAATCCAACGGTTTCTTGTATGTTTACCACAACAAATCAAACATTTAGAAGTTTATAACTATAGCTGCAATAATGATCCACTTTTTTAAAGAATGGGTTCTTTTAGGCTTATAAAATTATTACACCATATGTCAAAACGGGCCACTATTATAAAGGGTCTAAATGGGTTAGCATTTAGCACCACCAATGGGCGATGACTATTGTTTGTCTCTAATCTCCACCACCTACTCGTTGTCGCTAGCATCACCATTGTCACTGTCACCGCCAACTGACTCATTTCAACCCGACTTATTTTTGGCGAAAACTTATTTTGACTCGAACAGAAATTTTTAAACGATCTATTTTGGCCGGAATTTGTTTTTTGCAAAAACCCGTATTGACCTGTCACACTAACCTGTCCGGTTTGCCAGGCTTGATTACAACATAAGCAAATCCAACATTATTGCTCTTTGCTTATTTTAAAAAGAAAGAATATATGTTATACCTTCCCAAACATATTAGGGCCACCACCATGACCATGAAGCTTATCAACCTCATAGATGGTAACATGAAGAGTTCCATAAAGCAGTACCTTAGACATTTTCAAGCCTGCACCATGTGATCGTACGTCTCGTTTCTTCCGTTTGTCAAGAAGTACACCAGTCCATTCATTTTTAGTTAGAACTGTTTATGAACCAGGTAGTAACCGAGCATAGTACCAGCAAGACTCAACACATTCCTTGCACCTTCTTCAAGCACATTACAAACCCACAATGTAACACAAAACACAAGCTATATATGTTTAACCGAGTATAAACGGTTATGTTTACATACCTTTGTCAGTAAACTCAATAAACGCAAAACGAATAACCAAATTAGGGTCACCACATATACGACAATCCACAACCTAAAAGTATCCATCAATAAGTTGAATCAGCATTATTTCAAGTAATTAAATCACATGAGGGATGTAACTTAATGACAATAACCCCCTTATTTTTTCTTTTTAAAATGACCCGTTTGATCACGATCACCAACCATATCATTATTATAAAACAGATGCTTCCATTAATCATACATGTTAGGATCGGAGGCTCTCATGATTGTGCTTGTTTGTGAGATTTGAACAAATCAAATAGATATGAACAGTTTTAAGTGCAGCGGAAATGAATAACAAACTTTGTAAACACAATCAAAGGGAAAATAGTTTTGATAAACATTTGCTTTTCATAGAGTCGAAAGATTACAGATCAAAGCAAAAGATTACAGTGCAAGCTTACAAACTAAACTCCCCCTCAGCCTGATGCCCCAAGGTTGATTGCTCAAGATGAAAGGATTGGACTAGAGGAGAAGAACTCACTTAGTCAAATCAAATGTAACAGTACAGGGTGCTGTTACATTTATAGGCAAACCAAATCACTGAGGTATCTCAGCTGACGTCACCATGAAAGTGACATCTAACAAACTAACAACCTATAAGCACTGATCTATAACTACTGATCATACAGACACTAATTACATACTAACTACTGATGTATAAACACTGATTCTTCATTCCGCTGATGTAGTCAACCACTAATGTCTAAGCATCAGTGCTTTCTTCAAAGGGTGATCAGACCTTGAATGGGCAGTGTTTTAACTCTTCAGCAGTGCTTGAATTCCGTCAGTAGATTGAGCTTCAGCCTTTAATCTTCATCAGTACTTTAGTGTGGTCAGCAGTTGCAAGGCGACAGTTGTACAGGACAGTGGTTTGGCCATCAGATGTTCTTCAAATCACTTCCAAGGGGAAAGTCTAATGTAAACATCTGCTTATTATGGATCTACTGCCCTGATCCGGTTTTGGCTTTACATCATCTGTTCCTCTGGTAGGGTTCAATCCCAACAATCTCCCCCTGGAACAGATGATGCCAAAACCCTTTATTATTTGTAGATCTTTATTACCTCATCATAAATTCCTTAGCTTGTCTTTTAAATTCTGCTTCAAAGTCCTTGGAACTTGAGTCTTCCTCATCCCTGCAAAGTGTAAGCTCAAGGAGATCTTGCAAATTTTCAACACCCAGGCTCAGTGCTTATTCCCTTGATATGTGCTTCACTACACCATTAGATCTGAGCAAAGTCAATACATGGGTCTTTTGATCAGACTTCCACTTTAGTATTTTTGAACCTAATGGGTTTCTTGGGAGAGGTTTATTTGCAAATGAGTTTGGAGATGGTGGCCTGGTAAGGACTGCATGGGCAGAGTCTGCAACCTTTGATGACACAGGATTTTCAGCCAGCATTTGTTGAAGAACCATTTTTATAATGTAATCTTCTGCTGCTTTATCCTGTGCTGTCTCTTCATCCATCTGCTTTTGAGTCTTCTTTTGTCTAAAGATAACAGCAGTTGGAAGAGTGGATTGAATAGCAGGGGAATAGCAGGAGATGATGGTAGTGATGAGGTGGTTTTTGGTGGTGATGGTATTTTTGGTGGTGACAGTTGTTTGAGTGACAGATGTTGTTTAAAGGTGGAGGTGTAAGTGATTTTATGGTAACAGAAGTTGTGTTTGAAGTAGTAACTGGCTTAGTTTTAGAAGCTGTGGTGGTTGATTGCCTTGTTTTTCTAACAGGACTCTCCTTTAATGAAGTACCAACCTCTTCTTTTTCTTTTTGCAGAACTATCTTTTTCTCAACCAAAGCTCTGCTCTCATCCCTTACCCTTTTAATATCAGCAGTGGTTTTGAGACCAGCTGAATTGACTTGACTTTGAACGATCCTCATTTATGTATCTTCATCATCTGCTTGCATTTTCAGGGTTTCATCACCTCCCTTTTCCTTTTCTTTGACAGATGTTTCAGCAGAAGTTACTGAAAGATTTTCCTCAGAGTCATTTTTCTCCCCCTTTTTGGCATCATCAACAATGAATTATGATTCCACAGCTCATCTGGAGTAGGAGCAGATGATGAAGTAGCTGTTGGAGGTGGTGCAGCAGTGGATGGTACCGTTTGTGCTTTCAACAACTGTTGCAGCATGTCTTTGATTTCTGCAACAAATGTATCCAGTTTATCAATTCTAGCCGTCAATTCTTGGTACATTAAACCATCACTCAAATGAATGGGATCATCTGATTTCCCACTGGCAGTGGTTTTATCAATGGTTGAATTAGGGAAAGTGTCCCAAAATTCATCCACTGATGCCTTTTTTTCTTGGTACTGGGGACTTCTTCCTTCATTTGTGGACACCTTGAACAGCTTACCAGTGGTTAAAGTAAACACACCAGTGGTTGCCTTGGTTGTCTCTGAAGAAATTGCCTTCAAGGGAGTCTTATTTATGAAACAACTGGCCCAGTGTAGATCAGTGGATCTAACACTAGTAGTTGCTGCTCCACTTGAACGACCACCAAGAGTTACTTGTAACTCAAGGGGTGTAGCCTCCTCAACTGTTGCTGGGATAGCAGAAGTATAAGCATCAGACCCAGTCACTTGTAGGAGTGTACTCTCAGTGATAGGTGATAGAGAGGAACTGGTTTGTGTCTGAGCTATAGCAACTGCATGCAACAAGGGTATTATTGATGGTGGTATTTGTGAAGTGAGGATATGGGATGAAAGAGAGTTTGCCCCGGGAGAAGGGCTGTGGAAGTTAGATTCAAGTGAATCCATTGCTTCATAAGATGGCGTCCCTATGCTTACAACCTGTTCTTTTTGTGAAGAAGCATGCGGAGTTTTAGGCTGGGGTTGAGATCTTTCTACCATCTGCTGTGAGGAAGTAGCAGCAGTGGTTTCTAGTGACTTTTGTGTTGTCACTGGCAGTTGCTCTGGGATCTCATCTTCCAGAGTTGCCTTTATTGTAGGTTTGGTGGGCTTTTTGGATGATGTCTTTTTGGTGGTTTTAGGTGTGGGTTTCACAGCACTTGTGTTACTGCTGTGATCACCTTGAACAGTGGGCTCAGCAGCAGGTGCCCGAGGAGCAGTGGTAGCTGCTAAAGTCTGCTCAGGAGCCTCTGCTTTAGTTTTTGAAATTTTTTGATAGCCTTGTAAATGTTTCAGGTGTAAGGCCATTTATTTGAAAAAAAATGATCATGGCATCTGATGCACACAACTGTTGAGTAACATCTGTCCATGTGTAACCTCTGTTGTAAATTAGTGTTTTGCACAAACAGGGGATACACTTTGTCAGTGAATAGATTTTACTATTTAACAGAGTTTTAATGCCATCAGTGCTTTGAACAGACTTTAAGGATTTATTGAAAACTTCAATTTTAAACTATTTTTAAGGTTATTTTTATTTTTCTAAAAACATTTTTATGCTATTTACACATGGAACACAAGAAAACTTGCTTTAATCCATGTTTAGCTCTCCAATCAAAAGGACCAAGTTTTTCAAAAGTAGAGGAATCCAATTCTTAAGTTTGTACTTCTACCAACTGATCTTTAGAAAGGACATGTTAATATGAAATCAAACCTTTTTATAGCAATCCTTCACAGTGTGATGTCTGTTCTTATTTGAGCACAATAGATCTTGTCAACCATGCTTCTAGCATATGCTCAGTTCTTAGAAGAACCACTTTATGTTAGACAGATTTTTGTCAATAGTGGTTATTGGAATGGTCATGGAAGTGAGGTGCTGTTTTGAATTTTATCCATTTTTGATGGACTTCTATCAGCAGTAGTTAGATGCAAGGCAATGGTAGATATTTTGAGGCTAGTTTGGTCTGCAACTGTTGATGTATTTCTAACAACTGTTTTGTACCTCTGCTGTTTTGAAATATCTGCAAAAATGACATCCTTTGCAAAACACATTTTAGATGCATATTGTCAAGCTTAACATATCAGCAGAACTTTCAGAGATTTACATTCAGAATTATAAGCAGTGATTTGGTATCCCAGTTGATGAAAACCTTTTATATTGACCACTCATTTTGTGTTTCAATCTTTTGAATAAAACATGAGTAGTCAAGCATTTTAAGGTCAGTTAGCAATCAATCTATTATCTGTAATGGCAACCTGAGTTTGAAATGACCTTATCTATTTCACCATTTCTTTTTGAGCTATAATTTTTCAAAGAAAGTATCACCCTAAGAAAAAATATAAGGGTTCTACAACCTGACAGGAGTTTGAGACTTTTACTATCTAAAACAAGTAAAAGTACAAAATACATCATTCTCTAAGAGAAAACAAGAATAATATATCCTCTTTTATTGAAGAAAAGCCTTTGCAAAAACGATAAAGGTTTTCTGAAAACAGCAACAAAAAGATCTGGTGTATTTTCAATAAAAACTTGTCATATGAACTTAATCACTTCATCCTCAAGTTTAGGGATATGGTCAGTGGTTTGAAATTCATTTTAATAACCACTGTTTGGGACCATTTCCCTGTCCGTTGATTGCAAGTGTGAGGAAACAAATTTACAAGGGTTTTAAAAGTCCTTTGATGGAACTCATTACCATATGATGATTTTGAAAATTTTGTCTAGTCCTCTGGTAAGTCTTAATCACTGATGATACCTTTGTTACCTGAACTTCCCTGAATTGATGAATGCACACAGTTGCTTGATGACCATTTTTAACCCATATTTTGGATTCTTAAGTGTTTTATATTTATACTCGCTTCTTTTGACTTCAAAAGTTTTTGAGATAAACACACTTAAGAGGTTTTGTGGTTTTGTGTATGCCAAATCTCACATTACTCATGATCTGGACATTTTTGACTTGCTAATTTTCTTAATGTATTCTTAACAAAATTGATTTTGGTCCTTTTGAAGGATTCTCAACCTGTTTTCAACACATAAGATCTGAATAACTAAAGTTTTAATTTCCCTCTTTTTATGTTAGCAAAACATCAATGTTTTTATGAACATAGGTTTTGTTAATCCGAGGTTCATACTTTAGTATTCAATAAAAACATCACAAATTTTACATCAACAATTGAGATCAATTTAGAAAATAAGAAATAATCTCATAGTTTAACAGATATTGTTTTCAGATCTAGAAACCATGAGTGTCTTGTGCATGAATTCACTTGTTGTGTGAAATTTGTGTGTCATATGACATCTTGGTTGATGTACAGAGTTTTTGAATAACCATTTTGAACATGATTTACTCGTTACTCTGTTTTTCAACTGAATACAACCATCCTTAGTATCAATGAGTTTTGAGCCGAACTGTTATGTCAAATTGATTGTTAGATCGAATTTGACTGTCCAGGCTCTGATACCAATTGTTAGGATCGAAGGCTCTCATGATTGTGCTTGTTTGTGAGATTTGAACAAATCAAATAGATATGAACAGTTTTAAGTGCAGCGGAAATGAATTACAAACTTTGTAAACACAATCAAAGGGAAAATAGTTTTGATAAACATTTCCTTTTCATAGAGTTGAAAGATTACAGATCAAAGCAAAAGATTAAAGTGCAAGCTTACAAACTAAACTCCCCCTCAGCCTGATGCCCCAAGGTTGATTGCTCAAGATGAAAGGATTGGACTAGAGGAGAAGAACTCACTTAGTCAAATCAAATGTAACAGTATAGGGTGCTGTTACATTTATAGGCAAACCAAACCACTGAGGTATCTCAGCTGACGTCACCATGAATGTGACATCTAACAAACTAACAACCTATAAGCACTGATCTATAACTACTGATCATACAGACACTAATTACATACTAACTACTGATGTATAAACACTGATTCTTCATTCCGCTGATGTAGTCAACCACTAATGTCTAAGCACCAGTGCTTTCTTCAAAGGGTGATCAGACCTTGAATGGGCAGTGTTTTAACTCTTCAGCAGTGCTTGAATTCCGTCAGTAGATTGAGCTTCAGCCTTTAATCTTCATCAGTACTTTAGTGTGGTCAGCAGTTGCAAGGCGGCAGTTGTACAGGACAGTGGTTTGGCCATCAGATGTTCTTCAAATCACTTCCAAGGGGAAAGTCTAATGTAAACAGCTGCTTATTATGGATCTACTGCCCTGATCCGGTTTTGGCTTTACATCATCTGTTCCTCTGGTAGGGTTCAATCCCAACAATACAAAAAGTATAGTAATCATAAATGAAGCAATTCTATAATAAAGCCAAATAAAAAGATACTTCAAATGGTAAATACAATTACTTTGTCTTAATTTTTTTAAGCTTATTTTTTTTCTAAAAATCATAGTCTAAAATTTCTTTTGTTAAATAATGTATGGATTTAAAAAGTAAATTACGTTTTTGGCCCCTGTGGTTATATCACTTTTACTATATTAGCCCAAAATAAGAATTTTTAACATATTTGTCCCCATGGTCTCTATAACTAACCATTTTGGCCCCTAAGTCTAACCACTTTTTGTCTTTGAACAAAAAATCTGAAATTACCGATTATATAACAGCGTGAATCAATGAAACTAACTAAACAACAACTAATCTTCAAAATTAACCTTCAAATCACAACTTCAATTACCGATTATGTAATAGCGTGAACCAATGAAACTAAAACAAGTTGATCTCAAAATTAATCTTCAAACCACAGCAGTAAACACAATTCAAGTATAAATCAATATCATATCACTGTCCTTTCCCTACAAGTCATTAGCAAGATCTATAAAAACATCAATATCATATCATTGTCCTTTCTGTCACAGCCCCAGCCCCGGTTTGACCCGGTCAGGAGCCGCAGGACAGGAACAGTTGGTATCTATGATGCGACAGCGGAAGATTTTACAGGATCTTTTTAAAACTCAAAATGACCAAATATTTTGTTTCATCATTCGGGATAAAACCCCGTTATTTCACAATAGAGGAATTTCACAAGTAAATTCCCTGATTTATTAAAACATGTTTATTTATTTTAACTGAGCCATCTCTTCAAGCTGCTTAGTGCTCCGTAGCACGTTTTCCTTGATTTACAACAGGTCGCCTGAAACATGTTTTAAAAATATTTTGTCAGCGGGGAAATACTGGTGAATCATTCATTTTGGATAAAATGACACGTTAGTTATCAATTACAGCATAAGAGCGATTACAATGGCTTTTATCTTATTTTTATCTGGCGCCGTGTCACCTGGTGACGATGGTCATACCACTATTGGGTCTTTCCCCAAGTAGTGACGTTTATCACTGTTATGATTTATTAGCCTAACCCGTGAGAAATTAGTAATGTGCACAATACCCCACTAGCCAGTGATTAAGATAACCACCACTTAATCCCTGTAATTATAACATTTGAAAATTGAGTATTGTAAAATACTTTTAATAAAATAGAATGACTCACATTGCAGATTTAATACGGGCAGAGTCTAGCCTACTGATTAGCATTGTTACCTAATTTAATTAACAATGCACACGAAAACTAGGTTAGTAACTAATACAACATTTACGATAACTCACGAGATTAAACCCTCACAACAAATGACAAAGTGCGATACTTAAACATCCATCGAATTCACGACGAATGACAAAGCATAACCCTAATGTGGGCAGCACTTAAACATCCATTGGATAGTTTTAATCGATCGGACATTGAATCGTAGCAGCGATCGAGTTATTACCCTGTTATTGCGGCAGCGTTTCATGAATTGTGTGTGTTTTGTAGTGAACAGACTATATCTCAGTGCATAAATCGAATTTTAACGTCGAACGAACACAGAATGTCAAGTCCCACACCCCTATATTTATACCTGGAAAACAGCCCCCTCGCGTGGCGCAAGGGGCTGTCGCGTGGCGCGAGGGGTGCCACCCTACCATAGGGTAGCCCAGTGTCCTGGTAGCTTGGGTGAGTTGGTCATTCGTTCAAATTCGTTTTACACGTAAAACTGTTTTGATAATATCAACTAGGGTTTACCCCCCCCCCCCCTGAGTTTTAGGGGCCCTGATCCTGATTCCAATTGTTCTGAAAATTTTAGGGTTTATACAGGATCACTTGGGTTTCTCAATTAGGGTTTCCTTTTGGACAAAATATAACAAGAAATAATAGTTTAGGTGAGAGTTGTTACATCCTTCCCACCTTAATAAAAATCTCGTCCTCGAGATTTACTGAAATAAGTAGGGATACTTTCGCTTCATCTCCGATTCCAGCTCCCAAGTGTATTCAGATCCTCTCTTTGAATCCCACTTGACTTTGACTAACACTAGTCGCTTGTGTTTGAGAAACTTGATCTTTCTATCTTCTATTTGAAGCGGTTTTTCTACGAATTTCAACTTTTCATTTACCTATACATCTTGAAGAGGTACTATCAGAGATTCGTCTGATAAACATTTCTTGAGGTTGGATATATGAAATACGTCATGTATTCCAGCTAGTTCTTCTGGTAGTTGTAAGCGATAAGCAACTGGTCCTATACGTTGGATTACTGGAAATGGTCCTACGTATCTTGGACTTAACTTTCCTTTCTTACCGAACCGAACTACTCCTTTCCAAGGAGAAACTTTTAAGAGAACCTTGTCTCCAATTTGAAATTCCAACGGCTTACGCCTATTATCTGCATAACTCTTCTGGAGATCCCGAGCCGTCTTGAGTCTTTCCTTGATTTGAGTAATCTTGTCGGTAGTTTCTTGTACTATTTCAGGTCCTGATAATTGACTTTCTCCTATTTCTGCCCAACAAACTGGAGTTCTACACTTACGTCCGTACAGTGCTTCAAATGGGGCAGCTTCGATGCTTGAGTGATAACTATTATTATAGGAGAATTCATTTAAAGGTAGGTGGTCATCCCAATTTCCACCAAAATCTATCAGACATGCCCTAAGCATGTCTTCCAGAGTTTGGATCATCCTTTCACTTTGTCCATCTGTTTGAGGATGGTATGCAGTACTTAAATTTAGTCGGGTTCCCATTGCTTCTTGGAAACTTTTCCAAAAATGGGAAGTGAAATGACTATCCCTATCCGATACAATGGAGAGTGGAACTCCATGTAAGGATACAACTTCATCTACGTATAATTTCGCCAACCTTTCCATGCTAAAGGTTTCCTTCATGGGTAGAAAATGAGCTGATTTGATTAATCGATCCACAATTACCCAAATAGCATCATTACCTTTTCTGGTTTTGGGTAACTTAGTAACAAAATCCATTGTTATGAGCTCCCATTTCCATACAGGCATTTCTAATTGTTGTAGTAGACCTGAAGGTTTCTGGTGTTCTACCTTAACTTGTGAACAAGTAAGACACTTGAAAACATGTCTAGCTATGTCCTTTTTCATCCCTATCCACCAGAAATTATTTCTTAAATCTTGGTACATTTTGTTGTTACCAGGATGTATGGTATACCTAGATTTATGGGCTTCTTCTAAAATCTTATTTCTTAACTCTCCTTGCTTAGGTACCCAAATCCTTTTCTTGTGGAATCTCCAAATTCCATCATTTCCTTGTTCTAATTCTTTTATCCGTCCTTTCATTCTTTCAGCATCATCCTTGATTGCTGTTTCTAGAATGCTTCTCAGTTGTTCTATTAAATCTAACTGTAGATTTATTCTGAGAGCACGAACTCGTCTTTGCTTTTCATGATATTTACGACTTAAGGCATCTGCAACTACCTTTGCCTTTCCCTCATGATATTGAATATCACAGTCGTAGTCACTTAGGATCTCCATCCATCTTCTTTGCGTCATGTTTAATTCTTTTTGCCCAAAGATGTATCTTAAACTTTTATGATCTGTATAAACAGTAAACTTACTTCCATACAAATAATGTCTCCAAATCTTAAGGGCAAAAATTATGGCTCCTAACTCTAAGTCATGAGTTGTATAATTTTCTTCATGCTTTTTCAATTGCCTTGATGCATACGCAATTACCTTCTTGCGTTGCATTAGCACACATCCAAATCCTAATTTTGAAGCATCACAGTATACTTCAAAATTCTCTGTTCCTTCTGGTAAGGCTAGAATAGGAGCATTTGTTAACTTTTGCTTCAAAATCTTAAAGGCTTCTTCTTGCCTAGGTCCCCATTCAAACTTAACTGATTTACAGGTTAGCTTAGTTAATGGTACATCTATCTTGAAAAAATCCTTAATAAACCGCCTATAATATCCAGCTAACCCTATAAAACTTCTAATTTCCATTGCTGGTTGCGGAACCTTCCATTTGGTAATTGCTTCTATTTTAGCAGGATCTACGTGAATACCTTCATGATTCACCATGTGTCATAAAAATTGCACTTCTTGTAGCCAAAATTCACACTTCGAGAATTTGGCGTAAAGCTTCTCTTTTCTTAACAAAGTTAAGAGTGCATGCAAATGCTGACAGTGTTCTTCTTGACTTTTGGAATAAATGAGTATATCGTCAATGAAGACAATTACAAATTTATCCAAATATGGTTTACAGATTCTATTCATCATGTCCATAAATGCTGCGGAAGCATTTGTTAATCCGAAGGGCATGACTGTAAACTCATAATGACCATACCTTGTTCTGAAAGCAGTTTTAGGTATGTCTTCTTCTTGTACCTTCAATTGATGATATCCAGAGCGTAAATCTATCTTAGAAAAGTATCTAGCTCCCTGAAGTTGATCAAAAAGATCATCAATCCTAGGTAATGGGTATCGATTCTTAATTGTAACCTTATTTAAGTCCCTATAATCAATACACATTCGCATTGAACCATCTTTCTTCTTTACAAACAACACTGGCGCTCCCCATGGAGAGGAACTAGGTTGTATAAATCTTTTACTTAGTAATTCATCTAACTGCTTTTTCAATTCTAGCATTTCTGTAGGTGCTAACCGATAAGGTGCCTTGGCTATCGGTGTAGTTTCAGGAATTAGATGAATTCTAAATTCAACTTCCCTATTGGGTGGTAATCCCGGTAGTTCTTCTGGGAATACATCTGGGTATTCTGATACTACAGGAATTTCTTTGAGTTCCTTACTTTTCATGTTAATGATTACAGAAATCATATACACCATTTCTTGTTTTCTGGAATAACTTGCCAACTTCATTACTGAAATGAATTTCAGTGGCTTTCGTGGCTTATCTCCTGTAACCACCACTAATTCTCCTGTGGGTGTATGAATTTCTATGAAATTCTTATCACAAAGAATTCGAGCAAGGTTGGCTACCAACCAATCCATTCCTAACACCACATCGAATCCGGCTAACTTCATAGGTAACATGTTTGCAGAGAATTTATAACCTAAGAGTTCTATTTTTACATCTTGCAAAACCTTATATATGTTAATAGAATTCCCATCTGCCGTTTCGACTGTAAAAACTTGCTTAAGGTTGGTTAAAGGTAAGTTAAGAGCTTGACAGAATGAAGTATTTATAAAACTTTGGTTTGCACCAGAGTCAAATAATACTTTTGCATAAATGTCGTGAACTAGGAACGTACCAGCTATCACATCAGGAATTAACTCTGCTTCCTGAGTAGTCAACTGGAATGCTCTTACGTTCTTCTTGGTAGCTCCTTCTGCAGGTTTAGCTTTGTTATCAGCTGGTTTGACCAATTTAGGGCAGTCTGGCCTAAAATGTCCAGCTTCTCCGTAGTTGTAGCAAACTGTTGCTTTCTTCTTTCTGCAATCTTCTTCTTGGTGCCCCGGGATTTTTGCAGAAATTACAATACCCCTTGCATCTCCCAAAATGCTTTCTTTTGCAGGCATTGCAAAATGGACCAGTAGAAGATTGCCCAGTTCCCTTTCTCTTGAAATTTCTACGATTACCCATACGGAATCCCTGGGTAATCTTTTGGGATACATCCTTCTTCCGGGTTTCTTCTCTTGTGCGTATCAGCCCGTCAGTTAAGGTATTAGCTAATTCCACAGCATCATCAATGGTGCGTGGTCTCGCAGCTTTGACAATGTCTCGAATTTCGCCAATTAATCCCCAAATATAGCGGGAAATAAGCACCGGTTCTGGCAAAGCCAGGGTTGGTACTACTCTCGCATACTCGAAGAATGTCGAAGTATACCCTCGACAATCTACATCCACCATCCGGTGGTTCAGGAACTTATTTGCCATTTGTTCCTTTTCATACTCGGGACAGAATTTTCTTTCCATTAACTGCTTAAATTCTTCCCAATTCATGGCATAGGCCACCTTTCTTCCTTTGGCTTGAAGTATTGTATTCCACCATTCTAGCGCCCCTTCTTTAAACAGATGCGACGCGTACATCACTTTGTCTTCCTCGGCACATTTACTTATTGTAATGACTGCTTCGGTTTTTTCTAACCAACGCAATGCAGCAGTCGCTCCTTACTTACCTGCAAACTCAGCCGGTTTACAGGCAAGAAACTCCTTGTAAGTGCAACCAGGCGTTGCAGCTTTCATTTTCTTAAGGAGTGGAACTTGCAACCCATCATTGTCGTTATTAATATGGTTGCCGCCTCCGTTTATACTATTACTAAAATTACCGCCTTGTGTGCGTTTACTAGGGATAATTTGTTGTGATTCAACAGGTTTCTGAGCAGCAGCAAGGATTGCGGGAATAGCATTGGCTATTCCTTGAGCAACGATATTCTCGATATCTTGCCTATTCAGAAAGTGATCTTCATTGTTATGCTCAGATTGATTAACTTCATTATCGGGTTTATCACCAGCATGTGCCATCTGATAATTAATTTATATACATAATTAGTATACGGAAATTAATAACCAAACAACAAAATAATTACACATAATCATGTTAACACGTATAGTCACAAAATTTTTGATTTTCCAATGTTCGATATTTTATATAATATAGTAGGTATCCGTACAAACCGATTATCTTACACAAGTTTTATTGTTTATTTTACACGTTTTATTTTGATTATTATATTATTATTATTAAACATATGCTTCCACCATTTCACATTATCCCATCAGTTGTCGTTTTTAGAAATGACGCTCCCTCTCGTCATATTTCCAGGAGATCTGTTCTCCTACCTCCCGGATTCGATTTCCTGCATCCATTAGCTCCTCACCAAAATGGCGGAGTTCTGCCAAGTTTTCATTGCTCATCGGCGGGTTTGGTGCAGGTTCTGGGTCAAATTGAGGGAAGAAGGTATAAGGATTATTTAGGAGGTTTTGAAATTGCCAATCGTTGGTCCACCATTCGTCCATTCCTTGTGGTTGGGTGTGAATTAAAGGTTCTGGGATAGCTGGTTCTAGGTTTATTGGAAGTTGGGTTTCAGCAGGATAAGTAAAAAGATTTTCATTGACAGGCTTAAGGGTATCACAGCTTGCTAGTATAAAATCTAACTCTTCCTGCAATGTCATGTCCTTGTTTTGCCTAGAACTCTCCCCAATTTCCATTCCTGCCTGTCTAGAACTTTCCCCAATTTCTATTCCTTTTCCTTTATCCATAGGATTCTCTATTTTGGGAATTTTCCTAGTTGCTGGTTTCCTTCTGCGCACACGCCTCCATCCCACAAATCTTCTTTTCTTTGGTTTTGATTTCTTCGGAGGTGGAGCTTGAAATTCCATGGGTTCCTCCACATCAGCCAAATAACCAGTAAAGTCTTTTGAAACTTCTATTTTCACAGGGTATAGATTGAGATTCTCAAGGGCTTCAGACAATTCATTCATGCTGTTTTAGTATTTATGAAGAAACACACAAAATTTTAAGTTAAAATTTTGTAAATTAAAATTTTCACAGAATAGAAATTTTAATGTTATTTACAAATATTTAATAACCCATTTTATTGAAACAAAATATTTATTTGTAATGTCAAATATTAAAGTTTCTGGCTTATGGATAATATTGGTGCTAATACTGAGTTGAGGTGTTGATAGTCTAAAGGTTAACATTTACTGCTACAGTAGCTAACATATAAAGATCTGCCCATTTTTCATCTAACTCATCTTCCCATGGTGGTTTATCACCTATTTCCTGAGTTTCCTTATTATTTATCACTTCTTTTGGTTGAGACTTCTTCCTCATTTTCTCTTGACTTTTTCTAATAATCAAACTTCTTTTATTAGGAGAAAGTGGTTTCTCATAGTGTGACTTACGAACAAATATTCCCTCCTCAGTATCTACTGAGTATCTTGAGGAATTTGATTGGGATGAACTTCCCTTCTCTTTTGGTGAACTATCTAATTTAAGATAGATGTTCGAAAGCTTTTGCTTACCCATACTGTAACTAACATTTAGTCAGTTAATAAAACATAAAATCACAAAATGATAATCAAGAAAAAATTAAGTATTTTAAATACTTAATAGGCTTAAATCAGTGGCTCTTTCAGTGCTCTGATACCACCTTTTCCTGTCACGGCCCCAGTCCCGGTTTGACCCGGTCAGGAGCCGCGGGACAGGAACACTTGGTATCTATGATGCGACAGCGGAAGATTTTACAGGATCTTTTTAAAACTCAAAATGCCCAAATATTTTATTTCATCATTCGGGATAAAACCCCGTTATTTTACAATAGAGGAATTTCACAAGTAAATTCCCTGATTTATTAAAACATGTTTATTTATTTTAACTGAGCCACCTCTTCAAGCTGCTTAGTGCTCCATAGCACGTTTTCCTTGATTTACAACAGGTCGCCTGAAACATGTTTTAAAAATATTTTGTCAGCGGGGAAATACTGGTGAATCATTCATTTTGGATAAAATGACACGTTAGTTATCAATTACAGCATAAGAGCGATTACAATGACTTTTATCTTATTTTTATCTGGCGCCGTGTCACCTGGTGACGATGGTCATACCACTATTGGGTCTTTCCCCAAGTAGTGACGTTTATCACTGTTAGGATTTATTAGCCTAACCCGTGAGAAATTAATAATGTGCACAATACCCCACTAGCCAGTGATTAAGATAACCACGACTTAATCCCTGTAATTATAACATTTGAAAACGGAGTATTGTAAAATACTTTTAATAAAATAGAATGACTCACATTGCAGATTTAATACGGGCAGAGTCTAGCCTACTGATTAGCCTTGTTATCTAATTTAATTAACAATGCACACGAAAACTAGGTTAGTAACTAATACAGCATTTACGATAACTCACGAGATTAAACCCTCACAACAAATGACAAAGTGTGATACTTAAACATCCATCGAATTCACGACAAATGACAAAGCATAACCCTAATGTGGGCAACACTTAAACATCCATTGGATAGTTTTAATCGATCGGACATTGAATCGTAGCAGCGATCGAGTTATTACCCTGTTATTGCGGCAGCGTTTCGTGAATTGTGTGTGTTTTGTAGTGAACAGACTATATCTCAGTGCATAAATCGAATTTTAACGTCGAACGAACACAGAATGTCAAGTCCCACACCCCTATATTTATACCTGGAAAACAGCCCCCTCGCGTGGCGCGAGGGGCTGTCGCATGGCGCGAGGGGTGCCACCCTACCATAGGGTAGCCCCGTGTCCTGGTAGCTTGGGTGAGTTAGTCATTCGTTCAAATTCGTTTTACACGTAAAACTGTTTTGATAATATCAACTAGGGTTTACCCCCCCCTGAGTTTTAGGGGCCCTGATCCTGATTCCAATTGTTCTGAAAATTTTAGGGTTTATGCAGGATCACTTGGGTTTCTCAATTAGGGTTTCCTTTTAGACAAAATATAATAAGAAATAATAGTTTAGGTGAGAGTTGTTACACTTTCAGTTACATATTTATGTATCAATAATCATAGTAACTAAATGTAGGTTGAGATGCTAACAATATTCCAATTAAGTCCACTTAATTCAACTTAAATCGTGTAAAAATGAAAATAAAAATAGCTGAAAATATGGTTGAGAGTCGGGTTTACCTCAAATAATGTTGGCAATGTTATTTGTATGGCTAAAAGCGTTAGACCGATCAACCCTGTCACGGCATGAGGACTGCAAGCAACCAATGTATAAACAATGTATAAGTTAGTTTTCGAAAGACTCATATCATCATCATATTCAGTAAATTAGCAAAGCTAATGGTGGGTAATGAATCTTTTTTTTTTGAACGATTGTCAGCAATGACCTAAGAATCTCCCTGTACTGCTTTTGGAGGGCAGAACCCCCAAGAATTACAGTCTTGCCACTGACCAAATTCGCATTCACAACATCCCGAAGCACTTCAAGCCATGGGGTCCGGTCTTCATCCGACAAAGGAATCCCCTTCTTCATCTTCTCTGTTTATTGATACACATATTTCTATCTTCACAAATGACCAAGATCATCACACAATATGTGCAACAAGAGCCCATTTCGAAAACTATTACCTTTGTTTGATTGCGGACGGAAGTCATCAGCATCAACAAAGCTACAATTTAGAGCTTTTGCAAGCAGTTCGCCTATAGTTCTACATAACCCATGAAAATTAAGAGTTTTTATAAAGAATTTCAAATAAATTACACCAAAATCATGATGAAACTCACGATTTTCCGGCGCCACCAACTCCCATTAACACTACAGCAATTCCTGCAAATTCAAAAGATGAATTGAAAGCAACAATAATTGAAGATATAGTTGACAGATTATTAAAGAGAAGACAAGATTAGGGACCTGTGTGATCTAAATCCATGACTCCAAGCTCAATAAAGGTCCACCTTGTTGCCATAATCACAAACATTCAAACAAACAGTTGGTGGGCATCAGTAAGATTATCAGATTGCAATAATATACAAGCAAATTAAATTATAGGGGTGCATCAATTTGCAATGAAACAGATCAGATGGAGAAAGAAGATGAAATAAATTAAATTATTAAACAACTAATTAGGGCTGGTGCATGAATTAATCTGAAAGGGGTTCAGTGATATGACGAAAACCTAAAAATCAACGAATATCAAAGTAAGTAGAACCTGTAACAGGTGTTCATCAAACCATCATCGCCGCCGCCTGAAGACGGCAGTTTCACGGTCGTCTCCATCACCGATAGGCCCCCTCTCTTAATTCCTGATCTTCATCATCCTCCCTCTTTCGATTTCTCCTTATGTCTCTCTGTCTCTTCACTTTCCTGGTCACGAAATCGCCACCACTTGCTTAAAGGAACGTCGCTTCATCCAGATCCATTGTAACCACCACCGTCGCCATAAAGAAAGAAATGAAGAGGTAGCATTTAGGGCATGTTTGGCTAAGATTTTTGAAACAACTTATTGACTTATTGGCTTTTTAATAAGGCATAAGCTATAAATGATGTTTGGCAATGAGCTTTTATGTGAGGGGAAAAATGACTTTTCCAAAAAGTCACTCCATACTGACTTTTCCAAAAAGCCAATAAGTCAATAAGGTGTTTCAAAAAGCTTAGCCAAACATGCCCTTAATCCCACTACAAAATCCCAATTTTAACCCTACGGCGTCTTAAAAATAAAGCCAAATCCCTATTATATTGGCTTGCACTCCCTTGTAAATGTTGCTTAATAACTTGTACTTGTAGTAAAATTACAATTTGGTACATCACTTCTCCTTTTTAATATATTATAGATTAGCCAATTAAACATTATGCCATATAACTACTTCAAAATCCTACATAGCCAACTGTCACCATATAGTTGGCCACAATTATTTAACTCCTTTTACCTTTTAATTTGTAATTTGTAAATACTCTCCACTTTAACTTTGCTAATATACATGTTTAAGCCCTCTACTTTAATAAAGTTTTTTTTGTTACTTAACTTTGCAAATATACATGTTTAGTCCCTCTACTTTAACTTTGCTAGCATACATCTTTAGCCCCTCTATTTTCACTTTGTTATTATACATCTTTAGTCCCTCTACTCTTATTCCTTTTAGTATTTCGTCTATTATTGTTTTTTTCTTGCTAACGTGACGAACCAAACCGACTCCAACCGAACAACATCGTTACCAGTGTCGGTATTATCAGAACCGGTATCTTTTTATGTTTATAGGATTTATTTTATGCGTATGTTGACGTTTCAATCCCCTGGTTTTAAGTTATACTTTTAATCAAACTTCCGCCGCAACGTGCGGGGTAAAACTACTAGTTAGACATAAAGTGGATACATGCACTCTTATATATGCACTATTAGGCTATAGCGTTATGACCACCATGACCCTCCACGTCAACGTTATGTCACCCACCTCTAATTCACCATTCAAAACCACCACCTTAAGGTGTGGTTATTATCCAAACCACTATCTCCTTATTTATTTTAATTTATTTTTGTCTAAAGAAAAAAAAATCTTAGAAAATGGAAAAAAGAATCATGGTTTAATTCATGTGAACCATAGTGGATCAAGCAAGGATGTGATGTAGTCTTCTATTTATGTTCCTACGTAACGAATTATGTCTCAACCATAACCCCACACCCTATAAACATTCTCATGATTAATGATTATTGCATTCTATATTTCAAACTTATCACATCTCACTCCCAAACCATCTCATAATTTATGATTATTGCTTTCTATATTTCAAACATTGACTTCACATTTTCAATAGAATTGAAACTTCGTTTATAACCTTGATATCCAAACCGTTCTTTAACGGTTGCGCCAAGAACAACCAACCAGCAGTCACAAATACAAACACCAACGTAAGCAGCCACAACACCATCCTATGTAACTGGAACCTGCCGTTAACCGCGTCCTTAACAGCCACCTCAGTAGCCGTACACAACCCGTGCAGTACAAAAAACCACGTGACCTCCCACGTTGGCCAAACACGCATCAAGTAAAAAAACATCAACTCGTGCATTAGCCCGGACACCACAAATGTCACAAAAATCGCCAGCATCTGCCCGTGCAGCCTACTAAGAGTCGGCGTGCACATCGCGCGAACTGGATTGTACACGCTAGCCCGGAGGATGCTTGACGACACAAGGTTCCAGCGGCGGCCCCAGAAATCTTGAAGCGATGCAGCCAGGTATGGTTCATTGAACTGCGGATCAATCTCAAAATCAAATCCCAGAAAGATCTTGGCAAGAAAGGCTGTGATAGCAAAACCCAACTCAAAACCGAGGTACATATGCGTAAAGTAGAGAACTATAACCACAGTCCAGTGGAGATTATCTTTGTACTCATACGCATGCAGCACAATCACAGTGAGAATCGCGGCTTTAACCGACAAGAGAATCGGTTTAGGCAATGAAAATGGAAACGGATTTGAGATTTTGTAAGGGGATTGTTTAGGGTTGATCGGAAGCAAAGCAAGGGAGATGAAAGTGAGGATTGGTAACCGCGGTGTGGAAGATAAAGGGCCGCGGTTGAAGGCGAAGAGTAGGAGTTTGAAGTTACCAAGCCATACGAGGAAGAAGAAGGCGGGGAAGGCGAGATGGACGGTGGAGATTGGCAGCGGAAGGATGGAGAAGACGGGGATGATGGGGAGAAGAGAGAGTAAGCGCGGGACGCCATGGGAGATCCGAGCTGGAATCAAGTAGCAGTAGCAGATGGAAAGGATGGCGATAATACATATGCTAATGAAGGTTTTAAGTTCCTCACTATCTTCCATTTCTTAATTGCTAGACTCTAATATTTTCATGCATGTTCCTCTTTTCAAATGGGATATATATAAAATGGATCCTGAGGTAGTTTTGGTAGATGAATTTAATGCATGTCCTTCTAGAATAGGGCTATTCATAAAGCTTGCGGCTCGCGGCACGGCTCGTAGCTCGCTCGAAAGAAACTCGAGAAAAACTAGCTAAAAAAACTTAATTTGAGATGACGTGAACCAAGTTGGCTCATTTTGTAACCGAGCCCAGCTCGAGCTATTCTCGGCTCGGCTCGTTGGCTCGTTCTTAGGCTCGTTTAACTCCGACGTAAAGCTCAAGCCGAGTTTAGCCGCCTGAATTAATTTCAAACTTGAGCTCGACCCCACCCTGACTCGGCTCGACTAATTTACAGCCCTATTCTAGAATGGAAAATTGATTTGGATACGAGGATCGGAATGTACGCACAAATTCACAATCATGCCCACTATGTGAACTGTGAAGAAATGACGGAAACTATAAAAGAGTATTTAGGCTAATAAAAAAAATCCAAAAATCCACTATGTTCGGCGCGTTCGAATAGAACTTTTATCGATTTGTAGATAATAGTGAAGAAATGACGGAAACTATAAAAGAGTATTTAGGCTAATAAAAAAAATCCAAAAATCCACTATGTTCGGCGCGTTCGAATAGAACTTTTATCGATTTGTAGATAATAATAAGAAAATCGCGACAATATATTCGAAACTTATAAAACGTTATATTATATTAATAAAAAAGGTAATCGACGTCACTTTATAAAAAATAAAAATAAATAAATAAAACTAAACCGATACTAGATATCGATAATATTAAAAAAGAAAACCATTAAAAATTAAATTTAAAATCAAATAATAATCTAGAGTAGAATGCACAAAACGTCCTTTAAGTTTCATCAAACCTGCTGGTTACATCCTTTATATTTAAAACTTGCCAAAACCATCCTTTAAGTTTAATTTTGTTATGGGTTTAATCCTTTATCACTAAGCTCGTTACTTATCTTGGTTAAATGCCCTCAAATGCATAGCATGTGAAGGTAAAATATTCTTTTTCATTAGTTATCCTGCAGGTTGAAACCAGGGGCGGACCCAAGCCCACCCCAAGGTGGGCGGGCGCACCCTCGGGGAAAAAAAAATTAGGGCTAAATTCCGTCGAAAATCCCGTCCGCACCCCTTTGAATTTTTCGTCCGCACCCCTTGGAATTTTCGACCGCACCCTTTGAAATTTTTCGTCTGCACCCCTTAGGTAAAAAGTTTTATCAATTTATATTTTAAATTTTTTTAGTAAACTCTTATTTTAAAAAAAAAATATACTACCTAAATTATATAACTTTTAATACCTAACCAACTAAACCAAAATACCCATACCGTAGCTCATTAACCAAACCCAACAATATTTCAAACTATAATAAAATAATTAAAGCCCAAAACCTGTATAAATTCTATCCCGCTCTCTCTCTCTCTCTCTCTCTTGCGTCCCTGCACTGCCAACGAACAACATCACCCAACGACAACAGTCCAGCAGCCGGCGACCACCGTAATCAGCCACCATACCACCCTCGTTCGACACCAAATCTAACCGGAATCCGAACACGGGTAAGTTTCTTTGTTATTTTGATGATTTTGGTTGATATTATAGGAGAAAAAAGGGTAATAAAGTTGTTAAATAGGCTTGAAATTTTGTGTGTTTTGACGTTGTTTATGGTTGTTTAGATGATTTTTAGGGTGATTATGTTGTTTATATATTTTTAGGGTGATTACAACTTACGTTATGATTTCTAGGGCTTGAATAGTTGAAAATTAAAATTGAAACATTATGTTATGGAGCGATGAACTTATGTTATATAGACAAAGAATTGCTTAAAAAATTAGCTTTAGATGATGTTTTGGATAGATTTCAAAAAATGAAAACCCGTAGGGCGTCGACGTTTTAATTATGTTTGTAACAAGGTTTGACATGTTTTTGATGATTATATAAATTTAGTTTAATGTTCGTTTGTTTTACATGACCCAACCCGACCCGATACGAACCGCTTTTTTTACTTATATACCTAGGGGCCTAAAATTTTTAAAAATGTTCCGCACCCCCATGAAAAAATTCATAGGTCCGCCACTGGTTGAAACTCAGCGTAATCAATTGTGACTTGCAATTAGGTCATAAATCTTTTTAGATCATGAATAAAAAAACAAAGCTTCGTTCATAATCTAAATATACAAATACAATTAGGTCATAATGATAAACAAAGTATCATTTGTGAGACCACTAACATAATCATCAATTGTGAGTGATCTTATCTTTTTAGTTCCCTTTGCTCGTTTGGGTCGGGGGAGTGGTTTTGTATTGGCCTTTTGCCCGTTTGGGTCGGAGGTTTGTTTTTTAATGAAGTTTAATTTTCAAAAAAAAAAAAAACTAATTGCAATGATTTAAGCAACAAATTTCAAAATTACTTAAGCTGACATTGATAACCACATATTAAATTTAGGTCATTTTGTCAACGGATTTAATCCATTTAAATTAGACCTAACTGCAAAAAACAAAATGTAATAATTTCATCACAATTTTGAGATCAAAGGACCTGTTTTAAAACATAAAAAATGCAAATCTATTGTAGACTTGTAGTTTCGTATATATGTGAAAAACATAAAATTGCGAATCTAGAGTTTTGATTCTGGACTTGAACCTGATGAATATGATTCGAAACGAGAGAATCCGCCATGAATGTAACGCAACGAAGATCGAACTATGTGTCGACGCCAATCTGGATTACTGAAATCAGACCGGAGATAAATGGCAACTGCGGCATCGACGGACGATCACCGGCGTGGAGAAGGGAATGCGTATGGGTAGAGTATCGCCATGTAAGGTCTAGAGGAAGCATCGACGGGGGAAGAGGGTAAACAGGGGTGCGTGTACAGTGACGTTACTCAAGTTACTTACTTAAATATCTTGAGTTACCAACATAAAAAAAACAGTGGTTACGGTAGATGTTCTTGGGTTTGTCCTAAACAATTCCGCGAACCTGCAAGATAACTAACGGAAAAGACGATTTTACCCTCACATGCTATGCATGTGAGGGCATTTAACCAGGCTAACTAACGAGGTTAGTGATAAAGGATTAAACCCATACCAAAATAAAATTTATAGGATGGTTTTAGCATGGTTTAAACATAAAGGATGAAACCTGCAGATTTGTTGAAACTTAAAGGACATTTTGTGTATTTTACTCTAATAATCTATTATATTACTAGCTTATTCATCCCGTGTGTTACACGGGTTAAGGAAAAATGAAAATACCAATAAAAACCGTATTAATAATATATTACTGTCACGTCTTATTCTCTATATTAATTTAGGAATAATATTATTGACTAATAACAATATATTTAGTTTAATACTTTAATATCCTAATATATTTTATATTATTAATACATATAATAGCATATAAATCTAATCTAATACTAATAAAAGAATGGAATATTGGATTTTAATAATACCAACTATTCGCCGTTGGCCGCCAACAGTCCTAACTTTAAAAATAACCACTGGCAGTCCCAACTATTAACATATTGGCCACCAATAGACCCTGACTAATAGAACTCTAACGACGTTAGCCTCCGGTCGCCGGAAAAATGTTTTTGGCCGGAAAACTCAACATTTTCGACCCAAACCTCTTTATAACCCTATTACGGACCTTTAGGGACCTTTTTCTAGTAAAAACCCGAATTATTGAAGTCGCCGGAAAACTTCTTTTTGGCCGGAAAACTCAACTTTTTGGCCGGAAAACTCAACATTTTCGTGCCAAATCACTTTGTAACCTTAAATCGGACCTTTAGAAACATTTTTTCAGGCCAAAAACGGTTTTTCAGCAACCGAAGACTAACGACGTTAAGGTTCTGTTAGTCAAGGTCCATTGGTGGCCAATATGTCAATAGTTAGGACTGTCAGTGGTTATTTTTTAAGTTGGTACTGTTGGCGGCCAACGGCGAATAGTTCGGATTATTAAAATCCAATATTCCCAAAAGAATCCATTTCAGTCACATGGCATTCTCTTAAAATAAAGGATTTCATCAAAATGTCATGTGATAATTTCTCATGCTAACTCAACCATAATAAATAATAAGTAAATTAATATAAGTATCATTATCCACCTTAAAAAATAATTCTAAATAAACATCCTCTCCCTCAAAAGAAATCGATATACCATAATACTTGGGTTAATAAATTATACTATACGATACAGAGATAAAAATATAAGAATTACTTTATCTTTTGAATATACCGATATTAGATAACGATTATTAATTAAATTCGTATAACAACTATTAATAAGAATATACCGATACTTGTCGGAGAAAAAATATTAATATTAAAAAAACAAAATAATAAATTATTAAATTTATTATATTAGAATTAACCTTATAGTTAATATTAATTTACTATAGTAAAAATTAATAATACATAATTAGCTAATATTATACGACATTCTAAAATCTAACATGTAATACTTAGGAAAATATACTACATAAGGAAATACATTCTTTACACCTTAATCTATCACATATAATCATAGTCTTATTTCTAATACCTTAATATATTACATACTAGGTTAGAACCCCGTGTATTACACGGGTTGAATAAAAATAGTTTTATATACTAAGTAATAAAATAGTTATATCTTTTAAAAACTCGTGTATTGTACGATTTGAATAAACACATGTCTTACACGAATAATGTAATCCGTTAAAACATTTAGTCATCAAGATGTGTGTTCTATCAAAAGGAACTTTGAGGTATTATTTACTTATTGTAACATCTCACTTTATTTTTTATTAGGTTAGAGAGTTGTGTATTACATGGTTTATAACATTTTACTTTATTTTTTATTTTTATTTGGTTAGAAACTTACGTATTACCGGATGTTGGATAACCAGTAGAAAAAAAGAAAAGAAATATTTTAGTAAAATCCTTATCATCAAAATATAAAAACAATTAAACTATCAATTAAATAAAATCTTTATCTTTATAAATATTTAAAACGCTAATATATTTTTTAGGTTTTAATAATTAATATATGATTATAATAATTAATATATTATTATTAGTTATCTTTGTCTTTATCATTAAAATCTTTTCTACAAATTTTAAATTTCATATTATCAATAATTGATTTTTCATAATAAATATGTAGAAAAATAATTAAGACTGGCTCATAGAACGTCACATGTCCCAAACATGGTTTCTTTTATTATATGTATAGATACTCATAGTCTTATTTCTAAGCCAATATTATTAAGTTAAAAAATTACGTAATAGTTGATTAACATCAAAATTAGAATTTTAAAAAACTTTAAAAATATAATATGTTTAGTCTCTACAAAATAATATTATTGGTAAGTTAATAAAATATTATTAGAATACAGATAATGATAAGAATAAATAATATCAATATATAGTTTATTAAATTTAAAAAATTTATAAATAAAAGAATTATGAGGATTGAAGGAGAGAATGTCATGTGTCATTATTTGTAGTCTTTTATTATAAGTTAGATTAGATAACATTTACGTAATAAAAGCTTTAAAACGTATATATTATTAAAAAATTACTATTCATGTTGCTTTGTAAATTTAAAAATTCCACTATCAAGGCTAAATTAGGACAATTGATTGGTCGAGTTCTGATATGACACATGGCGTTGCGACTAGTATCATCCTCCCTTTGTCTAGTTCTTTGTAAAAAGCATTTATGTAGCGGGGAAGATTTCTATCACATTATATGAAGTCATAGATACATAATGTAAAAAGCATTTATGTAGGAAGGGAAAATTTCTCTCACCTTATATAAAATCATAGAAACAAAATGTAAAAAACATTTGCTCACTTTTGTCACTTTAGTACAAAATTCAAAATTTTAAATCTAGGTCCCTGAGCTTTGCATTTTTTTGCTATTTTAGTCCAAATTTCAAAAACCCTCATTTTTTACTGTTCAAACCTGATTGTTTTGTCTTTTTATGTAGGGGCAGTTTGGTCATTTTTATTTTATTATAACATATTAAAGCAATCAACACACCACCACACCCACAGACCCTGCATCTCTCCCTCTTTCTCTGCCATAAACAGCGATCAGAGCTGGGTTCGGCCGGAGCTCCGGCGACCCGTGTTTGCCGGCGATGTCATACCACTCACAACTCTCCTCCCTTTACACCACTCCCACACGTCACCCCTGTAACTCTGGATGCGAAATAAAAGGGAGCCGTCGCACACGGCGGCGTGGCGGCAGGACCAGTAGAGACGGGAAAGAGAAAGAGTGTGAGCGGGAGAGAGAACATCAGCAAGTGAGATGATGACGACGTCCGACGAAGCTTCTGGCGGCGGCGACGACGATGGTGTTTTGTTATTTCCGACGATTTTCCGGTAAGACTCCGTCAGTGGAGCTGGTGCTGCAGGGGTGGTGGTGGCGGAGCCGACGACAGTCCGGTTCATTCCCTCCTCGGTCAGTGATTGTATTTCATTTTCTTTGAGATTTTGGGTTCGATGTAAATTGGTGCTAAATGATTTGTTGAACAGGAAAGGGAGTTCAAAGTGGAATTTTTGTTCAAATGTGGAATTTTTGTTACGAAATCCTGTTCAAAGTGGAATTTTTGTGTTTGAATTGTTGATTTGTTGTTCATCTGGGTTTTGTGAAGATCTGAGAGAGTGAGAGAGTGAGAGAGAAAGAGAGAGAAGGGGCTATGAAGATGAAGACATTCTGGGTTTTGGTCATCTGGGTTTGTTGATTTGTTGTTCAATCTGCGTTTTGATCATCTGTGTTTTCGAATTTATGAAGATCTTCATCTGGGTTTTGGTCATCTAGAATTTGTAAAGATCTGAGAGAGAGACAGATGAGTATGTTAATAATAAAGAGATATTGACCAAAATGCCCCTGCATAAAAAGACAAAACAATAAGATTTCAACAGTCAAAAAAGGGGGTTTTGAAATTTGGACTAAAATGGCAACAAAATGTAAACCTCAGGGACCCAGATTTAAAAATTTTGGATTTTGGACTAAAGTGGTAAAAGTGAGCAAACCGCAGAGACCATTTTGGCTATTAACTCAAGCATTTATGTAGCAAGGGAAAATTTCTATCCCTAATCTTAAAAAGAATTATAAAAAATTAATAGCTTATGGGTTTCTATAGGCGGTGGTGGACCCATGAAATATTTTCTGGGGGTACGAACGAAAGATTTAACAAAATTTTCAAGGGGTGCAATCAGGATTTTACCCTACAAATTACACTAAAAAAATTTCAAAAGGTGCGCCCGCCCATTGAACCCTTACCTAGATCCGCTCCTATCCGTAGTAAAAGAGTATATATCATATATGTATGTTCATGGAGCTAGATAATATAAAGTAGAGGTTACCGATTATATTATCTTACAGAAAAGTGGACATAAAAATATCTAATATAGTTATAGTTTTGAAGTTTATGGTTGTAATGAATAATCCTTTTACCTAATTAGGTTCGTGTCTTGCATGGATTGGTTTGATTTTCATTTTTAGAGTTATTAATAAATGTTTTGTTATTCTAAACATATTAAATAAACTATAGATTGAGTGTTGACGTGACAAATGAATGGTGATAATTTAAGTTATCCTTTTTACATATTTGACAGTTGAAAAATATGTGTCCTAGAGCATTCATATTGGAGCCTCTGTATGTTGACATTCTATATAATATAGAGCAAAAAGTAGAGAATAACAAAAAAGCCACTACATTTGAATCTCTAAAATAAAAAAAAACTTTATAGAGACTAAAAGTACACCTTTATATTTAAAGGGTTATCTAACACTTCATATAACCTATATCCACCATGTCGCCTAATGGATGTAAATTATATAGTTGAATGTTTGTTATTGAATCAATTGTTCAAGTTCATTATATTGTAAGTGAAAAGTTTCAGGTCCAAACTCATAATAGCATGGTAACAAAACTTTAGGCAAAAGTTTTGGCGTAAGTCATTATTTTAGGCAATTTTATTAGATTCGTCATTTCAAGCCCAAATGTAAAACTGAAAAATAACCCAAAACTGAACCAAACTCATATGTGAAATCAAAAATTGAAACCCATCGCTTACTAAACCGTAAAACCCAAAACAGACTCATACACACCCCTAGGTGAAAACTTCTAAATCGATTATATTTCTTTGAAGGATATTTTTATCTGGCATCTAAGTTTTTATTTTATCAACATATTAGGTTTATAAATTTTAGAACATTTGTGACAATTTCACAATTAAAATCTTATTAAACAAAGCCATACACGTTTTATTTGAAAACTAATTACTAAGTTACTAACTCTTTAATATAGCGAAACCCAAAATCAACATTTAAAAGAAATATATTATAAGAAAGACATAAATATTACTAAGGGGTTGTTTGGTTGCCTCTAAATTACCATTCAGATGCTACCTCTTAATGGTTTAAAACCTCTGAATGAATAAGATGTAACCTCAAGTCTGAATGGTTAAGAGATAACATCTGAATGGTAAATCATTACATGTCACATTCTTCTACCTTCTCATTGGTAAAATTCTTAATGGTTCCATTAAAAGGTAGCCTCTAAATGATCATTCAGAGGCTACCAAACAACCCCTAACTCTTTTAATCAAACGACGTTGGTTACTAACTCCTTCTTATAAATATCATAAGAAAGACATAAATATTACTAAGAGAAAAATGCTCGGATAGTCCCTGTGGTTTCGCCTTTTTTCACCTATAGTCCCCAACTTTCTAAAATTACTTGAATAGTCCCCAAGTTTTCATTTTTTGTTCCCGGAAGTCTATAGGTCTAACTTCAGTTTGTTTTCTCTGTTAAGATGGTGTGAAATGACAAAAATACCATTTCCTTAAAAGGCCAAACCATAGGGACTATCCGAGCATCTTCTTCATTTTTATTTATAAAACCCCACCACCACACTTCATCTTCAACCTCCACCCACCATCACCCTCCTCCACCCTCCACCATCATCGCCACCCTCCGGTTCCCACTACCGAAAACCACCACCACCACCAACATCAACACCAACACCAACACCAACACCAACACCAACACCAACACGGGTACAGCACGGCTCACAACGAACCAACTTGGCTACGATTTCGACGATCGATGGGCCTTTAATTCCCTTAAACTATCCATATCTATCTCTTTAGTACAGATTGTAAATTATTATATAAGTACCAACAACAAGAGACTTTGTAATACAATTCTTTTTATTAATTCAATTGATTTATCTGTTTCTACAATTTGACAATAACACAAAACATGTTTCACAACTCGTTACCTTATTATTGGTCATAAGTCATAACCAGAGAAAGCAGTCAAACATTCTGGTCATAATACGAATAAAAACATCAGAAAATCGGAGAAAGCAATCAAACATTCTGGTCATAATACGAATAAAAACATCAGAAAACCGGTTCCACACGCGTTGAAAAACAGTGGAGCCGCCGGCTCTAGGTGAGCTGGACATCGGCTGGAGGTAAGCCCAAGCCGCTTGTTTCACAAGTCGGTTTCTCATAACCGGAATTAACGGCAAATGACGGCAGTTTGGGTGACTGGACGACTGTATTTGGTAAGATGTCACGGAGTGAGGTGTAAGAAGCCGGCTTCATAGACACCAGCTCGTAGTCGGCTGATGAAGCTGATGATGATGAGGGTGTTGAAGATGGGTGGTGGTGTTTGTTGTGGATGGTTAGAAAGGGTGGGATTTCGATGGAGTTACGGCGGCGAAGGGTGGTTGTTCGGGTGGCGTCAGAAGCTCCGGTGGCGGCTGTGGTGGCCATTGGAGAGTAGGTGTGATTTTGGGAGTTTTGGTGTTATTAAAATTAGAGCAGAGTGGGACACCTCAGATTTGAGCAGAGTGACTGTGGCGGGGATGGTGGAGGGTGGAGGAGGGAGATGGTGGGTGGAGGTTGAAGATGAAGTGTGGTGGTGGGGTTTTATAAATAAAAATGAAGAAGATGCCCGAATAGTCCCTGTGGTTTGGCCTTTTAAGGAAAGGGTATTTTTGTCATTTCACACCCTCTTAACAGAGAAAATAAACTGAAGTCAGACCCAGGGACTATCCGGGAACAAAAAATGAAAACTTGGGGACTATTCAGGTAATTTTAGAAAGTTGGGGACTATAGGTGAAAAAAGTCGAAACCACAGGGACTATCCGGACATTTTTCTCTATTACTAACTACTAAGTTACTAACTATCTAAAAAAAAGTAAATATATATTTCAACTTTCAAAAGTTTAATTAGAAAGCCATGGTACATGTTGCTACAACAAATACAAGACCAAGGCATGTAGCGATAACTCCGGGGTAAAGGGGTTCAAGGTTTCACTAGTATTGTTGTTATTCTCCTTAGATCCTGAACTGATTAGAAATCATCCCAGAAGGCAATCGTTGGAGAAGATGAGTTATTTAGTGTGAAGAAGAGAAGCAAGCATGAAGCTCGTTCTCATTGGAGAAGAAGAGGAACAAGCATGAAGCTGGTTCTCAAGAGGGAGAAGAAGAATCAGAGAGTTAGGATGATTCCTACTGATTCTGGAGTGTCCTTGCATGTTTGTCATGGGCTGCAATTTATAGGGGAAGAGGTTTCTCAAAGGAGAAACCTTTGACTAGTGAACCTGGCTTGCAGTGAGGGACTTACCCTTTTAGGGGTTGAAGGGTTTGGACC
This sequence comes from Helianthus tuberosus, assembly GCA_030545235.1. Taxonomy (NCBI): domain Eukaryota; kingdom Viridiplantae; phylum Streptophyta; class Magnoliopsida; order Asterales; family Asteraceae; genus Helianthus; species Helianthus tuberosus. The sequence continues at coordinate 1,261,693 of CM060376.1, read as the reverse complement.
TGCGGACAAAATGGTGTGCTCTCCCACATGTTCTGGTTGCGGCTAGGCAGGAGGTTTCACACGCAAAGGATGATGTGACAAGGCTCTGAGTTGTCCTTTTTACTATTCACGACAGCTGACGATTTCTGAACCTTTTAACCTTTTAAGCTGTTGTGTCTCTAATCAGTTTATTAAGTTTTGAGCTACCCCCGTCATCAGCCCCCCAAGTCAGAGGTATTTGGGGTGTAAGCTCAAATCTTTCTGACTTTTGTACATGATTTTTATTGCTTAAAGGCTTCAAGGCTTGAAAGGTTATCAGGCGTCTAAGTTTTTTGGATTTCAATTTTGAAATGACAGTTAATGTGATGGATGGCAGTTTTTTTTCCTTTTGCGTAATAATAACTGCCAAGACTTCCCTTTCTTTTTTCTTTCGATCGTCTCTCCTGGGTGCTAGCAAAGATCTGTATGTGAGTTATTCTTGTCTCATTCGAGAGGAAATTGAGGCTTTTTGTAAAGAATGGGGGATCGATCTAAAGTTTAATCCGGTGGCTCCGGGTTTAGATAAATCGATCGATCAGCGTCCCGTTGGTTCGATTGCTCTTTATTGCTGTCATTTCGAGTTTTCGAACTTGTGTCATCTGTTTTCGGTCTTTGTTCTGATTATTTTAGAGTATTATCATGTGTCGTTTTGGTCAGTTGCGTCCTCAAGGTCTTGCTGGGATTTTACACTTTGAGGTTTTGTGATAGGGTATGACCCATCGTTGTTGTTCCGATGTTTCTTCCAGTTGACGACTAGTTCACGTTTGAGACATCCCAAGTTGATGTTTATTTGATTTCCTCAATGGTTACTACCTTTGGTTCTTGGAAGGACCGATTTTTCTGGATTTCTGAGTCCATTGTTCCCTTTAAGCTTGTTTGGAGGCACCCTAATGCTGTGTTAAATAAGCTTGAGCCATTTGAGTCTGAACTAGATAGTTGGTTGTTAAAAACCATTAAGAAATGTCCTTCGAGGCTCCGTCCCTTTCCTGAACACCTTTTAGTGTTGATGGGTGTGAGCACCTTGTGGGACAAGCCAGATCGTGACCCTGTGCTCATGAGGGATGATCAGGGTATGATGTTTTCCTTTATCAAGAGTGATGGTACCTCTGATGTTGTGTTTGGGGATGCTGAGGCCACGCCCGGTGAAGAAGTTGTTTCCAGGAACACTTAACATAGGTTCGAGGGTTCAGACTACGTGAATGTCCCAAATGTCAAGGGTTTTACCAAGGTTGCTGCTTCCAAAGTCTCTACTCGCAGTTCAAACCGTCGTTTGATAAAGGCTGCTGACCAACCATCGGCTTCTGAGCCAGTGGAACTGAGCGATAACATAGAGGCTTCAGACGACTTAGAAGTTGGGGTTGAGGGAAAAAGACAATGATTTGTCCTTGGTGATTAGTAAGGGGAGTAAATTAGCGGGTAAGAAGGTTTTGAGCTTGAATGGTTTCGGGAAAGGTGGTGAAGGTTCCACCAATGTTAATCCCGAAGAGGTTTATGTGTCGGATTGGAAGGTCACAGTTGGTGACAGCTTCAGGTCTTCATCCGTTTGTGAGGATGTTCTGACCCATTTTGTTCCTCCTACTGTTCGAGGTTCTTGCTCATCTATGGACGATGAACTGATGATCTCGAAGATGATGATGGGTGCTTGCAACCTTGCTGCCTTGCTTCTAGAGGGTGTATCCTGATTTCGCAAAAGGATGCAAGAATATGAAGTCTTTTGGAAGAAGAGGGATGAGATGAAAGCTTCAATGGTTGCTTTGAAAGAAGTTGAGGGCTACGCTGAGAATGAGAAAGCATTGCTGAATGAAAATTTGAGGAGTTTTCTTCCCGCACAAGACTGATATAGTTGAGTTGGAAAAACGCTTGGAGGCTGACAAGGTTTAAGTCAGGGTCTTTAAGGCTGCCTTGGAGGTTCTGAAAAAAGTCTTATTAGAGGAGAAAGAAAGGTTAAATGTAACACCCCGAAAATATAAAACCTTATATTAGAAATATAAAGTATAAATAAACGAGAATTTACTAACTAGGAATTTGAACCTAGTCAGTTAATAGTCTTGAAATAACTCAAAGTAGGGTTAAAAGCAACTAAACTAAACAATTATCAAAGTTGAGGGGTTTAAGTGTAACAATTGAAACTAAATGTTATAAACAAAAAAAATAATAATAATAAACCAAACACCCCATTTACAAGGGTGTGGTCGTTCAAGAAAGAACAGGGGGCGACACCCCACCTCCAAGACCTAAAAACTTCATTAAATCAGTCAATTGAAGGCTCAATCCAAGTCGAAATTGAAATTAAAGCATAGATTTGTGATCCTCATCGCGAGAGGATTCTAAGGTATGTAAAATCTGATGAAATCATTCAACTTGAATTTCTCATGATTTTGTAAAATTTGGAATTTGAGGTTGCATGTGTGTTATGTAGTTAGATTGGAGTTGATATGATTGTCTAGATGTGAAACCTAGCCAACTACATGTGAAATCATGATCAAATTCAGGAAATTTCCATGAACACCTTGAAGGTGGGTTGTGGGTTTTACAATATGATGATGAACACTAGGATTTAGAATGAATATTTTGGTGTAATTTGATCTTAGAAAATGATTTCTGGAAATGCATGATATTTAGATGATATATGAAGATTATATTGAGGGTTAAGTTAGCAAACTAGCAAGCTATAAACTTGAATATGAATGATATGAAATTCTGCCTTTAAGGTGTTTGATGAAATGCCTCTATGAAGGCCTAAAACAGAAATTCTGAGCTTAAACGCATAATCATGATGTTTTGGTGAATTATGCGAATTATGATTTAAATAGAGTTCTAAAACGCATTGTGAATGAACTCTATAGGAACGGACGCAGGAGCGTCAAGTGGACAAGCGGGAGGCGAACCACGTTTGAAGGGCAAACTTTGAAGGTATGTAACTGGATTAGTTACGTTAATCGCATTGTTGATAAGTTTCGTAAATCTTACTATTAGATTGACATTATGTTGAAATTGCAATCCGTTTTGGTTAAATGTTTGTTTTGTTAGACCTATTATAGGTAATGAACCCTTTTGGTAGTCGTCATAAGTGGATGGTTCCACAAGATGAGCCAATGGACTACTAGTTGTGAATATTGTAGTTTAAGCATTTAGACAACGATAATGGTGATGCGATCATGCGGGCATTAAACCAGGAGATTGGTAAAATATGCGAGTGTTAACAAGCTGCAAATTTTGGGCGTAATGTGCCATAAACTTAATAGTTAAAAGATAGCAAAAATGGGTAAGTGTGGAACGGGTTGAATAATTAGGCAATAACCTATGCTTTCTCTTGGCCCGTAAATGAGTTTTTCCAATATGATAAACAATATAGGCATGAGGTAATGGATTTACAGACGAGTAGGAACGAGAATCACATAAAACGAGCTTACGAGACGAAAGATATGCCCATAAAAAGAAAATAAATGAAGTCTGCCAAAACTGATAAACGAGCTGGCGTCGACGACGCAAGAAGTGGCGTCGCCGACGCCTATTGAATAATCGACGCCAAGGTCCGCTGGTCGACGCGACTTATCCCTCCGTCGACGCCGTTAGGCGTCGCTGACGCCAGATGTGGCGTCTCCGACGCCACTCCTGATACACACTTCTGAATTTCGATGTTTTGACTCGTTTCGCCTGATTCGGTCGTACGTTATAAATCCCGTTTAATTCCAAAACCTTGAAATGTCTCTTTTAACCAATCCTTTACCCTAGATTTCAATTACTCATATTACATATTGTCAAAACTAACTTTTGTTATGTTTTGACGTTAGGCTATGTCGGGATTTTACGGATGGCGATCAAGCACAAGACGAAGAACCGAACACTATATTTTGAAGCTTCCGCAACGTTGTTCTTTTAAATCTCTAATACTTTTGTGTATGGGTTGTAAATGATTGCTAAACAACTTTTGAAACTAGATATTAGTCGGGTTTGACTAAAGCTTTTGTTACTTATGAATCACTTTTAATAAAAGTAAAAATTGTTATGTTAATTAAGTATCTTTATTTACAATGGTATACAAATGATGTTTAAATAATGAAATTATAAGACGGGTGTTACATTAAAGCCTCCACTTGCCCAGGCAACTAGTGATAATGAATGGCTCATTGAGCATAGATTACAGTAAGTGGTTACCTATCTTCTCCATTAATCGGATTTCAAAAAGATCTGGGGTGATGTGTACACCGAGCTTCTTGTTCACGGGAGACACCAAGGTTTGTTTGCTGGTTAGAAAGCTTTGTGAATCTCGGGAGCCGTAGGAAAAGTCGTCTCTTTTTCAATCCAAAGCCTTCAAAGTCTTCAAGAGAACAGTTTTTAAGATTGAGCATATGGTTTACCCTTATGTTGGTGAAGTGTCCAAGTGTTTTGGTAAACCTTTGCCTGTCTTACGGGAGCTAAAACCCCAGGGCCTTAATGAGGTTGTTTGTAACGAAGTGTTGAAGTCCCTTTCGAAGAAACGTCCTTGCTGCGGAGATAGCGAGGAAACGTGTTCTGAAGGTGGTGAGGGCTCAAATGGTTCAAGCCTTGAAGCCTCCGAGACATCGGGCGTCGTAGGGTGGAAAAAGAGGAAGGCTAAAAACACCCAAGATGATGATGCAGCACAGTCTATCATCTCTGATGCTGCCAAATGAAGAAGAAACCTTAATTCATAGCTTTCTTAGCATGTCGAACAATGTTATGGGTTGTTTTCTTGAAAACATCTTTTTGTTTTAAGGGAACCGTTTAGGTCCTCTGGTGGTTAAAGCCTGGAAGGCTTGTGGACAATGTTTTATGTTTGATTGCCAGTATGGCCCTTGCTATCTTATCTTGCTATGTTTATTGTGTTGTTTTGTTTACTCCCTTGTGTTTTCATTGGTTTTGTATGTTGTCTTTGTTTTGGGCGGTGCATCTTATGTTACTTGTACCTTAAAGGGTTCAGTGCTGCAGTCACTTAGCCTTAGGATATTGTTAACAAGAAGATATAACCTCTATCCTATGTATGACATTCACTTAAAGTCTTTTTGGTTCGTAAGCCAATGTTAGGGCTTAAGGAACATTTGGTGTAGGCTGTTCAAACCCGTCTATGAGACATGATTTTTAAGATTTTTCTGAGTCTCGTGGAGTTGTATTGATTTAGGAACTCACCCCTTATATAGGTCTATTCAACCCTTGAACCTATTGAGCGATGTGGCCTGGGAGCTCATCCCCTTACATGGCCCTTGCCATGGAGTTTTTTGCTAGGTTCTCAACCTGATTATAGGATAGAAAGACAAATTTTGATTCATCGTTCATTCATTTCAAAGTACTTTGATTATTAGGGGAATAGAACAACTTTTTGGAACTATTTGTAACACGTTTTGGTTAAACATGGAACCTTTTAAGGTTTTTGCCATCCCAATGGCAGGGAAGCTTTTTGCCTTGCTGACCTGCCAGCTTGTATGATCCTCCTTTGTGGGATTTAAGGATAGTGTATGGTCCTTCCTACTTAGGGCCAAGCTTTCCTTAGCTTTCTTTCTTGCAGGCCTCATTATTTCGAAGCACAAGGTCCCCAGTCTTGAATCATTCATGCTTCACTCGTGTATTGTAATACGATTCCATGTTTAGCTTGTACCTAGCTTTTTGTATGGCTGCTTGATCACGAGCCTCTTCGAGGAGTTCTAAATTCAACATCGTCTCTTTCTTATTTGGCTCGAGGTCGATGTTGAATGTTCTTTGTGTTATTACTCCGATTTCAGCTAGGATTACAGCATCTGATCCAAACACTAGGCTGTAGGGTGTTTTCTTGTGTCTCGTCTTCTCGGTTGTTCGAATTTCCCATAGCACACTGGGAAGTTATTCGAGCCAGTTGTTGTCGTATCTTCTCAATCGAGATTTAATCCCTTCAACAATGATGCGGTTTGTTCTATCAACCTGGCCATTGGATTGTGGGTAAGCTACAAAGCTGAATACTTGAGTTATTTTGAACTTCTTACACAGGAGCTAGAGGGCTTTTCGGCAAACTACTTCCCGTTATCCATGACTAATACCCCTGGCAGCCCAAAACGACAGATTATGTTTTCCTAAACGAAATCAATGACCTGTTTCCCTAAGATTTTTGCCAATGGTTTTACTTCTGGCCACTTGGTGAACTAGCCCACGGTTACCAATAAGAACTTGACTCCTCCTTTGGCTGGTGGGAATGGTTCAACAATGTCCATTCCCCGCTTGCGAAATGGCCAAGCCGTGGAGGTGGGAACGAGGTCATGTTTGGGGTTTTTGGGTACCGGAGCATGTAACTGACAAGCTTCACATTTTTGCAGTTGTTTGAAGGTATCTCGATGCATGGAAGGCCAAAAGTGTCTGAGGTTCATCAACTTTGACTCTACCGATCTTGGGCCACAGTGAGCCCCATATATCCTTTTGTGAACCACTTTGATCAGATATTGGCTTTGTTCTGGGCCAACGCATCGAAGTAGTGGTGCAAGGTATCCTTTTTGTAAAGGATATATCCTTGTAACACATACTGCCTTGACTTGATACGAACCCTTTTAGCCTCTAGCTGATCATCGGGTAATTCACCATTTTTGAGGAATTTTTCAATGGGAGTTATCCAACTTGGCCCTTCTTCAGTGATTACATCTTGAACTTCAAGTTTTTGGATGAATTAGGTTTTTAATACCTCAACTAGTGCCTTCTTGGTGAGGTGGGCAAACAAAAAGGATGCAAGCTTGCTTAGTGCATCAGCTCTCTTGTTTTGAGATCTTGGAACTTATTTGATGGAACATGTTTGAAATGTGTTCATCAATTCCTTTGATTTCTCTCGGTACCTATTCATGTTGGGCTCTTTTGTTATGTAGCTTTTATTGTCTTGGCTTGAGAAAGTCTGTGAGGACTTGAAGCTTTTGAGCCCCTATTTCTTTGGCTATGTAGTTATCACTTACTTGGTTTGAAACAAGTAACGAGTTTGTGAAGACTTGAAGCCTTTTAACACCCATATTTTTTGCAAGCTTGAGCCCGGCAATCAATGCTTCATACTCAGCTTCGTTGCTTGTAGTCTGAAATTCAAGACGAAGGGCATACATGAATTCCAATTCGTTAGGATCAATTAGAACTAGCCCTGCTCCTGACCCTTCAATGCTGGAAGCTCCGTCGGTAAAGAGCTTCCAGGTATGGGGGTCGGAGGGTTTAGTGGAGGCTGTATTGACTTCTTTAGGGATTTCTATGATGAAGTCAGCTGGGGCTTGGGCTTTGACAGCTTTTCTCGGGACATAGGTGATTTTGTGTTCACCTAGTTTTCACAACCCATTTGGCTAATCGTCCGGAATTTTCTTATTTTTCAAGCACATTCTTAATAGGTTAGTTAGTGACCACTTGTATCGGGTGTGACTGAAAGTACCTTCGAAGCCTTCTAGCCGTTTGGACTGGGGCTAGAGCAAGTTTTTCTAAAGAAGAATATTTGATTTCTGCTAATTTTGAAGTTTTGAAAAAGTAAACGGGTATCTGAACTTTGTTTCGTTCAATGACCAGAGCCCTACTTATGGTCTTTTCAGCAATCGAAAGGTAGATAGAGGTCGTTCCTCCTGTTTCCAGAGCCAATTTGGCTGGGAGTGAAGCCAAGTGTTGCTTCATTTGGTTGAAGGCTTCCTCTTGAGGTAAAACGCTTCAAAGCTGTAAGCTTTCCATCGAAAGTCTTTCTTATTAGTACATCCCTTAAGGGTTGGCTTTTATGCTTTGTTTCCCCATGATGTGCCTTAGAAACGAGCACTTGACTGGATTAAGCTTCATGTTGCTCTTTCTTGAGTTTTGGAAGATTTCTTGTATGTCATCGAGCATTTGGCATTCCGTTTTGCTCTTGATCACCAAATCGTCAACATAAGCTTTAATGTTCTTGCCGATTTGTCCGGCAAACGCTTTGTCAACCAGACGTTGATAAGTGGCACCTGCATTTCTTAAACCAAAAGGCATTTTTATAGCAAGATATACCTTTATCAGTGTGGAATGTGGTTTTTTCTTCATCTTCTTTTTTGATTAGGATCTGATGGTAACCCTTTTAGGCATCAAGAAAACAATTGAACGTGAAGCCTGTGAGCGAGTTATCCTTGAGGTCTATTTGGGGCAGCGGGTAGCAATCCTTTGGGCATGCTTTGTTCAAGTCTTTAGGATCGATACACATTCTCCAAGACTTATCGGGTTTTCGAACCATTACGGGATTGGCCACCTATAATTGATACTTGACCTCTCGAAGGATTCCGGGTATAATAAGTTTTTCCATCTCTTGGCACTCTGCAAGGCTTCTTTCAGGGGCTTGACTCTGTTTCTTTTGTATAATGGGCTTAACATCAGGTGGGATTCATAAGTTATGTTCAACAATGCTACGAGGGATGTCGGTCATATCTTCCGGGCACCAAGCAAAAACATAGTGCAAGAGCATCTTTTCAAGGTATCAGAGGTTTTCATTGGAAAGGTTAGTGTTTACCTTTATCCCCTATTGAGGATATTTTGGGTTTATGTACAACCCTTGTTCATCGTCTTTGTCTTTTCTTGAGCTTTCCCATTCAACCACAAAAGCTTCTTGGGTAGGTTGAAGGGTTGCTATCCCCTTCTAGTGGGCAACTTCACAATGCCTTGACCAACTGAAACTGCCATTCCGAACACACTTTGCCCTGGTCTTCCTATGATGATATCATAGTTGGAAGGTGTAACAACTCGTGTCAAAAGTCCTATTTATTTTAATTAATTTGCCCAATAGGAAACCCTAATTGAGACACCCAAGTAATTCTGCGTAAACCCTAAAATTTTCAGAACAAACGGAATCAGGATTAGGGCCCTTAAAACTCAGGGGGGGTAAAACCCTAGTTACGATTATCCACATAACTATATGTCAAAAACGAATTTGAAGAAACCGTCAACTCAGCAAACCTACTCACACACGGGGCTACCCTATGAAACTAGGTAAGCAGTCGCATAGCACGACGACTATAGGGGTAACCAGTCGCGCTACGCCACTGGGTCAAATTTTCAGTATAAATAGTAGAGTTTGGGACTTGAATTTGGGCGCTGGAACGACGTAGAAATTCCAATCCTACACTGAGTTATGCTCTGTTTACCACAATTAACACACACGGATCACTAATCGACGCCGTAATCAGGGTAATAACTCGATCGCTGATACGATTCAATGTCCGATTGATTAAGCTATCCAATGGATGTTTAAGTGCTGCCCACATTAGGGTTTATGCTTTGTCATTCGTCGTTAATTCGATGGATGTTTAAGTATCGCACTTTGTCATTCGTTGTGAAGGTTTGATCTCATGAGTTATCGTAAATGCTGTATTGATTACTAACCCAGAATTGTGTGCCTGTTATTAAATTTAGGTTAAAAAGGCTAATCAGTAGGCTAGGCTCTGCTCAAATTAAATCTGCGATGTGAGTCATTCTCTTTTTATCAACTATTTTACAATACCTCCAATTATTTTCAAAAGTTATAATTACAGGGACTAAGTCATGGATATCTTGAATTACTGGCTAGTGGGGTATTGTGCACATTACTAATTTTCTCCCAGTTAGGTTCATTGACCTACTAGGGATAATCATCACTATTTAGGTTCATTGACCTAATAGTGGTATGACCATCGTCACCATTGTGACATGTCACCATTGTGACATGTCACCATTGTGACATGTCACCATTGTGACACGGCGCCAGATAAAAATAAGATAGAAGCCATTGTAATCGCTCTTATGCTGTAATTGATAACTATGTATCATTTTATGTAAATAGAATGATTCACTCAGTATTTCCCGCTGACAAAACCTTTTTCAAACATGTTTCAGGTGATCTGTTATGATCCAGGAAAAGTGCAGTAAAGAACTACAAGCTTAAGGAAGTGGCTCATGATAAAATAAAGAAACATGTTTTGTAAAATAAAAGATTTCTCCGTGAAATCTCAAGATTGTAAATTACCGGGGTTTTATCCCGAGTTGTGAAATAAAATAATCGGGAAATATTTCAGTTTTAAAAAGATCCTGACGATAAACTTCCGCTGTTAAACTCAATTAATTAAATACCACGGGATTTCTGTCCCGCGGCTCCTTAAACGGGTCAAACCGGGTCGGGGGCCGTGACAGAAAAAGGTGGTATCAAAGCCACTGATCGAGCCACTGATTTAAGCCAATTAAGTATTTAGAAAATACTTAATTTTTATTAATTGCTATTTTGTGATTCTGTTTTTATTATCTGACTAATTGTGTACAGTATAGGCAGATCTTTATATGCTAGCCAATGTAGCAATTAATGCAAATCCTTAAATAGTTTGACCCAAATGTTAGCACCTTTATTATCTACAGTCTAGAAACCTTATTCAGTAAATAAATAAATTTACAAATAAAACCTAGTATGTTTTCATATTCGGTTGTTTCATAGTTACCCATTATGAAATAATATTTAAAAGTTTTCTATAAAAATTTTAATTAGTAATGGTGTGTATTTTGCATAACAGCATGAATGATTTGTCTGACGCCCTTCAGAATTTAAATCTCTATCCGGTAAGAATAAAGGTTTCCAGAGATTTCAATAGGTATATACCAGACATAGAAGAAACTATAGAATTCAACGCTTTACCTCTCGAGAAACCCAAGCCTAAGAAAATGGAAATTGGGGAAAGCTCTAGACAAGTTGAGGGGTTACCATCTCAGGAAGAGCTAGATTTTATATTGGCAAGCTATAATACTATTAAGCCTGTTAATGAAAATGTTTTTATTCACTCTCTTGAAACACAACTACCAATGAACTTAGAACCAGCTATTCCAAACCCTTCAATCCACCCGCAAATAGACGAATGGTTGACTAATGAAATACAGTTACAAAACAATACCTATAAGCTTTTTCCTCAGTTCGATCCAGAACCTTTACCAAATCCACCAATGAGTAACGAGAATATGGCTGAACTTCACCACTTTGGCGAAGAATTAATGGATACTGGGAATAGGATCCAAGAGATTGGGGGACAGGTCTCCTGGAAATACGATGAGAGGGAACGCCGTTACTAGAATATCATCTGACAAAGGATAGGGGATTTATGGAACTGTGGTTGTGTAATAGTAATAGTAAAATCAATATGTGTAAAATAAATAATAAAACGGTTGTATATAGAAGCATGATATAATCAATAAAACAAAGGAAATTTTAGAAAATTTACAATTTTGTTTGTATATTCGTTTACGTGATTATGTGCAATTAATTGTGACATTGGATTATTTCTTTTATACTAAATATTTATAAATTAGATATCAGATGGAAAACGCTAATAATGAACCAGTTAATGAAGTTAATCAATCCGAGCAACAACCGGGGGATCAATATATGACTAGGCAGGATATAGAAAATATCGTTGCTCAAGGGATAGCCAACGCTATTCCAACAATAGTTGCTCAAGGGATAGCCAACGCTATTCCAGCAATCGTTGCTGCTGTTAAAAATCCAATAGAACCTCAACAAATCGTTCCTAGCAAACGTATTTCTGAAGATAACTTCAGTAATAGCATAAACAGAGGCAATAATCATACTAATCTTGAGAATGAACCACGACAAGCTCCGCTCCCTAAGAAAATGAAAGCTGCAACGCTTGGTTGCACTTACAAAGAATTTCTTGCATGTAAACCCACTGAGTTTGCAGGCAATGAAGGAGCAACTGCGGCACTGCGTTGGTTAGAGAAAACCGAGGCAGTAATTGCCATAAGTAAATGTGCTCAGGATGATCGGGTCATGTACGCGTCAAACCTTTTCAAAGAAGGGGCGCTAGAATGGTGGAATACGGTGTTACAAGCAAAAGGAAGAAGAATGGCGTATGCTATGAACTGGGAAGAATTTAAGAGCTTTGTAGAAAGAAAATTTTGTGCCGAGTATGAAAAGGAACAAATGACAAATAAGTTTCTAACCCACCGGATGGTGGATGTAGATTGTCGAGGGTATACTTCGACATTCTTCGAGTATGCTCGAGTGGTACCAACCCTGGCTTCGCCAGATCCGGTACTTATTTCTCGTTATATTTGGGGATTGATTGCCGAAATCCGTAATATCATCAAGGCTGTGAAACCTCGCACGATTGATGATGCGGTGGATTTAGCCAATACTCTGACTGACGAACTAGTACGGACAAGAGAAGAAAATAGAAGGAAGGAAGTAGCCCAAAAGATTACCCAAGGATTCCGTCCGAGTAATCATAACAATTTCAAGAAATGAGGGAATGGACAATCTTCCACTAGCCAATTTTGCATTTTTTGCAAAATGAAGCATTTTGGAAGATGCAAAGGATATTGCAATTTTTGCAAAATTCCGGGGCATCAAGAAGAAGACTACAGGAGGAAGAAATTTCAGTCTGCTACAACTGTGGAGAAGCTGGACATCTTAGGCCAGATTGTCCAAAACTGAACAAACCATCTGACAATAAAGCAAAACCTGCAGAAGGAGCAAAAAGGAATGTAAGAGCCTTCCAACTGACTGCTCAGGAAGCAGAGCTCATTCCAGATGTGGTAGCTGGTACGTTCTTAGTTCACAACGTTTACACAAAAGTATTATTTGACTCTGGTGCAAACCAAAGTTTTATAAATACTTCATTCTGCCAAACTCTTAACTTACCTTTAATCAGCATTAGGCAAATTTCTACAGTAGAACTGGCAGATGGGAATTCAGTTAAAATAAATAAGATTCTGCAAAATGTAGAAATAGAACTTTTAAGTCATAAATTTTCTGTAACCCTACTATCTATGAAATTAGTTGAATTCGATGTTGTGTTAAGAATGGATTGGTTAGTAAACAACCATGCTCGAATTATTTGTGATAAGAATTCCATAGAAATTTGTGCACCCACTGGAGAAGTAATAATGATTACAGGAGATGAGCCATGTAAACTCATAAAGTTCATATCAGTAATGAAAATTGCTAATTATGAACGAAAGCAAGGAATAGTATATATGATTTCAGTAATCATTAATACAAAAAGGTAAAGAAATTAAGGAAATTTCTGTAGTTTCAGAATACCCAGATGTATTCCCAAAAGAGTTACCAGGATTACCACCAGCTAGGGAGGTAGAATTTAGGATTCATCCAATTCCAGGAATTATACCAATAGCCAAGGCACCTTATCAGTTAGCAACCACAGAAATATTAAAAACTGAAAAAGTAATTAGATGAATTATTAAGTAAAGGTTTCATACAACCTAGTTTATCCTCGTGACGAGGCACCATTGTTGTTTGTTAAGAAAAAGGATGGTTCGATGAGAAAGTGTATTGATTATAGGGAATTGAATATGGTTACAATTAAGAATCGATACCCATTACCTAGAATTGATGATCTATTCGATCAATTCCAGGGAGATAGATATTTTCTAAGATCGACTTACGTTCCGGATATCATCAATTGAAAGTACAAGAGGAAGACATACCTAAAACTGCTTTCAGAACTAGGAATGGTCATTACGAGTTTACAATCATGCCTTTCGAATTAACGAATGCACCTGCAGCATTCATGGACATGATAAGTAGGATCTGTAAACCATATTTGGATAAATTTGTAATTGTCTTCATCGACGATATACTTATTTATTTCAAAAGTCAGGAAGAACATTGTCAGCACTTGCATGCACTCTTAACTTTGTTAAGAAAAGAGAAGCTTTACGCCAAACTCTCGAAGTGTGAATTTTGGATGCCAGAAATGCAATTTCTAGGCCATATGGTGAATCATGAAGGTACTCACGTAGATCCTGATAAGATAGCAGCAATTACCAAATGAAAGGTTCCGCAATCTGCAATGGAAATTAGGAGTTTTGTAGGTTTAGTTGGATACTATAGACGGTTTATTAAGGATTTTTCCAAGATAGCTATACCATTAACTAAGCTAACCTGTAAAACAGTTAAGTTTGAATGGGGACCTAAACAAGAAGAAGCCTTTAGGATCTTAAAGCATAAATTAACAAAATTCTAGCCTTACCAGAAGGAACAGAAGATTTTAAAGTATATGGTGATGCTTCAAAGCTAGGATTTGGATATGTGTTAATGCAACGCAAAAAGGTAATTGCGTAAGCATCAAGGCAATTGAAAAAGCACGAAGAAAACTATACCACTCATGACTTAGAATTAGGAGCCATAATTTTTGCCCTTAAGATTTGGAGACATTATCTGTATGGAAGTAAGTTTACTGTCTATACGGATCATAAGAATTTAAGATATGTATTTGGGCAAAAAGAATTAAACATGAGGAAAAAGAGATGGATGAAAATCCTAAGTGACAACAACTGTGATATTCAGTATCACAAAGGAAAGGCTGAAGACGGCTAGAGATCGCCAGAAGAGTTATACAGATAATAGACGAAAGCCGTTGGAGTTTCAAGTTGGAGACAAAATACTATTGAAAGTATCTCCTTGGAAAGGAGTTGTTAGATTCGGTAAGAAAGGAAAGCTAAGTCCAAGGCATGTAGGACCATTTCCAGTGATCTAACATATAGGACCAGTTGCTTATCGTTTATAACTACCAGGAGAGTTAGCTGGAGTTCATGATGTATTTCATGTATCCAATCTCAAGAAATGTCTATCAGACGAATCACTGGTAGTACCTCTTCAAGATATAGAGGTAAACGAAAAGTTAAAATTTGTTGAGAAACCTCTTCAGATAGAAGATAGAAAGGTGAAAATTCTCAAAACACAAACGATTAGTGTTAGTTCAAGTAAAATGAGATTTAAAGATAGGACCCTAATACACTTGGGAATTGGAATCAGAAAAGAAGCAAAAGTATCCTCAATTATTCCAGTAAATCTCGAGGACGAGATTTTTATTAAGGTGGGGAGAATGTAACAACTCGTGTCAAAAGTCCTATTTATTATAATTAATTTGCCCAATAGGAAACCCTAATTGAGACACCCAATTAATTCTGCGTAAACCCTAAAATTTTCAGAACAAACGGAATCAGGATTAGGGCCCTTAAAACTCAGGGGGGTAAAACCCTAGTTACGATTATCCACATAACTATCTGTCAAAAACGAATTTGAAGAAACCGTCAACTCAGCAAACCTACTCACACACGGGGCTACCCTATGAAACTAGGTAAGCAGTCGTGTAGCGCGACGACTATAGGGGTAACCAGTCGCGCTACGCCACTGGGTCAAATTTTCAGTATAAATAGTAGAGTTTGGGACTTGAATTTGGACGCTGGAACGACGTAGAAATTCCAATCCTACACTGAGTTATGCTCTGTTTACCACAATTAACACACACGGATCACTAATCGACGCCGCAATCAGGGTAATAACTCGATCCCTGATACGATTCAATGTCCGATTGATTAAGCTATCCAATGGATGTTTAAGTGCTGCCCACATTAGGGTTTATGCTTTGTCATTCGTCGTTAATTCGATGGATGTTTAAGTATCGCACTTTGTCATTCGTTGTGAGGGTTTGATCTCATGAGTTATCGTAAATGCTGTATTGATTACTAACCCAGAATTGTGTGCCTGTTATTAAATTTAGGTTAAAAAGGCTAATCAGTAGGCTAGGCTCTGCTCAGATTAAATCTGCGATGTGAGTCATTCTCTTTTTATCAACTATTTTACAATACCTCCAATTATTTTCAAAAGTTATAATTACAGGGACTAAGTCATGGATATCTTGAATTACTGGCTAGTGGGGTATTGTGCACATTACTAATTTTCTCCCAGTTAGGTTCATTGACCTACTAGGGATAATCATCACTATTTAGGTTCATTGACCTAATAGTGGTATGACCATCGTCACCATTGTGACATGTCACCATTGTGACATGTCACCGTTGTGACACGGCGCCAGATAAAAATAAGATAGAAGCCATTGTAATCGCTCTTATGCTGTAATTGATAACTATGTATCATTTTATGTAAATAGAATGATTCACTCAGTATTTCCCGCTGACAAAACCTTTTTCAAACATGTTTCAGGTGATCTGTTATGATCCAGGAAAAGTGCAGTAAAGCACTACAAGCTTAAGGAAGTGGCTCATGATAAAATAAAGAAACATGTTTTGTAAAATAAAAGATTTCTCCGTGAAATCTCAAGATTGTAAATTACCGGGGTTTTATCCCGAGTTGTGAAATAAAATAATCAGGAAATATTTCAGTTTTAAAAAGATCCTGACGATAAACTTCCGCTGTTAAACTCAATTAATTAAATACCACGGGATTTCTGTCCCGCGGCTCCTGAAACGGGTCAAACCGGGTCGGGGGCCGTGACAGAAGGGATATTGATCACCGCAAAAGTGAGTTGTTCGGTTCGTCCCTTTGTTTTCTCGCTGAACAAACATTAAGGGTTATTTAGCCTAAAGGCTTGATAGGTATGTCTGCGATACCTTCGATGTAGGATTCAGACTGTTGAAGCTTTGAACGTTCATCGTCGTTGAGAAGGTTAAAGCATTTCTCAAACATTATTTTGGTGGTTGCACCGGTGTCAATGTAAGCCTTTTATGTCTTGATGGTTACTTTGTTAGATTTCATCACCAGATGGTTTGAAAGCAACTATCCTTCTGGTGGTGGGAGGCAAACATATTGACGTTCTCATGCCTTGAAATGATGGCGTTTGTGTGAAGCTTTGTTTTCAAGGTCGACCATGTTCAATTCCTACTTTTTTTCTTCAACCATCTTGTCCTTGACCCCTTTAACCAAGTGAGCCAGTTTGGACTTGACGGCTGCTTCGATCCTCTTTTTGGGTTGGAAGCAATTATTGGTATGGTGACCTTTCTATTCGTGAAACTCACAATACTGGCTTGATTTTTCCAATCTTTTGTTTTTTAGCAAAGGTTGAGGAGGGCGGAAGCTGTGTTTTACCTCTTCGGTCGCCAAGATCTCTTGCGGAATCTTGGTTAAGGCTGTAAAGCTTATGGTTTTTTCTCGGCTTGGAGGGTTCCGTCCTTCAGGCCTTCTGAAATCCGAACCTTTGAACCGTTTGTCATAAGAGCCATACTGGAAGCTCCAGTTAAGAGTTTTTTTTTTGTTCTTTGATGTCTACAGCTTATTTTCCTCGGATGTGGGCTTCAGCCCTTTTGAGTGCTTCTTCAAGGGTTTTGGGCATACATTTATTGAAGTCTCTTGTGAGACAATTGGAATTTAGCATTCATGAACCCTGCAACCCTAATCTTTTCATCGGCGTATGTTAAACCTTCCTTCTTGTACCTTTCGATGAAGTCTCTGATACGTTTATCATCACGTTGTTTGATCTGTAAGATTATCGTGGCGTCCTTGACATACCTCCGTTGTTATGGGGAACCTTTGCCAAGATCGTCAAAGGTCTGAACGCTTCGTTCAGGAAGGTCATTGAACCATATGCGTGCTGACCTTTCAACGGTGCGCATGAACATGAGACAGCATTCGGGGTTGGACCATTTCTTGATTCTTGCAACCCCAGTGAAGATTTGGAGGTGGTCGTCAGGATCATTGGTATCGCCATAAGTTATTATGTGTGATGGCGTCTTTATTCGAGTTTGAAACTCATAATCAGCGATTTGTAGGGAAAAGCAAGACATGTTGTTGGGCCTGTAGGGTCTCATGAGGTCTCCCTCTACCTTTGAAGCTAAGTTACTGTTTAAGGTACCCTGGTGAGTGGTTGGTACTTGGTTGATTGTCGCAACCCCCGTCCCCTAATAATCCGGGAACGGGCGGCCGCGGCCAGTTTCGGTGGTATCTGGTGTTTTATCAGTTTTGGCAGCGGAAATTACATCAGGACCGTAGTTAGGAAATATTTTATCAGAGTAAAATACCACACTTTCATAATATTAAACACATGGGGTAAAACCCAAGTTTTAAGCACACACATTTTCATAGGAATAAATCATATTTTTATTTAATAAAAACATCTATTTATTTTAGTTAACTTTATGGCCACTTTTCCAATCCTTCAGCGCTGTCCAGCTGGCTTCTATTTGGCTTTCATATTTTGTTACCTGAAACGCATTTAAAAACATTTTGTCTGTGGGAAATACTGGTGAGTGAATCCTAGTTCAATCAAGTTTTAATAAAATCTATTGTACAGTATTGAGGGCGGTCTCGCAATTACATTTGTTTCCAAGTCATACCAATTACCACCCTCGGTACTGTCAAACCCGACTTGTGGAAATGTTACCCCTCGCAAGGCAGTAACAAATTTTATATAAAAAAAACCCCAAAATACTGACGATAATTGTATCCTTACAAATACTCAATAACTGCTTAATATATAATTAATTGTGTGAGGTTTTGTAAAAACAGTTAACAAAAAGGAGATTACTCACATTGTTGTCTTAGATTTTCTGTAAGGATTTCCTGGGAATAATTAATAAATTAGACAAATGCACGCGTGTTAGTATAATAACCCATTTTAACATTAGTAATACCCTCCCCGAGACGGCATTCCAACGACTACGTCGGGCAGAACCACGACAGTCGTTACGGAACCCTAGATCAATCAGGTAGAGTATCTAATACGTATCCAGGGGTTATGATACTTACAACGGAGCAGAACTTCGTTATTTAGGGGGGTATTATGCCCGAGTATAGTGCCTACTATAAGAAATTTTGAGAGAGAAAGTCGAATTTTGAACGATCAGACTGAAGGCCCGAGCTCCAGCTTTATAGGGGCTGATTCAGGGTTCGTCGCGCCGCGCGTAGCCCACAGCCAGGGCCTTCGTGGCCCGCGACTAGGTGCGTAGGGCCTAGCTCTAATTCGTCACCCTGTATAGCTTCGCCACATGGCGGCTTCCGTAGGAGGGCGGGTGGCCAGCCCCGTCGCGGCCCGCGTTGACTAAAGACAAGGGGCGTCGCGCCCTGCGACGACCCAATTATTTTTTGTTTTTATTTTATTTTTTAATGTTAAATCATATTTTGGGCTCGATTGTTTCTTGTACTATCTCAGGTCAAGATAGTTGCTTTTCCCCAATTTCTGCCCAACAGACTGGGGTTCGGCACTTTCGTCCATAAAGTTCTTCGAATGGTGCAGCATTGATACTTGTGTGATAACTGTTATTATAAGAAAATTCTATTAAAGGTAAGTGATCGTCCCAATTACCTCCGAAATCAATTACACAAGCTCTAAGCATGTCTTCCATCGTCTGAATTGTTCTTTCACTTTGTCCGTCTGTTTGAGGATGATAAGTTGTGCTTAGATTTATCTTGGTTCCCATTGCTTTTGGAATATTGTCCAAAAATGAGAGGTAAAATGACTATCCCTATCAGAAACAATTGATAAAGGAATTCCATGTAATGAAACTATTTCATTTACATACAATTTAGCTAACTGTTCCATACTGAAAGTTTCTTTCATTGGTAGGAAATGAGCTGACTTGGTTAGCCTATCTACAATCACCCAGATTGTATCATTACCTTTTCTTGTTTTGGGTAATTTGGTAACAAAATCCATTGTTATCAACTCCCATTTCCATACAGGCATTTCTAACTGTTGCAGCAATCCTGAGGGTTTCTGATGTTCAGCTTTAACTTGTGAACAAGTTAAACATTTAGAAACATAGGCTGCTATATCCTTTTTCATTCTATCCACCAAAAATTCTTTCTTAAATCCTGATACATTTTATCATTTCCAGGATGCATCGTATATTTGGACTTATAGGCTTCTTCTAATATACGATGACGTATATTTTCTAATTTAGGTATCCACATTCTCTTTTTATGGAATCTCCAAATTCCATCTGTTCCTTGTTCTAATTCCTTAATCATCCCTTTTAATTTTTCAGTATCATCCTTGATTACTGATTCTTGTGCTTTTCTAATTTGATCATTTAAATCTACTTGTAGATTTAATTTAAGAGAACGTACCCTTTTTGGCTTTTCGTGATATTTCTGGCTTAAAGCGTCAGCCACTATATTTGCCTTTCCTGCATGATACTGGATATTACAATCATAATCACTAAGAATCTCCATCCAGCTTCCGGAGGAGGGCGGGTGGCCAGCTCCGTCGCGGCCCGCGTTGACTAAAGACAAGGGGCGTCGCGCCCCGCGACGACCCAATTATTTTTTGTTTTTATTTTCTTTTTTAATGTTAAATCATTTTTGGGCTCGGTTTTCACATACGGGGTGTATTTAGAGACATATAGGGATATTCTAATATATTTTAGATGTGTCAAAAATATTTCGAGGGTGTCGGTTTATTTTAGGGTCGTTATAATGATGAAGTTAGGGTTAAAGCCTTGAACTCTTTCTGTGTCATCATCCAGCTTTCACATGTTGCAAAAGAAATTGTGCCATCATCTGTGTCGTCAGCAAGGACATAAGGCTAAAGCCTTAAAGGCTTTCTGATGGTACTCATAAAAGAGGCTACCATCTGTGTCATCAGCTGGGGCATAAGGTTAAAGCCTTAAAGGCTTTCTGATGGTACTGTATAAGGCATTCCTATGGGTGTGCTCATGACCGCACCTCGAGCCAAAGGCATGGTGGCCATGGCTTGTTTTCACGAAGTAGCAATGGGAGGGGGAACACTTGAAGCTGGTGACTGCCATAACTGATCAAAAGTGGTTTCATGCCCAATAGGTGTACCGGTTGTAACGGGTTAGGAGGTAAATAAGGGAAAAGCGGTTGGACTTGGCCTCCTAAAAGCTCAAGGGCTTGAGTGGTTGGTCTGTCACACTAGGACCAGCTTCAAGGTAAGATGTGGCTGAACGTGAGCTGCTAAAAGGAAGAGATGGAGGGCCAGGTGATAATGAGGGTTCAGACTCCTCATAATTTAGTATTATTCTCACCTCTTTTTCCCTTTCTAGGCTCACATGCTAGTTGAGAAAAGATCTCAGTTGTAAGAAATTTCTAACTACTCCCTCGGGTGTTAGATTCAAGCATTTCGATGTATGCATTGCACCGATTTGAGGAGATGCAACACCTGATTGAGATGGGGTTGGTGTTTCAAAAGAAGTGAACTCCGGGAACATAGTTCCCGTTGGAGTACATCCAGGAGTAGAAAGAGGTGTAGATCTGATCGGTGAGATCCGAGCGGAATTTGGTGTTAAATCGGTGTTGTTAGGCACCTGATTTACCTTGCCGGGAGATTCGCTTTCAGACATGATGTAAAGAGAAAATGGAGCTACTCAACTGGTCTTTAAGATAAAGTAAGCAGCATAGCCCCACGGTGGGCGCCAACTTGTTGCTACAACAAATACAAGACCAAGGCCTATAGCGATATCTCCAGGGTAAAAGGGTTCAAGGTTTCAGTTAGCCTAGCGCAGGTCGTGGGGTCCCCCCACGTTTGCAAGACGTGGAGAGAGGCTCACTAGTATTGTTGTTATTCTCCTTAGATCCTGAACTGATTAGAAATCAGCCCAGAAGGCAATCATTGAAGAAGATGAGTTATTTAGTGTGAAGAAGAGAAGAAAGCATGAAGCTCGTTCTCATTTGAGAAGAAGAGGAACAAGCATGAAACTGGTTCTTAAGAGGGAGAAGAAGAATCAGAGAGTTAGGATGATTCTTACTGATTCTGGAGTATAAGGACCTACAAAAATGTCCCAAAACGACCCGTAAGTAGAAACCTGGACCCCTAAAACCCTAATCCTTGTTGAAAATCAAGAAATTCAAAATTTAGGGGTCGCTCGCGGGCCGCGTAAAACTTAAAGGAAGCTTACGCGGGCCGCGACAGCTTGAAGATCTCTGGATAAGCTTCCAGGCCACGTGTCAGACACGTGGCGGACCTACGCGTGACACGCTAGCCCTAGCCGTAGCTAGGGTGGCCCTCGCGGGCCGCGTAAGACCCTCTTAAGGTTTACGCGGGCCACGAGAGACTCAAAAATCAGCTATAAATTGAGGAGTGCATGGCTTTTTCATTTGTGTTCGTAAAACTTTCTCAAAGACAAAAATATACTGCTCAAATTTATAGTTTCACATAGGGAAACGCTGCTACGAGTACAGGGTATTAACTCGATCATTGCTACGATACAATGTCCAATCGATTGAAACCGATCTGATGGATGTTTAAGTGCTGCCCGAATTCGGGCTATAATTTGTCATTCGTCGTGAGGGTTTTGATTTCGTGAGTTTATCGTAAATGTTGTATTAAGTTACTGACCTAGTTTCATGTGCATTGTTATTTAACTAGGTTACAAGGCTAAATCAGTAGGCAAGGTTATGTCTAATTAAACTTGCAATGTTAGTCATTCTCTTTTTATCAAAAGTATTTTACAATTTTTCCAGTTATATTTTACAGGGGGTAAGTCTTTGTTATCTTAAATTACTGGCAGTAAGTGGGGTATTGTGCACATTACTATTGTTCTCTCTCGTTTAGGTGGACGAACCTAAACAGAGATAATCATCATTATTGGGTGAAAGGACCCAATAGTGGTATGACCATCGTCACCAGGGGGTGTCACTGGACCAGATAATTATAAGATAGTGTCAATTGTAATCGCTCTTAGTCCTGTAATTTATAACAATGTGTCGTTTGTGCAAATTGAATGACTCGCAAGTATTTCCCCGCTGATAAAATCTTTTTAAACATGTTTCAGGTGACTTACTGTGAATCAAGGAAAAAGTGCCGCGTAGCACTACAGCTTGAAGAATGTGGCTCAGTAAATAAAATAAACAAACATGTTTTTGTAAACAGGTAATTCCCCTGTGAAATTTCCTTTATTGTACAAATTATGGTGTTGGTCCCAAATTGTGAAATAAAATAATTGGGCATTTTCAGTTTAAATGATCCTGTTAAAATTTCCGCTGCCAAAATAAACAATACCACGGGTTTCTGTCTCACGACTCCTGAAACGGGTAAAACCGGGTCGGGGGCCGTGATAGAAAAAGGTGGTATTAGAGCCACTGATTTAAGCCAATTAAGTATTTAGAAATACTTAATTTTACAGATTTCCATTCTGTGATTTTGTGAAAATTTAATTTACAATAAATAAAATTTTAACTTAAACTTGTGTGTGTTTCTTCATGTGTGCTAACAGCATGAATGAACTGTCGGAGGCACTCCGAAACTTTACTATCCATACCACCGATATGGATACCACAGGAAACCCATCTGGCTACCAGGCAGATACTGAGGAACCACTAACATTCAAGGCCCATGCCGAAAAAGAAGCCAGCTGCCCAGAAGGTTAAAAAGACTGAGGATCCTAAAGATAAAGGGAAAGGAAAGGAGATCGGGGAAAGTTCCGGGCAAGCCCAGGAAATGCCACCATGGGAGGAGCCGGATCGCAAACTGGCGAATTGTGACCTCATCGGACCTGCCGATGAAAACCTCTTCAATTACCCCGCTGAATCACAACTTTCGGTTAATTTGGAACCTGCTATCCCAGATCCTATTGTCAACCACCAACTTCTACTCGAAGAATTGGAGGAATGGTGGACGAATGACTGGCAGTTTCAGAATTTCATGAATAACCCCAACGTCTATTTTCCCCAGTTTAACCCTGAGCCTGCACCAAACCCACCTATGAGCACAGAAAACTTGGCTGAACTCCGCCACTATGGCGAGGAACTGGTGGATGCGGGAAATAGAATTCGGGAAGTGGGGGAGAAAATCACGTGGAAGTACGACGAGAGGGAGCGTCGTTTCTGAAAGGCCGGTTAACTGTGGTTGTGTGTTTAAAAATAATAATAATAATAATAATAATATAATAATAAATAATAAAAATATAATCATGTAAAATAACTCAAAATAAAACTTTTGTAATATAACTGGTGTGTATCGATGCATACTAATATATAAAAATATGACAGTCGCAAAGTCGACAATTTTGGCTATACGTGTTGGCGTGATTTTTTTGTGATTGCCTTATTGTGTTGGTTATTATCTACTTTGTGACAATAATTATTATTGTTAATTATTCAGATGGAAAACGCAGAAAACCAACCAGTCAATGAAGTTAATCAATCTGAACAAAACAATGAGGATCATTTTCTTAATAGGCAAGATATAGAAAATATCATTGCCCAGGGAATAGCCAATGCTATCCCGGCAATCGTCGCTGCTGTTAAAAGCCCTGTTGAGCCTTCGCAAGCCAACCCTAGTAAACGCACGCGCAACGATAATTTCAGTAACAGTGTTAAAGAATTTCTTGGCTGTAAACCTGTTGAATTTGCAGGCAATGAAGGGGCGACTGCTGCACTACGTTGGTTAGAGAAAACTGAAGCAGTAATTAAAATAAGTAAATGCGTCGAGGAAGATAAAGTCATGTATGCTTCTCACCTTTTCAAGGAAGAGGCATTAGAATGGTGGAATACGGTGTTGCAAGCCAAGGGAAGTGACATGGCTTATGCCATGAACTGGGAAGAATTTAAGCAATTAGTGGAAAGGAAATTCTGCCCTGAATATGAAAAGGAACAAATGGCGAACAAGTTCCTGAGCCACCGAATGGTGGATGTTGACTGTCGAGGGTATACTTCGAAATTCTTCGAATATGCCAGAATTGTACCAACTCTGGCTTCGCCAGAACCGGTACTTATTTCTCGCTATATTTGTGGTTTAATTAGCGAGATTCAGGATATCGTCAAAGCTGCGAGACCCCGCACAATTGACGATGCGGTGGAATTAGCCAACACCTTGACCGACGGGCTGGTACGTACGCGTGAAGAAAACAGGAAAAAGGAATTAGCTCAGAAAATTACCCAAGGATTCCGTTGGGGTAATACTAGTAGCAACTTCAAGAAAAGGGGATCTGGGCAGTCCTCCACCCCGCCATTTTGCAGTACCTGTAAAAGAAAGCATTTTGGGAAATGCAGATGGTATTGCAATTTCTGCAATAGACCAGGGCACCCAGAAGAAGAATGCAGGAGGAAGAAATCAACGATTTGCTACAACTGCGGCGAAACAGCGCATTTCAGGCCCGACTGCCCGAAATTAGTCAAGCCAGCTGATAACAAAGCCAAACCAGCTGAAGGAACTAATAAGAAGAACGCAAGAGCCTTCCAGCTGACCACGCAGGAAGCCGATTTGATTCCGGATGTAATAGCTGGTATGTTTCTGGTACACGACGTTTATGCGAAAGTATTATTTGACTCTGGTGCAAACCAAAGTTTTATAAATACTTCATTCTGCCAAGCTCTTAAGCTACCCTTAACCAAACTTAGGCAGATTTATACGGTAGAAACAGCAGATGGTAATTCTGTTAACATAGATAAGGTTCTTCAAGAAGGAAAGATAGAACTTTCAGGCCACAAATTTTCTGCAACCCTGCTACCTATGAATTTAGCTGGATTCGATGTCCTGCTAGGAATGGATTGGCTAGTAGCCAACCATGCATGAATCCTCTGTGACAAGAACTCCATAGAAATCCATGCACCCGCAGGGGAAGTAATTATGATTACAGGGGATAAGTCGCATAAACCAATGAAGTTCATTTCAGTAATGAAAGTTGCTAGTTATGAACGAAACCAATGAATAGTGTATATGATTTCAGTAATCATTAACACTAAAGGTAAGGAACTTAAGGAAATTCCTGTAGCATCAGAACACCCGGATGTATTTCCAGGAGAGCTACCAGGATTACCACCAGATAGGGAAGTAGAGTTTAGAATTCATTTAATTCCTGAAACTACACCAATAGCCAAGGCACCCTATCGGTTAGCACCCACTGAAATGTTAGAACTGAAAAAGCAGTTAGAGGAATTGCTAAGTAAAGGATTCATACAACCTAGTTCATCCCCTTGGGGAGCACCAGGGTTTTTTGTAAAGAAGAAAGATGGTTCAATGCGAATGTGTATCGATTATAGGGAATCGAATAAGGTTACAATTAAGAATCGATACCCATTACCTAGGATTGATGATCTTTTCGACCAACTTCAGGGGGCTAGATATTTTTCTAAGATAGACTTACGATCCGGATACCATCAGCTGAAGGTACAAGAAGAAGACATACCTAAAACCGCTTTCAGAACTAGGTATGGTCACTACGAGTTTACAATCATGCCATTTGGACTAACAAATGCTCCTGCAGCATTTATGGACATGATGAATAAGATCTGTAAACCGTATTTGGATAAATTTTTAATTATCTTTATCGACGATATACTTATTTGTTCCAAAAACCAGGACGAGCATTATGAGCACCTACATGCACTTTTAACTTTGTTAAGAAAAGAGAAGCTTTACGCCAAATTCTCGAAATGTGAATTTTGGCTACAGGAAGTGCAATTCTTAGGTCACATGGTGAATCACGAAGGTATTCACGTGGATCCCTCCAAGATAGAAGCAATCACCAAATGGAAGGTCCCGCAATCAGCTATGGAAGTTAGAAGTTTTCTAGGATTAGCTGGATACTATAGTCGATTCATTAAAGACTATTCTAAGATAGTTGTGCCATTAACTAAGCTAACCTGTAAAACAGTGAATTTTGAATGGGGACCTAACCAAGAAGAGGCTTTTAAGATTTTAAAGCAGAGGTTAACCAACGCCCCAATTCTTGCCTTGCCAGAAGGAACAGAAGATTTTGAAGTTTACTGTGACGCTTCTAAGCTAGGATTAGGTTGTGTGCTGATGCAACGCAAAAAGGTAATTACGTATGCCTCAAGGCAATTGAAAAAGCATGAGGAAAATTATACGACTCATGACTTAGAATTAGGAGCGATAATTTTTTCCCTTAAGATTTGGAGACACTATCTGTATGGTAGTAAGTTTATCGTTTATACAAATCATAAGAGCTTAAGGTATATATTTGGGCAAAAAGAATTAAACATGAGGCAAAGAAGATGGATGGAAATTCTAAGTGACTACGACTGTGAAATCCAATATCACGAGGGAAAGGCAAATGTAGTCGCAGATGCCTTAAGTCGTAAGTATCATGAAAAACAAAGACGAGTTCGTGCTTTTAGATTAAATCTCCGTTTAGATTTAATGGAACAATTGAAGAATACACAGGAGACAGCAATCAAGGATGATGCTGAAGGAATGAAAGGGCGAATAAAGGAATTAGAACAAGGGACTGATGGAATTTGGAGATTCCATAAGAAAAGGATTTGGGTACCTAAGCAAGGAAATTTAAGAGATAAAATTTTAGAGGAAGCCCAAAAATCTAGATATACCATGCACCCTGGGAATAATAAGATGTACCAAGATTTAAGGAATAACTTTTGGTGGATATGAATGAAAAAGGACATAGCTAGATATGTATCTAAGTGTCTAACTTGTTCGCAAGTTAAGGCAGAACACCGGAAACTTTCAGGACTACTCCAACAATTAGAAATGCATGTATGGAAATGGGAACTAATAACAATGGACTTTGTTACTAAGTTGCCCAAAACCAGAAAAGGTAACAACGCGATTTGGGTAATTGTGGATCGATTAACCAAATCAGCTCATTTTCTGCCCATAAAGGAAACCTTTAGCATGGAAAGATTAGCAAAGTTATACGTAGACGAGGTAGTATCCTTACATGGAGTCCCACTCTCCATCGTGTCAGATAGGGTTAGTCGTTTCACCTCACATTTCTGGACAAGTTTCCAAGAAGCAATGGGGACCCGACTGAATTTAAGTACTGCATACCATCCCCAAACAGACGGACAGAGTGAAAGGACAATCCAAACCCTGGAAGACATGCTCAGGGCATGTGTGATAGATTTTGGTGGAAATTGGGATAACCACTTACCCTTAATCGAATTCTCCTATAACAATAGTTATCATGCAAGCATCGAAGTTGCCCCGTTCGAAGCACTGTATGGACAAAAGTGTAGAACTCCAGTTTGCTGGGCAGAAATAGGAGAAAGTCAATTATCAGGTCCTGAAATTGTACAAGAAACCACCGACAAGATAACTCAAATCAAGGAAAGACTAAAGACGGTTCGAGATCGCCAGAAAAGTTATGCTGACAATCGACGCAAGCCCCTAGAATTTCAAGTTGGAGAAAAAGTACTCTTAAAAGTTTCTCCTTGGAAAGGGATAGTTCGGTTCGGTAAGAAGGGAAAACTAAGTCCAAGGTACATAGGACCATTCCCAGTGATCCAGCGAATAGGACTAGTTGCCTATCGCCTACAACTACCAGAAGAACTAGTTGGAGTACATGATGTGTTTCATGTATATAACCTCAAGAAATGTCTATCTGACGAATCCCTGGTAGTACCTCTTCAAGACATAGAGGTAAATGAAAAGTTAAAATTTGTGGAGAAACCACTTCAAATAGAAGACAGAAAGGTCAAGTTTCTCAAGCACAAAAGACTAGTACTAGTCAAAGTTAAGTGGGATTCGAAAAGAGGACATGAGTACACGTGGGAACTGGAATCGAAAATGATGCGAAAATATCCTTACCTGTTTCAGTCAATCTCGAGGACGAGATTTTAAATAAGGTGGGAATGATGTAAGGACCTGCAAAAATGTCCCAAAACGACCCGTAAGTAAAAACCTGGACCCCTAAAACCCCAATCCTTGTTGAAAATCAAGAAATTCAAAATTTAGGGGTCGCTCGCGGGCCGCGCAAGACTTAAGGGAAGCTTACGCGGGCTGTGACAGCTTGAAGATCTCCGGATAAGCTTCCAGGGCACATGTCAGACACGTGGCGGACCTACGCGTGACACGCTAGCCCTAGCCATAGCTAGGGTGGCCATCGCGGGCCGTGTAAGATGCTCTTAAGGTTTACGCGGGCCATGAGAGACTCAAACATCAGCTATAAATTGAGGAGTGCATGGCCTTTTCATCTGTGTTCGTAAAACTTTCTCAAAGACGAAATATACAGCTCAAAATCATAGTTTCACATAGGGAAATGCTGCTACGAGTACAGGGTATTAACTCGATCACTGCTACGATACAATGTCCGATCGATTGAAACCGATCCGATGGATGTTTAAGTACTGCCCGAATTCGGGCTATACTTTGTCATTCGTCGTGAGGGTTTTGATTTCGTGAGTTAATCGTAAATGTTGTATTAAGTTACTGACCTAGTTTCGTGTGAATTGTTATTTAACTAGGTTACAAGGCTAAATCAGTAGGCAAGGTTCTGTCCAATTAAAGTTGCAATGTGAGTCATTCTCTTTTTATCAAAAGCATTTTACAATACCTCAAATTATTTCCGAGTTATATTTTACAGGGGTAAGTCTTTGTCATCTTAAATTACTGGAAGTAAATGGGGTATTGTGCACATTACTATTGTTCTCTCTCGTTTAGGTGGACGAACCTAAACAGAGATAATCATCATTATTGGGTGAAAGGACCCAACAGTGGTATGACCATCGTCACAAGGGGGTGTCACTGGACCAGATAATTATAAGATAGTGGCAATTGTAATCGCTCTTAGTCCTGTAATTTATAACAATGTGTCGTTTGTGCAAATTGAATGACTCGCCAATATTTCCCCACTGATAAAATCTTTTTAAACATGTTTCAGGTGACTTACTGTGAATCAAGGAAAAAGTGTCGCGTAGCACTACAGCTTGAAGAATGTGGCTCAGTAAATAAAATAAACAAACATGTTTTAGTAAACAGGGAATTTCCCTGTGAAATTTCCTTTATTGTAAATTATGGGGTTGGTCCCAAAATGTGAAATAAAATAATTGGGCATTTTCATTTTAAAAGATCATGTTAAAATTTATGCTGCCAAAATAAACAATACCACGGGTTTCTGTCTCACGACTCCTGAAATGGGTAAAACCGGGTCGGGGGCCGTGACATGGAGTGTCGTTGCATGTTTGTCATGGGCTGCAATTTATAGGGGAAGAGGTTTCTCAACGGAGAAACCTTTGACTAGTGAACCTGGCTTGCAATGAGGGACTTACCCTTTTAGGGGTTGAAGGGTTTGGACCTGCGGACAAAAGGGTGTACTCTCCCACATGTTCTGGTTGCGGCTGGGCTGGAGGTTTCACACGCAAAGGATGATGTGACAAGGCTCTAACTTGTCCTTTTTACTGTTCACGACAGCTGACGATTTCTGAATCTTTTAACATTTTAAGCTGTTGTGTCTCTAATCAGTTTATTAAGGTTTGAGCTACCCCCGTCATCAGTACAAAACCCTTATGAGAAGGGGTGCCAGCACTGGTGGTGGCCGGTTTCGGCGACGGGGAAGATTTCAGCCACGAGGGTTTCACACAACGAATGTTAGACAGCGTTGGGGTCCCGGTATACCGGCGCGGCGGCAACCTATAATTGCAACAGCTTTTTCGGCAACACCGATTAGCGGCGACAGGCATACCGCACAACAATACTCGAACGTTACTACGACACAGCTGTCGTCGGCCAAGGGGATCCTCCCCTCTCCGGCAACCTCAAAGAACACCTAAAACCATCTTCGTACCAACGTCAGGTTTGATTTCTTGAACCACAAGCTTCCGTTTTTTGTTTAGGTTTTGATGTTCTTTACCCAAACCGTAGCGTCACAACCGCTGCCTACCATTCAAATCCCTACACATTCGGGTATAATCTGAAAAAGAAAAAAAAAAAGAAAACCTAAAATGAAGGACACTACTTTAGAACTGTAATTATCATTCAATTTTGTCCAATCAATGTATTGTTCCTAAGGAACTACATCAATTGTTATACATAAAAATAGAAACGTGAGTGTGTAGGTCAGAGAAAATAATAATAAAAGGTACATAATATTCACACATTCCTTCTCTCTATTTCCTTCTATACATACATAGATATATATATATATAGGGAGAAGATCATGCGAAAACCACCTCTTATTGCGAGAACCAATGTGAACACAACAAAAAATGTCTAAAAATAGCTAAAAATCACACAAAAAGTTTTTTTTTTATATAAAAATCGCTACTTTTCGAAGCAAAAAAAAATTAAAAAAAAATTAAAATTTTTTTTTTGCCACTAAAAGTAGCGATTTGAGCATAAAAAATATTAAAAAAAAATTTAGATTTTTTTTTATTTTTTTAGGTTTTTTGGGGGTTTAATTTTTAGCATTTTAGTTTGGGGGGTTTAGGTTTTTGGTGGGTGGGGTAGGGGGTTTAGGTTTTTTTTTTTTTGGTTGGGGGGGGGGGGTTAGGTTTTTTGGGGGTTTTAGTTTTTAGCATTTAACTTGGGGGGAGGGGTTAGGTTTTTATTATTATTTTATTTTTTGGGGGGGGGGGGGGTTAGGTTTTTGGAGGTGGGGGTGGGGGTTAGGTTTTTTTAGCTATTTTAGTTTGTGTTCACATTGGTTCTCGCGGTTCTCGCAATAAGGGTGGTTCTCGCATGAACTCCTTCCTATATATATATATATATTGAGAGAGAGAGACAAGAGTGTGAAAGGGTGTGGGAAGAAGATACAGAGATGTGAGAATAGTGAGAGCCTAATAAAATTAGTGTTTGTGAGTAAGATAAAGGGTTGGATGTGAAAAGTTTTATAAAAATTAACAAAATTTAGAGAAAAAGGTACTTTTTTAATTAAAATATATAGATGGGGATGGAGGTTCCAATATTAGAGCATTCACATTAGAGCCTCTATTCTATATAACATAAATAAAATAATACACTACTACATTGGAATCTCTATATATAGATGGAGATGGAGGTTCCAATGTTAGAGCATTCACATTAGAGCCTCTATTCTATATAACATAAATAAAATAATACACTGCTACATTGGAATGTCTATAATAGAGTAAAATATAAAGAAAGTAAAGTATACCTCTATATTTAGAGGTTCATATCCAAGCCTCTATATTTTTATTGTGAGTGTGTACGAAAGAGAAAAAATTATAAAATAAGTGTTTGTGAGTAAGAAATAGATAGATATAGAGAGTCGGATGTGCGATGTTTTTGAAAAAATTAACAAATTTTAAAGAAATGTGTGTTTTATATAGATGGAGGTTCCAATGTAAATGCTCTTATGAATCAATCAATATAAAATTTATTTATGAAGTTAATATTCACACACACCTCCTCTCTCTCTCTCTCTCTATATATATATATATATATATATACATATATAGAGTAGGAGTTGGGTAGAAAGTCTATTTTTCCTAGAAAGTCTAGGAAGCAATGAGAATTGGACATGTGGCATTGAGTTATTTTAACTAAAAGGGCAACTAGGTAATTTCACATTTTAATTTTATTTTTGGAATTTATTTTTCATTAACTAACATTCCATGATTTTCGGATTTTTTTTTGTTTTCGAATTCAAATTCAAATCTGGAGGTCAATGTGTTTATATGGAGTCAAATTTAAATCGAATTTATTTTTCATTAACTAAATTCAAATCTGAAGTCAGTGTGTTTTAACAGCAAACAGGCCAGTGTGTTTTAACAGCAAGCAGATTCTTGACGCTGTGTTTTAACAGCAAGCAGCCCAGTGTGTTTTAACAACAAGCAGATTTCTTGACATTGTGTTCTTGACATTGTGTTTTAACAGCAAGCAGGCCAGTGTGTTTTAACAGCAAGCAGATTCTTGACGCTGTGTTTTAACAGCAAGCAGATTTCTTGACGCTGTGTTTTAACAGCAAGCAGGCCAGTGTGTTTTAACAGCAAGCAGATTTCTTGACATTGTGTTCTTGACATTGTGTTTTAACAGCAAGCAGGCCAGTGTGTTTTAACAACAAGCAGATTCTTAACGCTGTGTTCTAACAGCAAGCAGATTTCTTGACGCTGTGTTTTAACAGCAAGCAGATTCTTGACGCTGAGTTTTAACAGCAAGCAGATTGCTGCTGGAGGAATCTGGACATTGTGTTTTAACAGCAAGCAGATTTATTGACGCTGTGTTTTAACAGCAAGCAGATTGCTGGAGGATTCTTGCCATTGTGTTTTAACAGCAAGCAGATTCTTGACGCTGTGTTTTAACTGCAAGCAGATTTCTTGACGCCGTGTTTTACCATCCATGCTGGTAATCCTTCCATTTATCAAGAACGATTCAAAAACAACGGTACAATCCTCTCTACAATCATCAATTAAAACAGAAAAAACGCAGCCAAGTTACAAGCAGATTAAGACCGAAAACGTATATGCACTTCAAGAACTTTAATCACAACACAAGATATGAATACCTAGTGAAGAAAAGGGGTATGAACAAGCCTTGGAATTGAAATCTGAATGCTCTTGGGGTCTTGTTTTGCGTCGCCTGGTTTAGAGAGGGAGAGAGAGAAAGAGAGAGAGAAAGAGGGGAAATTGCATGAATTTAGGGATTGGTTATTGATATGGCAGTTTGTTGACTTATTTAAAACACTTCCAATTACCAAAATACCCTCACTATATTAAAAGTCTCTAATTATATAACTCAAATATTACAAGATTGCCATTGACTTAATCTCAACCCTTAAACACACCAATCTGATGGACCAGATCGCTTCCTAGACTTTCTAGGAAAAACACACTTTCCGTGCGAACCCTACTCTACATATATATATACATATAATATATATATATATATATAGTGGAAGGTTCAAATGAGAAGAATTTTTTTATAAGAAGAAAAAAGAAGAAGTTTCAACCAATAAGAATGCTTCATTTTACTTCATTTAATATTTGCATTTAATTTTAATATAAGGGTATATTGGTAAACTTACATAAATCATTAATTTGTATTCTTCCTCTTTAATAACTAACTAAATTAAATTTGTAACTCCTTTTCAAAATATTTACTTTTTCCAAATTAAAAAAAATAACTTAATTTAAAGTGTAGAATAAATTACTAGTTGTGTAGGATATATTTCGAGGTGTGTAGGATAAATTTCGACTGCGTAGAATAAAATTCTATAACGTGTAGGATATATGTAGGTTTTGTAGACGATATGTAGGATAATTAATGATTAGTTGACTAATTAATTAAAAATAGAAAAATTAATGATATGAGTTATAAATGAAATAGTATTTTACTAATATGCTATTTCTTCTTTTTCTTTTCACATTAAATTTCTTCTCAAATGAACCTTCCCATATATATATATATATATATATATATATATATATATAGGGAGAAGATCATGCGAGAACCACCTCTTATTGTGAGAACCGCGAGAACCAATGTGAACACACCAAAAATGCCTAAAAATAGCTAAAAATCACACAAAATTTTTTTTTTGAATTTTTTAATATTTTTTATACAAAAATCGCTACCTTTTCGAAGCAAAAAAAAAAATTTTAATTGTTTTTTTTTTTTTTTTGCTTCTAAAAGTAGCGATTTTAACATAAAAAATATTAAAAAATTTTAGATTTTTTTTAGATTTTTTTAGGTTTTTTGGGGGTTTAGTTTTTAGCATTTTAGCTTTGGGGAGGGGGGGTTTAGGTTTTTGGGGGGTGGGGGAGGGGGTTAAGTTTTTTTTTAGGTTTTTTTTAGCATTTAGCTTGGGGGGGTTAGGTTTTTTGGGGGGGGGGGTTAGGTTTTTTTTTTTGGGGGGGGGGGGGTGGGGGTTATGTTTTAAGAGTAAATTACAAAAATCATATATATATATATATATATATGTATATATGTATATATAGTGAGAGATAAAGTGAAAAAGGATGTGAGAATAAGATATAGTGGTGTGAGAATAGTGAGAGCCTTTATTTATTTAAGAGTAAATTACAAAAATCATCTTTTAGGTTAAAACCAGATTGCAAAATGTGTCCATTGTCTTCAAAACGTACAAAAAACGTACTCGATGTATGCAAACCCTTGCACGTTATGTCCTTTAGCCCTAACTCAGTTAGTTTTCATGGTTAAATCTGACCAAATGTACCCCACATGAGGGTATTTTGGTCATTATACCATAAATGCTAAAATAAATAATCATAAAAAATTATGATTAGAAATATATATATATATATATATATATATATACACATACTTATAAACATATACAGACACCACATACATAACCCCCTTCTCTCTCTCTAACTATCCTACCACAACCACCTACCCCCCCCCCCCTCCCCCCACTACCACTTCTCCTAAACTTCGCCGGAAAAACCAATCGCCGCCACCAATCTAGGGTTTTGGTCAAGTATCATCCTACGACATAACAATCTTCGAAAGTCCGTTTAATTACTTGTAAGCTGATGAAGTAAACCCCTCAATCTTCATTCCAAGTAACTGAATCACCGACGAATTGTTAGAAACTGGCATTTCATATTTCATTTTTGTCTGAAAGTGGGAAGAGGGTTTGGGCACTCTCCGATCTTCGTTCAAGGTAACCGAATCTTCATTCCAATTTCCAAGTAACCATATCGCTGCTGAATTGCTTGACGGATTCAGAGAGTTGGATCATGGATGACCTTTTGCGACGGGCATGTCAAACGAGAAAAAATAGACGAAAAAACGTTGAATCCCACACGCACGTTGCGGCGTGTTGACTTGGAAATTTAGAACGGAACGTAAAACGAAAAACTTAAGAAAGATAAAAGTATGAGGGACTAAAGTTGAATATTAAAAAGTGTTTTTGTTAAATTGGAAAAGATGAAAATTTTTGTGTTAAAAGTAAAAAATTCAAAAGGGTTAAAATGTAGAAGATAAAAAACTTTTGGATTAAAAGTAAAAATCAATTTTTTTCTATATTTTTCTAAAAAACACCCAATGCATTAGGTGCAACACTATAAATAAACAACATATTGTTGCTCGTATTGTTGCACCTAATGTATTGGGTGTTTTTTCATAAATAAGAAAAGAAAAAACTTTGATTTTTACTTTTAATCCAAAAGTTTTTGATCTTCTACATTTTAACCCTTTTGATTTTTTTACTTTTAACCCAAAACTTTACATCTTTTCCAATTTAACACAAGCATTTTTTTATGTTCAACTTTAGTCCCTCATACTTTTATCTTTCGTAAGTTTTTCGTTTTACGTTTCGTTCTAAATTTCTAAGTTAACACGCCGCAACGTGCGTGTGGGATTCAACGTTTTTCGTCTATTTTTTCCCGTTTGACATGCCCGTCGCAAAAGGTCATCCTTGATCCAACGCTCTGAATCTGTCAAGCAATTCAGCAGCGATTCGGTTACTTAGAAACTGGAATGAAGATTCGGTTACCTTGAACGAAGATCCAACGCTCTTCCCAATTTCAGACCAAAATGAAATATGAAAAGCCAGTTTCTAACAATTCGTCGGTGATTCAATTACTTGGAACGAAGATCCAGGGATTCAAAAGCCGTTTGACATGCCCGTCACAACACGTCTATTTTTCTCCGTTTGGCAAGTTCATCGCAACGCGCGGGTCCTAGATCGACTTAGTTATTCTTTTCTATGTTTTATGTTATTGTCTAATTTTTCGCATTAACATGGCGCAACGGGCGTGCGTGGTTCAACAATTTTATGTCTGCTTTTCGTTCGGTGTTATTTATGTTTTTATTTATATTAGTTTTATAAGCTCTTTTGATGTTGGTGGTCGCTGGCGATGGTGTGACATTAGTGTTACCTGGCACGATTTTACGAACGTATTTAAGCTATTAAGTTTTTTACTAATAATTTGTTTCGAGTTTACCCCTATACTTCCTTTATTTAAAAAAAATAAAATCTATTTTTTACGTGCATATTTTTATGTATGTGTCTGTATGAATTCGATTTGCTCTACGTTTCGACATAATTTTTTTCTGGAAATAAGTCAGGTAAAATTTAATTCGTACTTTCAAGCTTTTATTTTATTTATTGTACTTTATTTCCATCTTCCGATGTGTATTGTGATTACTGTTATCAATCGTCACTCATAAACCTTAATTCCGAGCCCACTGGGAAATAAGTGTGTGACACTTTATGAGGTAGTGGGTAGGTTTTACTTTTCATCTGACACTCATTTTCTTGTATAGTTCGTTTGATAACAACTATACACAACTTATATAATATTTTGTTTACATGGAACTGATGAATAAAATTTAGTTTTTACCAAATTACACGGTAACAATTAAAACCAAACGTCAAAAAACGTAAATTAACAAAAAAAAATGTTACAGGGCCCAATGTTACATATCATAGTTGTTTACGATGAAGAAGCAGAAAGACATAAATATCCAAACAAAATGTTACATGCCATACAATAGAATTTATAGATTAGATTTTAATATTTTTTACCTCTTTTGTAGGTTGACTTTTTGATGTAAAAAAGTGTAATTTTTATACACAAAGCCTTTTAAAAGAATATATTGATTACAACATCTATTTATCTAACGTTTTTTAATCAAGACATTACTCTTTTGTGCAACTTTAATCATAGTTGTTACAATAATACATATAACATAACAAACCACGTAACATGTTTTACTTCGAACAATAATTATTTGTTCCCACATGATGTGTTTATTATTATCAAGCAAAAGATATTACACTAGAGAAGATCAAATAGAAAGTTTATTTTAGCTAGAAAGGATAGTAAGGAATAGCATTATGACATATGACAAAATTTAAAATCAAGAGGAAGAATATTTTAGTTAATCGTACCCAATATTCTTCCTTATTCTCCCCCAGTAACTTCAAACTCACCATTTTCAACATTTTCTTCATTTTTTATCTCAATAATCACTTACCTGCGATATTGATGTAAAGTGCTCGCTTACCTGCGATATTGATGTAAAGTGCCATTTTCGTTATGAATATATGAATGGATTTTCTTTCAAAAAAAATAAATAAATAATAATAATCACTACATTATAGTGTGATTTTCGTCACAAATCAATGATTTAAACAGCCAATCAACGTGTTCTTCAACTTTTTTGAAGAAATCCAGTTTAATTTCATACAATATCTCATTTTTCCCGATAATTTTGAAACGAATCACTCGATTCGTTTGATTCGATCGCTGATAAGTGTTTGTAACATTCAAATTTCGTCAATCGGTGAAATTTTTTAAGAAATCGGCTTCGATCTATGTAAGAAATTTTTAATTGCATTTTTACGATCTGGGTTTTTGAATTTAGTTATTGCGTTTTACGATCTTGGTGGGGTCCGGAGGCAGCGCCCCTGCTAGCAGGGTCCAAGGGGCGGCAGCCCCTGGCGGGGTCCAAGGGGCAGATGTCACACCCCGACCACGTAGAACATACATAACGTGGCAGAAACATCGGGGAGTGTTGTAACAGAATTAATTGTTTCAAATCCATGGCAATTGAAGTTTCGTTTTATTAATCAAACATGAAAGTTTACATTGTTTTAAACAAGAACCAAAGAGT
This sequence comes from Helianthus tuberosus, assembly GCA_030545235.1. NCBI lineage: Eukaryota > Viridiplantae > Streptophyta > Magnoliopsida > Asterales > Asteraceae > Helianthus > Helianthus tuberosus. The sequence continues at coordinate 1,223,735 of CM060376.1, read as the reverse complement.
ACATAACATAAATGAACTAGTTCTTGTCTCGTTTTAAGTCACTAAGGCACAGGTCCGCCTAAGTATGTCTTGATAAGTCCTATGCATCATCTTCTGAAAACACATGTGAAAATAGGTACGTCAGCATAAAAATGCCTGTGAGATACATAGGTTTTGTGAAAACAGAATTCATGACTTATGTTTGAGAAAATGTTTAGTCATGAACCTTGTAATTTGCTTTGTCTTGTAAATCATTTGAAAAACGATAAGATCAGATGATATGTATAAATAAGAGAATAATGTATGGTTAAATGAATAACCAAGTAAAATGAGTTTGTATAAGATAAGTTGTTTTGTAAAACAATGTCTTGTGAAAAGTATGTTGTTTGTATAAAATGTTATATGTCTTAAATTGAAATGATTCAAATAACGCTACGACATGTAATACCATACAAGCACTTGTATATAGGAAGTACCAGCGGCGTATCCACTATGCTTGTATCATATTACACACGCCTCGTTACTTAAATCACTTACTCAAACCAAACCACCAAGATGTAATGTTTAACAATTGTAGAAATGTTTATGTATAGTCATATGTCTATTGTCAAATGTAAATCATGTCAACAGATACAACTGGTTCACACGGTTCAATAGTTACAAACGGTTCATATAATTAAAGGGTTACGACGGTTCACATAGTCAAATGGTTACAACGGTTCAGAATGTAGTATAATGTGTTCATATGCTGGATGAGCATATGCAACAGAAATGCAATGTAAAACAATGTACTAAGTATGCACGTAATGGACATACATGGCATAAGTGTAATGTAAAACAATGTACTAAGTATGCACACAATGGACATACATAGCATAAGTGTAATGTAAAACAATGTACTAAGTATGCACACAATGGGCGTACATAGCATTAAATGTATTGTAAAGTGATGTACTAAGTATGCACACAATGGGCATACATAGCATAAAATGTATTGAAATCATGTACTATAAATGTACTAATAAACCTAGCAAGTATATGATGTGAAAACAGGAAAGCATGAAAGTAACAAGTAGGCACATGTGTTCCACCCCAAAATGTTTGGAAAACAGTAAAAGAGGGGTCTATGTACTCACTTGAGATTGCTCAGTAGTCCTTGAGTGACAACCAAACAATGCTAGAGATCACGGATATCAAACGGCACCTAATATAGGTAACTACATTAATAAACCGGACCTAAATCGGAAGATCGGATAGAATGAGGGCTCGTAAACCAAATGAGTATGGGAACTCATGTAGTATGGTTTAAAAAAGCCCACATACTAAAATGAAACCTAACCTAAGTGCTTACGACCCATTACGACCCGTTTAGGTAGCTTATGCTACTTTAACGCGTCGTTCGCGTGAAACGCGTTCGGACCGCCTAACTAGTCCTATGATAAGTAAAATATGCCTTAACATGTCTAATATTGTTACCAAATCAGTTTAGATACCAAAAGTTATGTTACATATGCTTAAAATGAATTTTGGCGTAAAAAGGGCATTTGGGTAATTTACCTAAGGCATATAAACTACCTATCATACAACTACTTAAACGAAGCGACTATAAGGTATAACCTCGGAAGGTTATTCCCTATATACTATGGTCACCTAATGTGTTTGGTCGGATCCTAATGATCGACCAAACGGGTCGGGTTCGAAAGTATAAGCGATTGTTTAGATCGCTTACCTTACGACCCTATATAAGCACTAAACTAAAAGTGACGAGCTAAGCATGTTAAAACATGCTTAACTAAGTTTAGAAAACAGGTTTGGTATCAAAACAAACGGTTTTGATACCCAAGAGTAGTTTGGTTACAAAATACGCAATAACACGCATTTTGGCCGAAACTACGACTCATCACTGAGCCTAGATAACGTGGTAATCAATAGGTATAGTCACTAGGGACTATAACCATCGTGATTACGCTCACGTTATGAAGTTCAAACGAACTTCGCATCGACCATAAACTGGTCAATGCAGAAAGTCAAACAAAGTTTGACTTTCGGACTCGAAAAGCAATAAAAGAACGAAGGAACACTTACAAAGGGTCCCCGCAAGATTGATTTCCAAGTAATCTCAGGTAGGAAGTGTATAAACACAACCACTTAGAGAAAAACTCAGATTTCAAGTGGGTTTTGCAATGGGGATGGATGGGTATTTATAGTAAATGGACCACCGTTAGGATCGTTCCTCGAATAACGTGATCGAATCTCATCCGTACAAGTGTTGGAATGTTATGGTAGCTCATTTTGCCCCCACCACAAGAGTTTGACATGTGGCATTGGCCTTTGGGGGTTTGAAAGGCTGTTAATCAGCAGTTTAATTCACTGAATCTGGTCTGGGAAACTGACGCGGGCCGCATAAGGTATCACCTTGGGTTTACGCGGGCCGCCTGGCCTGTCTGATCAGCAAACAACTTTCAGAAATGACAGTTTTGGTCCCTGTTGTGTTTTAAGGCCATTCCCGACACTTCTAAGGCCCGTAAAGCCAACTTTAAGGCCCTAAAATGATGCCTAAACATTGTGGACATGAAACATGCTCAAAAATATGCAGGATGTTGGTTCGTTTGGTCGTACGATCGCGATGTTCGCTTAATTACGACGGAATGCGCATAAGCGCGAAAAACGATCCAAATTGCACGACGAATGGATTTTTCTTATGCCAAACACTAAAATAAAATATTTTAGTGCTTACATAAAATTTTGGATGTCCGGATGTATTCAGATCGTAAGTTATGCGCGAAAGTGCAAACTTGTGCACTTTTTGACGCTTTTAGTCCCTGAATGACCCAAAAGTTTATTTTAGCACACCGAACCCCTCAAAGCTTATTTCTAATCTTTGTAAAGGATATTTATGGTATGTTTAACTTATAGCCATGTTTCGGAATGTCTGTTACAGTTCAAATTGGCATACTTTCGCAGTTTGTCAACTTTAGTCCCTGTAAGCGATTTAACTTGATTTTTGCCATACCAAAGCCTTCAAAACTTATTTCTAAGTTATGTAAATGTTATTTAAGGTATGTTAAGCCTATTTCACTATTCCGGAGTGTGTGTGGCATTAAACTGGTTATATTTACGCATCAGTGCGCGTATAACCTTCCAGAAAGCGATTTAGAGCTTGAAATTGAACAAGAATTGATATGTGCAAAAGATACACATATTTATACAGATCTCAAGTATGAAATACAATATTTCATTGGCTCGGCATTTGTTTGATGGTCGCAGTGACCCAGGTGTCACAGCAGAGCCCCTGGCTAGGGTCGAAAATTGCCTCTGGAAAACTGCATTAGAACTAAGACGTTTTTATGTGTTTTCTGGCCATTGCGTTTTAGAAAAACACATTTTTGAAGTGTTTTTAGTCAGTGAGTTTTAGGTAAAACACATATTTAGGTGTTTTCAGTCCATTGCGTTTTAGAGAGAACAATTTCTTTTGTGTTTTTAGGACATTGCGTTTTAGAAATAAGACATTTTTAAGTGTTTCCTGGCCATTGCGTTTTAGAAATAAGACATTTCTTTGTGTTTTTTGTGCATTGCGTTTTAAGTAAAACACATTTTTATGTGTTTTCAGTCTATTGCGTTTTAGAAAAAAAGACATTTTTAAGTGTTTTCTGGCTATTGCGTTTTAGAAATAAGACATTTTTTTGTGTTTTTTTGTGCATTGCGTTTTAGGTAAAACACATTTTTATGTGTTTTCAGTCCATTACGTTTTAGAAAGTACAATTTCTTTTGTGTTTTTAGGCCATTGCGTTTTAGAAATAAGACATTTCTTTGTGTTTTCTGGCCATTGCGTTTTACAAATAAGACATTTCTTTATGTTTTTTGTGCATTGCGCTTTAGAAAAAAAGTCATTTTTACGGGTTTTTTTTTCCATTGCGTTTTACCCAACTGGATTTTCGATTTTTTTTTAAATATAGCAATAGTATACTCGTTTTAAAGATAAAAAACACTCGTTTTTTGGTGCAATTTTTATAAAAAAAATAATGTCGTTTGAAAAAGTTATTAACAATTAAAAATGAGGGGGAATTGGAGGGGATAGAAACTGTTGTCCTGGATTGACTACAATACCCTTACACAAAATCACTCATTTAAGATTACTTTTTAGCCTTTTTAGAAAAAAAAAACTTCCTACAATATTCTAACATTATAGTACTTAATTTTGTAAAGAGAGAAATGCCCGGATAGTCCCTGTGGTTTCACCTTTTTTCAGCTATAGTCCCTATCTTTCTAAAACTACTTGAATAGTCCCTGTGGTTTACCGTTTTGTTCTCGGATAGTCCCTGGGTCTAACTTCAGTTACTTTTCTCTGTTAAGAGGGGTGTGAAATGACAAAAATACCCTTACTAAAAAACAAAATAACTTAAACTATTTAATAGATTTATTTTTATGTGGGACCCACTACTTTCTTCCCCTGCATATCCATCCCCACCCCTCTAATACTACTTTCACCTTCACCACCACCACCACCACAACCACCATCACCACCTGCAACAATTAAACCCCTATTCTTCATTCCATCAACAACTGCAACAATTAATCATCCACCATCACCTGCACGCATCTCATCACTTGCACCATCTCCCCCCCCCCCTCTCAATCTAACATACAACACACACAACCACACCCACTCGATCCTTCTCTCTGTGCGACGGAGGCCGGCAGCCGGTCTGGTAGGACCACCGGCAGTACACCGGTGAATGTTACCGGCGACAAACACCCTCGGTCTCCCCTCCAAAGTCGGCGACAAGCACAGAGCCGGTTAACCGGCACACCGAACCCCCCCCCCCCCCCCCGTTACAGAATCGGTGGTCCCAGTTCCTTCTTCGACAGATTTCCGGTCACGGAATAAGCTCGGGTTTTGGTTTCTTCCGACAAAGCTTCACGATGATGTTGACGGTGATGGTGGTGGCCACCGGCGAGACACGGTGGTGGTGTGTGGTACAGTGGCGGCTGGTTACGGCGGACGGGTGGTGGCAGTGACCGGGTCTGAGCAGAAGGGAGGCAATAGCTGCATCTGCTTCAGCTTCTTTGCAATCAATCCCTTCATATGTCAAACAATCACACACCACCACCACCGGAGCAGCTCCTAATCTTCTTTCATTCAGAACCTCTATTAACCCCGTTTTATTTATTTTGATTGGTTTTGTTTTCGGAACAAAGATCTAAATTACCAAATCCGGTACAGGTGTACAGTGCGGATCTTCAAACAAGATTAGGGATCACTGCCGGAATATGTATTCTGATAAAAAACATGCCGGAAAAGATTACGGAGCGTACGGTCAAGTGAAGCTTCAGCAGCTGGTGTTTCCGTTTAAGCTGTTTTATACTTTTTATTTGCAAGGGTTGTCTGCTGATCTGCCGTCGGAGCTGTTAGTGACGCCGGTTCCTCCATGTCGCCGGCGGCGAAGGCAGCTGAGCCTGGGGCTACGTGCCCTAACTATTTCCTGACTGATTAAAGTAGTGATGGTGATGCGCATTGATGGAACCACCATTGCTTTGAGTTTTATATACGGCTGCCACCATGGTGGTTCGATAGGGTGTTTGTTGGAGACGCAGGTGACTGGAGGTGGAGGGTGGTGGTCATTGATCGGTGGTGGTGGTGGTGTGTGTTTGAGATTGTGAAGAAAGCTGGAAAAAGGGTTGAGGGACATGAAGAAGAAGATACAGGGGATATGATGAAGAAGATAGAAGGGTGGGGCTATTTGTAATTTTTATTAATAAGGGCATTATAGTCATTTCAACACCCACTTAACAGAGAAAAGTAACTGAAGTTAGACCCATGGACTATCCGAGAACAAAACGGTAAACCTTGGGGACTATCCGGGTCATTTTAGAAAGATAGAGACTATAGGTGAAAAAAGGTGAAACCACAGGGACTATCCGGGCATTTTTCTCTTTTGTAAAGTATGTAACCACAAATTTGTTTAATATCGGATAAGACAAAAAGTTTGAGGGTAAAGTTCACTCATTAAATATGAGAGTTGACATTTGAAAGTACTATTTTTTGTACACATGCACATGGGTTTTTAAGGTACATAAGTTTCTCAAAGACTTTTTTTAATTTTAAATTATATATCTTTTGCTTCGCATCATTTACATCCATCGCATCATATTTCAACCCTAAATTACACTAAAGAATACTAAATTTTCTCTCTCCTTTTCAATTAAATAATATGTTTTATGCACTTATCATTACTTTTTTTCTCTCCTCCATTCACAACACTTTCAAAATATATTAAAAAATTATAGAGGGTGAACAGTGTCCTCCCAAATATACAGATGAACAGTAAAATTTTTCTCTCTCATCCATTCACAATCACTTTTTATACTGTTTATATTATAAAAACTTCACACACAAAATTTGATGAAATGAATGTGAATGCTTTTAGTTGAGATGTGAAAAGTGAAATAGATCAGTGAATTGTCTATAATGTATATCCATGTCATAGAAGTAGATACTTAAGTCAAAATTAGGATTATAGAGTAGCTATCAATTGTTAAATTAATTTTTTTATTGGGTAAATTACATTTTTCATCCTTTATGTTCGTATCAGATAGCAATGGATGACCTTTAACTTCAATAATTACAATCACAATCTTTTATTTGTAAAACCCATTACAATCTACGTCCTTTAACACTAACCTGGTTAAAATTTTTAGTTAAGTTTGTTCACTTAAGGGTATTCTAGTTATTTCACGCTTTTATTTAATACATTTCTTAATATATAAAACCAAAAAAATAACCCAACAACAACCACCACCACCCCAACAACCATAATTAGTTCACAAATCACTTATTTTGTCACTTTCCATGCAAAATCACACCATCCACTTCATCAAAACAAACCCTCAATTCTATTCAAATGGATAGACAAAAACCGTAAGTCTGTAACCTCCCTTCAATACTCAAAACGAGACATCTACGCCAGAGGATCACAGGAGAAGTGTGTCAACTTACAGCACCTAGAAAGGGAAGCTATTCACAAGCTAAAAGCTTCCACTTTCGAGTCGTTGAAAAGGCCATCTGCAACCCCATCTCCCCATCTCGAATCTGTTTTAGCAGATTTGTAATCGATTAGCCGGATCTAGGGTTTGGGTAGATAGAGAGAGGAAGGTGCGATTCCCGAATCTGGTAGTGGGTGGCGAAGTGGTGATCGTTCAGATTTGGTGTGGCGATCGTTTAGATCTGGATTCAAACAGTGTTGCGGCGTATCAATCGAAGGTGGGCGAGTTAATGAAATTACCAGTGGTGAGAAGTCATATGGTCGGCGGTGGTAAAACGTCATACGGCGGCGCTGGTGAGAAGAATGATTGTGGCGGTGGTGGAAAGGAGTAGGCTGATGAAGACTGGTTGTAGATATTGATGTGTTATCAGGTTGTCTTTGAAGAGGTGAACTAAAATAAATGTTAGCATTAGAATCTTTTAAATAAATAGGTAAAATTACCAAGCTACCCTCATGTGCAAGGCATATGACTAGATTTAACTGAAAATTCTAACAAGGTTAGTGCTAAAGGACGTAGATTGTAATGGTTTTCACAAATAAATGATTGTGACTGTAATTATTAAAGTTAAAGGTCATCCATTGTAATATGAAACAAACGTAACGGACGAAAAGTGTAATTTACCCTTTTTTATTTGCATCAGAGAAATTAAAAACTGGGGTGGGGAGTGCGGTGAAAACATGTAATAGTTGACCTTATCCTCTAATATTCAACTAGTTGTAACACCCGTGTGAACACACGGGTATGTTTAATAACGATCGAAAACAAATACTATAAAAGAGATTATAATATATCATTTAAATTCTTTGCATTTAGTTACATATGCAATTGATCGTTCTGATCAATTACTTCCTTATGTGCACCGCACCATCTTTCAGGAGGTTGTCAAGTGTTCTCGCCTTCGTAGTTGGTGTTTTGCGTATCTTTACATCCGCAGCCATTCTGTACAATATTTTCACAAAAAAAACATCACAAACAAACCTTCTGTTTTGATACTACTACGATAGCATAGAACAAAAAACAAAACAAAACAAACAAAGCAGAACAAAAACAAAACAGAACAAAAACATCACAAACAAACCTGAAAAATTGAAACCAAAATACCCAAATCAACCCATTCACAAATAACAGATTAACATTATCAAAAACTGATTCACAAATAACTGATTATCATCATCATGCGACATTCAGATTATCAAAAACTGAAACCAAAATACCCAAATCAACCCTCTGTTTTTCACAAAAAACATTCACAAATAACTGATTATCATCATCATGCGGCATTCAGATTATCAAAAACTGATTATCAAAAACTGATTATCAAAAACTGATTATCAAAAACTGAAACCAAAATACCCAAATCAACCCTCTGTTTTTCACAAAAAACATTCACAAATAACTGATTATCATCATCATGCGGCATTCAGATTATCAAAAACTGATTATCAAAAACTGATTATCAAAAACTGAAACCAAAATACCCAAATCAACCCTCTGTTTTTTCACAAAAACATTCACAAATAACTGATTATCATCATCATACGGTATTCAGATTATCAAAAACCGATTATCAAAAACTGAAACCAAAATACCCACATCAACCCTCTGTTTTTTCACAAATAACTGATTATCATCATCATCAGCAGCATAACACTTCTTTGGCTTGAACCAGTGGCTAGGCTCTGATACCACCTTCTGTCACAACCCCCGATCCCTAATCCCCGGGAACGGGCGGCCGCGAGCCAGTTTCGGTGGTATCGGTGTTTATTAATTTGGCAGCGGAATTTTTCATCAGGACCGTAGTCAGGAAATATTTTATCAGAGTAAACCACCATATTTTATAAATACAAATACATGTGAAAACCCCAAGTTTGCAGTACACACATTTTCATAGGAATAAATCTTATTTTATTTAATAAAACATCTATTTTATTTTAGGTAACTTTATTGCCACTTTTCCAAGCCTTCAGTGCTCTCCAGCTGGCTTGTATTGGCTCCACACTAAGTTACCTGAAACACGTGTTTAAAACATTTTATCAGCAAGAAATACTGGTGAGTGAATCCCAGTTTAATCAAGTTTAAATAAAAAGTCACAGTGAACAGTATTGAGGGCACATCCGCAATTACATTTGTTTTCAAGATATAACAATTAACATCAGTGGTACTGTCATACTCAACTTGTGGAAATGTTACTCCTTAACCAGGTGGTAACAAATTTTGTATACAAAACCCCAACATACCCACTATAATTGTATTCTTACAAATACTCAATATGGTTATTCGCATGGAAAGATATGTAAGGTTTTGTAAAACAGTTCACAAAAAAGTTTACAAAAAGTGGATCAGCTCACATTGCTATTATAGGTCTTTCCTTTGTGACTTCCTGGTTATAATCTAGTTAAATAAATAATGTACACGTGTTAGTATAATAACCCTTTGATAATATTAATGATACCTTCCCCGAGACGGTATTCCAATAACTACGTCGGGCAGAACCACGACAGTTATTACGGAACCCTAAATCAATCGGGTAGCGTATCTATTACGAAACTGGGGTTATAATACTTACAACAGAGCAGAACCTCGCTAATTAGGGGGTATAATACCCGCGTATTATTTCTACTATCAGAAATTTGGGATTGAGAATCGAAGAATGAACGAATTGAAATGAAATCCGATGTCTCCTTTATATAGTGCTGATACTGGACTCTCTCGCGGCCCGCGTAATATGAGAGCAGGGCTTACGCGGCCCGCGTTGACTCCGGGTCAACGTGTAGCTTGGCTGAGTCAATGTGTAGGCTTGACGGGTGTTGGGACACGTGGCCGCACCTAGCTGCGCCACCTTTTTAGTCCCTCGCGGCCCCCGTAAGGGTCATGGGGTACCTTACACGGCCCGCCTCAACTTAACTTTTATTGTTTTTCATATATTTTCAATGCTATATTGTATTTCGGGCTCGGTTTTCACGTACGGGGTGTATTTAAAAACATATAGGGGTATTCTAAATATATTAGGGGTGTCAGAAATATTTTGGGAGTGTTGGCAATATTTTGGGTATAGCTCCTGGACTATTTAATAAAATATATAGTGCACTCACACTTAAATATAGTAACCCAATTCCACTTTATCCATACGTCATGAGACATAACCCCAATGAATTTAGGCAGAGCCTTGACATACATTACGGGGCCCTACATCACTTGGACAGGGTATCGATGATTAGGGGCTACAATACTTAAAATGGGGTAGGACTTTATTATTATTATGGGGTGAAAAATATAGAATTCTAGAGAGAGAGAGGAGTTCGAGAGTGAATGTGTACATCATATGTTGATTTGAAAATCTATATTTATACTACACTTTTGTGAACTTAACTTTCACGCAAAGTTGATCTGATTTTCCCAACATTGAGCCACATACAACTGTTTTAATAAATGCTTTCAATTTTTCACTCCAGGTATTGTACCTTTACAAAACATTTCAATTTAGATGTTTAGTTTTGAATAATTATTATTATATTATGATTTTATTTAATATATATATTATAATTAATTTAACTGCTTCACTTATTTGGCGCGTATAACTTTTAAAATATGACGTTTTATAAAATGATGAATATGTCCATAAAACGAGAATATTTTTATCTACATTTTGAACCAAGTTTCATTGAAAACAGAGTATGTGCAAATATAAGGTATTCTTATAAATTAGTTATTAAATGGTTCCTATGCTTGCCCAAAATATCCCATATTTCTATTGGTTAATTTACCCATGATGCATCATTTTAATAACATAAGTGTTTATCTATACTATATTATAATACATGAGGGAAGGATTCCCAAAAGTTAAGAACTTCTTCCCCCATTATTTATAAATAAACCCCTAGAATGAGGGTAAAGTGGTCTTTTAAACCATAATTATTTTTCAGTCCCTCAATCTAGTACATTTAAATCATTGACATTTAACATAATTATGGGTAATTAGTTACACCCCCCCCCCCTCTTTAATTCTTTAATGTATTCCTGCGATATCTTACAACTCGTAATGTTTTAAAAAAATCCGAAGGTACCATGACGATCGGCACATTTTTTTAAACGTTTCGATAGTTGTCTTTTTTAGTTTCGCCGTACGTTCATAAAGTACAAATAGCTGATGCGTAAATGTACAATTGATTAAAGCCAACATTTGTTTTTTACCCAAGCCAGCTTTGACCATTACCTAGCTACCGTGCATTAACATTTGTTTTTTACCCAAGTTTTTTGTTTTGAACGACATTAATAAACTAAAATATTCCCTAATTTTACTTGTACAGAGTCAGTTTGTTGTGGCATGTTTAATATAGTATAGATAAAACTCACAACAAACTTCCTATTAAACATGCCACAACAAACTAAACAAGATATGTGCATCTTATTTTAAAAACTTAAAACTCACAACAAACTTCCTAAATAAATGGATGACCAATCTAAAACTAAACCCTAATGGACTACTATAAATACATAGCAAACACTCACAATTCTACATTTCTATTGCTAAACAGATTTAAAATATGGAGCCAGTTCTGAATTCACTTGATGCGAAAAAACAAGCATGCGATATTGAAAAATCTAAGGTCGGTTCTATGATAAGTTTTGTTATATCGCAATAATGAATAATTGTTTTCTTTTATTTACTTTTATGTGAATACTAACTTATTTGATTTTTCAGATTCAACACACCAATTTAAACACCCCAGTTGTCGAACAGGGTTTTGTTAGTTTTTAAGTAATATTTTCGCTTATAATCTTTCATATTAACAAGTTCATTATGTTATTATTTGGTGTTTTATTGTAGGATGATGGTGATAATAGTGTTGAAATTATTTCTTATGGTGCAATGTTTAGTCCATACAAGTCTAATCTTCAAGGTCAATTTAGTAAAGAGGTAATTTTAAAATTTATTTAATCTTTTTAATTTTTTTTATTCAATATTTGTTTTTTTATAAAATTTATTTAATCAATTTTTAACTTTTTTATTAAATTTTTGTTTTTTAAGGATCGGAAGTATGAGAATCAAAAGAAAAGATCTAAGAGACTCTCTGAATGGAAATGGGTCAAGGTTATAAATTTAGATGATTCTGAGGACGATGAGAAAGAAGATGAATTAGATGATACTGCTGATTCGAGTACAAACAAGAAAAACGGATCAAAAAGGAAGAGAAATTAGATGAAATATATAAAGTGTTTTTATGTTTTTTTTTCATTTTCACTTGTTTTTGTTTGATCTAGACTATCCCATGAATAATAAAGTTTATTTTATATTTGAAGTTTATGTTTTGTGTTATTTTATTGCACTTATAATTTACATCTCGATTGAACTAATATACTTTTGTCATTTGTTTAGTATTTTTTATTAACAAACGAATCTTTACATGTTTAAAACAGTTTTTCTATAATTTATTTATTATTAATTTTTATAACAAAACAAAACTTTGATATTTAGTAGATAGAAGATAAACTATGTTCCAAAATTTTAGGAATTATTTAATACTAATTTACGATATTAGTAGATAGATAGTAAACTATATCCCAAAATTTTAGGAATTATTTAATACTAATTTACGATATTTATTTAATACTAATTTACGATATTAGTAGATAGATAGTAAACTATATCCCAAAATTTTAGGAATTATTTAATACTAATTTACGATATTTAGTAGATAAATAGTAAACTATGTCCCAAAATTTTAGGAATTATAAGTCAACTAATTAGGTCCTCCAAGTTAATTATATGGGATGAGGCATCGATGGCGAAACGTCAGGCGATAGAGGCAGTTGATCGAACATTGCAAGACATTATAGGTGTTAGACTCTCATGTGTAACACTTATGACATATATCCTCCACAATAATGTTATCATATACAAATAAGAAAACTACCAGCAACGAGTGCCGCAATCCAAAGTGTCGTCCCCGCCGCATCGCGCGGGCACCCTACTAGTATATTTTATATAGATAAAATTTTGGGATTGTTACATTCTCCCCACCTTATTTTAAATCTCGTCCTCGAGATTTCTTGAAATATGGATGAATATTTTTAGTTAGTTTAGCTAAGTATATTCTGGTCTTTGTTTTGAATTTTACTTTACTTTGACCAGAACTATTCTCGATGAGATTCTTATCCTTGACCGAAATATGTTTTGTATTTTAACACAGCTTTTTGTTACAGGTTTCCTAATGCATTAATAATCGCAAAGGAAATTCTTATATATTCGATGACGTTCCAACTTAAAGAGCTCCTGTCATTTTTCTTGTCGCACGAATTTCGAGACGGATGATCAAACGAAATAGTGTTTGATATCGGAATTTAGAGACGTATACGAGAGATTCCTAATAGATAAGTCTAAAATTATCATTGACACCCTTGTTCGTGATTTATTCCTAATTGTCAATCAATATGGTCTTTGGATTTCCTCATAGACATACTCGTCTATATAATCATATATTTCACATACTGATAGTATACATATTATTCATAAGGTCAATGTATTTAATAGATTCATATTTCCAAAGAAATATCAGACATCAGGTCATGGTACTATTTAGGGAATTCCATTTCTAACATATACCTCTTCTCACCCGGTCTCGTCGGAGAGGTAACCTCATCTCACCCGGTCTCGCCGGAGAGGTAACCCCATCTCACCCGGACAAGCTGGAGAGTCTACTGCACCATGCCCAGTTTTACCGGAGAGGTAATTATTATGGTATTTCCCATAAATAGACTTCTCTCAAATTAGGATTTTGAAAGCACATCGTTTATTATAGTTTGCATCAAGAAACAAGGAAATCAGTATTCTCATGATGGATCATATTCTAGAACCGAGTAGTATCAATAAACAAGAAATAACAGTGGCCAGTTATTATTGCTTATTTATCATACAGGCACTGTTCTAGTCATCATCATCACAGAATACCAATAACCATCACACTTTATCTATGCAAGTAATTGGCTTATCTCAAAGCTTTATACTAAGGCATTCTTCTTAGGTTCAAGTCTAAATAATGTCCTGGTTTTTACCAGTGAATATCAATATCTCAACTCTTCCAATTAAGCATAGATATTATTATGGTTGTGGTTTTCTTTTGGTTGGAGAATGGAGTTTCAAATATATCATTGTCTCCATTGATACTATAGCTAGGTTTAATGTAATAAATATGCTTACAGCTAACTTTATTTATTCATATAAAATCTTAGATCCCGTTACAAGGAATATTTCATTGAGACAAATGGCATTTTTAAAACATAGTAAATTTCATGGTTTATTCTTATAATAACTTCATATTTTCATATGAATTACCAATGACATTTTCTCTTATGTTTATCTTACAGAAGATATTATACCATCAAGAAATTCTATTGGGTATATGCATATATGTGTATAAAATTTCAAATCTTTAGTTAATATTAAACTTACAGAATATATACACACATATATAAAATAATAACTATACATCCGATGGTACTAATCATCAAGCTTATTTTCATGACTTTTTTTCATAAAGGTAGTATATTGAAATAAATTTATGTCAAATATAATATTTTGGAATTAAAAGTTTAGGGAAATAAATTACTCAAAATATAACTTTTCTGGACTCATAAGAACAGTTTCATTTTTAACTAATGAGTTAAACAATACCAGACTCACTATTTATGTTACCTTAATAATTTCTCCTCAAGTAACCATCTATATATCTATTTCAATTATCACATTCCTACCTTTTCCTTTATAAGAATCAATTATAATATACAATTAAGATTGAGAGGCGTTATTTTAGAAGAATATGTGCAAGGATCAAAATATACAGTATATTATTTTCGTATAGTATAATATACTTATACTTATGAGAAGATAGGATTTGTATACATATTCTAGTAAAAAGATCTAATAGCCTTGTTAAATTTTAGTAAACCCACAACGAACTTATAACATAAGTGCATATATTATTCTATATACTATATTACACTTATTAGAATTTATTACACCATGATATTTTATTAGAATTTTAGATATAAAATATATCTTTTACTTCATGTACTATCTCATAGTAAAATATACTATTCATATATCATTGTAAAAATGTTTTATCATTATACTAATAATATAAAAGATACGGATGAACTCAAATATTATGAGTTATAAGATTATAAGTGTATTATATAAGTCAAAAAAATGTATTTAACTTACTGTACGAGTCGAATATTTATATTAGACTTTAGATATCATATTATTTTCCAACCGAAAACCATGTAAGATAGATACCCATATGTACTAGTGGATTTCTATTTTTGGTCAAACTTTAACACTTGTTTGAAAAATGAATATTTCTCTCAAGTATTTTGTTAGAGATACTCTAAAGATGTACTATAAAATAATTTTTTTTAAGCTAATAAATTATTTTGAGAAAGAACATCTTTAATAAAAATAATTAAATTATGGTTCTAGTTAACCCAACAAACCATGTGCTAACATACAAACCAATTTTTTTTTCATAAAGTTACTACTACAACTAAATCATTTATTCGTTGTATGTGAAGGAATATATCATGTAAGATATATATGTATTAATGTATAATAAAATTATTTTCAATCATATTTAGGTGAATGAATGTCAGTTGACTTGAATACTTTTCTTTATAATTTAGGATACACAATCCTGTAACAAATATGACGGGTTAATCTTAAAATCTTATATTAATTATTTCCAGGCATAAGACCTATTCTGGACATACCTATAGAAATGCTTTCATCGTTTAGTTAGGCCTTTTCTACGTAGTCCAACCAACCCAAATCTCTAAAAATTTTAAATGATTTTATTAAATTATGAATACACATCATATTCATTTAACCATCTATTTTATTACTAAGTATTTCAAATATAAACTTTTACAAGTAATCCCAACATCAGTTATTTCATAAAAGTATGAAGTCTTATGGTCAACTAGTTATAAACCAGAAATGATAAAATAGAGTGAGAAATTGGTACACCTGGGTTTCAAAACTTGCTTTGGCTAGATCCACTAAAGCAATCTTTTAAAGATTTTATTACTTCTTAAAATCCTTTCGGTTAATTTAATAGCTTCGATTTTATTTATTTAAATATAAATTATTTTGAAACAATATTATTAAAACCACAAAGTTTTAAAGCTTTGTACCATATATTTCAATATGTATTTTAAACCAAAGTAAATAATTGATTTCAAAAAGAGAGTCATAAATATGAATGCTTTGTTAATAATCAACTTAGTTTGATGTATATTATGATATTATTTGAGTAGGTAGTATTTATTATCACCGACAAATTTCTAGTACAAATGTTTGGGTATAATCATAAAATAGATTGATTAAAAACGGCGAACATTGCGACTCATACATATATATGTATTTATTACAAACTACCACTGGAATTCAAAATAAACTCGGGATTATGCATCCGTAACTTATTTTAGTCTATATATGTTATAGGAGTATTATGCTCAACATGCCTTTATGTAAAGTTGATTCTATCTCCTGTCTCTACTAAGTTGTTATCTAATAGGAAAAGTTCCTTTTAAAGTTTCTAGCTCATAGGCGGCATGGGTACTGGTACTGGTTTGGTCGTTCAACTATTTAATATAAGTTAGCATTTACTGTTGTAGTGGCTAACATATGGAGATTTACCCATTGTCCATCTAATTCATCTTCCCCTAGTAAGTTATTGCCTGATTCCTGAGTTTGTGCATTTATTTCCTGATTGATTATCGCTCCCTTTGGTTGTGACTCCTTTATTTTCTCTCGACTTTTGCTAATAATCCAACTTCTCTTCTTAATGGTAAATGGTTTCTCAGACTGTGCCTTACGAATAAATATTCCTTCTTTAATATCTGCTGAGTATCCTAAGGGATTTGGTTGAAATGAGGTTCCCTTATCTTTTGGTGAACTATCTAGTTGACGATAGATATCCGAAATCTTTTACTTACCCATACTGTAGACTATCAAATAGTCAAATAATATAAAACGCATAATCACATAAGTTATTTCCTAACACAGAATTAAAATTTAAGTGTCAGCATAACACTTCTTTGGCTTGAACCAGTGGCTAGGCTCTGATACCACCTTCTGTCACAACCCCCGATCCCTAATCCCCGGGAACGGGCGGCCGCGAGCCAGTTTCGGTGGTATCGGTGTTTTTTAATTTGGCAGCGGAATTTTTCATCAGGACCGTAGTTAGGAAATATTTTATCAGAGTAAACCACCATATTTTATAAATACAAATACATGTGAAAAACCCAAGTTTGCAGTACACACATTTTCATAGGAATAAATCCTATTTTATTTAATAAAACATCTATTTTATTTTAGGTAACTTTATTGCCACTTTTCCAAGCCTTCAGTGCTCTCCAGCTGGCTTTTATTGGCTCCACACTAAGTTACCTGAAACACGTGTTTAAAACATTTTATCAGCAAGAAATACTGGTGAGTGAATCCCAGTTTAATCAAGTTTAAATAAAAAGTCACAGTGAACAGTATTGAGGGCACATCCGCAATTACATTTGTTTTCAAGATATAACAATTAACATCAGTGGTACTGTCATACTCAACTTGTGGAAATGTTACTCCTTGACCAGGTGGTAACAAATTTTGTATACAAAACCCCAACATACCCACTATAATTGTATTCTTACAAATACTCAATATGGTTATTCGCATGGAAAGATATGTAAGGTTTTGTAAAACAGTTCACAAAAAAGTTTACAAAAAGTGGATCAGCTCACATTGCTATTATAGGTCTTTCCTTTGTGACTTCCTGGTTATAATCTAGTTAAATAAATAATGTACACGTGTTAGTATAATAACCCTTTGATAATATTAATGATACCTTCCCCGAGACGGTATTCCAATAACTACGTCGGGCAGAACCACGACAGTTATTACGGAACCCTAAATCAATCGGGTAGCGTATCTATTACGAAACTGGGGTTATAATACTTACAACAGAGCAGAACCTCGCTAATTAGGGGGTATAATACCCGCGTATTATTTCTACTATCAGAAATTTGGGATTGAGAATCGAAGAATGAACGAATTGAAATGAAATCCGATGTCTCCTTTATATAGTGCTGATACTGGACTCTCTCGCGGCCCGCGTAATATGAGAGCAGGGCTTACGCGGCCCGCGTTGACTCCGGGTCAACGTGTAGCTTGGCTGAGTCAATGTGTAGGCTTGACGGGTGTTGGGACACGTGGCCGCACCTAGCTGCGCCACCTTTTTAGTCCCTCGCGGCCCGCGTAAGGGTCATGGGGTACCTTACACGGCCCGCCTCAACTTAACTTTTATTGTTTTTCATCTATTTTCAATGCTATATTGTATTTCGGGCTCGGTTTTCACGTACGGGGTGTATTTAAAAACATATAGGGGTATTCTAAATATATTAGGGGTGTCAGAAATATTTTGGGAGTGTTGGCAATATTTTGGGTATAGCTCCTGGACTATTTAATAAAATATATAGTGCACTCACACTTAAATATAGTAACCCAATTCCACTTTATCCCTACGTCATGAGACATAACCCCAATGAATTTAGGCAGAGCCTTGACATACATTACGGGGTCCTACATCACTTGGACAGGGTATCGGTGATTAGGGGCTACAATATTTAAAATGGGGTAGGACTTTATTATTATTATGGGGTGAAAAATATAGAATTCTAGAGAGAGAGAGAGGAGTTCGAGAGTGATTGATGAATATGTTATAATTAATTTAACTGCTTCACTTATTTGGCGCGTATAACTTTTAAAATATGACGTTTTATAAAATGATGAATATGTCCATAAAACGAGAATATTTTTATCTACATTTTGAACCAAGTTTCATTGAAAACAGAGTAGGTGCAAATATAAGGTATTCTTATAAATTAGTTATTAAATGGTTCCTATGCTTGCCCAAAATATCCCATATTTCTATTGGTCAATTTACCCATGATGCATCATTTTAATAACATAAGTGTTTATATATTTTATATAGATAAAATTTTGGGATTGTTACAATACCTTTCCGCTCCTCCTTTCTCATACACTTTCATCTTAACCATTGATTTGAAAAATGAATGATTAAGATTCATTCTAATCCTACTTAGGCAAAATAAACTTTTTATTTGACCTTACCCCATATATATATACTAGGTGTACACCCGTGTGAATACACGGGTTTGTTCTAATAACGATCGGAATCAAATACTAAAAAACATATTATAATATATTATTTAAATTTTGTGTTTAGTTACATATCTTTATAAAACAATGTTAAGCATATAATCCGTCATAAATTTTGGTTAGTTCGGTCTCGTTTCTCGCCCTATAGTCTTTAATTAGCTTGACATGATCTTCATTCCCACGGCTCTCTTTCTTCTGGTCAATAGAAGATATGATCCTCCATGATGCCCTCCTGGATCGATATGTCCTGATTTCTCAATAGAAGTAAACGACGGGCTGCTATTACTTGCTTTAAATTTCGGCAGTAGACACCACTCGAAAACCCTAAACGACGGGCATTTGTACAAAAAAAATCAAATGTTGTTATAAGAAATATAGCAAGTTCAGATTATAATTGTAATCACATTGATTATTTATAGAAGTCCTTCAAAAAAATGTATAAGAAAATCTGTTTGTGGGCTGGTCCGACCAGACCCGACCAGTTCGGGTTTGTTAATCGAACAACCCAATTCCGTACACCTGTTACTGAACATTGTTACTGAAACGCTTATACTATTTGGCTTTTATATATGTATAATTGTATATATATGGGAGATATGACAGAAGTTGCTTACCTATCACAAAATGATATTTTACAATCAAGGCATGTTGCCAGAGTAGATACCCTATGGCAGGCGTTGCATTTGGCTGCTACAGAATTCTTGCCGATTTGGTGGCATCTGTACACAAGGAAAAGCCGTATAACTGTCAAAATATGTTGCAGTAAACAGGTAACAAAATCTTAAATTTTTTTAAAGTGTGCTTTGAAATAATAGGGTAGAAGAATTACATGCAAATCTCGAAGCGATAAAAAAGCATAAGCAAATACACGAGCTAGTGAAGAAAGAATATATAAAATATTATAATGAACCTTTTGTATAGTTCAAGAAGATCCTTGGGTATAACATTTGATCCATTTGAAGATGATGATGCCTGCATAGAAATTAAGCAGTTTAGAATGTTATCATATGGTCGACGAAAACGCCTTAGCTTCAAAATACCAAAGTACCTGGTTACCAGATGCAACTAAACAATCTTCAGTAAGATGACCAGCCTTTTTACATTTCACACTATCAAACAAAACCGTGGGACACATCATGCAATGATGCATTTATGCAATAGTGTTTAACATGTGTTTGTCTAAGCTTTATGTTGTACCATTCATAAGTAGATAGGCTGATCACCTTGTTGACCAGCGATGACGGTTGAAATCCCAAATGTCTCCTCCACTTTCAAAAACTTGTAATGGGACTTTAGGTCCACACGACGCTTCAACTATACTTTGGTTGCTTCGAGGCCCCTACGAAATACGGTAAAATGTCATTAAGAATTAAATAAAAAGGTCAGAGACAAATTTTAATACCTGAGAAAGCTTAAGATTCTCCAAAAGCTCAATTTTGCAACCCATGCTGCAGATATCGTCATCGGTCTGCAAAACAATCAAGAGGAATAAAAAATTAAAAAAAAAGCTATTAGTTGTGATACCACATGTATATAGTGACCAGAAATAACATAATCCACCTCATCACACATATATTCCCCGTATTTGCCACAGACAACACATACAGGCTCTCCGGGGACTGGAAACCGCTGCTGACTTCTTTCCTTTACAAGATTACTTCCAAGAAGGTTAACCACTTCTGATTCTTGATTTACTTCCGAGCTGGATGAAAATGGCAAGATTTCAAACCTTTTGGATCCACATGCGGAAAAACAAACCTTTGGACGAAAGTTGCAAAACTGGCCAAACCTAAAGACGAAAATGACATTTTACTTGTGAAAATATTATGAAGAATTAATTAATAGTTATATACAACAGGAATAAGTACCTTGTAAACCACTCCAAAACCTCCTCGCCCTATCTTGGTACTTCGGTCAAAGTTATGTGTTGCTAGCTGTAATTCTTTATATGAAAAATTCCTTATGTTATCAAGAGAATAACCTGTGCAACAAAAAAACAACACAGTATGTTCATAACACATACAAGTAACACTTTGAAGAGAAAATGAGAAAAAGATATTATTGGAGTCATATAAATGAGATATTATAAGTCCTGAGTATTCAAAATTCAACCTTCCAATTCTCTATGACTACTGGTCCCTTTCTTTTGTACACGTGGGGAACCGAAGCAGCTACAACTCATGTCTGTTGGATTTAAAATTGAAGCTCAACCTTGTATAATAAAAAGAGAAAAGCATCAGATAAACTGCTAGTTATCGGCATAAAACTATAAAAGTGATACAAGTTACAAGAGCTTAAGCCTTTTTTTAGAAAACAGATAAGCAATACAATTGCTCCATGAAAGACTGACAACGAACATTAAACAAACATACCAAGTAAATAAACATTTAAGAAAGATTCATTGACCTATTTTGACCAAGACAAGAACTCTTGGATGCTGCAGCCACAAAATTTGGAAAAAAAAAGTTGTTGACTTCCTAATCTCCTGTTTGGCTAATGGGCCTTTTCTTGTTAATTAAGCACATTCTTGTGAAAGCACCTAAAGAACGCTACGGCTTGCAATATTGAGCACATTTGAACAAATTCTGCAAATTCAAAAGAAAAAAAGAAACCATGGTGCTTATCTTTTTTCTTTTTTTGTGGTTCTTTTTTTTTCTAAAATGTTTTCTGTGCAATGAAAAGCCATACTGGTATGCTAAAAGTTGACCACTCCTTAAAAGAAAAACAGTTGTAGCAGCCAACCAAGAGCCAACTGAACTTTTGTATCCAGTCATGTACCAGCCCAGGCTGGCACATGCCAGATTAACCTATGCTTTAAATTGACAGTACCTCCTTCTCAGTGTCGGGTTATGTTGCCAGCAACACTCGAGCAGTTATGCGAGCTTCGGATGAGTCTGCTTCCGGATTGTAGGCGTAAACCCTGAACAAATAACAAACCCAAAAAGTTGTAATTTAATATTCATATTTATCATATTTGTATTAGAATTCATACCTTCCTCGTATGCAAGTTCTTTCCAAGCAATCAATGTTAAACCATTTGTGCTCACCTGGTCACCATAAACAAATAACAAACCTAAAAAGTTGTCATTTGCATAGATTAACAAAACATTCGACTCGTCTTCTGTTATGACGTACAAATATTTTAGAACCTACCATCGTATTGTCCCATGAGCTTCATCAGCTTTCATCGGGTATCAGAATCCTTTTAGAAACTCCCCTGTAATCTGTCTTTTAAAATACCTTGTAACTAAACCGATCACAATATTGTAGGTTTACTTTCTATACACTAAATTGAAACAAAATTTCAAACAAAGGTAACAATAAATACATCAAATACTAATAGCGTTGTTTAAACATTTCAAATTCATCTTCTTAACAACCTAATAATAGCAATCAACCACCTTCATTCACAACCGTTCAACATAATTATGATGTAATAACAATGGAAACAATACTCACAAGCTTAATTTGTAACACTCTAATTCGTATTTGACTAAAGTCGCAGCGGAATTTCGTACCATAAAAATTTCTTTAGTTACAAACACTTTGACACACTTAATCTCATTTCTAAGGTTAATTTTTCTCAATAAATACATTTATTATACTTATTTTCAACAAGAAATCATAATAATGGCTTCACTCAATTACGTGCTCGACACTCCCGTACAATCTATCTTGTGACTCGATCCTCGATTTCCAATCCTTGGATATCCTCATAACTGGTACTACCTGCATTCACCACATATATAATTCATAACATTAGTACGCATTAGAAACATACAAAGTTTATTCTCATTACTTCTCGTTTCGTTATACTCTTTACATCCCAGCTTTTCATCCTGTCTTCCATCTGTGGTGAGACTTCCTTGCCATTCCTGCATCACACTTATAACTCCAGGTACACGTACAACATCGTAAGCACTTAATCATACCGGAAGACTTACATACATACCCTACTTCATACATATTATCTCTCTATATATATATATATAGAGATATATACATACGCATACATACCTGCTTACATACATGCTCACACACGTACATGACATTCTACATACGTACTTACATATACACACACATCTACATCATTATATACGTATCTATATGTACACATACCAACATCATTGAGTACACACATGACATTATACACATTTACATATATACAACCCTACGTGCATCAAACCAAACTCATACATGCCTACTCTCATACATACCATCACATATCCGCTTATTCTTGCTCACATACTTATAAACATACTCACGTAGGTACATATGGGCCTTCATACATTTCTACATACGTATATGGAGATACACAAACATGCATACATACCTATCTACATGTGTGTTTACCCTAATGGTCATAAAACATAAGTTAAATCAGTCATACGCAACTTAAAACGCGTTTAAACGGGTTCCCAAGCCAAAACAGAGCAACCAAACATTTTTCGCCGAACAGACACCCCGTCACGCGACGCGACGGGCCGTCGCGCCACGCGACGCCCTCAAATAAGCAGAATGTTGCTGCTGCTGTGCTGCAGATTTCCAGCACGACCGCATTTCACGGAAACGGTCATAACTTCTTCGTTATTGGTCCGTTTTACCCGATTCTTTTTCCTACGCGTCCGTAATTTAATTTTCCATCTTATGGAGTTAAGATCCGACATCCGACTTGACAAAATTTCAGTCTTTTAACTATTCGACTTATTACCCCTTTACCATTTTTGACCCGTTCATGCATATATCAACATAACTCGTTCATTTTACCATAACCCCTTATAAACATAATAACATTAGTGTCGTCTATCATAAATTACTAAATTATTGGATGTCTTGCATCCTCTTAACACCTTTTCGTTCATATGCTTATTTTAACCCGTTAAGGGTATTCGCGCATCAAATGGTCTATGACTAACCAAACCCTCATCCTCACTTCCATACTTGTCCAAAACATTACACTTATCGATTAACTTGTTTCTAAACTACTTTTATAATCGTTCACCCCAAAATACCCATCAAGGGCATTTTGGTCAACTTTATCCCCTCATTTACGACGAGAGTCTTTAACACATATTTGACCCCAAACATTATGTTTAATTAATTCCAACACTTTACTACTTACTTAAACTAAGAAGTGATTACGGAAATCACTTACCTTATGCGTCCGTGCTCGTATCCGATCCTTTGCCACCTCTTGATCCGTTAGCCTTTCACGCTTGAATCCGTCTTGACATGATTCCTATACTTTCATGTCACCCATCTCATTCTCGTTAGTATACACAATTGTACACTTTAACGATCATATCAACCACATATTTCACATTTAATTCATGTAATTCATCATATAATCACGGATAACACATATCAACATAACATGTACCATACGACTTCCTACAATCCTACCTTTACGACAACGAGTCAAATCATGTTACTTATACTTAGTTGACTTTCAGAAGTCAACTATTAACCATTTTTAACTATCGACTTATCATCATATACTCGTAACATCATAATTGACCATACGGACAATACTATATACATTTTGTCATACGCTTGATGTGTGTACCATCTTTTAAGCATAACGTACAACTAGTTCATGCATAAATCTTCTAAGCTCATACATAACTCAACAAATCCTACTCCTAATCAACACATATCATTCACACATAAGCATTAAATATATCATCACCACATTTCTTCCAATTTAACTAACAAGAATCCATCACGCCCACAATAATACATCAATCTTTAACAAAACTTTGACATAGGTGGTGATTCTAGTCATTATCTTTACCCAACTTAACGGGTTTCACCTCTAAACATCAAATTAACACAAACCATTCATACCCCGAGTTCTACACGATGATTCTAACCCTTGTACATGATTAATTTCATAATAACTCACGGATTTGAACATAACCCACTTCACCCATGGTCACAAATCTTAGATTTAAGACATACCTTATGATCCCCTCGTGATGGTGATCATTAATCCATGCTCGGTTATGGATTTACGCTTCATCTTGCCTTTCAATTTGAGTGAAAGGATGAAATTAGGGTTTGAGGCTCCATGGGAGCCTCCTGCTCCTTCTCGAACACACGCATGTGTGTGTGTGTTTGTGTGATAAGTTATTTAATAACTTAACTTTCATCTTTCCCACTTTAGCCCCTCGGGTTTGTTTTTAAAACATAACTAACACTACCTTCATCATTTAATACTTTTGACCATACCTTTAACTAGGTTAAATAGCCTAGTTATTTATTTCATGACGTGTCACCTAAGATCACACGACAAATATTAACATTCAGATTTTGGGGCGTTACAAGTCTACCACCCTTAAATGAGGTTTCGTCCCCGAAACCTTTCTTACCTCTTATTTAACACTAATTAATTCTTCTCTATGGCTAGCCCATCACAACGACTATCTTCTTTCTTAAAGAACTTGCTCCGGAGTTCTTATTAGTGTCGCTTTCACTAATACGCAAATTCCTAACAGCCTTCATAGCTAATTGTTCATTCATCATTCTAACATTCGTATATCATATACATCATATACCTTCTTACTTACTTGCAACCGTTCCAACATTCCATTACTAACATTCTCATTTGTTTATTTCTCATTCATAATGTTTTTTTTATCAACTATACGATCTTGCATCAAAATTGTATATACTCATATATGTTTAACTTTAACTAATATATCATAGTAATGAGTAGCTATACATTCTCAATTCATAAACTATTCATATAATTGACTTCTTCATAACCATCCCATACCTTCCTTATCATACTTTCGCATATCATTTTCATTTCCTTAACATGTCAACAACGGGTCAATACGCATACTTCCCCAATCTGTAATCATTCATCCATTCATATGATCTGTTCATAACGGATCTACCAGATTCATCTTATCTCTTAAGATTTCATTCTATTCATATATTATTTAACATTTAGTTCTTGTTTTGTTACCACACAAAACTACCATTTCATGGTCATATATACGTACTTTAACTTTAGTGTGAACATCCTCCTACTTTTCTACAGCTACTTGTACCCTACATACCTTTACGTTACCTTTAAATCATTTTGTCCATTTCACATCACTATTGCTTTCACTTCATGCATTTCTTAATTTACATATATACATGTGTGTCATACTAGTTTATATCTATCCAGCATAAGTTAAACATCTTACTAACCTCTTTCATTTCACAAAGCGACGATCCGTAACCCGATCGAACATCTTTTTCTCGAGTACTAGCCTTAACAAACCAGGTTTCATTCATCCTTATAATGAGCTTCCGCTCGTGTACATTCTTTCACCAATACGATTGGGTCCATCACATCAATAGTTCTAACATTTTTTTTATCAACAAAATTAGCGATTAGCATATTTCATTTAAACATTCATTATACTAGGGGATTACCCACTTATAATCATTCTACAATTTCCTACATCCAGGCTATAACATATCACACATTCCATTTCTTATATGTAATTCTTTCATTCTAGCTACTTATTTTGTCAACCTTCATTTGACTCTTCAAAGCTTTACTGACATTTCTTAATCATTGTATAAGTACTGAGGCACACGTCCGTACTTCTTTCCATTCATGCTTACATGCAAAAACATTCATTACATCATTTCGGTATTTCTTACCAAACTTACCATTCCAGCCCTTACTTAAGTTATGGTTCGGGTCACAGCCCGTCATCATTCTGACTTCTAAGAGTCATTTACTAACACGTAGCTCATACCAAACTTCATCTATTATACTATCATCTTTTACTTTATACTTATTTCTTTGACCCGTTCGACTCAATCATGGTCAAACTGTTGGCATCTTCTTGTACGGATTAATTTCATCTTTTTATATTTTTAAATCTATCTCACGTATGCAGGTGCATCACTCATGCTTTCTTATTCATTGAATCCGCCTTACAGATTCAAACGTTACATTCATGCCTTTCATTACTTCTGCATTTTGAACCCTTCTCGTGGATTCAAACACCTTATCCATGCCTTTCATCCTTGAATCCGTCTTACGGATTCAAACATATCATCCATGCCTTTCATCCTTGAATCCGTCTTACGGATTCAAACATTACATTCATACCTTTTCTCCTTGAATCCGTCTCACGGATTCAAACATTTCATTCATACTTTTCATCCTTGAATCCGTCTCGCGGATTCAAACATTGCATTCTTATCTTGTTGATCCGTACTTAATCACGGATTCAACATTCTTCATTCTTATCAGGCATGTTTTTCATTCTTACATAGTACTCTCAATTGCCCGAGAGTCTTACTTCCCATTTCACCCACACGCCCGCCTGCTACCCAACTCTACCGGACATACCTGTAACAATTATCATGATCTCACGAACGTCATACGTTTCTCGTGTACTGGCCAGGTACACAATCCACATAGTAGTTTCGTGCCTTCATGTAATTGTCACCTTATGTCCGTAGACTTAGGTTTCGGCGCGTGTATTGCTTCCAATACTTCATTACTATACTATCATTGTCTTTCATCTTAAAATTTTTCCTTCCCTTAATGAACTTTACCATTACCTACATCCACATATTAAATTCACGTACCTGGGTTCATTTGCCTATTTGCCTTATTACCTCCTTGCCTGCCTTAGTATTCATCCTAGACTGCATTCACGGATCATCCTCTTCCAACACTTATGCTTTCCTTGCACATACAAAACCGTCAGTTTCTTTATACGTATACATAAATACATACTTTCATCAACCTTTACCTTTGGATCTTGATCGAGTCTTTAGATTGTACGGGTTTCTTACCTCAAGAGCACACAAGTTTGAGTCCAAGTACTTACCTTCTCGTACTTGATTCCCTCAAACCAGGGCTCTGATACCAACTTGTAACACTCTAATTCGTATTTGACTAAAGTCGCAGCGGAATTTCGTACCATAAAAATTTCTTTAGTTACAAACACTTTGACACACTTAATCTCATTTCTAGGGTTAATTTTTCTCAATAAATACATTTATTATACTTATTTTCAACAAGAAATCATAATAATGGCTTCACTCAATTACGTGCTCGACACTCCCGTACAATCTATCTTGTGACTCGATCCTCGATTTCCAATCCTTGGATATCCTCATAACTGGTACTACCTGCATTCACCACATATATAATTCATAACATTAGTACGCATTAGAAACATACAAAGTTTATTCTCATTACTTCTCGTTTCGTTATACTCTTTACATCCCAGCTTTTCATCCTGTCTTCCATCTGTGGTGAGACTTCCTTGCCATTCCTGCATCACACTTATAACTCCAGGTACACGTACAACATCGTAAGCACTTAATCATACCGGAAGACTTACATACATACCCTACTTCATACATATTATCTCTCTCTCTCTATATATATATATATAGATATATACATACGCATACATACCTGCTTACATACATGCTCACACACGTACATGACATTCTACATACGTACTTACATATACACACACATCTACATCATTATATACGTATCTATATGTACACATACCAACATCATTGAGTACACACATGACATTATACACATTTACATATATACAACCCTACGTGCATCAAACCAAACTCATACATGCCTACTCTCATACATACCATCACATATCCGCTTATTCTTGCTCACATACTTATAAACATACTCACATAGGTACATACGGGCCTTCATACATTTATACATACGTATATGGAGATATACAAACATGCATACATACCTATCTACATGTGTGTTTACCCTAATGGTCATAAAACATAAGTTAAATCAGTCATACGCAACTTAAAACGCGTTTAAACGGGTTCCCAAGCCAAAACAGAGCAACCAAACATTTTTCGCCGAACAGACACCCCGTCGCGCGACGCGACGGGCCGTCGCGCCACGCGACGCCCTCAAATAAGCAGAATGTTGCTGCTGCTGTGCTGCAGATTTCCAGCACGACCGCATTTCACGGAAACGGTCATAACTTCTTCGTTATTGGTCCGTTTTACCCGATTCTTTTTCCTACGCGTCCGTAATTTAATTTTCCATCTTATGGAGTTAAGATCCGACATCCGACTTGACAAAATTTCAGTCTTTTAACTATTCGACTTATTACCCCTTTACCATTTTTGACCCGTTCATGCATATATCAACATAACTCGTTCATTTTACCATAACCCCTTATAAACATAATAACATTAGTGTCGTCTACCATAAATTACTAAATTCTTGGATGTCTTGCATCCTCTTAACACCTTTTCGTTCATATGCTTATTTTGACCCGTTAAGGGTATTCGCGCATCAAATGGTCTATGACTAACCAAACCCTCATCCTCACTTCCATACTTGTCCAAAACATTACACTTATCGATTAACTTGTTTCTAAACTACTTTTATAATCGTTCACCCCAAAATACCCATCAAGGGCATTTTGGTCAACTTTAATCCCCTCATTTACGACGAGAGTCTTTAACACATATTTGACCCCAAACATTATGTTTAATTAATTCCAACACTTTACTACTTACTTAAACTAAGAAGTGATTACGGAAATCACTTACCTTATGCGTCCGTGCTCGTATCCGGTCCTTTGCCACCTCTTGATCCGTTAGCCTTTCACGCTTGAATCCGTCTTGACATGATTCCTATACTTTCATGTCACCCATCTCATTCTCGTTAGTATACACAATTGTACACTTTAACGATCATATCAACCACATATTTCACATTTAATTCATGTAATTCATCATATAATCACGGATAACACATATCAACATAACATGTACCATACGACTTCCTACAATCCTACCTTTACGACAACGAGTCAAATCATGTTACTTATACTTAGTTGACTTTCAGAAGTCAACTATTAACCATTTTTAACTATCGACTTATCATCATATACTCGTAACATCATAATTGACCATACGGACAATACTATATACATTTTGTCATACGCTTGATGTGTGTACCATCTTTTAAGCATAACGTACAACTAGTTCATGCATAAATCTTCTAAGCTCATACATAACTCAACAAATCCTACTCCTAATCAACACATATCATTCACACATAAGCATTAAACATATCATCACCACATTTCTTCCAATTTAACTAACAAGAATCCATCACGCCCACAATAATACATCAATCTTTAACAAAACTTTGACATAGGTGGTGATTCTAGTCATTATCTTTACCCAACTTAACGGGTTTCACCTCTAAACATCAAATTAACACAAACCATTCATACCCCGAGTTCTACACGATGATTCTAACCCTTGTACATGATTAATTTCATAATAAATCACGGATTTGAACATAACCCACTTCACCCATGGTCACAAATCTTAGATTTAAGACATACCTTATGATCCCCTCGTGATGGTGATCATTAATCCATGCTCGGTTATGGATTTACGCTTCATCTTGCCTTTCAATTTGAGTGAAAGGATGAAATTAGGGTTTGAGGCTCCATGGGAGCCTCCTGCTCCTTCTCGAACACACGCATGTGTGTGTGTGTTTGTGTGATAAGTTATTTAATAACTTAACTTTCATCTTTCCCACTTTAGCCCCTCGGGTTTGTTTTTAAAACATAACTAACACTACCTTCATCATTTAATACTTTTGACCATACATTTAACTAGGTTAAATAGCCTAGTTATTTATTTCATGACGTGTCACCTAAGATCACACGACAAATATTAACATTCAGATTTTGGGGCGTTACATAATTGCAACTTCTTCATTCGTCTTAACATTAGTACCTGCAAAACAGAACAATAAAAATCAACCAAAACATGCAAGAAAGTACAAGAACCTTGTACATCTCCAAAGAACTCGAGTATTTCCCACGGTTGAACTCAACACAAGCCTGCATTAACCAAGCTATGTGATCAGTTTATAATTACCAAAACATTAAATAGGCATTTGACACTTCTCAATCACACTTGAAACAATTATCGAAATTTGTCATTATGAAAAATCTAAGAATTTGACTCGCCATAAAATTCTCAATACAGTGTTTCTTTCTATAATGACAACTCACACAGACCCCGGACCTTCATATAGCTTTGTATTTGCTTTTACAATGCAACTCAATGGACAAAACCAGCATCCAACTTAATAAAAAAGAGTAATTCAATAGAAATATACCTGACCAAGAAGAGCAGGAATATTATCTCGGTCTCCATCGAATACAATCTTGAATTCAGCAAAAGCCTGATCCACGTCGCCCTTTGCTAGTAAAAGTTGTCCTGTAACCAAACATATAAGATAACTATAATTTTTATGGGAGCCAGTGAAGTAGTACATATGTAATAACCTAACTGGTCTGCTTAGATTAATAAGAAGAGCAATCTAGGACAATATTCCCACTTAAAAATTTGTTCACTTCTTATGGTTCTGTACCCAAAAAAAAGCTTAATATGTTACCTTTGCCAATCCAAGTAGAAGGCTCATGCATATCAATTCTAGAAGCTTTGTTGTAGTATTGAGTTGCCAATATAAAATGTTCGTAATTTTCTCTTTGTTTTGTCTCAATTATCTCAAGGTAGCTATAATAGGCCCCCATTGCATTTAAGATGGCGATTCTTTCATATCTAACATCTGCATAATACTCATCAATCTCTGCAAAGGAAAGAAGTCAGAACAACACCATTCCAAAGATCAACAAAAAGTTGAAGTAATAGAACAGTAATGTAACGTTCCGTACCAGGGCTGGATCCTTCTTCCAGAATTTGGCGAAACTGTTCAATCTTTCCCTGTTTAAAATACTCCCTCTGCGCCAAACCGAAATATTAAAATAACCACCAAACAACCGGTAAGATGCAAATTCACACAAGGCATTATGTCTACCTAATATTTGTATCCTAATTTCCTACATGAATCACTTTCTTAAGAAAAACATGTGTTTATGTAATTCTGGAGCTCATCGGGAGAATTTTATTTTTACTGTAATGTAAAATCGAAAAACCCTAATAAGTTAAGAATTCTAAACCTACCTACCCAAATTATAAGAGGTTTCAAACAACTTATTAGGTTTTTTTTTCAATTTCACATTACAGTGAAAATAAAAACTTATTCTCTTAAAGCAGAGCCACATGAAAGTTTAACCTAACCATGAAAATTCCATCTAGGGCCATCATGGAATAACCGTAGCTAGCAACATCATATAATCATTGAATCCTCTTAACAGATGTTAGGTAATTACATTAGATGTAAGTAGAGAATGGAAACTAACCGCGATAATGAGCCAAAGATCGAGAGGAGCTTGTTCGGCTTTGAGAATGTCGAGAATATCAGTCGCAGATTTTGAAGAAGAAAAGAAAGACGAAGGCGGGGGAGAGGCACTCTGGATTTGTGAGAGAGAGAGAGAGATTGAAATTATGGTTTGAAATTTGAAAATGGAGCTATATTTGAGAGAAAGAGGGATTGAAATTATGATTTGAAATTTGAAAATGGCTCCAAAACCATCAGGGATTGAAATTATGTATTATTATTAAATAAATGAAATGATTTTTTTAAATAAATTCGAATTTATGACATCAGCGGAGTCTATGTGGCATACCTAATATGATGACACGTAAGCAAAGTGAGGTCATGCTCTAAGCTCCTTTAATAGATAAGTAAGATATATATATATATATATATAGGGTAGGGTTCCAGCGTGAACAACCTCCCAAGAGTGAACTGCGTGAACAGATCTGGACCCTTGATTTCCTTTTTAGTTGTTAAGGGTAGGATTGTAATTATATAAAAAACTAGATTTAAATCATTATTTTAATAATTGAATTAAGTTACATCTTTCCAAATTTAAATTCATTATCCACATTATGTTTTATTTATTAATAAGATAATTATCCAAACAAACATCAAATCACTAAATTTCAATTTTAATTTTTATTTCAGATTTCATCACCAGAATTCAAATTTTGATTTTTAAGATCCACGTAACCTTCATATTTCAACGGTATACATATGTGTACTTGGATATAAATAGAACAGTACACATGTGTACTCAGCATCGTACATATGTGTAATTATCTACATAATACATACATAGAAACAATACCTGTAAAACTATTTTATATTTAATAAATTACAAGTTCCATAATGTTTTCCAAACAAACAAAAAAACATATAATTACAAGTTTCAGTTTCGTAAAAACAATAAACCCAACATAATCGAAAAAACAAAAAATATAATCTTTTACAACTATTCGACACGTTGTATGCTGAATCATCCTTATCGACCTCATACGTGAATCATCCTTATCGACCTTCCATCTCCACTTTTCTCGTTAATGACATCTCCTATAATAGCACAAAAAAACTCAGCAACTAATATTTTGCATAATTCACAAGTGTACATCAACAACTTTACACATTCAATACACAAAAAATTATGAGATATCACAAAAGCAGACGCTATACACATGTGTACATTCGGTTAAAATTAGAGCAAAATCAGAATACACATGTGTACATCGCATTAAAAACAAAGCAAAATCAGAATACACATGTGTACATCACGTTAAAAACAGAGCAAAATCAAATAATTGAACAAAAAAACTTAGCAACTAATACTTTGCATAATTCACAAGTGTAGCCGTATACTGAACTTATAATCAAAAGGTTGAATATAATCAAGATTTGGGTCAACCATAGTTTGCTTTGAGTAGAGACTAAAACTAAAATTGATCCAGAAGCATACCTGAAGTTCCAACTGATTTTAACATATCTGATTTCTTGAAGGTATATCCTATGAAATTCGAGTCTTTTGACGTTAACATCTGCAGGTTCACAAGTAAAGATATAAAATTAACACCAAAACCAATGAGATACATTATGAGCGCATAAGAAAACTCAATGCTATCTTTATTATATACATCACCTAATTGATGAAAACAATAACTATTACCTTTCTCCAGGGTCCCACTCTTGGTACAGCTGACTACGGATCTTCCACCTAATTTGAATTTGTGATTAATAATAGAGCTTCAAAAAGGTTGTATATTTTTTTCTTAAACTAGTACTTACTTCAGGGAACTTTTCAAAATTCTGAGTATCAAGTTCTCTAGTAACAACGGGTTTATACGCAGCTTCCATTTCATACAGCATATCCCACTTCACCCCTTTAAACCATGGGTGTGCCTAAAAGAACATACATTAGTAACAGATGTAAAAACTTCAAAAGTGCTGAATTGAAAATTTTATAGTCTACCTACTTTTATTTCTTCGACTCCACCAGTACCCAACCTTGATTCCACATCGCATAGCAAATGACAGATGAGATCCCTAGCCCCATTTGAAATTTTTGGTTCCTCGAGGAATTTCAAACATGTCCTCCAGTTTATGTTTGAAATAGGTGTTCTTACCGGAGAAATCGTGGCTGCCGTTGATGTTGATTCTCACCGAACTGACGGCTTCGCCGTCAGTCGCCACCGCCACGCGACCCTCTCTTTCTCCCTCTCATCTCTCCCGCTGTTCTCTTTTGTTCTTCATCTTTTGCCGCTCGATCTCTCTCTCATCATGGTTCTGAGTTTTGTGTGTGCAGTATAAGAAGAAGGAGAATTGGGGGGTTGTGTGGAGGAGCTTGCCGGAAAAACGGCTTGAACCAGCCGGATGGTAGGTGGCCGGCGGTGATGGTTGCTGGTTTACGGGGAGAAGATGAAGAACGGGATGGTTGGTGGCCGGCAGTTGATGATTCTAGATCTAGGGTTGAATATGTTGATTACTTGATTTGTGAGAGAGAGAGAGTGATTTATGCAATCAATGCAAAATGGAAATTACACATATACCCTTTTTATATTTAATTAAATGGAAAAAATTAATCAAATAATTACCATCATGCCACTCACTTTAATCTCAAGATCATAAAAATCAAGGGCCCAGATGAGTTCACGCAGTTCACTCTTGGGATTTTGTTCACGTTTGAACCTAATCCTATATATATATGTATATAACAGATTGAAACTTACACAAAGTTGTAGTTTACTCTTCAATTTTACTCGTACTGGTTCGTGAATCGGCGCCTAGAATTACGCCGCCGTTGTAAGTGACTCCGATGGTTGTTGTTCCCATGGAATGAGGAGCATTGATGTCGGCAGTAGCATTGCGATCCATCGTCTTGGTTGCAAAGGATTTGTGAAGAAAAAAGCCCTAATTTGCAAAGATTTGTTGATTTCAACAGAGAAAGGAAAGAAATGGAGAATGAGATAAAGGACGCGGTTGGAGAGAGAGCAGAGATTTAGAATTTAGGTTTGAATTTCAAATTTTGAATCTCCCCCTCAGCTTTGTTAAATTGTTAATGAGAAAATTACGAATTTGGCCAAGAATAGTGTTGACTTACGAAATTGGTCACCTCATGCGTCCTTGGAGAGGCGCATCACAGATTCAAATGCGCGGGATGCGTCTGAAGTCCACGAGATGCGTCTTTGAAAATAATTCACTGACCGATGCGTCTGAAAGCACACGAGATGCGTCTTGAAAACTTGAAGCGTCTGAAAGTGCACGGGATGCGTCATTGGAGCGAGGCATCATGCACGGGATGCGTCGGGCAAGTTTCCGCCATTTTTCCGGCGATTTGCAGGTTTCCACCATTTTTTCCGGCGAGTTGCAGGTTTTCGCCATTTTTTCAGGCGAGTTGCAGCTTTTTTAATCTTGAAACCTGTCTTCATATCAGACGCATACCCGGAGCTGCATACCCGATCGTTCCTCTAACTCCAGCTGAGCTACTATTATATCTATTTTGGTTAATCTGGAGTTAGATGTGGTTGGCTCACTACCCAACAATGCAGCAAGGAAGACTACTTTTGGGTGGTCAAGAACCATGGCTGAAATATTACCGAAAAAATAGGTTTTATATGGGGAGTTGAAATTTGATACTGTTCCACCTACTTTTTCTTATTTAATTATTTTTTGCAGACAAGAAACCAAAAAGACTGCAAGCCTTAATCATTGAAATGCCACTTGCCTATTTTCTATTGGGAGACGCATCAAATACTTGAGGAGTCTGTATATGGACGCTTCAAGTGGCTATTTTCGTAATTGGTGTGGGTCAATGGCTATTTTCGTAAATAGCTCATTGTTAATGGTAATATTGTAATAATTTGTTAAATGAAGTGATAAAAAGAAAATTATTTAAAGTGATTTATGATGTAATAATAAAGTATGAAAATCCTAGTTGGCATAGCTGAGAAGTCGACACATAAGTTTTGCTTATGTTAGCTCTACTTCTCCTTTTATAGACAAGATAGATGGTTTTTATGTCTAAAAGTATGGTCTCAAAAAGAAATATTTGTACTAGTGGGATCCATTGTACTAGGACACAAACCTCTAGATTCAATTTTTTTTACTAAATTATCAATGCTTAGGGTGAGAGGGGCACTCCTCTCTTAGGGGAGCCCCCTCTCTTACGCACGGCCAATCAGCACGCGCCACGTTAACTCCCATCTTCACTCCCCTCACACCCTCAATTTGATGGCGGCACTCCACTCACACAATTATTTTTTATAAAAAAAGAAGAAAAAAATATGATTGGTGGAAAAAGGGTGGACCCACATTAACAACCAATCACCCTCTCTCTCTCTCCTCTCTCTCAAGCGGTGACTACTTACCAAGCCAAGCCATCACCGCGCAGTAAACCTTTGTTGGTGGCGGTGTACCCGCACAGTGAAAGGAGTCCCAGCATGGGGTCACCGAAGGTGCCCCGCTTACCCTTACACTCATTTGTTTAACACGTTGCTACATACATTTTTTAACAATAATAATGTGACAAGTTGTTGCTTTACATTTTTAACATGTTACACGATTTATGTTACATACTTTTTCATTACATTATTTTTGTGTAAACATGAATGTGTAAAACTAATGCTTCTCAGTAATGGTTTGTTACAAATAGAAACAACGTAATTATTCATGTTATCTATATTTTTTTTTCATTTCAATTTGTCTTTTTTTTTCAAAATATATATAACAGCTGTTATGGAACATTCTTTTTTACTATTTTAAATATGCTTTCATCAGATTTTGTAACATGTTCTTTTAGGGAAAATGTATGTTACATTTTTAGCACTATTTTTTAAATATATATTTTTATGGAGTGTTACATTTTTTATATGCAATGTTACATGTTTCTTATATATGCAGTGTTACACATTTATATTTTTTTATGTGGTGTTACATTTCTTTTTTGTTGTAAACAACTCACTTCTAATACTCTCTTTAATTGACAATCTTTTCTTCCTTGAAGTCTTGTATTTCTTTCTATGTTTCCCTTTTACATCCATTGTTTTTCTTTTACTATCTTTATCTTCTTTTTTAATGCTTTAAATCCTTATTTTCATTTGAAGTTTTGCTCATATCTCCTGTATAGATCAAATGTTAAAAGTCTTGCTTAGAAATTGTTTTTTTTATGAATATATGTTACACAAATAAACTGGGGTGCAACAAAGGAATGAGATATCAGATATATCACAAATAATCATTGTCCATACCCACACAACCTCTTAATGACACCTTTGTGACCTTTCGTTAAACACATTTTTATGTGTATACACAAAACATGTTTTTTTTTTCTATATTTTGACTTTGTAAAAGGACAAACAAATAAATGGCGTAGAATAAATTAAAGGAACCTTTTATGCCCATATAACCACAACTTATTCTTTTTGGAAAAATCTCTAAAACTATAAAAAATACTGAACATTATGAACCAAAAAACCCACCCAAAAAACCTTTTTGATGATCGATTAACAGTGGCGGATCCAAAAAAATTTCCACCGGGTTCCTTTTGATAGATTTTCACTAGTTCTCGCTATTTTTTTTAAATCATACAAAATTTCAACTGTTTTTTTCATTTTTTCCAAACCGAGGGGTTCCCGGGAACCCCCAAAACACCCCTGGATCTGTCACTGTGGATTAAACATCTTTTGATCACTAATCGCATACAGAAAGTACCGCTGTGGATTAAACATCTTTTGATCACTAATCGCATACAGAAAGTACCGCTTTTTTTCAACCGTAAACATCTTTTGATCTTAAACGACAATAGTATTTACAAACAAACATTAAAAATCTAAAACATGCCTTTCTTTTTTGGCTTCAATCATTTTGCTTGCAACCCTACACCATATCTTTGTTCTTCTCGGTCATAAATGTCGGCAATCTTCTAAAAACGGATGAAGTGGTGGGGTGGAGAATTTTTTATCTTCAAATGAGTAAACTGCCATTTTGGTCCCTGTGGTTTGGGCATTTTTGCCATTTTAGTCCAAATCTCAAACTTTTTAAATCTGGGTCCCTGTGGTTTCATCTTTATTGCCATTTTAGTCCAAAATTCAAAATCCTCCTTTTTTTGACTGTTCCAAAAAGTTTGAGATTTGGACTAAAATGGCAATAAAAGTGAAACCACAGGGACCAAAATGGCAGTTTACTCTTAATTTTGGACTAAAATGGCAATAAAAGTGAAACCACAGGGACCCAGATTTAATAAGTTTGAGATTTAGACTAAAATGGCAAAAGTGCCTAAACCACAGGGACCAAAATGGCAGTTTACTCTCTTCAAATTTATTCAAGGTTTTGGATTTTGTGATGGTTACACTTATGATCAGGTGAACAAGTTTCCATATTACCCTTGTTCTACCTTTTTGCATTTTCCATATTATTATAATAAAGAAAAATGGGTTTATTTCCATAATCAAATGAAAGCCATAGATCTCAACAAATCAATAACAAATCAAAGGTAAAGTTCTTGTACAAATAATCTTAACATACTAAACATACAAATTGAAGGAAAACTTAAAAAGACAAGGTGGCATTTTTGTAATTATCAATAACAATCAAAGTTACTCTACAAATATACCTAAAAAAACCTAACCACTCCCCCCCCCCCCCCCCCAAAAAAAAACCTAAACCCCCCATCCCCCAAAAACCTAAAAAAAACCTACCCACCCCCCAAAAACCTAAAAAAACCTACCCCCCCCCCCCCCACCCCCCAAAAACCTAAAAAAAAACCTAACCCCACCCCCCAAAAACCTAAAAAAAACCTACCCCCCACCCAAGCTAAAATGCTAAAAACTAAACCCCAAAAAAACCTAAAAAAAATCTAAAAAAATAAAAAAAAACACACAAATTATTTTATTTTATTTTTTTAACATTTTTTATTAAAAAATCGCTACTTTTAGTAGCAGCAAAAAAAAATGTTTTTTTTTTTTTTTTTTTTTGCTAACGAAATGTAGCGTTTTTTAATAAAAAATGTTAAAAAATTTTTTTTGTTTTTTTAGGTATTTTTGGTTGTAACTTTGATAGTTGGTGGTAATTACAAAAATGCCACCTTGTCTTTTTGGGTTTTCCTTCAATTTGTATGTTTAGTATGTTAAGATTATTTGTATTTGATCTTTTGCCAACAAATCAATGGTTGAAACATAGTTTTCAAAGTTTTATCAACTTAATAGGGTTTTCTTATTATCATTTCTCTCTATATATATATATACACACACATACACTAGCAGGATACCTGTGTGATGTGATGGGAGCAACACCATACTCGTTTTTTGTAGTTTTCTTATTTATATAATATTTATTATAGTATCATTATGATACACATACATCAAAAGCGAAGTAATCGTGTAATCCATTTCACTGTGTTGTGCATGGTTCGGTCGGTTCAGTTATTATCCTCAACCGAATTCGAAACCAAAGTTATCGGTTAGTCTATTTTATTAACCAATCGATTTTCGGTTAATCAGTATAATTTTATGTATGATAAACATGACAATAATACTTTCAATGCAAAATTACAAAAATTTTAAGGACTTTAAAGTGTTAAAAAAATGACCTTAACAAAATTGATAACCGACGTATACTCCTCAAGGATTCTCACATCTAACCGGGTTTTAATCAACGGTGGAAAAAACAACCACATACCAGTAGCCGCAACAAACCCCACCGTCAACAACCTCGCAATAAATTCCGGCAACCGCCACCGCCCACCGACCAAACATCTCTTTACAACCATCTCCACCACAACACACACTCCATGGATCACAAAGAACCACGTCATCTCCCACGTGGGTTCCTCACGTGACAACTCATAAACAAATAACTCATGCATCAATCCAGATACAACAAACGACACGATCACGCCGGCAAGTGGGGCCCACTTATAGTTAGAAAAAACTGACCGAACGGGTTTGTATACGGTGTGACGCAGAGTATTTGTTACCATGAGGTTCCACCTTCCCCAAAAGTCTTGCAACGATGTGGCGAGATAAGGTTGATCTGACGATGGTTCGAGCTCTAAACCGGTGAGAAGAAAGAGCAGAATGTTTGACACGTCAGCAACGATGTCGATTATTAAAAAAAGTAGTCCACAGTAGATTACCATAATAATATTGTGATGAATATGGTGTTTGTAAGTCGATACTAGTTTAACAAGGATGGAGAAAATGAGAAGCTGAAAGACTAACGTGAACCGGAACCGGTTTGGACCGGTAGGATGTGTGGTTTTGGGTTTGATTGGTAATGAAGCGATGGTGATGAATTTGAGGAGGGAATGGGCTGGGTGAAATGGGGAGTGATCGAGATCGAATGCGAATCGGATGAGTTTGAAGTTTGTGAGCCATGTGGTGAAGGAGAAGGTGATGGCGGTGGTGAAGATTGAGGTGCAATGGAGGGGTAATATGGTGAAGAGGTAGATGATTGGGATGAGAGAGATGAATCTGTATATGCCTTTTGGGAGCTTTGAAGATATGAAGTAGCAGTAGGTAAGTGATGTTGTGATTGATGATGTGTAGATGATGAAGTTTTTAGCTGTGGCTTCCATGGTGTATGTATTTGAGTTTTTTTTTTTTTTTTTTTTCTACGGAATGGTTTGGTTGACTGGTTTTGATCGAAGTGATTAGATTGAGATAAACAACTAGGTGTTTGTGGAACTTTTTTGTGTCGACTCTTTGTAGTTTTGTGGAGGTTTGTTTGACCCTTTCTAGTTTTGTTTTTTTAATTGGCATATAAACCAAAAAAGAAATAATCAATATATAAAGAAGCCATCTATCTATATGAAAAAACCAAAGGCTAAACAGTATGATAGCCTTGAAATCAATCTAGAATACATATTATGTTATTAGTTTTATTTATAGGTTGATGTGTGGTTATTCTATTAGTAATAGAATGGATTAAGGACGAGAATGAGTTAAAACTTATCTTTTAAATTCAATAATAAAATTGATCGAGAGTGAAAACAAATTTCTAAAGCGTTTTTTCAAGAAGGTGAGGACAATCCCGAACTTTAAAGGTATTAATGACGTTTCCTTAAACCCACAACCTCAAAAGCAAACACCAACGGTCTCAATATCTCATTAGGTGATACAATGATGCTCTAGTAGCCTCTTAATGATACAAATTTATCGTTAGAAAAAGTATAAAACCATGGCTTATAATTTTATGCAGTCTTTTATGATTTAGAGTTCCATGTTAGAATGCGTATCTCTAAAAATCCGATGTTAAGCTCACCTAAAAGTGATTAGAAATACTAGAGGTAATGGTCACTAAGTCTAATCACTTCTATATGTAAAATCAATTTTTTTCTCTCTAGTATTTCTAATCACTTTTAGGTGAGCTTAACATCGGATTTTTAGAGATACGTATTCTAACATGGAACTCTAAATCATAAAAGACTGCATAAAATTATAAGCCATGGTTTTATACTTTTTTTAACGATAAATTTGTATCATTGACGGGCTACTAGAGCATCATTGTATCACCTAAGACCTAATGGTCGCTAAGTCTCATTCCACTTTCAAGATGGCACTAGACCATAATGTCACGGGCGTTTTGTACTTTTTTTTTGAACGGCCAACAGAATCAATCTCGAGCACTCTCGGAGCACCCACTAGACCAAACGGAGTACTCCGAGAGTAACCCGAGTCCATCACCAATTCTGGGGAAAAGCCGGAAACCCACACGCCTGTAGACACGATGGTGAAATTACCGGTAAAACTCGTTTGGCTCAAGAATCGAACCGAGGTTTTCCTGGGTCTCCTATCATTGTCCACCAATGTCTCACTCTGCATCAAATGAGAGTTGAACTTACATCTCTCAAGAAAAATGCAAACCTCCCACCACCTGTGTTGTGTAAGAAACAAAAGTAACAAAAAAATCATTTGGATTGAATTTTAAAGAAAAAAAGTAAAGGTCCAAATGCAAAACAATTTAGTACACTCTCTACATGAACACAATTATCATATTTCACTCCGTTTTAGAATTCAAAAAGTTCACCACAACTTTATATTCATCAATCGCCTTAACATCCACACCATTCCTCAATATTTGCGGCAAAAATAGCCAAACACCGGTAACCGCCACAAACGCCACCGTGACCACCCCAGACACCGCCCTATGCAACCTCACCCTACCATCAACCACCTTCTTAACCGCCACTTCAACCGCCGTACACACTCCATGCACCACAAAAAACCACGTCACCTCCCACGTCGGCCTGACACGTGTAAAATACCAATATATCAACTCATGCATCAATCCAGACACCACAAAAGTCGCCACAATCGCCGGCAACCGGCTCCACGTTTTACCGATCAACGGCGACAAAACCTCACGCACCGGATCGTAAACCGTCGGCCGGAGGATCCGCGTCACCATAAGGTTCCACCTCCGGCCCCAAAAATCCTGCAGCGATGAAGCTAAATACGGTTCGTTGAACTGCGGTTCGATTTCGAAATCAAATCGGAGAATAAACCTAACGAGAAAAGCGGTTATTGCTAATACTAGCTCAACACCGAGATAAACATTACAACAATAAAAACCTAAAATCACATTCGGATGCAGATTATCTCTGTACTGATACGCAACTACAATTAGAGCGAGAATCAAAGCTTTAACCGCTAGTAATATCGGTTTATGCGATGAAACTGAATCCAGATCTCGATCTGCAACAATAAAAACCAAAAATCACATTCCGATTCAGATTTTCTCTTTACTGATACGTAACAACAATTACAGAGAGAATCAAAGCTTTAAGTTTTTAACCGCTAAGTCGCTAACAGAATCGGTTTATTCGAAGAAACTGAATCCAGATCTAGATCTAGATTTACAACAATAAAAACTTAAAATCAGATTCCGATTCAGGTTTTCTCTGTACTGATACGCAACGACAATTACAGAGAGAATCAAAGCTTTAATCATCAATAGAATCGGTTAATTCAATGAAACTGAATTCAGATCTAGATCTGGATTCAGATCTGGATTTGAAACTTTGTTAACTTCGTTACCTGTGTGCTTCGGATTTATCGGAAGAAGTGCGATTGAGATGAAATTGAGGAGTTTTAATGGCGGTTTGGAGGATAACGGACCGCGGTTGAAGGCGAAGAGTAGGAGTTTGAAGTTACCGAGCCAGACGAGGTAGAAGATGGTGGGACCGGCGAGGTGGACGGTGGTGAGTGGCAGTGGGAGGAGGAAGAAGACGATGATGACTGGTAGGAGAGAGAGTAAGCGCCGGAAGCCATGGGGGATGTGATTTGGAATGAAGTAGCAGTAGCAGAGAGAAGCAATGGCGGTAAACCAGATTTTGATGAAGGTTTTGAGTTCTGAATTGACTTCCATTTCTGTTCGTCTTTTTTTTTTCGTAGAAATAAATTTGACACGTGGTAGTT
The DNA here is from genome assembly GCA_030545235.1 of Helianthus tuberosus. Lineage (NCBI taxonomy): Eukaryota > Viridiplantae > Streptophyta > Magnoliopsida > Asterales > Asteraceae > Helianthus > Helianthus tuberosus. The sequence continues at coordinate 1,179,793 of CM060376.1, read as the reverse complement.
ATCTTTAGAGCACCCACAACAAACGACCAATTTCATTTCATGGAGGGTGTAAATGATCTGGACTGAGGCTTGAGTTCGACTCGTCATATTTTTATGAAGCTCTAGCTTGGCTCGGTTCGAGCCTATCTATTTGAGTTTGAGTTTGGCTAGTGAGTAAAACCTAAAACTCGAGCTCGGCTCGAACTATTTTGAGAACAATCTCAAACAGGCTAAAAGTTCGGCTCGAGCTAGCTTCAATATATTTTAAACGAGTCAAAGCTGTACTCGCCAATGTTATCATTATTGTAGTAAATTACTTTTTGAGTCTTTGTGTCTTAGTGGTTTTAACCATTTGAGTCTAAAATAAAAATGTTTAACGCCCTAAGTCCCTAGACACTTTTTTATAACCATTTGAGTCTAAATTTTAACCTTTTGAGTTCATTTTTTTTACAAAATTGGACTCAAACCGTTATAAAATGAACAAAATTGGACTCAAAACGTTATAAAATAAATTGCTAGAGACTCAGGGCGTTAAAATTTTGGACTTAGGTGGTTAAAACCACTAAAACACATGGACTAAAAAGGTAATTTACTCTATGTAATATAACAATAATGATGATAACATTGGCGAGCCCAGCTTTGGCTCGTTTAAACGATATTGAAGCTAGCTCGAGCCGAACTTTTGTGATGCTAAATCAACCATAAGCAACTGTTGTGTTATATTTCTCAACCTGCAATGTTGAAATACGGGATAAATAAACTTGTAAATCATTTTCAAGCAACTGTTGTGTTGATATTCCTAATAGTTTGACTGCCTCACGGTTAAATAATATAAAAGACATAATTTCCGTGCAATCTTGACCTCTAGTGATACAAAAACTTCCTTTTCTAAAAAATAATTAGAAAACTTTAGGTGAACATTAAGTGATTAATAATTAAAGTTGAAAAGAAAAAAGAACAATTTAGATGTAGATTACATACTTAGGAATTGCAAATACTACTTCTTGCTTACAGTTGGATATAATCCCTCAAAGTTCTCTTTGTTGGCCTAACACCACAGCGACTCATATGATCTAATCTTTTCTTTTATATAGTCATTTTGTAAACCATTAAACCTGTACTGGAATGTAAAAAGCGGCTGCCTAAAATAAGATGATAAAACCGGCAACACCAATATTGCGAAGCCTGCAAAGATTTATTTTATTGAGCACAAGATATCTTATTTCCATTCACAAACAGTCATCGAGATGAATAAGCACCGATTCAGCATTTTTGGTCATGTTAGAAGTAATCATTTTCATATGCTATTCCCAATCATCAAACATACCATTAGTACCAAGTTGAGCCTACAGAAAAAGAAAATTCAAAATGAACGGATCGGTCTGGTTGGGTAGTCGCCTAGTGGGTCAATACGAGTTCAGGGTTTAAGGTTAGAGGTGGATCAATCAGGTGCAATTGACCCCTCGCATGTTTTTTTTTTTTTTTTTTGTCTTTTTTCTTTTTGAAGTTCATAAACAACTAATATATTATGTATGATTACAAATCAAGATAAAAGATCTAATCTTTTTTTTTATAAAGCCATTTTGAAAGGATGTAAACACCTGATTAACCCAAACTGACCCTTTTACATGTTTGACCAATCTCCTTTTAGCTAAAAATATCACTCTGCTCGTTTGATACATTAACCATTAAAAATTATCTCAAAAAAAGGGTTGGAGTTGTCCCCTCTAGGAGCACGAGCTGGAAATATGAACGCAGGGCACCACCATAAAGTGTCATATCTTCCTAATACTCCCTCGGCATAAGTTCTCTCTCAAAGTAGTTTTACAAATAAGGGGTTCAAATATACATTTTCACAAATTTATATAGTGAGATGAGTAAAAAAATAATAATAACTATGTGATGAACCAAGCATAAAAACAATACCTGTGCGGCTGTGCATGTTGCTGACACATATTAACAGCAGCATTAGTTGCATCACTTGCTGAAACTATTTGAAGACAAATTTAAAGATCATTACTATATTATTTAAAAGAGTTAATTGTCATTTTAGTCCCTGTGGTTTGAGTCATTTTGTCAGTTTAGTCCAAATGTTTCATTTTTAACATCTGGATCCAAAAAGGTTTCGTCGTTGCCATTTTGGTCCAACTGACTTAACCCCATCCAATGAACTCTGTTACTCAGGGGGCAATTTTGTCATTTCATATTTTTTAAAATTTCACTTTATTTTTATTATTGTTAAAACCATTTCTTTGTTATAATATATAACATATCATTATATACATACAAAGCTATCCCTGATACACTCACCTCCACCTCCAGATTCCCTCTCCACCACCGCCTGGTCACTACGCCACACACCGCCACCCACATCCACCTCCGATTGGCTTTGATACTTGTAGGTTGCAACCGATTCTATGGGTCAATCGGGTTAAACACCTGCGGCTAGGGTTCCACCGCCACCGTTGACGGTGGTTCGTGTTTCCGGCAATAAACTTAGGGTTCCGGTGAGTTTGCACTGTGCTTTTTTCAGCGATTGTGGTTGTTCTGGTGAGTTCCGAGAAACGATCTAGTGGTGCCAGTGGTGACAGACTAAGAACCCTAAGACTCCGATGGTTTTCCGACGACTAAGGGCATCCAAGAGCATCAGTGGTTTGATTTTGGGTCTGATTTTGATATTTGGTTTGAATTTGGGTCTGATTTTGATTTTGGTGAACCGTTCAACGGTGGTCTAAGATGTTGGTGAACAGTGGTGTTATGAGATGGTGGTTAACGATGGGTGAACGGTGGTGTTATGAGATGGTGTTGGATCGGACGCCGGAGGGTTCGTCGGAGTTCCCATAGTGGCAGGCGGTGATGGTTTTTCATTAAGAATGATGGGTTTTTCATCCAACTTGAGGAAGATGATGTGTTGGATGTAAGATAGTCAACAGGATTTAGCTCATCGATGAAAAGGGGTTTCACTAGAAGGGGGATGGGGCGATGGTTTCAGGCGGCGGTTGGAGTGGGTGGTGGTAGGCGGTGTGGGGTGGGTTCTTGTTGTTGGATCTGAGCAACCATCAACATCTACATCTTCTAGTTTTTCCGGTGGGCCAACGGTTGTGGATGGCGGTGGTTTGTCTTGTAATACAGCGAAATGGGTGACCGGAAAATCAATGTGACCTGGGTTTGGAGGGTATCATAGGGAAGAAGATTTAGTGGAAGATGAGGCTGAGTTGAGGGTTTTTGTTAAATTTGTTTGATTGTTTTAAATAAATTAAAAAGGAAATGACAAAATTGCCCCCTGAGTAACAGAGTTCATTGGATGGGGTTAAGTCAGTTGGACCAAAATGGCAACAACGAAACCTTTTTGGATCCAAATGTTAAAAATGAAACCTTTGGACTAAACTGGCAAAATGGCTCAAACCACAGGGACTAAAATGACAATTAACTCTATTTAAAAACTCACCATCATTAAACCTCTACACCGATTTAAAAAATGAAGAAAAAAATCCGGAATCCATTTTATTTTCATTACTTGTCATAAGTGTCTTTAACTTTACAATTTAATTTTTAAAAATCTTGAAAATAATCTAGATAGGTGAAAGTAATTTGAGCGACTTGAGACTACCCGACGCCAAATCGCTTGTCCTTGAGATTCACTAGTTCAGCCGGTCTGATCAGTTTTCTTGATTTCTTTTGTTATTTGGCTGTTAATAAGTGTTATAATACAATGAGAAATATTATTGTCAAAGTGCCATTATGCTATAAAGTGTTAAAAACTTATATTTTAGTTGTTCTGTAGCCTGATATTGTAAATTTACCCAGCTTTTATAATAGTTTTTAATTATTAGGCAAATTGGATTTAAATAATCCCAACTCACTGTTATTGGCCAATAATAATCCCAACTCATTTAATCACCAATAATAATCCGAACTATTCACTTTTGTTTGTAAAATACTCCCAGTTAAAAAAACACTAACTAGGTTAAAAAATTGATGATGTGGCATGCCACGTCACCTGCCACATCAGCTGCCACGTCATCAAAAATGCCACGTAGACTTCCACATCAGCTGCCACGTCATCAAAAATGCCACATCAACTGCCACCTCAACTGCCACGTCAGCAAAATTGCTGATGTGGCATGCCACGTCACCTGCCACGTCAGCAATTTTTTAACCTAGTTAGTGTTTTTTTAACTGGGAGTATTTTACAAACAAAAGTGAATAGTTCGGATTATTATTGGTGATTAAATGAGTTGGGATTATTATTGGCCAATAACAGTGAGTTTGGATTATTTAAATCCAATTTGCCTAATTATTATTACTTATTTAAATTTACTACAATTAATTATTTTGGCTAGCGGTACAGCTTCTTACCTATTTACCTTCCATTTCGCTATCTGATACCAAGTACCGGTACTGAATTTCCCAAACCGACTCGATTTTCAGTACCGATATTTAGGGTTTTCAGTACCGGTTCGGTAACGCTTCGGTACCGGTATGGTTTTCAGTATCGGTTCGGTAACGTTTCGGTACCGGTATTTACCTTCACTTTTGAGATTTCGATAAAAAGTTCGTCCAAAGGTTCGATAGTTTGAGTGGTTTACGGTGTCCATACCTGTACCATACTGGTATAAACAATATAGTTTGAGAGGTTCACGGTATCCATGCCGGTATATACTATATAGGAGCGTTTCGTACTCGCATTCAAACACTTCTGATTTCTAACAGTCATAAACAACTTATTTAGCCGTTCCACATTAGTTAACCATAAAAGAACACTAGTTGCTAAACAGTCAATTCACTACATAAGTCTAGACCACACCAAACCGGATCACTCGTACACCCAACCACCAGATGAGTTATGTTGATTGGGGTGGTACGGACCGGGTACAAACCCCATCGAGTCCATACGAGCCCCTGTTCCATTTACAGGTGGATAATAACCCCCAACACCCCGACTCGCCATAGGCGGTTCAGGTTGTCCCAACCCGCCCATCCTCATATGGTTCACATCATCGAGTTCAGACCGCCCCAAGTTGCTGGCACGCACATGGTTCAGCTCATCAAGCCTGGGCGCATACCGTTGTGTTGCAGACGTGCTCGTCCTGTTATATGGTGTTGCATCTGAAGAACCGTACCTGGTTAACCCCGGTTCTTGACGGCCCATTGAATAGCTACCACCACCACCACCCCGTGCACTCGTTTCATCAAAATGCGGCCCCCTATTAACAACCCTTTCATAGCCAGGAGGATACTGAAGGTGGTCGGCTCTCGCTGGATAGCCAGGTGGCGCATGGTTAGCACTGTCTAGCCGCCTATGACTTGTACCACCCATGTAAGGTTCGTCACTCGCTGGAGCATACTTCCTCATTAGATAATCGTCGTATGATTGAGCGATATCGTTCTCCAGGCTAAACGTCGATTCATCAATGACCGAGTCGTACCTTTCCTCCGAATGTTGATCGGCATCAACGAAACTAAAATCCGCATTTAGGGTTTCATGAATCTTTTCTTCCCGAGTGCGAGGAGAAGGGCGCTTATTTTCAAATTTCTGAGTTTCGAATTCACGAGACGGGCCCCATGTTTTTTCCTGTTTCGGTGTTTCCATTTCGCGAGACGGAGCTCGAGCTTTGTCGTGTTTCAGAGCTTCAATTTCACGATATGTGGGTTTTGGTTTCGGGTCTTCGAATTCACGATACGGAACTCGAGCTTTTTCATTTTTCTGAGCTTCGATTTCACGGTATGTGGCTTTTGGTTTCGGGTCTTCAATTTCACGATACGAAGCTCGAGCTTTTTCATGTTTCTGAGCTTCGATTTCACGAGACGGGGCTCCAGCTTTTTCATGTTTCTGAGCTTCAATTTCACGAGATGTGGCTTTTGTTTTCGGGTCTTCAATTTCAAGATTCGGAGCTCGAACTTTTTCATTTTTCTGACCTTCGATTTCACGAAAAGTGGCCCTTGGTTTCTGGTCTTCTATTTCACGAGATGGAGCTCGAGCTTTTTCATGTTTCGGAGATTCGATTTCACGAGACGTGGCTCTTGGTTTCTGGTCTTCAATTTCACGAGACGTGGCTCTTGGTTTCTGGTCTTCAATTTCACGAGACGGAGCTCGAGCCTTTTCATGTTTCGGAGCTTCAACTTCACGAGATGCAGCCCTTGGTTTCTGTTCTTCAATTTCACGAGACGGAGCCCGAGACTTTTCATGTTTGCAGGATTCAAGTTCACGAACAGGAACCAGAGTTTCTTCATGTTTCTGCACATCAATTTCACGAGACGGGACCCGAGTTGATTCATGTTTCTGAGCTTCAACGGGAGCCCGCGTTTCATGCTTCTGGACTTCAACAGGAACCCGCGTTACTTCATTTTTTTTAACCTTAACGGGAACGTGTGTTACTTCAGATTTCTGACCTTCAACAGGAGCCCGTATATTTTCACGTTTCTGAGCTTCAACGGGTGCCCGAGCTTCCTCCAACTTCTGAGCTTGATCTTCACGTTGCTCGATTTTTAAATCTTGATTAATACGGGTTTTCTTACTCGAACTCTGATTACCTTTTTCCTCGATAAGCTTTTCGCTTTTAGCTTTGGATCCAACCGAGCTTTCTTTCTTCCTTTTCTTATTTTTGGGTTTATTTGCTTCATTTGAGGTTTTTGAATCTTTGTTTACAACAGGATTGCGGTTTCGTTTGGTCTCATTTTTATCAGATTTGGTCTCGTTTTCATCAGATTGCGGTTGTTGTACTTGGGGTATATGACCATGCTTCTGGGCTATAGACTTGTATTTATTGGTCCAATCGGGCCGACTCCAAAGGTATAGCGGTGGTACTATATTGTTCCATTGATCCATTATTTTGTCGTTGACATCAACCGATCCAGGAAGATAAAACGACTGAAAGTAATCAATAAAAACAATGTAACAAATATGGATACAAGTACCATCAACTTAATAATCAATGAAACTGTTAGGGCTGCAAACGAACCAAACGTTCGGCAAACAGTTCGTGAAACCATTCGGCGGGAAGTTCGTTTGTGTTCCATTCGCTTATTAAACAAACAAACACAAACAAGAAATTTCGTTCGTTTAGTTAAATGAACGAACATGAACAGAGGCCGCGTTCGTTCGTTTATGTTCGGAACGTTTGGTTACGTGTTCGTTTATGTTCGATTGTGACCGATAGTTCATTAGTGTTTTTAGTTTTTATATTTAATTTACATACTTTAAAACTCCGACAAATAAAATATCTAACAAGTGTCATTGTATTATATATTATGTTCATGAACGCTTGTCTGTGTTCGTTTGTTTCCATTTGTGTTCATGAACATTAGCTTGTGCTCATTTGTGTTCATCAGCGTTCGTTGCCTAAAATTAACAGACAAACACAAACAAGTTCATTTCCTCTGCAAACGAACACGAACATAAAATTCCGTTCGGTAAGCGTTCATGAACATTTCTTAAACACATATATTTCTTAACAAACGAACAAGAACAAGGTCTTGTTCATGGTTGTTCGGTTCGTGTGCAGCCCTAACTGTCAGATCAAGCGTTTAATGCAACTTAAATATCGATCAGCAAGAAAGATATTGAAAGCTAAGAGAAGTAATGTACCATGCCAGCTAACAATTCAACATCCTCCCAGATCAGATCGTATGTAGATGACTTCTTAGAACTGTCTAATCTGTGGTCGAAGACGAGCATATGCATGAGTAAATACATAAATAAATATACAGATATTTCTGTAAGGCACCCACATATACACACATGTACATATATATAGGCGCACGCACATGTATATATGTGTATAACTATATTTATACCTTTCAGTTTCTGGGGGAACGATAAGAATGATAAGCTTAGGCTTAAATTTAAGAGCACTGTCGATGAACTTATTTGCAAGCGCGGCATTTTTTCCAAACGGAGGGTTTAGTCCCATAACCTGCAAAAAATGAAACAAACATCTGTTAGAATTAATCGCACACAAACAAACCGAAAGCATAAACCAAAAAAGTAAAAACACGAGCGATTTAACGTGGTTCGTTTTTACCAATCGAGACCCAGAAGGCAATTCCTTTGGTGAAACCGTCATCCAATCCCTCTTCTCAAAGTTGAAATCGTTCTGCCAAACGCATTCAGATAATTGTTAAAAACGAGAAAAGTGAACCAGAGTGAAACAAGATATAAAGCAACCATATAAATAGTTTCTTCACCATCCTATTTCGAAACGTGATTTATCAAAAACCTAACAAATGAAAGTATCTAATTCTACCTTTGGTCGATGAAAGTCAAAATTTTTGTAGGAGCACTTCTTTTTTCCGGTCTCATCAAGCCGTTTCTTCATCAGGCAACTGAAATCATTTGCCCCACAACAAAAATCGACTATCTGCACAATGATAAAGTAACCGCTAACGTATCACAACCATTTCGGGAAAAAAAATACAGAAGCATATGTAGGTTCCATTTAAGATATGTTTCATGGATACGTGAAAATTACAGTAGACTGGAGTTGTCAACTCGACGTCTTACCGTGTCACCATCTTCAACATACCAGTGAAGTTTATCAACTATCTGCACACCGAAAAATCACACATAAAATAAATTAGTTAATAAAAAGTAACAAGAACTAAAGATAAAAATGAGTAAAATGATCAATAGTCAGTCACCTTTTCCAGCTTTTCCACTTTTGTAAAATGACGACCATAGGACGTATACCGCATTCCGTGCAGAAACGGTGCAAGATACACTTTAAGTTTCTCCTTCCACTTCAGCAACTGTTCAATGACACCGCGCTCACAAACAGCCATCGCGTCCTCAACACTGCATCCTTCATCAAGCTTCTTTAAAGCTAAATTAAGAGCCTGCAGTAACAAATAGTTACAGAACATAAAGAGGCATGGTAAAAAAAATAATTACTATACCTCCACAGAACCTTCAACCCTGGCTAAGATAATGGATTTGTCGACCCGTGATGAATGTGCGTGTGTCGATGGAACTTTTCCTTGATGGTACTTCTTTACCTCATCCAGCGTAACGGAGGACGCAGCTTCTTTCATTAATGCCATTATTCTGCAAGGTATGATGGTTGGGTGTTAACAGTCTGGGTCGTAAACTGGCCAGCGCGTTTACTAAATGGGCCATGTGCAGATTGAGTTGTGAATACACAGGTCGACTCGCCAGCCCGTTTACACATACAATTTAAAAGATGAGTAAAATGTTGTTTTCATCCCGGAGGTTTGGTCAGTTTTGCGACTTTCGTCCAAAAGGTTTGTTTTTATGCATCTAGATCCTAAATGTTTGAAATCTTGCCACTTTCATCCGGCTCGTTAACTCTATCCATTTTTTCTCCATTAAATCAGAGGTATTTCTGTCTTTTTTGTTAGCTTAAAGGCGATTCGGTCTTTTTACATAAAACGAAAAAGACATAATTGCCCTTTAAGTTAGCAAAAAAGACGGATATACCTCTAACTTAACAGAGAAAAATGGATGGATGGAGTTAACGAGCCGGATGAAAATGGCAAGATTTCAAACCTTTTGGATCCAGATGTGGAACAACAAACCTTTGGACGTAAATCGCAAAACTGACAAAACCTCAGGGATGAAAATGGCATTTTACACTTAAAAGATTGTAAACTATATAAGACAATAAAATACCTCTGTTTTGAATCCTCATCTAAAGAAGGTAAAATTTCCGTCTGTTGCGGTTTGGCTGCAACGGTTTGGTTGGTGTCGTCAACAGATGTCTCATCGTTCTCCACGTTGTTTGATTCGGTCCCTGTATACAAGTCAAACAATCTACTCCCGAGGGTTGGTTGACCATCATTCAGTTTCGGTCTGGGCTTCTTGACCTTTGTTGACGAGCTCCTCCTTAACGGTTTCTCAGAACCATCTGCTACTTTCTTTTTCTTCGAAGATTCTGGCACGGATGAAACTGCAGCTCGCTTTTTGGAAGAACCTCCGGGTTTAACGGCAGAGGATCGTTCATCGCCCTTTTGTGAGTATAAAACAGACTTCTTTTTCGATGGGTCTACTGAACCAGAACCACCAGCTGTCACCTTGACAGCAGGTTTCTTCTTGTTTGGTTGCTCTGTACTTCCAGTGAGAATATTCCTGAATATTATGGTTCTTGCAGGTGTTTGTAGTTCAGGGTCTATCTCGTGCTCCCTGACAAATCCGAAAATAAACGTTAGCTAAAAATAGCAGTTCATGCAAGTTGCGTAACTAATTAGTGTCCAATATAATTTAGAGACTTACATGCAATATATCAATGCACGGGATTTAGACAAAAGTCCATCCCAAGCCCTGATTTCATCATCATCGTCATCACCGACTTGATGCTCAAACTTAATATCCCTGTAGAGACATCACGTCATCACCAAAAATATAAAAATTAGTTACACGTAACAGAAGATGGTAACTTTGTCAGAAGAGCATCTATGAATAAAAGGAAACAAAATGAGTAAAGTAACGGATGGTCCCTGTAGTTGACTAAAATTTTGGGTTTGGTTCCCAGCTTTCCAAAAGTACACAAATGGTCCCTATGGTTTGCACTTTGTAACGCATTTAGTCCCAGCTTTTTTTCAAAAGTACATGGATGGTCACTGTGGTTTGCACTTTGTAACGCATTTAGTCCCTAACTTGGACGTGCTAAAACCTTTAGCTTTGTAGGCAGGGGACGAAATGTGTTACAAAGTGCAAACCACAAGGACCATCCATGTACTTTTGGAAAGCTAGGGGACCAAATCCAAAATTTTGGTAAACCACAGGGACCATCCGTGTAGCTTACTCGAAAAAACCTACCTAGGTAAACATTTCCTGTGGTATGAATTTGGACATCGCCTGCAAGTAGCAAACTGCAAATCTTCGACTTTTTCGTTTTCGGTTTGCTTACAGACAGCACACTTGTGAGTTGGACATATAAATGGTTCCCCTGCAGCAATCTTTTCTTGAAGCGTCTGTCGCTCGGTCTTATCGTTTTTCTGGAGCAGCTTAGCTACACATTTCGGGTGATAAAAGTGGCCACACATTGCGGAACTACAACGAAAAACCTACACAATGATACCAACAGATAATTGCTGAATATCATTGGAAAAAATGACGATGAGAATATATTTTCTCGAGTATTACATACCTCTGTATTTGAAGATTTATCCGAAGACCCAAGTTCACCACAGACAAAGCACTGGTGCAGACTATACTGGCAATTTTCACACTTAAATTCGTTTTGACTCTGCAAATAAATATTTAAAAGAATAATTAAACGAAACAATATATATAAGTTGATATCATCCAAACTCGTATACGGTTAACTAACCTCCAGAACTTTAAGAGATAAACAAAGAGATTCACAATTAGAATCTTGTGCCTCTTCAGAATCTGAGGTTGCGTGAAACGACCTAAAACATCTCCCTTCACAACTGCAATAGACGACAAAATCGTCAAAAAACCATCGGTTAAAAATCATTGTAATTTTTTTTTCTCAAGGAAATGAAGACGTGAAGTAAAAGTTGTACCATGTAAGCTCGCCACCATTATCACATATCGCACAAACAGAATCGAACTGATCATCATCATCTGACTCGCTATCATCGTTGGTGATGTCATCATCTTGCGTTTCACCGTTTATATCATCAACTATAAAGCTAGGTTTTGTAACATCCTACAAGATATTTTCAAGAATGTCAATAGATCAAAAGAAATCAGTGAGGAAAAACGGAGACAAACCAGACGCCGTAATATACCTCATCAAAAGCGTTCGTTTTTCCGGGATTCTCTATAAATGCATCCAAAAACTGTTCCAATAAATTATAGTCAAACTCAAACCAAAAGTATAATTTTTTGTCTATCAAACTAGACAATAATATTATCGAGTTCGAACAAGATAACAAGATATAGGTGAAGTGGCCAAAAAGTAATCATCCAAAAAAGCTGAACCATTGAAACGACACAAAAGTTATAGACAAGAAAACCTTGGATTTTGTCAATGTTTCATCCCTCTTAATAGATTCTCTAATGAAGTTAATATGATCTAACAAATCATTCTTTGAAGGCCTGGGATCATACAAGCTGCAAAACAGAAAAAAGATAATCCTGAATAACCCCACAAACAAAGATTATATATAATCAATAGCTAGTGGCACGTTATGAAAACATGTATTTCGACGTTATCCAATCTAACATATTGTAACCTATATAAGCATTGCGGTTACAGTGTACGATGATGACATTAACGTATGGTACATCACGCATTTTTGACTTCATTGGCATCAACGTGACTAGACATAGATAAAAAAGAGTATGTCTCAGTCATTGAAGTGTAAAGTTGGAAAAGTAATTTAGACAGTGGTGGAAAGTCGTAAAAGTACTTTAAATTTTAACGTGGTTAAGCATTGACACTGTAAAAGTAATTTAAATACAATGAGGTGTCAAGTTATTAAGGAAATAAGGAGAAAAAGTTTTCATCAATGTTCTCAATTATCAAAAGTTAGAAGTGTGTGTATAACTTACTTAAAGATGAGGGTTAATAGTGTTTCATGTCAAAAGTTGAGAGTGTGAAGTGAAAAAAACAAAAGTTCTAAAATGAAGGTTAAACTTGTCATTTGTTAAAAGTCTAGGGGTTGAAAGTGTCGGTGAGAAACCCCACGGTCCTTTCATTTTAAGATAGTAGTAATACCTGAAAACTTTCGATAGGTAGTCGCGTAAAGATTTCCCTGAAGCTTCTGGTTTGCTTTTACAAAACCAGAGGCAATGCACGGAGATCAATATCGACCGAATCAACTCTTCGTAACTCTTTCTCGGTTTTTTCAGCTTGATCCAGTGATTATCTTTGGTAAGCACTGAAATTTGAGGTTTCGTTGTCGTGATATCATACTTCCATGCTTTCACCTGGCGGTAAAACGGTCCAAGACCGTTATCGACTTTGCCCTTTAAAAAAATGGGCATGACATTAGCACTTGAACTTTCGTTGTCATTCCATTGAACGGGTAGCTTTGAAAATGAAAGGGGTTCGTCATCTTTATTACGGAAATCATATTCCGACACAGCGTCCGGAAACGTCTCTCCTTCGTCGTCTGAAGATGCCATAACTAAAACATCAAAACATCAAGTTTTAACAAATCCCACCATTTCACAGTCAAGAAAAAGAACTCACAATTTATTTATTTGCTATAATATGGTAACGACTTGAAAAAAAATTAGTCGGTAGCATCAAGAAGATGAATTTACACTACCATATGAGTCGCAGGCTACTAATCTACTATAAAGTAAGCACATCAATCATTAGTTACAACATAAGACACAAATAGTAAGCGAGAAAGCTTTATTATTACCATTGATCAAGGCCAACAAAATCAGTATATATAAATGATAAAGCAAATAGATTCAATTCCAGTTGATCTTCATAGGAGAAAATAGTAAAAAGACAAAAGATCACTAAGTTTCCCTAAAGCATGCAAAAAACTCTACTCAAGATTCAAGGAACATGTTTTTGCACTCATAGGGATTCATGAGTCAAGGTTCACAATAAGAAATTAAGGCTTTCATCATATAAAAATAACAACATGGAAAACTATAAACAAAAAATCTTGATTTAAAAGATTAAAAAAATAAAAAAAATAAAAACCTTTAAGAAAAAAGTAAGCTTTTCATAAGATAAAAATAACAATATGGAAAACTATAAACAAATTCTTGATTAAAAAAATAAAAAACCTTCAAGAAAAAAATAAGCTTTTCATAAGATAAAAATAACAAAATGGGAAAACTATAAACAAAATCTTGATTTAAAAAAAAAAATACCTTCAAGAATAAAGTAAGGTTTTCATAAAACAAAAATAACAATATAAAATCTTGATTAAAAAGAAAAAATAAATAATAGTAATAAAAAACACCTTCAAGAAAAAAGTAAGGCTTTCATAAGATCAAAATAACAATATGAAAAACTACAAACAAAATCTTGATTATACATATAAAAAATAAAAAAAAAATAAAAACCTTTTGTTGTATGGTTGCAAAAGCAAGGCACTTTAAAAGTCTATTTTTCTAACAGTTTAGGCTAAACAAGTGACTTATCTTGAAACAGCTTCTTGTTTTGCTTGTAAAATATATACGTATACGCACAAAATACCCTAAATTTATAGAATTTCAAACCTCCAGGCATCTAATAACCACAGATATCTCTGTGATTTCAAGAACATTAAGAAAGAAGAAAAAAATCCCCAAAATTCACATGAAACACAATTCGTTGACGATAGGGTTCAAATTAGAGATAAAAAGATGTAGAAACACACATATGATACCTGTATGTATGGATTTAGAGAAGTGAATTGATGAAAAATTAGGGTAGCAGGTAGGATTCGGCCGAGACGAAAGCTAGGTTTTCTTTTTCGCAGCACGGTTTGGATTTTGTAGTGATGTAAAAAAAGTCTTCACAAAACCTGATAAGTATTTATAATTATTAAAGGTTTTATTATTTTTCGCTGTCGCACGATCGTTCTTCATATGGCACGACCGTGCACTTTAAGCAATTATTGGGGATGGGGCACCATACTGCATACGTCATCAGATCTTTGACCAGATACGATATCGCACGACCGTTCTTCGGATGGAACGGTCGTTCAGTTCTGGGTTCTTGTTGCACGAGCTGTTGCACCGGGTGTTCATCACCGAGATCAAGCTGAATCATCGTAGCCGAACGATCGTTCTTCAGATGGCACGTCCGTGCATCACCGGACTGACCTTATATGCCTTGCACGCCTAGTCGCACCCTCGTTCAATACCGGGTTGATTAGCATTTGTCGGAGATGCACGGTCGTGCATCAGGTTGCACGACCGTTCCACAGGCCCAGGTTAGTTTCCTTAACAGAATGTCCGCAGCTTCGTCGTTTTGTCCAGAAAGTCCTCGTTTTCGCTATCATCTTGTCTGGTATGCTGTTTTAGACCTGTAAACAAAAGTGTAGATAATTAAGTATCCGAATGACGGTTTTACGGCCAAAAACGCATAAAATAGGGGTAAAACGGGGGACTAAAATATGTGTAAATTAATGAATATCAAGATTCATAACACATAAAGTCTATACTCTATGACTAGTATGTTACAAAATAAATTACGTATGCAAGCTTTATTAAATCGAGCAAACTATCAAATCTAACACTTAGGCTACACGGTATGGTGATGGTCCTCCCTTGTAGGATGGTCTGCCACGTAAGCGCCACGTAGGATGGACATGAGGATGGGGCAAAGAGGATGGAGGTATAGAAATGGGGGATGATCCTAAAATATATATTATATATTGTATGTATATATGTGTCTGTGAGGAAGTTTTGTCCTCATATGGACCGTCCTGAACGGCAAGAAGAAGACGGAGAGGACGAGACGGAGTGGGGGGGGGTGAGATGGAGGGAGGAACGGCGCCGGACCGGGACGGTGGAGGACGAACCTCCATATCGTCCAGCCTTACATACGAACCAAATATGTAACGCCCTAACACATTTTAACCAAATTTTGACGCAGCGGAAAATACATACTAAAAATTTCTTTATAAGTTATTCTTTCTTTCACTTAAATACATTAATCCCTTTTCATAAAGTAATTAAGAACTAACATACGTATATCGAATTAAGTGACCACATACACACCCAGGTACAACCCATGTCTTGACTCGATCTTCAACCGCTTACACATCTTGAACAAACATTCATAAACCTGTACAACCTGCAGTCACCACAACCAATTACTTCATTAGCAACCAGTGACATAATATATATACTTTAAAACGTGCATAATCAAGCATCAACATCTCTTATTCTCGTTCATATAAGTCCATTCGTCCATCCATTCGGACACTCTCGTACGACTTCCATACTTAACCTTCACTCTCCATTATTAGTATACCTGCACTTTCATTTCATTCTTAACAGAAAACAAATAGCATCATTATACTTTCCTATTCACTTTCGACTTCTTCTTCCGTAAACTTACCTATTTACTTCCATTGTTTAATACTTTCACATGTATCACAATAATGATCATAGTACAATATAGTTTACATCTAAAGTGTAAGTCCGGGATTTACTTACCTTACTCGTCCGTATTTGTATTCGCTTACTTGAGTCTTCTTGTCCCGTTAGCCTTCCACGCTCCCATCCATCTTGACATGATTCCTATACTTTCATGTCATTACATTAACATCCTTATTAGCATACATGATTATTCATATGAACGATCATATCAAGTTCATATCTCACATATATATTCCATTAGCCGATTCAAACAAGCATATAGCATACTCAACATCATCATAACACAACCTTCACATATTATTGTCATTTAGACATTTCATCAAACACGTGGCGTGCGTACTACTTCCTAGGCACCATGTACAACTAGTTTATGCATAATCTTCCTAGTTCATTCATATTTCATCAAATCTTCTTACTAATCAACAAGTATCATTAGCACATAAACATCAAGCATAGCATCATCATATTTCTCCTAATTCATCTAACAAGAATTCATCATACCCACATAATACATCAATCTTTCCACAAGACTTGGACATAGATGGTGATTCTAGTCGTCATCTTCACCATAACTAACGGGTTTCACCTCTAATCATCAAATTAGCACTAACCATACATAATCGATGTTCTATACGAGGGTTCTAACCCTTGTACATGATTAATTTCATATTAACTCACGGATTAGAACATAACCCACTTCACCCATGATCACCAATCTTAAATTTAAGACATACCTTATGATCCCCTCGTGATAGTGATCATTTATCCATGCTCGGTTATGATTTTAGACTTCATTCCACCCTTCAATTTGAAGATTTATCAAGAACTAGGGTTTGAACCCTTGTTCTTCTTCTTCCTGATCGTCTCACACACACAGTGTGTGTGTGTGTGTGGGTTTTCCTTTATTTAATAAATCATGTTTCCTTTTTAACGGTTTTAGTCCCTCAACTTCGTTTCAATTAATAAAGAGACTAACACTCATTATCTTGTTACTTATATATACATGTCACCACTCGGTAAATTATTCCTAGTCAACTTTTATTTACGGGTCACTTTTACCCCAAACGGTAATTTACCCGTTCCTTTATATTAACCGGGTTTAAATTATCAAACCCCATTTTTGGGGTGTTACAAAATACTTAGAAAATTTAGGCACCTATTCTTAAATTTAGGCAATTTAAGTGGTTACATATAGTTTTGAAAACTCTATGTACCCACCTCAACATGTCTTAGATCCAAAAATTACCTAATTTGTCAACCAAAATTCTATAAGGCAATAGTAGCATTTCCGAAACGATTTTATTTAAGTCAAAATCAATGTTTTTATAAATTTCATAAGTACATCTTATATAGTTGTAATAGACTAATAGTGTTTTTAACTTGGTTAGCCCGAAATCAAGGTTAATAACAATAATATCCAATTAATAGTGGTTTTAACTTGGTTAGCCCGAAATCAAAGTTAATAACAATAATATCCATTGTTGGTCAAAATTCACCAGTAGCTCATATACTCGTATTATTGGTTCGGATATATGATCAAAATCAAACACAACCAATATCAACATGTAATGATCATAAGATCTTTATGATTTTTTGGATAAAACACACATGGTTACTTATGGAAATCAAGCATATGGTTCAAACAACCACATAGATTCTTTTATAAGATAGACAATTCATCACCTGCGTAGAGCCGGCCCTGAGGTGGGCGAGCAGGACCACCGGCCAGGGCCCATGTTCTCCGGGGGAACATTTAAAATATATGTATATATATACACACACTAGGTTTGGGTTGAATAAATGTAATGTTATATACTAAATAAATAAAAATACTATGTCTTTAAAACCTCGTTTATATTACAAGTTGAATAAATGTAATTTTATAAATTAAATAATCTATATCTATATATATAATAAAAGAAACCTTACTTTGGACACGTGTCGTTTGATGAGAGCTACTTACTCCCGCTCAAGGCCCAAATAGCAAAATGGGGCAACACGCATATGATCCGACCCACTTATTATACTCTTCTTCATAATCTTCTTCCATACAAAACATTCTAACTTCCCAAACCCTAACCCCTTTCTTCTGTGATTATCCTATTTCCAATCTTCCGTAAAACTTGGTAAAGATCGAGGTGAGTTTGTATCCGCTAGCTATCATGCCTTTTCTTTTCATTAATTTGCTCTATGTCATCTTCATCATTAAAGTGATGGCCGATTAGGTTTTTGCTTATTCTCATTATGGCTACAATCAAGGTTAGTATACGTTTTGTATTCCCTTTTTGATTATTTGAGTTCTCAATATTCATCTTCACCATTTATGTTTTGGAGATTAGGTTTTTTTTTTCTTTTGGAACAAACAAAAGCATCTTTAGAAGAGAAGACACGGTTCTAACCGGAAGATTTTTTCAATCCACACTCTTAAAGGATCTGAAGGATTCAACCATGATGTTGTCGGTTTTTACCGGGTTTGTTTCTCTTCTTAATTGTCTCTCACTCTTACATGTTGAGTTTTGTTTTCCTACTTGTGCTCTTAGTCTTCTTATGTTTGATCAAATTGGAGGTTTAAAGTTGTTGCTTTAGTGTCAAGTTGTTTGTATAATGTATCAATCAACGAATAGAAACTATGATACATCAATCAAGAAACACCTATATTATATTTTTAAATGTTTTTTCCTTATCTTTAAGCTTTAATGTATATTTAATCTTTTTATCATTTGTATTTATGGTTTTTTAACAAGTGACATTCACCTTTTGATGTCATATCCTTTCTGGGTATTTGCTATGATTTTGTAAAATCAATATTTTTGAATTTAACCCCTTTTGTTGGGCTGCACTTCACTACAGTTTGCAAGAGCCCTAAAATTTTCGCCTTGTGTTTGTTTTTTTGCTATGATTTTTTAACATCAATGGTTTTGAATCTACCCCCCCTCCCCCCTAATTGAGCTGCATTTGGTTACAGTTTACATGAACCGTAATGTTTGTAAATTATGTTTGGTGTTTGCAGTGGTTTTGGATCTAACCCCTTTCATTGAACTGCAGTTCTTGGTTGATATGATTTGTTTTTTTTTATTCTTAGTCACCCAGCAAGTATCAGAATCAAATTTTATAACTAATACTATGTTATAATGTTACAAACTAAATTTTCTTTGAAGGTACTGTTTACCATGTGTGTGTGTATATATATATATATTATGTGTATGTATGTTTAAGCTCATATTTTACAAATTTTCTTTTCAGCCGGACACTATAATTCGAGAAGGAGAAATGATTTTCCAACTGCTGCTGGAGCGCAATTGTTTTTTTTTTCTAACTATTATACCCGTTTGATAGTTATGGCTGCTATCAATCCGAAGATTCCGTTGCCACAACAGGTGTGTAGTCTTACTCTATAGTCTTAATAAAAATACTTGCAGAGAGTATTGCTTTTATTTCCAACATAGAGGTGAAAGTCTACATTGATTTTATTTTAAATGGGTCTACTTGAGCTCAATATATTATCGCAAATGGGTGAATCGAATAAAAAGCATTTAAAGAAAATGAAATGGGTCAAATAGGTTGGATGAGTTAACTGGGTTGAAACTTGAAAGTCGCCCAAAGTGTATATTTCAAGCGTACAACCTGCATATTACTTTATTTAAACATATCATAATAAAAGCATTAAGTGTTATCTAAACTGTATTGAGACACATCTGTTGATCCGTAGTCTATGGATATTTTCTGATTTTCATCCATTGGATTTTCTTTTACTTTCATTCATAGACTATGTCTAATTGCTTCGCTTTTTTACTTATGTGCACCAATTTTACGGGTTACACTTTAGGCTGTAAGTTTGACATGCATGCTCTATTGATCATGCACTGATACACTTTTGAAAAATTTGATTAGATCCTTGAGACCACTTTCAAGAAGGAAAGATTACAATGGATCAGTATGTTAAGAAGGTGAATGATTTAGTTCGACAGTGTTATTGGTTTCATTGGGCTTGCTACTTAGAAATATGACTAATGATTTATGCTTGTGTGTAGAGGGTTAACATTCTAACCGAGATGAAGAAGAACAGAAATAGAAACTTCAAAGCTGCAACAAGAGTGGGGAACATAACATCTGGTTAGTTGCATGTCATATGAAGTCATATCGGGTTTGGGTTGAAATGACTATATTTTAGCATGGGATTAGAGGAGTTGGGGTTTCTTGCACACGTTTTTTACTTTGTCTATTTTTTTTACCAACAGTTAAGGTGTCAACTATGATTACTACAATAATAGGTTCCATATTATTCCATATCTGAATATGAACAGCGTAGCAAAGCTCTTGGGTGATTTTCAATCGTTTGAACCTTTTGCAGCAAAGCCTTTTGATTTAAAGTTTCTTTTATTTCTATTAAGTTTAATTTCATTTAATTTTGATTAAATTCGAACAAATTCAATTTATTTTCCTTTGTTAAACCGCGTGTACACGCGGGCTTTAACCTAGTTATATAATAAAAGAAACCATATGAGGGACACGTAGCATTCTATGGATTAATCTCCATGAGATTTTCCCGCCTAAAATATATTTATAATAATTATATATTAATAATTTTATAAATTAAAATATATATAATATGATATATTCTTAATAAGGGTGAGAGTTGGCTACAAATTCCATTTTTCCTACAAAATGTAAAAAGTTATAAAACACCTCCATGTCAACCATAAAACACTTTCAAAACCCACAAATAACAAAGTGAAGATTACTAAAACGTCATATTTGCTGGTTTTGTGTTGTGTTTTGGATGATAATGCTTTGATTAGCGAATGACTAACATTAGTGTGTTTTATGTTGATTATCATGTTGTGTTTTATATTCATAGTTCTGCGATAGTGTAACCCCTGACGTGAATCTAATTGGACAACATGCCTAACTAATAAAGCAAAGGGTCCATAAAGAGCGAAGCCCAAAGTTTGATAAGATGGATTATAAACTAATTTCTTAGCGGCTGTTTGGTAAAGTCTGAATAATTAAGTGCGTAACCAGTAAGAAGTTTGAATCATTAAGCGTTGAGCCAGTAATTGGTTTGAACCATTAAGAGCTAGTATAATGCTTAACTGTTCAGAGGCAAATGTTTGACCAATTCAAATTAGAGGTCTTATCATTCAGCCTTAGTATGATGCTTAACCATTCAGAGGCAATTGTCCGAACCATTTAGACATCCGCTAGCGAAACAAATAGTCTGAACCAGTAAGAGATCTGAATCATTCAGAGCTAAACAAACAGCCCCTTAGTTCTAAGTGAATTATGTAAAGCCTTTTTTTTTAAAGCACACTCATATTTATTAAAACATTAAATGTAAGAGCAATTAGATTGACAAGAACAATTTTCCTACTAATCATAGATAATTTAAAGAATAATCATCATTTTTTTTTTCATAATATATAGTCAAGGACCAAGAGATAATGACAACCATTACAATTACACATTATGACATGTGGAACACTCTAATGGCGTTATGCTAAAAGGTCAATCGTGTCTAAGAAGTGTAGGAAACCAAGAGGAAGTACCACATGTCCTAAGGTCATTCGTAGTCATAAGGTCCTTTTGGGGGCGTTATGCGACATGTGGCATGCCATGTCACACGGGGCTTTATGGGGCGTTATGCAAGTTGAGTCCGTAGTCATAAAGCCCCTTTATCATCATTACTCAATTATTTTAATTTTCATTTTTTAATTAATTTCTAAGTTTTTTAAAATTAAAAATCATTGCATTAAATAAAAAACAATACATTAAAATTAAAAAAACGGTAAAGAAAAAAAAACGTTACACCTAAAAAGATAAATTTATTGTTACGCCCATTTTCGTATTTGACAAAAAGTCGCAGCGGAAACACTAACCATAAAATTTCTTGCATTAAAAATATCTCAACTTATTTAAACTTTTAACTTTAACTTGATTCTTAATCAAAAATCTGTCATCCTCTTATTTGTTAACTAAAAACATAGCTTTCACTTATTACATTTTACATTCAACGTCCCCGTACAATCTCTTCAAGTGACTCGGTCTTCGATCCCTAATCCTTGTGATAACCGCTCATCATCCGTACAACCTGCATTCACCACATACATTCATAACATTAGTACACATTAAAGGAACAAAGTTCATTCGCATACACTTCACACTTCGTCATCTTTTAAGCTTTAAGCATTTCATCCGCATATCCATTTCCTGGTGAGGCTTCAATGATGTACCTGCATTACTTCTCATTCTCAAGGTACACCGTTAGTACCATTAACACTCAATGTGTCTAGATCATGCGTACATACGTACTTACATACAAACATACATACACATTTGCATACATCCATACCTTTCCTACAACTTTACATACGTGCAAACACTCATATATACCTCCATACGTACTTACATACACAACTACATACGTACGTACCATTCCTACATCTTTACACACAGACATAAGCTTGTACATATCCTTATACATACCTACATACACATCCACATACGTACATACCTATCTTACATCATTACATTCATGTATTCAATCGTACATACCCTTAAGCATACATACATACACATCTACGTACAAACATACCTTCCCTACAACTTTACATACGCGCATATACTCATACATACCTTCATGCGTACTCACATACGCAACTACATACGTACATATCATTCCTACATTCTCATATACAAACTTACATACTTCCATTCACATATATATGTATATGTTCATACCTACACACGCGTATACCTTCATATTTAATTACCTAGAGCTCATACTCATACATATTACTTGATTTCATGCATACACCAATACCTACATATGAACATACATGCATACATAGCTACACGCTTACATACATTCAATAAATTAACGTAGCTATACATATACATGCTCTCACACACACGTACATATACTACGCACATACTTAATTACAATCATACATAGATATCATCTCATACAAGGTTAAGGAGCCTTTCGGGAGTGTTACGGGTCAACCGGACATGCGTGACGCGAAAACAGAGAAAACATCAGGACAAGCCGTCGGCGACGGGCTAGGGACCCGTCGGCGACGGGCTCGGGAATTACCCGTCTCGTACATCAACCCGTCGGCAGTAAGATAAACCGTCGGCCAAACTTGTGATTTTGGGAGCCCGTCGGCGACGGGGTGGGAGCCCGTCGGCGACGCCCTCTCGAAACCTCACTTTTCTGCAGATCCATTTCGTCGTCCGTACGCACTAAAACGCGCGTAACTTTCGAACCGTTTACCCGTTTAACCTCCCGTTCCTTCCTACATGCTTGTAAATTCATATTCTATCATACGAACTTAAAATCCCACACCCGGATTAAGGAAATTCTTAACTTGCATGCATTCGGCTTATTATTATATTCTAATTATTTGACCCGTTATGGGTATTTGCGCATTAATTGGTTTATGACTAACCAAACCATCATCCCCACTTCCATACTTGTCCAAAACATTACGCTAATCGAATAACTTGCTTCAAAATTACTTTTAAGCTCGTTTACCCCAAAATACCCATCAAGGGCATTTTGGTCAACCTTAAACCCATCATTTACGACGAAGGACTTTAACACATATTTGGCCTCAAACGTCTTGTTTAATTCATTACAACACTTTATTACTTACTAGTACTAAGAAGTGATTATGGAAATCACTTACCTTGTGCGTCCGTGCTCGTACCCGATTTCTCGCCTTTTCTTGACCCGTTATCCTTTCAAGCGTGAGTCCGTCTTGACATGCTTCCTATACTCTCTCTTTTCATCAAGATCACGCTCCTATTAGCATATGCATTCGTACATGTTAACAATCATATCAATCGCATATTTCACCCTTAACTTTCATTAGTCCTTTCTAGCATATATAACTCGTATGATTATATTCATATCCGTTTAACTCTTGTAATTCATCATACAATCACAAATATCGCATATTAACATAACATGTACTATCCGACTTATCACCATATACCCGTAACATCATAATCGACTATACGGACGACACTATATATATTTCATCATACACTTGATGCGAGTACTACCCTTTAAGCATAAGATACAACTATTTCATACATAATCTTCTAAACTCATACATAGTTCATCAAATGCTTCTACAATCCATCATGGGGTATTTAAATTAAACATCAAACATGTTATCATCACATTTTATTCACATCATCTAACAACAATTCATCATTTCTTATCCCATTTCTTTAAACATTCACACACATGTATGATTCCAAACATTATTAACATAAGTGAATCATCATATTACATTACATCTTCTAAAACCCACTTCATAACTACTTGTTAATCACTTACAAGTGATCTAATCTAAATTCTTCATAGTTCATCATACTTTTGATATATGTACTACCTTGTAAGCATAGTGTACAACTAGTTCATGCATATCATTCTAATCTCATACACAATTCATCAATTTCTTCCTCCTAATCAACATGATTGATGCATGCATAAACATCAAACATACTAGTATCACATTTCTTTCAATTCTTCTAACAAGAATACATCATACAACTCAAAATACATCAATATTAAGCAAGAACTTAGACATAGATGATTTACCCATGTCATCATCTTCACCATAACAAATGGGTTTCACCCTTAAACATCAAATTAACCTAATTCATGCATAATCCATGTTCCAAATGATGATTCTAACACATACTCATACTCAATTTCATACATATTCGTGATTCCCATCATAACCCACTTCGTGAAAGATCACCAATCTAACTTTTAAGACATACCTTACGATCCCCATGAGAAGGTGATCATTAATCCATGTTCATTCATGAATTTCGACCTTGATTTGCCCTTCAATTTGATGATTCTTCACATTTAGGGTTTCTTGAGCTCTTATGAGAGCTCCTGCTCATTTCTAAAACACACGAATGTGTGTGTTCGTGTGTGTTGATTTTCATAAATAAAACCCATCTTTCCATCCTAACCTTTTTGGTCCCTCAAGTTTTGTCACTAATTAGAATTGACACAACTTTCATTCCTTATTTGTTTCTACCATACTTTTAACTAGGAAAAATAACCTAGTTATTTATTTCTTGATGTACAATATTAGAACATTTAACAATTATAAACATTCGGGTTTTGGGGTGTTACAAGTCTACCCCCCTTAAATAAGGTTTCGTCCCCGAAACCTTTCTCATTTACTCTTACATACACACGCATTCATGTTTGACTTCATAGTCACATCATAATCATAGTAATCATCCTATCTCATTTCATAATTATTAATACACTTGACTTCTTCCTCTTAACTAGTCTATACTTTCTATGGCATACTTTCACATAACATTCTCATTTCCTTTGACCCGTTAATAACAGGTCAATATACGTGCTTATTTAAACTTATAATAATGCTTGCCTTCATATGATCATTTTATAACAGATTAAATACCTTCCTCTCATCCTTTAAGATTTCATTCTATAGACGCATTGCATAACATTTAACCCTTGTTTTGTTATCACAACAAAACTACCATTTCATAGTCACACCTACGTGCTTAACTCCGTAGCTAACATCATTCTACGTTTCTATAATCTTTTGTACCATACATATCCTCACGTTACTTGCACATTCGGATATTTTCATCCTATCATTCTTTGTTCATTTGCTCTACATTTACTTATGTGATTTATTTGACGCACACATGGTCAAGCTATCGACTTCTTCTTATATAGACTAGTTCCGTCTTTTATATCTTAAATCTGTTTCGCGGATTCGAACACATCATTCATACCTTTCGTACCTCCTATGTTTGAATCCATCTAACGGTTTCAGACATTTCATTTATACCTTAACTTCTTTCATGTTTCGAATTCGTCTCGCGGATTCTAGCTTAGCATTTCATGTTTCGAATCCGTCTCGCGGATTCTAGCATAGCATATCATGCTTCGAATCCGTCTCGCGGATTCTAGCATAGCATATCATAGTTCGAATCCGTCTCGCGGATTCTAGCATAGCATATCATGTTTCGAATCCGTCTCGCGGATTCTAGCATAGCATATCATATTTCGAATCCGTCTCGCGGATTCTAGCATAGCATATCATGTTTCGAATCCGTCTCGCGAATTCTAGCATAGCATATCATGCTTCGAATCCGTCTCGCGGACTCTAGCATAGCATATCATAGTTCGAATCCGTCTCGCGGATTCTAGCATAGCATATCATGTTTCGAATCCGTCTCGCGGATTCTAGCATAGCATATCATGTTTCGAATCCGTCTCGCGGATTCTAGCATAGCATATCATATTTCGAATCCGTCTCGCGGATTCTAGCATAGCATATCATATTTCGAATCCGTCTCGCGGATTCTAGCATAGCATATCATACTCTCATTCTTGAGAGTCTTACATTTCTCTTCACCCTCACATCCACCTACTACTTAATTCTAACGGACATACCTGTATCAATTATCACGGTCCCACGAACGTCATATGCTTCACATGTACTGGCCAGGTACACAATCCACATACTAGTTTCGTGTCTTCGTGTAATTGTCACCTTATGTCCAAAGAATTTGGTTTCGGCACGTATATCATTTTTCAAAACATGTTTACTATACCATCATGGTCCTTCATTTAGCATTTTTCTTCCCTTAATGCATTTTACCATTTCATATACCGACATATTGAATTTATGTACCTGGGTTCAACTTTATCTTATTTCATGCCTTGGTGTCGGTACTTGACCGCACTCGCGGATCATCCTCTTCAAACGCTTATACACATACCTTGCATAAACAAAACCGTCAGTTTCTTTATGCGTATACAGTAGTACATACTTACATTCTCTTTTACCTTTGGATCTTGACCGAGTCTTGGATTGTACGGGTTTCTTATCACAAGAGCACACAGGTTTGAGTTCAAGCACTTACCTTCTTACACTTGATTCCCTCAAACCCGGGCTCTGATACCAACTTGTTACGCCCATTTTCGTATTTGACAAAAAGTCGCAGCGGAAACACTAACCATAAAATTTCTTGCATTAAAAATATCTCAACTTATTTAAACTTTTAACTTTAACTTGATTCTTAATCAAAAATATGTCATCCTCTTATTTGTTAACTAAAAACATAGCTTTCACTTATTACATTTTACATTCAACGTCCCCGTACAATCTCTTCAAGTGACTCGGTCTTCGATCCCTAATCCTTGTGATAACCGCTCATCATCCGTACAACCTGCATTCACCACATACATTCATAACATTAGTACACATTAAAGGAACAAAGTTCATTCGCATACACTTCACACTTCGTCATCTTTTAAGCTTTAAGCATTTCATCCGCATATCCATTTCCTGGTGAGGCTTCAATGATGTACCTGCATTACTTCTCATTCTCAAGGTACACCGTTAGTACCATTAACACTCAATGTGTCTAGATCATGCGTACATACGTACTTACATACAAACATACATACACATTTGCATACATCCATACCTTTCCTACAACTTTACATACGTGCAAACACTCATATATACCTCCATACGTACTTACATACACAACTACATACGTACGTACCATTCCTACATCTTTACACACAGACATAAGCTTGTACATATCCTTATACATACCTACATACACATCCACATACGTACATACCTATCTTACATCATTACATTCATGTATTCAATCGTACATACCCTTAAGCATACATACATACACATCTACGTACAAACATACCTTCCCTACAACTTTACATACGCGCATATACTCATACATACCTTCATGCGTACTCACATACGCAACTACATACGTACATATCATTCCTACATTCTCATATACAAACTTACATACTTCCATTCACATATATATGTATATGTTCATACCTACACACGCGTATACCTTCATATTTAATTACCTAGAGCTCATACTCATACATATTACTTGATTTCATGCATACACCAATACCTACATATGAACATACATGCATACATAGCTACACGCTTACATACATTCAATAAATTAACGTAGCTATACATATACATGCTCTCACACACACGTACATATACTACGCACATACTTAATTACAATCATACATAGATATCATCTCATACAAGGTTAAGGAGCCTTTCGGGAGTGTTACGGGTCAACCGGACATGCGTGACGCGAAAACAGAGAAAACATCAGGACAAGCCGTCGGCGACGGGCTAGGGACCCGTCGGCGACGGGCTCGGGAATTACCCGTCTCGTACATCAACCCGTCGGCAGTAAGATAAACCGTCGGCCAAACTTGTGATTTTGGGAGCCCGTCGGCGACGGGGTGGGAGCCCGTCGGCGACGCCCTCTCGAAACCTCACTTTTCTGCATATCCATTTCGTCGTCCGTACGCACTAAAACGCGCGTAACTTTCGAACCGTTTACCCGTTTAACCTCCCGTTCCTTCCTACATGCTTGTAAATTCATATTCTATCATACGAACTTAAAATCCCACACCCGGATTAAGGAAATTCTTAACTTGCATGCATTCGGCTTATTATTATATTCTAATTATTTGACCCGTTATGGGTATTTGCGCATTAATTGGTTTATGACTAACCAAACCATCATCCCCACTTCCATACTTGTCCAAAACATTACGCTAATCGAATAACTTGCTTCAAAATTACTTTTAAGCTCGTTTACCCCAAAATACCCATCAAGGGCATTTTGGTCAACCTTAAACCCATCATTTACGACGAAGGACTTTAACACATATTTGGCCTCAAACGTCTTGTTTAATTCATTACAACACTTTATTACTTACTAGTACTAAGAAGTGATTATGGAAATCACTTACCTTGTGCGTCCGTGCTCGTACCCGATTTCTCGCCTTTTCTTGACCCGTTATCCTTTCAAGCGTGAGTCCGTCTTGACATGCTTCCTATACTCTCTCTTTTCATCAAGATCACGCTCCTATTAGCATATGCATTCGTACATGTTAACAATCATATCAATCGCATATTTCACCCTTAACTTTCATTAGTCCTTTCTAGCATATATAACTCGTATGATTATATTCATATCCGTTTAACTCTTGTAATTCATCATACAATCACAAATATCGCATATTAACATAACATGTACTATCCGACTTATCACCATATACCCGTAACATCATAATCGACTATACGGACGACACTATATATATTTCATCATACACTTGATGCGAGTACTACCCTTTAAGCATAAGATACAACTATTTCATACATAATCTTCTAAACTCATACATAGTTCATCAAATGCTTCTACAATCCATCATGGGGTATTTAAATTAAACATCAAACATGTTATCATCACATTTTATTCACATCATCTAACAACAATTCATCATTTCTTATCCCATTTCTTTAAACATTCACACACATGTATGATTCCAAACATTATTAACATAAGTGAATCATCATATTACATTACATCTTCTAAAACCCACTTCATAACTACTTGTTAATCACTTACAAGTGATCTAATCTAAATTCTTCATAGTTCATCATACTTTTGATATATGTACTACCTTGTAAGCATAGTGTACAACTAGTTCATGCATATCATTCTAATCTCATACACAATTCATCAATTTCTTCCTCCTAATCAACATGATTGATGCATGCATAAACATCAAACATACTAGTATCACATTTCTTTCAATTCTTCTAACAAGAATACATCATACAACTCAAAATACATCAATATTAAGCAAGAACTTAGACATAGATGATTTACCCATGTCATCATCTTCACCATAACAAATGGGTTTCACCCTTAAACATCAAATTAACCTAATTCATGCATAATCCATGTTCCAAATGATGATTCTAACACATACTCATACTCAATTTCATACATATTCGTGATTCCCATCATAACCCACTTCGTGAAAGATCACCAATCTAACTTTTAAGACATACCTTACGATCCCCATGAGAAGGTGATCATTAATCCATGTTCATTCATGAATTTCGACCTTGATTTGCCCTTCAATTTGATGATTCTTCACATTTAGGGTTTCTTGAGCTCTTATGAGAGCTCCTGCTCATTTCTAAAACACACGAATGTGTGTGTTTGTGTGTGTTGATTTTCATAAATAAAACCCATCTTTCCATCCTAACCTTTTTGGTCCCTCAAGTTTTGTCACTAATTAGAATTGACACAACTTTCATTCCTTATTTGTTTCTACCATACTTTTAACTAGGAAAAATAACCTAGTTATTTATTTCTTGATGTACAATATTAGAACATTTAACAATTATAAACATTCGGGTTTTGGGGTGTTACAAGTCTACCCCCCTTAAATAAGGTTTCGTCCCCGAAACCTTTCTCATTTACTCTTACATACACACGCATTCATGTTTGACTTCATAGTCACATCATAATCATAGTAATCATCCTATCTCATTTCATAATTATTAATACACTTGACTTCTTCCTCTTAACTAGTCTATACTTTCTATGGCATACTTTCACATAACATTCTCATTTCCTTTGACCCGTTAATAACAGGTCAATATACGTGCTTATTTAAACTTATAATAATGCTTGCCTTCATATGATCATTTTATAACAGATTAAATACCTTCCTCTCATCCTTTAAGATTTCATTCTATAGACGCATTGCATAACATTTAACCCTTGTTTTGTTATCACAACAAAACTACCATTTCATAGTCACACCTACGTGCTTAACTCCGTAGCTAACATCATTCTACGTTTCTATAATCTTTTGTACCATACATATCCTCACGTTACTTGCACATTCGGATATTTTCATCCTATCATTCTTTGTTCATTTGCTCTACATTTACTTATGTGATTTATTTGACGCACACATGGTCAAGCTATCGACTTCTTCTTATATAGACTAGTTCCGTCTTTTATATCTTAAATCTGTTTCGCGGATTCGAACACATCATTCATACCTTTCGTACCTCCTATGTTTGAATCCATCTAACGGTTTCAGACATTTCATTTATACCTTAACTTCTTTCATGTTTCGAATTCGTCTCGCGGATTCTAGCTTAGCATTTCATGTTTCGAATCCGTCTCGCGGATTCTAGCATAGCATATCATGCTTCGAATCCGTCTCGCGGATTCTAGCATAGCATATCATAGTTCGAATCCGTCTCGCGGATTCTAGCATAGCATATCATGTTTCGAATCCGTCTCGCGGATTCTAGCATAGCATATCATATTTCGAATCCGTCTCGCGGATTCTAGCATAGCATATCATGTTTCGAATCCGTCTCGCGAATTCTAGCATAGCATATCATGCTTCGAATCCGTCTCGCGGACTCTAGCATAGCATATCATAGTTCGAATCCGTCTCGCGGATTCTAGCATAGCATATCATGTTTCGAATCCGTCTCGCGGATTCTAGCATAGCATATCATGTTTCGAATCCGTCTCGCGGATTCTAGCATAGCATATCATATTTCGAATCCGTCTCGCGGATTCTAGCATAGCATATCATATTTCGAATCCGTCTCGCGGATTCTAGCATAGCATATCATACTCTCATTCTTGAGAGTCTTACATTTCTCTTCACCCTCACATCCACCTACTACTTAATTCTAACGGACATACCTGTATCAATTATCACGGTCCCACGAACGTCATATGCTTCACATGTACTGGCCAGGTACACAATCCACATACTAGTTTCGTGTCTTCGTGTAATTGTCACCTTATGTCCAAAGAATTTGGTTTCGGCACGTATATCATTTTTCAAAACATGTTTACTATACCATCATGGTCCTTCATTTAGCATTTTTCTTCCCTTAATGCATTTTACCATTTCATATACCGACATATTGAATTTATGTACCTGGGTTCAACTTTATCTTATTTCATGCCTTGGTGTCGGTACTTGACCGCACTCGCGGATCATCCTCTTCAAACGCTTATACACATACCTTGCATAAACAAAACCGTCAGTTTCTTTATGCGTATACAGTAGTACATACTTACATTCTCTTTTACCTTTGGATCTTGACCGAGTCTTGGATTGTACGGGTTTCTTATCACAAGAGCACACAGGTTTGAGTTCAAGCACTTACCTTCTTACACTTGATTCCCTCAAACCCGGGCTCTGATACCAACTTGTTACGCCCATTTTCGTATTTGACAAAAAGTCGCAGCGGAAACACTAACCATAAAATTTCTTGCATTAAAAATATCTCAACTTATTTAAACTTTTAACTTTAACTTGATTCTTAATCAAAAATCTGTCATCCTCTTATTTGTTAACTAAAAACATAGCTTTCACTTATTACATTTTACATTCAACGTCCCCGTACAATCTCTTCAAGTGACTCGGTCTTCGATCCCTAATCCTTGTGATAACCGCTCATCATCCGTACAACCTGCATTCACCACATACATTCATAACATTAGTACACATTAAAGGAACAAAGTTCATTCGCATACACTTCACACTTCGTCATCTTTTAAGCTTTAAGCATTTCATCCGCATATCCATTTCCTGGTGAGGCTTCAATGATGTACCTGCATTACTTCTCATTCTCAAGGTACACCGTTAGTACCATTAACACTCAATGTGTCTAGATCATGCGTACATACGTACTTACATACAAACATACATACACATTTGCATACATCCATACCTTTCCTACAACTTTACATACGTGCAAACACTCATATATACCTCCATACGTACTTACATACACAACTACATACGTACGTACCATTCCTACATCTTTACATACAGACATAAGCCTGTACATATCCTTATACATACCTACATACACATCCACATACGTACATACCTATCTTACATCATTACATTCATGTATTCAATCGTACATACCCTTAAGCATACATACATACACATCTACGTACAAACATACCTTCCCTACAACTTTACATACGCGCATATACTCATACATACCTTCATGCGTACTCACATACGCAACTACATACGTACATATCATTCCTACATTCTCATATACAAACTTACATACTTCCATTCACATATATATGTATATGTTCATACCTACACACGCGTATACCTTCATATTTAATTACCTAGAGCTCATACTCATACATATTACTTGATTTCATGCATACACCAATACCTACATATGAACATACATGCATACATAGCTACACGCTTACATACATTCAATAAATTAACGTAGCTATACATATACATGCTCTCACACACACGTACATATACTACGCACATACCTAATTACAATCATACATAGATATCATCTCATACAAGGTTAAGGAGCCTTTCGGGAGTGTTACGGGTCAACCGGAGATGCGTGACGCGAAAACAGAGAAAACATCAGGACAAGCCGTCGGCGACGGGCTAGGGACCCGTCGGCGACGGGCTCGGGAATTACCCGTCTCGTACATCAACCCGTCGGCAGTAAGATAAACCGTCGGCCAAACTTGTGATTTTGGGAGCCCGTCGGCGACGGGGTGGGAGCCCGTCGGCGACGCCCTCTCGAAACCTCACTTTTCTGCAGATCCATTTCGTCGTCCGTACGCACTAAAACGCGCGTAACTTTCGAACCGTTTACCCGTTTAACCTCCCGTTCCTTCCTACATGCTTGTAAATTCATATTCTATCATACGAACTTAAAATCCCACACCCGGATTAAGGAAATTCTTAACTTGCATGCATTCGGCTTATTATTATATTCTAATTATTTGACCCGTTATGGGTATTTGCGCATTAATTGGTTTATGACTAACCAAACCATCATCCCCACTTCCATACTTGTCCAAAACATTACGCTAATCGAATAACTTTCTTCAAAATTACTTTTAAGCTCGTTTACCCCAAAATACCCATCAAGGGCATTTTGGTCAACCTTAAACCCATCATTTACGACGAAGGACTTTAACACATATTTGGCCTCAAACGTCTTGTTTAATTCATTACAACACTTTATTACTTACTAGTACTAAGAAGTGATTATGGAAATCACTTACCTTGTGCGTCCGTGCTCGTACCCGATTTCTCGCCTTTTCTTGACCCGTTATCCTTTCAAGCGTGAGTCCGTCTTGACATGCTTCCTATACTCTCTCTTTTCATCAAGATCACGCTCCTATTAGCATATGCATTCGTACATGTTAACAATCATATCAATCGCATATTTCACCCTTAACTTTCATTAGTCCTTTCTAGCATACATAACTCGTATGATTATATTCATATCCGTTTAACTCTTGTAATTCATCATACAATCACAAATATCGCATATTAACATAACATGTACTATCCGACTTATCACCATATACCCGTAACATCATAATCGACTATACGGACGACACTATATATATTTCATCATACACTTGATGCGAGTACTACCCTTTAAGCATAAGATACAACTATTTCATACATAATCTTCTAAACTCATACATAGTTCATCAAATGCTTCTACAATCCATCATGGAGTATTTAAATTAAACATCAAACATGTTATCATCACATTTTATTCACATCATCTAACAACAATTCATCATTTCTTATCCCATTTCTTTAAACATTCACACACATGTATGATTCCAAACATTATTAACATAAGTGAATCATCATATTACATTACATCTTCTAAAACCCACTTCATAACTACTTGTTAATCACTTACAAGTGATCTAATCTAAATTCTTCATAGTTCATCATACTTTTGATATATGTACTACCTTGTAAGCATAGTGTACAACTAGTTCATGCATATCATTCTAATCTCATACACAATTCATCAATTTCTTCCTCCTAATCAACATGATTGATGCATGCATAAACATCAAACATACTAGTATCACATTTCTTTCAATTCTTCTAACAAGAATACATCATACAACTCAAAAAACATCAATATTAAGCAAGAACTTAGACATAGATGATTTACCCATGTCATCATCTTCACCATAACAAATGGGTTTCACCCTTAAACATCAAATTAACCTAATTCATGCATAATCCATGTTCCAAATGATGATTCTAACACATACTCATACTCAATTTCATACATATTCGTGATTCCCATCATAACCCACTTCGTGAAAGATCACCAATCTAACTTTTAAGACATACCTTACGATCCCCATGAGAAGGTGATCATTAATCCATGTTCATTCATGAATTTCGACCTTGATTTGCCCTTCAATTTGATGATTCTTCACATTTAGGGTTTCTTGAGCTCTTATGAGAGCTCCTGCTCATTTCTAAAACACACGAATGTGTGTGTTTGTGTGTGTTGATTTTCATAAATAAAACCCATCTTTCCATCCTAACCTTTTTGGTCCCTCAAGTTTTGTCACTAATTAGAATTGACACAACTTTCATTCCTTATTTGTTTCTACCATACTTTTAACTAGGAAAAATAACCTAGTTATTTATTTCTTGATGTACAATATTAGAACATTTAACAATTATAAACATTCGGGTTTTGGGGTGTTACATTTATTCTTCGTCTTCATTGTCGTTCTCTCCTTCTTCCTCTTCGTTTTCTCCAGCATCCAAACCTACTTCTTCAAAGTTCCCGTCTTCGAATTCCTCACCTTGTTCTTCCTCGGAATCTTCTTCGTCGTCACCGTTGTATCGCATTGGGCGAATCGCCCAAGCATGCTCAACCAAATCCGCCTTCAACGTGTTATGTATTTCCTTCGATCGCAATAGTTGAGCATTTGCGAGTCTCTCTTCCATTGTTGCTTGGGTTCCTTCGACTAAATCTTCTGGAATATAGTTTTGGAATATCGCTCTTCCATCATCCTCTATGATCATATTATGCAAAATGATGCAAGCATACATGGTCATTCGTATTCTATCCTTATGCCACATGCGACAAGGATTTCTTATAAAATGTCATCGTTGCTGTAGAACCCCAAAACACCTCTCGATATCCTTTCTCGAAGACTCTTGTAATTTTTTAAAATACTTTATTTTCTCATCGAACGTTTCAGAAAACGTTTTAACAATAATCGAATACTCCGGGTATATACCATCGCCCAAATAGTAGCCATGTTCGTAGTCGTTCCCATTCGCATGAAAACCGGCCTTTGGTATAGTTCCAGAAATGTAGCTCTCTAATAATGGTGAAGCCTCTAACGTATTAATATCGTTAAAACACCCGACTACACCAAAGAAGGCCGACCAAACCCAAAGGTCGTATGACGCAACAACTTGTAATACCAAAGTTGGCCCTTTTTTATCACCCCGTGTATGTTGACCTCGCCATGCGGTTGGACAATTATACCAACGCCATTGACGACAATCAAAGCTACCAATCATGCCGGGTATTCCATGTTTTTCTAGATGCACCTCATATATTTGTTGAAGGTCTTTCCAAGTGAGATTTCTCAAATAATGTTTTCCATATAACTGGCATATACCTAAAATATAATTTAATATATAAAAGTTTTACTAGTAAGCTACTAAAAAAAGTAAATATATAAAAGTAAATAAATAAAAGTCAATAAAAAATACCATAGCAAAAATGTTCCAAGCAATCTCGAGTTGTTTTCTCCGCAATCTTCAAGTACTTGTCGTTGATGTCGTACGTGTTTCCGTATGCTAATATGCGTAAGGCAGATGTGACATTTTGAATTGAGGTGAAGCCTAAATATCCTCGCGCGTCCATTCTTTGCTTAAAGAAATCATACTTATTTTCCAAATCATTATTAATGCGCAAAAATAACCTTTGGCTCATCCGAAAACGCCGTCTAAAAACATTGGGTCCGTGAACTGGCGTCGCATCAAAATAGTCTTTCATCAAACGCTCGTTCGCGGCTTCACGATCTCCCAAGATATAGGTGCGCCGCAAGATGGGTCGTGGAGGGGGAGTAGGTCGAACATGCTCAAATGCTTGTATCACAAAAGTACATGCACTCGTAACCGCTTCTTCCTCCTCCGCGTCTTCTTCGGGTGAAAAAAATCTTCGGTAAATATTGGTGAAGGAGTCTTCCGACGGGGAACCCATTTTTTTTTAATATGGTGGGAGTAGCTTCAACACTTTTTAAAAAATATATAGAGAAGGAGAGAATAGTTGAGTATGAATTGTAAAAAAATGGAAGAGTTGGGAGTTATTTATAGAGTAAAATAAAAAAAATTTGAATTTTGTTTTTAAGATTATGACCGTTGTAACGGTCAAATATTCAAAAAAACCAAACCATCGCGCAGTTATAGAGGTCACGCCCCACCTCAATTTTTCCTTCATACCGCCCCTTGTGGCGGTGTTCTTGGGCGCTATGGCAGGGCATACCGCCCCACTACAGAGGCACTAAAAGGTAAATGTAAATGCTAAAAAAATATGGGCATAAATAAAATGCCATGTTGTAATAATTAAACACCATGTTGAAATAAGTTAAAAACACATGAGATAATGACAACCCTCACGTAGGTTACACACCCTATAGATCCAATACGCCATTTTTCAATCTATTCAAGTTATTTATATTATGATATTCTCGTACTGAAGGGGTATGATCCCAAATCCTACGCTACCTATTCAGGTCGTGCGCGGGACCATACTCATATCAGACCAATTTGGTAGATTTCCCGACCTCGCGCCGGCTAATCAGGTGTAATCCAAGTCGCGCGCGAGCTCAGGACTAACACACGATCAGATTTGACACTTAACTCCTTGGGTAAAAACCCTGACTTCCTAGACCTTGCGTCGGCTACACGGGATATCCCCGGGGGTCGCGCGGAGGTAGGAAACGCAGGTAAACCTATGACATGTACCAAAGGTACAAGTGGCAGAGCAGTGGACCAATGAGCGTCCACAGCTGTATCTGATCATGCTGCACGATGGACAATCATAAAAGGAGAACCCCTTTATTCTCCTCCTTGTAACGAGCTTATGGTGTGTTAGTGTTTTGCAGGATCATCATGCTGTATCTGATCATGCTGCACGATGGACAATCATAAAAGGAGAACCCCTTTATTCTCCTCCTTGTAACGAGCTTATGGTGTGTTAGTGTTTTGCAGGATCATCATCATAGCAGCCTGGACGAGACAAAGAAGATTAACATTTATTTATTGAGTCACAAACCACAAACTAATCACCAAACTAATTTAGTTTTTCTTCACGTACATTCTTCAATTCTATATATTTCCCCTTTTAGCCATGTTCATATGCATCAATTTGCAACATATTACCCTTTACAAGCATAAACAATAATCACACTTACATCACCGCATACACAATTTGTGAACGTGTAGCTTGAATCATATACATTTTTTTTGAAACATCTAATGTTACTTCTTTACATCAATTATTCCTCCATTGTCTTGGTTTGAACCTTAGATCTCCCCTTTAAAAGGCATATGCAATCTACCAAGTGGGTTACCCCACATTGGCAGACTTGAATCATATATATAATTTGTAATTTATGATATATGCTTGCAACAATTTGTGATTCCAATCAACAACATTAGTCACAACTACATGATCACATACATAATTTGTGATTCCAATCAACAATGCCATAATAACTTATCATAGTGTTATATATGCTAATAAACCTACATTTTTGTAAAAGAGTAACCTAAATAAATAATCACGTTTGATTCGTGGATCCTTGACAACTTGATCCCGCTCCTTGACCACCCGAGGCCATACATAAACTCGTGTACATTTAGAGTCCAATACATGAGTTTAACATCTCTTACGTGTAGGTCATTCTTGCATAAAAATATCTCGTAACAAGTGTAAAATTTCAGCGAGAGGTTTCATCAAATACCTTATGTGCATAAAGCTTGGAAATCTAAAGTATTGTGTAATTGTTCCAATCATATTGAACCATTCATAACAATTATATGTTAGGGAAGGTTTAAAATAGGAACAAAATCAACTTGAGAGAACTCGTAGAACTTGACTTCCAATTTTTGTTTTAATTTTTTTTCACCAATTTTTCTTTTAAATTAGCTTTTCAGAAAAAAATAAAAATTCTAAGCTACTTTTTTACAATGGCAAAATCATACCAAAACTTGTCACTACAATGATTTACACCACCTTAAGTGAATCTTACACAAAAAATTTGATTGAAAAACTCTACCTTTGTGCAAAATTTGATTGAAAAACTCACACAAAAAATAGGTTCTTATGAGTTCTCTCAATAAATAACGATTTCACATATCATAAACTCTTTAATATCCCTTATATATTATAATAATTTATAATAGGTAAAGATCAAAATAATAAACTCTATTATTAGGTAAATTTCTTCTAATTTGGTTTTCTTGGAACCTTAAAAGTGTGTCAATCATCATTTATGAACAACCATTATTATGTATTTAAAGAATGAATTCACATATCCCTTTTTATTTGAAAGAAGGCAATTTTATTAGAAAAGAGGCTTAAGCAAGAGGCTCAAGCCGAAATAGTACATAAAGAAACAATAACAAGACTATAAAATTAGATAGGGAAGTCCGTGAACTTAAAACCTCACCACTTCTCCCAACTTAAGTTCGGGAGTCCAGCCCTGTTATGTAAGATTAAATATTTATTTATTTATATTTAATCTTGTAGCCATCATTATCATTTATATAATATAGATCAAAATATATTAATAACCTATTAATAATTAGTTGGTAATTGTTGATGGACCATATTACCCTTATTAACTAATTGGGTTTCCTCTTGGGTGTATAAATAAGGGGCTTATTAGAGAGTTAAAGGGTTAGACACTTTACACAATCAACCAACCCTCATAACATCAATCTCGAACTCTCTCCCCATAACCGAATTCTACCCTAATTTCGGTTTCATCACCATCATCACTTTACACCCTAAGGAGGAACCAGATCAAACTGACAACTATGTCGAACTCCGTTGCTGCGTCTCTGACTGGATTCTCTACTGATGCAATCAAAGGTATGTTATTTCATGTTTTCCATTATGTTTAAAACAGAACTGATCAACATGTGGTATCAGAGCATATGTTGATAAATCAGTTCTGTTTTTCGTATCCATAATTCTGGGATCATAATCTGGAAAACAGAAAGTTTTAAAGCCTATAAAAGTTTCGGCTGTTTTCGGGTCCTTGGTACCGAAATCACTGTTTTCTGAATAATATGCTTAATATTTTGACTCGAAACCATAAAGGGGATAATAATATCCGAAATCTGTTAACAAAAGTCTTAAAATTTAAGGTTTCGGATCCCAGATTATGATTTATTATTTTAGGGTTCATCATTTATGTTCTAAGAAACTCGAAAATTCCATAAGATTTGGAATATGATTTGGATTAGTGGGTGTTTTTTTCTAATTTTGATCTTAATTTTATCTATTAGAAATTTCGAAAACTGTTAAAGATATTCAGTTATTATTTTCGAAATATTGTGATAAGTTTAGATCAGAAATAAAACAGGAAACATTATCCCCACAATCCCTTAAAAATCGAGTTTCTGTTATTATCACAAAACAGCCATTAACAGTGGGATCGAGACTAAGGTTGCGACTCGCAACCATAACCATCACAACTCGAGACTGAGATTGCGACTCGCAACCATAACCATTGCGACTCGAGACCATAATCATCATAACTCGAGACCTGACTCGAAATCTCATTACTTAAGCTGTTTAATGTGACCTAAATACTTGGTTTTGTTTATACTTAATTAATTAATAAGGATCAAATAATGTTTTACAAAACCAAACTAGCTTAACTTGAATGAGCTTCTGATGTATTAATTCTGGCCAAAGCTGATTTAATATATCTCTTTATTGTTCAAGTATTATAAAAAGCTATGTTAAGTATGCATTACAAACGTGAAATGTCTTAATTCTGGCCAAAGCTGATTTAATTCATTTATGTTTAGCATGCTTGACAAGTGCATAACTAAAGTGATTGTCTCATTTCTGGCCAAAGCTGATTTGTCACGATTACTTTGCACACATACTTAAATGATTACACTTCTGGCCAAAGCTGATTTGTCTTTGTTTAAGTAGAATTTTACTAAGTCTATTATTTTGATGTTAGTAATAGACATATCACAATTTCTTCACATAATGATCCTTATATTAATGATCCTTAATTAATTTTATGATCATTTCGTCTGTCTTTTTTTTTTTTTAGTACCCATAATTTTTACTCACTCTAATTTACTTCTACATATATCTCATCCACTTTAATTCCTAAACCTAAAATGTTTGCTTTATTTAAAGTTTCTATTAGAATTAGCTCTTAAATTAAATCCTTGATTATTTCTTAAGACACGATATTCCTATTGCTCTCTTCTGATAAAGATTATAAAGAAGAAAATTAGAGCATGATAATTAGGACAAATCGAACATGATGTCTCTTATGATAATCAAGAACTCTCTAACATAATGCTATCACTAAAGTTATTTCAGATTAAGTCTTTCCTAAGGCTAATCTCTTATATATGGAATAATCACTAGAACTCCTAAGATGCATGCCTTCTTTTATAATTCTAAATTATAAAGTTAAGTGGTATATGTGAATACATTATAATGTACAAAACCATGACCCATAAAGTTAAGGGCTTATACATGGAAATAAGTACATTTTCCAGTACATTGCATATTAAGATTTTAACTTGTACATTTTGATGCCTTATAAATCAACTATAACACTCAAAATACCAAAGTATAACGAGTGTGTTGATAAGCAACATATGTACAAAGAAATAAATGTTTGAAGCTGGAAAATAAGTTGTTACTCACCTTACAACCACTTAAACCTTAAAAGAGGATTGTTCTCAGGTCCATAGACAAATTACAACGGTTAATTCCACCTCTAAGGTTCTTCAAGGGAAAATCTCACTGCATCATTATGTCATTAGACTAGACATAAGCAACGAGACTATCCATTATTCTAAAGAACAGTTGGATGAATTAATTAGATAGTCACTTATTAAAGATATTTAAGTCTACTAATTATAATATTCCAACTAACACATGATTAGTTGACTCTAGTTTTAAACGTTTCCTTACCAGAAGTTAACAAATAACTAACATGAGAGTTAGTGACAAAATTAAATGTTAAGGCTATAAGAACAATAATAAGCAGTCTTCTAACAACGTTTTCGATACCGTACATATATTCTGAGTATTAATCAGAATATAGTATCA
The DNA here is from genome assembly GCA_030545235.1 of Helianthus tuberosus. Lineage (NCBI taxonomy): Eukaryota > Viridiplantae > Streptophyta > Magnoliopsida > Asterales > Asteraceae > Helianthus > Helianthus tuberosus. Next base: position 1,137,703 of record CM060376.1, on the reverse strand, counting down.
TAATTAAGCAATGTTATGAAGGTTGTGAGGTTTGCATAGTCAACATAAAGTCACAATTATCTTAAACTCTCATTTTTATTTGTTCTAAATATCTGGATTGAAACATTATTAAGATAAAAACTAGATGATACCTTACACTTTCACAATTTTGTCATCATGCAAATGAAAAAATTTGACAAAAGGAAAATGAGAGTTACAAATTTCATCAATTATAACCAAAAATCATGAGAAATCATGACATGGTTAATGAGGATGATTTCTTATCTAATCTCATTCTAAGTGATTTTAAATCATGATGTTATAGCCCTAAATATTACTTGGCTTAAGGAATAAGTATGGGTCCATCATAAGTCATTCATTGACATTCGTGGAACTTATTCCAAAATGGAATATTCAGACATAATTTCTTTATTTAAAGACTATCTACTTGTAACTAAATTTTGTCATATATGGCCCACGGTCTTATAAGAAGTCTATTCATGTATGTACTTAATAAGATTTCTATTAAATATGTCCCTAAGTTTCTTATGATATTTGGACATTAAAGAAAGCAAGTAAAGTCTAACATATATATATGATAGGTTCCCACGTCACATAACTAATTGAAACTTCTCTAGTAGCATTCTAGAGATATTAAAAGATCAGTGGGAGCATTAAGTGTCTTAATAATAACTTGCAATAGTTGCAAGAGGTGGGGAGTGAAAGCTTTATACTTCAATTTACACCTCTTGTACAAGACACTGCTCCATCTTGACACTGTTCTATCATAACTTGTCTCCTTAAAATCTAAAGCTATTTTTACAAAAGTTTCATTATTGCTTAATTGTGGGCACACTTAGATTTCTTATCTAAACTAACATAATCCTCAACAAGAGAAACTACAATGACTAATGTCACTAATATGTTTTCTCTATTAGAATTTGTTTGGTCGTTAAATATTGACCCTAAGCATGCTGAGTTCATAAAGTTTTCTAAGGTTAGTGGGAGCAGTCAAAGTCCTTATCATGACTTGCAAGGAATACAAGAGGCGGGGGGAAGAGTGTCATTAAATTTCACTCAAAATTTAACTCCGATTACACCTCTTGTACACCATACTGCACCAACTCTTACAAACTTAGAATCCTGAAAATGATAGCAACTTAATCAAGAGCTAATCCATAAAACTGAAACTTCTAATAAACCCAATAATCAACTCAGGAGGTCATCTAGGTTTAAAAGCCTACTAACTTTGATGATTACACAACCTCCCTAATTGAAGTTGAAATGGATTTTGGAAAAGTTTACTGATCATATCTCTTCTAATTAAGCCATTAGTGTCAATCAATCTTCTGAATGGAATAAAACAGTTTTCTAGTAAAATTGATTTTATGTGTTCGCATAACGTTTGGGATTTGATTGAATAACCTAAGAGTGTTCATAACTAAACCAAATCCTGATATAAACGTTTAGACACAAAGAAGCATGATTGATTGTCAAAGGTTGTACTCAGGAAGAGATAAATTATTAAAGAATCTTTATTACATATCTAACAAAAGATTTCTTTTAGGATCATCACTGTTCTAGTAGCTTATAATAGTTTAAAGCTACATTAGATGAACATTAAAACAATTTTCCCTAATAACTGGCTGATATATTTACATGTTCATAAAACAACCTGAAAGTTCCAAACTAAAGGTTAAAGAACACTTTATTTGTAAGCCAGTAATATCCATGTATGGGTTAATGCAAACATCATAATGTGATGAAAAGCTAATGTAATTATTTTCATCAAGAATCAAGTGGATTAATGTACCTACCTCAAAATGAGTGGGAGCAACTAAGATAAACTTGTCTATGTAGATGATATTCTTTTGACAAGTATATGTTACATAAGTCAAAGTATTGTTAACACAAACTTTGATATAATAGATCTCAGAGATATCTCTTACATAATAGATATCATAACATGTTGAGATAGACCAAGTGGGACATTATTTCCGTTCCATAAGTTTAACCTTAAATTGGTCCTTACATATGTAACAAACATTACTGCTCTCCTTTAGAGGATAATAGTATAAATGAGATTATTTACTTATGCTTCATTAATTAGAAGCCTTATGTAAGTTCAAGTCTATACTCGTTTAGATATTACTCACATTGCAACACACTAGATATGTCTAGATTAATGTGAAGCATTTAATAGAGTATTACAATATCTTTAAAAGAAATGAGAGGCTATAATTTAAAGAAGAAGTGAGAACTCAAACCGGTTTATTACTCTAACTTTGAGATATTCAAAGATGACAAAATGTAATTTCGGGTATATCTTTATGTCAGCAGACAAAACCTATTTCATGGAGGAGTCATAATAAACTGATAATAACAACCTAAGTTATAACGACATAATATATTGTTGATCACAAAGCAATAGTTACTAAAAGTTGTTGGAAATTTATCAGTGGACTCATGAGTTTATTAACTCCATATAATTAATATATTGAAGACTTATTGTGATAAAGTCAGCTACCATGTCTCCTTGAACAGTAACAGTTCGAGAGGTGCTGCATTAAATTTCGATACACAATTAATTATTCGTTTATGAACGAATTGAGGAAACTAAATCTTTGTATCGAATGCATTCGTGATATGCTTAAGGATCCTATAACTAAAGGTCTATTACCCATAAGTCTTATTAAGAGTGCACATAAAAGAGACGGGTTTTTTAATTGATGACCATGTACAACTGCATATCGTAATATGAATGACTAACTATTAATTAATTTTCCTCATCAGTTTGATTTTGTATGTCTCTTACATATGTTCTGCCGGTGTAATGACATATAGACAACTATAAATACAAATCAAACGCTAAAGGGCTTACATATTTTGATCATAACTGTTAGGTTTTAAATTAAGGCTATAGTATGACTAATGGGGGTCCTGAGTCGCATAATGATTCAACGGCTGTATTTCTCTGCTATAGTACTTGTTTAAGGCTAAAATGAGTATTAACTTCTGATCAGACTAATCTAATACTCATGATAAATGATTATTCGGCTAAGTGGGAGAATGTAAGATTAAATATTTATTTATTTATATTTAATCTTGTAGCCATCATTATCATTTATATAATATAGATCAAAATATATTAATAACCTATTAATAATTAGTTGGTAATTGTTGATGGACCATATTACCCTTATTAACTAATTGGGTTTCCTCTTGGGTGTATAAATAAGGGGCTTATTAGAGAGTTAAAGGGTTAGACACTTTACACAATCAACCAACCCTCATAACATCAATCTCGAACTCTCTCCCCATAACCGAATTCTACCCTAATTTCGGTTTCATCACCATCATCACTTTACACCCTAAGGAGGAACCAGATCAAACTGACAACTATGTCGAACTCCGTTGCTGCGTCTCTGACTGGATTCTCTACTGATGCAATCAAAGGTATGTTATTTCATGTTTTCCATTATGTTTAAAACAGAACTGATCAACATGTTATTCACCCATAAGTATGATAATGACTTAATGTCGCCGATCAATTTTGCAAGATTAGGGGGTCTTTGTTTGAAGATAAACTCGTTTCTCGATCTCCATATATTCCAGCATGTTGCAGCCGTGATGGTCCAGATTGCTTTCTTGAGAAGTTTGTGAGTTTTATAAGTGGAGATGTGCTCGAACAGTTGCACGATGCTTAACATGAAGCGGGGTAGTGGGATCTTTATCCATTGGAATATAACGGTCCAGATGTTCTGGGCAAAATCACATGTAACTAGAAGGTGACCTGCAGTTTCGAGAGTGTGATCGCAGAAAACGCAGCCAGTAAAAGGGAGCGTGATATGTCTGGCTAAGAGGGCTTCTATGGAGGGGATACGATCAAGAACGACACGCCATAAAAAGCAGTTCACCTTTTTTGGAATCCAGTGCAACCAATTGAGGACTTTAGTTCCGGGTATGCAGTTTATATGGTCCAGTTCAGATCTTAGGAATTGTACCGTATAGTCTCCGGAGGATTTAGTGTTTTTCCATATCCAAGGATCAGAGCCTTGATCGAGACCAACAGAAGGCAGCGTGGCGATGCATGTATCCCATTCTAATATGTGTTCCGGACGTGACAATGGGTTGGAGCTACCCCAGATCCATGATATTCCTCCTTGCGAGATAGTGTATCGTTGCTGAACCGTGCATCTTGAATCCGTTTCCAAGGAGTAAAGGTTCGGAAAAGTGTCGCGAAGAGGTTTGTCTGCCACCCATACGTCTACCCATGTTTACGATAGATTTCCAGACACCGCTGATTGTGCTTTTTAGTGGAATGCTTGACTTGCAACTAGGCCCGGTGTGGACAGACGTAATTACCATTATATATTGGAACCGAGCCCTATCACCATTATATATTAGAAATATCATATATATCACCGTTATATATTAGAACTACAATTATAATAATTTCTTGATAAAATTTCGGGATCCCAAACATTCATTCACACACAAATGCACTCTTCATGAATAGTGAGGTTTAGTGTCTATATATTGAAATTAAAACATGGAGAAAACATAACTAAATTATATGGACATGGATGTTTAGATTATAATCACATTTCTTCACATACATTTAAAAACCCATCGGAATTGAAGACTTGTGTTATAATTTCATTACATTTATCATTCTCTTCATCAAGAAGATGAGTACAACGACCTTTTTAAACCTTGATATTAGCATAAATCCTTGATTTATACTATAATTAACTTTAATTGATCCCTTTTCTTAGTTTGTTATCACTATCGATACACACAACAATATAGAGTTTTCCTTTTTCTGATTAGGGGCTGTTTGACAACTTCTGAATAACTAAGTGTTGAATTAGTAAATGTTTGAACCATTAAGTACCAAGTACTGAACTAGTAGATATCTGAACCATTAAGAGCCAGTATAATGCTTAACCATTCAGAGGAAAATATTCAAACAATTCAGACTCACTATAATGCTTAACCATTCAGAGGCAAATGTCCAAACCATTCAGACATCTGCTTGCGAAACAAACAATCTAAACCATTATGTGTTGAACAGTAAGATAATGTCTGAACAATAAGAGCTCATTAAGGACTAAAACAAACATCACTAAGGAGTTGTTTGTTTTTTAAGAGGTAAAATGTCTGCAGTATGCGGACCAGATCTGTGGAAGAAGAACTGGACCAAACCTCTACAGTCTGCAACAAGAAGACTGCCTGTTTTTCAACGTATGTAGACTTCTAAAATAAACTTGTGGTGGTGTACGAATGGTAGTGGTGATGGTGGATGATGGTGGTGGACGGTGGTGGTGGGTGGTGGTGGACGGGAGTGGTGTTTAACCCGCTGCACATCTTAGAAGAACTTATAAGTGGTTGCGCCAAGTTTGCTCCAAGAAGAGTTCGCGCAAACGTTTTTTTTAATGAAACGTCTTTGGAAAAACAAGCAGTCAGCAGATGACAATGTCTGCGTGGCGTAAACAAAAGAGCCTGCACAGATCTTTTTTAGAAAAACAAACACCACCTAAGCCTTTAGTGTGTTTTTTTTCTAAACTATGGCTGGGTGTTTTATAAATTTTCCAAATGTTCACAACTAGTCCCTAAAGTTTGATATCCTTTAAATTTCCAACTAAAGTCCATGTATTTCACATAGATACACACATATGCTTAATACATTCTCTTAAGTGAGATCATGCAGTCAAAATCTAAAACACATTATATTATATTATATTATATTATATTATTATTATATATTAAAGAACATTATGTTGTTGACTACAAGAACCTTTTTTTTTGAACGGCGACTGTCTAGGGTTATCGGCTACAGCCGCACCCGCCAAGTTGGAAGGCCCATAACCCCACTCCGGCATCCAGACTATGTTGTCTTAACCGGGCCCACGCCCCACGCTGGTGCATCAGAGTTTGGCTTGGCGCTCCCCGAGAAAATTTCCCACCCACTGGGTTCTTCCAGCAGTTGTACCCTCCACAAGAGCAGGCACTCTCTGGAGTAAATACACGGTAATAGAAAACTCGGGGCGGAGTCAGGATCGAACCGGAGACCGGCCCTTCACCATCATTCTCCATACCCGCTGAGCTGAAGCCCAGGGGTTTTTACAAGAACCTTTTTTATGTTTGTTTTTAGCCACAATCTTTTAATTACTTTTTTTGTTTTACCACTAACACTATCAAACATGCTTGCTATGTGTACTATATTAATAAATGTCATAAAATAATAATATACTTCTATTGTTAGATTAATATTTCTGCTTTAGATTTTTTGTGATCGTTATTATTGGTGGACAAAGTGATTAAAAATTAAGAATTAAAAATGTTAATTTATTAATTGTCCGTATTAATTTTTTACACTTTCTTTTATTATATCGTTTATTTTATATTAAATAACATCAAAAAATAACTACAGCCGTTGCTGTCTACAGTAGTCTTTTTAAAATCTTTTGAAGTTTCAACTTAACCCCTATACTATAAATAATATACGTCTTTTATCCAATAATTTGTTTCTCATATAACTTTCGTTCGTTAGTTTTTTTAGAAAAAACAAAATAAGCGACATGAATTCTTATGAAGATGGCGCAACATCACATCACCACCATCATTTTTTGTTTGTTCATTTGGGTCACTACACCACATCACCATTTTTTTCTTCTAATTATTACATTACATTTTATTTTATTTTATTTTTTGTTGTTACATTTATATATTGCAGCCTCATACCGTTGGTTCATACAAAGATTTCCCGTCGCAACCCGCGGTGGGGAAATCCTAGTTATAATTAATAATAAACTAGGATGTATCCCGCCGCGTTGCGGCGGGCCAAATATGCTTTGTTACGATGACAATTCGTTAGGTTACATTATGTCCTTAATGAAAATTAAAATCAATTAGTTTCTACACATTTATACTATTTTTTTTGTTGGTTAACTCAGCCCGAGATAAAAAGAAAGGTTAACGGGTTGACCAGGTTTAATACGAACAAAAAAGACATGTTTGTCTACATATCTTGTCAAAAAGAGAGGATGGTACATTGCCAATTGCATCATAGAAAGACAGTTACTAAATTGGGGGAAACCGGAAAACAAATAATAAGAAACAAAGGGAGTACGAATCAAACTGAACACAAACATGAAATTTATGAATGAACTATGTCTACCAAAATGACAATGGTTTTCGTAGTTGCATTTAGCGTCAAACACATCCAGCACCATATGTTTTTCTATTCTCCATTTCATTGAACAACATCTACCTTTCTTAATGAATGTCCTGAAATACGCCTTTGATTCCGCTTCTGTAATCTAGCATCGTTGTACACAGGTAAACAATCTTCTATTTTTTGACATATCATCAACTCAACCCCATTGCTTACCAAAATCTATATATAGTGGAAATAAAGAAAATGATGAAATGAATTACTTTCGCAACCAGAACCCATTGACTGTCATGCGACGCCTGCTGCCACCTAATATTCACTTTATGGGCCCTAATTTCACGAGTACACCCATGCAGCCTTACTAAAAACCGACCTACCGCTGCAACTTTCCAAGAATTTTAATAAAAAAATCTTCCATTGTATCACCACTCACTCAATAACCTTCTAGATACCCTTTCCACATCTTCATAACCATAATACCTCACATTGTAACATGTCCATTGCTTCTGCCGTATCCCACGATACCGGCACCTCCTTATTCATAGCCTCCACTTTGCTACCCTTTTTAAACCTCGTTGTATGTCAAAACTATTAAACAATTTACCGACACCTCACACCTGACACAACAAATTTCCCATTAAACCTAAACCGATATTCAGCCTGACTCAGATAACAAAAACCAAACCACAAATCTGAAAACACCCGGGTCTAATGTTAGACAGATTTAAAAAAAAAAAAAAAAAAAACTTTGGCCACTAATGATTTGTAATCGAAGTTTGTAGGATGGTCAATGGTTTATGGTGTTATAAGATGTAAAAAAAAGTTATACATTTAGAAAGAAAAAAATCATACAACTAAAGAATTTCTAATAAGAACAATAGTTCAATGGATAATATTATAAATAAGAATTCGATTACGGCTTATAACCTATGTCAGTTAAGAGGTTAGTTGGAGGACATGTTATTAAATGTTAGATGATACTCAGATTCACATGGGGCTATATCTCTCATTCTAACAAATGTCTACCTAAAAGAGTAAAGTCATAACAACTTAAGCTTCAGCTTGGATTCAGACTTGAAGTTAAGGAACCAGCTTGGTAGGTTTCATTTATCCTTAATGAGCTCGGGTTGGCTTGTTTGTTCTTAATAAGTTAGAAACACAGATTTATTAAGAGTTTTTTTACACTATATTTAGCTGCTATGAAGTATTTAACTGATTAATCACTAATCCAACTTAACATCATGCGGCTCCCCCATGGCCAACTTGACTTGCTAAACCACCACATTAAATCAAAGGCATACAACATTGCAACTCATTTTAAATATGAATATAAGATGTTACTTATTTCAGGATATCATGTAAAGCAAACCATCGTCACCACATACATAGAACAAATTAAAGATCTGCATAAAGCATGTTAAGGAGAAGGGCTGAAAGAGTGATGGGAGGGGGTGTTAATATGTGCATTTGAGGCCGTTATTGCAGGCTTTAAGTTGTAATAATCATTGCTTGTTAAAACTGATATAATGTTTTTACCCATGGAGTATTTAACTGATTCATCACTAATCCAACTTAACATTTTATAGATACATTAAGGGAAGAAAATGTCCCAGCTTGTTTGTTCTTGACTTCTAACGAACAACAGGTGTATGCATTGGATATTTGGATCTGTAAGTGAAGTAAATAAATTGGAAAAACAGAGAAATTGAGCCTCAATTTCATGCAAGAAATTCAATTGAGGTCTAAAAACTAACTCCCTAAATCAATCTAAAGTGATTGGCGTTTGGTCAGTAACCTAACAATAACCAAAGTTCATGATTCCCCTAAAAGTAAAACCAATTTAGGTTTACAACTTTACTGAAACGTTAATCAAATATCGGCCGAATTTAAAGTTAAGACTGAAACAACAAAAAAAAAAACATGTATTTGACAACATCGAAGAACACAAGTCTGCAAAAATCCAATAAAAACATATCCTAACCTAGTTCGTGCGATAAAAAGTAACCTGGTTTGGAATCGTCCGATTCAAGCAACGATGATCAGCGTGGAGATGAAGATCAGTGGCTGTGTAGGGGAACCCAAGTAAGCTGGTTTGGAATCGTCCGATTCAAGCAACGATGATCAGCGTCGGTGGAGATGAAGATCAGTGGCGGTGTAGGGGAACCCAGTTTGAAGGGTGGAGCGGAGGAATGAGTCGGCGAACAAAAGCGTGGTGAATGTTATTGTATGAAAGTTAAAATTACGAAAATACCCCGATACTGTAGCAATCATACGTTATGAATTGATATATATAATAATTACAGCACGTTATTATATGTTTAATCATGCATTCAAAATCTATAATAAAACTCTTTAAAAAGAACTAATTTACATGAAAGTCAAGGAATTAGTACATGTGAAAATCAAGAATATTGATTAAAAACATTTCTTTCAAAATCAGCACAAGTTTAAGGTCATGTAACTCTTTTCACATGATCATGTGATGTGCATAGAAACAAGATTTTCAACCTAAAGGATATAATTTAGTATACTTTCTCACATAACCTTGTGGCATGAAAATGTCATTCAACCAAATTTTCAATTTACATAACCCTCACACCAAGTTTCTTCTTGTATGGTTGCTCTGTACTTCTGATAAGGATATTCCGAAATATTATCGGTCTTGCAGGAGTGGCTACTTCTGGGTCAATCTCATGCTCTCTACAAATCCGAAAATAAACGCTAGTAAAAATTGCAGTCCATGCAAGTTTGTAAATAATTAGTGTCCAATATGTTTTACCAAAAAAATTAACTGAGTTAGCGCTAAAGGACATAACATGCGGTATTTTGAACACATAAAGTACAAAAAACATCAATTTTGAAGGCAAAGGGCAAAACTTGCAATTCACTCTTTCAATAATAATCTATCATCTTAAAATTTAAATGCTTTTGTAGGTTTTATAAGTATTTTTTTTATAAAAACAACTCACTCACTCTCTCTCTGATTCTACTACTAAACTACACCTTTTTGTCCACCACGAGAACTGAACCCTCGCCACTTGGACAGGCAAAGCCTTATCCAACACGAGGCCCTTTGGTAGTGAGTTTTATATATTTAACCAAAAAAATACAATTTAGGTGACTTTCGACACAATTTTTACCCGTTTCCTCCTCAGTTATCTGTACAATTACCCAAACCAACATATTTTCAAAATATAAGGTTAAAACTACCACGTCTGGCTAGAAGTTTACAGACTTACAGGCAATATATCAATGCACGGGCTTTACACAAAAGTCCATCCCAAGCCCTGATTTCATCATGATGACCAGCTTGATGCTCAAATATAATATCCCTGCAGAAAGATCAACAAAACTATCAATATTAATTACAAATAACTATTGGAGAACCCGCACTTTGCGACTGAGTCAGACAACGCTATACTCGTTTTCCGTTTGTTTATCAATAGTTTCGGCTTTTGTTAGGTGCTTAATTACTTAAAAAGAATTAGTAATAACATGAGTAATAATATACTTATTAAATAACTATTTTATGTCATAAATACCAAAAAATGCCCCTAGTAGGTGTCTTAAAATCAAGTGAAATGCCAAATTTGTCCTAAAGAGTTCAATTATTAAGTGAAATGCCTTGTCGCCAATTTTGCCCCTAGTATAGAAGTATAGATATATTAATGATGGCAACTTTGTCAAAAGAGAATAGGTTATTGGACTTAAATAACCCAAACTTTTACCATTTGGCCGATAGACAACACTCCCAACTTACGAAATAACCCAAACTTTCACCATTTGGCCGATAGACGACAACACTCCCAACTTACGAATTGTACCACGCCACTCTCAACTTATTTTCTTCTGGCACTCCCAAACTAACTGAACCCTAACCCAGTTAGCTGGCGTCAGATGCAACGTCATTAAACAAGTGCCACTTCAGATGCAACGTCACCAAAAAGGCCACATCAGATGCCACGTCACTAAATAAGTGCCGCGTCATTAAAAAGGCCACGTCAGATGCCACATCAGTAAACAAGTGCCACATCAGCAAAAAACTAACTGGGTTAGGATTCAATTAGTTTGGGGGTGCCAAAGGAAAATAAGTTGAAAGTTGGGAATGGTGTGGTACAATTCGTAAGTTGGGAGTGCTATCTGTTAAATGGTGAAAGTTTGGGTTATTTAAATCCAGTAACCTAAAGAGAATCTATGAATGAAAGAAAAAATCATACCTAGGTAAACATTTCCGATGGTACGAATTTGGACATCGCCTACAGATAGCAAATTGCAAATCTGCTACCTTTTCGTTTTCCGTTTGGTTACAAACAACACATTTGTGAGCTGGACATACGAAGGGTTCCCCTGCAGCAATCTTTTCTTGAAGAGTCTGTCGCTCTGTCTTATCGTTTTTCTGAAGCAGCTTAGCTACACATTTCGGGTGATAAAAGTGGCCACACGCTGCAGAACTACATTGAAAAACCTGCACAATGATACCAAAAGAAGTTTAAAAGAAAAAGAAAATGAAAATAGATTTTCTCAAGTATTTATTACATACCTCTGTATTTGAAGATTTATCAGAAGACCCTAGTTCAGCACAGACAAAGCACTGGTTTAGACTATACTCGCAATTCTCACACTTTAACTTTTTCTGACGCAGCCAAATCTACAGATTGGATATGTATAAAGATAACCAATGCAAAAACAAAAGAGAAACGAAACGACAGTTATAAGTTGATATCATCCAAACTCGCATATGGTTAACTAACCAGGAATTCTTTAGGAGGTAAACAAAGAGATTCACAACTAGACTCGTGTGCCGACATAGAATCTGGGGTTATATGAAATGACCTAAAACATTTCCCTTCACAACTGCAATAGATGACAAAATCATCAGAAAACCATCAGTTAAAAATCATCGTAATTTTTTTCTGAAGAAAATGAAGATGTGAAGTAAAAAGTAGTACAATGCAAGCTGGCCGCCATTATCACATATCGCACAAACTGTATCAAAATGATCGTGAAATGTCTCTCCCTTGTCGTCTGAAGATGCCATGATTAAAGATCCTCCCGCTAGCAATGAGAAAGCACTTTAATGCCTAGTACAAATTTTAGACACACATCTGAGTGGAGAAAACAAACGGTTGATCAAGGTTTGGCACAATGTAAAATAGAATAAAGATCGATGCATGTGTCTCATTCAACATGAAATGCATATACTTGATCACGTTTAGTAATGCATATACTTGATCGTTCAAAAGACAAAACTGAGGCAAAATAACCACCAAAACATCAAGTTTTAACAAGTCCCACCATTTCACAGTCAAGAAAAGCATGGTTTAAAAAAACGGCTGAGGCGTGCGCCTCGAGGCGAGGCGCCCTAAAAACGAGTCTGAGGCGGCGCCTTAGGGGGTTATTTTGTACGTGCTCATAGGGCTGAAACGCTAAGAAAAGCTGCGCCTCAGGGTTTGATGTTTGTTATTGATGTTTTTGACTTTTTGTATCAATTTCATGTCCTTTTTATGTTTTTCTGATGAATTTGATGATGAAATTAGTTAGTATTTTATTTTTAATAAGATATATAATTTTATATTTAGTTTTTAATTCCGCCTCAGGCTTACGCCTCGGTTCGCCTCGTGAGGCAAAGGGAAAACACCTCGAGGCACGATTCCGTACTTTTAAACCTTAAAAGAAGTCACAATTTGTTTACTATAATATTGTAACGACTTAACAAAAAAACTAGAATTGGTAGCATCAAGATCAGTTTACGCTACCATATGTGTGACTAACCGCATCAACCATTAGTTACAACATAAGCAGACAAGAAATATTACAAAAGCATATATAAGACAAGAATAGTAAGCTGCAATTAACATTGATCAAGGCGAACAAGGACGGTATATATAAGATAAAGCAAATCATTTCAATTCTAGTTAATCTTCATATGAGAAACTATAAAAAAAGGCAAAAGATCAGCAAGTTCCACTAAAGCATGCAAAAACTCCAGTCAAGAAATATGTATTTGCAAGGTTGCTGACTTATCACTTATCCACACACACTCAAGCTATTGTTCATATTAAGAAAAATCAGTGTAACCTAAGAAAACCCCCTTGTGACTTATCCACACTCATAAGGATTCAAGAGTCAACCTTCAAGAAAAAAACTATAAACAAAATCTTGATTAGAATAAAAAAAACACCTTCAACAAAAAATTATGGTTTTCATAAGATCAATATAACAATATTGAAATTGGAAACTACAAACAAAATTTTGATTAAAAAAAAGTTGTTTTATGGTTGAAAAAGCGACAAATTAAGTCTATTTCTCTAATAGTCTAAATAAGAGGTTTATCGTAGGGTTGTAAACGAACCGAACGTTCAGCGAACAGTTCGTGAATCGGTCGGCGGGAAGTTCGTTTATGTTCGTTTGTTTAATAAACGAACGAACATGAACAAGAAATTCCGTTCGATTAGTTAAATGAACAGAGGTCTCGTTAGTTCAATTGTGTTCGTGAACGTTCGGTAACGTGTTCGTGAACATTCGTTTACTTGCGTTTGTTTATGTTCGTTTGTGTTTTAATTAAAGATTTTTGTACTTTCATACATTTTATCTAAACTTTTTATATTGTTTAATTTTTATTCCCCTAACAATTAAACTAGGAAACCCTATTTCCACCTTGTTTATACATTGTTCCCTTTCGTTACTCATTATTTTCATCGGCAAATACGATCGATCTCCGTTCCACAATTAGGGCTTCAAGTTCTGGTGCTACTCTCTCCACCATCCACCTCAGCCTTCGTCACGTTCTCCAAATTTATTTGTGTTCGTTTGTGTTCATGAACCGTTTGTGAACACGCTTATTTCCTTAATGAACGAACACGAACATAAAATTTCGTTCGGTAAGTGTTCGTGAACACATTTATTTCCTTAACGAACACGAACAAGGCCTTGTTCGTGTGCGTTCGGTTCGTTTACAACCCTATATTGTGAAACAACTTCTTGTTTTGCATCTATAATATATACGTAGGGTAGGGTTCATGAGAAAACTCATGTTAATAAGATAACTCTGTCTAACCATTTAAACCCTAAACCCTAATCTCTAAACCTTAAGAATAAGCCTTAAACCCAAACTAAATGCTAAAAGCTAAACCCCAAACACTAAAAGCTAAGCCATGAAGGTTAACGTCTAAAAGCTATAAAACTAAATGCTAAAGATAAAGATAAACCCTAAAAGCTAAACCCAAAACTCTTAAACTCAAGCCCTAAAGCTAAAACCTAAACCCTAAAAAACAATCAACATATGTATGTATCAATCGTGAGTTTTCTCTTGATTTCTTCCCCTATATACTTATAGTCACAAATATCCTAAATTTATAAAATTTAAAAACTACAGGTATCTAATAACCACAGATATCTCTGTGATTTCAAGAACATGAAGAAAGTAGAAACAAATCCCCAAAATTCACATGAAACGCAATTCGTTGGTTCAAATTATAGATAAACTAGGTTAGAACCCCGTGTAATACACGGGTTGAATAAATGTAATTTTATACATCAAATAATAAAAAAATATATTTTTAAAACCTCATTTATTACACGGGTTGAATAAATGTAATTTTATATACCAAATAATAAAAAAATATATCTTTAAAAATCTCATTTATTACATGGGTTGAATAAATGTAATTGTATATATTAAATAAAAAAATCTTTAAGAACCCTGTGTATTGTACGGGTTGAGTAAATTTAATTTTATATATTAAATAATGAAAAAAGTTACATTTTTAAGAATCTCATGTATTGTATGGGTTGAGCACATGTAATTTTATATACCAATCAATAAAAAGTTATATCTTATTATATCTTTATAAACTCTGTGTATTATAAAACATTTGGACTAAACTAACAAAATGGCCCAAACCACAGGGAATAAAATGGCATTTAACTCTTTACATTGTATTAATTTATATTTAGTGTACGTTTTTTGTTAATGTCAAGATAAATAATTTTGAAATCTAATAAATATTTCAAAGGATTATATTATCTCCTATTTGAATTGTTTAAATTTAATTTTATAATTATCTAATAATTAATATTAATTATCTATAATTAAGTAGGAGATAGAGATGAGAAAACTGAAAAATAGATGTCTCCAATGAATGACACGTGTCCCAAAGTTGGTTTCTTTTATTATATAGTATAGATTGAATAATGCATATGATACCTGAATATTAGGGTATCAAGTAGGATTCGTACCGAGATGAAATACCGTGTGGTGTAGTGATGTAAAAATCTTTACAAAACGTATCATTGTTTATTGAGTAAACTGCTATTTTGGTCCCTGTGGTTTGGTCACTTTAGTCTAAAAGTCAAACTTTTTGCATCTAGGTCTCTGTGCTTTCAGTTTTATTGCCATTTTGGTCAAAAAATGAAATCAGGTCATATTTGTCTTATAAAATCCTGCTATTTTGTCCTTTTCCACATGGGCAAAATGATCATTTCTTTTTAATAAATAAATACCATATTTTATAAGAAAAATATGACCTGATTTGCCCCCTGAGGAAAATGGCAAAATTGCAGAATTTTATAAGACAAATATGACCTAATTTCATTTTTGGACCAAAATGGCAATAAAACTGAAACCACAGGGACCCAGATCCAAAAGGTTTGAGTTTTGGACTAAAGTGGCAAAAGTGACTAAACCTCAGGGACCAAAATGGCAGTTTACTCTTGTTTATTTATTTAAGTTTTTATTAGATTTAAATGCCCGGATAGTCCATGTGGTTTTTTTTTTTTTTCATTTTTACTCCTTAACTTTCTAAAATTACAGTTATAGTTCCTAACTTTTCAATTTACGTTCCCGGGTAGTCCCTGGGCCTAACATCAGTTAGTTTTCTCAGTTAAGAGAGTGTGAAATGACATAAATACCCTTTCCTTAAAACATTAAAAGAAATATATTATTTATTTATTTAATCAAGTGGAGGCCACCATTCTTATCTTCGTCACCCCATCCCATCCCATCCCATCCCATCCCATCCCACCCCACTCACTTCATCTTCCCCACTTCTCACCACCACCATCTCCACCTTTCACCACCACCATCTACCTTTCCTTTGATTTCAGTTTGACATTGCTTTCAAGATCGATGCGGCAACAAACCCAAACTGGTTTGCAACCCGATGAATATTAGCTCTGCAACTGCATTTGCCATATTTGCTTGGAGCATCTTCAATCTGCAGCAAAGAAATTAAAAAAGAAGGAATATTATTCAAAATAGATGTCAAATTAAATAAGTCTCCAATCTGCAGGTCATGTTTGGTTTCACAAGAGTTTCTTCCCCACATTCTGTTTTCAAATCTACAACAACTTGGCCCTCAATCACCCGCCCATGTCGTGACATCTCCATTCTCCACCTTCATGGTTTATTTGCTAGAAGTTTCCATAATTTGAGCTTCGTTACTAGTTATTGCTTTTTGACCTGCAAATTTAGTGGTGTTAATTTTGGCCAACAATAAATTAGTATAAAGCAAAAAAAATTTTTATGTATAGGGCAGCGATAAGAGATATTATTGCGCAAGATATATAATGGAATCACGGAGAAGAACATAGTATGCCATTAGTTTGTTATTTTTGTGTTTTTTAGCAATCTGAATGTAATATTGTTATGGTCTAATTAGGAAATTATAAAATATGTAAACGTATTTTATGTTATGTGTTTCATAAAATTAAATAAGCTAAATCAAACACTTTTTAAAAGGATGTCTTTTTTTGTTATTTTACATGAATAGGCTAAACCAAACACCTTGTAAAAAATTACTTATTGACTTATTCGCTTATAAGATAACCCAAACACTTTTTTAGAAACTCCTTTTCAAAAAGCTATAAGTTAATAAGTCCTTTTAACAAAAAGTCTTTTTCAACTTAAATAAGCTAACCCAAACACACCCTAAGTCTCGTATTTTTTAATGGTTTAACATTCAACTTTTTTAAAAGGCCAACGTCCTCATTAGTCACGGCTGGTTTCCTTCAGGCCACTGATGTTAAGTCAAAATATGCGTATTTCATATTAGTTCGTGTCGAGTTTTAGTGTGATAAATATGTCAATTCGTTATTGTTTAGACACTTATAATGTGTGATGTTTTGTGGTTTAAATAGGTGAATAAAGGTTAATCAAGAGAATAGAGATTGAAAATGTCACACCCTGACTTTTGCGGAAGCGTATGCGTGTGACTTAATCGGTTCTCATTGCATTCGATTATAATAAACAACTATATGATCAAAATGATGTTCATCCATTCAAAGGTTTGAAATATTACAACACAAGTCATTTAAGTTTCAACCAAAACCCTCAAGTTATGATACAAACAAAAGTGGATGACATCTAAACTTGAAATTTACGTCTTGAAAATAACACCAGCGCCCAAGATCCAACTTGTTTCCTGAAATACATGTAAGTTTTGGAAAATCGTCAACATAATGTTGGTGTGAGTTCATGCAGTTTTTGTATAAACATTTAAGCATTCGTTGTAGAAAACATGGTATGTAATTGTACTGAAATATGTACTTCTGTAAATGTAAGGAAATCGAGATCGCTAATGGTTTGCAAGGCCATTAACATGTGACACGACATAGGAAGCATCCAAACCATAGGCATTTTTAGTTGTCGATTCCACGATTGTCGATTCACGACTAGAGACACAAAAGCACTGCTTGGTAAAAGAGTGGCCAAGAGTGTGGTTGCCTGAAACCCATTAGATCTAACCTTTTGTTCCGCGGTCTTGGTATGTAACTGATTAATGGTGCTTATGACACCCTATTCGTGACATGATCTAAAGTATCATTCCTTAGTTTTTGTATTCAACATACCATAACACATGTATTTTCCCCAAGTTTAGAAAACAAGTAAAAGTTTAAAAGTGGGGACATGAACTCACAACTTTGCGTATCCTGCGCTGTAAACTTCACCGGTTGGTTTTGTAACGTCGTGACCTATACGTATTCTATGTATGTTAGTCACTAGACTTGTATCACACAAGTACAAGTCACCATCTTTTGTTTATGTATATGTTCTTTGTATGTTCAATCTTTGTGAGGGTCGTGCCCTTGTTTGTCGGGTCTCGCCCGTTTGTCATGCCTTTGCACTTTATGTATGTAATGTATTTTTGTAAATATATATTTTACTTCTCAAATATATATTCATTCATGTAGTCCCTTTTAAGGTAATAGATGTTAAAAATAATTTATATTTTTAACTTTTCATGTATGTTACTTATATTATTTTCCCAAAAATAAACATAAGTATTTCGTAAAATAATATCCTCAATATTATTTTGGTACAAGTATTCTTAGGAAGGTATACTTGTATTTTATGTAAATACTTGTGTATTTTATATTTTTCACCAAAAATCAATACTTTGATTTCTATTACTTTTCGGAATTAGATTTCTTAAAAATAATATATTTTTAAGGCTTGTAAGAAATATATATATTTTGTCATGCTATAAAATATATATAATCATTCTCGTTATTCACCCGATTTTTGTATACTTATGTATTCTCATGTAGTTGTATGTGTATTTTTGTATTCATACTCCTTGTGAGTATTTAGTGTATTTTCAAGTCCTTAATACACTATTACATATAATACACACAATATACACTTAGCACAAAATTTGGTGATCACTAAATATATATATTTTCCCCAAAAATATACATTCTTAATATTGATTTTAACTTGAAGAAATCATCATTTCTTGACTTCAAATTTACAAAAAAAAAAAAATAAAAAAATTAGGGAAACCTTGGTAATATTTTTAGGTGAATTTTTAGGGAATAAGTTTCACAAAAACTTATATTTTTCTTAGTGTCAAAATTTTTATAAAAATTTTGACATAGTTTCCCCTAAAAATGGAGGTTTCCCATGTTTTCAAAACATGTGTTTATTTTCTTTTCAACTTCAAAACAATTTTCCAACAATAATCATCAACAACAAACACTAATTCTTCCATACGAAACATCATGGTGAACTTGATTCTTGTTAAAAATGTGTAGTCTTTTAGATCTACACTTAACATGTTATGATATTTTCAAAAATAAGTGTTCTTGAATATTTTAAACAAACTTATGTGAAACTTTATTTTATTAACCAACTCATCCATGAGTTTAATGGTCTTTAAAGTTTGTAAATCATGTTCTAAAAACACTTTTATGTTTATTAGAAGGATCATTATTTTTAACATCATGTTTAACCATGGATCTTTCAAGATCCATGCTTAATATTTTTAGATGTTTCATAAACAAGCTTTGTGTTAAACTTTTAACAAACTTTTCATAGATATTAATTTCAAAAATTAGTTTAACACACACTTTATTACTTCAAGATTACAAGCTTATGTGTAAAAATTCCTATTTCAAGTTCACATTATGCTTCACATGTTCATCTTCAAGTCTAACCATGGATCCTTCAAGATCCATGCTTAAACTTGGTAGCTCTAAGCTTTAACATACTTGATCTAATCATAAACTCAAGATATAACATAAACAACTTCATTCCATACACTAAAAATTCATGTAATCACTTATTATCTTCATGAATATGTTAGATCTTTTCATTTTTAACATTAGAAGTTAAGTTGTTTAGATGGTGAAACTTGTACATAACATAAACATGACTTAAATTAGTGATCAAGAAGCTTACTACTAGCTCTAATGGCTAGGTAAGTGGCACAAAAATGGAGATGACGAACAAGGAAGAAATCAAGAGGTTAAAAGCTCCACAAGGTGGTCCTTCAAGTTCAAGTTCTAGCACCATACACCTTCCTAAATGGCCTCCATACACCACTAGATCACCTTGGATTGAATGATTGAAGCTTGAAAATGGTGGGTGTATGTGTGTGGGTTTGAGCCGAGAGCAAGAGAGGGAGGAGGGAAGAAGAAGGTGAATGATGGAAGTGTGAGTATTGTAGGATTTATAAAGATCTTCAAAATCTTCTTTATGGTATATTACTAGAATATTCCCCACATAAAATCTAATAAAATCTAATGAAATCAAATAAAATCCATGTGTGGGACCCATTGGGGCCGGATTTGGTGAAAAGGGGGGGGTAAAGTGTAATATTTTGGAAATTGAAGGTTTAAAGTGCAAACTAGAAGGTTTAAGTATGTTTAAGTGTGTTTAGGGGTTTTTATGATTTTTAAGGTGTTCTAGCATCAATACTAGTTTAATATCATAAAAACATTACTTCTAGTCAAATTTTGATGTCCCAGTTATTGTCCGGTTGTTCGGTTCGTTACGGTTCGTTAAAGTGCTGAATTGCACAGTTTCACTAGGTATAAAGCACTTTTTGTGGCAGTTTTAATTCCCGACACTTTGTAAGTTATTTTGGGCATTAAAACATAAATTCTATATGATATTAATGTGCTTAAAAGCTGATTATAGCTGAATTATGTAGATTTCTGCATTTAAAGTGAGTTTCGGGTGCTTTTTAGTGCATAGTTTAGCTTCCGGAAAGTTTATATGTTAACCCTTGTATCCATACTTGGGTTTTAATGTACTTTAGATGTTAGACCTACTCCTAGGCCCTAATTCTATTGTCTGACTGCTTTCTGCAGAATTGCTGACACAATGTGTCTTACCGGTGAGTTTACTAGTCTTTCTGACGCAACGCTTAAGTAATGCATAAAGCAATATTTGAAGTATAAAACGTGCATGAATTCATATGTATAGCATGAAATTAGACGATGTTGACATTTAAGCACGTAATTGTAGATATTTAATAATAATTAGATTGTACGGAATTTACCGGTTTTGTGCCAGTTGTCACAGTCTCCCCCCGTTAAAAGAATTTCGTCCCGAAATTCAGGCTGAGTCATCTCCCGCAGAAGCTTTCTCGAACAGATGGGGGTACTTGGCTTTGAACCGGTCTTCACGTGTAACACCCATCTTTATTTAATGTAAATATGCGATATATATAAATACTACGATCATTTTATACCATAAGATCCAAAAGTAGAGTATTAAAGTAACAAACATTAGTTTTCTACTGACTAATTTAAACATCCAAAAGTTGTTTAGCAAATAATTTACATCATAAACATTGTTTACACCGAGTTAATTTATGCGAAAGCTTCAAAAGTATGTGTTCGGTTCTTCAAAAGCTTGCTTGATCATCATCCGTAATCCTTGAGTACCTAAAACTGAAATGTTTAAATAAAACATTTGTATTAGAATGCTTAGAAATAATACTTGATCGAAACTACAATCGAAGTGAATTTGAATATTTACAATTATACAAAATTCATAAAAATTCAGGCTCTACCGTAACTTACGGTTCCACCGTAAGTTACGGTAGTCAATTTACAACAATGGTCCACCGTAAACCAGTAGACTCCCACCGTAAACCTCCTGACGTCTACCGTAAGTTACGGTGACACCGTAACTTACGGTAGATCCTGCACATATGAGTTTTGGCTTTTTGTTTGTTTTGCCCACACACTTTTCTCAAATCCTTTTTCTAACAAACCAACATATTAAATTCTCGTGTTTTAATATTTCAATATTTAATCGATAACAATAAACAAATCGATCATATTACGAAGCAAAATCCATGCTTTATTTGATTATTCGACCCATTTGGCTCGTCTAAGGAATCCTCCCATATGACGACTACCAACGAGTTCCTACCAAATTTTGATCTATTATTCAATATTGCGACATTATTACTTTAATTCAAAACAACCCTTATTCTAAAATTCAACTACGCATGTGATAACCATCAAAATTTACTTAATGTAACGGTCAAGTTACATACCTTCAAAGTAGGCCTTTCAAACGTGGTTCGCCACCCGCTTGTCCGCTTGACGCTCCTGCGCCCATTCCTATAGAGTTCATTTATGATATATTTAGAACTCTCTTTAAATCATAATTCGCATAATACACCAAAACATCATAATTATGCGTTTAAACTTGGAATTTCAGTTTTAAGCCTTCTTTGAGGCATTTTCACAAACACTTTAAGGGCAGATTTTTACTAAATTGTATGGCATGTCTCTAGCTTATCACTTAGCCCTAATTTCACATCATTTAACCATTTTACACAATTGTTAGCTTCTATAATTCTGAAGTTACCTCACAATTGTCAAATTACACTAGAATAACACCCAATTTCCTAGTGTTCATCAATTTACACATAACTCACTAATCACCTACAATGGTGATCATAGTTTCCACTAAAATTTCACATGATTTCAGCTTGTGTTTGTCTAGGGTTTGTCCCTAGACACTATAGTTGTTCCTAAATCATCATAACATACATCATCATCATCATCATCATACTCAGTAAATCCCACCAATAGCAAAGCAAAGGTAGGGTCTGAGGAGGGTAAGATGTAGACAACCTTACCTCTACCCCGTAGGAATAGAGAGGCTGCTTCCAGTGAGACCCCCGGCTCGATAGTAGTTTTGCATCAAGCCTTGGACATAAGGCACATAACACTCGGCAATCGGGACAAAGACCGATTAGTGCATGTACCCTTTTGTATTTCAGCTATCAACGCCACCACATGATGCATGATTAACCGTCCTCCACTTTTAACGTTATTTTCACGAAATTAGTAAAATAACGTTAAAATTAGTGCACTTTTACTTTTGCCCCCCGATGGCCCACACATATATACATCATAACATACACATGCAACCATAATTTCAGATTTTCCCAATTTCATGAGAATTTCACGTTAAGAGTTTTCATTAAATTTTACATACCTTGTAATCCTCTTGTGATGAGGATCAATAATCTATGCTTCAATTTCTATTTCAACTTGGATTGAGACTTCAATTTGCAGATTTAGTGAAGTTTTAGGGTTTTGAAGAGTGGGGATCGCCCCCTGCTTGTGTTGTACGACCAGGCACCTCTTTTTGGGGGTGTTTGGTTTGTTTTAATTAAAATTAAGTTTCAATTTTAACAACTTAGGCCCCTCCACTTTGATCAGCATATAATTTGGTTGCTCTTAACCCTAATATGAGTTATTTCTAGACTTGTAACTAACTAGGTTAAAATTCCTAGTTAGTAAATTCTCATTTATTATACTTTATAATTCTAATATAAAGTTTTATATTTTTCGGGGTGTTACATCACGTTCCCACGTGTACTCGGGTCCGTGTTTAGAGTTCCAACGTACTTTGACAAACTTAATGTGACTCCTCCTTGTTTTATGGATCTTCCAATCCGTTACCTCAACATGTTGTTCTGTAAATCGGAGTGTGTCATCGATATGCACCTCATCCGCAGGGATGATCACTGTTTCTTGGGTTTGACTCTTCTTGAGGTTGGACACATGAAACGTATCATGTACACCATTAAGTTCTTCCGGTAACTCCAGTTTGTACGCCACGGTACCAATTCTTTCCAAGATCTTGAATGGTAAATTTATGCTCGTCTTGATTCTGAACGTTTGACGACGCAAATTTGCTGGATACATTGGTCCATTCACCGTGGATTCGACTTTCCACGTTTTCCGAATCTTGCCACGCCTTCCCAAGGTGAGACTTTCAACAGGACTTTGTCTCCCACCTCGAATTCTAACGGTTTTCGTCTTCGATCAGCGTAGCTCCTTTGTCGATCACGAGCTACCTTAATGCACTCTCGGATCTGCACGATCTTGTCGGTTGTCTCTTGAACGAGTTAAGGACCAAATCAACTGTTTGTCTCCAGCATCTGCCCAACACAACGGTGAGCGGCACTTGCGGCCATATAGAGCTTTGAACGGTGCGGCTTTTTAGGCTCGTATGGTAGCTGTTATTATAGGAAAACTCAACTAAAGGCAGATGAGTATCCCAGCTACCGCCTAGAGCCATGACACATGTGTGAAGCATATCTTCCAGTGTTTGTATGGTCCATTCACTCTGACCATCTGTGTGCGAATGGAAGGCCGTGCTTAGATCTAGTTGAGATCCAAAGGCCTCTTGGAAGGATTGCCAGATCCTTGATACGAAACGTCCATCTCTGTCTAAAATAATCGAAACAGGGACTCCATGTCGTGCTACAATTTCCTTAAGATACAGCTCAGCAAGCTTTCCGGTGTTATCCTTCTCTCGGATGGGTAGGAAATATGCAGACTTCGTCAATCGATCAACTATCACCCATATCATATCATGTCCTCTAGGGGTCCTGGGTAATTTCGTTATGAAGTCCATCGAGATTTGCTCCCACTTCCACATGGGTATCTCTGGTTGTTGCAGTAGACCGGACTGTTTCTGATATTTGGCCTTAACCTTAGCACAGGTTAGTCATTTTCCAACGTAGACAGCTACGTCGCTCTTAAGTCTTGGCCATCAATAATATTCTTTCAAGTCTTGATACATTTTGTCCGATCTTGGGTGGATCGAGTATCTTGACTTGTGAGCTTTATCAAAGATGACTCCTTGAATACCGCCATAGAGCGGAACCCAAATACGCCCCATAAAGTATAAGGTTCCCTTTTCGTTTGGCACCAATTTCTTCTCCATACCTCGGAGGTATTCAGCTCTACGATTCTCCCTCTTAAGGCTTCTCATTGTGCATTATGAATGTGTGCAGTAAGATTTGTTCGAATAGTCATTTCCAATGCTCGAACCCCTTAGGGTCTTAACCCTTTCCTTTTGTCTTAACGCGTCTGCTACTACGTTTGTCCTTCCGGGGTGGTACTTAATCTCACAATCATAGTCGTTCAGCAGCTCGACCCACCGTCGCTGACGCATATTCAATTCCTTCTGTTCAAATATGTGCTGCAAGCTTTTGTGATATGTGAAGATTGTACATCGAGTACCATATAAATAGTGTCGCCAGATCTTCAAGGCGAATACCACCGCGCCTAGCTCCAGGTCGTGTGTGGTGTAGTTCTTCTCATGAACTTTCAACTGTCTTGAAGCGTAAGCGATGACCTTTTGGCATTGTATGAGCACGCAACTCAATCCTTGACGCGAAGCGTCACAGTATACCACGAAGTCTTCAGTGCCTTCAGGTAAGGATAGTATCGGTGCATCGCATAGCTTTTTTTTGAGAAGTTGGAAGGCTTTTTCCTGCTTATCACCCCTGTAGTACTTCTTATCCTTCTGCGTGAGGGAAGTCAACGGTCGAGCTATCATGGGGAAGTTCTCGATAAATCGGCGGTAGTAGCCTGCTAATCCCAAAAATTTTCGAACTTCGGTTGGAGTTTTGGGGGCTTCCCAATTCTTTATCGCTTCCATCTTCACTGGATCTACATAAATGCCCTTCTCATTCAGGACATGACCAAGGAACTGTACTTCACGAATCCAAAATTCGCATTTTGAGAACTTTGCATAAAGTTTCTCTTTCTTGGATCCTTAACTGGTGTATCCAGGTCGAAGGTCGATCTTGGAGTAGTAACTCGATCCTTGCAACTGATCGAATAATCCATTAATCCTCGGTAGCAGATACCGATTCTTGACAGTGAGCTTATTCAGTTCTCTATAATCGATACACATCCGCAGTGTTCCATCCTTCTTCTTTACGAACAAAACTGGAGCTCCTCAAGGCGAGAAACTCGGCCTTATAAATCCTTTATCCAACAACTCCTGGAGTTGCAAAGATAATTCTTGCATCTCGGATGGCACAAGTCGATACGGTGCCTTGGCCACAGGAGCGGCCCCTGGAACCAAGTCAATATGGAATTTGACTTGTCGTTGCGGAGGTAGTCCTGGCAAATCGTCGGGAAAAACATCGGGGAAATCCCTTCACTACAGGAATGTCTTCAAGTTTCGGCTCCTCAGCCTTCTTATCTACAACGTGCGCCAGGAATGCAACACATCCTTTCCTTAAGCACTTCTGCGCCTTTATAACCAATGTGGGATGTCGCAATCCACCGCCTTTGGGGCCCAGCATCCCTGCATCAATTGCATGAAGGTCGTGTACTATAAGTGCTTCATCATCCGCAAGAGGAAGGCGAATGACTTTCTCATGACAAACCACTTCAGCCTTATCCTTGGATATCCAATCCATGACAACTACCACATCAAAACTAACTAAACCAACTGGTAGAAGGTTGATAGAGAATTTTCATTTCCCCGAGTCCAAGTATACAACCCTTAATACTTTATCCATTTCGACTAATTCCCCATTTGCCAACTCTATAGCATGTGGGGAGTCTAGCTTACTTGTTCCTAAGCCAAGTATATCCTTAAGTTCCATAGACTTAATACCAAAGTCGGCGCCGATATCAAATAGAACGGATGCAATGTATCGGTTTATAAGGAACGTACTCGTAACTACGTTTGGGTCCTAGCGTGCCTTGCGTATTCCCTTCATGAAAATGCTCCCAAGAGCTTGAACTTTTCTTCGGGTAGTCCTTCCGATAGTGTCCTTTGTCGCCACATCCGTAGCAATTCTCGGCCTTTACCATTGCTATTACTGTCCTAAATTCCATTCACATGTCTCAAACCCGACCTGCATGCCTCCTTGCTATGCCCGGTCTTGCCCCAATTTCACACCTACGAGTCCTGCACGGACCTGTGTGATAATCACCACATCTATCACACCTTGGTAGTTTTATCACCTATCTTAGTCGTGACAACGAATGCCTTGACTTTCCTAGTCGCAGCGGTTTCCTTATGCTTGTTGTTTGCTTCGTATTGGACGATTGCTTCAGCAACTTGTTGGTTCCACC
Organism: Helianthus tuberosus; assembly: GCA_030545235.1. Lineage (NCBI taxonomy): Eukaryota > Viridiplantae > Streptophyta > Magnoliopsida > Asterales > Asteraceae > Helianthus > Helianthus tuberosus. The sequence goes on along the minus strand of CM060376.1, from coordinate 1,110,900 downwards.
GAGCTTCAGGCTTAGCTCTTGTTGCAGGTAAAGGTTCTGATTAGACTCGGCCAACATTTCCTTTGCTGTGGTTCCATGTGCTTCTCTTGTATGAAACATATTGACAAGATTAAACATTTATTTTGGAATAGATGTTGTTGTCTTGCGTAGCAAACCTCCTCGGAGTCACCTTACTCCGATTGATGCAAGTCATCCAGGGCTATAAAAATACGGTGAGGTCTTCCCTTCACCTTGTTCCTTGTTTATTCCTCAAGTTTTTCGACTCTTCCATAGTCTTTAGCTTTACATAAAAGGGTATGCTTCACAAGAGATGGGGGGGTTGTGTATTTCTATCACGTATAGAGGTAAGTGATAGTGAAAACGCATAGATAAGGTCGTGAGGGTACATGACTTCTTCCTCGGGACCGAATTGTGCCTTGCAGCAATCGTAAAGTGGTTTCCAGGGTGTGAATGCACTACCCAAATGATGGGGTGCACCACGGGATAATGAGGGTGGAAGTACTGATGGGTGCGTCGGTGTTGTATTATGGGTAGAAGTGTCTGACACGAAGTAGGCGAAGACAGGTTTCCTGCTTGTAAGGTGCTATAGCAATTATCTAGGTATTGCCCTACTATATGAAGGTGTGAACACTAGAAAGTTTTGGATGGGTGGTGATCATTAGCTTGACCCGCAGAGTCCACCAGGATTTCCATGCACTACAAGTCGTTATTACGTGGGCCCTCATAATAATAAATTGTCTTGCACGGTCACCCCAACTTTCCCTCGTTCAAAGTAGATGATCAACCACAGAGGGGGCACTACTGTCCTTATACCTCCGACATGGAAAGGACCATTATGGTGGTCCACGCGCCATCATTTGTTATCGCTACGCGCGTATAGGCACAATGCTTTAGGGGCACCTTCAAGATGAGTACTTCATCTTCCTTGATTGGACGGGAGTGTCGTCAATCTCGCTTCGTAAAAGCCGCCGGGGTCTCGTCTTACCGATAAGGTCGTTGTCCAAGGTTGCCTCCTCCGCCTTGTCGTCACTGCCGTAGTCTGGCACCTTCGCATTCAAGGGAGAAGAACAACCATTTTCTACAGAATCAAGCTCGGGGCCTCATTTGGCAATCAACAATAAGCTCCGCAGTGTACGCGAGGTCGATAATCTCATTGCGCAAGTCAAGAACAATAATAGGATTCGAAGTCGAAGGTATCTCGTCAATAATCATTCCGTACACATATATGCATATATAATAACGTTACTTAGTATACACAAGCAAATAATTGCTACATGTCTCATATAACTCTCGTTTGTTCTTTCCTTTGAAAAAAAAACGTTGGATTCATGGATCTTGGCGCTTTTTGTAAATGCAATGAAAAACCTTTTGTAAAAATGTTTTTGTGAGAGATTCCTAATGATTGTAGTCTAGACTTGAGAAGGAATCCTAGTTCACTACAATCGAAGCTCTGATACCAAACTGTCACACCCTGACTTTTGCGGTAGCGTATGCGTGTGACTTAATCGATTCTCATTGCATTCGATTATAATAAACAACTATATGATCAAAATGATGTTCATCCATTCAAAGGTTTGAAATATTACAACACAAGTCATTTAAGTTTCAACCAAAACCCTCAAGTTATGATACAAACAAAAGTGGATGACATCTAAACTTGAAATTTACGTCTTGAAAATAACACCAGCGCCCAAGATCCAACTTGTTTCCTGAAATACATGTAAGTTTTGGAAAATCGTCAACATAATGTTGGTGTGAGTTCATGCAGTTTTTGTATAAACATTTAAGCATTCGTTGTAGAAAACATGGTATGTAATTGTACTGAAATATGTACTTCTGTAAATGTAAGGAAATCGAGATCGCTAATGGTTTGCAAGGCCATTAACATGTGACACGACATAGGAAGCATTCAAACCATAGGCATTTTTTGTTTTCGATTCCATGACTGTCGATTCACGACTAGAGACACAAAAGCACTGCTTGGTAAAAGAGTGGCCAAGAGTGTGGTTGCCTGAAACCCATTAGATCTAACCTTTTGTTCCGCGGTCTTGGTATGTAACTGATTAATGGTGCTTGTGACACCCTATTCGTGACATGATCTAAAGTATCATTCCTTAGTTTTTGTATTCAACATACCATAACACATGTATTTTCCCCAAGTTTAGAAAACAAGTAAAAGTTTAAAAGTGGGGACATGAACTCACAACTTTGCGTATCCTGCGCCGTAAACTTCACCGGTTGGTTTTGTAACGTCGTGACCTATACGTATTCTATGTATGTTAGTCACTAGACTTGTATCACACAAGTACAAGTCACCATCTTTTGTTTATGTATATGTTCTTTGTATGTTCAATCTTTGTGAGGGTCGTGCCCTTGTTTGTCGGGTCTCGCCTGTTTGTCATGCCTTTGCACTTAATGTATGTAATGTATTTTTGTAAATATATATTTTACTTCTCAAATATATATTCATTCATGTAGTCCCTTTTTAAGGTAATAGATGTTAAAAATAATTTATATTTTTAACTTTTCATGTATGTTACTTATATTATTTTCCCAAAAATAAACATAAGTATTTCATAAAATAATATACTCAATATTATTTTGGTACAAGTATTCTTAGGAAGGTATACTTGTATTTTATGTAAATACTTGTGTATTTTGTATTTTTCACCAAAAATCAATACTTTGATTTCTAGTACTTTCCGGAATTAGATTTCTTAAAAATAATATATTTTTAAGGCTTGTAAGAAATATATATATTTTGTCATGCTATAAAATATATATAATCATTCTCGTTATTCACCCGATTTTTGTATACTTGTATACTTTTGTATACTTATATTTTTAAGGCTGATCAGAAGCTGTTTGAAAAATAATGTGAGGTATAATTACATTGTAGCCCGAGCAATGGGTATAAAGTAACTGGACTAATAAGCCCAGTCAGTGAGACTGATTAAGGACAAAATTCTAATGTAAGAATTGGAGTAATACACTAGTCATTGCGAGATTAGCATGGAATAAACATACCTGATAAATTCATGTGACCAAACGGCCAAAGAGCGACGCGGTCAAGTATATATAAAGCAAAGGTAAAACAAGTATAAACGGAAATGATGGCCCATGGGACTTTGTTAACAAAAAAAATATTGATCGCCTATACTAAGCGATCATAAGACAACCCAAACGAAGTGTCGGAAAGTCAAATCGAGCAAAAGCACGAATAAAGGAGAAAGCTATAAGGTATGTGATTATATGCTTATGAGGATTATGTTAATAACATTAATCGAATTATCCTAAATAATTAAGATGGAATTCCAGGAATTCGGTTTGCTCGTACTCGATGAATTCAGAATGACCAAACCGAAGGAATAAGTTCGAAAACGAAAGAATGGTTGTTAAAAGTGAAAGATTTTGCTAAAATACCCAAATGGATTAAATTAACGGATTCATGAAGAATTCGATAGTATAACAGCGATAGATTTCGCTAAGATAACCAAATTGGTAATTTTGTTATTTTGAGTTTCATTATTTCGCGTGAAATACGCAGATGTTATTAATCAAAAAGGTGTTACCATACTTTTCGGGTAACACCAACAAAAGGTTAAAGTATGAGTAATGCTTGAAAAGGTTACTCAGTTTAAGTGTATTGGTTATAAAACTCAACAGACTTTGTAAGAAAGGTTTCGGGGACGAAACCTCTTGAAGGGGGTAGACTTGTAACACCCCGAAAACGGGTTTGGTAATCAAACCCCGTTAATACTAAAAGACGGGTAAAGTACCGTTAGTGGTAAAAATTAACCCGGTAAATATTAGGATTTAAATAAATAAACCTAATATTAAATAAAAGTTGAACAAATCATTTTGAGGGAAATAAAGTATATAGAAGGCCCGAGTTAACGGGACTTAAAATAAAATGGGTTATGACTTCCTAAACCCATTAAGTTAACTAGGAATAATTAACCTAGTTAGTAATATGCGATTAAGTGAGAAATAATGAAGTATAGCCTCTTTCGAAACAAAATAAAAACGAAATTGGAGGGACTAAAGTTTTCAGGTGTGAAACTTGACATATTAATATAAAAAATACACCAAACACACACATAATTGTGTGTCTGGTTCGTACAAAACACAGGGGAGCGACCAGGAACCCACATCAAACCCTAGTTCACCTTTAATCTCTTAAATTGAAGGTTAAAATCCAGTCTAAATCAAAATCCGAGCACGAAATAGTGATCTCCACTGAAAAAGGAGTCATAAGGTATGTAAATTTCATGAGAAATCTCTAATCGAATTTCTAAGTGATCTTAGGGAATTCGAAATCTATGAGTGCATGCTTGTTATAAGATGAAATAGGAACAATATAGTGTCTAGGAACAAACCCTAGACAAGTATATGATGAAATTAGGTCTAATTCTTGTGAATTCATGATCACCATTGAAGGTGATAAGTGGGTTTCGTAGAAACATGTTAAACACTAGGATTTTGATAGTTATTCTAGTGTAATTTGAGTTCCATGAAGTAAATTCAGATTTGTTGATTCTAAATTCGTGTATGTGATGTTTTTAGGGTTCTGATTTGCTAAAAATAGTGTTATGATGTCATAAACATGCTTTAATTGAAATCGGAATTCAAACAGCTTCTGATCTGAATTTACAGCCGAATTTTATTGGCTGTAACATGGACAAAACGTGACAAAAACATGTGTTTCTTGAGTCTAAAATGTAATTCCAGGAAATATCTTTAAAACCCCACTGGAATTGCATTTTTTGACGAAAATTGAATGTTTTATGAATTTTTCGGTATCGAAGGTTCAGGCTGCGTTTTCTGGCAGAATTTGCAGCCCATTACGAATGTCATAACTCAATTTAAGAATTGATTTATGATCTAAAAATTTTACTGTAGGTAGCTTCTGGTAATTCCAAAAACCTCCAATTGGAATTTCGTCAATCGGATAAACGAGGAATTTTAAATGAATTTTTTTGTAAGCTTCAGTCAGAAGTAATGAATCTGATTGCAGCTTAGTAAATGAATTTTTACGAATTTTTGGTAAAGAGTTAGATCTTGAAATTTTAACACAAGGCCTAACCATCCGAGAAGTACGTCACATAAAAAAATCATAATTTTTGAAGACTTGTAAACAGGTTAAACAGGTCACCAAAAATAGCCTATTTTTCGGTGATATGAACTTGCCTAATTGATGTTAATCTTGGCTAAATGACAAGTTATAAACTAGTTATTGAATATATGGCATGCTCTGATTGATAAGTGTGTAAAAAAAAGGGGTCCATAGGGTGATGGTCATTGTATAAAATGACCAATCTAACCATCTTATTGATGTTATGATATAGTTTGACTCTAAACAAGCTAGGTGGGGGCTTGGAGAGGAACGGGTCAAACGGATCATGGATGCGAAGAATGTTTGCGCGGACTCGAGGTAAGTAAAAGCTTACACCCTTTTTATAAGACATGCATTTATGCATAGATTGTAATATGTCAAAAGCTATATCCAAAATACGTTTCCGGTACGAAATAATACGGATCGGAACATATAAAATGATGAAAATCCTTGGTTAATGGAAAAGGGGATCTAATGGTAAAATCCGAAATGGGTCGGATGGGCGAATTGGTAGCTAAAAACCATGTTTTGTTATGTATATAAATGTTTAGTCATATAGGCCAAACGAGCCAAATGGTGATGATAACACCATTTGGCAATATCGACTAACATTTGGTTGTCAAGTTATATGTTCACATGATTGAACAGAAATTGAATAATTGCGTCGCTTTGGAGTAGCGGCTAATAAAAGCAAGGTATAAAAATGAAACAAGTCTATATGTTGACCGGGCCAGGTACGCATATATAGCCTTATAGTTAAAAGTGCAATGAGGGTCAAAAATTTAGTGAAGTCCTTTATCGCAAAAATGAAGGATTAAAATTGACCAAAAGGGGTCTTGTTGGGTAAACCGGGTAAACGACCCCTTAGTGGTCGTTTAGAAACTTATATTATAACCTTGTAACCCTTAGATGCGAATAAAAGAGGTAGGCATAAACTTTTAAGGGTCAAATGCCTAAAAAAAATATAGCTAGTTGATGCTTAAATGCCTAAAGGTCCACTAAACGGGGTCAAAATAAACTAAGAAGCTAGATGAGGATTAAGTGATTAGAAAGTTACAAATAAATCTGGGAATGTAAACGCGTACGCAAATCTTGTAGTGAGAACGAAGACGCTAAGGTTTGACTAGTCCGGAATGGGTAGAAAGGATAAGGCATGCTTTGTTACATAAGTTTATAGTGTGAGGTTATAAACAAAAGGTCGAATAATTATAAAAAAGGGATTTATAAGCCTTAAGCTTATAAATCAGATTTTGATATGAACAAAGATGACAACTGGGTCCGTAATTAAATTACGGATGCGTAGGAAAAAGAATCGGCTAAAACGGCGGTCTAGATCAAAAGTTATGAAACTTTAAAGTTAGAATTCCGATCGAAAATCGGAGCTGGGCAAATGCAGCAACTAGCTGCAACATTCTGGAAGAAAAGAGGCACCGCGCCGCACGACGGAGTGGGCCTTAGGCCATCGCGCGACGCGACGGGGTGCCAGTTGCGCGAAAATCGTTTGTTTAATCTGTTATGCATTGCGAACCCATTTAAATACGTTTTAAGCTACGTATGACTAATCTAACTCATGTTTATGAGTTGCCGGTAAAATCCTAGTACCGGAGGACGATCAAGTTCAACAAAGAACCGAACACGTTCAAGATACAAGCTTCCGCACGGCGTTTCGTAGTCATTTTAAACGACGAACTTATTTATATTATGTTGTAAACTTTTAAGTTGTAAAAGTTTTAAATTACTCGTATTTTCTAAGGATCCTTAATCATAATTACATGTTTATTTTCGTTGTTTTTACGAAAACCTTTAAAATAATAACAAGGGTGTTACAAGTTGGTAATCAGAGCTCAAGGTTAAAAGAATAGAGTGTTCGGTTCGAGGCTTGATCGCAAATCCGGTAAGTACATGTATATTAATGGTTTAGTATGAGTTAAAGTGTTATAAACAACACATAGAGTTATCGTGTAATACACGCTACTCCAATCAAATCGGTAAAGGATTGATATAGTCAACGAAATTACGGGCGTTGACGCGTATAGTAAAAAAGCCTTGTATTATAATACGGGCGATTATCGAAGTTGATGTTACTAACTCTTGTAAATGTTTTAGTTGAAGGACACTCGCATCTGAAGATAGCGGGAGACTCACAAATTGCGGATTTGACGAAGGAACGGTCCAAAGTATGACAAGTAAAACATGCTCACCAAGGACCTAAATCGCGTAACGGTCGCGAATAAGATTATTAGCTGGGAAGCCCGTTAGGGCAAACATTAACCAGGTGCACGTTTTAAATTCATTGCACGAATAGTAATATGCAACAAATAAGTAGAGACTGATAGTTGCATATGTAGATTAAAAACTTGGAAAACCTGAGTAGAATACCTATCCAGGATTTTGTTTCCAAGTGAAATAAATAGAGACGTTACTGACATGGGGCGTGATGTGGAAATTATAAAAAGGTCATGTATGTCGTGTGTTGATCGCTTACTCTGGCCAAGTAAGTAGTGAACACATGATACCATGAACTTCTTATGATGGACACACTTACGTCCGATGTAGTAAGGACGGGGTGAGTAGGACAAATTAAAAAGTACCCAAATGAATCAAATGAGCAAAATATATGATAATAATGTAAACGCACTGCCGGGTGACGGAAGCGTAGTACATTAGGATAACGAGCCCGAGAGAAGGGACAAAGATTAATATAATTGATGATATAAATGAATGACCTAAGGAAAATTCACGAAAATAAGTCATTTTGGACGAAAGAGCCATGGTTGACAAAAAAAAATGGGCAAGTAAAACCAAAGTATAGATGATCCGCAGGGTCATAAAAACGAAGGTATTTCCCACACGAAAAGATAATCAAGGTTGTTAAATTTTGGTCATAGTAAAGAAAGGATGACGATGATAATCATTACTCGTAATCTATAAGGCCGTCAAGGATGGTCGCATAAAGAATAAAAGACATGGTTGAATAAAAGCGATGGATTTCGCTAAGACGACCAAATAAATCGAAGCGAAGTCTTAATGCATACCGGAAGGGTTGCAATGATAATGACTTCGGTAAAACACTCGATTGATGGGTAGGATTTTGGGTGAATGCGTAGACCGAGAGACGGGAACGCGAAATAGAAAGTTAAAAGACTCGGGATACGAGTCATGACTAAAAGGCGATGAGAATATGCAAACAAAAATTTTGATAACTACGTTCAACTATTTTAGAGTCGAATGGGTCAAATAAAGAACGGAGTTTGACGTTCACAAGTGATGGAATTTCACACGAACAAGTCAAACGAGTTAAATTAAGAATAACGCTTGATAACATAAGTAAGCGCGAACCAAATAAATAAAAACGCGAAATATTAATACATCTGTATAAAAGGTAATGAGATAGTGTAATTTTTTTTTAAAGAAATAGCCTATGAGGCTAATTGAAAGAATCTATGGGTTATGTGGGTTAAGCGTGGGAACTAGTTATAATTCCCCACATCGAACAATGATGAAAGGGAATAAATCCTTGGACGTAAAATTCCTTGATACAAGTAAATGATATAAGACAAGGAGAAAAGAAAACGTTAAAATAAAAATTCAATTTTAGTGAGAAACAACGTTTTTGCAAAACATAGATATTATGAGAGAAAATTAGGAAATGTTAGTATAAACCTAAACGTGACATGACGCGATCACGGTCAGGAAAAATAATGTGAGGTATAATCACATTGTAGCCCGAGCAATGGGTATAAAGTAACTGGACTAATAAGTCCAGTTAGTGAGACTGATTAAGGACAAAATTCTAATGTAAGAATTGGAGTAATACGCTAGTCATTGCGAGATTAGCATGGAATAAACATACCTGATAAATTCATGTGACCAAACGGCCAAAGAGCGACGCGGTCAAGTATATATAAAGCAAAGGTAAAACAAGTATAAACGGAAATGATGGCCCATGGGACTTTGTTAACAAAAAAAATATTGATCGCCTATCTAATCCGCATATATATCACCATTGCTCTTGATTTTCTTGACTGTATATCTCTTAAATGTCAACATATACACGTGTGATTTAGTTTACGAAGATTTTTCAATGCTGAGAACCTCGATCAGATAGTAAAACAGGCGTAAGGTTCACAATGGTGTAAAACTAAAAGGGAATATACCGGACTAGGATTCGAGTTACAGGAACAAGGGCCAAACCAACCACCCAAGAATGGAATCGTCGAGCGAAAACACTTGACAACCTCCTGGAAGCAGCTTTTCTTGCCACCTGACCTTCCTCCATCAATTAGGAATCTGATACCGTCACTAAACACATTCCTTAAATTGTAGCCATTTTTTGAGTGTTTATTTGTGGTGTCAAATCCGCATATATATCACCATTGCTCTTGATTTTCTTGACTGTGTATCTCTTAAATGTCAACATATACACGTGTGATTTAGTTTACAGATTTTTCACTGCTGAGAACCTCGATCAGAGAGTAAAAAAGGTGTAAGGTTCACAATGGTGTAAAACTAAAATGGGATATACCGAGCTAGGATTCGATTTACAGGAACAAGGGCCAAACCAACCACGCAAGAATGGAATCGTCGAGGGAAAACACTTGACAACCTCCTGTAAGCAGCTTTTCTTGCCACCAGACCTTTCTCTACATCAATTAGGAATCTGATGTCGTCACTAAACACATTTCTTTAATTTTAGCCATTTTTGAGTGTTTATTTTTTGGTGTCTAATCCGCATATATATCACCATTGCTCTTGATTTTCTTGACTGTATATCTCTTAAATATCAACATATACACGTGTGATTTAGTTTACGAAGATTTTTCAATGCCGAGAACCTCGATCAGAGAGTAAAACAGGCGTAAGGTTCACAATGGTGTAAAACTAAAATGGGATATACCGGGCTAGGATTCGAGTTATAGGAACAAGGGCCAAACCAACCACCCATGAATGGAATCGTCGAGCGAAAATACTTGACAACCTCCTGGAAGCAGCTTTTCTTGCCACCAGACCTTTCTCCATCAATTAGGAATTTGATGCCGTCCCTAAACACATTCCTTAAATTGTAGCCATTTTTTGAGTGTTTATTTTTTGGTTTCTAATCCGCATATATATCACCATTGCTCTTGATTTTCTTGACTGTAAATCTCTTAAAGGTCAACATATACACGTGTGATTTGGTTTACGAAGATTTTTCAATGCTGAGAACCTCGATCAGAGAGTAAAAAAGGCGTAAGGTTCACAATGGTGTAAAACTAAAATGGGATATACCGGGGTTGGATTCGAGTTACAGGAACAAGGGCTAAACCAAACACCCAAGAATGGAATCGTCGAGCGAAAACACTTGACAACCTCCTGGAAGCAGCTTTTCTTGCCACCAGACCTTTCTCCATCAATTAGGAATCTGATGTCGTCACTAAACACATTCCTTAAATTGTAGCCATTTTTTTAGTGTTTATTTTGTGGTGTCAAATCCGCATATATATCACTATTGCTCTTGATTTTCTTGACTGTATATCTCTTAAATGTCAACATATACACGTGTGATTTAGTTTAAAGATTTTTCAATGCCGTGAACCTCGATCAGAGAGTAAAAAAGGTGTAAGGTTCACAATGGTGTAAAACTAAAATGGGATATAACGGGCTAGGATTCGAGTTACAAGAACAAGGGCCAAACCAACCATGCAAGAATGGAATCGTCGAGCGCAAACACTTGACAACCTCCTGGAAGCATCTTTTCTTGCCGCCAGACATTTCTCTCCATCAATTAGGAATCTGATGTCGTCACTAAACACATTTCTTAAATTTTAGCCATTTTTGAGTGTTTATTTTTTGGTGTCTAATCCGCATATATATCACCATTGCTCTTGATTTTTTTGACTGTATATCTCTTAAATATCAACATATACACGTGTGATTTAGTTTACAAAGATTTTTCAATGCCGAGAACCTCGATCAGAGAGTAAAACAGGCGTAAGGTTCACAATGGTGTAAAACTAAAATGGGATATACCGGGCTAGGATTCGAGTTATAGGAACAAGGGCCAAACCAACCACCCAAGAATGGAATCGTCGAGCGAAAACACTTGACAACCTCCTGGAAGCAGCTTTTCTTGCCACCAGACCTTTCTCTATCAATTAGGAATCTGATGCCGTCACTAAACACATTCCTTAAATTGTAGCCATTTTTGAGTGTTTATTTTTTGGTGTCTAATCCGCATATATATCACCATTGCTCTTGATTTTCTTGACTGTAAATCTCTTAAAGGTCAACATATACACGTATGATTTGGTTTACGAAGATTTTTCAATGCTGAGAACCTCGATCAGAGAGTAAAAAAGGCGTAAGGTTCACAATGGTGTAAAACTAAAATGGGATATACCGGGGTTGGATTCGAGTTACAGGAACAAGGGCCAAACCAAACACCCAAGAATGGAATCGTCGAGCGAAAACACTTGACAACCTCCTGGAAGCAGCTTTTCTTGCCACCAGACCTTTCTCCATCAATTAGGAATCTGATGCCGTCACTAAACACATTCCTTAAATTGTAGCCATTTTTTGAGTGTTTATTTTGTGGTGTCAAATCCGCATATATATCACTATTGCTCTTCGAGAGAGAGAGAATCAAAGATTGGTGACGGTTGTTCAAAACTTTAGTGTTTGAGTGTGTTGAATATAGAGAGAGGGAATTATGAACTGCTGATGCTTTCTTTTAGATATAAATGGGGAATTGAAAGGGGTGAGAGGGAATGACCATTTTACCTTCATCTGCCTTGCAAATGACATATTTTAACTGAGAATTCTAACTGTGTTTGGTCTAAAGGACAAAACGTGCAAGATTTTGAAACGTAAAGGACAACGCCTATCAAGTTTTGGCCTAAAGGACAGCGCCTGAAATTTGATGTAAACATAAAGGACAAAACTTGTAATTTACTCATATATTTTTTTTTGTTTTCATCAGCCCACGTAGGGAGCGTGGAGGTGGTCAAGTTCGCGGACCCATGTTCAGTTGTCGCTCAGTCCAATGCTTAACTATTTGGCCGCACTCTTAGTGGCTCGTGAAGCCGGCTCTGTCCCATCACTATCGCCATCTTAACTTATTTTGTGGGGTAAAGCTGGCATATTAATGTTTCTAGTTTAATTTGTATTAAATGAATTTTATTATTTAAATGATATATTTAAGTTTTCTATTATTTATTAGCTAGTATTAGGACTTTTGTGTTGTGGTGGGTCCGTACGTAAAATCGAACAAAAAAATAGAACTCGGGATGAACAAATGGTATCGGGTATCGGTGCTGAACCGGTACCGATATTGAATTTACCGAACCGAGTATATTTTCGGTATCGATTCGGTATTGACTTTTGTCATTTTCGGTACCGGTATTTACCGGTCTTTACACTAAAATACTGGTACCGTACCGAACCGGTATTGGTACCATACCGGGTATATTCGGTACCGGTACCCACTTTTGGGATTCTCAGTACCAGTTCAGTAACGAACGGGTACCATACTCTTCCCTAAATAGAACCGCATGGTAACTAGTCAAATTTATATTGCAAACATAAAATATTATTGTAGAAAAGGAATTAAAAAACTAAAAAGGGTTTGTTGATGTGTTCGTCTATGCTTAGATGACTTGTACATTATCACACACAACTACGTTTTAAACGAAAGTTATATCGCCAACATCATCTTCTGGAGGACTACTGCTTCGTCTTCTCTTAGTATATTTTGGGTGGATCAACGTAATTTTTGGGTGGATTAACGAACAAACACAAACAAACATGAACAAAAAATATTATTCTATAAATGTTCCTGAACAGGTTGTAAACGCATTTATTTTCTTATCGAGTGAACAGAAACAAGACCTTGTCCGCGTTCGTTTGGTTCATACGCAACCATATTTGTTCATAAATACAGTTCAAGCCAATGAAACATTTCCAGCCGGTCATTAGTTTGATCTCGTTGTTATTTTTTTTATTTTGCTTTAAATAAAATGGTCATTTTAAAACATTTCAAACAATAATTAGTACTTTGGTTTAGGGCTTAGCTAAAAGTTGTGTCCCAACCCAGACTAGTTCACCAAATAGTTCATCTCATATTTCACTCGTCTTACACTTTTTGAACAAAACGAATTGCCGTAATATAATTTTTAACTTTCAATTTTTGGTGTGTTATATGGTTTTTTTAACTCAACCCAGACTAGTTCACCAAATAGTTCATCTCATATTTCACTCGTCTTACACTTTTTGAACAAAACGAATTGCCGTAATATAACTTTTAACTTTCAATTTTTGGTGTGTTATATGGTTTTTTAACGACAAATTTCTTTTATTCTCTGCTATCTGTGGGACTTGAACCTAAGACCTCCCCCTCCCAAGGTGTTTAAAGACTTTGTCAATGGACCACCACTCCATTGGTGTTATATGGTTGAATTACGGTTGAATTGTGTCTATATAGGAAATTACCCGAGATTATGTCAATTGTTATGTTACATAACTATGGGTTGTGGCGCCGTTTGGTGCCCGTTTACCTGTCACTCTTATGTAATTGTTAGTATAGTTATGAAAATATTGTATTTTGATTTTTATATTATATGTACTTTTATTTTATTTAAATGCCTAATAGGCCATACCATGAAATCGAACTGATACCAAAAGTGCTCGTACATTTTGATTTGATTTAGTTTGGAATTTCCAACCATCTGGTTTTGATTTAAAAAGTTCAAAATCAATAACCAGTGTTTTACTTGATAAATGTTAAAATCAGACCATAAACACCCTAACATACATGATCGATACTATTAAACAAAACTTCTTATTTCGGTGACAATCAAAGTTTAAAAAATTTGTATAAATGCTAAATATAACTATTAATATCATACATTTTAAGAGCATAAGCAAGTATGTGAAAAGAATTAAACAAGTTAAGATAAACAAGAATTATTGGAATGAAAGAAGGACAATCGGTGACCCCTCGATCGTGGACGAACTACATATATCAATAAACTCAAGTACAACACAAAGTTGAATATTCAACAAAGAGGACTCACATTGATGCACTATCACACTATATGGCATTAGAATGATCATAGATTAATAAGAGAAGGGGGATTTTGTGACATTTTTAATTGGTTGTCTTGTATTTCTAATAAGTTATTTAATCGTTGCCATGTTGAATCATATACATAATGGGCTGGTTTAGATCGATCCTAATCGGATGATTATGAATTACTTTTATTCAATAGAATATAGAATAATAAGTAAAAGTCATGGAATATTAATACTAAACTCGGCAAGGTGAATTTCAGAACTTACGTGAAATCTAGGCTATTGCCATTCAACCGCTACAAGATCAACAATTCTATAAGCTTGGGCCTTTGTTGCTGGCATAAAACATCTCTTTCCATGTCTTCGGATACAACCCATACGGGTTTGCCCGTTCTTTGTACATAAACCCTTGTCAGGGTTTCACGTAGTTTTGAGCAGTTCTCCCACTTCCAGTATGAATTCTCCTGTTGCTACTTTAGAAAAAGAACCAGCAGGTTGATGGATCATTACCCTGATAATCTATACTTTCTATAAAAGGAGAAAACCCAATGACATAAGAAAAGCTGATGTGGCAGCCAGAGAGGCTGTCCAACAATGCTTTTCTTATGACATTACTACATCATAAAGCCTAATATATATAAAATCATTTTAAAATCTATCTAAAAGTCTGCCTCATCCCAAAACCTCTGCCCATATCTATTCTTTAAAGCCAGCTGAGGTTGAAAGTCTTTCCTTTGGCAAACGTATAACTTAGCAGATGTTTTGAAATTGCCGGTAATTTCAAATTCAAAATGCCTGGGGATATGTAATTTGCAATTAATGCATGTCACTCACTCACTTCTGTCAATCATCTTCTTATATAAAGGTTTTTTTTTTTTTCTCATTTCACTCTTCATATTTACACTCTCGTGTTCTCTGCTTTTATATTTTCAAACCACACTTCCAATGCATCTCTCCCTCAAATCCCTTCTTCTCAATACTAGACATTTGTTCATAAAGGATAAGAGAAAACGAAAGCTCTCTCTGACCCACTTTCAGAACAAATTTTGGGGATATGTGGTTTGCCTTGATGATGGTAATGTTATATATATAATTATGTTTGTTTTGGTTTTTGGTTTTTGATTTTTCGTAATTTTTTTTATCTGAGTTATGACTAAATTATGATTGTGATTGATTTGAGCAGATGATGAAGATGATTATTCTACAGTTGTTTCCAGCATCATTGTTCTAACATCGTTGAAAGTATTTTTTTTTTGTAATTTTGAATTTTGAACTGATCTACTCTAATTCTCGCTTTATATTTCAGTCTAATCACAGTTGTTTGAAATTCATACAATCATCTGCGGGTTATTTTAGGTTTGTGGATTTTAAACTGTTGATATATTCCGGCTCTATTTTCTTCGAGTGACCAGTGGTAGAAGTATTTGTGGAGCCATAATCGTTTTAGAATATGTTAATATGGATATTGATGGTATTAAATTAAACACAAAGAAAGATTATTAAATGTATGGTTAAATTAATCTGGGTTATGACTAAATGATGATTATGAATGACTTGGGCAGATGATGATGATGTAAAATCTACAGTGGTTCCTACTAAACGCAAGAAAGGATCTGCTTCTACTATAAGATAAGATTTTATTTAATAAGATATATAAGTAGATTCAGTTTGTTCTTTCCTGCCTTTTTTGTATTAAAAGATGCATAAAGTTTGGAATTTTGATGTACAGAATGTATACATATAAGATGCATACACTTCTGCAGACTCTGATGATTTAAAGCAGCTCTTTATCAAGCAAGTTGAGGATTAAGTATATGAGGATATGGCTACTCTTCAAGAGCTGAAGAGGTGTTTTGATGGACTGCATCTTGGTCTGTTCACGAGAGACCAGGTTTCCAGAAACCTGATGGTGATGCCTTCAACTTCTGTGGAGTTCATGGCGATTGTCAAAGATATACATTGAGAGGTTCAGTACTCGATGGAGTTTAAGCTAAAAGTACTTAATTTTTGCTGTTAGATTCTTAAATTTATTGGTGTTGTTGTTAGATTTTAAAGTTTCGTTGTTCAGTACTTGATGTAATTGTTGATCTTTTAATTTCATAATTAAATTTTATGACTATTAATGTTTGTGGAACATTTTATTTTTACTAATTTTAAGGTGCATAAGTATTATTATGTAATTTTTAGTATCATCTGAGTATTGCAGATCGATATTGATGTATATGTGAAATTGTCTCTGAGTTTGATTTAGATTATGTTGATGTTGAATTGTGCTTGAACAATTTTTTGAAGAATTACAAAGAATCAATTTCTGTTACTGTATAGATCTGTCAAAGTTAAAGTTTGCCAAAAGAGAACATCTGCTCGAAATCATCATCTGCTGATCTAACGGCTGTTTGACTTGCTACTGTTACCAACATCTGTTGTTGCCTAACAGAGCTTCTCAACATCCTTGTGCGCTGAAGTGGTAGAAGTATGTGTTTAGGATGTAGAGTACTGTTGGTCTTTAAATGAAGAGTTTTTTTTTTATTTTTTTTATGCTAGAGGTTTGAAATTTTATTATTTTTTTATGATTTGGTAACTCAACAGTTTTTTGAAGAATTTTCTCCTCTCAATTGCAGATACTCAACATCTATTACTTTAAATCTCTGTCAAGGGTAAAGTCTGCCCAAAGAGAACATCTGTTTAGTAGTGATCCTCTGCTAATCTAACGGTTGTTTGATTTGCTACTGTTGCCAACATATGTTATTGCCTAACAGAAGTTCTCAACATCCGTGTCTGCTGAAGTTGTAGAAGCATGTGTTTACTATGTAGAATATTGTTGGTCTTTAAATGAAGAGTACTGTTGGCAACATCTGTTGTTGCCTAACAGAGGTTCGCAACATCTTTGTCTGCTGGAGTTGTAGAAGCATGTGTTTACTATGTAGAGTATTGATGGTCTTTAAATGAAGAGATTTTTTTTATTATTTTTTTATGCCAGAGGTTTGAAATTTTATTATTTTTTTTATTATTTGGTAAGTCAACAGTTTTTGAAGAATTTCCTCTCAATTACAAATACACAACATCTGCTCCTCTAAATGTCTGTCAGAGGTAAACTCAGCCCAAAGAGAACATCTGTTTCAAGTGATCCTCTGCTGATGAAGACATAGTCTGAAGAAAGTTTGAAGAAGCAAAGGTCTGCTATGGGTCAACAGATCTTAAAGAACAACATATGATATTCAATAGATCCTGCTCAACAGAGGTTTTAAAAGACAATTGTTGAAATTTTGAAATGCGGATAATGGTAAAGAATCCCGATGTGGTATAAGAAAAGCTAATGTGGCAGCCAGAGAGGTTGTCCAACAATGCTTTTCTTATGTCATTACTGCATCATAAAGCCTAATATATATAAAATCATTTTAAAATCTACCTAAAAATCCGCCTCATCTAAAAAACTCTGCCCATATCTATCCTTTAAAGCTAGCAGAGGTTGAAAGTCCTTCCTTTGGCAAACGTATAACTTAGCAGATGTTTTGAAATTGCCGGTAATTTCAAATTCAAAATGCCTGGGGATATGTAATTTGCAATTAATGCATGTCACTCACTCACTTCTGTCTTATGGTAAATGAAGAGATTAATTGTAATTATGATAACCTGTTTTTTTTTTAAGGTTTAAAATTTGTCCTTTGGATTTCTTGATATTTAATTTTATACTTTTCCCATGGAAACACACTTTTGAAATATTTTGCATTAAAAGCCTAACCATCGTCGCATCATATTCTTTAACAGTAAGTTAGTCTGACGATCTATTTAGTCATAACCGCCTTCATTGGGTATATAAAATACATTGGGAAACTGCTTTCATCATTACCGCTTTCATCCATCTACTCAATCATCTTCAAAGTTTTTGTTTATCAATATCATTACAATTTCTTTGGCTTTCAAACACGCATTTGTTCACCGCAAAATGGAAAACATTGGGTTTCAAATGATTGTTGACGAAATTTTCACAAGGCTCCCTGCAGAAGATATTGATCGTTTGAAATGTCTTTCTAAAAAAATTTATTGGGAACTGTCAAGTCATGCATTTGAGATGATGCATGCTCTCCGAAGTGGAGATTCACTACAAAAGAAACTACTCTCCTTTAAAGACACGTCAATTGTCGTTGACAACATAATAGCTGGTAATTTGGATGTCGTTACAAGCAAAACCTTAAGTTTTCCTAACAATGTCCACCCTACCTTCTTACGTATTCTATCATCATTTAATGGGTTGTTGTTAGTTTGCAATGAAGGGATTTGCTGTGAGCTGATCCTTTGGAATCCAACTACCAGGCGCTATAATTTTTTGTCTGATGACTACTTAAATTATATTCATTATTGAAACTCTGATACAGGTGGAATTTATTTTGATCAATCCAATGATCTGAAAGTGCTTCACATCAGATGTTACCGTAATGTGGCTACTGCTCGTGTTTACTCACGACGTCGTGAGTCATGGAGAACAATAAATTTCGGTAGCGTAAATAATTATGGTTCAAGCAGTTATTCATGGTCTCCCGGAATTTATGCTGGTAAAACCATATATTTCATGGTTTCAAATTATTGGTATCCACTAGGTGAGAGGAACATCTTTGCTTTCGATGTTCTTTCTGAGACTTTCAGAATGCTTCGTTTTCCAGAGAGTATCGTAGTCAATCCTCGCCAAGGGCATTTTTTGACCATCGCAAAGAGGCTGCATTTGATTGTTACTGGAAAGTCTGCTGAGCTAATTGCTGATTTGCTCAGATATGAAGAAGAAGGTTGGATCAAGGTGTTTGCTTTCAATAATCCTCGTGTAGTTGATTATGTAGATAGGCGCCAAAGGACTAATATAATTGAAAACAACAAGTGGCTGATAACAAGCATTTGGGGGGATATGGTTCAAGTTGATCTGAGCAATGAAGTTTTGAAATACCTCCAACATGTTGACAACTACAATGGTCCGAAATGAGCTTTATTTATCGAGACTACTGTTTCGCCCATTGATTAGAAATTATTATGCTGTATTTTACTGAATGGTGTTTGGTGTTTCGAACTTTGTTTATTATATAGTTACCTCTGTTTGACACTTTCATATTTTATATAATTAGTTGTGTTAAAATTATTAACCATGTTTGTTATTTAAATTAATTAAATAAATATTTAGGTTTGAGAGTTTAAAAACTTGTAATATTGGCAAAGGTCTGTTTTAAATGATGAAAGCTCTGTTGTTGTGAACAGATGTTTGAAAATAAAACAGTGGTTGATACATCTGTTGACTTTGGTCAACAAATGGATGAAAACAGATGTTTGAAACCACTGTTGGGTTAAAGCAGAGGTTTGTGGAGAAAACAGTGGTTAAAACCGCTGTTGGGTTAAAACGGTGGTTTAAAACCACTGTTGGGTTAAAATAGTGTTTTGTGGAGGTTGAAACGATTGTTGAGTTAAAACATTGTTTTTTGGAGAAGGAACATGCTTGAATGCAAATGTTATTTCGTTCACAAAAGATTAATAAATTGTATATTTTTGTATTTTTTATACTCTAAACTTTAAGTATTTACCGACTGACTTATCTATTTATAAGTCTATAAATATAACCATATTCATCATTTATATGTTTTATGCATGGTTTTCTAAGAAACCACCCGTGTGTGCACACAGATCTTACCGCTAGTATAAGATAATAAAAGGATTCTCTATTTTTCATGATATGAGGGAAAGATACAAAAAAAAAAGATAAAAGAATAACAAGAAAAAATTATAGAATCGAACAACCGTACAGACATAATGCATTACATACGGCTCTACAATAAAATTGACCCTTACCTTCCATCAAATAAAGAAAAAAATAGGATCAATCAATTCCCGATCGGTAAATGATCAACTTACCACCCTTCCTTTCAGAGGAATTCAAAAATAATATGATGGCTCCGTTACTTTATATATTGATTATATTTTTTTGTCTGTTATTTGTCAGTCATTCAGCAATCCCAAATTGGTTTTTTTATTTGATCAAATAAACTAAGGGAAAAATAAATTGTTTTCGCTCTATAAATATTGGAAAAGACTTTTTTTATTCAAACACTTTATGTTGTAATTTATAAATCTATAAATTATAAGAAAAAAAAAAACAAGAAAAGCTCAAAAGCTAGATTTGCAAAAAAGGAAGTGACACTGATAGATAGATACATATACACATTTCGTCACTCAAATCTCACTGTACACAACACAAATCTCAACCTCGAGTTTCCGGCAATGTGGAAGCTCCGGTGGCTACTCATCCTACTTACGGTATCGTTAACCGCTGCTCAGGGATCTGGCACCACCAAAACCTCACCGTGGCTAACCTTAAGAGGTAAACAAACATACATCAACTGATTTTACTCATTCGTTTCACTCATCGATCTCTGTGTTCACTCATTTGTTTCAATTTTAGAGGATTTAGGTTTTGGAAGAACGAATGCATGAATATTTTGTGCTGTAACTCGGTTTTAGAGTAGAGCTAGTGTGAAAACGTGTGTGAATTTGTGATCTGTGAGTTTCTGGAAGATCTGTAGAAGATGAAGATCGGACGGTGTGAAATGAGGTTAATGTGTGTGAGTTTTTGGTTTAGTTGACGCTTGATTGATTGTTTGAAGTATGTTGATTATGGAAGAAGGTAAGGTAGGGTTTTGTGGTTTGTTTTTATGAATGTAGTTTGATTTTGGAGGATTAGGGTTGTGGAAGTGAGAATGTAGGATATTTTGTGTTTTAACTCAGTTCTAGGGTTAGAATGTAGACAGAGCATTAAAATAGTTTAAACTGTTAAAGGATTTGTGTAAAGTGAGCTATGAATTTGTGATCTACGCGTAGACGATTAGATGGTGCAAATTATCCTTAACGGCTAACGCATATGCATGCATATGGTTTTTTATTTTGTTAGCCGTCAATTGACTGTTTGAAGTTCTAAATGACAAGATATTTTAAGTTTTTAACTGTATTACTAAAAATATAACTGGTTTCTACAACGATTATGTTTTGCTTTGGGGAACTTCTGAAGTATTTTTATTCTGAAAGAAGCTTAGCTACTAGATAGGATATCAAAATACGTGAATTGTAGTAATTATTCTGTTAAGTAAAGTGTACACTGTCTAGCAAGGGTTGATGCTTCAACTTGATGGGGCTATTGGGTCCAATACCTAGTGAATATCATGTTACCGGCCTGTTTGTTTTGTATCATATTTCTTAAATGTGAAATATGCTTTCCAACCTTTTGCAGGAGATCCTCCTTTGGTTGTTGCACGCGGTGGGTTTTCGGGATTATTTCCTGACTCAAGTATCAATGCCTACAATTTTGCTTTGATTACTGGTCTACCTGACACAATCTTATGGTGTGATGTACAATTAACCAGTGATAATGTCGGGATTTGTCTTCCATATCTTAATATTGATAATGGTACCTTGATTTCTTCGGTTTATGATAAGGGGAACAAAACCTACCTTGTGAATGGGGTGCCTACGTCAGGATGGTTTTCGGTTGACTTCTCACTTGATGACCTAGACAAAGTATCCTGTAAGTTGAACATAATTTACTATTTTACTTAATATTGTATATAACTTTGACCGTAAATTGAAACTTCCACTGATGCTGCTTCATGTTGCAACTTGAATACAAATGCACCAGATTGTGCATGAACAATAAATTGATAAATCTAATTATGTAAAGAGAAGAAAGAACATATCACATTTATATTAAATTTTCAGTTGTCATGTGACACTCTTCTGGTCTTACCGTTACTCACATTTGCATCTTGTATTGCAACAGTAGCACAAGGCATCTTGTCTCGAAGTCCAGTTTTTGATGGATTATTTAAAATACTAACTGTTGGAGATGTTATTGGGCAAGTGAAACCACCTGGACTCTGGTTGAACATTCAGGTGATTATTATTTTGTAAGTTACAAATTAAAAGAGTAAAGTACACGGTTAGTCCTTGTGGTTTTCCAAATTTTTGGATTTTGTGCCTAGCTTTTCAAAAGTACACGGATGGTCCCTTTGGTTTGCACTTTGTAACTTATTTAGTCCCCAGCCAACAAATCTAAAGGTTTTAGGAGGTCCAAGTTATGGACTAAAAGCGTTACAAAGTACAAACCACAGGGACCATCCATGTACTTTTGGCAAAAGTTGGGGACTAAATGCATTAAAAAGTGCTAACCACTGGGACCATCTGTGAATTTTTAGAAAGCTAGGGACCAAATTCAGAATTTTGAAAAACCACAGGGACTATTCGTGTGCTTTACTCAAATTAAAATTAAAATTAGGACTTTAGGAGGTTGTAAAAGCACCATCTCAACCATTACTAACAATCATTCTCTTTATGCCTTTGCAGCATGATGCATTTTACAGCCAACACAATTTGAGTATGAAAAACTTTGTTATCAGCACATCAAGAAAAGCTATTATTAACTACATATCATCTCCCGAGGTTAACTTTCTGAGAAGTATTGTGGCAAGATTCAAAGCAAGCAAAACCAAACTAGTTTTCCGTTTCCTAGGACAGGACGAAACCGAGCCGTCAACCAACCAAACATATGGTTCTCTGTTGACTAATTTGACTTTTATCAAGACATTTGCTTCTGGGATTCTTGTTCCAAAATCATATATATGGCCTGTGGATAAGGATTTGTATCTGCAACCTTCTACCTCACTAGTGTTGGATGCTCACAAGGAGGGTCTTGAAATTTTTGCTTCTGATTTCATGAATGATGCGTCTTTTGCATATAATTACAGTTATGACCCTGTGTCAGAGTATCTCTCTTTCATTGAGAATGGAAAGTTCACCGTGGATGGTGTTCTGTCTGACAACCCCATTACTCCATCATTGGCTTTTGGTATGTTTATACACTAACTGCTCATTTTAATGTTTCTATATATATACGACCACTCATGGTTGAACATAAATTTCACAGTTATAGATATTAAAAGTCCTGTTGGAGTAGTAAATCCCTAATTCTTTTTTGGATTCTTATTGTCTTATCCCTGCAGATTGCTTATCTAACCTGGGAAAAGCTAAATCTAAGCAAGGTCAGTCGTTTTGAACTATTTTTTTAACGACAAAAGGTGGTTGATTAGTTCCTATACTTAGGGCTGCAAGCGAACTGAACGTTCAGCGAACAGTTCGTGAACTGTTCGGCAGGAAGTTCGTTTGCTTAATGTTCGTGAACGTTCGGTAACGTGTTTGTTTATGTTCGTTTGTGGTCGATAGCTCATTAGTGTTTCTAATTTTTATATTTTGTTTAAATACTTTAAAGTTTTGACAAATATAAAAAATATTTAATACGTATCAGTGTGTTGTATATTCTGTCCATGAACGTTTGTCTGTGTTCAGGAACGTTTGTCTGTGTTCAGGAACGTTCGTCTGCGTTTGTTAGCTAAAATTAACAAACGAACACAAACACTTTTATTTCCTTAACGAACGAACACGAACAAAAAGTCTCGTTCGGTAAGTGTTCATGAACTCACTTATATTTCCATAACAAACGAACACGAACACGAACAATACCTATACTAGGATGTTTGAAGATGGCTATCGTGTAGAGATGGTAATTTCGATCCATTTACTTGTGAATGGGTTCATGTGGGGTGTGTCTTTCAAATGTTCAAATGGATTTAAAAAAAGGTAGCTAAAAGGAAAACGGGTCAAACGGGTGAAAGTCACTCAAAGTTTGTTTTAGTGCATAAAGCCTCCTAAATAGTTTTATTCAAATAATTAGATTATAATTCTCATAATATCGTTTTTATAATCATAGTTGTTAATAGCGCTCATAGCGAGCGCTACAACGAATAGCTTAGCGAAGCGCTCATTTATCGCTATCTGATTTTGGCGCCTCCAAGCGAGTAAATAGCGGGATTTTAAGGTTTTTTTGTTTTTTTTTTCTGGTTTTCATGTAGATAGCGATAAAATATTAGTATACAATAGCTGGATTTTAGATTTTTTGTTAAATATACGTATAGAAACACGGCATTTGGATATAATATACATATAAAATATTTCTAAAATTTTCTTCTTGTGTATCGCTAAACATAAAATAGCGTCTGTTATTTCATCACTATTGCTAGGTAGCGTATAGATTGCTTGTCGCTATCGTCCACTATTTACTATTAACAACTTTCTTTATAATCATAACTAACGCCTTCATTTATCATTATCTTTTTTTAATATAAAAAAGTGCTAAAGACGGTCCAACCCAAGTAAGTTTTTAGCACATTACAATCTCCGAAATTGTTTATTTAAAGAATTTAGGTCATTACAATATTGCTTTTGTAATCATACTCAGCGTATTAATATGTTATCAGTTTTTTAAATTTGGGCAAAAGTTTGTTATTACAGTCAAACCCGATCCAGCCTGTTTTGACACGTACATAAAACAAACCTGTTTCAACTTTCAACCTGACTGACCAATAGCTTTATCATTTGTTCTTGCTTCAGCAAAACCACTAATCATCACATCTGAAGGAGCAAGTGGGGACTACCCAGGTTGTACTGATTTGGCATATAAAAAAGCTGTTTCCGATGGTGCGGATGTTATCGACTGCCCTGTTCAAATTACAAGTGATGGGACACCTATTTGTTTAGGCTCTATAAATCTACTTGAAAGAACAACAGTTGCACAGGCAGATTTCAACAATCTTACATTAACTATTCCTGAGCTTCAGGCAGATCCTGGAATATATACATTCAGCCTCACATGGAGCCAGATTCAGAGTTTGAGACGTAAGTTTTCGACTCACCGTTCTGTTTCAGTTATCTGTTACTTAAGGGTTCTGTTTTGACCTACTTATGAATGGGTCAAATCGCATAGTTGAGTTAAAAGGGAACAAATCATACATGTTATAAATCGTCAGTCTTTTTTAGTGCATACGAGTTACGACATCCTAACTTGTTTTATTTAAAGATTTAGATTATAGTCGTATTAATCTTGTTTTTGTAATTATAATAAATGTGTTCATTATTTATGGTTTGAGTAAAATGCCATTTTCGTCCCTGAAGTTTGGCCACTTTTGCGACTTTCGTCCAAAGGTTTGTTTTTCCACATTTGGATCCAAAAGGTTTGAAATCTTGCCATTTTCATCCGACTCGTTAACTCCATCCATTTTTTCTCCGTTAAATGAGGGGCATTTCCGTCTTTTTAGACATTTTTAATAATAATAAAAAACTCTATAAGAAATAAAGATCCACTTGTCTTAACTTTCTCCCCACCCAAACCCTTTAATCATAAAAAATATGTCAAAAAGATGAAAATACCCCTGACTTAACGTTAAAAAAATGGATGGAGTTAACGAGTCAGATGAAAATGGCAGTATATTTCAAACCTTTTGGATCCAGATGCGGAAAAACAACCCGTTGGATGAAAGTCGCAAAAGTAGCCAAACCTCAGGGATGAAAATGGCATTTTACTCTAATGGTTTTCTGAAATGGACAAAAAAGCTTAACACAGGCAGTCTATTTAATATCTAAGTGTATCTTTCAGTCTTTTTAAAATCTATATTCTTACATTCGGACCAACAGTTATCTTCATGAAAAGAATATGAATGTTTTGAGTTCAAACCTTGCATAAGTAACTATTTTCTTGTTTGTTAGTTTACCTTTTCTTTCTCATTTATTATTTGATGCCATAGTAACATTATTTGCGTCTTTCTGCACTTATCCTGATCTCCCTATTTTTTTCTTTTCTATTTTATGTCGTTAGCTGCAATGTTCAACACATATAAGAACTATACTATGTTGCGGAATCCAAAATCCAAAAATGATGGAAGGCTTATGACCTTGTCTGAGTTTTTGGACTTTGCAAGTAACGCTACTTCTATTTCTGGTGTCTTGATAAATATTAAGGTAAGTCTACCGTCTACGCTCATCTTGTCTTTTGTGCATCTTATAAAGTGTAGAACATAACATGATTTAATGACCACGGAACACGGCAATATAAAATGAAATAGCTTATTGTACAATTTGTTATATCAAGTTCTAACAAAATGAAGTAGAAATGACAGAGTCATGTTATGCATTCAATTTTGCAGATCTTAATTATTCAAAGATTTTGATCATTACTGTAACAATATTGTATTTGTAACCCTCACTAATGCAATAACTATTTTTAAATAGTCATTAAAAGTGGAATAAAAGGTGTTTGCGGGTCAATCAAACCCGAACTGGCCTGCTGGCTGCTTTGGCCCGTACTAAAAACGATTTCTTTTGACCCGTTAAGCAACCCCCCCCCCCCCCCCCCCCCTGTTGCCTCCTCATATGGGTTCACGAACTTTTCATGAGCACTTACCGAACAAGATTTTATGTTTGTGTTTGTTTGTTAAGGAAATGAACGTGTTCGTTTGTTAAGTTTAGGCAACGAACGTTGATAAACAAAAATGAACACAAACTAATGTTCATTAACACAAATGGAAACAAACGAACACAAACACGCGTTTATGAACAAAATATATAATACACCGACACTTATTATATATTTTAGTTTTTGGAATTTTTAAGTATTTAAATAAAATATATAAATTAAAAACACTAATGAACTATGGAACACAATCGAACATAAATGAACGAACGCGGCCTCTGTTCATGTTCATTCATTTAAACTAAACGAACAGAATTTCTTGTTCGCGTTCGTTTGTTTAATAAACTAACGAACTTCCCGCCGAACGGTTCACGAACTGTTCGCTGAATGTTTGGTTCGTTTGCAGCCCTAAAACTGACACTATTTTGGTTTTTTATACATCCAGAATGCACCATACCTAGCAGCAAATCAAGGAATAAGTGTCGTAGATGCGGTGATGGATGTACTGAATAATTCCACTTACAAAAATAAAAAAACCAAGAAAATATTAATCCAATCTTCCGACGGCGGGGTTTTGAAACTATTCAAGGCAAAAAGCAACCGACATGAGCTTATTTACGAAGTTAATGAAAATATCCGTGATGCTCTAAATTCAACAATCTCTGAAATCAGTGAGATGGCTAACTCTGTAGTTGTCGGAAAAGAATCGGTTTTCCCGAAGAATGGGGGATTTCTTGTTGATCAAACTGACGTTGTGGCAAAGCTTCAGGCGTTTAAGCTCCCGGTTTACGTACAGCTTATGAATAATGAGTTCATTTCACAGCCGTGGGATTTCTTTTCTGACCCGTATGTTGAAATAAATTCGTATGTTACGGGAGCTAATGCTGATGGTGTTGTTACAGATTATCCAGCTACTGCAGCCCGATACAGAAGTAAGTTTATTATATCTGATAAACTTGTTCATTATCAGTCCAGTTATGCTTTTTGTGAAGAATTAGACACAGAGATAAGAGCAATATGTACAGTTGGGGATATACGGGTTGGGCTGCGGGTCAAAACTGGTTTGGGTTGAAACAGGAGAATTTTAGTACTGGTTGAAATAGGCCGGATTGGGTCATACATTTTTTGTCCATTATTTTACTTGTTTTTTTAAGAGTACAGATTTTATAGTTACAAATACAGTATTGTAACGGTAATCACTAAATATATTAATAAAACAGGCATAACGGGACAAGCAAATAATTATTTCTAGAAACATTTTTCGTCCATTCTTGTATAAATTATCACATTAATTATAATAAAAATACAATATTATTATATTATTTAGAGTAAAGTACACGGATGGTCCTTGTGGTTTACCAAAATTTTGGATTTAGTCCCTATCTTTCCAAAAGTACACGGATGGTCCTTGTGGTTTGCACTTTTTAACGCATTTAGTCCCCAGACAAAAAAGCTAAAGGTTTTAGCATGTCCAAGTTAGGGGACTAAATGCGTTACAAAGTGCAAAGCACAGGGACCATCCATGTGCTTTTGGAAAAAGTTGGGGACTAAATGCGTTACAAAGTGCAAACCACAGGGACCATCTGTGTGCTTTTGGAAAGCTTAGGACCAAATCCAAAATTTTGGTAAACCAGTGGGACCATCCGTGTACTTTACTCTATTAATTATTATATTAATAACTAAAGCTTAACGGATAAAACCAATAATTTTCTAGAAATGAGTTGAAATAGGTTGACTGCGCTGGGCCTATAAAAACATATTCATCTATGATTGCTTTCCAGTTTTATAAATAATTATTATGTTAGGTATTACTACAAAAACCAAGTCTTTTAGATAATAATCTAACCTTCTTTTCAATATTACGAATTAGGAGACTTTATGCATTTGAAAACTGTTTGAATGGCTTTCAACCCATTTGTCCTGTTAGACTCTTAGAGATACACGTAGTCTAAATCTACCGATTTGTGTAACCCACATAAGTCTATATGTTTTGACAAATACAGGTAGCCCGTGTTTAGGATTACCACCAGATCAGACCCCACCATACATGGCACCTGCTCAACCAGGCCAGTTGATGCAAATCATATCACCACAAATGATGCCGCCAGCTGAGGCCCCCAACCCAATGTTAACCGTGGCAGATGCACCTATTCCGCCCGCCACAAAGAAATCACCACCGCCAGCTGGTAATTCAACATCGTCTCCTAGCGGGCAACCACCTAAAACCGCCACCAGTGTTCTGCTGTCTTCTCTAGCCACTGCAGTGATTATCTTTCTCATGATATGAAATGACGGTATCTCATCTATGTTTAGTGACGTTTACACGGTTAGTTTGGGTTAGTTATAAAGAATGTTTTGAACCATTTTCGGCTCTGGTTGTTTAGTATTTTGTAAGTATTAATGTTCCTCGTATGTAATTTGAGGACTGAACGGTAGAGACTGGGGAACATATGTTGTGAATTCTTTTGTACCTTAACAATTGGCTTTATTGCTTTCAGTATGTAGGTTTAGATACATCTATTTAGTCAACTGTGATCACTTAAAAAATCACCTGATCAACATGAAAGTTTCAAGATGAAAAGTGTTTCAAGTCTTATTAGGTTGACGGGTCATATTTATTCGTGTCAGAGACATCGCCAACAATTCGGATATACTTGAAGAATTAAAACCGTGCAACTTAGATTTAATAACATATGTAGTCCATTTATGTAAACGGACCATACGTTTTGACGTGTTGTAAATAGTTTGCAAACATGTTTTCGGTATAATCAAATGCAAGAACTAACGTGTGTGACTGTGTGCTATTGATTATAGAACGGACCAGAAAAATAAGGTTAATCTAAATGAAAGAACTAATGTGTGTGTTATTGTGATAATAGACTATTAGAACGGACCAAAAGATAACGTTACTATTCATGAAGGGGTAGAGATGTCAAAAAATAATACTATCTATGGGTTGGAAAAGATACATGAAATGAAGTCCCAACCATCTATTTGAAATAGCTTCTTAAAAACTTGAAATAATTTGTTTGAAATAGCTTCTTAAAAACTTGAAATAATTTGACCTGAGTTAATCGGTTCGTATACATGAGCTCGCTCGAGTAATAGAACATACCAAAATTATATACAAAAGATTAGACAAGGTAATAAGATCGAAAGCCTAAAACCTAATTCCTCGTCCAGCGGTTGAACCTAGGAAAGACAATTCTTGACAAGACCTAAACATAACAGGCTAGCATAATTGTTTTATAATAAAAATGTCAACCCAAGCATAACATGTTTAAAAGCGGGTTTACACGAACTCGACTCATTTAATAAAATGGGTTGTGTTGTTGCTAACTTGTTTAAGGATTTTTGAAAATTTGATATTTTATTTTTAGAAAAGATTAATTAAAAAAGTGTTAGAATTTTCATTTGATTTTCCCCCCTTTTATTGAACGGCCAACAAATACGATACAAGTCTGGTCATCCGGGAAAACCCATTGGCGAAAGGCCACCCACGCCCTACGTACGCAGACAACACTAGTGACCTGATTTATTAGCTCTAACTGTCTTTTCTTTGACCCTTTCAATTCACGTCTAATTATCTCGAGTTAACCATAAAAAACCAAGTTTGTTAATTGGGAATGAGAGAGAAAGAAACCAAAAAGAGTTAAATGTCATTTTAGTCCATGTGGTTTGATCCATTTTGCCAATTTAGTCTAAAGGTTTCATTTTTCTCATGTGGGTCCAAAAATGTTCCACCGTTGCCATTTTAGTCCACTGGGTAAACTTTATTTATTTTTCTGCTAACGAGAAGGGCAATTCGATTATTTTATATGTAAAACTGTGAACTAGAAGGGCAATTCGACTATATAAAATGACCGAATTGCCTTTTTCGTTAACAGAATAATGGATAAAGTTAACCCAGTAGGCTAAAATGGTAACGATGAAACCTTTTTGGATCCTCGGGCGAAAAAATAAACCTTTGGACTAAACTGACAAAATGACCCAAATCACAGGGACTAAAATGGCATTTTAACTCTTTTTTATAAAAAGATTGGGATTATGAATCAGTTCGAAAAGCTATTATCCGATTTTACAACTCAACAATCCAAACAACCTAAATCCACTTCGGTAGAATTTAAACATGCATGCATGCATATCAGCATATGGAAGTCATGACAATAAATGTAGAAATATAGTCAAACAAAACTCAAACCTAACTAACAAAAGTCAACAAAATCTGAGTCTTGTCATTCCTCAAAAATAAATAAAAGAAATACAACTCTATTATTAGGAAACATGATTTTAAGCAGCAGCACCCTTCCCTTTCTTCTTCTGGAGCTTCTTCATGTAGAATTCAAGCTCTTTCCCTTCCAATATGTATCTGAATTGAAATTGGGCATTTATATGTTAAAATTCCGACACATAAAACATCTAAAATAAACTAAAATTTGAAAACAAAGTCATGTACCCGTCAGCACGACCACACTGGCCAGGACGTGAAGAGATGGCAGCTAAAAGACGACCACTAGAGAATTGTTCTTCGACATGAGGGTCCAGTTTGCGCTCCTCTTGACGTTTTTCCAGTTTCCTCACAACATGGTTACTCTTTTTGGCCTCTTCTGTTGCACCTTCCGCTTCCTGTTACATGATCAAAATAAAACTAAATAAACAAAATAAGCAACATCAAGCATCCTCTATTACTTATAACGATGGTAACAAAACATGGAGGATCTAACTAATTCAAATATACTAAAAGATTAATTTCATACATACCCTTGCAAACTTGAAAATTTTCATAAATACCCAACCAAAACTAAAAATATCATATAAACCCTTACAAGTTACAAAGTAGTTAAAATATCAGATATTCCCAATTTATTAAAAACAATCTACAAAGTAGTTAACATATCAAATATACCCAATTTATTTAAAACAATCTAATGAATGATCATTTTACACTTGTTTTTTTTAACTTCATATTTTTCTATAAAACATTTTTAGCTTACATTTATTTTTTACCCATAAACAATAGTATACTCCATATATTATATTTAAGCTAGAAATGAGTAAATACAATAATTGAAGTTAAAGATCATATATGAGATTTCAAAGTTTTAGAAAAATAAGCGTAGAATTGTCATTTATTATTAAATAGCTTTTAATGAGTTGAGTATATAAATATATGATATTTGAACTACACATATGATATTTATAATTGTGCATAGGTATATATGATATTGCCCCTATGTTAAAAACAACATACCTCTCCCTCTTTTTTGGTTGTAGCAGCAACTGTTTTCTTCTTGCGGCCGATATCAACACCGTAGTGTTGAAGATACCATTGCTTGAAAGGTGCGGCGTCAACCTGAACGATTGCACTCTTGACAAGTGTCTGAGTTCTGACCAACTCATTGTTCGATGCATTGTAAACCACATCCAAAATACGGGTCTTGCGTGTTACCGCCTCACTTCCCCATGAGTAGTTACCGGTATCCAACCTTAAAGCCCGCCACTTGACATTACCACCACGAACCCTAACCCTCCTAACAGTCTTGTTGCTGGAGATCTTAGTGTTTGCTGGCTGCCTTCCAAGCTCATACCTTAAGTAGTCAAAATATGTAACTATTAATACTGTCGCCTAAAAGATCATTATACAACAACGACAACAACAACCATACCCAGTATAATCCCACCTATAGCGAGCTATTGATAGGGTCTGGGGAGGGTAGGATGTAGGCAAGCCTTACCTCTATCCCAGGGGATAGAGAGGCTGCCTCCAATGAGACCCCCGGCTCCACAAAACCATAACCAAGACATAAGCTTCTGGCAAAACATATATAAGCACACAACTACTAAAAAAAAGTGGAAAAGAAAAATAATAAAAATAGACACATAAATAAATAAGTAGTTGTTAGTAAAACTACGACGCCGGGAATAAGTGACAACTTATAAAAAGCTATATCACACCTCATAGAAAACGAAAAAATTTAAACTCATAAGACAAGAACCTAAACCAAACTCCTAAAAGAATTACAAAATTTAATTATATGTGTATTAAAAAGAATTACAAATTAATAGAAATCAACCAACCAAATCCGCAGTAAAAACTGTACTTAACAATGCAAGATCACCGTAAAGACAAAAAAAAAGTTGAGCCTTTTTATGACTGATCGATAACTTGGAATAAATGTAATGCTAAATTCTCACGACTAACCTTATTACTTATCCAGGCTCCTAATTTCATAACAATAAGAAAAGCAGGCTACCAAAATCAATGAACTTCTCTATATCTAAAATTTGACATTTAATTCCTTACATGCTTGCCAATGAATCAATTTTAGCATGAAGTCAAAACATCATGTAAAACAAGTATTGTTAAGTAAAACATTATACCATAAGGCTAGTCGGTATGGTTGAGGCTCATCCTTGGAGGATGACCCGCCACGTAAGCGCCTCGTCATAGTCCTTGGAGGATGCCCCTCCAAGGATGAAACCAAGGAAATGGAGGATGAGCCTACCCCACCAAGTTGATTTTTTATTTTTTTAATTTCATCTACTTTTTTTACAACGGTCCATGCCCTCAAACGGTAACATTTTTTGTCTTTTTGTGCCCGTCTCCATCGTCCAACACTCGACGAATCCGACGACGCCGGGGCTCCAGAAATGGTAAGCAGGGCGGCGCCATGCCAAGACAAGGCTGGGACGGTCCACATACCGTCTAGCCTAATATTTTTAAAAGTATGGTCTAATTCACTTCAACAGGCTGAAAACATCATGTAAAATGTTGTAACAGCTATAAACAAATTGTACAGTAGAGAGTCAAAAGTGAAGCTACTAAACTAAAAGTGAACTAAATGAATTTATGCACAAACTATCTGATCACTGATGTCAAATTTACATACTGTCATACTCTAGGCTTTCAATACAGATGGGAAACAAACAATAAAAAAGATCTAACAAGCCACTAAAACTGAAAACAGATGAACAAATTATAAAACTAAAAGAGCAAATAAACAAAACTAGAAAGGGCAGATCAAACAATCAAAATGTTTAAACAAACAACAACAAGCATAGAAGAATCAATAATGAATTGAAAGTAAGAATTATAATTACTTTCGCTTCTTTCTCCAGGCCTTCTTCTTGCCACCAGTGGCACGCCTCTTGTGCATACTGTCACGACTAATCCCTGCATTGAATCAATCATCATCACCGTTGAAATATGAGATTTGGAATACAAATCTATGAATGAATGAAAGGAGTAATCGTACCCATGGTTGCAGATGTTACGCCGCTCCTCTAAACTCAACTTCGGAGATGAAATTAGGGTTTCGAAATGGCTTAAAAGGTGATGCGGATTGATTGCTACAGGTTCAAAAAAACCTGGGCCTGTATCAGCCCATAACATAATATTATGGCTGGCCCACTTGTTTCATGTCCAAAGCCATTTGGGACCTAACTAGGGTATAGGGATGTAAACGGCTCGAGCCTGGCTAGGCTCGAACTATGCCCATCCTGTTTTTATGAAGCTCGAGCTCGGCTTGATTCGAACATACTTATTTGAGTTCGAGCTAAGCTCGTGAGTAAAATTCAAAGCTCGAGCTATTTTGAGAACAACCCCAAACGAGTTAAAAGCTCGGATTGAGCTCGCTTCAATATCTTGTAAATGAGCCCAAGCTCGGCTCGAGCTCGGTTCTCCAATGTTATCATCATTGTTATTATATTATATATAAAAAAATCTAAAATTTTGTTTGGGCTCGCGAGCCTAAACGAGTTTTTATTGCATGCTCGATAACTAAACGAGCTCTATTTCAGGCTCGGCTTGTTCGAGCTTTTAACTGAGCCGATCACGAGTAGCTGTTAAGCTTTTGGGCTTGTTTACACCTCTGGGCCTAACTAGTGGGTGGATTATGCGTGTTATGTCGGGTGTGTAGATGCGGCGAAAAAGAAGTAAGGCTCAACTTCGACCACTTATACATTAGTAATCTTCTCGTGAAAAAACAATATATTGAAACAACGTCAAAATTAAGCAAGTCACATGGTTAAGTAAGCATGTTTAAATGTAAACTTATGTTCAATTATAATAAGTAAAAAAAGGGGGGGGGGGGGGGAAGGAAATTAAAAAAAGACCTAAACATACTTAAAAGAATTGATTTAAGTGTGAGGGATGTAATTAAGTTTATTAAAGTTAAGGTGTGTAAAGGAAATTGGTAAAAAACTTTAGAGTTAATTGCCCGGATGGTCCTTGTGGTTTCACGTTTTTTCACGTTTAGTCTCCACCTTTTGGAAATAGCACGTATGCTCCATATGGTTTGTCATTTTGTTACTCGGATAGTCCCCTGACATTTACTCGGGGGACTATCCGAGTAACAAATGACAAACCATAGGGAGCATACCTGTTATTTCCAAACTAACTGATATCTACTTAGGGGACTATCTGAGTAACAAAATAACAAACCATAGGGAGCATACCTGCTATTTTCAAAAGGTGGGGACTAAACGTGAAAAAATGTAAAACCACAGGGACCATCCGGGCAATTAACTCAAAACTTTAATAAAGTTGAGAGGTTGTAAAGTAAATTAAAAGAAAAAAAGGAAAAATAACTTTATTAAAGTTGAGGGATCGTATAATAAATTTATTAAATACTAGGGACTACATGAAAATATACATGAAAAGAGAAAAAAGTATTGTATCTAATACTTGTGTTTTAATATATAGCATATGATGATAGGGAAAGGATCTTCCAAAAGGTGGATTTTGCATAAGTAGTCTAAAAAGAATTGTGATAATGACATGTGTCACTTCTTAGAAGTAGGAATGGCATTTTGGTACTAAAACATTTTGTTCGTAGGAATGTGAAAATGAGATGTGTTGCCCCTTTTATTTTCTAAAAAATGCAAAAAAAAAAAATCTAGTACAAAAAATCTAGTGCAAAAAATTTAGAGTACAAAAAAATATAGCACAAAAAAAATGCAGAAAAAAAAATTGTAAGACAAAAAAATTCAGCATAAAATGTAGTACAAAAATCTAACAAAAAATGTTATACAACATAGAAATACAACACATTTTGTGGGGTTTTTTAGTCGTCATATTTTATATAACAATATGGTACTCGCATTAAAGATAAAAATACGCTTGATTTTATGGTGAAATTTTTATGAAAAAAATAATGTTTTATAAAAAAATTATGAACGTTTAAAAAATATGAGCGAAATGTGCATGTGACTTGCATGTGGAGAGAAAAAATCAATAAATATGATTTTCTCAAGATACCCTTACACTTCTCTTTTTTCTATATTTTCATCTTAACCATTGATTTAAAAAATGAAAGCAAAATACACTTTTTTATTTAATCGTAACCCTGTGATGATAGCTAGTTAAATCCCGGTGATGGGGAAGTGGTAACCAAGTGAGGATATCCGTAGGTTGTAAATCGCGTCAGTTTTAGGGTTCGCGGGTTAAATCGATAAACCTAAACACAATTTATATACTTATTTGTGTTAACGGACATTTAACTTTAACTCAGACACACCTAGATCGTATAGGCCAAACACTACATGTTTAACCCTTTTTATCTAAACAAGTTTGTAGTCTCAAATGTATTAAACAAGTCATAAGATGAGCTAACAAATGGATTAAACGGTCATAAACGGGTTTGCTGGTTGACCTCATCAAATATAGTTCTATATTTTCAGTTAATTAAACGTGTTAAACATGTCAATCGCAATATGACCCGTTCATTGTATCTCGCACTCGAGGAACACAAACAAACTTGCAAAACCCTAAATAAAGTGTTCACATAAGAGAACATGATTCACCTTTAAAAATAAAAGCTTGTTATGCCATTCATAATAAGTATTTTAATTTTTCAACAAGAAAATCATAAAAACGAGCCTCATAACCAACGTGTCACTGCAGATTTACAAGAGACAGTGCACGCAGAAACTTCTCGAAAGTTCTGAAACGAAGAGCTATAACCTCAGTTGTTAATTAAGAGCGACGGTTGACTTTTTTGCAGCTTTGGTCAATGGTTTTGCAGAAAAAGGAAAATGAGTCCTTGAGTTCACTTGGAAGAGGAAAGCTCAATGGAGGAAGTATTCCATGGTCTTGTTGGCCTCTTCTGGGCCTGGAAGAAAACGAATGGGCCATTGCGGGCTGCCGCTTGTTAAGACCTTCGATTATGAACGAAAACGCACCAAATGTGACACAGCTCTGCAGAAGAGCTTGCGGTGTACCTGGTGAGAAAAAAAGTAAATAGTTATTAAAAAAATATTAGAAAGAAATAAATAAATACGACAGATTAAAAAAATGATTACATTGTGAACGTGTTAAACGGGTAGGCGTGTTGTAATAAATGGGTTTGACGGGTTCACAGCTTAACTGGTCAACAGTTTTATTAGTGGTTAGATATGACAAGTTGACAACCCAAAACGGGTTGTAAAGTTGTAACAAATGGGTTAAACGGGTTGACGGTCCGCGGTCGACCTGCTTAGTTAAACAGGTCAAACTAGTCAACTAAATATTTACAGGTTAAATATTACAATCCAAAACCAAATAATTCTCCTGCAACCTGTTTTGTCACATCTGATTATCTGATTCTGATTATTCGATATCACATAATCACTTACAAATCTGTGCCAAACAACCCCACCTAGCGGTGTTCAGGATTCGTTTCGAATTCGAAAAAATTCAATTATGAAGAATTTGATTCAATTCAAGTCCAGTAAATCGAATACGCATTGTATACGAATTTATGATTTTAAATTCGATTCGGAATTCGAATTAAAGTTATACATGTTTATTTATTATTTTTATATATAATACAAATATAATTTTTATTGGGCTATAATATAAATTAATCTCTAAATTCATTCCAAGTATTAAAATAGCCCATTACCAAACTCATTGCCAGTGATTTCGAAGGGCACGTGATTTTTTTTATCTGATATATATATATATATATATATCAGACAACCTATAGTGTTATATTTGTTATATAATGATATATAGTGTTACATAGTGTTATATGGTATTATATGGTGTTACATATTGTTATACGGTGTTTATATGGTGTTATATAATATTATATATAGTGTTATAATACACTTCTCACACTTTGAGCACTTTTTACAGGATCCTCTACCTATATATATATATATATATATATATATATATATATATATATATATATATATATATATATATATATTATTTTTAAATAACATACCGATTCCAATATAGGCTCATTTACAAATATTTTTATGGTTTAGAATTTAGCCAACTTGGCATTAGGTTTATTGAGCCCAATACTAATATGATTTTTCTTAAAAAAATAATAATAAAACATTATGGAAGGGCACATTTTTTTTGAGCTCGAACAGGGTACATGAATTCTCAAAGACGCCTCTGCTCATTACCAAGCCCATAAGTTAAACGAATTTATCCGAATTCGATTCTGGATTTTAATTCGAATGCAAATTCGACTCAAATTGGCTGGTTCTTAATCGAATTCGAATTCAAGCTAAAAAATAAATATTCAAAAAATTTGATTCAAGCAATTCGAAAATTCGCTATTTGATTTGATTAACACCCCTAACCCCACGCACACTAACAGGTCATATCTACATTATTCTGAACTAAAAACTTCAAAAGATGAAACTTGTAGGTACCTGGAAAACTTAAAGCAAGACCAGTACAGCATCCAGCTACACCTGCATTAATGACTGTAGAAACAAAGTTAAATTAGAACGATTCATCTTGTTATGATTCATGGTCTGAGATTAAAAAGGTTGTACCATCATCTTTCCCTCGAATGCTCTTTAAGAAACATACAACCAGACTATGGACTCCAGATAGAATTGCAAAAGTCTGATGATAATTAAAAAAAAGAATAAATACTAAATAGCAATAAAAAAACTTTAATTGATAATTTTATAATTTGTGAATCAATACCTTAGCAGATGATGCTGCCTCTCCAAATGATCCTTTAAACCCTTGTTTCTTAACAAGTCCAGAACCTTAAAATTCCGTAAAAAAAATGCCAAGATAAGAACCTTAACATATCCCAAATGGTCCCCAAAATCTTTAGTTCAAACTTCAAATATAAACATAGCAGAAAAAAAAAATAGTTAACAAGCTCTCAAAAAACAATAACTCACTTGAACACCAAAGAAAAAACATTAATGCAGGTGAACAGTGAGCTTACAGACCATTAAAAAACTTAATTAAGGTGTAGTTCTCAGATGGTTGAATCCCGGCAACTTCAATCAGCGCACCCCACGCCAAACCAACTAAGGGGTTGTTTGTTTACCTCTTAATAGGGCTCTTAATGGTTCAGGCCTCTTACTGGTTCGACACTTAATGGTTCAGACTGTTTGTTTCGCGAGCAAATGTGTGAATGGTTCAGACATTTGCCTCTAAATGGTTAAGAATTATACAAAGTCTGAATGGTTAAGACCTCTAATCTGAATTGGTCAGACATTTGCCTCTGAACGGTTAAGCATTATATTGGCTCTTAATGGTTCAGACCTCTTACTGGTTCAGCACTTAATGATTCGGACCTCTTACTGGTTCAACACTTAACCATTCAGAAGTTGCCAAACAGCCCCTAAGGCCCGTCACATAAG
Source organism: Helianthus tuberosus (assembly GCA_030545235.1). NCBI lineage: Eukaryota > Viridiplantae > Streptophyta > Magnoliopsida > Asterales > Asteraceae > Helianthus > Helianthus tuberosus. The sequence continues at coordinate 1,071,802 of CM060376.1, read as the reverse complement.
AGGTCTTTGTTAAACACCAAAGGCAGTTAACAATAATGTAGGTGACATTACTCCATTCACACAAAAAAACAAATTAAAAAAACATCATTAAACTCAAGCAGGTGTAGTTATCAAAAACAATTCAAATCCAAAATCTCTTTTTACACTTATCGTTATTATTATTCGAATACAATATTAGACATTAAATTTACATGTATTCGTAAATAAGGAAAATTTATACATGTGTAAGTTTGCCATTTACACATGTGTAAACTTATTAAATTTACATGTATTCGCTCAGTGGTGTCCGGTATGTAGTTTTTGTATAGAATTTTTTAGGTATATACGTTTTCGACCCCTCGGTTTTATAATTTTATTAGGTATATACGTTTTCGACCCCCGGTCGGAAATCTCAAGCTTCGCCACTGAACGCAACTAATTACTAACAAGTGTAGTTAACAGCCTTGCCATAACATATTGGCAGGCAATTTAACCAAGATGTGATTGGTTAATTAGTCACCAAACAATCATCTATCACTTATTCAAAACTAGTATAATAAAAACTATTTGGATTGGGTAATTATTATTACAATCAATAAATAAATATACATTTAAAACACATCACAATACATTACCAAATAATAATCTAACAAATATTAACCATAACTCCATAAGTTTAAGTGTGAAAAGAAATTACCGTAACCAAAAACGGAACCCATTAGTCCACCGGCAGCGGCGTCTCCGGCAAACCGGAAAAGGCAAACTAACGGTGGACTGGCCTGAGTGGTGGTTGTTAGGGCATCGGAAGTAACGGTGGGTTCAGAAGTAGGTGTTGTAACGGTAACGGTGGTGGTGTTGGTAATGACGGTTTCTTTGCCGGAATCGGAAGCGGTAGGATCGGCCGGCGGCGTTATCGATGACATATTTTTTTTGAGTTATCCGGAAAGTGAAGTAAACCCTAGGAAAAGGTATTTGCAGTTGTAGTTGAGGTTGTTGTGTTATGTTGAGTTTTGTCATGTGCGTCAGCGAAACGATGTGGTGGAAAAGAAAATTAAAAATAAATTTCTTGGAACTAAAATTACTTAGTGAAAAAGAAAATTAAAAATAAATTATAAGGGATATCGTTGCGGGCGTAGGACCATACTCGTATCCAGGGTATGTTTGGTATGGAGCTTTTAGAAGCTTCTAGCTTTAAGCTTTTAAGAAAAAGCTTCTACTTAATAAAAAGTCTTGTTTGGTTGAAGGAGCTTTAAGCTTTTAGGTTAGGAGCTTGAAGCTTTTGGTTGAACGCTACTAGTAGTAGCGTTTAGAAGGAGCTACAAGCTTTTAGGGAAAAAAGACTATTTTAACCTTTCAAAATAAGAAACTTTTTAATGTACCAACTTTCTAAATTTTTAGTTATGTCCATTTTGGTAATTTTATACATTTTATTAAAAGCTCCAGCTACTCTACCAAACACCAAATATATTTAAAAAGCTACAGCTACTAGCTACCAGCTTCCAGCCACCAGCTACCAGCCACCAGCTACTTTTGCCAAACATACTACGCCAGCACAGAAGAGACAAATAGTAAAAGGTGAGATTGGTGTAGCCATTCACAGGACGCCTATCTGTCTAGTTTTAACCTCCACTAACAGTAACGGCTGATGACAGACGAGACAAGAAGTACATCCAGAAAGTGACGTGTGGCCAATTAGGGCGCACGAAGTACTCCAACCTCTACATGCACTATTCTGTCACGCCAGAGGGTACCAAATGGTTGTTCTCTGGCAACAACACCTCGTCTAATCATTCCTCATTCTTCTCCAACCTATCGGCTATAAATTTCACACTTCTGCAAAGTTTTAAAAAACTTACAACCTCCATAGTCATTTTATACTTTGATATATCTCTATGTAAAGAACAATACTTATTCTCACGTCGGAGAATGGTTACGAGAATAACCCTCACCTCTCCTTTTCGGAACAAGCTCACGGTTTTTGGTAATTTTGCAGATTCATTACGTGGATTTGAGCTTATGAAGATCAGAGGATACTACTCCCTCTGCTGAACATCTGGATAATCCATCGCGAATTAGACTCGTGTTTCTTTAAAATTATTCAAGGTATGTGCTACCAAGTACGTAGGCTAGTTATTATTTAATACCAAACTCGTTCCACGCAATCACGCTTTTCTAATAGTAATCTCATACCCACTCCCATGTTTATATATCCCGTTGTCCATCTCGAATTATTTAGGTTTTCGGGTTTGACAATTAGACTTAGCCTAAAAATTATAAGTAATGTTCAAGGTTCAACTTCTAAAAAGTTTTAGAGGCTGTAATTTTAGATAATACGTTTTAAATTGAGGTTAAGCCACCAAAGGGGAGTGCTCTAGCGATACCCTGGTGATTTTTTTAGGAGAGGTCGTTGGTTGGAGTCTCATTTGTGACACAATGTCAAGCACGAGTCAGGGTTTTAACACAATGAACATTTGAGCGGTAGGTTTCCTCTGGAATTGGTGATGCGTCGGGTCACTAATGTTGTATGTGATCGCAAGCATGGGCTTTATTGGACGTTAAACAAAAATATATTGTGGTTTTATTTTATTACCTAACTTTGAGATTGTGTTATTATTAGTATAAATATATTTTATTAAATGACATATTACCTAGAAAATGTAATCTACTAGCAAAGATACTTGCGCTACGCAAACAGGGTTTCGATCGGTATAGGTTCAGTTTGGTATGCCACCAACACTCAATATAGTTAACGAAAGAAATATGATCAAAATAATATTGACATGTGTTTTACATTGGTTGTAGACCGTAAAAAGATATTTATACATTTAAAGAATATATTTATATTGTTTTACACAAAGGGATGAAACTTAAAATTGTTAGGATCTTCGTGATTAAATGTTATTATATCAAATTCTTCACAAAATATATAAGTTATTTGATACTACTTTACTCTTTACTTTACTTTTTCAAAATATATAATATCATAATCGAGTTTTCGTCCTAATCAAATGTTACATTATGATTTAAATTATTAATTATTCTGCTAATAAAGTTGATTTTTTCTTTCATAAATATCCATTTTATTTTGTCAATACTTATATAAGTTATTTGATACTACTTTACTCTTTACTTTACTTTTTCAAAATATATAATATCATAATCGAGTTTTCGTCCTAATCAAATGTTACATTATGATTTAAATTATTAATTATTCTACTAATAAAGTTGATTTTTTCTTTCATAAATATCCATTTTATTTTGTCAATACTTAAAAATATTTTAGTTGTTTGGTTATTAATCAAAGGTTGTGATGAGTTATGTAATCGATACATTTAAATTTTGTATTTATTCACAACACAATAAATAAACAAAACCCAAAATTTATATAAAAATATATGATGGGAAAAACAAAAACTGCTTTATTTCAATGTTGGGTCTCCAAAATGCAAGCAACTCACGACATGGATCATAAATATTAAATAACTCGAACCCCACAAAAAATAGCCCAACACTGTTAACAAAAGTTGATCAATAAAAGTATATTAAATAAATATGTGATTTTCTTTGTAACATGGCACTATGCTTTTTAGAACACAAAAAAAAGACCGACATGTCGCCATCCTTCGTACAAGTTACAACCTCTAAGGACAACCGTAGTATCATCAAACACACACACCCTCTCTACAACCTCTCTCTAGCCGTCAATCTTCGCATCTCACAACACACCATCTTCGCCCCTAACCCTCATTAGAGATGTATGCGTTTAAAAAACTAAGATCCAAACCCACACTAGATTGTAACTTGCACACATTCTCAATCAATATAAAACACATCGACCTTTTCTTCGTTTAAATTTGAAACCACGCTTATCATATTTATCATATATGCCTTTGTTATTATGAGTTGCCATCAAGTTATTTTTTCGACCTAGTGTTACATGGAGCCCCTAAATGACAACCTAAACAATTTTTACTAGTTCGTAATCATATGTGTCACAATTGTACCTAAATTTTAGAGTTTATGTATCAATGTGGTATTAAAATGGACATATAAGCAAAAAAATCTCAAATATCCGTGATCATGAGACATATAATTATCGTTATAAATCAAACCATAAGTCCAACAGTAGTGATTAATATTGACATAATAGAAGTAACTGGATCGATCAAGTATCTGAATTCTAAAGAAAATTCATTATTTATAATTCAAGACCATACATATTGATAGACAGAACTGCTATTTATTTGCTGAATAGACAGATTCAAAGAAAAAATCATGACTATACTTAACAATAAAACCCTATTATCCACGCATACTGATATGTCTGTTCCATAAAAAAATTTATTCGTAAGTAATTGTTTTCGATTCACCGGATCTTACCGCTTTCCAAATTTTCAATCTCCCGATTAAATTTAACTTTTAAATCACACAACAACCAACATAACTAGTAGTATACCCGTCCGGTGGACGGGTTTTCTAGTACCATAATGACAAAAGCTTTTATTACATCTACATGTATAGTATGAACTCATCAAATGACTTCACATTAACATGTATAAGTAAGCCCGTTTCAAAGAATAGGACTTCTTGTTACATGACTTCTAACCTGAGCTGCAAATCAATCTGACGACGGGCCAATAGGTCGCCCCATTTACCCGTCTTGGGCTACTCTCATATGGGCCCAACAAATAAAGCCCAAAATTGTAATACTTGCTTATTAAGGGTTCTCTTACACAAAGTGGGCGGGAAAAAGGAACTATAAGAGATATACAGGATGCATTAAATGAGCGACATGAAAGGCATCTCCGGCTGGCACAGTCCTTCCGAGCCGGTATCATTAAATGAGGGTAAAGATCCCACCGTTGGGGCTCAGACACGTGTCTGAGTCCCCCAAAGACGACCAGAATCCGCTAGATCGTCTTGGTATCCTCCCATAGGAGAGATAAGGGGTCTTGGTTACATAAGGAAGGTAAGAAAAGGATCTAGGCACACGTCCAAGGTATCTTACTTAATACTCTCACATTTATTCCGACCATAATTCTGTTACATTAAATACACACACGCATTTATATCAGATTCACACCATAGAAATTGTTCTGGTGATCATACTCATCGGAATAAGTCACTCTCTTACTCTCCGGCAAGTTTACTTATTCTCACGCCGGAGCTTGGTCACGGATTCCCCCCCCCCCCCCCCCCGGGCCCTCCGTGACGAGGCTAACGGTTTCCTTTTTTGTGGCAAGCAAAGGCTGGAGTATCACGACGTCAGCGAAGACCCTATGAACTTCATCAGGGATTTGGGTATTCGACATTGGCGCCATCCGTGGGACATCTCAGTCCGGCTGATTTTCTCCACTCAAAATCACCGGCGTCGTGGTAACCCAAACCGTGAGAGAAAAACCTGGCAACACCACCAAGTTCACGAACCATCCAAACGGTGCAAAACGACCACGATAAGGTCACAGTGGAAGACATTACTCACGAGGAAGAAAATGAGAACTAGGTAGAAACCCTAGAAAAGGAAGAAGCCATCACTCCAGATTTCGTTGCCATACATAGGGAGAAGCTGAAAAAACATCTCGAGGACTAATGTGCGTGAGTGTTATTAGTTTTTAATGTATATGTTAAGCCCTTTTTAACACTTTTTAGCCAAGTTTTAAATTTATAAAGCACGATATTTACTAACACTAAACACACATATGGGCAAGTGCACCCATCGTGAGCGTAGTATAGTGTTGGCAAGATACCGAGGTTGTCCAAGGACACAAGAGCTTTTAGTACCGGTTTATCCTCAACGACTAATCAAATCAAAAGTTTAGAAAAAGGTTTTAAACTAGAAAAATAAAAACTAACTAAAATGCTGAAAAATAAAAATAAAAATAGATAGACATGATGAATCACTTGGCTCCGACTCGTGTATAGTGTAACCTTTGATTATTTCCGCACTTTTGCACTTTTTAAGAGATTATCTTAGTTATTGTAGTATGCCTCTCTTTTGAAGGCGACGTTACCCTCAACCCAGTAGTTTGAGTCACCAAGGATACAATCCTAAAGGGTCGGATTATTGAAAGATAATTAATTAAGTTATTAATGCATATTATGGTAGGCCCCTCTTTTGAATGTGACGTTACCCTCGGCTAAGTAGTCTGAGTCAGCAGGGATACAGTCCTAAGTAGCCGGGTTAAAGTTTTAATAGTAGTTTAACTTATGAGGGGACTAAAGAGTTTGGACCCCCGCCATCCAATACCGTTAAGTATTGAAGGAGGTCCTACTAAATTTGACCTAGGTCCTTTGCAGGATCTATACACTAAACAATGGCAAGAGTCTTACCAAACCGTTCTCTTAACCCCCGACCAGGTAGCCAACATACCTCCATATAGACCGTGGAGGTATGAATGATGAAAATCTTTTATTTTATATAGACAGTAAAATAATGCCAAGACACCACGAACAAACGATAAGGAAAAATCACCTTCAACATAAGAAACTAGTTATTAAAGTCACTAATACATAACCAAGTAAAAAGTGCGAAAAGATTAAAAATAAAAAGTATTACACTAGACACTTTGTCTTCACCAAGTGATGTAAGAGACTTAGGCAAACATGGCCTTGATTGTCAAGAACTCTTACGATCAATCTTGGATCCCAAGACGACTCACACACTCTATGATGGACAATGGATGATGGTGGTGGATGATGGTGTTATGGTGGTGGTGGGTGGTGGGTGAAGTGTGAGAGAGGTGGTGTGCCAAGGGATGGTTTGAGCTTGAGCCAAACACTCCTATTTATAGGCTGAACAGAAGCTCGGGCACGGCCCCGTGTCCAGTGGGCACGACCCCGTGTTCACATCCTTCTATGTCTTCATTAATTGCTCTTGTCTGTATTAGTTGACCACGGCCCCGTGTCCGCTGGGCACGACCCCGTGTGCAGAAGCATATCTGTACTATTAAGATTTGCCTGGATTCTGCGAATCTTATAGTTGACCACGGCCTCGTGTCCGCTGAGCACGGCCCCGTGGTGGGCGATGGAAGCTTCTACAACTTTGTCTTTTATGCTGACACTTGGGCATGCCCCCGTGCTCACTGAGCACGGGGCGTGTTCAGCCTTCTGTTCTCTTGTTTTGCTTGGGAAGATGCTGTCTTGGGGTCGGGCATGTCACGGTTGTTCCTTTTCTTGTATTTATGTTAGATTTAGCTGCCTTTTTGCTTCTTTTGTTAATTTGAGCTCATTTAATCCTGAAAATACAAAAGGAAGACAAAAGCACATTTTTTCCAACACTAGTACTAAAAAAGGGTTAGTTTTATGCCACGATTGATGAAATTTATATGTTGCATTTTGCACACATCAAATACCCCCACACTTGAATCTTTGCTTGTTCTCAAGCAAAACTCTTTATAATGTGGCTTTACACTCCCAAATGGAATGGGTAGAAGAGAAGGTTTTTGGGCTTGTCATAGAGTGTCGGGATTTCCAAGATTATTTATTTAGTTTTATTTTTATTTATTTACAATCCTATTTGTCATGATTTATTTAAACTTTTCATAAGATAAATTACTTATTAGGGCATAACATGCCTCTTTAAAATTCTATTTATATACAAGTTCACATACCTCACGGGGGATCACTCAACACTCGGCCGAAGATGTATTTTAGTGAATCACTCGAGAGCGGCATTGAACTTACTCCTACCATAGGCTTGCCAAGCAATCAATCATCTTCCTTTTTAACTATATACCTTTGTAAATATCAAGAGGACTTTTGGGTGAAGGGTTAGGCTTGGGTTAAAGGTAGGTGGTTGTGTTAGTGGTTAGTGAAAGGGCGAAAAGCGTAACAAGCGTCGGTTTTCGTAAGACTTTCTCTATTTTTCAACTTTTATTTTGATGAAGCTTTTATTCAAACAAAGTTATTTTTGATAAACTTATTTGTTTATTTCTTTTGCTTCATCATCAACATTTTTTTTAAAGTCATACGAAAAACCAAGCTTGTCACTAAAACAAAGGGTTAAAAATAAAAAAAGTTTTGGTGGGTGAAAAGGTGTTTGGTTTAAGAAATGAAAAGGTTTAGGCTCAAAGGGGTTAACTAGGGGGGTTTTGGGTAGGTGGTAAAAAAAAAAAAGAAAAGGGTTAGTCCTAATGCCTCCATCATTTACTTACTCGGGTTTAAGTTGGTAAGGACCGGGAATGTATCGTTGTGGCAAGTTCTAGAGTTGTAAGAACCAAGCGGCTATTCACACAAGAAACGAAAAATGAGTATTTAGTTTAAAGATATATATTTGTATGCTCAATAAAGGCTCAAAACTCACTTTTGTGGGAATGAGTTTTTATGTGATCAAGTATATATAATCAAATTTTCACTAAGCTTGTCATGCCGTTTCATAATTTTCTTACGTTGGTTCTTTTTATCACGACGCTATCGGTTGTAAATTTGTAAAAATATAACCTTTTTAGAATTTTGAAATTCCCAAATTAAACCTACACAAGTAAAAAAATGAAAAATTTTGAAAAAAATTTGGGGTGATTAGCGGTTCCAATAGAGTTTTGTGTAAGGCTTGTAATTAGGACTTGCAAGATTCAAGGTTTTAGCATCCCCCCCACACTTAAATTACACATTGTCCTCAATGTGTCCCAAAAATAAGTTTTTAGGTTGATTGAATGTGTAAAAAGGTGTGAAAAAGCAAAAATCTGTGTTACTGGGCGCTGGACACGACCCCTTGTTGTCCGGGCATGGCCCCGTGTTCAGGTGCCAGTAACAAAATTGAAAAAGAGAAACAGAAGCCTGGACACGGGGGCGTGTTGGGTGAACATGGTCCGTGTCCAGTTTACCTGAACTGGGCATTTTCTGCAGACTGTGCAGCACGGGGCCGTGTTGGGCGGACACGGCCCGTGCTGAACTTATTGTTAATGAAGAAAATTATCGGATGCCCCTGTTTTCCTGCATGGGGTGCTGGTTCAAGTTTCCCTTGTTTCCTTTGCCATCCCGAGTGTGTTTTAATCATTTCAACACCATCCAAACACCAAATTAACTAGAACCATCATTCATTGAGTCATAGAGAGAATTACATAATAGACCTAAAAGTTAAATTTCTAGATAAGTAGGTCAAAGAAACACAAGAAATCCAAATCGAGAAGTTCTAGCCTAAACTTTATTTTACTATCAAAATTTCCAAAAAGATAATTCTCTTGGTTAGATGCGGCATGAAAACTTCTTTTCTTTGGGCATGGGTCCCTCACACGTCGGTGAGCCACCCCTCTATCTCCCTTGGGAGAAGAAAGGCGGGCTCATTGGCATCGGTTTGAGGAGGTGCAACCTCCACCGAGACTTCTTGTAGATCTTCAAGAGGAGGTTCCGCTGGAAGTTCATCCCACCTAGTAGGATTGTGGATTCCAAGTGCTAGGTTCCAATCCTCTTGAGGGAGGATTGGTTCCATGGGAGGTGTTACAAGAATGTTTAACCTCTGGTGCAAGAGGTTAATTTCTTGACAACTGTTTTCCAGCCCTACCGTAAGATAATTTATACGGTCTATTAGGACCTCCTCTACTGAAGTCATCTCGTCAAGAGCTTCACGTAACGCCATTACGTATCGTACGAGAGTTGCTTCAATTGATGACCTTCTTTCCCTTCGACTGTTTCTAGAGTGCGCAGAAGAGGTTCCACTGTTTTGTCTAGACATTCTACGAAAACAAACCAAAAATAGTTCATTTCAATGAAACAGTACCACGGACACGGCCCCGTGCTCAATGAGCACGGCCCCGTGTTCACCTTTCTGCAGTATTTTTAGAACAAGGAATCTTGGAGTTTCAAATTATTTTCCCAACTTATGAAGCATTTTTGAACAGAAATAACTTAAAACAATGTTGTGTAACTTATTTTTAACAAGATTCCTTGAACAAAAGTTTAACAAACATCACAATAAAGCTTGGAATCAAGCTTCAATGGAGGTGTTGTTGCAAGAAAGATGAAGAAGAAGGTAATGGGTAAAAGAAGAAAGGACAAAATGTTTGTTAGAACCTTCTTTTAGAACATACCTAGGATGGTAGGTTAGAAAATCCTTTCAAATCTCTGTCCCTGGATGGTCCAAATGTTCAGGATTCTTGGCTGCATTTATAGAAAACGACGGCATGCTGGATACGGCCCCGTGTCGGCTGGACACGGCCCCGTGTGCAGGCAAGATCCTGACACGTTTTTTCCGTATTCTGACAAAAAGTCAGAAGGGAATCTTTTGGTGGACACGGGGGCGTGTTGACCTGGGCACGGCCCCGTGTCGAAGGGCTGTTTATGAAGTTTGTCTATTTTTAAGGAACTTTTCCGGATCGGGCGGTTCCTTACTGGATGGAACAACCCCAAAGTGCCTAAGATACCTTAATTGCTCTAGATTAAGACGAGAACACAAGAGGTTGTCGGTGAGGGTGATTCCTATGCTATAAGTAGGTGGACAAGTCCAACCCTTTCCCGGGCTCTCGTTAAAGAAGGTGTATGCCGAATCGCTCAGGTCTATGTATGCATCGAACGAAGTCGATGGGGAGTCCTTCACGGCACAATCGACACAGGGCGACTATCGCTCACGTCCTTGCTAGAGTTAGAAGTATCGTTGGAAACAACGAAGTTGTTTGAATGCGAGCCCAACCCTTCTTCTTGGTTATCATCTTGAGATAAATTACTGAAATCTATCCTAAGTTCTTTTAACCAATTAAGAATTAGATCTTCTAATTGAAATAGTTCATCAAGAAGCATTTCTCCTAGAAAATCCGGTTAAGAGCATTCGAGGGAGAGATAGGGATTATTTTTACTTTCGCCCCTCTTAAGCATACAGGGAAACGATGGGTCTATATAGTGGGGTTTATAATTTAGAAAATAACATTCTTAGTCCTTATGGGAACCACCACATATTTGACACCACGTACCATAAGAGTGCCGAAAGTAAAAAATATCAGTATCACTCATGTTTGTGTCAGAAATTACCAACCGTCGGGATCTTATGGTTTTGTTTTCAGTAACTGAATCTTGGGCACGGGGCGTGTTGAGTGGGCACGGCCCCGTGTTCAGCTTACTGCCTGACTTAAAACAGGATTGCCAGTTCCAATGATTAGGCACGGGGCGTGTTCAGCAGGCACGGCCCGTGCTGAGTTCTGCAGAAGCTGAAAAACTAAGAAAAATCCTAAAAAAAATTGAAAAATAAGAAAAACGATTAGGCCGTTGATTCCTAACTTTCTTAAAATCCTTGTGTCCCCGGCAGCGGCGCCAAACTGTGAGAGAAAAACCTGGCAACACCACCAAGTTCACGAACCATCCAAACGGTGCAAAACGACCACGATAAGGTCACAGTGGAAGACATTACTCACGAGGAAGAAAATGAGAACTAGGTAGAAACCCTAGAAAAGGAAGAAGCCATCACTCCAGATTTCGTTGCCATACATAGGGAGAAGCTGAAAAAACATCTCGAGGACTAATGTGCGTGAGTGTTATTAGTTTTTAATGTATATGTTAAGCCCTTTTTAACACTTTTTAGCCAAGTTTTAAATTTATAAAACACGATATTTATTAACACTAAACACACATATGGGCAAGTGCACCCATTGTGAGCGTAGTATAGTGTTGGCAAGATACCGAGGTTGTCCAAGGACACAAGAGCTTTTAGTACCGGTTTATCCTCAACGACTAATCAAATCAAAAGTTTAGAAAAAGGTTTTAAACTAGAAAAATAAAAACTAACTAAAATGCTGAAAAATAAAAATAAAAATACATAGACATGATGAATCACTTGGCTCCGACTCGTGTATAGTGTAACCTTTGATTATTTCCGCACTTTTGCACTTTTTAAGAGATTATCTTAGTTATTGTAGTAGGCCCCTCTTTTGAAGGCGACGTTACCCTCAACCCAGTAGTTTGAGTCAGCAAGGATACAATCCTAAAGGGTCGGATTATTGAAAGATAATTAATTAAGTTATTAATGCATATTATGGTAGGCCCCTCTTTTGAAGGTGACGTTACCCTCGGCTAAGTAGTCTGAGTCAGCAGGGATACAGTCCTAAGTAGCCGGGTTAAAGTTTTAATAGTAGTTTAACTTATGAGGGGATCAAAGAGTTTGGACCCCCGCCATCCAATACCGTTAAGTATTGAAGGAGGTCCTACTAAATTTGACCCAGGTCCTTTGCAGGATCTATACACTGAACAATGGCAAGACTCTTACCAAACCGTTCCCTTAACCCCCGACCAGGTAGCCAACATACCTCCATATAGACCGTGGAGGTATGAATGGTGAAAATCTTTTATTTTATATAGACAGTAAAATAATGCCAAGACACCACGGACAAACGATAAGGAAAAATCACATTCAACATAAGAAACTAGTTATTAAAGTCATTAATACATAACCAAGTAAAAAGTGTGAAAAGATTAAAAATAAAAAAGTATTACACTAGACACTTTGTCTTCACCAAGTGATGTAAGAGACTTAGGCAAACATGGCCTTGATTGTCAAGAACTCTTACGATCAATCTTGGATCCCGAGACGACTCACACACTCTATGATGGACAATGGATGATGGTGGTGGATGATGGTGTTATGGTGGTGGTGGGTGGTGGGTGAAGTGTGAGAGAGGTGGTGTGCCAATGGATGGTTTGAGCTTGAGCCAAGCACTCCTATTTATAGGCTGAACAGAAGCTCGGGCACGGCCCCGTGTCCAGTGGGCACGGCCCCGTGTCCACATCCTTCTTTGTCTTCATTAATTGCTCTTGTCTGTATTAGTTAACCACGACCCCATGCCCGCTGGGCACGACCCCTTGTGCAGAAGCATATCTGTACTATCAAGATTTGCGTGGATTCTCCGAATCTTATAGTTGACCACGGCCTCGTGTCCGCTGAGCACGGCCCCGTGGTGGGCGATGGAAGCTTCTACAACTTTGTCTTTTATGCTGACACTTGGGCACGCCCCCGTGCTCACTGAGCACGGGGCGTGTTCAGCCTTCTGTTCTCTTGTTTTGCTTAGGAAGATGCTGTCTTGGGGTCGGGAATGTCACGGTTGTTCCTTTTCTTGTATTTATGTTAGATTTAGCTGCCTTTTTGCTTCTTTTGTTAATTTGAGCTTATTTAATCCTGAAAATACAAAAGGAAGACAAAAGCACACTTTTTCCAACATTAGTACTAAAAAAGGGTTAGTTTTATGCCACAATTGATGAAATATATATGTTGCATTTTGCACACATCAATGACTTAGAAAGGCAGGAGAGACTCGATAGCCTCAGGGCTAGACTGTCCTTTGACACACCACCCAACCAGGGAGGAGTAGATCCACAAAACAAGAACGATGGCACCGACCCTCTAGAAACCTTCATGACAGCCCTCAGGCAAATGTCCTCGGAAGAGAGAGAGGACCTTATCGCAGGGATGAAGCAAAAAAGAAAAAGAAAAGGAGAAGGAAAGTCAGAATGATAATAGTTTGGATCAACCCTACCTCCCTAGAGATTTAGCCGAGATCTCAAAGTTCACCAAAAGGATCGCCGAGGCACCCATGCCCCCCAAGATCAAACTACCTTCGAACTTTGACAGGTACGAGACGAGGGACCAGGAGGATCACCTCCATGCTTTGAAGGGTGCAGTGCAACTTGGGTGGTGGCCCATGCCTGTTTGGTGTCACATGTTCGTGCAAACCCTAACAGAGGGAGCCAGACTCTGGTTCGACAGCCTCCCTCCCGGGGGAATCGACAGCTACGAGGAGTTAAGTGAGAAATTCCTAAGGAACTTTGGTCAACAAAGAAAGGTAATCAAAAACCCAAACGAAATCATGCATATAAGACAAAGGGATAATGAATGGATAGATCAGTACATGGAGAGGTTTGTCAAGGAAAGTATGAATACCAAAGACGTCCCGGAGGTCATGAAAATCAGCAGTTTCATCAATGGGTTGAAGCATGCACAACTGTTCGAAAAGTTAGGGGAGGAGTTCCCACACTCGTTCGACAATCTCATGGATAGGGTCAGGGCCTTCGTCAGGGGCAAGGACACAGTTAGCAAGGCTAAGGAGATGGACACCCCGGCCCGAAGAAACAACCCAGCTCCGAAACCTCCAGAAAAAGGTGCACCCTACTCATGAAAACCGGCTTTTGATAAAATGTTGCATGATAGGACGAGACCCATGTATTCCCCGTACAGACCCCGGGGTAGGGGGTCACTCCCTTACTCTGATAGCTTCACCCCTCTCACTAAGACTCCAAGTGAAATACTGGCTACTGAGAGGGTGAAGAATTCCTTTCCAAGGCCACCACCCATAAAGCCAGCACCGAAGGCAAAGCCGAACGAATACTGTGACTTCCACAGGGGCTTCGAACATAAAACTGATGATTGTATGTACCTAAAGAGGGAAATAGAAGCTGCAGTAAAAATGGGTAAGTTGGCTCATTTGGTTAAGGAAATTAAGGAAGGAAGAGGGGACCGCAAGGGAAAAGATGTGAGGGAACCTGGAAGGGCAGATGTAGAGATGATCAGGTGAAGGGATGAGTTTGACACCACCAGGAATGTAAAAGCTGGAGTCCTGGGTTCCCCAGACCGCATGAGAGCCCCCATCCTAATGCCACACCTGGAGGAAAACGAGGTACAGAGGCTCCCCCTCAACATTTCAGCCATAATAGCCGGGCACAAGGTAGCCAGGATACACGTAGACGGGGGAAGTGGAGTAGAAGTAATATATGAACACTGTTTCCTAAGGTTTGACAGGGATGTGAGGGACAGGCTTGAGGAAGACTCGATTCCCCTTGTTGGTTTCAACAATAGTGTATCTCACCCCCTGGGAAAAATCAGGCTCCCATTTACTGTCGGGGTAGGGGACCGTGTCCGGACCATAACCCTTACTTTCACGGTGATCCGGGCACCCTCTAAATACAATGCAATCCTAGGAAGACCCGGGATTGGCGATTTTCAAGCACAAGCCTCAACCCCACACGGAGCTCTAGTGTTCCAAACGCCAAAAGGCTTGGCCTGGGTAAAATCTTCATACGAGGTAGTATCTTTTGTTTCTGAGGGGGAAGTATCCGAGAAACCTCAAAAAGAAGGAGTGGAAGAATGGGTCCTTTGTGACAGGTTCCCAGAGCAGACGGTTAAGGTGGGAAGCCACCTGAGTGACAAATGCAAAAGTGCTCTCAAAGAACTGCTTCTTTTCAACATAGACGTGTTTGCGTTTCAGCATGGAGACATGACGGGAATCCCAAGAAGTCTGACGGAGCACCAACTTAATACCTACACCTGGGCAAGGCCGGTAAAGCAAAAGAAACGAAGCATGGGTCCCAGCAAGAGAAGGGCAGCATGTGAAGAAACCAGGAAGTTGCTCAGAGCAGGAATAATGAGGGAAGTAAAATATCCATCCTGGATCGCTAACCCGGTTATGGTCAGGAAAAAAGATGGGGGATGGAGGATGTGCATTGACTTCCAGGACCTGAATAAAGCATGCCCCAAGGACTACTATCCCCTCCCGGAGATAGACGTCCAAGTGGACTCCCTGTCCCAATACCCCCGGAAGTGCTTCCTGGATGCTTACAAAGGATACCATCAAATACAAATGTCAATGGAAGACGAGGAAAAGACCGCATTCATCACAGACGAGGGAACCTTTTGCTATACTAAAATGCCCTTTGGGCTAAAAAATGTTGGGGCAACTTACCAAAGGTTTATGAAACCCTCTTCAGAGAGCAGCGGGGACGGAACTTGGAAGTGTACGTCGATGACATTGTCATAAAAAGCCTAACGGAGATGGCCATGATAGAAGACATAACTGAAACCATCCGAACAATGCAAGATGTAAATATGAAGTTGAACCCTGGGAAGTGTTGCTTTGGGGTAGAAGAAGGGAAATTCCTGGGAGTAGTGGTCACCAAGGGAGGGATCAAGGCCAACCCGGAGAAAACCCAAGCTGTAGCCAAAATGCGATCCCCCGCTCCCTAAAGGATATCCAATAACTGAACGGGAGGTTAATTGCTCCCTAAAGGATATCCAACAACTAAACGGGAGGTTAATTGCCCTGAACCGTTTTCTCTCAAAGGTAGCCGACAGGACCCTTCCCTTCATGAAAATACTGAAGGATTGTCTCTAGACAGACAAGTTCAGATGGACCCCAGAAGCTGAGACTGCTTTCCGAGAAATGAAAGATTACATCTGTAAGCTCCCAACCTTAGCCACTCCGGTTCCCGGGGAGGACTTGCTTCTGTATTTGTCTGCCTTGAAAATAACCATAAGTGCAGTAATGATGGTGGAAAGGGAGGGAAAGCAGATCCCCATATACTTCATTAGCAGGACTCTCAAGGGTCCTGAGGAACGCTACATGCCTCTGGAGAAGCTCGCTCTGGCTCTCATCTTTGCATCCCGAAGACTCAGGAGATATTTCCAAGCACACAAGTTCACGCTATTGACGGATCAACCACATCAAAAGGTGCTCAGGAGACCTGAATTGTCAGGCCGATTGGATAAATGGACGGTCGAATTGGGAGAACACTCCTTGGAATACAAAGCCAGAACTGCCATGAAGGGACAAATACTGGCTGACTTCTTGGCTGAGGTCCCGGAGGATGAAGAGAAGGAGCTCCTAAAGTGGGAAGCCCTGGAGAAGGAAGAAAAAGAGAAGGAGGATGAGGCAATATGGAAACTACTCACAGATAGGGCCTCAAGCGAAGAGGGAAGTGGAGCGGGAAT
Organism: Helianthus tuberosus; assembly: GCA_030545235.1. Lineage (NCBI taxonomy): Eukaryota > Viridiplantae > Streptophyta > Magnoliopsida > Asterales > Asteraceae > Helianthus > Helianthus tuberosus. Next base: position 1,055,148 of record CM060376.1, on the reverse strand, counting down.
TACGTTGATCAACCTTGAAGGAGTTGAGCTAACCTATGCCATCAGACTGGACTTCAAGAATACCAACAACACAGCAGAATACGAGGCCCTTCTAGCCGGGCTAAGGCTGGCCAAAAAGATGAAAGCAAGGCATGTGGAAGCCAGTACTGACTCACAGCTAGTGGTCAAGCAATACCACGGGGAATACGAGGCTAAGGACAACATGATGGCTCAATATGTGGCCAAGGTAAAGGAAACAGCCAAGGCCTTCAAAACCTTCAAGCTGGAATACATCCCCCGTGGGAGAAACAGGAAATCCGATGTCTTAGCAAGTTGGCTTCCGTGGCTTTCGACCACCTAGCAAGGGAAGTCAAGGTGGAGGTCCTAACCTCCCCTTCCCTTGGCACGGAAGAAGTGACTACGATCGAAAACGCACAGGAGATGTGGATGACACCGATTGTAAAATTCCTCAAAGACAGGATACTACCTGAGGGTGACTGGGCGGCCCGGAAATAAGAGTCAAAGCTTTGCAATACGAGTTAATTGACGGAGAACTTTACCGAAGGTCATACCTAGGCCCATCATTGAAATATGTCGATAGTGAAGAAGCTAAGTATGTGATTAGAGAAATACACGAGGGTATTTGCGGCATGCATTCTGGCCCAAGGACAGTGGTGGCAAAAGCAATGAATACAGGATTTTATTGGCCTAGAATGTATGAGACAACATCAGAGGAGATCAAGAAGTGTGACAACTGCCAGGTCCATGCACCCATGACACATCGCCATAAGCACCCAATGATACCTGTGTCAACATCTTGGCCCTTCCAGAAGTGGGCCATTGACATTATCGGGCCATTTCCAGAAGGCCCATGAGGGGTTAAGTATGTAGTAGTCGCTGTCGACTACTTTACCAAGTGGGTAGAGGCAAGGCCTCTGGCGAAGATAACCGGGGAGCAAATGAGGCAGTTTGTGCTGGACAACATCATGCAGATACGGGGCACTGACGGGTGGTCCGTAGGACAACCCTTTATGATGTTAAAAGACAAGTTTATCCCTCATTTAAGTGTGTAATTATCTTGAATTAGATAACTACTGTTGCTTATGTCTCAGGTGCGGTTTGGCGGCTTAAAGTGAAGAAAAATGCAGCTTTGGAAGGTTTGAAGTTGAACGGGTCATGTGCGGAACAAAAGAAGAAACAAGGCACATATTTCAGGGATCCACCGTAAATTACGGTGCCACCGTAATTTACGGTGGCCCTGAAACATCAACATTGGCCACCGTAACTCAGTCTATCCAGACCGTAACACTTTGAACATCACCGTAAATTACGGTGATACCGTAATTTACAGTGGAAGCTGCGGAAAACTTGTAACTGCCATCATTTATTCAGTTTTATGGTGTCTTTTCACCTATTCTCATCATTGGTCGGTTTTGGAGGACACGAGGGGCGATTTTGGCTGTTCTTGCTTGGTTCTAAACAATTTCTAACATTCGGTTTGTTATTTCGATTCGTATGAACATTGAACTTATTGTTATGATGATTCACCAAGCTATGTCCGGCTAAAACTTTCGGTGATCATCTTAGGTGAAGGTTTCTCTTGAACTTTTGTGTGTTTATTTCTGAATTTCTAGAATGATAACTTGTGTTGCTTGATTATCATGGTGTATGCATAATTGTTTGTAGCTTGTTAATTGATAGTGCAATTTCTAATCTCAATCGTACGTTCTTGGTGCCGTTGGCAATCGAGATATCACGGGAAAGGTTAGGGTTGGTTATTGATTAGTTGATCATCGGGAAACAACCTCGCATTTATAAAATCCGAGTACTTTGTTCCCTTTTATCACTTCGATTATTTATGCACGAGTTATGTCTATGTAACTCTTTCTAGTTGGAATTTCACACAATTGTTTAAAGAAACTGAATCCTAAGATGGTCATTGTTCTCCTAATCTGTTAAACAACCAATTTTGATTTGCAATTAGTTAATTAATTTAGTTTTCTAAAACAACAATCCAATTCATTGATCTTTATTTTCTGCAAATTAGGTTAATTGTAGTTTAATTGCAAAGCTATATAATCAACATATTTTCCACATACTCCCTGAGTTCGATACCCTTTTACCACTATCTATAGTTGTTATTGGGATTAAATTTGCGTGTACCACGACAAGCACGTCAAATTTTGGCGCCGCTGCCGGGGAGTAGTGCGCAACGTGTGTCAGTTTGTTAGTTTTGCTTTGTTATTTTCGGGTTTACGCTGGTGTGTTTAGTGTGCAGGTTCTACAGGTGCATGCATAATAGAGGCTCTCACAAAGCGTCACCATTGTCATTTGATCCGGAGATCGAAAGAACATTAAGGCAAAATCGCGTGTTAGTACGAGAAAACAGAATTATTGGTTCACCCACATCACCCATCACACCACGAAACATCATGCAAGAATCTCAATTACCACCCACAACGGGTCAAACGACCTCATCATTTATACCTACTTCCACACACCCATCACCAAACACAACCATACCTAATACCACAATTCCTACTCCACCTCATGACACTACACCAACCAACACCACACCACTAAACACTACTCAAGTCGAACCTAGTCTTACCTTTAGCCCGTCTACTACGATTCCACCACTTACTCATTTCTTCCCAGTTTCGGGTCAATCATCGTCACATTATTCAATACCCCAAGGTTCAACTGTCGTTCATGCAACTTCAACATTTAGACCATCGAACCAATCGGGCTTTCAATACTCGACTCTTCCCTTTGGGCAAACTTCGGGTATAGGGGGAGATGGATATGAGGAAGGATACGAAGATTTTGAGGGTTATGATGAAGACGAGTATGCTTATGGGGGTTATGGTGATCAAGGAGATTTCGGTTATGTGCAAAGCCAATCTCAAGGGATGGCAAGTGTAGGTGGAATGCCACAACAACAACTCCTACCACAACATATTCGGCCAAGACCACAAGGGCTACAAGTGCAACGCCCTATTCCATTGCAACAAGTTCGGCCACAAAACGTACAACTACAATTCCAAAGGCCGATTCAACACCAACCGATGCCACAACAACAACTTCAACCACATGTACCACAAGGGCCTATACCAAGGCCAATGGGTCCTATTCGACCAAGGGTTAGGTTGGGGGTGCCAAGAAGGCATTTTAGAGAAAATGCGAGGGGAATTGAAGCGCATTTTAGGCCGATAATCACTCAAAATCCCTCACCGGTAGTTATTCCTCACAATGATCAAGGGAGGACTTTTGAAGTTAGAACAAACTCTTTGCAAAGTTTGCCGAAATACAAAGGGCTAGCAACGGAGGAACCATATTTTCATTTGGAGGCCTATGACTCAATTTGTAATACTCTTGGGAGTCAAGGTTTTTCGGCCGACGATGTCAAGTTAGTTTTGTTTCAGTTTTCTTTAGAGGACAAGGCAAAGAAGTGGTTCTACACTTTGCCTTCAGCATCTATTTATACTTGGGCGGAAATGCAACAAATTTTCCTAGGCGAGTTTTACACCGCCCAAAAGACTAATGATGCTAGAAAGGGGTTGAGGAGTTTTCAACAACAACATGGTGAAATGTTCCATGAGGCATTTGAGCGATTTAACATGATGATTAAAAATTGCCCTCACCATGGGATTGAACTTTGGGAGTTGATGAATGCCTTCCACGAGGGGTTGAGTGCCGAGGATGCTCGTGATTTAATGTCCATTACCGGTGGGACTTTTGGCACAAATTATGAGAATGACGATTGGGAGTTCTTGGAGAACATGGCAATTACATCAAAGAGAAAGGCTCAAGCATCGAGGAGAGCCCGACCGGCCATTGCCCGACCTCAAGTGCACGCAATAGATGATGGTAATGTTCAAACTGCTAACCAAATTTATGATGTTTGTGCGTTGTGTAATGAAATAGGTCATGCGGCTGAAAATTGCCAAGGAATGGTGGAAGGGCAATATGAAGAGGTTCATGCGGTTCAAGGTCAAGGAGGGGGTGGTAGAAATTTCAACAACATGAATTCTAATACCTACCACCCCGGGTTGAGGAACCACCCAAATTTTCGGTATGGGAACCCTTCAAATCAAGCTAACCCGAACTTTCAAGGTAGCCAAGGTAACTTTGGTTCGCACCAATCTTACAACAACCAAAGTGGATATCGAGGTGGGAACAACCAAGGCTATCAAAAGCAATATCAAACGGGTCAAGAACAAGGGGGTTCTTCGGGTGGAAACGAGATGATGGAGATGCTAAAAAGCATGCAAACGGAGATGCAAAAACGGAACCAACTCGATGAAGTTTGAATGCAAAAGGATGAGGTTCGTGACAAAAGCATCCAATCACTAACAACCCAAATGGGTCAATTGGCAACCGATGTGGCGGAGTTGAAGAAAAACAAGGGTCAACTTCCTAGCGACACCAAGGTAAATCCATCACACGGTTCGTCAAGAGGTAATGTTAATGTTCATCATGTTAGTGTTTTGAGAAGTGGAAAAGAGTTTAAAGCCAATTTATCACCCGAATTGGTTGAGGGGGTAGTTGAGGACATCACGGGTAATGATAGTGATGATGAAGTTTCACCGGTTAAACTTAAAGAAACAAATGTTAACAAACCGGGGTTGGGTGAAAACGAAAAGAATGAAAAAGTTGAGGGTGAACCGAGTCAAGTCCCGTTTCCATCGGCTTTACTTGCCCCGGGTAGGAAAAACTTTATTGCATCAATAGGTCCCCAAAAAGAAGAGTTGTGGGACATGTTTAAACAAGTTAAAATTAACCTTCCACTTCTTGATGCAATAAAGCAAGTACCCGCCTATGCAAAGTTTTTAAAAGAGTTATGTACACAAAAAAGGCAAAACAAGAAGAAAATGCCTAAGCGGGTCGATTTAACCGGGCAAGTAAGTGCAGTTTTAAATGGGGAGCTTCCTCCTAAGCTCCAAGATCCGGGCACGCCATTGATTAACATACAAGTTGGTAATTTTCAAATGGCTAAGGCGTTGCTAGATCTTGGAGCCGGGGTTAGCATTTTACCGGGGGGATTATATGACCAATATGACTTTGGTCTGTTAGCTAGGGTGGAGACAACGGTTGTTTTAGCCGATTTGTCTCATAAGCTACCCCGGGGTATGGTTCAAAATGTAATTGTTAAAATTGATGAATTTTATTACCCAGTTGGCTTTCTAGTCTTGGACTACTCGTCCGCGGACCCAAAACAACAACAAAACGTAATTTTGGGTCGGCCATTTTTGAGCCCGCACATGCAGTAATCGATTGTAGATTTGGTACAGTCGATATGACTTTTGGAAATCGGAAAATGCTTTTGAATGTTTTTACTAACAATTCTAATGCTAATGGTGTTGATGAGTGTTTCATGGCAGATATAGTTGACGGATGCAACCCGCGTGAGTATGAGGAGGATGGTTTGGATGTTTGCCTGTGTGATTTTTCTGAACAGGTACATGCTTATGCACTCCGGGTTGAAGAGGAAAAACAGGATGCCATGGCTTTAAAGGAAGGTTGACCACCATGGACTCATCAATTCGAGGGCTTACCGGCGGAAATAGATTCGGGTACTAAACCATCGTTAGAGGAACCGCCAAAGTTGGAACTCAAAGACTTGCCGAGCCACTTGAAGTATGCGTTTTTAGGGGATGATGACACTTTACCGGTCATTATTGCCTCTAATTTAGAGTTGGCACAAGAGCAAGCATTGTTGGAAGTTTTAAAGGAGAACAAGGGAGCTATAGGATGGACGATTGCCGATCTCAAAGGAATTAGTCCATCAATTGTTATGCATAAAATCATTACCACCGAAGATGCCAAACCAACACGAGAAGCTCAAAGGAGATTGAATCCGAACCTAAGGGAGGTAGTTAAAAAAGAGGTAATTAAATGGTTGGATGCGGGAATCATCTATCCGATTTCGGATATTGCTTGGGTGAGTCCCACCCAAGTTGTGCCTAAGAAGGCCGGCATTCAAGTAGTCAAAGATGAAAGTGGTGAACAAATTGCCACCCGACCGGTCACCGGATGGCGTGTATGTATTGACTACCGAAAATTGAATGCCACCACTTCTAAGGACCATTTCCCGTTACCTTTCATTGACCAAATTATTGAAAAACTATCGGGTTAAAAATATTACTGCTTTTTGGACGGGTATTCGGGTTACAATCAAATAGCAATACACCCGGATGACCAACACAAGACCACCTTCACTTGTCCATATGGCACCTTTGCCTTTCGGCGAATGCCATTTGGCTTGTGCAATGCACCGGCAACTTTCCAACGATGTATAATGAGTATCTTCTCGGACATGGTTGGAGAGTCGCTTGAAATATTTATGGATGACTTCTCCATTTTTGGCACTAGTTTTGATGCTTGTCTCAACGAATTACAAAAAGTTTTAAAAAGGTGCGTTGAGAAAAATTTAGTGTTAAGTTGGGAGAAAAGTCATTTCATGGTGCAAGAGGGCATTGTGTTGGGTCATGTAATTTCTGAAAGGGGAATGGAGGTGGATAAGGCGAAAATACGTGTAATAGCATCTTTGCCACCTCCGAAAAATGTTAAGGGTGTAAGGTCATTTTTGGGACATGCGGGGTTCTATAGACGTTTCATAAAGGGTTTTAGTGTTATCACCAAACCTTTGTGTAATTTGTTATTAAAAGATGTCCCATTTGATTTTACTAACGAATGTATGCAAGCTTTCACTGTTTTGAAGGAACACTTGGTCAAAGCTCCTATCTTGCAACCACCGGATTGGTCAAAGCCGTTCGAGATAATGTGTGATGCAAGCGACACTACTATTGATGCAGTTTTGGGTCAACGGGTTGATAGAAAGCCGGTGGTGATTTACTATGCAAGCAAGACTTTATCCGAAGCGCAACTCAATTACACCACAACCAAAAAGGAGTTATTAGTGGTGGTGTATGCTTTGGATAAGTTTCGTGCTTATATTTGGGGGAGCAAAATGGTGGTTTATTCGGATCATAGTGCGGTCCGATATTTGATGGAGAAGAAGGATGCGAAGCCCCGTTTAATTCGGTGGGTATTATTGTTACAAGAGTTCGATTTAGAAATCCGAGACAAAAAGGGAAGTGAGAACGTAGTGGCGGATCACTTGTCTCGGATTCCGGTGGAAGGGATCGATGATGTTAGTGAAATCAATGAAAGTTTTCCCGACGAGCAACTCCTAGCCGTCTCCACCTTTGTTGCACCATGGTATGCTCACTATGTCAATTACTTAGCCACGGGTGCCATCCCAAGTCATTGGACCAAGAAGCGCCGACAACAATTTATGGTTCAAGTGAAGCAATATATTTGGGATGAACCGGATCTTTTCAAGATTGGACCGGATCAAGTTATACGAAGGTGTGTGCCCGAGACAGAAGTGTTGGAAATTTTGACCCATGCTCATTCGTCCGCATGTGGAGGTCATTTTAGTGGGCACAAAACAGGCTACCGGGTTCTCTCATGTGGGTTTTATTGGCCCACAATTTTCAAGGATGCATGTGAGTTCACTAGAAATTGCATAAATTGTCAAAAGATGGGAAGCATATCGAAGAGGGATGAGATGCCATTACAACCAATCTTGGTTGTAGAGATATTTGATGTATGGGGTATAGACTTTATGGGTCCCTTCCCGAATTCGAATGGTTTTCTATACATTTTGGTAGCGGTGGATTACGTCTCGAAGTGGATTGAAGCTATTGCAACGCGAACAAATGACCATTCGGTTGTTTGTAAATTTGTTCAATCCAACATTTTCTCTCATTTTGGCATCCCGCGAGTTATTATAAGTGATGGTGGTTCGCATTTCAAGAACTTCAACTTCGGGAGATTATTGAAGAGGTATAGCGTGAATCACCGGATTGCCACACCTTACCATCCGCAAACGAGTGGACAAGTCGAAGTGTCCAACCGTCAAATCAAAGAAATTCTCATGAAGACGGTAAGAACGGATAGGAAGGATTGGTCGACTAAATTGGATGATGCATTGTGGGCATACCGAACGGCCTACAAGACTCCAATTGGCACAACGCCTTATCGGATGGTATATGGAAAGGGTTGTCACTTGCCAATGGAGTTAGCGCATCGGGCACATTGGGCAATTAAGACGGTCAACGCGGATTATGACGAGGCGGGGAAGTTGAGAAAGTTGCAATTAAGCGAGATAGAGGGGATTCGAGACGAGGCGTATGAATGTGCATCGGCTTATAAAGACAAACTCAAGAAGGTACATGATGCAAAATTGAGAAAGAAAACGTTCGAAGTGGGTCAAAAAGTTTGGTTGTATAACTCAAGACTCAAGATGTTCGCGGGCAAGCTTAAAAGCAAATGGATGGGCCCATATGTCGTTCGGAGAGTTGGGAGGTTTGGTGATGTAGATATCCAAGATGAGCAAACGCTAAAACAACAAACGGTGAACGGTCACCGGTTGAAGCCATACTTGGAAGGGAACGACATCAATAACTTGGAGCTTGACAAAGCGGGCTACATCTTACGCCCGGTCGATGAGGAACAACCGTGAGAGGCCCAGGTTTGGTAGTGTAAATAGTAGTATTTCATTTTGTTTTGTTTTGTTTTGTATAGTGTGCAAAATTACCGTAGTTCCTTGAAATCCGTGTTTGAAACAAGTGTGGGGACGTTCGGTCACGAATTACTCTAACATTGTGTTGAGGACAACACGGAACTTTCGAGGGGGTAGGGTGATTTTTACACGTTTTTGAAAAACTTTAAAAACATAAAAAATCAAAAAAACTGAGAAAAATATAAAAAATATGCATAAAAATCACATTTTGCAGCGAACCAGGAAGACCCAGATGCCACCGTAACCTACGGTGGCACCGTAAGTTACGGTGGAGAGAAAATGGATTAAGGCTTTACGGTACATTTCTACTGTTTTACGGTGGAAGTTTTTGTTCAGGTTGTATCGTAATTTACGGTCTTACCTTAATTTACGGTACGCAGGGAAAATTGATCCGTCGTTTTGGTTTCTACATGTACATAAATATATATATATATATATATATATATAATCAGGTCACGTGAATACTCCCTAGCCACACAAAATCTTTCACTTTTCTTCTCCAAACACTATCATCTATCACTCTCATCAAGACCCACAAGATCTCCATAGCTTCTTCAACCTTCAATCATCCATATCTCACTCAATTCTTGTTCAAACTAAGTGAAACCGGAGTCTATTTTGACTAATTTTTCACGTAGTTTCTGATTGTGCCAAGAGATTTACTAGAAAACGAAGCTTTCGGGTTCGAATTTTAAACCCTAGTTTCAAAATTTTGGGGTTTTTTTTGAAGTTGTTGCCTCATTTGTGTTTCTTACATCTTCAAACAAGGTATGGAAGTTTATTTACTACGTTTTGTTGATACATTGTGAGAATGAAGGTTAATAGTATTATTTGTTTACACCCACTTGCTTGTTCATAGTTTTGACTTGTTACTTGTTACTTGAACATGATTATGGTTCGTAGATGTAGGATTGTTAGTAAAGTAGTGAACTTTTGGGAAATCTCTACATTGTAGAGATACCATGCCCGATTTTTGAAAAATTCTTGCTAAATTTTTGGTTCACTAACATCTACAACCATAGTAACAAGCAAGTGTGGGGATATTTTGGGTAAAAGAGTCTAATTTTGTTTCGTTTGGTTGTGTTGTTTGCTCTAATGTGTGTAGGAAATGGCAAGAACAAAAGAAAAGACCGGAGCTAGTTTATCTTCGTCATCGAAGGGAAAGGGCAAACAGCCGGAACAACAACCAAGGAAGAGACAATACATGGGTCGAGTAAGCGAAAGTGAAAGTGAAAGTGAGGAAGAAATGGAGTTGGATATGACGGAGAAACCAAAATGGGATTCGGGTCCATTGGATGACCAAGCAGAGGAGTGGCAACCAACACTCTACCATGACAATATGAACAAATTGAAAAACAAGGCTGCTGCATTCATTTGTGAGAGAGAAGTTAATGAGGTACAATTCAGCCCGTTCGGTGTGTTTGATAAATTTCGCGTTATAGGTTGGGAGGGGGCGCTGAGCTGCTTTGATAAGGATAAAAACAACTTGTTCATCACTGAAATACAAGAATGGATGGCAACTCTTAAGTGCAACACGTATGAAAAGCCATCACAAATGAAGCTAACGGGTATAGTGCATGGGATTCCAGTGGAGATGTCTTTTGACACGTTGAAGAAGCTTGGGAAATACGATAGCCTTCCAGCTCGTGACTACATGATTCCCACTCTTGATAATCTTTTGGTAAAGCCGGAAAAGCATCCCCGGTGGAATGATATGTTGGCGACATTGTTTTTACCCGGTACATACAGTGGAATCTTGTATCGAAAGAATTTGAGAATCGAAGCAAAGTTGTTGTTGGCTATTTGCCTTTTGAATGTCATACCGCGACGGGGGGACAAGGAACAAGTAAGGTACCCCGAAGTACCCATTCTTTATTCGCTACTCCATGGGGCTCCACGCTTTCCCATCCGATATCTAATCATGAACCACTTATGGATTTGCCGGAATAAGTTAGGAAGAGATATCGTTCCGTATTGCCGAATAATCACGGGACTGATGAAACAGCAAAAGGCAATAACATCTGAAGATAGAGGGGCAACAAAAAGGCATCTGCCTTTTACATTAGATAAGTTGGGGATTGGTTGGTCATACACACAGTAGGAGCGTTATCATAAGTTAAAGTCAGAAGGGCAAAGGTGGAGAGCACTAAAGGTGGGTGCACGAGATTTGTTGCCGGGTGAGCCGGAAAGTGATGAGGAGGCAGTTCCAAGTGGTGACGAGGATTATGCGGACGAGCCGCAAGGAGGTGAGAATGTAGGTCAAGGGGGTTATGGTAGAGGTTATGGTGGTATGTTTTACGATTATACGGAGCGATCTTATGTGCCGGGTTGGGCTTATGAATGCACAATGCAAGAAGTGATCGAGAATCAACGTCCTCCGGCACCCATTTTTGAGTCGTGGTCGGGGTCGGAGCGGACGTTATTTGACCAAACCACGATGACGAGTGCAAGCATAGAGCGGTCCTTGAAACAAAACCTTGAGCGTCAAGAGGCATGGCATCGTACACATGCGTATTCCCGCGAAGTGGAAATGAATAATCGATATCATGACGATCAAGAAAGGAGAATGCACTCAGATTGGCATGCCGGGCGGCCGGTGGTTGTGGATCCACAACATGTGGATTATGCGTCACTACCACCTTATGATGGTAGTATTTCGTATCCGACCCCGCCGATCCACCATTCACAATGGATTGACCCACGGCAACAAGAAGGAGCTCAACAACAACAAAGTGGGAGTAGTAGCGGCTCATTTGTGTTTGGAGAATGGAACGACATGATGTCTTCCATTTTTGGGCCTCCGGGACCGCGCTATTATTAGTCAGGTTGTGTTCCTCCTTTGTATATTTTGTGCATATTTGTTAGCTTGTTATGTTTATGGTTGGGCGGTTGGGTGGTGTATGATTGTGTTGTTTTGTTTGTCATGTTTAAAAAAAAAACATAAAAAAATTATAAAATGAAAAATCCAAAAAGAAATTTGGGGTTTGAGTATTTGAGTGTTTGTTGATGTTGAATGAATTTTAGTGATCAAAGCCTCCTAAAACCATACATTGGGGTCAATGTATCCCAAGTGTGGGGATGGGGGGAATTTTTGAAGATTTTGAAAATTTTGAGTCGAGCAAAACATTGTGAGAATTTGAACACCCTAGATTAACCCTAAATTGATGCACCGGCAACCCTTGATATCTTTTTATTTTTGGTGAGAGTTGAAGCCACGTTTGTATATAAATAATGCTTATCTTTGATGAGAGTGGCTACGGGTGGGAGTGCATTAGAACTTGTGCTTGAATGCGGTTCGAGGCCTTAGTTGAACATGAATGTAGAAAGGATGAGGGCATTTAGGTAGCCTCGTCATAGTGTGTGTGAGTGTGGGATTTGGGGGGTTGGACCTCATAAGTTATATATATGAGCATGGTTGCGAGAGGGGCGGGGGTTTGGACATTTAGTTGCCAATTTTGTGCCTTAAAGCCTATCTTTTGTTACCCCTAGCTACTTACCTAAAGATTTACCCAATTTGACCCGGTCTTATAGTGATTAGTGATTGTTTAGTAATATGTAATTGATGTTATGTTAAAAGTTATTATGTTTGCTTGTTTAAAAAAAAAGAAAAAAAAAGCAAAAGCAATGAAAAATGAAAAGGAAGTGATGTGTAGTTGTTTTGTATATATTAGTAGTAGTAGTTGTTTGGTTATTTGATTATGTAATAAAAAGACCGGGTAAAGTTTCGCTACTTCATATATATTCCATTTCCTACCTATACACCTAGCCGCGTTACAACCTTGAAAGTCCCTTTGATTTGCATTCATGTTTAACACATTTTAGGAGAAGGATCGATTTAGGTACAAGCCTATAGTTGTGCAACCACCCGTTAGCCTTTGTGTGTCTAGCTCATATTGATAGTGCTTACTTGTAACCGAGAGGAGAGACATAGTGAGGGGTGCATTAGTTGGGTGTTAAAAAGGGGTTAGTAAAAGGATTGCTTGTTTTTGCTTGGCTTACATTGATCACTTGTTGAGAAATTGATTTGATGAGTTGCTTGAGACAAGCAACGGTTAAGTGTGGGGATGTGACAGGTGGTCCATAGGACAACCCTTTATGATGTTAAAAGACAAGTTTATCCCTCATTTAAGTGTGTAATTATCTTGAATTAGATAACTACTGTTGCTTATGTCTCAGGTGCGGTTTGGCGGCTTAAAGTGAAGAAAAATGCAGCTTTGGAAGGTTTGAAGTTGAACGGGTCGTGTGCAGAACAAAAGAAGAAACAAGGCACATATTTCAGGGATCCACCGTAAATTACGGTGCCACCGTAATTTACGGTGGCCCTGAAACATCAACATTGGCCACCGTAACTCAGTCTATCCAGACCGTAACACTTTGAACATCACCGTAAATTACGGTGATACCGTAATTTACGGTGGAAGCTACGGAAAACTTGTAACTGCCATCATTTATTCAGTTTTATGGTGTCTTTTCACCTATTCTCATCATTGGTCGGTTTTGGAGGACACGAGGGGCGATTTTGGCTGTTCTTGCTTGGTTCTAAACAATTTCTAACATTCGGTTTGTGATTTCGATTCGTATGAACATTGAACTTATTGTTATGATGATTCACCAAGCTATGTCCGGCTAAAACTTTCGGTGATCATCTTAGGTGAAGGTTTCTCTTGAACTTTTGTGTGTTTATTTCTGAATTTCTAGAATGATAACTTGTATTGCTTGATTATCATGGTGTATGCATAATTGTTTGTAGCTTGTTAATTGATAGTGCAATTTCTAATCTCAATCGTACGTTCTTGGTGCCGTTGGCAATCGAGATATCACGGGAAAGGTTAGGGTTGGTTATTGATTAATTGATCATCGGGAAACAACCTCGCATTTATAAAATCCGAGTACTTTGTTCCCTTTTATCACTTCGATTATTTATGCACGAGTTATGTCTATGTAACTCTTTCTAGTTGGAATTTCACACAATTGTTTAAAGAAACTGAATCCTAAGATGGTCATTGTTCTCCTAATCTGTTAAACAACCAATTTTGATTTGCAATTAGTTAATTAATTTAGTTTTCTAAAACAACAATCCAATTCATTGATCTTTATTTTCTGCAAATTAGGTTAATTGTAGTTTAATTGCAAAGCTATATAATCGACATATTTTCCACATACTCCCTGAGTTCGATACCCTTTTACCACTATCTATAGTTGTTATTGGGATTAAATTTGCGTGTACCACGACAAGCACGTCAGGTACCAAAGGAGCTAGTGAGTGACAACGGCAAGGATGAAGCTTAGAGAGGCCGAGAATGAACAAGATCTCTGAATGAACCTAAACTTGCTCGAAGAAAGAAGGGAAATATCAGCAGTCAGGGAGGCCAAGTATAAAAAGCAACTTGAAAGCTACTATAATGCCAAGATGAAGAAGCTCAATCTCATCCCTGGAGACTTGGTCCTAAGAGCAAATGAAGCAAGTTTGCAAGAGAGCACCAGAAAATTAGGGCCTAACTGAGAGGGGCCCTACCGGGTTATTTGGACAAATGGCAAGGGAAGTTGCAAACTGGAAACACTTCAAGGCAAGGAAGTCCCAAGGATATGGAACCTTATGCAACTCAGGAAATACCACATGTGAAAGATAAAGGTGCATTCAAGGGAAAGCGGCCAGGGAGCCACTTTTGTGAAAAATTAACCGCTAGTAAGGGGATTACCCCAAGGAAAACATTTTGTAAAATCTTGTACTGGAGGACAGAGTCCCAAGAAATGTATGGTAATGAACAATCCACTTGTTCCTTTTAATAAAAAGTGCAGGCATTGTATCAGGGCAGACATACCCAAAAACTACAAACCTAACAACAAACAACACACGTGTAAAAGGTATACTCAACATACCAAATGCCCAGCTGTGGGGCAAAACAGGGCTTAGCTAGCCCAAAGAGAACGGACAAACAAGTTAAGAAACATAATCTGACATTATGGACTTGCCCAAGGATTGTCCTCGAACAGACTATCTTGGTTTACAAAACAAACCATAAAAAGAAAACAACACACTTTTGTAAGCAAACTACAAAAAGAGCTAACACATACACACTAAAAAGGAAACTCTCAGTGTATAAACTGCAAAGTGAACATACATAAATACAACAGGGAATCTTGCTAACCCTGAAAGAAAAGCAAATATACAAATAACAAACAAGAAAACCTAGTAAACAGACTAACAGAATTTTTGCAATCATGCTGCAAATAACCAAAAGTCTCCAGGTAGATGCTGGGCTGGCTCCCGGTAAGAACACCTGCAAAAGAAGAGCAACACACCAAAAACAAGAAAGGCTAATCGACAATATACAGTAAAAAAAAAACGACTAGCAGGCCATACGTTAGATACCAGGAGGACCCCGACACAAAGGCCCTCCCCCATACATCAAAAGTTAACAGTGTTTTAAGGTGCATAATTGTTTAGTTACAACCATATCGAAATAGTTAATGTTTTGAAACTACTGGGAGTCATCCCCAGACAAAGACTTCGGAGAAGAAGGACCAGCAGGAGTTAACAGGGCTTTCAGCTCATCAATGGACATCAAGGGGCGCTCAAGGATCTTTTCAAGAAGGGCAGGAGTCTTACTCCCAAACTCTTTATCCAGTTTAGACAGCCACTTCTTGGCCTTAGAATTGTAGAGAGGGGTTTCCTTCCTGCCCAAACCTTGAGCGGAATAAGCATACCCGTCCTTCAAGCTTGATTGATAACGCATGTCTTGGTAAGCCCTGTAGATCTATTCAAGACTGCTTTTGAATTCTTCAGATTGAGAGACAGCAGTAAGGAAGGACCCGAAGCCTTCAGTGATCAACCAATACTTCTCCTGGGCTAACTTTTGGTTGTCATCTGAAGTTATCGCCCACTCAGCATACATAGCATCTAACTCCTTCTTGGACATGGAATCCAGCTCCTTTTGATGCTTTAACTCTGCAGCCAGCTCCTCCTTCTCCTCAAGCAGAGCTGCCATCTCCCTCTCCCAAGCACGTTCCTTCCGCTCCAGCATGGCTCTGGCTCCCTGAGAAAAAAAGTTGCAAAAGCTCCAAAGAGGTTAAATAATAATAAAAAAAAGGAGGGGGGGGGGAAGAGAAGGATTGTGCACCTTCTCCTCCTGCAATTTATGCTCAGCCTCAACCACTCGATACCGAAGCTCAGCAGCAACGGTTTGAGAAGTCTTAAGATCACTCTTGAGCCCCTCATTCTCCTTCCTCAACTCATCCACTCGTTGTAACATACCAACACCCGGAAAAGACCTTCACAGAGGGACATGCTGTATTGATCATCAAAAAGATCATCCCTCAGGGCAGAATTCATAAACCTATGGGAATGAGGAACAACATGAGCTAGAAAGTCCCGGGCAGTCTCAGGAGTCCCCACTACTGAAGACTGAGTAATCTTCCACCTAGGTATGTATGGGACTGGAAGGGCATCAGCAAACAAAGGAGCCAGAGGGGACCGGGAGGTAAAACCCTCAAAGTGAGAAGGTTTGCTGGTCCCAGTGGCATGATGAGGAGAAATCTCGAAAGCTGGGACAATGCGGGCAGCACTAACTTTAGGAGTCTTGTACCGAACACGGGAAGAGGAAGGGGCAGTAGGGATCTCGATCGGATCATGAGAGCTTCCCTGCTCCAAACACAAAAAAGAAAAGAGTGGGAAATGGGAAACGTTAAAAACCTATCAGAACAAAGTTAATCCAAAACAGAAGATAAGTGACGGGCTTACCAATAAAGGCTCACTCACAAAACTGGAGGATCGCAAATGCTTAGACAAAGAGCCTTTAACCCCAATAGGGGGAAGTTCAGAAGCAGCTTTCGCAACAGGAAGGGCTTTTTGATCGCTGGCGCTCCGGAGTCTCAGTCGGATACCACATGGGGCAGGAACTTGCTTAGGACTGACAGTTTTTCGCTTGCGAGCCAAACGGATCTCCAGATCTTCCTCGTCATCATTGATAGAATTCTTCACTTGAAGAGAATCGGGGGAACTCTCCTTCTCACCAGAAGAAGCCCCCTCATCTTTCTCCCCGACAGCAGAATCCCCTGCCTGAACTGATCCCTCAGTAACCCTCATCTCAACACCCCGGCTCAAACCCGGTTCAACTTTATCATCAACCACAAATTTAACATCCCTGGAATCCCCCTGAAGCAAGCCCCACAGGGTCATTTCTACACAAAAGAAACGCTAAAGATGACTACATAGATCCCAAGGAGGTTTTCAGAATAAAGATAAGCACAACAAGTCAAGAACAAGAAAGTACCTTTCTTGCCAAAGAAAGCCTTTGGCCGAACCGAGTAGAAGGGGCTTAGTCCTCCCATAGCCAGGATCCCTTCGGAGAAAGTGAAAGCTCTCGTGGGATTCTCGTACATGCGTTTCCACTGGACAATCTCATCGGCAGACAAGATTGGAACACTGTCATCAATAGCAGCCTTAGCATCCCTCAACGGTGGTGATTCTGGTATCATGGAAGCAGAAACAAAAATGAACCGGCTTTTCCATTCCTTAGGATAGGTAGAGGTTGGCATAAAGGAGTAGCAAGGCTGAGAGACACTACTCTTCAGTTTGGCGAAGGTAAACCAGTCCCCATCCGAGATCAACTTATAAAACATGCAAAATAGGGGAATCGACGGCTCACCAGAGACAACCACACATGACAACTCAAAATGCACGACCCTCATGAACCCTAGAGGGTGCAATTGGGAAAAGTGAACTTTAAAATGGCGCAACAAGTTTATCTTGAAAGGAGAGAGTGGATAACGAATACCACCCCACGGGGAAAATGATAGAGTGTAAAGAACGTTCCGGTCAAGTGTGCACTCTGCAGAGTCATCAAGACCGGGTAAGGTAGGGGAAAAACGTTCCGATATCCTGTAGGTTTCGACAAAGGACTCCAGGTCCTTTGCCGTCAGAACAGAACGGATCATGGAGTGGCCAGTACGGCTCATAGTGAAACAGAGTGGTAATCGGAGAATGGAGAAGAAAGAAAAGAAAGATGGGGAAGAAAGGTAGAAAATGGAGGATAAAAAGAAAATCTAAGGGACGGTGGAAGTTTTTAAAGAGGGTAACTGACAAGAAAGGGAAAAACCGTCACATCACCGTCAGTTCAAATTTAAAACCACTCTGCACGTGTATTGAGGGGATTAAACCCCAGCCGTCAATCACCGGCGATAAATGAATCTCGAAAAAAGAAGGGGCGCGTGATGATTACCTATGGGAGGGCCCACATTCTTAGCCCAAGGAAACTGCCCTCTTAGAACAATTATGACTCAGCCCCGGATCATGAGATTTGGGTCTCAGAACCAGGGACTAAAGATGACTTGACGACGGGCCAATAGGTCGCCCCATTTACCCGTCTTGGGCTACTCTCATATGGGCCCAACAAATAAAGCCCAAAATTGTAATACTTGCTTATTAAGGGTTCTCTTACACAAAGTGGGCGGGAAAAAGGAACTATCAGAGATATACAGGATGCATTAAATGAGCGACATGAAAGGCATCTCCGGCTGGCACAGTACTTCCGGGCCGGTATCATTAAATGAGGGTAAAGATCCCACCATTGGGGCTCAGACACGTGTCTGAGTCCCCCAAAGACGACCAGAATCCGTTAGATCATCTCGGTATCATCCCATAGGAGAGATAAGGGGTCTTGGTTATATAAGGAAGGTAAGAAAAGGATCCAGGCACACGTCCAAGCTATCTCACTTAATACTCTCACATTTATTCCGACCATAATTCTGTTACATTAAATACGCACACGCATTTATATCAGATTCACACCATAGAGATTGTTCCGGTGATCATACTCATCAGAATAAGTCACTCTCTTACTCTCCGGCAAGTTTACTTATTCTCACGCCGGAGCTTGGTCACGAATCCCCCCCGGGGCCCTCCGTGACGAGGCTAACGGTTTCCTTTTTTGTAGCAAGCAAAGGCTGGAGCATCACGACGTCAGCGAAGACCCTTTGAACGTCATCAGGGATTTGGGTATTCGACACAATCATTCTTGATGATTCAAGGAGGAAAACCATGTCTCACGATTTAGTGTCATAGTTCGGCCGTAGCTTAATGATAGAAAAGGGTTGGTCCCAACCATCTTTTGCTCTATTTATAATTCATGATACATCGTTTTCCTCCTTGAATCATGAAGCATCACTTTCATCCCACCATTTCTTACTTCCTGTTCCATTTCTAACAACTTGTCTCTCCTTTGAAACCTCTTCCCGCTCTCGGTATCTGTCATCTTGCCACTAACTTCTGTACAAGGAGAGACAATATAAGAAAATATTACAAAGACATAGCAATCAAGATTATACAAAAAGAAACTATAATTATACCAAGATAATATAATCGTAAATTAAGAAAATATTTTCACTCAATCTTATCGAAAGAAAAACAAAACAAAGAACTCATACAGCGTCCACTAATGTATTATACTGACAAGCCATAAACAATTCCAGGAACTACCCCTACAATATTGATAATACCCTGAATCTACAATATTGAACAATAACTTTGCCTTTAAATCGAAAAAAAACTACACTTTTTTTGCAAAGACACAAAAACGAACACCTTACAATAAGAAACCATTGCAATAAAAGCGATTTTTAAAAGCATGTAAATGGGTAAAGATAGACATGTAAAATTAAGAAACCATTACAATAGTCCAGATCCATTTTCCAATCATATTCCTAATTATATTCTTTTCAATTTTGACAGTTTCTATGATCCTATATATGCTTTTAAGGTACTATAGCAACACCACAACAATTAAGAATTCACATAACATATTCTTACTCAGTATCATATAATCAAAAGCTCATCAGGGTAATTACTGTAACGTCTCTAGTAAGAATTATATGAAAGTTCAAAGTATAGACACGTAAAACTAACTTACAAAAAATAGATGATTTTTAACAATCAATGTGTCAAATAATATTATAAAAAATCATATTGTTTCAGTTATAATCTACTTTTGTAAGTAAAATGAATTCGAATGGTTTATGCAATAAGTGTACACTTTGGGCGATCTTGACCCGTTTTGTTTTTAACTATTTTGATCTGAACCATTTAACCCATTAGACTTGAACATAAAACATAAGCTGAATCAAGCCACGATACATGTTTTCTAAGGAGAGCAGTTATTACCTTGCTATCATGTTGTTCATACATGGATGCAACTCCAAGCAAAGCACACATGCGAAGTAGTGCCAAAAGAGAACTATCAGCAGCCCATGGGTAAGAAATGTAGCCATTGTCCAGAAAGTTACCCTACATGCCATAACTCTTTTACCTCCATATTAGTCCACTAGTGTTCCTCCATCAGTCAGTGATATCAGATAAACCCCAAAGAAAAGATGATTGCCATCGGTGCTACTAATCAGAAAGAAATACAATGGTTTATATCCCAAATCAACGGCTTACCTTTCCGCATCCGTAACCACCAAGCTCTTTCTCTTATTTCTCAATCTCAGAAAAAGCTTCTACTTTCCACAATGATATGCATGGAACAGCAACAGGGCCTGGTTCTCCAATAGCAACACCTTTAAAAACCAAATTCAATTAAGTTTACACAAGACTACAAATACATACTCTACACCTCCTAACTCGTATTACAGCTCAACTTGAATTTCTTCAGTTTCATATGCAAATTAGATTACACTAACATATGTTCGTAACACTAAAATCACCAACTTTTTACGACCCAAAATCAAAGAGTACAAGAACACTCACTTGAATTTTAAGGTGAAAGTAGGACTGTAACACCCCAAAAATGGGGTTTGATAATTTAAACCCGGTTAATATAAAGGAACGGGTAAATTACCGTTTGGGGTAAAAGTGACCCGTAAATAAAAGTTGACTAGGAATAATTTACCGGGTGGTGACATGTATATATAAGTAACAAGATAATGAGTGTTAGTCTCTTTATTAATTGAAACGAAGTTGAGGGACCAAAACCGTTAAAAAGGAAACATGATTTATTAAATAAAGGAAAACCCCACACACACACACACTTCGTGTGTGTGTGAGTCGATCAGGAAGAAGAAGAACAAGGGTTCAAACCCTAGTTCTTGATAAATCTTCAAATTGAAGGGTGGAATGAAGTCTAAAATCATAACCGAGCATGGATAAATGATCACTATCATGAGAGGATCATAAGGTATGTCTTAAATTTAAGATTGGTGATCATTGGTGAAGTGGGTTATGTTCTAATCCGTGAGTTAATATGAAATTAATCATGTACAAGGGTTAGAACCCTCGTATAGAACATCGGTTACGTATGGTTAGTGCTAATTTGATGATTAGAGGTGAAACCCGTTAGTTATGGTGAAGATGATGACTAGAATCACCATCTATGTCCAAGTCTTGTGGAAAGATTGATGTATTATGTGGGTATGATGAATTCTTGTTAGATGAATTAGGAGAAATACGATGATGCTATGCTTGATGTTTATGTGCTAATGATACTTGTTGATTAGTAAGAAGATTTGATGAAATATGAATGAACTAGGAAGATTATGCATAAACTAGTTGTACATGGTGCCTAGGAAGTAGTACGCACGCCATGTGTTTGATGAAATGTCTAAATGACAATAATAGGTGAAGGTTGTGTTATGATGATGTTGAGTATGCTATATGCTTGTTTGAATTGGCTATGGAATACATATGTGAGATATGAACTTGATATGATCGTTCATATGAATAATCATGTATGCTAATAAGGATGTTAATGTAATGACATGAAAGTATAGGAATCATGTCAAGATGGATGGGAGCGTGGAAGGCTAACGGGACAAGAAGACTCAAGTAAGCGAATACAAATACGGACGAGTAAGGTAAGTAAATCCCGGACTTACACTTTAGATGCAAAATATATTGTACTATGATCATTATTGTGATACATGTGAAAGTATTAAACAATGGAAGTAAATAGGTAAGTTTACGGAAAAAGAAGTCGAAAGTGAATAGGAAAGTATAATGATGCTAATTGTTTTCTGTTAAGAATGAAATGAAAGTGCAGGTATACTAATAATGGAGAGTGAAGGTTAAGTATGGAAGTCGTACGAGAGTGTCCGAATGGATGGACTTATATGAACGAGAATAAGAAATGTTGATGCTTGATTATGCACGTGTTAAAGTATATATATTATGTCACTGGTTGCTAATGAAGTAATTGGTTGTGGTGACTGCAGGTTGTACAGGTTTATGAATGTTTGTTCAAGATGCGTAAGCGGTTGAAGATCGAGTCAAGACATGGGTTGTACTTGGGTGTGTATGTGGTCACTTAATTCGATATACGTATGTTAGTTTTTAATTAATTTATGAAAAGGGATTAATGTATTTAAATGAAAGAAAGAATAATTTATAAAGAAATTTTTAGTATGTATTTTCCGCTGCGTCAAAATTTGGTTAAAACGATTTAGGGCGTTACAAGGACCCCAAGAAATAAGGCAGTGAGACACCGATAGTGACTCCACCAATAATCAACACGAACTTGAAATCGTAACCAAAGCAAATTCCAGCCACCCACATCGACGGCGTAAACAATAGAAATATGGTGGGGAACAATGCCATTGTCGCAAATATCAAAACTTCTAAAACCGGTTTACAGAATGTTTCTATCTCCCAATTCAAAATAGGAATAACCTCCTAAAACAAAACAAACAGTAATAATAAATCAAACTAAATCCAATAAAATAATCAAATTACATCAAATTGCAAATTAGGGTTTAAAAAAAACAAATTAGGGTTAGTAAAGTTTACCATGTGATGGCACAAGATCATCACCACATCATCTTAAACAAACCCTAACGATGGAACCCCCAATCTTAAAACAAAAAAAATAAAACAGATGATTAATCTCTTTTCAGTTTAAAACAAAACAAATAAAACAGATGATTAATCTCTTTTCAGTAATAATGAAATTAGAAAAGTTACCTATGCAGGGAGAGTGTGGTACAGAGGCCGACTCCGACGATGACTATTTCTTCCTTCCGGATGAGGTTGCTTGATGATTCCGACCAAACATGGTGAAAACATCGAAGTTAACAACACCTGCAAAAGAAATAGATCACAAAGTTCAGTTTTATATAAATAGACACGCGCATGCTAAGAATTCCCTTACCTTGAACTCGCCATAGAAACTGTAACATTTCCATTTTTTTTATAAATTAAAATAAAGTATATAAAACTTATATTATTAAGGTCTGGTCTATTCGCACACGTCCTTAGTCTATTTAAACACCTCAAAGCGCCGCGCTATGGCCAAAGCTGGGCGCTTTGGTGTAAAGTCAACCGACAAGGTCTGACAGGTTCAGTCCTTGTCTGTTGACTTTACATCAAAGCGCCCCGCTTTGGCCAAAGCTCGGCGCTTTGGTTTTTTTTTTCCCAAAGCGCCCCGCTTTGGCCTAAGCTCGGCGCTTTGGTTTTGTTTTTTTTTTTTTGTTTTTTTTTTTTTTTACATTTTGGGCGTATTTTTGACTGGTGACTGGTCTACGTTTAAGTTCAAATTTTACAATATTTAATTTGTTTGTGCAGATATATCTAAAGGTGAAGTCCCATCTCAATATTTAATTTGTTGAGGCATATCACTGTCGCGTACAACCCTTTCCAACTCTTTGACTAGGTCAAAGAGATAGAGTAAAGAGTAAACTGGAGTGGTTAGGGTCATTTAGGGTGTAGGGAGTGGTTAGGGTCATTTTTAAATTTTTTGTAAGTTTTCCCTCTTAGGTCAAAGAGATAGAGTAAAGAGTAAACTGGAGTATGTATTTTTTTTAATACCGAAGCTATTAATGTATCACCTGGTGGTTGCGGTTGTGTTCGTCGACGATGGACATTCCAATGCCTCCCCAAAACCTACTCTGGACAGCGAACAGAACAGAGCGCACAACAGCCTGGCATACATTGCGGTTGTATTTTTTATTTTTTATATTTGAACTATTTTGATCCTCTTACTTTTGACAGTAAGAAAGAGTAAAAATGTATGCAAAAATGCTATTTCTAGTATTAGGAGTCTAAACATGTAGAGTAGGTCTTTGCATATGTAGTGTGGAGGTGGTTCTATGGAGTGTGGAGATGGTTCACCAAGTCAAAAGTGTTGTCATTTCTTTTGTTGGAACCACGCCCCTTCGACAAAAAAGAGGACAAGTGATAGGACTTGTAAAATGATGGTTTTAACTTGCTTGGTGTGGTTCCCAAACAATATACACCATAATACTACAATTAATAAAAAAATACGTCATGTACATGTACGGTAGGCGGCTGATACACATAACACTACTCATAGGAGTACTTGTGCTTTCAAACCAAAATGATACGACATAATGGAATACGACATCACACGTAACCGATTTGATCCGGAACTTGCAGTATAGTCCATATATATTAAAAAATGATGTATAATGGAAAAAGCGTAAAATTTATACTATTATCGACGCGTTTGTGAATTAAAAACAATATTAAAAAATTTAAAAAAAAGCCCTAAGCGCTGCGCTTTGACCTAAGAGGGGCGCTTTGCCTGAAAATTTAAAAATGTAAAAAAAAAAAAAACCTCAAAGCGCCCCTCTTTGGCCATAGCGGGGCGCTTTGATGTAAAGCAACAGACAAGGTCTGACCGCGTCAGTCCTTGTCGGTTGACTTTACACCAAAGCGCCCAGCTTTGGCCATAGCGAGGCGCTTTGGGGTGTGAAAATAATTTTCTCCGTGTGTAAATAGCATGACCCATTATTAAACGGGTAGATTACGAGTAAGTTGACTGTTAGAAATATGAGGTATCTAGACGAACATATGAACCGGTTAATAATTAAATAATAAAATACATTATAATTGACCTTACTCCGTTTTTAACGAAACTTAGGTCAAAATGTAGGATAAAAATATACTCGTTCTAGTGACATATACATCGTTTTATAAAACGTCATATTTTAGAAGATATAAACAATAAATGAGTGAAGCAGCTGAATTAATTATAATAATAAAACTTAACATATAGAATTGTTGTTACGTATGTGTCGAATCCATGGTTGAAACGACTCGGCGTTACTAACCTCAGATTCGGTAGGATCCGGTTCAGGTTCGTCCTCTCGTCGTCACGGTGACGATTCCTCTTGCGGGGTGTCGGGTCTTGGACTGCAACCACATGAAGATCTAGTTAGAGGGCCCGAGGGGGTTCACCCCGAGGGCACTCCGACGCTCAAGTCAGTATCATGTATGGCAATGATAATTATAAGTGCAAGTAAAATGTATAATTTAGAGAGAAGGAGCAGATGTATGTGAGAAAGAGGAGGAAGAAGTAACCTTCTTTTTTGTGGGAAAATGTAGTCTGTCCATCTTAGGAGGAGGAGCTCTTCCTTTTATAACAACACACTTGGGCCATAACCCTAATGGGCTGGCCCAAGAATGGGCTTATCAAGACACGGCCAACTCGAACCAATCTAATCATACCGAGAAAGACCCAAGTGGGCTCGAGCCTAGTCACCAATCTGAGGCGGTGAGCCCAGACGAGGAGCCCAAGCGGGAATCCTCATCGTCAACTCATCCCTAGTCCAAGCCTATTCACTCATGAATGGGTGCAAGACTTGTTCCAGTCCCTGAAAATATAGGCGGGTTGTTATCCGCACTTAATATGTCATCCTGACCTGTCGGGTAACATAGTCTAGGGCGCGTTATGCCAAACCAATCTACTTTATTACCCTTGGGGTGTCCTGGCATTCAGTATTCAAAACAGCAAAGTGATACCTCAAGTAGGGTAGCTCGGTATCGTACTTCAATCTATGCCTCCTTGAAAACACTTTACCCACTGTACTCGTTCAAGAATACTTTTATTAAGAGCGTTTACGCTATTTAGACTATCTTTCCATGTCCCTCTTAAAGGCATTTCAGTCAAGGTACTCGTTCAAGAGTAGTTTCTCTAAGGGCGTCGACTGGGATGCCTTATTTACCGTGTCATACTTTTTGTTTGGCGTTCCTCCGATGAGGGTTTTTGTCTTGCTTAAGTTGTTGAAACGTTTTCATGAATTTGCTTTGTACCATGTTTAAGCCGTTAAGGCTTTCTATGGGTCGCTTTGTAACTTTTGAAGTTGTTAAAGCTTTGTGTAGAACCGTTTTGTAACTCGTTCAAGTTGTTAAAGTTTTGTACAAGCTTGCTTCGTAACTTGCTTGAGTTGTTAAAGCTTTGTACAAGTTTGCTTTGTAACTTGCTTGAGTTGTTAAGTTTGCTTCATAACTTGCTTGAGTTGTTAAAGCTTTCTATAAGTTTGCTTTGTAACTCGTTTAAGTTGTTAAAGCTTTGTATAAGTTTGCTTCGTAACTTGCTTAAGTTGTTAAAGCTTTGTATAAGTTTGCTTCGTAACTTGCTTGAGTTGTTAAAGCTTTCTATAAGTTTGCTTTGTAACTCGTTTAAGTTGTTAAAGCTTTGTATAAGTTTGCTTTGTAACTCGTTTAAGTTGTTAAAGCTTTGTATAAGTTTGCTTCGTAACTTGCTTGAGTTGTTAAAGCTTTGTTTAGTTCGCTTTGTAACTCGTTCAAGTTGTGAAGGCTTTTCCTAGGCCCGCTTTGTAACTTGTTTAAGTTGTTAAAGCTTTTGATGGACCTTTTACCCATTGGGGTCCAGGCCACTCGGGGTTTTATATGCCTGCTTCGGCGTTTTGTTTGGACGTAGTCGACTTAGTCCTAGCCCCACGGCCTGGCTTTGCCTCGTTTAGACTAAGGCGACATGTTTGTATGCCTATGTACATGTTCATTTTGTTGTAAGATCGTTCGGCACATCTACCTAAATGATCGTGTTTGACCCCTTAGCAGGGTCTTTAAACAGTTCAGGTTTTTTGTTCTTCGAGAAAGGGTGGCATCTTCTCCTTTTGGAGAGGTTTTGTGAGCCTTTTAAAAACACTTGTTGCGTAGAAGGAACCTTCCTATGTGAGTCCTTATTAAGGGCTCTTTCCTCCCCTGGAGAGATGTTGTAATTCACTAAGAATGGGTGTCCATGGAAAGTGCAACCCTCTCCTCTTGGAGAGACTTCTTCAAACATATGCGACCCCAAGATGGGGCTCCTCTCATTTGGAGAGATACTTTCTAAAACACAGACCTGTGGCAGAGATCTTTTCTTTTCAAGGAAAGGATTCTTCAGATTCAAAGTCCCTTGTCAAAGGGGGCTCCCCCCCTTTTGAATAAGTCATTCAGGTGCGAAATCTCAAGGAGGATTTTTCTCAGATATCAAATCCCAGGGATGGGGGTACTTTCCCGTCCTTAGAAGGAACTTCACCAATACTTGATCCCGTAGCCGGGTGCACTTCTGTTCGTTGAATAGACTTTTGCAATACTTAATCCCACGGGAGGGGATACCCTCCTTTTCTTGGGAGAAACTTGTTCATGTTCGTTGAAGAGACTTATGAGACCCCTAATCACATAGGATGGGACATCTTCATTTTTTCGGAGGTGGCTCCTCCAAGACTTAATCCCCAGGGATATTAATCCCCATCATGAAACTGCCACTTCAGTCACCTCACACATTTAAGTTTCAAATAATGACACATTGGACCTCCAACTTATTTACATCACATTCCTCTTGTATTTTCATTTAATTCAACTTTTGATTAATGACCGAACGACCCTTGTACTTCATCATTTCATATTACTTGCATATTCAAACCATCAACTCGACCCGAAACGCATCCAAACAATCTTGTTTACCTCGTTTATCATCTTCGTCTGTTCCGCTTTATCTCCAAACTCCTTAACTTCACCGAGTTAAGCAATTAAACATTCCTATTTTTGGAAGGAGTTTCTTCAAGGCTAAATCCCGAGGGATGGATATGTTCCTTCCTATGCTTGGAAGGAGTTTCTTCGAGACTGGGTCCCGAGGGAGGGATTTGTTTCTTCCTATTCTTGGAAAGGGCTTCTAAAATGCTTGATCCCAGAGAATGGGATGTTCTTCTCTTTTTGGAAGGAACTTTTCCTGAACTTGATTCCATGGAAAGTATACGTTCCTGTTCTTGGAAGCGACTGCTGAGGTACCTTCAAAGGAAGAGCGTCCAGGTTTTTCCTTAAGGACTAATAACGTAGTCCAAGGAGTGTTCCGCCTTCAAGGAAAGAGCGTCCCAGATTTTCCTTAAGGACTAATAACGTAGTCCAGGGAGTCTTCCGCCTTCAAGGAAAGAGCGTCCTAGTTTTTCTTTAAGGACTAATAACGTAGTCCAGGTAGTCTTCTGTCTTCAAGGAATGAGCATCCCAGTTTTTCCTTAAGGACTAATAACGTAGTCCAGGGAGTTTTCCATCTTCGAGTAATGAGTGTCCCGGTTTAAGGACTAATAACGTAGTCCAGAGAGTGTTCCGCCTTCAAGGGCGGAGCGTCCATGTTTTTCCTTAAGGACTAATAACGTAGTCCAGGGAGTCTTCCGCCTTTAAGGAAAGAGCGTCCCAGTTTTTCCTTAAGGACTAATAACGTAGTCCAGGTTTTTTCTTTCTTCAAGTTGAGGATTAATTATGTAGTCCACAGATTCTTTTTCCCTCGGGAAGGAGACAAATACGCGGTCCAGGCTTTTCCTTTCTTCAAGTGGAGGATTAATAATGTAGTCCCACAGATTCTTTTCCTTTAGGAAGGAGCCAAACATGCAACCCAGGCTTCTTTTTTCTTCAAGTGAAGGATTAATAACGTAGTCCACTGATTCTTTTTCCTTCAGGGATGGAGCCAAATATACAACCCAGTCTTTTCCTTTCTTCAAGGGAGGAATTAGTAAGGCAGTCCACGCCCCTTCCCCCTCCTTCCTCTTTTTTTTTTGTTGTAGATATCTTCGAACATGAGAACTTATGGAGGGGCTTAATCCTTTTTGGAGGAGGTAATACAAAAATAAAGATCCTTTCGAGAAGTCTTCAATGTAGGACCCAATGGTGTTATACCATGCTAGCTTCACAGTTCAGTGTTGTCAAACGTAGTTGGTAATACTGAACTTATAAAATAGGTTGTCATTGAGCCCGTCTGTCTAGACGATCGGTTGTGATTTTCTTATCAACCGCTTGATATGAGGATGTCGATCAATGTCCAACAGATGTCATGTGATGATGGTGTTGTACCATAACAGCCCCTGTTCAATGTTGCGCAAAGGTTTATCTTGCTTTCACTAGTGTTGTGTCACTTTCCTTCTAGCCGAAGCTATACCCTTGTTTAAGGATGTTTAAGGTGATCACTATTCTTCGGTATCTTTTCAAAGATCATGCCTTGTTTCTCGGGTGCACATCATCCAGTCCAATATTAGCCTTTGTCGACGTATCCCGTAGGCCATGACTAATAGCTTCTTGTGTTGTTCATGATTTGATACTTGCCATGAAAACACTTTCAAATAGTGAGTCATATCAAAGATCAATTTCTTTATGTGTTAAACATGTTACGTTGTGTGTACAAGCACTTGTGCCTCATGTTTTATTTTGTGAAGACGTATGGCTATCATATCATTAATATGGGTAGCCTACGTACCCTAACAACGTTGTAATGTGAACAATAAATTTGTGTCTAGAAGCAGCACACGATGCAAGACTTCGAAGAAGGGCCTTGCGTAAGTGTTTTGTGTTAGGATCTACAAAAGGACCTGGCGGAAGGGCCTGAGGAAAGACCTGGTGGAAGGGCCTGAGGAAAGACCTTGTGAAAGGACCTGGTGGAAGGGCATGAGGAACGACCCTGCGAAAGGACCTGAGGAAAGACCTGGTGGAAGGGCCTGAGGAACGACCCTGTGAAAGGACCTGAGGAAGGACCTGGTGGAAGGGCCTGAGGAAAGACCCTGTGAAAAGACCTGAGAAAAGACCTGGTGGAAGGGCCTAAGGAAGGACCCTGTGAAAGGACCTGAGAAAAGACCTGGTGGAAGGGCCTGAGGAAGGACCCTGTGAAAGGACCTGAGGAAGAACCTGGTGGAAGGGCCTGAGGAAGGGCCTGGTGGAAGGGCCTGAGGAAGAACCCTGTGAAAGGACCTGGCGCAGGGGACTGAGGAAGGACCCTGTGAAAAGACCTGAGGAAGAACCTGGTGGAAGGGCCTGAGGAAGGACCTGGTGGAAGGGCCTGAGGAAGGACCCTGTGAAAGGACCTGGGGAAGGGGCCAGGGGAAAGGACATTGTGAAAGGGCCTGAGGAAGGATCTGGGGAAGGACCTTGGTAGAAGGGCCTGAGGAAGGACCATGTGAAAAGACCCTGAGAAAGGGGCCAGGGGAAGGGACCCCGCGAAAGGACCCGAGGAAGAACCTTGTACTAGTAAAATATTATTATTTTTTCCTAAGAAAGTCAAAGTAAGGTGCTGTTTGTTTTTGCTTAAAACGTCTGCAAAGAGCCTATGTCTGCAGGCGGGCAGACATAAGACCTTGAAGACTGTTTGTTTTTTTTAAACAGATCTAAAAATGGCTTCTTTCATCTTAAAAAAAAGCTATGAACCTTTGCTTCTAACATCTTCACAAACCCTTTCTTCCTCTCTTTTCTATTCAAAAATACATAAAACCCTAATCCAAACACCGCACATCACAAAAACTTCTCTGTTTCCTCTCTCTAAACTCCGATGACCGGAGTAAAAGTCCGGCCGGTTTCAGGTCAGATCTCCGGCTACCGCACATCCCTAACTCCCCTCCATTACATACACCCAACCCCCTCCGTTTCAATCTCCTACCGTTCACTCACCGCCGTTAGCTCCGGCGACAACGACGACGATCTGTTGTTCGTCCAGAAACAATGCGTATATACCTAAACTTGTACCGTTTAGTCGAAGCAAGTTTGATCGAATCATTAAGGATCCTCCGTTGATTCAGAAATCTGAAAACGATTTAGCAGGTTTTTTTGCTCGATTACTTTCTAATCTACTTTTATTTTTTAGTTATTGATATTTGATTATTGAATCGTTAAGGAGCAGATGTGTTTTTACTCACTGATTCGGCCTAACAACTACCAGATCTAATAGATAATAGATCAATTTTGTTTTCAATAATAATTAGGTTTTTTTGTTTAATCAGATTACTGTTCAACGCTGGAAGGAGATCCGTCGTATAGCTGCTAGAGAGCTGAACATGTTATGTTATTTGATAGTATTGTGATTCTGTGCAGACATTATCAATTTATAAAAACAAACAGTCTTATATTTTCAGCTTGCAGAGCTTCAGACCACATCTTCAGTTGCAGACATAGGAACAGATGAAATCAGCTTGCAGACATTTTATGTCTGCAAAAACAAACAGCACCTAACTTTCTTTTTATAAGAAAACTTTACCACGTTGGTAATAGTGAGGCATCACCTGTTTCCAAGAAAAAATGTCACATCATGTCAAAAAAGTGTCCTTTCCACAAAAAGGAGTTGTGCCATGTGCAATATGGCTTGTACCTTTTCCTCTTTTTTTATATAAATAAAAATTCAAGTATTACTTGAAAAAGTGTGAAGGTTACGAAAAGTCCCTTCTTGCATTTTCCTCAAAATATGTGTACGTGAACATCAATATATTTTATTATATTAAATATTTAAAGGTATTGACACGTGCTTGTACCTTTAGGATAAATGAGAGTACTTAGACCACATCATATCTAGTTCTATTTGAACTAACTTTTCTATTCTCTTTCCACCACCCCCTTTTTTTTCTAGTGTGTGAGAGGTAATTAAAGTATGTCAGTAGCTTTAGTGAGAAGTCACATACTTTTAAAAAGTTAAGCCAACTTTATTCTTATAGCATCGTAATGTCATGTGTCTGTTTTTATCTATCAGACATAAATAAATATATGTAACACCTCGAAAATTCACGTCCTATAATGTATTGACACGTGTCATCAGCTTGAACGTGAGAAAGTATACTTTAGAGGGACTAAAGTTGACAAACATAGAAAGTATGTGAAAATAAGGGTTCAAAATGTCAACAATGGATAAACATACTTCATAATAACCCTACATGATGTTTATAACATCAAACGAATAAATCATGGATCATAGGAAGCTAAAAGTGAGAGATTACAAACTACAGGGGTTAAATGTGTCAACATGTTTAAAGATATACCTCTGAGTGACCTTTTGACAAACCCGAAGCTTTGTAAATGTTAATTATACTCACTTGAATGCACGATTAAAATTTCACTATGTTTCGTTATCGTATGAGAAAGTTATGACCAAATTCGTAGGCGAGGGGTTAAAGTGCAAACATTGAAAGTTAAGACTTTTCGGGTTAACCGGAAGTGTTCAGGGACTTGGCAAAGTGGATATAAGTCCTAAAGCCCTTGTGGGTAAAAATAAGGGGGTCAAAATGCAATAAATAACCCTAGTTGCCCCTTCGTGAAACCAAAGGCCAAGCTGCAAAACATTTAAAAATGAAAATCTGATTTTTTGGGGCCAAGCGGCCCGCGTGGGTTTAAGCTTATCTTGAGGCGGCCCGCGTGGGACGCCCAGAACCAGAAAAACCAGGCAGCAGCCTGTTATGCGCGAATTTGACCCATCTAGCCGGTTTTTCTCACATGTGGACGACCCCTAGGCACCCCTAAGCACTAGACAACAAGTGTTGATCAATTGTGGTGGGTGCTAGACCTTGTTGTCAAGGATTTGTGGTGAGAATTTTACTATAAAAGGCCATGTAGTGCACACAAGTTCATCACACCAATTTCCTTGCAATCTGATCATTCCTGGAGCTCTCAAGCAGGTCCAACTGATCATAAGTCGTGCATAGGACTCTTGTAAGTGTTCTAATCCTTCTTTAGTTGAGTTTAGCTTGTTTAATTAGCTAAAAGTCAAACCGTCGTAATTACGGTTTGACTTCGAGATTAGTCAATAATGGCTCAGTCATATCTCGAATTAAAAGTAGTTATAAGTTGGTATTTATGTGGGTAATAAAACCCCAAAAGGGTTTCCCCTGATCACCACTCTAACTAGTTCAATTGTCGGGTCAAACATGTACTTAAAAGTCAACAGGATTCTTAAAATGTCATTTATGCATAATTAGCTATCTAGAACATATATAACCTGTTTGATCATTGTTATAACTTAGTAATTAGTGTAAGAACATGTCCAAACATGTTCAACCCGACTGTTTCCTGTTTAGACCCGGTTCGGAACCGAAAGTCGCATAGTTTGACTTTCACTTTGACTTTCAGTTCTGACCCGTTTAGGCATGTTTTAGAAATTCCTCAGAGCTTTAATTGGATTAGGTTACTTGTTAGAACAACCATATGTGATTATACACCTTGGTTCACTAGTTATCCAATTAATATGCATATTTCCGTTAATTGCTCATATGTTGACCGTTATGCCCTTATTACCTTAAAACGTGATTTATGAAAATGTAAAAGTGTAGAAACCTTAGTTACTGATATATAAACTTGTATGCAAAGTTTGACATCAGTTTGACTTGTAGATTAAGAGTTATGCTCATTATCGCAAAACTAATGCTTTATGTTAATAAAATGGCGTAATTAGCGTATAGCCTAGTTAAACATACTTTTTGGTATCAAATCTTTTACCCACTGATGTAATATATTATTTTGGGGTTTTTAAAGATTTTTAATTAATTTTAGGCTGAGCATAACTCATAGTCGTAGGCTTAAATTGGTAATTGTCGGTTTTGCCCTTACGGGCTGTAAAATGAGTTTTACATATCTAAACGACTCCAAACCTTTTACTACTGATCACATATGATAAATAAATTATTTTAAGCCTTCTGGAAATATAAAAATATCAGATTTAAGTATCAAACCCGTAAATGGCCTTTAATCGCCTTATTTAGCGTTTTTAACGCATAGTACGTTTTAAAATCATATTGGACATACCCGGGTTGATACCTACTGATATACGAGGAAAATTATGATATTTTAACAGTAAGCAAAGGTTGATAAAATCAGACTTCAGTTTTGAGCTTTTCGGCTTATGTGAAATTACCAAAATGCCCCTTCGGTGCATAGTTTGGTTATAAATGATAAATTTCACATATATACCTTAGCCTACTGTTATAACTCATAAAATTGAGTATGTTTATTGTTTACATCAGACCTGTAACTCAGTTAAACATCTAAACGCTTTTACAAACTTTAAAATGACCAAACTACCCCTACGGGGCATAGTTTGTGTTTAAATTAGTTCGGGGCATAATGAAAGACATCCTACTGATGTCCCAACATATTTGAAGCATATTAACTTAGGAAACCTGTATATGGCTCTTACGGATACCCGTTATGCTTATTACGCGTTCGGTTCGGTTTATGTAACAAGTTTACATAAATTAGCCGAAACGGGTCCAACCTTATCGGTTTTATCTCAAAATCCAGAATGTGTTTAGTTTACCCATATTATACAAGTCTCCAGACTTGTCGGGTCTAAATCACATCCTATTCCGGTCTTCGCTTAATCATGCGTTTTGAACCGTAAACCTTTCCTTAAAACTAACCGGTCTAAGTTACGACTTAAATAAGACCCGTTAGGAATTTAATAGGTTAATAAAACCTTCGTTCCAGATTAAGAGCCCCAGTAGAAGTACTTGTGCTTGCTGATTAAGATATACGGCTGAGTGTAAATTGCATTGCTAGCTCAGGTAAATACTTTTAACTTATTTTCCCTATACGGGCTTGGGATACGGTATTATAAAAATACCGCTTGGTCGGGTGTAGAAACCTTTTAATCGGAGATGATTAAATTGCATAATCCCGTTTTAATCTGTATTGATTGATAACAAATAACATTGGGGGTTAATGACCGTGTCCTGGATATCCTTGGCTCATTTTAAAAAGTGAATGGCCACGACGTAAGCACAAGGTGTAGACATAACACCTCCTGTTGCATATGTATAACGTATACTCACTCGTAAGGGAATCTTCTTGTGAGATAATATTTGTGGTGTGTCGATTAATCTTGTCCGGCTTGTATTGTATAATCACCGGCCCTAAATGTTGGACAACCATGTAAATCGGATACAAGATTTTTATTAATAAAATTGTCCCAAGTATAAAAGATTAATTTTGCCTCTGTGCATTTTAATCAATGTGTCAAGATATTTTGTGTCGTTTGCACTCGAATCACTTTTCAAACTCTTTTTCCAAAATGAGTCAGTTAATTGTATTTACCAGTGTAAACTGACGTATTTTCCAAAAGGTTAAGTGACAGGTACTATGCGTATTTGGCTGGGAGCTCAGGGCGTCACTAGGGAATCTTGCAAGTTCTAGATGCCTAAAGTCTGTTGAACAGTTTTCTTTTATTGTTCCGCCTGTGGATCCTTTACCTTCCGTTGTAATACTTTGACATTACTTATATTCGGAATGTAATATATTTACCTTTTGCTTTCGCTGTGCATTTATATATTGTGTTGTTTGACCATGATGTTACCAACTACGTCACGATACTCCCCCACCGGGCCCACCGGTGACACGTGGAAAATCGGGGTGTGACAGGTTGGTATCAGAGCCAACATTGAGTGAATTAAACACTAGCTTTTTGTGTTTAATCTCAATGACACAATTGCACATTCCTAAATCTTCTGAGTCTAGACTTAACATAGGAATACTTTCAATCCCAATCTGGAAATTTTTACTTCCAAATTTTTATATATATTGGATACGTCGCCAAGCGAAGAAGCTGTATTAGAAATTCTCCACAATCTGGAGCCCTGAAATGCTGAGCTTCGTAGCGCGGCTGGAATGAAACGAGCATCCAAGGAGAGAGCATTCAGAAATAACTTGAAGAAGAAACTCCTCTTGCTGAAGATCGTTTCCTTAATAGTCCTTATAAGGACATAATTATCTTTCAGTCCCTTCAAGGACACACTATCCCTTCAAAGACCCGCTTAGGGCAACTTTGTACTTTTATTTTCATATAATGGATTGATTAAATTAAATTTTCATTCTAAACATGAAATATGAAATGAATGGAAAATAACATCCCTTAGAAGGGAAGTGCCTACGGGCTATAATTAACGTCCTCTGAGACTAAAGACGGTGGTAGCCTACAGCTCCCTGTCAAGAAAAGGTAATGAACTTTGATTCACACCTAAATGCCTCGATCCTAAACGATCATGGCTTATAAATTAAACTTGTCCACGTGACTAAGCCTTTTGTGCTATTACTAAATGCCTCGATCCCTGACGATCATGGCTTATAAATTTAACTTGTCCACGTGACTAGGCCTTTTGTGCCATTACTAATTCATAAATTGCCCTGATTCTCTGAAATCTTGGCTTATAAATTAAACTTGTCTACGCGACTAGGCCATTTGTGCTATTATTAAATTATAAATTTGGATTTATGATAAAAATCCTGAATAAAATAAATATCCTTACTTTCCTGCCAGTATGCATTTTAAAGATAATCTTAAAGGTGAAACCTAGCCTACGCGGCCAAGATGGTGAAACCTACTCAAGAGATTCAAATCCTTGTTAACACCTAAGAACGTGTTAGCACTCTTGACAAATGTGACTCGAGAAAATCACAACAGTCATCCTTATATTAGATTCTTCCAATTTTCTTATCTAGCCTAGTGATTTAGAAATCATGGCTTGTGTCATCCTATAAGATGATCACATTATAAACATCCAGTAGTGATGAAGTGCCTACGGGCTAAACTAGTTGTCCGATAAGACAACGACAGTGGTGGTCTTTGACCTCCTGTCTAAAAATGTTGGACCAGGTCCAAGCATAATAGTCGGTAGGATCCATACGATCTCGACTAATAGCATCTGAGAAGATGATCATATTATAACCATCCCTCAGAAGGGAAATGCCCACGGGCTATATCTATTGTCCTAAAAGACAAAAGACAGTTGAAGTCTACAACTCCCTGTCAAGGTAATGAACGTGATTCAAACCTTAATGCCTCGATTCTCTGAAATCATGGCTTCTAAAATTTAGAACTGTCCTTGTGACTAGGCCTTTTTGCGCCACTTTAATATCCTTAATGTTTCATAACTAGGATAAATTATAATGGAAAATACTAATTAAATATAACTAACAAATTAACCAATATGGTTTATATTACCATGGTTGATAAATCATCAAAGATGATGATTCCATAATAATCTCTGAATAAATCATTGTTAATATTTATGTAGCAATCAAGCTACATGGCTGGATTAGATGAAGTTAACAGTCACTTGAAGGAGAGCAATGATACTACCAGAATTAATGTAACTGGAGCAGAACTGCAGGCAATAATAGATTATGCTGTTACTCGAGCTCTTGATCGACAGTATGCTGAATCAAATGATACCCACTCTGAGACTCTATCTATGGCTCATAGTAAGCCCCCTCTTAAAACACATGAGTCAAGGGAGGACGATGTTCATGACTTGTCAAATCAAAGGAGTATTCCGTCTAGACAAGTTGTGTTTCATCAAGAGGCACCAGTTAAGACCTGTTCATATAAATATTTTGTCTCCTGCAAGCCCAGAGACTTTACAGGAGAAGAAGGAGCCATCGATTGCATGACATGGCTCGATGAGATGGACGCTGTTGTTGACATCAGCGGTTGTGCGGAGCAAGATGTTGTGAAATTTGTTTCACAATCATTTAAAGGAGAAGCGTTGGCATGGTGGAGATCATTGCTCCAAGCCACGGGGAAAGTTCTACTCTACAACTTATCTTGGGGTCAATTTGTTGCATTAGTCAAGGAAAACTATTGCCCCCAGCATGAAGTAGAAAAGATAGAATCGGACTTCTTGACTTTGGTCATGGAAAATTTGAATTATCAGGCATATGTGACAAGTTTCAACACTATGTCCCGCCTGGTTCCTTATCTAGTCACCCCTGAACCTAAACGCATAGCGCGTTTCATTGGAGGCCTAGCACCAGAGATAAAAGGGAATGTTAAAGCATCTAGGCCAACCACATATAGGTCCGCGGTGGACTTATCCTTATCTCTCACCTTAGACGCAATCAGAATTAAGTCTGTTAAGGCTTCTGGCGAGAGAAGAAGAGAAAGAGAGAAGGAAAACTCTCATCAAACTAACAAGAAGAAGAAGGGAAGCTCGGAGCGCGGGAAGGATTCCGAGTTTAGGAAGAACTCGAGTCAGTCTGATAACAGACCCAAATGCAGTAACTGCAAAAAACAACATTATGGAAAATGTACAATAGACCCACGTGCTAAATTGTGTGGAATTTGCAAGACCAAGGGTCACAAAACCTTAGATTGCAAGGGGATGAAGAACGCCACATGTTACAATTGTAATGAGGAAGGGCACATCAAAACCAACTGCCCAAAGCTTATAAAGAAGCCTGGAGAGGCCAGGAAAACAAATGCATGAGTCTTCCGGATGAACGCCAGGAGATGGTGCAGAAGGATAACTATATAGCAGGTACTTTTCCTTATCAAGCAGTTTATGCAGAAATTTATTTGATGCTGGCACATGTGATTCAATAATGAACGGTGACTGTTGAGAACTGTTGTCTCCGTCTGATTAGGACTTCGGTCATTTTATACGAAGTAGAAATTGGCCGATGATACTTTAGAAAATGCTCCAACAAACCTTAGATGGATATTTTATATCTAATAGGAATCACTCTTTTCTGATATTCCTATGGCAAGCTTTCAAGCTACCTAAATTCTTCAATATAATAAAGACAGACGTGACGTTTTGATCCTCTGTCAGAAAAGTGATGGACTAGGTCCAAATCTTTAATGCCATTGATGGTCTTTTGCGACCTCGGCTAAGTAATATTAATATATTTTAAATAATGTTCATTAAGAATGTTAGTGCTATAATAGCCTGTATAGGTTATTGACACCATGGCTAGTATATATTAAGGCCATCAGAATGAAAAATAGCAGTTGTTGGATTTCAACTAAGAAATTGTTTTATTGGTGTTAGGAACCAATAGAAAGTATGGCAAACTCGGATAAGACAACAGTCGATCGCGCTATTGATGGCACGACGCATGCTAATGATGCTGAAATTGTGAACCTTAGAATTTCCAAAGATGTTCTTCAAACTATGATAGACGCAGCCGTTGGAAAAGCTGTGAAGAGAGCTGTGAAAAAGTTAAAGGAGACCCATGCTGCTCGGTCCAAATTTTATCTAGGACCACATTTCCTTACTCTTAAGAAGGATCTCGTTCATGCCTCTGATGCAAAGGATGAACTAAAAAGAAAAAGGGAGGTAGATAACTCCCAGAGTTCTAAGAAAAAGAACAAACAAAAGTCCGACCAAAAACCAGTATGTGAGACCTGCATGAAGCGCCATTATGGGAAATGCAGGTTCGAACCAAAATCCAAATCGCAGCCTAGGGCTTGTGGGATCTGCAAGTCTAAGGGACATAAAACGTTGGACTGTAAGGACATTAAGAATGCAGTCTGTTTCGGCTGTAATGAGAAAGGCCACATCAAGACTACGTGCCCTAAATATGTCAAAGGAAATGCGGCGGAGGAAGTAAAGCCTAAAATTTAAAGCGCCTAAAATGCCTAAGCTAGCCCATAAATAATGACATCAGGTACATTCCTAGGCATTTTATCAATAATTTAAATACTAAGAGTTTTATTTTGGTTCGGATACCAGTAAATTCTTCATAAACTATAAGTTTAACAAGTTAAAAAAAATGGTGGAATTGGCCGTCCCCGGAATCGAACCTGGGTCTAGGCCGCACCCTTTCGCGCGCCTAG
This sequence comes from Helianthus tuberosus, assembly GCA_030545235.1. NCBI lineage: Eukaryota > Viridiplantae > Streptophyta > Magnoliopsida > Asterales > Asteraceae > Helianthus > Helianthus tuberosus. The sequence continues at coordinate 1,016,001 of CM060376.1, read as the reverse complement.
CCAACTGAGCTAGGTGCCTAGTTTGTGAAACTTCCATTATTAATTAAATATAAGCACTTGTACAATAAACTTCCTTATCATTTATCAATGATAATTCCTGCTAAGTGTCCTGTTTTCAATACGGGCAATAATAAATCTTCATGAACCATAAACTTAGCAAAAAAAAAAAAAAAAAATTATCATCCACAAGGTATAACTACCAAGGAAACTATAGTAACCGATTCTTATAAATCGGCAAGGAATCATTCCAAAAATCGAAGAGCACTCTTTCTTTGCATAGAGTACGACAACATATGTTATTTTAATTATTTTTGTCATTGTTTTCTATCGCCTGCGAATGCCAAACTATGTTTGATAAAAGTGTCATATGAGGATTGGCGTATCCTAGTGTGTCCCATAGATTATTTCCATGTCTGATCAGCATGGAGGTTTAATACATGGAACCCTAAGATATCCCAATGATCATATTGTACTAAAGTCGACTAGTAGTATTCAAAGAAGATATCCAAAAATGGAATTTTTTTTTTCCAAGTAAATGTTCCCGATTAAGGAATTCGAGGACTTATAACATAAAGGTGTCACTCATTTGACACGAACAATGATGGATGAACTGGAGCCTGAGACATGGAAAATCTCTGTAGCCTCCTTGTATCTTAATTATCTTCTCAAAAGATGTCCCTGCTTACCTCCTGGAAGGCAGGTAGAATTAAGATTTGTCGCCCGTCGTGGGCTGGAGTATTGTGAAAACTCCATATTAATTATGGAATAAACGAAACCTTGAGTAAGTAGGTTTTAAGACATAGGCTCATATAGCCAGACGCAATATTCTAAGGGTGTTATATTATTAAATAAGAAAGACGGGTCATATTGCTTATGCATGCATGTCGCAACCCTAAATAGGCAACGATTAAGAATTTGCCATCAGCTACCCAGGATCGTCGAATTGTTCGACTAACGACAAGGATTAGCTATTCCTTAATATTAGTTAAGTAATGGTTGGAATAACCACCTTAAGATAAGCTTTCCTTTAGTAATTGATATGTAAGTATTAAGGCTACTCCTTTGGAGACCTTGTATAGATGAAATGTTAAACATCTGTTGTTAGGACAATAGATTGGTAAGTCCAATATCCAGGATCTGAAAGTTGCATTGGAAACAACAAATAAGATCATACAAATTCCTAATCATCTGTAAGTTGCCATTATTAGTGTTTTGGTCAAAAATTACCGAAGCAATTAAGTGATCAAATTAGTTAAGTGAGGTAGTGTGCTAAAATTTATATGTGAAAAATGTGTTAACCAAATTAGTTGTGAAAACAGTTTCAGGATACGACTCAGGATATAGAGCTGTATCTACAATCAAACAATGAGTGCAAATGTAAAGGTTGACACGAGATATACGAGGAAAGCCCTTGATCAATCTAGACCTCCGGCATAAAACCTCGGGAGCTGACAATCGTCGGCTGCCTTGTTCTTCTTATTGCTTGAATAACAGGATACAGTGCAGGACATGGCTCAGATCAATGCTAAGTGGTACAACGAATGAAAGTGTTGAGTGTTTGTGCGTAATAGAAAGAAAAAAGAAGTGTGAGTTCGAGTGTTGAGAGTGGAGTGTGTGTTCCTATTGATTTGGCCTCCTATTTATAGTTACAAATAACAAACTAACTCTCATATTATTCCGGGATGCTGGGAATATTCCATTCTGAACGTTGGGGGACTCTTTAAGCTTGTTTTCCACGTGCATATTGACTATAGAAGCGGGTCTTCAGCTCTTATAGCCGTTACAACCTCAATAACTTTGACCAGCATCCGATATTCTCGCGGAATATGCCTTTCTTCTATTATGACCGTTACAAGACCCATTCTTCCACCATCAACGTCCATTTTTCAACCACCTTGAGCGAATCTTCAGGTAGATCAAGTCCTTTAACGTTGGTACCTTGCAACCAAAGAAAATCGTTAGTAGCAAGCAGGATACCCCAGAGGATGTTACCAATATCCTGGTTCAGTATCCTGGCCGCAGCATCAAGCATATAATATCAGGATATGCTTTAGGATATAAGCTTGAAATTTCACCCATAACAATTGTCCCCAAAAATATATCTGTTAGGATTCTGAAATCCAAACGGGTATATTTTTCGTTGTATTGTTCGATACACTTAATGGGATGTAGATGTTGATGTGACTTCGTGCAACTTCCAAGGTTATACTTTCTCATAACTAGATAGTCTTCTAGCACGTCTGGTAAGGATATCTGTTTTAAATATTCCTGCATAGATTTGGTTACTTCAGAATACTATCATGTAACGAAATTAGAATTACTCCCTTTTACGCAGATTCCATCAAAGACCCTGCTACTTTTGATCTAGAGGAGCTTGACAACTTTTCTAAGCATGCCTTGGTGAAAAAGGAGCCATATGTTGCCATCAGCTCTAAGCCCTCTGCTGCTGCTGCCGAAGGTTTCTCTTATGGTGACCTTGGCTTCATGGAATCCATCGAGCCCATGATCTCCTTCCCTAATAAGGTAAGTATCCAGATCCTGTATCCCGTACACATATACTGAACATGTATCCTGGTTAGTTTGTCTTTAATGATACATGTATTTTGTAGGGTCTAAATCATCTGGTCGTCCTGCACTTAGAACAATTTTAATTTCCTGCAAGTAGAATAGTTTGACAGTTGAAGGTGAAGGGATCCTGTGTTTTCAGAACGAAGCCTTCAACTGTTTATGTAAATATGCTTTAAAAACATAATTGTGTTCTCGGTGAATGGGTCTCTTTTTGAGATGAAATCAAGAATACAATTTTTTTTAGACCAATAACAATAAACTAACCTTTTCGACCTTATCTCCGTGTTATATGTTATTTTGAAAAATTTGTTCTGAATATCCTGATCAGGATACTGGTATGATACTTAATTGCTTTGTCCCCTTTGTTCAAAATGTTTGACAAAAACTTAGTTAAATACAAATTTTCATAAAAACTTAACTTACTCAGATAAGGCCTTCAAACTTAAGAAAAGTAAGAATCCATACCAGAAACACCTAGGCAATAATCTTCATTCTTAAACCTTTGAATCATTCGCAATGTCCCCAGTGGGATATAATGTTGGCATAGGTTTCCTTCTCGCTCCAGCATAAATGTCCCCAGTAGGATATAGTATCAGCATACGTCATGTTCCATCACGGATGTCCCCTGTCTGTGCAGGACCAGTATGTTGTACCGGGATATGATCCTTTAGCAATTCTTCAACCAGTTGTTTAAACTTAGCAATCTTTTTTCAAAAATTTATGTAGACTCGTAAATGATTATGTTTTTTGAAAATATACTTTGGGATTATCCAAAAACTTTGTATTTTATTGGGACTAAACCCATTTTCCAGGCATTTAAGCCGGAGTATAAGAACCTCAAGACTTGAAAAGGTGAAAACCTTTAAGTCTTTGAGTTTTACTGGGGATTTTACCCACGTTTCGTGCGCTACAGGCGAGGGTGTGGAAACCCCAAAACTTAGAAAGGTGAAAACCTTTAAACCTTAGAAGAGTGTGAAAACACTCTTGTTTTCGTGCGCTACAGGCGGGAGTGTATAAACTCCAAGACTTAGAAAGGTGAAAACCTTTAAACCTTAGAGAGTATGAAAATACCCTTTCGCGAGAGAGGGTGATCAATCCTCATATACCTTAAGGATCCAGGGTATAGCCAACAGTAACGAAATTGTCAGCCACTTTTACATGAACTGGTCCCGCCACCTTGAACTATCCCTGGATAACTTGCGCTCCAGGCGGGGTGTTTAAACCCAATTCGTGAGAAAGGTGAATACCTTTAAACCTGTGAAGAGATCAGGATCCCTTAAACTTGAGAGAGGGGGCCAATCCTCTAATCTTTCGAAGTATCCTGAGTGTGTATCCTGGAGCATATTCTGCAAAACAACTGTAAACTAAGGTGGGTGTTAGCCTGGCTAACACTCCTCCGATGCTCAAGTCAGTATTGGGTTCAAAAGAATAAATAATATCAAATATATTAAAAGAGATAAAATTCATACCATCCTGAGTTAGAAATTAAATTCTAAACTCACTTGAAATAGGCTTTGAGATGTATAGCATTCCAGGATCTTGGTAGTATATCCCCTCCATATTCTTGAGTCGGTATGCTCCTTTCCCTGATTCTGATTCAATCTCATAAGGTCCTTCCCACTTTGGAGCTAACTTTCCATCAGCAGGGTTAGTAGTATTCTCAAAAGCCTTTCTCAATACCCAATCTCTGACTTGGAACCTTCTCGTCTTTATATTCTGGTTATATGCTTTAGATATCCTATGTTGATATGCTGCCGTCCTCAGCCTTGCCGCACCTCTCGTTTCATCTAAATCTTGACACAAAGCTTCAGGATTCTGGTCAGGGTATTCCTCTTTATGAAGGATACTACTTCTTGGTCTCTAACTTGAACGAATGATTCGGCTTCAACCCACTTAGAGAAATAATCAGTCATTGCCAGCATAAAGACTTTTCCTCCTGGAGCTTTTGGTAATTTCCCTACTATGTCCATCCCCCATTTCATGAATAGCCAAGGGGAAGCTATAGGATATAGTGGTTCAGCCGGTTGATGCAGGATCTTGTCGTGTCTTTGACATGCATCGCATTTTCAAGCATATTCTGCAGCATCCTTTCTCATGGTCGGCCAGTAATATCCTGTTCTCAACACCTTAGAGAACAGAGATCTGCCCCCAGTATGGTTGCCACAGTCTCCTTCGTGTATATCCTGAAGTACTTCCTTGGTTTCAGGATCTTCCAAGCACCTTAGGTACGGACCTGCAAGGGATTTCTTATACAAAATATTATTTATAATAGTAAAACGAGATACCTTCATCCTAGAAGTCTTAGGATTTGCATTCTTTGGGATATCTCCTTCTTGAAGATACTTCACAATTGGATTCATCCAGGATTCAGGATCCTTCTCAGGATATCCATCACCAGGATCCTGGATGCATGCTACTTCTTTATCTTGAGATTTGAAATGTTCTATTGTAGGATACAAGATATGCACTATTGGTATCTGAGTTCCCTCTGGTATCCTAACAGTAGATCCTAAGTTTGCTAGAGCATCAGCTCCAGCATTCTTTTCTCTTGGTACCTGTTCAAGTGTAAAAATTTCGAAATATCCTGCTAATTTTTCAACAATTTCAAGATATTCAGTTAACCTCTCACCTTTAACTGCATAAGATCATTGAAATGGTTAGTAATCAACAGGGAATCAACATACACTTGCAAACATCTAATATTCATATTTCTAGCCAATTCTAATCCTGCTATCAGAGCTTCATACTCAGCTTCATTATTGGTAGCAAAAAAAATTCACATTTAATAGCCTGTGGTAGTATGTCCCCCTGTGGCGATTTTAGTAGTATACCTAATCCTACACCTCTCACATTAGATGCACCATAAGTATATAATGTCCAGGATCCTGAGGATTCTCCTAATTGTTGTACTTCTAGATCTACCTCATCCTGAATGTCACTACTGAAATCAGCCACAAAGTCAGCTAGAGCCTGTGATTTTATGGCATTCCTAGGTTCATATACTAAATCATAAGCACTCAACTTTACTGACCACTTGGCCATCCTGCCTGACATCTCTGGTTTCCTAAGCACATTTTTAATAGGATAGTTTGTTTTAACATGTATCCTATGTGTCTCGAAATAATGCCTAAGTTTCGTAGATGCCATAATTAATGCTAGTATCAATTTTTCTAAATGAGAATACCTAGTTTCAGCATCTAACAAACTTTTACTAACATAATAAACAGGATACTGCTGACCTTCATGGTCTTTTATAAGAACGGCACTTACAGCATTCCCTGATACAGCAAGGTACAGGGATAGTGGTTCACCATTTTCCGGCTTCATCAATAGAGGTGCGGTTGAGAGATACCGTTTCAAATCCTGTAGGGCTGCTTCATGCTTTTCCCCCCATTCGAATCTTTTGTTCTTCTTTAGGATATCATAGAAGTCTTTGCATTTCTCTGAGGATCTTGAGATAAATCTGTTTAGAGCTGCTACTCGGCCTGTTAATCTTTGTACATCCTTCATATTCGAGGGTGATTTTATATCCAGGATAGCTTTAATCTGCTCCGGGCTTGCCTCTATCCCCCTTTTCGTCACCATATATCCTAGAAACTTTTCTGTCCCCACTCCAAAATGGCATTTGGCAGGATTCAGCTTCATGTTATACTGATCCAGGATATCAAATGCTCCCTTGATATCCTGGAGGTGATCCTCAGCCTTCTTAGATTTTACTACCATGTCATCACGTTTACCAGCCTCTGATATGTTGCACCTGCATTTTTCAAACCAAAAAGGCATAGCAGTATAACAATAAATACCTGTTGGTGTCATGAAAGCAGCATCCTCCTGGCCCGAAGGTTCCATTTGGATCTGCTGGAATCCTGAGGATGCGTCCATGAAGGTCAGCATTTCATGCCCGGCAGTGGCATCTACCATTGCATCAATATGGGGAAGAGGAAATGGGTCTTTAGGACAAGCTTTGTTCAAGTCTGTGTAGTCTACACAAACTCTCCATTTCCCATTCTTCTTCTGTACTACAACCACGTTTGCTAGCCACCTTGGGAACTTAACCTCTCTGATCATTCTTGACTTTAATAATCTTTCAACTTCCTCCTGGATAATCGTGTTCCGCTCAGGAGCAAACTTCCTTCTTTTTTGTTGCACAGGCTTGAATGATTTATCAATTCCAAGCTTGTGAGTGATAATATCTTTGGATATGCCTGTCATATCCTCATGCTTCCATGCAAACGTAGATATCCTGCATTTCAAAAAGTTAATTAATTGTTCCTCAATATCCTGAGGGATATTGGTCCCTACGAGCACCGAAATATCGGGGTTATCCTGGTCCAGGATAACTTTCTTCATATCCTGCTCCGGATCCTCCACGATATCCTGGGCCCGCGTCTTTAATTGCTATGCTGCACTAGTTTTGGCTGAGGATTTCATCGAGGAGGAGTAGCATTCTTTCGCCTCCTGCTGATCGCTGTCAACTTTAACAACTCCCCAAGGGGTAGGTATCTTGATGCATTGGTGATATGTTGATGGCACGGCCTTCATATCGTGAATCCATGGTCTTCCCAGTATAATGTTATAGCAGGATAGAGAGTCCATCACACAGAAACGTTGTATCGAGTTGACTCCTTCAACGTATACCGGCAACTTTATCTCTCCCACTGTGTTTCTGGCCTCTCCGCTGAACCCAACAAGCACGGTGGACTTCGAAGTTATATCCATTGGAGATACATTCATTCTTTTAAGTGTCTATAGCTGGATTATGTTGACGGAGCTGCCATTATCAACCAATATCCTGCGTACAAAATGGTTAGCCACATATAACGTTATTACCAGAGCATCATGGTGAGGATCCTGGACAGTATCCCTGTCATCAGCATCAAATGTGATCACTTTGTCAGTTGTGAGTGTAGCCATCCTGACAGGTTTGTCTCCCCTTTCGGCTTTGGCTTCCTTTGCGTGTCTCTTTGCTGCCGAATACGAAGTTCCACAAATGTCGGATCCCCCCGAAATGAAGTTGATTATCTTGGCATCCGAGGGAGGTGATGCTGCTCGTTCAGGATCCTTGTCAGTATCCTGACCCTTATTCTTCTTTTTTCCTAAGAGATCTTTCAGATATCCCTTGCTTAGAAGATAGCTTATTTCTTTCCTTAAAGCAATGAAATCCTCAGTCATATGTCCGAAATCTTCGTGGAAAGCACACCATTTTGACTTATCCTTCCAGTCAGCCTTTTGTTGATTCTTTCGAGGCCATCTAGCTTTGTCTCCTAGACCCTGCATAGCATACATCAATTCAGGAATATTAACAGAAAAGCAATATTCAGACAACTCAGGATACTCTTCAGGATCCTCGTCTTCGACAGCATTCACTTTCTTGTTTTCATTTCTACCATATGGCTTAGGCCGATATGACCTAAATGAGGATTCTGACTTCCTATTAGTTGATTCATAAGTGTTGGATGAGTTCATCCTTTCTTGCATCTTCTTGTCATCTTCCAGACGGATATATCTCAAGGCCCTGTTACGAGCTTCATCGAGATTCCTGCAGGGATTCATTACAAGATCCTGATAAAACTGAGAATCCTTTTGTAATCCCATCTTAAAAGCTTGCACAGCTGTTGCAACATCAAGATGTGGGATATCCAAGGATTCTCGACTAAATTTGTTCACATAATCCCTCAAGGATTCCTGAGGCCCTTGAGTTATCCTGTAAAGATCACTGGTTAGTTTCTCAAAACTCCGACTACAAGAAAATTGACTGTTAAATAAATTAACCAAATGAGCAAATGAAGTAATTGAGTGAGGAGGAACGTTTAACAGCCATTTTAAGGCTGATCCTGTTAGAGTAGAACCAAATCCCTTGCACAAGCACGCTTCCTTGAGCTCCGGAGGGATAGGGTTAATCTCCATTCTTTCCCAATACTGGGCAATATGCTCCTCAGGATCCGTAGTCCCATCATAAAGCTTCATGTTGGGAGTTTGGAATCTCTTTGGGATCTCAGCATCACATATAGGGTATGCAAAACGAGATATCTTGTGGCTATCTTGAGATACTTCCGGGATCGGCTGGACCACCCCAGGTACACTAGATATCATGTCTTTCAACTTCTGAAGTTCCCTGGTAAGTGCTGATGTTACACCTGTATCCTGCAAAGATCCACCACTGTTAGTAGCATGAGTATTATTATTATTAGACATGTTACCAGTTGGAGGATTCTGCCCATATCCTGAAGCATATCCTGAGCTCCTTATGGTTGACATCCTGATCGAGGAGGGTATTTCAGGAGTATGATTCTGGGAATGGTTAGGTACAATATTTCCCCTATTATCTTCAGTATACACAGCCGAACTGAAGTTCAAAGTTCTGGGTTGTAAGGGAGTGACGATATCCTCAGCAGATCTGCTCGAGCCAGACTTCAGGAGTTGTATTTCCTTCAACAGCATTTGGTTTGTTTCCTGTTGCTGCCTCATTTGTTCCTGCACACTTCCAAAAAAGGTTAGAATTTCATCATTAGAAGCTAAAATGGGAGCAGATTCCTGAACACTCCGAGTAGGGATAATATCTTGAGTAAATGAAGAAGCTGGAATCCTTGGAGGAGGTGGTGGAAGCACCGAGCCAATAGTTACGGAAGTTGTAGCCGACACGGTGGAAGAGCTCATGTTTGATCTAGAGGCCATTGTAAATGATGTGGCAAAAAGTTTTGAAAACCAAAAAACCGATTAACGATTTCACAAAAAATTTTAGTAAAGAGAGCACCACTTGCCCCACGGTGGGCGCCAAATTGTTTTGGTCAAAAATTACCGAAGCAATTAAGTGATCAAATTAGTTAAGTGAGGTAGTGTGCTAAAATTTATATGTGAAAAATGTGTTAACCAAATTACTTGTGAAAACAGTTTCAGGATACGACTCAGGATATATAGCTGTATCTACAATCAAACAATGAGCGAAAATGTAAAGGTTGACACGAGATATACGAGGAAAGCCCTTGATCAATCTAGACCTCCGGCATAAAACCTCGGGAGCTGACAATCGTCGGCTGCCTTGTTCTTCTTATTGCTTGAATAACAGGATACAGTGCAGGATATGGCTCAGATCAATGCTAAGTGGTACAACGAATGAAAGTGTTGAGTGTTTGTGCGTAATAGAAAGAAAAAAGAAGTGTGAGTTCGAGTGTTGAGAGTGGAGTGTGTGTTCCTATTGATCTGGCCTCCTATTTATAGTTACAAATAACAAACTAACTCTCCTAATATTCCGGGATGCTGGGAATATTCCATTCTGAACGTTGGGGGACTCTTTAAGCTTGTTTTCCACGTGCATATTGACTATAGAAGCGGGTCTTCAGCTCTTATAGCCGTTACAACCTCAATAACTTTGACCAGCATCCGATATTCTCGCGGAATATGCCTTTCTTCTATTATGACCGTTACAAGACCCATTCTTCCACCATCAACATCCATTTTTCAACCACCTTGAGCGAATCTTCAGGTAGATCAAGTCCTTTAACGTTGGTACCTTGCAACCAAAGAAAATCGTTAGTAGCAAGCAGGATACCCCAGAGGATGTTACCAATATCCTGGTTCAGTATCCTGGCCGCAGCATCAAGCATATAATATCAGGATATGCTTTAGGATATAAGCTTGAAATTTCACCCATAACAATTAGGCAGAGAATACTTCCTTTATTTCGGTAAATCTCGGGCCGAGATTTCTTTTAAGGGGGTGAGGATGTAACACCTCGAAAATTCACGTCCTATAATGTATTGACACGTGTCATCAGCTTGAACGTGAGAAAGTATACTTTAGAGGGACTAAAGTTGACAAACATAGAAAGTATGTGAAAATAAGGGTTCAAAATGTCAACAATGGATAAACATACTTCATAATAACCCTACATGATGTTTATAACATCAAACGAATAAATCATGGATCATAGGAAGCTAAAAGTGAGAGATTACAAACTACAGGGGTTAAATGTGTCAACATGTTTAAAGATATACCTCTGAGTGACCTTTTGACAAACCCGAAGCTTTGTAAATGTTAATTATACTCACTTGAATGCACGATTAAAATTTCACTATGTTTCGTTATCGTATGAGAAAGTTATGACCAAATTCGTAGGCGAGGGGTTAAAGTGCAAACATTGAAAGTTAAGACTTTTCGGGTTAACCGGAAGTGTTCAGGGACTTGGCAAAGTGGATATAAGTCCTAAAGCCCTTGTGGGTAAAAATAAGGGGGTCAAAATGCAAGAAATAACCCTAGTTGCCCCTTCGTGAAACCAAAGGCCAAGCTGCAAAACATTTAAAAATGAAAATCTGATTTTTTGGGGCCAAGCGGCCCGCGTGGGTTTAAGCTTATCTTGAGGCGGCCCGCGTGGGACGCCCAGAACCAGAAAAACCAGGCAGCAGCCTGTTATGCGCGAATTTGACCCATCTAGCCGGTTTTTCTCACATGTGGACGACCCCTAGGCACCCCTAAGCACTAGACAACAAGTGTTGATCAATTGTGGTGGGTGCTAGACCTTGTTGTCAAGGATTTGTGGTGAGAATTTTACTATAAAAGGCCATGTAGTGCACACAAGTTCATCACACCAATTTCCTTGCAATCTGATCATTCCTGGAGCTCTCAAGCAGGTCCAACTGATCATAAGTCGTGCATAGGACTCTTGTAAGTGTTCTAATCCTTCTTTAGTTGAGTTTAGCTTGTTTAATTAGCTAAAAGTCAAACCGTCGTAATTACGGTTTGACTTCGAGATTAGTTAATAATGGCTCAGTCATATCTCGAATTAAAAGTAGTTATAAGTTGGTATTTATGTGGGTAATAAAACCCCAAAAGGGTTTCCCCTGATCACCACTCTAACTAGTTCAATTGTCGGGTCAAACATGTACTTAAAAGTCAACAGGATTCTTAAAATGTCATTTATGCATAATTAGCTATCTAGAACATATATAACCTGTTTGATCATTGTTATAACTTAGTAATTAGTGTAAGAACATGTCCAAACATGTTCAACCCGACTGTTTCCTGTTTAGACCCGGTTCGGAACCGAAAGTCGCATAGTTTGACTTTCACTTTGACTTTCAGTTCTGACCCGTTTAGGCATGTTTTAGAAATGCCTCAGAGCTTTAATTGGATTAGGTTACTTGTTAGAACAACCATCTGTGATTATACACCTTGGTTCACTAGTTATCCAATTAATATGCATATTTCCGTTAATTGCTTATATGTTGACCATTATGCCCTTATTACCTTAAAACGTGATTTATGAAAATGTAAAAGTGTAGAAACCTTAGTTACTGATATATAAACTTGTATGCAAAGTTTGACATCAGTTTGACTTGTAGATTAAGAGTTATGCTCATTATCGCAAAACTAATGCTTTATGTTAATAAAATGGCGTAATTAGCGTATAGCCTAGTTAAACATACTTTTTGGTATCAAATCTTTTACCCACTGATGTAATATATTATTTTGGGGTTTTTAAAGATTTTTAATTAATTTTAGGCTGAGCATAACTCATAGTCGTAGGCTTAAATTGGTAATTGTCGGTTTTGCCCTTACGGGCTGTAAAATGAGTTTTACATATCTAAACGACTCCAAACCTTTTACTACTGATCACATATGATAAATAAATTATTTTAAGCCTTCTCGAAATATAAAAATATCAGATTTAAGTATCAAACCCGGAAATGGCCTTTAATCGCCTTATTTAGCGTTTTTAACGCATAGTACGTTTTAAAATCATATTGGACATACCCGGGTTGATACCTACTGATATACGAGGAAAATTATGATATTTTAACAGTAAGCAAAGGTTGATAAAATCAGACTTCAGTTTTGAGCTTTTCGGCTTATGTGAAATTACCAAAATGCCTCTTCGGTGCATAGTTTGGTTATAAATGATAAATTTCACATATATACCTTAGCCTACTGTTATAACTCATAAAATTGAGTATGTTTATTGTTTACATCAGACCTGTAACTCAGTTAAACATCTAAACGCTTTTACAAACTTTAAAATGACCAAACTACCCCTACGGGGCATAGTTTGTGTTTAAATTAGTTCGGGGCATAATGAAAGACATCCTACTGATGTCCCAACATATTTGAAGCATATTAACTTAGGAAACCTGTATATGGCTCTTACGGATACCCGTTATGCTTATTACGCGTTCGGTTCGGTTTATGTAACAAGTTTACATAAATTAGCCGAAACGGGTCCAACCTTATCGGTTTTATCTCAAAATCCAGAATGTGTTTAGTTTACCCATATTATACAAGTCTCCAGACTTGTCGGGTCTAAATCACATCCTATTCCGGTCTTCGCTTAATCATGCGTTTTGAACCGTAAACCTTTCCTTAAAACTAACCGGTCTAAGTTACGACTTAAATAAGACCCGTTAGGAATTTAATAGGTTAATAAAACCTTCGTTCCAGATTAAGAGCCCCAGTAGAAGTACTTGTGCTTGCTGATTAAGATATACGGCTGAGTGTAAATTGCATTGCTAGCTCAGGTAAATACTTTTAACTTATTTTCCCTATACGGGCTTGGGATACGGTATTATAAAAATACCGCTTGGTCGGGTGTAGAAACCTTTTAATCGGAGATGATTAAATTGCATAATCCCGTTTTAATCTGTATTGATTGATAACAAATAACATTGGGGGTTAATGACCGTGTCCTGGATATCCTTGGCTCATTTTAAAAAGTGAATGGCCACGACGTAAGCACAAGGTGTAGACATAACACCTCCTGTTGCATATGTATAACGTATACTCACTCGTAAGGGAATCTTCTTGTGAGATAATATTTGTGGTGTGTCGATTAATCTTGTCCGGCTTGTATTGTATAATCACCGGCCCTAAATGTTGGACAACCATGTAAATCGGATACAAGATTTTTATTAATAAAATTGTCCCAAGTATAAAAGATTAATTTTGCCTCTGTGCATTTTAATCAATGTGTCAAGATATTTTGTGTCGTTTGCACTCGAATCACTTTTCAAACTCTTTTTCCAAAATGAGTCAGTTAATTGTATTTACCAGTGTAAACTGACGTATTTTCCAAAAGGTTAAGTGACAGGTACTATGCGTATTTGGCTGGGAGCTCAGGGCGTCACTAGGGAATCTTGCAAGTTCTAGATGCCTAAAGTCTGTTGAACAATTTTCTTTTATTGTTCCGCCTGTGGATCCTTTACCTTCCGTTGTAATACTTTGACATTACTTATATTCGGAATGTAATATATTTACCTTTTGCTTCCGCTGTGCATTTATATATTGTGTTGTTTGACCATGATGTTACCAACTACGTCACGATACTCCCCCACCGGGCCCACCGGTGACACGTGGAAAATCGGGGTGTGACAATATATGAAAGGTATTTGGCAGACAAATCTAAAAGGTGATTTGACATTTTCTTTCTCACTTGTCTATAGTCACGTGGAGTAGATAGTATTTTCTATTATCATTCTTGTTTAAATAAAACATGAAGACACCTTTTTTGTTTCAACAACATACAAAATATCCAAACACTTTGCATGTTTCCATTCTAAACGAACATAAGGTTTTTATAAGTCTGAGGTGTTCTTTCTTTTAGACTGTTTATCATGTCGACAGAATGAGCGACTGATGGGCATAACCATCATTTCTCACTCCATGTAAATTCATAGTTATTAAACAGGGATATAGAGCAAAAAATGCATATGCCCCAACAGATCTGTATATATTTTCCGGGTGAAGAGAGAGATGTAAAGTTTGGAAACAAAAGATCATAAAACTTATTCAACACCCCAAGACCTGTAGGTTACGACAAGTAAAACGTCTTTGACAGATGGAGGAAGTTTAGAGATTCGGAACCTGGTGGTCGGAGTCAAAATGCAGATCTGACAGTCGCGGAGAGGCAGATCTAGCCGTTTGTACGAAGGGACCGAGGCATGCTTGCACTTGGTCCCACGGATGGCGCCAATGTCGAATCCATGGTTGAAACGGCTCGGCGTTACTAACCTCAGATTCAGTAGGATCCGGTTCAGGTTCGTCCTCTCGTCATCATGGTGACGGTTCCTCTTGCGGGGTGTCGGGTCTTGGACTGCAACCACATGAAGATCTAGTTAGAGGGCCCGAGGGGGTTCACCCCGAGGGCACTCCGACGCTCAAGTCAGTATCATGTATGGTAATGATAATTATAAGTGCAAGTAAAATGTATAATTTAGAGAGGAGCAGATGTATGTGAGAAAGAGGAGGAAGAATTAACCTTCTTTTTTGTGGAAAAATGTAGTCTGCCCCTCTTAGGAGGAGGAGCTCTTCCTTTTATAACAACACACTTGGGCCATAACCCTAATGGGCTGGCCCAATAATGGGCTTATCAAGACACGGCCCACTCGAACCAATCTAATCATACCGAGAAAGACCCAAGTGGGCTCGAGCCTAGTCATAATCTGAGGCGGTGAGCCCAGACGAGGAGTCCAAGCGGGAATCCTCGTCGTCAGTATGTATGCTTACGTGTGTATATCTAAAGATCAGAATGAATCAATATTGGATGTGATCTCCAAGTTTCAATTCAAGTATAAATAAGAAATAGTTGTTGAGCAATCAAACTGCTCAAACCTTTTTTTTTCCTTTCTTACTCTCTCTCGCCCTCTCTACTCTTATACATATACACCCATTTTCTTTCGTACTACACCCACAATAATCCGTAATCATAACTTGAAAACCGTACAATCAAGTCATGTATGAAAAATCAAAATTTTAAAAGATTAATAGACTGTCG
This sequence comes from Helianthus tuberosus, assembly GCA_030545235.1. NCBI lineage: Eukaryota > Viridiplantae > Streptophyta > Magnoliopsida > Asterales > Asteraceae > Helianthus > Helianthus tuberosus. The sequence goes on along the minus strand of CM060376.1, from coordinate 1,000,673 downwards.
CGGGGAGCGACAGCCTCATCCACTCCCACCGCAGGCCGCGAGACCCTCGTGACTTCTGGAACACGCTTGTGGACACGTGTCTACCACGTGTCAAGCCTATGCCCTAGCTAAGGTCTACCGCAGGCCGCGACAGAGTAGCTCTAGGCTACCGCAAACCGCGAAAGCTTCATATTTCAGCTATAAAAGGAGCGAGCATCGGACGTTCAATCTGTTCAAACTTCTTTTCTTTTTCTCTCAACTTCTGCTCAGATAATATACCCCTAATTCTACAAAGCTTTGCCCCGTTGTAAATGTTTTAACCCCTGATCACTAATTCGATACCCTGTCCGATCGATCCTGAACCCAGCAACGGATGTCAATGTGCTGACTGAATAAGGCTACACTTTGTTAACTACGTTAGGGTTTTAATCTCGTGATGTATCGGTAAAGTTTGAGTTGGTTTATTATACTAACATGAGTGCATCGTATATTTTATTAAGGGCTCAGGAGTTATACCAGGAAATATTGTCAGGAGGTTTTTAGTTAAACCCTAAAGTCTACAATGTGAGTGATTCTTCTTTTTCTCACATTATTGTGAGACATTATTTAAAATGCTTTACAAAACCCTAAATGTTTTGAGTTATAGTTACAGTGATTAATTCTTTGTATTATGTAATTATTGCCAATAGTTGGGGTTTTGTATACATTACTAGTCCACAGTCACCAAGGGTGTGATAGGAACCATTACTATTGGGTGTCAGGACCCAAAGTAATATGACCACGAGCACAAGGGATTGTCCCCAGTCGCATACTGTGTCGAATAATTGATAGATATAAACATTGTAATTCCCCTTTGTGACAACTCGTATTTCAGAACCTTCTTTATACTTTCATGTAACATATGTAAACACTGTGTGAGTATATGAACCTTGTGATTGATTAAATGTTATGTTGTTATGATTATGTGATAATGTGTATTGTATAGTATTAAGCCGATCGTACAACGCTATTCGAATCGCACAAGCCTTTGGGCTTAACTACCCTCGGCCCACTTCTCTTGAACTTGAACCGAATGGGCAGCCATGTTAAGGGTTCGGCCCACTTCACCATACATATACACACCCTTAGAAAGTTGTTCTCACTTGTTGCAAAACAATCACACAACACACCCACAAACCCTAGCTCTTCTCTCTCTCTCTCTCACGAACTCGAAGGCAGCCGCATGCATCATCTAAGTTCATAGTGTTCGGATCAATTCTTGTTCCTTCTCTATTAGGTTAGTATATTAATTATTGTTGAATGGTTTATGATGTGCGTTGCATAGACTCGATATGTTGATGAGATATTGTTATGATTGTGTCGAATGATAATATTCTTGTAATCGGATAAGTATGGTAACTCGGATATCATGTATTGTTTTATGATTTTATGATGATATGTTATATATATGCTCGACATGATGGATGATGCAATGATGTGATTGTTCGTATAATAGGTGATTGAGTATGATGATTAATCGGCTGCCATGTCTTGTCTTCGGATTTGTTGTGTAATGAATCAGGATTAACTGATGCGAAGGATGAGTAATGATTATAATGCATGTGTGATATATTGGAAACACAACCAATTGGATAAAGATCCTTTATGATTTTCGGCTAGTATCATCCTAGATCTCATGTGCTACATGTGATTCTTAATTAATGTGAATGATAGTGGCATGATAGGTCCAATGAGATAGAGAGGTGAAGATAGTGGTCGGCCATTTGTAGTTTAATTTGATGATGATCATGTGTGGTTTGTAGTATTAACAAGAACAAATCATGTGCATAGTAAATGGGATTGTCAGAATAGTTAAGATTATCATGTGATGTTAATGGATTGATGTTTTGATTAAATGCATGAACCGAGTGAAGTGTTGATATGTATGAAAGGTGTGGTCGAATGATTTTCAAGTATATCACGTGAAAATAAGTGTATGTGATGATGATTTCTTTATCAGTTAGTGGGGGGTTAGAGTATTAAGGTTATATGAATTAATGATGATTGTTCAATTTGATCGATTACCGTGTGGCTTGGAAACTGTTAAGTTGTTAATTGATAATTGTTAAAATTGGAAACTATGGAATAGATATCACTGATTGCATGATTCACGGAAATTAGTTAACCTGATCGCACAAGTCATGACCAGTCGCACAAGGTCATGATCAGTCGCACAAGTTGATTTCTATTTGATTAACTGTTGGGCCGGGTATACTTGTTGGGCCGGGTAACTAGACTGATCGCACAAGGCTGTTAAGCCGCACAAGACGTAGGAATATTTAACTGATTTGGGTTGGTAATTGGATCGCACAAATGGTTTAAGTATTTACTTGTTGGACTGTTTTGTTAGTTTGGGCCGTAGGTTATGTATGTTGGGCCGGGTATGTAAGGGTTTAAACGAATGGATCGCACAAGGCTCATTGACTTGTGCGAGCCCAATTTATTTAATCGTACAAGTGTTTAGTGTAATATGAAGTTAACTGTTAATATGCTACAAGTGCTCGCCATGATTTATATGTGTTAATCACATGCTAGCTTATGTGAGACTTATGTGCATTATTTGAAACCAAAACCTGACTTGCATGATAATCATGTTAGGACGTGGTTGACCACTAGCCTTTAGACGTGACCCTTCTGTGTAATCTGCCGAGCAAACCAAGGTGAGTTCACACTCTACAAAGCATGGGATTCCCAGGGGTTGGGAATGGGGTTAAGGAATATGGATTCCTCGTCCTTTCTTGGGTAGGACAGTAATGGTTCAGGAATGTAATTCCTCGTCCTCACGGACAGATAACTCGTACTAGACCAAAACTCTATCACGAAGTCCCTCCTTTTTATATCGACTTAATCGCCGAGCCAATGGCGAGCGGGTCATTAGTTAGATAGCGCTATTTAGGTCTGACAAGCCTCACACCGTGCCGCAGAGGACGGGCGTGAACTAATGGATCTGGGGCACGTCAATGCTGATAGACATTGACAGTTTCAGGGCACTTAAACATGACTTCAGTCAGTAGTCGATATGGTAACGAGTCTAGTGGATACATGGGGTAGCCCCCACGGCCGAAATGCCAGATAACTATCATGGGGTAGCCCCCACGGCAGGATTGCCAGAGTAAATGGGTTAAACAAAGGGTTAAACAAATCACGTTTTAAACTATGGGGTAACCCCCACGGCAAGAACGCCAGCTAAAGGAAAACTGTTTTTGGAACAACGTAAAACGAACACCCAACCGTGAACTCACTCAACTTGTTGTTGACTCGTTACTACATGCTTTGCAGGTCTATAGGTACTTAGCTGGAGCTTGCACAAGGGAGAGTCGTTGTGGGACATGGACAACTGTGTGCCATGTTAAACATTTGGTTAATTGAACTTTTGATTTGGTTTTAAACATTATGCTTCCGCTCATAATTTAACTATGTTTGTTTTGGATATTAATCGTGTGGGTTGGACTTTTACATTTAATATTTACTTGTTCAATATGATTAGTGGTTTGATCCTGGTCAGTCACGCCTCCAAGCGGTGATACTCCGCATGTGGATTTTGGGGGTGTGACAGATTGGTATCAGAGCCATTGGTTATAGAGAACTTGGTTTTAATAAAGGAAAAACGTTTTTGTTAAAACCAGACTATAACCTGTACAGTGCTCTACGATCCACAACGACGCTTCACTCCACGTGCAAGGCTCGATATTCTAGGTGATATGGTTTATGTTTATATTGCCTACTTGCTAGATTGCATAGAACTTTGCTCATGGTATGTTTAGATAAGCGTAGCAACTATAGTTTGAAAACACATTTGTGCTTGCTCCCTACTGTCACTACATACTTACGCACATTCGCGACACTTTTCCTATTTGTGTTTCCTTCGATGTGAGATCTTGAGGGAACATGTGAACCTAACTCAAGCCAGCTGACGGCTCTTATCAACGAAAAAGTTACGGCAACACTCGCAGCCGCCCAGGCAGGAGGTATAACCTGCTGTTACGAACCTATCCTAGGATGTTAGATCCTACTCTCATGACCCAACTCTTGCGCTTAACCCTGTTTCTTCTTCCTCGCGCAACAAGGTCAGAACGCTCAGCCGCCTGTATGCACATTTAAGACGTTCGTGGACTGTTGTCCTAATACTTTCAGTGGCACTAAAGGAGCTGTTGGACTCCTTCATTGGTTTGAAAAGCTCGAGTCTGTCTTAGAGATGGGTGAATGCCCTGAGGCCGTAGGGTGAAGTACGCCACTGGCACTCTCGAAAGCACTGCGTTAACTTGGTGGAGCGCGCACGTTCAGATGCTGGGGCTGGCGGCTGCTAATGCCACCCCATGGAATGATTCTTAAGGAACTGATCCAAACGTGAATGCCGTAGTCGTGATGACATCCGCAAACTGGAAGTGGAGTTCTTATACCTAAAGATGACAAGGTCAGAGATAGAAGCGTACACGAAACGATCCAACGAACTGACAGTGTTATGTCCAACTATGGTGGATCCTCCTATCAATCGTATTGAGCTGTACCTCAGAGGCTTAGTATCAGAAAATCAAAGTCATGTAACTTCGGCCAACCTTGCTACCATCCAGGATGTTACTCGTCTTGCTCATCGTCTCACGGACCAGGCAGTGGAACAGAACAAACTGCCGAAGCGTATTAACGCTGCTACAACTACTTCGGAGGCTCCCAGTGACAACAAACGCAGGTGGAATGGAAATTCGAGCAAGGGTCCCACTTCGGTTCAGTCTCAGTCGCAGCATAGGAGCCCCAATCAGCAGTCTTTTGGTAATCGAGGTCAGGGTGGATACAGGGGAAACCACCCTAAGTGCAATCGATGTAATTTGCACCACAGCGGGCAATGCAACAGAGATCGTTCTCAGAGATGCAACAAGCTTGGTCATGGAGCCAAAGATTTTAGAATCTCACGTCCTGCAAACAAGAACCGACAATAGCAGCCACAAGCTCCACAAAATCAGCAGCAACAGCAGGATAACAAGGGATGTTATCAGTGTGGTGCTAAAGATCATTTCATGAGACGCTACCCACGACTGAACCAGAATCAGAATCAGAACCACAACCAAGGAAACGGGAACAATAGTGGAGACAACAACGGGGGTAATAACGACGGCCATGGTGCCAGGGGTCGAGTGTTTGTAATTGGTCAGAATGATGCTAGGAATGACCCCAACGTTGTGATGGTTTTGACATCGTTATTGGTATGGATTGGCTACCTCAACATCGAGCAGAAATCCTTTGCAAAGGAAAGATCGTCCGTATTCCTCGCGCTGGTTAAGAACCTTTGGTAATTCATGGTGACAAGCTCCTGGAGCAGCGCCCATAGCTCGTGCACCGTATCGCTTAGCTCCATCAGAGTTGAAAGAGCTATCTACGCAACTACAAGAACTCTTAGATAAGGGTTTTATTCGTCCTAGCTCTTCGCCTTGGGGAGCTCCAGTGCTATGTGTGAAGAAGAAAGACGGTACATTCAGAATGTGCATCGACTACCTTGAACTGAACAAGGTGACTGTGAAGAATCGCTACCCTCTTCCACGCATTGACGACTTGTTCGACCAGTTGCAAGGGTCGAGCTACTATTCAAAGATTGATTTGAGATCAGGGTATCACCAGCTGAGAGTCCGAGAAGAGGACGTCTCCAAAACAGCCTTTAGAACCCGTTATGGACACTATGAGTTTTTGGTTATGCCTTTTGGGCTAACAAACACACCTGCGGTCTTCATGGACTTGATGAATCAAGTGTGCAAGCCTTACTTAGACAAGTTCGTTATTGTCTTCATCGATGACATCCTGATCTATTCGAAGATTCAGGAGGAACACGAGCAACATTTACGACTTATTTTGGAACTCCTTCAAAAGGAACAGCTGTACGCCAAGTTTTCAAAATGTGACTTCTGGCTTCGTGAAGTCCATTTCTTAGGCCATGTAGTGAACACGGATGGGATTCACGTTGATCCATCCAAGGTGGAGTCAATCAAGAGCTGGCCTGTACCTCGTACACCAACGGAAATTCGCCAATTCTTGGGATTGGCAGGTTACTACAGGAGATTTATCAAGGATTTTTTTTTTTTCTAAGATTGCTCAGCCTCTTACTTCACTAACGCAGAAGGGCGTTGTTTATCGTTGGGGAAACGCACAGGAGATAGCGTTTCAGCACCTAAAGGATAGACTTTGCAGTGCACCTATCCTTTCATTGCCAGAGGGCACAGACGACTTCGTGGTTTATTGCGACGCATCTATTCAGGGGCTCGGTTGTGTTTTGATGCAGCGGGATAAAGTTATAGCATACGCTTCACGCCAACTCAAGGTTCATGAAAAGAACTACACTACACACGATCTAGAGCTGGGAGCGGTTGTTTTTGAGCTAAAGATATGGCGACACTACTTGTATGGCACCAAGTGTGCTATTTACACTGATCACAGAAGTCTCGAGCACATCTTTAAACAGAAAGAACTCAATATGCGACAACGACGATGGGTCGAACTGCTGAACGATTACGAATGCTCAATCAGGTATCACCCGGGCAAAGCCAATGTTGTGGCTGACGCCCTCAGCCGAAAGGACACTGCGCCCAAGCGCGTACGAGCTTTACAGCTCTTTATACAGTCTAGTCTTCCTTCTCAAATACGAAACGCTCAGGTAGAAGCATTGAAACCAGAGAATGTCAGGGCTGAAGCCCTACGAGGCTCAAGGCAACGCTTAGAACAGAAGGAAGACGGTGCTTACTATGTAACAGGACGCATCTGGGTCCCACTTTATGGCAATCTACGAGAGCTTGTGATGGATGAGGCACACAAGTCTCGCTACTCAGTGCACCCTGGTTCGGACAAAATGTACCACGATATCAAAACCACATACTGGTGGCCTAGCATGAAGGCACACATAGCAACATACGTTAGCAAGTGCTTGACTTGTGCGAGAGTCAAAGCGGAATATCAGAAACCTTCAGGCCCCCTTCAACAACCGGAGATACCACAATGGAAATGGGAGCAAATTTCCATGGATTTTGTTACTGGCCTGCCTAGATCACAACGTGGTAACGATACTATTTGGGTGATCGTGGATCGACTCACAAAGTCTGCTCACTTCTTGGCCATCAAAGAAACGGATAAGTTCTCCACTCTAGCAGAAGTATACCTAAAGGAAGTTGTCTCGAGGCACGGGGTGCCCACCTCTATCATCTCGGATCGAGATGCACGTTTTACTTCAGAACTATGGCAAGCAATGCACAAGTCCTTTGGCTCAAGGTTAGACATGAGCACAGCTTATCACCCGCAAACGGATAAAGCTGCTCCGTTTGAGGCACTGTACGGGCATAAATGCCGGTCACCTCTTTGTTGGGCAGAGGTGGGGGATAGTCAGATCTCTGGTCCAGAACTTGTGGTAGACACAACAGAACGAATTGCTCAGATACGACAACGAACGGCGACAGCTCGTGACCGTCAGAAAGTTTACGCCGATAAGGGCAGGAAACCACTCGAGCTCCAGGTTGGGGAGCGTGTACTACTCAAGGTTTCACCCTGGAAGGGTGTGGTTCGTTTTGGCAAACGGGGCAAACTTAACCCACGATACGTTGGACCTTTCGAAGTCATTGAGAAAATAGGCAAGGTGGCCTACAGACTGAACTTACCAGCAGAACTCAGTGCAGTTCACGACGTTTTCCATGTGCCAAATCTGAAGAAGTGTCTGTCAGATGAGACCCACGTAGTTCCTTTGAAGGAGCTCACGATCGACGAGCAGTTACGATTCGTCGAGGAACCTGTTGAAATCACGGACCGGGATGTTAAGGTCCTCAAGCATACTAGAATACCTCTCGTTCGAGTTCGTTGGAACTCACGTCGCGGCCCAGAGTTCACCTGGGAACGCGAAGATCAGATGAAACAAAAGTATCCCCAACTGTTCGCAACCGGTACAACCACTACTGAGGCTGAAGCTACGGAATTTCGGGACGAAATTCCAGATCAACGGGGGGAGGATGTGACACCCCAGGAAAACCATGCAACTTAACTAGCTTCCTCAGTGAGTACGTGCTAAATTTCGGGACGAAATTTCTTTCAACTTGGGGATAATGTGACAACTCGTATTTCAGAACCTTCTTTATACTTTCATGTAACATATGTAAACACTGTGTGAGTATATGAACCTTGTGATTGATTAAATGTTATGTTGTTATGATTATGTGATAATGTGTATTGTATAGTATTAAGCCGATCGTACAACGCTATTCGAATCGCACAAGCCTTTGGGCTTAACTACCCTCGGCCCACTTCTCTTGAACTTGAACCGAATGGGCAGCCATGTTAAGGGTTCGGCCCACTTCACCATACATATACACACCCTTAGAAAGTTGTTCTCACTTGTTGCAAAACAATCACACAACACACCCACAAACCCTAGCTCTTCTCTCTCTCTCTCTCACGAACTCGAAGGCAGCCGCATGCATCATCTAAGTTCATAGTGTTCGGATCAATTCTTGTTCCTTCTCTATTAGGTTAGTATATTAATTATTGTTGAATGGTTTATGATGTGCGTTGCATAGACTCGATATGTTGATGAGATATTGTTATGATTGTGTCGAATGATAATATTCTTGTAATCGGATAAGTATGGTAACTCGGATATCATGTATTGTTTTATGATTTTATGATGATATGTTATATATATGCTCGACATGATGGATGATGCAATGATGTGATTGTTCGTATAATAGGTGATTGAGTATGATGATTAATCGGCTGCCATGTCTTGTCTTCGGATTTGTTGTGTAATGAATCAGGATTAACTGATGCGAAGGATGAGTAATGATTATAATGCATGTGTGATATATTGGAAACACAACCAATTGGATAAAGATCCTTTATGATTTTCGGCTAGTATCATCCTAGATCTCATGTGCTACATGTGATTCTTAATTAATGTGAATGATAGTGGCATGATAGGTCCAATGAGATAGAGAGGTGAAGATAGTGGTCGGCCATTTGTAGTTTAATTTGATGATGATCATGTGTGGTTTGTAGTATTGACAAGAACAAATCATGTGCATAGTAAATGGGATTGTCAGAATAGTTAAGATTATCATGTGATGTTAATGGATTGATGTTTTGATTAAATGCATGAACCGAGTGAAGTGTTGATATGTATGAAAGGTGTGGTCGAATGATTTTCAAGTATATCACGTGAAAATAAGTGTATGTGATGATGATTTCTTTATCAGTTAGTGGGGGGTTAGAGTATTAAGGTTATATGAATTAATGATGATTGTTCAATTTGATCGATTACCGTGTGGCTTGGAAACTGTTAAGTTGTTAATTGATAATTGTTAAAATTGGAAACTATGGAATAGATATCACTGATTGCATGATTCACGGAAATTAGTTAACCTGATCGCACAAGTCATGACCAGTCGCACAAGGTCATGATCAGTCGCACAAGTTGATTTCTATTTGATTAACTGTTGGGCCGGGTATACTTGTTGGGCCGGGTAACTAGACTGATCGCACAAGGCTGTTAAGCCGCACAAGACGTAGGAATATTTAACTGATTTGGGTTGGTAATTGGATCGCACAAATGGTTTAAGTATTTACTTGTTGGACTGTTTTGTTAGTTTGGGCCGTAGGTTATGTATGTTGGGCCGGGTATGTAAGGGTTTAAACGAATGGATCGCACAAGGCTCATTGACTTGTGCGAGCCCAATTTATTTAATCGTACAAGTGTTTAGTGTAATATGAAGTTAACTGTTAATATGCTACAAGTGCTCGCCATGATTTATATGTGTTAATCACATGCTAGCTTATGTGAGACTTATGTGCATTATTTGAAACCAAAACCTGACTTGCATGATAATCATGTTAGGACGTGGTTGACCACTAGCCTTTAGACGTGACCCTTCTGTGTAATCTGCCGAGCAAACCAAGGTGAGTTCACACTCTACAAAGCATGGGATTCCCAGGGGTTGGGAACGGGGTTAAGGAATATGGATTCCTCGTCCTTTCTTGGGTAGGACAGTAATGGTTCAGGAATGTAATTCCTCGTCCTCACGGACAGATAACTCGTACTAGACCAAAACTCTATCACGAAGTCCCTCCTTTTTATATCGACTTAATCGCCGAGCCAATGGCGAGCGGGTCATTAGTTAGATAGCGCTATTTAGGTCTGACAAGCCTCACACCGTGCCGCAGAGGACGGGCGTGAACTAATGGATCTGGGGCACGTCAATGCTGATAGACATTGACAGTTTCAGGGCACTTAAACATGACTTCAGTCAGTAGTCGATATGGTAACGAGTCTAGTGGATACATGGGGTAGCCCCCACGGCCGAAATGCCAGATAACTATCATGGGGTAGCCCCCACGGCAGGATTGCCAGAGTAAATGGGTTAAACAAAGGGTTAAACAAATCACGTTTTAAACTATGGGGTAACCCCCACGGCAAGAACGCCAGCTAAAGGAAAACTGTTTTTGGAACAACGTAAAACGAACACCCAACCGTGAACTCACTCAACTTGTTGTTGACTCGTTACTACATGCTTTGCAGGTCTATAGGTACTTAGCTGGAGCTTGCACAAGGGAGAGTCGTTGTGGGACATGGACAACTGTGTGCCATGTTAAACATTTGGTTAATTGAACTTTTGATTTGGTTTTAAACATTATGCTTCCGCTCATAATTTAACTATGTTTGTTTTGGATATTAATCGTGTGGGTTGGACTTTTACATTTAATATTTACTTGTTCAATATGATTAGTGGTTTGATCCTGGTCAGTCACGCCTCCAAGCGGTGATACTCCGCGTGTGGATTTTGGGGGTGTGACACCCTTGATACTGTGAAGTTATAACAATGTGTCTTTTTATAAAATAAAATGAACTCACCAGTATTTTTCGCTGATAAAGTGTTTTCAAACGCGTTTCAGGTAACATACTATGAAGGTAATAGAAGTTCGTTATGGAGCACTGAAGACTTACATAAAGTGGCTATAATTATCTGAATAAAAGAAGACATTTATGTTTTCAACAATTAGGGTTTATCCCTATATATACATTTGAAATGGAATATGGGTTTTAGCCCATTTGTTAAATATTAAAAGTTTGGTGTTTTATAAACTCTGAAATTATTTCCTAACTACGATCCTGATGAAAAAGTTTTTTCGCTGCGTATTTAATAAACACTAGTACCACTTGACTGGTTCACGGCTCCCGCTCCCAGGGTGGGGTCGAGGGTTGTGACAGAAACCCTAAATCTCATAAATCGACCACTGATCGTGTCACACCCCAACCGATGGCGGAAAAATCAGAGTGAGACGAAGAAAGATTTCTAATCACACATAACGCTAATTGTGACAATAGATTTAAAAATAAATTGATTTCATTCATAACAAAGTGTTACAATACATGGAACTTTGAAATACAACATGTTCAATACATGAAAACAATACAACAAACAAGTATGAAATTGATACAACATGTTAAAACCTAAGACGTCTAAATATGTATCTAAGCATCATCACTACTTCAGTTTCAAAGCATCGTCATCCTCAACCTGTAACATGTTTAAGAAAATAAAGTTCAATGCAAAAGCAAATGCGAGTATACAGGTTTTTGTACATAGCATAAAAAAGATAAGTTTTTAAACAATTCCACATGGCAAGCTATTGATACAAGATAAACAATAAAATCGGCATGTGTTTGAATAATCAACCCAAAGATGAAACGCAATAAGCTCTTAACATAACCCAAAGTTTACAGGCAGTGCGTTAATCCTATAATGCTATATATGTCAAGGATAAGCTCGTACGAAGTTAATGATAAGTCTAACACAAGAAGCATAACCCCAAGTTTAAAGTATCAAGTAATCAAGTATGCATGCATGTATAAGGAATGTTTGTGCATTCAAGAATAAAGTTTAAGTGTAAGTTTTGTAGATTAACATGTTACACCCCAAAAAGTGGTAAACGAAAAAGGGGTTCAAGTATACTTACAAATATTGCATGTGCTTTCCAATTATCTAAGCATGACGAGATTGTCGAGATTAGAAGGGTGGATGTATTCGATTTGGAGTTTAAGGGATGTTTATATTCGGGTTTATGGATCTAAATACGAAAGTATAAATACGAGAAAATAATTATCTAGCACATAATACTCGTTTTGACACTATGAAACCCAAAAAGGGTTTGAATGTTTTCATGGGTTAAAATACCCATTAGAATTGTAACAAGTATTATGGTCTTAGGTGATGTAACTTAACATTTTGACAAATGACCACTAGGTCATCATCAAAGATTTGGTTACTTGGATGTTATACATATTATATAGCATATATTATAAGTTTAAGTCCAATAATATTACAAGAACATCATATAAGTCATGCATGAGGTAGGAAGATAAATATTCCATTTAGGTACCTCTTTTGTATTCACCAAGACACAAGTTGTCATAAGACAACAAGGATGGTCAAGAATATACATTAAAGAAATGAAATACATACTATCTAGCTAAGAAAACATCAAGTGAGGTGTGGATTTGTTGGTAGGATAGCCCAAGCTATCCAAATAATCACACAACTTCAAGTGCAAGACTTGTTCATCACTTGTGGTTCAAAACCCTATTAAAACAGAAAGTTTTTTGAGGATTAAACCCCTGGATTTACATGTCACAACCTTGTTTTCAAGCTCACATAATCATGGTCTTGATTAGTGGCATAAGGACATGGGAATGTGTTGAGAAATCTCAATTTAAAGTATGTTAAACAAGTGTTTATACAAAACCAGAAAGTTTATTGCACTTTGGAGCCTTTTATGGTGATGTTCCAGCCTTGGTTTTCCATGGAAAACCTGTGGAAACATACCTAAGGTTGTTCCAAGTGCTAAGAAAGAAGAATCAATGAAAAAGGTGAAGTAGAAGTGAAGTTATGCTTGTTTTTGTAACTTAGAACGAATCTGAATGCTACTGATTTCCAGCTGCGTTTTTGAGTGTTTGAGAGTGAGTTTAGTAAGTTTGCAAAGTGGAAAAAGTGTGGAGGAGGTTTGGGTTTTATAGGGGATGATTAGGGTTAAGTGTAGTTGAGTATTAAATGCAAGAAACACAAATAAAACACAACAAAACACAATAAACTCACCAATCCCGTAGCTGGAAATTTGATTATGCAGATTAGACTAGCTCGCGGGCCCCGAGCCAGGTTGGTGGGGCGAGTCGCTGCCGGTGAGCCGCTTGGCTGATCAAGTTTGATTTTTGACATATTAGGTCATTGTACTTCCATATTATGATGTTTTAAGGGTGTTTTAAGCACAAGGATCATACATAAGGGTATATAATGTAAATTAGTCATAGAACAAAATATAAACAAGTATGTTTGTCGAGTTTAAGTATCGTATTCGCATAACTTGAGCGCATAAGTCACGTGTTTGTAAGTTTAACGTGATTCGCATGAATGATGAATATAGTGTCACATGCATAATCAATCCAAATGTACGAACATGTAAGAAATGTGTATAACATGAATATGAAGAAAATACGAATTTTACTATGATCTAAGTCTCGGATTTATGATGATCAAACTAAATACGATTACGAAATGATCGAGATTCCAAAAATAGATTTACAAACTAAGTTTTCTAATTTAGGAAAATTGTGAAAAGAAGGGCGTTACAGATCGGATGGTCAATTAGGGTTAGGGCTGTCATTGGAGAGACATCAATGTTGGCCCGTCGCGTTCCAAAGGTGATTGAAGAGGAGATGGAGATTACAGAGTGGAATATAAGGGAGTGTAGAAGCAGAACGTGGAGTGGAATTCAGAACAAAAACCGCTGCAAAATGCAATCAATAGCTAGAATTCAGGAATCATGGCCCTATTTTTTTGCAATTCAGGAAGGAGAGTCTGAACCGCCCAAAACTGCCATTTTTACGGTTATTTTTTTAGAGTTTATACGGCTAGGATTTAATATTGAAGAGATCTGACGGTTAAGATTGGTTCTGGCAGCGGTTGGGTTTTCCGCTGTCTATAGTATATATAATATTACTTTTATAATATTACTTCTATGTGTTTGAAATGCTTTAACATTTTATAGATAGAACACATTTACATGGTTTCTCTAATTCATCCATTGGTATCCCTCATATTTTTTTTAAGGAAAAACAAACAAATTCTTTAAATTTGTTTATCCCTTATATTTTTTTATGAGAGAATGTGAGTTAAAAAAATCAAAAATAAAAAGGAATTATAGTGGATGTGAGTGAAATAAAAATAAAATATGTAAAAGTATTATTTAATTTAATAAAAATAAACATGATGAATAAGATGTGGGAATCAAAAGGACAACACACTTATTTTGTGATATTTAACCTATGACTAAGACATATAGCAAATCAACCGTACAAAACACAGAGTATAGTTTTCTTTTTTGGAAAGGCAATAATATACATACACCCCTATAATTTTATTTTCACATCTCCTAGGGTATACGGGCCGTATAAGGTTATACGGGCCGTATAAGGTTATACGGCCCGTATGAAAATGATTTTGCACAGAAATAAATGCAGTGGAATCTTTATTTTTTTTACATGTACACGGCCCCGTGCCCAATCTTTGGTACTGGCAATCCTGTTTTAAGTCAGACAGTAGCTGAACACGGGGCCGTGCCCAACCAACACGCCCCGTGCCCAAGTATCAGATACTGAAAACAGAATCGTAAGATCCCGATGGTTGGTAATTTCTGACACAAACATGAGCGATACTGATTTTTTTACTACCGCTCCCTTATGGTACGTGGTGTCAATTATGTGGTGGAAGTCATGAAGAATTAAAATGTTATTTTTAAACTATACTCCCTACTATATGGACCCATTGTTTTCCTGTAGCCCCTCGAATACTCTCAATCGTCCCTTCTAGATGATATGCTTCTTGAAGAATTCTATCAACTAGAGGAACTAATTCTTCGATGGATAAAAGAACTTGAGATGGACATCCCAAGACGACATCCAAGAAGAATTATTGAGATCGTATTCGGATAAAAACAACGTCGTCGCCCCCGAAATCACCTCCAACTCTTGCGAAGACTTGAGCGATAGTCGTCCCTGTGTCGATTGTGCCGTGAAGGACTCCCCATCGACTTCAGTCGATGCATACATAGACCTGACCGATTCGACATACACCTTCTTTAATGAGAGCCCGAGAAAGGGTTGGACTTGTCCACCTACATTTGGCATAGGAATCACCCTTACCGATAACCTCTTGCGTTCTCGTCTAAATCTAGAGCAACTTAGGTATCTCAGGCACTTCGGTGTTGTTCCGTCCAGTAAGGAACCACCCGATCCGGATAAATTCCTTGAAAATAGACGAATCTTCATAAACAGCCTCTAGACACGGGTCCGTGTCCAGGTCAGCACGCCCCCGTGTCCACCAAAAGATTCCCTTCTGACTTTCGGTCAGAATACAGACAAAATGTGTCAGAATCTTGTCTACACACGGGGCCGTGTCCAGCCGACACGGGGCCGTGTCCAGCGTGCTGTCGTTTTCTATAAATGCAGCCAAGATTTCTGCACATTTGGACCACTCCAAAGACAGAGATTTGGTGGGATCTTCACACATACCATCCTAGGTATATTCTAAAGAAGGTTCCCAACAACCATCTTGTCCTTTCTACTTTTTTCTATTGCATTCTTCTTCATTTTTCACCTAAACACCTCCATTAAAGCTTAAAATCACCATGATATTAAGCTTTATTGAGATGTTTGTTAGATTTTTATTCAAGGAATCTTGTTAAAAATAAGTTTTACAACTCTGTTTTAAGTTATTTCTGCTTAAAAATGTCTCAAAAGTCAGAAAAATGAGTTAAACCTCCAAGATTCGTTGTTTCAAAAATCTGCAGAAAGGTGAACACGGGGCCGTGCTCAATGAGCACGGGGCCATGTCCGAAGTACTGTTTCACTAAAATGAACTCTTTTCGGTTTATTTTCGTAGAATGTCAAGGCAAAACAGTGGAACTTCTTCAGCACATTCCAGAAACAGTCGTAGGGAATGAAGGCCTTCAATCGAAGCCACTCTTGTACGCTATGTGATGGCACTACGAGAAGCTCTCGACGAAATGACATCCGTAGAAGAGGTCCTGATTGACCGTATAAATTATATCACGGTGGGGCTGGAAAATTGTTTCCAAGAAATCAGCCTCTTGTACCAGAGGTTGAACATTCTTGTGACACCTCCCATGGAACCAATCCTTCCCCAAGAGGATTGGAACCTAGCACAAGGAGTCAACAACCCCACCGGATGGGATGACATCCCCTCGGAGCCCCCTCTTGACAACTTACAAGAAGTTTCGGTGGAAGTTACACCCCCTCAAAACGACGATGCCAATGAGCCTGCTTTTCTTCTCTCTAGGGAGATAGAAGAATGGCTCACCGATTTGTGAGGGACCATATCCAGAGGAGAAGTTCTTCGAAGCCGCATTCAACCGAGAGAATTATCTTCTCAGAAATTTTCCTATTAAAATAATCCATAGGCTAGAACTTCTTTTCAATTTTAGACTTCTTGTGTCCTCCGACCTACTTATCTAAGTTTTAGTTTATGTTTTTACTAGGACCTTATTGTAATTCTCTCTATTAATGAATGATGGTTTTAAAATTATATGGTGTTTGGATGATGTTGTAATGGGTAAAACACACTTGGATGGTGAAGGATACTAAGGGAGACTGGAACCAACGCCCCATGCATAAAAACAGAGCCTCCCGAACATTTTTCTTCATTACAGCAAGTTCAGCATGGGTCGTGTCCCGCCAGCACGGCCCCGTGCTCAAGAATCTGTAGAAAAATGCCCAGTTCAGGTACCTGGACACGGGGCGTGTTCGCTGAACACGCCCCCGTGCCCAGCCTTCTGTTTCTTTTTGTTGAATTCTGTTACTGGCAATCTGAACACGGGGTCGTGCCCGGACACCACGACCCGTGTCTAGATGCACAATAACATAAAATTTTTGTTTAAAAACACCTTTTACACATTCAATCAACCTAAAAACTTATTTTTGGGACACATTGAGGACAATGTGTAATTTAAGTGTGGTGGGATGCTAAAACCTTGAAATTTTGCAAGTCCTAATTACAAGCCTTACACAAAACTCTATTGAAACCGCTAAACACCCCAAATTTTTTCAAAAACTTTTCATTTTTTTCTTACTTGTCTTGGTTTAAATTGGGAATAACAAGTTCTAAAAAGGTTATATTTTTATAAATCTACAACCGATAGCGTCGTGATAAAAAGAACCAACACTAGAAAATTATGAAACGGCATGACAAATCTAGTTAAAATTTGATTATATATACTTGATCACATTAAAAACTCATTCCCACAAAAAGTGAGTTTTGAGCCTTTATTGAGCATACAGATACACATCTTTAAATTAAAATGCTCATTTTTCATTTCTTGTGTGAATATCCGCTTGGTTTCTTACGACTCTAGAACTTGCCATGACGATACATTCCCGGTTTTTACCAACTTAAACCCAAGTAAGTAAATGACAGAGGCATTAGGACTAACCCTTTTTATTTCAACACCATTATTTTTCTTTTTCTTTACCACCTACCCAAAATCCCCCTAGTTAACCTCTTTGAGCCTAAACCTTTTCATTTCTAAACCCAAAACAAACTCCCCTTTACCCACCAAAACCCTTTTTCATTTTAAACCCTTTATTTTAGTACAGAGCCCGGTTTTCTTGTGACATCTTGATTATGAAAAAAAAATAGATGAAGTTTAGCAATAAAACAAACAAGTTCATCAAAAGAAACCTTGTTTGAAAAATGCTTCATTAGAATAAAAAGTCACAAAAATAAAATGTTTCACGAAAACCGACGCTTTTTACGCCTTTTCGCCCTTTTCCACTAACCACTAACCCAAAACCACCTACCTTTAACCCAAGCCTAACCCTTCCCCAAAGTCCTCTTGATATTTACAAAGGTTTATAGTTAAAAAGGAGGATGATTGATTGCTTGGCAAACATATGGTAGAAGTAAGTTCCATGCCGCTCTTGAGTGTTTCACAAAAATACATCTTCGGCCGAGTGTTGAGTGATCCCTCGTAAGGTATGTGAACTTGTATATAAATGGAATTTTAAAGAGGCATGTTATGCCCAAATAAGTAATTTCTCTTATGAAATGTTCTAAATAAATCATAACGAATAGGATTGTAAATGACATAAAATAAAACCTAATAAAGATCTTGGAATCCTGACACTCAAGACAAGCCCAAAACCTTCTCTTCGACCCATTCCATTTGGGTGTGTAAGTCACAAAATAAAGAGTTTTGCTTGAGGACAAGCAAAGATTCAAGTGTGGGGGTATTTGATGTGTGTAAAATGCAACATATAAATTACATCAAATGAGGCATAAAACTAAACCTTTTTAGTACTAATGTTGGAAAAAGTGTGCTTTTGTCTTCCTTTTGTATTTTCACGGTTAAATGAGCTTAAATGAACAAAAGAAGCAAAAATGCAGCCAAATCTAACAATAATACAAGAAAAGGAATAAACGTAGCATGCCCGACCCCTCGACAGCATCTTCCCAAGCAAAAACAAAACAACAGAAGGCTGAACACGCCCAGTGCTCAATGAACACGGGGGCGTGCCCAAGTGTCTGCAGAAAAGACAAAGTTGTAGAAGCTTCTATTTCCCAACACAGGGGTGTGGCCAGCGGACACAGGGCGGTGGTCAATGCTAAGATTCGCAGAATCTAGGCAAATCTTGATAGTACAGATACGCTTCTGCACACGGGGCCGTGCCCAGCGGACACGGGGGCGTGGTCAACTAATGCAGACAAACTGCATTTAATGAAAAAAGAGAAGATGGGTGGACATGGGGCCGTGCCCAGCGGGCACGGGGCCGTGTCCGGGCTTTTGTGCAGGCTATAAATAGGGATGCTTGGTTCATTGCAAAGGCATCCCTTGACAAACCACCTCTCTCCCACTTCACCCACACTCCACCACCATCACAACACCCACATCCACCACCATTATCCATCATCCATCATAGAGTGTGTGTAGTTGTCTCGGGATCCAAGATTGATAGTAAGAGTTCTTGACAATCAAAGGTCATGTTTGCCTAAGTCTCTTACATCACTTGGTGAAGACAAGCATTTAGTGTAATACTTTTGTTTTTTAATCTTTTCGCACTTTTTATTTGGTTTTGTATTAATGACTTTAATAACTAGTTTCTTATGTTGAAGGTGAAACTTCCTTATCATTTGTCCGTGGTGTCTTGGCGTTATTTTACTGTCTATATAAAATAAAAGATTTACACTATTCATATCTCCACGGTCTATATGGAGGTATGTTGGCTACCTGGTCGGGGGTTAAGGGAATGGTTTGGTAAGCGTCTTGCCTTGTTCAGTGTATAGATCCTGCAAGGACCTGGGTTAAGTTTAGTAGGACCTCCTTCAATACCCACTGGTATTGGATGGCGGGGGTCCGAACTCCTTGATCCCCTCATATGTAAACTACTATTAATACATTAACCCGGCTACTTAGGATTGTATCCCTGCTGACTCAAACTACTTAGTCGAGGATAACGTCACCTTCAAAAGAGGGGCCTACCACATTACGCATTAATAACTTAATTAATTATCTTCCAATAATCCAACCCTTTAGGATTGTATCATTGCTGACTCAAACTACTGGGTTGAGGGTAACGTCACCTTCAAAAGAGGGGCCTACTACTATAACTAAGATAATCTCTTAAAAAGTGCAAAAGTGCGGAAAACATCAAAGGTTACACTAAAGGCGAGTCGGATCCAAGTGATTCATCATGTCTATCTATTTTTTTTTTCAGCATTTTTAGTTAGTTTTATTTTCTTGTTTAAAAAACCTTTTTTTTTCTAAATTTTTTGCTTTGATTAGACGTTGAGGATAAACCGGTACTAAAAGCTCTTGTGTCCTTGGACGACCTCGGTATCTTACCAACACTATACTACGTTCACGATGGGTGCACTTGCACATATGTGTGTTTAGTGTTAGTAAATATCGTGTTTTATAAATTTAAAACTTGACTAAAGTGTTAAAAAGAGCTTAAAATATACTTAAATATATATCACACCTAACGCACATCAACCATCCATTTGGCTTGAAAAGCATAGAGGTGTATTAGTTAAAATCACTACCATAGGTGAACCCTCCAGAAGAAATCGCAGGATGATACATAACAATACATATATTCTCAGACAATTCCTAACAACTATCCATGTGGGTTGTCGCCAGAACCCTGTCGATGTTCGTTTGTTAACTACCGGATGGAGTACTTTCGTGGTCTAATCATATCAACTATTCACTATACGTTTTTAGATGGTGTTTGTAAGGTTTAATTGCCTTTTGTAACAATGATTGACATCTATATACAGAACGAGATTCTTTGAGAACTAGAAAAAGAGAAAATACGGAACGAGATTCATCCACTAAACCCTTGAATCCCAACGCTTCTCCTAACATTACTCATCATTTTGTGAATTCGAGTTCATTAAGAAGTAATGATTGCTGACTAATTGCAAGACTGTTTGTCGGGCTTCCAATGTTCACACAGGGTGATAAACAACGCTGATCTTGAATAAGAGAACTGAAGGTTGAAAAGATTTGTTGAAATCAAAGAAAAGAGTAAAAAAAATGAAATGAGGCATGTTATGTTGGAAACTGAGGTTGAAAATTGAAGTAAAACAATTTTATTTGCAAGTAAAACATTTAACATCTCATTAACGCAAATGCAATACTTACAAAATTTGATAGGCACTAGTTGTCAATCCAGAAACTTAACAAGAGAAGTAACTAACTTTACGTTGAGGATTTAGAACTATGAACTTTACGTTTGAGTTCATTAAGATCTCACCCCCCCCCCCCTTTAATCATCATAACCAATAACCTTCACCTTTTCACCGTCATTGCACTCCATCCCACACTATCACGTGGTTTCTGTACCTATTTTCCTGCGACATGGTGTCTAAATCCTTGAAGTGCAAGAACGCGTATGAAGATAAGTTAAAGATAAGTCAAGAACAAAGAAGAACACTTGAAAAAAAAACAAGAACTTGGAAGTATTACCTGTTTTACAACTGGATCTTGTTTGTTGTTTATGTATTTGCATTCAGTCAATGAACACATATGACACATGAACAAACCATCCATGCATGTTGCAAGTTAAATCCATAATAAAAATATAGAGCATCAGCAACAGATTCAAAAAAGTTATATACGTCCCGTATAAAGTTATACAGGTCGTATACAACCTTTTGAATTTTTTATTCGATCGTATACTCAACATATGAGCAGTGTTTTATGTCTTGTATACGGGTCATATAACGGGTCGTATAACGTTATACGACCCTTATACAATTATCCAACTTTCTTTGTAAGTAACTTTATTTGATAAGATAGTGTAAGAAACCTCCTTGAGCCTTGTGTTAAGAACTACAAACTTTGTTTGAGTTAGTTAATAACTTTTTTTTGAAATCAATGGGTAGATAAACAAAGTCATAAGCAGACTTATTACCACCATTGTTGAGCTTCCTGTTCTCAAGTTCACAATGAAGGTTCTGAAAATTGAAGGAAAAGGACTTTGTTATGGTTTGGGGAGAATGTTCTGAAAATTGAAGGAAAAGGAGAACTAGATTTGTTGAAATCAAAGAAAAGAGTAAAAAAGATGAAATGAGGCGTGCTATGTTGGAAATTGAGGTTGAAAATTAGAAGTGAAACATTTAACATCTCATTAAAGCAAATGCAATACTTACAATTAACCAATTGTAAAAGGATGATGAGATATTGACAGTTAGCTCAATGAAGTTTCTCCCTTGGTAGTTTGGAAAGATAACCCAATAGAGATCTGAATAACCGATACAACCCATTTGTAACTCAACTAAAATCTCGTAACTGTGAATCTCTTCCTTCGAAAACCACCACCTTGTCGTGTATGGTCATCATTGTCGCAAGCCATGCCCCCTATCTGTCCCGGGAACGGGCGGTCGCGAGACCAGTTTTGGTGGTATCATTTGTTTATCATTTTGGCAGCGGAAATTTCATCAGGGCTGTAGTTAGGAAATATTTTATCAGAGTAAATACCACACTTTTATAATATTAAACATACTGGGATAAAACCCAAGTTTTTCATTACAAACATTTTCATAGGGAAACTCCCTATTTTATTGAATAAAACATCTTCTTTTATTTAGGTAACTTTTATAGCCCCTTTTCCAAGCCTTCAGTGCTGTCCAGCTGGCTTCTAGTTGGCTTTCACATTTTGTTACCTGAAACGCGTTTAAAAACATTTTGTCAGTGGGAAATACTGGTGAGTGAATCCCAGTTTAACCAAGAAGAGTTTTATCTTTTAACAGTATTGAGAGCTATCACATTGTTTATTTCTACACAATTACTCATTCAGTTTTATCAATCCTGACTGGTGGGTCATATTACACATTGGCTAACTCTTTGTCCAATGGTAACGTGTTTCACATTTTGTATACAAAACCCCAACATACCGGCAGTAATTGAAGAACTACAAAAACTCAATCACTGCTTAATCGCATTGAAAAACATTTAAGGTTTTGTAAAAACAATTTACAAAAAGGAGATTACTCACATTGTTGTCTTAGACTTCTTTTAAGGGTTTCCTGTTTGTTATCTATTAATTACACAAATGTACATTTGTTAGTATAATAACCCAATATTTACATTAGTAATACCCTCCCCGAGACGGCATTCCAACGACTACGTCGGGCAGAACCTCGACAGCCGTTACGGAAACCTGGATCAATCGGGCAGCGTATCTAATACGTAACAGGGGTTATAATACTTACATCGGGGTATAACTTCTTTAATTAGGAGGATATTATACCCGAAAATTATGCCTACTATTCAGAATTTCGAGTGAGAAAAGAAGTGTGAGCGACAGAAAATGAAAGCCGAAGCCTTCTACTTATAGGGCCTGATTTCGAGATTTACGCGGCCCGCGTAAGACGTAGCAAGGGGCTACGCGGCCCGCGAGGCTCCCTAGGGTAGGCCCTAGGGTTGCTGATTCGGTTCATAGACTCCACATGCATTATGCCATGTGGCACCTCAGGGTGCGACCCTGGTCTCGAGCTGTCGCGGCCCGCGTAGCTCAAGGGGGTGGCTTACGCGCCCCGTGAGAGACCATAAAAACTTGTTTTTATTTAATTTTTTAATGATATACCGTATATTGGGCTCGGTTTTTGTCACACCCCCAAAATCCACAGGCGGAGTATTACCGCTTGGAGGCGTGACTGACCAGGATCCAGCCACCAGTCATATTGAAAAATGTATTTAGAATAAATAAAATCCAACCACACGATATAATTGGTGTTCAAAAACCAGTTAACCAAGTTCAAGTTAATTAGCGGAAGCATAAAACGAAAAACCAAAATAAAAGTTCAATGAGTTTAAATGTAACATGGCACACAACCGTCCATGCTCCACAACGACTCCTCCTGCTCGTGCAAGCTCCAAAGATACCTAACGACCTGCAAGGCATGTAACAACGAGTCAACAACAAAGTTGAGCGAGTTTACAGTTGGTGTTCATGATTAAGTTGTTTCAAAACCAGGAGTTCATTTGTAAGTTGTAAGTTAATCCGTTTACCCTGTTTCCCAAACATATCCATAGTTGGTGGGGGCTTCCCCATGTTAACCACTAGACCTGTTTACCATATCGACCACTGACTAAAGTAAGTTGGTGCCCTGACGTCAATGTCTATCATCATTGACTAGTGCCCAGATCCATTAGTTCACGCCCGTCCTCTGCGGCACGGTGTGAGGCTTGTCAAACCTAAATAGCGCTATCTAACTAATGACCCGCTCGCCATTGGCCCGACGATTAAGTCGATATAAAAGGAGGGACTTCATGATAGAGAGTTTTGGTCTAGTATCCGTGTTGTCACCCTTCAGTGAAGAGGGTGTGTACGTAATCCCCAAACCAGGAGATTACGCAGGTTCCGATTAAGTTCTTAGTACGTGTTGTCACCCTTCAATAAAGAAGGTGTGTACGTGTTCCAAACCAGGAGATCACGCAGTTTCAGTTCAAATCCTTTACCCATTCCCAACCCCTGGGAATCCCATGCCTTGTAGAAAGTGTGAACTCACCTTGGTTTGCTCGGTATGTTATGTTACCCGTTCCCATGTTGGTCAACCCAAACCCTATCGTGGTTGCCAAAGTCAGTCAGTTTCGTGTAGACACATAAAACACGTGTTCTTTGGATTCATTACATAGGTTGCAAATAAGCAAAACACATATCAATACGCAAGTCATAGCACAACGCAAGTGTTTGGGTCCTAGTTTCAATCACAACACAAGCTCATATCACACCATAGCACATGTCAAGCGGTTCAGTTCTCATTCAAATGGACATGTAAGTTGTAATCAGAAATCATGCAACACAGCTATCCGAATCATTATATGCCGTACCATTATATAGTGAGTATTCGATTCGTATGCAATCTATGTTACTAACTCATATTCCACAAAACTCATAACAAACAAACCAATCACAATAATGTGCGACTCAAACAAGTTAACGGCCCATCCAAGATTGCAGGACTTATGTTTCTAGCATATTTATTCAAAATCAGTCCGTGGCCCATCACCATCAAGAAGTGTGCGGCCCATTCAAACATAATCCAATCTTGTAACAGTTTTATGCATCCTTAAATCAATCCCACTTGCAACTTATGAAGCATTATTTATCACTTATTTTTAAATGGTAATATGCATAATACAAAGGTTCCATTTACTCCATTAAACCCACATTATTTTATACAGACTCCATGATTGTTATAACATATCTCATTCCCAATTCACAATAACCAATCCAAATTATTACTCAGTGATTATATCATCTTCATTATACCCCATCCATCCTATGCTACTCGACAAAAACCAAAGCACCTATCATACTTTTTAGGTTTCATAGAGCCCCTATAACTAGCATAGCCTTTTATTATTAACCCACCTTGAATAGAATAAAAAAAGTAAGACAGTCACATGGATATGGTTGTGCGGCCCAATCAGGTATACTTAAGTGGTCTTTGGTCAATCATGGAGTGCATCAATTTGAGTGGCCCATCACTGTTGACGGCAACAATATACTCAACCATGTGATACATTATCATTTAATTTAGCAACAACCCTAAGTGATACTTATTATCCTATCTACACCCAAATCGAACACCATCAATAAATGGTTATTTAACATCATGAAATTCTGAATCACCATCCATTCATCACATTATCATCGATCTATATTGAAATCGAACTACCAAACTCATAACCCGTAACCTACTTCAATATATAAATAACATACAACTCCAAGCATCATTTATCATGCATACATACACAATCAACAGTTAACGTACAAACAAGTTGGTAACCAGAATTATATATATGAACACAATCAACAGTTAAAGTAGATATAGGTTCACTAACCAATGACTTGATCGATCAAGATGATATCTCGAGGGGGGGTCTTGTCTTCTTCCGTCGCACAACAAATAGAGGGGGTGGGGATAGGGTTTGTTTGAGTTTTGTGATAACAATAATATGATACGTACCATATATGCTAATGGTTAGGGGCGGTCCCCTTTCTGGCTGTGAATATGGGCTTAAGCCCAAGTAGATGGGCTTCCAAAACATATTGGCAAAACAGCCAATACTAATGATCAAGGGGCCCAATAATATACGCAACATATTGGCAAAACATATTGGCTTCAATAGCTTGGGGTGCGGCCCAATCATATATGCACACAAGGTTCGGGCCCAATACACACACTCATACACATTTACTCGAACACATATACATTTAGCAATTAGTTTACTCGAACACATATATCTTTAGCAATTAGTTGCAAGTGTTTCCTAATTTTTATCGCCGTAAAGAATATGAAAGAGAATACCAAGAAACAGGATCATGTGACGAAGGTAATACTGACCTTGAAAGTTCGAGTTGTCACAGTTTTCACATACGAGGTATATTTTAGGACATATAGGGATATTTTTAAATATTAGGGTGTCAAAAATAATTAGGAGGGTTGTTATATCCTCCCCACCTTGTTTTAGAGCTCGTCCTCAAGATCTACTGGAACATGTGTGGATATTTCCTTTGCATTTCAGATTCAAGTTCTCATGTGTATTCTGGTCCTCTTTTAGAGTCACATTTCACTTTGACCAGAACTAATCTCTTGTGCTTGAAGTTCTTTACTTTCCTGTCTTCAATCTGTAGAGGCTTCTCTACAAACTTTAATTGTTCATTTACCTCTATATCCTTAAGAGGTACTACGAGTGATTCATCAGTTAAGCATTTCTTGAGATTGGATACATGAAATACATCACGTATTCCTGCCATTTCCTCTGGCAGTTGTAGCTGATAGGCTACAGGTCCTATTCTTCTAATAATCTCAAAAGGTCCAACATACCTGGGACTTAACTTTCCCCTTTTGATGAATCTTACCACTCCTTTCCAAGGAGAGACTTTCAATAATACTTTATCTCCTACTTGAAATTCCAATGGCTTTCGTCTGTTATCAGCGTAACTCTTTTGTCGATCACGTGCTGCTTTCAGTCGTTCCTTGACTTGAATGATCTTGTCTGTTGTTCTTGTACTATCTCAGGTCCAGATAGTTGCTTTTCTCCAATTTCTGCCCAACAGACTGGTGTTCGGCACTTTTGTCCATAAAGTGCTTTGAATGGTGCAACATTGATACTGGTGTGATAACTGTTATTATAAGAAAATTCTATCAATGGTAAATGATCGTCCCAATTACCTCCGAAACCAATTACACAAGCTCTAAGCATATCCTCCAGTGTCTGAATTGTCCTTTCGCTTTATCCGTCCATTTGAGGATGATAAGCGGTGCTTAGATTCAACTTGGTTCCCATGGCTTTTGGAAACTTGTCCAAAAATGAGAGGAAAAACGACTATCTCTGTCAGAAACAATTGATAGAGGAATTCCATGTAATGAAACTATTTCATTTACATATAATTTAGCTAACTGTTCCATACTAAAAGTTTCTTTCATTGGTAGGAAATGAGCTGACTTCGTTAGTCTGTCTACAATCACCCATATTGTATCATTACATTTTCTTGTTTTGGGTAATTTGGTAACAAAATCCATTGTTATCAATTCCCATTTCCATACAGGTATTTCTAATTGTTGCAATAATCCTGAGGGTTTCTGATGTTCAGCTTTGACTTGTGAACAGGTTAAACACTTTGCAACATATGCTGCTATATCCTTTTTCATTCCTATCCACCAGAAATTCTTCCTTAAATCCTGATACATCTTATCGCTTCCAGGATGCATCGTGTACTTAGACTTATGGGCTTCTTCTAATATATGGTGGCGTAGGTTTCCTAATTTAGGTATCCACATTCTTTTCTTATGGAATCTCCAAATTCCATCTGTTCCTTGTTCTAATTCCTTAATCATTCCTTTCAACTTTTCAGTATCATCCTTGATTACTGATTCTTGTGCTTTTCTAATCTGATCATTTAAATCTATTTGCAGGTTGAACTTAAGAGAACGTACTCTTTTCGGCTTGTCATGATACTTTCGACTTAAAGCATTATCTACTACATTTGTCTTTCCTGCATGATACTGGATATTACAATCATAATCACTAAGTATCTCCATCCAGCGTCTTTGTCTCATATTCAGCTCCTTTTGCCCAAAAACATATCTTAAACTCTTATGGTCGGTGAATATGGTAAACTTACTACCGTATAGGTAATGTTTCCAAATTTTAAGGGAAAAAATTATAGCTCCTAACTCTAGATCATGGGTTGAATAATTCTCTTCATGATTCTTAAGTTGTCTAGAGGCGTAAGCTATAACCTTTTGACGTTGCATTAACACACATCCATAACCTAACTTAGAAGCGTCACAATAGATTACAAAATCTTCAGTTCCTTCTGGTAACGCTAGTATGGGTGCATTGGTTAATCTTTGCTTAAGAATTCTAAAGGCTTCTTCTTGTTTTGGTCCCCATTCAAACTTAACAGATTTACAGGTTAACTTAGTTAAGGGAATGGCTATTCTAGAAAAATCTCGAATAAATCTTCTATAATAACCGGCCAATCCTAAGAAACTTCTAACCTCGGTTGGTGACTCAGGGGTTTTCCATTTGGTTATTGCCTCGATCTTGGTGGGATCTACATGAATTCCTTCATGATTGACTAGGTGTCCAAGAAATTGTACTTGTTCTAACCAAAACTCACACTTCGAAAACTTAGCATAAAGCTTTTCTTTTCTCAGTAAGCTTAGAAGTGCGTGCAGATGGGCTGCATGTTCCTCTTTGCTTTTAGAATAAATAAGAATATCATCTATAAAGACAATTATGAATTTATCCAAATATGGCTTACATATTCGGTTCATCATGTCCATAAATGCAGCTGGGGCATTGGTTAGACCAAATGGCATGACAGTAAATTCATAATGGTCATACCTTGTTCTGAAAGCGGTCTTAGGAATGTCCTCTTCCTGTACCTTTAATTGATGATATCCTGATCTTAAATCGATTTTAGAGAAAAATCGTGCTCCTTGCAATTGATCAAACAGATAATCTATTCTTGGTAATGGATACCGATTCTTAATCGTGACTTTGTTCAATTCACGGTAGTCAATGCACATACACATTGATCCGTCCTTCTTTTTGACGAATAAAATCGGTGCTCCCCATGGCGATGAGCTTGGCTGAATGAATCCTTTCTCCAACAATTTGTCTAACTGTTTCTTTAGTTCCTGCATTTCTGCGGGTGCCAAATGGTAAGGTGTCTTGGCAATTGGTGCAGTTCCCGGTATTAAATGGATTCTGAATTCAACTTCTCTATCTGGAGGTTTCCCTAGTAGCTCTTCTGGAAATACATCTGAAAACTGGGATACTACTAGAATAGCCTTTAATTCTTTTCCTTTAGTGTTAGTGATTATGGAAATCAAATACACTAATGACCCTTTTCTTATATAACTTGTTGTTTTCATCACAGAGATGAACTTTGTGGATTTAGAGAACTTATTTCCTTTAATTGTGATCTTTTCACCTCTTGGTGAATTTACTTGGATTGACTTTTGATCACATAAAATATTGGCTTTATTGGCTATTAACCAATCCATTCCTAATACAACATCAAATCCTACCAGATTCATTGGGTAAAGATTTGCAATAAATTTCTGATTTAAAATTTCTATTCTTGCTCCCTGCAAGATTTCAGAAATCTTAATGGTTTCCCCATTTGCTGTTTCTACTAAACATTCTTGTGGAAGTTTAGTTAATGATTGATTGAGAAGTTTGCAAAATGAAGTATTAATAAAACTTTGGTTCACACCAGAGTCAAATAATACTTTAGCAAAAACATCATTAACTAAAAACATACCGGTGATCACATCCGGGATCATCTTTGCTTCTTCTGCAGTCAGAACAAGTGCTCTAGCATTTTTAGTATTCTTGGTGTTCGTGGCTGGAGCTAGCTTTGGACAGTTTGACTTGATATGACCTTGTTCTCCACAATTGTAGCATATCCTGTTGTTAGGCTTCTTTCTACAATCTTCCTCCTTGTGTCCCGATATTTTGCAGAAGTTACAATATATGGAGCATCTTCCAGAATGCTTCCTTTTGCAATACCTGCAATAGGGTGCAGAGGTAGAGCCTACGTTTTTCCCACGGTTAGAATTTCCAGAACGGAATTCTTGGGTAAGCTTCTGGGTTAGGTTCCTCCTTTGATCCTCTTCTCGTGTACGGACTAATTAATCTGTCAAGGTATTTGCTAGTTCTACAGCTTCTTCTATGGTTTGAGGTCTAGCTGCCTTGACTACATGCCTTATCTCCCCAATTAATCCCCAGATGTAACGGGAGATTAATACTGGTTCAGGTGATGCAAGGGTTGGTACTATTCTAGCATATTCAAAGAATAATATAGTATAACCCTTACTATCTACCCCAGTCATCCTAAGATTTAGGAATTTGTTTACTATCTGTTCTTTTTCATTAGGAGGGCAGAATTTCTTTTCTACCATGTTTTTAAAGTCCTCCCATTCCATATTGTAAGTTCTATCACTTCCCCTAGACTAAAGGATAGTGTTCCACCATTCTAGTGCTGAATTATTAAACAGATTGGAAGCAAACATTATCTTATCCTCTTCCGCGCATTTACTTATTCTTAAGACTGCCTCAGTCTTTTCTATCCAGCGTAGAGATGCAACGGCCCCTTCATTGCCCGAGAATTCCATTGGTTTACAAGACCATAATTCTTTATAAGAACAACCGTAGGACACGGTTCTTCTTCTTTTGGGAATGGGCGCTTAAAGTACGGGTCCATTGTTTAGGCTGTTTTCAGGTTCAGAGGGTCATTTGCTATCATGTTTACTTTTATTTTCTGCTTCCTTAACCGTTTTGATAATATATGGCATCGCATCTATTATCCCTTGTGCCACTATATGTTGCATGGCACTGTTATCCACTTGGTTTCCATTATTGTTGTTGTTCGGGTTTTCGTTATCCGGGTTATTGTTACTCTGGTTATCGTTATTCTGGTTTTCCTGGTTCACTTCGTTGTCCATCTGAATTTTAAACATTTACCAATTATTAATATCACAAGATAATTAATAATTTAGACAACAATCACACAACACAGATATTGGTCAAAAGCGTCGATCATTGCGACTTTACTCTTTCTTATATAGTATGCGTCTAATACACACTAAGACTGGAATTAAAATTACAATACTACTATGCATCGCTAACCACGAAGTGGTCTATACTACAACATATATTATTATTATTACACACACACACACACATATATATATATATATATATATATATTCACATATTATATATTATTATTATTATCCTCTCCACCATCACCTTCACTGATCTGGATTCATCCAGTAATCCATATTGCGCTCGTCGTAATTCCAGACGAGTCACTCTCCTACCTGCCTCATCCTCTCACTACTCTATAAAATCTCTTCTCTAAAAGTTCGGAGCTCTTGCACATTTTCTGCACTCATTGGGGGTGCAGGTGCTGGTACTGGGTCTGGGTTCTCCCGAGGGTACGGATTCTCTAAGATCTCCCTAATGTATTCATCGTTATCATAGTAGGGATCTAGAGGGTCCAGACCTGGATAGGCTGCTAAGTTCGGCATGTGTTCGTCGTTTAGGTGGTAGCGTGGCACATAATCCCTATGATCATTGAACCATGGATCATAATCCGGGTCTAAGGGATTAGGGGTTGGTATCCTAGGTATCTCCTCAGGATTGAAATCATGCATTTGGACTTGGTTTTCGGGGTTGTTTTCTATCTCCATCGGCTGAGTGGGGAACAAAGGTAAGGGTTGTGGGGCTACTAGTTGCTCCAGGTTTGGGTCGGCAGCTGTGGTTACTAGGATATGAAAATTGGTTAAGCTCCTATTAAGCATATCCTGTGTATGGGAATCTGTCTCTCGCTTAGCTGCTGCTAGGACTCTCTGCTTTTGTAACTTTCGCATTCTTTTCCTATGCTCGTGTGCTCCCTTACTGAACCATCCTCTTTTTTTTTTTAGGGAATGGCTCTTCAGACTGAGCCTTAAATACAAACATCCCTTTTCCTGGTCAGCTGAATACCCAGAGAAGGTAGGTTGTGAAGAGGTACCTTCACTCCTAGGTGAATCGGACAACTAACGATAAACGTCTGAGGGTCCTTGATCACTCATACTGTAAACTAACAAATAGTCAAATAACACATAACAATAAAATACAGATATGCACGTATTTCCATAATTAATTTCCTAACAATTTAGAATAATATTTTGGTGTCAGCAGAACACTTCTGTGGCTGAATCAGTGGCTTAGCTCTGATACCACCTTCTGTCGCAACCCCCGCCCCCTATCTGTCCCGGGAACGGGAGGTCGCGAGACCAGTTTTGGTGGTATCATTTGTTTATCATTTTGGCAGCGGAAATTTCATCAGGACCGTAGTTAGGAAATATTTTATCAGAGTAAATACCACACTTTTATAATATTAAACATACTGGGATAAAACCCAAGTTTTTCATTACAAACATTTTCATAGGGAAACTCCCTATTTTATTGAATAAAACATCTTCTTTTATTTATGTAACTTTTATAGCCACTTTTCCAAGCCTTCAGTGCTGTCAAGCTGGCTTCTAGTTGGCTTTCACATTTTGTTACCTGAAACGCATTTAAAAACATTTTGTCAGTGGGAAATACTGGTGAGTGAATCCCAGTTTAACCAAGAAGAGTTTTATCTTTTAACAGTATTGAGAGCTATCACATTGTTTATTTCTACACAATTACTCATTCAGTATTGTCAATCCTGACTGGTGGGTCATATTACACATTGGCTAACTCTTTGTCCAATGGTAACGTGTTTCACATTTTATATACAAAACCCCAACATACAGGCAGTAATTGAAGAACTACAAAGACTCAATCACTGCTTAATCGCATTGAAAAACATTTAAGGTTTTGTAAAAACAATTTACAAAAAGGAGATTATGGTGGAGTGTTATCACTCCAGCGGTTGGGAGGACCGTGGAATATCCCCCCCCCCACATTGTTGTTTTAGACTTCTTTTAAGGGTTTCCTAGTTGTTACAAAAAGGATAAAATACATAAATGTTGCATAATTCATTTAGTTTCTGGAATTTGAGAACCGTTGTGTCTAATCATATCAACCATCACGATAAGTTTTCGTTGTGTCATCTATTTGTATTCGGTCAATGAACTTTGTTTGAGTTAGTTAATAACTTTTTTTGAAATCAATGGGTAGATAAACAAAGCCAAGAAGAGTAACGTTACCGATCAGTCCGTTGATGAAAAACTTAGAAAAGAAGGACGAGATATCGACAGTTAGCTCGAATATGTGATTAAGGTAAGCGTGCATCTGATTTTTGAACATTTCCCACTAACATAATATTTTAGAAATGGCGACAACTAATGTAGTGAATAGACACAATCTTATTGTGTTTTTATGGTTTGTAACAAGTTTGCAGCTAATTGTACTGGATCTTGTTGATTTTAATGAAGCAATGAAGATTGAAGGTACCAAACAGAAACTAAATCAATTATGCAACATATCCATATCCCCTTGGTAGTTGTTACCATATGACACATGATAAAAGCGCTTCTCTAGACAAATTTTGATAAACGTTGATCGGAACACGTCGCTTTAATCGGAGGATGAGTTGATTTTATTGTGAAATATATAAGAAGGATGAGACCGGAACACGACAAAATTAACCAACCTTCTTCAACACTCGCGGTACAACTAGGAATTGCAAACCGCAATCGTTTTTTTACTATGGGAACGATGGCTATGGGAAATACAAACCACAATCATTTGTGACTATGGGAATGGTGGCTATGGGAAACACAAGTTTTCTTTTTGAGCTTGATGGATGTCCATTATCTCAACGCTTCTCCTTACATTACTGATCTGAAATTGGAGAAACGTTGTGTATTTACTTACTGATTGTTGAAAAGATTTGCTACAATTAACCAACATACATTGAGTGTGGATTTAACTTGCAACATACATCAAAGCTTCATGCAACCGAGACCGCTTTGTTAATTTTAATGAAGCAACAAAGATTGAAGGTGCCAAACAGAAACTAAATGAATTATGCAACATATCCATATCCCCTTGGTAGTTGTTACCATATCCATTGATGTCCAATTGACGAACACGATTGTGTGAAATGTGATTTATTTAAAAGTAAAAGAAAACTAAAACCAATTTTCCTTGATAGCAGAATTCGTTTGATTTGATGGTTCTGAACACTACATAGACTGCCAGATCAAACGGTCGTTATTGACGCAGACTCTTGATAATCATTGTGAACTTGAGAACAGGAAGCTCAAACAAACCACCAAACTAGGACATCAACATCAATTGATGTCCAATTGACGAACACAAATGTGTGAAATGAGATTTATTTGAAAGTAAAAAAAATATTAACCCATAAAAAAATTCCTATCTATACGAATTGATGGTTCTGAACACTATATAGACTGCCAGATCGAATGGCAAATGTGTGAATATTAACCCATAAAAAAATTCCTATCTATACGGGTCGTATACTATTATACGGTCCATATAAAGATATCGTATACGTTGTATACGACCAAAGTTTGTTTTAACATGGTGTATACGGGTCGTATAGGGTTATACGACCCATATAGAATAATATAAAATGACAAAGTCTACGCCCACAGACTTTGTCAGCTTATTTTACTCTATACGAGTCGTATAACCTTATACGGCCCCGTATACACCATGTTAAAACAAGATCTTACCATGTGTTAATATTAACACCCTTTTGGAAAGGCACACAGAGTCTAGTTATAATGTTACTTTAACTAGGGGCTAACAACCGCGGCGAATCGATTTTTTAATAAATTTTTAAATAAAGTATATGGATATACGAAACGATTTGCATTAGAAACCGAACAAGAATCTTAATCTGATAATAAGTAAACTGAATGAACAGTTACATACTTGTGTGGCTCTATGTTACAGGGCCAGATGGCTGTTTCTATTACAGCCACCAACCTCTCTCCCTAGCTACGTGTTGATTCGGATTGTACAGAAAAGAGCAAGAACAGGATATAGAGAGAAGCCTCCCTCCCCGACGTCATAATTCACGCTAAAGGGCGGTGGTGGCTCTAGGGTTCCGACTGTTCAACCCTGCACAACCGACGGTCCCAAAGCGACGACGGACATCCGATGGTTGTGATTTACAAAGGTGGTGGTAGGGATGTGGCTGGCGGCAACCGTGGTGGAAACCGGTCATGGATATGGGTTTCCGGCGGGATTCCGGTACCGTTCTATTATCTCCACCCTTCTTTCGATCTTTCTTACCATTCTTCACAGTTCATCAGGTATCAATAAATATTCCTTACCACTCTTGATTTTTTTTTTGTTGTTCATTAAAAGATTTGGGGTTTTGATTATGATAAATTGTTGCAGCTATGTTCATGGATTTTAACATAATTTAGTAGTTAACTACTTGGAATTTAGAGAGAGCTCATATATCAACATTCATAATTTGCTCAGTATTTTGTGATTCAAGTTGCCATTGGCTTGCAAAACCTAGAAATTTGAAAATTATTGCTCTGCTGTTGCAAAGAAAAAATCTTTGTTAATCTTGAGTAATTGCACAAGCTAAAGGGTGAAACCGAATATACAACAGAAGATCTGCAACAGAAAATGCAGGTTTCACCCCTGCCTTGAGATCTTTTTATGTTCTCTCTTGACCTTATATCTAATCTCTTTTCAAATGCAGCAAGAACCACAATTCGAATGCTTGAAACTTCGATTTGACTTGCTCAAGGTACAACTTTTACCGTCCTCTGGCAGTTTTGACCTCTTTACTTAATCTATTTGGGTTGCGGTTGATCTGAAACAGGCCACGTCAATTTATAAAAGAAAATGAATCAAATGGGTCAATCTTAAACACGTTGCAAGTTTCCCAGAGGGAGGACAATAGTGATGGTGTTTGCACCAGAATCACGAACGGTGAATCCCCAATCCTCCCCAAACGCGGCCATAGCCAGATCTACATCAACGGTGAAACGAGGTCAGTTTTTAGGTTAAAGCTCAATATAACAAGGGTTTTGAATTGTTATTACGTTGCGCACAAAAAATGGCCTGAGGCGCAGTGCAGAAAAAACGAAACTGAATACGCTGCAGAAAAAAAACGAATAAAAACTGCCTCACGCGGGCCCGGGCTTTTCGGAGCTGCATTCGTGTCCGCAGGTGCGGGCACGCATGAGTTCATGCCAAATTCCAGCTCAGAAACTCATTTTTGCACCCCCCCTGCGCGCGGGTAGGACTTGTGGTAAAACATGTCATAAAGCTACAATAGAGTAGTGAAGACTTTACCTTATAAACAACCACTCACTTTGTCCCCACACCGATGTGGGACAAAGTATTTACCACCTTTTGAGACTTTTATTCACACACCCAAAACTTACAACATATAAGGCCTAAACTTTTGCTACTAACTATTAGCTCCATGATCTTAAATGGCATGTATAATAGTTTTTTTAATTATATTTGTGGAATCTTATTTATTTTCAAAGCATAACATATTTTTTATATTTTTTTTCTCTATGTGCGCTTTTCTTAAAAAAGCCCACGCTTTTTTTGCGCCTTGCGCCTAGGCTCCGGGCGAGGCCGATGCGCCTCGCCTGAGCCTTGCGTCTTTGACAACATAGGAGGTCAGGGAGATGAGTGACTGATTTATGAGGTGTTATGTTTTGTTGTTTGAACTTTTTTGAGAAAGATGATATATGGTGGGTGAGATTTGTTGATTGTTAAGATACATCAGGGTGGAGAGGCTGTGAATGTGTATTTTTTCGGTTGATGGGGTTTCGGGTCATAAATTGCATCTTGATGAGGTTGTGAAGCAAAAGGAGCAGCTTCAACATTTTTATACATAAAAGCCCAAAGTTTCTGTATTTTATTATAATGGAATAGTGATTTTCAACATACCTTCTATTCATGTTATATATCTAATGAATGTCTAGGGTAGGTTGCGGTGATACGAGATGGCGTTGGCGGTGGTGGATTTTCAGAATCCGCTTCTTGGAGAAACAACTTGCGGGACGTTGTTGCACCAGTTGCAAGTGATATACTTTTTCTAAGACTGTTTGTTGTAGTTTTTTTGTTATTAAGTTTGTGGTCGGGGTAATGAAGTTATTGAAATTTTGTGTACTTTTGCAGAAATTTGGGATGAGGTCGATGAAAGTGACGAGGAAAGAGATAAGATGTATCTTCAGATAGAGCAAGAATGTGTAGACGTGTAGAAGAGGAAAGTGGACCAAGCCACATGGTCTAGGGCACATCTTCTTCGGTCGCTTGCAGATGCTAAACTTTAACTATCCACTTTGCTTACATCACTTGGAGAAAAAAATGTTTGCTGGGATTGTAAGTAATGTGCTACTTATGTTTTGTAGAATAAAATTCGGGTGCTTATTTGTTTCTTGTGTTATGATATGCAACCTGAGAAGACTTCGAGACCCATCAAAGAACAACTTGCTGCTATTGCACCAACGGGTCGGGTCGGGTCATGGGTCAAAACGGGTTCGGGTCAAAGAAGGTCAATTAAAAAAAGGGTTGTTTTGGTTCGGGTCAAAATGGGTTCGGGCCAAAATCGAAACCGAACCGGAAAAGGGACCAAAACGAAACAAAAAATCTCAACCAAAACCAAAAATAACCGACCCAAAAAAAAACGAAATGAAACCTGTCTCGTGCTAAAATCCGTCCCGATGAGTTGTCGGCCCGAAACCCGTCCCGTGCGGGAACCGTGTGGACCCGAAATCTGATCTGAACCAACTACGTTCCGATCTGAAACCCGTTCCGGCCGCCTGAAACTCAATCCGAACCGAACCCGTTCCGATCCGAAACTTGTCCCGTTTCTTTAAGATACCAACCCACATTGATCCATTTCTTTGAAGTTGTCGACCCGTTTTGACCCGAAAATATATGAGATGGAATTTTAATTGACCCATTTTGACCCATTGAGTGAAAGTATCTTACCCAAACCAACCCATATAATTTAAAAAGCAACCCAAAGTGATCCACTTGGAAGGCTTTGGGTCAAGATTGCCCCCTCTAGCAGAAATACATAAAATATGTGGAGGAAATGTAGGGAGCAGTGTGGGAAATCAAGCTGTTAATGTTGATGTGTTTGATTTATCCATGAAGAAGTTGGATGAGTTCCATGATCAACTACAAGAACTTCGAGAAGAAAAGGTAAAAACTCAACTCACTCTCTAACGGAGACTATTACAAGATAGGTGATTTTGACTTTTGTTTGACTTTTGACTTTACAGAGTGATATATCGGATGTGCAGGCACTGATCCAAAAAATATGTGGAGAAAGGTTTTTGTATGACACATGTGGCATGTGGTCGTGGACAAAACGATGCAACTAGATATAATTTCGTTAAAGATTAGGATTTTAGGTATTTGATGTCGCTTCATTGGCATATTAACTGCACTAACTTAGTATTTTTAAATGTTTCATTTATAGATTAGTTTGCATAACATATTTTCTGAATAAAAGCATGATGTAATCTGTTGGAAGATCCGATCTTATGCAGGTGCAATACCGAACTCCTGGATCAACCGAGCTCACCGTCAAACATGTGTTAAACCCAGATACGAAACCATAAGACGTTGCAACTGCACCGCCAGCAACCACAAAAGCAAAAAGGAGTCCTAGAGCCGACATATATCAAGCATTTTCGGCAAAATGACCATGGTAATTCACACTCAACTTAGCGCAAGTGACCCATCAGATTTACACACTGCTTTCATGGTTATTCAAATAATTGATTTAGTAAGGGAAGAGAGGCACATTAGTAAAATTAACATGGTGGGGTATGTTTAACACAAACCAAAGAAATAGGGAATGTGTTTGAATTAATGTGGCTGGGTTCTTTGTCAGGTGTCATTTCTGTTGGTATGCTTTTATTGTTATTTCTTCACGGGTCAAGAATTTGAAGAACGGGTCATTCTGGTGGGTCAAGAATATTTTCACGGGTCCCTTTCAAGTTACTCAACTATGAATTCATTCTAGCACTTCTTTAAATTTTGCTAATCGTATATTTTTATTCCTTTTTTTGGTACAAGAAAATTCATCCACTTTTTCTAAATTGGTAAATTGCGAATAATTTGGAAATAGATCATGAACGCTCTTTTGGTTTCTTTAACATCCGTTCTACAGGTCGTTTTGGAAGACAAATTTAAAATAGACCGAGGTCTGTACCCTTTTTTCATACTTGCTAATATATTAACAAATTTATTCCTTTTGCACTTATTTACGCTTTAATCATATGATTATATATTAGGTTCAAAATTGGTTCCTTTATACCAAGCTCTCTCACTGAACGCTAAAGAATAACTTTAGTGTTTACCCCACAGAAATGAGTCAAGGTGAGAAACATATGGCCAATCCATCACATCCGATATGAGCCACATGCTCTCGCTACTCACTGACGATACACCTCTGCCGGCCACAGCGGCACAACCGCCACCGCTCCTACATTTCTTGTGTTGATAATTTAGTAGATGGATCTGAATGAGGAGTTAATTTATGAAGAATGGAGTTATTAGATAGTGTGGTGTTTAAATTTATTATAATTGCAGGAGTTGTGTTTGAATACTGGAAGATTGCACTTGTATGAAAATCAATAGGATAACCCAAGAAGAAGCATGCAACAACTCAAGGTTTCAACTTGGACGCCAGTTCCTTAAGGTTGTAAGCATAACAATGACGTTAAATGATTTGGTCATAGGCAAGGTAGGTGGTGTTTCATAAAGGAGTTGCTAACAATATATAAGTTATTATATTTGTAACAATTTAGAAGTTATGTATTTGTAACAATTTAGTTCAACAGATTTGTACAATAATTTTTTTTTTTTTAATTTTACAAGTGTCTATACCACCAGTCCGCCACAAATCACGATGAACTGAATCGAAACCCGCTTATCCCAGGCGCAACGCGCCGGGTTGATAATGCTAGTTATTTGAAATTTTAAACTTGAATTATTCGGAATTCCGAACCCGAACACGTATTATCTTAAATCCGAACCCAAAATTTCTGAAAAAATATGATTTCTGAAATAGAAACCGAACAAGAATTATGCAAAATTTTAAACCCCAGTTATTCAAAATTCCGATCCCTCACACGAACTGTCTGATATTCCGAACCCGAACTTTCCGAATTCAAAGATGCTTTGTAAATGTATTTAGGATATTTCACATATCTGAATCAGCTATTTAAAAAATGAATACAAAAACTTGAATATATCTAATGAACGTTATAGAGTTCAAATTAACAAGTGACGAAAATTAATATCATGAATAATTAATTTGGATCACTTACACTGAAAGAGCTTTGGTAAAGTTCGTTGCTCCTTCATTAAACGTAGCAAGATATGTTATGATACAACGTAGAATGTCAGTTGGGAGATCGGTAAGTCTTACACCATCATGCTCTATCTTAAAGTTTACTGCAATTCAATGAAACACTAGTTATCATCTAAATATTAATAAAAGACTCCATTTAAATGCCACATTGCATTCTATACTTCAATCTCACATTTTTTATTTTTACAAACAATTTATCTTTTTTTTTTAATTCTAACTCCTATAAAATCTCAACAAATCTAAAAAGATAAATACAAATGTAAAACAAAATACTAAAACAAAATTGATGTAAATAAAAATAGATAGAGCTTATATTAACTATATAATTATTTTACTCTTTCAATATCAATATTATCGAGATTGTTTGATTTTTTTCCTTTTTCAATAAAAAATTATAATCATAATAAGAACTATGTAATAATACAAATACAAAACAATAATTACAACTAAACGTAAAAAGGCTTTCTTACTTTTAGTTAATTTATATATATTTTTTCCCAAATTGTTTGATACATTAATATATTAATCATTTTTATAACTAATAATATTAAAATAATAATATTTTTTATAATAATATTTTTATTGTTCATGCTATAAAATAATATTAAATAATAATATTTTTATACATATTATTAAAATAGTAAAAAAAAAAAAAAAGAAGAGCTAGAGTATAAAAATATCAACAATTTGATTCAACCATACCAACTTAATAACGTAGAATATATTATTTGGATAAAAACAGTATATAACAACTAATAAAATATAACATAACATGTATAAAAACTTATAATTTTATTGATAGTATAACTTAACATACTAAAATTACTAGCAGATTATATAAATAAAGTATCAACTTATATTTGTAATATTATTTAATACTCACATTGGTGTAATAACCATGTGTATTCAACTCGAACAATACACGGGTTTTCTAAAAACATAACATTTTTTTGTTATTAAGTACCGAATATTATATTTACTTAAGCTGGGTAGTGTAATACACGAGATACTAACATTGTGTGTATATATACATATAATTCATTCAATTTAAAAAAAAAACATACAAACAATGGTTGTTGACTGTTAAAACTTATGAGAAAGTTGATGAGGAAGTTTCTTTAATCAATGAATTAAATAATTTCATATTTATAAACTTGATAAACATTACACATATTGATCATACACGATACAAAATTTATTTTGGCATTTGAAAAACGTCTAAAATTATCGTCTTATAATTTAAATATTCATTACTAACTTTTCGATTCATTTATTCAACCGTGTAAAACACAGGGTTATAATCTAGTTTATAAATGAAAAAACTAAAATCAAATTATTCGATTAAATGAATGTTGTATATTAAAAATATCCTTTTCTTTAATCACCATTTATTAATGATATTTAAATTATTTTTGTAATTATTTATCCAAAGAAAGAACTACATAATGAAATACATATTGCATTTAACACAAGAACAACCGGGATTCTTGAATTTACATGTGTTATCCAATAAACATATAGCGGTCGGAGTTTATCATTAAATAGTAGAAAAAAGAGTAGAAAAAGACTTCAATAAACAAAGAGAAGAAAACAATATATAGGAAAACATATTGGGCTAAAAGATAAGCCCAATACACTGAGCCCATTTATTTATGCTAACATTCCCTAGAGGTGTATAAAAAACCTGTACCGTACCTGGAATCAGACCTGAGAAAAAAATTGAAACTGGTTATTTTTGTACCCGAGTATTTTATACCCGTAACCGAAACCGACCCTACCTATAGTGTATGGATAAGGTATACATTTTGAGCTAAATACCCGTACCCGAAACTGTATCCGATTTACACCCGAAACCATACCCGATTTATACCTGAACCGTTCTCGATTTATGCCCGAA
Source organism: Helianthus tuberosus (assembly GCA_030545235.1). NCBI lineage: Eukaryota > Viridiplantae > Streptophyta > Magnoliopsida > Asterales > Asteraceae > Helianthus > Helianthus tuberosus. Next base: position 958,815 of record CM060376.1, on the reverse strand, counting down.
AATACCCGAAACTGGTCATACCCTGTACCAAAACCCTCGGTTATATTAAAACCTTTCTTGAACACGTATATACTATAGACAGCGGATAGTGTAACCACTATCAAATGGAATCATGACCGTTAGATCTGTCTGAAATTAAATCATGACCGCATAAACTCATGAAAATAACTGAAAAATTGGCAGTTTTTGACGATTGGGACCCTCTCTCCTAATTTACGGTGGTTTCCTAATTTCTAGGGACACGTTCTAAGACCTTCTCTCCGTTATTTTCTCCACATCTACAGTTTCTCAATCGCCTGTTAAACCCCTAAACCTCCGATTGCACCACCAGGGGTGGACCTACGTTACGAGGAACAGGGTCTCCGGACCCCAATCTTTTTTTAAAAAGTAGTAGAAACGGTATATAAAATTGTCTATGGACCCCATAAAATAATTTAGTTCGACCCCATAACAATGAAAGTGAGCCTAGTGCAGTGGTAAAACCCCTTGTTTACACACAAAAGGTCATGGGTTCGATACCTGTTTCTTCGTTTTTTTGTAATATGCAGAGTTCAGACCGAAAGATCGACTGAATGAAATTGGGTAAATCAGCAACAAGTTTGTCGAGATGACACAAGTTCTGATTGATTGAAATTCCGTAAGTGTTCCAATAAGCATTAATTTTGGCTTCGAGTTAGTCATTAGAGTTTTGTTTAGTTCACGATTGATCCAATTTCAACCAACTTTGGAGCTTTTGGTATCAAAAGTAACTTCTTCATCATTATCATCCACTTTTTATAATAAAATTTAAGACACGGTTTAGGGATAGACGTCAGCGTTTGGGGAACTAGACCGACTCTTTTCACATTCGTATCGTAATTTGCATTTGCTGTCCTGGTTTTAAAGTTTTTTCTGTTATTACTTACTGTTTTTATGATGTTTGGACCAACAATATGATTCAAAGGGGAAGTTGATCCATAAGGTGGACACCAAGCTATCGGCACGGTGGACAAAATTTGATTAGTTTGATTCAAACGTAAGCTTTTGCTTAACACTTTGATTTCACCAAGTTACATAAATATGTTACTTTGTGCCTGCTATTTATTACTCCAATGAACATGATTGCTATACCTTCGGTGTCAAATTTAGGTTGTACATCATGTTAAACATGATAATCAGAGGTGTGAAGAGGAATAAAGAAAGGCTGAGGAAAAATGTTTTGTATTTTCTTGTGTGTTTTACATCAAACCATACAAGGCTTTAAATAGCCAATACAAAGGGATTATAAAAGGAAATACAATAGGAGCATTGAAAGGCTCTGCTGTAATTTTGCTGTATATTGTCGACATATGTGGCTTGGGCTCCAAGGGTCAATGACCAAAAAGGGAAATGATGGTAACTGATCCTTCATATCTTCAATCGAATATTTCAACATTCCCCCTCAAGTTGAGTAGTGGGATTTTCAATGCTCAACTTGCTAAGACAATGATTGAAGATTTTTCCACTGACCGCCTTTGTTAGTATATCTGCTAGTTGGTTTTCTGAGCAGACAAACGGAAGCTCTATTATCCCTGTCTCAAGCTTTTCTTTAATAAAATGTCGATCAACTTCAATATGTTTTGTGCGATCATGTTGGACTGGATTTTCTGAAATTTGAATTGCAGCTTTGTTATCACACAAAATTTTACTAGGTTGGGTTGGAGTATACCCTACTTCCGTCAAGAGTTTTCGTACCCATAATATTTCTGCTAGACCACGTGCTATACCTCGAAATTCTGCCTCAGCGCTTGACAGGGCTACCACCTTCTGTTTCTTGCTTCTCCAGGTTACTAGATTTCCACCGACAAGGGTGAAGTAACCTGATGTTGATCTTCGGTTTCCTTTATCTCCTGCCCAGTCTGCATCGGTATAAACGTGGGTTTCAAGGTGCCCATTTGTTTTAAAAAGTACTCCATGACCAGGTGTTCCTTTGAGATATCTAATAATTCTCCACACAGCTTCCATATGGGTGACTTGAGGCTGATGCATAAACTGACTCACAACTCCGACTGCATAGGAAATGTCGGGTCTGGTGTGTGAGAGATAGATTAGTTTCCCGACTATTCGCTGATATTCACCCTTGTCAGCCAGCTTAGCATTTTCCTCCATATAGAGCTTCTGATTTGCCATCATAGGAGTATCTACAGGCTTGCAATCGATCATCCCTGTTTCTGCCAACAAGTCAAGGATATATTTCTTTTGACAAATGAAAATCCCTTGTTTTGACCTCATGACTTCGATTCCAAGAAAGTATCTAAGTCTCCCCAGATCCTTCATTTCAAACTCCCTGAATAGATTTACCTTTAATCTTGCCATCTCTTCTTCATCATCACCTGTGATTATCATATCATCAACATAAATAATTAGGCACGTTACACGCCCATTCCTCTGTTTAAGGAACAGAGTATGATCTGAGTTACTCTGCTTGAAGCCATAATTTTTCATGGCCAAGGTGAATCTGCCAAACCATGCGCGAGGAGACTGCTTTAATCCGTATAAGGACTTCTTCAAGCGACACACTTCTCTAGTGTTGGAATCTTTCATGAGTCCAGGAGGGACTTCCATATAGACTTCTTCTTTGAGCTCTCCATGTAAGAAAGCGTTTTTTACATCAAATTGGAGGAGAGGCCAGTCTTTGTTTGCAGCTATGGAGAATAGAACCCTGATTGTGTCAATTTTGGCCACTGGTGAAAAAGTCTCAGAGTAATCAATTCCGTATGTTTGAGTGTATCCTTTTGCCACCAGCCGGGCTTTGTATCTTTCAATAGTTCCATCTGGCTTGTATTTTATGGTGAAGACCCATCTGCATCCTACTGGTTTTTTTCCAGGAGGAAGAGTACATCTTTCCCACGTGTCATTCTTGTTCAGAGCATCCATTTCGACTTCCATTTCTTCTCTCCATTCCTTAGATTCAAGGGCTTGTTCAACTGTAGTTGGAATTTCTTCAGAGCATATAGACGCGGCAAATGCTTTGGCTTCTGCAGATAAATTTCCTGCTGCTACGTTTGCCATTGGATATCGAGAGCTTCGAGCTTCCTTCTCTGGAGAGTACCTTTTTGGAGGAACTCCTCTGTTGGATCTCGGAGGTAGAACATATCTGTCTGGTTCAACCTGTTGTGGCTCATCCTCAAATAACTCAGGAGTTTCAACATGTTCATGCTCTTCAAAGTTAGAAACGAAATCAGATGAATTATCATGCTCTTGAGTTTGAGAGTTACTTACCTCGGACGCCAGGTTGGGAGGATCATTGTCGGTGGTACTGTCTTCAGGGCTAGTGGATTGTGACAAGTTTTTTTCTTCCTGAAAACCCCCTTCTTCAGATGGTGACATCCATTGTATCCAACTCAATGTGTCATCAGTTGCCTTTCCCCCCTGACCAGTGTGTTGGGTATCGTAGAAATATTCAGTTTCAAGGAAGTCGCAGTTCATTGTAGTATACATATGGCGTGTGTTGGGGTTGTAGCACCGATAACCGTGTTGGTTGACCCCATAGCCCACAAATACACACTTCTCGGCACACGCGTCAATCTTGGAACGATCTGTTTTTGGTAGGTGAACAAAAACAGAACATCCAAAGATTCGCGGTTCAAGGATAAGGTTTGATGGAGGTTTATGAAATTTGGCAAGGGCTTGAAGAGGAGTTTTAAAGTTGAGAGCTTTTGTTGGAAGACGATTCATAAGATAGTTTGCTGTGACAAGAGCCTCGGGCCAGTACGACTTTGGGACTTTGGATTCGATCATGAGTGCATGTAACACCTCGAAAATTCACGTCCTATAATGTGTTGACACGTGTCATAATGTTTAAACGTGTGAAAGAAATATTATAGAAGGACTAAAGTTGACAAACGTGGAAAGTATGTGAATATACGTATTCTAAGTGTCAACTGTGAATAATTATATTATATATTACCCCTACACGATGCTCATACCTTCAAACGAATAAATCATGGATCATACGAAGCTAAATGTGTGTGATTTCAAACTACAGGGACCAAATGTGTCAACATGTTTAATTTATACCTCTGAGTGACCTTTTGACGAACCCGAAGCTTTGTAAATATTAATTATGCTCACAAGAATGCACCATAAAAATTTCATAAGGTTTCGTTAACGTATGAGAAAGTTATGATCAAATTCGTGTGCGAAGCGTTAAAGCGTAAACGTCGAAAGTTAGGACTTTTCGGGTGAAAATAAAGTTACCCGGGGACTTGGCAAAGTGGGTATATGATTTAAGGCCTTAGTAGATCAATTGTGGAGGTTTAAAGTGCAATAAATCAGTAACTATTCGAGTTTTGAAGAGACAAGGGCTGAATCGCAAACAAAAATAAAAAACCTGATCTGCATGGGGGTCGCGCTGCGCGACGGGTCCCTCGCGCTACGCGAGGGTGTGCCCAGCTCCGAAAAATTCGCTGATGGTCTGCCATTGCGTATTTTCGCGACCTCTACTCGTTTTTCCACTTCTCATGGCCCCTAAAACACCTCCTAAGCCACTAGGACACCTGTTGATTGTTTGTGGGCACTCATAGACTTGTTTGTCAATGATTTGTGGTGATTGAAACCATTATAAATAGCCCTTCAAAGTCACAAACATTCTCACACCTTCATCTGATCATTTGGAGCCTTTCTGGAGCTAAGGAACTCTCCCAACTGATCATAAGTCGTGCATAGGACCCTTGTAAGTGTTCTAATCCTTTCTTGTTTGAGTTTAGCTTAGTTAATTAGCTAAAAGTCAAACCGTCGTAATTACGGTTTGACTTCGAGATTAGTCAATAATGGCTCAGTCAAATCTCGAATTAAAAGTAGTTATAAGTTGGTATTTATGTGGGTAATAAAACCCCAAAAGGGTTTCCCCTGATCACCACTTTAACTAGTTCAAAAGTCGGGTCAAACATATACTTAAAAAGTCAACAGAATTCTTAAAAGGTCATTTATGCATAATTAGCTATCTAGACCATGTATAACCTGTTTGATTATTGTTATAACTTAGTAATTAGTGTAAGAACATGTCCAAACCTGTTCAACCCGACTATTTCCTGTTTAGACCCGGTTCGGAACCGAAAGTCACATAGTTTGACTTTCACTTTGACTTTCAGTTCTGACCCGTTTAGGCATATTTTAGAAATGCCACAGAGCTTAAATTGGACTAGGTTACATGTTAGAACAACCCTCTGTGATTATGCACCTCGGTTCATTAGTTATCCAATTAATATGCAAGTTTCCGTTAATTGTTCATATGTTGACCGTTATGCCCTTATTACCTTAAAACATGATTTATGAAAATGTAAAAGTGTAGAAACCTTGAATATTGATATATAAACTTGTATGCAAAATTTGACATCAGTTTGACTTGTAGATTAAGAGTTATGCTCATTAGCGTAATTACGGTGCTTTATGTTAATAAAATGGCGTAATTAGCGTATAGCCTAATTAAACATACTTTTTGGTATCAAACGAATTACCCACTGATGTAATATATTATTTTGGGAATTTTAAAGATTTTTAATTAATTTTAGGCTGAGCATAACTCATAGTCGTAGGCTTAATTCGGTAATTGTCGGTTTTGCCCTTACGGGCCATAAAATGAGTTTTACACATCTAAACGACTCCAAACCTTTTGCCACTGATTAGTTATGATAAATGAATTATTTTAAGCCTTCTGGAAATATAAAAATATCAGACTTAAGTATCGAACCCGGTAATGGCCTTTAATCGCCTTATTTAGCGTTATTAGCGCATAGTATGTTTTAAAATCATATTGGACATACCCGGGTTGATACCTACTGATATAAGAAGCAAATTATCATATTTTAACAGTAAGCAAAAGTTGATAAACTCATACTTCAGTTTTGAGCTTGTCGGCTTATGTGAAATTACCAAAATACCCCTACGGGGCCTAGTTTGGTTAAAAATGATAAGTTTCACATACATGATTTAGCCTACTGTTAAAACTCATCAAATTGAGTATGTTTGCTGTTTACATCAGACCTGTAACTCAGTTAGACATTTAAACTCTTTTACAAACTTTAAAATGACCAAACTACCCCTACGGGGCATAGTTTGTGGTTAAATTAGTTTCGGGCATAACGAAAGACACCTTACTGATGTCACAACATATTTGAGACATAATTAACTTAGGAAATCTGTATATAGCTCTCATGACTACCCGTCACGCTTATTACGCGTACGGTTCGGTTTATGTAACAAGTTTACATAAATTAGCCGAAACGGGTCAAACCTTAACGGTTTTATCTCAAAATCCAGAATGTGAATAATAAACCCATATTAAACAAGTCTTCAAACTTGTCGGGTCTGAATCACATTCTATCCGGTCTTCGCTTAATTGTGCGTACGAACCGTATCTTGAAACTAGCCGGTCTAAGCTTAAGCTTAATAAAAGACCCGTTAGAATTCTAATAGGTTATATTAAACCTTCGTTCCAGATTAGGAGAGACAGTAAAAGCTACGTGCATTCTACTTATTGTGAATTATACTTGCATCAGGTAAATACTTTTAACTTATTTTCCCTATACGGGCTTGGGTTACGGTACATAGCGTACCGCTTGATCGGGCATCAAATCTCCACGCTTAGTGGGTAGTTGAATAATTTGATCGGCTCGTTTTAAACAGATGTGTTTACTTTACAGCCTTTGGGGGGTTAATGACCATGTCCCGGATATCCCTGGCATCATCTTACGAGATGGCCACGACTTGAGCACGGGGTGTAGGCGTACTCCCGTGTATAACTCACTTAAAGTGGTGTGTCTATTGATCTTTAACCCGGATACGTTCCGGGCTACTGAACGCATAAGTAACATGTAATTCGTTCACAAGATTATTATATTATTAAAATAATTCTCCCAAGTTAAATAAAATGATTTATGCAACGTGCATCCAAACCAATTTTCAATCATTTTTCAAAATGAGTCAGTTGAATGTATTTACCAGTGTAAACTGACGTATTTTCCCAAAAAGACTGAATGCAGGTACTAAACGTAATTGGCTGGATTGTCTCCTAAGCATCAATAAAAGTCTCACAAGCTTAGGATGCCAGAAGTCTGTTGAACAATTAAATGTTATTTTGTTTCGATCCGTTCTGTGGATAAACACCGGATATTGTGACTTTGTTTACAATAAATAAATTCGGATGTATTATATTTTCAATTGCTTCCGCTGTGCATTATTATATTGTGTTGTTTGACTATTACGTTGCCAACCACGTCACGATACTCCCCCATCGGGCCCACCGGTGACACGTGGAAATCGGGGTGTGACAGGTTGGTATCAGAGCCAACTCTGAGTGAATTAAACACTAGCCTTTTTGTGTTTAATCTCAGTGACACAATTGCACATATCTAAACCTTCGAGTCTAGACTTATAACATAGGACAAATTCCACCTTATTTGGTTTTTGTTTTGTACTTTAAATTTTTACATTTGTTATTGTTAGCTCATGTTTTATTGACAGGAATAACAAAGATGCCTCCGAGATTCTTGCGTACGCGAGGACGCGGAAAGGGGCCGGTAGCCGCCCCCAACGACCATGAAGCAGGGCCGTCTAATACACGAGCTCCAACTACGACGGAAAGCGAGAATCCACGACGGAACAGGAGAAACCTGTTCGAACCAGCGAGACGATCTGTTTCGCATAGCTCTACCCCTCCGGTCCGCAATTCATATGGACCACAATCGGAAGACGAGCCTAATAACCCTCTGCCCTCATACATACCACTCCAGAGGTCTTTGTCCCATCATTCCTATGGGGACCCCACACCTATCTTTAGAGGCCAGTTTAATCCGGCCGATTACTTACAAGAACCCGTGGGTTTTAACCCACTGGGTCCAGAGGACCACTTCTCAGGAGATCACGCAGACGATATGGACGAGGATACGGACCCCGTCATGCCTGCGAGTGGCACTCCGAACCACCCGATAGAGATCTCGGACGGATCTTCGTTTCACGGATCACCCAATGGTGGTCCAGACAGTTTCCAAGCCTTCTTTAATCAGCACCCGTGGTATTATACACCATCACACCACTCATCGTCTCATGGGCAGCATCAGCAGCAACAGGAGCCACAGCCGCAGCCGCATCATCAAGATTCATCCGAGGATCACCGGTTTGTGGCAGTTACGCCACCACCTCCACCGCCACCAGTTCAACCGCCACCTCCTCAACCGCCAAGGCGTAGAAGAACCGGTGCCCGTATGTCGGTGCGACCAGGGGACTTTCATTTTAGCTCCCCACGACAGTCAAGTGCAAGTCACTACCCGCCTCATCGGGAGGACCCACAAATGGGTGGGCCTTCGCAGCCAGTTTTTCAACAGCCACCGCCCATGGGTTTTGAAAACCCAATACCAGCATACACGGGTCCAAGTAATTACAACCCGTTTGAACCACCAGCTTACCACAACTACGGATACGCTGAGGCAGATCCTTATATGGAAGCAGCAAATTATAACGCCCTCAATGCCCAAGGACCCTACGGAGATCCATGGGGGGTAAGCTACCCGAATCAGGGGTACCCAATACCTCCCAGGCCTATCATTAGAACGCAGTCGCAGCCGCCACGATTTTCTCCCCCAGAACGGGAGGAAATTCTACATAGATTGAATCAAGTTGAGCGGGAAGCTCGCCGCGACCGCCAAGAGAAGTAGACCTTCTTCCAGGGATTAATAGGACTGCTCAAGGGAAAGAACAAGAAGGATTATTAAATCCTCCCAGCTGTTGTTGAGCCCCTGCGTGGGCATATTTGGTTGTTAAGCCCCTACGTGGGTGTGTATGTTTGTTTGTGTGTATTGACCCCTGCGTGGGTCTATCTTTCCATAAACCCCTACGAGGGTATGTTGTATGTTTAGTCCCTGCGTGGACTTATGTTTGTTTAAGTCCCTACGTGGACAATTGTTGGTGTGTTAGTCCCTACGAGGACTTGTGTCTTTCTGTAAGACCCCTACGTGGGCATGTCTTCTGTAAGACCCCTGCGAGGGCATGTTGGTATGTTTTAGCTCCTGCGTGGGCAAATTTCATGTGTAAAAGACCCGTTTAGGGCGATATGTAATATAGTGATAAATTAATGGAGTGTTATTTTTATAAATTTCATGTTTGCCATTTGTGCATAAATAAATTATAAATGAAATAAATAAATTAAAATCATTCCTTTTAATCTGCCTAAGTAATTATTTAATTAAGAATCTTTAAGTGTGAAACCTAGCCTCGTGTCAAATATAAGACCGGGCCAAAATGGTAAGACCGGTTTAAAAGATTCAAATCCCTGTTAACATCTTAAAACATGTTAACACTCCTGGCAGAAGTGATTCGTTAAAAATCACATGTCATTCTTAAATGAATAAGGATTCTTTAGAAGATTCCTAATCCAGTTTAATGATCTCTGAATCCTGGATTTACATCATCAATTAAGATGATCATATTTAACCATACGTGGTAATATAGTGCCTACGGGCCTTGCTCATTTCTACATGAGCCAAAAGACAGTGGTAGCTATGACTCCCCGTCTAATAAAGGTAATGAACTAGGTTCAAACCTTAAAAGTCTTGATTCTCTGAAATCATAGTTTATGAAATAGTCCATGAGACCAAGCCTTATGTGCTAATATATATTGTTATTGTTTTATGTTTAGGATAAATTTTAATTGAAATCCTAAATTAATACGATTAAATAGTTAACCAAATATGGTCTCTGTTTACCATGGTTAACGAGTTACCCTAAGGGGTAATTCCATAATAAACTCCCAAATAAAATATTGTTCTTGTTTTCTGTAACAGTTCAATACAAATGGCTAACTCTAATGAAGTCAATAGCCATCCAGTGGCGCCAAATGAGAACGCCCAGATTACATTAACGGGTGCCGAGTTAAAAGCAATCATAGACGGCGCTGTTACTCAAGCTTTGGATAGACAGTATGAAGAATACAGTAGTACCCGAAGTAGGACCCACTCTGTATCACATTCAAAGCCAAGGACACATTCAGAGGCTCATAACAAGCCTCCTCCCAAAAAGGATGGACCCAAGAAAAACGGTGATGATCGTCAGTCCACCAACCATCAAAGTGTCCCATCTCAGCAATTAATACTGCATCAAGGGCCCAGTAACAAGGGTTGCTCCTACAAGTACTTCGTGTCTTGCAAGCCCCGGGATTTTACAGGGGAAAAAGGGGCCGTCGATTGTATGACATGGCTGGACGAGATGGACACGGTGGTAGACATCAGCGGGTGCGCTGAAAGGGATATAGTAAAGTTTGTGTCACAGTCCTTCAAAGGTGAAGCATTGGCCTGGTGGAGATCTCTGATGGAGGCCTCCGGAAAGATCCCGTTGTATAGCATGACGTGGGATCAATTCATTGCCCTGATCAAAAATAATTTATGCCCTCAACATGAGGTGGAAAAGATAGAATATGACTTTCTATCATTGGTGATGAAGAACCTCGACTGCCAAGCTTACCTGACAAGCTTCAATACGCTGTCCAGGTTGGTTCCCTACCTGGTAACCCCTGAGCCAAAGAGGATCGCTCGCTTTATTGGTGGTTTAGAACCCGAGATCAAGGCCAGTGTAAAAGCTTCTCGGCCAGTTACCTTCAGGTCTGTAACTGACCTTTCCTTATCTCTCACTCTGGATGCGGTCCGACAGAGATCGCAGAGGAATAAGGATGCCGAGAAGAGGAAGCGTGAAGATGATGGTTCGCGAAGGTCGAACAAGAAACACCGTGGGAACGGTGATAACAAGAAGGGATTCGAGTCGAGGAAGGATGGGCATAAGTCTGATGAGAAGCCCATGTGTAAAACTTGCAAGAAACAGCACTATGGAAAGTGCAGACTGGAGTCGAGCTCTCAGACTCAGTCAAAATCCTTTGCTTGTGGAATTTGCAAGTCCACGGACCATAAAACCCTGGATTGCAAAAAGATGAAAGACGCAACGTGTTATCGTTGCAATGAGAAGGGGCACATCAAGACCAACTGCCCGAAATACAACAAGAAGCCTGAGGAGGCTAAGAAGACTAATGCCAGAGTCTTCAGAATGGATGCGAAAGAAGCTGTGCAGGACGATAATGTCATAACAGGTACATTCCTTGTAAATGATGTCTTTGCAAGGGTACTTTTTGATTCAGGCGCAGATAAGTCTTTCGTAGATCATAAGTTTTGTAAATTGTTGAATTTACCTGTCAAAACCTTAAACGCAAACTATGAGGTAGAGTTAGCAGATGGTACCATAGAAACCGTCTCTACTGTGTTAGATGGATGTGTTATATCCATTAAGAACCATTCTTTTCCTCTGTCTCTACTTCCGTTTAAGTTAGCCGGTTTTGACATAGTTCTGGGTATGGACTGGTTATCTCATAACCAGGCCCAAATCGTCTGTAACATGAAACAAGTAGTGATAAAGACTCCGTCTGGTGAGTCACTTACCATTCGGGGAGATACCCAGTATGGACTACCTGAGCATGTGACTATGCTCAAGGCTTCAAAGTGTTTGAAGAAGGGGTGTGTCATCTACATGGCACAGGTGATTTTAGATGAGCCCAAACCGAAGTTAGAAGATATCCCTATCATTTCTGAATACCCAGAAGTGTTTCCTGAAGATCTACCTGGATTACCACCAGATAGACAAGTTGAATTTAGGATCGATATCATCCCAGGAGCGGCACCAGTTGCTAGAGCACCATACAGATTGGCACCCACAGAAATGAAGGAGTTGCGGACGCAGCTAGATGAATTGCTGGCTAAGGGTTTCATTAGACCTAGTTCATCTCCTTGGGGAGCGCCAATCCTGTTTGTCAAAAAGAAGGATGGGTCGATGCGTCTGTGCATCGACTATCGCGAGCTTAATAAAGTCACGATCAAGAATAGATATCCATTGCCCAGGATCGACGATTTGTTCGATCAGCTTCAAGGGGCAAGTTACTTCTCAAAGATTGATCTGAGGTCAGGCTACCATCAGTTGAAGGTTAAAGATGAAGACGTTCACAAGACTGCATTTAGGACTCGTTACGGTCACTACGAGTTCCTAGTGATGCCTTTTGGGCTCACTAATGCACCAGCCGCGTTCATGGATCTCATGAACCGCGTCTGCAAGCCTTACTTAGATAAATTTGTTATCGTCTTCATCGATGACATCCTTATTTATTCTAAGAATCAAGCTGACCACGAGAAACACCTTCGTTGTATTCTCAAACTTCTACGTCAGGAGAAGCTCTACGCCAAATTCTCTAAGTGTGAATTTTGGCTACGAGAAGTCCAATTTCTTGGACACGTGGTTAGTGAGCGTGGTATCCAGGTGGATCCCGCTAAAGTTGAAGCCGTGATGAACTGGCAAGAGCCAAAGACGCCTACGGAGATACGTAGCTTCCTGGGATTGGCAGGATATTACAGGCGTTTCATTGAAAATTTTTCAAGGATTGCTGCACCCCTAACCTCCTTAACTAAGAAGAAGGTTAAGTTTGTTTGGGGCCCTAAGCAGCAAGAATCCTTTGATATTCTGAAGCAGAAGTTGAGCAACGCCCCGGTTCTGACACTGCCAGATGGAATTGAAGACTTTATGGTTTATTGTGATGCTTCGCACACTGGCATGGGGTGTGTGCTTATGCAGAAAGGCAAGGTGATTGCCTACGCATCAAGACAACTGAAAGTGCATGAAAAGAATTACACCACCCATGACTTGGAGTTGGGTGCCGTTGTATTCGCACTGAAGCTTTGGAGGCACTATCTCTATGGTATCAAATGTGTGATTTATTCTAATCACAAGAGCCTCCAACATCTGTTTAATCAGAAGGAATTAAACATGAGGCAACGCCGTTGGATGGAAACCTTGGATGACTATGATTGTGAAATCAAGTACCATCCCGGCAAAGCGAATGTAGTCGCTGACGCCTTGAGCAGAAAGGAAAGGGTTAAGCCCATTCGAATCAATGCCAAGCGCATGGAAATAAAGAACAGTTTGATAGAAAGGGTATTAGCTGCACAGAAGGAAGCTGTGTTAGAAGCTAACTATCCTAATGAAAGGTTAGGAGTAACTGAGGAGCAGTTAACTCTTAGCAAGGACGGAATTTTACGGTTAAACGGACGAATATGGGTTCCAATTTTTGGAGGACTTCGTGATGTCATCCTCCAAGAAGCCCATAGTTCCAAATACTCCGTTCATCCTGGAGCTGATAAGATGTACCAGGATTTAAAGGCAAATTATTGGTGGATAGGCTTGAAAAAGTCTGTAGCCGCCCATGTAGCAAAATGCTTGACATGTGCGCAAGTCAAAGCCGAGCATCAGAAACCGTCAGGTTTGCTACAACAGCCTGAACTTCCTACGTGGAAGTGGGAGATGGTAACTATGGATTTTATTACCAAGTTACCCAAGACAAGGAAAGGAAATGATACGATATGGGTTATAGTTGACCGACTGACTAAGTCAGCTCATTTCTTACCCATCAAGGAGACTTATAGCTCCGATATGTTAGCCCAGTTATACGTTGATAAGATTGTAGCCTTACACGGCATACCTGTAGCTATTATCTCTGATAGAGATACTAGGTACACGTCACATTTTTGGAAGAGCTTCCAGCAATCTTTGGGCACACGTTTGAACTTTAGTACGGCTTACCATCCTCAGACAGACGGTCAGAGTGAGCGTACTATTCAAACGTTGGAAGACATGCTACGCGCATGTGCGATCGATTTGGGAGGTAGCTGGGATAAGAACCTACCATTGATCGAATTCTCCTACAACAATAGCTACCATACCAGCATAAAGGCTGCGCCTTTTGAGGCATTATACGGTAGAAAGTGTAGATCGCCAGTTTGTTGGGCGGAAGTTGGAGAGGTCCAGTTATCAGGACCAGAGATCGTGTTCGAAACGACGGACAAAATTGTCCAGATTCGTAACAATCTCCAAGCTGCCCGGAATAGGCAGAAGAGTCACGCGGATCCAAGTCGTAAGGATTTTCACTTCGAAGTAGGTGACAAAGTCCTACTTAAAGTGTCACCATGGAAAGGGGTGATGCGATTTGGTAAGAAAGGCAAACTAAGCCCGAGATACATAGGACCTTTCGAGGTTATCGAACGTGTCGGATCAGTTGCCTACAAGTTGAACTTACCAGAAGAGCTCAGTGGAATTCACAATGTGTTCCACATCTGCAATCTAAAGAAGTGTTCCGCTGACGATTCACATGTCATGCCACATACAGATGTGCAAATAGATAAGAGCTTAATGTTTGTGGAAAAACCTTTTTCGATTGAAGATCGACAGGTAAGGAAGCTTCGAAGAAAGCATATACCTTTTGTAAAGGTCAAATGGGATGCCCGTAGGGGTCCCGAATACACGTGGGAGGTTGAATCCACGATGAAAGAAAAGTACCCTTACTTATTTCAGTAAATCTCGGGTCGAGATTTATTTTAAGGGGGTGAGGATGTAACACCTCGAAAATTCACGTCCTATAATGTGTTGACACGTGTCATAATGTTTAAACGTGTGAAAGAAATATTATAGAAGGACTAAAGTTGACAAACGTGGAAAGTATGTGAATATACGTATTCTAAGTGTCAACTGTGAATAATTATATTATATATTACCCCTACACGATGCTCATACCTTCAAACGAATAAATCATGGATCATACGAAGCTAAATGTGTGTGATTTCAAACTACAGGGACCAAATGTGTCAACATGTTTAATTTATACCTCTGAGTGACCTTTTGACGAACCCGAAGCTTTGTAAATATTAATTATGCTCACAAGAATGCACCATAAAAATTTCATAAGGTTTCGTTAACGTATGAGAAAGTTATGATCAAATTCGTGTGCGAAGCGTTAAAGCGTAAACGTCGAAAGTTAGGACTTTTCGGGTGAAAATAAAGTTACCCGGGGACTTGGCAAAGTGGGTATATGATTTAAGGCCTTAGTAGATCAATTGTGGAGGTTTAAAGTGCAATAAATCAGTAACTATTCGAGTTTTGAAGAGACAAGGGCTGAATCGCAAACAAAAATCAAAAACCTGATCTGCATGGGGGTCGCGCTGCGCGACGGGTCCCTCGCACTACGCGAGGGTGTGCCCAGCTCCGAAAAATTCGCTGATGGTCTGCCATTGCGTATTTTCGCGACCTCTACTCGTTTTTCCACTTCTCATGGCCCCTAAAACACCTCCTAAGCCACTAGGACACCTGTTGATTGTTTGTGGGCACTCATAGACTTGTTTGTCAATGATTTGTGGTGATTGAAACCATTATAAATAGCCCTTCAAAGTCACAAACATTCTCACACCTTCATCTGATCATTTGGAGCCTTTCTGGAGCTAAGGAACTCTCCCAACTGATCATAAGTCGTGCATAGGACCCTTGTAAGTGTTCTAATCCTTTCTTGTTTGAGTTTAGCTTAGTTAATTAGCTAAAAGTCAAACCGTCGTAATTACGGTTTGACTTCGAGATTAGTCAATAATGGCTCAGTCAAATCTCGAATTAAAAATAGTTATAAGTTGGTATTTATGTGGGTAATAAAACCCCAAAAGGGTTTCCCCTGATCACCACTTTAACTAGTTCAAAAGTCGGGTCAAACATATACTTAAAAAGTCAACAGAATTCTTAAAAGGTCATTTATGCATAATTAGCTATCTAGACCATGTATAACCTGTTTGATTATTGTTATAACTTAGTAATTAGTGTAAGAACATGTCCAAACCTGTTCAACCCGACTATTTCCTGTTTAGACCCGGTTCGGAACCGAAAGTCACATAGTTTGACTTTCACTTTGACTTTCAGTTCTGACCCGTTTAGGCATATTTTAGAAATGCCACAGAGCTTAAATTGGACTAGGTTACATGTTAGAACAACCCTCTGTGATTATGCACCTCGGTTCATTAGTTATCCAATTAATATGCAAGTTTCCGTTAATTGTTCATATGTTGACCGTTATGCCCTTATTACCTTAAAACATGATTTATGAAAATGTAAAAGTGTAGAAACCTTGAATATTGATATATAAACTTGTATGCAAAATTTGACATCAGTTTGACTTGTAGATTAAGAGTTATGCTCATTAGCGTAATTACGGTGCTTTATGTTAATAAAATGGCGTAATTAGCGTATAGCCTAATTAAACATACTTTTTGGTATCAAACGAATTACCCACTGATGTAATATATTATTTTGGGAATTTTAAAGATTTTTAATTAATTTTAGGCTGAGCATAACTCATAGTCGTAGGCTTAATTCGGTAATTGTCGGTTTTGCCCTTACGAGCCATAAAATGAGTTTTACACATCTAAACGACTCCAAACCTTTTGCCACTGATTAGTTATGATAAATGAATTATTTTAAGCCTTCTGGAAATATAAAAATATCAGACTTAAGTATCGAACCCGGTAATGGCCTTTAATCGCCTTATTTAGCGTTATTAGCGCATAGTATGTTTTAAAATCATATTGGACATACCCGGGTTGATACCTACTGATATAAGAAGCAAATTATCATATTTTAACAGTAAGCAAAAGTTGATAAACTCAGACTTCAGTTTTGAGCTTGTCGGCTTATGTGAAATTACCAAAATACCCCTACGGGGCCTAGTTTGGTTAAAAATGATAAGTTTCACATACATGCTTTAGCCTACTGTTAAAACTCATCAAATTGAGTATGTTTGCTATTTACATCAGACCTGTAACTCAGTTAGACATTTAAACTCTTTTACAAACTTTAAAATGACCAAACTACCCCTACGGGGCATAGTTTGTGGTTAAATTAGTTTCGGGCATAACGAAAGACACCTTACTGATGTCACAACATATTTGAGACATAATTAACTTAGGAAATCTGTATATAGCTCTCATGACTACCCGTCACGCTTATTACGCGTACGGTTCGGTTTATGTAACAAGTTTACATAAATTAGCCGAAACGGGTCAAACCTTAACGGTTTTATCTCAAAATCCAGAATGTGAATAATAAACCCATATTAAACAAGTCTTCAAACTTGTCGGGTCTGAATCACATTCTATCCGGTCTTCGCTTAATTGTGCGTACGAACCGTATCTTGAAACTAGCCGGTCTAAGCTTAAGCTTAATAAAAGACCCGTTAGAATTCTAATAGGTTATATTAAACCTTCGTTCCAGATTAGGAGAGACAGTAAAAGCTACGTGCATTCTACTTATTGTGAATTATACTTGCATCAGGTAAATACTTTTAACTTATTTTCCCTATACGGGCTTGGGTTACGGTACATAGCGTACCGCTTGATCGGGCATCAAATCTCCACGCTTAGTGGGTAGTTGAATAATTTGATCGGCTCGTTTTAAACAGATGTGTTTACTTTACAGCCTTTGGGGGGTTAATGACCATGTCCCGGATATCCCTGGCATCATCTTACGAGATGGCCACGACTTGAGCACGGGGTGTAGGCGTACTCCCGTGTATAACTCACTTAAAGTGGTGTGTCTATTGATCTTTAACCCGGATACGTTCCGGGCTACTGAACGCATAAGTAACATGTAATTCGTTCACAAGATTATTATATTATTAAAATAATTCTCCCAAGTTAAATAAAATGATTTATGCAACGTGCATCCAAACCAATTTTCAATCATTTTTCAAAATGAGTCAGTTGAATGTATTTACCAGTGTAAACTGACGTATTTTCCCAAAAAGACTGAATGCAGGTACTAAACGTAATTGGTTGGATTGTCTCCTAAGCATCAATAAAAGTCTCGCAAGCTTAGGATGCCAGAAGTCTGTTGAACAATTAAATGTTATTTTGTTTCGATCCGTTCTGTGGATAAACACCGGATATTGTGACTTTGTTTACAATAAATAAATTCGGATGTATTATATTTTCAATTGCTTCCGCTGTGCATTATTATATTGTGTTGTTTGACTATTACGTTGCCAACCACGTCACGATACTCCCCCACCGGGCCCACCGGTGACACGTGGAAATCGGGGTGTGACAGTGCACGAGTTATTTCTAAAAGAAACCGATTTTTTCTTTCAGACACACCGTTTTGTTCGGGGGTATGAGCGCATGATGTCTGATGAAGGATTCCCTTTTCTTGGCAAAATTGTTTCATTGAAGTGTTTACAAATTCCCCCCCATTATCAGACCTGAGAATTTGGATATCACTCTTGTATTGGGTTTTGATCATCGCATAGAACCACGTGAATTTTGAAAAAACCTCAGATTTATTCTTCAAGAGATAAATCCAAGTCATGCGGGTGCAATCATCAATAAATGTTACAAAATACCGAAAATTTTGCCCCCCACAACCTTTGCTGGTCCCCACACATCCGAATGAATTAATAAAAAAGGAGAATCAACCTTAGTATCGTTTGGTTTGAAGGTGTGTCTATGGCTCTTAGCCAAAAAACATGTCTCACAATTCAAGACTTTATTTGTTGGAAATAGTTCAGGAAATAACGATGTAAATAACCACTTGATGAGTGTCCCAATCTTCGGTGCCATAACCAAGCTTCCCTATCTGTCGACCCATGAGCAAGCGTTACAGTGCCTTGTCGAGTCACTTCATCCACATAGTATAGCCCTTGCCGCTCAGTACCACGCCCAATGATCTTTCCCGTCCTGATGTCCTGTAAGATACAGAAAGTAGGATGCATTAGTACAACACAATTCAGTTCCTTCGTGACATGACTGATTGATAGCAGTTTGTGAGACAGAGACGGAACGTAGAGACAATTAGAAAGTTTCATATTTTCCGAGATCTGAATAGTCCCTCCTCCTTTAACTTGAAGGACTTCTCCATTTGCAGTGTGAATTTTGGATTTTTTTGGTTTTGACACCGAACACATATCAGATTTTTCATAAGTCATTGTGTCGGTGGCACCACAATCAAATATCCATGAGTTTTTTTCTTGGTCATTTTTTGTTGCCATATTTGCTTTTCCACTATTACAAAATTTTTCTGGCTCCTTATTTTCTAAGTCAGGAGCGTAGTGGGTGTTTTCTAAAACTTGTGACTTATCTAGTAAATCTAGAATTTGGGGGCTAAAAAATCGAGGGTTCTCAAAGGTTATATTAGGAGTTGTGGGTTTGAAAAAAGAAGATTGAGAAAGAAGAGGGTTTGAAAGTGTAACTTCAAACCCTATACCTTCCACTGTCCCTGTTTCTTCTTCTTTTACAGCCGCAACATAGCATCTTCCCCCTATCTCTTGATCTCCGGCGACATTTGAGGTGATTCCACTGTTGCCGCCGCTGCTGGTAGTCTCCGGATTGCCCACGGCTGCAGCAGCTTTACCTCCTTTCCCCTTTTTGTGCCCGTCTGCCCACCAGTCTGGGTACCCGACGAGTTTGAAGCATTGTTCTTTCGTATGTTTGGTCATACCACAGTGTTCACACTTCAAATGGCTTTTATCTACCCGGGATGATGACGGATTGGGCTTCTGTTCTGACCGGCGCCCCTTCGAGATAAGTCCTGCTCCGATCGAATCTCCGGTGGAGTTTATCCCTGTCGCCGCCTGTGGTAAGTCACCAAAAATATTTTGGTGTGCGGTTTCTTTTCGGACAGCTGCGTAAGCAGCCTCGGCAGACTGTAAGGGTTCCCACCAGAGTATTTCCCTTTTAAGGGAATCATACTTCCTATCAAGCGCATTAAGAAACTGGAACAACTTATGTTCTGACCTGAGTTTATTGTACGTGGTGATGTCAGTCGAACATTTCATCGGGTTTGGATCACGCCTTTTGATTTCTCCCCAGATACCCTGCATCACAATCCAAAATTCTTCTAAAGGTAAACCATTTTGCTTGAACTCATTAGCTTTAACGTGGAGATCAAAAGTCTGAAGTTTGTCTTTGCCACTGCTATATGTAACCGTGAGAGCGTCCCATAGCGTTTTCGCTGTTGGGAACTCGGTAAGGTTACTAGCAAGGCTCGGTTCGATATTTTGAATCAGCCAGGAAAAGACGATCAAGTCATCTTGTTCCCACTGATCATTCATGGGTTCTGGTGGGTTTTCTGTAAGATGGTTTAATAGGGCTTTTGATTTCCCCCCTATGGCGACTCGTATCATACGAGCCCATAGAGGGTAGTTTTGACTGGTGAGGTTAAGGCTGATCTTTAGGCTATCAGATGGATTTGGTTTTGGGTTCTGGGTTTGAGTTTGAACTCCATTTTTTAGGAGATTGGCGAGTTGAATGGCTAAGTTGTTGTTGTCGTCTTCTGACATTATGTTTGGTAGATGATGAGCAAAGAAGGTTTATGGATCATAAACGCTGCTCTGATACCATGTTAAACATGATAATCAGAGGTGTGAAGAGGAATAAAGAAAGGCTGAGGAAAAATGTTTTGTATTTTCTTGTGTGTTTTACATCAAACCATACAAGGCTTTAAATAGCCAATACAAAGGGATTATAAAAGGAAATACAATAGGAGCATTGAAAGGCTCTGCTGTAATTTTGCTGTATATTGTCGACATATGTGGCTTGGGCTCCAAGGGTCAATGACCAAAAAAGGAAATGATGGTAACTGATCCTTCATATCTTCAATCGAATATTTCAACACATCAAACAATGTTCCTTGGACTATTCAAATTTCGGAGTTGATGAGGAAGCTGAATGGGCAGAGTACAAAATCAAAGAAACCAACATGTTTACTGCATATAAATATCAACAGGTGAGCTTTTTGTGACATATTACATACTTGAAAATGGTGGACAATTCTGCTAATTATCCGTTATAATTAGTGCACATATTGTTTTTTATTTCACAAGAGAAAGCATCCAACATGTTAGGTGAAGATGGCATTGTCGAAGAATCACCAAAGTGAGTGTTGTAATCTCTGCACTTTTGATCGTGTTCAACATTATTATTATGATTTTCTGAACAAAAGTAGTACACAGTTATGTACAAATTGTATAATAAGTAGAGGTATTATAATATGCAACTAAACTAGATTTCTCAGCCTTGTGTGAAAAAAAAGAATCTTGATGTAATTCAATTGAGTGGAAGTTAAATAACATGTAGGGATAGCTTGAGTCTTTCTTTGCGAATGTTTCAAATTTGTCTACAAGTGGTTTGCTTGGTACATGTTTAGTTATTATCATAAGATTTGCATTAATTTTGGCTTCTAATGCACGTTGATTGAATTGGGTAAAATCGCAAAGGGCTATTTTAATTTCTTCTCCTACTACCCCACCAGATTCGTCGTCCAAGCTGTGTAATGTGTTGTTTTATAGGTAGAAGAGTTGAGGAGCAAGGGGCATGAGTTTGAGTTCTTCTTAATCCCCTAAAGAATCACATAAAGAAATAGCACCTGAGAAGGTAAACCTACATCTTCAGTTCTATTATTTTTCATGTTTTCTACTAATACTAATTTTTTCCTTACATCCCCCTCATGCCTCTGTTGGTTGCCTGGTGCGGTAAATGTTTGACCTTTTGTTGTCAGTGAACTAAGAGTAGGCGTGTTTTTGCATGTGTTTCTATTAAGCTAAAAAACATGTAACCTTTATTATGAAATGATTTTGTGTAGCACGTAAGGTTGTAATGATGCTATACAAGAGCTTGAAGAAGTTGTGGAATAACTAATAAATCCACAGAAGTTTACTCGAGTTGGGGAAAGTTACCAAAGGTTTGTACTTATGTACATATGATATAAAGTTGACTTTTGTGTCAAAAAAATTATTTACCTGTAATTTTTCTCATCATAATCACTTGACCAAAACATGTCGAATGTCGGTGAGTGTTTCTTCTAAACTTTTTATTACGAAGGGATGTTTGTTGTTTATTTATGTTTTTATGTTTATTTAAGCAAAATGACCTTTTTGTTGCAAATCTGATATAATGCAGTGCTCACATTATGACGTGAATCTTCCCGTCCAACGGACGGGTAAAGTAATAGGATCCAAACCCACACTTAATTGTAACTTGCACACATTCTCAATCAATATAAAACACATCGACCCTTTCTTCGTTTAAATTTGAAACCACGCTAATCGTATTTATCATATAAGCTAATATGCCTTTGTTATCATGAGTTGCCATCTTAAAGCTGTTAGAAATGGAACAAGAAGTAAGAAATGGTGGGATGAAAGTGATGCTTCATGATTCGAGGAGGAAAACGATGTATCATGAACTATAAATAGAGCAAAAGATGGTTGGGACCAACCCTTTTCTATCCTTAAGCTACGGCCGAACTATGACACTAAATCGTGAGACATAGTTTTCCTCCTTTCATCAAGAATAATCTGATTTGCAGCTCAGGTTAGAAGTCATGTAACAATGAAGTCATATGCTTTGAAACAGGCTTACTTATACATGTCAATGTGAAGTCATTTGATGAGTTCATACTATATATGTAAATGAAATAAAAACTTTTGTCATTATGGTACTAAAAAACCCGTCCACCGGACGGGTATATTACTAGATTGTAAGTTTGTAACTTGCACACATTCTCAATCTGATATAATGCAGTGCTCACATTAAAAAACTAAGATCCAACCCACACTAGATTGTAACTTGCACACATTCTCAATCAATATAAAACACATCGACCCTTTCTTCGTTTAAATTTGAAACCACGCTCATCGTATATATCATATATGCTAATATGCCTTTGTTATTATGAGTTGCCATCAAGTTCTTTTTTCGTCTTCGTGTTACATGGGGCCCCTAAATGACAACCTAAACAAGTTTTACTAGTTCCTAATCATATGTGTCACAATTGAACCTAAATTTTAGAGTTTATGTATCAATGTGGTATTAAAATGGACATATAAGCAAAAAATCTCAAATATCCGTGATCATGAGACATATAGTTATCATTATAAATCAAACCATAAGTCCAACAGTAGTGATTAATATTGACATAATAGAAGTAAGTGGATCGATCAAGTATCCGAATTCTAAAGAAAATTCATTATTTATAATTCAAGACCATACATATTGATAGACAAAACTCCTATTTATTTGCTGAATAGACAGATTCAAAGAAAATATCATGACTATACTTAACAACAAAACCCTATTATCCACGCATACTGATATGTCTGTTCCATAATTTTTTTTATTCGTAAGTAATTGTTTTCGATTCACCGGATCTTACCTCTTTCCAAATTTTCAATCTCCCGGTTAAATTTAACTTTTAAGTCACACAACAACCAACATAATTGACATGATTTATGTCAAGAAGACTAAATTCTAATAAAGCATGCACTTTTCATTAAAATATTAATTAAAATTGTTACAACATCTTAAATAAGGCATATACACGCCTTATGGACTTTTATATATGGGCTTATCCAGACGATCAAGTTTGCTAAACTCTAGATTGTCTTTACAAATAAAATCTTTGTACTTGAAACTAGAGATGGGCATAATAACCGGTTCCAAACCCGACCCGGTAGACCCGACCAGGAACCGGTTCCAGTTCCTACCCACTGTATACAATAACCGGTTTCGGGTTTAAAAAACCCCTAAGTTCTTACCCGGTTCCACATTTTATAAAAAATAGGTTTCTACTCGGTTCCTTCGGTTCCTACTCGGAGGAACCGGTTACAATATACCCGGACCGGTTACGAACAGTTCTGGTAATTTTGGTTTGAAACCGGGTAGGAACCGGAATCGGTTCCATTCAAACTCAGTCACGAACCGGGTACGGTTAGAAACCGGTTCCGGGTATAAAAAAACCCGATTTGCCCATCTCTACTTGAAACATATATACACCACGTAGATCTCTGTGTTTATTGCTTTTGTGTTTTGTGTTTGTATTCATGTATGCTTGATCCTCACAATACACACAGCGTCCGGTTCGGTTTACAAAAATATAAATAATAGATGTTAAACGTTCCGTTCAGTTTACATGTCCTGTTTCCGAACCATTAAAATTTAAAAGCATCAAAAACGTTCCGTTGGATCTCCAAACAACCAATTTGTTTTGGTTTGGACGGTTCGATTCATTTCAACGGTTTATCTGCCTCATCCCATTATTAAAAAGCTAGATATTGAATTGAATGAGGATGTTATAACATTGGTATATTTAAAAGGTTACAATAGAAACTTCAAAAAAACACACACACACAACCTGTTGTCATCAACAAACCACTATGGGTGGTTAACCAAATTCAAAAATTCTGAAAATGATGATCTAATAATGGTTTTGATATATGGCTCCAAATTCAGCCCTCCAGGCCTCATCATCAACGTCGTCATTGACTTTAACATCCGAGTCTTCCCTGTACAACGGTCTCAATGCAGATTCGGGCAATCGGCTTTCAGCAAGATACTGTTTCATTGTAATCATCTCCATCTTGTGCTTTCTTTTTTGTTTTTCTATTTGCTTCTTTAGCTTATTGTTCTCTTCCTCAACGTTTGCAAACTTCTCCTGCGCATAAGAAAAAACACAACAAAATTGGAAACTGTATTTTTGACAAGTTTTACGAGCCACACACAGCAAACCAAAGGGCTGGTACAAAAAACACAAGGCAAAATGAACAAAACAATTAAAAGGGTGTGGAGTTTGTGTTTATTTCAACCAGGTTGATCCACCAGCTCGTTTAATCCATTTGATTTTCTTTTGTTGCATAAGACGATGTGGGATGACCAATTTGACTCATTTGACCTATTCGACCCATATGTAACAAAAAAATACAATCCGAGTGACTTTCGTGTTCTGTCTTTTACCAATTCGACTCATTTGACCAAGTCGGACAGGGAAAAGGGTCATAACCAAAACTGGTCGGGATGACCCATACATAACCTTTCCCCTTATTTTTTTAATAAAAACAAGTAAAATCATTGGCTTTAATGAAAACCAGTAAAATAGTTTCCCTATCGTTTAATAATGACACCGTGTCGACCCGTAAAGGTCAGAACCAAAACAGGTTGGGCCGACCCGTAACAACCACCCTATCGTTTAATAATGACACGTAAAGGTCAGAACCAAAACGGGTCAGGTTGACCCATGCTATTTCCACCTTTTTTTTAATAAAAATAGGTTTGTGGCTCTATGAAATCTGAACCAAGTCAAGGG
The DNA here is from genome assembly GCA_030545235.1 of Helianthus tuberosus. Taxonomy (NCBI): domain Eukaryota; kingdom Viridiplantae; phylum Streptophyta; class Magnoliopsida; order Asterales; family Asteraceae; genus Helianthus; species Helianthus tuberosus. The sequence continues at coordinate 933,837 of CM060376.1, read as the reverse complement.
CAGATAAGTCGAACAGGAAAACGGGTCAGAACCATAATGGGTTGGGTTGACCCGTAACATTTTCACCTCCTTTTTTTAATAAAAAAATGAAGTATGTGATTCTATGAAATCCAAACCAAGTCAGGGGCAGATAAGTCGAACAGGAAAACGGGTCAGAACCAAAACGGGTCGGGTTTAAAAAAAAAACTGAAAAGAAAAATGAGTAACCAGAGTAGTTTAAAAAGTACCTGTGCAGCCGCTGCTGCTTCCTCAGCTTCTCTCAACCTAACAAGAACTTCACCAGCTGCATGAACAGCTTCAGCAGTATCCCTGAGTTGACTTTTCAAACTTCTATTCTCCTTCTTCAACAACTCTCTTTCCTTCTCTCTCTCAACTCGCAACACTGACAGCTCAGCAGCCAACGACTTTGAAAACCGCTTCCCATGACCTTTCGCTCCGGCTTTAGCCGCAGCCCGTTTCACCTCTGCTATCCCTTCAAGAATCAACCGGTGTTTCTCCACCAGTTCATTATACTTATCCTGCAAATCAGCATAATGTTCCACCATTCTACCATGACCGTTAATCGACCTCATGAGTGCGTCATCTAACTCCTCTGTGCATTTTTTCTCCAATCTTAATTCCATTTCCATCTTCTCAGAACGACGTCGTGTGGCTTCCAGGTCAACTCTTAACTCGTCGGTCAAACAGATCCATTCACTCTCCATTTCCATCCATCTTTCTCGTTCCTTTTGAAGGTCTTCTAGTGTTTCGTTTCCTTTAAGGTTTGTGCAGCTTTTTCTTAAGGTTAGTGATTGGGATATTAGTGAGGTTGACGATCTTCTTAATCTGTCGATTGATTTGTTTGTAGGTGATTGGAGTTGGAGTTTGGATCTTAATGATTTGATTTCTTCGAGAAGTGATTCTTTTTCGTTTGCATCGAAACTTTGTTTTATGATTTCTGGCTCGTCGTTCCATCTTAGAAGCTGAACAAATATCAAAAACGAAAGGTTAAAAAAATGTAAAAATTTTGTATTTTTTGACGATTTGATGAGGTGGACTAACTAACTAACTAACCTTTGTTTGGCTGTTACGTGAAATGCTGCTATTTTTTAGCTCATTAAGAGGTGATGTTACACCTTCTTTCTCTTGTTTGTATTGCAATACCTGGAGGATGAAAATAGTTAAGAATTAAATTGCATTGTTTGAATGAAGGTAACAAAAACAAGTACTTATAATGGGTTGGGTCACGGGTCAAAACATGTTTAAAAATCAGAAAACAGTAATTTTTATTCGATTAGACTTGTGACCAAGTTGTTTCTCATGATCTTTTATATAAAAAAATGCATCAAAGATCTGAAAATATTTAATAAACTGATTTAAGAGACATAAACAATGCAAAGCGGCCAGTTAACGTACAAGACCACCTCATCGTGTGATGCGTACGCGAGCATCTCAACCGCACATCTGATCTAATCGAGGCCTTCAATTGAACGTGGTGGCACAATAGTAATTGCACGCATGGGTTGGGTTTGGGTTAACCCTAATTAAACACGTTATTTGCATAAATACGCACGTTATATTGGTGGGCGCGTACTGTCGCACGTTAAGAGCCTTTTGTATTTAAACCTTTCACCAATAAAAAATAGATAGTTTGGACAGTACGGGTCAAAACATGTTTGAATTAAATTGCATTGTTTGAATGAAGGTAACAAAAACAAGTACTTATAATGGGTTGGGTCACGGGTCAAAACATGTTTAAAAATCAGAAAACAGTAGTTTTTATTCGATTAGACTTGTGTCCAAGTTGTTTCTCATGATCTTTTATATAAAAAAATGCATCAAAGATCTGAAAATATTTAATAAACTGATTTAAGAGACATAAACAATGCAAAGCGGCCAGTTAACGTACAAGACCATCTCATCGTGTGATGCGTACGTTAGCATCTCAACCGCACATCTGATCTAATCGAGGCCTTCAATTGAACGTGGTGGCACAATAGTAATTACACGCATGGGTTGGGTTTGGGTTAACCCTAATTAAACACGTTATTTGCATAAATACGCACGTTATATTGGTGGGCGCGTACTGTCGCACGTTAAGAGCCTTTTGTATTTAAACCTTTCACCAATAAAAAATAGATAGTTTGGACAACTTCGACCCGTTTGGCCCGTTATAGTTTTTTCTTCAATTGCATGTATGACCATTTGGAGATTAAACGTAACATATTTGTGAAGAGAAATCTTACCAGATTATTTAATTTCTCAATCTCTGCTGCTTGTTCCATGCAAACATTTTCAAGATCTTTCACTTTCATGGCAGCAACCTGACAAAACAAATGATCTATAAGTTAAATAAAACATGTGACAAATTAATCAAAAATCCGAATCAGAATTATCCTTACTTCATTAGAATTTTCTGGATTACTGTCTTGAACATAATTAGATCCTCTTTGCTGGCAATTCGAACAGACATATTTCTTATCAAAAGACCCATCTGTTTGAACAGATGCATCATTCATGTTTGTAGCCAAGTGATCAAAAGACAATGCAACCAACGACTTGTTCAAAACCGAATTCCGTTGATGATTGTCTATAATTTCTAGCCCTCTTTGAAGACTAGCTGCCAGTGACTCAGTGGCCCCCCCAAACATCATACTTGATCTTAAAGATGCTCTAATTTGATCACTAATCTTTGATGATGATTTACGGGTTTCATTATCTTGAACGAAAGCAACACTCTTTCTCATGGAATTACCGATTTTCGGGGATTCTGATAACATAGGACCGTTAAACGCATCAGAAGGCCTGCCAGCAGTAATGGAAATGCTATGAATGTTTTGAATTTTACGATCAATTTCACCATCTTCTTGACAGCTAATTTGGTCACTATTCTTTGATGATTCACGGATTACATTATCTTGAACAAAAGCCACACTCTTTCTCATGACATTACCGATTTTCGGCGATTCTGATAGCATAGGACCGTTAAACGCATCAGAAGGCCTGCCAGCAGTAATCGAAATGCTATCGATATTCTGAACTTTAAGATCGATTTCAGGTTCTTCGGGATTCATTTCTTCATCGTCACTGTCGTCTTGATAGCTGGCATACTGTTCACTTGCTACGTCACCCTCGGAACCTCCCATAGAGAAGAACCGTGTGCCTCTGCTGCTTTCAGAGGCTTCTTGGAACTCATCATCACTATGTAACATATCGAGCTGATGTTGTAAATCTTTAACGTCATGTTCATCAATATCTACTTCTTCTTTCACATCAGTGTCAATACCTACTACTTCTTCTTTCATCATCAATGAACGGTTAAGACTAACTCTTAACCGATTCAAGCTTTGGCGTGCACTTCCGTTTTTATAGATTGTGTTAGATCCGAAGGAGTAACTTGCATCTGTTTTTGCTCTAATTAGCTCTTCCTGGAATCAAATAAATTAGCTAATGAAGCGGAAAGTAACTATCTTTTTAAAGAGAAAGGAATGACTAGTAGTTAATACCTTCAGTTCACGAATTTGATCACTGAGATCATTAACATCATCTTCTGTTATTTCATTTACTACAGGATTATTGTGTATAAGTTTTGCACGACGTCCAAATCTAAGTGTGCTAATTGTTTCAGCAGAAGACCTACATTCAAGAAATGAGATTTAAGTTCTATAGTGATGAATAAAGTGATTATGTTACATTTTGGGCTACTTTCCACATATTGAGATAAAACATAACTCAAAAACACGACCCGAGATAAAACATGAATTTCTGACATGGCCTAAACACACTTAACAAATTCACAGTTTAGTCTAAACGAGTTTGGTCAGTTTCAGATTGAACCCGCGTTCTGTTTAACCCATTTATATTGAATTATATTTTTTTACAGTATGTTTTGTCATAAATTAAACTGGGTGTGAATTTTATGCCATAATTATAACTTGAAAAGATAAAAAGACATAAGATTTTATAACTTAAATGTAATATTATTATATATATTTTATGTTTTTTATATTGAATTATATTTTTTTACAGTATGTTTTGTCATAAATTAAATTGGGTGTGAATTTTATGCCATAATTATAACTTGAAAAGATAAATAGACATAAGATTTTATAACTTAAATGTAATATTATTATATATATTTTATGTTTTTTAGTAAATTTGAATTTTAATATATTAATTCGCGGAAAAAAATAAAAAAAATAAAAAAATCGGGTTGAACGGGCGGTGAATATTCGCAAATATTTGGGTTGTGTTTGGGTTCATATGTATGACACGATTTTCGGGTACGGGTCATGTTCGGGTTTGGGTCGGGTTGAGAACACGACCCGGTTAGCACCCCTACTCTGATTAGCTAACTTACTTGTCATCTGGGGAGATGGCACATATAACAGTAAGTTTTGAGTTGCCTCCAAGTGATTCTTTCAGCAAATGAGTCAAACAAGAATTGTTGTACGGAATGTCTTTCGATTCTCCAGATCGGTTTGTGTCAGCAAGGATATTAACCAAGTTTCTGCAAAAAGTAATCATCATTATTTTATATGCCAAGTTTGTGTCACATTTGGTATATTTTATATGCCAAACATACAACATATATGAGAGTTGACCATAACTGACGTACCCAAGTTGTGAAATTGATTTTCTGACAAATTCTCCTTCTTTGACACACTCTCTGCCAGTGTCATTGGTTTTGTTCTTCTCAAGTCCAGCAAGATCGACAAGTGTAATCCGACTTGTTTTTGAACTACCAAAATTCATGGAAGCTGTACCCTGATTATTCAAAATTTGATTACAAAGTTTCAGAGATTGTACAAAGATAGATAACAAATAGCAAAATCATAAGACAAAACATGTTTCAGAAGTGAACAGATTGTTCCTTCAGATAATAAGAATGCAAAAATTGTATAGAACTAGATATTTCAGAAGTGATAAGATGAATGAAATCATGAATAACAATTTGATTACGAAATCGCAACGATTCAAAAACAGTTAAGTATTAAATAGCAAGATTATAAGAAAAAAGCTTGTTTCAAAGGTGATACAGTTAAAACTCAGTTAATTATCTTCTAAGTGTGAAGAAGATGGATATTTTCATTTATCTGAAACTGAAAACACACAGTTAAAAGTTTCTTAATACTATAGTGTCTTAGTTGATTAAATATTCCCTAATCACTTCATGTTTCAAACAACAAAGCAGTAACGATCTTGAAAATTCATAATACCTTGCACCAAGACTCAATCACACATGTAAACACAATATGAGATCTTGAACTTTTGGAGTTTACGCTTGTTGCTCCAATTTTCCTATTGGAGAGGCCCTGCAACATTAACAAGCAACTTAGATGATGCAACAGTTTCCTTATCAAATATGTTTAAGGAAAAAATTACACACACAAACTATATCAAAGATATCATTTTGCTGCTTACCTTGATCAAAATTTGAGTAACATCTTCATAGCCCGTCACATATTCCTCAGTCAGATTCTCAACATAAAACCCATGTTTAGCATCATCTTTAATCTGAATTAATTAACAGTAATTGTTTCAACATAAATTAAGCTGCATAACTTTAATCAAAACTACAATAAATAAGGAAGTAATATCCACCTCTAGGTTTCTCTGGGTTGGATCAAGCAAATCTCCAATTTGCTCATTGTATATCTGTGGATAAAAGTAATGACAACTTGATCACTATATTCAAAATTTAAGAACAGGGAAGATGAAAGCAGCTAGAAAGCACCTACCTCAAGGAAGGAACAGCGGCACTGATAATTTATCTGTTTACCTTCCGCTTGATCTTGTTCCTGAATCGAAAATCATAACGTCAATCACAATTGCTACTAAGAGCATCATAGCATATATACCTCTTTTTGTATGAATCAAGAATGAACACACTATTGCTTACTTGTTTGATTTCTGCAAATAGCCTCTGGAAGACGCGTGGAACAATTCCTTGATTACCACTAGTCGATTCATCTTCAAGCATCGCGCTCGGTGGACCCCATAATGTGTAAGTTTTTCCACTTCCAGTCTGCATTAGGACATTAACAACCATTGAAGATATTACCACCAAATAGTTTCCATAGATTTTCTTTAACTAAATAATGGAATAAGTACCTGTCCATAAGCCAATGTCAACGTGTTGTAACCCGCCATTGCACTCTTAACCATCGAGACGCCAACTGATTGAAATGCATCCTCCTATTATAACACCAATCAATAATAATTCCTTGAGTTCACATCAATCTTCCAATTAAGAAACAAACACACTCAAACTGTTCTCTAGCCTAAAACTTTTGATGTGTAATGTTATAAATAAACGCTTTTTTCTCGATAATTCAATATACAAGAGTCCTATATATACACATCTAGATTTACACATTGACACCCTCTAGGATTTAATACTATCACACACACACACACACACACATCAAAGTAGTTATTAAGAGATCTTTAATTCAGCAGGATGGATAATTACAAACATCAAGCACTTTTTTATCAAATACATTGCACCCTCTTGTATTAATAAATACCATGACAAATGTACACATAAATACATATCCTCTAATAGCATAACAAAAATGCATCAAAATTAACAAACATCAAGCACTATTTATCCAACAAAATTACAAAAACTTATAGGAGATTCAATTCAACAAACCTGGCTAGATTTCGAATCGAGTACAGCATCCAAAGTAAACTTCCGATCCCCTACGGCCACCGAATCATCCGAAACTTTCCTAACCGTATAATCCCCCTTCTCATGAGAATTAGGAGGTCTAATCCTCGCAACAACCTAACAAATTCCCCAATAATCAACTCCTGTTCCAAATACACTATCTAAAAACCATAAACACACAAATCAATCACTTAACTCATACCTTAACATGCGGATCTACAGAGCTTTCCAATCGTGTAACTTCCTTGCACGAAACCGATCCATTCGTCACGTTTGCGGTCGATTCCTTCACAATCGAAGGCAGTTCATCGGCCGTAACATTCGGATCGAGAGGCAGAACGTTTTCAGAGTGGATCCGAGATAACCTAGGGTTTGCGGTCGATTCCTTCACAATCGAAGGCAGATCATCGGCCGTAACATTCGGATCGAGAGGCGGAACGTTTTCGGAGTGGAACCGAGATAACCTAGGGTTTGAAAGTGAACTCATCTTGTGCTTTACCGATCCGGATCTCGGAAGTAGGTTTCGAATCGACGAAATTGAAATGCTTCCGGATGATCTGTGTCGTGAGATCTCTGAATTAGACATGATAATAATAAGATTGAGTTGATGAAATTGATTTTGATTTCACTGAGTGTGATTGTGAGTGAAGAATGATTTGATTTTGGGAGCGTTTAAATTTGAAAATGTAGAAAGGGGGAGAAAGGAAATACGGAAGATGACCGTTGTGTGATGGGTTTTTATACAAACTTTATGTGAAGTTACGATTATACCCTTGTTATAGCCGTTATGTAGTAGCCCGGCCCATTAGTCGAGTGAGGCCAGATCTGTGAAATCAGTACGTAATAAATAGATTTGGAATCATTAATTGGAAATATGGAATGGACTACTTTTGTTGTCTTGGAGTAATGGAATATATTTGAATTTTAAATTTAATTAGTAAATATATTGAGTCGGTCATCTTCAATCATCATGTGTATTCATTATGCAAGAGGCAATGATCTCTATACTAACTAACGAAATACTTACATTTCTCTTAGACCACCTGTAGTGGATGCCCAAAAGGGCGTTTTTTGTGCCCAATATCGCCCAATCACGCCGAGCAACCACTACGCATGGGCGTGTTTGACATTTTTTTTTGTTTAGGCGTGTTTTTAATCACGCTCTTGGGGCAATTTTTTGGCCAATCACAGTTGAGCTTCCTTTTTTTGGCCAATAGCTTTTTTGGTTGGTTTTTTATTTATATTTAATTCTCTACACCCTTTTAACATAATGCCCACATCCCCACTACACCCATTTTAGGAAAAACGCCTAATAATGCCCCTTACTGACTGGGCTGCCACATGGCGCAAAACGCCCAAAGGTGGATCTTGCCCACTACGCATGGTCTTAAAAGATGAAGGTTTAACTCTTATCTGGTGCAAAGTGAGGCATTGGTGTGCAAGAAGGCAATGATCTCTATACTAACTAATGAAATACTTACATTTCTCTTAAAAGATGTAGGTTTAACTTTCATCTGGTGTAGAGTGAGGAATTGATGGCCAATGATATGAGATATAGGAAAACCTAGGTTTGATCCTTGAGCCAAACATGTTTTACCGGTAATTGGTGGTGAACTCGGGTTACTCTCAGAGTACTCTGTTTGGTCTAGTGGGTGCTCAGAAAGTGGCCGATATTGATTTTGTTGGTAACTATAATCGTGTAACTTAAAACTCTTGTCTAAAAAAATATTAATTTGGTTTATTACATAAAGAAGCTGATTTTTAATAGTTTTAATCATGGTTGCAAAAGTCGCTAGGCGCTCCCTAGTCGGTCGACCGGGGAGTTGAGAGTACTCGGCTTAGGCGGAGAGTACTCGGAGAATACTCGGATATGTTAAATTATAAAGAAGTTAGTTTTTTGAAATTATATATATGTCAAATAACATAAATTTACTAATATCTAGAACAAAATACGTGAAAATGATATTAAGTCTTTAATATGATAGGCATAGGAATTATGTTTTATTATTTTTTAAGTCAAACTCGGCCCGAGTTGACCTACTAGATACGATTTTGGCTGAGGTTGACCGTGTTTGACCGATTTCGAGTAATTAGGCGGAGTGAAAGAAAGTCGCCTCGGCAGCCTACCTTGTAGCGACTACTCGGGGAGTACTCGGCCTTGGAAACCTTGTTTTACAACCATGGTTTTAATTATAACTTATTCACCAATAATAATTTATATTGGTAATATGATTAATGAGACTTGTAACCTTTTTTTACGACCAACAAAGCTCGGACATCCAGGTACACTCATTGACAAAAGGTCACCACACTCGTGACTTAGCACTGAGGCCCGTCACCAATTCCAGAAAAGAAAAAAGAAAAAAACACATCGTCTGAAGGTCCACTGTGATAAAACCTTTGGCTTACGCATGACATTTTGTCACAAACAATATTCTAACCGATAACCTCCCCTAGAGAAAGTCATCGGGTTAATGTTAAAGCATTTGCCCATTTGGTATAAGACTTGTAACCTTTACTTTCATTATCACGGATAATTTTACCACAATAGATTAGTAACTTTGTTTGCCCTAACTTTCATTTATGTACTGATAAAGCAACTTTTTTTAGAATATTAGGATAAAATATCAATCAATTGCTCATTAGATGTAGACAACTTTTTCATTATACTAGGTTTATTAAAATTCAAGAAACCTATTTTATATAATAAATAAGCTATACATCTAATCTTAAATTTATTTTACTACATTGTTTTAGTTAATTTATAGCAAAATAGTGACATTTCCTAATTTTACTCTTTCCATTAAAATTTGTTTTGATCATAATATATCGTAGACTTGAAAAGTTTTACTTACTATTACACAATCAAAAGACGTGATAATATATTGTAAACAAAATAAATTTTTATGTGAATAGTAAATTATGAAAGTAATATGTATGTATTTAAATAAAAGGATGTAGCTTATATGCAAATGGACCAAACAAATGTGGTTTTAACGATATATTTTACAGCTAAAATTAGATATGTGACAATATCATGTACTCATGTTCACTACATCCACTCTTAAATAAAAATTATTATATATACTATGGAGTTAAAATAGAAAATAAAAGAATTGAAATGATAAATTAGCTTTTGTTATTATTTAGTTATTTTACCAAGGACAAGACCAATATGAGTTAACTGAATAGACTCGGCCCTACAAGCTATATATTGGGGCGGTTAAATCTACCTTTAAAAATAAGACCATGCGGTGTGGGGTCGGCTCCCCCCGTCTTGGCTCGTCCTCGGCGTCCCACACCGTCCCCTTGGGCTGCGTCACGTCTCCAGCGGCGGAAGGAAGACGGAGACGACGAGGCATGTTGATTGGCTGATGGTGGGGACCACATAGAGAGAGATATATAGAGTTTTTTTTTTGTTTTAATTATTTATTATATATTAGTTTTTTATTAACTTTGGGTAGTCTCCACACCCTTGGATAGTCCCCTTTGGATTGTCCTTTATCGAACGTGACGTGGCGCCTACGTGGCGGATAGTCCCAAAGAGACTACCCAAACCACACCCAATGGTCTAAGATCAAGTTGGATTGTATTTTATGTTTTAGATGAGTAAGTAAAACTTAGGGGTATTTGGTGTTGCGTTTTCAAAATAGATTATGCGTTTTTAAAATAAATTTTGCGTTTTCAAAACTGCGTTTTGAAAAAGCATGTAGGTACATGCTTCTCCAAAACTGCGTTTTAGAGGCAGATAATCATTTTTTCATCAAAACACTTTTTTAGATTATTTATGTTTTACAAACAAAATAATCAAATAATCACTTCAAAACGTAATCTCAAACACCCTCTTAAATCTTTATTAGAAAGTAGAAACAAAATTTAGTTCGTTTTATACGCAAACCATGATGAATCATGCAAGGGGTGATGTAGTCTTCCATTCATGTTCATACGTGGCGAATCATGTCCCAACCATGACCCCCACACCCTTAGCCTAAGACCGTGCGTAGTCGTTACATTATGGGGCGTTTTTATGCCCAATAACGCCTAAACACACCCGGCCACGGCCCCCCCGGGCGTTTTTTGACAAAATCTGCTCTTGGCGTTCTATTTTCCACGCCCAAGATAAATATCAATTGACCAATCACAGTTTTAATTGAATATTATTTGTTTTACTAATTAGAAAAAATAATAATTGGGTAATTATGGGAGTGGCACGTGTCCAGGGGCGAAGGATAAGAGGGGCGGGGAGGGGCGCCCGCCCCCCCCCCCCCGAATTTTTCGCTCGGTAGTGTTATATATGTAGTTTTCGTATAGAAATTTGTGGGTATATACGTTTTCGCCCCCCGGTTTTATAGAAATTTTTTGGTATATACGTTTTCGCCCCCCCGGCCGAAAAATTCAAGCTTCGCCACTGCACGTGTCGAACAACGCCCCAAGGGTGGGGTCATTATCCCACTACGTCATTTTCTTCAAAACGCCCCTTGGCTGACTAGGACGACACGTGGCGGACAAAGCCCAAGGGTGGGGCATTATTCATCATAACCACTACGCATGGTCTAATGTCTATATAATCATATCTAGCACATTAATTAATTACGAAACTGAACTTAATAAAAAGCATATCTAACACATTAATAATCATATCTAACACTAATAATCATATCTAGCACCTTAATAATCATATCTAGCACGTTAATTAGTTACGAAGTTGAACATGATAAAAAAAAGTAATGATGCGCTGCAACCTTCCGTTTGGGTTGGCCCGCAAAGGCAAGCCTTATGTCAAAACAAAGCGGCATTATCCCACTTTCGATTCATGAATTAAGTAAGATAACGTCAATAATAGCGGTGTTTAATTTTTGTTGGATGAATTATATCAATAAGACCATGTGTAGTGGTTAAGAAAAATAATGCCCCCACTATGGGGCATTATCCGACACGTGGCAGTCCAGTCAGCATGGGGCGTTATTGCAAAAGTGGCGTAGTGGGAATAATGCCCAAATAATGCCCCTTCCAATCATTAAAAAAAAAGGGCAAACTATATTCTCATTGGCCAGTCAAACCTTGGACCACTCCCATGCAATTCTCAATTGTAGCTATTCAGCGTTATTATAAAAACGCTAAACCATTTTTTTTTTCAAAAATAACCCCCCAAAACGCCTAGTGTAATGGTGGTGGGGGCGTTTTTTTTCAATTTTTTTCAAAAATACCGCCCCACTACGGGTGGTCTAAGGGTCTAACTCAATAGAAACTGATCCAACTTCTTCAAGTTTGAGCAACACAAGTCCAAACATCTCCAAACAATATATTCAAATGTGTATTACATATTATTTTTATAGTAAACTTATTTGTCCCATGTCAAATCCATATGAAGTTTTCTACGGGTTGAAATCTTTGCTATGATATTTGCAATATACAAAGTCATCGTCAAAAATCTAAAAGGATCAATTATTGAAGTAGTTTGTATTTTGTGGTTCTTGATAGGTTCAAGCATGTGTAAGCAATATCCACAACAAAGTCTCCTAATAAATCCAATTTTGGTCATATCCACCCAACTACTAGGAATTTGGAAAATGCTTTTTAGTCGTACAAGAGCTAGCAAATTAGTTAAATCCTGAAAACTACATTTTGTATGCATTAATGCATATACATAATATATAAAAAAAACCGCACAATGCACTTGTACATTATGTTTGATTAATATGACGAGAGTTAAAAAGATAGTGCGGAAAAAAATTAGTTACATAACCATTGTACGTATCACCATGTACACTTTCAGTTCCTACAATGTTATTGGTTAGTTTTTTTTGGCCACAGCCTCCATAGTTCCTACTAAAAGACTATCATACTTAACTTGGTTAGTTAATTATAGTTACTACGCCTCATGCTATGACATTTAAAGGCATATAATAGTAAAATATGGATTTTTGGGCGTTAGAAATAACCCGAAACTTGAACACCCAAAACCCGAATAACAACCCGAACAAACCTTAATCAAAAAACAAGAACGAGTGAACTTGTCTAACCTAATGACAGGCTGAAAAAACAATAGTAAACGACGGTTCCAACGATGTCACAATCGACGGCTCAAAGGGTTTAACCCGGTATTGTATCGATCACCTTGTCCAAAATAAAAATAGTGTTGTTGCTTAACCCAAGAACCAAAACAAAGAAAAAATATTGCAAATTGTAGTTTCTTCATAATCAGGTGGTGGTGGGGCTTCACAGATCCAAAGCAAAATTTCACTTTATCCACCCACTCTTGTTCACGGCCCAATAAACTAGCTTTGATTTTCAACAAAAGCAACTTATTTGAACGGCCTGAATTCCTAGATCCTCACAAAACATAAACAACAGAATATTATATTGCTTCTTGGGATTGGTGGTGGACTCGGGTTACTCTTGGAGTACTCCGTTTATCTAGTAGGTGCCCCGAGAGTGCTTGGTATTGATTCTGTTGGCCGTTCAAAAAAATTATATTGCTTCTTGATCCTTGTCGAACATCCAAAAAGAATTATTATTATTTTTTCTATGAATCTAAAACATATAAAAAGATGATAACGGCAAATGGTGATTATTCAAACGGAAAACTAAAACTACGAATCGTTATGTGAATCCAAGGAGCCGAAACTCTGACACCACTTATTAGGTTTAAGTGGTGTAGCGGAATAACACTGATATGAATAGCGAACTTGATCATATGGTAACATTATGATATGAACAAAAAATCTACAATTTCCATACTATAAATTTTCAGCAATTGTATGCATAGAGTGGGTGTACCCAATGCTTAGAGGGATTTAAAAAAAAAAAAAAAAAAAAAGACTTGATTTTTCACTTTTAATCCAAACCTATTTGATTTTTTACTTTTAACCCAAAAGTTTTCGTCTTTTACAATTTAACCTCACAATTTCTTTACTTTCAACTTTGGTCCCTTATATTTTCTATCTTACACAAATTTTTCGTTTTACGTTCCGTTTTAAATTCTGCGAGTTAACACGGCGAAACGTACGTGCGGTTCAACATTTTTACGTTGTCTATTTTTTCCAGTTTGATAGGTTCGTTGCAACACACGAGTCCTAGGTCAACTTAGTTATTTTTTTCTATGTTTTACGTTTCTGTCTAATTTATTCGCATTAACACGCAGCAAGTTCAGTGTTGATGGCCCCGCCACAACGCGGGTGCTTAATACTAGTTAAAAGTTTTTAGTAAGGCCCCACATTTGTATTTGAAATTTTTTCAAAAGCTTATTTTTTTACAGGGTTTCAATATGAATTCACGATAATATAATATGTTTTATTATATTCATGTTTTTGGATTTTGGATGTGAGGTTGAGTTGGCAATTGCCAATAAAGTATAGCATTTCATATACATTGGAGTAACAATTCTTTACATGGCCTACTTAATAGGGGTGTCCAAACTGCTCGGCGCTCGAAGATCGTTCGACGATCGTTCGAAAAAGCTCGGAAATTTGTTCGTTCGATTCCTTGCTCCGTTAAAACCGAGCCGAGCAGCTCGGTTCGGTTTAAAAACGAACCGAGCACGAGCATAGGTACGCTCGCTCGTCGCTCGTTCGGTTTCGATCGAATTTATTTTTATTATTATATATATATATTATATTTATTAAATATAATAAACATGTAACATATCCAGCCCCTAGAATCCTCATATCTTCATATCTTCATTTCAAAAAAAAAAAAACAAATCTCCCTCAACTCTCAAGTCACTAGCCGACATCCATCCAGATCCCTTGTCCGCAAGCATCACCGTCCGCCGGTCAATCAAAACGGGTTTGAATTGATGTTACTGTATCAAATTTTATGTTTTGAATTCAATTTTTGATTAAAGATGTCTGGAATAACTTCAACGCGTGTTTTTGAAGTTATTTTGCATTTTAGATGCTCTTAAACATTAAACATTTAGATGACATTTTGTGTTTATTTTCGTGAGACTTTTTATGTTTGTATTTTTTAAATTGTTAAAGTGTGTGAGACATATAAGTTGGTGAATTTTGGTGAATGAATGGCTGTGTAGGAATGCTAAATAAAACTGAGCAGAAGCGAACCTAACCGAGCGGCTCGGTTCTAAACCGAACCGAGCACGAGCATAAGATTTCCGCTCGATTTCCTAAATCCGAACCGAACCGAGCGGCTCGGTTTCAAACCGAACCGAGCACGAGCAGACCTCCGTTCGGTTCGGTTCGGCTCATGAACACCCCTACTACTTAATAAGTGAGTTAATTGTTATACGAACTTTAGCCAACGCTTGTCTCGTCGACGTCAGGGCGGACCTACAGCCCGGCGTGGGTGGGCGGACACACCCTTTAGAAAAAAAAAATTCAGTGTAGTATACACGTTAAAATTCCGAGCGCACCCCATAAAATTTTGCAACCGCACCCCTTGAGCTTTTAAACTGACCAGGCGAAGCACTAAAGTGAAAAAAAAAAGTGAAAACGGCATCCGAACATTTTCCGGCCATTTTATCCGGTGAACTCTGGAACAAAAAAAAATGAAAGATAGGGAAGGAGAAGAATAGATTACTGATTTGAATTTTTAGATAATTTATTTTCTTTTATGGGAAAGAGTAATATGGTGCTTTGGGAAGAATAATAAAGTAATATTTAATAGAATTAAAATCATCTGAACTAATATAATTTTAATATTTAAAATTTAAAAGAAATTATATATTATATTATATTATGGGCCAGGATCATTTCAGAACCATAAATATTTACAGAACTCGCAGAACTCCTAATAAACAATCTTTTTATTTATACATTTTTATGTTTAGGATAATTTTATCATTTATTATGTGTATTTTTACGATTACATACATATTAAGAGTCATTTTAACATTTTTATATGTAATTTTATAATTACACATATGTAAACTAGGTTTTTTACATATATGTAATTAGTTATGACACATATATATAATTTGGCAATTAAACATATGTAAACTACTTTTAACATGTATGTAATCAAAGAAATACTGATAATAGATGATAAAAAGATCCTAAATACAAAAATTTATATATAAAATGATTGTTTATTAGGAGTTCTGTAAGTTCTGCAATTATTTAGAGTTCTGAAATGATCCTAACCCATTATATTATAACTTATATAATAGTATAATTTGCAACATTTTGTTGCATTAGAGCATTCACATCCTGGGAATCAAAATTTGTGTGTGTGGTTTTTAAAATATAAAGAGTATAAAAAGTGGTTGTTAGTGGAGGAGAGAGAAAATGTTACTGTTCATCTGTATATTTGGGAGGACACTTTTCACCACTATAATTTTTTAATATATATTGAAAGTGGTTGTGAGTGAAGGAGAGAGAAAAATGTAATGATAAAAGTATAAAAATACTATTTAATTGAAAAGGAGAGAGAAAAAGTATTTGTTTTTAGTGGAAATATATTGATATATGAGTTGTTTTTTAGTGAAATGTATGTATATTTTTAGGGAACTAGATGTGAATGCATTAGAGGTTGTACCGAAATTCTTTTGTTTTATATTGCCCGATTGTACCCGAATCGACTCGATATTACCCGAAATTTTTTTCATATACCTAAGGGTCTAAAATCTTTAAAAGTATTCTGCACCCCTATGAAAAAAATACTGGGTCCGTCACAGGTCGACGTAACGTGCAGCGGGCAAAATTTTAGTTTTAATATAAATAATATGCCCATTGCTCGCCCCTAATCAGATACTCATCCATCCATTCCCTAAGAACGACAACTGAAAATTCAACATATCACCAGAGATGTTGCGATTCACAAATGACTAAAAAGTTCCGGGTTAGTATTTAAAAAAACATGTACAATTTGGTTATAATACAATACATAATAAATTAGAAAATAGTGATACCCTATATTCCTATAATACATTTGCACACGATATTTGACATATATAATCAGAGTTAGGAATAGAATTAGATAACAAATTATATAACCACTTTATGTATCATAGTTAAAATAAAAAATACAAATGCATTATATGATTATCTTAATAGTGGTTGACATATATAATGAGAATTAGATAACAAATTATATAATCACACTTTATGTATCACAAATAAAATAAAAAAATACATATGCATTACATGATTATCTATTTTAATGTTAACATGAGTTGATATTTTTTGAAAGGCAATGACAACATTATTATTATTATTATTATTATTAGCAAGTCTTTCTTGCATTGTGGTTTGTACCCCAAGCTTGGGGAGTATTTAAAAAAAAACTTTGATTTTTCATTTTTAACCCAAATATTTGCATATTTTGTATTTTAGCCTCTTTTAACTTTTACTTTTAATCCAAAGTTTTTCATCTTTTATAATTTAACACAACACTTAATTATTTACAACTTTGGTCCCCCGTACTTTTTATTTTTCGCAAGTTTTACGTTTCGTTCTAAATTTTGCGAGTTAACACGTCGTAGCGTGCATGTGAGGAAAAAATATTTGACAGACCCGTCGCAACGTGTCCATTTTTTCCCTTTTGACAAGTTCGCCGCAACGAGCGGGTCCTAGATCGACTAAGTTATTATTTTCTACGTTTTACGTTTCTGGTTAATTTCTTCGCATTAATACACTGTAACGGATGTGCGTGGTTCAACGATTTTAAATCTGCTTTTCGTTCAGTGTAATTTTTCCCATTTTATCTATTTTATTTTTACGATGTTGAGAGTCGATGCCGTTGTGGCATTGGTGCTACTTGGCACGGTTTACGAACGTTTTTAACCTATTAAATTTTTTACTAATATTTTGTTTCGGTTTGCCCCTATACTTCCTTTACTTAAAAACTATTTTTTACGTGCATATTTTATGTACGGGTAGGTATAAATATGATTTGTTCTACATTCCGACGTAAACTTTTTTTATAGACGAGTCAGGTCAAATAATACGTTTTCGTTTAAAGAAACCATTTTTACGTGCATATGTTTATGTACGCTTTGGTATAAATTCAAGTTGTTCTACGTTTCGACGTAAACTTTTTTGGGAAATGATTTAGGTCAAATATAATATTTTTCGTGTTTATTTTATGTATGTTTCGTAAAGTTTGTTTCGAATCGAGTGGAGTCAAATTATGATTTCTTTTTCTCTCTTTTTTTCGAAAGCTCTAATTAATCCCTTTCGATTACATGTGCAGATTTTCCTTCATACCCGTTACGTTTTCTATGTATGAGTTGGGTCACATATAATACGTTATGATTGTTCGATATGAATTTGATTTACTTTACGTTTGATCCAAGCACAATGCTTATACAGGTTATATTGAGTTCAACTTGATACGTCGAAAATATGTTTTCATATAGTTAATGCATCATATAACGTTTGGACCAATTCATTCAATGTTTACGATGTACCCGCGCCGCAACGCGGGCGGATCTTAATCCTAGTTATTATTATAAACAAACCATGCTCACAAGGAGCTAGACATGACTTTAACCAAACATTAAAAGTCGCCTTAATCTTCTCCACGACTCTATGCGGCTCTTACTTTTAATTTTTAATTGTTAAACACTCTATCATTCCTTGCTCTACAACTTTACCAAAATAATGCATAAACCCATAGTTATTATTATTGTTTTTTGGGTATACAATTATGCCTTCATAGTTATTGCAAATTTAAATCTACGTATGATTTTATTACAAGATGTTATTGTCCAGTTACTACAGGACACGTGTCAAATGGTATATGATATCAACCGTAGTTATCAACCCTGTGTCTCTATTGAAAAAAATGGAGTTAGCGAAGGCATATGGTTATGGAGGAACATGGTTTGATGGAGATATATTTGTTTTCACCACGGACTTTTTTTTCTTAAATAAATTATACACAAAAAAAGTATGTTCATGTTTTACAATGTATTTACCTGACATAATTGTTAAACAGAGAACCATAAAAAAATATATAGAAATATTAATACGTAAGAGTTAAATATGTATATAATGAAATAGTGAAGGTGATACTTGATTGCATAATTATCTTATTCATCACAATCAAAATAACATGCATACCAGTATATGTATTTATATGGTTCTGGTCCTCATAATTATATATTTTAAACTGGTTATGTATTAAACGAACATCTATGTGTATCCTAAATTATAGAACTAGCTAATTCGAGCCATTAAGATTAGTTGGTGTAACAATATTTTATCGAGTTAAATGTCATTTTAGTCGCTGTAGTTTGGGTCATTTTGACAGTTTAGTCTAAAAGTTTCATTTTTCGTTTGTGGGTCCAAAAATATTTCACCGTTGCCATTTTAGTCCACTGGGTTAACTTTATCCATTTTTTCTGTCAACGAGAAGGGCAATTCAGTCATTTTATATGGCCGAATTGACCTTTTAGTTAAGAGAATGACATATAAAATGACTGAATTGTCCTTCTCGTTTACAGAAAAAATAGATGAAGTTAACCCAGTAGACTAAATGGTTCAATACTTAATAGTTCAGATTGTTTGTTTCGCGAGCAGATGTCTGAATGGTTCAGATATTTGCTTCTGAATGGTTAAGCATACTGAGTCTGAATGGTCAGGACCTCTTATCTAAACTGGGCAGACATTTGCCTCTGAATGGTTAAACATTATACTGGTTCTTAATAGTTGAGATTTGTTACTGGTTCAACACTTAATTCAGACCTTTTATTGGTTCAGCACTTACCCATTCAGAAATTGTCAATCAGCCCCTTAAACATATAACTTTGAATCTAGCATATTTGGAAAACATAGTAAGCCAATAGACAAATCTTTACCAACTTAAACATATAACTTTAAATTTAGCACATTGTAGATATGGGAAATGGATCTATATTCTTTTGCTTTGATTTGCAACTTGTTTGATTGTATACTCAAAATCAAAAGGCTAAAAAGATCCGAGTGTATGTAAATGTGCGGCTAAATGGTGTTTGTCACAAGTTATTATTTTTAGTTTTATTACTAACGAAAATGTGGGTACCAGAATTTTGAAAGACGCTCCACCGAAGTTGATGGGCGGTCGTATGTCAGTCACGGACCTCGGGACCACCCGTTCTTACGGTGTCACCTACACAACACAAAGATGTGACCCACTCTCTACAAATTTACTATCATTTACATGAAATTAAATTCATTAAAACTATTTCTAAAAATTTACTATGATTTACATGAAATTAAATTCGTTAAAACTACTAAAACTACTAAATTTCCCCCTTTTCTTTTATTTTGGAATTCAACGATTTGAAAATATAGAAAATGGTTTGAATTTCAAAAACCTATGTCCAGGTTCTATTTTTTTTTAACGTTATATTTGGATTATTGACAGACCACTGGAGTATCATTGTGTCACCAGCAGAATCACCCGATCATATCCATCTCTACTAGGCTATAATGTTTATACACTAATTCAGAATGAAACTCAATAAATCTGGGAAAAATCCCCTTGTGAGAATCGAACCTAAAACTATCATTATCCTCCATGTTTGTGCCATGCCAGCCCACTCTCATCTATACGGTGTGGTCATGACTTAAACCACCATCCCCAATTTTTTAAAATTTATTTTGTGTAAAATATATTTAAAGCTCCAAAAGAACATTTTTGTTGGGTTCAAATGTATGTAACCTCAAATTCGAAGCTCCAAAAGTCATATGATAAATGTATGACATCTTTTCAAACCATTAATTAAACAATGACTAGACCAAGTCACCAAACTATACTAGCATTTAGATTTTCGATTTAAGATATTTTCACAAAATATATTATCAGTTAGGTTTTATTCGATCTAATTGCTAAATAACCTAAACTAAATCATGTTAATTTTACAAATTTTGCTCTTTCACATTAGGGCTGTCAAAAAACTCGCGGCTCGGAGCTCGTTCAGATTTAGCTCGAAAAGTTCGCTCGATATGGCTCGGTTTGAAAATTAGCAGAGTCGGCTCGACTCCTAACGAACTGGATTGGCTCGCTTGTTAGCTCGGCTCAGTTTAGTTTGGATTATCTTACTTATAATATATTACAAAAAAGTTATTATAATGTACATGTATTTAGGAGTTAAGAGTGTAATTATGATATCTATGACATATTTGAATGTTGATTACCATGATAATAAACTAATATGCTATTCCCTTGAATTTTAAACTCATTTTGTTTTGTTAAATTTGATTTTGGTTTGTAATGTATTAGGTTGAACTGTGTTCTTACTATTGTATAATATTTACGACTACTAAATTTTAAGAGCTATGTATCAATTTTACTTTTTAAAATCGACCCAAACCAAACAAAGCCCGAACTTAGATTTTCAGCTCGATTTCAAATACGAGCCGAGCTGAGACAACTTGATTTACACCCTGACCCAGCTCGGCTCGTAAACAACCATATTTCACACCCTCAAAACTTTTATTTATTATCTAACTTACATTGAAAACCAAGAACACCCCTCAATAAACTCCATTATTACAATAGTGGTCCTTGTATATTACATTTTACAATCTAATTATTTTTTAATATCGCAAAGCGCCTCCATTCTCCAACGAATACTCTGGCAGTTGCAGAGAGAAAACTATCAACCGACGCACTCACGCCGGCGGTTATTTCACCGGAAAACGTTGCCGGAAAACACAGGTCCGGCATGTCCTCACATCCACATCTCATAATATAACCGCACATCATCTTCGTTCGCATCTAAACAATCATTTACGATTATTATTCTTCTTAAATCCTATTTTCGATCCGTACAGTACGTTATTTTGTCAATCTGTTATTCGTAGATGCTTCAGTTTTAAACCTAATGGTTGTTACAGATCCAGTATGCTTTTCTGATGTGAAATTGAGGTCAATTTTGTAGGTTTTGAAGGTATATGGATATTAATCAGTGGTATTTAGTTGAAAATGAGGATTTACTGATTTAGGTTATTTATTTGGATGAATTATGATAAAATGTTTGTTCATTTTAAGTGTTGAAGGAAAATTGAGCAGTAATTATGTCATATTTGCTAATTTGCAATTGAAAGTAGATGTTAATATGTTTATGTGTGGAGTATAAGTTTTTTCTCCGGTGAAATCGAAAAATTAGTTGACTAAATGTTGTGTGAATTGTTTCAGCTAAAATTTGTCGACACGACGCTAAGTGTGAACAGGCTATTTCGAGGGAGAGCGTTATATTGTTGTAGAGATGTCTTCGAGTAGCATTTAGCTGAGATGAAGAACAATCAGGTTATGATATTTACATTTTTTTTAACTTTAAAGGTGTTTTTTTATAAGGTTTAGTGCAACTAAACTTAACAGTTAACACAAGAGGTAAGCATGAAACTTACTTGATTGCTAGGATAGTTTTGTACAAGTGTAGAAGTTTCTACAGTTTTCCGACGAGTTATGCCGAATAAGGGCATTTTTTTGTAGAAAACCTAGAGTGATTCAAATCAATGGCTTAGTTTTGTCACAGACTTGGTGGGATCCCATCTAATGTTGACATGACTACTTATTTTGGCTGGAATTGTTTTGGAAAGGATATGACTGTGACAATCTGATAGTATTAATCAATAAAGTTGAAACAAACACTTTTTTATTCTGGAATGGATGTAAGGGAAAAACGAAATCACCAGTGAGTATAAATGAGTTGTGTAGTTATCACTTGGTTAATATTGCTACATTGAGAGTCATCTATATGACTTTTAGTTTTTCAAAGAATTGAATTATAGAAGTTATTGATTTAAATTTATATTCTATGCAGGAGTCCCTGGATACACCAGAAACACATGAGTCTCAAAGTGACAGACATAATAATGCAACAGAAGCTCGTGTTCCTGACTCTGGGTCGATCTCTATTTCAAGCAATGACAACAGAAAAGTTTCCCGGGAGGATATTGAACTTGTATATAAGTTTTATATTTTGTTTTGCATATCATTCTCTCTCGTAGATTTATAAAATAAGTCAAGATTTGTCTGTGTTGATGCTATTATTGATTTCTGTAGGTCCAAAACTTGATAGAACGCTGTTTGCAGCTGTACATGAATAGAGATGAGGTGGTGAAAACTCTTCTAAATCGTGCAAGGATTGATCCTGGTTTTACAACTCTAGGTAAAAAGTATTACCATATTTTTTCTCCTGTAATCGTTGTGTCACATTCAGTTTCTTGACCTTCCATGCTGTTTGAAGTTTTAGTTATAGATAAAGGAAATTGTTAGTTACACTTACACCACAATGTAACAAGATAAATAAATGAATTAAATAATGGTATTGCTTTATTAGGATATATAATTTTTTTGTATATTGATATTTGATAGTTCATATCTAATACGAGTTTTAACATTTTTGTCTATCACAACATAATGATATGTACCTACAGTTGCATTTCATATGTTATAGAGTAATTTAAATATAACTGTGGCATCATATTTACTATAATAAAATTCTCTTTTGTTGGATAGTATGGCAGAAACTGGAGGAGGAGAATGCAGATTTTTTCAGAGCGTATTACATACGGTTAAAACTGAAGAAGCAGATCATTCTTTTCAATCATTTACTTGAGCATCAATATCACCTTACAAAGTATCCCATGGCTCCAAAGCTACCAGTGGCCCCCATACACAACGGGCTCCATCCCATGCCAGGTAACCTCATATGTATCTTTCTACAATATATAAAACCAATGTTTTGAAAACCGGATCAGCCGGTTGGACCGGGAACCGGGGGTTTGACCGGTCTGGTTCACCCTATCGGGCTGGATTGAGTCGAACCGGCCGGTTGGACTGGGAACCAGTGGTCAGACCGGAAAACCGGGTGGTCGAACCGGATTTTTAAGGTGTTAAACTAGATTTTGATTATTTTTTTTTTCAATTTTACCTTGTTTATTTTTATAATATTCATGGCATAACCTGGTTCTTACATCCGATTCGACCGGCCCTACCAGTGGACCGGTACCGACGCCTGGTCTGATCATGAAAACATTGACAATATGTAAATATCCTATTTACCTTTTTAAAACACTAAAAATATCCCATTTTCTATTCCATAGCAAATAGCAATAGACCTGTAATAACAGGCTGTGAAAGTTTCACCAGATAAACAACTAGGAAAACATCATTAATGTGTCCCAACTCTCGATGCATAATGTTCTCTTCGTTTAATCAGTGAACAGTGAAGATGCTTTTATAAGTAAAGGGTTTTATTTTATTTACTATGAAAAGCATAATCATGATATTTTTAGTTCTTGAAAGGGTAAATATGATATTATGAACTTTAAAACGATATATGAAACTTTGAACTTTTGGAATGACTTTTTTTATGAATTGCCACTTAGAGTTATTTTTACTATTATTCAATATCACTCTTTGCAGTGCAGTTAACAATATGCCGATGGGATACCCAGTTATACCACAACCTCAAATGGCAACTGCAGGTCAACCTCATATGGATTCCATGGGTATGTCTAGCTGTCATGTGGTCAATGGAGTGCCTGCTCCCAGTAACTTCCAATCCATGCATATGAACTCCGGAAACGAGTGAGTTTTAATAAAATATAGTTTATTTAATGTACCCTCTAAATCACTGTTGAAAGCTCAGCATAGTTTTGCAACTATATAGGTTTCAGTTAATATGTAGAAAGGTGTTATATATTTCCAAATTCTATAATCTTCATATATACCCTTTCAAAACACTAAAATGTCATATATATCCATTTCAAAATCTTTTAAAATATATCCAGTTAGATAAACCTACATAACAGTCTGTTTCAGGCAAAAAAACAGATAAAAAATTATGCATTCGGATGATTGACAATAATAACATCGTTTTTCTATTTGTTTATTTATTAAACCAAACTGTTATGAGTAACTATTTAATTTTATTTACTAAATTGCTAAATATGATATATTTGGTGATTAGAAGGATATATATGAAGTTTTGAACTTTTGGAAGCATATATACGAAATTGATTTGTAGAAGGATATTACTCGTTTAGAAGGATAAACATGATTTTTATTTGTGTGTTTAACTCTCACTTCTATATTTGCCAAAAACTAAACTTTCACTCCTAAATTTGTAAAAAAAAACGCCCATTTCCCTTTTATATTGTCATTGTAAGAACAGTTATTGTGATTATATTTAATACATTAAGTATAAATAAAACTATAAAAACGAAGAAAACATGCTTGTGGGTCAACCCGACTCTGCCAGTTTTGATTCATACAAAAAGCAACCAGTTTAATACAAACAACCCGATGCCCAACCCGTTCATTTTCAACTTTTTTATATTAACCACTTCTTACATGTGCTGATGGTTGTTTCATTTATCAATTGAAGTATGGTAATGGACAACAGTGCACCTGGTGTGACACCTATTCCAGCTAACGGGCCAATTTCACCCATATCAGATATGCCAATGAGTCCTACATCAGTGGCATCCAGTGGTCATTTTCCTTTTACTGCATCTGAACTATCGGGAATGGGTGCTGACACATCAGCACTTGACACAGGATTTACATCTGATGTGGCAACTTCAGTAGGATTGCATCTACTACCAGATAATGGAAATTCTCGATCTCTTGGTCAAATCCCTTGGAATTTCAGTCTTTCCGATCTAACCGCAGACTTGTCAAACCTCGGAGGTAAATTGATCTCGGTTTTACTGTTTGTTAGATATTTACACAAGTCTTTGGTTGTTGACATGCTTTAATTTGGTGGTTAGAACTGGTTCCTTACTGTGAGTTTGTTTAAAAGTTTTATAAATCATAAGACGGTTCATTAGTTAATCATATACATGAATGCATATTCCAAAAATAAAAATAATAATAAAGGTTAAACGACTGATTCCAAGTTTCAAATTGCCGGCCAACTGGTTAAACCGCCAAAACCGAACTGAACAGCCCGAACCTACCAATTTGCTTCAGCTGGGATTGTTTGGTCGGTTTAAGGCATGTCATCTTGTTTGTCATTTTCGTGTACATGTATCTGACATGTGACCTCTGATTTGACATTTAACAGTTATTTTAAAAAATCTTTTTTTTGCATATGTTAATCTAACTAGGAGAGACACCCGCGCCATGCGGCGGGGTATCTAGTAAGAAAGGTGGTTAACATATTTTTTTACCAACCTTTCACATATACGAAATTATTAAAAATTACGATAAACAAAGAAACTATATATTTTGTTTTGTTCCTAATAAAAAATGACTTATTTCAAGTACAAGTCCATTTTTATTAAAAATTTATATCTGAACATCAAAAAAAAAAAAAAAAAAAACTAATCTAATCGTGTATTTAGTTATTTTTATCTAAAAAGACAATAAAAGCAAGTTTTTAGAGAAAAATAACGTTACTAAAAAAATAAATGAGTTAAATATGTATATAGTTTGTAGTATAAGGGTCGAAATTGATAAAAACGAATATCGCTCCCGATAATTCGATAATAGAATTTTTTTTGTATCGAATATGACTCTACTTTTTTGAAAATACTTATATCGAAACGTTGAAAAAAAACAAATTGATTACAAAAACATATTTATGTTTTTTTAAGTTCACCTAAGTTAATAAAATTAAAATTACTAAACTTAAATGAGTTATCGACATGTAATAAACATGTATTCTTTCTAATGTAAGACCATGTGTAATTGTTAATGCCCCATAAGGGGCATTTTTCGCCACCTCAACATTATAACGCCCGTGCAAAAAATGTGTAACGGTTAATGCCTATTTCATTCAATACTTACCATTTTTTCCTACTCTTTGGGCATTATTCTAGAAATGTCCCTCCCTTTTCATGCCCCTATAATGCCCAATGGGATGGTGCTAGGGGATTTATCAAATTCTTTCGTGCCCCTATAATACCTATTACACGTGGTCTAAGGAGTGAATTATTTATCCTTACATTCCATTTATAACTATGTATTAATTTCAAAGTTACTATAATATACTTATTTTTCTAATATGGAATTTTTAAATAAATATTTGGTTAAAAAAAACTAAATCCATATGTCGTGTTAGAGTGTTATTATAATTTTGGTTTTGTAGTAAATAAAAATTATAATTTGGTTTTTGGAGTAAATAAAAGGAAGAAATCCAAATTATGTTCTGACGTTCAATTAGGGAAAAAAAAAAAAAACGGAACATGGAAAAAGTCCAAAGGGAATCAAACTCTTGGCTGCACGTTGGCTTTCATATTAACTTTCCACCAAAGTAAAAACTTGCTTGTTATTTTTCTTGCATTATTAATCTAATACGGAGAAATAGCCTGCAATTAAAAATAAATAAATAAAGAAAACTTAGTAGATGTCATATGACATCCACTAGTTGACTCCACCGCTTCTCACTAACCTATAAAAAGAGGATATTAGGTGACACACTTGCGCTATGCAACAGGGTGTTTAGTAAAAAAGATGGCGAGCACATTTTTATATCAAACTATCACATATAACACATTTTAATAAAGAAAGAAGCTTTATAGTTTGTTTTATTTCTAATAAAAAATGTTTTATTTGAAATACAATTCTTGTTTAAAAATAAACATGAAGGAAAAATAAGGTAAAGAAAAAAAAATTAAACTTAGGTGAAATGGATTATAATTCCTTTAGTTTCTGTTGAAACACTTCACCTTGTTTGTTGAAGATGAATCTAATTATCAATATATCTTAAATTAATTGATAAAAAAAAGGTAATTGATGCCAAATGTCATTCAGTTATTGGAGCCATAAACATTACTGTACATCATCTTTGTATTTGTTAGATATAGAATGTGGCAGCTGGCATTTCACATTTTCACCACACGCAATTTACAGATAATATCCGTCAAAATAAGGGTGGTTGTTAAAATCCGTAATAAACTGCAAGTCGTTTTCCATGTGTAGAAGAACTCTATGTTTCTTTTACATTTTTCATGTCTGAGTAAATTACAAAAATCGTCCTTTATGTATGTCACTTATTGCAAACTGTGTCCTTTATCTTCAATAATTACAGAAAACGTACTCGATGTTTGCAAACCCTTGCAAGTTATGTCCTTTAGCCCTAACTCAGTTAATTTTTTGTGGTTAAATCTGACCAAATGGACCCCACATGAGGGTATTTTGGTCATTTTACTCTCATGTGTGGTCCATTTGGTCAGATTTAACCACAAAATACCCTCATGTGGAGTCCATTTGGTCATATTTAACCACAAAAATTAACTGAGTTAGGGCTAAAGGACATAACTTGCAAGGGTTTGCAAACATCGAGTACGTTTTCTGTAATTATTGAAGACAAAGGACACAGTTTGCAATAAGTGACATATATAAAGGACGATTTTTGTAATTTACTCTTCATGTCTAGATAGGGTATTTGAAAAAATAAAAAAATGCTGTATGTATTCATCTTCTTATATAAGTATATAACATTCCAATTATCAGATCTAGGAGCTCTTGGAAACTATCCTGGTTCACCGTTTCTGCCT
The DNA here is from genome assembly GCA_030545235.1 of Helianthus tuberosus. NCBI lineage: Eukaryota > Viridiplantae > Streptophyta > Magnoliopsida > Asterales > Asteraceae > Helianthus > Helianthus tuberosus. The sequence goes on along the minus strand of CM060376.1, from coordinate 905,781 downwards.
TCTGATTCAGATATATTGCTCGATTCTCCCGAGCAAGATGACATCGGTAAGAACACAGTTTTTTTCTTCCCAGTTTTCTCCATCTTGATAAAATGCAATGTTCTACTTTGACCTGTCCGTAATATTAAATTAAAAGTTTTACGAGTAACATACTTATGTGGGGCACATTTAAATCAATCAAACCAAACGAACACGAACAACTCTTGTTCGTGTTCGTTTGTTAAGGAAATATATGTGTTCATGACACTTATCCAACGAGATTTTCTATTCATGTTCGTTCGTTAAGGAAATGAACGTGTTTGTGTTCATTTGTTAATTTTAGGAAACTAACGCAAATGAACATTCATGAACACAAACTAATGTTCATTAACACAAACAAGCGTTCATGAACAAATATATAATACACCGATACTTATCAAAATTTTTATTTGTTGGAATTTTGAAGTATTTATATGAAATATAAAAATCGAAAACACTAATGAGCTATCGAACACAAACGAACACGTTACCAAACGTTCATGAGCATAAATGAACAGACGCGACCTCTGTTCATGTTCGTTCATTTAACTAAACGAACTTCCCGCCGAACGGTTCACTAACTGTTCACTGAACGTTCGTTCGTTTGCAGCCCTACGTTCAGTACAAGATGACAAAAAGTATACGTGTTTATGCAGTTCTCGTAGTTCTTTACTTAAAATTGGTTATGTATTAAAAATTAAATGACCTCTACTTATTTACTTGTAATACGAAAACCAGTATCACCAATCAACTAGTTGATAAAAGTACACTTATGGCAGCTTTTGACCTGTTCCCTTATAACTACTTTTCGTATTTAACCATAAAAACATAACCCAAATTGACCCATTTATCAAAATGGATCAAAATGACACTACTACAATCTATTGATCGAAATGACCTGTTTCTTTTTAGCTATTTTTTGGTATTAATAATATTTTAAAATATATTTTCAGTGGACGAGTTCTTTGTTGATTCCATTCCTGGACCACCATGCTCACAGTCTGATGAAGATAAGTCCTAGTTTAGGTTTAAAATGTTTCTATTTCAAGAAACTTTTAGGAAAAAAAAAAAGGAAAAAAAAAGATAATATAAGGGTCTGGTTATTTTGGACCGTTGGATGAAAAATATTATGTTGATCATTTCATTTGTTGTAATTTTAGCATATATCACGGATACAGAATCTTGGTAATCTAAGATTCTTAAATAATGTATCAATGGTCAAATCTTTTGCACAGGGCTTGAGTCCCTTTTTGCAATGCATGGACTGATGGACAAATAGCAATGCATCTTGTACAATAAATATATTATAATAATAATAATAATACTAATAATAATAATAATAGTTATTACTATTATCATTTTTTTTTTTTGTATTGTAAAATACTAATACCTTCACCCACAAAATAACCAAAAACGGGTATGCTAGGGCTGGCAATTTCAGACACAGACACGATAACATGACACAAAACGACACGACCTTAACATGTTCGTGTTTGACCTTTAACAGGTTTCGTGTTTTAAACAGGTGGACACGATAAGACCTATTAGTTTTCGTGTTGTGTTCGTGTTTTCCTATTTCGTGTTCGTGTCTTAACAGGTCGTGTCTGACATGACATGCCAGCCTAAGACTCCACACACCACCCATTCGAGGCGAGTTCGTATCTTAACAGGCTGTGTTCGTGTCTTAACAAGTTATGCCCGTGTCATAACAAGTTGTATTATACGTTTGTAAAAAAAATCGTGTCTTAACAGGTCGTGTAACCTGCTTATTATCAACTTCGTGTTTATTTTTGGAAAAACATACACGTTAAGCAGTCTCTCTTTTCCCTACCAATAGCTCTGTTATGCGTGAGATTATACCAGATATCGTTGTTGTTTTCAGTGTAGTGAGTGGTTTGTCACATAGATTTAACTAAGGCCAATGAAACCTAATATCATGATCATATAATTTTATATTGAAAGGCAAGGTGGGATATGATGGTAAAATTAGATTCTGGATGGACTCCCGCTTCTCTTCCGGATTGAGTCTAACAAAAGATGTTGGATCCACGAAAGGTATAACTCAACAATCCAGGCGTTTTCCAACTTTTGGAATGGAATAGGCCCCCCAGTTCAGCTCTGGAGCTGGCTGAATGGAGGAATCTAATGACGATGTTGGATAATGTGTCGTTATCTGATTCTCGGGATAGGTGGGAGTGGATTGGTGGAGATAGTGTCGACTTTTCGGTTAAAGCGGTCAAGGAATTTCTGAAAAGCGAAGAAGTTTATAGTAGTCATTTTGTTTTCAAGTGGTCGAAGTGGGTTCCTAAAAAGTGCAATATTCTTGTCTGGAGAGCCGAGATGGGGATGATTGCTACTGTTGATGCTCTTGCTAAACATAATTTCTATAATGGTAGTGATTTGTATTCCTTGTGCGAGGATTGCGTGGAATCTGCCGAGCATATTTTCTACTCATGTTCAGTGGCTTTAAGTTTATGGTATCTTATTAGCCGATGGTGCCGTATCAACCCTATTTACGCTTTTTCGATAAGAGATCTTCTTTCTATCCACGAGTATTATGGATTGGAGAAAATGCTAAGGAAGTTTTGCAAGGTATTATCATGATGGGATGTTGGTGCATCTGGAAGGCTAGGAATGAAAAAAAAAGGTTTAATAACGTCAAAGAAATCTTAGACATTTTTCAGGATGTTAAGGTTTTAGGCTTTTTGTGGTACCGTAATAGATCCAAAAATAGAGGTTCTCATGGAGTAATTGGTGCTCTTTTAATTGTATGTAATCGGTCTTGTTTGTTTGGTGTTTTGGCCTCCCTCGGCTTTGAGGGTGTGTTTGTGAATAAAAGTTACTTTTCAAAAAAATATAATTTTATATTGAAAGAAATAGTTATAGGAGTTTAGTGGCATCTTTGGGTGGGATAAGGTTTTGGGACCATTAGGTCCTGAGTTCGATTCTCACAAAGGGGGTTTTCACCAGATTTATTGGGTTTCCTCCTGAATTGGTGTATAGACATTTGAAGAAACAGTGATCCAAATTGACCGGAATCAATTAGATCAGGGGTTTAGTCTCTGCATAAAAGGGTTAATCCTCTCGTTGATTCGGGGGTTTGGCTGGATTTCTTCTCCGGTGATCACTACAAAACACATAGCCGTTAGACTCGCCACGGGGAGAATGGGGGTTCTCTCCGTGACCACCCTCCGGCGTGAAAATAAGTACAGTGATCTCGATGAAGAAGAGGAAGTAATAAAGTGAGAGTGAAGTGAAAGTGACCTCCGAGATCATACCTGCAACGTCCTATTTATAACCGGTTTTTGGCGGGAAATTGGTGCGACGGAGAGTAACGGAAAGTGCTTTTCCGTTTGGTGGTTACTTTTCCTTCCGTTAATCCTTGCACACGGATCGTGGGTCTTGATCAACGGTTGGGGAGTTGTCACGTGTAAAGTAGTTTTGGGTAGATCCTTCCTCAAATTAGTGCCATCATCGTGACTTAGATGAGTGTCTAGGATTATGCCACATCATATTTCAGTTATAACCGAATGGTTATGCACGATGAGCATTTAAGACTTCTAGAAGATCTACAGCTGTAAACCGTTATGCCCTTGCCACGTGTCTATCCTGTTGTAACAGAAAAGATACATTTTACTCAAGTTTTGATTTCAGACGCACGGAGATGTTTAGGATTTTATCTTCAAGTCTAACTGTTCTCTTGAGCGAGCCCGCGCAAGGGTGTTAGTTGAATGTTTGTTTCTTCTTTTCTCCGACGCGTGGTCATCGAAGACTGTTTTCTTCTTTGTCTTGTTTAGAACCGTTGCGCGGCCGCACACGGTTTGCTAAAGATGTTCTTGAAATAAGGCTATGGTATGATCTTCTGCGCAAGGTTTTGGGGATCATACTTCATTATTGATATGTTTCTTTCCAAACCTTGTTCTAGGACCGCTGCGCAGCCGCGCAGGGTCTTTGTTTAAGACGTTTTGGGATAAGGTTATGGTATGGTTCTATGCGCTTGCGCAAGGTTTTTGGGACCATACCCCTTCAACATTATAGCCTAGTGGAGATGGATATGATCGGGTGATTCTGTTGGTGGCACGATGATACTCCAGTGGTCCGTCAGTTATCGTAATTTTTCGTTAAAAAAAGGATAGTATTGGTATCTTGATTTTGTAAAGTAGGAATAAAGTTGAATGATTGCCAGACAACATCCCATCTTTCAAGGGAAGTGTCCCATCATTTCCTAAAATCCTAACGAATCCCTTTAATCAAGTTAAGGGGAGACATGTTTAATTTTCACTTTTTATTGCCATATTATTTGTTGCCAATTGACTACATGATGTTGACTTCATGGACCGACCATTGTCTCAATCCTATTAATGGGCAGTTAAAAAGGGCATAATAAACAATATATTTGATCAAATGACTAGGTTATATCAATTTAAAACAAAAGGTTGATTATGATGGCTTGTGTTTAATGGTTTAGGGATTAGGGTTTATAGCTTAGGGCTTTAGTGTTCTTAGCTTAGGCTTGAGCTAGTTGGCTCAGTTGAGCACGGCATAACGCGCTTGTATAATCGAATGTAAGATAACTCGCTCGTTTGGCTTAGATACTATCTCAAACCCGTCTTTGATTTATCATTGCCTTTCATTTTATACTAGTAGTATTGTGTTGAGAGAGACTTGTGTAACAAACATAAACATTCAAAATCAGTAGTGGATCTAGAGGAAACATTCAGGGGTATCCCGAAAAAAATTTCATGTGTATACTGTGGCGAAATTAGAAAAAAAAAATCAGTGTATACAGTGCCGGATCCATATAAAATGGGAAAAAAATTGCACTTTGCCAAGAAAGTTGAGGGGTATCCCGGGGCCCGGGCACCCCCTCAAACCCCCTAGATCCGCCATCAAAATCTTCAAACTTTGAAAGGAAAAAATGAACCGACTCACGAGTTGAATACGAGCTAAATACAAGCTGAGTTTCCAACTCGGATTGGACATGTTTACTCGAGTCAACTCCACTCGTACTGTTATTGACTTCGGTCAAAGTTGATGTTGACTCAGCCCGAACACACGCATTAAACACCCATTATGAGAAATTCACAGGACATCCAACAACTTCTAAGAAGTCTTTGGTGATTTGAAAATGGTACAAAAGGTTAACTTATAAATGTAACTCAAGACATGATGAGATAACACAATTAATTTAACATTTATATTTCAAGAAACCAACAAAAAAGATTCATTTTACAAAGATCATATAAGCATGATGATTAAAGTACATAAACAGAAATAATCTACATTAACATAAAAATTCCAAATTATAATCAACTTATTAACTCGTATCCGGAATACAGTCAGTAAATAAAGAAACTCAAGTAATTTGCTAGAAAAATACTGGAAAACAGTACTGGCAACACTGCCAAGAATTACAACAGCTTTTGATGAAGAAAAATAGATATTATTGCTCTATTATACTGCCCTTATTAAAGGGATGCACAATATATCACTCAGTTCTTGATTTTACAACTTTAATGAAACCTAAATGTCAATTAGAAATCAAAATTCATAAACGTGAACAAAATCCCATTTTTAAACTGCCTTTCTTGATATGTATAAATGTACCTTATCAAGAATCCTCCGATCACATTGCATTAAAGATGCTGATGTGGCGTATGCTAACAGGGATATGTACGAGAAACGCAATCCAGTTCAACTGAAATGGTCCTCCTGCTAAAGTTGTGTTACCGTATGCAAAACGTGAAACTTCTATGCAGCAATTTCTGTAAACAATGGAGAACATAAGTTAATACTTATTTAGGAACTAAAACAAAGTTATATGATATCTTTTCGTATTAATGAAAATATCACTTAATGATCGACGGAAAAGAAAAAAAGGAATTGAAGATTTCTGTGATTGTTTCACTGTCATATTTTGACGGGTTATTACAGATTTCATTGTTACATAAGACCATCCGTAGTCGTCAAATTTTGGGCGTTTTTGTTGAATTCCACACCCCAAGCCCGCCCCCCTGGGCGTTTTTTTCAAAAAAAAAATCATTTTGGCGTTGTTTTTTCCACGCCGTGTTCAAAAGATTTGGCCAATCAATGCTGTTCTACTTTTTCTTTGTCCAATAAAGGTTTTTGATGTTTTTTTTTACTTAAATTTTATTTACACCCCTTTTTTAACATAATGCCCACATCCCCACTACGCCCATTTTAGAAAAACGCCCCATAATGCCCCATTGCTGACTGGACTGCCACATGGGTAGGGGCATTATTCATGTGTACCACTACACATGGTCTAACAAGATAATTTAATGCACTAGTGACATATTTTTGTATTTTAAACTTGGGCAATTTTATACATATCCTTCTATAAGTACAAGACTTTAGGGTTGGGTTCATTTCAGAACTCTAAATATTCACAGAACTTTCAGTACTGCTAATAAACAATTATTTTATTTATATATTTTTATATTATTTAAGGATACTTCTATCATCTATTATATGTATTTTTATGATTACATATATGAAAAACCAAATTATTCATGTGTAATAACTAGTTTACATATGTGTAAAGGAACCAATTTACGTATATGTAATTATAAAATTACATATGAACAATTGATAAAACTACTCTTAACACACATGGAATCATAATAAATGATAAAAAGTACCCTTGAACAATGTTAAATATAAAAATATATAAGTAGATAGATTGTTTATTAGGAGTTTTGTAAGTTCTGCAATTATTTAGAGTTCTAAAATGATCCTTACCCCAAGACGTTATATATCTTTCTAAATTGCATAATATTTTACCCTTTCAAAACACTACAAATATCATTACCCATTCCATAGTAACTCGATTACTTATACTACGCTACTAGCCTTTTTTCACTAAATAAACTAGGAGAACATTATGCACTCAGATGAATATTCAACGAAATAAATTGCTATAAGTAACTGATTTCTATTTTATTTACTAAGAAACGAGTATATAAGATAGTTTTGGTGTTCTGCGAGGGTAAATATGATATTATAGAATTTAAGAGGATATATATGAAATTTAAAACTGTAAGAACAATATGTATGAAACTGAACCTTACATGCTTATACACTATACAACACTCCAAAAATAAATAATCAAGCCATGCCCCAACAAACCATGTAGGGATGCCCCCTGCTATGTTATTTACCTTTAGATTACTTTATAATTTTGACAAGGTTATATTAAAGAATAACTATCATCTTTCTTGTGGAAATGCTAAGAAAACACCAAAAGGTTATAACAAGCACTCTCTTTATACATTATTACAAATTATATCCCTTCTACTCTTTCATGTATCTACAATAGAGGTCGCAAATGGTGCGGGTTGGGCACAATAAGAATCGTTAGACGCTAGTCGGGCGGTGGGGTACCGACTAGCGATTAATCGGGATTAATAGGGATTAATCAGAATTAATCGGATTGAGAATTTTTATATATAATTTTTAGTTATATATATACACACACATATTTATATGTAGTTTTTTAAAGTATACATGTTTTAACACCTCATTGACCTATTTTTTAAAGTAATTGGAAGGAATTTATAAGGTTTGGTAGAAATTTGGCCGGCGTTAGGCCAAAAGTTGGCCAGAATAGGACCGCCATTGACAGCCTAGCGATTAATCGGCCATTAATCGGTGAACCTCCGATTAGTGATTAATCGGCGACTAGTCGGGATTTTTACAACCATGGGCACAAGTGCACGACCAAAATGGTAACTTTTAGTGCGAAAAGGGCCAACAACGAGCACTTTTTTTCTTTCTTTTTCTTGGATTTAATAACAGTTAACGTCTTCATGATTTAAAATAACAAATTCTAATTCTATTAATCTAATTGTTGAAATAACATGATTTATGAGGTCTTTTGCATTGGAAATACACTTTGGGTGAATTTCGACTATTCAACATGCTTTCATATAAACTAGTTTTTTTTAAGTTTACGCGTTTGACCCATCTGAGGCAACTTATTATCCAAATTGGCCCGTATATCCTTCTAAATTCCATAAATCATAGTTATCCTTTGAATAGACAAACAATATCATATTCATTCCTTAGTTACCTGTAATACTAATGCATGAATAGGAAATAACCTTTAAAGGGATGTGATAAACATACCTCTACTTGTTTGTCTATTTGCAATACTATAATTCCCAACATACCCTTCAGAATTCCTGCTCACCACATCTTCATTGTCAAGCCCAAGCCCGAACGAGCCCGAATCATCAACCTCATTAACCGAAGACTGCCAAGTTGCATCTCCATACATTGAACCCCCACGGTACGCATTACCATAGAACCCGTCATGATCACTGTTCGGCCCGTTAAACGGTAACGTTGTAGTCCCACTTGTAACATTGTTTCTTCCAACTATCCCATAATTAGTCTCTTCGCCCCTAAACCCGCCTATATTTCCACCATCATTTTGAGAATTCAACGGCAAAGAACCCCAACTTGCTCCGTTGTTCCCAAACAATCCGAACCCACCGGTTCCGGAACCCAAATACGAACCCGACCCTGACCCACCTGGGCTTGTGAGCCCACCATTTCCCCATACGCTTCGGGTTGATGACCCGATAGGTCCCTCGGTTCTCCCACTACCTTGATTATATCCAATAGGAGTACTATACCTATTCGGATTTCCACCGAAATACGGACTTATAACCCGCCCATAGCCCGAAGACCCACCGAATGCAGTGGGGCTCAAAGACGGCTCCACATTCAAGCCTGGACCATAACCGGGTGAGCTAAATTGAGGGAACCCGGTTCGACCGCCAACAATTGAGCTGAACCGACTGTCCATTCTAACTCCATAACCGCCGATCGGGCTCATATTGTAACCTTGTGGGTAGCTATTTGTGAGAAACGTGCTTGCTCTATTTAACCCGTAATTATATCCGATTAAAGGACTACGATTCGGGTTCGGGCCTGGAGACATCTCTTTAGGGACAGCCCGTTTGACCTCGACCATTTTCCCGTTTAGTTCATGAAACGTTTTGTATAATACTCTATCTACCGCTTCCTCTGAATCGTATGTAATGAAACCAAAACCTCTTGGCCTTTGAGTGTTGTGGTCATACATTACCACCACATCTGTGATTGTACCAAATTGATCAAAATAACTTTTGAAATCGTTTTCGGTTATGGTTGATGGTAAACCACCTACAAATATCTTCTTTGTGCGCCCGACGGGACCCACTGGAGATCCTTGAATGCTATTAAGGGTCCGGTTTAGTCCATGATGATCTTCCCTTGGAACCGCCTTTTTCGCTTCAACCTGAAAATTTAAGACCAAAATAAAAACCAACTTATTATTATTGATCACATTGTGTTGCATAGGTGTTTGGACACAAGAAACTTACGGTTCGACCATCAATCATGTGTTTTTCCTTCACAACTCGCTCAGCAACAACATGATCAGCAAACACTACAAATCCAAACCCTCTAGCACGACCCGTCAAGCGATCTCTCATAATAACAGCCTCAATAACCTCACCATAACTACCAAAATACTCTTTCAAACGATCCTCATCCGTATCCCACGAAATCCCACCGATAAACAACTTACCGTGCTCCGGCTCCACCTTCTCCACAATCCCATGTTGAATTGCCATAACTTTACAATAATCTCACTCTCACTTACCAATTTAAGTCCTGTTGCTATAAGCTATATGCTATCTCAATTTCAACTACAATTCAAAAACCAAATTAAGTGAAAAACAGTATTTTTTTTTTAACTGCAATTGTTGTAATTCCAAATACCCAATAAACAAAATTCAAACTTTTAGCAGACTATACAATCTTTATACTATTTGAACACAATTTCAATCATAAACAGAATCATAAACAGAAACATAAACATTATTCATCATAAATATTTTTAACTGCAATAACAAAATTCAAACTTTTAGCAGAATCTTCAATCTTTATACTAAAAAATTCATGAATCTGAACACAATTTTGATCATAAACAAGAAACTAAACATTACTCATCATAAACCCTAGTTTAACAGATCTAAATGTAGATACAAAAAGATCCAACAAAACTGAAAAACAAATTACCAATCACCTTATCTTGATGAAATTAAACAAAACCCAGTGATCGGATTACTAACATTAACTGTTATCAAATAATAACATAAAAATTGGATGCTAAAGACATAAAAATGTAAACTTTAGTAAAGATTCTGATTAATCGAACATGATATAGATCGTGTACCAATTGGGTTGATTTAGATGAGATGAACAAGTAAGAAATTAAGGGAATTGGGGAAAAAAGACAAGAAATTTGATGTGTTTGAGGACTCACCATTAATGGAAGGTGGATTTGAGAAACGATGAAGACGAAGAAGATCTAGAAACATAAAAAATGAAAACAGAGGATGTGGGTTGTCCACTCTCTCTTTCAAAGGGCATGTTGTATGGGTTTTTTTTTTTTTTTTTATCCAATGAGGACACTTTAGTTGACTATTGGAAGTTGAGGGGTGAGTTGGTACTTTTAACATAGTTTAAGGGTTATTTTAGAGAAGTCAGCAGGGGTGTTCAAAAAGTTCGCGGCTCGTAGCTTGTTAAAAAAATCGGTTTGAAATCAGCTCCGATGTAAATGAGCTGGCTTGGCTCGGCTCGATTTGTAAATGAGTCGAGCTCGAGCTAGGCCTGACTTTACTCGTGAGCTGGCTCGAATTATTTTATTTTATATATTTTATAATTTTAAACTAGTCTTAACCCTCGCGTTGCGGGCGAAGGCGTAAAACCGTGTTACCAGCGTTGCGTGGTGCGGGGCGTGAGGTGTAAAACCATGCTAAGTAACAACCAAACGACGACTAGAATTGGGAAAAGGCGTAAAACAAAATCATGAATTTAAATATCGAGTGATTCACATGACGTAAAACATAGACGAACTTGAATGTATACCGACACGTATTAAAAATTTGAGGGGGTAAAGAAAACCTGAGGGACTAAATGTAAGTAACAACCAAACGGCGACCAAACCAAAAAAAAAAAGCGTAAAACAAAAATAAATTTAAAAAACTAAACTTATTTGACTTTTGTTGTAAAATTAGTTGATGCCTTACCCGTGTTGCGGGGCGATAGCCGAATAATTCTCAACCAATTAAAAAAACAGTACTATATTTTATTTTTAACTAGGGGTAAAATCATAATTTTGAACCGGGGGAAACCATATTTTTATTTTGAACTGGGGGCGAAAAAGTAATTTTGAAATGAGGGTAAAATTGTAATTTTGAACCAAGGGCAAAATCGTAATTTTTAGCTGGGGGCAAAAGCATATTTTTATTTTTAACTGGGGGCAAAACCGTAATTTTAAACTGAAGGCGAAAAACGTAATTTTAAAGTGGGTGTAAATTAATACACTGGTGTAAAATCATAACTTTTAGCTAGGGAAAACATATTTTTATTTTGAACTGGGGCAAAAACGTATTTTTGGCTGAGGATAAAATCGTATTTTTTACCGAGAGCAAAATCATAATTTTGAGATGGGACAAAAGGGTGAATATATTTTAAACTGGGGACAAAAACGTAATTTTAAAGTAGGTATAAAATAATAAACTGATTGGTCCAATGAGCGAGTGTCAGACACTATTCCCCCAAGCTTGTATTACTAATAATTTTTTTACCTTTGATTCCAAATACTATAGCATTGAGATTTCCTTTCGATTGCTATAGCGAGTTTTGTTACCGTAAAGAAGTGTAACGATATCAACCGCGTCACGAACCACAGGGTAAAATTGCTAGTTTCCATTAAACCACAAGATCCTCACAATTATTTTGTGAGCCATTAGCATTGACTAAAGTGTCTTTTGGGCTTTTTGAAGAGGGTGTAATGGTGAATTAACTAATTACATTTACAACCAAAGGAGTAGTAATGGGCCTCTCGTAATCTTTTCTCCTCATTTGATCTTGTGGCCCGCAATCCACTAACCCATTTTTATCTGCAAAATAACCATTCACATGTAAACCCACACCATTACCAAATTTATAGCCTCATCACCTTTTCTATATAGTCCACATGGCACCAAAATTAATGGTACCAAAATGTATATACCAAAAAAAAAATGTATAGAACCAGGGGTCGAAACATATATACTCCAAATTTTCTATACGAAAGCTACATACATAACACTACTGAGCGAAAAGTTCGGAGGGTCAGGCACCCACCGGCCCCTTCTAACCTGCGCCCCTGCTTCTGAAGGTGACACTATCTACCAGGTGTCACCCGTGTTTGATGAATATGAGAATGATGAAAAAAATACGGGGCTGATAATGTGTGTGGTAAGTTTATTTCTCATATGGATCTCTTATGGGTGAATATATTCATCATGGGCGGTGATAGAGAGTGTGGGGGAGGACCACCACACAGATCCGTGATTTTGAAGGGCACGTGTTTTGTGAATATATACATGTTAATTTTTTTTAAATAGCATACCAATACCAACTACAAGATAGGCTCATTTACAAAACAATTTTTATGGTTTAGAAGTTAGCCCAATATATATTTGATTTGGTGAGCCCAATACACATTTGATTTTAAATAATATAATAATAATAATAAAACATTACAGAATGACACATTTTTTTAAGCTCAAACAGGGTATATGAATTCTTAGAGACGCCCACGATTATTCATGCCCAAGTTGCGAAAAAGGTACCTCGTCTACCTCGTCCTCCTCAAGTCAGCCAAGATTGGCTTTAAAGAATATTGAAAATTTCAAGATTGGCTTTAAAGAATATTGAAAATTTCAAGATTTGATTTGAGTCTGACGCATGTGGATCAACAAAAATCCACTAGATGATATACCCTAAAACAATAACCTAACGCTTGAGGGTATGGTGATGGTCCTCCAAGGGAGGATGATCCGCCACGTAGGCGTCACGTCATAGTCCTCCTAAGGATGGTCCATCCCACAAAACTAGAGGGTATGAAGGATGATCCTAGTTATAGTCCTCCCCACCACTTTTATGTTTTTTTTAATCTTCTACTTTTTTTTAACATTTAACAAATAAACTAACACAATATTTTCATTAATATTAAAAAATATTACATAAACTAAAAAAAAAAAAACTAAAAAAAACATAAACTTAAAAAAATCCTAATATATTAAAATAAGCTATTAGTCTTCGTCTTCCATGTCGTCGTCGGGTTCGTTTTGAGCGTTGTTCCAAATGTACTCCACCAAGTCCGCTTGTAGGTTATGATGTGTGTACTCGTTACGTAGAGCAAAATTGTTCAAATCTTGTTGTTCCCCACTAACTGGAACAGAATTTCCAGTAGACGCGTTTTCGTCGTACTCGCATATCGCTCTACCTTCGTCTTCAATGATCATGTTATGAAGGATGATACAAGCGTACATAATGTGTCGTAACCGCTTTGGTGTAGCCGAACGTGCTGGATGTTCAATGATTTGCCTTTTATTTTTTAGAAATGGAAGAAGGTGAAACCATGATAATTTTTTAGAGAGAGATGGGGTGGTAGCGGGTAAAAAATGGTATAAAAATTGATGAGTTTTTATAAAAAGGGAAGAGGGTTATAAAATGTGAGAGAGATATGAGATTGTAGTGGGTGAAAAGTTGTGAAAAAATGTGTAAAAGAGGTGAGTATTTATAAAAGTGGGAGTGAATTTGGTATTTTTTTTAAAAATAACCGTTGCCTTTTTTGAAGTAAATGAGAATTTAAATTTTTTTTTAAAACGGCTACATTTGACTGGGGGCTCACCATATTTGGTTCGTCGTAAACGGCAAGAAGTCGACGATGAGGACGGGACAGGGGGGCGGCATGGTGTGCCGGCGTCGCCGAACCAAGACGGGGTGGGGGACGGTCCCCATACCCCTTAGCCTAACAACCTTGGTGACAAACATCAACAAACCAAATAAAAAATACAATAGTTAATAAAAGACGCGATAATTAAAGAAATTAAATATTATTCAAATCTTCGGATAATCTTTAACTTGGATCTTTTTCCGGAACGGATTCAGCTCCTGGGCCGTCATCTGCATCACTAGAATTAATAAAAGACTCGATATTTAAGAAACTAAATATTAATCAAATCTTCGGTTAATCTTTGTCTGGATCCCATTCCGGAACGGGTTCAGTTCACGTGTCGTCACCCGCATCAGGCTCAACTTGTTTACACCCCATAATTCCTAAAATTCCGGAGCTTTAAGTTTTAATGAAAATCAATAAATTCAAAATGATTTATACGAATATAAAGTTATATATTCAGTTTGCCATTATTTAATCTATACTATATAATAAAATAAACCAATAAAATGACACATGTCATTCATTAGAGCCATCTATTTTTTTAGTTTTCTCATCTTTATCTCCTACTTAATTATAATTAATATTAATTAAAAGATAATTATAAACTAAAATTTAATGTAAATTTAAACAATTCGTATAGGAGATAATATAGTATTTTGAAATATTTATTAGATTTCAAAATTCTTTATCTTGAAATTAACAAAAGATGTACACTAAATATAAATTAATATAATGTAAAGAGTTAAATGTCATTTTAGTCCCTATGGTTTATGTCATTTTGTCAGTTTAGTCAAAAGGTTTTATAATACACATGGTTTATAAAGATATAACAAGGTATAACTTTTTTATAATATAGTCTTTTGAAATATTTATTAGATTTCAAAATTATTTATCTTGAAATTAACAAAAGACGTACACTAAATATAAATTAATATAATGTAAAGAGTTAAATGTCATTTTAGTACCTGTGTTTTGGGTCATTTTGTCAGTTTAGTTTAAAGGTTTTATAATACACAGGGCTTATAAAGATATTACAAGATATAACTTTTTATTGATTGATATATAACATGTGCTCAACCCATACAATATATGAGGTTCTTAAAATGTAATTTTTTTTATTATTTAATATATAAAATTAAATTTACTTAACTCATACAATACACATGGTTCTTAAATATATAACTTTTTTATTATTTAATATATAAAATTACATTTATTCAACCCATGTAATAAACGAGTTTTTTAAATATATATTGTTTTATTATTTGATATATAAAATTACATTTATTCAACCCGTGTAATAAACAAGGTTTTAAAGATATATTGTTTTTATTATTTGGTATATAAAATTACATTTATTCAACCCGTGTATTACACGGGGTTCTAACCTAGTTAACTATTAATAATCAGTACGTATTCACATCTTTCATTGTCCTCAATTCCTTTTATCAATTTCTAAACCTTTCTAGCCATGATACATGTATCTGACTCACTGATTTAAGTCATTTAACCTTGTTTTATGATTACTTGATATTGTTATTGAATAGTTTGACTCTATCTTGGTTTGAGTTATTAGGGTGGAGGGTAGGGATGAGCTCGGTCCGGTACCGAAAGAACCGGTACCGAAAATCCTCAAAAGTGGGTACCGGTACCGAATATACCCGGTTCGGTACGGTTCGGTACCGGTATTTGAGGGTAAAAACGAGCAAAATACCGGTACCGTACCGGACCGGTACCGAAAATGTCAAAAGTGGGTACCGAATCGGTACCGAAAAGGTACCCGGTTCGGTAAATTCGGTACCGGTACCGGGTCCATTTTGCTCATCCCTAGTGGAGGGTATGATTCAAACGCTTTAGAGTGTTTGAGTTTTCTTTATCCAATAATCTCATGTCATGTCAACTTCTCCCTTCACTCCCTATTTTCTACTCAAACACTAGGTATGATTTAAACACCCACTCAATTAAAAAAAATGATTGGTTCTCTATCTCCTCTCTCTCTCTCTCCCCTCCATTTCTTCTTCTTCTTCACCTTTGGTGAATAGTCACCGCCCACACCCCTTCTTTCCTACTCCCCACTCACCAAGTATCCACCCGGAATCATTCACCGATCGGCAACCCCTATTCCCGCTTGGACTCCCCACAATCACTCCGACCCCCTTAGAACAGGTTGTGAGGTTCATGGCTGACTCAATTGGCTTAGCAGGCTAGGCAAAGGCCTAGAGTCTCAAAAAAAAAAAGCTCCCAAGTTTTAAACTTTTTTTCCGATATTACATTTTATTGGCCCAAGCCGATAACGTATCTTGTTGCGGTGCGACCTCTGCTGTTCACTCCTATCAACCTATTGTCATTATTCGGCGTCTGTTGGGTAAGACTGTGAGGTGTGGAGGGACCTGGGTTGGGGGCAATGCTCAGCACGTGGCGAGGGTGGGATCCACAAGGTAATACTCAAAAACTAGGGGTGTGGTCTGTGGATTTTTTTTTGTTTGGCAACGGCTACCCCCAACGGCTAGATCGAACCAGCCAGCCATGTCACCCAACCCCCCCCCCCACGCCACGCCAGGCTCAATCCCCACGCCAAAGGGGCAACGCCATGCGCCCATGCCCCACGCTTGCCCGTGGTGGAGCAGCCGACGTTGAACCCAAACCGCCACCCCACCCCAACCCACGCACCACACCCCACAGTCTAACCTACATGAAATTGTGAATGGCGATTGCCGAAATTAAGGGTAATCAACTATAACACCTCGAAAATTCACGTCCTATAATGTATCGACACGTGTCATAAGTTTGAACGTGTGAAAGAATGTTCTGAAAGGACTAAAGTTGACAAACTTGAAAAGTATATGAAAATACGAGTTCTAAATGTCAACAGTGAATAAATATATTGTACATTAACCCTACATAATGTTTATACCATCAAACGAATAAATCATGGATCATACGAAGCTAAAAGTGAGAGATTACAAACTACAGGGGTTAAATGTGTCAACATGTTTAAGTTATACCTCTGAGTGACCTTTTGACAAACCCGAAGCTTTGTAACTGTTAAGTATGCTCACTAGAATGCACGATATAAATTTCATAAAGTTTCGTTATCGTATGAGAAAGTTATGATCAAATTCGTAAGCGAGGGGTTAAAGCGTTAACGTTGAAAGTTATGACTTTTCGGGTTAACCAGAAGTGTCCAGGGACTTGGCAAAGTGGGTATAAGTCCTAAAGCCCTTGTAGGTAAATAATAAGGGGTCAAATTGCAAAATATAAGCTTGGTTGACCTTTCGAAGAGCCAAGGGGCAAGATGTGGAAAACATAAAATGAAAAATCTGTTTACAGGGGTCAGGCGGGCCGCGTAAAGGTTAATGAAACCTTACGCGGGCCGCGTAAGGACGTCAGATGCAGAAAATGCGAACAGCTTCCTGTTTTCGCGCATATCCGACCTTTAATCGATCTTTTTGCATTGTGGGCGACCCCTAGGCACCCCCTAAGCACTAGGGACACATGTTAGTGATTTGTGGTCAGTGCTAGACTTGCTTGTCAACAATTTGTGGTGTTTAAAACACTATATAAAGGCCATGAGTTGCAACTTTGCAATCACACCTTCATCTGCATTTTTTGATCACTTCTGGAGCCAAGGACTTCTCCCAAGTGATCACATTTCGTGCATAGGACCTTGGTAAGTTTGCTAAACCTTCCTTAGTTAAGTTTTAGCTTAGTTATAGCTTAAAAGTCAAACCGTCGTAATTAACGGTTGACTTTAAGATTAATCACTAATGGTCCAGTGATTAGTCGAATCAAAAGTAGTTATAAGTTGGTAATTATGTGGGTAATAAACCCACAAAAGGGTTCCCCCTGATTCCCACTCTAACTAGGTTAAATGTCGGGTCAAACTTGTATTTAAAAAGTCAACAGAATGTGTAAATTACAATTTATGCATAATTAGCAATGTAGAACACATACAACCTGTTTGATCATTAATATAACTTGGTAATTAGTGTAAGGACATGTCTAAACATGTCCAACCCGACAATTTCCTGTTTAGACCCAGTTCGGAACCGAAAGTCGCATAGTTTGACTTATACTTTGACTTTCATTTCTGACCCGTTATGGTATGTTTTAGAAATACCTTAGAGCTTTATTTGGACCAGGTTACATGCTAGTATAACCCTCTGTGATTATACACCACGGATCATTAGTTATCCAATTAATATGCATGCCTCCGTTAATTGCTCATATGTTGACCATTATGCCCTTTTCACTTTAAAACGTGACTTTTGGAAATGTAAAAGAGTAAAAACCTTACTTGCTGATATTTAAACTTGCATACAAAGTTTGACATCAGTTTGAGGTGTAGATTAAGAGTTATGCTCGTTAGCGTAAAATGAAAGTTTTATGTTAATTAAACGACATAATTAGCGTATAGCCTATTTAAACATACGTTTTGATATCAAAATATTTACCCACTGATGTGATATATTATTTTGGGATTTTTGAGGATTTTTAACTAATTTTAGACTGAGCATAACTTAGAGTCGTAGGCTTAATCCGGTAATTGTCGGTTTTGCCTTTACGGGCTATAAAATGAGTTTTACACATCCAATTGACTCCAAACCTTTTGCTACTGATCTTAAATGATAAATAAATTATTTTAAGCCTTCTGGAATAATAAAAATATCAGATTTATGTATCGAACCCGGAAATGGCTTTTAATCGCCTTATTAAGCGTTTTTAACGCATAGTATGTACTAAAACTATTTTAAACATACGAGGGTTGATACCTACTGATATTTGAGGCAAATTATAATATTTTAACAGTAAGCAAAGGTTGTTAAACTCAGACTTCAATTTTGAGCTTTTCGGCTTATGTGAAATTACCAAAATGCCCCTACGGTGCATAGTTTGGTTATAATTGATAAATTTCACATATATACAATACCCTACTGATATAACTGAGCAAATTGATTATCTTTGCTGATTACATCAGGCCTGTAACTCAGGTAAACACTTAAACTCTTTTATAACCTTTTAAATGACCAAACTACCCCTACGGGGCATAGTTTGTGTTTAAATTCGTTTCGGGCATAATAAAAGACATCTTACTGATGTCACAACATATATGAAGCATATTAACTTAGGAAACCTATAAATGGCTCATATGTATACCCGTTACGCTTATTACGCGTTCGGTTCGGTTTATGCAACTAGTTTACATAAACTAGCCTAAACGGGTCAAACCTTAACGGTTTTATCTCAAAATCCAGAATGTGTATGAAATACCCATATTAAGCAAGTCTCTGAACTTGTCGGGTTTAAATCACATTCTATCCGGTCTTCGCCTAATCGTGCGTTTGAACCGTATATTTCTCTAAGACTAACCGGTCTAAGCTTAGGCTTAATTAAAGACCCGTTAGCATTCTAATTGGTTATTTATACCATCATTCCAGACTAGAGCCTTCCGGTAAATTGTACCTACGCTTACTTAAGTGAATACGGCTGAGTTATTATAATTCTAGCTATTTAAGACAGGAGCTAGCTCAGGTAAATACTCTTAACTTATTTTCCCTATATGGGCTTGGGATACGGTATAATGATACCGCTTGGTCGGGTATTGAATATTTAATCGGATTGTGATTAAATTATTGAGGTAACCCGGTTTAATCTGTATTGTTTGAAATAAAAGCCTTTAGGGGTTAATGACCATGTCCCGGATATCCCTGACATCATTGTATTATAAAATGGCCACGTCTTAAGCACGGGGTGTAGGCATACACCTGACAGTTGCTTAAGTAATAACGGTATCTCACTCTCTTGTGGGCCTATACTTGTGGCGTGTCTGTTAATCTGACTCGGTTTCTACATCGGGCCCTGAACGTACAACGAACATGTAAATCTGTATACAAGATTATAAATATAATTGCCCCAAGTTATAAAAGATTAATTTTGTCTCTGTGCATTTTAATCAAAGTGTCAAAATATTTTGTGCCTGGTGCATCTAAATCAATTTTCTTAAACTCTTTTCAAATGAGTCAGTTGAGTGTATTTACCAGTGAAAACTGACGTATTTTCAAAAGTCTAAGTGACAGGTACAAGTACGTAATAGGCTGGAAGCTGCTCAGGACATTAATAAGGAATCTTGCAAGTTCTAGGCGTCTAAAGTCTGTTGAACAATGTTTATATTTTTAAGATCCGCCTGTGGATCCTTTACTTTCCGTTGTAATACTTGGATATTACTTTTTATTCGGATTGTAATATATTTATCTTTTGCTTCCGCTGTGCATTTAAATATTGTGTTGTTTGACTATTATGTTGCCAACCACGTCACGATACTCCCCACCGGGCCCACCGGTGACACGTGGAATTCGGGGTGTGACAGGTTGGTATCAGAGCCAACACTGAGTGAATTAAACACTAGCTTTTGTGTTTAATCTCAGTTACACAGTTGCACATTCTTGAGTCTAGACGAGAACATAGGACAAATTCTAATTCGTTTTATCTGTCCTTATTTGGTTCCTTTGTTATTTTCTGATTAGCTCTTGCATGGGCAAGTCATTTTTGTAGGAGTCCCGTTTAGGGCAACCATATACTTGTTTAAATTTTAAAGGAACGATTATATTAAAAATATCAATCCTATGTTATAAAATCTACCATTATAATAAAATGGCAATATCTAAAAAGGACAAGACCTAGCTCATGTGTCATTTTAAGACAGGGCCAAGACGGTAGTTCCACAATTAGATTCAGATCCTTGTTAAACATTTCAACTTAGGATTGTGCTGCGTTAAATATTAAAGGAATCTTAAAGGTAAAACCTAGCCTAAATGTCAATGCAGACATGGCCAAGATGGTAAAACCTAGCCTAAATGTCAATGCAGACATGGCCAAGATGGTAAAACCTAGCCTAAATGTCATTGCAGACATGGCCAAGACGGTAAAACCTATCCAAAGGATTCCAATCCCTGTTAACATCTGTAAGTACGTTAACATTTTTGGTAAACTGTGAATCGTTAAAGTCATCTAAATTCCCTTATTTGAAATAATCATCCATTAGTGATGAAATGCCTACGTGCCAAACTTGTTGTCCGGTAAGACAACGACCGTGGTGGTCTCTGACCCCCGTCTAAAGATGTTGGACTACGTCCAATCATAATAGTTTGTATGATCAATGCGATCCTGACTAATATCATCAAATGAAGATGATCATATTATAAACATCCATAAGTGATGAAATGCCTACGGGCCATACTTATTGTCCTAAGGGACAAAAGACAGTGGTGGTCTTCGACTCTCTGTCAAGAAAAGGTAATGAACTTTGATTCAAACCTTAATGACTCGATTCTCTGAAATCATGGCTTATATCATCCT
Source organism: Helianthus tuberosus (assembly GCA_030545235.1). Classification (NCBI taxonomy): domain Eukaryota; kingdom Viridiplantae; phylum Streptophyta; class Magnoliopsida; order Asterales; family Asteraceae; genus Helianthus; species Helianthus tuberosus. The sequence goes on along the minus strand of CM060376.1, from coordinate 884,597 downwards.
ATAAGATTATCATATTATAAATAACCCTAAAAAGGGAAGTGCCTACGGGCTATAGTAAATGTCCTCTGAGACTAAAGACAGTGGTAGCCTACAACTCCCTGTCAAGAAAAAGGTAATGAACTTTGATTCAAACCTAAATGCCTCGATTCTCTGAAATCATGGCTTGTAAATTTAAAATTGTCCTTGTGACTAGGCCCTTTGCGCCACCTTAATATCCTTAATGTTTTATAACTAGGATAAATTATAATGAAAATGCTAATTAAATATAACTAACAAATTAACCAATGTGGTTTATATTACCATGGTTAATAAATCATTTAAAACGATAAAACTGTAAAAGCTTCCGTATAAACCTTGCCCTTGTTTGATTTTTATGTAGCATTTAAAGCTACATGGCTAGGTCGAAGGAAGAGAACAGTTACCCTCTGGAAAACCGCGATGATGAAAGGATTAATATAACCAGAGGAGAGCTTCGTACATTGATTGATTCAGCTGTATCTAAAGCTGTAGAGGAGCAATTTAGGGAGTATAGTGAGACTAATAGTAAAGCCTCATCTGTACCCCACTCTAAGTCTGACCCTAAGACTTATTCGGAGGCTCACAGCAAGCCACCGCCCTCTAAGAAAGAAGAACCAAAGAAGGATGATGATCGACATTCATCTGGTCAACACAGTGTTCCATCCAAAAGGATAGTGTTCGGTAATGAACCGCATACCAAGTCCTGTACCTATAAATACTTTGTTTCCTGCAAACCTCGGGACTTCACTGGGGAGAAAGGAGTAGTAGATTGTATGACCTGGTTGGATGAAATGGACACGGTGGTTGACATCAGCGGTTGTGCTGAAAGGGATGTAGTAAAGTATGTATCCCAATCGTTTAAGGGAGAGGCACTAGCATGGTGGAAGGCTCTCATTCAAGCTGCTGGGAAGATCCCCCTTTACAACATGTCATGGGAACAGTTTGTTGCTCTCATTATGGAGAACTACTGCCCTCAACACGAGGTCGAAAGAATTGAATCAGATTTCTTATCATTGGTGATGACAAACTTAGATTGTCAAGCTTACCTCACCAGTTTCAATACCCTGTCCAGACTGGTTCCTTACCTAGTAACACCAGAACCCAAGAGAATTGCTCGCTTCATTAGGGGTTTAGCCCCAGAAATCAAAGCCAGTGTTAAGGCTTTAAGACCTACTACATTCAGGTCAGCGGCAGATCTGTCGCTATCTCTCACACTCGATGTGGTTAGAAACAAGGCTGCCAAAGCCTCTGAAGATGGAAAGCGTAAAAGGGAGGATGAGAATTCTCATTGCTCCGATAAGAAGAGTTCCGGGTTTAAAAGAGACAGCCAGCAGTCGGTTGAGAAGACCAGGTGCGAAACCTGTAGGAAATACCACCTCGGGAAATGCAGATTTGAATCTCAGCCTCTACCATGTGGAATTTGCAAGTCTCGGGAACATAAAACCCTGGATTGCAAGAAGCTAAAAGATGCAACCTGTTATGGTTGCAACGAGAAGGGGCATATCAAGACCAACTGCCCTAGGAATCAGAAGAAGCCCGAAGAGGCCAAGAGAACAAACGCATGAGTTTTCCAGATGAACACCCAGGAGATGGTGCAGAATGATGACTATATAGTAGGTACCTTTCCTTATCAAGCAGTTTATACAAAAAATTCTTTAATACTGACAAATATGATTCTATAAGAAACGATAAATATTGGGAACTGTTGTCCCTGTTGATTTGGACTCCGTCATTTAACGCGAGATAGAAATTGGCCGATGACACTATAGAAAATGCTCCAACAAATCTTAGATTGATATTTTATATCTATTAGGAATCACTCTTTTTCTGATATCCTTATGGCAAGCTTTCAAGCTATCCAAATTCATCAATATAATAAAGACAGATGAGACATTTTGATCCCCCGTCAAAAAGATGATGGATTAGGACCAAACTTTAAATGCCATTAATGGTCTTTTGTGACCTAGGCTAAGTATAATTGATATATATTAAATAACGTTCATTAAGAATGTTAATGCTATACTGACCTGTATGGTTTAATGAAACCATGGTTAGTATATAAGGCCATGAGGATGAGGAATAGCAGTGGTCGGATCGTAGCCAAGAAATTGATTCATTTAGTAATAGGAACCATTTCTTCTGTTCCTGTCAGAAATCTTTAAATCAAAAAATTTTTATATACCTCCTCTATAGATAAAGGACATTCGCACGAAATTGATATCTCTTTAACCCTTATTGATTGCGAATACCAAACAGTATGATAAAAAGCGTCATATGAGGATTGGTATATCTTAATATGTTCCATAGATTGCTTCCATGCCTGATCAGTATGGAGGTTTAATGCATGGGACCACAAAGATATTCCGATGGTTATATGGCACTAAAGTCAACTAATGGTATTCAAAGGAGATATCCAGCATGGAATTGTCCAAATAAATGTTCCCAATTAAAGAATTCGTGGACTAGTAACATAAATGTGTCACTTATTTGACACAAGCAATGATGGGTGAACTGGTGATTATCTTCTCCCAAAGACTACCCTGTTTACCTCCCGAGAGGCAAGTAGAGTTAAGATTAACATCCCGCCTTGGGTTAGAGTGTGGTAAGGACTCCATGCTGATTATGGAATAACCGAAAACCTGATTGAGTAAATTTTAAGATAAGAGATTCATATAGCCTAATTTAATATTCTGAGAATTCGATACAGTTAATTATGAAAGACGGTTCATTTTGCTTATGCATTATTACCGCAACCCTAATTAGGCAATGATTTAGAATTTCCATCAGCTACTCAGGATCATCGAGTTATCCAACTAGCTATAAGGATTAGCTATTCCTTAAGAATAGTTTTAAGCAATGGTTGGGATAACCATCTCACGTTAAGATGAGCTTTTCCTAAATAGTTGTATATAAGTATCAAGGTGGCTCTTTTGAAGACCTTGTATAGATGAAATGATAAACGCCTATTGATAGGACAATAGATTGGTAAGTCCAATTATCAGGGTCTGAAAGTTGCATTAGAAGCAACAAATAAGATCACGCAAATACATAATCATCAGTAAGTTGCCAGTATTCGGCAGAAAATAAAGAATTAATGAAAATAGCAAATCTCCTAAATCCTTGTTAAGGAATAAAGTTCAACAAAAGATATCACCCAGGAAGGGTGTGCCAAATTTGTTAAATTATCAGGCTAGCAAATCTCCGAAATTAAGGGTAATCAACTGTAACACCTCGAAAATTCACGTCCTATAATGTATCGACACGTGTCATAAGTTTGAACGTGTGAAAGAATGTTCTGAAAGGACTAAAGTTGACAAACTTGAAAAGTATATGAAAATACGAGTTCTAAATGTCAACAGTGAATAAATATATTGTACATTAACCCAACATAATGTTTATACCATCAAACGAATAAATCATGGATCATACGAAGCTAAAAGTGAGAGATTACAAACTACAGGGGTTAAATGTGTCAAAATGTTTAAGTTATACCTCTGAGTGACCTTTTGACAAACCCGAAGCTTTGTAACTGTTAAGTATGCTCACTAGAATGCACGATATAAATTTCATAAAGTTTCGTTATCGTATGAGAAAGTTATGATCAAATTCGTAAGCGAGGGGTTAAAGCGTTAACGTTGAAAGTTATGACTTTTCGGGTTAACCAGAAGTGTCCAGGGACTTGGCAAAATGGGTATAAGTCCTAAAGCCCTTGTAGGTAAATAATAAGGGGTCAAATTGCAAAATATAAGCTTGGTTGACCTTTCGAAGAGCCAAGGGGCAAGATGTGGAAAACAGAAAATGAAAAATCTGTTTACAGGGGTCAGGCGGGCCGCGTAAAGGTTAATGAAACCTTACGCGGGCCGCGTAAGGACGTCAGATGCAGAAAATGCGAACAGCTTCCTGTTTTCGCGCATATCCGACCTTTAATCAATCTTTTTGCATTGTGGGCGACCCCTAGGCACCCCCTAAGCACTAGGGACACATGTTAGTGATTTGTGGTCAGTGCTAGACTTGCTTGTCAACAATTTGTGGTGTTTAAAACACTATATAAAGGCCATGAGTTGCAACTTTGCAATCACACCTTCATCTGCATTTTTTGATCACTTCTGGAGCCAAGGACTTCTCCCAAGTGATCACATTTCGTGCATAGGACCTTGGTAAGTTTGCTAAACCTTCCTTAGTTAAGTTTTAGCTTAGTTATAGCTTAAAAGTCAAACTGTCGTAATTAACGGTTGACTTTAAGATTAATCACTAATGGTCCAGTGATTAGTCGAATCAAAAGTAGTTATAAGTTGGTAATTATGTGGGTAATAAACCCACAAAAGGGTTCCCCCTGATTCCCACTCTAACTAGGTCAAATGTCGGGTCAAACTTGTATTTAAAAAGTCAACAGAATGTGTAAATTACAATTTATGCATAATTAGCAATGTAGAACACATACAACCTGTTTGATCATTAATATAACTTGGTAATTAGTGTAAGGACATGTCTAAACATGTCCAACCCGACAATTTCCTGTTTAGACCCAGTTCGGAACCGAAAGTCGCATAGTTTGACTTATACTTTGACTTTCATTTCTGACCCGTTATGGTATGTTTTAGAAATACCTTAGAGCTTTATTTGGACCAGGTTACATGCTAGTATAACCCTCTGTGATTATACACCACGGATCATTAGTTATCCAATTAATATGCATGCCTCCGTTAATTGCTCATATGTTGACCATTATGCCCTTTTCACTTTAAAACGTGACTTTTGGAAATGTAAAAGAGTAAAAACCTTACTTGCTGATATTTAAACTTGCATACAAAGTTTGACATCAGTTTGAGGTGTAGATTAAGAGTTATGCTCGTTAGCGTAAAATGAAAGCTTTATGTTAATTAAACGACATAATTAGCGTATAGCCTATTTAAACATACGTTTTGATATCAAAATCTTTACCCACTGATGTGATATATTATTTTGGGATTTTTGAGGATTTTTAACTAATTTTAGACTGAGCATAACTTAGAGTCGTAGGCTTAATCCGGTAATTGTCGGTTTTGCCTTTACGGGCTATAAAATGAGTTTTACACATCCAATTGACTCCAAACCTTTTGCTACTGATCTTAAATGATAAATAAATTATTTTAAGCCTTCTGGAATAATAAAAATATCAGATTTATGTATCGAACCCGGAAATGGCTTTTAATCGCCTTATTAAGCGTTTTTAACGCATAGTATGTACTAAAACTATTTTAAACATACGAGGGTTGATACCTACTGATATTTGAGGCAAATTATAATATTTTAACAGTAAGCAAAGGTTGTTAAACTCAGACTTCAATTTTGAGCTTTTCGGCTTATGTGAAATTACCAAAATGCCCCTACGGTGCATAGTTTGGTTATAATTGATAAATTTCACATATATACAATACCCTACTGATATAACTGAGCAAATTGAGTATCTTTGCTGATTACATCAGGCCTGTAACTCAGGTAAACACTTAAACTCTTTTATAACCTTTTAAATGACCAAACTACCCCTACGGGGCATAGTTTGTGTTTAAATTCGTTTCGGGCATAATAAAAGACATCTTACTGATGTCACAACATATATGAAGCATATTAACTTAGGAAACCTGTAAATGGCTCATATGTATACCCGTTACGCTTATTACGCGTTCGGTTCGGTTTATGCAACTAGTTTACATAAACTAGCCTAAACGGGTCAAACCTTAACGGTTTTATCTCAAAATCCAGAATGTGTATGAAATACCCATATTAAGCAAGTCTCTGAACTTGTCGGGTTTAAATCACATTCTATCCGGTCTTCGCCTAATCGTGCGTTTGAACCGTATATTTCTCTAAGACTAACCGGTCTAAGCTTAGGCTTAATTAAAGACCCGTTAGCATTCTAATTGGTTATTTATACCATCATTCCAGACTAGAGCCTTCCGGTAAATTGTACCTACGCTTACTTAAGTGAATACGGCTGAGTTATTATAATTCTAGCTATTTAAGACAGGAGCTAGCTCAGGTAAATACTCTTAACTTATTTTCCCTATATGGGCTTGGGATACGGTATAATGATACCGCTTGGTCGGGTATTGAATATTTAATCGGATTGTGATTAAATTATTGAGGTAACCCGGTTTAATCTGTATTGTTTGAAATAAAAGCCTTTAGGGGTTAATGACCATGTCCCGGATATCCCTGACATCATTGTATTATAAAATGGCCACGTCTTAAGCACGGGGTGTAGGCATACACCTGACAGTTGCTTAAGTAATAACAGTATCTCACTCTCTTGTGGGCCTATACTTGTGGCGTGTCTGTTAATCTGACTCGGTTTCTACATCGGGCCCTGAACGTACAACGAACACGTAAATCTGTATACAAGATTATAAATATAATTGCCCCAAGTTATAAAAGATTAATTTTGTCTCTGTGCATTTTAATCAAAGTGTCAAAATATTTTGTGCCTGGTGCATCTAAATCAATTTTCTTAAACTCTTTTCAAATGAGTCAGTTGAGTGTATTTACCAGTGAAAACTGACGTATTTTCAAAAGTCTAAGTGACAGGTACAAGTACGTAATAGGCTGGAAGCTGCTCAGGACATTAATAAGGAATCTTGCAAGTTCTAGGCGTCTAAAGTCTGTTGAACAATGTTTATATTTTTAAGATCCGCCTGTGGATCCTTTACTTTCCGTTGTAATACTTGGATATTACTTTTTATTCGGATTGTAATATATTTATCTTTTGCTTCCGCTGTGCATTTAAATATTGTGTTGTTTGACTATTATGTTGCCAACCACGTCACGATACTCCCCACCGGGCCCACCGGTGACACGTGGAATTCGGGGTGTGACATCAACAAACGCCGAATGATGACGATAGGCTAATAGGATCGAACAACGGAGACAACACTGCAACAGGATGCAATACCATTTGATTAGTTTGTCACCTTTTGGGCCTAGAAAATTATTTGTTTGTTGATTTGGGCTTGGGTCATGAAGATACATATCCGGGTCCGGACATGATCCCTAAGGACGGACCGAACCACACCAAGACGGACATTCCAAAGGTCTTCGTTCCCCTTATCACCGAGGACGGACATCCATTCAAGTGCGTCTGGACGAATGACGTCATCACAGTTGACCATTATAAATACACAGTTCAAGTACATTGTCAAGTACGATTTTCTGAACCTTCGTCCCTATTTTTTCTCTCTCTACCAATACTTATCCTCACGCTGGAGGGTGGTCGCAGAGGGGCCTTCCCATCTCTGCGACGAGGCTAACGGTTTGCTGTTTTGCAGGAGAAGGTTTCAGTCCTCCTACAAGATCCAAACCCCCTCTCTCACAGGCTTCGGCCGTGCCCAACTTTTGGATCTTCAATTGGCGCCATCCGATTTTCACAGCTCACATTCCTTCACTCTGGTGAATTTCTTGAGCAACAAAACAACTGATCTATGGCGTCCTCGAGTTCCATGAATTCGGGATCCATCACTGCTAGCATACAAGCTACAGCTCCAGCAAGTCTTACTTCCACGGTTTCAGCTCCTTTGAGCTCGGGACCAGGAACAACCTTGCCATTTATATTGATACCAACTTCACAGACATTAGAGTTTGATGCGGAATTTCTTTCCAAAAATGCAAGTCTCTTACGACGTTTAAAAGCTCAACATGCCAGAGATGAACAAATCCTCGGTTTACGAACCAGGCTCTTTCATGATGAAACTCCGGTAAGGACTACGGGTCCTGCAATATTCACATCCCCCATTTTCTCCACAGTTGTTACTTCGGAAACTTATAATGGATACGTGCAGGGTTCCTCCGGACCATCTCCAGCAATGGTGATACGAAATGATCCTCAAATAGAAGAAATCGTTGATCCGGAGCTTACAAAACCATATCACCCAGTATCCATGACGGCTAAGTCCAAATTTAGTGCCCGCATCACCCACGCCAAGCTCCTTCCGAAGCTTAAAATGTCAACCACTGTGAAAAAATATGACGGTACCACAGACCCAGACGATCACATGTTTGATTTCGATGGGGCCGCACATGTGGAACAGTGGCCGATGCCGGCTTGGTGTTTCATGTTCGCACAAACGCTAACCGGGGATGCCCGGGTGTGGTTTGATGCGTTGAATGATGGGGAGATCAATGATTTTGAAGAATTCCGAAGGTTGTTCCTCCAGACTTTAGTCAACAAAGGCACTACTCCAAGGAGATTACCGAAGTACACAACATCCGGAGAAAGGATGGAGAGTCACTTGACAGTTTTATCGACCGTTTCAATCAAGAAAATATGCAGATCAGTGGGGTAGTAGACCAACTGAGGATATCCGGCTTTTGCCATGGCGTCCGAAACAATCAGTTGGTAGAAAAACTACACGAGAACCTCCCAAAGACGATGGAGGTACTTATGGAGCGGGCCAGAGCTTTCGCTCGAGGGAAGAATGCTTGTAATCCTGCACCTGAGACAGATCAAAAGATGTCCTCATGGAAGAAAAATGGAGGATCTGTGTTCGATAAGGCTCCCTCCGGAAGCAGAGGACGAGCACACCCTTACAACAGAAACGATCGATCTCAGCGCAGAAGAAGCTCTGGATCTAGGTTTTATAACCTATCAGATCTCTCTAAAACTCCCAGTGAGATCCTCAGTGCCGAAGGAGCACACTTTCCAGCACCGCCAAAACTTCGGAACCCAGGTGATAAAAATTCTAAGAAATACTGTGACTACCACCACGCACGAGGCCACAATACAGATGATTGCTGGTCCTTGAAGCAAGAGATTGAAAAAGCTGTCCGATCTAGCAAACTTTCGCACCTTGTAAAGGAAATGAAAGAAGGCAAAAGCTCCGGTGGTTCAGCAGACAATCCGAACAACCAGTCAGCAATTTGTATGATAAGAAGGGAGAGCAACCAAGGCATCAAGCGGACCAATCATCATATGATCGCTTGGATGCACCAGCCGATCGCTTTCCCGCCGATCACTCCAGGAGAAATCAAATATGGACCGATCATCGTGTCGGCGGTAATAGCAGGACACAAAGTGCGGAGAATTTATGTTGACAGCGGAAGTGCTTCTGAAATCATGTATCAACAGTGTTTCCAACAGCTGGCATCGTAAACCAAGGCGAAGCTGATACAAGTATCAGTGCCATTGGTAAGTTTCTCTGGAGAAGTGGTTCAGCCGATCAGACAAATCACGCTGTCAACTACGTTAGGTACCGAAAGATTGGCTAGAACTGTCAACCTAACATACCTAGTGGTTGGGGCTAGATCTGTCCATAACGTCATATTAGAAAGACCGGGGATGTGTACTTTCGGAATTATCAGCTCCACCATTCATGGATCGTTGAAATTTCCCACCGAAGCAGGGGTGGCAACTTTGCTTTCTGAATCCACCATGTGCGTAGCAGAAATTCGGCAGAGCGATGGGAGTAGTGCGCAACCTCTGTCTCTCCTTACGGAGGAATGGGCCATTCATCCCCACTTTCCAGAGCAAAAGATTGTTATCGGTGCCCAACTCCTCGAACGTACCAAGAAACGACTGTGGAAATTGTTATCCAGCTCCCTTGATGTGTTTGCTTGGCAAACTTCTGACATGGTTGGAGTTCCTCGCTCTTTGGCTGAACACAAGTTGAAAGTATCACATTCGGTAAAACCGATCGCTCAAAGGAAGAGAAACATGGCTCCGGCTCGTCACAAAGCCATCGCCGAAGACGTACGTAAATTGCTAAACGCTGGAATTATCAGGGAGGTGCGGTACCAAACCTGGGTCTCTAACCCGGTAATGGTTACCAAAAAGGACGGAACCTGGAGGATGTGCGTTGATTTTTCTGACCTTAATAATGCATGTCCGAAGGATTGCTACCCCATTCCGGAAATTTACTTAAAAATCGACTCCCTGGCAAGCTTTCGTCTTAAATGCTTCCTGGATGCATATAAAGGCTACCATCAGATACAAATGGCTCTGGGTGATGAAGATAAAATGGCATTCGTGACAAACGAGGGCCTTTTTTGTTACACTAAAATGCCGTTTGGATTAAAGAGTGTCGGAGCTACCTACCAGAGGCTGATGGATAAAGCATTCAAAGGTCAAATCGGAAGAAACTTGGAAATTTATGTGGATGATTTAGTCATCAAAAGTGAAGCAGAAGGTAACATGATTGACGACATACTCGAAACCTTTGCTAGGCTTCGGAGTATTAATCTCAAGTTAAACCCTAAAAAATGTTCTTTCGGTTTAGAAGAAGGAAAGTTTTTGGGTGTATGGATAACTCAATCCGGAATCCAAGCGCATCCAGATAAGATTCAAGCCGTAATCTCCATGCAGCCTCCGAAAACGATAAAAGAAATCCAATCTTTGAATGGTAAGCTAGTGGCTCTTCACCGCTTCATTTCCAAAGCAGCTGACCGTACCATACCTTTCATGAACGTGCTGAAAAAGCATACTGGTAAGGGTCAGATAGAATGGGTGACAAAGGCTAATTCGGCATTTCTAGAGTTAAAAGTTTGTCTTGGGTCCTTACCCACGTTAACCGCACCAATCACCGGAGAAACCTTCACCGTGTATCTCTCCGCTTCTCACTTCGCCATCGGCGCAGTACTTGTGGTACACCGAAACCAAGCACAGGTTCTGGTTTACTATGTGAGCCGCATCCTAAAAGATTATGAAACTCGGTACCCAATGATAGAAAAGTTGTCCCTCGCTTTGGTGCATGCATCCAGACGACTTCGAAGGTACTTCCAAGCGTTCAACATAGAAGTGCAAACTAATCTCCAAATCCAGCAAATCTTGAGAAAACCGGAAGTCTCCGGACGACTCACCAAGTGGGCGATCGAGCTCAGTGCCTTCGACATTACTTACCGAACCCGAGGACCGGTAAAAGGTCAAGCGGTGGCAGATTTTCTTACGGAAGTCCCTACTGGAGAAAGCACCAAAGAAAAACCCGTTCTTCCAAAAGTTTGGAATTTGTATACAGACGGAGCCTCCAGCAAAGAAGGGTCCGGAGCTGGTTTAATCTTGATAGATCCGGAAGGGATAGAATACACCTATGCTCTGCGTTTTGAGTTTAAAACTTCAAACAATGAAGCAGAGTATGAAGCTCTTCTCGCAGGACTCCAAACCATTGCCAAAGCCGGTGCAAGCTCCGTCCTGGCTCACGTTGATTCATTGCTAGTCGCCAACCAAGTCAACGGAGAATACGAGGCACGTGAGGAAAACATGATTCGATATTTAAATCAAGTCAACAGTTTAATGTCCACGTTCGATTCATGCAAGATAGTTCACATCCCAAGAAGTAAGAACAAAAAAGCTGACGCTCTGAGTAAGCTTGCATCCGTAGCATTCTGTCATCTATCTAAGGAGGTATTGGTCGAAACCTTACAAACCCCGGCTATCCATCAACCGGAGGCCGTGATGTCAATCTCCATACAAGAAAAATCCTGGATGACTCCGATCCTAGACTATCTGAAAGATGGTACGCTCCCGGAGGATAAAGCTCAAGCACGGAAGATGAAAGTAAAAGCATTTCAATACCAGATTCACGATGGAAAGCTTTATCGGAAGACATTTTTAGGACCGCTCCTAAGATGCCTAACTCCGGAGGAGGCCAGCTATGTCATAATAGAAATTCATTGGGGGATCTGTGTAAGTGCAGTTCCTGCTGGGTAACTGTCGCTTATCAGTTCTGGTCAACCAAAGTAGTTGTCCAAGTTAAAGTCAACATAATGAAGAATTCAAGACCACACGAAGACCATGCATTGATCAAGGGGGAGTTTGTTAATGCACTTTAGGTGATAAGTGCATGTCTTCCAATTTGTAGGGTCTTTATTGTACATGTATTGAAACTTAGTCCAAGGTTTATCCTTGGACAATTTGTCCAAGTTTTGGTCTAGAACTTTGGTCAGGGGTTTGGTTTTTGTGTAAATTGTTTTTGTCTGAGTTTTGTCCCTAGTCTATATATATGTGTTGTATAGGATTAGGGCGGGGGTGAACGATGAGGAAAAACCCTTGAGTGCTTGGTGCACCTCTCACAAGATCCCATCCATTCTCCATCACTGTGTGTATTCTAGAGAGAGATGCAGACTATGTGTTAGTGAGAGAAAGCTAGGTTTAGATCTTTGTGATCTAAACCAGCTTGTAGATGATGTATACTCCTTTGGTTTGTGTAATCTGTGATGACTGATTCATCAATAAAGAGATTCATCTTCTACATATTTCTATCTTGTTCATATTTTGTTCTTCATGTCTTGAATCAAGTGCAATGTTTGATGTTCGTCATCGATCCGGTGCTTTAACAATCTGCGGCATCCACTCTGGGCCGAGGATGGTTGTAGCCAAAGCGATGAATGCTGGATATTTTTGGCCGGGCATGCATCAGAGTGCTGTTAGCGAGTTACAAGCATATGAAGACTGTCAACGGCACTCCCCCATCAGCAATCGAGCTAAAAACGATCTCGTCCCTGTAACTTCGGCCTGGCCGTTTCAGAAATGGGGAATTGACATCGTTGGTCCCTTCCCTGTTTCCACGGGAGGAGTGAGGTTCTTGCTGGTAGCTATTGACAACTTCACAAAATGGATCGAGGCCAAACCTCTCCGAACAATCACCGGAGATCAGATACTGAGGTTCGTCTAGGAGAATATAGTGTGCAGATACGGAATGCTGCTTTGCATCGTCAGCGACAATGGGAAGCAGTTCGCAGAGAAACCGTTCAAGATTTGGTGCGAAAGAATGCACATTGAGCAAAATTTTGCTTCGGTTGCCCATCCCCAAGCTAATGGACAAGTAGAAAGGGCCAACCGCAGCAACGTGGACAGTATAAAAAAGCGCCTAGGAAAGGAAGGTATTCCCTGGGCAGATGAACTTCCGCACGTTCTATGGGCACTCGGGACGATGCCAAAGACAAGCACAAGGGAAACTCCCTTCAGTCTGACATACGGCACGGAGGCAGTCATTCCCGCCGAAGTCGGCATCCCTACCCCTCGCATGCTCCAAAGCCAAGAAGAGAATGAACAGCAGCTCCGTCTAAACCTCGACCTAGTCGAGGAAAGAAGAGAACTCGCGACCATCGGAGAAGCAAAATACAAAAAAAAGTTGGAAAAACATTACAACTCAAAAGTCAAAGAGGTCCGGTTCAAAGAAGGAGATTACGTTATGCGAAGAAACGATGCAAGTTTGGCTGAGGGTACGGGAAAGACGGCCCCAAAATGGGAAGGGCCTTATCAAATCAAAACCTCCGGAAAAAATGGTGCTTACACGCTAACAAAGATGGATGGAACACCCGTTCCCCGAACATGGAACGGGATGCACCTCAAAAAATGCTTCCTTTGAAGAATTTTATAAGTATTTAAGAATAAGTTAGTAGTGCAGAGGCTATGGCCCGCATCTTTTTCTACTTTTCTTGTACTCCGGAGGGTTTTACCCGCATCTTTTACTTTCCATGTTTTGCGGAGGGTATTACCCGCATTTGTTAAACGTTTTTACCAAGTATGTACTATTCGGAGAATATACTCCGAAAAATTTAAATAGAATGCATGAATTTTTTATCATTAACAAGTTGCAACATGTAAATTGTCATCGGCCGAATCAGGGATGCTAACCCTAAAAAGTAAGGACGGACTGGCATCGTTCGCATCTCTGCTTTCACTTAAAAATTATCCTAAGTAAACAAGTCGGATCCGTACATCAAAAAGAACGTTCTAAAGAAAGAGACAAAATGTAAGCATAAAAAGCATGGACGCATGTAAAACAAAGTGATTACATCAAAAATAGCCGGATTAAGTACAACCAGAAGTCATGTAAGCCATTTACAAAATAAAGGATAATTGTCAAACATACAAAATGGTAAGAACGATAAATCATTACAAAACAACGAACAACATAAGGTGCATATCCCAAATGACCGAATATGTCCACCTAAAAGTTTAAACCAGCTAAAATTCACACAGGTGCATACCCCAAGGAACCGGGCATGTCCACCTCATTCTTTCGAGGATTCCCCTCCGGCGAAGGAAAGAGCGTCTTTAATCTTGGAGAGTGGTTCACTAATAAGCTTCTGAAGGTCTTCTATCACCGGGAAAGTTAAGGATTCATAGCAAGCCACAGCCATGTTCAAATCAGCATCAGCGTTCCGATTCAACAGAGGGACTTCCACGTAAGGGGTCTTCTTCTTTAGCGCATGAACATATCCTTGATGCAGACCAGTGTTAATCCCGACGGAGCTCATGGCATTATTTACTGCAGCCACGACCGCAGTCATCTCCGGCCCTCTGTGAACGTTTTTCGCCAGCAGCTGTGCTCATTCAGACAAAAGCCACACTTTCGTTGCTTGCAAATCCTCGACCTTTGCCAGTAAATCAGCACTCTCCAGCTTGAATTCCTCGATCTCAGCCTTGTGATGTTCCTTCATCTCCTCAATCCGCGCTTTCAGGTCAGCCTCTCCTGTTTTAAGAGCATCACGCTCTGACCAATGTGTTAGAAGAATTTAAAAGATGAGAAAAATTAAAACAAGTAAAGAACGAACCTGCCATCATCTTCTCCTAAGCCGAACGAGCATTAGAAACTGACTCTTCCATCTTGGCCAGGACTTCCTTATGCTCCTCATCCTTCTTCTTAGAAGATTCAGCAAAATTCTGCAGCTCCAATGAGATTTTGTCTCGTTCCTCAGCAGCAGATGCAGCCGCCGCTTGGGAAGATTGAGTTTGGGTAGTCAGGGACTTTATTTTTTCTTTTTGTGCTTGAAGGTCTTTAGAGAGTTGGGCAAGTTTTTTCTCCACGTCCGGAGTCCTTTGCATCTTACGTTTCAAAGAATGAACTTCCTTTTCTAAACCCTCCTTCACCGACTCCGCCTCGATCCACCGGCGATACAGCTCCGTCACAAAAACGTTTGACTGAGCTTGATTTACCAACACCGCTGCTCCCAAGTCTTGGTTTTTCATTTTTCTACTCCGAGCATGATCCAAAGGAGTATTGATGTTAAATAAAAACATCCTGGCCGTAAGATCATTCATCACCGAATCCTTATTACGAATATCCCATTCCAGTATGAATTTGTCGTCAGCAGTATTCGGATCCACCTCCATATCCTCCGAAAATACATCTGCATATCGAAAAAAGGACATCAACTCGGGTCCGAACCAAGACGGAGGAAGAGAAGACACTTGATCTTCCTCATCATCAATAAAGCAATCCGGACCCAGAGAAGAGTCCAAAATCGTACCTGAAAACGTTACCACCTTCGCTCCACCCTGAGTATCTCCGCCTCCTTTACTTGAGGTAATAGGATTTTCGATCTCCATATTTTCAGTCTCATTGACGGGAAGGAAGCCACCCGAAAAAACCGGGGTCGGAGCCGAGCGTGCCAAAGCGGCTTCCTCCCGGGACGATTTCCCACCAGATAAATGCTCATCAAATTCAGTCATGATGTTATCACTTGAGTGAGAGCGGGAAGAACCTTTAGTTCTTTTTACCAACTTCGGCATGGGGAGTGAGGGAGAAGAACGAATATGAACATTCTCCGTTTTCCTCTTCCGGTGAACCAGCCCCTTCGGCTCGGTTTCCAAAAGAACGCCTTTGCTTTTCAAAGAAAAATCGGAAGTTTTGTACGCCAAAGCTTCGTCCAGACTCCTTACTTCCGAATCGCTGTCCACATTATCTAGAATAGATAGCTTCTTGACTTGATAGCTAGATGACCCAGCAGTAACCTCCGCAGGTTTTGGTACGGATGATGTAGCATCAGCAGCAGAAGGTTCTGAAGTGCCCTGGTCCGGTGGCGGATGAATCTCTTGAGCTACCCGGGCAACTTGTTTCATAAACGGAACCTCACCTTCGGCCTGCTCATCAAAGTCGAAATCCAAGACGTTAAAGTTTGGGAGCTTCAAAGCATCCCTAAGAGACATTTCGGCTCCTGCATTTCATAAATCAGAACAAAAAGTCAGAAAACTAGAGAAAGAAAAGTGCCGAAGGGGAGGTAAAGGGCCGGAGACTTACGTTCACGCTTCGTACGGATCACCGGCCAATCCCTATCCCCTCGGTCCCAGGAAAAACAAACCCGTCCCCATAAAAGAAGATGTTCGGGAAGAGGACGAATAGGGGACTTATGCTCGATCAGGGCACGGGCCAGTTCTTTGTTAAAAACAAAGTCTTCCCCCAGGTCGAAAGACATCGTTTGGTCTTTAAAACGCCACACCATCTCCACCGGAAGACAACGATGGTCCAGCCAGAAAAAATGATCTTTCCAATTTTTTAAGCTAGACCGTTCGTCTCCGGAGGGAGAAGGAATACCCTTCCGGTGAGCAAAGGTGTACCAGTCACCGGCGGTAATGAACTCATAAAAATACCGAAAAACATCTAAATCCGGCCTCTGACCTTGGGCCCTACAAGAGATTTCAAAATGATTTATGCGGCTAAGACCGAACGGGTTAACTTGGCATATATGAACCCGGAAAAATCGAAGAACCCTAATTAGAAACCTCGAGAACGGAACCGTGGAGTTCGCAAAGTTACATACACGAGTGTACAAGGGGAATTTCCCCTGACGAAAGGGGTATATGGTTTCGTTTTTTGAGGGAAGGGTCGGATGGAGATCTGAAGGGATCCTGTACTCCTGAACAAACTTATCCAACTGACGTTGGGTAAGAATGTTGACACTATCGGCAAGGTTATCCTTTCCAGGAGCCATGACTGTAAAGAAGAAAAGAACGTACTTTTTAAGAAGAAGAAGAAGAAGAAGAGGAACGGATGAAGAGGGTAACAAGTTGAGAGAAAAAGAAAATCGAGAGTAAAAAGATAAAAAGTAAAATGTGAAAAGGGGTTTTATAGTAAGTTTTAGGTTGGTTTGGGCCTTGTCAAATCGAACCGTCACTTCAATAGGCGATCGCGGTTCCCGAGACGGGGTTTCGTAACAGTCACACGCGGGTGACTGAAGGCCAAATCACTTATATCACCTACGCCACGTCGGCACCACTTAAATGACGCCACGTAATTCGACCAGATGCGCTCGTAAGCATTTTATTAAGTCCTTAACAAGAACTTAACAAACTGGGGGACTTGAAGATACATATCCGAGTCCGTACATGATCCCTAAGGACGGACCGAACCACACCAAGACGGACATTCCAAAGGTCTCCGTTCCCCTTATCACCGAGGACGAACATCCATTCAAGTGCGTCTGGACGAATGACGTCATCACAGTTGACCATTATAAATACCCAGTTCAAGTACATTGCCAAGTAGATTTTCTGAACCTTCGTCCCTATTTTCTCTCTCTACCAATACTTATACTCACGCCAGAGGGTGGTCGCAGAGGGGCCCTCCCATCTCTGCGACGAGCCTAACAGTTTGCTGTTTTGCAGGAGAAGGTTTCAGTCCTCCTACAAGATCCAAACCCCCTCTCTCACAGGCTTCGGCCGTGCCCAACTTTTGGATCTTCAGGTCAATACAAATGTAATATCTGAAAAATAAAAATAAAAACGTTTAAAAACTAGGACCCTGATCCTTTGCCTAACCTGCTAAACCTATTGAGCCGGCCCATATCATTCACTCCCTAAATCCTCTCCAAACCTATGCACGTCTGGATCATATTAGTGTGCGGAATTTCAAACATTTTTTACTCATTAGATTTTAGCAAACAGTTTGACTATTATATTATATAGGGGTTGGTTAACGTACAATATGCATTATCGTACGATGCATACGAGATTGCCTTACAACATATGAAATTTTCTTTACAGCATGCGATTTCCCTGTTTCTTCAACATGCGATTTTTTTCATACACAACATACGATTTTGTTTTTGTACACCATGGGACTGTTTTTTATAACATGTGATTGTAGTTTTTTAACATGCGAACTTGAAATCTTGTACGCTCGTACGATAAGGGATATTGTACAATACAGTTTCACATATTATATATACATACAAAAAGTAACTTAAGACACAATGGTTAGGATTACACCCCTTCAAAAAGTCATAACCTTTTAAACTACTTTTAAATATGTCACACCCCTTACAAAAAAGTCACAACTTTTAAATATATCACAACCTTTCAAAAAGTCACAACCTTTCAAACTACTCTTAAATATATCACAACCCTTACAAAAAGTTGCAACCCTTCGTATATATACAACAAGTCACAACCCTACAACTATATTTAAATATATCACAACCCTTGATAAGAACACTTATAAATAGTAAGTACCAACGGCGTATCCACTATGCCCTTATCAAATTTCATCGGCTTCGTTAGCGGTTCTGATTAGTTCTATGCGACGACTCAAACTTACTAATTAAATAAACATATCCAAACCATAAACAGCTAATGCGTGAGTCTCGAACCCAAAAAGGGTGTGACTAATGATGGCAGTACCTACATCCATAGTTACGAGGGAAGGGTCAGTCTATGGAAAAGGGTAACGATACCCACATCACATAAACTATGGGGAAAGTAAGTCGTGATGAGTGGTGATGTGAAACTGCAACAACATGAAATAGCAATAAAACATAACATAAATGCATAACATGACGATAACATAAAAGGTCAAAGTAACGAATGAAAACGACGATCGCTAGTAATGTTGAAAGCGTGACAACGGCACAAGCTATCAACGGTACTGATTAAGAGTTAACAATCATGTCGGTTGACGTTAGTGCGAACGTCAACAATACGAAGTGGGAGTAGCAGGTGGAGGTGATAATGAGGGAAAACCAAATGTGAAGTCGAATGGCAGAAGAAATGAAGTAGCAGTAAGGATCTTAGCTTCCTTTAGTCAGGCGAGAATTACGATTCGGACAAACGTAGAGACGTCCTAAAATAAATTGAGGAAACCATAACTTTGTTAACGGGACTCATGTTTATTCCATTTTGTTAACCATATTTACACTTTACCAAGTGTAAATCATTAGTATTTTAAACTTTTCATGACCTAGGGTTACTACACGTTTTAGATTTAATTTAGTTGTAATTGAGTATTAACGGGTTTAGTGTTACGCAGCTTAGGTGCCAATGGCTATCAACGTCACAAAGAACGGACAAAAATGCACTTCGTTACCTAGAACATGTAAAACCCTAGTCTATGTTAACGCATAAAGTGCATGATCCCATTTCACAAAGTCAATTTTAATTTTCACTACTCATGAATTCGAAACAAATGCAAAAACAATTAACATAGACTTCAAACAATTCAAACAACTAGTCACAAATTAAAATCATAAACATTTTGTCAAAACCCTAGCCAACGGTTCTGATGTTTCCAAACTTTTGCCTAAAGAACAAAATAATTTTAACACAAACACAATAAAAGATAATCATACTTCATAACCTAATCAACAGTTCCACTGTTACAACAGTAAGCACCACCAACAATGGTACACAAAAGGTCCCCCCCTTTATCCCATACTGACAAATGTACATCTTCCAATGCACAATGTACAAGTCATCAAAGCAATCTAGATCAACAAAAAGAACTTGCCTTTTTTACTAAAAAGAACCTTACAAATTTGGAGACACCAACCATAAGGTGTCTCTCTTTCTCCTAGTTAGATGTTCCCTAAAACAGATCAGTAAAAACAAGTACACATTCTAACCTCACTTTGTCACTTATATACATAAACCGCCGTTCGGTTTTTCAGTAAATCATTCTTCCTTGTTTTCGCTTGTATGCTCGCCCTTTTCACCAATTTGTAAATCATTATCATCACGAACTGAACTCGGGTCTTTTTCTTTCTCATGGAGCTCAGGGTCCGGGTCAACGCTTTGAAGTGGGTCGTTGTCATTGGAGTCGTTGACGGGCTCAGGCGGCTCAACGGGTTCAGGGTTTTCGTTGGATAAAAAGGGGAAAGTTCCAGGCTTGATTTCGTTAAGATTGACGGGAATCAACGAGAGAATGTCCGGTTTTGTTTCGAGATCGACCCAATGGTCTCCAACCCAATCTCTTGAAACCCTTATGTTCTTTTTGTGTAGTTCGAGAACCAAGTTTTCACCTGTAGTCGACAAAAAAAGTGCCCGTCAGGTGAAAAAACAATACTATGGGGATCATATTAAATCTCAACTGCTCAAGTGTTTGTTTTTCCACACATCTGGGTCCAAAAGGTTTAAAATCTTGCCATTTTCGTTCGGCTCGTTAACTCCATCCATTTTTCTCCGTTAAGTCAGGGGTATTTCTGTCTTTATTGCTAACTTAAAGGGCAATTCGGTCTTCTTCACTTTATGTAAATAGACCGATTACCCCTGAAAAAGACTGAATGTTAAGAAAAAAGATGAAAATACCTCTGACTTAACGAAGAAAAATGGATGGAGTTAACGAACCGGATGAAAATGACAACCTTTTAAACCTTTTAGATTCAGATGCGGAAAAACAAACCTTTGGACGAAAGTCGCAAAACTGGCCAAACATCAGTAGGGACGAAAATGACATTTTACTCTTAAATGATTTAAATCAAGAAACATACCGGGAATATAAACTTGAACATCCTTATCATCGGATTCACCAATTTTAGTGACAACCCCTTCCCACCACCCATCACTCCACCAGCCATCCACCGGGGACCCAACCTCAAAAGCAATGTCGGTTTCATTTTCAATGCGGGCTGGTCTTGCTATGGGTCGGCCCGAGCATCTTATCCCAAGTTTATCAGGCGTGGCCAATCTAAAAGCTGGAACCCATTCCTTTAAAGAAGAAAAAAGTCAAAAAGTTAATTCCTTTGTCTTCTTTATCCTTTAATTATATTCTTTAAGAAACATATAAATCAGAAAACTAGTAAGTTAAAGACACCAAAAACCTAAATAACTAAAAAAAACACGTCAAGTGGTTTAAAATCCGCTCAAATGTTTACAACCTCCTAAACGGTTTACTTTTCAGAATCAGACCAATGGTTTACTAATAGTTTCTTGTAGCTGTATTTAGCGTATTTTTACTTTATGCAACTAAAAAATAGACAAAATAAGTATTGTCGGATCAACCCAACCTCATCCAGCCCATTGTAACCCCTGCAGAAATTTCATCGGCTTTGACCCAAACCTGATTAGACCTTTTGACACACTAACGGGCCCTTAACTTTGTGATATATAGGAACCACAATCACAAACCACAAAAGCAAAGGGAACACAAAAGATGAAAATGACCCACAAAATAATATACTAAAAAAGAATAGGGCTGCAAACAAACCGAACGAACACGTTTGTTAAAGAAATTATGTGTTCACGAACTGTTCAGGAACACTTACCGAACGTGATTTTTTGTTCGTGTTTGTGTTCATTTGTTAACTTTACGTAATGAATGCAAACGAACATTCATTAACACAAACGAACACAAACTAATGCTCAGGAACACATATGAAAGCAGTCGAACACAAACAAGCATTCATGAACATAATATATAATACATTGATACTTATTAAATATTTTATTCTATCGGAATTTTGAAGTATTTAAATAAAATATAAAAATATAAAACACAAATGAATTATTGATGGTATTGACCACAAACAAACATAAATGAACACGTTACCAAAAGTTCACGAACATAAATGAAAGAACGCTGCCTCTGTTCATGTTCGTTCAGTTAACTAAACGAACGAAAATTCTTGTTCGTGTTCATTTATTATTTAAACGAACTTTCCGCCGAACGGTTCATAGAACGTTCGGTTCGTTTGCAACCCTAAAAAGAATAAGCAATATCATACCTCAAGATTACCACTTCCGCCTTCCTCCATCAAATCATCATATTGGACTTTCATTTGTTTCTTCGTAACTTGTAATACAGTACATTTAAACCAGCATCCGCGAATACCGCTATCTAAGCTCAATAACTCAATCTTTTCATTAACCTTAAGAAACATGAGATTCGATCCCCGGTTCTTCACATACTTAGGGATTAGCTTTCGTCTCAAAATCTCATATTTCACGTCCATGCTGGACGAATCACACGACGCCATCTGTCGCCCTCGAGAACTCCTAGGTCTCTTAATTCCTAACCTAACAGTATCTCTCGGGCTATTTTCTTCATCATCGAGAATGTCGGTATCAAGAACCGAAAAAACCGGCTGATCAAAGTACCCACCTAATTTAGTCAACTTAAACGGTTTCACACGGTTGGTTTTGAACTGTCTCAAACAAAGATGAACCCGGTTCAATAGATCCTCTGGGAGCGTAGACACGCATTTGTCGTAATGTTCACGGGCTAAAACAAGGGCCAGGCCGTCAACACACTCGGCGCTGATAACTTGCGCGTAAGGTGTAATAAAAACCTCTTTTGGATGAGGACTTTTAAGCGTAATGGCAGCTTGTACTTCTTGAGTGTGGTGAAACCATCTAACTTTGACTTTCTTTTGACCTTTTCGATCCTCGTACATATCTTCAAGATACGCAAGGTGGCATTTTTCCTCTTCGGCCATAACATAAACGAATGATTGTACCTGAAAAATTCACACAAATTAAATATGTATAGTATATTAGGACGCCTCAGCCACAACTTTGACTTTCTTTTGACCTTTTCGATCTTCATACATATCAACTTGTTCACAACTAAATAGGTCAAAAATTCCACCGTTATGAAAATGAGTCAACTTTAGGCCGAAAATAAAAACAGACCCACCAAATGATTTGGTGGTTTAATAGTCTTAATGTTAACTGTATCCTCAATAATTAAGCCCAACAACATAACGAATATGATTACGGTAAAAAAAATTAATGTACTTAACGCACATTTCTGTTGTAAACCTCGTACTTTGAAAAAAACCACAATAACGGAAAAATACTTTACTTTCATTACTTATTAAGGTCACTCCATACATGCAACATCTTCCGTGATTGTGTGTTTTAAGACTTTCGAGTTTTACTTTTTTACAGATTATCTTTTCAGACTGTTGTTATGTAAGATGCTAATTTAGTGTTTTTATTTTGTTTTGCAATACCAACACCAGTTACTGATACAAAGCAAACATTTATATATAAAGTAAGTATATCATGTAAAAAAATAGTGTAAATCTAATTATTAACAAACTTACCGCTATTGTAATCCCGTTTCTGCAAAAAGCTGGGAAATGTTTGAGATGTTTACTGCAGGTCCATGCTGCACCTGACCACACTATATCCAGTACCCGTACATTCAAATTATTTGCAAGACGATTCTGAAATGAAGCACCGACTCCCGAAATGTGATCAGTTTTAGGAGATTCTGCATTTAAAATTTCCAACAAAAACTCTATTACTACTTTAGAAACTTAAATGAAATACCCTGTATAAAAAATAATACCATAGAGTCACAGACGATAGAATCCAAGTGCAATAAATAAAAACCGAACATGGTATTTATGTGATTCAACCGCTTGTGTGTATTTATGAGAATTATAGAGTTTTATTATATTTATTAAAAGACTTACCCTATGATGGACAAAAACCATACGACACAACAAACACGACAAATAAACGTCATCACTCATCATTATTATTATGACTGCCCATCCATAGAAGACAACCACAGTGCATGCCCTAGATAGTATTTTGTAAGATTTTATAATCCAAAACAGGCTCTCCGTCCAACACAATTTCAAAAATTAACATCCAAAAATTAAATTTTAAAACACCTACCATTGGAGGACGATAACCAACGGAAAAATGTTATATTCTAAGTATTATACAAAGCATTGCAACTTGAAGTTGATCGATTACGGTTATAATATTTAGGTCAGACAAATCAGATTTTGACATGTAAAGAGTAAAGAGTGATAAACCGATTATTGTGAATGACTTATCTACCCACAACGTTTAACAGATTATCTTAATCCTATTATTCATGTTGCAATAATTACTTCCAAACACCCCTCGAGAAACCCTAGCTAATGCTGATTTTCTATCAATAAATTGCAAATTGATAATTCAGGTATACATATACAACAATGGCCGCCAAACACTTATAAACATCTCAAGATACAATGTATGCAACTGTTTAGTAAAAATTTAAGAAACTTACTAGAATGTTCACCTTGCCCATGCTGTTTCGATAACATAGAAGTAAGCCAATTCACAACCTCTCTCCTTGATCTCCATCGGTACCCCGCATTGACCGAATAATCGGTCTCGTTGGCTTTCAAAAAGTCCTCAGCAACCACATAAAACATATGCCTAACACTCCTTTCGGTTCCCACAACCGCTAAAATCGATTCACCCGAAGTATCTTTTAAGAAATAGTGCACTACCCTCTTGCCCCTTTCTTTCGAAACATATTGTTCTTTCCATTCCACAAAACATTGACTATTTGCAGCCATGTTTGGAACAACAACAACAATCAGAATATGCCCTCTTGACTAACAAGACATTTCAGAACCCTAAAATTGAAAACCCTAATTTATCAAAGTGCCATTGTAAGTTTCTAACCTACACCCAACCACATAAACACTTAACAATATACCATTTAGCATACAATTCTTGAAGTCAAAAGGGAACTTTTCAGCTGTAAAGAAACCTAACAATCTTGCCCAAATTCAAGCAAGAAAACACCAAATCCTCAACAAATACATACCAAAAGTCTTGATTAAAACCCTAAAATTCAAGAAACAAGAACTGGGTATCTCATAAAACTAACAAAAAACCAAGATACCAACTTTTTCTTGAAGATCTGACTGTAATAGTTCAACAATTCTGACCCAATTCACAAAAAGGTCAAAACTTTGAAAACCCTTTTGCGAACCATGTGCAGGTATCTTGGTAAGACTAAAGAACACCTCTTTTATGGTGGTTTGATGGTGGCAGGTTCAAGAAACAGTCAAGAAACGTGAGGCACTTCTGGGTATGATGGATATGCATATAAAGAGAGAGAAAAGGGTATGGGCAAGAAGGGTAAAACTGGAAATTGTTGGGTGGGTTGCAGAGGCAGCTGACGGTGGTTCCGGCGGCGGTGGCGGTGGCGGTGGTGGTGATGAGGGTTGTGGAGCGGTGGCCGGCTGAGGAGGAGGAGGAAAAGGGGGCAAGAAAACTGTGAAGAAATATGATATTGGTGTGAGGGGAGAGGGTTTTATCATGTAAATATGTATGATGTGTGTGATGTTATGATGGTAAGAGGTGCAAGTTTACTGAGTAATCCTGTGGGCCCGCAAAATGACGACCAGCAATCGGTGACCGGTTACAAAGCATGATGTTTAACATAATTTTAAAGAAAAAAATTAGGTGAATGGTACACTAATTGTGTTTATAGTCATGATTTATGTGCGTAAAAACTAGAAAGTATGATATAAGGGTGGAAGGGGCATTCATCGCATGATTACTAAGGTGTATGTTTTTTTAAAAGGTAAAATGTATGCAGTCTGCGTATCATATATGTATACATTTATAGAAGAAGGGGTGTACTAAACCTTTGTAGTTTGCAAGAAGAAAACTGATCGTTTTTTAACGTATGTAGACTTCAAAAATAACCGGGTCTTGTACGAATGGTGGTGGTGGGTGGTGGTGGTGATGGACGGTGGTGGGTGGGGGTGGTGGTGGTGGTGTTTAATCATCTGCAGACCTTAGAAGATCTTAGAAATGGTGAGCCAAGTCTACATCAAAAAGAGCTCGAGCAGACTTTTTTAATGAAACGTCTTTCGAAAAAACAAACAGCCTGCAGATGACAATGTATGCGCGTGATCTGCGCTGCGCAGACAGAAAAGACTGCGCAGATGTTTTTTAGAAAAACAAACACCACCTAAAAGCTCATTAATCACAAAAAGTGATGTTTCATCCCATCTAATTCTATCACTTAAACACTGAATCATTTGTAATATTCATTGACTCGTTTCTATCACTAGAGTGATTTTAAAATTATACAATAAAATAAACTAAAAACATTTTTTTATTTCATAAATTAGATATAAAATAATAAATAAAAGTAAAATGTTATAACTATAGAAATGTTATAATTTTACAAAAAATAAAAAAAAGGGTAAAAAAAAGTTCTAAATCGAAGGGGCTAATTATGTTAATTTACAAAGTTGAAGGAATTAATTATTATAAACTTGAGAGGCTAATTATGTAAATATCAAAAAATATATCATCTTTTTCATGGTTTGTACATGCAACTCTCTTTTAAAAATTAAAATAAATAGCTTGGATTTAACGTTGGAAAGACCGTTGACAACAATCATCGCTCACCATCACAGCCATGATCACCATCACTAACCGTGACACACCATTTGTGATAGTATTTCACGATGGTCACGAGACTCGTTCACGAAGTGCCCCGACCACCCTAAGTTATTTGTGTTTACATTTAAAATTTACGTGTGTGAAGAGTATAAAGATGGAAAAAGTGTGTCGTTAAGAGAAATGTATTGACGTATCATATTTTCTATATACAAAAATTAAATATATACATTCATGAAAATCACAATTCTACTTATAGAGATGTTGTAAATTGCTAAAGCTAATTATAGAATTGAATAACGTAAAGTAACTATTGTGAACTAGCTACATAGTTGCTCTAACATGTTTTTTTAGGTTGGACGTTCACAACAACGTGTAACTCTTGAACCCAAAAGTGCCAATTTGTGTTGAAGACAGTTATAGGATTTGCAATATGAACAACAGTAAGCATACAACACACTTGAAGGCTCTATGTTA
This sequence comes from Helianthus tuberosus, assembly GCA_030545235.1. Classification (NCBI taxonomy): domain Eukaryota; kingdom Viridiplantae; phylum Streptophyta; class Magnoliopsida; order Asterales; family Asteraceae; genus Helianthus; species Helianthus tuberosus. The sequence goes on along the minus strand of CM060376.1, from coordinate 857,989 downwards.
GCACCATGTATCGTGTAGAATGCAAATCAGTCTCAAAGTGTTTCATATACTTATGAAAGAACGGATGAATCATCGAATATGTATCATTGATATTGTCACATCACATTGTAGGTGGACTAGGTAGAGGCATATATAACTCTTGAGGTGCATAAGTAATATAGTGAAGCCTAATAACAATGTAAGAAAAGGCACAGTACCCCACATGTCTAATACTAGAACGAGCAATCATATGTCTAATACTAGAACAAGCAATCATATGTTGTTTCTAATATTAGGCACTGTACCCCGTATGTCTAATACCAATAGTGCCAATTTGTGTTGAAGACAGTTATAGGATTTGCAATATGAACAACAGTAAGAATACAACACACTTGAAGGCTCTATGTTAGCACCATGCATCGGCGGAACCAGAGGGGGGTCCGTTGACCCTCCGGCCGAGTAGCTTTCCTTCACCAGAGATCCAATGTTTGACGTGTTTCTTTGTGTTTTCTTAGTGTTTGACCCTCCAAATTGTCGGTAAAGCAGCTAAAGTAAAGTGAGAATGGTGAACAAAGTGCAGATTTGAACATTTTTTTCATTTGTAGAAGCTCCAAAACTTCAGCAGTAGCGAAGAAGATGACCGGAGAGAAAAAATATAATAAAAGCCCCAACTTTGTTTTAAACCGTTTTATATTCTCTTCATTTCCCTATGCAGTGGAATGTTTCAAGATATAAGCTTAGATTTTTTTTAGATAACCTTTCTTTTTAATTCTTTTCGAAGTTTACTTTTTTGTTTTAATATTTTAGTTATTTAATTTCGTTAAAAATAAGGTTTATATTTGATTTGATTTTTCATATTTTAAGTTTATTAGTTCACAGATTGGTAAAAATAAATATTATAATTTAAACACACACACAAATATATATATAGAGGTATGTATACCTTGACCCTCCAGGTAAAAAATCATGGTTCCGCCACTGGCACCATGTATCGTGTAGAATGCAAATCAGTCTCAAAGTGTTTCATATACTTATGAAACAACGGATGAATCATTGAATATGTATCATTGATATTGTCACATCACATTGTAGGTGGACTAGGTAGAGGCATTTATAACTCTTGAGGTGCATAAGTAATATAGCGAAGCCTAATAACAATGTAAGCAAAGGCACTGTACCCCGTATGTCTAATACTAGAACAAGCAATCATATGTTGTTTCTTGGAACTCCAACTCATAGGGTTGGTAAAGGAGATACACGCTAGCATGTGGTAGAACAATCATCATTGGGACAGACTGGTCGTCATCCACGTAAGCATGAAATCAAGACTATAAGACATGTGAATAGTTGACACATGAATGATAGTACCTTGTGTTATCGAATAATAAGCTTGAAATTATCTAATGCAATCAATAGTTTACTAAAAAAAATACGAAACATTACGTATTGCATAAGTAATCTCTTGATGAATCAAGAAAGGATACTATGATGTACCAATAGTGCTCTTGTAGGTCTAAGGATCATTCGTGGGCGTATCAAAATACCAAGGAAAGTTTTCGTCCTAAAAAAGGTGAGGGTATACAAGGGTATGCATTGACAAAGACTAGTATGATGTAATATATCATTTAAATACCTATTGCGTGGAAGAATAAAGAAAATCATTAAAGAATATGACATATACCCAAAATGTAATTCAACGTCCCAAGTCTTTGAGCTCAGATTAAGAGTGTAAAGACCCAATCAAATCAATCATAAACATTGAGGAACTTTAAATAATGTTGATGCCTTTAGCATATAAACTCGCATGGAGAAGTAACTAAATGTCGACAGTAGAGGAACTTGTATTTACTATAAACATGTAAAATAAAGCCAAATGCGATTAAAGTTGTGGATAACCTGGAAACAAAGCTCTCTGATTAGTTTATAGTCGTAAAAAGCCACATGAATCAAGTAGACATGGTGTGGGTGATCAATTCAGCAAAGACAATAGGTTGTACCGTATAAACGATATCGTATATATCTTTTTGAGTAAGAGTCTTATTGACTTCGACTTGCCAAATACCTTATCCATGTGAAATGGAACTGATAACGTAACAGTGGTTGGTTTGAAAATCAGGCTAAATTTCTGAGTAGAACATGTATCTTTTTTTCTTGTGAAATCATCTAGAAACATGTTAGGATTTCTATTAATCATACCCGTCCACTCACAACCAAGTAACACCCCAAATCTAAAACTGCATGAAAGAATGAAATTTAGTTAAATAAATGCACGTAATGTTAAGATAGTAATAATGTAAATATAAATGTAGAATACGCGATTGTATTAAAGGACTAAATATGTGAATAACCACACTTGTTTTTATCTAGTTAATTGCATTTATTATGTAAGTTAGAGTTACAAATAAATCAAGGATCAAACAAGAGGGCATGAATGTGTAAGTATGTAATAACTAGTTAGTGGAAGAGAAAAAAATATATAAAAACGGATTTCCTTCTTGTAGATGGAGACAACAAGAAGAGAAAAGGGGTTCAATAACACAATTTAGACATTCAGCAAATTGAGAGTTAAATTTTATGTTAAAACCTTGCATGTACGAAGAATTCTGATCTTCTTGAGATAACAAACCTAAGGTAAGTTGTAAAATTTCATTCGATGGAGAAATGCATAATGGAGGACTTTTTAATAATGAAAATCTTGTATGAACCCTAGAAATTCAATGTAGAATTTTTGTTTGGAATCACTACTTTAATTAGTGTGTCTGTAGAATTTATGTAATTTAGAGTTTTGAATGGAGGTTTATGTGTGGTTTGAGGTGGGCTTCCACATGGAGGATGAACTCATAGTCATTTTTGGTTAAATTTCTGTTAGTTAGACGTTAATGGATGCATGAACTTTGTTGATTGGTTGAAATTATGGTGTTAGATGCCAAATAATAGAGCCTCCTAATTAGCTTTTGAATGTTGCCAACCAAGTGTTTGATAAAATGTCTTGTTTGTAAAAGTAGATGATTTTGTGCCAAATACACCATAGACATGATTAGAATGTAAATTTATATATGTGATAGTTGAATGTCAAGTCTAATAGTATAACATGACAAAGGGTGAATTCATGGGGATCTAAATGTGAATTCATCATGTGTAGATGTGTCATTCAAGAAAACAAGAAGCTTAATAACGAGGTAAGTCTTTTATCTCACACCTTTATTGTTTTGATGTGTAGATTAAACGCAAGTGTTCGTAAATAGTGTAGTGAAATAGTCGTAAAGAAAATGTTGTAGTTGTTATTTCGAAAGAATGTAAGATTGCCTATTGAAGCGGGTCAATCTGGATAAGATATTTGTAATGCTTGAGAAAGGATAGTGTAACACCCCAAAAATGGGTTTGGTAATTTAAACCCGGTTAATACAAAGGAACGGGTAAAAATACTGCTAGGGGTAAAAGTGAACCCGTAAATGAATATTGACTAGGAATAATTAACCTAGTTGAATATTAGTATCGTTAGTATTAAACGAAGGGTTGTAGCCTTATTTAAATAAAACGAAACATGAGGGACCAAAGTAAACAACTTGAAAGTTGTTTTATTAAATAGAAACAATACACACACAAACACACACATCGTGTGTGTGTGTGTTCTTCATCAACGAGCAGGGAAGGCTCCCTAGGAGCCAAAACCCTAAACTTCACAAATTCTCCAAATTGAAAGGCTAAACGAAGTCCAAATTTACAACCGAACATGAATTAACGATCACCTTCACAAGGGGATCGTAAGGTATGTCTTCAAACTTAGATTTGATGATCTTGTTTGAAGTGGGTTATGATCAATACATGAATTTGTATGCAATTAAGCTTGTAGAGGTGTTAGAAACACCAAATAGAACTTGTGTTATGAATAATTTCAAGTAATTGGGTGAGTTAGAATGAAAACCCATTGCATGAGTATGAAGATGATGATCATGATGAACTTGTAGATGTATTAGTGTGATCTTGTGATGTATAAGGTGTTATATGATAGACTTAGATAGATAAACTTGATATGGAAATTATGATTATGAGATTTTGCTTGAATGTGATGGTTCATAAGATGAATTAGGGAAGAACATGCTTAAAGCACTTGTACATTATGCTTAAAAAGTGATACGCACACCAAGTGTTTGATGAAATGTCTAAATGACAATAATATGTGAAATTGTATGCAATTAATGGGTAAACATGTATAGAAAGTGGTATTAATGAAATTGATAGTAAACTAACATGAGGAATGTATTTTAGATATCGTTCATGTGAAGATTATGTTAGGTTGATGTTGAGTATGCTTTATGCTTGTTTGAATTTATTAATGAAAGTCATACGTGAGATATGAAATTGATATCATCGTTCATACGCACAATCATATATGCTAACAAGAATGTGAATGTAATGACATGTACGGTTAGGAGTCATGTCAACGCGGACACAAGCATGGAAGGGCAACGGGCCAAGGATAAACACGGAAGCTATGCTCGAACTCGGACGCACAAGGTAAGTGAACTCCAAACTTACCCTTTTGTTTAGCAATGTAATTATGACTTATGGTAATTGTTGAATGTAATATAAGAAAATATGAATTGTTGTTATTACTAAGTTAAGTTATAGTGGAAATGAGACGGAAGTGGTTAAGAATGAGATTCGATTAAGTTTGGGTAAGAAACGGAACTTATTTAATGAATTATGCATAAAGATGAGTTAAGGAGTTATATATGTAGGATGTAAATTGTAGGTACGGGCGTGAATAGAAAATGAATACATGCTTGAGAGAGGTATTTAATTATATGCTTGAATGAATAAGACGAGTTATGCATATTTGAGGACACGTCCATATGAAAGGAAGTTAATGATACTAACCGTTTTTCTATTAAGAATTAATGTAAAACATAGGCAGGTTAATAATGGAAGTAAAGGTTGACTCTGCAATCCGATGCGACTAATGGAATGGATGGATGAAGGAGCTAGTATAAGAGGAAGCATGATATGTGGACGCTTATTATGCATGTGTTAATATTTTGTATTATGTTGCCGGTTACTAATGATGAGATTGAATGTGGTGACTGCAGGTTGTTCAGGATTTTGGATGTTTCACCAAGAATTGTACGCGGTTGAAGACCGAGTCAAGACATGGATTGTACGTGGGTGTGTATGTGGTCACTTAATTCGATATATGTATGATAGTTGCCAATCAGTTTTTCTAAAGGAATTAATGTATTTAAGTGAAAGAAAGGATGTCATTAAAGAAATTTTTAATTATGTGTTTTCCGCTGCGAAATTTTGGTTTTAAACATTTAGGGCGTAACAGATAGAAACCATGAGTTTACATGGAATGATCTCCACAAAACATTAGAATGCAAATTTAGAAAGTATTGCATATGAATGAATGAAGTTTTAAGTGGTTATGGCATGAAAGGAACATATATGCAAGGATGTCACATGGCTGTGGAAAATATCCAAATTTATTTTACAATGATAAAGAAATTATGAAACCTTGTTTAATAAGTCATTAGTTCTAACTTCTTGTGGTTTCGTCTAGGTATGTTGGTCCCAGATCCATTAAACGATGAATAAAGCAATTAATGATCTCAATAAAACAGATTTAACCGAATGTTTAATGCGGAATTCTAAATTAATACCTGGCAATCTTGGAGATATAGAATTTTTATGTTGTTCAATTTGTAGACGTTTTACAAGTATGAATAATAAATGTATTTGCCGATTAAAAGACATAAAAATTATACCCAAATGGAACAGTTTAGTTTCGGGTTGTTGATGGATGAGAGAAAATATTTTGAACAGATTGAACGCTCTCTTCAAATTAGTTGTCTTTTACCTTCGGTTGTATTGCTATTTATAGAAAAACCTCAAGCTTGGGGATAAATAAACAATAGTTTATAGTTTATAGTTTATTTATCCCAATTGGTCAACTTGCACTTTATCCATCTGAAGTATGTGCACAAGTTGTGAGCTTCTGCTGACTTATTTCGCTTCTAGAAGGCATTCACCTAGAGTCTTCCATCAACGAGGCTCCAATAATCTTTATATAAGCAACATTTCCTCCAAGAATAACATGTTTTGGATTGATGGCTTATGATAATTACTTAAGTCTTCTGAAGCTTTTCTTCATCGTCTGAAAGTCATCATCAGACGTCTGAAGTTATGCTTCAGTCATCTGGTCTTTGGTTCAGTCTTTTGATATCATTACATATGTGCCTCATCTAAAGTTCGCTTATGGAGATCTTCAACTACGACTATATAGGCTTCAAATGCTTCGTTGCCAAGTTCAGATGACTCGTTCTGTTATCAATTACTTCTCAGTTGCAAACGTTCTTCTTGGAGTTTCTTTTCAACACTTACAATAAAAATGGACTAACAAGGTAAATCATCTATCTAAAGATCAAGTCAAGACAACGAAAGAATACATACGTGTTCTTTTGGTTTATCAAGTTATGAGACAAGAACTTAACAATCTAATGTAAATGGTTTTCAAACTTTTGTGTTACTGTCATATCACCAAACCCTAGTTATATTTTGGGCTTGTTTTAAGGTAGCTAAACATGTATGCAACAAAACTCTTCAATGGTTACTTTTATGAAGTCGCTTTAGAAGAATTCATGCATTTGGTTTATAAAAAGTTTTAATTTGGACCAATTATCAAAGGATTGGATTTGACTGTTTAAATATGTGAGCGTTCCAAACAAAAAATGTTGGCTTGAGCAGTAGTCAACATCGATATGTAGGTCTGGTTAGAGTGTAACGCATTAAGTTCAATAGTCTTAGCATCATACGATGGATGAAGGTAGTAGACTCAAAAGTAGGAATGGAATAGGCGAGAAGATAAACACGACGATATGAGCACGAGTGACCATGAGATGAGATGACGAGAAGATGGAGGAGATGTTATAGGTTACAAACCGTAACTTAACAACGTAAAGTAACTGTCATGAGCTAAGTACATAAGTACTCTAATAGCGCGAAACCATGTTAACATATCCACATCATCCAACGTAGTGTAGTAAACCCCCACCAGACTGATCACGCTGAAAAAGAATTTAGTACGCGAAACACCGTTTTTGCTTGTTACTTTCACCTACCTATAAACAACAAATGTATGTTATGGTGATAAAACTTAATACAAAGTGAGCTAGTGTCACACCCCAACCAATGGCAGAAACATCGGAATGAGACGAGCAAATTGCTCAAAACATCATAACACTATGTGACAATATAATTTAAATTCAATTTCATAGCAGTACTAAAATGTCATACAAAATTCAAATAAGAATAACATTGTTTCAACATAACATCAAAATAATAGTTTAATCTAGGTGTGTTTCTAAGTCCACCTAAATCTCGTTTCTTCACTTAGCATCATCTCGTCTATCAACCTGCAACACGTATTAAAATATGATCAACAAAAAGTTGGCGAGTATACAAGTTTTCATACATAGCATAAATATAGAATAAAAAGTTTAACGAGCTCATATCCAACATGAATAACATAGATACAAGTTACTAATATGCTGAAACGGTGTACTATATGTTCAAACCCAGTATACAACGCGTTAATTTTGTCTATCCCAAAGAATAACAGGAGGTTAACATGTTTAACTTAACAATACCCCAAGACTAATGGGCGGTGCGTTAATCCTATAGCGCTATAATTGTTAAGGTAGGCTAGCAAAGTTAATGAGCATATATCGACACAAAAAGTTTACATAGCATACAGGTCTAACAAGCATCATATAGTCTCATGTTAAGCATGGATAGAGATTAAAATAGTTTAAGTGTTGCGTGATTTGTATAACATACATGTTGCACCCAAAGTGTTAAAGATAAAACAGGATCGAGTATACTCACGGTTTTGCAAGCTTTCCATTTGGAAATTCCGCGAGTGTTGTTGGTTGATTAAAGTGGAGCACCAAGTCCTTCTACACGAAGAAACATAGGTGTGAGTATTGGATGTTAACGGAAGAGTAAAGATTTGGAGTTTAAAGTACATGAAAGTAGACATACAAGGAAAAAAATCATCTATCACATAATACTTGTTTTGACACTATGAAACTCAAAAGAGTTTAAATGTTTTCATGGGCCAAAATGCCCATTAGAATCGTAACAAGTACTATGGTTTTTAAATGAGGTAACCTAATATTTTGACAAATAACCACTAGGCTATCATCAAAGGTTTGGTTACTTAGATATTATATATGTATTATATAGCATATATTATAGTTTAAGTCCAATCATGTATTACAATAACATCATACAAGTCATGCATGAGGTAGGAAGATGAATATTCCATTTAGGTACCTCTTTGGTATTCACCACTACACATGTTGTCATAGACAACAAGGAGGGTCAAGAATATACAATAAATAATGAAATAACTACAACTAAACTAAGAAAACATGAAGTGATGTGTGGATTTGTAAGTAGGATAGCCCAAGCTAACCTTATAATCACACAATCTTCAAGCTCTAAGCTTGTTCATCACTTGTGGGTTAAAACCCTATCAAAACAGAATGTTTGTGAGGATTAAACCTCTGGATTTACATATCACAACCTTGTTTTTAAGCTCACATAATCATAGACTTGATTAGTGGCATAAGGACATAGGAATGTGTTGAGAAATCTCAATTTAAAGTGTGTTAAACAAAAGTTTATACAAATCAGAAAGTTTACTGCACTTTGGAGCCTTTTATGGTGATGTTCCAGCTTGATTTTTCATGGAAAACCTGTGGAAACATACCAAAGGTTGTTCCAAGTGATTTGAAAGAAGAATCAATGAAAAAGGAAGAGCAGAAGTGAACTTATGCTCACTTTAGTAACTTGTATCGAATCTGATTATCTTCTGAATTTCCAGCTGAATTAGAGTGTTTGAAAGTGAGTTTAGGTGAGTTGCAAAGTGGAAAAAAGTGTGGAGGAGGCTTGGTTTTATAGGGGATGAATTAGGGTTGGGTTTGGTGAGTAATTAATGCAAGAAACACAAATGAACTCAACAAAAACACAAGAATTGCCCAATATCGTCGCTGATGTTGGGTTTCTGCGGATCTGACCTTGTCACGGGGCGAGACTCGGCATAGGTGAGGGGCCGCGAGCCTCTGCCTGATCGATTTTGTTTGATTTTTTTGACATAAAAGACCCTTGTACTTTCATATAATGGTTGTTTTAAGATGTCATGATGTGTTTTAGGTATAAAGAATCATATGTAAGGTACGTAAAGTAAATGAAACATAAAAACAAATATAAAACAAGTATAATCAAGTATGTTTGTCGAGATTAAGTATCGAATTCGCATAAATTGAGCATATAATCACGTGTTTGCAAGTTTGACGTATTTTGCACAAATTGTGAATAAGGTATCACATGTTTAATCAATCCAAGTGTATGAACAAGTATGAAATGCGTATAACATGAATGTAAAGAAAATACGAGTTATATTATGATCCAAGTCTCAAATTTTACAACGATTACAAAGAAAAGACGAATACAAGAGCGCTAGACTTCCAAAAATAGAAATACAAACAACACTTTCTAATTATGGAAAGTACGAAAAAACAGGGTGTTACAGCTAGGTTTGTGAAAGATGGGTTATCTTCGCGTAAGTATGGATATTTGAAGCATGAAGCTTGGTAAACAAGCCTTGATCAAGAATTCACAACTTTATAGCTTATTAAACATATATAGAGAAAACATATATGTAGAACAATGTTATGTATCATGTTTTTCATATCGATTCAAAATTATGAGAGTCACTTGTCAAAATGGTGTTACATAATATTGTTAACTTATGATAAACTGTGAACACAATTGATTACGACACCAAACATAAATGGGTGTGGTACATGACTAGTTTTAGTTCTCTAATGTATAATGCAACTCGTCTAAAACAACCCACATGTGTTACAAAACAAATGGAAATGTGCCCATTAGTTCAAATTACCTAAACGTGTTTCATGTTCGAATTTGGTGGTTCGAATTCGCTCAACCAACGAAAACCATACATCAACAACTTATTAAAAGGTGAGAACATAATCTGCACCTCGTCATAGCTTCAACATTTACGACACCCGAGAAAATGGGGTCTTTGTCCAACTTTGTGCTTCTACACAAAAGGTTCACTTGAGGCTCGCATTTTGTAGACGTAACCGTAAAATACTTCATGTACTATCTCAAAAACAAAATTTTACCTTCAAAATGGGTCAAGATAAGCTCCAATTGTTTCAAGATTCAAGAACAATGACTTACACTTAAAAAAATCATTAAATAACCAATATTTTCTTTTAAAACTTAATTAAAATAAACGATAACAACTAGATTAATTTTTTTTTTTGAAAGGAAAACTTCATTAACACAGGTCTGCCTCACAAAAAAACGCAGGACCGCACCAAAACCAACTTACAACATATACAAAGGATAGTTACACCATTCCCTCCACACTAAATCCCTATAGTTTGATCTACATTTTAACCAAAAAAAACCAAGAGACCTTAATTCTCCGAAGATGTCATTGCTATCTCCCCTACCATTAGCGAAAATCTTCTCGTTTCTAGCTTTCCAAATGCACCAAGCCGCCACTACAAAAAGCCCACGGATAACCTCTATATACCTCTTATCCCCGCTAACAATATTGTGATAATCAAGAATATCCTTGAACGAGAAAGCGAAGAAAGGAGGGAGCTTAGCCCAAGTACACACCCTATTCCACACTCTAATAGAAACGGCACAAGCTGTGAAAAGGTGATCCACATCTTCAATCGCCTCCCCACAGAAAGCACAAGCTTCCTCTTCCACGAATATATTCCTCTTACGAAGATTAATTATTAAAAACCTTTAAAGATTTACCCTTTTTAGCATTTGCACTCCACACATGGATCGTCAGTCTCTTATCATGATTGGCCCATGAAAATCAAGAACATAAGTGAGTTAAATGACCTAAATACATGGGTCAAGTTATTCTACAAAGGCTTCTAATTGTAAGAAGTGTAAGAAGGATTTATAGAGTGACAAGTGTCCAATAACCTAAAACTAAACCCACTACATCACCACCAAAAACCTAAACACCCACCCCACCACCACCCAAAAACCTACCCCCCCCCCCCCACCTCCACCCCCAAAAACCTAAAAAAAAACCTAAAAAAACCTAACCCCCCACCCCCCAAAAACCTAAAAAAAAATATAAAACCACCACCCAAAAACCTAAACCCCCACCCCCTCGGCAAAAAAAAAAATGTTTTTTTTTTGGGGTGGGTGATGTGGGGGGGGGGGGGGTGGGAGGGGGGGTTTTTGGTGGTGGTGGTGGATGTTTAAGGTTTTTTTTAGTGGGTTTTTTTGTGTAGTGGGTTTTTTAGGTTATTGGACACTTGTCACTCTATAAATCCTTCTTACACTTCTTACAATTAGGATCCTTTGTATTTGATCCTAATCCCTAAATACATATCATAAATGTTTAATCCATCATGTAACCAAACTTCATAATTTTTATTTGTTTATGTGCCCTTTTGTAATTTAAATGAATTTTCAAATTTTAGTAGATGAGCAACTTTCATTTGAGAAACATTAAGGAGATTTGAAGAAATTATATAGACCAAATAGTGGCTATTTTCTCAGGTGTTTTAAAATTATTATAAACATCAATTATTTGATAATGTAGGGTGACAATTTTTGTAAGGCTGATGTATATTGGGAAGGGTTTATTTCCTCTTTGATGATGATATTTTGGTACTTGATATTCACACAAAGTTCAGTTTTGGTCGATTGTGATAGTGAGTGTTTGGTATATGTTTGGTGATTGTGAGTCTTCTATGTATATGTTTGTTTGGGTTATCACCTTTAAAGAATATTTGTATCCACTTAACGTCGTGTATCTCATTGGTCCACGACTAGTTGATTATAATAAAGGTTTGAGCAACTATAATCATCGTTCAGTTTTGTTTTACTTAAACTCCTATACACTTACGCGTTTTTTTTTAACATTCAACAAAACCCAGCCATCCAGGTACACCCATAGGCAAAAGGCCACCCACGCCCGCGATTACAGACAATGCTGGTGACCTGACCCATCACCAGGGGCAGATCTACCCTTCAAGAAGGGGTAACCTCCGTTACCCCTTGACGCTCCGATGGTAGTGTAAATTTTGGAAAAATTTAACGTTTTTTCGATTTCGTTACCCAGTTTCTTTGAAACGTTGCCCCTATAATAATTTTCTAGATCCGCCACGACGCCACAACCCATCACTAATTCTAGGGAAAACTTACCGCCTGAAGATTCACTGTGATAAAACCCGCACAAACATTTTGTCACAGACGAAACTCCAACCGACGACCTCCCCTAAAGAAAGTCACCGGGTATCGCTAGAGCAGAACCCTTTAACATAACCTTTGCATTTTATAAATGGCATTTGATTTTTTTTTCTCTTCATGTTTCTATAAATGGAAAACACACCAATAATTAAAAACCTTAGGTTGGCATACTCACCCATACATGCTTATACATGCACATGGTTATCGTGGTCAAACTTATCTTCCATGTGCTATTTCTGGTGGCATCTAATTCATGATGGTTAGTGGTTACACGACTTTTATGATACATATGGTTACACAACTTTCATGTTAATATAAGAAGCCATGACGTATAATATAAACGTATTGGGTTAGTGTTCAGTTGGTTTGAGAATATCAGAGAAAAATAAGTTGAAAGTTGAGAGTGGTATGATACAAACCAAAAGTTAGAAATGATATCAATTAATTGATGAAAGCCGGGGTTATTTAAATCATAGGGTAAAGATCAAATAGGAAGTTAATTTTCGCTAGGAAGGATAGGAAGCCATAGGGTTATGACATGTGGCAAATTTTAAAATAAAGAGAAAGGATATTTTAGTCAATCCAACTCCTTCTTCTTCCTTTTTCAAAACCCAGTAAATTCAAAAACCCATCATTTTCAAAACCCACCATCTTCAACTATTTCTTCACTTTCTATCTCAATAATCACTACATTATAGTGCGATTTTCATCACAAATCAATGATTCAGAACCCGATCAACGTGTTCTTCAGCTTTTTTTTGAAGAAAACCCAGTTTAATTTCATAAAAAAATCTCGTTTTTTCCGGTGATTTTGGAGATAATCACTCGATTCGTTCGATTCGAGCGTTGATAAGTGTTTCTATCATTCAAATTTCGTCAATTGATGAAGAAATCGGCTTCGATCCATGTAAGAAATTCTTCAATTTCATTTTCATGATCTGGGTTTTTGATTTAGTCATTGCGTTTTACGATCTTTGCGGGGGTCCGGGGGCGGCAGCCCCCGGTAGCGGGGCCCAAGGGGCAGAGCCCCTGGCTGGGAAAATTTTTTTTTCGATTAAATTGCTGTACTAAAAACGCATCAGAAAAATTAAATTTCCATAAATTGGCTCATTTCGAAGACAGTAATTCGTAGACAATTCAGACAGTTCACAGTGACAGACAATTTTATGTGTCCATTGCGTTTTAGAAATAAGAGAGTTTTATGTGGTTTCTGGCTATTGCGTTTTAGAAAAAAACACATTTTTAAGTGTTTTTAGTCATTGTGTTTTAGGTAAAACACATTTTTTAGGTGTTTTCAGTCCATTGCGTTTTAGAATGAGTCATTTTTAAGTGTTTTCTGGCCATTGCGTTTTACATATAAGACATTTCTTTGTGTTTTTTGTGCATTGCGTTTTAGGTAAAACACTTTTTTATGTGTTTTCAGTCCATTGCGTTTTAGAAAACAGACATTTTAAGTGTATTCTGGCCATTGCGTTTTACAAATAAGTCATTTCTTTGTGTTTTTTGTGCATTGCGTTTTAGGTAAAACTCATTTTTATGTGTTTTCTGGCCATTGCGTTTTACAAATAAGTCATTTCTTTGTGTTTTTTGTGCATTGCGTTTTAGAAAAATGTTATTTTTTAGGTTTTTTTTTTCATTGCGTTTTACGTAACTGGTGGTTTTTCTATTGCGTTTTACGCAACTGGGTTTTAATTTTTTTTTTTAAGTATAGCAATAGTATACTCGTTTTAAAGATAAAAAAACGCTCGTTTTTTTGGTGCAATTTTTATAAAAAAATAATGTCGTATGAAAGAGTTATTAACGTTTAAAAAATGGGGGGGGGGGGAATTGGAGGAGAGAGAAACTATTGACTTGGATTGACTAGAATGCCCTTGAACAAACTCACGCGCCTCTTTTCTTCATTTCAATTTGCCTGATTTAATCTTAGCCCTTGATTAACTTAATGAATGGTCAAGATCACTTCCTATCCTTCCTAGCCAAATAAACTTCCTATTGTATCTCCACCCTTAAATCATATATCCATTATTATTTTTATTTAAAAAACAATAAAACTTCTATCGTTTTATAATTCCTATGTTTTCTTTATTAATTTTTCTAAGTTACCAACTTAGATCAATAAAGTAAATTAACTCTAGAGTTAACTTCTGTTTTGCTCTTTGTGGTTTGGTCACTTTAACGGTTTTACTTCAATCATTTAAAAACAATTATTTTCCTCCTTGATGTTTCGATCTTGTCGCCGGTTTGCTCCACGGCTCTAACTCCATCCATATTGTATGTTAACTGAAAGAGTATTTTTGAAATTTCAAGTTAACATACAAGATCCAAGTACCCTTCCAGTTAACATACAATATGGATGGAGTTAGAGCCGGGAAGCAAACTGGCGACAAGATCGAAACATCAAGGAGGAAAATGACCATTTTCAAATGATTGAGACAAAACCGTTAATGTGACCAAACTACATGAAGCAAAACGTAAGTTAACTCTTAACTCTAAACTAATTTGTTCGTCATTACTAAACTCAAAGAGCCATCTTCTGCTTGTTCCATTCAACAAGTTTATACACTTAAAAGCTTCGTAGAACTCAAAATCCTTCAATTCATCGTTAATCTCAACAACAACAATGGCGGGAATAGCTTTACTTATGGATCTACTGAGAAAAAATCCCAGCGTCAACGGCCAAACCCTACATTCCACCGGCTTATACTCCGCCACTCTTGCTGCCTCCTCCGCCGCTGCTTACGTCACCTCCGCCACCCCCTTTGCCTCTAGGGCTTTATTCGGGTATACCCTTTTGTTATTATCGCAATTAAGATCTAAAGTTTTGATCTTTTTTTGTTATTGTTGTCGTTTGTTAGTCTTGTAGATTACCTAATTTTGACCCCCTTTAGATGTTTGTTAAGATTTAGGGGGTGTTTGGGATTGGTGTTATAAACAGGTTATTGTTATAAGATAGAAGTAGATGATTTTGGATCCACCTAGAGTAATTTGTTTGAAGAAAAAAAGCAATTTTTAAGTGTTTATTGGGTATAAATTAATTCACCTAAATATTTGTTCATACACTTAGAAGTGCTTACCTGGTTATAGAAAGTGCAATAAGCAAGTACGTTGTTGTTCGGATAAGAATTCCCAAACAAATAAAGAAACAAACGTGCCCCGTAGAATCCCAGTCATAGCAGAGCTATTGGTAGCATAGTTTGTTAATGCCGTATAGCGACAAACAGCGATAAGGTACCTATATGCTACATAGCAAATAGCGATAAATAGCGGGTGCTATTTTATAAATTGCGACACTAGATTTTTTTTTAATATATGTGTATTATATCAAAATACCTTGGTATGTACGCTATTTTACATGTATATTAGCGACACTAGATTTTTTTTTATATATGTATATTATATCAAAATTGGTAGGGGACCGCTAAAATGAGAACCGCCTCGAGTTGTAAGAACCGTGAGAACTTTTTGATCCGGGGCGAGGTGGACCAATTTTTTTTTTCATAAACGTAGATGCGTGTATTGTAAACACATTTGTAAAAAAAATTTCAAAAAAAAAAATGTCGTGTGTGTAGTTTTGAGCACCACAAGTTTGTGTTTACGGGTACCGTTACGGTACCCGTAAACGCGAACTTGTGGTGCTCAAAACTACACGCACGACATTTTTTTTTTGATTTTTTTTTACACATGTGTTTACAATACACGCATCTACGTTTATGAAAAAAAATTTTGGTCCACCTCGCCCCGTACGGTGTAGTTCTCACGGTTCTTACAACTCAAGGTGGTTCTCATTTTAGCGGTCCCCTACCTTGGTATATACACTATTTTACATGTATATTGAACAAAAACCTAAAATCCAGCTATTTTATAGTTATATTTAATTGCTATTTATATTAAAAAAATTATATTAAAGGCCGCTAACTATCGCTACAGACCATATAGCGAGCATGGACCTATACGCCACGCTATTCGCTATAGCGACTGTAGCGATCGCTATTGACAACTATGATTGGTAGGGTCTCAGAACTAGAAGGGTGGGATGAGGGCAAATCTTTTCTTTATCCTAAGGGACAGAGAGGCTGCTCCCAAAGGGACGTTTGGTTCGTGGAATGTTTCTAAAGGAATTTGAATGTTTAAAAGGAATTGGAAATTTGTAGGATTTGGAATAAATTCCGTCCAAAATTAAAAAGATGTTTGGTTAGTAAATTTGTAAATAGAATTAGAATGTTAAAAACATAAAATTACAAATTGACCTTTTACCCTTTTAATTACTGGAAATTGACAGAATAGATTGCAACAATTTGTGGTAGTGGATTTGATGAAATTAATTTGCATACTGGAAGTAAGTTTAATTGTAAATTCCAATTCCTAAGAATTCCATGAACCAAATGACCCCTTAGAGTCGGAGACCCCGGCTCTAGAAACCTTAGTTTTACGAGTACAATACAAGTCGGTTTAATTGTGTAATTTTTATAATGGAAGGTAAGAACTATCCCATTTTTTTCCTCTAAATTCTGAATTTTTAATGATTCATCTTATCAATGAACTGTTTTGGTGGAAAAAGATTTGCATATTGCGATGCTGGTGCTACCCCGCCTCTTTTGACTGAAGATTACCTTTCTAGTTTAAGGACTGCATCTGAAACAATCTTTAGGCACGATACGCTGAACTACAGGACAAAAGAATATTACATTGAGCTAAAGCCGTTGTTTTCCGCTTTCCAGCCGAAATCCTTTGCGTTAACATCGTTGAGGTCTTTCTTATTGTTTTATTTGCCCATTTTGGTACCGAAAGTAGAAGATGACGATAATGATTTCTTACCGGATTCTTCTGATGACCATCATGTTGACTTGGTTGTACCTTTCAAGCGATCAGTAAAGCAAATTCTTCGTGAAGTAAGTATTGAATTGTTTCTACTTTCTACATGTTAAACGTTAACACATTAGCGCTTTTTAAAGTCAGACTAAGATTAAAGAGACCTTGTTACCATTAAGTGATATATAGCATTAAGTAATGTTACTTTGATATAACCATTTATTCTGCCATCGTGATTGACAACTATTTTTTTTTTAATTCTTATTACTGACACATGATAAGTATGGCTTATACTCTTTTACCAAGTTGACGTTTATACCTGAACGTCGGACTTGACACATAATTCAGTGAGATCACGAGTGTTAAATTATTGGTTAAACGTATTACCAATATTTTTTATAATTTCTTTTTTTTCGGGATCGAGATCGTACTTAGAAGAAATATGTTACATTACATTACTTTTGGACAACTATGTTTAGACAACCCAAAAAAGAAAATTGTTGTGTTTTCTGGAATGGAATATAATATCTGTTTAACCCATTATATTTGGTTCCGGCTTTTAATCCGTTATAAAAGTTTGAAATTTCATATATGCTCATCAAAGTTCCACAACTTTATATTACCCATTCAAAGCACTATAAATACCATAATTATTATTGTCATGATAAATAATATAAAATCGGTTACTTAAAACAGTCTAGTTTACTGGATAAACGAATAGGAAGACATTAATGTTGTGATTTGTGAATCAGCTCCACGGAGAATGTTTTCTTTGTCTATTAACGAAACAGACTATTGTAAGGAAAATATTTTATTGAAAAAGAATGTTATAAGCACCTGCCTTATTTTATTTGCTATGAAATGGGCAGATTTGATATTTTTAGTGTACTGAAAGAGTGAAAGGATAATTACGGCTTTGTGAAATTTCAAAGTTTTGAACTTTTGGAAGGATATATATGAAATTGCTTTCTTAATCGTTTTCAAATGGTTAGCATTAGGATGATATTTTTTTTTTTCATTTCAGACTAGTATGGTTACTACTAGACGTGTTCTAGAACGACTTGCCGTTCACCATTTTTCACAGCGTGCTGCATGGAAGCTTCTTAAAGGTACCTACCTTATCTGTACTGCCACATGCTAATTTCATTAATATAATAGATGAATAAGTTTTTTCTTATTGTTAATGCTAGATGTCCCGAAGTCTGCCATGCGCAAAGCTAACAGGGGAATGCCAATTCATACTTACTTCTTTTGTGTCAGCAGAACAACATTTAGAGGTCAGTTATGTACTGTGTTTTCACTGGTTTCACGCTTTGAACAATGTAATTTCTATAAAAAGTATAATAATCTGATCATACTTCATTTAATTTGAAAACTAAATATTGCTAAGTGTGATAATAAAATATATCATTCTAGTATATTTTGTGTTTATTTATGCGTTTTGGCAATGTCAATGATTGTGTGCAATGTCGCTATAAATATGGTGTTAGAAATGTTTTTTGCTCGATGAGGTTTATAGGATTTACATATATTGCTGGCTTTATTATCTGTTTTCTCTCGGTATGTATTGTGTTCATATAGCCATCAGTGTGGTTGCTTTTTTGTACTTACTTATAACAATGGGGTTTTTATATTTTTTTGATAAGTTAGTTAATACATTCTAATCATAATGAACAAATTAACTTTCTTTGGATATATTATGCATCTAAAGAGAGACCATTTGATCCTTTTAAGACTTATACGTCGTATGGCAAACAAATTGTTTCGATTTGCAAAATGTGAAATGAACACGAATATCACAAGGCAAACGCCAGGAAATGGAAACGATTGTTACATTTTTTTTTTCTCAATTAATCATCAAACTTCAAATAAGGCTTATCATAGAAACTAACTTACACTTTATTGCTGATTTTAGCAACCAGGAAACATTTTTATTACCAATTGTAGCAACGAATTACCTATTTAAGGCATTTTTCTTTCTGTTTTTATTTGAGCAGGTCACTTTTTAGGAGTTGCAGCATCATGGCTTGTTCAAGTTGGGATTGAATGTTACCGTTTTGCTCGTGACGTTTTCAAATCTAACCAAGAGGAAGCTGTTGATGTTGACTTTGACCAATCGGAACGAGTCAAAGTTCTCGGGAAAAAGGTGTATGGTGTTACGGTTAGGTGTGGTGCATCACTAGTGTTTGCGTCCATAGGAGCCGGGATCGGTGCAACCCTTTTCCGCCCATCATCTGGCCAATCAGTTGGTAAGCACTACATTTTTTATTCTTGTCTGATTAGTCTCTTCTCAGATAATCACATCATACCAACTGCAACAAAACTGATTACGTTTTTTAACCTAATTTGAGAGGTTTTTATTCATTTAGAGTAAATTGTCATTTTCGTCTGAGGTTTGGCCACTTTGCGACTTTTATCCAAAGGTTTGTTTTTCCTCATCTGGGTCCTCGTGGTTTCAAAATCTTTGCCATTTTCGTCCCTGAGATTTGGCAATTTACCAAGACTTTTGTCCCTCGAGGTTTGGCCCTCAGGGACGAAAATGACAAGATTCTGAAACCACGAGGACCCAAATACGGAAAAACAAACCTTTAGATAAAAGCGCAAAAGTGGCCAAACCTCAGGGACGAAAATGGCAATTTACTCTTCATTTTATTAACAATATTTCTATTAAAAAAAACTTCATTTTTTTGGTAATAAATTTATCATTTTAGTTATCACCTTAGAGCAAAAATAACTTACCTTTTAAAACCTAATTTAAAGTGTGTTTTTTTAATCATTTCACAAACCCTTTTTTGCGTGTTTTTATAGTTTTTTTACTCTTTAGAATTTGGGAAATATTTAAAATCTGAATATTTAATTGTTACATCTTTAAACATTAGCATCCCATCAGAACACATTTTTATATAGTTATTTAATCGAAAGAGATGATTGTTTGATTTTAATTATTCATGATTTTTGACATCGTTGCATTGTTTTACAGGGTGCCTGCTTGGTGACATGGCTGGGCCAGTCATCGTGTCGTTTTGCTTTTCCAACGTAGGGCATTTGGAACTTTAGAGCGATCGCTTTGTTTCTGTGGTTAACGTTGTCAAATTGTTTACAACAAAGGTTGTAATTGTAATGAATACCGTTGAACGATAGGGATCTGCATTGGTGGTTACGTTTTTTAGCATAATTATGCCCCAGCAACCGTTGTAACAAATATTTTTTTCCCTGAAAGCGTAACCTTCAAAATAAAAATATGCATTTTGATCTTCATCTTTACTAGAAACAAATGTATGCTTACTTTCTAGAGCTCCCAAGTTGTTTATCTTAACCGGAATAAGTGCAAGTCTTGATCCAAACAGGCAAACACATACCTTGACATTTATACATCTCGAACACCAAAGCATGCGTGCCTGTTGCTCCAGGCGACAGCGACTATAAGTATAACACATCAGAAAAGGTGATGCACATTGGTTTAACAACCGGTTTTTGCCCCAGGGCGCCACATCGCCTTTGTGAACATATTGTGCAGTGAGTTATTAACATATTGTGCAAACTACCAGTACACTTTGTTTAAATTGATTTTTTTATAAATTCGAGTTATTTTATGTTTCGACACCGCCGCATTGCGTTACAAAATATACTAGGTATCTATTGAGCCTTTTGAGAACCGTCACTCATTTCCACCATGTTTGCATTGAGCCTCCACAATGTTTGCATTGAGCCTTTTGAGAACCGTCACTCATTTCCACCAAATCTCAATTGCACCATACCTTCGTATTGCGATTATGTGTTAGTGTCCCAACAACATATGGAGCGGATTGAGGACCGTTGTTGACGGATGGAGAATTAGTTGTTTTGGAATTCTTGGATGCCATAGTATCAAATGAATCAAGAGGTTATTGAGTAGAAAAAGAATCAAGAAGAAGATGAAGATGGTGTGATAATCAAATGAATTATACACACTATATATACTATCAGGATTCGATTCCAACGGCTAGGAATCGATTCCAACGGTAACAAATGCATTAAATGGTTGGTTGCAAACGGCTAGGAATCGATTCCAACTGTAAAAAAACAATTAAATGGTAGAATTTAATGCAACGGGTTGGATTTGGTACGGAGGAACCGATTCTGGGTAGGAACCGGATACGAACCGAATTTTTTTTATAAAATGTGGAACCAGGTAAGAACCTACGGGTTTTCTGAACCCGAAACCGGTTCTTCAATAAAGCGGATAGGAACTGGAGCCGGTTCCAGGTCGGTTATTATGCCCAATTGCCCATCTCTACTCTAATCTATAATAGTATAAATGGGCTGTTACTTCTGAAAGACTTGATGGGCTGAGCCTCAAGCTATAGACATTACTGTTTGGGCCTAGTCTTCTTCTAGTCAGTAAATTAAACCGGTCAAAGAACTCAACTCCGCCGTGCCGTCAACTGGTCTGAACCTCCGACCACCGTGAGATGGCGGCACCGGCGAAACTGATTGCAATCATAGCATCTCTCTCCGTGTCTCTATACTCTCTATACCTGTTAACCAACAGACGCCGAGCTATATCTCACTCGAAACACAAAACCCTAATAATAACTCACAACAACAAACCGAAGAGAAATGGAATTGTTGGCGCCATAGGCAACACTCCTCTTATTCGAATCAATAGCCTCTCAGATGCCACTGGCTGTGAAGTAATTGTTATATATTATTATTTTTTTAATTTTTAATTGAATTTATATGTATATTAATTTGTGAAGTAATGCTTTGTTTAATGTTATTATTAATTATTAATCAGATTCTTGCGAAAGCGGAGTTTTTGAATCCTGGAGGAAGTGTTAAAGATAGAGTTGCTGTTAAAATTATTGAAGAGGTAAATTTAGTATTTCACTTTTATAATTTTGTTATAAAATTGTGTTCTTTAGTATAGTGGATGATATACTTATGATTGGTTTTTCTGAACTTTTTTTTATTTATAAAATGCTATATTACCTATGTTGTCAAGGCACATAGACGCACTCAACACGCATAGGCCTAGTCTGGAGCCTAGGCGCTAGACGCTTAAAAAGCTAAGGGCTTTTTAGGGGCTGTTTGGCAACATCTGAATGATTAAGTGCTGAACCAGTAAGAGGTCTGAACCAGTAAGAGGTCTGAACCATTAAGAGCTAGTATAATGCTTAACAGTTAAGATGCAAATGTCTGACTAATTCAGATTAGAGGTCTTAACCATTCAGACTCAGTATAATGCTTAACCATTCAGAGGCAAATGTCTGAACCATTCAGACATCTGCTCGTGAAACAAACAATCTGAACCATTAAGTGCTGAACCAATAAGAGGTCTGAACCATTAAGAGTCTCATTAAGAGGTAAACAAACAGCCCCTTAGCTTTTTAAAGTTAGGTGCATAGTAAAAGATACCATCTTTAGGATGAAGGGGGGCACCTGGGGTTTGGTACCAAATGGATCACCGTCATAAACAAAGTGGGATGGGATTTTGGTTTATGAACCCGATTTTGGTTCAAAGAGTGGGAAGTCGGGGAAATGAGGTGGCACTCCCTCGTTGGTTTAAAGAAAGGGACGTTCAAAATTTTGGTTTATGAACCTGATTTTGGAGTGCCCTTTATGATTTTGGTTCTTTTGGATCATTTGATTCAAAATGAGGTGGCACTCCGTCATTGGTAGGTTGCTTTTGGTTCACATGGAGTCCCCCTTTCACCCTTAGGGGTTTTAGACCTGTTTTAGGCTTGTTTAGGGTTAGTTTAGGTTGTTTTAGACTTTTAGGTTGATTCCAGGCTTATTTAGAGGTTTCAGACGATTTTTGGTCGGTATTGGACTGAGCTTGCGCCTAGTCGCCTGAAAGAGTGCCTTTCAGGGCACAACGGGTATGGTGCTCTGTGCTTTTCCGCCTTGAGCGCTTTTGACAACATATTTTTATGCACATATACACAAGATAATGAGGTTATAATGGTAGGATTTACGATATATCCATGAGTTGTACCACCTGGCTTATATAGGTGCTAAGCTGTGGGTCAATTGTTTTAACAAGTGTAATAGGCAGCTTATTCAAACTCATGTGCATCTACTGTGGTAAACATAGATTCCAGCTAGTATTTGTGTCTAGATGGCACATGTAAACAAATTGATCATCACATGGACTCATCTGTTTCTGAAAGTTAATAAGATGACCTTAACTTGTAATGCTGCTGCTTGTGCTTATTTGGCTACATTTAGGAACCACTAAATTATATATCTATGATATGAAGTTAACGGAGTATGAGCATATGTTGGCCCATATTTGAAGTTGAGTAAATAGTATACATGGGTTTGATTTAATACACATCATGAGACCTTTATGTTGATGGATTTTTTATTATTCTTACGCATTAGCCTTTTGTTAAATTTTCATAGGCCTTGGAATCCGGACAACTGTTAAAAGGCGGTGTAGTTACAGAGGGTAGTGCTGGGAGCACAGCAATAAGTCTTGCAACAGTTGCTCCTGCGTATGGATGCAAGTGTCATGTGGTTATCCCAGATGATGCCGCAATTGAAAAGGTATGTATGATTAAAAATTTATAAACCAGAAGCTTCTTTATTGTTATAAATTAGAGTAAAATGCCATTTTTCGTCCCTGAGGTTTGGCCAGTTTTGCGACCTTCGTCCAAAAGTTCGTTTTTCTGCATCTGGATCCAAAAAGCTTGAAATCTTGTCATTTTCATCCAGCTTGTTAACTCCATCCATTTTTCTCCGTAAGTCAGGGGTATTTCCATCTTTTTTGCTAACTTAAAGGGCAATTCGGTCTTTCTCACTTCATGTAAAAAGACCGAATACCATGACTTAACGGAGAAAAATGGATGGAGTTAACGAGCTGTATGAAAACGGAAAGATTTCAAACCTTTTGGACCCAGATGCGGAAAAACAAATCTTTGGATGAAAGTCGCAAAACTAGCCAAACCTCAGGGACGAAAATGGCAAGTTACTCTATATTTTATCTCTGCATATATATTTGTCTAATTATTATTTTCTTCATATCCTATATAGTAAATTGTTTTCACTATTTTTCTATAGAGTTAACTGCCATTTTTGTCCTTGTGGTTTGGTGGAAAATGCCACTTCAGTCCAAAAAAAAATTTTGTGCCAGTTCCGTCCTCAACATTTTTGAAACGTGCCATTTCAGTCCAAAAAGATAACGCGCCGTTAAAAACGTTAAGGACAGAACTGGCGCAAGGCGTTATCTTTATGGATTGAAGTGGCACGTTTCAAAAAATGTTGAGGACGGAGCTGGCGCAAATTTGTTTGTTTTGGACTGAAGTGACATTTTCCACCAAACCACAGGGACGAAAATGACAGTTAACTCTTTTTTATAATATATATTTTCAGTCTGAAATACTAGAGGCCCTTGGAGCAACAGTTGAAAGGGTTAGACCGGTGTCAATAACTCACAAAGATCATTTTGTCAATATTGCAAGACGAAGAGCATTAGAAGCAAATAAACTAGCACTGCAGCACATAAGTCTAACAGATGTAAAAAATGTTACAAATGGATATTCGTCAGAAAAGCATAAAGGTGGATTTTTTGCAGATCAATTTGAGAATTTGGCGAACTACAGAGCTCATTATGAAGGAACTGGACCCGAGATATGGGAGCAGACAGGTGGCAAATTGCATGCTTTTATTGCCGCTGCAGGTACAGGTGGCACTGTGGCTGGTGTTTCTCGTTTTCTAAAGGTCAGCCACCCCATTTACTTCTAAAATGCTGATGTGGCAATGGCTGAATGTCATGCTAGATGCTACTTATGCCAAAAATGCTTATGTGGAAAAATTAAACATAGACTTATTCCAGATTTGAAAATATAATCCTTTTTATATATTTATGTTTAAAGGTATTGTCAAATGTCAAATCAGGTGCCATGAGGGCATACGTATACACTATAATGACAAATAATATGACACATCAGCAGTTTATGATCAATCTGCAAAATTAAGATTACTTGTTACTCGTTGAACACTTGAACAATTCACTTGGTAATATAATCGGTGATAAAATGCAAATTTATTGCCAAAATCAGCACTAAAGTGTAAATTGGTTTCTGTTTTGCACCTATAGTGAAGTAGAAAACAATAATACTACAAGAATGATCTAAATATTTTAATACAAAGCTTTAGGAGGTTGTATGCATTAAAAATTAGACTTTAAGCAACGTTTAACCGTTGTATTTATTTGACCCGTTCACCCCTCTTCGTTTAGCTCATTTTTTTAATCAACTCGTTTAAGATAAAGCACAACCCACTTTTATAAACGGGTTGAAATTACTACGCCTCTGATTTTGTAATAACTACTAATGTTACCTTTTTGTTCTTCTAAAAGGAAAAAGACCCGGGGATAAAGTGTTTTCTTGTGGACCCGCCTGGTTCCGGTTTGTTTAACAAGGTTACAAGGGGAGTGATGTACACAAAAGAAGAGGCTGAAGGAAAGAGATTAAAGAATCCATTTGATACTATAACCGAAGGAATTGGGATTAATAGATTAACGGAAAATTTTAAAATGGCTCAACTTGATGGAGCTTTTAAAGGCACTGATATTGAAGCTGTTGAAATGTCTAGGTACGCAATCAATCCTTATCTCCAAGAATATATATACGTATATAAATTATAGGTAATCATGTAATGTAACATTTAATATTTATGCTTTATGCTTGTATTAGATTGTAGTAGAGGTGACAATTTCCACCCGTTTACTTTAATGGGTCGATTAGGTTGTTTCATCTCAGATGGGTAATTTCAACCCGTACTGAAACGACCCGTTTACTTAAGAAAGAGCAAAAATAAGTTTCCGGGTCAACCCGTCTTGGCAATTTAACCCATACTGAAACTATCTATCTAGCCTATATCGTCACACGACCCACCAATCTTGCCACTAGAGGTGGCGCTTTCAACCCAATTATCCATAAACGGGTTAGTTTGGGTTATAGTTGTCTCCAACGGGTCAAACAAGCCAAAATCTCAACAAACATTGACTAAAAATAAAAAACGGGAAACATTGAGTACAATTGAAATATGTTACATTTTGAGGGGTAATCACACTAATATAAACTTACAGTCTCCTAAATTGTTTTTATGTAAAAAATAATAAATTAATTTAATTTAAAAAACCCTCCCATTTTGCAATATTTAACTATAGTCATTATTCTTATTTCCAAATCTAATGCTTCTTTCATTGATCAGATTCCTGTTGAAGAATGATGGGCTTTTTATTGGAAGTTCTTCTGCAATGAACTGTGTTGGAGCAGTGAGACTAGCGAGATTATTGGGCCCGGGTCATACTATTGTAACAATTTTGTGTGATAGTGGGATGAGGCATTTAAGCAAGTTCTGTAATCCCGAGTACCTTTCTCAACACGGTTTAACACCTTCGGCTAAAGCGTTAGAATTCCTTGATTGTAGATATCATTTTTCATATGCGTGACGTTTTGTATTGCGCACGGGGCAGTATTGAGTTTCAAACATTTGTCCGCGATGATTGGATCGACAGTTCTTTTTACAAGGGAATGCACTCCTACTTAGATGGTTACATATATTGTTTGTTATTTATGAGGTTTCTTTAAGTATTCTATTTTTGACATTAAGGTCACTCGTGGGCATGTATATTGAAACGGTTTTATAGGTCATCTAAGTATGTGCTAGGTTCTCAAATGTGATCAGAAACATGTAAGATTCCTAGATGTTGCTTTTTGGTAGATAGATAAATTGCTTTTTTTTATTGTTCTGTTAGCGAAGTGGGGACATATATATTCGGTACTTTCGTCATAGGTACCGGTACTTTTTTCGGTAAACATTCTATTGGTACCGAATTTGATATGTTTTATTTTCATATGGTGGTATTATGGTTTCTTTTTATCTTTTTAGCCTATTCGGTACTGATTTAGTCTATTTGGTACTCGTATCTTTTTAGCCTATTTGGTACATGTACGGGTACCGAGATCAACAGAGTGCTCGAAAAAAAATAGTGCTAAAGGGGGTACCGAACTGAAATACCGGTACCGATATGTGTACCCGCACGATACCGTACCAATATATTCGGTACCAACTTTTATTCAAATTTGGTACCGGTATTTTAAGTAAGGGTACGTGTAATTTACCGATCCCATTCCTACCGAGTATCACCGTATTGGGTGAGAGTTGGCTACAAAGTCTATTTTTTTTACAAAATGTAGGAAGTGTTCTTGTGGTGACATGTGGCATCTAGTGAATTTTAATAAAATGACAAATAATTAAGTTATTTTTGGAAAATATTTTATAAAACAATAAAAGGAGATTTTTAAGAAAACTCTATCTTTTATCAATTCAAAAGTATAAGTTACATACTTACGAATCAGGCATCATTTGATGACTCTTCGCGATTTTTTTTTGTTTGTTTCAATTGAATTCTATGGATAAAAAATGTCTAAAGTCTAATTCTTCACAAATTTTGGACGTTTTGTTTTACCAGTTATAGGTTCATTTACAATGTGTTATAGCTTTCATTTTTGCATTTAAACAAATCCTGCATGAAACATTTCTTGATAATGTGTTTTACCGGTTACAATCCTTCATGAACAATTTCTTGACGATGTGTTTTATCATATGTTTATTCACAATGTGTTATAGCAGTTTATATTTTAAGAACGAAATGCATTTGTGTAATTATTGAAGTTGTGTTTTATCAGGTATCGGTTTCATTATGAGGTGTTATACAAGTTATGATTCATGAATGACATATCTTTGTATTTTCTTGACATGGTGATTTATAATTTCTAGGGTTCTTCACGATGTGTTCTATTGTATATTTGTATAACACACCATAACGGGTAATTCAAACTATAAAACACACCACGTTGTCATATAAAACACACCATAACTAGTAAAACATATCAACTTGTTGAAACATATTTTTTTAGTATATGTAGTAATATGGTACTTATATTAAAGAAAAAAACGCTCGTTATTATGGTGTAACCTTTTTTTAAAAATAAATTATGTATAAAAAAGTTAAATCTAAGTCTGGTCGGAGTGAAGCAACAGAGCTCTACAATTTGGGGAGTGCGGTAGCCTAATACAAAAAAGTCGCCGTTAAAAAAACATGTTTCGAAGTTCTTTCTGCTTTATTCGGTTTCGTAACTTTCTCAACCACAACCTAACTTCTTCTTAGCAATAGGTTTCCTCATTTATAATAAGAATAAAATAATAATAATAATAATAATAATAATCATAATAATAATAATAATAATAATAATAATAATAATAATAATCACTTGAAATGACAACCAGTACGTATTTTCACCAAGTGGTTTAGTTAAGATGACATGGACGCCACGTGTTAAAAAAAAAAAGCCAAACCACATACCTCACCTTACACATGTTCTAATATGATATAATCTAAGGGGGTGTTTGGCCTAGCTTTTTTAACAAAGCTTATAGCATTTTTAGTTTTTTTTTTTTTTTTTTTTTACAAAATAAGCTTAATTTGGTGTTTGGTTTAGCTTTTTAAACTTATGTTTATTAGCTTATATAAGCTAATTTGAAGAAGCTTATTTGAAGATGGTTTTTTAGCTTATTTAAAGAAGTTTCTTTGTGTAAGGGCAAATGATAGAAAAGAGCTTATCAAATTATAGAAAATAAGCTATAAGCTACTTTAAAATATAAGTATAAGCCAAAAAATAAAAGCTAGGCCAAACACCCCCTAAATTCTAATAAGGTATTCCAAAAAAATGTCACATAGAAATTTCCGATGCTACCTAATTATAATATTAAATGTATATTCTATATTTTGTATTTAAATGAATTTATGAATAACCAATTAAAAATATTATATAAAGAACTATGATAAAATATATATTATGTTATTATCAACAAATAAATATATTTTACTATAGTAAAAAATATTTTGTTGATTATAGATAATGATTAAACATAATAAAATATAATGTATATTGTTGATGCAACAAATAATAGACCAAGGCCTGTAGCGATATCTCCGGGTAAAAGGGTTCAAGGGTTTCGATTAGCCTAACGCAGGTCGTGGGGTCCCCCCACGTTTGCAAGACGTGGAGAGAGGTTCACTAGTGTTATTGTTGTTCTCCTTGAATTCTAGACTGATATGAAACCAGCCCAGAGCGTAATCGTTGGAGAAGATGAGTTATTTAGTGTGAAGAAGAGAAACATAAAGCTAGTTCTCATGGGAGAAGAAGAAGAGAAGCAAGCATGAAGCTTGTTCTCGAGAGGGAGAAGGAGAATCAGAGAGTTAAGATAGTTTTCTGCTGATTCTGGAGTGTTTCATATGCTTGACATGGCTGCAATTTATAGGGGAAGAGGTTTCTCAAAGGGGAAACCTTTAACTAGTAAACCTGGCTTGCAGTGAGGGGCTTACCCTTTTAGGGGTTGAAGGGTTTGGACCTGCGGACAAAAGGGTGTTCTCTGTGCATATGTTCTGTCTGTGCAGAAACGGTTCACGCGTTAAGTGTTGATGTGACCGGACACTGTGCTTGTCCTTTTTACTGTTCACCTGAGTTCACGCGTATTGAACCTCTCAACCTTTTAACCTTTTAAGCTGTTATGTATATTAGTCATTTTATTGAGATTTGGGCTACCCCCGTCATCAGCCCCCCAAGTCAGAGGTATTTGGGATGTAAGCTCAAATGCTTCTGACTTTTACACATTTTTTTTTATTGCTTAAAGGCTTCAAGGTTTTATTTTGAGATTTGAATTTCGGAATGATAGTATATGTGATAGGCTTCAAGGTTTTAAGGCTTAAAGGCTTCAACTTGTCTCACTCAAGAGGAAGTTGAGGCTTTTTTGTAAAGAATGGGGGATCGATCTAAAGTTTAATCTGGTGGCTCTGGGTTTTGGCAAATCGATCGATTAGTGTTCCGTTGGTTCGATTGCTCTTTATTGCTGAGTTTTCCAACTTGCGTCATCCGTTTTCGGTCTTTGTTCTGAATGTTTTAGAGTATTATCGTGTGTCGTTTGGTCAGTTGCACCCTTATGCTGTTTTGAATGAGCTTGAACCTTTCAAACATGAGATAGATGGTTGTTGAAGTTTATTAGGAGGTGTCCTTCTAGGCTTTGTCCCTTTCCCGAACATCTTTTAGTGCTGATGGATGTTAGCAGGTTGTGGGACAAGCCAGATCGTGACTCTATGCTCGTGAGAGATGATCAAGGTATGATATTTTGTATTTTCTACTTGTGTTATATTTTATTTATTGCAGTTATGTTTGCCTTAGACTTTATCAAGAGCGATGACACATCTGATGTTGTGTTTGGAGATGCCGAGGCTACATCCGGCGAAGATGTTGTTGTTAGGGGCACTGAACATAGGTTCGAGGGTTCAGGCTATGTGAACGTTCCCAATGTCAAGGGTTTCACCAAAGTTGTTGCTTCCAAAGTCTCTACTCGTCGTTCGAGCTGTTGTTTGATAAAGACTACTGACCAATCATCGGCTTCTGAGCCGGTGGAACTAAGTAATGACATAGAGGCTTCAGATGATTTAGAAATTGGGGTTGGGGAAAATCAAAAAAGGACAAGGGACGGCCCTTGGTGGTTTGGCGGGTAAAAAGGTTGTGAGCTTGAAGGGTTCCGGGAAGGGTGGTGAAGGTTCCACCAATGTTAATCCAGGGGAGGTTTATGTGCCGGATTGGAAGGTCACAGTTGGTGACAGCTTCAAGCCTTCATCCGTTTGTGAGGATGTTCTTACCCACTTTGATTCTCCTGTTGTTCGAGGTTCTTGCTCATCTATGGGTGATGACCTGATGATTTCGAAAAATGGTAATGGGTGCTTGTAACCTTGTTGCCTTGCTTCCAAAGGGTGTATCCCGATTTCGCAAGAGGATGCGAGAATATGATGTCTTCTCGAAGAAATGAGATGAAGGCTTCATTAGCTACTCTAAAGAAGGAGGCAGAGGGTTATGCTGGGAGGGAGAAAAGCTGATGTTGTGTATTGATGAGCTTTTTTCCCAGCACAAGACTGAGGTGGTTGAATTGGAAAAACGCTTGGAAGCTGACAGGGTTTAAGTCAGGATCGATAAGGCTGCCTTGGAGGTTCAGAAAAAGGCCTTATTAGAGGAGAAAGAAGGGTTAAAGGCTTCACTTGCCCAGGCAACTAGTGATAATAAATGGCTCATTGAGTATGGATTCCAGCAAGTGGTTAACTATCTTCTCCATTCATCGGAGTTCAAAAAGGTCTTGGGTGATGTGTACACCGAGCTTCTTGCTTATGGGAGACACTAAGGTTTGTTTGCTGGTTACAAAGCTTTGTGAGCCTGGGGAGCCTCAGGAAAAGTCTTCTCTTTTTCAACCCAAAGCCTTCGAAGCCTTTAAGGAAACTGTTTTGAAGGTAGGGCATATTATTTATCCTTATGTGGGTGAAGTCTCCAAGTGTTTTGGTAAACCTTTGCTTGTCTTGCAGGTGCTAAAACCCAAGGGCCTTAATGAGGCTGTTTGTAACGAAGTGTTCAAGTCCCTCTCGAAGAAACGTCCTTGCTTCAGAGATAGCGAGGAAACGTGTTCTGAAGGTGGTGAGGGCTCAAAGGGTTCAAGCCTTGAAGCCTCTGAGGCAGCGGGTGCAGCAGGGAGGAAAAAGAGGAAGGCTAAAAAGGCCCAAGATGATGGAGGTTTGAAGAAGGATGATGCAGCAAATTCTACCATTCCTGACGTTGCTAAGTGAAGAAGAAACCTTAATTCATAGCTTTCTTAGCATGTCGAACAATGTTATGGATTGTTTGTTTGAACATCCTTTTATTTTAAGGGAACCGTTTAGGTCCCTCGGTGGTTAAAGCCTGGCAGGCTTGTGGACAATGTTTTATGTTTGATGGCCAGTATGGCCCTTGCTATCTTTAACTTATCTTGTTATGTCTATTGTGTTGTTCTGTTTACTCCCTTGTGTTTTTATTGGTTTTGTATGTTGTCTTTGTTTTGGGCGGTGCATCTTATGTTACTTACCTTAAAGGGTTCAGTGCTGCAGTCACTTAGCCTTAGGATATTTTTAACAAGAAGATACAACCTCTATCCTATGTATGACATTCACTTAGAGTCTTTTTTGTTCGTAAGCCAATGTTGGGGCTTAAGGAACATTTGGTGTAGGCTGTTCAAACCCGTCTATAAGACATGTTTTTCAAGATTTCTATGAGTCTCATGGAGTTGTATTGATTTAGGAACTCACCCCTTATATAGGTCCATTCAACCCTTGAACCTATTGAGCGATGTGGCCTGGGAGCTCATCCCCTTACATGGCCCTTGCCATGGAGTTTCTTGCTAGGTTCTCAACCTGATTATAGGATAGAAAGACAAATTCATTGTTCATTCATTTCAAAGTACTTTGATTACTAGGGGAATAGAACAACTTTTTGGAACTATTTGTAACACGTTTTGGTTAAACATGGAACCTTTTAAGGTTTTTGCCATCTCAATCGCGGGGAAGCTTTTTGCCTTGCGGGCCTGCCAGCTTGTATGATTCCCCTTTGTAGGCTTTAAGGATAGTGTATGGCCCTTCCTACTTAGGGCCAAGCTTTCCTTGGCTTTCTTTCTTGCAGGCATCATTATTTCGAAGCACAAGGTCCTCAAGCTTTGTAACACCCCGAAAATTTGCGTCATATAATGTGTTGACACGTGTCATAGGTTTGAACGTGTGAAAGAATGTTCTTGAAGGACTAAAGTTGACAAACAATGAAACTGTGTAAGTATAAGGGTTCAAAACGTCAACAATGAATAATAAGACTTTGCAATAACTCTACATGATGTTTATAACCTTAAATGAATAGATCATGGATCATACGAAGCCAATTGTGAAAGAAAGTGAGAGATTACAAACTACAGGGGTTAAATGTGCCAACATGTTTAAGTTATACCTCTGAGTGACCTTTTGACAAACCCGAAGCTTTGTAACGATTAATTATGCTCACTAGAATGTACCACAAAAATTTCATGAAGTTTCGATATCGTATGAGCAAGTTGTGATAAAATTCGTGTACGAGGGTTATAAGTGTCAACGTTGAAATTTAGGGCTTTTCGGGTGATCACAAAGTTACCCGAGGACTTAACAAAGATGGTATAAGTCTTAAAGCCCCACATGTCAAATATAAAGTCTCAAAATGCAAGAAAACCAAGTGAAAACGACCTTTCGGGGGACCAGGGACTGAAATTGCAATTAAGGAAAACTTGTTTGTCAGGTCACCAGGGGCTAGCGTAGCGCGAGACCTATACCCCTTGGCAGTAGCGCTACGCTACTGCCTTATCTAGGCAGAAAACCTGCACAGGTGTCCTGCATGTTTCGTAACCGACTTTGATCGATTTTTGGCATACCTTGGGCTGCCCTAAGATGGTTTTTAGCATGTAGGATACTTGTGGATGTTATTGTTTCATCCTAGACTTAGTTGTCGATCATCCACGCATGTTAGAAGTTATATATAAAGACCCATTTATGCAACATTGATCATTCATCAACTCCTGAGCATTTCCAGAGCATACAAGCAGGCCACAAGCATTCTAAATCATCCATTAGTTGTGTATTGCGAGCCCCAGTAGAAGTACTCGTGCTTGCTGATTAGAATATACGGCTGAGTATAAATTGCATTGCTAGCTCAGGTAAATACTTTTAACTTATTTTCCCTTATACGGGCTTGGGATACGGTATTATAAAAATACCGCTTGGTCGGGTGTAGAAACCTTTTAATCGGAGATGATTAAATTGCATAATCCCGTTTTAATCTGTATTGATTGATAACAAATAACATTGGGGGTTAATGACCGTGTCCTGGATATCCTTGGCTCATTTTAAAAAGTGAATGGCCACGACGTAAGCACAAGGTGTAGGCAAAACACCTCCTGTTGCATATGTATAACGTATACTCACTCGTAAGGGTATCTTCTTGTGAGATTATATTTGTGGTGTGTCGATTAATCTTGTCCGGCTTGTATTGTATAATCACCGGCCCTAAATGTTGGACAACCATGTAAATCGGATACAAGATTTTTATTAATAGAATTGTCCCAAGTATAAAAGATTAATTTTGCCTCTGTGCATTTTAATCAATGTGTCAAGATATTTTGTGCCGTTTGCACTCGAATCACTTTTCAAACTCTTTTTCCAAAATGAGTCAGTTAATTGTATTTACCAGTGTAAACTGACGTATTTTCCAAAAAGGTTAAGTGACAGGTATTATGCGTAATTGGCTGGGAGCTCAGGGCGTCACTAGGGAATCTTGCAAGTTCTAGATGCCTAAAGTCTGTTGAACAGTTTTCTTTTATTGATCCGCCTGTGGATCCTTTACCTTCCGTTGTAATACTTTGACATTACTTATATTCGGAATGTAATATATTTATCTTTTGCTTCCGCTGTGCATTATTATATTGTGTTGTTTGACCATGATGTTGCCAACCACGTCACGATACTCCCCCACCGGGCCCACCGGTGACACGTGGAAAATCGGGGTGTGACAGGTTGGTATCAGAGCCAACATTGAGTGAATTAAACACTAGCCCTTAGTGTTTAATCTCAATGACACAGTAGCACATTCCTAAATCTTCTGAGTCTAGACTTAACATAGGAATACTTTCAATCCTAATCTGAAAATCTTTACTTCCAAATTTTTATATATTGGATACGTCGCCAAGCGAAGAAGCTGTATTAGAAATTCTCCACAATCTGGAGCCCTGAAATGCTGAGCTTCGTAGCGCGGCTGGAATGAAACGAGCATCCAAGGAGAGAGCATACAGAAATAACTTGAAGAAGAAACTCCTTTTGCTAAAGATCGCTTCCTTAATAGTCCTTATAAGGACATATTTATCTTTCAGTCCCTTCGAGGACACATTATCCCTTCAAAGACCCGCTTAGGGCAACTCTGTACTTTTATTTTCATATAATGGATTAATTAAACTTGTCCAAGTGACTAAGCCTTTTGTGCTATTACTAAATGCCTCGATCCCAGACGATCATGGCTTATAAATTAAACTTGTCCAAGTGACTAAGCCTTTTGTGCTATTACTAAATGCCTCGATCCCAGACGATCGTGGCTTATAAATTAAACTTGTCTACGCGACTAGGCCATTGTGCTATTATTAACTTATAAATTAGGATTTATGATAAAAAATCCTGAATAAAATAAATATCCTTCCTTCCCTGCCAGTAGGCATTTTAAAAGAGAATCTTAAAGGTGAAACCTAGCCTACGCGGCCAGGATGGTGAAACCTACTCAAGAGATTCAATTCCTTGTTAACACCTAAGAACGTGTTAGCACTCCTGACAAATGTGATTCGATAAAATCACAACAGTCATCCTTATATTGGATTCTTCCAATTTTCTTATCTAGCCTAGTGAATTAGAAATCATGGCTTGTGTCATCCTATAAGATGATCATTTTATAAACATCCGATAGTGATGAAGTGCCTATGGGCTAAACTTGTTGTCTGATAAGACAACGATAGTGGCGGTCTTTGACCTCCTATCTAAAAATGTTGGACCAGGTCCAAGCTTAATAGTCGGTAGGATCCATACGATCTCGACTAATAACATCTGAGAAGATGATCATATTATAACCATCCCTCAGAAGGGAAATGCCCACGGGCTATATCTATTGTCCTAAAAGACAAAAGACAGTTGAAGTCTACAACTCCCTGTCAAGAGAAGGTAATGAACGTGATTCAAACCTTAATGCCTCGATTCTCTGAAATCATGGCCTATAAAATTTAGAACTATCCTTGTGACTAGGCCTTATGCGCCAGTTTAATATCCTTAATGTTTTATAACTAGGATAAATTATAATGAAAATACAGATTTAATATAACTAACAATTTAACCAATATGGTTTATATTACCATGGTTGATGAATCGTCAAAGATGATGATTCCATAATAATCTCTGAATAAATCGTCGTCAATGTTTATGTAGACATCAAGCTACATGGCTGGATTAGATGAAGTTAACAGCCACATGAAGGAGAGCAATGATACTACCAGAATTAATGTAACTGGAGCAGAACTACAGGCAATAATAGATTATGCTGTTACTCGAGCACTTGATCGGCAGTATGATGAGTCAAGTGATACCCACTCTAAGACTCTATCTGCGGCTCGTAGTACGCCCCCTTCTAACACACATGAGTTAAGGGAGGACGATGTTCATGACTTGTCAAATCAAAGGAGTATTCCGTCTAGACAAGTTGTGTTTCATCAAGAGGCACCAGTTAAGACCTGTTCATATAAATATTTTATCTCCTGTAAGCCCAGAGACTTTACAGGAGAAGAAGGAGCCATCGATTGCATGACATGGCTCGATGAGATGGACGCTGTTGTCGACATCAGCGGTTGTGCGGAGCAAGATGTTGTGAAATTTGTTTCACAATCATTCAAAGGGGAAGCGTTGGCATGGTGGAGATCATTGCTCCAAGCCACGGGAAAAGTTCTACTCTACAACTTATCTTGGGGGCAATTTGTTGCATTAGTCAAGGAAAACTATTGCCCTCAGCATGAGGTAGAAAAGATAGAATCAGATTTCTTGACTTTGGTCATGGAAAATTTGGATTGTCAGGCATATGTGACAAGTTTCAACACTATGTCCCGCTTAGTTCCTTATCTAGTCACCCCTGAACCTAAACGCATAGCGCGTTTCGTTGGAGGCCTAGCACCAGAGATAAAAGGAAATGTTAAAGCATCTAGGCCAACCACATATAGGTCCGCGGTGGACTTATCATTATCTCTCACCTTAGACGCAATCAGAATTAAGTCTGTTAAGGCTTCTGGCGAGAGAAGAAGAGAAAGAGAGGAGGAAAACTCTCATCATTATAACAAGAAGAAGAAGGGAAGCTCGGAACGCGGGGTGGATTCCGAGGTTAGGAAGAACTCGAGACAGTTTGATAACAGACCCAAATGCAGTAACTGCAAAAAGCAACATTTTGGAAAATGTACAATCGACCCACGTGCTAAATTGTGTGGAATTTGCAAGACCAAGGGTCACAAAACCTTAGACTGCAAGGGGATGAAGAACGCCACATGTTACAATTGTAACGAGGAAGGGCACATCAAGACCAACTGCCCTAGGAATTAGAAGAAGCCCGAGTAGGCCAAGATAACAAACGCACGAGTTGTCAGGATGAACGCCCAAGAGATAGGGCAGAATAATAATAGTATAATATGTACCTTTTGTTATCAAGCAGTTTATATAGAAACTTATTTAATACTGGCACGTATAAATATATTATGAATGATAAAGGTGGTGAGCGGTTGTCTCCACCTGATTAAGACTCCGGTCATTTAATGCCCGGTAGAAAGTGACGATATTACGTTGAGAATGCTCCAACAAATCCTATATTGATATTAATATCTATTCGAAATCACTCTTTCTTTGCATAGAGTACGACAACATATGTTATTTTAATTAAATTTTTCTTTTCTCATTGTTTTCTATCGCCTGCGAATGCCAAATTATGTTTGATAAAAGTGTCATATGAGGATTGGCGTATCCTAGTGTGTCCCATAGATTATTTCCATGTCTGATCAGCATGGAGGTTTAATGCATGGAACCACAAAGATATCCCAATGATCATATGGTATTAAAGTCAACTAATAGTATTCAAAGAAGATATCCAGAATAGAATTGTCCAAATAAATATTCCCCGGTAACGGAATGTGTGGACTCATAACATGAATGTGTCACTAATTTGATACGAACAATGATAGGTGAACTGGAGCCTGAGATATGGAAATCTCTGTAACCTCCTAGTACCTTGATTATCTCCTCCTAAGTCTACCCTGTTTACCTCCCTAGAGGCAGGTAGAGTTAAGATTAACATCCCGCTTTGGGTTAGAGTGTTGTAAGAACTCCATGTTAATTATGGGATAACCGGAAACCTGAATAAGTAAATTTTAAGATAGGAGATTCATATAGCTTAACTCAATATCCTGGAAATCCGGTATAGTTAATTAAGAAAGACGGTTCATTTTGCTTATGCATTATCACCGCCACCCTAATTAGGCAACGATTAGGAATTTGCCATCAACTGCCCAGGATCGTCGATCTGTTCGACTAACGGCAAGGATTAGCTGTTCCCTAAACATTAGCTAAGCAGTGGTTGGAATAACCATCTCACCTTAAAATAAGCTTTTCTATAATAATGGATATGTAAGTATTAAGGCTACTCCTTTGGAGACCTTGTATAGATGGAATGTTAAATGTCTAGTGTTAAATAGAGAATTGGTAAGTCCAATTGTCAAGATCTGAAAGTTGCCTGGGGGACAACAAATAAGATGATACAAAATCCATAATCGATTGTAGGTTGCCAGTATACGGCAAGAAATCAAGGAGCTATGAAAATAGCAAACTTCCTAAGTTCTTGTTAAGGAATATGGTTTAACAAAAGATATCACCCAGGAAGGGTGTACCAAATTTGTTAGATTATCAGGCTAGTTAAGCTCTGAATATATGGAAATCATTGAAGGAAATCAAATGTATCAAGATCAAGTAGATTGTAAGCTAAAACCTATTTAAGTGGTTTGGCGGAGCTCGAAATACATTGCACACTAGTGACTGAAGGAGATGTTCCACCAATAAGTCATGGAGCACTATCACAAATTGGTATGCGGATTTACGATGTGATAAACATCCTATATCGATTGAGGATCGACAGGTTAAGAAGCTTCGAAGGAAGCAAGTACCAATTGTAAAGTTCAAATGGGATGCCCGTAGAGGTCCCGAGTATACGTGGGAGGTTGAGTCCACGATGAAAGAAAAGTACCCTCATCTATTTCAGTAAATCTCGGGGTCGAGATTTCTTTTAAGGGGGTGAGGATGTAACACCCCGAAAATTTGCGTCCTATAATGTGTTGACACGTGTCATAGGTTTGAACGTGTGAAAGAATGTTCTTGAAGGACTAAAGTTGACAAACAATGAAACTGTGTAAGTATAAGGGTTCAAAACGTCAACAATGAATAATAAGACTTTGCAATAACTCTACATGATGTTTATAACCTTAAATGAATAGATCATG
This sequence comes from Helianthus tuberosus, assembly GCA_030545235.1. Lineage (NCBI taxonomy): Eukaryota > Viridiplantae > Streptophyta > Magnoliopsida > Asterales > Asteraceae > Helianthus > Helianthus tuberosus. Next base: position 818,887 of record CM060376.1, on the reverse strand, counting down.
GATCATACGAAGCCAATTGTGAAAGAAAGTGAGAGATTACAAACTACAGGGGTTAAATGTGCCAACATGTTTAAGTTATACCTCTGAGTGACCTTTTGACAAACCCGAAGCTTTGTAACGATTAATTATGCTCACTAGAATGTACCACAAAAATTTCATGAAGTTTCGATATCGTATGAGCAAGTTGTGATAAAATTCGTGTACGAGGGTTATAAGTGTCAACGTTGAAATTTAGGGCTTTTAGGGTGATCACAAAGTTACCCGAGGACTTAACAAAGATGGTATAAGTCTTAAAGCCCCACATGTCAAATATAAAGTCTCAAAATGCAAGAAAACCAAGTGAAAACGACCTTTCGGGGGACCAGGGACTGAAATTACAATTAAGGAAAACTTGTTTGTCAGGTCACCAGGGGCTAGCGTAGCGCGAGACCTATACCCCTTGGCAGTAGCGCTACGCTACTGCCTTATCTAGGCAGAAAACCTGCACAGGTGTCCTGCATGTTTCGTAACCGACTTTGATCGATTTTTGGCATACCTTGGGCTGCCCTAAGATGGTTTTTAGCATGTAGGATACTTGTGGATGTTATTGTTTCATCCTAGACTTAGTTGTCGATCATCCACGCATGTTAGAAGTTATATATAAAGACCCATTTATGCAACATTGATCATTCATCAACTCCTGAGCATTTCCAGAGCATACAAGCAGGCCACAAGCATTCTAAATCATCCATTAGTTGTGTATTGCGAGCCCCAGTAGAAGTACTCGTGCTTGCTGATTAGAATATACGGCTGAGTATAAATTGCATTGCTAGCTCAGGTAAATACTTTTAACTTATTTTCCCTTATACGGGCTTGGGATACGGTATTATAAAAATACCGCTTGGTCGGGTGTAGAAACCTTTTAATCGGAGATGATTAAATTGCATAATCCCGTTTTAATCTGTATTGATTGATAACAAATAACATTGGGGGTTAATGACCGTGTCCTGGATATCCTTGGCTCATTTTAAAAAGTGAATGGCCACGACGTAAGCACAAGGTGTAGGCAAAACACCTCCTGTTGCATATGTATAACGTATACTCACTCGTAAGGGTATCTTCTTGTGAGATTATATTTGTGGTGTGTCGATTAATCTTGTCCGGCTTGTATTGTATAATCACCGGCCCTAAATGTTGGACAACCATGTAAATCGGATACAAGATTTTTATTAATAGAATTGTCCCAAGTATAAAAGATTAATTTTGCCTCTGTGCATTTTAATCAATGTGTCAAGATATTTTGTGCCGTTTGCACTCGAATCACTTTTCAAACTCTTTTTCCAAAATGAGTCAGTTAATTGTATTTACCAGTGTAAACTGACGTATTTTCCAAAAAGGTTAAGTGACAGGTATTATGCGTAATTGGCTGGGAGCTCAGGGCGTCACTAGGGAATCTTGCAAGTTCTAGATGCCTAAAGTCTGTTGAACAGTTTTCTTTTATTGATCCGCCTGTGGATCCTTTACCTTCCGTTGTAATACTTTGACATTACTTATATTCGGAATGTAATATATTTATCTTTTGCTTCCGCTGTGCATTATTATATTGTGTTGTTTGACCATGATGTTGCCAACCACGTCACGATACTCCCCCACCGGGCCCACCGGTGACACGTGGAAAATCGGGGTGTGACAAGCTTGAAGTGTTCATGCTTCACCCGTGTATTGTAATACAATTCCATGTTTTGCTTGTACCTTGCTTTTGGTATGGCTGCTTGATCACGAGCCTCTTCGAGGAGTTCCAAATTCAACATCGTCTCTTTCTTATTTGGCTTGAGGTCGATGTTAATTGTTCTTTGTGTTGTTGCTCCGATTTCAGCTAGGATTACAGCCCCTGATCCAAACACTAGGTTGTAGGGTATTTTCTTGTGGCTTGTTTTCTCGGTTGTTTGAATTTCCAATAGCACATTGGGAAGCTATTCGAGCCAGTTGTTGTCGTACCTTCCCAATCGAGATTTAATCCCTTCAACAATGTTGTGGTTTGTCCTATCAACCTGGCCATTGGATTGTGGGTAAGCTACCGAGCTGAATACTTGAGTTATTCTGAACTCCTTGCACCAGGAGCTAGAAGGTTTCTCGGCAAACTATTTCCCGTTATCCATGACTAGTACCCCTGGGAGCCCAAAACGATAGATTATGCTTTCGAAATCAATGACATGTTTCCCTGAGATTTTTGCCAATGGTTTTACTTCTGGTCACTTGGTGAAGTAATTCACAGCTACCAATAAGAGCTTGACTCCTCATTTGGCTAGTGGGGATGGACCAACGATGTTTATTCCCTACTTGTGAAATGGTCAAGCCAAGGAGATGGGAACGGGGTCATGTTTGGGGCTTTTGGGTACCGGAGCATGTAACTGACAAGCTTCATACTTTCGCAGTTGTTCGGAGGTATCTCGATGCATGGAAGGCCAAAAGTGTCCGAGGTTCATCAACTTTGACACTACCGATTTTGGGCCACAATGAGCTCCACATATCCCTTCGTGAACCTCTTTGATCAGATATTGGCTTTGTTTTGGGCCAACGCATCGAAGTAGTAGTGCAAGGTATCCTTTTTGTAAAGGATATCTCCTTGTAACACATATTGCCTTGACTTGATACGAACCCTTTTAGCCTCAGTCTGGTCATTAGGTAATTCACCATTTTGAGGAACCTTTCAATGGGAGTCATCAAATTTGGCCCTTTTTTAGTGATCACATCTTGAACCTCCAGTTTTTGGATGGATGAGGTTTTTAATACCCCAACTAGTACCTTCTTGGTGAGGTGGGTAAACGTAAGAGATGCAAGCTTGCTTAGTGCATCAACTTTCTTGTTTTGAGATCTTGGAATTTATTTGATGGCAGATGTTTGAAATGCGTTCATTGATTTCTCTCAGTACTTATTCATGTTGAGTTCTTTTGCTAGGCAGCTGTTATTGTCTTAGCTTGAGAGAGTTTGTGAGGACTTGAAGCTTTTGAACCCCCATTTCTTTGGCTAGCTTTAGCCCAGTGATCAATGCTTCGTACTTGGCTTTATTATTGGTAGTCTGAAATACAAGCCAAAGAGCATATGTGAATTCTAACCCTTCAGGGTTAATTAAAACTAGCCCAGCCCCTAACCATTCGATACTAGAAGCCTCATCGGTAAAAAGCTTCCAGGTATCAGGGTTGGAGGGTACAGCTGCAGTTTTATTAACTTCTGTTATGGATTTCTTACGGACTTTCAAGATGAAGTCAGCGAAGATTTGAGCTTTGACAGCTTTTCTCAGGGCATAGGTGATTTTGTGTTCACCTAGTTTCACAATCCATTTGACTAATCCTCCGGAATTTTTTTTTTCAAGCACATTCTTAATAGGTTAGTCAGTGACCACTTGTATCGGTTGTGACTGAAAGTACCTTTGAAGCCTTCTAGCCGTTTGGACTAGGGCTAGAACAAGTTTTTCCATCTTTTGTATAATGGGCTTATTATAAGATGGGATCCATAACTCATGTTTCAATAATGCTACGGGGGGTGCCGGTCATATATTCCGGGCACCAAGCAAAGACGTAGTGCAAAAGCAGCTTTTCAAGGTATGAGAGGGTTTCATTGGAAAGGTTAGTGTTTACCCTTATCCCCTGTTGAGGATATTTTGGGTTTATGTCCTAGGCCCTTGTTCATCGTCTTCGTCCTTTCTTGAGCTTTCCCCTTCAACCACAAAAGCTTCTTGGGTAGGTTGAAGGGTTGCTATCCCTTTTTTAGTAGGAAACTTCACAGTACCTTGACCAACTGAAACTGCCATTCCGAACACACTTTGCCCTGGCCTTCCTATGATGATATCATAGTTGGAAGGGATATTGATCACCACAAAAGTGAGTTGTTCGGTTCGTCCCTTTGTTCTTTCGCTGAACAAACATTAGGGGTTATTTGGCCTAAAGGCTTGGTAGGTATGTCTGCGATACCTTCGATGGAGGATTCAGACTGTTGAAGCTTTGAACGCTCATCGTCGCTGAGAGGGTTAAAGTGTTTCAAGCTTTTCATCAGCTGAGAGGGTTAAAGCATTTCTCAAGCATGATTTTGGAGGATTCAGACTGTTGAAGCTTTGAACGCTCATCGTCGCTGAGAGGGTTAAAGCGTTTCAAGCTTTTCATCAGCTGAGAGGGTTAAAGCTTTGTTTTCAAGGTCGACCATGTTCACTTCCTACTTTTTTTCTTCAACCATTTTGTCCTTGACCCCTTTAACCAAGTAAGCCAGTTCGGACCTGACGGCTTTTTTGATCCTCTTTTTGGGTTGGAAGCAATTATTGGTATGGTGACCTTTCTCTTCGTGAAACTCACAATACTGGCTTGGTTTTTCCAATCTTTTGTTTTTTGGCAAAGGTTGAGGAGGGCGGAAGCTGTGTTTTACCTCTTCGGTTGCCAAGATCTCTTGCGGAGTCTTGGTTAAGGCTGTAAAGTTTATGGTTTTTTCTCAGCTTGGATGGTTCCGACCTTCAGGCCTTCTGGAATCCGAACCTTTGAACCGTTTGTCATAAGAGCCATACTGGAAGCTCCGGCTAAGAGATTTGTTTTTTTTATTATTATTATTATTTTTTTGTTCTTTGATGTCTACAGTTTATTCTCCTTGAATGTGGGCCTCAGCCCTTTTGAGTGCTTCTTCAAGGGTTTTGGGCAGGCATTTATTGAAGTCTCTTGTGAGACATTTGGAATTTAGCATTCATGAACCCTGCAACTTTGGTGAAGTCTCTGAGACTTTCATCATCACGTTGTTATGGGAAACCTTTGTTAAGATCGTCAAAGGTCTGAATGCTTCGTTCAGGAAGGTCATTGAAACATATGCATGAAGACCCTTAAAGGGTTCGCATGAACATGAGACAACATCCGGGGTTGGGCCATTTTCAATTTTTGCAGCCCTGGCGACGATTTGGATGTGGTTTTCAGCACCGTAATAGCATATTTATCTGGGTTTAAAATTCGTACTCAACAATTTGTTGGGAGAAGCAAGACAAGTTGTTGGGCTTGTAAGGTTTTTGAGAGGTATTTTATTACCCTTGAAGCTGGGTTACCGCTTGAGGTACCCTGGTGAGTGGTTGGCACTTGGTTGATAAAATTAAGGTTAAAGCCTTGAAGGCTTTCTGTGTCATCATCCAGCTTTCACGTGCTGAAAAGGAAATGGTGCCATCATCTGTGTCATCAGCTAGGGCATAAGGTTAAAGCCTTAAAGGCTTTCTGATGGTACTCATAAAAGATGACATCATTTGTGCATCAGCTGGGGCATAAGGTTAAAGCCTTGAAGGCTTTCTGATGGTACTGTATAAGGCATTCCCATGGGTGTGCTCATGACCATATCTCGAGCCAAAGGCAGGGTGGCCATGGCTTGTTTTCACGAAGTAGCAATAGGAGAAGCACTTGAAGCTGGTGACTGCCATAATTGATCAAGAGTGGTTTCATACCCAATAGGTTCACCAATTGTAACGGGTTGGGAGGTAAATAAGGGAAAAGCGGTTGCACTTGGCCTCCCAAAAAGCTCAAGAGCTTGAGTGGTTGGTCTGTCACACTAGGACCAGCTTCAAGGTAAGATGTGGCTGAACGTAAGCTGCTAAAAGGAAGAGATAGAGGGCCAGGTGATAATGAGGGTTCAGACTCCTCATAATTTAGTTTTATTCTCATCTCTTTTTCCCTTTCTAGGCTTACATGTTAGTTGAGAAAAGATCTCAGTTTGTAAGAAATTTCTAGCTACTCCCTCGGGTGTTAGATCTATGTGTTTCGATGTATGCATTGCATCGATTTGAGTAGGTGCAACCCCTGATCGAGATGGGGTTGGTGTTTGAAAAGAAGTGAACTCCGGGAAAATATATCGGTGGAGTACTTCCGGGAGTAGAAAGAGGTGTAGATAAGACCGGTGAGATCCGACCCGAATTTGGTGTTAAATCGGTGTTGTTAGGCACTTGATTTACCTGACCGAGAGACTCGCTTTCAGACATGATGTAAAGAGAAAATGGAGCTACACAACTGGTCTTTAAGATAAAGTAAGCGGCGTAGCCCCACGGTGGGCGCCAACTTGTTGATGCAACAAATAATAGACCAAGGCCTGTAGCGATATCTCCGGGTAAAAGGGTTCAAGGGTTTCGATTAGCCTAACGCAGGTCGTGGGGTCCCCCCACGTTTGCAAGACGTGGAGAGAGGTTCACTAGTGTTATTGTTGTTCTCCTTGAATTCTAGACTGATATGAAACCAGCCCAGAGCGTAATCGTTGGAGAAGATGAGTTATTTAGTGTGAAGAAGAGAAACATAAAGCTAGATCTCATGGGAGAAGAAGAAGAGAAGCAAGCATGAAGCTTGTTCTCGAGAGGGAGAAGGAGAATCAGAGAGTTAAGATAGTTTTCTGCTGATTCTGGAGTGTTTCATATGCTTGACATGGCTGCAATTTATAGGGGAAGAGGTTTCTCAAAGGGGAAACCTTTAACTAGTAAACCTGGCTTGCAGTGAGGGGCTTACCCTTTTAGGGGTTGAAGGGTTTGGACCTGCGGACAAAAGGGTGTTCTCTGTGCATATGTTCTGTCTGTGCAGAAACGGTTCACGCGTTAAGTGTTGATGTGACCGGACACTGTGCTTGTCCTTTTTACTGTTCACCTGAGTTCACGCGTATTGAACCTCTCAACCTTTTAACCTTTTAAGCTGTTATGTATATTAGTCATTTTATTGAGATTTGGGCTACCCCCGTCATCATATATATTTTTAGATTTATAATGTTATTGAACTAGCATTAGAACCTGCACTTCGTGACGGGTGCTAGAAGCGACAATTAAAAAAAAGCAAACAACACGGTAAAATAAATATGTATATAGTTAAAAGTTAGTTTTAACTATAATAGTTAAAAATAAAAATTTAATTTCTTGCATGGTGTAATTAAGAGTTAATATAGACCGCAGACTTTAATTTAAACGACATTCTAGGGGGGGCGTGGTGAGAGTTCAATCGGTATCGCACACTATGACAAAGGATAAATAAAACAAAAAAGGCGTAATATTAACAAAAATAATATCTACATGTGCTCGGTTCATTGTAGTTGTGCTTCAAACTCTAAACATCGAAACGAACGATGCAAAAGAACGTCCTAATTTAAACAAATTGTAATCGTATATCGGTACCAACCACACAAAAAAAATTTACATCGAAAGTGTCAATAAAAATAATCATGTTATTAATTATGTGTAACTAGCAATAAGACCCGCGCGCTTTGCGGCGCGGTACATCGAAAATATTCGAATGGAATAATCCAAACGTTATGTGATGCATTAACCATATGAAAACATGTGTTTCGACATAGCAGATTGAACTCAATGGGAAAAAACAGACAAAAAAACGTTGAACCTCACACGCACGTTGCTGCATGTTGACTCGCAAAATATCAAACGAAACGTAAAACGAAAAACTTGTGAAAGATGAAAAGTATAGGGGACCAAATTTGAAAATAAAAAAAATGTTGGGGTTAAATTGAAAGATTGAAAAGCTTTGGGTTAAAACTAAAAAAGTCAATGGGGTTAAATTGCAAAAATAAAAAACCCTTTGGATTAAAAGTGAAAAATGCAAAAAAAAATTTAAAAACTCCCAATACATATATTACAACTACATAAAGCAACAAAATGTTGCTAATTTATAGTTTGGAAATTACTATACAATAATATTTTACAAAATTACTCTATAAGATCAAAATTACTCTACAAGATCATTTATAGAGTAATTTTGATAATTACCCTACAAGCAAATAACTATGAAAATGCCACCACGTTTTTTTTTTCTTTTTTCATGCTATTCGTGTGTTTAGTACGTTAAAGTTATTTGTATGAGAACTTTACTCTATATGTATAACAAAATAATCTATGGTTAATTAAACAATCACAAAATAATATATATATATATATATATATATAGGGGAGGAGTTGGGTGGAAAGTCTATGTTTCCTAGAAAGTCTAGGAAGCAATAGTAATTGGACATGTGTCATTGATGTATTTTAACTAGAAGGGCACACATGTAATTTCATATATTAATTTTATTTTTGGTAATTATCTCAAATAAATTATATTCGCATGATTATATGTGTAACCGATTACATGCATGATATTCGGGATTATAGTTTTTTTTTTAATCCAAATCTCTTCCAAATAACACGATCACAAAACATATATCTATATATAGTGATTTCGATCATTCTATTATTCACCAGATTCGTTCATAATCAATATTTTTTTCAGTGTGATAAACCATGGCATCGAACACACTTGTTGATGGTGGTGATGGTAATTACAGTTACTTTTGAAGTTTTTTGGGCTGTTTATTATAATTTTTCTGCAAATCGTCAGTTTGTTCTTGATGCTGTGTTTTAACAGCTATAGAGGTTGAGGTTTTATTAGGATGGTTCATTGTTTGTTTTAAAATCCATATTTGTAATTTATGTGCCAAACCATCATCTTTTTATTGGTGTTGTGTTTTAACTGTCATACAGGCTCAGCTTTTTTTTTTTGTGTTTAATTGTAGTGTGTTTTACCAGTTATGTGTTTTAACAGATCTTGAGGTTGAAGTCAATTTTTTTTTTAATCTTATCGAATGATTTGTTTAAATAGTTATGTACTTTAACAGATCATGAGGTTGAAGTCAATATTTTTTTTATAATCTCATTGAATGGTGTGTTTAAATTGTAATGTGTTTTAACAGTTGTTGAGGTTGAAGTCAATATGTGTTATTTGTTCCACCAAGAATGTTGTGTTTTAACAGTAATGTGTTTTACCAGTTATGTGTTTTTAACAGATATTGAGGTTGTAGTTAACGTTTCTTATAGTTTCTTATTGAATGATGTGTTTTACAAGTTATGTGTTTTAACAGATCTTGAGTTTGAATTTAATATTTTTTTTTAATCTCATTGAATGTTGTGTGTAAATAGTAATGTGTTTTAACAGTTATTTGAGGTTGAAGTCAATATTGTTTATTGTTCCACGATGAATGTTGTGTTTTAACAGTAATGTGTTTTAACAGTTATGTGTTTTACAAATGTCTTATATGTTCATTTTTTGTCTTGTGTTGTAGATGCACCCAATTACCAATTACGAGGTATTGAACAAGTCTCTCCAAACTCTGGAACAAAAAGATATATACTAGATTCACCCTCTTCGTTGACGCCAGCAGAGGGCATGTTATTTGACTCTGTTGATGATGCTTATAACTTCTACAAAACTTACGCAGAAGCTGGTGGGTGGACTGTAAGGAAGGGCACACAGCACGAGAACCGTGGTATTGTTATAAACAAGTATTTTTTTTGTTCAAAGGAGGGTCAAAAAGATTTTCGACCGGTCGATACTTTAGTCGAACAGCCGTCTGATAGGTGGGTACGTAGGGTACCCTCCAAAAGGACCGGATGCCAAGCTGCGATCAGAATCAAGCTTACCGATGCCAAGAAGTATTTGCTGTATCATTTTACAGAGGCGCACAACCATGATTTTGTGCACGAAGAAGATTTACATCTTCTCAAGGAAAACAGAGGTATTAATCGCGCACACGAAGAGATGATAAACAAGATGTCACATCTCAACATTGGTCCTGTTCGTGCATTTAACATTATGAAGGAGGTGTATGGTGGGTTCGACAAAGTCGGAGCGACGAAAGTCGATTTTAAAAATTTCAAGAAAGAATTAAATCTTTTTATCGGAGAGTTTGACGCTGAAATGTTTGTGAAGCGACTGATGAGGAAAAAGGAGTTTTTACCAAACTTCTCGTGTGAATATGAAACGACAGATGAAGGTGTGTTGAAGTGCATTTTTTGGGCCGACGAGGATATGAAAAGGAATTATTATATGTTTGGAGACGTTATATCATTTGATGCCACGTACAAGCGTAACAAGTAACGACGAGATTCATTTTTTTTATATTCAGTGTGTTTTAAAACCTACTGTGTTTTAAATACAGCATTATATATTTGTCTCCGCTGATTTGTTTGTTTTGCAGGTATAACATGATGTTTGTCCCCTTCACTGGGATTGATAATCACAATAGGAACATCACACTTGGTGCTGCAATTCTCGGTTCTGAAACGGCAGAGACGTATAGCTGGTTACTTAAGGCGATCAAGAACGCATATGGGTACGCGCCTCCCGTAATCGTTACTGACCAAGACCCTGCGATGAAAAGGGCTATAGCGGATGTTTGGCCTGAGTCTAGGCATCGATTATGTATGTGGCACATCATGGATAAACTCACTACAAAGGTCTGTTTCTTATATGACATGTTTTTCTTTTTTTTTACATGTGTATTTTTTTACTGTGTTTTAATTTTTGTTTTTTTAACATACATGCGTATAATGTTCCTTTAGGTCGGGGCTGCCCTGTGTTCAAATACAGATTTCAGGAAACGATTGTCTGCAGTTGTTTGGACTGATTCTCTGTTGCCCGAAGCGTTTGAGACTGAATGGGCAGCTATTTTAAATGATTTCGGTTTAACCGACCATGAATGGCTGATGTCACGGCCCCTGACCCGGTTTGACCCGTTTCAAGAGCCGCGGGACAGAAATACTGCGGTATTAATTTAATTGAGTTTAACAGCGGAAACAGGATCGCTTAAAGCTAAAATTTTCCCCGATTATTTTATTTCACAATTCGGGATAAAACCCCGATAATTTACAATATTATGTTTTTACTATAAAAAGTGATATTACAAAAGCATTTATTTATTTTATATTGAGCCACTATCTTTAAGCTTGAAATGCTCCCCAGCACTTTTCCTGAATTACAACAGATCACCTGAAACATGTTTGAAAAAGGTTTTGTCAGCGGGAAATACTGAGTGAATCATTCTATTTACTAAAATGACACATTTGTTATAATTTACAGTATTAAGAGCGATTACAATGTTTCTGATATCAAGCCAACTACCCACGGTACTTGTCACTCGACCCATTGGCCCATTCGTCCAATGGTGTCTGTGGCTATGGTCATATCCCCCATTGGCTGCCCCAATGGTGACGATTATCAAGTAATGTATACAAAACCCCACATACCGGCTGTAACTTGGTGATTACAAAGACTTAATCCCCGTAATTATAACTTTGAATAAAACAGGATTTTGTAAATAGATTTGATAAAAAGAGAGAATGACTCACATTGCTGATTTAATATGGTCAGAGTCTAATCTATGATTTAGCCTTGTTAACCTAATATAAATAATGCACACAAAACTGGGTTAGTAATCAATCCAGCAATTACGATAATTTATGAGATCAAATTATCACAATGAGTGTCAAAATGCAATACTTTGTCCATCGAATTAACGATGATCCATTGATTTAACAACGAATGACAAGGTATAATACTTTACCCATCGAATTAACGATGATCCGTTGAATTAACAACGAACTATAAAGTATAATACTTTACCTATCGAATTAACGACAATCCGTCAAATTAATGACGAACGATAAAGTATAACCCTAATGTGGGCGGCATTTTAAACATGCATTGGATATCTTGATCGTCGGATAAATGAATCGTAGCAGCGATTGTGCTAATACCCTGTTTTGAAGCAGAATTTCGATACCCGGGGGTACAATTTTGGAATAACAGAACGTAAAGCAGTGTATTTGTGAGAATTTTGTCGACGTAAAATGTTCAGATTTCGAATGCCAATGTCTGCTATTTATAGGTAAAATTTCACTAGCTTACGGACCATAAGCTTGTCAATGTTGCGGTCCGTATGACTGCTTACGGACCGTAAGGTTGATAGTGTTGCGGTCCGTAAGGAATCAAAATAGGCTATAGGGTAGCCACGACTGAAACTAGCTTAGCTGAGTTGATAAATTTCGAAATTTACTTGCTGCCAACGTTTCTAAGTTGATAATTATCAACTAGGGTTTACCCCCCTTGAGTTTTAGGGGCCCTAATCCTGATTCTGAAAATTATGAAAATTTCAGGGTTTGTTCAGAATCACTTGGGTCTCTCAATTAGGGTTTCCTTTTAGACTAATTAATATATTAAATAGTACTTTTGATGAGAGTTGTTACATTCTACCCACCTTAAGAAAAATCTCGTCCTCGAGATTTACTGGAATAAGTGTGGATACTTCTTCTTCATTTCAGATTCCAGTTCCCAAGTGTATTCAGCTCCTCTCTTTGAATCCCACTTGACTTTGACTAAAACTAATCGTTTGTGTTTGAGAAACTTGATCTTTCGATCCTCAATTTGAAGAGGTTTCTCAACAAATTTCAACTTTTCGTTTACTTCTATATCTCGAAGAGGTACTACCAGAGATTCATCTGATAAGCATTTCTTGAGATTGGATACATGAAATACATTATGTACTCCAGATAATTCTTCTGGTAATTGTAAACGATAAGCTACTGGTCCTATACGTTGGATCACTGAAAATGGTCCTACGTACCTTGGACTTAGCTTTCCTTTCTTTCCAAATCTGACTACTCCTTTCCAAGGAGAAACTTTCAACAATACTCTGTCTCCAACTTGGAATTCTAACGGCTTGCTTCTATTGTCTGCATAACTCTTCTGGCGATCTCGAGCCGTCTTCAATCTTTCTTTGATTTGAGTAATCTTATCAGTTGTTTCTTGCACTATTTCAGGTCCTGATAACTGACTTTCTCCTATTTCTGCCCAACAAACTGGGGTTCTGCACTTTCTTCCATACAGTGCCTCGAATGGAGCAATTTCAATGCTTGAGTGATAACTATTGTTATAGGAGAATTCAATTAATGGTAAGTGATCATCCCAACTTCCACCAAAGTCTATTACACATGCTCGGAGCATGTCTTCTAGAGTTTGGATCGTCCTTTCACTTTGTCCATCTGTTTGTGGATGATATGCAGTGCTTAGGTTTAGTCGAGTTCCCATAGCTTGCTGGAAACTTTTCCAGAAATGGGAAGTAAAACGACTATCTCTATCCGAAACAATGGAGAGTGGAACTCCATGTAAGGATACAACTTCATCTACATACAATTTAGCCAGTCTTTCCATGCTAAAGGTTTCTTTCATAGGTAGAAAGTGAGCTGATTTGGTTAATCGATCCACAATTACCCAAATAGCATCATTACCTTTTCTAGTTTTAGGTAACTTAGTAACAAAATCCATTGTTATAAGTTCCCATTTCCACACTGGCATCTCTAACTGTTGTAGTAATCCGGAAGGTTTCTGATGTTCTGCCTTAACTTGTGAACAAGTAAGACATTTAGAAACATAACTGGCTATGTCCCTTTTCATTCCTATCCACCAGAAATTCTTCCTTAAATCTTGGTACATCTTATTGTTTCCTGGATGCATAGTGTACCTAGATTTATGAGCTTCTTCTAAAATCTTAGGTCTTAAGTCTCCCTGCTTAGGTACCCATATTCTACTTTTGTGGAATCTCCAAATTCCATCTGCTCCTTGCTCTAATTCCTTGATTCGTCCTTTCATCCCTTCAGTATCATCCTTGATTGCTGTAGTTTGAACATTCTTCAATTGTTCCATTAAATCTATTTGTAGATTTAATCTGAGAGCACGAACCTTTCTTTGTTTCTCATAATACTTACGACTTAAGGCATCTGCAACTACATTCGCCTTTCCTTCGTGATACTGAATATCACAGTCGTAGTCACTTAAAATTTCCATCCATCTCCTTTGCCTCATGTTTAACTCTTTTTGCCCAAATATATATTTTAAACTTTTGTGGTCAGTGTAGACAGTAAATTTACTTCCGTAAAGATAATGTCTCCAAATCTTAATGGCAAAAATTACGGCTCCTAATTCTAAATCATGAGTCGTATAATTCTCTTCGTGTTTTTTCAACTGCCTTGATGCGTACGCAATTACCTTCTTGCGTTGCATAAGCACACATCCATATCCTAATTTTGAAGCATCACAATATACTTCAAAATCTTCAATTCCTTCTGGTAAAGCTAAGATTGGTGCATGGGTTAGTTTCTGTTTCAAAATCCTAAAAGCTTCTTCCTGTTTAGATCCCCATTCAAACTTAGTGGCTTTACAGGTTAACTTAGTTAATGGTACGGCTATCTTGGAAAAATCCTTAATAAACCGTCTATAATACCCAGCTAAACCTATAAAACTTCTAATTTCCATTGCTGTTTGCGGAACCTTCCATTTAGTAATTGCCTCTATCTTAGCAGGATCTACATGAATACCTTCATGATTCACTATGTGTCCTAAAAATTGTACTTCCTTTAGCCAAAATTCGCATTTCGAGAATTTGGCGTACAACTTTTCTTTTCTTAACAAAGTTAAGAGTGCATGAAGATGTTCACAATGCTCTGTCTGACTTTTGGAATAAATAAGTATATCGTCTATAAAAACAATTACAAATTTATCCAAATACGGTTTACAGATCCTATTCATCATGTCCATGAATGCTGCAGGTGCATTCGTTAACCCGAAGGGCATGACTGTAAACTCGTAATGACCATACCTAGTTCTGAAAGCAGTCTTAGGTATATCTTCTTCTTGTACCTTCAATTGATGATATCCAGAGCGTAAATCTATCTTAGAAAAATATCTAGCCCCCTGAAGTTGATCAAAAAGATCATCAATCCTAGGTAATGGATATCGATTCTTAATTGTAACCTTATTCAATTCCCTATAATCGATACACATTCTCATTGAACCATCCTTTTTCTTCACAAACAACACTGGCGCTCCCCAAGGGGATGAGCTAGGTTGTATGAATCCTTTACTTAGTAATTCATCTAATTGCTTTTTCAATTCTAACATTTCTGTGGGTGCTAACCGATAAGGTGTTTTGGCTATCGGTGTAGTTCCTGGAATTAAATGAATCCTAAATTCTACTTTTCTATCTGGAGGTAACCCTGGTAAATCTTCTGGAAATATATCAGAATATTCTGATACTACTGGTATTTCCTTAAGATCTTTTCCTTTAGTGCTAATGATTACTGAAATCATATACACTATTCCTTGTTTTCGTTCATAATTAGCAACTTTCATTACTGATATGAACTTCATGGGTTTTCGTGGTTTATCTCCTATAATCCTAATCACTTCTCCGGTAGGTGATTGAATTTCTATGGAATTCTGATCACAAAGGATTCTAGCATGGTTGGCTATTAACCAATCCATTCCTAATACAATATCAAATTCAGCTAAATTCATCGGCAATAGTCTTGCAGAGAATTTATGTCCTAAAAGTTCTATATTTCCTTCTTGCAAAACTTTATCTATTCTAACTGAATTTCCGTCTGCTGTTTCAACGGTAAAAAATTGCCTAGTATTGGTTAAAGGTAAACTAAGAGCTTGACAGAATGAAGTATTTATAAAACTTTGGTTTGCACCAGAGTCAAATAATACTTTTGCATACACGTTGTGAACTAGGAACGTACCCGCTATCACATCCGGAATAAGTTCTGCTTCTTGGGTGGTCAGCTGAAATGCCCTAGCATTCTTCTTAGTAGTTCCTTCTGTCGTCTTTGGTTTGTTGTCTACTGGTTTGACCAATTTAGGACATTCTGTTTTATAATGCCCCGCTTCTCCACAGTTAAAACAGATTACTGTTTTCTTTTTACAGTTCTCTTCACGATGTCCTACAGCTTTGCAAAAATTGCAAGTAATATCGCATCTTCCAAAATGCTTCTTTTTGCATTTCCTGCAAAATGACGGACCTGGAGATTGTCCTGTCCCTTTTCTCTTGAAACTGTTATTATTACCCACACGAAATCCTTGGGTAATTTTCTGAGCTAGTGCCTTCTTCCTATCTTCATCTCTTGTGCGCACCAATTCATCGGTCAGAGTGTTGGCTAATTCTACCGCATCATCAATAGTGCGTGGTCTCGCAGCTTTAACAATATTGCGGATTTCGCTAATTAGCCCCCAAATATAGCGAGAAATAAGTACCGGTTCTGGCGAAGCCAATGTTGGTACTACTCTTGCATATTCGAAGAATGTCGAGGTATAACCGCGACAATCCACACTCATCATCCGATGATTTAGAAACTTATTCGCCATCTGTTCTTTCTCATACTCAGGACAGAATTTTCTTTCCACCAAACCTTTAAATTCTTCCCAAGTCATAGCATAAGCTATTGCTCTTCCTTTTGATTGTAACACAGTATTCCACCACTCGAGTGCTCCTTCTTTGAACAGATTGGATGAATACATGACCTGGTCATCTTTACCACATTTAGTTATTGCAATAACTGCTTCGGTTTTCTCTAACCAACGCAGTGATGCAGTTGCTCCTTCATTGCCTGCAAATTCAGTGGGTTTACAAGCAAGAAATTCTTTGAAAGTGCAACCAGGCGTTGCAGTTTTCATTTTCTTGGTTAATGGAGCTTGATGTGGTTCCTTATTCTGGTTAACATGATTATTGCCTCCATTTACACTATTACTGAAATTATCTTCAGTAATCTGTTTACTAGGAACAATTTGTTGCGGTTCGGGTGGATTCTTGATAGCAGCAACGAATGCTGGAATAGCATTGGCTATCCCTTGAGCCACAATGTTTTCGATATCTTGCCGAGTCATATATTGATCTCTTGAATGTTGTTCAGAATGATTAACTTCATTAATAGGTTCATTACCACTGTTTGCCATCTGATAATGTATATATATAAATTTTATTAGTAACTGACAAATAATAATTATATACAAACAATCAGAAAATTGTATAATACAGATATAGTAAAAACAATCGATCTTTCGATTTTATTTATATATCTATCATAACATGCATCATTACTCATAGATATCATACAGAGTTTTATTGATTATTTACAGACTAACTTGATTAGTACTATTATACAACTACCATTTTATCATCGTTCTAACTTTCGTTACTTGCTGTTAAAAACGCATTTCCCTTTCGTCGTACTTCCAAGCAATCTGTCCAGCTATCTCCCTCATTCTATTTCCCATATCAAACAACTCTTCGCCAAAGTGGCGAAGTTCAGCCATGTTTTCATTGCTCATGGGTGGATTAGGTAATGGTTCTGGATCGAATTGTGGAAGAAAAGAGTATGGATCGTTGACAATATTTTGAAATTGCCAATCGTTTGTCCACCATTCGTCCATTCCTATGGGTTGGGAGTGGACTATTGGATCTGGAATTGCTGGTGGTTCCCAATTCATAGGGAATTGGTTTTCAATAGGATAGGTAAAAAGATTTGTCTGGACAGGCTGAATCGTCTCACAGTTTTCCAACAGAAAATCTATCTCATCTTGAAAAGTTCTTTCCTGGTTTGGATTGGAACTCTCCCCGATTTTTCTCTGAGCTGGTATAGACCCTTGCCCAACTTCCATTATTACTTCTTTAGTAATTTCTTCCATTTGTACTTCTATCTCCTTATCCTTCTTTTTGTCTCCAGTTTCCATTTCTTGTGGTTTGGAATTCTCTCCGGTTATGACTTCTTTTCCCTTTTTCAAAGGATTATTTATTTTGGGCAGTTTCTTAACTGGCTTCTTCTTACGGATTTTCCTCCATCCTACATAAGTTCTTTTCTTCTGTTTTGGCTTGCTCAGGGGTGGAACCTTGAATTCTACTGGTTGTTCAATATCGGGATAATAGCTAATATATTCTTTGGAAGCTTCGACAGTTACGGGATAAAGATTAAGATTCTGGAAATCTTCGGTTATCTCACTCATGCTGATGTAGCATATGTGCAAAATGCATAAAATACTAAGTTAAAATTTACAAATAACTTTGTAATTTATTTCACACAATGTACTAGTTGTTTACAAAGATACTAATAAACATACTTAGTTTTTCAAATTTTATTTATCACACAAGGTTTCTAGATTGTGAGAGTAGGGTGCTAATCTTTAAAGATTTATATTTTCTGCTACGGTGGCTAGCATATATAAATTAGCTCATTTCTCATCTAGTTTATCTTCCCAAGGTGATTTATCAATTAATTCCTGAGTTTCCCGTTTAATCCTCCTTTCTCGGATTTTCTCTTTACTTTTCTTAATAATCATTTCCCTCCTTTGAGGAGAAAGTGATTCCTCGTATTGTGCCTTTCGCACGAATATTCCTTCTTCAGGAATTTCAGACTGACTTGAGGATTTGGTTCGGGATGAACTTCCTTTTTCATTAGATGATTTCTCTAATTTAAGATAAATGCTTGACAGCTTTTTCTTACCCATACTGTAATTAACAGATAATCAAATAATCAGTTAATAATACGAATAATCACTTAATAGTAATCAGGAAAAATTAAGTATTTCTAAATACTTAATTAGCTTAACCCAGTGGCTGTAATCAGGAAAAATTGAGTATTTCTATATACTTAATCAGCTTAACCCAGTGGCTCTGATACCACCTTTTTCTGTCACGGCCCCTGACCCGGTTTGACCCGTTTCAAGAGCCGCGGGACAGAAATACTGCGGTATTAATTTAATTGAGTTTAACAGCGGAAACAGGATCGCTTAAAGCTAAAATTTTCCCCGATTATTTTATTTCACAATCCGGGATAAAACCCCGGGATTAGGTTCAAACGTGAACAAAATCCCAAGAGTGAACTGCGTGAACTAATCTTGACCCTTGATTTTGTTTAAGATGATAAGGGGTAGGATTGTAATTGTATAAAGTAGTTATAAACAATTAAATTTAAATCATTATATTATTTAATTTGATTTCAGTTACGTAATATGTTAGTAATTTGAAATCTTCAACATATTTTATATTTTTATCAGATTATCATCATAATATCTTTAACCAATTACCTATTATCATGCGATTTACATTGATATCACATTCATTGTTCATCAATTTCATAAACCCAGAAAAGCACGTTCATTTTTCTTCGTTCATCACGTCATATTTCGTCTGAAGATCGATGTCGATTGTATCATCGCCGGTAGTTGATTGGTTATTGTAGTTGTATTCCGGCCAACGTTAATCGGAGACGGCATAAACAAACCCACCACCTCCGGCGGAGACGACACCACAACAAACAAACCCATTTCATCTCCGTCGGTTTCTCCGCCGACCAGCCACTCTTCGGCGACATAAAAAACAGAGGATAACGACAACGAAAACGGCAGCGATGACGGCAACAACTTCGATATGGTAATGGACGAAGACTTTTTCGAAGGATTAGATGAGCTTGCCTGAGTTAACTCTGTCGTTATTCAGCGATATCACCATTGTTATCAACCAATGTAGCCACCACAAGCACCACCGTAGCCGGTGGAAGTTGAATTTGTCTTTTTTGTTTAAAAGAGTGACGTAGGCATGACGGAAGGATACACGTTTCTTCCTGCACACATGTGTAATAAGTATATACAGACCAGTACACATGTGTACTTAGTATATACAGAACCATACACATGCTCATGTTCACAGAAAGTATGACCTATGTCGAGTACACATGTGTATTGTCTTGTTGGCTTCAATAGAACACAGCAGTACACATGTGTACACCGTATGACCAGACCTATTCTTCAAATAACACACTCAAACTAAAACGTACACAGGTGTACTCTGAATCTGAATAGAACACAGCAGTACACATGTGTAACTATATGGGTATACACATGGTATCCTCTGCCGTCGTCGAGGAAGAATGGAGAAAAGGGTTTTTTTTGTTTTGATAAAGGTGATATCAAAACAAATAATAAACAAATGAATAGATTAATCCAGAATTTCATCTATTATGGAAATAATATTGTTTCCTGATTTTAAATAAGTAATTAATATAATTACACTTTTACCCTTTTGATTTTAATAAAACAATAAAAGTTAACCTATTAATTACAATCATGCCACCCCATCAACAAATGAAGATCATATTAATCGACGGTTAGGATATGTTCACGCAGTTCACTCTTGGGAGGTTGTTCACGCTGGAACCCTAATTTACAATATTATGTTTTTACTATAAAAAGTGATATTACAAAAGCATTTATTTATTTTATATTGAGCCACTATCTTTAAGCTTGAAATGCTCCCCAGCACTTTTCCTGAATTACAACAGATCACCTGAAACATGTTTGAAAAAGGTTTTGTCAGCGGGAAATACTGAGTGAATCATTCTATTTACTAAAATGACACATTTGTTATAATTTACAGTATTAAGAGCGATTACAATGTTTCTGATATCAAGCCAACTACCCACGGTACTTGTCACTCGACCCATTGGCCCATTCGTCCAATGGTGTCTGTGGCTATGGTCATATCCCCCATTGGCTGCCCCAATGGTGACGATTATCAAGTAATGTATACAAAACCCCACATACCGGCTGTAACTTGGTGATTACAAAGACTTAATCCCCGTAATTATAACTTTGAATAAAACAGGATTTTGTAAATAGATTTGATAAAAAGAGAGAATGACTCACATTGCTGATTTAATATGGTCAGAGTCTAATCTATGATTTAGCCTTGTTAACCTAATATAAATAATGCACACAAAACTGGGTTAGTAATCAATCCAGCAATTACGATAATTTATGAGATCAAATTATCACAATGAGTGTCAAAATGCAATACTTTGTCCATCGAATTAACGATGATCCATTGATTTAACAACGAATGACAAGGTATAATACTTTACCCATCGAATTAACGATGATCCGTTGAATTAACAACGAACTATAAAGTATAATACTTTACCTATCGAATTAACGACAATCCGTCAAATTAATGACGAACGATAAAGTATAACCCTAATGTGGGCGGCATTTTAAACATGCATTGGATATCTTGATCGTCGGATAAATGAATCGTAGCAGCGATTGTGCTAATACCCTGTTTTGTAGCAGAATTTCGATACCCGGGGGTACAATTTTGGAATAACAGAACGTAAAGCAGTGTATTTGTGAGAATTTTGTCGACGTAAAATGTTCAGATTTCGAATGCCAATGTCTGCTATTTATAGGTAAAATTTCACTAGCTTACGGACCGTAAGCTTGTCAATGTTGCGGTCCGTATGACTGCTTACGGACCGTAAGGTTGATAGTGTTGCGGTCCGTAAGGAATCAAAATAGGCTATAGGGTAGCCACGACTGAAACTAGCTTAGCTGAGTTGATAAATTTCGAAATTTACTTGCTGCCAACGTTTCTAAGTTGATAATTATCAACTAGGGTTTACCCCCTTGAGTTTTAGGGGCCCTAATCCTGATTCTGAAAATTATGAAAATTTCAGGGTTTGTTCAGAATCACTTGGGTCTCTCAATTAGGGTTTCCTTTTAGACTAATTAATATATTAAATAGTACTTTTGATGAGAGTTGTTACAGCTGACGTACATATACGGGCTACGTGAATCATGGATTCCTGCTTACTATCGCGAAGAAGAAATGTCTGGTCTTATGCGGACATCATCTAGGTCCGAAAGCGAGAATCACTTTTTCGGCAAGATTAGCAATCCAAAGTGCACGTTGGTTGAATTTCTTAGCCACTTCGACACAGCTGTTGAAGCGCAAAGACACGAGCATCGAAAAAACGATCATGACACTCGATACACCAACCCTGGAGAGTGGAGTGATTTTGTTCTCGAGAAGCAAGCAGCTCAGATATATACCAGAACTATATTTCTTGATGTTCAACTCGAGATTCAACATGCTATTCATCGTAGTACCAGTGTCAGAATAGATCACGTCGGTGATTTCATTAAGTTTTTTATAAAGGATCTCGATCAGCCATGTTCTTCGTTCTTCGAGGTGATACTTTGTTTTACTTAATGTATACATTATTTGTAGTTTTATTTAAGTATCCATCTTTTTTTTATGAAATGTGTTTTATGGATATTAAATGTTACAGGTTAGGATACGCGAGGAGGATGTTACTGTTAAGTGTAACTGCAACAGGTTTGAGCAGTTTGGATTGTTGTGCAGTCACATTTTTTGCGTGTTACGGATTCTTGATGTAAGGGAGTTTCCGAAACAATATATATTGAGGCGTTGGACGCGTGAAGCTGTTCCAAATAGTTCCCCCGGGTCCATTCTTACGGATGGTGGAGATCCAGATCGTACTGAGGAGGTTAACCGTTGTGTTCGTGAGATTAGTCACGCAACTGAGTATGTTGTGAACAAGTTGATTTCAAAATTTGATAAGTTGTCTGATTTCCGTGATCATATCAAGCAGTTTATGTCAGTCGCTGATGAAGCTCAAATAAATGCACCTCCCAAGACACGACGTAATCGATTTGCTGAACTGCTGGGAGTTGCTCCAGAGAGCACGGCCACTATCCGTGTTCCAGTTGGTACCAGGTTCAAGGGTTGTGGTTCTCATAAACGCCTTAAATCTCAAAAGGAGCGAGCCATAAGTCAGTCTGGACGTAAACGTCGTCAATGTTCATTATGTAAAAAATACGGTCATAACAGAGTAACCTGTTGGAAATACACTGTGGCTGTGCCTGAGGCAGGTGCTTCGGGGAATGCTGAAGGTAATGAAGTTACAATTCGCGAAGGAGACGCTGCTACAGTTGTTGAAGGTGATGGTCCTGGATCAAACGATGTTGATGATGTGTTTTACACATCTGGAAACGAAGAAGATATGGATGATGAAGACATGGCAGAGTAGGATCTTTTTTATCAAAATGTTAAGTCTTTTGCTGAACTATTCAATTTTCTGTTTTATTTTTCGCGTATGTTTGTTTTTGGATTTGTTTTTGTTGATTTTAAGAATTGTTGGATTCGACATTTTATGTTAATGTTGCTTTGTGTTTTAGTGTTAAGTTTGTTTTTAAATAGCCTCCTGTGTTTTATAGGATGGTTGATTTGTTCGTGGTTTTGGTATATAGTTTAACTTGTAAAAAAAGGTGTTTTAACTCTGTTTAATTATAGAGTGTTGATGAAATAGATAGGCTGGTTTCCATATCACAGTATTTCAACTGTGTTTAAAGTATTAAAATGTGTTTTAACTTCCAGAGAAACCATCAGCCTGTTAAATGTAATGTGTTTTAACAGTTATTTGTGTGTAAAGATTAAAATGTGTTTTAAGTAAATGAGAATCCATCAGCCTGTTATGTGTAATGTGTTTTAACAGATTTTTTGAACTTGAAGTCAATGTTTTTTATTACTTTATTTGAATGCAGGTTTCGGTATACAGTTTATTTTGTAAAGCTATTATAGTTTTTTAACTTTGTTTTAAGTATAGGAGACATGATGAAATAGATAGGCTGGATACCAGATCACAGTATTCAACTGTGTTTAAAGTATTAAAATGTGTTTTAACTTCCAGAGAAACCATCAGCATGTTATATGTAATGTGTTTTAACAGTTATTGTGTTTAAAGATTAAAATGTGTTTAAGTAACTGAGAATCCATCAACCTGTTATGTGTAATCTGTCATACAACTGTATGTCTTATGTAGATCTAAACAAAGTAATATTTATCGACATAAAATCACATTGTTATACTGAACACACTAAACATATACTAATTTATAATTTCCAAAAGATAACTGAAAAAACTGAACAAAATGTTAAAACTGTTTTTTTAGAACACCCCACATTACTTCAATAAACCACCGCCAACGAAGTATTTTACGAAAACATCCCATTTGAAGTTACTTATCCAATCTTTCAAGGATCGCGTCATAGGCTTGTGCTTCTAGCCTCTTTTTTTCTTCTGCCGACAACTTGTTATATTTAGCAACCTCAGATTTAACAAAACCTCTGTACTCGTTTGCTTCACTTAGGAGCATCTTCGTAATGTACTTATTCCTGAGATCGTCAATTTCTTTGCGCTGCTTGTATGAAATCTCACCCGCATCAGTGCACTCGTTTGAGAACCCGCATTCCCAAGCTTTTCCATCAACGCCCTTGTATGTTTCCATATGGCGCATCAGGAAAACGCCACAATCTATTACATTATTTTTTGTACGCCATGGCATCTCCAATCGTACCGGCTCAACTTTACCGATCACCCCGCCCGCTGGATGCCCAATTTTTTCCAAGTAAACTGATAAAGCATCACGCTGCATGATAAACAATTTAATCAGAGTGTGTTTTAAACTAATTTCATGTTAATGCACACCGTTATTAACAAAGAGATTCATTTATAATTCTGCTTCAGGGGTTTTTAGTTTCATAATACCGTTATTAGGTAGTGGCACATTACACTGTGTTTTTAAAGAACTAATAGTGACGTTAACGTATGATGCGGTACCAATGTGTTTTAACTTCAAACTTCAAAATTCGGATGAAGTGTGTTTTAATTTAATATTTTTTGTTATGTATTTGTCACATTACACTGTGTTTTAAATTATTAATAGCGCTGGTAAAGTATCTTTCAGTATCAATTGTGTTTTAACATCAAACTTTAAAATTCTGATTCAGTGTGTTTTAAGTTAATATAATTCAGTTTCAATTATGTTTTCACATCAAACTTTATATAACTTTATGAACTATCTTAAAATTTTTAGCAGTTTGTTATTTGTGTTATAACAAAGGTGTAATCAAATGGCATGCATTTCTATAACAAGGGACGTTTGTAGTTTATATATTGAGGGGCGTACCAACTTTTCCGGCCGTTTTTTGTATTTGGCTTGCATTGAGATATCCTTAGCGCTGTTGTCCAAAACCTCTACCTTCATGTCCCTTAAATTAAAACATACGCAATAGAAATGACCGTCGTGTAAGACTGGTACAAAGATGAGCGACTTGTCGGGTATCTTTTTCACATCAGCAGAAATTAAAACTGTTTCCATGTTTTCTGCGAATATTTTTGCCCGGGTTTTTGCATTTTTTATGTAGTCGTCTTCATTCTGCATTTCAAAGTCATTGCGTTAAACAATATTTACAAAAGTTGTAAACTTATATGATAAGTTCTTTATGATCAGCCTTACCAACATATTTACTGAACAGAACAGGCGTGCAATGCTCCCTCTTTGCTTGAACTTTTCTTCATAATTCAACAAATCCGCCCATGCGCTTATTACCAATATGTGCACTTCGATACCCGGCAGTAATGATTCGAGCGGAGATCTCATAACCGGCACTCCTTTCTTAGTCCTAAACACAATATCCCTAACGTATACAAATGTGTTTTAATCAGCGTGTTATCATATTGTGTGAAAATAATTTGTACAAACATTCATATTATAAATGGCTTTTCTGTAACATACCACATTGAACCCCAGGCTGAAAACATGTATGAGCTGACCGAGATCTCAGCGTTTTCAAGCCTTGCCTTAATCTCTACTGCCCGCTTCACGTATGGAGACCTTAGAACATCGGTCAACTCTGGTTGTCTTTGCGGTCTTAAATCCCGCTTTCCAAGGTACAACTCATGTATAAGCTGCCCACGTCTAATCGAATATTCATATTCCTCCTATGTTTTTTGTGAGATCGGTGTGACGGCGAGTGCGGGCTGCTCCACTACTGTAAGCTGAGTCGTCGGTGTGGTTGTCTTGTCAACCGTCTTGCATACCTCATCTACCAATGAAGGTGTCCACTGCGACAACTGTGACATTTCCACATTCTCCTTATTTTCTTCTTTTTCTGGTGTTTTATCCGTACGAGTTTGTGGTTGTTCAGTTGGCGTGCATGTCGATCCAAACCTTCTCAGCTTATCAGTCCACAATGTGTGTATCTCTTTTATTTTCTCACTTTCGGGGTACATTTGGAAACCTTCTGTAAAAGTGTCGTTGATCCTTTTAACACATTCGTCGAATTGATTCAAGAACACTTCCAACATTCCCGCATGTACCTGATTTACATAATCCACATATTATCATTGTCTTAACCGGATTAAAAATGTGGTTTAATCTGCAATGTGTTTTAAACAGATTAAAAATGTTTTACCAATATGCAATGTGTTTTAAACAGATAAAAAATGTGTTTTACCAATCATAATTGTTTTTTCAATGCTTATTGTGTTTTATTCCAATCAGCATTGTGTTTTAACAATCAGAATGTGTTTTACTATTATGAAAGTGTTTTAACAGTGTTTTACCAATCAGAATGTGTATCAAAGGTTCAGAGTGATATTTTTTCCCAATTTTCAATGTGTTTTACTATTCTGAAAATGTGTTTTTTGGTTTTCTGAATGTGTTTTTAAGGTGTTGCATGTGCCACATCTCTAAAAGATTATTTTTAAGTTTTTTCTGTTTTCCCAACCAGATTAAAAATGTTTTACCAATATGCAATGTGTTTTAAACAGATAAAAAATGTGTTTTACCAATCATAATTGTTTTTTCAATGCTTATTGTGTTTTATTCCAATCAGCATTGTGTTTTAGCAATCAGAATGTGTTTTACTATTATGAAAGTGTTTTAACAGTGTTTTACCAATCAGAATGTGTATCAAAGGTTCAGAGTGATATTTTTTCCCAATTTTCAATGTGTTTTACTATTCTGAAAATGTGTTTTTTGGTTTTCTGAATGTGTTTTTAAGGTGTTGCATGTGCCACATCTCTAAAAGATTATTTTTAAGTTTTTTCTGTTTTCAATGTAAATGTTTTTCACTTATGTTTATGTTTAGTAGAATAAATTGGAAAATTATAAGATTACCTCATCGCTTTGTGTCGCTTGTGGCGTTGATACCATAGGTGAGGTAATCCCCGGCTGACTTTGTTATGTTTGCCCCCACTCGCCTGCTTCTTTGTAGTATTTTTCTATATCGGATGTATCCACAACAGGCATTGTTTCCGGACCAACATCTATATTCATGCATACATTAAACTCTGCATGGAAACCCGCATTAACCGGAATTGATATGACAACAGGCGCAGTTTCCGCGCCCCTTTCAGCATCAGTGTTATTCTTCCCAACATCAGCGGTTTTCGCCCGCTCCTTTTCAATTTGTTTCTTTTTCGGTACCTCTGAGACCGGAGGCTTACCATGCGTTTTTCCGGCCGGCTTCACAACAGCCTTTTTCCTTTTTTCTGGATCACATTTCCTAATGTGTTTTACAGTCTTGGTTTCATCTTTTTTATTTGCTTTCACTTCTTTTGCTTCAATTTCTTCATCAGATTTTTTTTCAAATGGATAGCGTTGTTCCGGTTGCAACTCATACGCATCCACCAAAATTTGATTAAATCTGACCGAGTCCAACTTCATGCTAACTGCCTCGATATCGTCATCAGTGATATCTTCGATGAGATGAGTCGCTCTTTTCTCACCTTCCTTGTATTCCTTTTGGTCTCGTATCAACGCAGCCTGTAAAAAACCAAGAACAAACTGATGTCAGATGTGTATTAAGGTTTGTATATACATCAGATTGTGTTTCATAACTTGTAATTCTGTTTAACAACACGTCGATTGTGTGTTGATGGTTGTTCCTATTCCACATTACATCACATTGTGTTTTTTTGTGATCAGATTTCATCATAATGGTTTTCACCATATGTTGGGATTATATTGGTGCATTACTATATTGAAACAATATGAATGTGTTATAACAGCAAACAGATGTGTTTTAAAACACATTCATAGTGTGTCATTTAGAAAATTATATATCTACTTAGAACATACCACTAGCAAAGGCATTGGTCCAAGAAATGGTTCCTTTGGTGTCCATGTTTCCACCGTTCGATCCAGACACCTGATCATGTACTCACACCAGTTAAAACTTTTGATATTCTTCCCTCGATGTAAGGCTGGTAAAAACTTCATATTAATTGATGAATTCGTAGTTGTCTCTCCGAGCAGTGTGTTGTAGAACAACAAAAAATTCAACACAAAGATTCTCCCGCTCGCTTGTTGGCCCTGCATGTATGTTTTGAATTGAACAGGCGTCAACCTTGCAGGAGCGTTTTTGAATTGTCCTTTCCATTCTGCCACAACCTCGTGGAAATCAGCCCTTGCTCTCTCTACTTCCTTTATTTCTTCACTCCCTCTTGGTACGCCGAACACATCGTGCACCAATTCTTCTGTTATTTGAATGTGGTGGCTACCGCAATTCAAGACCCGTGTCTTAGTGTCGTAGTTATTTACCAACCACCAACCCAAACTTGAGGGAATCGGACCCATTCGAAAGCTAAGTATTGACCCGAAACCTATGTTATCCACAGCCCCCCGTTGATTTTCGTTCAAAGATTCCATCAACTCCCCCATGTGCTTAAGAGCCAATCGCAAAGTTAGTTTCCCATCAGAAAGTGGTATGTAATTCTTAACCGTTGTCGACCTCTTGCGTGTTTTTGAGTCTTTGCTTGAACTAGCATCTGTCGGTCGTTGTGTTTTTTCAACAACTTGTGGGACAGCACCCGACCTCGTTTTTTTCCAAGGTGGGTTGTCAAAATCATCATCAGAATCTTCCATTGTGGAACCTGACAAAACACCAACACACGAAGCCGATCAACTAGTCAGTCTTTTCAGTAACTGAAATGTAGTTCATAATTTTGAATTTTACCGTGTGATGCTTCTTTAGGCTTATTGACTCTTGGTGTAACTGCAGCTTTCTTTTCTTTCGGTTCGATTCCAGCCTTTTTGTCCTTCCTTTTCTTACCGGTATCGACTCCCTTGTTGCTTGCGTCGGCTGATATAAAGCCCATAAAAGTTGTTAGTATTATGCATTGTGTTTTACATCATCAAATATATGGTTACACATTTGTTCATCTAACTTACAAATGGGTATTTCACGATTTTCGTTGGGTCCCGACGGTAAATCGTCATTTTTATCCATTACGTTCGGAAACAGATGTGCAATGTCAGACAGAAGGGTGTCGGCAGGCGGTTGTTGTGCGCAGTCTACTTTGTTGTCTACCGTTTTTGTAGTTTTGTTAACAGGTTCAACTGTTAGTAACAAAAAAACACAACTGATCAGACAGATAGCCATATAAGTTACCCCCCACCCTTCACTGCCACAACTAACCGCACCTAGTAAAGGTGATGCTTCTTCTGTGTCTGATTCATCCAGTATAATTGGTTTGTCTGGTGGGTTTCCGGGTACCCTTGAAAGCCATTTTCCTTTTATTTTCTCACTCTTTCTCCGTTTGACTGGAAAACACTTGTTTAGGATTTATAAAACACCATTCCCAATCCAACATTCCCTTTATAAATCATAGTTCAGTAGGCCTTCAAAACTTAAGCAATCAATTACAATTGAAAAACCCATAAATGCCATTCGTTTAATAAAAAACCCATTAACAACCTGACCTTAAAACACATCAGTTTAAAACGTGCCCATAAAATACATTTGTTTAAAACCTGTCCATAAAACACATTTGTACAAGAGAAACCCACTAACAAACTGACCTTAGAACACATCTTTCTTAAAACCTCCCCACAAAACACATTTGGGGGCAACCTCATTAACAAAAAAAAGTTTAAAATAATCTATAAAACCCACATAACCAGATCATAAAACACATTACCAAACTGACCTTAGAACACATTAGGTTAAAACGTGCCCATAAAAGACATTTGTTTATAACCTGTCCATAAAACACATTTGTTCAAGAGAAACCCACTAACAAACTGACCTTAGAACACATCTTTCTTAAAACCTCCCCATAAAAACACATTTGGGGGCAAACTCATTAACAAAAAAAAGTTTAAAATACAACCCACACACACAAATTGACACTCTTTAAAACCCACATAACCAGAAAATAAAACACATTACCAAACACAACCATTGAAAAACACAGTCATCTCCAACAAACGGGAATCATACACACATTTGTTATTTAAAACACATACCTACGGTTCCGGCTCCTACAACCTTTGTTCCTGCGACTGTCTTTTCTCTTCCAGCGACTTCGATTCTACTCGCATCCATCTTCTTCGAATCCACCTTCTTTTTTAATCTCTTCCCTGCAAACATAAAACACTTCAATGTAGAACACGATTGAACCCTAATCGCCTAATAAAACACAGAATACAATGTCCGTTTGCTCTTACGTATATAGAGGTTCGAAAATCTCTTATCTCCATCCATGATTTTAGGTATTTTTGGTATGATTTTTGAGTGATTTCGTTGTGGGTTTAGAGAGAGAAAGTGAGAGAGAGGGAAACTCGCTTGTAACAAGGAGATTTGACATGTTGACGGTTATTTTTTATTAGTTTAAAACACTGTGATGCCGATTTTGCCCCTGATCATTTAAAACAATCTATTAAAAATAGTTAAATATTACAAGAATGCCATTGATCTAATCTCCACCCTTAAACACACCAATCTGATGGACCAGATCGCTTCCTAGACTTTCTAGGAAAAACACACTTTCCGTGCGAACCCTACTCTATATATATATATAGGCAGCCGCTAAAATAAAAACCACTCCCAGTTGTAAGAACCGCGAGAACCACTTTTAACCAATCAGACTTTGCCACATATACACTTTATTTTTAAACCCATAAGGTTATTTAGGTAATTTGCCATATATGTCCTTTTTAAATTCTGTCTCTGTCTCTTTATTTATGAAGTGTTCAGACTCTCTTTCTTCTCACAAATCCCAAAATTAAAACCCTCATCTCTCTCTTGAAATAGTTCATATCTTCAAAAACCAGACCACCCCTCCGGCGATGTTCTCTGTGACATTTTTTTTGTGATGGTTATTTGATAGAGAGCTGGTTGGAGGTGGTTGATCGACGGTGGTTGGAGGTGGTTAATCAACGACGCGAGAGCGACCCCCCTATTTTCAGCCGATACCGTCAGTTGTGGAGGTGGTTGATCGGTGATTCCTTTTTACCGGGGAAACCTAGGTGCTTTGGGGATAAAGTCATCGGCTCAACATCTCCGGCCTCCCTTCCTCTCCGTCGTCTCCGCCGCCCCACAACTACCCCTCCGCCGCTGCATCCGTCACCAAAGATATTTTTATCTATCTCTCTCTCTCTTTATCACAAAGATCTGCTTCTCTCTGTTTTTTTATTTGAGCTTTTTTGGGGATTTTTTGTGATGACGGTTCGAGGGATGTCGTTGTGGTGATGTCATTTGGTGGTTAATACGCTGCTGGGCGGTGGTGTTTTGGCAGAGGTGGGCGACGGGTGTTGGTGGTGGTGGCGTTGGGGGTAGTGGCGGTGGGGGTTTTTTGGCGGTGGGGGTTTTTTGGTCGTTTTTGTGATTTGGGGGTTTCGAGTGAAGGGAGATTGGGGTTGATTTGTTGGGGGGTTGATTTGAATTCTTGATTCTGTTTATTTGATTTTTTGATCTGTTTGTGATAACTGCACTTGTTTGAATGTTTTTTGAACGGATACAGGTTGCTTGAATGATGCATTTGTATTCTTTGATTATGTGGGTTTTGATCGGTTTGGATTTGGGGGCGATGATGAAAAAAAAAACGTTGATTTTGATGACGATGGCGCGGCAAGGACGGCGGGGGTAGGTTTTTTGAACCTGCAACCCCATTTTGCAGCCTTTTTGATTATCGGAAAATCTGAGCCAAACCCCATTTTTTTTTCGAGATACGCTTTGTTTTGATGTTGTTGGCTTTTTATATTTTTTTTCCCTATTCGATGACGATAACAATCTATCTGAGACACCTACCGAGTTTGCGTTTTCTGGGTGTGTTCGTGTTGCGTAAAAAAGTTTTTGTAAAAAAAATGTTAAACCGTAAACTTTTTAACGTAAAACGTAAAAACTTAAACTTTTTTAACGTAAAAACGTAAAACAAAAAAACGTAAAACGTAAAAAGTTTTACGTAAAACGTAAAAAGTTTTACGTAAAACGTAAAAAGTTTACTAAACAAACGAACACGAACAAGGGGCGTAAAAAACGTTAACGTAAAAAACCTGAATTTAAAAATGTTAACGTAAAAAACGTTAACGTAAAAAACCTGAATTGAAAAATGTTAACGTAAAAAACGTTAACGTAAAAAACCGGCACGTAAAACGTAAAAAAACGTTAACGTAAAAACCCGGCGCGTAAAACGTAAATAACGTTAACGTAAAAACGGCGCGTTGAAAAAACGACGCATGAAAATGACGGGCGTAAAAAACGGCGCGTAAAAAACGAGGCGTGAAAAAGCCGGGCGTAAAAACGTTAAACGTTAAACGTATAAATCTGTAAATAAATCTGAATTTAAAAATGTTTAATAAAAAAACTATGTTTAAAAAATAAAAATCTAATATAATAATACAATAAAGTAATAAAAAAACAATAAAGACAAAATAGAGTAATTTACTTAAATACCCTTTTGGATTAAAATATTAAAGACATAATAAGACAAAAAATACTTAATATTATTTTTAAATGCTTTTAATCTCATCCATCCATCTACTTGATCTAATGGCTAGAAAGTGGTTATCGCGGTTCTTACAACTGGAGATGGTTCTCATTTTAGCGGTCCCCTATATATAAACCAATAACAATTTTAACTGTTCACAAATTGAAATGTTAGTATAGGAATTTTTTTTAATAAACTTAATATATTGTACAATAATGAAACAATTTGTTTCCTTCCTCCTTCAATCCATATGAAATCTCAGTCTGGTCAGAATGGGGCAATAAAGCTCTACAATTTAGGGAGTACGGTAACCTAATTCAAAAAAGTCGCCGTAAAAAAAATGTTTCCAAGTTCTTTATGCTTTATTCGGTTTCGCAACTTTCTCAACCACAACCTAACTTCTTCTTACCGATTGGTTTCCTCATTTATACTCCTAATGATAATAATAATCACTCGAATAAACAGAGCCGTTCCTACGTTTTTGGAGACCCTAAGCGAACTACGAAATTGAGGCCCTTTTGCAAACTTATCCCTTCCAACAGACTAGTGGAGAACCCGTGCGATACGGCCGAGTGGCCAATGTACAACATTGTGCTCATTTTCCGTTAGTTTATCAACCTCTTTGCAGAAGGAGTAGCTATACAGTAAGAGTAGTTTTGTAAAAGGCTTGTACATGGTGAAATTTCACTTGATGACCCATTTGATTTATGCTGATAAAGTTTGGCAAGACGTAGATCCAGAAATGATGGGGAGGGTAAGCATGATTTAACCGTTAACACCGAGGTAAAAACTATGAACAATATATTCACATTATAGCGTAGTGAAATACAACAATCAACAGGCATTCTAAAACACATCAACGAATCTTTCCAACACTAATTGTTTTCTAAAAATACCTTTGATCCGTATATTATAATCGTAAAAAGGACAACTTGTTCAACTCCTTCGAATGATTGTGGAGTCCATGAATGAAATGAAAAACATCTCGAAGCACTCAATGAATCCTTGGTAAACTTGAATTATAGTTTTGCCATAAGAAATAGGAAAAATGTCGGCATATAACTTTACAAAAACAAGACAATCTATACCTCCTTCTGAGGCAAAACAAGTTGTTGTTGTAGATGCTAACATCTAGTGTATATCATTTTCGTATACTTCTACATAACTCTCTATGTACAGAATAGATTACTCCATCCATCCTAATACATCAGCACACTTCAAATTCCTCTAACCAAAACCTCAGACCAACCAAATTCATTATTTTTATTGATATTTTAGCTTAAAAACATTCTATTACAACATATTTCATCTTAAACTGATTATAGTTTAAGTTTGAGGGTTTGAACAATATAGATACTGAGATTGAGATAAGTATGTAAAAAATAGCTGTTACCTGTGTTCTCAATAGAGATTGAGATGTGATGATTACCCCCAAATCTGAAATCCCTAAAATCGGGTCTACCGCCCTCATAGCCATCGATGGTTACTCAACGGACGATGCAGATGACGAGGGTCATCAATCTTCATCGATTCACTCGCATGCCACAGATTACTCAACCCTATGTCTGATTCATTGGTCGCCGTTCACGTTTCTTTATGGCCTGGGTGGATTTAGGGGACACTGGACATCGGTTATGGTATTTGGAAGATTGGGCCTTTCAGTTTTGGGCCTACTATAAATAAAACCTATCAGAAATTTGGAGGCTTTCTATATTTGGTGGCCCTAGGCCTGTGCCTAGAGTCTTATGCCTATTGGGCCGGCTCTGCGAATAAACGAATAATAATAATAATAATCACTCGAAATGACAACCAGTATAACCGTTTTGATCAACAACACCACAAATCTAAGATTGATAAAATATAAAACTAAGTTTGAATTTAATTGAATAATAATTAACTAATATATAAAAAACTAAAATATTTTATTAAAATGTAACAATGTAGTTTTTTTGTCTAAATTTTGAAATAATTTATGTTTAGTTTTTGTTTTTTCAATACTTAAAACTTTATAGTATAGGTGATTGAAATATGTCGTAGTTTCTCGGATGTATTTAATGAAAATATGTAAAAATAATTAAAAAGCTCTCTAAAAAATTGATGACTGCAAAAAGAGTTGTTAAACACTTTATAAGCGAGTTGGGTATTGATTACTATGAGCTAAGGATTGCAAGCTTGTAGAATGACTATCAGGTACATTTACTTATCTTATCTTATTGTGCTCTACAAACAAACAAGTTTAATTATTCAGTCTGTGTAATATACGAGACTATAACCTAGTATAATATAATAGGGTGGGAGTTGGCTACAAAGTCTATTTTTCTTACTACAAAGTGTAAAAAGTCATAAAACACCATAATGTCAACCATAAAACACATTCAAAACCCACAAATAACAAAGAGAATTACTAAAAAGTCATATTTGTGGGTTTTGTCTTTTGTTTTGGATAATAATGTTGGATCAGTTCTGTTTAGACATAATGGAAAACATGAAAACATACCTTGGATTGCATCAGCACAGGCCAGCAGAGAATCCAGATGGAGACGCAGCAACAGTGTTTGACATGATTGTCAGCTTGGTCTGGTTCCTCCTTAGGGTGCAATCTAATGATGGTGGTAAGGGAAACCGAATAAGGGAGTTCGGTTAGGAGAGAGGGGCGATTTCATGAGTGATGTTATTGTGTTAAGAGACTAACCCTTTAACCCTCTAATTATCTCCTTATATATGCACTCAAGAGGAAACCCTAATTAGTTAATAAGGGTAATTTGGCCCATCAACAATTACCAACTAATTATTTAATAGGTTGTTATATATTTTGATCCATATAATGTACATGATTATAATGGCTACTAGATTAAATATAAAATAATATATATTTAATCTTACATTCTCCCACTTAGCCGAGTAATCATTTACTATGAGTATTAGATAAGCCTGATCAGGATTTAACACTCATTTTAGCCTTAAACAAGTACTATAGCAGAGAAATACAGCCGTTGAATCATTATGCGACTCAGGACCCCCATTAGTCATACTATAGCCTTAATTTAAAACCTAATCGTCATGATCAAAATATGCATAAGCCCTTTGTTTGATTTGTAACTTTATTTGTCTATATGCTATTATGTCGACTTGACATATTCTTAGAGACATACAAAATCAAACTGATGAGGAAAATTAACTAATACTTAGTCATTCATAGTACGATATGCAATTGCGCACGGCCATTAATTTATACCCGTCTATGAGCTCTCTTAATAAGACTTATGGGTAATAGCCCTTCATTCATAGGATCCTTAATCATATCATGAATGTATTCGATACAAAACTTAGTTTCCTCAATTCGTTCATAAACGAATAATTAATTGTGTATCGAAACTTAATGCAGCACCTCTCGAACTGTTACTGTTCAAGGAGTCATGGTAGCTGACTTTATCACACTAAGTCTTCAAAACATTAATTATATGGAGTTAATAAACTTATGAGTCCACTGATATATTTCCAACAACATTTAGTGACGATATTATGTCGTTATAACTTAGGTTGTTATTATCAGTTTATTATGACTCCTCCATGAGATAGGTTTTGTCTGCTGACATAAAGATATACCCGAAATTACATTTTGTCATCTTTGAATATCTCAAAGTTAAAGTAATAAACCGGTTTTTAGTTCTCACTTCTTCTTTAAATTGTAGTCTCTCGTTTCTTTTAAAGATATTGTAATACTCGATGCTTCACATTAATCTAGACATATCTAGTGTGTTGCAATGTGAGTAATATCTAAACGAGTATAGACTTGAACTTACATAAGGCTTCCAATTAATGAAGCGTAAATAAATAATCTCATTTATCCTATTATCCTCTAAATGAAAGCAATATTGTTTGTTACATAAATGTAAGGACCCATTTAAGGTTAAACTTATGGAACGGAACTAATATCCCATTGGGTCTATCTCAGTATGTTATGATATCAATCACGTAAGAGATATCTCTGAGATTTATTATATCAAAGTTTGTGTTAACAATGCTTTGACTTATGTAACATATACTTGTCAAAAGAATGTCATCTATATAGACAAGTTTATTTTAGTTGCTCCCACTCATCTTGAGGTAGGTACATTAATCCACTTGATTCTTGATGAAAATAATTACGTTAGCTTTTCATCACAATATGATGTTTGCATTAACCCATACATGGATTTTATTGGCTTACAAATAAAGTGTTCTTTAACCTTCAGTTTAGAACTTTCAGGTTGTTTTATGAACATGTAAATATGTCAGCCATTTGTTAAGGAAAATTGTTTTTAATGTTCATCTAATATAGCTTTAAATTGTTATAAGCTACTAGAACACTGATGATCCTCAAAGAAATCTTTAATAATTTATCTCTTCCTAAGTATAACCTTTGACAATCAATCATGCCTCTTTGTGCCTTAACGCTTATATCAGGATTTGGTTTAGTTATGAACACTCTTAGGTAATTCAATCAAATCCCAAACGTTATACGAACACATAAAATCAGTTTTACTAGAAAACTGTTTTATTCCATTCAGAATATTGATTGACACTAATGGCTTAATTTGAAGAGATAGGATCAGTAAACATTTCCAAAATCCATTTCAACTTCAGTTAGGGAGGTTATGTAATCATCAAAGCTAGTAGGCTTTTAAACCTAGATGACCTCCTGAGTTGATTATTGGGTTCATTAGAAGTTTCAGTTTTATGGATTAGCTCTTGGTTAGGTTGCTATCATTTTCAGGGTTCTAAGTGTGTAAGAGTTGGTGC
The DNA here is from genome assembly GCA_030545235.1 of Helianthus tuberosus. Taxonomy (NCBI): domain Eukaryota; kingdom Viridiplantae; phylum Streptophyta; class Magnoliopsida; order Asterales; family Asteraceae; genus Helianthus; species Helianthus tuberosus. The sequence goes on along the minus strand of CM060376.1, from coordinate 782,074 downwards.
AGTATGGTGTACAAGAGGTGTAATCGGAGTTAAATTCAGAGTGAAATTTAATGACACTCTTCCCCCCGCCTCTTGTATTCCTTGCAATTCGTGATAAGGACTTTGACTACTCCCACTGACCTTAGAAAACTTTAGGAACTCAGCATGCTTAGGGTCAATATGTAACGACCAACGACCAACGACCAATAAATTCTAATAGAGAAACAGGTTAATGACGTTAGTCGTTGTAGTTTCTCTTGTTGAGGATTATGTTAGTTTAGGTAAGAAATCTAAGTGTGCCCACAATTAAGCAACAATGAAACTTTTGTAAGAGTAGCATTAGATTTAAGGAGACAACAGTGTCATGATGGAGCGGTGTCTTGTACAAGAGGTGTAAATTGAAGTAATATAAAGTTTTCACTCCCCACCTCTTGCAACTATTGCAAGTTATTATTAAGACACTGAATGCTCCCATTGATCTTTAATATCTCTAGAATGCTACAAGAGAAGTTTCAAAGAGCTACGTGACGTGGGAACCTATCATATATATGTTAGACTTTATTTGATTTCTTTAATGTCCAGATGTCATAAGAAAACTCAGGGGCATATTTAATAGAAATCTTATTAAGTATATGAATAGATTTCTTCTAAGACCGTGGGCCATATGCGACAAAATTTAGATACAAGTTGATAGTCTTTCAAATGATAAATAAACTATGTCTGAATATTCCATTTGGAATAAGTTCCACGAATGTCAATGAATGATTTATGATGGACCCATACTTATTCCTTAAGCCAAGTAATATTTAGGGCTATAACGTCATGATTTAAAATCACTTAGAATGAGATTAGATAAAAAATCATCCTCATTAACCATGTCATGATTTCTCATGAATTTTGGTTATAATGGATGAAATTTGTAAGTCTCATTTTCCTTTTGTCAAATTCTCATTTACATGATGACAAAAGTTGTGAAAGTGTAAGGTATCATCTAGTTTTATCTTAGTAATGTTTCAATCCAGATATTTAGAACAAATAAGATGAGAGTTTAAGATAAGTGTGACTGTATGTTGACTATGCAAACCTCACAACCTTCATAACATTGCTTAGTTATGATACTACATTTTGATTAATCTTCAGAATATCTAAGGTATCGAAAAACTTTGTTAAAAGACTGCTTATTATGGTTCTTATAGCTTTAACAATTAATTTTGTCACTGACTCTCATGTTAGTTATTTGTTGACTTCTGGTAAGGAAACCTATGGAACTAGAGTCAATTAATCATGTGTTAATTGGAATATTAAAAATAGCAGACTTAAATATCATTAGTAAGTGACTATCTAATTAATTTATCCAACTGTTCTCTAGAATAATGGATAGTCTCGTTGCTTATGTCTAGTCTAATGGCATAATTATGCAGTGAGATTTTCCCTTGAAGAACCTTAGAGTTGGGATTAGCACTTGTAATTTGTCTATGGACCTTAGAACAATCCTCTTTTAAAGTATTAGTGGTTGTAAGGTGAATAACATCTTATTTTCCAGTTTCAAACATTTATTTCTATGTACATATGTTGCTTATCAACACACTCATTGTACTTTGGTACTTTTGAGTGTTATAGTTGATTTATAAGGCATCAAATTGTACAAGTGAAAATCTTAGTATGTAATGTACTGAAAAAATGTACTTATTTCCATGCGTAAGCCTTTAACTTTATGGGTCATGGTATTGTACGTTATTATGTATTCACATATACCACTTAGCTTTATAGTTTATAATTTTAAATGAAGGCATGCATTTTAGGAGTTCTAGTGATTATTCCACAATAATAGATTAGTCTTAGGAAAAACTTAATCTGGAATGACCTTTTAGTGACAGCACTTATTCTTGATTATCATAAGAGACATCATGTTCGATTTATCCTAATCATCATGCTCTACTTTTCTTCTGTAGTGCTTTATCAGAAGAGAGCAATAGGATTATCATGTCTTAAGAGATAATCAAGGATTTAATTTAAGAGCTAATTCTTGTAGAAACTTTAAGCAAAACATATTAGATTTAGGAATTAGAGTGGATGAGATATAGACTTATAGAAGAAAATTATAGTGAGTAAAATTATGGGTACTAAGAAATAAGGCAGATGAAATGATCATAAAATAAAAATAAAGGATCATTAATCTAAGGATCATTATGTGAAGAGGTTGTGATATGTCTATTACTAACATCAAAATAATAGACTTATTTAGAGTTCTACTTAAACGAAGACAAATCAGCTTTGGCCAGAAGTGTAATCATTTAAGCATGTGTGCAAAGTATTTGTGACAAATCAGCTTTGGCCAGAATTGAAACAATCACTTTAGTTATGCACTCGTTAAGTATGCCATCTATGAAGGAATTAAATCAGCTTTGGCCAGATATTAAGACATTCATGTTTATGATGCACACTTAACATAGCTTTCGTAATACTTGAACGATAAGTAGATGCATCAAATCAGCTTTGGCCAGAAGTGATACATCAGAAGCTCATTCAAGTTAAGCCATTTTGGTTTTGTGAAACATTATTTGATCCTTATTAATTAACTAAGTAATTACAAAAACCAATTATTTAGTAGCAAACCACCTGTTAGCGCGGATCGAACTCCGCGGTGAGTTCGCTGGGGGGTGCAGGGGAACAGCGTGCCCCCTGCACGGGGTTCGGGGCGGAGCCCCGAGCTAAATCTTAGTTCACATTAAACAACCTAAAATAATGAGGTTTCGAGTCAGGTCTCGACTGAGTTATGAGATCTCGAGTCAGTTATGAGGTCTCGAGTTGTGACCTTTATGGTCTCGAGTCGCAACCTTATGGTCTCGAGTTATGACCTTATGGTCTCTAGTCGAGACCTTTGTCTCGAGTTGTACAGATTTAAGCCCTTAGTCGAAACCTCAGTGGTCTCGAGTCGAGACCTTATGATCTCGAGTCGAAATCGTTGTCTCGAGTTATAAACATTTGAGAACACTTATGATTTCGAGTCGAGTTCTTGTGGTCTCGAGTCGAGACCTTTGTCTTGGGTGGTTAAAACTTATCTCGAAACTTCTGTTACAACTATTAACGTGAAAACATAACCGAAAATTCGAATTGTTAGGGATTTTGAGATATGGTTTCCTGTTTTAGTGATGATCTAATTTTATCATAATATTTCAAAAATTATAACTGTATATCTTTTAACAATTTTCAAATAAACTTAACAGATTAAATTGGATCAAACAGGGAAATAACACTCAAAAATCCAAATTATATTCCAAAACATAAAGGAATTTCGAATTTTCCTAAGAACACATGATGAACCCTAAAAATAAAAACATGATTCTGGAACCCGAAACTTGAATTTTAAGGCTTTAAACAGATTTCGGTACAATTAAGATTTACCATTATGATTCCGAGTCATTTAAAAAACATTCTTTTCCCGAAAAACATTGATCTCGGCACATATGACCCGAAAACAGCCGTGAGTTTTATTGAGTTTTCAAAACTTCTGTTTTCCAGATGTCAATCCCAGAATAATGGATACGAAAACAGAACTGACTAATCAACATATGCTCTGATACCACATGTTGGATCAGTTCTGTTTAGACATAATGGAAAACATGAAAACATACCTTGGATTGCATCAGCACAGGCCAGCAGAGAATCCAGATGGAGACGCAGCAACAGTGTTTGACATGATTGTCAGCTTGGTCTGGTTCCTCCTTAGGGTGCAATCTAATGATGGTGGTAAGGGAAACCGAATAAGGGAGTTCGGTTAGGAGAGAGGGGCGATTTCATGAGTAATGTTATTGTGTTAAGAGACTAACCCTTTAACCCTCTAATTATCTCATTATATATGCACTCAAGAGGAAACCCTAATTAGTTAATAAGGGTAATTTGGCCCATCAACAATTACCAACTAATTATTTAATAGGTTGTTATATATTTTGATCCATATAATGGAAATGATTATAATGGCTACTAGATTAAATATAAAATAATATATATTTAATCTTACAAATAAGGCTTTGATTATCGAATGACTAACATTAGTGTATTTTATGTTGATTATCATGTTGTGTTTTATATTCATAGTTCTACGATAGTGTTTTTGAAGTTTTTATGGACTGTTAGGGTTTGAATTTTGTGTTTTAGTGATTTTCACTCTGTTATTTATGGGTTTTGAGTGTGTTTTATGGCTGAAATTGTGGTGTTTTGTAACTTTGTACATTTTGTAGGAAAAATAGACTTTATAGCCGAACCCACCCTAATATAATATATCATAATATGATATAATACGATATAATATAATAGTGATAAAACGTAATAAGATATAATATACTATAATATGATAGAATATTATTAATGAAGTGAGCTCACTTTACTATATTTGGGCAAACCTTCATTACATCAAAGTCAAGATCCACCGTCAATTTTAGAGAACTAAATAGTAATCATACATCAGCCGTCCATCAAGCACCTGGATAGCCCGCCCAGTGTCACATATGACATCGCAATTAAACGCATTTAAAATCCGTCTTTGAAGTCCGATACGCTCGCGCTGCTAGCTAAGTACCCCCCATCACATCACTCACACACAACACTCTACAATTTTAGCCCTATTTCTTCCATTCAACTCAAATTAGCTCTTCAAGTTCCAATTCAGCCCTAATTTACGTAAGTTTTCGTTGATTCTACTTGTTGTTTGTTCAATTAAGTTATTGATTACGTGAATTGTTACTTGAATGTTTGATTGTTTAGATGCAGAAGTTGCATTGTTCTCCTAGGGTTTTGTTTATGGATTACGAAGTTTTGTTGTAATTTACGTTTGTTTTTGATGATTTTACTTGTTTTTTGTTCAATTAAGTTATTGATTACGTGAATTGTTACTCGAATGTTTGATTGTTTAGATGCAGAAGTTGCATTGTTTTCCTAGGGTTTGGATATGAATTACGAAGTTTTGTTGTAATTTGCGTATGTTTTTGATGATTTTACTTGTTGTTTGTTCAATTAAGTTATTGATTACGTGAATTTTTACTCGAATGTTTGATTGTTTAGATGCAGAAGTTGCATTGTTTTCCTAGGGTTTGTGTATGGATTACGAAGTTTTGTTTTAATTTACGTATGTTTTTGATGATTTTACTTGTTGTTTGTTCAATTAAGTTATTGATTATGTGATCTGTTACTCGAATGTTTGATTGTTTAGATGTAGAGGTTGCATTGTTCTCCTAGGGTGTGTTATGAATTACGAATAATTTCGAAGTTTTCGTTTTAATTTATGTATATTTTTGATGATTTTACTTGTTGTTTGTTCAATTATGTTATTGATTACGTGATCTGGTACTTGAATGTTTGATTACTTAGACATAGAAGTTGCATTGATTTCTTAGGGTTTGTTAATAAGTTGAATTTCAAAGTTTTGTTTTGAATTGACTGATTAGTTGGCGTTGTTTTGTTGAATCACGTGTTTTTGTGTTATTTAATTATGTTCTGGTGAGTGTCATTCGAATTAAGTATGCTGATTTTAGGTTTGATAATTGATCTGATACGCGAAGGTTTTTATGTGAGCACATTTTTTTGCATGTTAAGTAATAAATCGGGATTGTTGTTGGTAGGAAAGGTGAAAACCTAAGTAAGGCTAATTGAACAAAGTAATTATGTACTTCAAGCATTTATACAACTTAATTTTTTTTACCCTAACCGCAATCTATATTTAAAGTTTTTTTATACAATCATAGAAATGTGATTTTACCAAAGACGTTATGATTGGCAAATAAATTGAAATTAGGTTAACTCTTTGTGTAATCTTAGAGAGTACATTGCCTTAATTGGTAAGCATGTGTGAAAGAACGTTGCTAAATTGCACAATAAGGCCGGATGTAGTTTTATCATTTATGTCATACTGAACGCGTAGGATCAGCTGGTAATTGGCTTAAAGATGTTTTTAAAGAGTATCGTACTACGTATATGTGGTTGAATTTTGACGGCTGGTTTGTTTTAATTTGAATATTTGATATGTTCAGTTATGGGCAAGGAAAAGGTGACCAGCGAAGGTGGCGAGGCAGTGGCTAATGGGACCGTGTCGCCCACTAAATCTAACAATGACGTAAGTGAGAAGAAAGATGAGAAAAAGGAGGGAGTTGAGGAGACACAAGATGAGGTGAAGGATAAAAATGAAAAAGTCAACGTTGACCAAAAAGATGCTGAAGTAAGTAAAGATGACAAAGAAGAAGAGAAAGAGGTGACGGATTGCAAGGAAGAAGGGGATGATGAAAGGAAAGAAGAAGCCAAGAGTGACGCAATGGAAGTTGATGACGAGCAACGTGATGATAAAGTAGCCGAAAATGCTGATTCAGAAGAGGGTGGATCCAAAAAACATGCAACAAAGAAAAGTGGAGGAGAAAAAGGCAAAAATAAGAAGGAAACTGACGAGAAAAAGAAAAATGACGAGCCAAAGACTCCTGTTGGTCCAACAATTGACCGACCAGTAAGGGAGCGGAAATCTGTCGAAAGATTGGTTGCAATTATCGATCAGGATACTTCCAAGGAATTTCATGTCGAAAAGGTGTTGTTAAGTTTATTTTAAGATTTTGTTTGTCGTTTACGTCTTTAATTGATGAAGCACGCTGTTCCCTTTTTGACTAATTTATGTATTGTTGTTATAATGCCATGCAGGGACGTGGTACCGCTTTGAAAGATATCCCAAACGGTAAAGTTTTAAACTTGTTATTGCATTTATCCTTTGATAGCGACGTAGCGATATTGGTTTGCATTATATTACGGGATTTGCTAAACATAGCCCTTTGGGATATGGGTTACAACTAAAATATGCCATATAATTATTTTTTTGTCTAGAAAAGGAGTGCTCCTCAACCAACTTATGGTTGATGTAAACTATGTGTTTACACAGATAATCAAAATTAACCACACTATGGTTCTCTCGGTTATGTTTAGCATTTTCCACATTTTAATAATTTGATTTGTGATACCCTTCTTTGTATATTATCGTATTTGGTAAAGATTAGTCAATCTGTTGAAAAGCCGGAAGAAATTTTCATAATCCAGGAAATTTCTTTGGATCTTCGTTCAGTTGGTATTGGTTTATTAATGTCATACCTGGTATTTTTGTTTAAATTAAGTTTTTGATCTTTCCTTTTTATTATTCTTGAAGTTTTGGTGCCGTGTTCGCTTCAGTTAATGTTAATTACGTTGGTTATCCTTTTGTGTCAAGTCTATAAGAAGATTAGGATTCTTACCAGTTGTCCAGTTGTATCATTGATTTTGTCCACTTACCTTTTGTGTGCAGTGTGCTATTATCTAATTATTATTTTTATTTGTTTTGTACAAAGTAATTAAATGATCAAGGTCATTAGCTGAAAGCTAACTCATATCTTTATGGTTATAAATGTGTTCCCTTTTGGAATTTCGATCTTCGATCATTCGCTGATGCAGCTTGAAATCTATAGAAGATAATACATTGTTGGGATTATTAGGAAATATAGTAACTGAGATATAAAAACCAACAATTTTTAACACCAAATTTAATTTCAGGAATTCGAATAGCTTCGGAACTTTGGTTTCTTTGAGTTAAAGTTGAATGTTGAACACCCCATATGGATTTTCTTCTATTAAACAATATCATTCAACGGTCGTCCGTTGGAAAGAATATTGAAAAAGTCATGAATTACCACTTGGTTTATTTTCATTCCTCGTTAAGATATGGAAAAAATCATGAATTACGACATTGTTTGTTTTTATTCTTCATTAAGATATATGGTAGACGTAGATCTTTAAGATCTTTTCTACTTTGTAGAGTGATAGAGTTTTAACTGTTAAATTGTTAAACTTTGGGAAAGAAAACTTTGTGTGTAAAGTTCCATCTATGATCAGATCGCGTTAGTTCACATAATACTGTTAGGGTTTCTTATCTTTTTGTTAATGCCTCTGATTGGCTAGAAGTTTTCTTTGTCGTTTACATTTCAGTTGCTTACAAGCTATCAAAGAAGAAGGTGGCTGATGACACACTAAAACTGCTCCATACTGTATTATTTGTAAAGAGAGGAAAGGTAATTGAGCTTCAATTTATGAATTGTTTAAACTTTAAAGTATATCCAATAGGCATATTCTCAAAATCCAAGGCTCTCTTGTGTTTAAGTGTTATATGACCGTTTCTACGTCATCCGACCTATTTGCTATTTATAGATACCTATGCAGTTAATATCAGTGATATATCGGTTTATCGGTCCCCTAGTAAAATATCGGTATCGATATTATCGGCGATAATGGCCGATATATCACCAATATAACCGATATATCACTGAATTTTTAGTGTTAAATTGCTATATATATAAATTTTGCATGTATTAAAATTACCGAGATCCCACCGACATCTCACCGAGATAACCTATATCTCAAATATCGGTCAAGGACCGATATCTGATATTTTACCGCATTAACTGCATAGATAGATACTCCATCATGGCATCTCATTTGCTTACAATGGAAGTTTTCTTCAAATATTATTTCTCCTTAGACTGAAGGGTTGTTTTGGTTGACTTGCAGGCCCAGGAAATCAAGAGTAATATACTGCGTTTTTCTGGCTTTGTCTGGCATGAAAATGAGGTAAAAGGAACTTGTTTACATCACCCTTGTTTAGAACCATTTTTCCTACCTTGAATTGTAACCGGCTAAGCCTAGGAGCATTATGTGTCAAATAATGTTAGAAACATACACCCATTATGTATGAAGAATGAATATATATGCACGTAGATCTGCGATATTTAAGATACATACTATGAATATGATACTAAATATGGTACAAAATTTTGAGTTGGTGATAAAGGAGTAAAGGACTCACTGCAGGTATGGAATGTGAGTGGTCAAAGGTGGCAAAATGAACTGGTTGGGTAACAGGTCAAAACGGGAAAATCTTATCATTGGCTGCAATGGGTAGTAGGGTTCAGTCAAAAGTCGAGACACATTTTGCATTTTAAATTTATATAAATGAAATAGCATGTTAAGTTGTCAACTATCAAATAACATTACCAAGTTTATCTTCTATCAATTATAAATATACTTCTTTGGTAAAAATACTCATCACGAGATTTTCAACCCATTTCCTTCTAAGGTAGTTTTTTATTTGACCTGTTTGATGTATCAATGATAAAATTGCCACCTCTTGATAGTAACTTATTAAGTCGTTAATGAACTCCATGGGTCAAGTATACGAGTAATCATATATTATATTGATTGTTATGACTAAGATTTACAAGCTAGATATTTGTTATCATTGCAGGAAAAGCAAAAAACTAAAGTGCACGAAAAGCTTGACAAGCTCCCTAAGGAGAAGCTGTTTGAGTTTTGTGATCTGCTTGACGTACCAATTACCAGAACCACTGCAAAAAAGGTTTGTTTGGTTATTTTGTTATTCTAAGTATCCGCTCTCAAGTTTTCAAAAGAGTTAACGCTTTTGTGATATTTATGTGTGTGTTTATATATTAATTGTTAAAACCAACGATGTCCATACTAAAAAAGTTTTGCCATAGCTAATCGCTTCATCACATCTATAGTTGTCTATTCTAACCCATTTTTGCACGCAGGAAGAGGTTATTGCAAAACTAATTGACTTTTTGTTGGTTCCACATGCCACAACCAGTGCGTTGCTTGCAGAGAAAGAACAGGCAAGTCTTTTCGGCCTTAACTTCAAAAATTGTTTGCATACTATTATCATCTCTTAGACCATCTCCAACTATTGCCCCAAAAATACCAAACTGGTGTAATTTTTTGGTATAACACTATTCATCACACCAAATTTTCATAATTCACAGATTTATTTAATATTTAAGGAAAAAGGAAAAATAATTTATAATAGAGTAAAGTACACGGATGGTCCTTGTGGTTTATCAAAATTTTGGATAAGGTCTCTAGCTTTCTGAAAATACAAAAATGGTCCCTGGGGTTTGCACTTTGTAATGCACCCAGTCCCCAACTTTGCCAAAAGTCACATGGATGGTCCCTGTGGTTTGCACTTTGTAACGCATTTAGTCCATAACTTGGACCTGCTAAATCCTTTAGATTTGTTGGCTGGGGACTAAATGTGTTACAAAGTGCAAACCACAGAGATCATCCGTGTACTTTTGGAAAGCTAGGGACCTTATCCAGAATTTAGGTAAACCACAGGGACCATCCGTGTACTTTACTCTTTATAATAAGTATACTATTAAAGCAATCTCTTTATTTTAAAATTAATTTATCATTCAATTATAATTGTTATTAAACTTAACGTGAATATTTAACTATTTTAGTAAATACAATTATACAAAATAAGAATTGTCTGTTTTGAGTTTGATGAATATAATTATTTTGTTGAAAATTTGAAACATATATGTAAATGTAAGTTACCTGGTGTTAAAGAATTTGATGCATACATTGGAGTTGAAATGAATTTGGTGTAAGCATATTACAAAAAATGTTCTTTCTACGCTAAATAATGTAAAGATATGGTGCATACATTTGAAATTCTCTTTATATGTGCATGTTTTCAGTCAAGCAAAGGCAACAAACGCAAGAGGGTGAACAAAAAAAGTGCATCAACTTCTGAGACTACACCTTCAAAAGTCTCATCAAAGGTACAGTCTCTTATTTGCAAATGGTTATCTTGAAAAAAACTTACTTTTGCTGACGTGGCATTTTTGCAAAAGCAGAAAAGTAGAAGTAAAAGTAAAAGTGTATCTAAAGAACAAAAGGGAACTCCAGAGACCGAAGACTCAGAAGAAGAACAAGAGGATGGAAACAATGAACATCAGGACGTGAATGGCGGGTCCGCAAAATCTGAAAGCGAAGAAGAACATGTGTCTGAACCTGAATCTGTGGAAGAAGACAGTAAGAAGCGCAAACGGGATTCTAAAAAACCTCCTTCCAAGACTGAATCAGCTTCAAAAAGTAAATCAAAAAAAGAAGCGGCACCAAAGAAATCTAATCCTGCAAAATCTGAAAGCGAAGAACATGTGTCTGAACCTGAATCTGTGGAAGAAGACAGTAAGAAGCGTAAACGGGATTCTAAAAAACCTCCTTCCAAGACGGAATCAGCTTCAAAAAGTAAATCAAAAAAAGAAGCAATGCCAAAGAAATCTATTCCTCAAAAGAAAACTCCAACTGCAACCGGATCATCTGCAATTCAGTCAAAATCCAAGGATCAAAGTGACAGTCAACCTCCGACAAAGACTTTTTCACCTACAATTCAGTCAAAATCAAAGGATGAAAGTCAACCTCCGACAAAGACTTTTTCTAGGAAGAAAAAAAATCATGTGGCTGATGAGAAAACTTTGACTTCCAAAGAGAAAACTGGTAAATTAAATTGTTGATTTTAGAATTACTGTTTCTAGCAACCCTCATTGCACGTGATATATGCTGTTCTCTCTCTCTCTCTCTCCATATATATATATATATATTCTGTGTTGTTTCAAAGAAGTTGATGTACCCTGTTCATTTCTTTTGTAGATGTGAAAAATGCTGAGAAAGAGGAGACACCAAAAGAAAAAAAGCTAGAGCCTAGTGATGATGAACTCAACACTGCAACATGTGAGATCCTTAAAGAAGCTGATCTCAATACGGTAAGAATCAGTTGCATTAGTTCATTGAAAAACATTTAATATTAATTTGATTATAATATTTGAAGTAACTAACAATCTATTCTTTTTACTATAATCTTTTTAGGTTTTCCTACTATTTTAGTGACGCTTTTGTTTTTTCAATTGTACAGTTTTGTATTTGTATAATCAAATTATCTACCAACTAAAATTTATACATAGACAGAGAGAACATGAAAGAGGGATATATAAGCTAACATTTATCTGTTGATAAATAAATAAAATAGAAATATATTTCTTGGGCCATAAAGGCAATTCTGAGATGAATCTTTCTTGATCTCTATGTACAACACCTATCTAATCTGGGTTGCCAGTTGACAGAATAGGTTGCTGAATACTAACATGACAACAACCAAATTATTACCTTGATCTGCGCATTGATTATGTTGCATTTTCTTCCTTTATTTTGCAGGTAACCTTTATGGACATTCTCAAAATGCTTAGTAAGCACTCTCCACTCTCATTTCAAACATTATAGTTTTGCATTTTGCTAGTAGAGGTGACAGTATTGATCCATATAGAAAATAGGTTGATTTGTGCTGTTTTTTTTTTTTTAATCTTTAACGGTTAATCGAGTTAATCTAAAGGATTTACTTAGATTCGTAAAACCTTCAATTTTTTTATTTAATACACTTCAGATTTTCGTCATCATAAAAGTTAGTTTTTGTTAATGTAGTTGACACTAATCATCTATTAACAAAATAAAGACTAAAAGTTGAAAATAATCGGAGTCTTTTTGATTGACCATTTTACAATTTTTTAGTTTGGACTCTTAATAAAACAATAACGGAAGTCTACTCGTAGCCTGACCTTCCTAGTTGACCACCCTTGTACACCATTTTTTTTATATTTGACCATGTCCTTGCAGTAGAAAAAGTTTTGGTAATATCTGATGCCATGTTTTTTTTCCTTTCAGACGGGCGATTCAATACCGATCTCACACCAAGAAAGGCGACTTTAAAATCCATTGTCAAGGAAGAACTTGCCAAAATGGCCGCTGAAGAAATTGAAGCTGAGGAAACCGGAAAAGAAGCATCAGAGTAGTCGTGTTGAAAATCACCTACACAACAGAGGGCATAATTGGTATTTTCTATTAATCTTTTAGTTCTTGCCATCATGTAGTGTTGGGTCTCTTTTAATCACCTGTAATCTATTGTTAGATAAACAAGTTTATGTTCAGTTCACAAAAAACCTTGTTAAGAGATAGGGGTAGTGGATGCTTAAGCTATTTTGTATGCATGAATATAAATTTTAGGCATCTTTTTGCTTTTTATGGATGTTTTTACTTCACTTGGTGTGTTGGTTTTGGCTTTTTTTTTTTTTTTTTTTAAGGTAAACTTCATTAAAACAAAAGCTGCCTCAAACCAAGGCAGCCGAGAACAACATTACAAATTTACACCAATCTGTCCAAGACGTAGCATTTCCTATAGTTCTAGCCGTATACCACAAAAAACCAATCTTTTTAACCTCACCAAAAAGATGATCTAATTTGACCTCTTTGTTCTTGAACCTAGCCTCATTTCTCGTCCTTCATGTAGCCCAGCAACCAATTCTAATCAACCCATTAGAACCTCCTTCTTCCCATCCAAACCCACATGATTATGGATCTCAATGAGATCTCTAAAGGAGAATACCACCAAGTTCTGGCACTTGCACCAATTACTAATGAGAATCCAGAGCATCGACGCAAAATAGCTTGACGTGAAGAGATGTTCAACACTCTCTTCCCCATCTTTGCATAACCCATATGACGTGCTACCATCTCCGATATTTCTTCTTTTTAGAGCATCCAATATAGCAATTTTACCCATTACCGCCCTCCAAATGATTATGTTACACTTCTTTGGGACCCACTTACATCGCTCGGGAACATACGTATCCGATCGAATCCTGCTTTTGTCAAGAAGTCTCCTGACCGAATTTGCGCTGAAATCTTTTTCTCCTCCGTCTTCGACCCCGTTCCACTTCCACTCATCGTTGTATTGATTCAACTTGACCTGTAACAGAATCAAGCACAAAGCCACCAGCTCGTTGATTTCCACTTCAGTCGAAACCGGTCTCTTCCATCTCCGGTTATACCGAATATCATCATTCCAATTTCCCACACAGACTGACCTTGCAATCTTTAACCTCCTCTCATTTAGTTGTGCAACATACACTAGTAAGTGTATCGTATATTAACTGTCTACCTAATTAATTGCATGCCGATATTGTTCATCGATCAATCAGTCTCTTTTTGAACATCTATTCAAACGGGCTCTTGATTACTCCTTTCATCAGGTCTTTGTCTGTCAATGCTTTCCAAATCCTCGTCTCATAACCGTCGAAATGGATTTTCGGTCAACCCCATATGCCTTTTTTGGCTACAATTCTTTACATCAGGGATAACGATTCCTTGATGATGATATCAAGCCATTTTCTATTTGTGGTTAATATCTCTAATCAAATAACTCTTTCCATCATAAGCACATGTTTAAGCATGTATTAACAACATATTATGTTGAGTATGTTAAAAGCCTACCATCATCGCCTTCATTAATATGCTAAAGGATTTTAACAAAATTCGGCGAACTTGGTAGCACAATAAAACTCATATATTGCATCCTTATAGAAAGTAAGAGGCATTGGTGGGTGAAGACCCAAAGTTATAAACTAAGTTTGTGTTCCAATCTATTTTGACAAGTTATGAATCACTATAAAGTGATTATTTGCTCACGTCTCATGCCTTTACCTGTTGCCCAGAATTGATCTTTGATCTCTAGAACATGAATAACTTGAATATATAAACTGAATGTTTGAATGTGATGATTACAAATGAGAAATCTAAGCCCTGTTTATACTAATCCAACAGGTACGATCGAATAGACATGTCCTTTGATGAATTGTTGGTTCCGTTGATGTTGTGAGATGTTTGCCGCCATCTTGAAGGGTCGCGTCTCCTGGAGGCGTCAATCCATTTAGATTGTAGGTTATTATCTTTTGCTTTGTCACATTCAGTCCTCGCACCTGTATACTTAATCTATTTACAATTCAAACTAACTAATTACTAAACAACCCTTGTACTTAGGATCATAGTCACAGAATTCGCTCTCAAAGAGGCGAATTTTGTTTTGGTATGTTTCGTACCAAGCGGAATTCGAATGCGTTGAACCAGCCTACACAACACGCCACTATCACATTCGGATACTTCTAGAATATTCAATGAAGGTAGTGCGTAAAGTGACACTTCTACCAAACTAGGACAGTTTTCTATAAGAAGCTTTTCAAGGCATGGAAATAGCACGACTCCAATATCAGTTGACCATACTTCCAACCTCTTCATATTTTGTAATTCAAGAATTTCAAGCGAACTGAATGCAGGACCGGTCCCAATTAACTCAAGACCAATAGCTATCACCTTATCCATGTCTTCTATAAACAACTTTTTAAGCGACGGTAGTTGCGCAAGTGGTGGTAAAGATGTACAGTTTTTACAGCCACGTAGAGACACGCTAAGCAGACTAAGAAACGATGTATCCCCAACCCAATTAGGAAACTCTATACCCCCATATGACACTATTCCAAGCTTTATCAAACTATCACTATGAGGCTTCAACACATCGAGGGCCTCCTTTTCAAGAGATTCCTTTCTCGAATCATCAAACACGTCACTCCATTCTAGTTCTAACTCGCTCGGCCTTTTTTGCGATAAGTTTGCCTCACATGCATGCATCGCCATTTCCACTTTTTCCAGCCCCTTGATGCGAGTCTTTCCATGAAGATTTGTGAGGTCTTTAAGCTCGGTTATTGCAAGGCCATTATCTCCTCCGATAATAATCTTGGAGAGAGTCTGTAAGCTTTTCAACTCGCCAATCCCTAAGGGTATCTTATTTAAAAGCGGAGTATCCCTAATATCCAGATGCCGCAAGTTTTTAAGCTTTGAGAAGTTGATAGGAAACTTAAACATTCACATCCAAAAACAATTAATGTCTGTAAGTTGTAGAGATTGCTGACATTTTCCGGTAAATGTGTGATTTTGGTACGAGATAAATTAAGATACCGCAAGTGCTTCAATTTGCCAATCGTTTTTGGTACCTCGCTTATGAAATAACCACTCAAACATAGAACCCTTAACAATTGTAGTTGGGAACTAAGTCAACCGGAATCATACTAGATAAGTAGCACCCTCGCCAACTATCATTCAGACCAACAGACACTGCTAAGAATGTTCTCAAAATTTTAGCACATTTAAACGGCTTAAACTTTAAGCAAGCTACATATTCCTCATTAACAAATGACATATGACGGTACTTTTCCAAAGCTTCCTTCTTAACATCCTTCACCATTTCATCGTCTAACCTTAAACAGAATTCACCAGCAACATATGTGGCCAAGTCATTCAGCAAATCATGTACCACGAACGTTGATTTTTCATTAGGCGCATGTTGAAAAAAAAGACCTTGACAACAACTCTTCAAAATATTCAAGACCTAAACGTTCCATCGACTTGTTTGAAGATGATTGGTTCAGGAAGCCTTCCGCCATCCAAAGTAAAATCAAATCGTCTTTGTCAAACATATAGCCCTTGGGGAACAAGGAGCAGTATGCAAACAACCGCTTCAAACATGCGGAAAGATGATCGCAACCCAGCTTTTTGAGCAATTGCACCTTTCTTGTTGTCATTATAATTTTACTTCCAGGTGCACATGCGTGAAATGGGCTCACTAGGGTCATCGAGTCAGTCCTCATAACTCTCACTCCAAACATCATCTAATACTATTAAAAATCTTTTCTCCTTAAGTTGATTATTAAGAGCTACTTGAAGCAAATTTAAATCTACAAATTCCTCCTTTTCCGCCGCCTTCACATATTGTAAGATAACTTTGCTTATATTAAAGATATCAAACTGATCAGAAACACAAACCCAAGCCATGAGTTCAAAGTGCTTCTTAACTTGCTCATCGTCATACAAAAGTCTAGCTAAAGTGGTTTTGCCTAACCCGCCCATACCAACTAAACCTAGACCGATTTTCTCCTTTTCTAGATCTTGTAATTTGGTGGTAATAGTGTCTAACTTGTGATGCATTCTCTGACTTAGTGATAGATTTGTGCAACAAGTTGGGACAAGGAGCCTTTTTACCTTAGCTTCTGTTGCCAGATCATCAAGTACGTGGTAAGCCAAATGTTGGAGACCATTGAGCCAGTTTTGAACAGCTTCCTCGGTTATCTCCATTTGAGAAGCATCGTTAAGGAGAGCCTGGATCTGGTGGGTCTGTGTCCTCTTTAGTTTCTTGATCAGCTCTGGCTGGATTCCTTGGGACCCTTCGATTTTCTTCAAGGCTTCTTCAGAAGACAGCTTCTCAATAACAGTTTTCACAAGTTCAGAGACAATGATTTCAGCCATTCTTACTTAGTTTATGGTGATTTTGTAAGCAAACATATATGTGAATGGAATTATGAGAGTATGGTGGTAACTGGTAAGGAAGACAGAATTCCAGCTATTGTTTATACTTCCTTCCACTTGATAATAAATATTTATATTTTATAATGGGAACCGACTTTCCTTTGTCTAGAAAAAGCATCTTTTGTTTGTCATCTTACTACCCCACTTTACTTTATCAAAAAACTAGGTTAGAACCCGTGTAATACACGGGTTGAATAAATGTAATTTTAAATACCAAATAATAAAGAAAATATATCTTTAGAAACCTCGTTTATTACAAGGGTTGAATAAATGTAATTTTATATACCAAATAATAAAATAATATATCTTTAAAAATCTCGTTTATTATATGAGTTGAATAAATGTAATTTTATATATTAAATAAAAAAAAAATACATCTTTAAGAATCTCGTGTATTGTATGGGTTAAGTAAATTTAATTTTATATATTAAATAATGAAAAAATTACATTTTTAAGAATCTCATGTATTGTATGGGTTGAGCACAAGTAAAGTTACATTTTTGAGAATCTCATCTTTATAAACTCTGTGTATTATAAAACCTTTGCACTAAACTGACAAAATGACCTAAACCACAATGACTAAAATGACATTTAACTCTTTACATTATATTAATTTATATTTAGTGTAGTCTTTTGTTAATTTCAAAATAAATAATTTTGAAATCTAATAAATATTTCAAAAGACTATATTATCTCCTATACAAGTTGTTTAAATTTATTATTAAATTTTATTTTATAATTATCTTTTAATTATTATTAATTATAATTAAGTAGAAGATAGAGATGGCTCCAATGAATGACATGTGTCCCTTCATTGATTTCTTTTATTATATAGATAGATAATAAGAGTTAAATACCATTTTAGTCGTTGCTATTTTAGTCTAAACTAGGATTGCGACCCGCCGCAATGCGGCGGGGATTCTTTAGTTATAACTAAGTCGATCTAGAACCCGCACGTTATGTTAAACCTGTCAAACGGGAACAAAATAGACGATGTAAAACGTTCACCCAGACACGCACGTTGCATCGTGTTAACTCGCAAAATTTAGAACGAAACGTAAAAACGTTAAGCCAAAGACACACGTTGCGATGTGTTAAGTCACAAAATTTAGAACCAAGCATAAAGCGAAAAATTTGCGGAAAATGAAAACTATAAAGGACCAAAGTTGAAAGTAAAAAAGTTATGAGGATAGATTGCAAAAGATAAAAAGTTTTGGGTTAAAAGTAAAAAAGCAAATAGTTTTGGGTTAAAAGTAATTTATGAAATACTTTTGGGTGAAAAGTAAAAAAAAATCATTTTTTTGGAAAACCCCCAAAGCCAACGTTACGACAACCATATGCATAACCATTTTTTCTTTGAAAAAAACCCAAAGCACACCTCGCGTTGTAGCGGGGCGTAAAACGGTGTCAAATAGTATTAATGTCACACAACCGTCATCGACCACCAACACTGACTCGACCTAGGGTATGCGTGTTGCGACGAACCTGTCAAACATGGAAAAATAGAGGCAAAAACGTTGAACCACACATGCACGTTGCGTCGTATTAACTTGAAAAATTTAGAACTATAAGTAAAACGAAAATTTGCGAAAGATGAAAAGAATAAGTGACAAAAGTTGTGAAGTTAAATTGCAAATAATGAAAAGTTTTGGGTTAAAGTTAAAAAAAACATTATATAGGGTTAAAATTAGAAAAGGTAAAAACCTTTGGGTTAAAAGTAAAAAAATCAAGTTTTTTTTTTTTGAAAAAATGTCTAAGGCACAATGTACAACTTGTTATGCACAAAAAACTTGCTAATTTATAATATATAATAATTTCACTCGTTGTCATTTTAGTTCATTAGGTTAACTTTGTTTATTTTTTTATGTTAGCTAGAAGGGTAATTCGATCATTTTATATGGTCGAATTGTCATTCTAGTTAACAGAATTACATATAAAATGACCGAAATGCCCTTTTAGTTAACAAAATAAAGGGATGGAGTTAACCCAGTGGACTAAAATGACAACGTTTAAAACTGTTTGGACTAAAAAGACAACGTTTCAAACCTTTACACTAAACTGGCAAAATAAACCAAACCACAAGTACTAAAATGGTATTTAACTCAAATAATCTATACTATCTATTAAGGGAGCTTAGATGATGACATCGATTTGCCTACGTGTCACCTTCTTAGCTATGCCACATGGACCATGCTTATGTCATAATTCTGATTTTTTTATATATATAAAAATCTATTAATCTAAATAATATTGTATATAGATTAAAGGGAGGTAATTTGAATTTTAAAAAGACATGGGGATATGTATATGCATCCCGCCCAATCGCATCACAAACATTAGATCCAGTTTCCCTCTGGCGATTTTTAACCCTAAATTCCAAAAACTCACTACAAAGTTCAGATCTGGATCTGCTCTAACCTACCGATCTGCTCATGCTGCTCTCCATCTCCGATCAGGCCTCCACTCATCTACGGTCTCAATTTCTCCCCCTTTTCTTGTCGATTAGGGTTTTAGCCTTTCACAATCGCCTTCGAATTCAACAATCAGATCGCAAATCATCAACAAGTTCTTCAAGGTAATCATAATTAACCTAATTTTGTTTCATTATTGATAGTTTATGATTGTTACTATTCCTCCATTCTTCCTCGATTCTTCACTTCCGACACTTCAATGGCTTCCAACAACTCCACTCCACCTCTCACTGTTGATTCCTTAAACCCTAAGGTTGTTTTCTTATCTGTTTTACTTCTGTAACTTGATTTGATTTTTAGCACCACTTAGGGTTTTGTTGTTTTGGTTTATGTTGATTTCAAGTGTTGATGTTTTGATCGGTGATTTGATAAGATGTGAAATCAGATTGGATTGATACATTTGATATAATAATAAGTTGATTTAAACGAATGATTGTATGGATGATTTGTGTGTTGATTTTTTTTTTGATTTTTTAGGTTTTGAAATGTGAGTATGCTGTTCGTGGTGAAATTGTGTCTCTGACTCAGGTAAGTTTAAAATACCTAAATTTGATTAAACTTGATTAATATATATGTATAGATTGCTAAAGAAGTTATAAATTTAGTTGAATGAATAGTTTTTTTTATGTTTTTATATTATATTTATTTGTTGTTACAGAAATTACAGCAAGATTTGCAAGCAAATCCAGGTTCTCATCCTTTTGAGGAGGTATTGTTTTCTATGTGCTTTTGTTTTTTTATAGGTAGAATTACAAACGAGCCAAGCCGCTTGTGAATTACTCGAGATCGGCGAGTTAAAAGCCTGAACCGGGCCGAGTTTAGATGAGCTTGAGCTCGAGCTCTTTTATTGTTTATTAAACAAGCCTTGATAAACACTCCTACAGTTATAGGAAGGTATAAGTTTTGATTTGCTGCTCACGTCTTTAAAATATATTTGCAGATAATTTACTGTAACATTGGAAATCCACAGTCTCTTGCTCAGCAGCCAATCACCTTCTTCAGAGAGGTTTGCATTCTGCAATACTTTTTATTGTTGTATTTGTATGTTATTGTTGCTTAATGCTGTGTATTGTATAATGATAGGTTCTTGCATTATGTGATCATCCCAACATAATAGATAGGAGTGAAACACAGGGTTTGTTCAGGTATATACATATAAACTGGTCTCCGTTATGCACTTTTCTATAAGAATATGTATGAAGTCAAGTACCTTAACATGCATCATTTAACTTACAGTGCGGATTCCATTGACCGAGCATGGCAGATCCTTGATCAAATTCCTGGTAGAGCCACTGGTGCATATAGTCACAGTCAGGTAAAACTGCCTTCTTTTGAGCTATGAAATATGTATATGTTTGTAAGTAAGTGTATATACTATATATGTGTGTGTATTAAATGAATTATTGTTCTGTAATAACATGACATGTTTTTTATCTGGTATCAGGGTATTAAGGGATTGCGTGACACTATTGCTGCTGGAATCGAAGCTCGTGATGGTTTTCCTGCTGATCCAAATGATATCTTCTTGACAGATGGTGCAAGTCCAGCGGTATAAAGATTTATTTCCAGTGTTTCTTTTTTTTGCGCTTTTAACGTGTTTTACATACATAATAATTTACAGATTGTATCATTTCTCTGTACCAGGTCCATATGATGATGCAGTTACTAATAAGATCCGAAAACGATGGAATTTTCTGTCCAATTCCTCAGTACCCTCTTTACTCTGCTTCAATTGCCCTTCACGGTGGCACTCTTGTATGTGTTTCTTATATCATTTCAACTCTATTTCTTATTGTTTCGACAATGAATTTTCAAACTTCCATTACGTAAGAAGCATATGACAGAGCAATGCATAATCATGTTTCAGGTTCCTTATTATCTTGATGAAGCAACGGGTTGGGGACTTGAGATCTCTGAGCTCAAGAAGCAACTGGAAGCTGCTAGACAAAAGGGTATTACTGTTAGGGCTTTGGTTGTAATTAATCCAGGAAACCCTACAGGTCAGGTAAATATATTTTCGGTTTTCAAAACACTTAGCAATTAGTAAATATATATTCGGTTTTCAAAACACTTAGCAATTAGTTCTCTTTTTTTAATAAATTGTTTTAAAAATATATTTCTAGGTTCTTGCTGAGGAGAACCAACGAGATATCATCGAGTTTTGCAAGAAAGAAGGTTTGGTACTTCTAGCAGATGAGGTAAGTAATTTGCCATGCAGTTAATGCGGTAAAAAATCGGATATCGGTCAAGGACCGATATTTGAGATATCGGTTATCGCGGTGGGATATCGGTAATTTTAATATCATGCAGAATATGTATATATATAGCAAAATAACACTAACCATTCAATATACTCTTCCACCATTAACAAATTAACCTTTTGCAACTTGTAAAAAGAGAGCCCAGATTCTTGAGTCGGAAGGTAACACTTCATCTCATCTGTATGTGTAACACCCCCGAAAATATAAAACTTTATATTAGAATTATAAAGTATAAATAAATGAGAATTTACTAACTAGGATTTTAACCTAGTTAGTTACAAGTCTAGAAATAACTTATAATAGGGTTAAAAGCTACTAAACTATATGTTGAACAAAGTGGAGGGGCCTAAGTTGTTAAAATTGAAACTTAATTTGATAAAACAAATAAAAAAATAAACCAAACACCCCAAAAGAGGTGTCTGGTCGATCAGAAGAAAGAGCAGGTCGACCCCCATGCTCCAAACCCTAAAAATTCACTAAAACTCTCAAATTGGAGGTGCAAATCTGGTCCAAAACGAAATCCGAGCATAGATTATTGATCCTCATCACAAGAGGATTACAATGTATGTAAAATTTGATGAAAACTCTCAACTTGAAATTCTCATGAAATTGGGAAAATCTGAAATTATGGTTACATGTGTGTCTTATGATGATTTAGGAACAACTATAGTGTCTAGGGACAAACCCTAGACAAATACAAGTTGAAATCATGTGAAATTTTAGTAAAATCCATGAACACCATTGTAGGTGATTAGTGGGTTATGTAGAATTTGATAATCACTAGGAGATTGGGTGTTGTTCTAGCGTAATTTGACAATTGTGAGGTAACTTCAGAATTATAGAAGCTAACAATTGTGTAAAATGGTTGAATGATGTGAAATTAGGGCTAAGTGATAAGCTAGAGACTTGATATTTAATCATGTAAAAATCTGCCCTTAAAGTGTTTGTGAAAATGCCTCTAAGAAGGCTTAAAACTGAAATTTAAAGTTTAAACGCATAATTATGATGTTTCGGTGTATTATGCGATATATGGTTTAAAAAGAGTTCTAAATGTGATAAAATTGAACTCTATAGGAAAGGATACCGGAACGTCGAGTGGACAAGCCGGTGGTGATTTGCGGTTGAAGGGCGTGCACTAAGGTATGTAACTTGATCCGTTACATTTGATGAATTGTTGTTAAACTATGCGTTGTTGATAAAAAAATTGTGTTGGTTGTAGCGATCATGTACGTTACTTAAATCCGTAGGTTAAGAGTTGGTTTGTAATCGTTTGGTAGCCATAAAAATGGAGAATTTTCCGTAGATGGACCAAACGGGTCGAATAATGATACTTTGTAGTATTAATATTGTAAGTAGAAAGAAGTGGCGGAAATGGTCACAAGAGCACGAAGCCATAGGTTTGGTAATGAAGTGCCAGTGACAATAAGCCCCGGAGTTTGGGTAATAAGCGCCTTAGGTTTACTAGTTAAATGGTAGTAAAATGGCTAAGTTAGAATGGGTCGAATAATTGTATATGGACATATAGTCTTTCGGTCCGTAAACAAATTTTTCGGAATGAAATTTGTAATAGGCATGTCGGTAACGAATTTACAGACGCATAGGAAAAAGAATCACCTAAAACGGACTTACGAGTCAAAAGTTATGGCTATTTTAAGTTGGAACTTGATAACATTTGGAGCTGGGAATCTGCAGCAGCAAGGAAACAAACATTATGAGAAAGTAGGGGCTAGGCGTGACGCGAAGGTCCTTGGCGTCACGCGAAGCCCTCTTCCGGAATTTTTTTTTTTTTTTTTTTTATTGTTGACCTTTGGAACTTGTTTGTATCCATTGTAACTTGATCAAAACTAACATTTGTTATGGTTTTGGTCTTAGGTGATGTTGGAAAGTAACCGGAAGATGATCGAGCTAGATTTTGAAGAACCGAACACTACATACAAGCTTCCGCAAAGTTTTAAATCTTTAAGAGACTTTGTTTATGGGTTGTAAACAATTGTTAAACAACTTTTGGAATGTTTTAACTTAGTCGTTGGTTGACTAAGGTTTATGCTACTTATGAACTTCTTTTATGAAATCTATGTTAATTAAGCATCTTTTATTAAAAATGGTATAAACTATTATTAAATTTAAGTAAAATTTAGAAGGGTGTTACAAGTTGGTAATCAGAGCTTAAGGTTGTCAACAAAGTGTTCGGTTCAAGCTTGATCAATCGTCCGGTAAGAATTAACTTATTATGTTAATAAATTAGGTCTTATGTAAGAAATGAGAAATGAATTAAGATGCATGGGAAGAGTGTGTTAACACACTCAAACCCGGAAAGTGCATTAAATGCGAACGGTTAAAGCAAGTTAGGAACTTGGCTAAACCGAAACAAATGAAGTAATGTTATAAATGAAATGTTTAACGTTTAAATGTAAACATTTCAGTTTCAAGATGTCTGATGGGAATGATGATAATCCGGTGCAAACAAGCACCGAACAAATGAAAGAGATAATTGCCGAAGAGGTAGGGAAGGCAATTGAAGGAAGTCTATCCGGGTTTATAGACAAAATTCAAGGCACGGTGTTGTCACTTGTCGAAGAGCGAGTTAAAAGGTTGGAGGATATTGTCAACCTTATGAAGGAGAAAACGGGAGAACGTAAAGGATGTTCATACAAGGAATTCATGGCGTGTAAACCGCCAATCTATAACGGGGAGGTTGACCCGATAATTTGCCAAAGATGGATAAGTGATGTCGAAGGGGTGTTTGAACGGACCCATTGTGACGTAGGCGACTTTGTTGCTTACGGAACGGGCCAATTGAGAAATCAAGCCAAGGATTGGTGGGATAACAAAAAGAAGGAAATGGGAGCCGAAGCGGCGAGGGTTATGACTTGGGACGAGTTTAAGGTACCATTCCTTAAACACCACAGTCCCAAAGCGGTTATTAACAGGATCAAAGAAGAATTCATCCAGCTAAGACAAAAGGGTGAAACAATTGATAAGATCACGGGCATCTTCATGGATAAGCTGAGATTCTGTGACGAGTTAGTCACCACTGAAGAGCAAAAGATATACTACTATTACAACATGCTGAGTGCCGAGTACCGTGAGTTCATGACTCCGTCAAAATACGAAACCCTCACGGAGATTATCAACACCGCCCGGGAGCGGGAAATCGAGTTAAAGAAACAAGTTGAAAGAGGTGAACGAAGGGCACAAGATGTGAATCCAAGCCCTACAAAGAAAACTAGAACTGCTGAATCCGGGAAGAAGGTGGAGGCTAAAGGCGGGTCGCCAAGTTGTAAAGTATGTGGAAAGGGGCACAAGGGTGAGTGCCGCTTCAAAGACAAGCCGTGTCCGGTATGTGGGAAGACGGGGCACACTGCATCGCTATGTCCCGGAAAAGTTTCGGTTTGTTACAAGTGTTATCAACCCGGTCACAAGAAGTCTGAATGCCCCGAGTTGGTGGGAAAGAGAGACACAAAAGAGTCTCCAACAGAAGCTCCCAAAGCGAAGGCTAGGTCCTTCCAACTTACTGCGGCTGAAGCAAAAACAGAACCCGATGTGGTCTTAGGTATATTCACAATTAACTCAATTCCAGCACGTG
Source organism: Helianthus tuberosus (assembly GCA_030545235.1). Classification (NCBI taxonomy): domain Eukaryota; kingdom Viridiplantae; phylum Streptophyta; class Magnoliopsida; order Asterales; family Asteraceae; genus Helianthus; species Helianthus tuberosus. The sequence continues at coordinate 756,683 of CM060376.1, read as the reverse complement.
TATTGTTTGATACGGGTGCGAATAAATCCTTCATTTCACATGGATTTGTTCGACATCCTTCATTTGTATTGACAAAATTATCTGTGCCCTTAGAAGTTGAAATAGGGGACAACAAAAGTTTTATAGTTTGTGATGTTTATCGAGGCTGCAAATTAAGCATCGACGATGAGGAATACTTGATAGACTTAATCCCGATGTCAATGGGGGAATTTCAAGTAGTCGTTGGGATGGATTGGCTATCTCAGCACCATGCAAAGGTCGTGTGTTTTCGTAAAGAGATAAAACTAACATCTCCGAGCGAAAAACACGTCACTATCTATGGCGAAAAAGGAGGCAACCCTATAGTATGCTCAATGTTGAAAGCTCACAAGCTTATGAAGCGAGGATGCAAGGCATTCATGATATACGTGAATGAGCCCGAGAAAGAATCACGAAAGATTGAAGATGTACCGGTAGTACGAGACTATGAAGATGTGTTTCCGGAGGATTTACCGGGGATACCGCCTGAAAGGGAAGTAGAGTTCGGGATCGAATTGATTCCGGGCGCAAAACCCGTAGCAAAAGCTCCGTACCGACTCGCACCGTCGGAATTACAAGAGTTGATGTCCCAAATTCAAGACCTGCTTGACAAGGGATTCATAAGGCCGAGTGTGTCTCCTTGGGGCGCACCGGTATTGTTCGTGAGAAAGAAAGACGGAAGCATGCGCATGTGTATCGATTACCGGGAGTTAAACAAACTCACGGTAAAGAACCGATACCCGCTTCCGAGGATAGATGATTTATTCGACCAATTACAAGGTGCGAACTGGTTTTCAAAAATTGAGCTTAGATCTGGGTATCACCAACTAAAGGTCAAGGAAGAAGATGTGCCGAAGACGGCTTTCCGCACAAGATACAGACATTACGAATTCCTCGTGATGTCATTTGGGCTAACAAATGCACCCGCGGCCTTCATGGACCTCATGAATCGGGTTTGCAAGCCAATGTTGGATAAGTCGGTCATCGTGTTTATCGATGATATTTTGGTGTATTCGAGAAGCGAAGCTGAACACGCACACCACTTACAAGAAGTGTTAGAGACACTTAGACGAGAAAGGCTGTATGCGAAATTCTCTAAGTGTGCCTTTTGGTTACGAGAGGTACAATTTCTTGGCCACATCATAAGTGCTGACGGAGTATTGGTGGATCCGTCAAAGATCGAGGCCGTGTCAAAATGGAATCCCCCGAAGAACCCTTCGGAAATTAGAAGCTTTTTGGGGCTTGCGGGATACTATAGGAGATTCATTCAAGATTTCTCCAAGATTGCGTCACCGCTAACAAAGCTAACCTGAAAGAAAGAAAAGTTCATTTGGGGTGTCGATCAAGAAAGAGTGTTTCAAACGCTAAAAGAAAAGTTAACTCAAGCTCCGGTACTGACATTGCCGGACGGAGTCGAAGACATGGTGGTTTATTCGGATGCTTCAATAACGGGGCTCGGATGCGTTTTGATGCAACGGGGCAAAGTTATAGCTTATGCCTCGAGGCAATTGAAGATACACGAGAAGAAATATCCCACGCACGATCTCGAGTTGGCTGCGGTGGTATTTGCATTAAAAATATGGAGGCACTACTTGTATGGAGTAAAGTGCACCATATTCACCGACCACAAGAGCTTGAAATACTTCTTCGATCAGAAGGAGTTAAATATGCGACAAAGGCGATGGCTAGAAACGGTGAAAGATTTTGATTGTGAAATACACTATCACCCCGGAAGGGCAAATGTGGTGGCGGATGCCCTAAGCAGAAAGACAGATTATGTCCCGATACGAGTACAATCATTGCAACTCATTGTGACCTCAGGCTTACTCAAACGAATTCGAGAAGCACAAGATGAAGCGGTAAAGACGGAAAACTGGAGAAAAGAAAGAATTGTTGGCCAAGTTAAAGATCTCGAAGTAAGCAACCATGGTTTGAAACACGTTTCAACAGAATTTGGATTCCTAATACATGTGGAGTTAAAAAGCTTCTACTTGATGAAGCTCATAAGTCCCGTTATTCCATCCATCCGGGAGCAACCAAAATGTACAATGATTTAAAGCAAAACTATTGGTGGCCCGGGATGAAAAGAGATGTGGTGAAGTACGTAGAAAAATGCTTGACATGTTTACAAGTCAAGGCGGAGCACCAAAAACCATACGGTAAACTTCAACCGTTGGAAATTCCGGTTTGGAAATGGGAACAAATCACCATGGATTTGTTGACCAAATTGCCCAAAACTAACCGCGGGTTTGATGCTATATGGGTAGTTGTAGATAGATTGACGAAAAGCGCTCACTTCATTCCGATTCGTGAGACTTATACATCCGAGAAGATGTCGGAGGTGTACACCAATGAAATTATAGCACGACATGGGGTACCGATATCCATTGTGTCAGACAGAGATACTCGGTTTACTTCGAATTTTTGGCGTGAATTCCAAGAACAAATGGGAACTAAATTGTTCATTAGCACTGCTTACCATCCACAAACGGATGGGCAGAGTGAAAGAACAATACAAACGTTGGGAGATATGTTGCGGGCTTGCATTATTGACTTCGGGGGTAGTTGGGATGTCTATCTACCCTTGGTCGAATTTTCATATAACAATAGCTATCACGCGAGCATTAAGATGGCCCCGTATGAAATGTTATATGGCAGAAAATGTCGAACTCCGGTATGTTGGGGAGAAGTGGGTCCACGAGGGCTAGCACCTACTGATATAATCCGAATTACGAATGAGAAAATCGACATGGTCCGAGCTCACCTAAAAGCGGCTCAGGATCGACAAAAATCGTATGCGGATAAACGAAACCGGCCGATTGAATTTCAAGTGGGTGATAAAGTAATGCTGAAAGTATCGCCGTGGAAAGGAGTGATACGGTTCAGAAAAAGAGGGAAGTTGAGCCCAAGATTTATTGGGCCATTCAGAATCATCGAACGGGTTGGTAAAGTGGCATATCGTCTTGAATTACCCGAGGAGTTGAGTGGGATTCATAGCACATTCCACGTGTCACAATTACGAAAGTGCCTAGCGGACGAAACAACCTATATCCATTACGATGATATCGAAGTGGATAATAGTCTGAATTATGCTGTGAGACCGGTGGTGATTTTAGATCGAAAGGTCAAACACTTACGAAATAAACAAATCAACCAAGTCAAAATCAAATGGGAGCATAGAAAAAGCTCGGACACTACGTGGGAGTCCGAGGAGGAGATGCGACGACTCTACCCTACTTTATTTGGTACGTAATTCGGTTTCGGGGACGAAACCCTTTTTAAGGGGGGTGGACTTGTAACACCCCGAAAATATAAAACTTTATATTAGAATTATAAAGTATAAATAAACGAGAATTTACTAACTAGGAATTTTAACCTAGTTAGTTACAAGTCTAGAAATAACTTATAATAGGGTAAAAAGCTACCAAACTATATGTTGAACAAAGTGGAGGGGCCTAAGTTGTTAAAATTGAAACTTAATTTGATAAAACAAATAAAAAAATAAACCAAACACCCCAAAAGAGGTGTCTGGTCGATCAGAAGAAAGAGCAGGTCGACCCCCATGCTCCAAACCCTAAAAATTCACTAAAACTCTCAAATTGGAGGTGCAAATCTGGTCCAAAACGAAATCCGAGCATAGATTATTGATCCTCATCACAAGAGGATTACAATGTATGTAAAATTTGATGAAAACTCTCAACTTGAAATTCTCATGAAATTGGGAAAATCTGAAATTATGGTTACATGTGTGTCTTATGATGATTTAGGAACAACTATAGTGTCTAGGGACAAACCCTAGACAAATACAAGTTGAAATCATGTGAAATTTTAGTAAAATCCATGAACACCATTGTAGGTGATTAGTGGGTTATGTAGAATTTGATAATCACTAGGAGATTGGGTGTTGTTCTAGCGTAATTTGACAATTGTGAGGTAACTTCAGAATTATAGAAGCTAACAATTGTGTAAAATGGTTGAATGATGTGAAATTAGGGCTAAGTGATAAGCTAGAGACTTGATATTTAATCATGTAAAAATCTGCCCTTAAAGTGTTTGTGAAAATGCCTCTAAGAAGGCTTAAAACTGAAATTTAAAGTTTAAACGCATAATTATGATGTTTCGGTGTATTATGCGATATATGGTTTAAAAAGAGTTCTAAATGTGATAAAATTGAACTCTATAGGAAAGGATACCGGAACGTCGAGTGGACAAGCCGGTGGTGATTTGCGGTTGAAGGGCGTGCACTAAGGTATGTAACTTGATCCGTTACATTTGATGAATTGTTGTTAAACTATGCGTTGTTGATAAAAAAATTGTGTTGGTTGTAGCGATCATGTACGTTACTTAAATCCGTAGGTTAAGAGTTGGTTTGTAATCGTTTGGTAGCCATAAAAATGGAGAATTTTCCGTAGATGGACCAAACGGGTCGAATAATGATACTTTGTAGTATTAATATTGTAAGTAGAAAGAAGTGGCGGAAATGGTCACAAGAGCACGAAGCCATAGGTTTGGTAATGAAGTGCCAGTGACAATAAGCCCCGGAGTTTGGGTAATAAGCGCCTTAGGTTTACTAGTTAAATGGTAGTAAAATGGCTAAGTTAGAATGGGTCGAATAATTGTATATGGACATATAGTCTTTCGGTCCGTAAACAAATTTTTCGGAATGAAATTTGTAATAGGCATGCCGGTAACGAATTTACAGACGCATAGGAAAAAGAATCACCTAAAACGGACTTACGAGTCAAAAGTTATGGCTATTTTAAGTTGGAACTTGATAACATTTGGAGCTGGGAATCTGCAGCAGCAAGGAAACAAACATTCTGAGAAAATAGGGGCTAGGCGTGACGCGAAGGTCCTTGGCGTCACGCGAAGCCCTCTTCCGGAATTTTTTTTTTTTTTTTTTTTTTATTGTTGACCTTTGGAACTTGTTTGTATCCATTGTAACTTGATCAAAACTAACATTTGTTATGGTTTTGGTCTTAGGTGATGTTGGAAAGTAACCGGAAGATGATAGAGCTAGATTTTGAAGAACCGAACAGTACATACAAGCTTCCGCAAAGTTTTAAATCTTTAAGAGACTTTGTTTATGGGTTGTAAACAGTTGTTAAACAACTTTTGGAATGTTTTAACTTAGTCGTTGGTTGACTAAGGTTTATGCTACTTATGAACTTCTTTTATGAAATCTATGTTAATTAAGCATCTTTTATTAAAAATGGTATAAACTATTATTAAATTTAAGTAAAATTTAGAAGGGTGTTACAGTATGTTTCTCTTGAGGAGCATGTTTAGGAACCATCGTTTTTACCTGAACAGAGAGAACCTGATACATGACTTCTTCTATGCAATTGATACGGGAATGGAGGTAGTTTGTCTAGCATAAATGTTTTTCTGTTGTAATATTCAGGAGAAAGACAGGCACACATTAACATTGCTGATGGAAAGAAGAGCTCGATGATGTTGGAAGCTCAGGGTAAGTTGTCATGTAAAAAACTGAACTTTCCAAAAAAATCACCAAACACCACGTTGAGGTCATAAGAGAGACACAAAACTGTTTTAAGAAGCAAGAAAACTCCTTAATGTGGAAATTTTTCTTGCAAAGTTGGATATTCTCTTTTTAAGTATTGTTTCTTTGCAAAGTTGGATATTCTCTTTTCATTGTGCATTGTTTTTTCTAGAGTGATTTCTTTATATTAAAGATTTCGATCGTACAAATCATGTGCGAATAGATTGTAACCGAATCAGAGGCAAATAGTATTTAATAAACAATTATGTAACGTACTGACGACGAGTCTATATAATTCTCTTTTTTAATCATGTAGACTGAGCCGTCTCCAACCACGGGTTCTTTCTTTAAGTCTTCAATGATGCAAGGGTCAAGTGTCACTACTGCTTTCTCTTTAGAGGCAAATTGTTCTTCCGGAAAGAACTTGGATGATAGTAACTCTGGTTTGTTCGAGTTTAGACCCCACACCCAGACTACAACAGTTCAACAATTTTCGTCTGCGGGATTTCAGGTACGACCCTAATCAGCTATTAAACTCCTTAATATGTTACGTTGACTGTTCCAAAAGTCAAAACGCTGTAAAAAATCAGATATCGGTTAAGGAATGATATTTGAGATATCGGTTATCGCGGTGGGATATCAGTAATTCAAAATCATGTAGAATTTATATATATAGCAATTTAACACTAAAAATTCAGTATACTTTCCTACCATTAACAAATTAACCTTTTGCAACATGCAAAACACCAACAACTGTAGCAAGTAGGAACCGATTAAGACTTAAAACACTAATTGCAGCAATAAGAAGAAAGACGAATGGTAGAACTAAGAAGAAAGGTACCGATATCGGGAAAATTGGTGATATATCGGTCAAATATAGGTCAATATCGACGATAATATTGGTACCGATATTTTAACACCGATATTTTACATGGAGACCGATAACTGATATATTGGTGATATATATAATATATGACCGATATTAACTGCATAGCCAAAACGGTTTATAATTCTGGTCACATGAAAGATTTCTGCAGGTTCCAGCTTTCAACTAGGTGAACCGAGTGGGCAATATCATAATCAAAATCAAAACAAAAATCAAAGCGAGCCACGATCATACGTGTTTCCATCTACAACCAACTGGGAAATGGAAATGACATCACCAAAAGAAAAAAGTACAACTTACAAGCCTCACGAGGAAACAAATGGATTTGGGAAGCCGAAAGATCCGGGGCCCGCTATCCAAGTTGACCGGTCATCAGATAATGGATATAAGTGGCGAAAATATGGGCAGAAAGTTGTGAAAGGAAGTGAACATCCAAGAAGCTATTACAAGTGTACACATCCCAATTGTGAAGTGAAGAAGATTTTCGAACGTTCTTATACTACTGGTCAAATAATGGAAATTGTGTATAAAGGGACTCATGATCATCCGAAGCCTCAACCTAGCCGTCGATTTAGTGCTGGTGCACTTATGTCTATACAGGAGGAAAATTCTGATAAACTTCAATATGCAGGTAATTTTGAGCAGTTTCGAGTTTCGACCTATTTACTTATGCATGAACCGATTTTTGCTGTTTTTTTATAACATCAAACGGGGTCGAGTGTATCAAACAAAAAATAGTAGCTGAAAGGGGACGAGTCAAACAGGTTGAAAGTCACCCATACTCGGTTTTTTATGCATATAACTTCCTAATTTGTTTTATTCAAAAGTTCAGATCTTTAATTTAAGAGTAAAATGCCATTTTCGTCCCTGAGGTTTGACCACTTTTGCGACTTTCGTTCAAAGGTTTGCTTTTCCGCATATGGATCCAAAATGTTTGCTTTTCCGCATCTTGTCATTTTCATCCGAGTCATTAACTCCATCCCTTTTTTAATGTTTATAAGAAAAGTCATAACTTGAAAGTCAACAGAGGGTGGATCTTTATTTCTTAATAGTGTTTTTTATTTAAATAAAAAAAATGTTTGAAAAGACGGAAATACCCCTCATTTAACGGAGAAAAATGAAAGGAGTTAACGAGTCGGATGAAAATGGCAAGATTTCAAACCTTTGGATCCAAATGCGGAAAAACAAACCTTTAGCCGAAAGTCACAAAAGTGGCCAAACCTCATGGACGAAAATGACATTTTACTTTTATTCTAATGATATGTTTTCGTAATTGTGATAGTGCATTAGTTATTCTAATTTCTTTTTAAAAATGAGTAGAAAACTGTTTGCGGCTCGAATTGGCCCGGCCTTTTGATCCGTATTAAATACAACCATTTCAACCCAAACCTGCTTTGACTATGCAAGACCCTCTTTAACTTCCCATGATTGTAGATTTGTGTTATTCTCGAAGTAATTACGTTCTAATCTCTATTTATTTCATTTTTTAAATCATTGTTGAAGGTCACTCTGCAAAAAATGGCCAGAATCCTAACCCCGAGGGGAGTGGAACTCCTCTGCAATATCCAAGACAAGCGAATCACAACAGTACAGACGAGGCTGACGATGACGACGACCAATATTCGAAAAAGAGGTGATAAGATTGGAGGAAGTCCATCCTTTAATATTATTGGTACCGCTAAGTTGCTAATATTCAGTAATTTTTTATTATGATTAGGCGAACAGATTTCGGTACCCTTTATATAACTCCAGTAGTTAAGCCTATTCGTGAGCCACGTGTAGTCGTCCAAACTACTAGTGAGGTTGATATACTGGATGATGGATATCGTTGGCGTAAGTATGGCCAGAAAGTTGTGCGGAGCAATCCTAATCCTAGGTATGTATTCATTTCATAATTAAATAAATATAATACAAAAAAGTTGACTACAACTGCTGATTTTTTACGCAGCGTCTCTCAGCTGTATATAGTGCCTTTTATTCGCCATGAGGAACAGGTAACCAATCTTATATAGCCAAGTAACCTCCTTTAATACTTACTAAGTTCAACAGGTATCTGTAGCATCAAATCAAGGATCATAAAAGTTGACTACAGCTGCTGACTCAAGTCAAGGACCTAAAGTTTCCCAAGTTACTTTGCCATGTGATTCTCGCGGAGCCATTGACTTCGGTAACTACCCTTTTAGAGTAAGTTTTATGTTTTCAAAAGTTGGATTGTTTTTATAACTGAAACTTTCCCGATACAATTGACATCTGGAAAAAGAAAGTGTTGGGTTGATATAGATTTTATTGTATTTACAGCTGTTTGTGGCTGATCTTCGAGACAAGATGAGTAACATAAGCATCTACGGTGTGGTTACAGATATTAAATAACCAAATGTCAATTGTATTTGAACTGCTCTGATCAAACTGGATACACGTTAGTATTTTATTAGCGTTTTTGATGTTTTGAGGATCTGATGATGAAATTATTACTTTTTTATAGAATATAATTTTTATATTTATTTTTTAATTCCGCGTCAAGGCGGACGCCTCGTGAGGCGAAGGGAAAACGCCTCGAGTCACGATTCTCGACTTTTAAACCTTCGCTTCTACTCTGTTTCGTTTTGGTTTCTACAATTTTTACAAATCAAGTTACTTATAAAGATATGTAACTAAATGCAAATAATTTAAATGATATATTATAATCTGTTTTTTAGTATTTGATTTGGATCGTTCTTAAACATACCCGTGTATTCACACGGGTGTTACAACTAGTAATATGTTATAGAATACCAAGAGCGGTGTGTACTGCCACGTGGAAGAATATCAGCCGTTGTTTTTCGATAAGTGTTCATTTTTATGGTAACTAGTGTTAACACCCCGCGTTGTAGGGCCAGGACGTAAGACCGTGTTACAACGTTGCAGGGTCGGGGCAAAAAAGTGTGCTAAGTAGCAACCAAACCACAACCAAAACCGGGATAAAACATAAAACAAAACACGAATTTTTAACATCAAGTGGATTACGTGACGTAAAACTTATCAAACACCATGCAAAATAGCAACCGAATGAAATAAAATTAAGGGACCAAATATGACCATCAAACATTATGCTAAGTAGCAACCGAATGATGAACAAATTCAAAAAAAAAATGTAAAACAAAAACTCATAAAAAACTAACTTGTTTAGCTTTTTATGACAAAATTACAAAAAATAAAAAATAAACTTGTAAAACAAAAATAGAAAAAAACCCTAAAGCTAAAAAACACCAAAACACAAACCACACAAAAGACAAAATTATGTTACTGTTTATCAAGATGTGATGAATTAATAGATATATATCAATGCATGGACCGTTGGATTGGAATATAGTGGAGGAATATGGACTATCGATACGCATAGTCGGCCATTTCTAGGGCTGTAAACGAGCCGAGTCGAGCCGAGCTAGACCCAGCTCGAGCACGGCTCGAACTCGATTCGAGCTGGCTCGACTCGAGCTCGAATTTCAAATCGAGCTGAGATTTGAGGCTCGAGCTCGACTCGATAAGAATTCGAGCTAGCTCGGCTCGGCTCGATCTAACAAAAAACCGCACAATTTTCTACTTAAAAAGCCCTTAAAAATGAATTTCTTCATAGACTAAGGGCCATAATTGCCATTTAATTTAACCATATGGCTAAATATGCAAGTATAAATAGTTAATTCACTTTGTACATTGTCTTTAACTTCTTTTATAGGGGAAATACTCCTTTAGTTTTTGTTTTCTAAGCGATGTGGGACAAAAAAATGAAGGATGTAAACCTTATCGAGCTAGCTCGCGAGCTCACGAGCCGAGCCAGACCAAGCTCTAGCTCGGCTCGTTTACAAACCGAGCCGAGCCGAGCTGGCTCGTTAAAAACCGAGCCAATTTCGAGCCGAGCTTTCTTCGACCGAATTTCGAGCGAATTTCGAGCGAGCTGCGAGCCACGAGTTTTTTGAACACCCCTAGCCATTTCTGGGTTTATTTATCCCCACTTGTGGCCTAGTGGTAGGAGGCTTGGGTTTTCTGATAGAGACTTAAGTTCATATTGGAGTGGATATATGCAATAAAGGATTTGGACTAGGCCTTGTGTGAGATTGTCAGTTCGATTCCCAAGCCCAACCGGGTTTTCGTCCCACCGTGTGTTACACTAGAGAGTTCTGCTCTTGTGGGGCCACAACGACTGTCAAGTGGCAGGCGCCGGTATGGTTTCCCGGGGGAATGCCCAAAAAAAGCCAAACTTTAAAGCCAGCGTGGACATGGTTAAGACAACATAATCTGACCAGAGTGGGGCAATACGGGGCTATCCGATTTGAAGAGTGTGGTAACCTTATACATGAAGTTCACCATTAAAAGAAAAAACCTGAGTTTATTGAAGGATATAATTAGCACTACTTAAATAATCATTTGCTAGTGGGATTTTCTCGCGTTAGCTAAAAATTCGGTTATTGTCATACCAATTTGTTATGGTACCGACATTCGCTATAGCGGCTGAAGAGAAAAATAAAGTCTCTATATACAAAAAGAAAACCAAGACATGTCTTACATCAATTATAAACCATACAATTTTGATACCGCGGTCGAAGTAGTTCGGATGGTCAAGAATTCCGCAACCTCCCACATATGCAATGATTTACTTTAAAAATAGAAAAAAAACTTCTCTGATTCAAACCTGTGACCTTCAAAAGAGTTGAGGATAAGAATTTAACACTAGAACACTCTTAAAACAAGTTAGTATGGGTTTACCCTAATGTATAGGAAAGTAAAAAAAAAAACATAAAATGTGTATAAAGAAAAAACTGACATGTGTATTAAAAAAGATAAGTTGAAACTTAAAAAAAAAGAAAGAAACCACAAAATGATAAAAGAATACACAGTGGGTAAACATGAGTGTTAAGTGAAATGACCAAAGTCATAAGGTGTAATATATAATATAAATATTACCTTTTCACGTCGTACGTTGCGGCGCGTTCGAAACGTAAAGTAACTTTAATTTATACTGTCAAATGAAAAGTATAATATTTGACCCCACTCGGTTTGGAGGAAAATTTACGTCGAAATGTAGACCAACTGAAAATGTACACAGAAGGTATGAAAACGTAATATAATTGTGTAGACTCGTGTCCAAAAAACAAAAGTTTACATCGAAACGTAGAACAACTTGAATTTATACCCACACGTACATAGAAATACACATGTAAAATAGTATTTTCAAAGTAAAGGAATGAAAGGGTGAACTCAAAACATCGTTAAGTTGAGGGGGTCGAAATGATATATCACAAAGTTTTTAAACACTGCGACAAATTAGTTTTTAAAAAAGAAATTATCGAACGAAAGTTATTGCAGAAAATTAAGTTAGTAACAAACTTAGTAGGTTAAAAATGTATATTATATATAGTACAAGGCTAAATTTGAAACATTAAAAAACGAATGGGTTATTTGTAAAACTTGTAAAATAAAGTAGAGGCTATAAATGACAATCAGCAAAGCGAAGGGGAGTTTAAGTCAAAAATGCTATTTTCTTATATGTGAGAGAGTAAATTACAAAAATCGTCATTTATACATGTCACTTATTGCAAACTGTGTCATTTATCTTCAATAATTACTGAAAACATACTCGATGTTTACAAACCCAGTTAAATTTTTGTAGTTAAATTTGACCAAATGGACACCACATAAGGGTATTTTCGTCATTTTACTCTCATGTGGGGTCCATTTGGTCAGATTTAACCACAAAAATACCCTCATGTGGGGTCCATTTGGTCAGATTTAACTACAAAAATTAACTGAGTTAGGGCTAAAGGACATAACTTGCAAGGGTTTGCAAATACTGAGTACGTTTTCTGTAATTATTGAAAACAAAGGACACAGTTTGCAATAAGTGACATACATAAAGGACGATTTTTGTAATTTACTCTATGTGAGATAGCTAAGGTTGCAAGCACAAATATACTTGAAATAAAATATGAAGAAAGAAGGCCATGTGAGTAATCAACGACTTCGGTATTGCCTAACATGTATGTCAATCGGTAGTAAGGAAAACCAATCACAATAAAACATTCAAACAACATTTACGTCAAATGACATAAAAATTGTAGTTTTTTTTACGTCAATGTCTAATCGATGCAACAATTTTACTACTTTTACATCAATGTGGCTATTTTTTTCGAAAAAGTAATTAACCTGGTATTGAGTTTCCATTAATTTATTTAGATTAATGATCAAACTAGTAGTAGATTTTAACAAAGTTACTAATGACTATCTTAGTAATATATATAGTATAGCACGCTAGTGTTGTTCCCATTCACTCATCTATACTATATAATAAAAGAAACCTGCTTTGGGACACATGTCATTCAATGAGGGCATCAATAATTTATTGATAAATTTTAAATTTTAAATTAAAAAAATTTAAATATTATATTAGAATTTTATTTTGATTGTAAATCTAAAGTCTAAAAATAAATAAATATAATCTCTTTATGTTGTAGAAACTACACGATATCGTTTGAACAAACATATGATGATAATATATAGGATATAAATTACGAAAATCAAACTATAATGAATAAACTTGTGTCTTGAGGACACTTGATTAATACAATTCGTTTAAAACATATTTAAAGACTATGCATCTACATCTATACTTACTATATAATAAAAGAAACTTGATTTGGGACACATGTCATTCAATGAGGGCATTAATAATTTATTGATAAATTTAAAATTTTAAATTAAAAAGATTTAAATATTATATTAGAATTTTATTTTAATTGTAAATCTAAAGTCTAAAATGTGTTTTAAATCTAATCTATAATTTATGGATTTAATTTTGATTTGAAATTATTAAACAAAAACCCATAAAATTCGTAACCATTTAATCAATTTCGTAAGTTTTACTTTCCCTTCTAGAATCAAATTAGATTTTTGAGATAATTAAAGTTTTGTCAAGAATATAAAAAATCATTATTTAATATTCAATATATTACATCAAATATTTATAATTAAACTCCTATGTTTTTTTACTCTTCATATGCTATGCATATTATCTATCTCACATAGAAAACATCATGTTTTTTTAGATAAATTTACCATGTCAAATAAGTAATATGCATATTATCTATGTCACATAGAAAACATCATGTATTTTTGGATAAGTTAGATATATGTGTTTTAAAACAAAACTCTTAACATACATATTTTTTTCATATTGTAACTAAGATGTAGAGGTCTGTGAAATGTATCTTCACATTCGAAATGTCATAACTTTTTTTTTTTTAATTTAGATTTACTTAGTTGTCGTATGTTGTCTCATGTCTTTATTTTTATTTTTTTCACTTATATATATGTTTCATTGGTTCAATTGTACATGTAAAGTATTAAACTATACATAGTATTTTCTCAACTATAGTTAATTGGTTTTATTGATTCAATTTTTGTCTATTCCTTTACATTACTTTTATCTGTCTAGAAGTCCCTTTTTAGACCTTTCAAATGGTATGGGACATATTACATTATCAATAGTTTTTATTGGTTTCCTTACTAATTGTGATAAAAGTAATTATTTCGTACAATTCATATTGGTTTATAGCTTTGAATACGAGCATACCTTATATTAATGTTAATGATAGCGAAAGTGAGGAAACTATATTTGGATGGTAGAAAATATAATATTATGCCAGCATTAACCCGTCAGAATAATCTATTATCAGATAAAATCAGACACATTACCTTTGAACAAGAAAATGTCACAATAAATATTAGTAGTGGTACAAAATTTTAAGTTCCTATGACAAATCCTAAAACAAATAACAGATAATATTTTTATGAATGGCTATACAAACTTCAATATTTATTTCGTATTTGGTCTGCATATTACTCTATATTATATATACTTAGATCATATTATGAACATATTTTTTTTTCACATTATAATTATGATTCACCCCGTGTATTACACGGGGCAATAACCTAGTGTGGTAATATAACAAAGATTTAAACGCTATATTTTTGTTTGATTTTCCCTTTTAATAATACAACATCATCATTATCATCATACTCAGTAAATCACACCAATAGCAAAGCAAAGATAGGGTCTGAGAAGGGTAAGATGTAGACAGCCTTACCTCTACCCCGTAGGAATAGAGAGGTTGCTTCCAGTGAGACCCCTGGCTCGATATTAGTTTTGCATCAAGTCTTGGACATAAGGCACATAACAATCAATCAGGACAAAGACCGATTAGTGCATGTACCCTTTTGTCTTTCAGCTATCAACGTCACCACATGATGCATGATTAACCGTCCTCAGCTTTTAACGTTATTTTCAGGAAATTAGTAAAATAACGTTAAGATTAGTGAACTCTCACTTTTAATAATACAACAAAGACACTAAGGGGCTGTTTGGTAGCCTCTTAATGACCATTCAGATGCTACATCTTAATGGTTTAAAACCTCTGAATGAATAAGAGGTAACCTCAAGTCTGAATGGTTAAGAGGTAACCTCTGAATGGTAAATCATCACATGTCCACATTCTTCTACCTTCTCATTAGTAAAATTCTTAATGGTTCCATTAAGAGGTAGCCTCTTAATGACCATTCAGAGGCTACCAAACAGCCTCTAAATGCTACATTTTTGTTTGATTCTTCTACATGGGTTGGTGAGATAAGAATTTACATTATTATTCCATATATAAATAAGCAACTTTTTTGTGCATAACCACTTGTACCTTGTGCTTTGTGAGTTCTTCAAAAAAAAACTTGATTTTTTTTACTTTTAATCCAAAGGTTTTTACTTTTAACCCAAAAAAACTTGGATTTTTTTAACTTTAACCCAAAAGTAAACTTGATTTTTTACTTTTAACCCAAAGGTTTTTAGCTTTTGCAATTTTAACCTTACATAATTTGTTTTTTTTAACTTTAACCCAAAACTTTTCATTATTTGCAATTTAACTTCACAATTTTTGTCACTTGTACTTTTCATCTTTGGCAAATTTTCGTTTTACGTATAGTTCTAAATTTTTCGACTTAATACAACGCAACGTACGAGTGTGGTTCAACTTTTTTATGTTTTGTTTCAAATTTTGCAAGTTAACACGGCGCTACTTGCATGTGTGGTTCAACATTTTTACCTCTATTTTCTAATGTTTGACAGGTTCGTTGCAACACGCAGATCCTAGGTCGAGTCAGTGTTGGTGGTCGATGACGGTTGTGTGACATTAGTACTATTTGACACCGTTTTACGCCCCGCCGCAACGCGGGGTGTGCTTTGGGGTTTTTCTAAAGAAAAATGGTTATGCATATGGTTGTTGTGACCTTGGCTTTGGGGGGTTTTAAAAAAAATTGATTTTTTTACTTTTCATCAAAAAAGATTTCATAACATACTTTTAACCCAAAACTATTTGTTTTTGTTTTTTACTTTTAACCCAAAACTTTTTATCTTTTGCAATCTATCCTCGCAACTTTTTTTACTTTCAACTTTGGTCCTTTATAGTTTTCATTTTCCGCAAAGTTTTCGTTTTATGCTTGGTTCTAAATTTTGTGACTTAACACATCGCAACGTGCGTCTTTGATTTAACATTTTTACGTTTCGTTCTAAATTTTGTGAGTTAACACGACGCAACGTGCGTGTGTGGATGAACGTTTTTACATCGTCTATTTTTTTCCCGTTTGACAGGTTTAACATAACGTGCGGGTCCTAAATCGACTTAGTTATAACTAAAGAATCCCCGCCGCATTGCGGCGGGTCTCAATCCTAGTTCCATATATAACTTTGCAAGTTATTTGTGCATCATTAGTTGTACCTTGTGCTTTGTGAGTTTTTCAAAAAAAAACTTATTTTTTACTTTTAACCCAAAGGTTTTTACCTTTTTCAATTTTAACCCTATATAATTTATTTTTTTAACTTTAACCCAAAACTTTTCATTATTTGCAATTTAGCTTCGCAACTTTTGTCACTTATGTTTTTCATTCTTTCGCAAATTTTTGTTTTACGTATAGTTCTAAATGTTCGAGTTAATACGACGCAACGTGCATGTGTGATTCAACATTTTTACCTCTATTTTTCCATGTTTGACAGGTTCGTCGCAACACGCATATCCTAGGTCGAGTCAGTGTTGGTGGTCGATGACGGTTGTGTGACATTAGTACTATTTGACATCGTTTTACGCCCCGACGCAACGCGGGATGTGCTTTGGGGGTTTTCAAAGAAAAAATGGTTATGCATATCGTTGTCGTAACGTTGGCTTTGGGGGTTTTCCAAAAAAATGTTTTTTTTTTACTTTTCACCCAAAAGTATTTCATAAATTACTTTTAACCCAATTCTATTTGTTTTTTTACTTTTAACCCAAAACTTTTTATCTTTTGCAATCTATCCTCATAACTTTTTTTTACTTTCAACTTTGGTCCTTTATAGTTTTCATTTTCTGCAAATTTTTCGCTTTATGCTTGGTTCTAAATTTTGTGACTTAACACATCGCAGCGTGCGTCTTTGGTTTAACGTTTTTACGTTTCGTTATAAATTTTGCGAGTTAACACGACGCAACGTGCGTGTGTGGGTTAACGTTTTTACATCGTCTATTTTTTCCCCGTTTGTCAGGTTTAACATAACGTACGGGTCTTAGATCCACTTAGTTATACCTAAAGAATCCCCGCCGCATTGCGGCGGGTCGCAATCCTAGTTTAATAAAATTTTCCAACGTGGAGGTTTCAAAGAGGATAAGATTACAAAAGCCATCTTCTTTATCGTACTTTTGTCATTTAGTAGCATAAGAGGACTCGGGGCGGTCCCGTGATACATGGTCATCACTCGTTGAAGTGCAACGAAACACCGCCGCCGGTTCATGTATCACGCGTTATATATGTAACGCGTTACACCCACAACGCGTTGAACTTTGAATTTTGGAACGTTGGAACGTTGGAACATGACCGTTTGGGTATTTTTTGACCGTTTGGGATGATATTTGATCCTTTTTTTTTTATATAAATCCAACCTATTTCAATACAAAAAATCAATAAACTCTCCAACTATTCTCACACTCAATACAAAAAATTAAAAAACTCTCCAACTCAATCTAAATAATTTTACAAGAAATATGGAAGGTTCAAGCAAGAGAGGTGGGGGTTCGAAAAAAAGAGGTTCGGGTACGAAGAAAAATCCCGTAAGACCCAAGGTTCGAGCGAATCTTGGCGAGCCGACGCGCTTTAGGTTGCAAGACGAACCCGACCAAGTCCCACCCTTTCAAACCCAACAATATCCACCCTTTCAAACCCAACAATATCCACCCTTTCAATCGCAAACGTACCATAACCAACCGTTCGTTCCACCGTTTCAACCTCACCAATTTCAATCGCAAACGTATCAAACCCAACCCCACACACTCGACCCACTACTAGAAGACAACACAATTCTCCATCATTTTGCAACCGCGTATCGTGAACCACAACAAAGTCTTGACGACGATGATGATGATTACGATCAAGAACAACCGTTCGAAGACGAGGAAGATGAAGAAGAAGAAAATGATGCCGTTCACGAAATCGTCCAAACCGGCCGACAACTTTGGACGAGCGAGGAGGAGGTGTCCTTGGTGCAGGCGTATTTGCACATCTCGGAGAACAAGAAACATGCCAACGAGCAAAAAAAGGATGCGTTTTGGAGACGGGTCATTAATCATTTTAGGCAACTTCCCGGTGCAAAGATACGAAACATGGACCAAATGACGTCGAAGTGGACGGATTTGAACGGGAAAATTAGTAAGTTCAACGCTTGTTTCATTCAAAAGGTATGTTTTTTATTAAAGTTTTAATCTTTTTTCATTGAAAACTGTTTTTTATGGTAAAAAAAAAAAAACAGAACAGTTTAAAAAAAAAAAAAAACAGAACAGTTTTTTTAAAAAAACAGAACAGTTTAAAAAAAAAACAGAACAGTTTTTAAAAAAAAAAACAGAACAGTTTAAAAAAAAAAACAGAACAGTTTTAAAAAAAAAAACAGAACAGTTAAAAAAAAACAGAAAACAGTTTAAAAAAAAAAACAGAAAACAATTTTATTTATAAAAAACAGAAAACAGTTTATTTAAAAAAAAAAAAAACATAACCTTTTATATATTTTGTAGAACCGAAACCCACAAAGTGGAGCGAGCGAGGCGACAATCATGCAACAAGCAACCGAAATGTATTGCGACGTCTACAGCAAGAGGAGTTTTCCACACGTGAAGGCATGGGAAGTTGCGAGAAGTCACCCGAAGTGGGTCCCCGTTGAGTTGGTTGACAAGCGTGGTCCTACGGCTCCAAAAAAACGAGGAGGAGGTAAAAGATCAAAAACATCCGATTCGGGGAACTACACGACTTCCGCGTCGGATAACTTGCCCCAAATGAACTTAAACGACGACCCCCTTGACGAACCCGATCAACCCGATAACGACCCCGTTGAAGAAGTTACACCTACAAGGCCACGACGCAGGAGAGGTGGTGAATCGTCAAGCAAAGGGAAGGAGGCGGTGGCGGAGTCGATCTCCAGAATCGAAGAGGAGAAAATGACCCAATTCAAGAAGGCCGAGCAAAGAAAAGAAACAATTATGTCCTTAAAAGTTGAACGCTAGCAGGCGTACAAGGATCACTTGAAGACGATTGAAAGACAAAATGATTTAAAAATCTTGTGTGAAAAGCACAACCATCTCGACGAACCTTTTAAGTCAATTGTCATTCAACAAAAGCGCGAGATTTGCGCAAAGTAGGGTTGGGAGATGCCACTTTAGTTTATTTTTTTTTCTAATTTTAGTTGTTTTTTTATTTTCCTATGTAATTTATTTTTGAAGTTTAATGAAATTTTTAATTTTAGTGTTTTATTGTTAATTTCTAATTTTAAAATGAAATTTAAAAAAATTTGGGAGTGATAGAATTCCATCACTAGTGATACCACCCCGCCTACATTTCTATCACTAGTGATAGAAATTTGGTTGATGACATGGCATGATCTGATTGGACAATGGGAGTGATAGTTTCTATCACTAGTGAACCACCCCTCCTCCCCTAACATGGCCACAAGCCACTCATATAAAAGTTATATCAAGTAGTGACGGAGCCATAGATCATAAATTGTTTCTAACTAGATGTTGACCCGCCGCGGTGCGACGGGGTATTTCATTTCAATTAGGTTGATAATGTTATTACAATAGTTAAATTAAAACAAAAAGGTAGCCCGTGGATGAACAGATTTGAGAATCAGTAAAAATGTTTCATCCAAAACCTGCAAATTATAGATTTTCACATTTAGTGAAGCAAATTAATTTCTAATCTTACATGAAATCAGGTAGGTTTTGATTAGTACCGCACGAGCAACACCTCTTTGTCTGATATATTCTTCTAGGGCATTTCGGATAGAGTGTGTACTGTGTAGTAGCAGGGGCGGCCTTCGATGTAGAAGGTTATTGATGCTTTGTGGATGACTGTTTAACCCTGCTGTAATGAATGTTAGCAAAGTTCCCAGATTATGACTCATTCGCAAAGAATAATGATCGTCTAGGACGTATACTTCAACACATAATTTGGTATTGAAATAGCTACATTATTCGTAACCTATTGATCGAACAAATGAATATTAAGAGACTTTTAAATAATGAGGAGAGTGTGGGACAAGTGTGGTAATTGAAGATAACAAAATCCGTAACAGAAACATTTTTATGCAACCGTTTTTGAGTTGTAGATGTTAGTTTAGTAGTAAGCAAAATTAAAATAAGTTATTAGTAAATATATACCATGAAGTTACACATAGACAACTATACAACCTAACCATTTTGACTATGGATTTGAGTACTTGATATAGGTGAAGCATACTCCTGCTCATGGCCTAAGAAATGCACTATATTCAGTTAACTATGGCTAAAATCTAAAGTTGTACATATATGGTAATATAAAATATCATTATTAATTTATTAAATAATTAGGTATATTCCTTGTTCATGGAAGTTCTCTTTTAGTAGCACATGACCAAAAAGATTCATCAAGTAATAGAAGATACAAAGGATTTTTTTTGTCACTGGCTAACCATGGATAGTCATTAGTGTATTATATGTGTAAGTCGAAAGGATAACTCCTTTTGTACAAAATGTCAAAGTAAAAACATAAAGTTCGTCCAAAGAGAGGAAATGAAAGGCATACCTCTAATCGCCTAAGTGGCCGAAGCCAGAAGGTGCTCAACGTTCCGATCAAGTGTTGAAGGTTGATCACATGCAATGGCAAAAACTACTCCATTAGTCTTTTTAGTTCATCAGCAAGTTTGCCTTGATTCTCTACAAACTGAAATAAATTATAAAAAAAATCACCAACACTAAAAATGATGTTAAACACAAATCATCAACACTAAAAATGATGTTAAACACAAAGATGCATCCTATTGATCTTCAACAGAGCACGCTACTTTCGGAGTTCTACAACGACCTCGAGCCAAAAGCTGCCTCTTTAATTAGCCAACAAACTTGAGCTGCCTCTTTAATTAGCCAACAAACTTGGCAAAATAATGTCAGCCATAGTTGAGTCCTATGCATCAAAAGATGGCTGCCATCTAGATTATTTGGGTACCAGCAACAGCAAGGAATTCCAAAGGTATAATCTCTAACTAACCATTTCTCATTTTAAATTATTAAAATGTTGGAATAACACAGATATGTAAATATTGTGCAGGAACTTCAAAGGGTGGATATATCTACACTTCTTGCTTCTGAAAGGCTTGCTTTCTTTCTTAACCTACACAATGCCATGGTTAATCATTTTTGGTCATCCTGGTCAGCAGTAATCGATAGGAGATAATTTATTTCTGGTTTTTTATATGTCATTGGCAGGTCCCGCTATTCCCTTACAACAATTGTTAATGTTTAGAAATAGATATAACCAATGATCACCTAACTCGTTTACAAAAACCTTTTGGTTCCAGTGACAAGGGTTTAGAGGTAGAAAAAACAAAGCATCTCCATTTTGGTGCCGGTCGAATCGGGTAGCATTGTCTATTACACGGCTAATAATCATAGCGATAATTAAAACCATTTTTATCAAGACTTGTTTGCAATTATTCGAACCGATTTGAATACATGGAACCCGATCCACCCATATACCTATTAACCCAAAGCAAGATCAGAATAACATCATAGGGTTTTTGTACGAAACCCTCCGAAGCTCCAATTCCAAGAAAAAAAACTCGATTTGTTCAAAACTTCTTACAACAATTCTTCCTTATGAACACTCAAAGCTAGAAAAACTGAAATTGGGAACCTAGTTTTTTGAAGCGTACCTGTTGGAGCCCAAATCTCAGACGAAAACCATGGCTTGGGTTGTGGTTGACGAAGTATATAAAGCTGCAACCTTTTCATTGTGACGCCGACGTCGATTTGGGGCTGAGCGGGGGACGGTGGTGTATTAGTAGCTGGCGCCGGAGAAGAGCGGTGGTGATTGATGGTAGTAACTGGAGGCATGTGTCGATGCCCTAAATGTGGATGGTGTAAGACCCGTGGATTTCACGTGCGGTTACTGTTCCTAAGAGCACACGCAAATTGTATATATTGAACTAGGCTATCACCCGGGAACATCCCGGGTTAGGAGAATTTATTTTCGATAATAAAAGGTAGACAAACAACATATTGAAAGTCGTTAGTATCTTTTGTTGGACCGTTCTACGACCTTAAACCGTCAGTTAAGGCAGTTCATCTTTGCGTACGAAGGCGGAATCAACGTAAACAAAGTCATAACAGCTATTATCCTTTTAATCTTTCTTTTCTAATTGATATTCGTGCTTTTACAATGTATACTGATACAAATCCGGCAGCACTTCGTGTTTCACACAATGACCTTGTCTCTTTCACAAATGAACCACACAACCCTATATATACTATGTTGATTTCGCTTGAGTTGGTTCAAGCTAAATCATGATTTCGCTTGAGTCAGTTCAAGCTAAATCATGATTTCCCTTGAAACAGTTCAAGCTAAATCATGATTTCCCTTGAAACAGTTCAAGCTAAATCTTCAATGTTGATTTAGCTTGAAACACACATAAACCCTTTCAAGCGAAATACACAAGTTTAAACATATAAAACCCTAATGTGTGTTCATTCAACCTATCTAGACACAAGACTTAATGCAGACGAAGTCAACAGACATTCCATGCACCAACAGACTCCCCCTTGGATGTTGACGAAGTCTTCAGCTCCTGAGTCTTTAGTCTTGGTCTTTTCTCCAACTCTGTCTTTTCATCAAAAACATTCTTCACAGGTTTAAAATCACAACCTGAATCTAACTTCCATCTTCCCTTTGACTGTTGATCCAGACTCCCCCTTTCACAGACTCCCCCTCTCAATATGCTAGAATCTGAGGTATCTGGTTCAAGCTTTGATAATTAGCTTCCGTTGGGAATAATGAAGTCCAAACCTGTTAACCTGCACATCCTCTACCTCACTATAAGTTTCACAAATTTATAACTTTTGAATTTAACAAACTTACTGGTAGACATCATTCATTCATCAATCTGTATAGTTACATCAAGTTCAAACGAATGACCTTGATTAACTAACCACACAATCTTTCAAAACATTTATATAAAACATTCAAAGTTTTCAACATATTCTCCCAAACCAATTCATCATGTTTAGCACTTGGAATTTTGAATATCAGCTCTTCAACATCAGTTGTCGAAAATCTTTTTGAATTTTGAGTTTAAAGAAATGCAGTAAACAAATATATACAAACAATATTTTTGTGAGTTTGTGTAAGAGGATCATATCAGTTTATGAAACAAATCACTAGCACCGTTAAGCTCTAATCATTTTAAGTTCTAAACGATTCACTTAGATTGTCAGTATACTGGTCCACTTAAATTTTCACACAAAGTTCAACTGCTTCGAGATATGAGTTTAATGTCTTAGATACTTAAACTTAATCGCGTATCCCACCTCAGAATATACTCCCGTATCCAGATCCCAATATTCAGTCTTACAGGTAATTATAACACAAATAATATCTGTAAGGGGTTAATAATTTATGAAGAATCATGAGAGCTCAGGTCAGAACCATCGTTCAGCAGAGAGATCATGACTCAACTTGGGTGTGTCCCCTTTAGAGGATCTTTTTTACAACAGCATTGCTAAGCAATTTTATTGTCTTATCATTGATGCTGAGGGTGATGCTGTGTTTCAAGCATTTGCGGAAAGTATTATTCGAGGATTAGGTCAGAACTTCCGTTCAGCAGAAGTCCCGGAATAATACCCCAGATATCACTGAGTATAAAGACCTAGTATATCAGATTATGAGACCTTTCAAACGAGATTTCGGGGGTTACCCATATATCCAAGAGATGTTACCCACGATATAAGCAAGTTTGAAATTTAGGTTTATATCTCATCACAATCTACTAAATGTGCAAAAACCTACTGACACATCATCAGTGAGACCGTTTATCACATTTAACTTTCCAATTCTTTAGCATGCTGTGATAGTTCACTGATTTTCTATCATTTCCTCTTTTTCACAACAAAACTCATTTTTGCTTTTTCAATGTTTTTGACATTTTCAAATTTTCTAATTTTTTTAAAATTTTTCTCCCCCTAAAATCAAAATATGTTTCAATTTTGATTTTCTGAGAAAATTTGAAAACAAATATTGATACCTGTACAGTTTGTTTTCAAAAAAATTGACAACCGATATCAAATCGCTTCAATTCGCCATCCACTTGGCATAAACAATCAGAACTCCCCCTGTCAACAAACTATTTTGCCATTATGATTTCAAAACACTTAAGTTTGTTTTAATCAAATGGTTTTTCCGGAAAATTAGTTTTGTTGAATTAACAAACCACTTGTTGGTTAGGGAATTACATCATCACTTTGTTCTCCTTTACAACCATTTTGAAGAATTTAACATTTAAGACCCTTATCAACAACTAATACCACATGTAGAAAATCAAGTACAAATTAATGTCCCTGATTTACCACTTGTAAAACGAAATATCACCAGAGTGAAATTTCTCAAGAAATGTGCCGATTCATGTTCCACACTTACCAACCTGGGAACTCCGGCAAGTCAGGTTTTTCTATTTGAAAAGATTCACCCAAGCCTGACCAGCCTTGGGTTTGACAGTTTTTACCTCAACAGATGGCTCTTCTGGTTTTGACAAACCAGAATCATTGCCTGAACATGGCTTGTCTGACTTTGACCTGTCAGATTCATTGCCTGATGGTGGCTTGTCTGACTTTAACACATCAGATTCATCGCCGACCATTTTCTTTTTCTCCTCTTCTTTTGTCCTCAGATTTGCATCTGAAGAATTCAATTTACTTGTCTTTGCAGTCAAGTGAGTTGATTTATCAGAACTCTTATTCAATCTGTCCGATGAACCCGAAGACAAAATTTTCTCGAGATACTCTCTCGCCTTCTTCCTTTTCTTTCGCAGTCTGTCTTTCTGCCCCTGTGAAAGTTTAACTTTCTTTTCTTGAATTGTCTGATCCTGAACTATAGGTTTTAGAACCTTCTGTTCATGGGGCTTGACGTTGACTGGTTTCTTTGCCATTCTTTGAGATTCAACCCTTGATCTTCCCATTGATCTCCTTGGGCAGTCTCTGGCAATGTGTCCTCTGATGTGGCATTCATAGCACCTTCTTGTTTCGAATCTCTGACTTTGGCAGTTAACAGCAATGTGTCCTCTCACACCACAGGTGTAGCACACTCTGTTATCGTACCATTCACCACTTTCACACCATATGCTTAGATCATAACATTGTCTGGCTTTGTGGTGATCATCACTCTTCTTGAAAACTGATTTTGGCTTTGAAGCACTGTGGTCAAACCTGCACCACTTATTACCAACATTTTGTAAGTTTTCATTTTTAGATTTTTGTAATTTTTGATAATGATTGGATGACTTATCTGATGAGCTTTTATTTTCAATTTTGAAGTTTTTCAAATTTTTATCTTTTTGTTTCTGTTCTACATTCTTCTTAACAGGTTTTTGTTTAGAACATTCACCTGTTTCAGTAGATTGCAAAACAGTATTTTTAAATTTTTCTTGTAAATCTAAAAATATTTTTCTTTTCTTTTCTTTTTCATCATCAGATATTTCATCACAATCTTCAATTTTGACTTTGTCAAAATTTGTGACATTGTCACTTATTGGAACAGAATTGATCGGTTTTGGACACTCATATGGTGCCGAAGTCACAAAACCTTTCAATTTATTCTCAAACTCGGTAATTTTATTTCGAGCAATTTCAGCTTCATTTTCAAGCCGAATGATTTTCTGAAGATGAGAATTTATTTCAATCTGTTTTTCAAGATTATTGTTAAAAATAACAGATTTTTCATCTTCTAAAACCTTCATTTGATTTTGAAAATCTTTTTCTTTTTCTTTCAAATTGTTAATTTCCAATGTCAAACTGTCCAAACTATTCAACAGTTTGACATTTTCTAACGTCAATTTCTCACAATTTTCTCTCATTTCAAGAATCTGTTTATTATCAGATTCTTTCTCATCCTTCAAACTTTTGATTTCCAGTGTTAAAATCTCCACATCCTTCAAGAATTTGACATTGTCAGCTTCAAGTTTATCACATTTTGAGCATTTTTCATTCGTCTTTTCAACATCAACTTCTTTCTTTGAAATTACTTCTTCAAAAACCTGCTGTTTTTCCGTAACAGCTTCTTTCTTAATTTCTTCTATTTCTTCAACATCTCCTGCCTTTTGATTTATCTTTTTCGCAGCAAGTTTATTCTTGAGCTCATCAATTTGTTCTGCAAAAGAATCATTAACCATTTCAGATGAAAATAACTGTTTATAAAACTCAAGTTTCTCAAGTTCTTTGCTATCATCATCACACTCTTCATCAGATGAGTATGAATGATCAAAAACTGGAACTTTTTCTGAAATAACTTCTGAAACTTTTTCATCTTTTTCAGAACTAACTTCAAAACTCTTTTCTATTTTATCCACAACAATTTTTGAATCCTTGTTTATTGAAAATGATTTTCTAGAATTTTGTTTTCTGGCAAGAATATCAATAATATCCATTGAATTATTGTTAAAAATATCATCTCCAAAGGAACAACCATATTCATCATCACTATCCATATTTTGATAACAATTTTCACAATGTCAATCACTTTCAAATGAAATTATCCTGCTCAAACAAAATCGCCTTGAATCACCTGCAAACAAACAAACAAGCAAACACTTAGTAAAATTTTCGAAGGTTTTTGAAATCCTTGAAGTATAAACAGCTTCAAGCGAAAACAACACTTTAACTGTTCAAGCGAAATTGAACAATTTGAAGTGAAATCAACTATTTCGCTTGGGCTTCAAGCGAAATTGTAAATCTGATTTTG
Organism: Helianthus tuberosus; assembly: GCA_030545235.1. Classification (NCBI taxonomy): domain Eukaryota; kingdom Viridiplantae; phylum Streptophyta; class Magnoliopsida; order Asterales; family Asteraceae; genus Helianthus; species Helianthus tuberosus. Next base: position 729,930 of record CM060376.1, on the reverse strand, counting down.
TTAATTCAAGCGAAATCCAAGAAGTCACTTGTCAAGCGAAATCTGATCCAAACACTTTTCAAGCGAAAACTACTATTTCGCTTCAACTGTTCAATATCTTCAAGCGAAATCCAAGAAAAGTTCTGATTCAAGCGAAATCTCACAACACTATTTCACTTCAACTTGTTCAAGCGAAATAGTTCAAATATCAAGTGAAATTGTCTGTTTTTCAAGCGAAATCTAACTTAACCTACGAACTCCTTCAAGCGAAATCTAGTTTTAGATCATTTTTCACAAGATTTAATCTGAATTTTAGTCCAAATCTTTGTAGGCTTTGTTAAAACTATGTTTTACACGATATACTCGAAAATCAGACCATTTCGACCGTTAAATGTCAATCAAATCAGAAAAGTAAGAGAAGAAGTGAGTAGAGATAAGAAAATCCGATAGAATAAAGCTGTAATGGTATGAACTCCTCGTCCTGAGCTCTGATACCACTTGTTGGACCGTTCTACGACCTTAAACCGTCAGTTAAGGCAGTTCATCTTTGCGTACGAAGGCGGAATCAACGTAAACAAAGTCATAACAGCTATTATCCTTTTAATCTTTATTTTCTGATTGATATTCGTGCTTTTACAATGTATACTGATACAAATCCGGCAGCACTTCGTGTTTCATACAATGACCTTGTCTCTTTCACAAATGAACCACACAACCCTATATATACTATGTTGATTTCGCTTGAGTTGGTTCAAGCTAAATCATGATTTCGCTTGAGTCAGTTCAAGCTAAATCATGATTTCCCTTGAAACAGTTCAAGCTAAATCATGATTTCCCTTGAAACAGTTCAAGCTAAATCTTCAATGTTGATTTAGCTTGAAACACACATAAACCCTTTCAAGCAAAATACACAAGTTTAAACATATAAAACCCTAATGTGTGTTCATTCAACCTATCTAGACACAAGACTTAATGCAGACGAAGTCAACAGACATTCCATGCACCAACATCTTTTTTCCCTTCTGACAATAATTTATTTGTTCTGTTTCATAAGTATCTTAAGTTTGTCTACGTGTGTATTCATAGTTTTCGTGTAAAGCTTATTACCTTTTCAATTCTTATTGAGATCTGAGTTAAAAGTTGTTTCGTAAACCCATAGAAAATGTTATATTACTTGTTTTTTAATTATGTTATATTTCTCTTTTAGTTGAATTTTTAACTAATAAAATTCATAAACATATTATAAACCTATTTTACGAAATTATATGTTTTGTTTCTTTTTTCTTTTATTAAGACTCATCGATTATTGTGAAACATAGTACTCTGATCATTGTGATGAAATCCTTACTCAACAAATGATAAGTTGATTAAGTTGAAAGGTAAAAAAGTATTGGTTAAAAAGGATAAATTTATTCATATACATGAAAAAAAAATATATAAAGATCAAACAACCACGTCAAACAAACTGAAATATTCAAAAAAAAAAACAATGTTTAGAAGATAAAAATCATAAAAACTTCTTTAAATTCACAGAGATAGGATCTACGTCTCTTTCTTGCTAACTTTCTCCGAATCCTTGACGTTACTTGGAGTTGAAGAGTTGTAGACGTCAACCAGTTTACGCTTGTTGATTTTATTGATATCAGAACTGGTATTAGCATCATCAGTCTCAACGTTTGGAATCTAACTTTTTCTAGTTATAATTAATTTATTGACTTTTTTTGAATAAGTTTTAACAATTACAATTAACAAAATGAAATGTAAATGTACTAAAATAATGACATTTTACTTATGATTAATAATGTATGGTTATGAAAAGTTGAGCAAGTCTTTCTCAATTTCAACCGATATAAAATATGAATTAACCATACCTTTTATATTATTAATAAGATATTAAAAAAACATATAACGATCAAAAAAACACATCAAACATACTAAAAATTTCAAATACCATTGTTAAGTTTCAAAAAACATCCCAGTCGAAATATGATCTAAGTTTATTTCTTGCTAAGTTTCTCCAAATCCTTGAAACTACTTGAAGTTGAAGACTTGTAGACGTCATCCAATCTACGTTTGTTAACTTTATTAGTATCACAACTGGTGTTACCGTCATCATCCTTAACACTTGCAATGTGACTTTTCTTTTTGATAAATTCTTTATCATTTACCTAAAAGAAATGTGCAAATGAATTAAATAATAATATAATTAAATATGATGTAAATATTAATATATTGAAAATGAATCATGTATTGAAATTATAAATACCTCAGTAATCTTCATCTTTTCTTTGAGCTCATTAATAATTGACTCATCATCAGTCAAGTTTGTGACAGAATACATCTCATCAAAGTTCGTCAGATTATAAGTTGTTATCTCGATTTTAAAAGCAAACATCTTTCCAATCAACTTGTTTAAATCCACGGGAAACATTACTTGTTCAACATCCTATGAATTAAAATATATATGATAAAATTAATATAATTTTTTTAAAAATATAATGAAAAAAACTATAGGAGAAGTGAAAATTATTTATACATACAGGTGCTGTATTTTCTTGAAACAATTGTTCAGCCGACTTGAGAACAACTTTTTCAATGATTTCATCAACCAGAGGATGAAATAATATTAGTGGAACATCATCACTATTGTCTTCCACTTGAACTTTTATTTTGAATCTAATTAAGCTAAATAAAATCATACATTTATAAAAATCGATTATTTTACAAAAAAATATAAATATTAAAATCGAAAAAAAAAAATGATCATATTACCTTGGTACTGGATATATAACACTTTCATCACAATTAGGGTTCTTGCAAAAATGAAAAAAATGTTCTTCCAAACTCGGGCAGTCTATAAAATCTGTACCCGCCTCCATTAAACATTTAGGACACTCCATATAGTGCCAACCAAAATGCTTATCTATAGCCTTAATAGTACCAAGTATGATAACAAATTGAGGCTGTAAAAATTGTAAATTTACGAAAATCATTCATTTAAAGGAAAAAATTAATTCTACTTTTTCAATTATACAAATATATACAAACCTTCATAATTTGCCAAAGATCATATATGTTTCTCAAAGGAGTGTTTATGATAAATTCATTAGTTGACATCTACAAAAACATAAACGAAAAGTTAATTATATATATACAAAATAAACTAAAAATTGTAATTAATAAATTAATAGACTCTTGTATATTAGAGTAAAAAAATATAAATTCATACCTTGTCAAATTCAATCTCAAATAAAGCTTTTTCTCTTCTAATGTATAAATTTCTAACAACTTTGAACATGTATTTATATTAAAATTTTAATTAAGGAAGTTGTTTCATTTAAAACGAAATATAGTAACTTCATAATATATCATAAGATGATTGTATTTATGTTTGGAATTTAAATTACTAATTTTAAATTTAAATTTAGTAACTTCATAATATATCTAAAAAAACCAAAATTTACATTTTATATTTACTAAATTTACGTCCGGAATTTAATTTTATGATATCGCTAACATACATATGGATATATTTAAATAATTATAATAAAGTTTTAATTTTGGAAGTTGTTTAATTTAAATTGATATTTAAATTGTTTTGGAAGTTCGAAAATTAGTTTTTGAAATTAATACAAGAAAATCAATTTCATATCAATTCTATATTTAAGAATACGAATTAATATTGAAGTAAGGCACCTAAGATTTTATAAGTATTGAAAGTATGTTTTGGTATTTTTTAGAAATTTAAAACCTATATTATAATAATTAACAAACTATAACTCAATAATTTACATTCTAAAATAACTAAATTTATGGACAGAATTTACTTTTATGTTATCCTTAAATATGTATGCATATATTTTAATAATACTAATGGGATGATGTAATTAATTAGCTTTTTTTTTCTTTCTAAATATAATGCACGCTTATTATTATGCTCAATAATTTGTTTGCCCTTCATTCTATAACTGATTGACAAAATATAATCGGTTGACTACTTATTTTTTCAATGATTTGTTGAAATTAAATTACAAATGTTTGTGTTGAATACAAAAAAACATAAACACTAAAATTATTATTCAAAAAAAGGAAACACTTATTATTCCAAACAAACAACCCATAACTAAATTGTTCGAAAATACTAATTGTATTATATTTCCGGAGAAAAATGTTCTTCATCAATTACATTATCCAACGACGGGCTATCCTCCAATAGTTTTTCCTGCATTCATAAAAGATAAATACTTTTGAATTAGTAAAAAGAATGTTTAATAAAAAGTATTTTAAATTAAAGATAACTAAAACACAACAATACTATATTACCAGATAATTTTCATAGTAGTAGCGCCACACAAAGTACCATGATGATAGCCCATGTCGCCATTCTCTACATACACATCTGCAGCGATCAATAGATCTATCATTGAGCCTTATTAAAATTTCAAAAAGTATGACATCAAAAGGAAGAGAAACCATTATGTAAAAAAATTGAAACCAATAATTTCATATGCCATATAGATTGTTTATATAGAAGATAAAATTGGGCTTATTAGAAGAAATATAAAAATGCAAATTAGTTATTAAATATGGTAATTGTTTTAGTAATGGAATTTTGATTGTATTTTGATGATTTGATTTTTTTAAATAATCAATTTTATACAAAAACGTTATAATAATGTAATGGAAGAACGTTTAAATATTACACATCACATGTATATCAAATTCTCGCGGATCCATGTTTTTATAAAACCGACCCGGAAGTAATGGATACTATATATATGTTTTATTATTTTTTCATCAAATCTTCTAACATCATATCTCTTCTCTATATTCAAAGATTCTCTCCCACTTCCCAATAACCTCCATTCTCTTCATCAGTTACATCATCTTCATCTTCTTCAAGTAATCGGATAATTAAGGTATGGCTCAATAACTTCAATTTGGAAATATGTTAACTCTGTTTTTTCTTAAATGAAGCAATCCATTGTTAATTTTAAAGTTCTCTTATCCCATTGTCGATTTTCTTTTCTATTGATGTTTGTAGATCTATTTATCATTGTAGGGTGTGACACCTGTGTCACTCCAACCATCAATCAAATGCCAAACCGATGAAATATTGTATTTCATACTTGGGATTTGTAAAAATATGTGTATCGTTTGCACATATCGATTCTTGTTCGATTTCAAGCTCTAAATCGCTTTCTGGAAGGTTATATGCGCACTGATGCGTAAATATAACCAGTTTAATGCAACGAACACTCCGGAATAGTGAAATAGGCTTAACATACCTTAAATAACCTTTACATAACTTAGATATAAGTTTTGGAAGGTTTGGTGTGGTGAAATCAAAGTTAAATCGCTTACAGGGACTAAAGTTGACAAACTGCGAAAGTATACCAATTTGAACTGTAACAGACATTTCGGAACATGACCATAAGTTAAACATACCATAAATATCCTTTACATAGCTTAGAAATAGGATTTGAGGTGTTCGGTATGCTAAAATAAACTTTTGTGTCATTCAGGGACTAAAAGCGTCAAAAAGTGCATAAGTTTGCACTTTTGCGCATAACTCAAGTTCTGAAGACATCCGGACATCCAAAAATTTATGTAAGCATGACTATATTATGCTTTAGTGTTTGGCTTGCCAAAAATCCATTCGTCACGCCATTTGGATCGTTTTTCGCGCTTGTGCGCATTCCGTCGTAATTAAGCGAACATCGCGTTTGTACGACCAAACGAACCAACATCCGACATATTTTTGAGCATGTTTCATGTCCACAATGTTTAGACATCATGTTAGGGCCTTAAAGTTGGCTTAACGGGCCTTAAACATGTCGGAAATGGCTTAAACACATAACAGGGACTGAAACTGCAACATTTGAAACTTGTTTTCTGATCTGAAGAGCTAGGCGGCCCGCCTCAGCCAAGCTTAAATCTTAGGCGGCCCGCCTCAGCCTTCCTGATCAGATAAGAACGCTTAGTCAGCTGATTCCAGCTGTTTAAACCTCATCCACACACTCACAACTGCACATTCAGCTCATTAGGACCATTTTTAAGTTACCACAACTTTGTGACAAGTGTACGCACAAGATTCGAGCACGGTTTCCATGAAACGATCTTAACGGTTTGGGTATTCCTATAAATACCCATCCACCCCATTGCAAAACTTACAAGAATTCTGATTTGAGAAGCTCTAAGTTGAAACCATTGTTTCATACCTGAGCTACTTGGATCGGGATTAGCATTCGGGGACCCTTCGTAAGTATTCTTTCATTCTTTTCTTTCTTTTATTGCTTTTCGAGTCCGAAAGTCAAACTTTGTTTGACTTTCAGCGTTGACCAGCTTATGGTCAATGCGAAGTTCGTTTGAACTTCGCAACGTGATTGTAATCACGATGGTTATAGTCCTTTGTGACTATGCCTACTGATTACCACGTTGTCTAGGGTCGTAAGGGTAAGCGATCTAATAAATCGCTTATACCTTCGAACCCGACCCAGTTTGGTCGATCATTAGGATCCGACCAAATACATTAGGTGACCATAGTAGGTAGGGAATAACCTTCCGAGGTTATACCCTATGGTCACATCGTTTGAGTAGTTGTATGATAGGTAGTTTATATGCCTTAGGTAAATTACCAGAATACCCTTTTGATGTATAATTGGTAATTAAGCATATGTAACCTAAACTTTTGTCACATAACTGATTATGTAACATGTTTAGGCATATAACACTTGTCATAGGACTAGTTAAGCGGTCCGAACGCGTTTCACGCGAACGACGCGTTAAAGTAGCATAAGCTACCTAAACGGGTCGTAATGGGTCGTAAGCACTTAGATTAAGGTTTCATTTAGTATGTAGGCTTTGTTAAACCATATGACACGAGTCTCTATACTCGTTTGGTTTACGAACCCTCATTCTATCAGATCTTCCGATTTAGGTCCGGTTTATTAACATAGTTACCTATATTAGGTGCCGTTTGATTTCCGTGATCTCTAGCATTGTTTGGTTGTTACTCAAGGACTACTAAGCAATCTCAAGTGAGTACATAGACCCCTCTTTTACTGTTTTCCAAACTGTTTTGGGGTGAAACACATGTGCCTACTTGTTACTTTCAAGCTTTCCTGTTTTCACATCATATACATGCTATGTTCATTAGTACATTATAGTACATGATTTCATTACATTTCATGCTAGGTGTGCCCATTGTGTGCATTACTTAGTACATCGTTTTACATTACATTTCATGCTACGTATGTCTATTGTTGCATACTTAGTACAGGTCACATGCTACGTATGTCTATTGTTGCATACTTAGTACAGGTCACATGCTACGTATGTCTATTGTTGCATACTTAGTACATTTGTTATTCATCACATGATTACATTTTGGATACATATTACATGATTTACATTAGACATGAACATTTTACTTTAGTAGTTTGGTTTGAGTAAGTGATTAAGTAACGAAGCGTGTGTAATATGATACAAGCATAGTGGATACGCCGCTGGTACTTCCTATATATAAGTGTTTGTATGGTATTGCATATCGTAGCATTATTTGAATCATTTCAGTTTGAGACATAGAACATTTTATACAAATAACATACTTTTCACAAGACATTGAGTTATAAACAACTTATCTTATACAAACTCATTTTACATGGTTATTCATTTAACCTTACACTTATTTATACATATCATCTGATCTTAATCGTTTTTCAAATGATTTACAAAACAAAGCAAATTACAAGGTTCATGACTAAACATTTTCTCAAACATAAGTCATGAAACCTATTTTCACAAAACCTATGTATCTCACAGGCATTTTTATGCTGACGTACCTATTTTCACATGTGTTTTTCAGGAGCTGTTGCATAAGATGATCAAGATACACATAGGCAGACTTGGGCCTTAGTGACAATAAAAGATGCAAGACTAGTTAATTATGTTGTATTTCTTTGTTTGTTAAGACATTGTAACACTTTTAATCAATAAAACGAAACTTCAATTGCCATGGATTTGACACAATTAATTCTGTTACAACACTCCCCGATGTTTCCGCCACGTTTTGTATGTTCTACGTGGTCGGGGTGTGACATAGGGTGTTTGTTTATGTGATTAATTCAACGATTTGTGTTATATTGATGTATTACATGCAATATATGATAATAGACATTTTGAATGTATTATTCAAAAATTATGATGTTGATATTGTTTTGGTTATTGATATTCAAGAAGAAGTTATATTTTTAAGCCACAATGATTATTCGATATGAAAAGCCAAAAACCACAGAGTGAACGGAACCACTAAAACTCAAAACAAAGGTAGGATCACTTCTTCAATTAATATCTTCATCATCTTCAAAGTAGTATTTGTCTATTAGTCCAGAAGGCCAAAATTCTTCCAAAATCTTATCCGAAATACAAACGCCTTTGTCTCGAATAGATTCCTTAATAAAAAAAAACAAAAAAACAATGAAGTTAATAAGAACAATGTTGTTCAAATACTAATCAATTTAAACGTAAGAATTAGAAGAAAAAAAAATATATTACCAAATAATTTTCAACATAAATAGAATGATGCAAACCAAATTCAAATGATGATAGGCCGTCTTGCCATTCTCTAGATACACATTTAAAGCGATGAATTGATATAGCATCTAGCTTGGTTAAAATCTCAAATAGTAACATATCAAAAGGAATATAAATCATTGTATGACGATTGAAAATTATAAAGAACTGTTGAATATAACATACAATTTATAGGTTAATAACCTAGTTTATATAAGTGATATTAAAATGGGCCTAAAACATAAAATCATAAAAAAAGCCCATATACATCCAATAATATTGTGGTCAGATTTGCACAATAACGTGTACTATGTAAATTATTAAATGTTAGTAAGGTAATATATGGAAGTTGATTATGACATTGATTACAAAATATGATTGAAATTATATAAAAAAATTGTAGGTAAATCGTTTAAACATATTTGTTTATTTTAGGACATAATAAATCTTCATTGAAATATTATATAAAAGGATTATATCTGTTATATATATAGATTAGTATACAAAATTTCAGATTGTGAATATATCTCTAAGTCATTATTGTGTGAAGATTTGAGAAGTGAGAGTTGTTGATGTTTAATCATGCTCTGTAATTCGATCAATATAACAAAGGATTAAAAAGATATTTACATAAACCCCCCATTACTTTTTGTAAAATGTACATAGTGATTGTCAAACTCATTTAGTATAACAATATTTTTTTAAACCTTATTAATTAAATGAAAATAGAAAAAAGAAAAATAAAATCTTTGAAATTACTAATACAAATAATAAATTCATAGTGAAACTTGTGTAAAACCATATAAGTAAATTTGAATAATATATTTTTTAATGACATATGGTATTATAGTAATACAAAATGTAAATATAGCATGTTTATTTAAAACCAAATTACCTTTACATGAGAAGTTCAAACACATCAAATTTAAACTCACATTTACATCACAAATTACACAAAATCTCCTTGTAAAATAAGTTAGATGTCGATGGAGATATTTTATTTTTACATTTAATAATCATGTATATTATTTAATCTATAAAGGGTTATTTATAATAGATATGTGATGACATTTTTAATTGTCAATGTAAATGTTAACATATGTAATTTACTGCAAACATTTATTGGACATAACAAAAAATGAAACATAATACGAAATTCTTTTATTATTAAAGTAACAAAAGGATAAAATTTAAGATACTTAAAACAAATTAGATAGTTCGAGAAACAAAACGAGTATCAAATTAAATCATAATTTCTAATCAAAAGGCGAAACGATTGTCTCCAAAAATAAGGCGCCTTTCGGTCCATTGTAGCTGTCAACATGTTGGATGTAGTTAAAAGAATCATTGCACAGGACAACTTCAACAGTATCTCCCCAAATACTTGTTATCAGCCACTTTTTGTCTTGAATTATATTGGTCCTTTGCTGCGTCTCCATATAATGAACTATGCGAGCCTTATTGAAAGAAAATACCTTGATCCAATCATCATGTTCATATTTGACCAAATCTGCAATTAGTTCACCAGCATATCGAACGACAATCACATGCAGCTTGTTCGAAATTGTTAGAAAATGTCCTTGGCACGGATTGACTTCCATACGATCCGGAAAACGAAGTATACTGAAAGATTCAGAGATAACATCGAAAGCAACTATGTTCCTTTCACCTGGTGGAATCCAGTAATTGGAAACCATGAAATATATTGTTTTGCCGGAATAAATTCCAGGAGACCATGAATAAAAGTTTGAAGCAAATTGAGATCCCTTCAAGAAATTTATTTTTGTCCATGAGTCACGACGTCGTGAATATACACGAGCAGTAAGGATGTTACTGTAACAATTAATGTGAAGCACTTTTAGATCGTTGGACTCGTCAAAGTACATTCCACCTGTATCGTCGTGTCGACCAAAATGACGCATAGAATAGTTGTCGGATATTGACTTAAAACGCCTCGTTGTTGGATTCCAAAGGACGAGCTCACTGTAACTCCTTTTAATGCAAACTAAAATCAGTCCATTAAACGAAGATATAATGCGTAAAAAGGAAGGATGGACATCGTATGGAAAAGTTGTGGTTTTGCTTGTATCGACTTTTAAGTTGCCAGCTACTATGTCGTCAACTACAATGGACTTTTCTTTCAAGGAGATCAGCTTCTTTTGTAGTGAATTTCCAACTCGCCGAGCATGGATGATAGCAAACTTTGGTGTAGATAATTCATAACACCATAGTTTAGAAACACATTTGAAACGACAAACTACCTTTGCAGGTAGTCTCGATAAGATCTCTTCAAATATCATGTCATCCCCAACATGTTCCATGATTCGTAATACTCTGCAAAAAAAAAAAAAAAAAAAAAAAAAAACGATTGTATAAGCTTTTTCAAGTTTATTAATTTTGATATAGTAACAACAGGAAACGTTGTAATATAAAATACATTAAGAATAAAGTATGATATTGTGATTTACAATATAATAGTTAAGATTGATCTTTTTGTAAGTAATACAAATTGAATCATAAAGGCTCATATAAATAAAAGTGCTTCTTGGTATAAAAACTTCAAAATTATGAATGGAACATTGAACATTTATAATACAGTATATAGAAACTAACCGTGTAAGTGGAGGTGTTATGTATAAGAGTTGAAGAATGAGAAAGAATTACATGAAATATGGGTATTTATAGGAGTTTTATCATATAGTGGAAATCTATTATTATTAAAAAAGATATGTCAATTTATAAATTAAATAAGGTTTACCATTCTTTCCATACAGTGTATCAATTATATATTATGTAACTCATACTTAGAGCATTTCCATAAACATAAAGTCAAACGTATATTCAATAATATTTAACAAATTTTTGATGAAAATTAAAGGCGATTAAAAATCTATTTATATAGTGATGTTATATATTTTTAATCAAATAATGCAAAAATTATGTAAGATTTATCGATTTGTTTTTGAAAATTCGTATTAAGAATTTTATTGAAAATTTGATTGCAAATCGATTGGAAGATCTACTTAGATAAGAAAACAATAATCCCTTATTAAAAAAAACGTTATTGAAATATAATTTTGATATTAAGTGTATAAATTTCGGTACTTTTTGTAAGTATAGTTATGTTTTATAAACCATTACCAAAAAATAAATTAAGAAATATAATTTACTTTCCATAACATGGTAACATTATTAGTATATTAGGTAATGATTTTGAAACCATTTGTCATTCCATGAGTTGCGTTTTCCTAACAAAACTACCATACTTACCTTTGATAAGGTAACGTATTTATGATATACAAACCATTTGTTTATAAGATCAAATATGGCATATTTGATGAAATATAAATAAGTCAATTCAATATTAAATATGGTTATTCTTTAATAGATGTTAATGTGTAAAAAAAAACCAATTCAATATTTTGTACTTTACAATTCAATCTTGAATTATGTAATTACAAGTACGTGACTTGTAAAATCCTTTTTCTTAATTGAATATTGATTATATTTTATTAATTTGATTTCTTTAAATAATCAAATCTCTAACTAATTCTAAATATATGCCATGAAAAAACGATTTAATAATATAAATGCATATCAAATTCTCGCGGATCCTTGTTTTAATTATACCGACCCGAAAAATATGGATAGTATATAATTGTTTTATTATTTTTTTCAACCAAATCTTATAAATCATTTGTCTTCTCTTTCTTCAAAAGATCATCTCACCCTTCCCAATAACCTCCATCATCTTCATCAGTTACATCAACATCTTCACCTTCTTCTACTAATCGGATCATAAAGGTATGCATTAATAACTTTAACTTTGAACTTTGTTTACTCTGATTTTCTTAAATCTTGCAATCCATTATTGATTTTGAATTTCTCCTGTTTCCAATGTAGATTTTATGTACTATTAATAATTTTAAATCTGTTTATTATAGTCGGCTGTTTGTTTATGTGTTTAGTTTAAATATTTGTGTTATTTTGATGTATTACATGCAATATATGATAATAGACATGTTAAAGGTATGATTCAACAATTCTAATGTTGAAGTTTTTTTTATTATCTTTTGGTTAAGTCTTCACAACCATTAAAGTCAATATTGTTTGGTTCTTACTATTGAATAATAAGTTAGATTTTTATGAAAGAAATGTTTGTAATGGTTTTATATAATTTTGTTATGTGAATGTTTAATTTGGATTATGGTCATTACATTGATTATGTTCTTTATTAACCGGAGATCCTAATCTAATTAGTACATGTTTGTTCAAACACAGATCAGTATGACGTCTTTTTATCAAATATTTTCCTCCAACTCTTCTCAATATCTGGTAAGTTTATGAATCTTCTTAGAACAACATTTTTTCCTGATTTATTTATTTTAATACATGTTATTCTTTTCAAGGAAATACCATATGAATATAGCAACAGATTCCTAATGAATGCTGAACCAAACAATCAAGCGGTTATCAAATGTGTTAATGGTAAGGAGTTTGAAGTTCTCTTGACTAAGCATAAAGGTGCGTTTGTGTTCATGGATGGTTGGGAAAGTATTGTAGTTAAACTATCATTTACAGACGGTTGTTTTCTGATGTTTAAGCAAATTGAATTATATTCGTATTTGTTAACACCCTTTAAGAAGATGCAACCCCATCCAATATTGGGATCTAATGTCCCTTTATTTACTTCAATGTCTACGGAGAAAACGATAAGCAATGTCGAGTACTTCTGCCAACGCTTCACACAAGAATCCAATGATAATTTGGTAAGTATATAAACTTTACTATTAAATGCTTTTCAATAACAAATTTAACTTATATCTCCAAGATAAATATTATACGCAGATCATTCCTGCTGATTTCGTTGAAGAAACAATAAGTTTACCATCTATTCGGAAGTTAACATTTAAGGTCCATGTTAATTTGTGGGACAGTTTTGATGTGATGATTGAGAAAGACCGGGATATTAAGGCGTATTTTCTTTATGATTCATGGGACAATGTTGTTTCTTGCGTACCTATATACCCGGATTATTACGTTGTGATGAGGTACATTTTTAAACAAAATTTCCAGCTGATTGTTTATGACTTGAATGGTTGTGAGGTTCTTGTGCCAAAGAGAGTATACACGCTTGCTGCTATAAAAATACCCAAACCAGGCCCTGCAAATATTGAAATAAAAGACACCGGTATAGAAACCGATCATGAAAAGGATGAAGATGAATCTGATCCAGATTATAATGAATCCATGGACGATGATTCTGATGATGTTTCCTCCATTTTAACAAACTCTGATAGTGATGGAATGTTTGATGAGGAAGACGTTGCAGTTTCAGATTCTGAAGAAGATAAAAAGGTTGATCCAGACTACCATCCTATTGAGTTTGAATGGAAGTATGACAGGCGTTTTGTAAGTTCAGTTACTATTAGCATTATTTATATCTAAAATAGTATAAAAACAATAATTTGTTTTTAATATTTAATTTTGCCATGTTGTATATGTCATAATCTAATATTTTGCTTTAATTATTTATCGCAGCGTCTTAGTGTCGATCTTGCTGAAGCATCAAGAATTGACATGACTATGGAGATGTATGTGCAGAACTTGGCTGGAGTTGATACATTGATTTCATTTCGTGGTGAGAAAAACGGTGGTGGTTTTCGATATGAGGCTTTGGAATGGCGTACGAAATTTACGAAACCAAATGGTATCAATCCTCCTGCTAAGTGCACGTTTGTTTATTGCCCAGTTGAAAACAAATTGATTCTGAAGAAGGTTGTCAAATAGTTCCTTTCAAACTTTTTAAAAAATATAACTATAATTTAGGAATTTTGTTGGTTGGCTACTTTAGGTTCATCTCATTTTGCGTCTTTATATAATAATCGTTCTTGAATGTATTAACAGTTGATGATGTAAACCTTTTTAGACTACTAAATGAGATATAACTTTTTTATGTTGTTATTGATACATGTTTAATGTTTAATCTTTAATATTTACTAACTGGTATTTAAAGATGATTGTTCCTTATTCATTATAGTCAATATATTAAAAAGGTTAAGTTTTTTATGTAAGGATATACAATATATTTACACAACAGTTAATATATCCATTTCGGGCTTCCATCAAATTTTAAAAATTAGTCCATATAACTGATGATTATCTATATGTAGATAAAAAATATATGATTTAATGATAACCTTCTACTAAATTAATATATGAAAAAATAATAAACAAATCAAATAATTTAAGAATATTCCTAATAATACATTACAATATCAAAAAATACATCGACTTTTATTAAATTAAAATAAACAAAATTAATTAATAGACTTAACATAGGTGAGTGAAAACTTCTTTATAAACAACATTCGTTGTAGTATCTGTCGGTTTCCCTTCCTTATCGAGAATTAACATCTTCACCCCTTCTCTTGATTTAACTCTTGATAATGCTACATATAACTGGCCATGTGTAAAAACTGGTTCTTTTAAAAAAAGACCAACCTTAGACAAAGACTGCCCTTGACTCTTATTGATTGTCATAGCGAAACACACAGCAACAGGAAACTGTCGTCGTTGAAAAGCAAAAGGTATTTTTTTGTCCGACGGTATCATAGTAATTCTTGGAATGAACGTTCTAGTTCCAACATTAGCACCTGATATAATTTCAGCTTCCATAACCCGCTTCCCAAGAAATGTAACCTGCAACCTTGTACCATTACATAATCCATTTTGTTGGTCAATGTTCCTAAGAAGCATTATTGGAACACCGACTTTTAAAACCAGACGATGATTTGGTAAACCAGATATCTTTAAGCCATTCAGGACATCAGGTGAATACAACTCTTGCTGGAAGGAATCTATACCTTGTTCCGTTTGACATATACTATCAGAGCTTAGGTACTCTGTTGCTTCACCAGGAAACAACTCTAACAATCGATCATTTATTTCATGTACAACCTCATTTTTTGGTGTAAGAATCGCCCTTTCAGAAAAATAATCTCGATCCATATATCTTTCTAAAACAGATGGATATACAAATTGAATCAAGCTTTCAATGGGATCCAAACAATCTATGATTAGAAGATCAGAAGGTATTTGTACAGTTGCCACACCATCATTGTCGCCTCCTACTTTACCCTCACCAATATCAAGAAGCCATTTGGCAAATTTGTGCGTCTCCTCCAATCTAGATTTCTCAGCACCAATAGTCAATCTCATGTTTTTGGTCAAGGTAAGTAATTTACATTGGGACCATATATAAGATGAACTCAACGAAGCGTTGACAATTTCTTGCCTACTTCCGTTTGGAATAACCGGAAGAATCTGTCTAAAGTCACCACCAAACACGATTACTTTACCTCCAAACAAACCATCCGAATGACGATTGCTTTTATCGACCAAAACATCTTTAAATGTTCTGTCTAAAGCTTCGAAAGCATGTTTGTGTACCATAGGTGCTTCATCCCATATGATCAACCTAGTATGCTTAAGTAAGTAAGCTACATCACCATCAGGCCTTATGTGACACATAGAACTCTCATCTAAATTTATGGGAATGTGAAATCTAGAATGGGCCGTTCTACCTCTAGACATTAGTAAAGAAGCAATACCACTGGAAGCAACATTTAGAACAATCTGCTCTCTAGATCTAACCGATAAGGCTAATGTCCTCCACAAAAATGTCTTACCTGTGCCTCCATAGCCGTAAACAAAAAATACACCTCCTTTATCACCTTCAACGGCTGCCATTATTTGATTATAAACGGAGAGTTGTTCATCAGTTAGAGAGGATTTTAGAGTAACTAACTCGCTCTGAATTTGAGGAATATCGAAAGATAGTTCTTCTTCAACCAAGCGATTGTTTCCAACAGCAAATGAATCATAATCAGGATAAGGAATTGTTGACCATCGTGTCAATGACGAACCATTTCTAATCAAATATTTTTCAATCTCCACCAATGTTAGGTTCTTCAATCTCTCATCCGACATTAAAAGTTCTGAAAATAATAAAAGTAAATAAATATAAAAAATATAAATCAAGTGTACTGAATAATAATATGGGTAATATATTAAAAACAAACCTTTGTTCTTTGTTGCTTTTCTTCTGTTGTATAAAATGTCATCACCCAAGTATTTCCATGTTTGTTCAAATACATATTCGGGTCTTGATAATGTGTTTGACAAAAGCAAAGTAACAAATAGTGCACGAGTAGAATGACCATCTTCGACAAAACTGGCTTCTTTAATAGCTTCAATATATTCCATGTCATCATCTAACAAACCCATAGCGTAACACGCATCCCTGAAAGTTGGAAACAACTGACCATCAACAGTTCTAATTTCTTCAAACGATCTTGGTCCTTTGACTTTGTTTAACAGAATTCTAAGAAAATACGGTTCACCCACTGCAGGGGAGACCGAATGAATGCGTCCGATCTGTAACAGTTTTCTTTTACGTGGTGCCCATTTTCTATCTGTTAATTTCCAACAGAATTTAGTAGGAAACTCAACATAAGTAAGTTTGCGGGTTTCTTCATCATTTCTGTTCATCTCCAACCACTTTAGAAAAATTGAAGAAGAGACTGATGGCTTTTCCAAAACGTCCTGTATATCATCTTCAGCTCCAAAGACAACATTTTGTTGACCTTCAAGATGAAAAGGTAGTCTCATAACTGGAGGAAACCTGTAGTGAACTTCATTTGCAAATATCCTCCAAGAAGCTTCACAGGCGGAAACATATCTACAATCATAATAGGCTTTGATCTCATCCTTTGCCTTTTCTTCATTTTCTATACCATCTCTGTTTGACACCACAAGCGAAGCTCTGTCTGCACCTTTATTAATGTACTTAAACAGATATTTGATAGAACTAGCTTGATTGCACCATTCAACATTAATGTGGGCTTGGTATCTTTTCAAAAGAACCGGACTATAAGGAACAACACTTCTGTTGTCTAATTGAACTTTGGACTTTATAATAGTCTTACCATTGTCTCTTCTTCTATATACAGGGAAACCGTCAGCATCAGTGGTTGTTTCACGGTTGAATTTTTTTGGATAATTTTTTGAACATCTACTATCAACCATACAAGGACAATTGGGATTTGCATTCCCACATGGACCATGAATCATAAATTCGGATACAAGGGCATAGAGGCTAGGATCTTCCATTTTATCCGGTATCTCAGCAGAAACAAATTTGTCTAAATGATCAACGGACAGAAGTTTGGATTCCGGTTTCAAGAAAATGCAAATGTGAGCATGAGGCAATCCACGTTTTTGAAATTCCACAGTATAAACGGCTACAACAAAAATAATGATATTCAGAAAATTGTAAAAAATAACATTATAAATATTTTTGGTATTCTAATAATGATATGAAAAAAAGCTTTATACCTGCACTTAGTGCTCCAAAAATTTTTTTGTCCTTCAGATCCTTCGTAATTGAATCTAGCTTTATCTTAAACAATCGACATAAAATGTCTGGTCTATCCTCAGGGTTAATTGAAGTATCTCGAAGGTATCGTTTAATCTCTGGCCACTTCGGATTACATGTAACCGTAATAAAAAAATCTGGATATCCAAACCATTTACATATAGCCATAGCATCTAGATAGTTTTGTTGCATATACCGAGAACCACCGGTAAAAGATGATGGTAAGACTACCCGTATACCGGTATTAGATAAATCATTTGTTCCCTGATTGTTCAACTTTTGCAGATTTTCATATGTTTCAGACCTAAGATGTTTCTGCTGAAATCGGATATAATTAAGCCTTTCACTCTCAATCATGGTGTATGCATCTACTAAAAATTGTTGCAACAATCTCCGAGCATTTAAAATAAGTGAAAAAGCAGTTGATCGATCCTGAATTCTATAGGCAAAGAATTCTCTCATTGTACACTTGGGTCGAATTTTTTTTAAGGTACGTACACCGTCCCTATGTGGAATGTCTATTCTATATCCGTCATCACCATTGGGAAAAAGGATTGGATACTGAAGGGCTAGATATGATGGATGAAGTTCACTGATACGTTGAAGACCTTCGGTGTGTGACTCAACAACAATATCACGATGATCAATTATTCGTTCGAGATCGCCAACAATCAATGCAGCAACTTCTGAAGTTGAGGGCAAATTGTAAGTACGACCATCAAGATCTCTTTTGTAAATGAGACGAAGCTTGAAGTTTTCATTAGGATTGTCATTGAAGTGGTTTCTTGCCATTCTATAACTTTTAACCAACTCATTATTATGATCCAGGAAATCTTTGAGAAACTTAATGAGATGAATATCTATCTGCTTTAAATGCCCATCGGACTTTTTCGTAGAGTCACTGTGAAAAAAAAGGTTTCAAGTAAATACGAAATAATATGTAACATCTAAATACTGTTATATTTAAAAGACTAAATAAATAAATACTTTTGTATGATATTACCTGAACAACCTTTTTCGATTTGAAACTTCATTATCAGTATCATAAATATAAAGCTGAGAAAACTTTGGATCTTTTCCAGGTGCAGGTACCAAACCACCTAATGTATGAAAATTCTGTCCACTTATACGAAATACATAAGGTGCCTTACCACTATTGATGCTGGAATCCACTTTTCCACCCATCGATGTGAAAGAGAACATAGAATTGTATCGACGGATATTTTTTAGAAAGTACTTGCTGTTTTCATTACAATTTGCAAATAGATCCTTGTATATTGAAGGAGGCTCTTTCAAATCTGGAAGCTCCACTTTTCCATAACCACAACATAAGTTATAAGTTAATTTACCCAATGTAATTCTCCCTTTTCCACCTTCATCAGACCATAATAATGAGTCACACATCTCACATCTAAGGCTTTGATTACCATGATCCAAGTACTCTGAAAACATAAAATTGATTGACCAATAAAGAATAAGTTAATAAATAACGTTTATTTAAGTACAAAGATATCTAGCATTATTATTACCTGTGGATACACCTTTAAAAGGGTCTTGAATGGAATGTAACTCTTCATTCTCATCATCAGAAGTAAGATCTACCATTGGAATAGGTTCGATAACGCGTTTTTTTGGTAAAATCTTTTGTTTACCAGATTTAAGCTTTGTCAACGAAGAAGATTGAATAGAGTTACTATTCTGTGTAACAATGTTTGAAACAATAGATAATGGATAACTGCTAGAAGTAGGGGTTAATTGGTTATCCAAAGTAAGAGTACCTGTAAAAGACACAAATTAAAAATACTAACATAAATTAAGATTATATCTATATAAATCTATATATATATATATATATATATATATATATATGTAGATTGATATAAAAAATTTTATGAGATTACATACCAGTTGTTATGCCACTTAAGGGTGTTGTTGTGGTTAAAGATTTCAAGTTATGAAGTGTGTGGAAACTATTAGATGATGAAGGAAGATTAGGATTATAATTCTCTTGGTTGATGAAGTTGGATCTGTTAACAACTTTACATGATCCTCTACCACGCGGAACATTATTTTGTTTATTTGAAGTTTTTCGCCTACTATCGAGACAAAGCTTGCGCATTTTCCTTCTATGAGCGGCAAGTAATGCTGAAATGTACATATCATTAGATTTTATGTAATTAATATTAATTTATATATAGACTTAAACTAAAAAAAAATAAACAAAACAATAGTGTATCAAATATTTTAGGTCGTAAAACATTACGCTAACTTTTGATATACCATTTGAGTTGGAAGCTAATGGAACTGCATCATTTATACCTAAAATTGTACATATATAATAAATTTGTAAATACAACACATGATACACAATAATAAATAATATTAACAAAATGAGGAAATGTAAAATACCGATGGATGACTGATATGTCGTCCTGAATGATATACCTTATTCAATTTATCAAAAAAATTTACACATTAGAAATAGATTTTAAATGTACATTAAAAAAAATGTAACATTCTATAATGTAAAATGTAAAATTTTACCATTGGTGATGTTTGACAAAGGTGTTCTTCTAACTGTACCTAAATAAATATTTCGTAACAAACAGTTATTAACTTATATTAATTTAAGATGCTATAGATATAATTGTTAAATAAATACCAAATGTAATGAAAAAACTTACTGCTAGATGATTCTCCAAGTGAAGAAGAACATATCATCGGTGTATTTTCTAATCTTCTCTTATTAGACATTTTCTAAATTAAATAATCAAAACACACATTAAATATATGTTAATTAATATAAAATAAAAAAAACAAAAAAATAGGCTACAATACATAGCCGTTTGGGTATACCTATTCAATCAAATCAAGATATAATTTAATTGAAAAAATGATTATCCTTTCTAACACACATTTCTCAACACATTTACCAAAGAAACATCATCTTCATCGACGGCGAGGGTTTTCACTATCATTTCTGGATACAAATCGAAGAGAATCAAAGGGTTTGGACCTTATTGGATAATTTCAAACTAAAAGGTACGATTTCCATCTTCGATTATCATCATCATTTAGAAATTTTTGAATCATACAAGTTTGTGAAATAGAGTTTTATGTTAAATTCTAATGTAGTATGAACAGGGTAATACTTTGAAACTCCAAATCCGTAATATTAATAGATTGCATGTTTGAAATATCAAAGATTTAGGGCGATCATGAAATTTACTTCTGTTGATCTTCCTTAGAAAAGGCATAAAGATTAGGTAATAAAATAAATTTACACAATACAGAAGTTAGTAAGAAATGTGGAACAAAAGTTAAATATTTCAACAAATAATCATAATTTTTTGTTTTTTTGACATATTATATTGAAATACTTTGGTTAGTAAGTATCTAAAGTTTGTTTATTAGATATTCATAAGATTGAAGTGAGCTGTAATTTAGTCAGAGTACAAATGTAAACTGAAATATAGTTTAGTTATGTATGATTCATGTTTTATTAGAAATTCATAATATGCAAAAGATAAAAATTATGAATATGAAATAATAAGTTTCATACATTGCAGTTTACAAGATGGTTTTATCATTTGTTCAACGGATGGATGAACCTAAAGATATTTCATTGGTATGTGTACTTTGCGTATCTAAGTTGATTAAATTAAACGTTGTAATCATTACAGTCCATATATAACTTAACTCTATGTATAATATTACAATGTTAATGAAGGTGGTACCTGTTGAATTTGTTAAAAAAAAAATGGGGACAAGACTGGCAACATATGAACATAGAGGTTCATCATCAAGACGGTAGACATTGGAATGTAAGACTTAGACACATGGATAGCCTACCAGTATTAACAGATGGTTGGAGGGCTGTTGTTAATCATCTTAATTTGTCAAAAAAAACTTGGCTGCTCTTTAAAAGCATAGGAGACAAAAAGTTGGAGGTTTATCCTTTCATAAACGATGTGTGTGGTAAAACCTACATAACAATGAACAACTACACAAAGTTGGGTCTTACGGTAAGCGTATTCTTTGGTAGTTAAGGAAATATCAAAGTGAAAAATTATAAAGACTTTCTTAGTAATACATAATTTAATAATTATATGTTTATAATATATTTTATTAAATTGCAGGTAATTCCAGATGAGTTTATTAACATGTTTTACAAAAACCACGAGATAAACGGCAATTACCAAGTATATGCAGGTGGTAAGTACTGGAATGTGATAGCAGCAAAACTTCATGTAACCTATGCTTTTACAGGCGGATGGTCGGAACTGTGTGAGAGTTTGAAAATTATGAATGGTGACACAATGTTGTTTGAGAAGATTGATAATGTTGTATTTCATTTGAGAGTATTCAGGAATGGCATTGAGGTTGAATTGGGTTTTAAAGAAGAATCACAAGAAAGTGATTATTGTGAAGTTATATCTCGACAGACATTCCAAGAAAGTATTTATTTTGTAAGTATTTTTTATTACACATA
Source organism: Helianthus tuberosus (assembly GCA_030545235.1). NCBI lineage: Eukaryota > Viridiplantae > Streptophyta > Magnoliopsida > Asterales > Asteraceae > Helianthus > Helianthus tuberosus. Next base: position 707,446 of record CM060376.1, on the reverse strand, counting down.
AATAATATAAATAAAGAAGATTACTTATATTTAAAATTTTTAATTACAGAACTTTGTTCAATCTGAGAATGCAACGGATACAAGTGGAGATACTTTGATGCATGAGGTAGTGTATTACAATACGTTTGTATTTTTAAGAATAATTTGATTAATAAATTATAGCCATAACTGTTATTACATTTTTTTGTATGTAAATAAAAGTTTAAATCACATTATGTAGCAGGAAAAAAATTCTGGAAATGAAACTGATGAAACGTTGAATATGACAAAAGAAGTTCTAAAATGTGAAGACTTGACACCACCAAGTAAAAATGATAAATGTTCTGAGGTTCCCGTGAACGAAGAGGTAATAATAAGTTAATATAGATTTACATGACATTATATATGTTAGCATATATCAAGTTTATAAATTTCATAATTATGTATATATATTTAATTAATAGATTGGAAAGAAAGGTAAAGAGGTTGCACAAGTGATTGGCTCAACATCAAAAAAAAGAAAAGTAATTGACCAAAATCCAGAAGTTGTGACACCCGAAATTTTAAACTGTCGTCGGTCATCAATCAAAAGAGAGGTAATTTTGACTTTAATCACATGTGAAATACAATTATGAATGCTTACTTGTTGTAATTACAATGTAAGAAAGATTTAATGTTTTTCATTAATATTTAAAATTGAAGGTAAAAAACTACTGTGAGAATGCACGTAAAGTTGGACAGGAAAAGCAACCGAGACGTGATAGTAAAAAAACAATAAAGGCTGAACTTGATCCTGAAAATTTTGAGTTTAATCGAAAAGGAGAAAACAGATTGGTATGAAATTATGTAACATAAATTATAAGAAGGTTTGTATGATTTATAGGGAAATGATAATAATGTTATGTAAAAATTTTTTGATAGCGTCTTCCAATGGAGGTTGCGAGGAGATCAGGTCTAATAAGGGCGCTTCATTCATTAAAGATTCAGACTTTGGATGGAAGAATGATCGATAACGAAGTGGACATAGAGAAAAATGGCCTAAAACCACGTTACGCAATGGTGAAGTGGGGAAATTTTATGTCTGCAAATGGTTTGAAAAAAGGTGACATCTTCACTTCAACTTTGTTACTTCAAAACAGGTGCTGGAGTTAAGAAATGTGGATCGAATTTAAGACAAATGTGTTGAATGATGGTAGTAGGTTTATTTCTTGCTATATGGGTTCTTAATGATTATGGTTTTTTGGAATATGCATGTATTTGCATATGAAAACGTTGGTAGAAGTTTGTTTAACTATATGTTTATGTAATATGTGCATATATGGATAATGTTATGTTTTTGGAACAATATATATAACTATATGTATAAATGTTAATCATCTTATTTATCTGTTGTATTCACTAAAGAATAAATTATTAACATAATCCAAACAAACACCATTAAAAGTTGTATATCAAATGAGGAGGTAACATATAAAATGAATAAAACATACCTGATAATATATATTGACCAAAAGGCTTGATATGATTAGGAACAAAAGACACAGAGAATAGGGAAATGGTTGTAAAATTCTTCTTCGAAGTGATATAGAATCAAAAACCACAAAATATAGTGAATAGATTAAAATAAACACAATGAGAGTTCATACACTTGAATGACTGTATTTATAGAAAACAATATCAGTATTTATAGAAACTCGAAAAGTTAGGAATATTAATATAATTTCTAAACATGTAACAATTAGAACATAAATTAAGGATTATACTGTTTTATTGATAATCAAGGAATTAGATATATATTATTTGAATATAACCAACAACCATGTAGCGATGATTTTAATTAGAGAAATACGGGAAACAAAAATATCATTATAAAACATACTTAAAATACGATTATTATATAGAGACATATCAAATTATTTGATGTGAACAAAACTGCTAATTCTCATCATCATAAACTTGATAAACAGTACATTGGCCATTTTCAACAATCACCATCTCCTCCAAAACGTTTGCATTTTTTTTGAGTTAAATCATGATCATCGCGAAAATATAGTTGAATGAGTTCACGCGGCCACAAATCCATCAAGACAGTCGAAGTAATGAACAAACCTTGGTCTTGGAGCATTTCCTGGAAAATATATACGTACAACAAAATACATTGATAAGAATAAAACTTATTAACAAAAGTAATTGGGTTGTAATGTAAATAATAAAACACAATAAATACTACCAGATAATCTTCAACATAAGAAGCACGTTCTTCAACAAATTCTTTTGATGATAGACCATCACTCCATTCTTTGCATACTAACTTGAAACGATGTATAGATTTGGTATCAATTTTGATTAAAATATTGAAAAGTATCAGGTGAAAAGGAAGCTCAACCATTGTTTCTTGAATACCTAAAACATTATAAAAAACATAGCAAAATTTCAAAATATGAAAATGAGTTGTGAAGAATCAGTAGTTAGAACACTATAGATTTTGATGAAGATAATAAGACTAATACCTTAATGACTTGTTTAAATGTTTTAGAATGAATGATTTAAAGAAAAGGCTCATCTATATATAATAATAATCAAGATATCAAATATGGAATGATAATGAGATGAATATTTTCCATTATTAAGAGATTTGAAATATAATATTAAGCTTATATTATACTATGTATTTTTTTTTTAAATCTATATAAGTGTTATATAGTTGCTGAATGATTTATATACTTGCTGAAGTGTGGTATAATTTCAATATAGTATGTTATTTACATAAAATCAATGAATATTTATTAAATATAATATTTTGAATATAGTATGTTATTTACATAAAATCAATGATCATTATGAAATAATGTTTCACAAAGAAGATATAAAATATAGATTAGATTATGATTATAATATTTTGTTGATTATATGATCAGAATTAAAAATATAACATTAATAAAAACGATTTTGAATTGTGATATGTATTTAATATACTATGTTAATAAAATTAAATAAATTTATATAATTGAGATATAGTATTTTCGGTTCATGTATAATGATTTGACAAATATATGAAAAATTTTATATTTAGAAAATTTAATAAGGTCAAACATCCTATATAACATAAAAATGGAAACAAAGATTGTTATACAATTAAGTAAACTAATATGACCTTTGATTATATTAGTCTTTCTCGCTTACCATATGATGTAGTTACCTTAATTTTATAAAATTTTCAAAAATATGTTTGATCATTAACATATTATTTACAAGTCATGAATATTATTTACAAATCATTCACCACAAAACAAACCAATTGACATCATACTAAAAATTAGGAAAACATAATATCCATTAAAATTCCAGAGTAATAGTTAACACAAATTATGAAACGTCTTTTTCAGAAACACCAAACTTAAAAATAACATAAATTGGAAACTGTTTTCGACACCACACGGATATATCTTTATTTCTCTAACTTTGGGGTGATCAGGTCCAAGTTGACAGCATCGTTGACTTTATCATTACCAGGACTGTTTCGACGTTTAGTAGAAGAACTTTCAACAGCATCAACATCATAAACTTCTTGAAGGTTACGTTTAATGTTTTCGAACTTTGACTGATCTTGGTCATTAACATCAAAATTATCTGGCGTAACACTGTCGCCAATAACAGATTGAGACTCCTGTAAATAAGTGAATAAAATAATATAAGATGAAGAAATAATAGTTATATTTTGTATTAATTAAAATTGACGTTACATAATAAAATAAAACAACATACCTTTGAGAAACATTTGACATTTCCAACAGAATCGGACAAGCATTGAACGTTTGACTCAGACATATCAGACTGCGAAAAACATACAAAAGTCAGTTAATTTGTCACAGCATGTCAAATAGGATATTTACAATAAAAATATAATTTGAATAATAAATACTAACATCATTAATTTTCCATTTATTCTCCAGAGCAGAAAGTATGTCATCATCAGAAGTTAACATTGAAATTCCATAGTTTTCTATCTGGTTAGAAATGTTAAAACTGGAAATTTTTATTTGAAATGCAAACTTTTTGTTGATCAAGATATCAAACTCAGATGGCAGTGACTGAAAGGACCCTTCGGTGGAATTGTCAACCTATACAAAATTATGAAATTTAGTAAATATACATAAATATTGTTTAAAAAAAAACTAACTGTACCTTTGAGTAAACATCAAGAAGTTCTTTGGAGGTTTTTTTAATAAGCTTAATTGCTTCATAATCAAACAACGTACAAGAAACAGTCCCAGTCGAATCCTGAACCCTTAGAGGAATCTTGTAACTGTCAGATGATATAAAGTAAATAATTAGAAAGGAATCTTGAAAATCCATGGGACAGTATTCAATACTGCGATAAGTGTTAGATGATATAAAGTAAATAATTATTTTGTACTGCTTCAATTAATTATAAAATATAAACAATACCGATAAACAGGAACAACATCAACAGCATCACAATCAGGGTTTATACACTCCAAAGTCTTCTCATCCAAAACATCAAAACTGCCGTCATCTTTTTCAACCAATGTTGATTTCTCTTCAATTTGCTTCTTACAATTATTGCATGATAAATAGTACCAAGGCTTATCATTTGAAATTGCTATAACAGTACCAACAATGATAACCTTTTTCTCCTATTAAATTGAGATTATAATAAATAATGGCAATAACATAATGTACAAATAGCGGAAGTAAACAAAAGTTAAAAAACATATAACTTTTTTAAAAAGTGTACCTCAGCAATTGAAGCAATAAAAGCAGTCAACACAAAGTCTTCAGCATTAAGAAACTCATCTTCAGCATTGGATATCACTTGAGAGCATGACTGTTTACTGGAAGATGAGTTAGAAAACTCCTTCTCAAGATACCTATAACAGTAGAATATATTAAGGGTCTGTTTGGTATGGAGTAACGGAATGGACTAAGGAATGGAATGGACGAGGGAATGCAATCGATCATTACCATTCCATGTCCTGTTTGGTTACCATGTGTGAATGGAATGAATTATTATTGTGTATTGTTCGGTAGGCAAGAAAAACGGTGTAATAAAATCAGCGGTGAGTGGTGGTGGTCGGTGGTAGTGATTGTGGGTGGTTATAGGTGGCGGTGGTAGGTGTCGGCGGCGGAGATGGGTGGTGGTGGTGGCGGCGAGTGGCGGTGCGGCGGTGACGACGAGTGTGGTGGCGGCAAGGTGGCGGTTGGTGGTGGGTGGCAACAGAGGTAGCGGTGGGTGGCGGCGGCGGTGGCGGTTGGTGGTGGTGGCGTCGACGATGGTGGTGGGCGGCGGCGGCGAGTGGCGTAGGCGGTTGGTCGCGGCTGTGGGTGATAACGGTGGCGAGTGGGTGGTGGCAGCGATGGTGGCTGTCGGGGTGAGGTGGTGGTGGGTGGCGGCGATGGCTTCGGTGGTAGCTCGTGGTGGTGGTGGTGGTGGTGGTGGTGAGTTGTGGCGAAGGTGGTGGGGTTGTGGTGTTGATGAATGGTGCAAGAGGGGATGGAATGGAAAAAAAACATGGGCGGTGGAAGGAATGATTTTAAGGGAATGGAATGCCTTTTGGAATGGGTAATTTCATTCCATTGACCAACCAAACACTATTTTCTTCATTCCCTCGTAATTATCCATTCCATTCCACCTCTCATTCTTGCATAACAAACACTACCTAAACATCTGGATGAAAATTAATATGGGAATCATTAAATAACAATTACGTACCTGTCTTTGAATTCCTTTATCTCATCCAAATCTGAATTTATAAACACACGACTTGCTTCAAACATATTAGTAAGTCCAATTTTACCTGATTATAACGTACATGTTTATTATATGATTTAAAAACGATTAAATTATGTAACATCATAGAGGGAGATACATATAGTTACAAATATTTAATTCAGCTTCTTGAACTAATTTACATAACTTAAACTTATACCTTGATAATTGTTTACTGTGCCAAAATGGACAAGAATAACAACATGAGCAGGACGGTTTTTATCATTCATGTACTCTGACAAAGTGACTGCATAGTTTTCCCATAGTGTAAGACCAATCTTCTGATCTCTGTATAATGAATATTTAAATATTTAAAATACAACATATAAATTAATAAAGATGTACATATGCAAATATATATATATATATATATATATATATATATATATATAGTCAATACTCGAGATCTTTAAGAGTTATGTTCATTCGTTTGGTTTTAGAGCCATCCTTCCTATTTGCATCTTCAATAGGATAAGACACAACAACATAACCGATGAAATCTGTAAATAATAAAACACCAATTTGTCAATATAAATATATGAATTTATTTAAATGTTATAATAATAGTGGGAAACAGTAAATACCTATTGGAGTATTAACTTCAACTTTTTTACTCAACACAGTTTTAAAATCTGTGAAACGAAAAAAGTACCGAGGACCAGACCAGTTTTCAGATTTCAGGACAGAAGTGAATGCGTACAAAGATAGCTTCTGATCATTTCCAGTAACCTTGATCTTGGTTGTATCTTTGGCTAGTGATGGTTTGTGAAACAATAAACAGTCATCAACAACCAAAAATTTAAGGAACCGTTTGAAAAGTTTATGTAAACAGCTACATTGAATGAATGAACCCTGAAATAGTAATTATATAAGATGCATTTTAGATAATCAACTTGGATAACAATTGTTAAAGAGGAATTTTCAATAATAGTTAAGAAAGTTAAAAGTTGATACCTCCTCATCCATCAACAACATGTCAACTCGATAGATCTGATTATCAGAACCATTCATTTTTTTATTCCACAAGGAGATGATCTTAGCCTTGATTGTGTAGTTCGTAGAGTGAGCATTAAGAGAACTGAACATAGTAATCTTATTGTTCTCCATTTAACTGTTAAATTAAGACAATAGGATCAGAGGCTTTTGATGTGTTTATATGATATTAAATATAAGAATTGAAAAACGGGTAATGGTTGTACCTTTACTCGTAAACAACAGAAGAAGAAAAATGAGAGCGAATATGATTGAGAAACTATAGAGATGACATCTATATATATATAGAATTCAAAAGACTAAGATATGGAATGATTGAAAATTGTTTTTGGAAGTTATTAATTAAAATTAATATTTATGGTAATTAACAGAAATAAATTTAGGTTACATTGTTATTTCCTAATATATTAGTATTGATTAACAATTTGAAATTATTCAAACCGAGTATTTTGCCGGGTTAAATTATTCAAACCCAGAAGTAAATGTATCCAAGTAAAGAAAAAAAATAAAGGAATAATAATTTTGATGTCGTAAGGATGAGTGATTGAAAAACGACTAAAATTTGGTTGTTCGAAATATTACCTAAGCTTGTGTAAGATTTTCAACAAATGTATACAACCATATTATTGACACATAGACTTCCATAACCATTACATTCGACACTTCACAATTGCATATTCATCAACATGAACAAAATAATCATATGCAGATAAAAAAGACAAATATCGCCAAAAATGATAGGAAGAATAGTCTTAGAATCAAAAAATAAAAACTTACATTTATTCATATCCGGCGTTGCTGAGCTAAAATCATCAATTGTATGCAAATGAAAATAGGATTAACAAATGAATACAAAATTAAGGAACAGGACGATAACAATATACCAAATAAACATAAAAAGAATGTATAAAACTCAAATCAATAAGGACTCGAACCAGTATAGGTATAAAACGAAGCAAGTTTTTATGATGGAACAAAAAGGTTCAACTTTTGCTTGAAAAACTGTTACAAAAATACCTATGTCTTGTACCAGAAATACAATTAGAAGACGAAATGTTTACCATAAGCACAAACCTTAGCTTCTCAAAGCCGCAGAATTCATTAAATCTCCAATTTCATGTTATAAAACAACAAAAATTCATATTCATAAAATAAATCAAATAAAACTAATAAATATATACATATTATACTGTTTTTTTTTTCCCAGGAATACAATAAGATGAAGAAATCGTTACCAAAATTACTAACCCTAGCTTTTGAAATTCCGAACATTCATCAAATCTACACTGTTTCATGGTACAAAAGAACAAAGATTCAGATACGGGAGATAAATGAAATAAAAGTAATACAAATGAACTTATCTTTTGTACCAGAAATACAAGAAGGACAGATGGTACCAAAAGCACAAAACCTAGCTTATAAAATCCCCAAATTTGCTTAAATTTCCAATGTTTCATGTTATAGACCCAACAAAAAAAAACCATAATCAAACAATAAATCTCGAAAAACCGTTCATGGAACATATTAGACAAACAGATTTTTAGAATCAAGAGGTTGATGATGAAAATCTGATGTTGATTCAGCTTGAAAGGGCCTTGAAATTTCCGTATGGTTGAAGAGTAAAGTAGAAAATAATGAGAAGTTTCACAAATTAGGTTTTTTTTAGATACTTATATACCCGGGTCAAATACATTCGGGTATGGATAGTGGATAGCGGATCCCGTGTAGAAACATCAAGTTTCTCTAATTTTCCCGCCAATAATGAAATATGGTTGCACCATATACTGCCACGTGTCCCAAATCTTGTTTGTTTATTATATATATAGATAATGGATGGGTTTCTTTTGATAAATTATCACTATTTTTTTATAAATCATACAAGACTTTCATTAATTCTTACTATTTTTTGCCAAACTGACTGAGTTTCTAGAAACCCACAAAATGTGCCTAAATCCACCACTGATATGAAGTGCTAAAAAGGTTGAAATAGTTACAATTATTTGTAATAATAAAAACTATATCATTAGAACTTTTATTTCGTATTTATGTAATTATCAAAACTAAAGTTACATGTAAAAAAATTAATTTGTTGTGATAAGTTAGGTTGAGTAAAAGAAAGGGATTGATAGTGGATGTGGTACTTGACGACGGTGACAGAGTGTGGATAATAAGTTTTTTAGGTTCTTTGTGTGCGTAAGAGATTATTATTATTAGTTTTTCTTTCATTTTTAGCTAATTTTCAAATATGATATTTATGAGAGTAATTGATTGTGGTGTTACATGGTAGTCAGGGGCGGACCTAGAGTGATAGAAGGAGTAACCTCCGTTGCCCCTTGATGCTTTGATGACGCTCCGACGGTAGTATAAATTTTGGAAAAAGTTTTTTCGATTTTGTTTCTCCCTTTTATTGAAACGTTACTTATATGCGGATTTTCTAGATCCGCCACTGATAGTAGTTACATAGTAGACCTTTTACACTTGCTTCTGTTTCTGGTGCTAAACGGTGGTTGTATATAATATAATTATAGTTGAAGAGGTATGGTCCCAACTCCTTGCCCACATGGCAAGGACCACACCACTTTTCCATCTTATGTGGCGCTGACATCAACGATACCATCCAGAAGCTTCCAGAAGCTTCTGGAAAATACCAAGGTGACACCAAAGATGCTCCATCCGACATAAAGGACAACACGTGTCACCAGTCATCAGGCACCAAATAAGCCTGCAACGAATCAGGGAGCAGTCCGGCAACACCAGTACGACGTCTCCAAAATAGACAAATGTGCGCGCGCCACGTGTACCACTACACTGACAACAGCAGAGGGGACAAAGAGGATATTCCCCCTTGGTCGGACAGCTGGCGCGCAACCACAGCTGGCACAGCTGCTCCTCCCTCCTTCACCCTCCGGCTATAAATAGGACCCTTCATCATCCAGGTTGAATCATCTTGCTCTCCATACTCTCACACTTAACACACACTGATTATTCTCCCTCAGAACAGTACTTATTCTCACGTCGGAGCCTGGTTAAGAGGGAAACCCCCATATTCCCCTCTTAACGAGACTAACGGTGCTACTGTTTTGCAGATTCCAAGCCATTTCACGAGTAGGAAAGGAGATTGAACCCATAGAAGAAATAACCCCACAGATTAACCTTGGTGTTAACCTGTGTTTCATCATTGGCGCCATCCGTGGGACTCGAACCTCCTAGAAGAAAGGAGAGAAATGGCGGCAATCAATGAAGCAAAGTACAAAACGAAGCTGGAAAAATATTACAACTCTAAAGTCCGAGTCTGCACCTTCAATCCGGGAGAATACGTCCTCAGAGACAACGAGGCTTCGAATGCTGAAAAACCCGGAAAGTTGGCTCCCAAGTGGGAAGGCCCGTATGTTATCGACACAGTACTCGGAAAGGGAGCCTACAAGCTACGCACCATCGACAACAAAGAGGTTCCACGAACTTGGAACGCTCAACAGCTGAGAAAGTGTTACCTGTAAAAAGCTTATGTAACTGCAACGGCTGAATCGCCAACACATTTATAGTAATACAAGAAGTATTTGGCTATTTTTTCTATCATGCAAATTTCCTGTCACAACTGCATATATTACTTTGGGCATACACGAAAACATCAATGGCTCGACCATTAGGAAACGTTGTAGACCTCCAAGGCCTGTCACAAACAAGTGCACAGCCGGGTCAGATACACAACTAAAGCCTAACAAACGCCAAACAAATACTTCGTGCCCACATAAACACGAAAGCATCGAACACAGGACAAACAAACATTGTAAGAACCCCCAAGGATGAGCACAGCTGGGTCCACACAATAACCTGTAATTCGATCACTTCGTATTCACGAACCAACCTGCGCACGTAAACGACAGAATAAAACGTTGTAATAAACACAACACAACCTGTCAGCGCCATCATTCATTCGTGATACCTGAAGCAAAGTAATTATACATGCACATATTATGACGATAACAAAATTCGCATAAAAACAAACAACTATTAGCATAACAAATGTCAAAGCATAGCCAAGTATCCACAGGCATAACAATAGGAAATTAAAATTGTTCATGAAATGGTCAAGTACAAGACCAACAAAGGTCGTACGCGGCGCGCAGGCCGGAGTCCCTCATTCGGGATGACGGGTCCCAGCACCTCCAGCCGCACCACCTTCATCGCCAAGAGCCTTTTTGAGCAAGGCAACTCCATCAGGTTTTCGTGCCAATTTTCGAGCTGCCTTCACAACAGCAAAATCCAAAGACGCGAACTCTCGTCTTTTTTCAGCATAGGCTGCACCACAATCCTCCTTCCACAACTCAAAGTTGTGTTCCTTCTCCTTATTAAGGGCCGCAGCCCTACCCTCGTTATATCCATCCTTGTGCCCGCTATTGTAACCAGCTTGCCCCAACTCAAACATATAATTGGCAAGCTCGTGGGAATTCACTATGCGATCAGCAATCTACGAGAAACACACAAATAAGAGAAACAGTTCACAAAAATCATAAAATAAAGCAAAGGAAGTTACCAGAGGCACCGCGCGCGAAAGCAACCACTTGCAATCAGCTGACGCTTCCTCGGCAAGGACTTCAGAGGCTCTGCACTCAACAGTTTTCTCTTGAAGGAGACGTTCAGAAGTCTCATACTGCCTCGCAAGATCCTCCAGCTTAGCGATACGATCAATGTATTCTTTGTCCTTCTTCTCGAACGCGACGCGCGCTTGATGAGCTTCCTCAGCAATATCCGCCTTTTCACCAGACAAACGTACAATGGCGTCACGTTGAGTTTTAAGCTCCACATTCGTACGCTCGCACGCAGCTTCCCAATTTTTCTGCTTATCAGCATTGATTTGTTTCTCTTGGGCGAGCTTCTCCTCTGCATCAGCTAACCTCCACACCAACCCTTTCTTCTCAGCATTGAATTTTTCTTTCTCTTCCGCAAATAGTTTCTTCTCATTTTCAAACTCAAGAGTGTCTTCCCCCATCAGTTTCCACTCACGGACAATCTCCTGAGTAGTGGACCAGAAGTTAACCCCGGCTTGAACATGATCATCCAAAAGTTCTAACCGGCGGCGTCTCTTCTGAAATAACCTTTCAGCTGGGGGGAGAGACAGAGAGTAAAACTCATGGCAGTTGTCCAAATCATTCATCCTGGAACCCTGGGTTAGATTCCAACGGGGGGCATGAGGAAGATCATCACAAGCAGGATTCTGCGTATCAAAAGAACCAGCATGCACTTTTTCAAACTGCGGGCTGCGGACAGCACCTGAAGTCGCACCACCACCATCACCCGGTGGACGTTTGGTATATATCGTTTGATGCGGAGTGGTCTCACTTGTCTCCACCTCAATATTCTTACCACGATCACCACCGCCAGTACCACCTGCATCACCACCATCACCACCACCCGTACCACCACCACCCTCCGCAACTTGCTCAACGTCCGCGACATCTTCTTTCCTCTTCTCACCAGAGGTTTTGTGAGGAGGAGACAACCCAAACACCCTGGAAGGCGGAGATTCTGGAGGAGTGATTTTGGAAATATCAATCTTGTGTCCAGTCTTGGCTGGTTTGGCACCTGCTCAAAAACGAGCAGCACATTCAGAAACAAGGAGAGAAAGAAAGCAACAACAAAAAGACAAACCAGAAGCTGATAAAACGAATACCAGAAGCCTCAAAAATCTTCTGCAACAAATCCCCAGGTTTTTCAGCAAAAATACCCATGTCAACCTCCGACTCAGAAGGCGCAGGAGGATCCTCCTTTTGAAGTTTCATCCTTTTCGACGCAAGCAGCGCAGCGGCCTGCTCATCAAGCTTCCGTTTTTTATCATCAAACATCTTCTTCTGCATTATCTCCGTTAAGGTAGCGCGGTCTTCAGGATCAGATTCTTGATGTTTTTCTCCGGCCCCTAAACCGGACAATGTATCAGAAACTACAACGTAATCTAGGACAGGAAGAGCAGAAGGTCGCTTACGAGGGGTCTCAGTGGCATGCTCCTCAGCCTTCTTTCTTTTCCCCCCTGGTTTTTCAGCTCTTGTTTTCCTCCTTGATTCCAGCTGCTCAGCGGTTTCAACAGGAATCTCAACGTCGTCATCAATGGGCTCGTTCACGGGCTCATGCACAACCCCCTGCGCCGGACCTGCACGCGCGGAACGAGAGGTTAGGTCTTCAAAAGATCTGCCAGACCCATCACTCGAGAGAACGATAACTTCCTCTCGAATGGAATCGAATGCATCATCATCATTCTCACTATCTTCACCTAAGATAGTGTTAACATAAGTGGTAAATCTCTCATTGCTTGGATGAAGAAAACGGCCACGAATCTGATCCAACCAAGGTCGTTTCTCAGGTTTTTGTATCGCCTCAACCATGGCACCCGGTGCCTTAAGGTCCAAAACGTTCAACAAAGTGAAACCCACTGCAAAAAAACGCGAAGATAAAGACCAATGCAAAAATAATACAACGAACACATACAAAAGAGAGAAAAAAGGATATGGAGCAAAACGTACGCTTGCCATCATAACCATAAACTGGGACCCCCAACGGATGTTTAGGGATCCACTTCATGCTCATACCGGCACCCACCAACGCCATCTCCTCAAGCTGGATAATCGGAGTGGCTTTACGAGTCAACTTCTTATACCAATCTTGGTCAGCAAAATTTGCAACCACATCAACCTTGGGGATACCCTCATCCACCGACCTGTAATGCATATCCACAGGAACAACACCCCGGCGAATATAAAAAAACTTTTGTTTCCAGTCATGGAGACTCTTCAACGGCACAGAGCAAACTGGAGAAACGCCGGTACGAGCACTAAAGGAGTAAAAACCACTTGTATATGAAACGGTATAGAAGACGTTGAACATCTCAAACGTCGGATCCAAACGGTTAGCCATACAAACGAACTCAAAGTGAGTAATACGAGGGAGCCCGATGGCATTGATCTGAGATATGTGAAGATCATAACCCCTCAGCACATCAGCAGTAAATCGAGTCATTGGAAGCCTGAAGTTGCCTTCCCGGAAGAAAGCAGCATACAAAGTCATATACCCGGGAGGAGCATCCATGGCGGTGGAACCAGAGATAGGGTACTGAGCACCCCACTCAGGAAGAAAACCCATCTCTCTTACCAAGTTATGGAATTCCTCCTCTCTCCACCCTATTACCGCCTGATCCGGGCCAGGCGGAGTTTTACCTTTGTTCCTTCTCTTCCTCGAAGAAGGATTTGCAGAAGACATTGCAAGGAAACAAACAATAATGCAGATAAACTCAAGAGAAGAAAGAAAATAAAGGAAGAAGAGTGAAATCCAGAATTCAAATTTTGAAAAGTGGTGAAGAAAGAGAAGATCACCGGATACTTATACCCATCGCATTTAATGCGATGGGTAGTGGGCCGTCAGAAGACAAAAAGACAACCAACGGGGAGGAAACACGTCAGAGGAGAGAGAAGACGCCATCTCTTTTTTCGGAAACGTGTGCAACAGACGCTTGCCATCATGACATAAAGTAACTGACATGACTGAAAAGGCGCCTGTTCACCTGACACCAGACAGTCACTCCTTCCCAAGACAACAAAGCTTCCTCCTGAAGACAACTTTTATAAAGTGCCAAAACCCATGCGCGGTACGCCATGCGTCCATTTGGCTCAACTTTTATAAAGTGCCAAAACCCATGCGCGGTACGCCATGCGTCCATTTGGCTCAACTTTTATAAAGTGCCAAAACCCATGCGCGGTACGCCATGCGTCCATTTGGCTCAACTTTTATAAAGCAGCCAAAACCCATGCGCGGTACGCCACGCGTCCGTTTGGCTCAACCCTATAGGCATACCAAAACCCATGCGCGGTACGCCATGCGTCCATTCGGCTCAACTATACAAGTTGCCAAACACCATGCGCCATGCGCCCATCAGGGGCAAATCTGTGGGAGAACCCATAAAAACCTCACGCCATAACAAACACTACATTCATAAGTCCAGAATCCCTTCTAGACGACCAACTCAACTAGAAGGCACACTGGACTGGGGGGACTTGAAGAGGTATGGTCCCAACTCCTTGCCCACATGGCTAGGACCACACCACTTTTCCATCTTATGTGGCGCTGACATCAACGATACCATCCAGAAGCTTCCAGAAGCTTCTGGAAAATACCAAGGTGACACCAAAGATGCTCCATCCGACATAAAGGACAACACGTGTCACCAGTCATCAGGCGCCAAATAAGCCTGCAACGAATCAGGGAGCAGTCCGGCAACACCAGTACGACGTCTCCAAAATAGACAAATGTGCGCGCGCCACGTGTACCACTACACTGACAACAGCAGAGGGGACAAAGAGGATATTCCCCCTTGGTCGGACAGCTGGTGCGCAACCACAGCTGGCACAGCTGCTCCTCCCTCCTTCACCCTCCGGCTATAAATAGGACCCTTCATCATCCAGGTTGAATCATCTTACTCTCCATACTCTCACACTTAACACACACTGATTATTCTCCCTCAGAACAGTACTTATTCTCACGCCGGAGCCTGGTTAAGAGGGAAACCCCCATATTCCCCTCTTAACGAGACTAACGGTGCTACTGTTTTGCAGATTCCAAGCCATTTCACGAGTAGGAAAGGAGATTGAACCCATAGAAGAAATAACCCCACAGATTAACCTTGCTGTTAACCTGTGTTTCATCAATAGTTTATGATGGTGGGTGATTAAGTTGATGGATTACTGGATGTCTGGATTGTAATGATAAGTAAATATACTGAGGAACATCTATGTCTATGTTAAAATATATTTAAAAACCAAAAATTGAAACTAAGGCATATGCCAATTTAAAAATAAAGAACTTTAATAGGAATTCTTTTAAGCCATGACTAACATCTAGGCTCTTCACGAGCCGAACTAAAACGAATCGAATGGATTTTTGCTCGTGCTCAGTTCGGTTACAAACCAAACCGAGCCGATCAGCTTGTTTTGAACCGAGCAGAAAACAGAACGAGCATTGTCCGATCATTAATTTTCCAAGTGAGTGTTGAGCGAGCGGCGAGCGATGAGCAGTTAGACTGTAGAGAATGATGACGAGTGAGAGTGAGATATGATCGACTTACAATAAGAGTGGGGTACAATGAGGCGAAGTGTAGATTGTCCAAGTCAAACACTAACGCTTAGCGACTTAAGGTTTTACTTTTAGATTTAGGGTTAAAGTTGTATTGGGTTGTTTGTGGTAGTGTGTATTGATATAATTGTATATTTGTATGCCGTGGTGCAAAATCCAATAGTATGGTATATATAAAACTATAAATATAAGCCATGGGCTATTTGTGGTAGTATGTATTGATATAATTGCATATTTGTATATAGTGGTACAAAATTCAATAGTGTGGTAAGGTAGGGTTCATGCGATAACCACCTTTATTGCGCGAATCAATATGAACACAACAAAATAAACCCACTACACCACTCAAAACATTAAAAAACCTAAAAAAACCTAACCCTCTCGCCCCACCCAAGCTAAATGCTAAAAACTAAACTATAAAGCTAAACACCACAAAAACCTCAAAAAAACTAAAAACACACAATTTTTTTAATATTTTTTATTAAAAAAATCGCTTATTTTGTCATAAAAAATTTAGTGATTTTTTATAAAAAAATGTGTGTTTTTTAGATTTTTTAGGTATTTTTTGTTGTGTTCACATTGGTTTTCGCAATAAAGTGTGGTTCCTAACGGATCCTTCTCCTAGTGTGGTATATATAAAACTATAAATATAAACAATATTTGTGTGTATATATCTATATATATTAATTTTAAATCCAATTCGAGCCATACCGAGTGGACCTTTGCTCGCTTGTTCGACTCTCGTTTAGAAAATGTTCGTTCGAGTTACTAAGAATTTACTATCACACCCCCAAAATCCACAAGCGGAGTATCACCGCAGGAGGCGTGACTGACCAGGATCCAGCCACCAATCATATTGAACAATGTAATTTAAATAAATAAAAGTCCAACCACACAATATAATTGGTGTTCAAACAAGTCAATCCAATTCAAGTTATTAGCGGAAGCAATAAAGTTTAAAACCAAAAACCAAAGCATAAGTTTAAAAGTTTAATGTTTAACATGGAACTCAATAGTCCATGTATCACAACGACTTCCGCTCCCTGCAAGCTCCAGCTAACATCTAACGACCTGCAAGCCATGTAACAACGAGTCAACAACAAAGTTGAGCGAGTTCACAGTTTGTTATCCAGTTTATAGTTGTTTCAAAAACCACGAGTTCATTCAAAAACCACGAGTTATCCAATTCATTGTTTCCCAAACCATAACCAGTGGGGGCTACCCCATGTAACCACTAGACCGTTACCATATCGACAACTGACTGAGAAAGTTGTGCCCTACGTCAATTTCTATCATCATTGACTAAGTGCCCAGATCCATTAGTCCACGCCCGTCCTCCCGGCACGGTGTGAGGTTTGTCAACCCTAATAGCGCTATTAACTAATAACCCGCTCGCTATTGGCCCGGCGATTAAGTCGATATAAAAATGAGGGACTTAATGATAGAGTTTTGTGTAGTAAGTTATATGTTGTCGTCCTTCCCAACTGAGGACGAAGGTACGTAATCTACCCAAGGAGAATACGTAGATTAAATGTTGTCATCCTTCTCAACGAGGATGGAGGTACATATTCTGTTAAAGGTGAATATGTAGGTTTCGTTTTAGTTTCTTAACCCATTCCCAAACCACCGGGAATCCCATGCCTTATAGAAAGTGTGAACTCACCTTGGTTTGCTTGGTATGGTTAACTACTTGTTCACAAATATTCAGTCAAAGCCTATAGTAATCATACATTCACAATCAGTTGACATCACATTGTTCGCGTATAAGTCATGATCATAATGTGTATTCAGGCAACACTATCACATAGCACTTAACAGTTATTCTAGTTCATATCAGTCCACAGTTCACATTTGTGTTTCGCATGCAAACTCATATTTCCTCAATCATGATCAACATCACAAACAGTCAATTAGTGAGCATTCAAGTTTCATACACAAGTTAAACACAGTCTGCTGTGAATCATACTCTGGGAGGCGAAACTCCATGCGACGAAACCTCAAGGTGACGAAACCTCCCATGTTTCGTCGGCTTTGAGGTGTGACGAAACCTTGCATGTTTCGTCGGCATCGTATGTGACGAAACCCTACAGAGTTTTGTCGTCAAGGGTGTTTCGTCGGGTGGGACTTTCATCGTTACTGTAACAGTTTGGCATACTCACACGGTGAAAACCCTAATCATCATCAACTGTTTCACCATTATCATCAATCATACAGTTATCGTCCAAATACAATAAACATTACTGCTACTTATCATCATTCCAAATACATCACAGTACTTAACATCTAGTATGAATCCCTAAATCCTACAGTAACCATATATGATTCAGTTTGCATCAAGAATGTATTCGATGATCAGTTCCATTCAACACAAGTACAATATCAAACAGAAGCATGGCTCCAATTAGTGAACCTGAATACAATTCCATGAGTTACCATCATGCAGTTCCTAAACAAATCGATTTGCACAAGAACATCGAAACCCTAATTACATGATTTTCAATTCAAGCATTAATCGTAGCCAAATCATCTAGCAAACAATCTCACTTATAATGATAGTTATCTACACACACAGTAACACGTAATCGAATCGACCAACGAGACTAACCTGTTGAGAGGTGAGACACAAGAACTTCTAGAGAGATGATGGTTGCCGTCGGGTGCCAAAGAGAGAAAGAGAGCCTAGGGTTTCGTGTATTGTGGCGTGTGCAATATATAACGTAACTGCTGAATTAATTGGGCTATACTTGGGCCGAAGCCCATGTTGGCGAAACTCCATAGTTTCGCTAGGAGGTAAATGACGAAACCCCTAGGTTTCGTCGAATGAGAGTGGTGGCGAAACCCCATAGGTTTCGTCGTGGTGTGTGTGTGTGGCTCACCATGTTTCGCCGATTGAGTAATTATAACCTCAACAGCTAATAACTTTTTATCACAACAGTAACACAATATCCCAAGCATATAATCAAGCATGTACAACTGTAAAGTAAACAAGTTATGCAAACACAATTGTGAACAAGTACGTGTAGAGGAAAGACCTTGAAAACTCGGGTTGTCACATCATCCCCAACTTGAAAGAAATTTCGTCCCGAAATTTAGCACGTGGTTACTGAGGAGGCTAGTTAGGTTACGTGGTTTCTTGGTTTTCCTGGGGTGTCACATCATCCCCCCGTTGGTTTGGAATTTCGTCCTGAAATTCCGCAGTAGCTTCAGCATCAGTAGTGGTTGTACTTTTCTCGAACAACTGGGGATACTTGTGTTTCATTTGGTCTTCCCGTTCCCATGTGAACTCTGGGCCACGACGGGAGTTCCAACGAACTCGAACAAGAGGTATTCTGGTGCGCTTGAGAACTTTAACATCTCGGTCTGTAATCTCTACTGGTTCCTCAACGAATCGTAACTGATCGTCGATAGTGAGCTCCTTGAGAGGAACTATGAGGGTCTCATCTGACAGACACTTCTTCAGATTTGACACGTGGAATACGTTGTGAACTCCACTGAGTACTTCGGGTAGGTTCAGTTTGTAGGCCACCTTGCCTATTTTCTCTGTGATTTCGAAAGGTCCGACATATTGCGGGTTGAGTTTACCTCGTTTACCAAAATGAACTACACCTTTCCAAGGTGAGACCTTAAGTAGCACTCGATCCCCAACCTGGAACTCGAGTGGTTTCCTTCGCTTATCAGCGTAGCTTTTCTGATGGTCACGAGCTGCCGCCATTCATTATCGTATCTGAGCGATCTTCTCTGTTGTGTCTACGACAAGTTCTGGGCCAGTGATTTGGCTGTCGCCAACCTCTGCCCAACAAAGGGGTGATCGGCACTTTCGTCCGTACAATGCCTCAAACGGAGCAGCCTGGATACTGGTGTGGTAACTGTTGTTATACGAAAACTCCACTAACGGGAGGTGTCTTTCCCAGCCATTACCAAAGTCGATTACACATGCTCGAAGCATGTCTTCAAGGGTTTGGATGGTGCGTTCGGACTGCCCATCCGTCTGTGGATGATACGCCGTGCTCATGTCTAATCGAGAGCCAAAGGACTTGTGCATCGCTTGCCACAATTCAGATGTAAAACGTGAGTCACGATCAGAAATGATGGAGGTTGGCACCCCGTGCCTCGAAACTACTTCCTTTAGGTAAATGTCTGCTAGAGTAGAAAACTTATCTGTTTCCTTGATAGCCAGAAAATGTGCAGACTTGGTCAGTCGATCCACGATCACCCAAATGGTATCATTTCCTCGCTGAGATCTAGGCAAGCTAGTAACGAAATCCATGGAGATTTGCTCCCATTTCCATGTCGGTATCTCTGGTTGTTGAAGTAAGCCTGATGGTTTCTGGTACTCGATTTTGACTCTCGCACAAGTCAAACATTTACTAACTTAGGTTGCTATGTTGGCTTTCATACTAGGCCACCAATACGTAGTTTTGAGATCGTGGTACATCTTATCCGAACCAGGATGTACCGAGTAACGAGACTTGTGTGCTTCATCCATCACAAGCTCACGTAGATTACCATAGAGTGGAACCCAGATGCGCCCTGTCACGTAATAAGCGCCGTCTTCCTTTTGTTCTAACCGCTTCTTCGATCCCCGCAGGGACTCAACACTGATGTTCTCTGCTTTCAATGCTTCAATCTGAGCATCTCGTATCTGAGCGGGAAGACTAGAGTGGATAGTAAGCTGTAACGCACGTACACGCTTAGGTTTAGTCTCCTTTCGACTGAGGGCATCGGCCACAACATTGGCTTTGCCCGGATGGTACTTGATCGCACATTCGTAATTGATGTGTTCAAATATTAACATATAAATTTCATCAAATGAGGCATAAAACTAACCCCTTTTTAGTACTAATGTTGGAAAAAGTGTGCTTTTGTCTTCCTTTTGTATTTTCAGGATTAAATAAGCTCAAATTAACAAAAGAAGCAAAAAGACATCAAAATCTAACATAAATACAAGAAAAGGAACAAGACGTGGCATGCCCGACCCCACAATAGCATCTTCCCAAGCAAAACAAGAGATCAGAAGCCTAAACACGCCCCGTGCTCAGCCAGCACGGGGGCGTGCCCAAGTGTCAGCAGAAAAGACAAAGTGGTAGAAGCTTCTATTGCCCACCACGGGGCCGTGCTCAGCGGACACGGGGCCGTGGTCAACTATAAGATTCGCACAATCCAGCAAATCTGCATAGTACAAAGATTCTTCTGCACCACGGGGTCGTGCTCAGCGGACACGAGGGCGTGGTCAACTAATAAGACAAAGCTGCATTTAATGAAGAAAGAGGGGATGTGGACACGGGGCCGTGCCCGAGCTTCTGTTCAGCCTATAAATAGAAGTGCTTGGCTCAAGCTCAAACCATCCCTTGGCACACCACCTCTCTCACACTTCACCCACCACCCACCACCACCATAACACCATCATCCACCACCATCATCCATTGTCCATCGTAGAGTGTGTGAGTCGTCTCGGGATCCAAGATTGATCGTAAGATTTCTTGACAATCAAGGCCATGTTTGCCTAAGTCTCTTACATCACTTGGTGAAGACAAAGTGTCTAGTGTAATACTTTTTATTTCTAATCTTTCGCACTTTTTATTTGGTTTTGTATTAATGACTTTAATAGCTAGTTGCTTATGTTGAAGGTGATCTTTCCTTATCGTTTGTCCGTGGTGTCTTGGCATTATTTTACTGTCTATATAAAATAAAAGATTTTCACCATTCATATCTCCACGGTCTATATGGAGGTATGTTGGCTACCTGGTCGGGGGTTAAGGGAACGGTTTGGTAAAGGTCTTGCCATTGTTTAGCGTTTAGAGGTCCTGCAATGGACCTGGGTCAAATTTAGTAGGACCTCCTTCAATACTTAACGGTATTGGATGGCGGGGGTCCAAACTCTTTGATCCCCTCATAAGTTAACTACTATTAATACTATAACCCGACTATTTAGGACTATATCCCTGCTGACTCAGACTACTTAGCCGAGGGTAACGTCACCTCCAAAAGAGGGGCCTACCATAATATTGCATTAATAACTTAATTAATTATCTTCCAATAATCCACCCTTTTAGGATTGTATCCTTGCTGACTCAAACTACTGGGGTGAGGGTAACGTCACCTTCAAAAGAGGGGCCTACTACAATAACTAAGATAATCTCTTAATTATGTGCAAAAGTGCGGAAATAATCAAAGGTTACACTAGATACGAGTCGGAACCAAGTGATTCATCTTGTCTATCTGTTTTTTCTTTTTATTTTATTTTCAACATTTTAGTTAGTTTTTATTTTTCTTAGTTAAAAACATTTTTCTAAACTTTTTATTTTGATTAGACGTTGAGGATAAACCGGTACTAAAAGCTCTTGTGTCCTTGGACGACCTCGGTATCTTGCCAACACTATACTACGCTCACGATGGGTGCACTCGCCCATATGTGTGTTTAGTGTTAGTAAAATATCGTGTTTTATAAATTTAAAACTTGGCTAAAAATAAGTGTTAAAAGGGGCTTAAAATATACACCTAATATATATAACACTTCACACGCATCAGCAATCATTCAGGAGTTCGACCCATCGACGTTGTCGCATGTTCAACTCCTTCTGTTCGAAGATATGATGGAGACTCCTGTGATCGGTGTAAATGGTGCACTTGGTACCGTACAGGTAATGCCTCCATATCTTGAGTGCGAAAACAACAGCTCCCAGCTCCAGATCGTGAGTAGTTTAGTTCCTTTCGTGAACCTTAAGTTGGCGTGATACATAAGCAATGACTTTCTCACGTTGCATCAACACACAACCAAGTCCTTGGATTGACGCGTTGCAATAAACCACAAAATCGTCGGTGCCTTCAGGTAACAAGAGAATAGGTGCACTACATAGTCTCTTCTTTAAGTCCTGAAACGCGGATTCCTGTGCATCACCCCAACGATAGGTGACACCCTTCTGAGTTAGTGAAGTGAGGGGTTGCGCAATCTTTGAGAAATCCTTGATGAATCTTCTGTAGTAACCCGCCAAACCCAAGAATTGCCGGATTTCAGTTGGTGTACGGGGCGCAGGCTAGTTCTTGATCGAGTCAACCTTGGATGGATCCACATGAATCCCATCCTCATTCACCACGTGGCCTAGGAAATGGACTTCACGAAGCCAAAAGTCGCATTTTGAAAACTTAGCATACAGCGGCTCTGCTCGAAGAAGTTCCAGAATAAGACGCAGATGATGCTCGTGTTCCTCCTGACTCTTAGAATAGATCAGGATGTCGTCGATAAACACAATAACGAACTTATCCAAGTAAGGTTTGCACACTCGGTTCATGAGATCCATGAAGACCGCAGGTGCGTTGGTTAACCCGAAAGGCATGACCAGAAACTCGTAATGGCCGTAACGAGTCCTGAATGCTGTTTTGGAGATGTCCTCGTCTCGGACTCTCAGCTGATGATAGCCCGATCTCAAATCAATCTTAGAATAGAAGCTTGACCCTTGCAACTGGTCGAACAAGTCATCAATACGAGGAAGAGGATAACGATTCTTCACGGTCACCTTGTTGAGTTCGCGATAGTCAATACACATTCGGAAGGTACCGTCTTTCTTCTTCACAAACAGAACTGGTGATCCCCAGGGCGAAGAGCTAGGACGAATGAAACCCTTGTCCAAGAGCTCTTGCCGTTGCGTGGATAGTTCCTCCAGTTCTGATGGGGCTAAACGATAAGGTGCACGAGCTATGTGTCGCAACCCCCGATCCCTTATTCCCGGGAACGGGCAGACGCGATCTCAGTTGTGGTGGTATCAGGTTATTTAATCTCGCAGCGGAATTTTTCATCAGGACCGTAGTTAGGAAATGTTTAGCAGAGTAAAACCACCATATTTGATATTAATAATAACATGGGCAAAACCCAAGTTTCTTATTACAATACATTTATAGGGATAAAACCCTATTTTATTGAATTTAAAACATCGTTTATTAGGTAACTTTTATAGCCATATTTTCCCAAGCCTTCAGTGCTCTCCAGCTGGCTTTTCACTAATTGGTTGTTCACATTGTGTTACCTGTAACGTGTTTTAAAAACATTTGTCAGTCGGAAATACTGGTGAGTGAATCCCAATTTAATCAAGAAACACTTTATCAATTAAAACAGTATTGAGAGCGATCACATTGTTTATTTCTACACAATTACTCATTCAGTATTTGCCACTCGACCGGATCTATGGCTATGGTCAAATTACCCATTGGCTAACTCGTCGTCCAATGGTAATGCACTGTCATTCAGACTTACTACTACTCGTAGTAAATTTTGTATACAAAACTGTAACACCCGTTCTTATAAATCAAGGTTTAACGTATATTTTGCCATAATAATCATGTAATTAATGATTACATATACGTCGGAAAAACTGGTTTGTTTAAAACTTTTACAATTTAAGTGACATACATAATGTAATTTAATTCGCCGTTTAAAATAACGACAAAACAACGTTGCGGAAGCTTTGTTTAACGTGTGTTCGGTTCTTGCTCGACGCTTGATCTTCATCCGGAACTCTTCGACAATCACCTGTGATCAAAACCAACTTAAAGGTCAGTTCTGATAATTAACTAATTAATATAATGAGGAAATTTGGAAAATCCAACATTGATATCTTGAATCCAAAAACAATAACTGCATTCTGATCTCCACCGTAAATTACGGTGGAACCGTAATTTACGGTGGCACATGTAATGACCACTCCCTACCGTACAACAGTAGATGAGCACCGTAACACAAATCAGCTCCACCGTAAATTACGGTGGCACCGTAATTTACGGTGGACCCTGCATCCAGCTTTTCCATTTTGCCGTTTAACGATACGAAAACTTTCGTATCTTTCGACCCGCTTGTCCGTTTGACCTACCGTTTCTTCCTACGTGATTGTAATTTGATTCTCCATCATATGGAGTTAAAATCCGACATTCGGCTTAACAAAATTTAAGACTTTTAAGTCTTCGGCTTATTACCCTTTATACCAAATTTTGACCCGTTTATGCATTTTATCAAACAAACGTATTTATTTGATTACTATATTTCATACACTCCTTCAAATAAATGTTATATACCATATTAGGTTCTAATCATAGGTTTATTACACAAATTAAACCCGTTTTCACTAGTATGCTTATTTTGACCCGTTAAGGATATTTTAAGCACTTTTAAGTTCAAATTCGCTTTCATTCTAATCTAGCATTGTAACCTATGTTTCTTATCTAGTACACTTCCATCACAACTAAATGTGTGTTGGATTTAAAGTAGATATCTATGTGTTCCGAATTATACCCCTTGAAATATCATTTTACGGCAAAGACTCGTATGGAGTCTTTCGGCCCAAGAATTACGTCTTTCACTACCCATACTCGTTCTAAACTTTTGTTTAATCATAAGACTCGTTTCCAAACAACCTCTAAGGGTTGTTTGTTCAATTTAGCCTACAAAGACGTTTTGGTCGATTTTGGTCCTTCTTTTACAATGAAGGACTATCACCGATTATTCGACCAAATTAGCACTTTTACATACATCATAAATATGCGTACCTGGCTCGGATCAACAATTAGACCCGATTTATACCTCGCTTTTATTATCACATTTTCTATGGTGACGGGAGTATCCGAATCATTAATCGCTCCTGTTATCACAAGACTTGACAATCACATTAGTCGATATTGTCAAATGGTGTTATCACGCCAATTGACCCGGTTGGCCTATATGACCAAGCATCTACATAAATAGCAAAACATGGTTATTAATTACCAATTTGCCCATCCGACCCATTTCGGGTTTTTGCCACTAGACCCCTTTTAACTACAATTTACTTTAGTCGGTACTTGACTAAATTTCCATCTCTACTTATTTTCTCGTTATTAGTTGCACTTTAAAGTGATCTTAACGAAAACTCATGATTCGAACCTAATCTTTTCTTGTATTCATTGCTTATAAAATAAACACATATACTACAAGTGGGTGTAAGTTTTACTTACCTCGCATCCGAACTACGCTTTTTCTTTCCTTCCTGATTTGTTTGACCCGCTCCCTCATCAAGCTTCCACCTAGCTTGTTACGCGTCAAACTATCATCATTCGTTTCCAAGGTGGTTAGTTTAATCATAATTTAATACGATTATTCCACCTTACAAATTTCATATCAAAAATTACCATTTATCGGATTATAGGTCAGTTTGACTTTTTAAAAGTCAAATGCCCATTAGTATACTAATTGCATATTCGAGTTCATCAACTAGTTTTAGCATTCTTTAATTACCTGGTAGGCGTTATCTTTAGACCACCGTTTTAACCAAAGTTCTAACCACATTCATCATATTTAGAACTCTTTTTAATCACATTTTGTATAATAGCCAAAACATCACAATTAAGTGTTTTAACTACAAAAATTCTAGTTTCGAGCCTTCTTTGAGGCATTTCAACAAACACTTTAAGGGCAGAATTTTACATGTTTATTTATCAAGTCTCTAGCTTATCTCTTAGCCCTAATTTCACATAATTAGTCAAACAAGGCAATTACGCATTTCATTCAAAATTTCAACACATAAACATTCACTTAGGCATTTTAACAAACACCTTGCGGGCATGATTTCTCACAATTTATTATCAAGCTCAATACTTGTCATTTAGCCATGGTTAACATCAACTAAGCATGTTTACATCAATTTTCACATTAGCAAATCTGAATTTACTTCCTAGAACTCAAATTACACTAGAACAACAATTAAAATTCTAGTGTTTAACATGTTCCTACAACACCCGCTTATCACCTTCAATGGTGGTTGTGAATTCACAAGAATTAAGCATGACTTCAACATGTGATTGACTAGGGTTTTACTCCTAGACATTATATCATTCCTATTTCATCAAAATAACAAACATGCAACCATGAATTTCGAATTCTTATGTGTTCATCCAGATTTGAGATGGAACCAAAGTGGGAATTTTGACATACCTTATGATCCTCTCACTGAGGTGATCACTAATCTAGGCTTAGATTTCGATTTGGAGTCGATTTGGCTTCTCAATTGCTTGATTCTTGCTAGCTAGGGTTTGGGCATGGCACTCCCTGGCTCTCCTGCGATTCACGACCAGAACACACACTTAAAGTGTGTGTTTTGGTGTTTGAATATTTTATTTAATACAAACTTGTTTCAAGTTTGTCACCTTTGATCCCTATTCTTTACTAAGTTATTTAAAGGGTATTTTAACCATGTTTGTTCTATTGTGTCAAAACACTAACTAACCAGGTTAATATTCCTAGTTACTTGGTGGGTCCCGGGAGTTATAACCCGTTTTATTTTAACTCCCGTTAACTCGGGCTCTTTTTATATTAAATCCCTTAAAACTTTGATTCACTTGTAATTAATATTAGGATTTCTTATTTAAATCCAAATATTTACCTGGTTAATTTAGCTACTAACGGTACTCTACCCGTCTTTTGTATTAACGGAGTTTGATTACCAAATCCGTTTTCGGGGTGTTACAAGTCTACCCCCCTTAAAGAGGTTTCGTCCTCGAAACCTTTCCTTATATAATTCATTGAGTTTAACTCAATGTATTCGATCCGAGAAATCTTTTTAAACATTCCTTATACTTTTATTCAATCGTTAGTATTACCCGAAAAGTACGGTAACGTCTTTTTGGTTACTAATTGTCTACATATCTCATACGACATAGTGTAACTTTGAAATAACGTAATCTCGTTATTTCCACTAGTTTAGTTAACTTAGCGATATCCATCACTTTCATATACTATCGAATTTCCTTATGAATCTGTTACTTTGACCCGTTTAAAGGTCTTTAGTGAAATCTTTCACTTTTAGCAACAATTTCTTTTGTTTTCAAATTCATTTATTCGGTTCAGTTATACTGAATCCACCGCTTACAAGCAACCAAATTACTTAAATGACCTTAACCAGTCTCATTAACTAGACTTATTAGTCCAGTTGCCTTTTACCGCTCGCTTGGTTATAATGTGATTTTACTTCACATTACATTTCCTAACCGTGATCGTGTCACATCGTGTTTAGTTTGTATCAACCTTTCATTTTCGAAAATATCACTTTTCGAATATATCGTCTTGCGCCTATCGATGTTAAGACCCATACTCTTTGATATTTGTTATTTCCAAATTCGTCTTATAGTATTCATATTTGTTAAAACGTTGTTCCTTACTAAAACTGAATTTTAGTTTAACGTTTTTCCTTTTAACTATGTCAATTACTCATATTAAGGAAATTGACAACCCATAATTTATTCTTTTTCCGTTCTCATTTTACGCGGGGAATCACAACTAGTTCCCTTGCTTTACACTATTGACCCGTAGGTTCTTTCATTTAGCCTCATAGGCTATTTCTTTAAATATTTCACCTTTTTAAGGTGAGATATTAACAACTCGTTTCCTTCTCTTTATGACCCCCCGCGTCCACGTCTCTTGATTTACGCATGTGTTTAATTCTTACCCATCAACCGGGTGTTTTACCGAAGTCGTTATTATTGTAACCCTCCCGGTATGCATTAAGACCTCGCTTCATTTTTATATTCCGACTTTGTCCTTAAGTTTGACGTTTTACAAAAACGACCCGTTAAGGGACATATTTGCATTTTCTGGGTTCGAGTGTAAGTACACTCCCTCCCAATACTTGTCTAAATCATTTTACATGCTTGCGTTTTCTGGGTTCGAGTGTAAGTACACTCCCTCCCAATACTTGTCTAAATCATTTTACATGCTTGCGTTTTCTGGGTTCGAGTGTAAGTACACTCCCTCCCAATACTTGTCTAAATCATTTTACATGCTTCTTTGTCCCTTCACTCGGGCTCATTATCCTAATGTAATACGCTTCCGTCACTCGGTTGTGCGTTTACATTATTATCAAATATTTTGCTTATCTGATTCATTTGGGTACTTTTTAATTAGTCCCATTCACCCCGCCCTTACTACATCGGATGTAAACGTGTCCACCATAAGAAGTTCATGGTACCATATGCCACTACTTACTTGGCCAGAGTAAGCGATTAACACATGACACACATGACCTTTTTATAGTTTCCACATCACGCCCATGTAAGTAACGCCTCTATTTGTTTCTCTTGGAAACAATATCCCGAATACATTTTCTATTCGGGTTTTTCCAAGTTTTTAATCTACATATGCAACTTTCAATTTCTACTTATTTGTTGCATATTACTATTTGTGCAATTATTTAAAATGTGCACCTGGTAATGTTTGCCCCGACGGGCGTTCCTTGCCATTAACCTTGTTCGCGGTCTTTACGCGATTTAGTCCTCGGTAAGCATGCTCCTCTTGTCATACTTCGGATCGTTCCATCATCGTATCCACAATTCGTTTGACTCTCGTCGTCTTCAACGCGAGTGTCCTTTAATTAAAACATTCACAAGAGTTAGTAATATCAACTTTAATAATCGCCCGTATTATAATACGAGGCTTTTTCTACTATACGCGTCAACGCACGTATTTTCATCAACTATATCAATCATTTAATTGGGGTAACGTGTATTACACGGTAACCCTATGTGTTGTCTACAACACTTTAATACGCTAGACCATTAGCATACTTGCACTTACCGGATTTGTGATCAAGCCTCGAACCGAACACTATTCTTTGTCAAGAGCATAAGGTTTAAGTCCAAGCATGGTTCCTCCCCACCATACTCGAATCTCTTAAACCAAGGCTCTGATACCAACTTGTAACACCCGTTCTTATAAATCAAGGTTTAACGTATATTTTGCCATAATAATCATGTAATTAATGATTACATATACGTCGGAAAAACTGGTTTGTTTAAAAATTTTACAATTTAAGTGACATACATAATGTAATTTAATTCGCCGTTTAAAATAACGACAAAACAACGTTGCGGAAGCTTTGTTTAACGTGTGTTCGGTTCTTGCTCGACGCTTGATCTTCATCCGGAACTCTTCGACAATCACCTGTGATCAAAACCAACTTAAAGGTCAGTTCTGATAATTAACTAATTAATATAATGAGGAAATTTGGAAAATCCAACATTGATATCTTGAATCCAAAAACAATAACTGCATTCTGATCTCCACCGTAAATTACGGTGGAACCGTAATTTACGGTGGCACATGTAATGACCACTCCCTACCGTACAACAGTAGATGAGCACCGTAACACAAATCAGCTCCACCGTAAATTACGGTGGCACCGTAATTTACGGTGGACCCTGCATCAAGCTTTTCCATTTTGACGTTTAACGATACGAAAACTTTCGTATCTTTCGACCCGCTTGTCCGTTTGACCTACCGTTTCTTCCTACGTGATTGTAATTTGATTCTCCATCATATGGAGTTAAAATCCGACATTCGGCTTAACAAAATTTAAGACTTTTAAGTCTTCGGCTTATTACCCTTTATACCAAATTTTGACCCGTTTATGCATTTTATCAAACAAACGTATTTATTTGATTTCTATATTTCATACACTCCTTCAAATAAATGTTATATACCATATTAGGTTCTAATCATAGGTTTATTACACAAATTAAACCCGTTTTCACTAGTATGCTTATTTTGACCCGTTAAGGATATTTTAAGCACTTTTAAGTTCAAATTCGCTTTCATTCTAATCTAGCATTGTAACCTATGTTTCTTATCTAGTACACTTCCATCACAACTAAATGTGTGTTGGATTTAAAGTAGATATCTATGTGTTCCGAATTATACCCCTTGAAATATCATTTTACGGCAAAGACTCGTATGGAGTCTTTCGGCCCAAGAATTACGTCTTTCACTACCCATACTCGTTCTAAACTTTTGTTTAATCATAAGACTCGTTTCCAAACAACCTCTAAGGGTTGTTTGTTCAATTTAGCCTACAAAGACGTTTTGGTCGATTTTGGTCCTTCTTTTACAATGAAGGACTATCACCGATTATTCGACCAAATTAGCACTTTTACATACATCATAAATATGCGTACCTGGCTCGGATCAACAATTAGACCCGATTTATACCTCGCTTTTATTATCACATTTTCTATGGTGACGGGAGTATCCGAATCATTAATCGCTCCTGTTATCACAAGACTTGACAATCACATTAGTCGATATTGTCAAATGGTGTTATCACGCCAATTGACCCGGTTGGCCTATATGACCAAGCATCTACATAAATAGCAAAACATGGTTATTAATTACCAATTTGCCCATCCGACCCATTTCGGGTTTTTGCCACTAGACCCCTTTTAACTACAATTTACTTTAGTCGGTACTTGACTAAATTTCCATCTCTACTTATTTTCTCGTTATTAGTTGCACTTTAAAGTGATCTTAACGAAAACTCATGATTCGAACCTAATCTTTTCTTGTATTCATTGCTTATAAAATAAACACATATACTACAAGTGGGTGTAAGTTTTACTTACCTCGCATCCGAACTACGCTTTTTCTTTCCTTCTTGATTTGTTTGACCCGCTCCCTCATCAAGCTTCCACCTAGCTTGTTACGCGTCAAACTATCATCATTCGTTTCCAAGGTGGTTAGTTTAATCATAATTTAATACGATTATTCCACCTTACAAATTTCATATCAAAAATTACCATTTATCGGATTATAGGTCAGTTTGACTTTTTAAAAGTCAAATGCCCATTAGTATACTAATTGCATATTCGAGTTCATCAACTAGTTTTAGCATTCTTTAATTACCTGGTAGGCGTTATCTTTAGACCACCGTTTTAACCAAAGTTCTAACCACATTCATCATATTTAGAACTCTTTTTAATCACATTTTGTATAATAGCCAAAACATCACAATTAAGTGTTTTAACTACAAAAATTCTAGTTTCGAGCCTTCTTTGAGGCATTTCAACAAACACTTTAAGGGCAGAATTTTACATGTTTATTTATCAAGTCTCTAGCTTATCTCTTTGCCCTAATTTCACATAATTAGTCAAACAAGGCAATTACGCGTTTCATTCGAAATTTCAACACATAAACATTCACTTAGGCATTTTAACAAACACCTTGCGGGCATGATTTCTCACAATTTATTATCAAGCTCAATACTTGTCATTTAGCCATGGTTAACATCAACTAAGCATGTTTACATCAATTTTCACATTAGCAAATCTGAATTTACTTCCTAGAACTCAAATTACACTAGAACAACAATTAAAATTCTAGTGTTTAACATGTTCCTACAACACCCGCTTATCACCTTCAATGGTGGTTGTGAATTCACAAGAATTAAGCATGACTTCAACATGTGATTGACTAGGGTTTTACTCCTAGACATTATATCATTCCTATTTCATCAAAATAACAAACATGCAACCATGAATTTCGAATTCTTATGTGTTCATCCAGATTTGAGATGGAACCAAAGTGGGAATTTTGACATACCTTATGATCCTCTCACTGAGGTGATCACTAATCTAGGCTTAGATTTAGATTTGGAGTCGATTTGGCTTCTCAATTGCTTGATTCTTGCTAGCTAGGGTTTGGGCATGGCACTCCCTGGCTCTCCTGCGATTCACGACCAGAACACACACTTAAAGTGTGTGTTTTGGTGTTTGAATGTTTTATTTAATACAAACTTGTTTCAAGTTTGTCACCTTTGATCCCTATTCTTTACTAAGTTATTTAAAGGGTATTTTAACCATGTTTGTTCTATTGTGTCAAAACACTAACTAACCAGGTTAATATTCCTAGTTACTTGGTGGGTCCCGGGAGTTATAACCCGTTTTATTTTAACTCCCGTTAACTCGGGCTCTTTTTATATTAAATCCCTTAAAACTTTGATTCACTTGTAATTAATATTAGGATTTCTTATTTAAATCCAAATATTTACCTGGTTAATTTAGCTACTAACGGTACTCTACCCGTCTTTTGTATTAACGGAGTTTGATTACCAAATCCGTTTTCGGGGTGTTACAAAAACCCCATAATACCGGCAGTAATTGAAGAACTACAAAGACTCAATCACCGCTTAATCGCATTGTAAAACATTTAAGGTTTTGTAAAACATTCCAAAAACATTAACAAAAAGAGGATAAACTCACATTGCTATCTTAGGCTTCTTATAAGGGTTTCCTGGGTATAATCTATAGTTTATACAAATGTACATTGGTTAGTATCATAACCCTTTGAAATTATTAATGATACCCTCCCCGAGACGGCATTCCAACAACTACGTCGGGCAGAACCACGACAGTTGTTACGGAACCCTAAATCAATCGGGCAGAGTAACTATTATGAAACTAGGGTTATAATACTTACAACGGAGCAGATTCTCGCTAATTTAAGGGATATAATACCCGCGTATTATAACACTATTATAGAAATTGTGATTTAGAGAAGTGAGAATGAGCGACGGAAAACGAAAACTGATGGCCTTCTTATATAGTGCTGATATCTGACTTCCAAGCGGCCCGCGTAAGGTAAGGCTAAGCCTTACGCGGCCCGCGTCAACACCGGTCAACATAATAGCTTAGCTGGGTCAGCTACTAGACTCGACACGATGTCGACACGTGTCGGCTTAGGATGTATCCGCGTGTGATGGTCTCTAGCGGCCCGCGTACACTAATGTGAACTCTTACGCGACCCGTATTAACTAAAGAAATCAGCGGAGTCAGTATCCAGTCTTGATACCACCCGCGTGAATGGTTGGGGTGGGTCTACGCGGCCCGCCTCAACTTAATATTTCATGTTTTTCATTTATTTTAAATGTTATAACATTCTTGGGCTTGGTTTTCACATACGGGGTGTAATATAAGAAATATTGGGATATTTTACAATATACTAGAGTGTCATAATATTATGAGAGTGTTGGTTTTACCGAGGGTTGTTACATTCTCCCCACCTTAATTTAGAGCTCGTCCTCGAGATCTATTGAAACAAATGTGGGTATTTCTTTTGCATTTCTGATTCAAGTTCCCATGTGTACTCAGGTCCTCTTTTGGAGTCCCACTTCACTTTGACTAGAACTAGTCTCTTATGTTTGAGATTCTTGATTTTCCTGTCTTCAATTTGTAGAGGTCTTTCTACAAACTTGAGTTGTTCATTTACCTCTATATCCTTAAGAGGCACTATCAATGATTCATCAGCTAAATACTTTTTGAGATTTGATACATGAAACACATCATGTATTCCTGTCATTTCCTCTGGCAGTTGTAATGCCCTGCTTCTTTGTAGTGACCCTCAGCCCTGCTTATTTGATACATGAAACACAGTGTCTCTTGAAGTGACCCTCAGCACCACACTGAAAGTGTAACGCCCTGCTTCTTTGTACTTTCCATA
Organism: Helianthus tuberosus; assembly: GCA_030545235.1. Classification (NCBI taxonomy): domain Eukaryota; kingdom Viridiplantae; phylum Streptophyta; class Magnoliopsida; order Asterales; family Asteraceae; genus Helianthus; species Helianthus tuberosus. The sequence goes on along the minus strand of CM060376.1, from coordinate 673,289 downwards.
ATTAGAAAGTCTTGTTTGTATTTCTATTTTTGGAAGTCTTGTGTTCTTTGTAATCGTATTTCGTTGTATCGTTGTAAATCCGAGACTTTGATCGTAATAAAATTCGTTATTTCATACAAGTTATACCTTACATATTCGTGCATGCTTATACGTGTTGCAATACTTGGATTATACGTTACCAACCTCGAATGCATACGCGCAACCGATACTCGACATACTGGTACTCATAACTTATACATGCTTGCTAACTATTAAATACGTGGTTAAAATTCTAGTAATATAATAATAATAATAATAATAATAATAATAATAATAATAATAATAATAACAATTCTAATAATAATACAATAATAATATAATGATAATGATAATAACCTTAACATCAACGAAAGTTGATGTTGTTTTCTTTCAAACGTGACTTTGCAAATATACATATTAATATTGTTTTTTTAAAAGAAAAAAAAATAAAGAACCAACACAGCCTTGCGGCCGCAAGCAAGGGCTGGTATTGTTGTTTTGTTCTAACTTTTTAACCATCAACTAAATGTATTAAACACCACTAGACAATTATATTAATTCATCACCAATACAATATACATACTATACTTTGCAACCACTTATTTTAATATTCATAAACAAAAAAATAAAGATACTAATGGCTGAAGACAGCCTCTGTTCGCAAGCCTTATGTTTTTTTTGTTTGTTGTCTTTCTTTATTATTATTTATTTAATAACTCCCAATCAATTTGTATGTAATGCTAATTTGATTTAGTGGTATGTATATGATAAAATAAGATGGCATGACATATTAGATACCATAACATAAGTCAACACAAAAAAAAATAAAAGAAGTATATGGGGCAGAACATGCGACTGGACAGCCTTTATGGCTAAGTTTTATTGTTTTTTTATTGTTAAACACCCAACAACTTGCATTTAATGCCAACCCACTTAACCCTAATCCTTCCCGCTATAAATATAACTTAATCTCAGCCTCCCTACCACTTTTGCAACACTCTAATCACTCACCAATCATCCAAAATCGCAGCTGAAATCACAAGTTCGAGCAGATTGTTCAGCCTTCACTAAAGTGAGCATAACTCACTCAATACTTGTCCGATTTAGTCCATTCTTTTTCCTATGTGCTTGGATTGACCTTAGCTTTGATTCCATGGATTTTTCACAATAAATAAGTCCCTGGAACTCCGGAAAAAAGGCTTCAAAGTTCACTGTTTTCATTTATCTTTACTAATCCTTGTTCAAACTTGAGTTTAACTCGCTCAAACCCACGTCCTTATGCTTATAATCACTTCTATGGTTAGTTAAGCTTAAAAACGGGGCTGAGACATACAAAATCAGAGGTTAATCCTCAAATACTTTCTGTTTTGTTTAGTGTTTTTAACCCACAAGTGATGTTCAAGCTTCGAGCTTGATGAAGGTGTGATTATGGACTAACTTGGGTTGTCCAACATAGAATCCCCACATCACTTGATGATTTCTCATAGTGTAGTTGTTTCTTATTCTTGTATTAATATTAGTTCATGACCCTCCTTGTATGTTTTTACATCAAGTGTAGTGGTGAACCATAAGAGGTACCTAAATGGAAGCTTGTTCTTCCTATCTCCTACATGACTTCCATGATACTATAGGTGCCTAAATGAAGAATAATCTTCTACCTCATGCCTGACTAATGGACTAAATAATACATATAATACTTATACATATATATATACTATTCGAACTCTTGATGGTGGACTCGTGTTCATTCGTCAAGATATTAGAATAACATCATCTAAGGCATAAGACTTGTTACGATTCTAATGAGTATATTACTCATGAAAACATTAACCCTTGAGGTTTCATAGTGTCAAGAACAAGTACTTGGTGTTAAAAGATGATTACTTTCGAATACATATATTCTTGTGTTTTAAATTCCGAATCCCTAAATCTTCCGAATTCCCAAACTCACACACCTATGTTTCCTTTGTGTAGAAGGACTTGGTGTTCCAATCTCCTAAGCAACCAACTCACTCGCGGGATTACCAAGTAGAAGACTTGCAAAACCGTGAGTATACTCGCAACCCCCCTTTTTATGTTTACCACTTTTGGGGTGTAACATGTTACCTTATTAAAAACACACTTAAACTTATTCTTTATGCAATGCACGAAAACAATCCTTATACATGAATACTATGTTATGATACTTGATGCTTATACGTGGACCATACTTATGTGATATGTTTTAGTCATTAGCTTTCACGAGCCTCCATTTGACATGTATAGCGCTATAGGAGTAACGCACCGCCCGTAAACTAGTGGTCATGTTGAATTATATCATTTTGCGTAAACAGAGGGTTGACTAGAAATATTGCATGCCATGTTAGGTTGATCTTGTATAAACTAAGTTGCCATGTGGATTCGTTTTTAAACTTTTATACTTATACTTATTCTTAAACTTGTATACTCGCCTTTGCTTTTGCATTGAATTGTATTTTAAACATGTTACAGGTTGATGATTGATGATGCTAAGAAATGGATTAGCAAAGATGCCTAGATACTCACTTAGACGTTTAGGTTTAAAGTGTTGTATCAATTTTGGTTATGTTATGTTGAACAATGTTGTTATTTGAATTTCTTGTAATGTTCTGACAATTTATTTATGAAATGAAAATCGGTTGAATTAAATATTGTCACAAATAGCGTTATGAAGTCTCTTACAATCTCGAACTAGTCCCACTCCGATGTTTCCGCCCTTGGTTGGGGTGTGACAGAAAGCATCCCTTATTACCCTGCTGTTGCTGCTGCTGCTGCTAATTCTGTGGAGCTTGTGGCTGCTGTTGACGATTTTGATTCACAGGATGTGAGCTCCTGCAATCCTTGGCTGCGTGACCCAGCTTATTACATCTCTGACAACGACTCTTGTTGCACGGCCCGCTGTGGTGCAAATTACATCGATTGCACTGAGGGTGATTTCCCCTGTATCCACCCTGACCCTGACTCCCAGAAGACTGCTGATTGGGGCTCTTGTAGTCGTCAGTTCTCCGCTGCTGAGACTGAGACTGAACAGAAGTAGAACCTTTGCTTGAATTTCCATCCCATTTACGCTTGTTGTCGCTAGGAGCATCTGAAGTAGCTGTAGCACTAATACGCTTGGGCAGCTTGTTTTGCTCAACTGTCTGATCTGTGAGACGGTGGGCTAGCCGTATGACCTGCTGGATAGTACCAAGGTTAGCCGCAGTCACATGGCTCTGAATCTCTGGCACTAGACCCTTGAGGTACAGCTCGATACACTTGATAGGAGGATCTACCATAGTAGGACATAGTGTAGCCAGTTCGTTCGATCTCTTCGTATACGCCTCTATCTCAGACCCCGTCATCTTCAAGTTATAAAACTCTACTTCCAGCTTGTGAATGTCGTCGCGATGATAGTACTCCTCTTTGATCAGATCCTTGAAGTCGTTCCATGGGGTGGCATTAGCAGCTGCCAACCCTAGCATTTGTACTTGCACGTTCCACCATGTCAACGCAACACCTTTGAGTGTTCCAGTAGCAAACTTTACCCTACGATCCTCAGGGCATTCACACATTTCAAAGACAAACTCAACCTTCTCGAACCAATGGAGGAGGCCTATAGCTCCTTCTGTACCACTGAAGGTACTAGGTCGACAGTCCATAAAGGTCTTGAACGTACATATGGGAGGCTGAGCATGTTGACCTGTCGCGCGAGAAAGAAAAGACAAGGTTAAGCACAAGAGTTGGTTCGCGAGAGTAGGATCTAAACATCCTAAGATAGGTCGGAATGGCAGGTTATACCTCCTGCAGGGGCGGCTGCGAGTGCCTCAGCAACTCGTTCGTTGATTAGAGCCGTCAGCTGGGCTTGAGTCAAATTCAGACGTCCACTCATGATCTTCACATCAAAGAAAGCACAAGTGAGAGAAGTGTCGCGAAAGTGCATAAGTGTGGGATGACAGAAGAGAGTAAGCACACAGGGTTTCAAACAATAGTCGTTACGTTGACTAAGCATACCATGAACAATTCATTATGCAAACTAATAGACAGGCAATACAAATATAAACCATATCACCTATTGTGTTGAGTCTTGCACATGGAGCGAAGCGTCGTTGTGGATCGTTGAGCACTGTACAGGTTATAGTTTGGTTTTGTCAAAAAGCTTTTCCCCTTTTTAAAACCAAGTTCACTATAACCAATGACTCTGATACCAATCTATCACACCCCCAAAATCCACAAGCGGAGTATCACCACAGGAGGCGTGACTGACCAGGATCCAGCCACCAATCACATTGAACAATGTAATTTAAATAAATAAAAGTCCAACCACACAATATAATTGGTGTTCAAACAAGTCAATCCAATTCAAGTTATTAGCGGAAGCAATAAAGTTTAAAACCAAAAACCAAAGCATAAGTTTAAAAGTTTAATGTTTAACATGGAACTCAACAGTCCATGTATCACAACGACTTCCGCTCCCCTGCAAGCTCCAGCTAACATCTAACGACCTGCAAGGCATGTAACAACGAGTCAACAACAAAGTTGAGCGAGTTCACAGTTTGTTATCCAGTTTATAGTTGTTTCAAAAACCACGAGTTCATTTAAAAACCATGAGTTATCCAATTCATTGTTTCACAAACCATAACCAGTGGGGGCTACCCCATGTAACCACTAGACCGTTACCATATCGACAACTGACTGAGAAAGTTGTGCCCTACGTCAATGTCTATCATCATTGACTAAGTGCCTAGATCCATTAGTCCACGCCCATCCTCCCGGCACGGTGTGAGGCTTGTCAACCCTAATAGCGCTATTAGCTAATGACCCGCTTGCCATTGGCCCGGCGATTAAGTCGATATAAAAATGAGGGACTTAATGATAGAGTTTTGTCTAGTAAGTTATATGTTGTCGTCCTTCCCAACTGAGGACGAAGGTACGTAATCTACCCAAGGAGAATACGTAGATTAAATGTTGTCATCCTTCTCAACGAGGATGGAGGTACATATTCTGTTAAAGGTGAATATGTAGGTTTCGTTTTAGTTTCTTAACCCATTCCCAAACCACCGGGAATCCCATGCCTTATAGAAAGTGTGAACTCACCTTGGTTTGCTCGGTATGGTTAACTACTTGTTCACAAATATTCAGTCAAAGCCTATAGTAATCATACATTCACAATCAGTTGACATCCACATTGTTCGCGTATAAGTCATGATCATAATGTGTATTCAGGCAACACTATCACATAGCACTTAACAGTTATTCTAGTTCATATCAGTCCACAGTTCACATTTGTGTTTCGCATGCAAACTCATATTTCCTCAATCATGATCAACATCACAAACAGTCAATTAGTGAGCATTCAAGTTTCATACACAAGTTAAACACAGTCTGCTGTGAATCATACTATGGGCAGCGAAACTCCAGGCGACGAAACCTCCCATGTTTCGTCGGCTTTGAGGTGTGACGAAACCTTGCATGTTTCGTCGGCATCGTATGTGACGAAACCCTACAGAGTTTCGTCGTCAAGGGTGTTTCGTCGGGTGGGACTTTCATCGTTACTGTAACAGTTTGGCATACTCACACGGTGAAAACCCTAATCATCATCAACTGTTTCACCATTATCATCAATCATACAGTTATCGTCCAAATACAATAAACATTACTGCTACTTATCATCATTCCAAATACATCACAGTACTTAACATCTAGCATGAATCCATAAATCCTACAGTAACCATATATGATTCAGATTGCATCAAGAATGTATTCGATGATCAGTTCCATTCAACACAAGTACAATATCAAACAGAAGCATGGCTCCAATTAGTGAACATGAATACAATTCCATGAGTTACCATCATGCAGTTCCTAAACAAATCGATTTGCACAAGAACATCGAAACCCTAATTACATGATTTTCAATTCAAGCATTAATCGTAGCCAAATCATCTAGCAAACAATCTCACTTATAATGATAGTTATCTACACACACAGTAACACGTAATCGAATCGACCAACGAGACTAACCTGTTGAGAGGTGAGACACAAGAACTTCTAGAGAGATGATAGTTGCCGTCGGGTGCCAAAGAAAGAAAGAGAGCCTAGGGTTTCGTGTATTGTGGCGTGTGCAATATATAACGTAACTGCTGAATTAATTGGGCTATACTTGGGCCGAAGCCCATGTTGGCGAAACTCCCTAGTTTCGTCGGGAGGTAAATGACGAAACCCCTAGGTTTCGTCGAGTGAGGGTGGTGGCGAAACCCCATAGGTTTCGTCGTGGTCTATGTGTGTGGCTCACCATGTTTCGCCGATTGAGGAATTATAACCTCAACAGTTAATAACTTTTTATCACTCAACAAACAGTAACACAATATCCCAAGCATATAATCAAGCATGTACAACTATAAAGCAAACAAGTTATGCAAACACAATTGTGAACAAGTACGTGTAGAGGAAAGACCTTGAAAACTCGGATTGTCACATTTACTATGTTAAATTTTATTTTTATTTTTTTAACAGAAAATTTGGATAACTGACGGACCAACGAAGTATCATCGTGCCACTGGCAAAACCACCCGATCATATCCATATCCACCACATCCAGGGGCAGACCCACATAGAGTGGGTCGGGGTCCCCGGACCCCAATGTTTTTAAAAAAGTTAGTAGATTCGGTATATTAAATTGTATAAGGACCTTATAAATACAATTAGGTGGACACCATACAAAAAAATGAAACCTGGTGTAGTGGTAAATCTCTCTCTTTACCAACAAGTGTTCATGGGTTCAATCCTTGTATAGATCTTTTTTCCTGTTTTTTTTTTAATCTAGTTCAAACCTCGCTATGACCAGACCCGAACGAGGACCGACCCGAAAATTTTAACGTTTTGTTATGAAAATTTTGAACACCGAAAAAAATGGACCCCATTGAAAAAAAAAATACCGGGTCCGCCACTGACCACATCCATTAGGCAATAACATCTATACACCAATTCAGGAGAAAACTACTGCTTTTCTAATTAAACTTTTTAAATTTACAAACATACAACTAATTAGTTATTGTTAGTTATATGGAGCATTTGATCCTACTTCCTATAGGTTAACGATTACAATAAAGAGAAACTAATACTTAACGGTTACGATAAAGAGAAATTAACATCAAAACAAACTAGTGGTTAACGGTTACGTTAAAGAGAAAGTATTAAAACTAAGGTACTGTTTGTTTTTGCAGACATAAAATGTCTGCAAGCGGATCTCATCTGTTTAATGTATGTAACTGAAGATGTGGTCTGAAGCTCTGCAAGCTGAAAATATAAGATTGTTTGTTTTTTTAAGCGTAAATGAGGGAGGGGTATATTATGGTTTTTGTGAAGATGTTTTAAGAAGATGGTTCATAGCTTATTTTTTAAGATGTAAAAAGCTAAATTCAGATCTGTTTAAAAAAATAATAATCAGCCTTCAAAAGTAACGTCTGCGCGCCTAACAAACACCCCTAATACTTAACGGTAACGATAAAGGCGTGGGTTCGAGTGGCTTCTCGGTTGGAGCGGTTAAGGGGTTATTCAATCTCAATGCCGATTTTAGCTCTCGGTTCGTTTGGGATTGGTGTAAATGGTTACCTAAGAAGTGTAATCTCTTTGCGTGGCGTGCCGAGCAAGATAAGATTCCGACTAGGGTAGCTTTACGAAGGAGAGGTATTCATATTGAAGACGATAGGTGTCCCCTTTGTAATATGGGAGTTGAGTCGGTCGATCACTTGTTCACTTCTTGCGGGGTTTCCACGGTTATTTGGCAGAAGATTCAGGCTTGGTGTAAGACGTCTAATCTGTATATCTTCTCGTTCCGGGACATTCTAGAGGTGCACAAGTGGGTTGGCTTAGAAGGTCAAAGGAAAGAGGTGTTCCACGGGATTGCCATTCTTTCATGCTAGGCGATTTGGAAAGTGAGAAACAATTTGATTTTCTCGGGGAAGCGCTTTAATGTTAATGATGTTTTTAGCGATATTAGATCTGTGGGTTATGTTATGTACAAAAATAGATCGAAGGATAGAGGTATATCGTGGGAGGATTGGTGTAAATTTGTAATTATATAGTTTTGTTTGTAGCTTTGGGGTTGGCCGCTCGATTTCGAGCTGGCTGTTTTGGTTAATGAAGTTTTCAGTTATAAAAAAAACGATAAAAGAAAAAACTAACACCAAAACAAAAAATGTTAACAAACGTTTTGGATATTTTTGGAAACTGGAAAGTGAAAGTAGTTACACAAAGTAATGGCAAAATGGTAAATTATCCAAAAAAACTGACCACAAAAGGCGAAAAAAGGCACAGAACTGAAAACTCGGCCATGAAAAATTTGTAGCTCATATAGTTACACTTACACACACGGGAAAACACACACAGAAAACATATCATCATCATCATCATCATCATAACAACAATAATAACCGTCTCATCACATCGATGAGATAGATGATCGAAGGATCGATCGGAATGGCGTGTAAATGCAGCAGCAGCACTGTCGAACGAAGATGCTTAATCTCCTCCAACAAACTCAAAGAATTCTGTTTCAATCGGAAGAATTTGCGCAACGTTTCTACCGTTCTCGTTTTCAAACGGAGTTTTGTAAAATGGCGATCTGTTTCCGGCAGAAGTCGCATTGTTAGGTCAGTTTTCCGGTTTGTTTTGTTTTGTTTCCGATCGGATTGAGGTTTTGTTTTTGAATTTTGAGATATGCGTGAATTAGGTTTTTAATTTGTGTTTAGCGGATCTTATTATCGGTTATGTGTGGTGTACGAGTGGTGAATTGTTTTGTGGTGGAATTAGGTGTGAGATAACGTGTTTCTGTTGGTTAAATTTGTTGTTATTGTTTAGTTTTAGGGTTATTGGAAATTAAGTGCTCAATATGTTGTGGAAACAGGTTACTGAAGAGATTTAGAAGGATTTTGATGATGAATTGTGGTTATAACTCATAATTATACATGATTTGATGCATATTGATAAACATGTGTAATTAGGAAAGATAGATATATGTAGATAAGATTTTGAGGTCAATGCTGTCATAAATTTGTTTTCCAACGGAGTTTCTCCAAATGGCGATATGTTTCTGGCAGAAGTCGCATTGTTAGGTCAGTTTTCCGGTTTCTTTCCGATCGGATTGGTTAAGATATCGATTTTTGTCGATGAATAATAATGATATTGAGGTTTCGTTTTTGAATTTTGAGAGATGCATGAATTAGGCTTTTTAATTTGTGTTTAGCGGATCTTATTATTTGTTATGTGTGGTGTACGAGTGGTGAATTGTTTTGTGGTGGAATTAGGTGTGAGATAACGTGTTTCTGTTGGTTGATTAGTTGTTATTGTTTAGTTTTAGGGTTATTGGAAATTAAGTGGTCAATTTGTTGTGGAAACAAGTTACTGAAGAGATTTAGAAGGATTTTGATGATGAATTGTGGTTATAACTCATAATTATACATGATTTGATGCATATTGATAAACATGTGTAATTAGGAAAGATAGATATATGTAGATAAGATTTTGAGGTCAATGCTGTCATAAATTTGTTTTCCAACGGAGTTTCTCCAAATGGCGATATGTTTCTGGCAGAAGTCGCATTGTTAGGTCAGTTTTCCGGTTTCTTTCCGATCGGATTGGTTAAGATATCGATTTTTGTCGATGAATAATAATGATATTGAGGTTTCGTTTTTGAATTTTGAGAGATGCATGAATTAGGCTTTTTAATTTGTGTTTAGCGGATCTTATTATTTGTTATGTGTGGTGTATGAGTGGTGAATTGTTTTGTGGTGGAATTAGGTGTGAGATAACGTGTTTCTGTTGGTTGAATTTGTTGTTATTGTTTAGTTTTAGGGTTCTTGGAAGTTAAGTGCTCAATTTGTTGTGGAAACAGGTTATTGAAGATATATGGAAGGATTTTAATGATGAACTATGGTTATGAATTATAATTACACATGATTTGATGCATATTGATAAGCATGAGTCGATAAGATTTTCAGGTCAATGTTGTCCTAAATCTGTTTTTAAACGGAGTTTCTCCAAATGGTGATTTGTTTCCGGCAGAAGTTGCATTGTTACGTCTGTTTATCGGTTTATTTCCGATCGGATTGAGATGTCGGTTTCTGTAGATGATGTTGAGTTTTGTTTTTTTGGATTTGGAATGATGCGTAAATTTGGTTTGTGATTTGTTATCTGTTGTGTGTGGTGTAGGAATGGTGAATTGTTTCGTGGTGGAATTAGGTGTGAGAAAACGTGTTTCTGTGTTAAATTTGTTTTTTCTGTTTAGTTTTAGGGTTCTTGGAAATGAAGTGCTCAATTTGTTGCGGAAACAGGTTATTGAAGAGATTTGGAAGGATTTTGATGATGAATTGTGGCTATAACTTATAATTACACATAGTCTGATGCATATTGACAAACACATGTGTAATTAGGGAAGATTAACATTGGTGATGTATAGAGATAATATTTTTAGGTCAATGTTGTCCTAAACCGGGCTGGTGAATTGTTTTGTGGTGAAATTAGGTGTGAGAAAACTTGTTTCTGCTCGTTAAATTTGTTATTACTGTTTAGTTTTAGGGTTCTTGTAAATTAACTGCTCAATTCGTTGCGTAAATAGGTTATTGAAAAGATTTGAAAGGATTTTGATGATGAATTGTGTAAACATCTGTGAAAGAAAATATTGCAAAGCATATACACATCTTAGGTTTGCTAGAGTTACACCTCTCCGAGGACATGGTCCAGGATAGGGGTCTAAGGAGATGTAGGATTAAGGTTAAGGACTTTTAGGAATTAGGAGTAGATTCATTAGGTCTGAGCATTGGGGCAGATGTTCAGCGTTTCTTTATGGTCTAGGCGGATTTTGCATTGATTGTGTTTTTTCATATATGATTATATGTTACCTATCCACCACTTCTTTTGTTATTTAGTATCGCTCTTTTTAAAGATATGTTTAGTTTCTCGCTTTTTTACTATATGTCTTTGGTGTCGAGGGTCTCTCTGGAAGCAGCCTCTCTATCCCTAGGGATAGAGGTTAGGTGTGCCTACATCTCGCCCTCCCCAGACCCTACCAATAGCTTTGCTATTTGTGGGAGTTACTGGGTACACGATTGATTGATTGATATACACATCTTAGGTCTTGTTCTAAACACTATTATGAATTTCAAGCAGATGTAAAATGTATTATCCTGTTAAAGGAAGCTAATATATTGATTCCTTGCTTGATTAATTTAAATGCTTACTGTGATTTCACCTTCAGTATGGTTTGTTGTTGCTACTAAAGATACCACATATCCTGATATCTGATAACCTCACATTGCAGCATGGATGTTCGAGAGAAATCAAAATCCACATTATTCGAGTCATCAAAACATAAAAGGGTTCCACTCTACGTTATGATGCCAATTGACTCTTTCGGGATTGATACAACTGGCACTCCAAGAATCAGAAAGTAATTACCATTTCTTGTAATGCCAGTCAATTTGGAAAAAAAATATGGAGATAATAGTTCTGACTAATAATCATATTTTTATTATTTCTGCATATTTTTTCCAATTTCGGTGGTGACACGTATACATGTATACAACCCTCTTCTTGTTTTCAGAATCAAGGCCTTAACCGTATCTCTAAAAGCACTCAAGTTGGCAGGTGTCCACGGAATTGCTGTTGAGGTTTGGTGGGGGGTTGTAGAACGGTTTTTTCCTCATGCATATAATTGGTCTTTATATGAACAACTTTTCAAATTGGTATCTGAGATGGGATTAAAGTTACAAGTTGCATTGTCTTTTCACTCAAATGTTCATTTATCTTCACGAGTACAAGGTATCAGCCTTCCACAGTGGATCATAGAGGTATGCTTTTCTTGTTTTTTTATTATGAATATACATCAACCTTGAGTTATATTTTAAAAAAAAAATAGGATAATGCATGTGTAGGCCACCCAAGTACGTAGCACGTTTCGTTTAATATATCAATTCTTGCATGAAAATGCACTTAAGTATTTTGAAAAAACAAAAACACCTTTGATAAGGTTAAGGTGTCATCACGCTTTTGGTTAGATTTGTTTCTTTAAAACTTTTGAGGGGTATATTTGCCATTTTCCAACATGCTGTGGGTTAAATTTGTTTTCATGCCCTTGAAACTTTTGAAACGATAAGAACACCTTTGGTGAAATGTCAACATGCTATGGGTTAAATTTGTATTATTTTCAAAAAGTTAGATGTCATTTTCATCATCTAGCATATTTCTGATCAAAATTGGTATAAATGAAACTGTATACATACTTTGGTGGCCTATAGATTAGTTTCAAAGGTATTTTTTAAAAATATTGATGGGTTTTGACTTTTTTTCTTCCTTCTTTCTTAGATTGGTCAGCATAATAAGGACATATACTATCGAGACCAGAACGGTTTTCCTAATGCTGATTATCTTACATTAGGGGTAGACAATATTCCGTTGTTTTCTGGGCGTACTGCTTTACAGTGTTATGAAGACTTCATCCATAGTTTTGCAAACAAATTCGATTCCTTGATGGGAACTATAATTGAAGAAGTATGTGTTGGTCTTGGACCTTCCGGAGAACTTAGGTACTTGTTGACTTATAAATTGGTCAATACGGGTTATGTTTCTATCTCTAATTGTTCATTTCAAATTTTGTCGATCATCATATGCAGATATCCTGCTCATCCCCTTCAAGATGGTAGATGGCAATTTCCTGGGATCGGTGCATTCCAGTGTTATGATAAATACATGTAACGCAGCTTAAACACTGATAAACCAACTGATTTAATAATTTTTTATGACATATATTATTATTATTGTTCTCTTTAGGATGGAGGACTTACGGGCAGTTGCTTGGCAAGAAGGGAAGCCTGATTGGGCCAATAAGGGACCTCCAAATGCTGGTGATTATAATAGTTTTCCAACTGATGTTCCGTTTTTTGAAGAAGGAGAGGGGAGCTTCTTATCTGATTATGGCCATTTTTTTCTGGTAAGCCATTTATTAGCTTCATTGGTGTTAATATTGATGATAGATAGTAAAGAAATACTATTTAATTTCAATATGGGTGCTATTGTTATATATAGATATACAGGGTTAAGGTAAAATGAAAACTCCTACGAGCTGTGAGAACTTAGAGAACTCGGCCTTACAAAAGGTTTTTTTTCCAAAAAACTTTTTTTACCAAAAATGCTAAAAAATCAACTTTTCCAAAAAAAAAAGCTTTTGTTGATTTACACCACCTGTAAAAAACCCTTACAGTGGGTGTAAAGGCTGAAAACGCAGCTTGATTTTTTTACAGCTGTGTTCTAACATTTTAATCTACGTGTGCGCAAAAAATGATGGCAAAACTAGCACGGGAAGTCGGAGTTCTCTAAGTTCTCACAACTCAAGGGGGTCTTCTCTTGATCTTGAATAAATATATTTGGAGATAATAGATTCACTAGTAAGATGTAAATGCAAATGGTAACAGAAATATAGGAATTTTCTAGTTTTCTAGGCAAGTTACAATTCTCTGAATTCCACAAAGTAGTGAAAGCAAAAACAGGGCCAGATGCCAACCCGGAATATTTTTTTATTTTTCATGAAATTTACTAATTTCTACTTATGTTCGTCTCACAGGAATGGTACAGCGATAGGTTGCTCCGTCATGCAGATGCAATTCTTGAAATTGCAGCAAAATTGCTGAAAAAATATCAAGAAGATGAGCAAAATTCTGTGCGTGTGATGGCTAAAATTGGTTTGTTTTATTGGTGGTATCAGACTGTTTCTCATCCTGCTGAGCTTACTGCTGGTTACTACAACACCGCTTTTAGGGATGGTTATGATCCGTTAACTTCAATGTTGTCTCGACATGGAGCAGCTCTGCAGATTTCGTAATATCCTATCTTTCACTTTCTTCGTTTTTTTAAATTAGATTAGAAAAATAGTGAAAGTGTATTATTGTACAATTTTGCTTAACGTACTCTGCGTACGTTGTGAAAATATAACATGCGTGATTAGGTTTTCTATTCCTACGGGGGTCTCATTGGAAGCAGCCTCTCTATTCCTATGGGGTAGAGGTAAGGCTGTCTACATCTCACCCTCCTCAGACCCTACCTTAGCTTTTGCTATTGGTGGGATATACTGAGTATGATGATGATGATGATTAGGTTTTCTATCCCATGCGTGATTTCTGATTTTGTACATGCGTGATTATGTTCATGCGTGATTATGGTTTTCAATATACGTGATTATGGTTTTCAAGATGCGTGATTAGGGTTTTTGAGTTTTATAACGTGCGTACTTCATCTTGTACACATCGTACGTTTAGGAATATTGTACGTTAACCAACCCCTAGAAAAAGATACAAGTTTCTTTTTATAAATTTCACAGCATACAACCTCCTAATTGTTTTGTTCAAATATCTAGCTTATTACATTAATAACATTTTTTTTTAAATTCCTAATTAACCCATCATTGGTTAACTTTTTAAAAAAAGAAATGGACAATAAAGTGTTTGCGGTTCAAACCAGTCCGCCTCGTTTGACAAGTACTATAAAATTTAGGGCTGCAAACGAACCAAACGTTCGGCGAACAATTCATGAATCGTTCGGCGGGAAGTTCGTTTGTGTTTGTTCGTTTATTAAACAAACGAACACAAACAAGAAATTTGTTCGTTTAGTTAAATGAACAAACATGAACAAAGGCCGCGTTTGTTCATTTATGTTCGTGAACGTTCGGTAGCGTGTTCATTTGTGTTCGATAGTTCATCAGCGTTTTTAGTTTTTATATTTATTTAGAAACTTCAAAATTCAGACAAATAAAATATTTAAATAGTGTCAGTGTATTATATATTTTGTTCATGAACGTTTGTTTGTGTTCGTTTGTTTCCATTTGTGTTCATGAACATTAGTTTGTGTTCATTTGTGTTCTTCGGCGTTCGTTTTTGTTCATTGCCTAAAATTAACAAACAAACACGAACAAGTTCATTTCCTTAACAAACGAATACGAACATAATATCTCGTTCGGTAAGTGTTCATGAACAGTTCGTGAACACATGTATTTCTCAACAAACGAGCACGAACGAGGTCTTGTTCGTGTTCCTTTCGGTTCGTTTGCAGCCCTATATAAAATGATATGTTTAAACCTAAACTTGTTTTGACCCGCTACGCAACTTACACTGCTTTTTTTACCTTGTAGCTGCTTTGAGATGATGGACAATGAAACTCCCGAAACCTTTTTGTGCAGTCCAGAAAGTTTGCTTCAGCAGGTACTCTACTTCTTCATAAACGTAACTGGTTTTTGTTTCAGTACTACAAATTGGGTGGTGTTTTGAAAATAATATAAAATAAGATGTATACCTGGCTGATGAATAACTAAACTACCTACCAGATAAAGATTGCATCAAAGAAGAGGGTGATAGAGTTGACTGGAAGAAATACACATCAGCGGTTCGATGAGGTATGTGTTTTCCATATACATATGAACTTTTCCTTCAAGGGCAAACTGCGTAGAAACTATAAATGGTAAAGGTGATTGGTATGTCACATAAAATGGCTTTTTTTTTTTTTTTGCAATGCAAGATCTTTAAGACTTCTTGGTTTTAGGGGCCCATAAGGCGTGTTACAACTTGTATGCGGATGAAGTTTTATAATACTGAAATAGAGAACAAAACAGAACTGGAATTAATTAGGAGAAATTCATGAAAATGATCACTTTTTGTTCAACTTTCATCATAATTGTCTTGAAACGTACATAACTGACCAACCTTATTTTTTTATTTATACATGTGGAATGGAACTTTTGTCTAGGTGTCAACTTTTCACAAATCTGCTTTTTTTTTTCGTAACAGCCTTTGCGTGTAGCTACTTTTTGCGTATCTGCTTTATTTTATTTAAATGCGGGTCAGCTTTGTACATTCCAAGGCATTTATGATGATATGTGAACATGAAATACACGTGAAATGATATCGTGCATCTCGTAAGTTATAAGGTGATGAGGCATGCTTACTAGTGTATAACTATCCCACATAAATGGTCATTTTTCGTGATTTTCCCATTAAATTAATCCGTAAATGCCAGATTCACGGCGAAGTTTAACAACTTTCTAATTTATTTTGCATTTTTGCTATTTTTTGTGCACTTACCTGAGAAACTTATACACTTAATGAATTTCTGTTTGCAGGCTGGTCTAAAGCAGATACATTCAAATTGTTTTGATTCGCAAGCTGAAGCTGTGAGATCATTTACGTATTTCAGAATGAACGAAAAGATTTTTAGGGGCGAAAACTGGAATAACTTTGTACCGTTCGTGCGCAGGATGAACACTGAATTGTAAAGTTACATTTTTACCTTAGGAAGGATACAATATTATTGTGCTACTGTTCATAATCCCCTTTTACATTGCAATTTTTGTACATGCGGAATATATTGCAACTTCTTTCTACAGTGTAGCAAGAAACTCTAGTATGGAGTTTCATCAGAGTATTGCTTTTTTTAAAATAGAAAAAAAAAACATTTTTGGGGTATATTCATGCGTTAATATCCCTGTCATAGGGGTGGGACCAGGCAATGATGGTAAGAACTTGTAAGCCAGTGCAATCCTACCTTCTAGCCCAGTTGGCCAGTTGGGCCTGTGTCCTCCATGGAGGCGCATGTTCGACTCCTAGTTGTGGCATAGGGGTGGGACCAGGCAATGATGGTAAGAACTTGTAAGCCAGTGGGTGCGCAAGTTCGAGCTTGAGCCGCCCCGGTTTTAATCCGGCCGTTACTCCAGCGGGGTCACCCGTGTGGAGGCGGTACGGTTTCCGGGCGAACGCCGTAGCCAAGTCTGACCACTCCCAGCGCGGATCCGGTTAAGACAACGTAAGTCTGGGACAGATCTTGGTTAAGGTCCCCGACTTGGGGATGTAAATACCTAAAAAGAAGTTTACCGTTCAAAAAAAAAAAAAAATATCCCTGTCAGACGAGTTCTTATGTCTATAAGTTATAACCATCACAAATGTCTTGGAATGTATAAATCTAACACATTGCAATGTATCATTGTATCAAACGTAAAAAAAAAACAGAAAAAAGCCTGTATTTAATAAAACGAGTAAACTGCCAAAATGGTCCCTGAGGTTTGGTCACTTTTGTCACTTTAGTCCAAGACTCAAATCTTTTGAATCTGCGTCCTGTGTTTTCAATTTTGTTGTCATTTTCATCCAAAATCAAAATCTGGTCAGATTTTTCAGTTAACATCCAGTTTTTTTGTCTTTTTCTCCCTTTTAACGAATGGCAAAATGGTATTTTAACGTTTTATTATAACAAATTAAAAAAAATCTGACCATTTTGCCCTTCTTTAAAAAGGAGGAAAAAGACAAAAATGGATGTTAACTGAAAAATCAAACCAGGTTTTGCTTTTGGATGAAAATGGCAACAAAATTGAAACCACAAGGACCTAGATTCAAAAGGTTTGAGTTTTGGACTAAAGTGACAAAACCTCAGTGACCATTTTAGCAGTTTACTCTGATAAAATAGTCCAAATGAGTTCCCTACATGTTTATGTCGGTTTACATGTGCATTTAGTACAATACCATCTGAAAACGTGAACAAGTAGGTGGACATGAGCATTTGGTAATTTTTTTTCAGTGAAATTATATCCTTGTAAAGTTTTCAATAAAGAACAATCTACAAAGTTATGCGACATGTAAGTTTCTACAAAAGAAATTATGTGGTAGTTATACTTAATATTTGGTTACAGTAGGTGTTTACATAAATAGTGTTAAGGGATGCTTAAGATACAGATTAAAACTATGTATCCTTTTAGAGTCACGTTCAATCCAGTATCAATGTTAAGTTAAAATCGTAATAAACACTTGTAGTAGTGTTGATTAGGCGTAGTGGGTGGAGGGGTGGGGGGAATAACGGTTAAAGGTAACTTGACATGCTTGCTATAGACAACGTTTATAAGAGCATCCATAACTTGGGAGGTCCATGTGCCACATAAGAGCTACATGGAAGAGTGCTCTCTCTTCCCACTCGAACCTCAAGCTCCCTCTCACCACCTTCATGGACCCAAGGTCTTTCTCCGGACCCTTTTCACATTAAATTGTGTATTCTCCCTCCATGGATGGTCCATGTCCAAACAAAAAAAAGTTGAAGTGATCTCCCTTCTGCCACGTCCGTTGCTTTAACTAACATCTCATTATCTCTTCCACTTAATCATCCATGACTCCAAGGACCATTGGTGGAGCTTAGTTGGGCCCGGGTGCGTCCCACCCCGGCCTTTTCACTTTGTAGTGTAAACTTTATATGTATCCCCCCACCCCCACCCCACACCACACACAAAATTTAAAAGCTCAAAGATCCGCCATTGCCAAGGACAACCACATAAGAGTTTTTGGATCAATTACTTAAAACCTGTGAAAATTGAAAGGATATGTATGGTTGAGCGACAGCCATCCCTGCCCCTTTAAAGTTTAAACTCAATGCACACTGATTTCATTATGTTATACCACGTAATTATAAATAGGTTGTGTTATTATCAAATAAGTTGCGTAACAATTATTATAAGTTGTGTAATAATGTATGTGTGAAATTATAACATTACTTGCGTAATTGGGTTGTGTAGTTGTCACTTATTAGTATAACTTGCATAATTATAAAGAGTTTTTTTCTTTTTCACAATTTATTATATATTCAACCCGTGTGATACATGTGATTTTAACCTACTATATTTATATTTTAAAATCACACCGCATGGTTTAGGAGATATTTGATACAAAATTAATTTTAAGTTTAAAATCAATAATGTGTAAGATAGATAACTTTATATATGATATTCCAAGTAATAATAAAACCTTTATTTCAAAACCAATATTATGTTAAGAACTTTAAGAAAAATATACTGTTTGTTTTAAGCGTACTATGTAAGACGGTTACACTTTAAGAAAATATACTAACAATTATCTCATATGTTTGAAGAAAGTATGTTGTTGATCTTTAATCCGGCTATTGAGAAGTTTTCTTCTTATTGTTTTGCAATACAAATGAATATCCAATGGTCTTATGTTCAATCAACTGTTATACATATTTTTCTTTAATAACACTCCGATTCCGATTTTGATGTTATCTTTACAAGATTTTCCCACTTTTTATGTTTTTTAATTTCCTTTTTCATGTTAAACCGTAATTAATTGATAACAATGTGATTCAAATTTATGTTCACACATAATAGGTTAGTGAAATTTGGTTATTGTTTGTACTTTTGATTTATATGTATAGTTTCTTTGTTTATCAGTAATAATTTTCCAACTTTAGTCATTGTTAATTGGAAGAATAAAATATTTTCTTTGTTTTGAATGTGTTTATTTTGTGATGTTATCATTTGATTTCTTGCTCTAAAAAAATGTTCATAATAATTTTACAGATATGGATCCAAAAACAAGTAGTTGTTCTTTCTTGAAGTTAGTCGATGTTCATCATCCTACAAAAGTGGTATGTATTTTTTTTTATTATGTTTACTAAAAATTATGTTGATACTTATATTTCTTTTGTTTCAAATTATAGGAAATACCGTATGATTTTGCCACATTACTGTGGGGAGAACAATTCCCATATGGTGATCGTATTAAAATTTTTGTTGCTGACAACTTATGGATTGTTGAAATTGAAAAATATGGGTTGGGTCCTGTTTTAGGTGATGGTTTTGGTAAAGTCGTTACGGACAGTGGATTACAAAAAAATGATTATCTGTTGTTCAACAGTCTTGGACCATCTACATGGTATCTCGATGTCTTTAAGTCATGTGTTTTGGATAACTCTTTTATCACTTCCATTAGAGTTGATGATGATTTCATTGTAAGTACTATATATAAAATAATTACTTTTTTTATGTCAATTTTGTTTTGTGCATATTTTGTTTAACATAATTGTTAACAAATTGACAGCTCATGCCCGACAAATTCTGGGGACAGTTTTACGGCAGCAGTTATAAAGGTGGGTCAGCAACTCTTTATGTCGGTGATAGGTTTTGGGATGTGAAGATTGAGGCGTTGTCCGACAAATGTGCTTTCACTGATGGATGGTCTAATTTGATTAGGGATCTTGCATTAGATTCCCGGACTACTTTTATTTTTACAATGGCTGGATATGAGACTTTTGAGTTGTCCGTTTTTAATCATGAAACTGGTACTCAAATGTATTTCAAGAAGGTTGACGTTGTTGTGTTGGATGATCCTATTTACGGAGATGATGGATTTGATTTACTGCTTGCGGTTAGTATTATTATGCTTACAATATTTTTTTTTCATAATACGAGGTAATTAGTTAATCTTGAAGTTAACATTGTCGGTGTTTTTGAATATTATGTTTTTGTAGTCGGAACACAAAGAGAAGGTGATTACCAACGAAAGTGATGTTGATGAAGATCTTGGTGGTGATATAGTTGGTGAATCTACCCGCCTTTCATCTTCCTTTGATGCCTATCGGTCTCATGTAAGTGTTTCACAATGTGCCCTATATATTATATAATGTTTCTAATTACTTTCTTCTATACTTATATGTTTATCATTCATTATTATGTAGAATGACCCAAAAGGAAAGTCAAAGATTGTATTTGGTCACGAGACTGTATCTCCAAAGGTTGTTTGTTATATACTAATTTAATTTAATACTTATTTTCAATACATATAATAAACTTTTTATTCTATTCGGTGTATTTGTTTTTCATTATGTAATCCTTTTAGTGAATAATTTTTTATAATTGTAATATGTTAAATGTTTTATGGTTTTGTAGGTTCATCCTAAGGTCAAATCAAACATTTATGTTGGAGATAAAGGGCTTTCGACAAAGGTTGTTTATGATTCGATAATATAGTTTCATGTTTTTTTTTCTAAAAAAATAATTAATATTTAGAAGTTTCGTTTTTGTTAATGTGAAAACCCAGTTTGATGTTGTTTTTAATTCTTTTTTCATACCAAACAACACATTAGATGTATAAAAACATGCTTAATTAGTATATAATTCATTTAATTATTTCATTCTATATCAATATGTTAATTTTTTTTATTTTCTTTAGGTTGAACGAAAAGGAAAATCAACTGATGTTGTTTCTGAGCAAAATCTGTCTTCTCACGTTGTCTCTCAAGTAAGATACCGTAACCATGAATGGTTACTTTTATTATGTAAAGGACCGTCTATCTTATTGTTGTACAATTTTATGTATATGATTTTTACACTTATTGTGTCTTATTCAATTATGTAGGCTAAACCAAAGTCTAAGTCATTCAGATCCACGACATCAACCGCCCTTCAAGTTGGCCGTAAATGCTCTACATCAAAAAAGTTAAAAAAAAACTGATGTAATTAAATTTACCAAGAAAGCCGAAAGCAGACTGGTATACTTTATAATATTTTTTTTCTTCTAATACCACATAATACAAGACACATAACTTATTAATCAATAAGGTAATTAATCCTTTTATTTTTTTCTCAGCGTTTACCCACTGATGTTTCAAGCCATCTGTGTCTTTCTCTTGACAACTTGCACCATGTTACAGTTCAGAACCAAAAATGTGAACTCCTTAAGCTGGGCACAAGAGGCGAGAAGTCTGGGAAGGGTTTCAGGTATGGTTTTAAAAAGTAGCCAGCTTTCTTGAAATTGAATTACATCGACTTCGGCTCTACTCTTTTCTTTACGTACGTCAAGTCTTCTCAGCGTTTGATGTTGACCAAAGTCGTACCCAAGATCACAAAGAAAAGACGCCGTTCGTGAATCTTGGTTATTATGTTTATGTTAGATGGTTAAGCATGAATATTAACTGTGGTTTTATTGTTGGTTTGTTTTGATACTTGGGGATAGTATTGATGGTTTGTTAGACAAGTCTTTTGGTAATATGTATTTTGTTGTTGATATGCTTATCATGTGGTTAGTGTGAAATGCAGTTTTTGTTATCATATAACCTATATAATAGAAAATAAATAAATAAAACCTAAATATATTGTTGATTATGAAGAAATCTTTTTTTTTTTCAAATTCCTTAACATTTGACTTTTATCATGATTCTTCAACAATCTTTTTATTTTCGTATTGATATGATATTTTTTGAATGTTCCACATAATTGTAACAAATTATAAGTAATCAATTAAAATTGATTTCTATCAATACATATTTGGAAACATGTATCGTTAATTATTATATAAATATTTAAAAGATTTGTAATAACATTTATTTGTTCTATTTTACTATATGTCACCAATCTATATATATATTCTCCAATTCGGTTGTCTATATCATAACAAAATAGTTTGTTTATGTATTTAAGTTTTTCCGAATAAAAATCAAGCTATCTGCTGTTGATCGTGAAGCAAAACTACAAGGTATGTTTCTTAAATTATGTATGTTAATGAAACCTATTAATGTATAACAAACTGTTATTATAACATCTCCATTACATTGTTGTTTATGTAACTAATCACAATGGATTATGTAACATGTTTTTAAACTAATAAGCATATATTATCACATGGTTGATAAGTTTTTCGTATGTGTTTTCATTTATGTTTTTGAAGTAATCATATAATATCAAATGGTTGATAAGAATATATTATCACAATTCATTTTATTTCATATATGTTTTTGAAGTAATCAGCATATATTATGACTGAAATTAAAAATTAATTTGATAATTTATAATATATATATTCTTAATTGTTTTGTCTACGTTACATGTGTTTGTAGGTTTTAAATATGGCTGAAAGTTCTTCCGAGTATTTTTTTTTTCTTTTTAATGTTAAGACTTTGTTGCGCATAATACCCATTAACAAGTTATATTTTATTAATATCTTATGTTTTTCAATCAGTATTAGAGAACCTTTCTTTTGTAGACACATGAATGGAGCGGACGAAGTTTTACTGGTATTTTCTAAATTCAGACATTTATTATACTTTTTTTTTATTCTTATCATAAAATACAATTTAAAATTATCTTATGGTTTATAAATTAGAATTATAATGATAATTATAAGTTATTTTGGATTCCTTGCTTTATCAGGCGATTCCTTCAGACGCTGCATCCAAATTGTGGGGTAACGATAAAGCACCCAAAAATGTTATGATACAAAGTCAATATGGCCGAAAATTTAATGTTTCTTTAAGCGAAGCCAAAGGAAAACATTTCTTTTTCCATGGTTGGTCAAATGTTGTGAAACATTTACAACTCAAAAAAGGATGTTTGGTGCTCTTCAATCCTGTCGATTTATCTATATTCAAATTAACACATTTCATTGATGGTGTGTTTCAAAGCTCTTTCTGGACATCGCTGTTATCCACAACATTTAACTTTATTGTAAGATTAGTTTTTCTTTCATTTTATTTATGTTAATATATTTAGGTTTTATGAACTGATTACAAAAGTAACATTTTTATTATTTTTTTAATTATTTATATAGGTCATTCCTGAGTCTATACTGCCCAATTTCTATGATTATACGTCAGATGATATAATTTGCATTATAGATGTAGGCAACAAAATCTTTCACGTCAAGATTGAAACGCTTTTTGGTAAAGTTGGTTTCTCCATTGGTTTTGATGTTATTGTTAATTTGTTTCAATTGGAGGCCGGTTGTTATTTAATATTCACAAGAGGTTTTGAAAATTATTTTCATTTAACAATTCTTGAAAAAAATGGTGTTGAAATTAATTATGCTGATGTACAACTTGATGAGGTAAGTATACATTTGCTTGTTTCTTTATATATTTAATTACTATATTGTTATTCTAATAAATGTTGTATGTTATTTTCAGACTGTAGTTACACCTATTGATGTAGTTGAAGAGCCAACTATTGATGAACAACAAAATGTTGGTGTTTATAAGTTTAGTCGTATGGCTTCTAAAGATTTTGTAAGTTTTAATATTATTTTAGGAAGTACTATATATTAAAAATTACATTTTTTTTATTCACATAAAAATACATTATTGTTTTTATATTCTTCTTATTAATTTTATTTTAAAAACAATACAGCGACTGCCTGATAAGGTTTCAAGTATGGCTGAACTTGGTGTTGATTTAAAACCTATGACCGTCAGACTTTTGCATCTACCTGAGCAAGAGGAGTTTACCAACCGTACCAGACGTGAAGAGAGGAGAAGGTTGGCGTTATGCGTTATGCAAATGGTCCAGATTCATGAAACGTACTCGCATTAACGAGTGTGATACGGTTCACTTTTCTTTTCATGAAACTCATCAAGTCTTGAATGTTGAGTTGGTTGTACCTCACCAAAAAAAGAGTAGTGATTAGTTGTTTTACATTTACGTTTTGGATATTTGGTTTTCGTATGATATACATTTACTTTGTTATGGTTAATAGTTTTTAAATGTTTATTCATACACCTTATTCATCATAGAATTTTTCGTTTATTAATATATATGTATATATTTATTTGGTTAGAAAGATAGATTGACAACCCGTGAGTATTCACGGGTTATAACCTAGTTTATTATATATTCAACCCGTGTGATACATGTGATTTTAACCTACTATATTTATATTTTAAAATCACACCGCATGGTTTAGGAGATATTTGATACAAAATTAATTTTAAGTTTAAAATCAATAATGTGTAAGATAGATAACTTTATATATGATATTCCAAGTAATAATAAAACCTTTATTTCAGA
Source organism: Helianthus tuberosus (assembly GCA_030545235.1). Classification (NCBI taxonomy): domain Eukaryota; kingdom Viridiplantae; phylum Streptophyta; class Magnoliopsida; order Asterales; family Asteraceae; genus Helianthus; species Helianthus tuberosus. The sequence goes on along the minus strand of CM060376.1, from coordinate 648,634 downwards.
ATCAATATTATGTTAAGAAGTAAGAACTTTAAGAAAAATATACTATTTGTTTTAAGCGTACTATGTAAGACGGTTACACAACCACCTACTTCACTATTTACACTTTATCAAATCATCAATGTATTACGTACATATGTTTTATACGAATCTCACAATTATCTCATAATATTTTGTCAACAACAAACTAACATGGTTCTTACCTTACCCTATTAATCATTGATATCTGCACTTTGTAGGATTTAAATCCACCATCTCACCATATCATTTCTCTTGAGGAAGATATTATAATATAATACTCGTTCAGAAAAAAACACATCAGTAATTAATTAATTATATTAATTAAAATAATGTATAAAACATTAATTAGTTCTCCAAGTCCAATGTAGTGCACGTGGTTCTTGTTTTGAGACCAACTATTTAATTACTTATTTATTCATTCAATATATTCAAAAATCGACTAAAACCTTAGGCTAGACGGTATGGACCCGTCTTCACCCCGTCCTCAAGCGGCGACGGACCGGCACACCATGCCGCCCCCTGCCGTCCCGTCCTCTTCGTCCTTTCTTAGACGTTTGCGACGGACCAATTTGTGGGGCCCAAGACCAAAAGTAGCCGTTATTATAAAAAAAAATTAATTTCTAATTTAATTTATTATTTCAAACGGTAATATTTCAAAAAAACACCCAATTCACTCTCACTTTTATAAATACTCACCTCTTTTACACCTTTTTTCGCAACTTTTCATCCACTACAATCTCATATCTCTCTCACATTTTATAACTCCTCTTCCCTTTTTATAAAAACTCATCTATTTTTATACCATTTTTTACCCGTTACCACCTCATCTCTCTCTAAAAAATTATCATGAACTCACCCATTTCTTCCATTTCTTCAATTTCTTCCATCTCTTCATCATCTTCGTCTACATGGTATTCATCATCTTCGGAAGAGGATGCTATTATGCATAACATGGTTATGAACGCGGCTCAGGTCATCATGGCGGGTGATGAAGCGTCGTCCCAACGGCTAACTAAACGAGCAAAATTAAACCGAGATCAAGAAGGTATTTTAGTATTTTTTTTTCCTTATGTTTTATATAGATTTGAAAATGTATTTTATAATTAATTTCATTTATGTTACGTTTTAAATTTATAGCCGCCCACGTTAAACTAGTAGCCGATTATTTTGCCGTCGAACCCGTGTACCCAGTCGAGATTTTTCGACGTCGGTTCCGCATGAGTCGTCCACTGTTTTTACGTATTGCAGGCGACATGACCCAGTTTGATCCGTTTTTTACACTGCGAAACGACGCTAGGGGGCAAAGGGGTTTCAGTAATTTACAAAAATGTACGTCGGCCATTCGCCAACTGGCATACGGTTTCGCACCCGATGCATTAGACGAGTATATAAGGATGTCTGAAAGAACCGCACGTCTATGTTTGCACAAGTTTTGTGAATGGGTTGTCAAATTGTATAGCAAGCAATACCTGCGGAAGCCGAACGCAAACGACGTTCAAAAGTTATATCAAGCACACGAACAGAGACATGGTTTCCCAGGAATGCTCGGGAGCATTGATTGCATGCACTGGCCGTGGCAGAACTGCCCAGTTGCCTGGCAAGGTCAGTATACTAGGGGAGATCATGTACGCTTGTATCATCCTTCATAACATGGTCATTGAAGACGAAGGTAGAGCGATATGCGAGTACGACGAAAACGCGTCAACTGGAAATTATGTTCCAGTTAGTGGGGAACAACAAGATTTGAACATGTTCGCTCTACGTAACAAGTACACACATCATAACCTACAATCGGACTTGGTGGAGTACATTTGGAACAACGCTCAAAACGAACCCGACCACGACATGGAAGACGAAGACTAGTACCTTATTTTAATATATTAGGATTTAAGTTTATGTAATTTTTTTTTTAGTACTAATGAAAATATTTTGTTAGTTTATTTGTTAAATGTTAAAAAAAAGTAGAAGATTAAAAAAAATAAAAAAAACATAAAAGTGGTGGGGAGGACTATGACTAGGACCATCCTCCCATACCCTCTACTTTTGGGGGATGGTCCATCCTTGGGAGGACTATGACGTGGCGCCTACGTGGCGGATGGTCCTCCAAGGATGGAGTGTCACCATACCCTCTAGCCTTAAGTCATCTTATTTATGAAACTTGGGTTTCCTTCTGAATTGATTTATATATATTATAGCCTAGTGGAGATGGATATGATCGAGTGGGGCTGCTGGTGGCATGATGATACTCCATTGGTCCGTCAATGACTATAACTTGTCGTTAAAAAAAAATCTTATTTACAAATCCATCATTTCTGACCTAGTGGGAAGGAGACTTAAGTTCTTTAATGGAGACCCAAATCTAATCCTTATTTGTGTCATTTTGATGGATTAGACAGTGATGGATAGAGCCTAGCCTTTGCAGAGGTGTTAGGCTCTATCATGAGCTTACCCGGGTTTCCGTCCCACAATGTGTTACGTCAGAGAGTTCTGCTCTTATGAAGACACAACGACTGTCAAGTGACGGCCAACAGTACATTTTCCCAAGAGAACGTCCAAGCCAAACTTTGAAACCGGCATGGGCTAAATCAACGTAGTCTGGTCGAAGTAGAGCAATGAGGCTCTGCAATTTGAGAAGTGTGGTAACCTAACATAAGAAAATCGACGTTCTAAAAAAAACTTAATTATACACCTCTATATTTTTTTTCACTCTCTCTTTCTATATATCTATAAATCTATTAATACCTTATTATTGCCAAAATACTAAATAGACCTTTTGAAAGGATATAGTACAATGATACAACACCACCCATACCTCCATCTTCAACCTCCAACCTAACATCCATTCTGCAACCTTACCACCACACCAATGACAATAACCAACACCCTATCTTCACCACTCCAATTCACCCTCACACCATCCCGCAAAACCATCTATTCCACCCCATTCCTCCCCCTCAATCTCAAAACCCTAACTCCCATCCACCTCAAATCCACCAACCACCGTCACCGGACCACCCTCACCGTCGCCAAATCCACCGGCACCGACTCTCCAGACGGCCCAGACCGGCTAATCTCCGCCCTATGCTACTTCTACCCGTTCTTCGACGGCATCCAGTACGGCAAATACGCAATCAACCAATTCTCCTTCATTCAAACCCTAATTCAACCACTGGTGCCTGCAATTAGAGTTTATAAAAGCGTGCCGTTCAACGGTGTGCTTCTGTTTCTGACTCTGTATTTTGTTGTTGTTAGAAACCCTAATTTTAGTAGGTATGTTAGGTTTAATGCTATGCAGGCTGTTGTGCTTGATGTGTTGTTGATTTTTCCTGATTTGTTGGAGAGAGGGTTTGAGGCTAAAGATGGTGTGGGGTTGGGGGTGTTGATGAGTGTTGATAGTACTGTGTTTTTGTTTATGTTGGTTTCTTTGATTTATGGGAGTTCTTGTTGTTGTTTGGGGCACCTTCCTAGGTTGCCTATTGTTGCTGAGGCTGCTGATAGACAAGTTATGTAATGTCGTCGCCATCATCGTACTCGGTATATCCCATCGATAGCAAAGCTAAGTTAGGGTCTGAGGAGGGTAAGATGTAGACAATCTTACCTTTACCCTGTAGGAATAGTGAGGCTGCTTCTAGTTAGACCCTGGCTCGAGACAAGTTATGTAATGTTATGTGAACAAATGTTTCTGTTTTTTTTATGTTGGGTTCCTTTTAAATTTTTTGGATTGTGAAGTTGTGTATGTGATTTGTGGGTTTTGGGTTGGGTTATGTTTAGCGCGGGATTTGGGTTGAGTGATCTGAAAACGTCGAACTTGTGTGTGCCTTGTGTTATTCGGAAGTGAGGCCGGGTCGAAAGATAGGTGTATAGTGAACTTATTTGAAGTTTAAACAATTTTGTGTAGATTGATTAATGGTAGGGTAGTGTGTTACGGTTTTGGATAGACATTGATACTAGGTTGTGTTTATAACATGCATACTTAATGGTCACTTTGTTTTTCTACTTGATGTAACAAGTAGGGGTGTAAAGAAGCCGGGCCGAGCCCGAGCTCGGTTCGGTTTGAGCCTACATATTTGAGCTCGAGCTCGGCTCGTGAGTAAAACCCAAAGCTCGGGCTTAACTCGATTCGAGCCTACTTATTTGAGCTCGAGCTCAGCTCAATGAGTAAAGCTCAGGCTCGGCTCGAGCTGTTTTGAGAACAACCTCAAAGGAGTTAAAAGCTCGGCTCGAGCTCGCTTTAAGATTGCTTAAACGAGCCAAAACATGGCTCGCCAATGTTATTATCACTATTATTAAACTATATATAAAAACTAAAATTTTGTATGGGCTCGTTTAGGCTCGCGAGCCTAGACGAGCTTTGTATTTCAGGCTTGAGCTTGGGCTCGCTCGATAACTAAACGAGCTCTAGTTCAAGCTCGAGCTCGGGCTCGTTTACACCGCTAGTATAACATGTGTGGTACATTCAAGTTGGAATAACTGGCATATCTAAAATCAACCAAATGAAGTCTAGAGAAGATTGCACAAAACATACCACGAAATTGCAAGCAATCCTACAGATCAATCATTGAATGCACCGTGCCACGTTTATAAACAAACACCTACAATCAGTCGATCATTGAAACCACGGTTAGTGTGACGGTCCTATCGTAGATCAACTGTTCTGCTCTAGACAAAATTTTCAATGATCAAATGCAAAGCAAAAAGTGTGTGTTCACTTCAATGATATGCGTAAAACATTGATACAAGATAAATGAATCATTTTTTAATAGCTTAAATTACACAAAATCCACCTCTAGCGGGGCTTGAACCATTGACCTCAAGGGGAGCAACACTTTAACTCTAATCGTGTGATCGACTGTATAGTCCTTTAACGGTTTTTTGTGTGTAGCGACAACAAAGATGTACAAGCACATTAAGAGACAAGTTATCTATGGGTAAAAGGCAAGGCGAAAATTCTGAACTTATCTATTAACTCTTGCAACACTAAAAAGCATAAACTTATTGTATACTATTAATTGATAATTTATATTACAACCATAAGTCTCAAAATCAAGAAGCAAAAGAATATCAAGCTAGTGAGAAGCACTCATACATACATTACTACATTAGAATCATTGTATAAAGAAAATTACTTCCTTAGTCATGAGAAGATTTGTGATGAACTCTTTCATTATTGATTAATAAGGATTACAAAAGACTCAAAGCGACATCTACCTCGTTAGGGATACGGTTGACCAGTTATCTCTAGTGTTTTAGAGAGAAAAGTAGTGAAAAACTGCTATTAGTTGAAACTAGTGGGGCTAACCCACTTGGTAGAGACATTGCCTCTTAGAGGAGAGGTACCAGGTTCAAATCTGAGTATATGATATTAATTTAAGATTATTGGTGTCCTAGAGTAAGAGTATGCGTTGTCATTTAAAAGAAGTTGAAAGCCAGTGGGTACGTGATAAACTTTTTAACATTCACTGAATCATTGGCCACTGCGAGGTGAAAAAAAAACTAAATTTTCAGTCTTAAATTGGTAAAATTTTTACTCCTGAATAAGTTAAGTACTAAAGTTCCACTCATATTTAGAAGGGATATATTCTTTTTTACTGTATGACCTTTTATTTTAACTATTTCTGTATGATTTAACAGCTACTATTATAAACAAGGCACCCCAAAAAAGTCAGGGGCAGCCCAGAAAAATAGAGAACCCAATTACTTCTATCAGAGTATGTATAAATGCTCGTCGCATTATAGCTTAGTGGCATTTTGGTGATGAGATAAGGCTTTAGTGACTATTAGGTCCTGGGTTCGAGTCTCACAAGGGGTTTTCCCAGGTTTATTAGGTTTCTCCTGAATTGTGTTATGGTTCTTGATTAATTCACCAAAGAGAATAGATAGAAGTCAGACTAGAAAATAGAGAGATGATTAGAACTTGATAACTTTCATTCATAATCCCAAATGAAAACGTACAGGACTATATATATAGTTAACATTCATGCCACTAACCCTAATAAGATGTACCCACTACTCACAAATTAGTTACCGACTACTAACAATATGGAAAAAATACGTTACATGGAAAACATAGGCATTCCCTTATTTCCCTTTATTTTAACACATGACTAACAACTTGAACATTCAAAATAAAGTGGTTGGACTACATGTGCTTTTACTCGGAGGGTGACTTGGGCTTCGGTACATAACAAATTGGTGTATAGGCATTATAGCCTAGTGGAGATGGATACGATCGGGTGGTTCCACTCGTGGCACGATGATACTCTAGTATAATCGTGTTAATTAATTTTTCATTTCTAGTGTTTGATTTGAAAATGAGAAGTGGTTCGTTTCGTCTTGAAACTTTCACCAGATTCAATAAATTAAGCGTACACCAAATGCCACAATAATTGTCATGTGCACCGGTTCATGTGGTGGTTAATTTATGTGCTAAACTAAGTTATATATATTTTGTTAAATGAATTATATCTATACATACACACATAGTGTGAAGTTCATTGGGGAACACTAAAAAAGTGGGGAACAGTGGGGAACCGACTCAAACGAACTCCGATTGGACTCATTTCAGTGGCGTTGGAACCGTCTCGTCGAACACTAACTAGGATCTCTTAACTCTAAACTCTAAATCATAACCCCTAAACCCTAAATATATTAGGGTTTGACTTTTAGCGTTTAGCCTTAGGGTTTAGAGTTTAGCTTTAGGGTTTAGGATTTAGCTTTAGGGTTTAGCTTTAGGTTTAGCCTTTTAGGGTTTAGCTTTTAGGGTTTATAGTTTAGATTTTACGGTTTAGCTTAGGTTTTAGCCTTATTTTTTAGCTTTAGGGTTTAGAGTTTAGGAGTTAGGATTTAGGGTTAAGAGTAGGGCTGTAAACGAACTGAACGTTCGGCAAACAGTTCGTGAACTGTTCGGCGGGAAGTTCGTTTATGTTCGTTCGTTAATAAACAAACGAACACGAACAAGACATTTCGTTCGATTAACTAAACAAACGAACACGAACAAAGGTCTCGTTCGTTCGATTACGTTCGTGAACGTTCGGTAATATGTTTGTTCGTTTGTTTATATTCATTAGTTAACAAATTTTAATTTTTTGATTTTTCTACAAGCTTTTATTTCCCCTAAACATTAATTAGTTTCCCTCCAAACTTTTTTCCCTCCTAATATTTGTTTCCCTCTTAATATTTTCTCCCCCATAATCTTTTTTCCCTCTTAACCTTTCCCCTAATTTTTGTTTCCCCACTACAGATTAACTTTTTACAAAAAAATAAATAAATAAATAAATTGACAAGTCATTTATACGACGATCATATGAAGAATTTGGGGAACTTGGTCATTCAAGAATCAAGACATTTTGAGATAATTTATGAACTTATGAATTAGGATTATCATGTATTCATGTCTAAGTAATTTTGGATAATTATGTTTAAATTAGAATAATTTGATTTATCATGTGGTGGATTATCATGAACTTAAATTAGTATAATTTAACTTATCATGTTTAATGTTCGCTTGTGTTCGTTTGTGTTCGGAACTTGTGTTCACGAACTGTTCACAAACAACTAAAGTTTCTTAACAAACGAACACAAACATAGAATCTTGTTCGTTAACGTGTTCGTGAACCGTTCGTTAGACCAAAAAACCTTAACAAACGAACACGAACAAGGCCTTGTTCGTGTTCGTTTGGTTCGTTTACAGCCCTAGTTAAGAGATCTTAGTTAGGGTTCGACGAGCTGGCTCCAACGCCGCTGGAATGAGTCCAATCGGAGTTCGTTTGAGCCGGTTCCCCGCTTTTTTAGTGTTCCCCAATGAACCTTCCCCTACACATATATGTATATTTATCTTTTAGTTATTTAAAAGAACTAATTACATTATTCAGTTAACGGAGGGAATTTAATTATTTATGAAGTTACAAATGCGCGTCGTTTTGATAAAAGGATCAAAAATATGTTTTGTCGACATGTTAACTCATCAAACATGTTTAGTTAAACATGTAATTCGTGTCATAACTCATTTTAACACGTTTTAATTCAAATTATCATGGTGCCAAGATAGTTATAACCTGGACTCGTCCAAATGAATTTCTAACACTTTTTCATGTTAATGAATGTTGATACAAGTTTTCAGCCATTTTATTTATAAAAGTTTTCAGCCATTTTATTTATAGTGCATTTCTAAAACCAAGGTTCATTTTTTAGAATTTTATGTGATCATATGTCGGTGGAAGCATGTTATTCAAACGTAGAACCTCGTTTACCTACGTGGACACATGTCATTCGATGCCAAATCGAATACCAAACTTATATATTCATTATGTTTATGTTGATATGATCACATTCTATTTACTGTTTAACCTGTAAATATATTTAATTTTCATTTCTTACAGCAATAAAAATATATAATTACACCTAAAACACAAAATTGTTTAAAATATTTACTTCCACAATTTTCTATTTGGGATTGAGTTTGAAAATAATTTATTGAATTTTTGAAAAATGCAATAAGTTAAAAAGGAGTTTGGCAATGGTAAAAGTCCTTTTCATTTTGGTTCTTTTTGTAAAGGAGTAAAAAGTTGTTTTGAAAACCCACAAAAACATCGCTTTTTAAATGACTTTTAACTTTTTGTATATAAAAATAAAATTATCAATCACAAAATCCCTAAAAAATAGCAACAAAACATGAAAACTTATCCTAACCTTTTTTGTCATTTTACCTTTTTTTCACTACAAAAGTTAATCCAAACACTTTTTCAAACACTTATTTTAAAAAAAGTTATAAGTCAATAAACACTTCTAATAAAAAATACTTTTTGTTAGAGAGAAATGCCCGGATAGTCCCTGTGGTTTCACCTTTTTTCAGCTATAGTCCCTATCTTTCTAAAACTACTTGAATAGTCCCTGTGGTTTACCGTTTTGTTCTCGGATAGTCCCTGGGTCTAACTTCAGTTACTTTTCTCTGTTAAGAGGGGTGTGAAATGACAAAAATACCCTTTCTTAAAAGGCCAAACCATAGGGACTATCCGGGCATCTTCTTCATATTTGTTTATACCAGCAGCCAAGCACCAAATCTAGAACTTATGTGCCTACCACCACCCAAGCACCACCACTACCATAAACCACCACTGCCATAAACCATCGCTCTAGCACCACCATTCCAAATCCAACAACCACCCACCAAATCAACCCCACACCAAATCTAACAACCACCACTCCAAACTTGACACCCTACACCGAATCCAACAACCACCACTCTAATTCGTAAGAACCCTAACCCTAGAACGAAGATCGGGTGATTCGGTTACCTGGAACGAATGGCGGCGGCTTCTGTGGTGAACGCTGTTATGGCAGTGGTGGTGCTAGAAACCCCGGAATTCGTACCGATCCAGATCAGAAAACCCAACTAGATGTCACACCCCTTTCTGCGGCGGAAGCACGAGGTGTGATCATGAAAGGTTCTCATTGCATACGAAGAGTAAACATGCTACATGCTCGAAATATAACATCAAATACCATAATTTGAAAACATAAGTTTAGCGTCTACATCGCTAGACAGCTTAAAACATTGTCTTAAGGGTTTACAACTTTATTTAAAGTTAAACACAAGCGACATCCACGAGCATAAGCAAGACCACGCGCACATCCATCCTAGTTACCTGAAATACATGTGAGTTTTTGGAAAAACGTCAACATAAAGTTGGTGTGAATTCATGCAGTTTTGTATTTCATGTTTGTATACTTTGTATGAAAACATAGTTTGTGAGTAAATCAAGTTTTCATATATAAATCCAGTTTCATGTGTACACCACGTACCCATGTATAATTCAATCTTTTCTTGAGTACCCCACGTACTTCAAGTTATATATCAATCCTCTTGAGTACCCCACGTACTTCAAGTTATATATCAATCCTCTTGAGTACCCCACGTACTTCAAGTTATATATATCAATTTTAGTATGGTATGAATTTTACGTAAATACAGTATTTCTGTAATTATCAGATTGTTAATGGGTTGCAAAGCCATTAACATGTGGCACGTCATAGGAAGTCACCAAACCTAAGGCATTTAATTGGTATATTCTGAGACACAAAAGCACTACTCGATTCTCGCCCCGATCGGTAGTGTGGCTGCCAGGCACCCGTTAGATCTAACCTTTTGTTCTGCGGTCTAAGTATGTACACGATTAATGGTGCTTCTGTACCCTATTCGTGACACTATTTCTCATAACGCATCCTACTTGGTTCTCGTTCTCACCAAGCGCGTTTCTTGTTATCATTTCTCATAGCGCCTCATACTTGGTTCTCGTTCTCACCAAGTGCGCTTCTCATATTCTTATATTTCATCACACTTGGTTCTCGTTCTCACCAAGTGTACTTCTTGTATTCTTATATTTCGTCACACTTGGTTCTCGTTCTCACCAAGTGTACTTCTTGTATTTATATCATACCAATTATAAATTTTGTACATTTGTACATGTATTTCACCCCCGAAGTTATAAAAACTGAAAACAGTTAAAGAGAAAAGGGGGAGCATGAACTCACAACTTTGCGTTCCTAGCGTCGTAAACTCCACCGGATTTGCTTAATTAACGTCGTAACCTATACGCGTTTTCTTAACGTTAGTCACTAGACTTGCGTCGCACAAGCACAGTCACTCTCTTTTGTATATTCTTGTGTTAAAAATATTCCATATTTTTAACTACGTATCTTACTTATATTATTTTCTCCAAAAATAAATATAAGTCTTTTGTGTTTTGCACTTTGCACCCGAATTATGTATTTTGTATGTTGTATGTGTATTTTTATATTTCTACTCCTCATGAGTAATTTGTGTATTTTTAAGTCTTAATACACTAGCACGTATAACACATACTATATACACTTAGCACAAAAGTTGGTGATCAAATAATATATATTTTTCTTTCAAAAATATATACTTAATATCCATTTTTATTCTTGAAAAATCACCATTTCTCATCACCAAAAATTAGGGAAACCTTGGTAATACTTTTAAATACATTTTTAGGGAATAAGTTTCTCAAAAACTTATATTTTTTTCTAAGTGTCAAAATTTATAAAAATTTTGACAGAGTTTCCCCTAAAATGGAGGTTTCCCACGTTTTCAAAACGTGTGTTTATTTTCTTTTAAATCATTGTCAATCATCAACAACAATTATCAACAATACTCATCAGCAATAATCACTAGTTTCTCCATTTCATGAACTTGAATATTTACAAAAATGTGTAGTAACTTACTAGCACATTTAGTAAGTCTTGTTATTGCTAAAAATAAGTTTAATTTCTTAAAAACTTTATTTTTAACGAATATGAAGTTTCACAACTTCTAGTCGGTTTTTACGAAAATTATCTCTTTGTTAAAACCTTTGTTACACAAGTGTCCACACACTTGTTTGTTCACAAAAACCACTTTTGTTTGTGTAAGATCCGGTTTAGAACATGTGATTTCTTTTGATGCTTGGTCTTTTGAAAATACCACTTGTAGATACATAGATCGGCTAGTTTTAAACACTATTTTGCAAGTAAAAATACTTTTACACAAGTTCATGTTTCATGTGTGGTAGAGTTTCATCTTTTAACCCTTATATCTTCTAACATAACCTTATGTCATGATCCAAGAACATGACTACATCGGGTTAAATGATGATCCGAGCTACCACAACATAGATCGGGTCCAAATAATCACACAAGTCAAATACTACATGATTTACACAACATATGAGTTTTTAACCACCATTTTTCATGCCTTTAGTAGACTTTTAAGCATCATATTGCATGTTAACGAGTTTTAACCGACAAAAATCCTTTTAACGACTTTAGAATAGTTTAAATACGAGTTCTAAGTGTTATACCTCTAGCTCAAGGCTAGGGAAGGATCTTGACGGAAATGGCGTGGATAAAAGCTAGAGAATGAGGTCCTTCGCGTTCCGTTTGCTCCAAGGCTCCTAATACGTGACCCTTGATGTTTGTATGATCTTGGAATGGCAAGAACCAAACTCGAAAATGGATGGATGCTCTAGGGGTGTTTGGCCGTAAGTTTTTAAGAGGGAGAGAGTGAGAGTATGGTGGTGAAGGAGATGAAACACATATGTCTTCTTATAGTACTTTATGATATCTTCCATATCTCTCAAGATCTCATCACATCTAAGTGAATCTAAGGAGTATCTAATGGGATTGTAAAAGATTATGTAAATCTTGTGGGATCATGGCTTTGGCCGATTAATAGCATATGGGGGGGGGGGGGTAATGTGTAACTTGCAAGATCTTTCCATATCTTGTGTAATCTAATAAGATTACATGAAATCTAATAAAATCTAAATAATATCAAGGTAAATCCAAGAAATATCCAATTAAATCTAATAGGATCTTATAAGATATTGGCAATATTTGGTGGGGTCACCTCCCCATGTGACCGTATACATGCAATGGGGGGGGGGGGGCAAAGTGTAATATTTACTCCCTAGTTCATAATTAGGTTGGTTTCAAGTAATAAATTTAGGGATTTAATGCGTTAATACGTTATAAGGGGTGTTATGGTGTTCGGGGACCATAACTAGTTTAGAAAAATAAAAACAATGCTTCTAGCATTATTTTGGTGTTCCGGGTATTGTCCGGTTGTTCGGTTAGATACCGATTCGTTAAAGTGCTAAATCACACTTTTTAGTGTCGTTTAAGTACCTTTCTTGTACTCTTTCAATTCCCAACACTTAGGGAAATATTCTGGATAATAAAACGACATTTCTGCATAATATTTCAGTGCCAAAATGCTGATTATAGCTGAATTATGTAAATTTCTGCACTTAAAGTGCGTTTCGGGTGCTTTTTAGTGCTTATTTTTGCTTTCGAAATGTCTATAAATTAAACCCTTACATGTATTCTTGGGTTTTAATGCATTCTTGTTGTCAGACCTACACCTAGGCCTCAATTATAATGTCTGACTGCTTTCTGCAGTTCCGTTGACACAGTGTGTCTTACCGGTGAGTTTACTATTATTTTTGACGCAACGCTCTCGTTTATGCATAAAGAAATATTTTGTAGTATACAACGTGCATGAATTCACTTGTTTAATCATGTGTTCAGTCATTGCTGACAATTAAGCACATAATTGCAATCATTAAATAATGATTAAAGTGTACGGAAATTACCGGTTTGTGCCAGTTGTCACACTAGAAACCCCGGGCTCGATCCCGAGCCGTCGCCGTCGTGGCCGGCGTCTGTCGCCGCCGTCTGCGGCCGCCGCCTGCTTTCTCTCTCTCTATCTCTCTCTCTCTCTCGCTTCCTCTCGGTTCCTCCGCCACCGCTGAGCACCGCCACCACTGGTGGTGCTGCTGCCATTGATGTTTAACGGGGAGGAGAACAGAGTAGATGGAGGTGGAGGGTGCCGCCGAAGAAGAAGGAGGGGGGGTGTTGTGGTGGTTTGAGGCGGAGAGGGAAGGTGGTTGTGGTGGCATGGTGATGCAGGTAGGTGCCGCCTGCTTTTATCTTGGGGTTAGGGGTTTGATGCCGGTATTTGTTTGATAAAGATGATGACTATTTGTTTTTGGTTTATGGTAGTGGTGGTGCTTGGGTGGTGGTAGGCACATAAGTTCTAGATTTGGTACGGTGGTTGGGATTTGGCAGTGGTGGTGCTAGGGTGGTGATTATTGGTGGCTGCTGGTGTGAGTGGTGTTGAGGTGGGAGTGGTGGAGTGGTGATTATTGGTGGCTGCTGGTATAAACAAATATGAAGAAGATGCCCGGATAGTCCCTATGGTTTGGCCTTTTAAGAAAGGGTATTTTTGTCATTTCACACCCCTCTTAACAGAGAAAAGTAACTGAAGTTAGACCCAGGGACTATCCGAGAACAAAACGGTAAACCACAGGGACTATTCAAGTAGTTTTAGAAAGATAGGGACTATAGCTGAAAAAAGGTGAAACCACAGGGACTATCCGGGCATTTCTCTCTTTTTGTTATAAACCAGACATTTTAGGCCCAATCCATTACTTATGGGCTTTAGGGTTTATGGTTATGTTTATCCCTATATATTGTAATGTTGAATATTGTGAAGATATAGAAATTCAGTTTATCTCTATTTCTCTTTGGTTTTTATCACGTTATCAGCACGATTTGACTCTCCACTGGGATTTTACCGATAATCTGCAATCAATCACAAGGAATCAGTGTTTCATATCTTCGACAACATCACCGATTCGTCTATACTTGCTTTGCTGTTCACAACATTTTCTGTTCCTCGCACCTGGTACACATCATTGCAATCTCTCATATTTATTGCATATGTGTATGTGTTATTCTCGTTCACATAGTGTGTGTATACATCTACATATCAAAAAGAAGATACACAATTTTCAATTTTTGAAACATCTGCATATAAAAAAAAGGGATATACAAAATTTCAAGTTTTTCCAAGTGGTAAACTAGAAAAGAGTTTTTTTAATCGCTTCAATTATGGCTTTCTTTTAATAAACAACAAAAACAGGAAAAAAAAATACACACATGTGTCGAACGATTTTCAAGATGGTTTTCATGTGGATCTTAGACCAAACTAGGATTTTTTTTCTCTTTATACTCACAACAACAATAAAAAACCGTATTTTGTTACTTCCTCTAAGAACACCGGCGGTAACTCCCGCCAAGATAAACTTACTCCGGCGACTGTCCTCTATCGCCAACCGGCACAACGGCGGTCACTGCCGCCACTAGCAACCGAAACAAAACACATCATACATAATTTTTCTGACCTGATATTTTTCTCCGGTAATCGGCAATGCGAGGCCGACCAACCTCTAAATCCGGCACGACGGGGACGCAAGGCGGACCGTTTGTAACTTGCAAATCCTTGTTTGGTAACCATTAACACCCAAACCAAGCACCTACACTGTTGTTTACATAACGGAAAACTTATGATAATGGATTATTAATGTCGGCCGGTTACACCAACTCAAGTATCAACGTCGGTTTCGAATTCAAAAGGTTTGCAGATTGGAGAGAACATAACTCCATGTTATTGGCTGGGTCCATCCAACTTTCCGTTTACCAAATTAATTCCTACACTTATCGTTTATAAATTTCTTTTATTGCCATTCAATACAGATTCTATATTAAGCTTGAACTAAAGCATGGGAAAAGTTTTTTTTTTCGTTACATGCATGGATTTTACTACACGGGCAGGAATCACAATTGCCATTCACTACAAGGACATTTGACAAAAAAAAAAAACCACTAAAGCTATGGCATTCCTTTGTCTTCATCTTCATGAAGACCTAAAGAGGGAAAACCGTACTGTCGAGGACCCTCTCGAGTTATGGAAAAATATTCAAGAAAGATTTGACCACCTGAAGTTGGTCTTACTCTGTAAAACTCGCTACAAGTGGGTTCATTTAAGGCTACGAGATCATAAGACTGTTAGTGAATACAACTCTGCCATTTTTCGCATCACCTCTGAGCTTAAATTATGTGGTGAACAAATCACCGACAAAGACATGATTGAGCAAACTATCTTAACGTTCCATTTATCCAACATGCTCCTGGCGCAGCAGTACAGGGAACGTAATTTTACAAAATATTCGGAGCTAATATCATGTTTGTTGGTCGCGGAACAAAACAACAAGCTCATACTACAAAATCATTAAATGCGTGTTATGTGATGATTTTTTTTAGACTATGTTTTTTTTTTCTTGGTTTGGATTTTATTTCAACTCTAGTGGTATTTTGAACTATTGTTATGGTTTCATTTAAAACCTAGTCTAGTGGTATTTTGAACTATTGTTATGGTTTCATTTAAAACCTAGTGATGTTTGATTTATAGTTGCATGATGTTTTTTTTATCATACTCAAACATGCAATTTCTTATACTTAACGTGTTTTATTATTTCCAGAAGAAATATGTATACTAGCTCCTGTAGGGCTATTATTGGTGATGAATGTCTGGTAGATAGCGGTAGTACTAATACTATTCTCAAAGATGTGAAATTTTTCTCTGAGTTGTCTCCGGCAGAGACACCGATTAGTACTATATCTGGTGTCAGTAACCTTATCGAAGGCTCCGGCAGAGCACACATAACATTATCTTCGGGTACCAAATTAACTATTGATAATGCATTATATTCTAGTAAATCCAGAAGAAATTTACTCAGCTTTAAAGATATTCGAAAAACGGTTACCACCTAAAAACAATATCTGAAAATAATATTGAATATCTTCAAATTACTTCAAACAAAAACGACAAAGAAACAATTGTTGAACAATTAGAAGTCTTATCCTCTGAATTATATTGTACTAATATCAATCCTATCGAATCATACATGGTGAGTAACCAAAAGCTGTTAGATAAAGACACATTCAATATATGGCATGGCCGTCTAGGTCACCCTGGTAGCATAATGATGAGACGAATAATCAAAAATGCAACCGGGCACCCTCTCAAAAAACTTAAAAGTTTTGCTACCACAAGACTTATCATGTGCAGCATGCTCTCTGGGCAAACTTATAACTCGGCCCTCACAAACTAAATTGATATATGAAACCCCATCATATTTGGACAGAATCCAAGGGGATATTTGTGGGCCCATTCATCCTCCGTGTGGACCATTCCGCTATTTCTTGGTCTTAATTGACGCATCCTCAAGGTGGTCACACGTGAGCTTTTTAGCTACTCGAAATGTAGCATTTGCCCGACTTTTAGCTCAAATAATACAATTGAGAGCAAATTTCCCGGATAATCAAATTAAAAACATCCGAATGGATAATGCGGGAGAGTTCACATCTCAAGCTTTTAATGACTATTGTATGTCAATTGGGATCAATGTTGAACATTCAGTACCTCATGTTCACACACAAAACGGTTTAGCTGAATCTCTGATTAAACGATTACAAATAATCGCTAGACCACTCTTAATGAGATGTAAATTACCATCTTCTGCATGGGGTCATGCTATTTTGCATGCCGCTGCACTGATTAGATTGAGACCAACTGCTGATCATGAATACTCCCCATTGCAACTGGTCTCCGGACGAGAACCAAGTTTGTCCCACCTTCGAATTTTTGGTTGTGCGGTATATGTACCAATACCGCCACCTCAACGTACTACAATGGGACCCCAAAGAAGACTGGGTATCTATATTGGTTTTAACTCCCCGTCCATAATTAAATATTTAGAACCAATGACGGGAGACATGTTTACAGCACGGAATGCTGACTGTCATTTTGATGAAACAATGTTCCCAGTCTTAGGGGGAGACAAGGACAAAGAAAGACTGGTAACACAAGAAATAACGTGGAATGCATCATCGCTATCAAATCTCGACCCCCGAAGTGGTCAATGTGAATATGAAGTCCAAAAGATCATACATTTGCAAAGAATAGCGAATGAATTACCAGATGCATTCATAGACACGAATAGAGTGACAAAGTCACATGTACCAGTATCAAATGCACCTGCTCGAATTGAAGTAATCCCATAAGCGATTACTATACAACGAAAGCGTGGGAGACCAATCGGTTCCAAAGACAAAAACCCACGGAAACGAAAAGAGTAAAGTAACGCAGTTGGTGAAAACTCACAAAAGATTATAAGTGAAACCCCGGTAGAGGTAAATGTCCCAGAAGAGACAACTATGAATCCAGAGGAAAATGAAGTTTCAGAAGAAACACCGGTACCGAACGAAAATGAGATCTCTATTAATTATGTACAAGACAGTACAATGTGGAACCGGAATAAAACATGTGTTGATGATATATTCGCATATGCTATAGCAACGGATGTAATCAATGAAAATGATTACGTACCTAAAAATTTAGAAGAGTGCATGCACAGAAATGATTGGCCAAGATGGCAAGAAGCCATAAACGCCGAATTGATTTCGCTCGAAAAGCGACATGTTTTCGGACCTGTAGTCCGAACACCCATAGACGTCAAACCAGTAGGTTATAAATGGGTGTTTGCAATAAAGAGAAATGAAAAGAATGAGATTGTACGATATAAGGCTCGACTTGTAGCACAAGGGTTTTCCCAAATCCCAGGAGTTGATTATGAAGAAACGTATTCCCCTGTAGTGGATACGATAACCCTTAGGTTCCTAATCGGCCTCACAATCTCTGAAGGACTTCATATGAGACTAATGGATGTCGTCACTGCGTACTTATACGGGACACTTGAAAATGACATCTACATGAAAATCCCTAAACGATTAAAATTGCCTGAAGCATTAAAATCAACACCTCGAGATATGTGTTCTATAAAGCTCCAGAGATCTTTATATGGTCTCAAACAATCTGGTCGTATGTGGTACAATCGACTTAGTGAATATCTCGAAAAGGAAGGATACAAGTCTGATGTAATCAGTCCATGTGTCTTTATAAAACGATCACTCTCAAATTTCACTATAATAGCAGTCTATGTTGACGATATCAACATCATCGGATCTCCTGAAGAGATAGAGAAAGCTGCTCAGTTATTAAAGAAGGAATTTGAGATGAAAGATCTTGGTATGACAAAAGTATGCATCGGACTACAATTTGAGTATCTGTGCAATGGCACATTTGTCCATCAATCAAACTACATCCAGAAGATGTTAGTACGTTTCAATATGGATAAAGCACATCCGTTTAGTGTACCTATGGTTGTCCGACCGCTAGATCCACACAAGGATCCTTATCGCCCTCAAGAAGAAGGCGAAGAAGTACTTGGTCCAGAAGTACCGTACTTAAGCGCGATCGGTGCCCTTATGTATCTCGCAAATAACACAAGACCTGACATTGCATTTGCAGTACATGTACTAGCGAGATACAGTTCGAATCCAACACGTAGACACTGGAATGGCGTAAAACATATATTCCGGTATATTTGTGGGACACAAGACTTAGGTCTTTTCTATCAGAAAGATTAAAAGTCCCAGCTTGTTGGGTATGCTGATGCCGGATATCTATCAGATCCTCACAAAGCAAAATCTCAGACAAGTTATGTATTCACATACGACGACACAACAATTTCTTGGAAGTCAACTAAGCAAACACTTACAGCAACATCATCAAATCATGCCGAATTAATAGCACTATATGATGTTGGTCGAGAATGCGTGTGGTTGAGATCAATGATTAATCACATACAAGAAGCATGCGGATTAGAACATATCAAGAAGGAGCCGACAATTATTTATGAAGACAATGCTGCTTGCATAGCTCAGATCAGAGAAGGTTATATCAAGGGTGATCGAACAAAGCACATCTCACCAAAGTTCTTCTCAACATATGACTTGCAGAAAGAAGGGGAAATCGATGTTCGTCAGATCAAGTCAAGTGAAAATCTAGCAGACCTGTTTACAAAATCTTTACCTAGAAGCAGTTTCGAGCAGCTATCACACAAGATCGGTCTTCGTAGATTAAAAGATGTTTGTTGAACTCAGGGGGAGAATTATACACGCTGTACTATTTTTCCCTTAACTAAGTTTTGTCCCACTGGGTTTTCTTAGTAAGGTTTTTAATGAGGCAGTACAACTTATCCAGTAGTATCAATTTATTTATTCAGGTCCTGAAGTACCTATTTAACATCATCCTGAAGTATGTTGTTAAACAGTGTATAATTCTAAATGTCTGAGGGGGAGTGTTATAAACCAGACATTTTAGGCCCAATCCATTACTTATGGGCTTTAGGGTTTATGGTTATGTTTATCCCTATATATTGTAATGTTGAATATTGTGAAGATATAGAAATTCAGTTTATCTCTATTTCTCTTTGGTTTTTATCACTTTTGAGTTAAAAAAACAATCTCAGACACCCAGAAACCGGAGTAAGTTTTTACAAAAAAGCCCTTAAATTCTTATAAAGCAAACAAGTAAAGTCAAGACCGCGCTAGTTAACTAAAATAATCGTGTGCTAGCTTAACCTAAAATTGACATTTAAACCAATTGTAAATTGTGTTTTCCTATCCAAATTACCTTTACGTATGGCTGCAAACAAACCGAGAATATGAACATGGCTTTGTTTCGTGTTCGTTTGTTAAGGAAATACATGTATTCACGAATAATTCATGAAAACTTACCGAACGAAATTTCTTGTCCGTGTTCATTCATTAAGGAAATGAACAT
Organism: Helianthus tuberosus; assembly: GCA_030545235.1. Classification (NCBI taxonomy): domain Eukaryota; kingdom Viridiplantae; phylum Streptophyta; class Magnoliopsida; order Asterales; family Asteraceae; genus Helianthus; species Helianthus tuberosus. Next base: position 628,527 of record CM060376.1, on the reverse strand, counting down.
GTTCGTGTTCATTTGTGTCTGTTTGTTAATTGTAGGTACCGAACACAAATGAACCAACAAATGTTCACGAACACAGGCAAACACAAACAAACGTTCATGAATGGAAACCAACAGAAGCGAACATTCATGAACACAAACAAACACAAACAAGCGTTTATGAACACATATTAAATTTTGAATAAATTGGGCATTTTTCATCATAAACATTAAAATGATCCACCGAAAATATACTAATGAACGTGAGAATACTAGAATGGGGTTTATTTGTCTCAATTACCTCAAATAAAAATTAAAGAATATAAAATTAATATATATATATATATATATTAAAAACCCTAATTAACTATCGAACACATTAACAAACGTTCACGAGCATAAATAAACGAATGCGCCTTCTATTCATGTAATCATGTTTATTCATATAACCGAAAGAACAATTTTTTTATTCGTGTTCTTTTCTTTATTAAACGAATGAATACAAATAAACTTCTCTACAAACAATTCATTAATTTGTTCGCTAAAATATTTATTCTTTTACATCCCTATCTTTAAGTAATAAGCTCGATTGCCAAAAATCAAAACTTCAAATGATGGGTTTTTTTGGTCATAAAATAATGAATTTTAAAAAAGAAATCAATCAAAAGACCGTTGACGTTCTTAAGTTAAGATGACTACCGTGGCCTTGTTGTAATTACCGCTTATACTAGGCACCATCATTTAACCGGTTTAGAAATAAAGACTCCTAAAAATAAAAATTCGTATAAATAGTATCAAACGGACTCTGATTGACCACATTCAACGGCATTAGAACCGTCTCATCGAAATCTACAATGTGAGATTTTAGGTTTTCACAGGTTTTAGAATTTAGAATTTTTGTTTATTATCATTGTTAATATTTGCGTCATTGCAGTGACACAGAACTAGCCCATTAATTTAAAGGTATCCCAAAATTTTTTTTGCCACCCATAATGAAAAAAAATATGTTTGATAGTTCAGGTTCGACGTTTGTATCCACTTTCCAATAGGTTTATTTAATGTTTTGGGTCTTGGGCGAAGCTTTGGCATTTACTAATTGGGTTTCTTCCAACTATATTATTGTTAATTTGGGCTTACTTTACAATTTGGGCTTAATTTATTCTACCAACTTTTGGATCGTAAATGGTCCGGGCTTATAAAAATGGGATTTTAATAACATCAACTATCCTATATTTTTGCCAGGGGTATCTTCATATTTATTTAGGGGTATTTTTTGTATAAAACCGAAAAAATACATTATACGGGGTTGAGCCGTAGCCCGTGCTACACCTATTACTACATTGGCTCCGCCCCTGCATCATTGTGTCTTTTTTCCTCAACATTGCGTTATATTTTCTCAATATTGTGTCAATCCATTGCAGGGATGAGCAAATCCCGATCCCGTACTGATCCCGAAAATCCCAATCCCGAATTTTGCTTCTTCTACACTTCTTATTTTTGGAAGAAGAATAAGTTAACCCTCGTTTAACCAATCTACTCATCCTCTAAACCCCCAAAAAAGTTCACAATCCATACCACTAACACACACACACAAACACCTTCCTCTCACCGGAAACCACCATGCACCTCCGTACCACGGCGGCGCTTACAGCGGCCTTCATCTCCACAACACTCTTCCTCCTCCTCTCTATACCAACTGTTAACGCGCACAACATCACCCGCATTCTCGCCAACTTCCCTGAGTTCTCAACCTTCAACCACTACCTCACCATCACACACCTCGCCGACGAAATCAACAACCGCCAAACCATCACCGTGTGCGCCGTAAACAACGCCGGAATGTCAGATCTATTACACAAACACCTCTCTATATCCACAATAAAAAACGTTCTCTCACTTCACGTTCTGCTAGACTACTTTGGCGCCAAAAAACTCCACCAAATCACCAACCGAACTACATTAACCGCCACCATGTTCCAAGCCACTGGAACCGCCACTGGCAGTTCAGGACTCGTCAACATTACCGATCTAAAAGGCGGTAAAGTCGGTTTAAGCACCGATGATGCTGCTGCTTCCATCGTAACAGATTCTTCAGTTTTCGTTAAATCGGTACGTGAAATACCGTACAACCTTTCTGTTATACAGATAAGTAGAATGTTACTATCAGCTGAAGCAGAAGCTCCTACTCCAGAACCTGCTGACGTAAATATTACGTCGCTGATGTCAGCGCATGGATGTAAGGATTTCGCTGAAGCATTGCTTGCTTCTAAAGCAATGAGTAGTTTTGCGGATAATATTGACGGTGGTTTGAGTATTTTCTGCGTCATAGATCATGCATTCAGACAGTTTTTGCTTTCACCGAGGTTTAAAAATTTAACCCTCGGTGAAAAGCAATCACTGCTTGAGTACCATGGAGTGCCGGTTTATCAATCGATGGCGATGTTGAGGTCGAACAATGGCGTGACGAACACGCTAGCAACGGATGGTGCTAGTAAGTATGATTTTATTGTGCAGAATGAGGGACAAGATGTAACGGTTAAGACGGGTGTTGTGACTGCGAAGACCGTGGGAACGTTGATTGATCAACAGCCGTTGGTTATTTTTACTATTGATAAGGTATTGTTGCCCAAGGAGCTTTTTAAAGGAGCTGGTTCTCCGGCGCTGGAGGCTGATGCTCCTAAGGCGGATTCACCCAAGGCTTCAAAGAATAAGAGTAAGAATAAGAAGAAGCATGTGGATACGCCGGCGCCGGCTTCAGCTTCTTCGGAGGCGCCGGCGGATTCTCCGGATGATTATTCGGAGGATCAGGAAGCAGATAGTGATGGTGCTGTAGAGATTAAGGGGTTTAGATTTGCTGCTTTGGTTTTGAGTTTTTGGTTTGCATGTTTAATTCTTTAGTAGTGTAAGATGGTTGTTTGTGTGCGTGTTTATCCTACTGATCAATGAGATTAGGTAAAACGCGACTTGCAACGAACCATCTTAAAGATTTAACAAGTTTTATTTGTTTAAACTTTAAATAGAGGGAACCACGGGATAGCCACAACATAAACGGGGTCATATTTGGATTCGGTTCTCGGCCAAACAATATGAGGTCAGGTTCAAGGTTTGTAATAAAACATTAGGTCAATCAAACTGCAAACACCCTTGATAGAGATGGCAAAATCATTTACCTCAAACATTTTAGAACTAGCTCAAACAGAGCACCCACCCCATAGTAACATTTGTATGTGTTGTTGTATAGTATCATATACTAGTTTTTCATATGTTATATATGTATCCGATACTACAGTGTCAACAACCATGGATCAAACACAACTACCCAAACCTTGTTGTATTATTAACCCCAAATTGTTTTACTGAAAGAAGTACACACAAACTCTACACCAATATAATGTAAAGCAACACTAACAACCTGCTACAACCAGAACATAAACGAAACCCTAAATCTAAGACCGTGATGGGTTTAAAGAAGACGAAGACTAGTGAAAATTTCTATCTAGCGATCTTATATAGCCGATCCATTTACACTCCAGCCCTTCTTCTAATCCACTCATTCACCGGACAATTTTGAAGAGTAAAACCAGTAAAAAAAATTCAGGATCCGCAACTAACTCAAGCCATCGTCCCATTTAAATTACTCGAGTGAGAATCCATTAATATTTACATTCGCATTAACAGACAACATATGAAGCTCCAAACAGAATATTATAAAGCAAGAAAATGTTACGAATGATTACAATTAGCGTCACAATAAACTATAAATAACAAATACTTGATCTGTATATTTAGGACTGTATACTTTATTTATTTTTTCTAATTTAGATCTCGCGTGTTTAAATAAATGTGACTCGGTTTATCACTGAAAAATGTGGTTGTGGAGAAAAACCAGAGTAACCCTTATCTACCTTTGCCTTGCAAAACTCAGAGGTGTACCACATTAGACTTTTTTCTCAACATAAGGAATAGCTGCATATTCCTCCAATGTTATCCACTATAAGAAAAAAAAAAAAGCAAAAACATATAAAAAAAATCATATAGTAGGTTGGGTGACATGTCAAAACGGGTCACTTTTATTACATTAGGGAATATTTGGATTTAAATAACCCTAACTTTCACCATTTGGCCAATAGCACTCCCAACTTACGAATTGTACCACACCACTCCCAACTTTCAACTTATTTTCATCTGGCACTCCTAAACTAACTAAACCCTAACCCAATTAGTTTTTCCTTAATGTGGCACTTGTGTAGTGACGTGGCACTTATTTAGTGACATGGCTTTTTTAATGATGTGGCATTTGTTTAGTGACGCGGCATCTGACGTCAGCTAACTGGGTTAGAGTTTAGTTAATTTAGGAGTGCTAGAGGAAAATAAGTTGAAAGTTGGGAGTGGCATGGTACAACTTTCACCATTTGGCCGATAACACTCCCAACTTTCAACTTATTTTCCTTTGACACTCCCAAACTAACTACACCCTAACCCAATTAGTTTTTTTGCTTATGTGGCATTTGTTTAGTGACGTGGCGTTCTTTAATATGTGCTGTGTACATTTAACACAAACCAACCAGTTAGTTACCTGGGCTGCCTCGATTTCTAGTTCTTGAATCTTGATATCAGATGATAGTGGGCGCATCATGCACACAAAGAATAAATCTGATTTCCCGAAAAACACCTTGTGCCATTGCCTGTCACAAGTGGATTGGCTGTTATAAATAAAGAATATATCAGATTTCCAGTCACTTGAATGCTACATACTAACGGCTACAGTCTCCCTAATATATGTATTCAGGAGTACAAGTGTCACTTCAACTCATTTGCTTATGAATGCATTAAAACTGTATTATACCTGAATGCTAGTACTTCAACAAACTCTGTATCTATCTGAAACAGGTTAAATCATTAGCATTAGGTGAAATATCACATATAAGTTGGCATATAATCATAAGTGACGCATAATTATAAAAAGCGTGCGCTTTTGGCGCCTAGACGTTTTTTTCTGGGCGATTCGTAGTAAATGCGCTTATGCTTCCAAGGTAATTATAGAGCAGCCTAAATCCTCCCATGCGTAATTAATGATATCTTATATTTTTTTTATTAATTCGTAAATTCCACTTCTTGTGCAGTATTTATAGGGCTTTTACTTTTTTTTGAACGGCAAGGAACGACGTGCCAACCACCGTAACACCGGGCGCTGTGGCCAAGGTCGACTACTCGACCGCCTTTTGTTTCTATAATCAATTCGATCTGAAACATCGTGCTGATAACGGATTGAATCTGTATTAGTTTTCCTTATATAGCTTCATCACAAACAAGTTCATAATCGAAAAGATAAAAAAAACAAATCACAGTCATCTAAATGCACAAATCTCTATTGACCCTAAATTATCCTCAAATTCAAACATGAACAACACATAGCAACATAAAAACAGAACAACATATTGATTTCATCATAAATAGTTCTAAAATCTACCAATATAATCTGAGGTTTAGGGTTTATCCATAATCAAATTCAATGATAATCATTAATCAAACTCTGTTTGTTTAACAGCAGCTCAAATCAATAATACAAAAGTTAGCCACCTGAATCTCATTCAAGCAACCGCTACAGGCTGTTGCTTCGCCGGTTCGACTTTCGTCTTCGATTTCTGATCAATAAAATCTTCCATATTGTATATAACGGTGATGTATAGAGAGCAGCTAGGGCACCGAGCGATCTCTTCACCGATCTTCAACTCTTCTTTTGTGATCTGAAACAGGTCTCCACAAGGGCAGGGGTATGTGTACGCCTTCAGCTCCTCCTTCCACTCCATGTCTTCGATCTCCACGTCGTCGTACGACATCGTTTCGTTCGTGAGGCTAGGGTTTGCAGGGACCTTCAATATGTGAAAGATACGGAATTAATTGATTTATGAAGGGTGGAAAGTTGAATTTTGTATGTTGCATACTAGACCCAGGACTTTCAAGTTTTTTATTGAATATCTCCAAAGTTTTATTCAATTGTTGGAGATTTGGGTAGGTGGCTTAACTTGGTTTTAAGGTCATTCGTAATGGTTAGTAAGCGTGAAAAAAAGTGAAGTCACGTAGACGTCACGGTGGAAAAGATATTCGAGATTAAAGGTGTGTAATGGACACTTGTTAATTGTTATTATCTTATTTGACCAAAAGAATTTAGGAATTCAAACTTTACGCCCACATCCTTCTCATGGAAGAAAGGGATATTATTGTGAAAGTGAATGTGACATAGTATGGAGCGTGGATCCATAACACATGACCTAAATAAAAGTTTAATTATGGGTGTTTTTATAAACTTTTGAATAACAATCGATCTTTTTATATATGTTCTTTGTATATAGGTTTGATGGATTAGGATCGTGTGAGAAGCACTACGCTAATTGAGAAACTTGAGAAGCATTCTGGACCACACATTTTCCCTAAGCTTTTCAGTTTTGTAATATACACGTATGTATAGTTTAAAATTGACGGTATACATATGGGAATTTGTATGTCGATATTGGATTTTGAAACGTCTAGGATGGGGTACTTACTTGGGACAGATGACAGGGCATGGCAGCAAGCTTACTTTAATGCATTAACAAATTTGGATGCCACCTATCATTCTTTTACACATGAGCATTAAATTTTTTTAGAGTAATATGTCATTTTCGTTCATGAGGTTTGACCAGTTTAACGACTTCTATCTAAAGGTTTGTTTTTTCGCATCTAGATCCAAAAGGTTTGAAATCTTGCCATTTTCATCCGGCTCGTTAACTCCATCCATTTTTCTCTATTAACTCAGTGGTATTTTCGTCTTTTTTGTTAAGTTAAAACAACAATTTGGTCTTTTGAATACTTGTACATTATGCTAATGCTTGTACATAAAGTGAAAAAGACCGAATTGCCCTTTAAGTTAACAAAAAAGTCCGAAATACCCATGACTTAACGGAGAAAAATAGATAGGGTTAACGAGTCGAATGAAAATGGCAAGATTACACACCTTTTGGATCCAGATGCAAAAAACAAACCTTTCGAAAGAAGTCGCAAAACTGGCCAAACCTAAGGGACGAAATGACATTGTGCTCATACGTATTTGACATGTTAGACTCCCCGAGTCTAACAAGTCAAATATGCATGTCATGATGTCAATATCATTGTCTAATTGCTTTGTTTCTATAGTTAACGAATGACAAAAAATAATGATTTATCATACGATAAAACACGATAGGTGTACGTAATTAGCCAACCGTACAAGTGAAGAAAGAAAAGGAACATTAAAACTAAAATAAGTTTTAATATGTAGGCAATTGAGTTGCAAAAATGGGATGCAAAACCCACTCGTCGATAGGCATTTGTAACGGGTGGTTGCTTGTTCCCCGGAATTAGTTGTGGCGTCGACATGTCACAAAGAGGACTGGGGGGCAATGGGTAACTCAAACACTTACTTCAAACATTCTGGAACTAGCTCAAACACTCAAGACCCACCCAATGGTAAAATCTGTAAGTACCATATAATATATATGTATCCGATACTCGAGTGACACTTATTCATCGAACAATTTTGAAGAGTGAAACCTGTAAAAATAATATAGGATCCGCAACTACCTTAAGACCATCGGTTCCATTTAGAATACTCGAGTGAGAATCCATTAATATCCACATTCGCATTAACGAACAATATATATATGAAGCTCCAAATAGAATATTATAAAGCAAGGAAATGTCATGAATAATTACAAATAGCGTCACAATAAACTATAAATAACAAGTACTTGATCTGTATATTTAAGATTGTATCCGTTATTTTTCTTTTTTCTAATTTAGATCTCGCTTGTTTAAATAAATGTGACTCGGTTTATCACTGAAAAATGAGGTTACTGGTTGCGGAGAAAAACCAGAGTAATCCTTATCTACCTTTGCCTTGCATAACTCAGAGGTGTACCACATTAGACTTTCTTTCTTAACATAAGGTAGAGCTGCATATTCTTCCAATGGCATCCACTGTAAGACGAAAAGTAAAAAAAAAAAAAAATTAAAAATCATATACATGGTAGGTTGGGTGATAGGTCAAAACCAGTCACTTTTATTACATTACAGAATATTGGATTTAAATAACCCCAACTTTCACCATTTGGCCGCTCCCAGCTTATGAATTGTACCACGCCACTCCCAACTTATTTTCCTCTGGCACTCCCTAACTAACTCAGTTAGTTTTTTGCTGATGTGGCACTTGTGTAGTGACGTGGCATTTAGCGTGGTCATTTTAATGATTTGTCATCTGACGTGGCACTTATCTAGTGACATGGCCTTTTTTATGATGTGGCATTCGTTTACTGACGTGGCATCTGACGTCAGCTAACTGGGTTAGAGTTTAGTTAGTTTAGGAGTGCTAGAGAATAATAAGTTGAAAATTGGGAGTGGCATGGTACAACTTTCACCATTTGGCCGATAACACTCCCAACTTTCAACTTATTTTTCCTCTGGCACTCCCCAACTAACTGAACCCTAACCCAATTAGTTTTTTATTGATGTGGCACTTGTGTAGTGACATGGCATCTGACGTGGCCTTTTTTAATATTTGTTGTGTACATTTAACACAAACCAACCAGTTACCTGGGCTGCCTCAATTTCTAGTTCTTGAATCTTGATATCAGACGATAGTGGGCGCATCATGCACACAAAGAATAAATCTGATTTCCCGAAAAATACCTTGTGCCATTGCCTGTCACAAGTGGATTAACATTTTTATAAATAAAGAATACATCCGATATTCAGACACTTGAATATTGCAATTCATTTGCTTATGGATGCACTAAACTGTATTATGTTTGTTGGAAGGTTATAATCAAGAATTCTTATAGTGATTTAGTGTTATTAGTCAACACAAAGGTCAAACCGTGTCATATAGAAACAGTCAAAATAGGCAGATTTAGGACCCGACGTTTCATATATGAAGATCCGATGTTTAGTTAGTTAAATAACCGTCACTTGTGATGCTAATTCTCTCAACCTTTTAAGCATTAATACAGAAATTCCACATAAAAGGTTCAAAAAGGTTGGGTGAGTGTATATTATACCTGAATGCTAGTACTTCAACAAACTCTGTATCTATCTGAAACAGGTTAAATCATCAGCATTAGGTAAAATATCACATATAAGTTGGCATATAATCATAAGTGACGTAAATACTAGAAGTGACAGTATGCACCCATTTACTAATAAATGGAATGATCTGTTTCATGTTTTTATCTCTAATGGGTTGATGATTAAGCTAGTTATCCTAAGTGTTTTTAAATGCTTAATAAAACCTCCAAAATTCTTTTATAAAAAAATCAATTTGAGCGCGCATTTTGTCACCTCAATCGATAAGTAGACCGGAGAATTAACACTTACTCCTGTCTCTTCTTTGACTTCTCTAATTACCCCTTCAGAAATATCCTCCCCCTGTAGAAATAAATTTCATCGGGCTATTCGAAAAATAATACGTACCTAAGTTTGTAAGAATAATAAAACTTCACTGATGCATATACCATTTCAACAATTCCAGTAGGAATCTTCCAGGCATTAGCTCCCCGCCATCTCCCATTCTTTTCTTGGACAAGAAGAATCTACAAATATAAAAGGAGTCGAAATGAAGTGATCTACAACTCCAAAATATGTACGACAAAAGATGATCTCTAGAGTTGCATGCTAGTTATTAAAGGAACCAAATGCCTAACAAGCATACTATTACTTTCTTTTTTGAACGGCAAGGAACGACGTGCCAACCACCGTGACACCAGGCGCTGTGGCCAAGGTCGACTACTCGACCGCCGCCAGCCCCTTGGCTCTCCCCAGATGCGCGGAAACCCGACCTCCACCCGCCCAAAGGCACGACAGTGGAATAATTGGTAAAGTTAAGAAAACAATTACCCACATTATATAAAGAGTAAAGTATATGGATGGTCCATGTGGTTTACCAAAATTTTGGATTTGGTCACTAGCTTTCCAAAAGTACGAAGATAGTCCCTGTGGTTTGCACTTTGTAGCGCATTTAGTCCCCAACTTTTTCCTAAAGCACATGGATGCTCCCTATGGTTTGCACTTTGTAACACATTTAGTCCCTAAGTTGGACATGTTAAAACCTTCAGATTTGTTGATTGGGGACTAAATGCGTTACAAAATGCAAACCACAGGGACCATCCATGTACTTTTGGAAAGCTAGGGACCAAATCCAAAATTTTGGTAGATCACAGGGACCATCCGTGCACTATACTCTTAAAAAAACAAACAAACATATTATCGCATTTTGCATGAAAAAGTCCCTAAACCGAATTTTGAAACATACAAGTATAAATGGTACTAGTTGGTTGCTTGTGGTCGATCAACACATAAGTTGTCGCCATGTAGGCGATATTTTTTGCGGGGAAGTTTCATATATCCCCCTCTAAACTTGCAATATATCATATTTCCTCAAAGCAAAAGTTTTCAATGCATAATGTACAATGCTATTCAAGCATGATTCCAGGATATATGATATTTTCCTAGTTTAGAGGGGGGACATGAAATTGCACTTTCTTTTTTGATATAGTGGATGACACATATACTCTTTTGCTGATCCTAACAAAACCAAGGTTTCTTAGAGCCCAGAGCCCTACCATCAAAAAAAATATCCATGTCAGCAAAAAAAAATTAATAATAAAATCTACGCATGTGATGATGATATGCAAGTAACTGTATAAATCTATCTAACAAGTCCAAGGCTTTAATATGTCAAAATTCAGTTGAGAGACTTTTTCTTGCAAAACGAGAACGTATGTCAGTTTTCTATGATATGACGATCAAGATATAAGGGATTAGACCACACACTAAATCAATAGACACATAAATCTTCAGAGATAACACCAAAGGATGAGGATCAAATAAGTGTTCTTAGTGTAAATGTGTGGGAAGGAGTTTGATGCTGCACATATCTGAATCCACAACTTTTTTAAAATCTGATGCACAAGCTCACAAAAGTGCATCAGCTTTGGGCTTTTGTGCATCAGAAAAGCAACAAATACCATGATGGTTAATATACCTCACGTTTATCATTCAAGACAACAGCACCAACACCTACTCTATGAGAAGCATTTGCAGGGATTGTATTTGTTGTTTCGGGAATCCAGTTAATAAGCATGAGGTAATCAGGTTCCGCATGATGATAACAAAACCCCTCCTGTTAATAAAGGAAAGCATTCCAGTAACTGTAATGATATAGCTGCTGGATAAAACCTCCTAAATCTTTTTATTTCAAACACACATACTATCATTGATTCATTGTTATGATATAGCTTTTTAAACGTATTTAAATCATTAATTATTTTCAAAACTCAAGAAAGAAAAGAAAAAAAAGTGTTTGCGGGTCGTCCCAACCCGACCCATTTTGACAATTACTGAAAGTTGCCACTTTTGAATGATGATAACAAAACCCCTCCTGTTAAACAATGTGATTACCTTCACTGCAGTTTCGACAAGATTTACAAGATGGATAGGCAGTTTAATCCAAACACCCTTCTTGCCCTATAAAAACCATTCTCAAATTAGAATGAATCAATGGAAGTGTATAATGTACCATACAATAGAAGTTGCATGTATCATATAAGAATTAAGAAATATGTCTGCAGAACTTCTAGATCATCTACAAATATATAATTTTTTCGCAAAGCAAGGTGGCTAGTGAAAACAGCTACTAAAGCTTTCAACATGAAAAAAATACAGGGCAAGATAGATGATATAATAGAACCTGCAGCGTCCACTGTGACATTGAAGTTTTAAGCCTAGTGAGAAAAACGGTAGGGTCCATATGCTCCGTCAGCTCTACCACCACACCGCCATAATCATCATAGATTGCAGGAAGTAGTTGGACATTTTCAACTCCATCTTTGATTGTCAATCCGTCCATCAAACCACAGCCGATATATTATTGTCGATTCAATCCAAGGGCTAGTGAAAAACAAGGTAATCATAATTATAGAATATACTTTAATCACTGACCACCAAATTTAAATTGGCACAGTTGTCACAGTTCCTAAAATGAGTAGAATCCATAAGCTGGTTTAAGTTAGCTTCTATTTATTAGATTTTTAATTAGTTGTATCACTATTCCATTTACAACTATAAGATAATAACTGTTTATCAAATACATCGAAACAGAAGGCAAACTGTTAGGAACAAATCCGAATACGCAAAAGCGAAACAACACACACATGCACAAACGATTAAACATGCCGTACAGAAAAAATAACAAACGACACAATAATTTTTAAGTGGTTTGGTCCTAGTGTGGGATCTACGTCCACAGGCTGCAACTAGGTTATTTCATTATGCTCAAAACCAAAGATTACAATTACAATGACTAAGTACATACATAGATAGAATTAAGGTTTCTATCTTGGTGAACAAGAAAACCAAATGTCGTAATCTTCTATTTTTACATTTTCTGTTAACGTGCTTATATCGTGTGTGCACTATGCGTTTGTGTTTCTGTTTCTGTTGCGCCACTTGATACCTAACACAAACGTGCAACAAGTTGTGCCGCTAGCCTTTTCTGATAGCAAAACTAAGTCTTTTAAAACTAATTAGAACCGGTTGCCGAAATCAAGAAAAAAGTGTAACATTGTTTTCTATTTTGTGCAAAGTGCCATTTTAACTTGGAAGACCTAGCAGCTCTTAGGGGCTGTTTGGCAACTTCTGAATGGTTGGTAGCCTCTGAATGGTCATTAAGAGGCTACCTCTTAATGGAACCATTAAGAATTTTACCAATGAGAAGGTAGAAGAATGTGACATGTGATGATTTACCATTCAGAGGTTACCTCTTAACCATTCAGACTTGAGGTTACCTCTTATTCATTCAGAGGTTTTAAACCATTAAGAGGTAGCATCTGAATGGTCATTAAGAGGCTACCAAACAGCCCCTAAATGTTGAACCAGTAAAAGATCTGAACTCTGAACCATTAAGTGCTGAATCAGTAAGAGGTCTGAACCATTAAGAGTCAGTATAATGCTTAACCGTTCAGAGACAAATGTCTAACCAATTCAGAGGTCTTAACCATTCAGACTCAGTATAATGCTTAACCAATTCAGAGTCAAATGTCTAAACCATTCAGACATCTCGCAAAACAAACGGTCTGAAACGTTAAGTGCTAAACAAATGTAGTGAGTGCAGAAACAACTTCAAATCAACAAAACTGAACAACTCTGATAATTACAAAGATTCAACATAAGGATATGTAATCTAATGATCCAATCGAAGCAGATAAGATAGAAGTAGAAACAATGAAGTACCTGTAAGACGATGATAACAACAACGAGAAGAGAAGCCTTAGTCAATCGGATTTGGGAACGATCTAGTAAATCTACGGACCGGATTTACTCATGTGTCACGTCTGCTTACGTGGAACAACAGGAGCCATGTAAGTTCACAAAATGAATATAACTCGTGGGAAATTATGGTTTTTGGGAGTTAAGCAGAGAGGTTGTTGTGATGAAGATGAAGATCGTATTTATATTTTTTTTTCGTTTCATTTTATTTATAAAAAATAAGTAACAATTTTTTTTTTGAACGGCCAGCGAATCCTCTAAATGGGCTACTGGCGAAATTCACCACATCGGGATACACTCGCCTTCGAACGGGGGAAAACCCTCACATAGGGCCGAAGCTCGTGAACACTCGCCCGAAGGCACGACAGTGCGGTGAGGTAAAACTCGCTCAGTTCAAGGATCGAACTAGCGATCTCCACCTATTCGCCTAGTCTCCCATCATCACCAGGTGCCGCATAAAATAATGGGGAGGGCAGGAATAGAACTTGGGTCCCTTAGAACACCAAAACTCTCCCTTACCACTCCACCACCACCTCATTGGCAATTAAGAAATTATTTAAATGCAACTTTCATCAAGTTAAAAAATGGGTGATGGTATCTACACATCCCCTAAAATTTTTGTACATCCCTCAATAGAAACCATATAGGCCAATACGCTTCCCATAGGGTTTGAAGCATTAAATGCGACACCAATAGGAAGTGTATTGGGCAATACGGTTCCTATTGGTACAATATTCTCTGACGCGCACGTAGTTCAAAACTATACAGGTCTGAAAAGTGACCCAATAGGAAGCGTATTACCCAATACGATTCCCATAAGTTTAATAGGAAGCGTATAGGGCAATACACTTCCCATAGGGCTTGGGTTGGTGAACGCATTAAATCAATAGGAAGCGTATTGGGCAATACGATTCCTATTGGTATAATAGGAAGCGTATGGGGCAATATGGTTCCCCTAGACCCAAAGTATAGGAAGCGTATGGGGCAATATGGTTCCCCTAGAGCCAATGTATAGGAAGCGTATGGAGCAATATGGTTCCCCTGGTCCCCTAATCTGAATCCTTTTTATAAAAATGTGTCAAAAAAACGTTTATACATTATTTGTATAACTTAAATTCTTTTCATTTTAAATTTGAAGATATGGCGTCAGATTATGAGATGGATGGCGCGGGAGATTTCGATCCATGGGCCGGTGACAATTGTTCACGATATCCATATATGATATACCCTTCCCAAACGCATGAAGCGAAACGGTTCAATAAACTTAGGGAGATGAAGGTGGGGTGCATGAGAGGGATACATTGGGATTCGTTAGAGACATGTGGGGTGGCGGACACTGTTCGACAGGTTATCGGGTAGGATAGCTCGTGGGATCGTTTATTTCGAATAGGAGCTGCACCATCTTATCGGCCGTTGATGGTGGAGTTTCTCTCCACATTCCGCTATAGACCTCGACCGGATGACCGGCCGAACTCGGATTTTGATGATCCGAACTTGCCGGCCCCATCACCCAAGATCACATTCCGTCTGTTCGGCGAGGTATTTGATATGTCGCTTCGTCAATTTGCCGTCGCCACCGGTTTTTACACTGACGAGGAGTTGGTTCAGGACATGTATACCACAGCTATCGATCGTATGCCTGAGGATGAGTTGATTGCCTGGTGGCCCACCATCGGTGAAGGTCCATACACCAAGGCGGAGGAGGTCCGATCCTCGAAGATTCGCGACCCGTTAGTTCGTTACTTACATCGTTGCTTTAGCACGGATAGCCCAGAGTGTTAGTCGGTACTTTGGTTGGGTCAAGGATAGGTATCCACCGCCGGCTCCCTGCAAATATTTGGACATGAGGTCGATGACATGGATGAAAGTGGCAGCAAACATTCCTAATGTTGGTTATAGGTTTTTCGGGACGAACCGTCAGGTTTGGATTGCTTAATTTCACTACGTCTTTTATAAAATTTATAACAAAAAAACTAACATCATTTTATAACAAAAAAACAACTTAATTAATGTTTAAAAAAATAAAGTTCAAAAAGATACTAATAACAATATGCTGTTCTTGCAAATAAAAAATTCCTCTAGGGAACGTATGGCCCTATATGATTTTTCTTGTCTTTTGAAAAAAAAAATCATTAAGGGAGCGTATGGCCCTATACACTTCCTTTTAGCTAACCATCTTTTGAAAAGTTTGGTACACATATAGGAAGTGTATTGCTTAATACGCTTGGACCCAGAGGAACCGTATTGCCCTATACGCTTCCTCTGGTCCCCTAATCATTAGCTGACCATCTTCTGAAAAGTTTGTACTTCAAGTACACATATAGGAAGTGTATTGCTCAATACGCTTGGACCCAGAGGAACCGTATTGCCCTATACGCTTCCTATAGGGTTCAAGGGATGTGCAAATAACCAAGGGGGATGTGTGAATAACCAAGCCCTAAAAAATAGAGTAAATTGCCAAACTCGTATATGAGGTTTGGGTATGTTTGCCATTTTAACCCAAAACAACATTTTATACAATATACTCCTTCACTTTTGGGATTTTTTGTCATTTTCATCCAAAATGGCAAAAAAATCCCAAAAGTGAAGAACTATATGGTACAAAAATGTTTTTTTGGATGAAAATGACAAACATGCCCAAACCTCAGGGACGATTTTGGCAATTTACTCTAAAAAATAATAAAAACAAAAAAGAGTAAACTTCCGTTTTGCTCCCTGTGGTTTGGTCACTTTAACGGTTTTGCCCCAAACCTTTCAAAATAGCCATTTTACTCCCTGATCTTTGAAGGCCTTCATGATTTTGCTCCCCACCCCTAACTCCATCCAAAGTATTCGTTAAGTAAAAGGGCATTTCAGTAATTTTATAAATATAAGTATTAAATTATTTGTTATTAATTCCTAAAATCAATTTGTTTATTGATAAATCTATTTTTGTCTGTTATGTATCATCAAACCCATTCTTCATTCAAAAAAGAAAATCAAACCAGTACATCACCATTCATCACCTCACCATTCATCTGTAAGAATCTCCACCGCCACCAGAAAATCACCTCACCATTCAAACCAGAAAATCAAACCGCCACCGCCATCACCACCAGTCCTCAACCACCATCACAAACTCCACAGATCTGGCCACCACCACAACCTTGGTTCGAAACCCTAGATCCAGTTGAGAGGCTGCCACCGGCGCATTCATCTGTTTTGGTGAAACTGTTGGCAGATCAGACGCATTCATCTGTAAGAATCTCCTCACGTTTTGTAACACCCGTTCTTATAAATTAAGGTTTAACGTATATTTTGCGTAAATAATCATGTAATTAATGATTACATATACATCGAAAATACGGGTTTGTTAAAAACTTTTACAATTTAAGTGATATACATAATGTGATTTAATTCGCCGTTTAGAATAACGACAAAACAACGTTGCGGAAGCTTTGTTTAACGTGTGTTCGGTTCTTGCTTGATGCTTGATCTTCATCCGGGACTCTCGACATTCACCTGTGATCAAAACCAACTTAAAGGTCAGTTTTGATAATTAAATAACTAATACAACGAGGAAATTAGGAAAAATCCAACATTGATATCTTGATTCAAAACAAAATGCTTGAACCTGGCCTCCACCGTAACTTACGGTGGCGGTGGCCCCTGAATTGCAAATCTTCCCACCGTACTTCAGTAGGCACCCACCGTAACATAGTCAGCTCCACCGTAACTTACGGTGGCACCGTAAGTTACGGTGGTCCCTGCATGCAACCTTTCCATTTTGCCGTTTATTGACACGAAAACTTTCGTATCTTTCAATCCGCTTATCCGTTTAACCTACCGTTTCTTCCTACGTGATTGTAATTTGATTCTCCATCATATGGAGTTAAAATCCGACATCCGGCTTAATAAATTTTGAAACTTTTATAGCTTCGGCTTATTACCTTTTTACAAAAATTTGACCCGTTTACGCATTTTATCAAACAAACTGATATTCGTTAATTTAAACATATTTTAGTCCCCCGTTTTACCCCTATTTTATGCGTTTTTGGCCGTAAAACCGTCATTCGGATACTTATTTATCTACATTTATTTTTACAGGCCTAAAACTGCATTCCAGACAAGATGATAGCAAAAACGAGGACTTTCCGGACAAAACGACAAAGCTGCGAAGATTCTGTTAAGAAAACTGACCTGGGCGTGTGGAACGACCGTTCCACCTGATGCACGGTCGTGCATCTCCGACAAAGTTGATCAACCCGGCAATGAACGAGAGGTGCGACTGGGCGTTCTAGGAAAACAAGGCGGCTCGGTGAAGAACGGACGTCCCATCTGAGGAACGACCGTGCGTATCCGATGAACCAACAGAGTCTCGGTGATGAACGACCAGTGCGACTCGGCGTGCAACAAGACCTCGGTGAGGAACGACCATGCCAAATGAAGAACGGTCGTGCCATTTCGAATCTGGTCAACGATCTGATGACGTCATGCAGTATGGTGTGCCCATCCCCAATAATTGCTTAAAGTGCACGGTCGTGCCATATGGAGAACGACCGTGCAACAGCGAAAAATATAAAAACAGAACAGAAACATTCTGTTCGATATTCTGGATTTTTGGAGAGCTTCACAGGCGATTTTCAGGCTCCGGAGGCGTTAGCTTTCACCCGGATTCAAGCCACATTGTCCCGTTTAGCTCGATTACTACCCGGATCCTTAGTCTAGTACTTGTTTATGGTTTGATTTTCTAATCTTTCCATGATTTTGTTAATCTTTCAAGTATTTAGATTAATGTTTATGTATTATTGTAGCCTTTGGGCAAAAACACAAACAATCCCTTGCTAGATTATTGCCATTAGTGTGTTAAACTTTGTTTGTAATGACACTTGAAGTATTTTCTATGTTAATCTTTGATGATTAGTTTGCAACCTTGTTATTGATATTGAATTCTTGATTATAAGTAATTATGTTGGATGATTGATGCTTGGTTAGTTAAGATAGTTGAAAAATGAAGCTTAATTAATCTTGTATTAGTAAACTTTGAATTTGGTTAACTAGTTTAACTTGGTTTAAATGTATGCATCATGATACTAGAAATGGTTAGTGATTTAATAAAATGTAATTATTGTTAATCAAGAGAGTTTGCCGTCACGTAAGGACCTTAACGGGTTAGATGGTGTCGTTGTAAATTCTTGCCATGATTTGTTAGCTTAGTTAGTAGTTTAGGCCAAAATTGCTATCTTAAGTGAATTTTTGTGCAAGATTTGTAAAATGAACTCGGTTGTGATTTAATCTAGTTTATGCTTGTCTCGGTGGTTGCATTGTGTTTATCGGTGTCTCTTTCCTTGATTAAGTGCGGTTAGAAAACTCCTAATGGATGACTAGCTTATTTTTAAGAGATTTTCATAGACATTTATCAATTGCACGTTAAAGAACAATTTTAGGTGGTTAAAGTGTGTTTATCGTTTTAGCTTTCCGAATGATTGTCATGTTAGGATTCCCGAAAGGGATACTAATTGTCTTAAATTGGAAAATTGACCGAATGCTTCTAGTGCCAAAACCGACTTAGTTGACATGCTGTGGTTGTGTATTTAGCAAGGCTTTTCTATCTATTATCTATTATGTTTTTATTATGTATTTGTTTATGCTTACTTTAGTTTAGTTTAAATCAACCAAACTTATGTTTTTACCGGTAGTTTAGTGACAAAGGTCTAGTATTAATTCTCCGCCCATTTTCTTGGATCGATACTTGGTTCTTACCGATACTTTATTACATATATGACGGGGTACACTTGCCTCTTTCGTGTGTGTTTTGATGTAAAAGTAATAATCACTTTTATAAATTTAAAACCAAATCGTGTGTAATTTCATTGCAATTTTATGTATATATACGCACACGTCAAATTTTTGGCGCCGTTGCCGGGGAAATGGCGAGTTTTAGGAACGACCCGAGTCATTGTGTTATCGGCGTATATACTTGTTAATATTTGTGTATAATTTCTTGATTATTTATTTGATTCATTTATTTGTTAATATTTCTTATTTTTATTTCATTTATTCGTTTTCCAAGTCATTTTTGATACACTTGTTAATTTTTGTTCCATTTATTTATTCGATCCGGATTTATTTATTTGTTTATTCTTTGATTTTTCGGCTTCGGGTATCATTTTTACTTTAGCTGATTCGATTTTTTTTATTGTGTTGATTTTTATAAAATTTCGGGCCTATTTTCGGATTTTTATAAAATTTTCAGCCCATTTTTAATAATATTCTGCTTCTATTCAGCTGAAAAAAAATATTATTATTTTATTAATAAATTATTCACCGTGTCAATTTTCGTTTGCAGGTTAATGTTCTCGACCCCCGCTCCAGAACTTGTTGAACCGTCAGACGAGCCCGAACGTGATCTTAGGAGACGTCTACGAGCGAAAGGTCGGGCGGTTGGGCTACTGCTCGCCAGTGGTGGGCCGGAGTCGGTGGTACCTGCTGAAGCCGAGGGCTCAGGAGGTAACATAATCATGGCAGACGATGAGCGACCGTTGAATGAGACGAATCAGCCTGGCAGGGCAGGCCTGGAGCCGAGTATCCTTCAACCTACTATTGATGTACCTACTTTTGAAATTAGATCTAGTATAATAAATATGGTACAAAATTCAGTGCAGTTTGACGGATGCGAGCACGAGGATCCCGGGAGGCATATTGCTGCTTTTCTCCATGTTTGTTCTACGTTTAAGATTACAGGTGTTTCGGAGGATGCAATTAGGTTGAGGTTGTTTCCGTTTTCGTTACGTGACAAAGCCAGAGCTTGGCTTATGTCGCTTCCAGCCGGGTCCATCAGGACCTGGAATCAGTTGGCGGAGCAGTTCATGCAGAAATATTTCCCACCTGAGAAAACGAACAAGCTACGGAACCGAATTGTGTCTTTTCACCAGGACGAGGGTGAGTCGTTGCATGCAGCTTGGGAGAGATTCAAGGATTTGTTGATTGATGTGCCACATCACGGCTACTCCAAGAGACAGCTGGTTTTGACGTTCTATCAGGGGCTCAGTTACAACACACAGGAGCGATTAGACGTGAACGCGGGAGGCGATCTGGGAACTAAGACGCCTAATGAAGCGTATGATATTATAGAGAAAGCCGCGTTAAAATCCAGCTCGCGTCGTGACGGAGACAGAGGCCGGGCATCATCATCTTCATCTCGTGCAGGAGTCCATGCTGTAGACGACTATACGGCCATTACTGCACAAATCTCGGCTCTCGCATCGAGATTCGACAGGTCCCAGATGATTGCGCATGCGGGTTCGGGTTCGGGTTCGGGTTGTGACCAGTGTGGAGTGTCACACGAGCCTGGGGCATGTTTTCAGGGAGTCGGATACGAGGGCCACGAAGAGGTAGATTTCGTGAGTAATCAAGTGAGGCCGCAAAATAACCCTTACAGTAACACCTATAATCCCGGTTGGAGAAATCACCCAAATTTTGGGTGGCGTGCGAATACAGGCAATCAAAATCCTTTGGGATTTACTCCGCGCGCTCCAGCGCAGCAGGGTCAGAGTCAGGGTCAGCAGTTCCAGCAGTACAACCAATCGTACCAGCAGCGTTCATACCCGTATCAGAATCAGGGCTCTGGGAGTAATTCCCAGCAGCAGGCCCCTCAGTCTAGTCCTAAGCTGGAGGATATGATGGCCCAGCTTCTTACTAGCTCCTCGAGCGCGAATCAGTTAGCTGAAAAACGCTACCAGCAGAGCGAGGATCATTTTCTCTCTCATGAGGGAGAAATGAGGAGCCACAAGGCCTCGATTCAGAATATAGAGAATCAGGTTGGTCAGCTGGCACAGATGATGTCGAAGAGACCCCAGGGTGGTCTCCCGGGCAATACTGAGACTAACCCGGGCCCGCACAGAGATGTGAATGCTGTGATGACCAGGAGTGGAAAACCTACCGGACCCGTCATATCGGACTCACCACCGATCACTGAAGCGGTCCCGACCGACACACCGGACGAGGTGCAAGCCAGGCTACGCCCAGCAAGTACAGCACAAGTCCAGGAGCCGGTCACAGGTTACACGCCTCCAGTGCCTTATCCAGGAAGGTTGAAGAAGCAGAAGATGGATGAACAAAACGGTAAGTTTCTCTAAATGTTTAAGCAATTGCATATAAACATACCGTTTGTTGAAGCTTTGGCCCAGATGCCAAAGTATGCCAAGTTTCTGAAATACATCCTCTCAAATAAACAAAAGCTCGAGGAAATGTCTTGTGTGGTTATGAATGAAAGTTGCTCTGCTATTCTCCAGAATCGCCTGCCTACAAAAATGGGAGATCCAGGCAGTTTCACGCTTCCTTGCCTCATTGGCAATCTGTCTGTCAGTAATGCGTTAGCAGATCTAGGAGCGAGTATAAACCTTATGCCCTATAAGGTTTTTACAAAGTTGGATCTAGGTGAGCCGTCACCTACGAGGATGAGTATTCGACTTGCGGATCGTTCTGTCAAGTATCCACGCGGGTTTGTAGAGAATATGCTTGTTAAGATTGACAAGTTTGTATTTCCCATGGATTTTGTTATCCTGGACATGGATGAGGACTCGAGAGTGCCTCTGATACTTGGACGCCCGTTTCTAAATACCGCCCGGACGATTGTGGACGTGGCGGCGGGCCAAATCACACTCCGAGTAGATGATGAGCACGTGACGTTTGATATTAAACATTCTATGCAGCACCCTCAGAGTCAGGACGACGCGCTCTATTATGTTGACATCGTCGACACTTATGTGAGCACGCATTTCCAGGGTACGATCGAGGAGATAGATTCGGACACACATCTGTTGTGTGGGGACTTAGATGGCATTACGCAGGAGGGCCACTATTTAGAGCAGCCAGTCTATCAGATTGGTGACGATGGTCCCCAGAGTCCGGATCGATTCTCAGAAATTGATCGCGAAAGTGAAGTGAAGTCGAAGCCTTCAGTGGAAGATCCTCCTACCTTGGAGCTTAAAGAGCTCCCACCGCACCTGGAGTACGCATTTCTGGATGAGGAGCGTCATTTGCCTGTCATTATTTCATCTGGATTGGCGGGAGAAGAGAAGAGCAGACTGCTTAATGTGTTGAAACTTCATAAGAAAGCAATCGCCTGGAAAATCATGGACATAAAAGGAATAAATCCCTCATTCTGTACACATAAAATTCTAATGGAGGATCAGTTCAAGCCGTGTGCGCAGCACCAGAGGCGGCTGAACCCGAACATGCAAGAGGTCGTTAAAAAGGAAGTGATTAAGTTGTTAGATGCTGGTATGATCTATCCCATTTCCGACTCTGTTTGGGTTAGTCCTGTGCAGGTAGTGCCCAAAAAGGGGGCATGACTGTGGTCACAAATGATAGGAATGAGCTCATTCCGACCAGGACGGTCACTGGATGGCGGGTTTGCATTGATTATCGCAAACTCAACGACGCCACCCGCAAGGACCACTTCCCGCTTCCATTCATTGATCAAATGTTGGAGCGTCTGTCAGGGAAGTTATATTATTGTTTTCTGGATGGGTTCTCTGGTTATTTTCAAATTCCTATCGCTCCTGAGGACCAGGAGAAGACCACATTTACCTGTCCCTTCGGCACATTCGCCTACCGGCGTATGCCGTTTGGGCTGTGTAATGCACCGGCTACTTTCCAGCGATGTATGGTCGCCATTTTCCACGACATGATTGAGGATTCCATGGAGGTGTTCATGGACGACTTCTCGGTATTTGGGGATTCCTTTGATCAATGTCTGGAAAATTTGAAAAGAATGTTGAAGAGGTGTGAGGAGACCAATCTGGTCCTGAACTGGGAGAAATGCCACTTCATGGTGAAGGAGGGCATAGTTTTGGGACACAAAATTTCTCACGCGGGCATGGAAGTCGACCCAGCTAAATTCGACGTTATATCACGACTTCCACCCCCCACCTCTGTTAGAGCTATACGGAGCTTTCTCGGTCATGCCGGGTTCTATCGGCGATTCATCAAAGATTTTTCAAAAATCGCCAGACCCATGACTCGTTTGTTAGAGAAAGATGCTCCGTTCGTGTTTGGAGATGATTGCTTGAGGGTTTTTGACCTCCTCAAGCAAAAGTTGATTGAGGCCCCTATTTTAGTCGCACCGGACTGGAGTCTGCCATTTGAAATCATGTGCGACGCGAATGATTACGCTATAGGGGCCGTTCTGGGTCAAAAGAAGGAAAAGCACTTCCATCCGATCTATTATGCGAGCAAAACTCTTCACGACGCTCAAGAGCATTACACCACGACTGAAAAAGAGCTCTTAGCGGTCGTTTTCGCATTCGATAAATTTAGATCGTATTTAGTGCTTTCGAAAACCGTTGTATACACTGATCACGCAGCCATTAGATACCTCTTCAGCAAACAGGACGCTAAACCGCGTCTAATCAGATGGATCATGTTGCTGCAAGAGTTTGATATTGAGATACAAGATAAAAATGGTGCTTTGAATGTAGCGGCTGACCATCTGTCTCGGTTAGAGCACGGAGACATCGAGGATTCGCGTTTGGATTCAATCAATGACAAGTTCCCACACGAATCTTTGATGGGTGTTGAGATATGTGATGAGTCGCCATGGTTCGCCGACTTTGCAAACTATCTTGCTTGTAGAATTCTGATAAAAGGGTTGACTCACCAGCAAAAGAGGAAATTCTTTTCAGATCTAAAGCACTACATATGGGACGACCCTTTCTTGTTCAAGGTGGGTGCTGATCAGGTGATCAGAAGATGTGTATCAGGGACTGAGGCGACCGACATTCTGCGCCAGTGTCATGAGGGACCTACCGGAGGCCACCACGGAGCCAACTTCACCGCGAAGAAGGTGTTGGATTCCGGGTTTTACTGGCCGACCATTTTCCATGACGCGCAGAGTTGGGTGAAAGCGTGCGATGCTTGTCAGAGGGCGACGAACATATCGGCACGCGACGAAATGCCCCAGAACTGGATACAGGTTTGTGAAGTCTTTGATGTTTGGGGGATAGACTTCATGGGACCATTCCCCCCCTCACGTGGAAACAAGTACATACTCGTGGCTGTTGACTATGTATCAAAGTGGGCGGAGGCGCAAGCCTTACCCACTAACGACGCAAGAGTAGTTGTGAGGTTTCTTAAGAGTTTGTTCGCCTGATTTGGCGCTCCGAAAGCGCTCATTAGTGACCGAGGGACTCATTTTTGTAATACACAGCTTGAAAAGGCTTTGTCCCGATACGGTGTGCATCACCGTTTGTCCACACCCTATCATCCGCAGACGAGCGGGCAGGTGGAGGTCACGAACCGTGGGCTTAAGCGCATCCTTGAGCGGTCTGTTGGAGTGAACCGCAAGGAGTGGTCGGACAAACTCGAGGATGCATTGTGGGCATTCCGTACAGCTTATAAGACCCCTATAGGGACCACCCCCTTTAGGTTGGTATACGGAAAGGCATGCCATTTACCGGTGGAGTTGGAGCACAAGGCTATGTGGGCTTTGAAAACCGCGAATTTGGACCTAAAAACCGGAGGTGAAGCCCGGTTTCTCCAAATTCATGAATTGGAAGAATTGCGGCACCAAGCCTATGAGAGCTCCGTACTCTACAAAGAGCGCACGAAGAAACTTCACGACAAACGCTTGAAGGACCATAAAGAATTTGTAACACCCCGAAAATATAAATCCTTATATTAAAATTTAAAAGTAAAAATAAACAAGAGTCAATCAACTAGGAATTCTAACTTAGTTAATTACAAGTCTTGAAATAACCCATGATAGGGTTGAAACACTCAAACTTAAGGATAAATCAAAGTTGAGGGTTTAAACTTGTCAAAACTGAAACTTAGGTTACTAATAGTAACCAAAACAAAACCAAACACCCCAAAATATGGTGTCTGGTCGAACAAAGGGCAGGGGGCGACACATGGTTTTCTTCAAACCCTTGTTTCATAGCAAATCTCCAAATTGAAGCTTCAAATCTGCCCTAAATCAAGTCTTGAATATGAATTAGTAATCCCCTCGTAGTAAGGATCAAAAGGTATGTATAATTTTGATATTTTGATTCACCATAAATTCTAGGTTAATGGTGAATAACTGAAATTGAACCTAGATATGTCATGCATGAATGAATCTTGAAGTAATATGTTGTTTAGGATTAAACCCTAGATGATTATTTGTGAAAATCATTGCATGTTACTTGAAGAAATTACAATCACCATTGTAGGTGATTTATGATATTGTAAAGACTAGACAAGTACTAGGATTATGAAATTTTAATCTAGTGAAAAGCTGAATGGTATGAGGAAAATCAGTAATTTGAACGTTTAAATGTGTACAAATTGCTAAATTAAAGTGAAATTAGATGTTAAATTGCAAGTCATGAACTTAGTAATGATTGTAGAAAAATCTGACTCGTTAGGTGTTCGTTGAAATGCCTAACTGAGGATTTAAATGTTAGAATAGGAGGAAAACGCAGATTTAGTCATGACTCATAATGATGTGATTATGGTCATGAAAAGAGTTCTAAACAAGTTGTAAAACTGAATTTTCTAGGCAAAGAGTCCGGATCATCAAGCGGACAAGCCGGAGGGAATTCACGGGGGAAAGGCGTGCTCTAGAGGTACGAAATTACCGTTTCGTTACATTAAGATTATTTATATGTTTTATTATCGTAGTTTGAAGCATGGTAAACAAGATAGACCATTATGTCACGAAAGTGACTTTGCGTCTCAAACAGGTACAAACGGGTCAAAACGAGGTTAAGAGTAAACATGTCAAGTAGAGTAGTTAACGAACACGAAACCTTGGTTTTTAATATGTAATTTATCTCGTAAGCGAACCCTCAGGGGAAAAGTGAAACACGATAGTGGTAATAATCAGAACATGAGTATCCTAATCTTAGTTAGGTGATAATCATGTTCAAGATAATATTGCTGCAAAATGGGAGTAGAATAACAACAACAACAAAGCAAGAAGACATGTTCAGTGTCTACCATAAGTTACGGTGACACCGTAACTTACGGTAGCGACCAAAAAGCTACGGTAGGATTCTCCTGCTTTACGGCAGGTTACAAACTTTCATGAGCCACCGTAACTTACGGTGCTACCGTAAGTTACGGTAGCATTCAGATCCAAAAGCAGAATTTCATTCTTCATGGTTGCGTTATTTGGTTTTTAAGCACCGTTTCAATTATATTATTGACCAAAGACCTTAATACTAACATTTGTCTAAAAATGTTTAGTTTTTCAGGTACTCTAGTAGAAGGATGATGATCAAGCATAAGTATCCGAACCGAACACTCAAACAAACGCTTCCGCACTTGATCTTTTGTTTTAAAATTATGTAAACAATTGTAGTTTCTATCTTGAATATAGTTTCGTAGGATCAAAACGTGAATGTTGTGTCTAGTTGTAACTTTCAAGTCTTGAAACTTTTTGTAAACTACAAATTTTGGCATGAAATGCAAGGTCTTATGTTATTAAATCTAGTATTATAAGCTGGGTCTTACAAGTTGGTAATCAGAGCTCAAGGTTGTCAATAAGTGTTCTGTTCAAGCTTGATCGATCGTCCGGTAAGAACTAACTTATTTTGTTAATAAATTATGTACTACGTAGAGAACGAGAAATGAACAAATATCCATGAAAATGAAAAGAGTGTGTAAGCTCACTCAAAAACAAGGAATGCATGAAACAAGAATTATTAAATCAAGTTACGAACTTGATTGAATTGAAACAAGAATTATTAAATCAAGTTACGAACTTGATTGAATTGAAACAAGAATGATTAAATCAAGTTACGAACTTGATTGAATTGAAACAAGAATGATTAAATCAAGTTACGAACTTGATTGAATTGAAACAAGAATGATTAAATCGAGTTATGAACTTGATTAAATCAAAACAAGTAAAGCATGTGTTATAAATGGAATGTTTAACAATCTATGTAAACATTTCAGAAATAGAGATGGCTGATGGAGGTAATGATAATGCGGTGCCAAGAGTCACCGAACAAATGAGGGAAGTGATTGCTGAAGAGGTTGGAAAGGCGATCGAAAACAGTTTGTCGGGCTTTATTGATAAAATTCAAAACACAGTTTTATCAATAGTAGAAGAGAGAATCAAGAAATTGGAAGATGATTCCAATTCAGCAAAGGAAAAGCATGGTGGACGAAAGCCTTGTTCATACAAGGAATTCATGGCCTGTAAACCACCAATATATAATGGGGAGGTTGATCCAATTGTGTGCCAACGATGGCTAAGTGATATCGAAGGAGTATTCGAAAGGACTCATTGTGATGAAGATGACTACGTAGCTTATGGTATGGGTCAATTAAGAGGTCAAGCGAAAGACTGGTGGGATAACAAAAAGAAGGAGATTGGAAGTGAAGCGGCTAAGGCCATGACATGGGAGGAGTTTAAGACGCCGTTTCTTAAACACCATAGTCCCAAAGCGGTCATAAATAGAATCAAGGAAGAGTTCATGCAACTCAGACACAAGGGTGAATCCATAGACAAGATCACGGGGATGTTTATGGACAAGATAAAGTTCTGTGATGATTTGGTGACAAATGAAGAACAAAAGGTCTATTACTACCATAACATGCTAAGTGCGGAGTATAGAGAGTTCATAACCCCTTCAAAATACGAGACCCTTACCGAGATTGTCAATGCTGCTCGGGAAAGGGAGATCGAACTGAAAAAGAGCATAGAACGGGGTGAACGAAGGGCACAAGATGTGAATCCAAGACCTACTAAGAAGGCACGAACAAACGAAAGCGCAAAGAAATCAGATACGAAAGGCGGGTCGCCAAGTTGCAGAATCTGCGGGAAGGGTCATAAAGGCGAATGCCGTTACAAGGATAAGCCTTGTCCCATATGTAAGAAAACGGGACATATGGCTATATCGTGCCCGGAGAAAGTGACAGTTTGTTAGAATTGTTATCGAACGGGTCACAAAAAGTCGGAATGCCCGGAACTGGTTGGGAAGAAGGATGAGCAGAACCAGAAAGGTGAAGCTCCAAAAGCAAAGGCAAGATCTTTTCAATTGACCGCCGCAGAAGCGAATGTTGAACCTGACGTGGTCTCAGGTATATTTGCTGTAAATTCGATTCCTGCACGCGTGTTATTTGATACGGGTGCGAATAAATCCTTTGTTTCATATGGATTTATTCGACATCCTTCATTTGTTTTAACAAAATTACCTGTGCCTTTAGAAGTAGAGATAGGTAATAACAAGAGCTTTATTGTTTGTGATGTATGTAAAAACTGTAAACTGAGCATTGACGACGAAGAATATTTGATAAACTTAATCCCGATGTCAATGGGAGAATTTCAAGTAGTCGTTGGGATGGATTGGCTATCTCAACACCATGCAAAGATCGTGTGTTTTCGTAAAGAGATAAAACTAACATCTCCGAGCGGGAAACACGTCACCATTTATGGCGAAAAAGGAGGCAACCTGATGTATTGCAAAATACATCTTTATTCGTGTTTAGGTTTGTTCGGTTTTAGTTAGGTTGTGTCCGTTTTTAGAGTAGAATGTATATACTTTTGATTGTTTTGTGTTTTCAGGTACTTGGAGCTGAAACGTGCAATAAACGAGTAACATATGACAAGGGAAAGTGTCGGGTCAAGAACCGGAAGCTCGTGAGCGAAAACGAAGCGAAAATTCACATCTGAAGGTCTGAGGCGGGCCGCTTAGGAGAACATGAACTTCCACGCGGGCCGCTAGAACTTAATTATGTGTTTCCGGATAAGAACATGCGCGCGGCCCGCATCAACTAACCCGAAACATCCAGGCGGGCCGCGAGGGGGTCTATTACGTGCGCAGAATCGTGAACAGCAAGAAAATTAGGGTTTCTTGGGTTTTATATAATCATCATCAACATCAGCCGAACAGAACAACAACTTTACGAATTTTAGACATCTTGGGCGACCACTAGAGGCTGATTAAGGGCTGTTGAAGTGCTCGGGACGCGAGGAATCATCGGGGATCATTCAGGAGCACTCGGGATCGAAGAAAACGGGTTATACAATCTTGTTCATTCGTTTCTTGTTTGTTTTTGATTATTCGATGATGAATTCTGTTTTGATCTTGATTGATACTCTGTTTTTGAACATGATTATTGGCTAAACGTTTATTACTACCTAGACATGGATGAATGATTGCATAAGGTTTTGATTATTTTTGGATTTATAAATGCTATGGATTGTTTATAAATTGTAAACGGTTTGATCTATCGGTTAGATGTGTGTGCATGCTTGATGGTATTTTATTATTAATTATTGCTTCGCTTGAATCTTGGTGACGGTCTATATCACATAATAGAGTCAGGCTAGGGTTTTAGGTTTTGGTGAGTGTCTATATCATATAATAAACCTTTGATCCTTTAGGGTGAAAATCACGTGAAGTAACCTTAGAAGTAAGAATCGGTAATTTAATAAAATCAAGTGTTCTACTAATCGTCAATAGCTGTAAGGTGCGAGATTATTGCTAGGTCTAAGTGATTAAACTGCAAGGTGGGTCCTTCTTAGAAAGTTAACCTATTTGCTGCTGTCTAGCAAGTCTAGCTGAGAAAACAAACCTATCCTTGGTTTAGGTCTCGTAAGGGAGTGAGCCTTGTAGGATACTTTTTTAAACACCATTAGATGTCTTGTAAGAGAGTCTAAAACCGGTAGTTTAACAACCTTTAGGGGATTTTAGCGTGCTCTTGAAAAGGTCCTTAGATTTCCCGATAGGTGAGAATTTCAAGATCCCGGTTCCATAGCAGACAACTTCCAATTATAATCATAACTAAAAGCAATCAGGATTCCTGTCTAGGTAGTTCCTTCATCATCCTTGAGTTCAGTCTTCGTGTGAGTTCGTGTCTAGTTCGTCTAGTCTAGTTAGTATTCGTTCTTTGCATTCTTAGGATTTTTTAGAAACCCCCCCCCCCCAATTAATAAACATTTAGTTAAGTCGTGTCAGTTTAAGTCTAGATAGAGTCTTAGCGTAATTAGTAGAGTCTCTTGGGTTCGATACTCGGACTTCCTTAGGCTATACTACATTCGATCGGTACACTTGCCGGTTGTGTGTTTTAGGGTTTAGAGAGTCTTAGTCTTATAAATTTAAAACTTAGAGAGTCTAGAATTAGGGTAAATTTTGTTAATTTAGTTAACCCGTTTTCAGCACATCAAGTTTTTGGCGCCGTTGCCGGGGATTCTTAGGTAATTGCGTTGATTGCTTTGTTTGGACTTGTTTGACATTTTTCGTGCTATTTGTGTTAGTTGAGTCGTAGGAGTCTAAAAATTTTAAAAATAAAAAAAAATATTTGCTTTAGTGTCTTTTCTAGGTTAGTGAGTCTTTGTTAAAGTCTCTTCGTAGTTCGTCTTTGGTGGATGCCCCATACGCGTTTGCAGGGACCGCCGCCACCTTTGTTTACAGTCAAGTCTTCTGAGTCGTCTTCTTCGTCTTCTTCAGTTCCACATTCCATCCCCGCCTTCGATTTTACACCAAAGCCATCACCACACGTTTCACCACACGTTTCCCCACCACCTTCCCGTTCTCGTTCGCCTAGTCCTCCACCCGCCATGGCGAACCGTACTGTTTACCAGCAGGCTACCACCGGTTTCACCGGTGCTACATCACCCATCACCCTTCCCGACATAGCGAATGATAGGTCCTGGCAGATTCCTTCTTACATCATGACAGCCATCACCAATTCTTGCCAGTTCCATGGTCGTGATGACGAGGATGCACCCGCTCACATAAATCGCATCACTCGTCTTTGTGGCACCTACTCCATAGAGGGTGTCAATCTAGATGCTAGGTACCTTCAGGTCTTCCCATTTTCACTCGCTGGACGCGCAGCCGTCTGGTTCGATTCTCAGCCCGCAGGCACTTTCACTACTTGGGCAGGTCTTCGCGATGCTTTCATAGCCAAATACTTCCCACCAGCCAAGGCGTCTCGCCTTCGTGATCAGATTCACTCCTTTCGTATGGAGCCTGATGAGCCGTACCACTTAGCATGGGAGCGTTTTCAGACGCTTCTTTCTCGTTGTTCGCAGCATGGTTTGTCTGATTGGGCGTTAGTTGAGAAGTTTTACAATGGTCTTACGCCTGAGATTAGAGCTCGTTTCGATACTTCAGCAGGAGGGCAGCTTATGGGTAAGAAGACGGTGGTTGAGTGCAATGATTTGTTTGAGAGTTTTGCACATTCTGATATGGACTACAGCTCTACCAGCAGGACTTCCATTCCTGTTCGTACCTCCTCGGCCGGTCGAGGGGTAAACCGAGTTAGCTCGGATTCATCGGTAGTTGCTGAAGTCGAGATTTTGAAGCGAGAGATTGATGAGTTAAAGAAGAAAGTTGATAGGTGTGAGCTTTGTAGGGGAGGTCAGGACACGCTCGAGTGTCCCACACTTACGTTAGAGCAGGTTGAGTACATAGCAGGCCAGTCTAGGGGTCAGTTCGGTAGTAATAATAGTTTTAACCCTGGCTGGCAGGGTAGTAGTGGTGGTAGTTATCGTTCTTCTGGAAATCCCCCTGGTTTCCCATCTGGTCAGTATCAAAATAGGGGGTCGGGTCTTTTCACGTATAGTGGTTCGGGTTCGAGTGGTCAGTTT
Source organism: Helianthus tuberosus (assembly GCA_030545235.1). Classification (NCBI taxonomy): domain Eukaryota; kingdom Viridiplantae; phylum Streptophyta; class Magnoliopsida; order Asterales; family Asteraceae; genus Helianthus; species Helianthus tuberosus. Next base: position 596,642 of record CM060376.1, on the reverse strand, counting down.
GCGAGTGGAGGGTTGAATCAAGAGAGTCAAGGTAGTAGAAAGGCTCCAGAGGGTAGTATGAGTAGGATGGAGGAGATGTTAGCTCAGATGATGACACACAGTCAGGCGATGATGACACAACATCAGGTGACGCAGAAATCTTTAGATGAATTTATTCAGACTCAGAATCAAATTAATAAGAGTCACGATCTTCAGCTTAAAAATCAAGAGTCCACTCTTCTAGATCTTCAGAGAACAGTAGGGGATATAGCTAGGCAGTTGAAAGAATCCCCTTCTGGTCAGTATTCAGGTACCACCCACCCAGTCCACCATTCTGTGAAAGCAATTACTACTCGTAGTGGGTTGAGTCTAGGAGAGGTCGTGAGAGAGAGAGTTGAGGAAGAAGAAGATGATTATGTAGATGAGGTGATTGAGTTGGAGGCTCCAGGCAAAGTGCAACATAGGCTAGACCCAGCAAGTACCGCACACGCCGAGAAGTCGCCAGTAGAGAAGAAAGAGGAGAAGCAGCCGAAGAAGGTTCGGCCACCACCGCGAGTGATTGATATTTCTCGTCTTCCGTTTCCCGCTCGAGCTAGGCAGCAGATATATGCTAGCGAATACGAGAAATTTCTTGAGATGTTCACCCAGCTGAAGGTGAATCTTCCGTTTATAGAGGCCTTGAGATCCATGCCCAAATACGTCAAATTCCTTAAGGATTTTCTCAAGCGTAAGGATGGGGTAGGAGAGTGTTCAAGTAAGTCAGTGAGTGGAGAGTGTTCAGCAGTGATCCTAAATAAACTTCCTGAGAAACTTACCGATCCTGGCATTTTCACGATCCCTTGTTTGTTTGGTGGTGATGTTAAAAACCACGCATTAGCGGACCTAGGTGCTAGTATTAATTTGATGCCATATTCATTTTACGAAAAACTAGGCCTTGGTGATTTGAAGCCAACTCGTATGACCCTCTCATTAGCCGATAAGTCAGTTAAGTACCCTAGAGGGATAGTTGAGAATCTGTTAGTGAAAGTTGATAGGTTTGTGTTTCCGGCTGATTTTGTAGTGTTAGATATGGAGGCCAATGAAAGAGTTCCGCTGATTTTAGGGCGCCCGTTCTTGAACACGGCTAAAGCGTTGATAGATGTCTTCTTAGGCACAATTACACTTAGAGCGGGTGACGAGTCGGTAGTGTTTGAGGTGAATAATGCGAGAGGGGCGAGTGCGAGAGTTGAGGCGATTGCATCGGTAGAGGAGAGTGAGAAGGGTGAGGGAGACGAGAAAGAGATGTTGAGTGAGCCGACTCTAGAGGAGATGTTAAAACCCAAGTGTGGGGATCCGCCGGATAGGAGAGTCGAAGAGTTGGAAGAGAGATTGTCGAGGTTGGAATCTAAGTTAGTGACACTGAGTAGGGCTCAGTGTGGGGATAGGTTTCGAGATGATACGTTTAGATTTAAACCGCCTGATGACGAGTCGAGAGGGTATGAGAGGTTCAAGAGAGATGCGAGCGATATTAGAGATGGTAGTGCTACGGCCCGTACGAGTTGGTGTGGAGGTGAGCTTCGCTTATATGATCCTCCGTGAGTGCGTGCATAGTTGTGACCCACTTGTAGAGTTTGTATTTTGAGTCGTAGTTCGCGTCGTTTCTTTAGTTTAGTATTGGTGTGTTTTAGCGTCTTTTGCGTTTTTTCGTGTTTTTGCGTCTTTTGTGTGTTTTGTCTAGTGTTTTGCAGGTTGCATCGCCTTTACGTGGCCGAGAACGACACCCGAGCAGCATCACAGGTTTCATAAAAGATAAAAACAACAAAAAACGAGTGCAGGGGCAGTTTGGGAATAAAGGAAAATGGTTTCTGCACATATCTGCTGCTGCTGCAAGTAAAACCGTTGCTGTTTGCAGTTCAGGCGGCCCGCCTACAATAAACACACATCTAATGCGGGCCGCGCGGACTTTTAAAATGTGCCGGAAGTTTAAGTTAAGGCGGCCCGCCTCCACTTATCATCACTTTCATGCGGGCCGCGAGCTTACTATAATCGACATTGGGCTAATCAGGCCCAATGGGTTCAGCCGTTGATCCATCATCTATGTGCCACATATCATCCTTCATCCATCTTTCACCATCATTGTTCGGGCTGGTTTGAATCGACGTTCAGGTATGTTTCTTGCTATTTGTTGTTGTTGTATTTGAGTCATTAGTTGCCGGGTTTATTTCCATCTTAAGTGTGGGGAAACGGGTTGCATATTTTTTTTATGGAATTAAAATGTGATTTTTCACTAAATTTTCAACCCGTTATCCGTTGCATCCACACTTGGTTCGGTTTGGCACTTGGGTTGTTCGAGGGCGAGCAAAGTGCCGGGAGAGGGTAAGATGGAAATTCGGTGGTGTACTTTGAGTCTTTTATTTTGTACCATGCGTCTAAGTTAGTAGTTTTTGAGTTTTTTTTTTTTTTTTGTGTTTCGAGTCGGTATTGCTTTGGTATTTTGCTTGTTTTTGTTGATGCAGGTTCGAATATGTACCACCCGTACTCAATCTCCATTCGGGTGAGTTTGGAGCTGTTTATTCAAATTTCGGGCATTTATCAAGCATGTCAGTCAGTGTCAAAGCCGATCGCGAACGAAATGCTATACGATCGAGCTGGATTGGACGAGAGTGTTTGCAGTTTATACGCGAATTAAACCAGCTAAGTCCTGTCCGATTTGTTTTTGTCTTTTATTTCTTATTTATGTTTTAGTTTTTGAGTCGGTTTCCATCCTACATTGAGGGCAATGTAGAGTTTAAGTGTGGGGATGGGAACTATCGTTTAGTGTCATTAGTTAGTGAGTCTTGAGTCATAAAAAAACGGAAAATAAAAAAAAAATTGAAAAATTGAAAAATCCAAAAAAATAATTATTAAAAAAATAGAAAAATGTCTTTTGATATAAGAAGTTTGCAAAATAAAAACGGAAAATGATAGAAAAGTTGGATTTTTGTTCGGGTTCAAATAATAATAATATGAGATAATATAATCGTGCTTGTGTCTAGTTTGGGATGCGCGGGTAGGCTCGATTCGGTTCTAGGTTCCTTTGATTTAAAATTACCTAATTGTCGGTCTACTAGTGGGTTCTCATCTAAGGAGAGTGGAGAAATTGAAACCGCCAAAAATAGTATAAGGGGCACCGTTATAAGCTAAGATCGTTAGAGTTTTTAGTCATTATCTCGCTGAAAAAGAAAAAAAATATAGAATAAAAAGTGAGCTAGAAACTAAATGAAAGTAGCACAGGTCTATGTAATCCGAGTTGGGGATAGCGACTCTACAGCCGAAATGCCTCTGGGATGTGTGAAATCGCCTTGCCGAATAAAAGTACCGAAACCTAAGTAATCTGTGGTTGGGGATCGCGACTCTACAGCCGGAATACCTCTTGGTTAGGGAAAGCATCGTCTAGTCTCACGAAAGAAAAAAAAAAGCAAAGGCTAAGCTCGTTGAAAAAAAAAAAAGAGAAAAATAGATTTGATTTTAAACTCTCTTGATCTTGGTATAAGGCGGTTAGGAAATAACCCAGTGGTTGTTCCTTTTGTCCTATAAGCTTGAGGGGGGATTAGGTGGACTTGCGATTCTTAGTGTGAGACCCTAGGTAGATTGACCGAACTTGAACTAAAATTGCATGATAAGGGCTCGGAACCGGGTTGGGTTTAAGTGGATCAAAATACTTGCAATCGCGACTAACATGAGTTTCGATTTAAATAAAATAACTTATACCTTTGGCCCGTTCAATTATTTCGACTATGATTCCGTTTGCATAATTCTTTTTCGAGGACGAAAAAAGAGTAAGTGTGGGGATATTTGATGTATTGCAAAATACATCTTTATTCGTGTTTAGGTTTGTTCGGTTTTAGTTAGGTTGTGTCCGTTTTTAGAGTAGAATGTATATACTTTTGATTGTTTTGTGTTTTCAGGTACTTGGAGCTGAAACGTGCAATAAACGAGTAACATATGACAAGGGAAAGTGTCGGGTCAAGAACCGGAAGCTCGTGAGCGAAAACGAAGCGAAAATTCACATCTGAAGGTCTGAGGCGGGCCGCTTAGGAGAACATGAACTTCCACGCGGGCCGCTAGAACTTAATTATGTGTTTCCGGATAAGAACATGCGCGCGGCCCGCATCAACTAACCCGAAACATCCAGGCGGGCCGCGAGGGGGTCTATTACGTGCGCAGAATCGTGAACAGCAAGAAAATTAGGGTTTCTTGGGTTTTATATAATCATCATCAACATCAGCCGAACAGAACAACAACTTTACGAATTTTAGACATCTTGGGCGACCACTAGAGGCTGATTAAGGGCTGTTGAAGTGCTCGGGACGCGAGGAATCATCGGGGATCATTCAGGAGCACTCGGGATCGAAGAAAACGGGTTATACAATCTTGTTCATTCGTTTCTTGTTTGTTTTTGATTATTCGATGATGAATTCTGTTTTGATCTTGATTGATACTCTGTTTTTGAACATGATTATTGGCTAAACGTTTATTACTACCTAGACATGGATGAATGATTGCATAAGGTTTTGATTATTTTTGGATTTATAAATGCTATGGATTGTTTATAAATTGTAAACGGTTTGATCTATCGGTTAGATGTGTGTGCATGCTTGATGGTATTTTATTATTAATTATTGCTTCGCTTGAATCTTGGTGACGGTCTATATCACAGAATAGAGTCAGGCTAGGGTTTTAAGTTTTGGTGAGTGTCTATATCATATAATAAACCTTTGATCCTTTAGGGTGAAAATCACGTGAAGTAACCTTAGAAGTAAGAATCGGTAATTTAATAAAATCAAGTGTTCTACTAATCGTCAATAGCTGTAAGGTGCGAGATTATTGCTAGGTCTAAGTGATTAAACTGCAAGGTGGGTCCTTCTTAGAAAGTTAACCTATTTGCTGCTGTCTAGCAAGTCTAGCTGAGAAAACAAACCTATCCTTGGTTTAGGTCTCGTAAGGGAGTGAGCCTTGTAGGATACTTTTTTAAACACCATTAGATGTCTTGTAAGAGAGTCTAAAACCGGTAGTTTAACAACCTTTAGGGGATTTTAGCGTGCTCTTGAAAAGGTCCTTAGATTTCCCGATAGGTGAGAATTTCAAGATCCCGGTTCCATAGCAGACAACTTCCAATTATAATCATAACTAAAAGCAATCAGGATTCCTGTCTAGGTAGTTCCTTCATCATCCTTGAGTTCAGTCTTCGTGTGAGTTCGTGTCTAGTTCGTCTAGTCTAGTTAGTATTCGTTCTTTGCATTCTTAGGATTTTTTAGAACCCCCCCCCCCCAATTAATAAACATTTAGTTAAGTCATGTCAGTTTAAGTCTAGATAGAGTCTTAGCGTAATTAGTAGAGTCTCTTGGGTTCGATACTCGGACTTCCTTAGGCTATACTACATTCGATCGGTACACTTGCCGGTTGTGTGTTTTAGGGTTTAGAGAGTCTTAGTCTTATAAATTTAAAACTTAGAGAGTCTAGAATTAGGGTAAATTTTGTTAATTTAGTTAACCCGTTTTCAGCACATCACAACCCCATAGTATGCACAATGTTGAAAGCTCACAAGCTTATGAAACGAGGATGCAAGGCATTCATGATATACGCTAATGAGCCCAAAAAAGAATCACGAAAGATTGAAGACGTACCGGTAATACGAGATTATGAAGATGTGTTTCCGGAGGATTTACCGGGGATACCGCCTGAACGGGAGGTAGAGTTCGGGATCGAATTGATTCCGGGCGCAAAACCCGTAGCAAAAGCCCCGTACCGACTTGCACCGTCGGAATTACAAGAGTTGATGTCTCAAATCCAAGACCTGCTTGACAAGGGATTTATAAGGCCGAGTGTGTCTCCTTGGGGCGCACCGGTGTTGTTCGTAAGAAAGAAAGACGGGAGCATGCGCATGTGTATCGATTACCGGGAGTTAAACAAACTCACGGTAAAGAACCGATACCCGCTCCCGAGAATATATGACTTATTCGACCAACTACAAGGCGCGAACTGGTTTTCAAAAACTGACCTTAGGTCGGGGTATCATCAACTAAAGGTCAAAGAAGAAGATGTGCCGAAGACGACTTTCCGCACGAGACACGGACATTACGAATTTCTCGTGATGTCATTTGGGCTAACAAACGCGCCCGCGGCTTTCATGGACCTCATGAACCGGGTTTGCAAGCCAATGTTGGATAATTCGGTCATCGTGTTTATCGATGATATCTTGGTGTACTCGAAAAGTGAAGCTGAACACGCACACCACTTACAAGAAGTGTTAGAGACACTTAGACGAGAGAAGTTATATGCAAAATTCTCTAAATGTGCCTTTTGGTTACGAGAGGTACAATTTCTTGGCCATGTCATAAATGCTGACGGAGTTTTGGTGGATCCGTCAAAGATAGAGGCGGTGTCAAAATGGAATCCCCCGAAGAACCCTTCAGAAATTAGAAGCTTTTTGGGGCTTGCGGGATACTATAGGAGATTCATTCAAGATTTCTCCAAAATTGCGTCACCGCTAACAAAGCTAACCCAAAAGAAAGCAAAGTTTATTTGGGGCGTCGATCAAGAAAAAGCGTTTCAAACGCTAAAAGAAAAGTTAACTCAAGCTCCGGTACTGACATTGCCGGACGGAGTCGAAGACATGGTGGTTTATTCGGATGCTTCATTATCGGGGCTCGGTTGCGTGTTGATGCAACGGGGCAAGGTAATAGCCTATGCCTCGAGACAATTGAAGATACACGAGAAGAAATATCCCACGCACGATCTCGAGTTGGCAGCGGTGGTATTTGCATTAAAAATATGGAGGCATTACTTGTATGGGGTAAAGTGCACCATATTCACCGACCACAAGAGCTTGAAATACTTCTTTGATCAGAAGGAGTTAAATATGCGACAAAGGCGATGGCTGGAAACGGTGAAAGACTACGATTGTGAGATACATTATCACCCCGGAAAGGAAAATGTGGTAGCGGACGCTCTAAGCAGGAAAGCGGACTATGTCCCAATACGAGTGAGGTCGATGCAACTCGTGGTGACCTCGGGTATACTTGAACGTATTCGAGAGGCGCAGTTAGAAGCAGTAAAAGAAGAGAATTGGAAGAAAGAAAGAATAATCGGCCAATTGAAAGATTTGTCGGATGGGAATCACGGGTTGAAGACTCGATCCGGAAGGATATGGGTCCCACATACTTGTGGAGTAAAGGCGCTTCTACTTAATGAAGCTCATAAATCCCGTTATTCGATTCATCCGGGTGCAACCAAGATGTACAATGATTTGAAACAAAATTATTGGTGGCCCGGAACGAAAAGGGACGTGGCGAAGTATGTGGAAAAATGCTTGACATGTTTACAAGTCAAGGCGGAGCACCAGAAACCATACGGCAAACTCCAACCGTTAGAAATTCCGGTTTGGAAATGGGAACATATTACAATGGATCTGTTAACCAAGTTGCCAAAAACGAATCGTGGTTTTGATGCCATATGGGTAGTGGTGGATAGATTGACGAAAAGTGCTCATTTCATTCCGATTCGTGAGACTTATACGTCAGAAAAGATGTCAGAAGTTTATACCAATGAAATCATAGCACGTCATGGGGTGCCGGTGTCCATCGTGTCTGATAGGGATACCCGGTTTACTTCGAATTTTTGGCGAGATTTCCAAGAGCAAATGGGAACCAAATTGTTCATTAGCACTGCGTACCATCCTCAAACGGATGGACAAAGTGAAAGAACGATACAAACATTGGGGGACATGCTACGGGCGTGTATAATCGACTTTGGAGGCAGTTGGGATGTTCACCTACCGTTAGTCGAGTTTTCGTATAACAACAGTTACCAATCTAGTATTAAGATGGCACCATACGAAATGCTTTACGGTAGGAAGTGTCGAACCCCGGTATGTTGGGGTGAAGTGGGTCCACGTGAACTCGCTCACCAAGATATAGTACGAGCCACGAATGCGAAGATCGATATAGTTCGGGCACATTTGAAAGCGGCTCAAGACAGGCAAAAGGCGTATGCTGATAAAAGGAAAAGACCAATCGAATTTCAAGTTGGTGACGTGGTCATGCTAAAAGTTTCCCCATGGAAGGGCGTTATTAGATTCAGAAAGAGGGGGAAGCTAAGCCCAAGGTTTATTGGGCCGTTTAAAATTATCGGGAGAGTTGGCAAGGTAGCTTACCGTCTTGAATTACCAGAGGAGTTAAGTGGAATTCATAACACGTTCCATGTATCACAATTAAGAAAGTGCCTAGCAGACGAAACGACCTATATCCATTACGATGATATCGAAGTGGATAATAGTCTAAATTATGCGGTGAGACCGGTGGAGATTTTAGATCAAAAGGTCAAACATTTACGAAATAAACAAATTGACCAAGTTAAAGTCAAATGGGAGCATAGGAAAGGTTCGGACACTTCGTGGGAGTCCGAAGAAGAGATGCGACGTCTTCACCCTACTTTATTTGGTACGTAATTCGGTTTCGGGGACGAAACCCTTTTTAAGGGGGGTGAACTTGTAACACCCCGAAAATATAAATCCTTATATTAAAATTTAAAAGTAAAAATAAACAAGAGTCAATCAACTAGGAATTCTAACTTAGTTAATTACAAGTCTTGAAATAACCCATGATAGGGTTAAAACACTCAAACTTAAGGATAAATCAAAGTTGAGGGTTTAAACTTGTCAAAACTGAAACTTAGGTTACTAATAGTAACCAAAACAAAACCAAACACCCCAAAATCTGGTGTCTGGTCGAACAAAGGGCAGGGGGCGACACAGGGTTTTCTTCAAACCCTTGTTTCATAGCAAATCTCCAAATTGAAGCTTCAAATCTGCCCTAAATCAAGTCTTGAATATGAATTAGTAATCCCCTCGTAGTAAGGATCAAAAGGTATGTATAATTTTGATATTTTGATTCACCATAAATTCTAGGTTAATGGTGAATAACTGAAATTGAACCTAGATATGTCATGCATGAATGAATCTTGAAGTAATATGTTGTTTAGGATTAAACCCTAGATGATTATTTGTGAAAATCATTGCATGTTACTTGAAGAAATTACAATCACCATTGTAGGTGATTTATGATATTGTAAAGACTAGACAAGTACTAGGATTATGAAATTTTAATCTAGTGAAAAGCTGAATGGTATGAGGAAAATCAGTAATTTGAACGTTTAAATGTGTACAAATTGCTAAATTAAAGTGAAATTAGATGTTAAATTGCAAGTCATGAACTTAGTAATGATTGTAGAAAAATCTGACTCGTTAGGTGTTTGTTGAAATGCCTAACTGAGGATTTAAATGTTAGAATAGGAGGAAAACGCAGATTTAGTCATGACTCATAATGATGTGATTATGGTCATGAAAAGAGTTCTAAACAAGTTGTAAAACTGAATTTTCTAGGCAAAGAGTCCGGATCATCAAGCGGACAAGCCGGAGGGAATTCACGGGGGAAAGGCGTGCTCTAGAGGTACGAAATTACCGTTTCGTTACATTAAGATTATTTATATGTTTTATTATCGTAGTTTGAAGCATGGTAAACAAGATAGACCATTATGTCACGAAAGTGACTTTGCGTCTCAAACAGGTACAAACGGGTCAAAACGAGGTTAAGAGTAAACATGTCAAGTAGAGTAGTTAACGAACACGAAACCTTGGTTTTTAATATGTAATTTATCTCGTAAGCGAACCCTCATGGGAAAAGTGAAACACGATAGTGGTAATAATCAGAACATGAGTATCCTAATCTTAGTTAGGTGATAATCATGTTCAAGATAATATTGCTGCAAAATGGGAGTAGAATAACAACAACAACAACAAAGAAAGAAGACATGTTCAGTGTCTACCGTAAGTTACGGTGACACCGTAACTTACGGTAGCGACCAAAAAGCTACGGTAGGATTCTCCTGCTTTACGGCAGGTTACAAACTTTCATGAGCCACCGTAACTTACGGTGCTACCGTAAGTTACGGTAGCATTCAGATCCAAAAGCAGAATTTCATTCTTCATGGTTGCGTTATTTGGTTTTTAAGCACCGTTTCAATTATATTATTGACCAAAGACCTTAATACTAACATTTGTCTAAAAATGTTTAGTTTTTCAGGTACTCTAGTAGAAGGATGATGATCAAGCATAAGTATCCGAACCGAACACTCAAACAAACGCTTCCGCACTTGATCTTTTGTTTTAAAATTATGTAAACAATTGTAGTTTCTATCTTGAATATAGTTTCGTAGGATCAAAACGTGAATGTTGTGTCTAGTTGTAACTTTCAAGTCTTGAAACTTTTTGTAAACTACAAATTTTGGCATGAAATGCAAGGTCTTATGTTATTAAATCTAGTATTATAAGCTGGGTCTTACAGAATTCCAAGCGGGTGATCTTGTTCTTCTGTACAATTCAAGGCTGCGCTTATTTCCTGGGAAGCTTCATTCACGTTGGACAGGACCATACACGGTTAAGGAAGTATTTTCGTATGGTACTGTTGCAGTAGAGAACGCGGATGGCGTTACATTCAAGGTAAATGGTCACCGGTTGAAGTTGTATGTTGCCGGGCCGATGGAATCGGCGGTGGAGGTGATTGAACTCCAAACCCCGCACACATCATAAGTGTGGGGAGGAGAGAGTCTACGCCACTGACTCGCGGATAAAAAATGCAGCAAGATCGTATTTTGTGCTTTAGGGGTAGTTTCGTCCTTTTTAGTAGTTTTCTAGTTTTAGCTTTGAGTCTTGCTATCGACTCGTCGACAAAAATTTAGCATGAGTCTACGCTGCTGACTCGCCGACAAAAATGCAGCAGGAGCGTCTTTGGCGCTATAAGGGTAAAATAGTCCTTTTTTGTAGTTTTAGCGTAATTTAGGTTAGTTAGGTAGTTTACGTTAGTTTGTTTAGTTTTCGTACGTGCCGAGCGAAGGTTCTGTATTGCAATATTGTTAGAACAGTTGGTGTGCCGAAAAAACGGCGAAAAACGGCCGAAACAGTTGCTGGAAATGGCTTCTGCGGAAAAATTCTGATCTGCACCTGATGCACGACAGTTCCTCGGGTCGCACAACCGTGCGTCACCGAGGGCGGGCACGGCAGATCGCACCCCCGGTGCATTTCCGAGAAAAGTGGTCTGGGTTTGAGCGACGTCGGTGACGCACGACCGTGCCATAGGTCGAACGACCGTGCGTCAGGCTGAGGGCAATTTTGTCATTTTGCACATTATATATACCCTCATCTGCTGCAAAATCCCTCATTCGCGAACCTCAGTCGCTGCAGGCCGTTCCAGGGCGATTCTTCATCATATCGCACGGTTTTTCGCACGATCTCACACCCTTCTTCGCACGGTACGTTCCTAGTTGTAGATTTCTTGTTTTCTTGCTTTCTAGGTTAGATTTCTTCCGATTTTTCAAGGAATTTTTAGGGTTCTCTTCATAAACAAATCGAAACACTAACCCTTGTTGAACCGTTTGTGTAAAAACTTGAAGATTTGTGAAAAAAATCGGGCTACTTAGAGCCTGGGTCAAAAATCTGCAGAAAACCAAGTTACACGGTCGTTCCTCGTATGGAACGGTCGTGCCTCGCCGGTGTTTCACGATAGTTCCGAAATTTCTGGGCAGATGTTCCGTTGTCGTCGGTGACGCACGACCGTGCGTCTCGTCGCACGACCGTGCCATATGCCCAGATCAATTTGACAGTTTCTTCATAATTTGCTGCTTGGCTGTTTTCAATTCATATCTCTCCTGTTTCTGTCTTTCTAACAATGTTCCCCATTACAGATGAACCATCCCTTCCTTCAGTTTGACCCCAACATTGAGAAAGAAGCTTTGTGCATACCTGTAACAACCCGCACTTTTGTGCGATTGTTACTACTCGTTATACTCGTTACGCCTAGCACCAGAGATTCAGATTATAATGTAACTATATCGTATACATCGCTATTCGAAGGATAATCGCATATTTTCGATATACAATATCACGATACTACACTATTATCACACTAACACTCACGGAGGCATTGAGTGAGGACCTATTCTACCCTCCTCGGTGGCCGTGATGTGTCGAACGTAAACAATTACCGCTAACAAGGACCCTCGGGTGAGTGCTGTAGCTCCAGTCGTCATGACGATGATGACAATACGAGTAAACGGTACCCCGTCAGTCTTTGTGGCACTACACGAAATAACGTTCACGATGACATCAAGAAAGGACCTATACTACCCTCATTGATGGCCGTGCAACGTCGATAATAATCGCATACTCGAATCGGAAACCGACTGTTAATTATCGAAACTTTAGGTTATGGATACGTAAATACGACCCCGAGTGATGTATATATATATACTAATAACAATATATCGATAATATAAACTAATTATGGACGTACGCGCTTCGAAAACTATCAAAACGATCAAAAACGGAGAAGTCCAGGCGTCAGGATAGCTATCCGGACGGATGGACCATCCGGACGGATGGACATGCGCACGGATGGCCATCCGCACGCATGGGCCATCCGCACGGATGGGCCATCCGCACGGATGGGCTATCCGGGCCTGATCTCTTCTCCTCTCCTCTGTTGCCTATAAATACCATGTCACGTCACTTGAACAGTGATGTGACAGCTCCTGTTCAACCAAACGCGCACCAAGACCCTTTTCTCTCGATTTCCTCGCGATTCCGGTAAGATTTCAACCTAAAACTTGTACTTCTACAATCTACACTCGATTCTACATCATTCTATCTTTCAAAACTCAAATTCTAACCGTGAAATCTGCGGATTTGAGGCGTTTTGAGGTGATGTCACCAAGAGTTCTTATGAACTTCAAGATGGGGTCTCATTTCACTATAAACGACTCAGATCCGGGTGATTTCCACATGTTTTTATGACAAATCTCACCTAAATCTGTGCGATTTCGAGTTAACCATGAAGAACCATCATGAACGGCCGGATCTGATGGAACGGGGTGATTCCCGGCCGTTAGAACGAGTCGGAATTGACGGAACTTCAAGTGTTAGCGCGAAATCACACTACCCTAGTAAAAACAAACGTATTCCTTCCGTTACACACTCGAAAACAGTGTTCAGAGTGCGAAACAGATATGTCAGTCCGCACGGACAACATGTCAGTCCGCACGAATGACACAAGTCCGCACGGATGACATGTCACCCGCACGTACAAGCCACCCGCATGTACATGTCACCCGCACGGACAAGTCACCCGCGCGCACAGGTCAACCGCGCGCACAATCATCCGCACGTATCACTATATCAACCGCACGGATAACGTGCCATCCGGACGGATGACCTGTCATCCGGACGGATAGCATGTCTGATCCGCACGGATGAGGACCATTCAACCAAATGTGTAACTTTTCAAGTTAATCTCGCTTAACCGTACATCGTTTACTCTATTCCTCCAAGGATCATTACAGACGTACTCGCAATCAACTAAATCAAGTTATATTCCCGCTAAATACGCACTGTGAGTATACTTGACCCCTTTTTAATCGAATTTTGGGTGTAACATACGTTTCTAACAAAACGAACTTATCAATCGAAATATTCAATCAATCGAATTATCACATGCGAATAACTGTTATGCATAGATATACGTGATGCTAGTTGCATATGTGCTAGGGCTTATACTCGCGACGTCCCACCACAACTAGTATAGTACTATTGCGCCCGACGGGGTCTAGTTATGCATCGTACATTCGAGCATCGAGGACTTAGTTGGTAGTATCAGTTTTGTGAGTATATATGTCGTGTATTACGTTTATGCATGTGGAAATTCGCAGCACTTTTTATCTATATGCTATACTATTCAAACCTGTATACTCGCCAATACTTTTGTATTGACAAACTATTTTTACGTATGTTGCAGGCTAGATCGCAGACTATATCAAATCAAGCTAGGGAGTCTAGAAACTCAACAAAAATCTAGGTTGTCGGATTTGTATTGTTCGAGAGGACAAGAAATCTGTGATAACTTATGAGATTGTATTATTTGTTAGTATGGGATAACGAATGTATTAAATATTATCGCAATATAGTTGTTATGGATTCTCTTGAGCAATCTGATTCGCCTAGTGCCGCGCCCCGATGATTCCGCCATCGGTTGGGGTGTGACAATACCGAAGCGCGACGCATTGTGGGCGAGACGGGGGCAGTTTGGAGTCCCCCGATGGTTAGATTGGGAAGTCATGCGTGAACTCAATCAGTATGATCGACTGGACGACATGATGAGTCGCCCGCTTGCAAATCTGGTCGCTTGCAACTGACCCGTTTACCGGGAGTTGACAATTGAATTCTTCGCATCGTATGCCTATGAAAGGCCGGTTGCACATACACAGCCCGATTTCCGCTACAGGGAGCGGGTAACCTTCAGGTTATGTAGACGATGGCATACGTGGTCGGTTGGTCGTTTGGGAAGAAGGCTCGGGATTTATACTAGGGATGACATGGATGATCCCGACGTCTTCAACGATCAGTTCAACTTCCCTAATGATTCAGCGCGGGATGCATTTTGGGCAGAAAACGCTATTGGGGAGCCCTATAACCCGAGGATGTCAAAGGCCTCGCGACTCCGAGACCCTCTAGTGCGAGTGATGCACCATGTATTCAGCCATTCGATATGCGGTCGTATGGACAGTCTCGGTAACTGTCCCACACCTGACTTGATCTTTTTATATGCGTTGGTTGACAAAGCACCAATCAACCTAGCCGCTCGAATGGCTGATTACTTCGTCAAGAGCTCGGGGCGACATGCGAACAGTGAGATACATGGCGGTTCGTATGTGACCGAAATAGCGTACAATGAGCGCTATATGACGCCGGGGGTGCTTCAGGGTCTCACTTTGATTACCGATGGGGTTCATGTCGATATTCGGTCACTAAAGTTCATGGGGGTGATTGCAGAGCTTGATAGGGGGGATAGGTTGAGAGGGTTGAATAACGAGGTCTGGGACCCGTTACCTCCAGATGAGGAGGAAGATGAGGATGAAGAAATGGGGGAGCAGCACGAGCCACAGCCACCGACACCACCACACTCGCCGCAGCACCATGCATTTCATCAGCATGAGGACTGGCCCACGTTCTACCAGCAGTTCCAGGATATGCGTGTGACGCAGGAGCAGCATGGTACCTACTTTGACGAGATTAGATCTAGCCAGGACCAGATCCGGGCTAACCAGGACGAGATTCGAGCCAGTCAGGCTCAGATTCGGGCCACACATGACCAGCTTCGGCAGAGCCAGGATACTTTATATCAGGGGGTCAGTGCGGAATTCTCATATCTTTTCGGGGAGATGCATCACACATACCCCGACTACTTTCAGCACCCTCCGGAGTTCCCACCGTGGAACCCCCTAGCTATGGCGATCAGGGCCCATCTGGCACGAGACATGATGATGATGATGAGTAGTTGGCGGTGGTGATAGCATTTGGTGGTGTTTTCTTTTTCAGTACTTTATTTACTTTTGGGTGTTTATTTTGACTATTATTTAAAACACCCCGGTTATGTATTTCAGACAATTTCCTTTATGTTATGTTTGGATTTTAGTATTTATGTATATTATGGTTGTTTTGTGATTTTTCTGTTTCTGTTATGTTTTGGGTGCACATGTGACATACTCGCAGGTTTTAGCTATCGGATCTTGGACCGGAGCACGTACCAGATAGAGCTTCGGAAGTCTCGTGGCACCAACATCATCTTGAGGGGAGTATTTTTTTTATCCCTTTCTCTATATTTCGGGTCTCGCATTGGGGACAATGCGAAGTTCAAGTGTGGGGAGGGGGTTAACTTTGTTAACTTAACTTTGTTTGTTCTTAAAAAAAAAAAATCAGAAAATCAGAAAATCAGAAAAATCATTCAAAAATACTTGTATTTTGTATATATTTTTGTAAATAAACCGGTTGGTTGTGTTTTAGAAAGCATCGGACTTGATAAAAACTCGACAAGCAAAATATTTTTGAAAAAGGAAACCGGAAAGCGTGACAAACAAAGAAAGACTTACATGATAGTTTTCACACTTTTACCCATTTCTTCCGTTACGTGAGCATATTTGAGCCTAGATTGTTATATATTTGTTCATTTCGGATATAGGAGTGAGCCGGATGTTATGTGCAATTTAGAACTTGTCACTAGTATGCTTGTTAAGACCATGAACTTGTGTAAAAGTGATAGAGGCACTTAGATTACCCCTTTGTTGTGTACTTGTTCTTTGTGTTGTGCTTCCCGTTCACCTTATATTACCCTTTAGGATTAACCATGTCGAGCCTTCCCGTTCACCTTTGTTTACCCACATTATCGCCCACTTAACCAAATTTAGCCTTTTTATGTTTTTAAACCTTTTTAGTGTTGAAACTCGGTTAAAATAATAGTTTAACTAGCTTGTTATTGTTTATATTTCATTGTATTAGTTTGAAGAAAAAAACAGAAAATAAAACACCCTAAAATAGGGTGAAGTTGATAGAAATCGAGCAATTTTGAATGCTTAAATGTTAAAATTTCGTTGATAAGCTCGATTGCGCTTTAGTCGCCTTTTTAAGGCGTTTGTATGTATAGTTGTATTATTGTCTTGCTAGTTAAACGCTATTACCGAGTTTTAACCATTTTCGCCACTTTAAATGTCCACTTCCATACCCTTCGCCCAAGCCTAACGTTATAACCCGTAAAGACCTCTTGATTTACACTTTTTCGAATGTTAGTTGGTGGAGACGAGATCTTATGACAAGCTTATGATATTGCACATTTCATTGACTAGGCATTGAGTGTTTACACATACACATTTTATGTATGTTTCATAAATAAAACCGAGTGTGTGAACATTGTGAGTCGTGTGAAGATTAACATGTGAGTCAATTAAATGTGAAGTCACGGCTTTTTGGTTGTCGCTTTATAATTGCATATGCTTGTTGGGTTTGAGTCTTTTGATGTTGTCTTTCGACAAACCGGCTAACCGTTTATATTAGTTTTCAATAAAATAGTGTGTAAATTTTCGTTCTTGTTTGTTTATGTCTTTTATTGCTTTTTAGTTTAGCTTGCTTGAGGACAAGCAAGGTTCAAGTGTGGGGAGATTTGATATTCGTTAATTTACACATATTTTAGTCCCCCGTTTTACCCCTATTTTATGCGTTTTTGGTCGTAAAACCGTCATTCGGATACTTATTTATCTACATTTATGTTTACAGGCCTAAAACTGCATTCCAGACAAGATGATAGCAAAAACGAGGACTTTCCGGACAAAACGACAAAGCTGCGAAGATTCTGTTAAGAAAACTGACCTGGGCGTGTGGAACGACCGTTCCACCTGATGCACGGTCGTGCATCTCCGACAAAGTTGATCAACCCGGCAATGAACGAGAGGTGCGACTGGGCGTTCTAGGAAAACAAGGCGGCTCGGTGAAGAATGGACGTTCCATCTGAGGAACGACCGTGCGTATCCGATGAACCAACAGAGTCTCGGTGATGAACGACCAGTGCGACTCGGCGTGCAACAAGACCTCGGTGAGGAACGACCGTGCCAAATGAAGAACGGTCGTGCCATTTCGAATCTGGTCAACGATCTGATGACGTCATGCAGTATGGTGTGCCCATCCCCAATAATTGCTTAAAGTGCACGGTCGTGCCATATGGAGAACGACCGTGCGACAGCGAAAAATATAAAAACAGAACAGAAACATTCTGTTCGATATTCTGGATTTTTGGAGAGCTTCACAGGCGATTTTCAGGCTCCGGAGGCGTTAGCTTTCACCCGGATTCAAGCCACATTGTCCCGTTTAGCTCGATTACTACCCGGATCCTTAGTCTAGTACTTGTTTATGGTTTGATTTTCTAATCTTTCCATGATTTTGTTAATCTTTCAAGTATTTAGATTAATGTTTATGTATTATTGTAGCCTTTGGGCAAAAACACAAACAATCCCTTGCTAGATTATTGCCATTAGTGTGTTAAACTTTGTTTGTAATGACACTTGAAGTATTTTCTATGTTAATCTTTGATGATTAGTTTGCAACCTTGTTATTGATATTGAATTCTTGATTATAAGTAATTATGTTGGATGATTGATGCTTGGTTAGTTAAGATAGTTGAAAAATGAAGCTTAATTAATCTTGTATTAGTAAACTTTGAATTTGGTTAACTAGTTTAACTTGGTTTAAATGTATGCATCATGATACTAGAAATGGTTAATGATTTAATAAAATGTAATTATTGTTAACCAAGAGAGCTTGCCGTCACGTAAGGACCTTAACGGGTTAGATGGTGTCGTTATAAATTCTTGCCATGATTTGTTAGCTTAGTTAGTAGTTTAGGCCAAAATTGCTATCTTAAGTGAATTTTTGTGCAAGATTTGTAAAATGAACTCGGTTGTGATTTAATCTAGTTTATGCTTGTCTCGGTGGTTGCATTGTGTTTATCGGTGTCTCTTTCCTTGATTAAGTGCGGTTAGAAAACTCCTAACGGATGACTAGCTTATTTTTAAGAGATTTTCATAGACATTTATCAATTGCACGTTAAAGAACAATTTTAGGTGGTTAAAGTGTGTTTATCGTTTTAGCTTTCCGAATGATTGTCATGTTAGGATTCCCGAAAGGGATACTAATTGTCTTAAATTGGAAAATTGGCCGAATGCTTCTAGTGCCAAAACCGACTTAGTTGACATGCTGTGGTTGTGTATTTAGCAAGGCTTTTCTATCTATTATCTATTATGTTTTTTATTATGTATTTGTTTATGCTTACTTTAGTTTAGTTTAAATCAACCAAACTTATGTTTTTACCGGTAGTTTAGTGACAAAGGTCTAGTATTAATTCTCCGCCCATTTCCTTGGATCGATACTTGGTTCTTACCGATACTTTATTACATATATGACGGGGTACACTTGCCTCTTTCGTGTGTGTTTTGATGTAAAAGTAATAATCACTTTTATAAATTTAAAACCAAATCGTGTGTAATTTCATTGCAATTTTATGTATATATACGCACACGTCACAAACGTATTTGTTTGATTCCTACATCACAAACACTTCTTCAAATTAATGTTATCTACCATTTTAGGTTCTAATCATAGGTTTATTACACAATTTAAACCCATTTTCATTCGTATGCTTATTTCGACCCGTTAAGGGTATTTTAAGCACTTTAAAACATGAAATCGCTTTCATTCATTTCTAGCATCTTATTCCTACATTCTTTATCAAGTAATCTTCCACTACAACTATATGTGTGTTGGGTTTAATGTGGATATCTTTATGTTCCGAGTTTTACCCCTCGGATTACCATTTTACGGCAAAGACTCATATAAAGCCTTTCGACCCAAGAATTTACGTTTTTCACTATCTAACTTATCCTAAGCACTTATATAATCCTAAAACTCATTTCCGAACCACCTTTTAAGGCCGTTCGTCCGAATTAGTTTACAAGGGCAATTTGGTCAATTTTCATCCTTCTTTAACTACAAGGACCTTTAAATACTTGTTTGACTAAAAATCCAACCTTTTAACTATAATTCTTGTTTGTAAACTCATGTGTTTCTAAAACACCATAAACATAATTCAACTTATTCGGTTTACCTAAAGATAACCGAATATCAATACCTTAACCTTGTCTAACTCTTATAGAACTCCAAATTCTACGTGATGAGCTGTGTTATTATACATACCTGGCTCGGATCAATATATTGACCCGTTTCAATACCTTGACTTAGTAGCCGCTAAGCAATAGCGATGTGCGTATCCATTTGATATTTATTCCTATAATCATGTAACTCGGCAAACCATTAGTCGATATTGTCAAAGGGTGATAATTTCACCTTTTGACCCGTTTATTTACCTAATGATCTTCGTCACTTCCACTAAATGCCAATTTCATGTATTGTGCTAATTTAAAGTCTATTAACGAAAATACGAAATCAAGCATAATGTAACGGAACCGTAGTTACGTGCCTTTTTAGCATCCTTTTTCAAACACGTATTTCCACCGGCTTGTCCACTTGACGATCCGGATTCCTCGCCTAAAGAGTTCAATTCACAATCCGTTTAGAACCCTTTTTATAAGTCTTAATGCACAATTTTCCATATCCATCAAACATGCGTTTTTGTCCGATTTTTAACTTTCAAGCCTTCTTTGGGGCATTTTTACAAACACTTAACATGCAGAATTTTATATCTTTTATATTCTAATTCATGACTTGTCACTTAGCCTAGATTAACAAACATTGAGCTATCATTTATAGAATTAAACATCATATTTTTCAGAATTCAGTTTCTATGAGTCAATTTGCACTAGAGTCTTCTAAACCCTAGTGTTCATCATTTTCTCACAACACCCATGAACCACCTTCAATGTGTTCATGAGATTTCCTGAATTTAGACATTATTTCACATGTTGTTGTCTAGGTTTTACTCCTAGACACTATATCATCCCTATTCTATCCACATAGCAAACATGCAACATCAGATTTCTACTTTTCTAAATTCATGAGAATTTCAAGTAGTGAATTCTTGTCAAATTTTACATACCTTATGATCTCCTTGCAATGGGGATCACTAATCTATGTTCGATTTTCGCTTAGAACTTGATTTGAACCTTCAATTTCTGAGATTTGTGAAGTTTTGGGGTTTGAAGAACCCTGGTCGCCCCTTCTCTGCTTCTGATCGAACCAGACCTCATTTGAGGTGTTTGGTTTTTATTTTTTTGTTTAAAACTAATAATAATAGTTTCAAGTTTAACAACATTGGTCCCTCCCTTTTTGTTTAACATTAAATTTTGGTTATTCTAACCTTATTTCAAGTTATTTCTAGACTTGTAGTTAACTAGGTTATAATTTTCCTAGTTATTCATCTTGTTCAAAAACCCGTTTTATTTTAAGTCCCGTTAAATCTCGGGCCTTTTTATATACTTTGCTTTCTCAAAGTATTTCCCATCCTTTTAATAAATATTAGACTTATTTATTTAAATCCTAATATTCACCGGGTAAATTTTACTACTAATGGTATTTTACCCGTCTTTTAGTATTAACGGGGTTTGATTACCAAACCCGTTTTCGGGGTGTTACACGTTTTCATCAATTTTGTTGAATTTCTACAATTTTATATGTTCATATCGCAATGCTCTTATGTTCGTTGAAGAAATTATGTTCCAGTTAGATCTAGATTACATCCGTCGTTGATTTTAGTTCGTTTTTCTGGATCGGTGTTTCGATTAAGACTTTGAATGTTGTTTAGTGTAACACCTCGCAAATTTCGGGTTAATATTAAAACGACACGTGTCATGTAAGACAAAAACGCGTTGGAAACCCGGATATAATAAAGATGTTTTCGGTAGGATTTAAAGTGGCGTCATGTTGAATTGTTACCTCTGAACACCTCAATAATAAATCCCAAGACCCGATTAAATGTTATATACATCTAATATACCCTCAATTCAGAAAAGGGTTCACAATAATGGAACTTCAAAAGTATGATTTGATCCCAAGAAGAAAATGAATGGTAAACCGTTATTTTCGGGTCTTGTAAGTGCAATCAATTGAAACAAGACATCATGGTAGGGTATGTATCAGTTAAAGATCATTAATAGAGGCCCCATATTGCCAAAATGAAGTCCCTAAGTCGAACAAGTGGATGCCCTTTCAAACCAACAACAAACAAAATAATTCTGATCAGATGAGGGCGTCGCGTAGCGCGACAGCCCCTCGCGCTACGCGAGGGTGCGCCCAGCGACAGCAACTTGCTGTTGGCTGTTTTTCGCACTTGTGACCTCCATAGCCGGTTTCTCTTGCACATGCATGAACCTTAGACACCCCTACATGCTACTTACATGTGTTGATCAGTTATGGAAGGCCCTAGACTTGGTTGTCACTTGCTTATGGTGCATGAAACTTGTATATAAAGACCCTTTCATTCACCAACTTATTCACAAATCATTTTCCAAGCATTCTGATTATTGGAGAGCTTGCAACTGATCAAGAGCCTTCCTAGTCATCCACTAATCATCTAGTAAGTCTCTAATCCCTTCTAAATTAATTCTAGTTTAGTTTTTAGCTTAAAAGTCAACATATCGTATTAAACGGTTGACTTCGGGTTTAGTTAACGATAGCTCAGTCGTAACCCGAATTAAAAGTACCATTAGATAGGTAATTATATGGGTATTAAACCCTTATAAGGGCAAGTACCAATTCCAGACCTAACTAGGTCGTTTGTCGGGTCAAACGTTGACCGAAAAAGTCAACAGAATTGACATTTATGATTTAATGCATGAAATGCAATCCGTAAGGCGTGTAACTTGTTCTAACCTTAATATAACTTGGTAATAAGTATAAAAACTTGTTTGCGCTTGCCCGACTCGACAAATTTCTATTTAAACCCGGTTCGGAACCGAAAGGCGCAAAACCTTGACTTTTGCGTTGACTTCGGTTCTGACCCGTTTTAGTTGATATTAGACATACCTTAAAGTCTCATTAGGATTGGGTTGCATGTTAGTATAAGTCTCTATACTTGTTTCGTTGATTATCCGTTGCATGCACACGTTTCCGTTAATCGCTTAAAGTGGACCATAACGCCCTTATGACCTTATAACGAGTATTTTGAAAATGTGGAAATACAATAATCTTAGTTACTGATTATTTAGCATGTACGTAAATTTTCACGTCAAGCGGAGGTCTAGATTAGGAGATATGCGCATTTGCGTAAATAATAAGCTTTTTATTAATTAAACGGCGCGATTAACGCATAGCCTATCTAAACCCGATTTTCGGTACCAAAACTATTACCCGCTGATGTTAAATAATATTTTAGGATTTTTGGAGATTTTTAATTATTTTTAAGCTGGTCTTAAGCTAGGCTTATCGCATTGATTCGGTTAACACCGAATATGCCCTTTTAAGCCATAAAACGAGTTTTACAAACCCGATTGATACCAATCCAATTGCCACTGATTTAAAATAATAAATATAGTATTTTGAACCCGTTTTGCTGATTAGAAAACTCAGATTGGTATTTTAACCCGTACGTCGCTTAAAACGACTTTATACGCGTATTAAACGCGTAGTTTAGTATTAAAACCATTTTGCCACGTAAGACTTAATACCATTAGACATAACCTGTTAATGTAAGCTATTTTACTGATGTAATCAGACCCGGTTCATAGAAACCTAATTTAATCCTTTTATAATCTTTAAATTGACCAAAATACCCCTACGGGGCTTATTAAGAGATTAAACTCGTTATGGGCATTATGGAAGATATCATAATGATATCACCACATATTTAAAGCGTATTAACTTAGGAAACCTGTTCGCGACCCTTTCGGTTACCCGTTATGCATTATGCGCGTTCGGTTCGGTTTATGTAACTAGTTTACATAAATTAGCCGAAACAGGTCAAACCTTATCGGTTTATTCTCAAAATCCAGAATGTGTATCTTATACCCATATTAAACAAGTCTTCAAACTTGTCGGGTCTAAATCACATTCTATCCGGTCTTCGCTTAATCGTGCGTACGAACCGTATCTTTAAAACTAACCGGTCTAAGCGTAAGCTTAACTAAAGACCCGTTAGGATTCTAATAGGTTATTATTAAACCTTCGTTCCAGATTAGGAGAACCAGTAAAAGATACCGCACTCGCTGATTTTGAACTATACTTGCTCAGGTAAATACTTTTAACTTATTTCCCTATACGGGCTTGGGTAAGGTATATAAAATACCGCTTGGTCGGGCATTGAATATTTAATCTTATTATGGTTAAATTATTGAGATGACTCCGTTTAATTTGTTTTGTTGCTTAAAGCCTTTGGGGGGTTAATGACCGTGTCCCGGATATCCCTGGCATCATTTTACGAAATGGCCACGACCTTAGCACTCAGGTGTAGGCGTACACCTGTAGTGTCTCATAATTAAAGTGGTGTGTTAATTGATCTTTAACCCGGCTCGATCCGGGCTACTGAACGCATAAGAAACATGTAAATCCTTTACAAGCTTATATATTAAGTAATTATCCCAAGTTATAAAATATTTGTGCCTTGTGCCTTAAATGCATTTCTTAAACTCTTTTCAAAATGAGTCGGTTGATTGTATTTACCAGTGTAAACTGACGTATTTTCTTAAAAAGACTGAGTGCAGGTACTACGCGAAATAGGCTGGCTTGTCTCCTAGCATCCACATTAAGTCTCGCCAGCTTGGATGTCATATCTGTTGAACATTTGTTTCCTCTTTATTATATTTGATCTACCTGTGGATTATATTCGACTATTTGTGATACTTCATATTACAATATCGTTTGGTTGAATTAAATCTATATATTGCTTCCGCTGTGCATTTAAATATTGTGTTGTTTGACTATTATGTTGCCAACCACGTCACGATACTCCCCCACCGGGCCCACCGGTGACACGTGGAAATCCGGGGTGTGACAGGTTGGTATCAGAGCCAACTCTGAGTGAATTAAACACTAGCCTTTTGTGTTTAATCTCAGTTACACAATTGCACATATTTAAACTTTCGAGTCTAGACTTATAACATAAGACAAATTCCACCCTATTCGGTTTTTGTTTTGTTCTTTAAAACTTTATATTCTGTTATTTGTTATCTTATGTTTTGTTGACAGGTATAACAGAGAAAATGCCTCCAAGATTTTTACGTATGAGAGGACGAGGAGGAAAGGGGCCGACCACCGCCCCCAACGACCATGAAGCTGGGCCATCCAATACTCAAGCTCCTATCCCCGCCGAGAGTGACGGTACTCGACGGAACCAGAGAGGTCTATTTCAACCGGCAAGACGGTCGGTTTCAAACAGCTCTACAACTCCCGCTCAAGACTCATATGGGCCACATTCAGATAATGAGCCTAGAGACCCTCACCATTTACACATACCGTTACAGCGATCTATGTCGCACCGTCCTTTTGGGGACCCCACTCCAATATTTCAAGGTCAGTTCAACCCGGCGGATTATCTACCAGAACCAGTGGGTTTTAACCCATTGGGGCCGGAGGACCATTTTTCAGGAGGAAACGATATGGATGAGGAAGACGACCCCGAAATGCCCGCATCAGGAACTCCCAACCACCCAATAGAGGTCTCGGATAGTTCCATTTACCAAGGACCACCCTATAATGGTCCAGATAACTTCCAGGCTATCTTCACTCGGCACGAGTGGTATTACACACCCTCTCACCATTCGTCGCCACATGAGCAGCCACAACCTCACTATTCTTCGCCGCATGAGCAGCATCAGCAGCATCATCAAGATTCCTCTGGGAATCACCAGTTTGAGGCAGTTACGCCACCGCCTCCACCACCACCAGTTCAGCCGGCGCCTCCACAGCCGCGAAGACATAGGAGATCCGGAGCCCGGATATCCACACGAACAGAGGAGTTTCACTTTAACTCTCCTCTACAGTCAAGTGGCAGAAATTATCAGCCGCTTCCAGAAGTTCCACAGATTGGTGGACCATCAAACCCCTACGCGCAGCAACCGCCACCAATGGGTTTCGATAATCAGATACCAGCATACACGGGTCCTTCGATGTACAACCCGTTTGAGCAACCGACTCACCCTAACCTCGGATACGCTGAAGCCGACCCGTATTTGGTAGCAGCTAATTACAACGCCCTTAACCAGGAGGGACCATATGGAGGTCCTTGGGGAGTAGGCTACCCAGCACAGGGATACCAGATGCCTACACAACCCCCGTACTACCAACAACCCCCGCCGTCTCTGCAGATGTCGCCACCACAGCATCAGGAAATCCTACAAAGTATTAGGGAGGTGCGGCATGAGGCACGGGAAGACCGAAGGCGTAACCAGGGGATGTTCAAGACCTTGACGAACTTAATCAAGGGGAAGAGTAAGAAGGATCAGTAAATCCTTTGTGTATGTATGTCTACTTTAGAAATCAAGTCCCTGCGTGGACATTTATTATTTGTATGTGTATGTAGTCCCTGCGTGGACATCTACCTTTTGTACTTAGTCCCATACGAGGACTTGTTTCTATTTAGCCCCTGCGTGGGCACATTTTTCTGTAAGACCCCTGCGTGGGCATGTACTGGTTTAAACCCCTGCGTGGGAAAGTTTATTATTTGTAAAAGACCCGTTTAGGGCTGTGTGTAATAGTATAATAGATTAATGGAATGTTTGTTTTATAAATTTCATAATTGCCATATGTGCATATATAATGTATAAAATGAAATAAATTAAAATCATTCCTTTTAAATTAATCTGCCTATGAAATTAATTAATTAAGGATCTTAAAAGTGTGAACCCTAGCCTCGTGTCAAATATAAGACCGGGCCAAAATGGTAAGACCTGTCTAAAAGATTCAATTTCCTGTTAACATCTTAAAACATGTTAACACTCCTGACAGAAGTGATTCGTTAAAATCACATACGTCATATTATAAAGGAATTCTTTAAAAGATTCCTAACCTAGTTTAATGATCTCTGAATCCTAGGTTTACATCATCAATTAAGATGATCATATTTTAACCATACGTGGTAATATAATGCCTACGGGCCCTTCTCATTTTCATATGAGACAAAAGACAGTAATAGTCTGTGACCCTGTCTGAAAAAGGTAATGAACTTGGTTCAAACCTTAAAAAGCCTTGATTCTCTTGAATTCATAGCTTATAATTTAAATTGTCCCTGTGACTAGGCCTTATGTGCTAATAAAACTGTTATTGTATTATAATTAGGATAAATTATTTTAGAAATCCTAAATAAATGTGAGAAATAAATTAACCATATATGGTCTATGTTTACCGCGGTTAATAAAAATTGCCATAAAAGACAATTCTATAATAAACTCACCAATAAATTATTGTCAATATGTTACAGTTCAAAATACATGGCAGACTCAAACGAGGTCAACAGTCACCCAGGAATAGTGCCTGATAATGCCCATGTGAACGTAGCAGGTGCAGAGCTGCAAGCTATGATAAACAATGCGGTTAATAGAGCCATGGATAGACAAAACCATGGATCAAGTGGTACCCATACGAGGACCCATTCTGCATCACACACTAGAACACCTTCCAGGACCCACACTGCCCACAACAGTAATTCTCACCACTCGTCAAACCGAAGGAGTGCTCCATCCCAGAGGGTCATTCAGGATCAAGGACCCCGTAATAGAGGGTGCACCTATAAATACTTTGTGTCGTGCAAACCCAGAGACTTCAATGGGGAAAAAGGAGCTGTGGATTGCATGACATGGATGGATGAAATGGATACTGTGGTAGATATTAGTGGTTGCCATGAAAGGGATATTGTGAAGTTTGTCTCACAGTCGTTCAAAGGAGAAGCCCTAGCCTGGTGGAGATCATTGATTCAGGCTACAGGAAAGGTTCCGTTATACAACATGACCTGGGAGCAGTTCATGGCACAAATCAAAGAAAATTTCTGCCCTCAACATGAGGTTGAGAGAATTGAATCTGACTTCCTGGCGCTGGTCATGAAGAACCTTGACTGTCAGGCCTACCTAACCAGTTTCAACACTTTGTCGAGGTTAGTTCCTTACTTGGTAACTCCGGAGCCTAAACGTATAGCTCGTTTCATTGGAGGGTTGGAACCGGAGATTAAGGCGAATGTGAAAGCCTCGAGACCAACTACTTTTCGGTCAGTAACGGACATTTCATTGTCCCTTACCTTGGATGCTGTTAGGCAAAGGTCACAGAGGAAAAGTGACACCGAAAAGAGGAAGCGTGAGGATGACAACTCACGTCGTTCAGATAAGAAGCAGAAAGGAAACAATGACCAGAAGAAAGGGTCAGGTTTTAGAAAGGATGGCCAGCAGTCGGGTGAAAAACCCAAATGTAAAATCTGCAAGAGGCAGCACTTTGGCAAGTGCAGGTTTGAATCCAACTCTCAATCACAATCGAAGCCTTTTGCTTGTGGTTTATGCAAATCCAGGGAACACAAAACCGTGGATTGCAAGAAAATAAAGGATGCAACTTGCTATGGTTGCAATGAAAAAGGGCACATCAAGAGCAATTGCCCAAAGTATGCCAAGAAGCCGGAAGAGGCTAGGAAGACCAATGCAAGGGTCTTCAGAATGGATGCAAAGGAAGCCGTCAAGGACGACAACGTGATAACAGGTACCTTTCTCGTAAATGATGTTTACGCGAGAGTGTTATTTGATTCAGGCGCTGATAAGTCGTTTGTAGATAACAAGTTTTGTGAATTGTTAAAACTGCCTGTTAGAATTTTAAGTGTGAAGTATGAGGTGGAACTAGCCGATGGCACAATAGAAACCGCTTCAACCTTATTAGATGGATGTTTCATATCCATTAGGAATCACTCTTTTCCTTTGTCTCTACTTCCTCTAAAACTAGCCGGTTTCGACATAGTTTTGGGTATGGATTGGTTATCACATAACCAGGCCCAGATTATTTGCAATAAGAAGCAAGTGATAATCAAGACTTCGTCTGGTGAATCACTTACTATCCAGGGAGACACCCAGTATGGGCTGCCCGAGAAGATGTCAATACTCAAAGACTCAAAGTGTTTAAAGAAGGGCTGTGTCATCTACATGGCACAGGTGATTATTGATGAACCGAAACCCAAGATTGGAGATATCCCAGTCATTTCTGAATACCCCGAAGTATTTCCTGAAGAACTACCTGGTTTGCCACCAGATAGGCAAGTGGAATTCAGAATTGACATTATTCCTGGATCAGCACCAGTTGCAAGGGCGCCTTATAGGTTGGCACCAACAGAGATGAAAGAACTGAGGACGCAGCTAGATGATCTTCTAGCCAAAGGTTTCATAAAACCTAGCTCGTCTCCTTGGGGAGCACCAGTGTTATTTGTCAAGAAGAAGGATGGATCGATGCGTCTGTGCATCGACTACCGCGAGCTTAATAAGGTTACTATCAAGAATAGGTATCCTTTGCCCAGAATCGACGATCTGTTCGATCAACTTCAAGGGGCAAGTTTCTTCTCAAAGATTGACTTGAGGTCAGGCTACCATCAATTGAAGGTTAGAGATGAAGATGTGCACAAGACAGCATTTAGGACTCGTTATGGTCACTACGAGTTCCTAGTGATGCCTTTTGGGCTCACAAATGCACCAGCCGCATTCATGGATCTCATGAATCGCGTCTGTAAGCCTTACATGGATAAATTTGTCATCGTTTTCATCGATGATATCCTCATCTACTCAAAGAACCAAGCTGACCACGAGAAGCATCTTCACTGTATTTTGGAACTACTTCATAAAGAGAAGCTCTATGCCAAGTTCTCAAAGTGTGAATTCTGGCTTCGAGCAGTCCAATTTCTTGGACATGTCGTTAGTGAGCAGGGCATTCAAGTAGATCCCGCTAAAGTTGAAGCTGTCATGAATTGGCATGAGCCAAAGACGCCTACAGAAATTCGTAGCTTCCTAGGTTTGGCAGGATACTATAGGCGATTCATAGAAAACTTCTCAAGGATTGCTGCACCCCTGACTTCGCTAACACGTAAGAAGATTAAGTTTGACTGGGGTCCTAAGCAGCAGGAATCCTTCGATATTCTGAAACAGAAGCTGAGCAATGCTCCAGTACTGACATTGCCTGAGGGATTAGAGGAGTTTGTGGTTTATTGTGATGCATCACACACCGGGATGGGGTGTGTGCTTATGCAAAAAGGCAAAGTTATTGCCTATGCTTCACGCCAGTTAAAGGTGCACGAAAAGAATTACACTACCCACGACCTAGAGTTGGGTGCCGTTGTATTCGCACTAAAACTGTGGAGGCACTACTTGTATGGAATCAAATGTGTGATCTATTCTGATCACAAAAGCCTTCAACATCTGTTCAACCAGAAGGACTTGAACATGAGGCAACGTCGTTGGATGGAAACTCTTAATGATTATGATTGTGAAATAAGATACCATCCCGGCAAGGCGAATGTAGTCGCCGATGCCTTGAGTCGGAAAGAAAGAGTGAAACCCATCCGAATCAATGCCAAGAGCATGGAAATAAAGAACAACTTGATAGAAAGGTTGTTAGCTGCACAGAAGGAAGCTGTGTTGGAAGCTAACTATCCCAATGAAAAGCTTGGAGTAACTGAGGAGCAGTTATCTCTCAGCAAGGATGGAATTCTTAGATTGAACGGACGAATATGGGTTCCGATTTTTGGAGGACTTCGTGATGTCATCCTCCAAGAAGCCCATAGTTCCAAGTACTCCGTTCATCCTGGAGCTGATAAGATGTACCAGGATTTAAAGGCAAATTATTGGTGGATAGGCTTGAAAAAGTCTGTGGCCGCCCATGTAGCAAAATGCTTGACATGTGCGCAAGTCAAAGCCGAGCATCAGAAACCGTCAGGTTTGCTACAACAGCCTGAACTTCCTACGTGGAAGTGGGAGATGGTAACTATGGATTTTATCACCAAGTTACCCAAGACAAGGAAAGGAAATGACACCATCTGGGTGATAGTCGACCGACTGACTAAGTCAGCACATTTCCTACCCATTAAGGAGACCTACAGCTCCGATATGCTAGCCCAACTGTACGTTGATAAGATTGTAGCTTTACATGGCATACCTGTAGCTATTATCTCTGACCGAGATACTAGGTACACGTCGCACTTTTGGAAAAGCTTCCAACAATCTTTGGGCACACGTTTGAACTTTAGTACGGCTTACCATCCTCAGACTGACGGTCAGAGTGAGCGTACTATTCAAACGTTGGAAGACATGCTACGTGCATGTGCGATCGAATTGGGAGGTAGCTGGGATAAGAACCTACCCTTGATCGAATTCTCCTACAACAATAGCTACCATACCAGCATAAAGGCTGCGCCTTTTGAGGCATTATACGGTAGAAAATGTAGATCGCCAGTTTGTTGGGCGGAAGTGGGAGAAGTCCAGTTATCAGGACCGGAAATCGTGTTCGAAACGACGGACAAAATTGTCCAGATTCGTAACAACCTCCAAGCTGCCCGGAATAGGCAGAAGAGTTACGCGGATCCAAGTCGTAAGGATTTTCACTTTGAAGTAGGTGACAAAGTCCTACTTAAAGTGTCACCATGGAAAGGGGTGATGCGATTTGGTAAGAAAGGCAAACTAAGCCCGAGATACATAGGACCTTTCGAGGTTATCGAACGTGTCGGGTCAGTTGCCTACAAGTTGAACTTACCTGAAGAGCTCAGTAGTATACACAATGTGTTCCACATCTGCAATCTGAAAAAGTGTTTCGCTGACTCCGCTGACGAATCAGTGATTATACCCTATACAGATGTGCATATCGACGAGAGCTTGAAATTTGTTGAAAAACCTATGTCGATTGAAGATCGACAGGTAAGGAAGCTTCGAAGAAAGCACATACCTTTTGTAAAGGTCAAATGGGATGCCCGAAGAGGTCCCGAGTTTACGTGGGAGTTAGAATCCACCATGAAAGAAAAGTACCCTTACTTGTTCCAGTAAATCTCGGGTCGAGATTTATTTTAAGGGGATGAGGATGTAACACCTCGCAAATTTCGGGTTAATATTAAAACGACACGTGTCATGTAAGACAAAAACGCGTTGGAAACCCGGATATAATAAAGATGTTTTCGGTAGGATTTAAAGTGGCGTCATGTTGAATTGTTACCTCTGAACACCTCAATAATAAATCCCAAGACCCGATTAAATGTTATATACATCTAATATACCCTCAATTCAGAAAAGGGTTCACAATAATGGAACTTCAAAAGTATGATTTGATCCCAAGAAGAAAATGAATGGTAAACCGTTATTTTCGGGTCTTGTAAGTGCAATCAATTGAAACAAGACATCATGGTAGGGTATGTATCAGTTAAAGATCATTAATAGAGGCCCCATATTGCCAAAATGAAGTCCCTAAGTCGAACAAGTGGATGCCCTTTCAAACCAACAACAAACAAAATAATTCTGATCAGATGAGGGCGTCGCGTAGCGCGACAGCCCCTCGCGCTACGCGAGGGTGCGCCCAGCGACAGCAACTTGCTGTTGGCTGTTTTTCGCACTTGTGACCTCCATAGCCGGTTTCTCTTGCACATGCATGAACCTTAGACACCCCTACATGCTACTTACATGTGTTGATCAGTTATGGAAGGCCCTAGACTTGGTTGTCACTTGCTTATGGTGCATGAAACTTGTATATAAAGACCCTTTCATTCACCAACTTATTCACAAATCATTTTCCAAGCATTCTGATTATTGGAGAGCTTGCAACTGATCAAGAGCCTTCCTAGTCATCCACTAATCATCTAGTAAGTCTCTAATCCCTTCTAAATTAATTCTAGTTTAGTTTTTAGCTTAAAAGTCAACATATCGTATTAAACGGTTGACTTCGGGTTTAGTTAACGATAGCTCAGTCGTAACCCGAATTAAAAGTACCATTAGATAGGTAATTATATGGGTATTAAACCCTTATAAGGGCAAGTACCAATTCCAGACCTAACTAGGTCGTTTGTCGGGTCAAACGTTGACCGAAAAAGTCAACAGAATTGACATTTATGATTTAATGCATGAAATGCAATCCGTAAGGCGTGTAACTTGTTCTAACCTTAATATAACTTGGTAATAAGTATAAAAACTTGTTTGCGCTTGCCCGACTCGACAAATTTCTATTTAAACCCGGTTCGGAACCGAAAGGCGCAAAACCTTGACTTTTGCGTTGACTTCGGTTCTGACCCGTTTTAGTTGATATTAGACATACCTTAAAGTCTCATTAGGATTGGGTTGCATGTTAGTATAAGTCTCTATACTTGTTTCGTTGATTATCCGTTGCATGCACACGTTTCCGTTAATCGCTTAAAGTGGACCATAACGCCCTTATGACCTTATAACGAGTATTTTGAAAATGTGGAAATACAATAATCTTAGTTACTGATTATTTAGCATGTACGTAAATTTTCACGTCAAGCGGAGGTCTAGATTAGGAGATATGCGCATTTGCGTAAATAATAAGCTTTTTATTAATTAAACGGCGCGATTAACGCATAGCCTATCTAAACCCGATTTTCGGTACCAAAACTATTACCCGCTGATGTTAAATAATATTTTAGGATTTTTGGAGATTTTTAATTATTTTTAAGCTGGTCTTAAGCTAGGCTTATCGCATTGATTCGGTTAACACCGAATATGCCATTTTAAGCCATAAAACGAGTTTTACAAACCCGATTGATACCAATCCAATTGCCACTGATTTAAAATAATAAATATAGTATTTTGAACCCGTTTTGCTGATTAGAAAACTCAGATTGGTATTTTAACCCGTACGTCGCTTAAAACGACTTTATACGCGTATTAAACGCGTAGTTTAGTATTAAAACCATTTTGCCACGTAAGACTTAATACCATTAGACATAACCTGTTAATGTAAGCTATTTTACTGATGTAATCAGACCCGGTTCATAGAAACCTAATTTAATCCTTTTATAATCTTTAAATTGACCAAAATACCCCTACGGGGCTTATTAAGAGATTAAACTCGTTATGGGCATTATGGAAGATATCATAATGATATCACCACATATTTAAAGCGTATTAACTTAGGAAACCTGTTCGCGACCCTTTCGGTTACCCGTTATGCATTATGCGCGTTCGGTTCGGTTTATGTAACTAGTTTACATAAATTAGCCGAAACAGGTCAAACCTTATCGGTTTATTCTCAAAATCCA
This sequence comes from Helianthus tuberosus, assembly GCA_030545235.1. Classification (NCBI taxonomy): domain Eukaryota; kingdom Viridiplantae; phylum Streptophyta; class Magnoliopsida; order Asterales; family Asteraceae; genus Helianthus; species Helianthus tuberosus. Next base: position 563,064 of record CM060376.1, on the reverse strand, counting down.
GAATGTGTATCTTATACCCATATTAAACAAGTCTTCAAACTTGTCGGGTCTAAATCACATTCTATCCGGTCTTCGCTTAATCGTGCGTACGAACCGTATCTTTAAAACTAACCGGTCTAAGCGTAAGCTTAACTAAAGACCCGTTAGGATTCTAATAGGTTATTATTAAACCTTCGTTCCAGATTAGGAGAACCAGTAAAAGATACCGCACTCGCTGATTTTGAACTATACTTGCTCAGGTAAATACTTTTAACTTATTTCCCTATACGGGCTTGGGTAAGGTATATAAAATACCGCTTGGTCGGGCATTGAATATTTAATCTTATTATGGTTAAATTATTGAGATGACTCCGTTTAATTTGTTTTGTTGCTTAAAGCCTTTGGGGGGTTAATGACCGTGTCCCGGATATCCCTGGCATCATTTTACGAAATGGCCACGACCTTAGCACTCAGGTGTAGGCGTACACCTGTAGTGTCTCATAATTAAAGTGGTGTGTTAATTGATCTTTAACCCGGCTCGATCCGGGCTACTGAACGCATAAGAAACATGTAAATCCTTTACAAGCTTATATATTAAGTAATTATCCCAAGTTATAAAATATTTGTGCCTTGTGCCTTAAATGCATTTCTTAAACTCTTTTCAAAATGAGTCGGTTGATTGTATTTACCAGTGTAAACTGACGTATTTTCTTAAAAAGACTGAGTGCAGGTACTACGCGAAATAGGCTGGCTTGTCTCCTAGCATCCACATTAAGTCTCGCCAGCTTGGATGTCATATCTGTTGAACATTTGTTTCCTCTTTATTATATTTGATCTACCTGTGGATTATATTCGACTATTTGTGATACTTCATATTACAATATCGTTTGGTTGAATTAAATCTATATATTGCTTCCGCTGTGCATTTAAATATTGTGTTGTTTGACTATTATGTTGCCAACCACGTCACGATACTCCCCCACCGGGCCCACCGGTGACACGTGGAAATCCGGGGTGTGACATTTAGGCTTGATTTGGAAGTTTAATTCGGAAAATGTGAGGTTATTAGGTTAGGTTTATTGTGAATTTATGAGAGTTTGTGAGGATTTAGCATAGGAAACGAATGTAATGATTTGAGCTCCGTTTTGGTGAGTGTATAGAGTAGAAATTTGTTTAGAAATTTATTCGGATGAAATTGTTAGATATGAGTTTGAGGAATGTATCGTCGTGTTCGTGGAGTTATTGTGTGAAATTAGATGGTGTTTCATTGGCAAATAGCTGATTGATGTATTGTGATTTTCAGTAGTATTGCAGGCCTGAAGCAAGTATACATTATTTAAGACGTGTTTTAGCGTGAAAACAATAATATTGCAGGATAATCCTGTATGTTAAGATAGAGAAAAGATGAATCTGTATTGGTATTATATATATAATATAATCTTTTATTTATAGTTTTACTAAAATACCCTCAGTTTTATATTTGAAATTACCAAAATACCCTTTCAGTTAATAAATAATTTGGATGGAGTTAGGGGCGGGGAGCAAAATCATGAAGGCCTTCAAAGATCAGGGAGTAAAATGGCTATTTTGAAAGGTTTGGGGCAAAACCGTTAAAGTGACCAAACCACAGGGAGCAAAACGGAAGTTTACTCAACAAAAAAAGAAGAGGGTAGTTTCAGGATAGTGGATGAAGCGAGTGATTTAACACGGAGTGGAGAGGGTTAGGGTACATTTGCGTAACACTATCTTTATTGGTGACCTTTGTTTAAGTTGATTGCCACTTGCTAAAATAATATTGGTTGTATTAAAATTGAAAAAAAAAAAGAAATTGAAACTCACAACCAGATATTGTTGGAGCAACCTAGGTCATGACCCCAAACCATGTTCAACTTCGTTCACTTGTCCAAACTTGATTGGTACACCATTTTTTATTAATTACTATGTCCCCCATGAATTTAATTATTCAAAAAACTTTTTTATAATTATACTTACAAGAAAAACTAAATACACAATATTTTTTAAAGTAATTTTTTGAACATCCCAATATAAGTTTTATTAAAAACTGTTAAATATTTTTGGTTTTCTGGCAGTAGAGGCTGTGGACCTACTTAGTCGAGTTCAAAGGGTCATGCATACTAATGTTATGACCCCGAGACCTATGGACGTAGTTTTTAAAAGACTTAGTTTTGCTTTCAAAAAGGGGTAGCGGCGCAGCTTATTGCCTGTTTACCAACTATCTCGATGTAATTTCATATCACGAAAAATTTATGAAATAAATATATTTTAATAAAAGTCAGTTTGGATTGGGTTGTTAACGGGAATGAAAGGTTGGGTTGTGTAGATTGAAGAAAGAGAAATTAATTTTTTATTAAAGGTTTGGTTGTGTTGTAAATGAGAATAGTCTAATGGTGTCATCTCCTTAGACTATACGGCAATCTTGAAAATTATGTATGTGCATTGATAACAATTAGCGCATTAGATTACACGCCAACTTTGAAAAATATATACTAGCATTGATAATACATGATTACATGTCATCGGTTGTGAAACTTATAAGTGTTTTCAAATGGGGCAGTGTTCCATGTTCTTACCGTGAAGTCTTGATGCTCACAGAGACCCCACTTCATGCAACCTAAATCCAAAGATCACAAAATTTCATACATATATTACAACTTTATGATGTGTATCAAAGATGGAATTGCAAGAATTAAGAAAGAAAAGAAGATGAGTTCGAGAGGCTCTATTTTGAGTCAATTATGCATGCCATTAATCAAATGCTTATGGCTATTTATAGCCTACAAGAAGTAAATGCATACCGAAGTAACTGAGCACTAGCCCACTAACCTATAACATGGAATAACTGAACTAAAATAAAGTAATGCAAACTGAATGAAAACGTGCATGCAGAAATGTAAACGTGGGTGATTAATGCATCGCTACTTGGGGTGGAACGTATCACTTTACAAGTCTTACATCTATACATACCAAATATAAACAACAAAATTTACATTTTACAACAAGCCTTGCATATATGTATTGTGTATGAAATTAGATGCATCGTTGTAATTAGTTTAGGCGTACCATTGTAATGTTAGATGCATCGTTATAGTTAGTTTAAACACACAATTATTAAAAATTGTCATAATTAGTTTATGTGCACCATTGTAATTAGTTTACACACGTTGTATCAATAGTGAATCAACATTTAAAACGTTATTCGAATAAATTATATAAATAGTATACTCAAACTAAAAAGAATTGAATTATCTACTTTATGGTATAGTTTAATAAAATAATAAAGTTTCAAAAGTTATCGAAGATAAAATTATTGGCGGAACCATATTTGAATGTAACATTCGACTGTGTTATTTGTCTTGTCAACAATTTTCAACTTTCTATTCATTATTTCATTACCATTAATTCATCATCTTAATTAGTGGTTTGTATAGTCCAAAACATATCTTATTTGATGGTTCCCACCTACATATATGTTTGTATCATTTTACTTAAAAAAAAAACAAAAGTAGTTTTTGAAGATATAGAATAGAGTAAACTGCCAAAATGGTCTTTGAGGTCTGGTTACGTTTGTCACTTTAGTACAAAACTCAAACATTTTGAATCTGGGTCCTTATGGTTTCAATTTCGTTGCCATTTTCATCCAAATCAAAATCTTGTTAGATTTTTCATTTAACATCTAGTTTTTTTTTTTTTTTTGTTTGTCTTTTTCCTACCTTTTAATGAAGAGCAAAATAGTCTTTTAACGTTCTATTATAACAAACTAAAAATGTCTGACCATTTTGCCCTTCATTAAAAGAGAGGAAAAAAACAAAAAAGTTGGATGCTAACTGAAAATCTGACCAGATTTTGATTTTAGATGAAAATGACAACAAAATTGAAAACACAGGAACTCAGATTCAAAAGGTTTGAGGTTTAGATTAAAGTGACAAAAGTGATCAAACCTCAGGAACCATTCTGACACTTTACTCTATAGAATAACTCTTTAAGGGTGTAAGGAGTGGTTAAACACTTTGGAGTGGCAAACCAAAAAACCGACCAATCAGAGCGCGCCATGTCAATCAGTCAAAAGTGTTTAAACTTTGATGAAAAGTGTTGGCAATGGTTTAGACACTTGGTGAAGTGGTAAACTATTTAAAAAAAAGGAAAAAAGTTGTGATTGGTTGAGATAGGAATGGACCCCACCCACAATACCCCCCCTCTCTCTCTCTCAATCACCTTCCCCGCATCGGTGATCCTCCCCCGATTCTTGAGTTGTTCGGCAACGGTAAAACCTCGGCGGCGGTGTTTGCCGATCGGCAAAAAGGTTTGCCGAGGTTTGCCGCGTCCCACTCCGCACACCCTAACAAAAGTAGTTTTTGAAGATATAGAACAACTCCTACAAAAGAGCAAGAAAAACAAAGAATTTCAACTGTTTGCTCATTAAACATAGTTATAATTCCTAGATTTTATCAATAAGAATTTCTTATAGTTATTGAATTTACTGTTTGGCTAAAGAAAGTATTCAAGCACCCACATGTACATATGTGATGTGCTCATCAATCTCATATGGAAGCTACACATCCCCTTCTACCAAACTCGTGATTGCTTAATGGTATGTTGTACAATGTTGTCACGTAGGATAGGATATGGAAGATGCTTATCGTATTTTCACTGTTCAACTTTTTTATAACGCTTTAAAGATAAAGAAATGATAATTTGGATTTTTTTTTTAAATAAGATATCATTTTTTCAATGCTACTCCTGTTTTGAAAGCCTCTCAATTTATGAGCACACTTCAACAGTTGATAACAATTGTGTGATAAAAATATCAATACAAATGACTTTTTAGAAGTCTCTACTTAATTAACCTATAACAAAACTGTGGGTACCAATCTTGTTTAAATTCCTAACTTAAAAGGTATTCAAAATAAACTCATTAATGCCAGGTTTAGTAGCTTGGCGCCCCACGCAAAGTCACTCTCAATTTCTCAAAGGGCGTTAAACATCGTTACAAGGGCGCCAAAGGCTTTGGGCATGAGTAGGAGAAGCATTGAAGTTTCTGGGAATTAATTTTGTAGCCAATGGAAACTCTCCATTCCATAAGTGTCGCCAAACAAGTACACATCATTGAAGCCCCAAATATATGGACAAAAGAAAACAAAACATTTATGCCTAGCGGTGTAAACGAGCAAGGCCGAGCCCGAACCCGACTAGGCTCGAGCTCGGCTCGTCATGTTTTTATGAAACTCGAGCTCAGTTCAAGCCTAGTTAGTTGAGCTTGAGCTTGACTCGGTTAGAGCCTAGTTATTTGAGCTCGAGCTCGGCTCGTGAGTGAAACCCAAAGCTCGAGCTCGGCTCGTGTGTGAAACCCAAAGCTCGAGCTCGGCTCAACTTGGCTCGAGCTATTTTGAGAACAGCCTTAAATAAGCTAAAAGCTCAGCTCGAGCTCGCTTCAATATAGCTTAAACGAGCGAAAACTCGGCTCGAGCGCGGCTCGCCAATGTTATCATCATTATTATTATATTATATATAAAAAACTAAGCATAAACGAGCTTTGTATTTCAGGCTCGATAACTAAACAAGCTTTATTTCAGGCTGAGTTCGGGCTCGAACTCGTTAATGCTCGGCTCATTCGAGTTTTTAACCGAAGCGATCACGGGTAGATATGTGTAAAAGAAAATAAAATAAACATAGTTAGAATCAAAGCACACACACAGAGCTCCCCCAAACCCATTGGGGTTTCTCCTGTATAACAGTCTTACGGGGAGCACACACACACCTCTTCATCTTCCATTAATACGCTCCTGTGTAAGCTACGATCACCCTCAAACCCTAGCAATCCGCCATGTCTCTAGGCTATGCAGAGAAGCTCTCATACATAGAAGATGTAGGCAATGTCGGAATGACTGAAATTCATGATCCACCACACATCCTACAGGAAAAGGTCTAACAATCTCCCACTGTTATCATCCTGTTTACACATTCTGCTATTGATTGATACTTTGATGCTTCTAATTGATTGATTTGCTTAATTAAGCTGCTTAGGTTTTGTAATTAAGCTTTGTTGTAATGTTAGTTGTTGAAGAAGGTTGATGTTGCTATGTGCATTGAGGTTTGGAATCAGTTTGTGTTGGTGGTGAAGGTGATACCTAGGGTTAGTGTAATTTGTGTATAGTGAGTTCTGCATTGGTGTTTATGTGTGAAGAGTTAATTGGTTGTGTTTTGAAGTGGATGGGGTTAAAATTAGGGTATGGAAGAGTTGATTGGATAGGGTTTATGGAATTTTTGCTGTCGATTATGTTTGTTATCATCCTGTTTACACATTTTTGCTGTCGATTACGTTTGTTTGCTGTTTTGATGATTGTAACCGATTGATTTGGTTAATTAAGCTGCTTAGGTTTTGTATAAGCTTTGTTGTAATGTTAGTTGTTGGAGAAGGTTAATGTTGCTATGTGCATTGAGGTTTGGATTCAGTTTGTGTTGGTGGTGAAGGTGATACCTAGGGTTAGTGATATTTGTGTATAGTGAGTTCTGCATTGGTGTTTATGTGTGAATAGTTGATTAGTTGTGTTTTGAAGTGGATGGGGTTAAAATTATGGTATGGAAGAGTTGATTGGATAGGGTTTATGGAATTTTTGCTGTCGATTATGTTTGTTATCATCCTGTTTACACATTTGTGCTGTCGATTACGTTTGTTTGCTGTTTTGATGCTTGTAACTGATTGATTTGGTTAATTAAGCTGCTTAGGTTTTGTAATTAAGCTTTGTTGTAATGTTAGTTGTTGAAGAAGGTTAATGTTGCTATGTGCATTGAGGTTTGGATTCAGTTTGTGTTGGTGTTGGTGGTGAAGGTGATACCTAGGGTTAGTGTAATTTGTGTATAGTGAGTTCTGCATTGGTGTTTAAGTGTGAAGAGTTAATTGGTTGTGTTTTGAAGTGGATGGGGTTAAAATTAGGGTATGGAAAAGGTGATTGGTTAGGGTTTATGGAATTTTTGCTGTCGATTATGTTTGTTATCATCCTGATTACACATTTTTGCTGTCGATTACGTTTGTTTGCTGTTTTGATGCTTGTAACTGATTGATTTGGTTAATTAAGCTGCTTAGGTTTTGTAATTAAGCTTTGTTGTGATGTTAGTTGTTGGAGAAGGTTAATGTTGCTATGTGCATTGAGGTTTGGATTCAGTTTGTGTAGGTGGTGAAAGTGATACCTGGGGTTAGTGATATTTGTGTATAGTGAGTTCTGCATTGGTGTTTATCTGTGAAGAGTTGCTTAGTTGTGTTTTGAACTGTATGGGGTTAAAGTTAGGGTATGGAAAAGGTGATTGGTTAGGGTTTATGGAATTTTTGCTGTCGATTATCTTTGTTATCATCCTGTTTACACATTTTTGCTTTTGATTACGTCTGTTTGCTGTTTTGATGCTTGTAACCGATTGATTTGGTTAATTAAGCTGCTTAGGTTTTGTAATTAAGCTTTGTTGTGATGTTAGTTGTTGGAGAAGGTTAATGTTGCTATGTGCATTGAGGTTTGGATTCAGTTTGTGTTGGTGGTGAAGAGGATACCTAGGGTTAGTGGTATTTGTGTATAGTGAGTTCTGCATTGGTGTTTATGTGTGAAGAGTTAATTGGTTGTGTTTTGAAGTGGATGGGGTTAAAATTAGGGTATGGAAAAGGTGATTGGTTAGGGTTTATGGAATTTTTGCTGTCGATTATGTTTGTTATCATCCTGTTTACACATTTGTGCTGTCGATTACGTTTGTTTGCTGTTTTGATGCTTGTAACTGGTTGATTTAGTTAATTAAGCTACTTAGGTTTTGTAATTAAGCTTTGTTGTAATGTTAGTTGTTGAAGAAGGTTGATGTTGCTATGTGCATTGAGGTTTGGATTCAGTTTGTGTAGGTGGTGAAAGTGATACCTAGGGTTAGTGATATTTGTGTATAGTGAGTTCTGCATTGGTGTTTATGTGTGAAGAGTTAATTAGTTGTGTTTTGAACTGTATGGGGTTAGAATTTGGGTATGGAAAAGGTGATTGATTAGGGTTTATGGAATTTTTGCTGTCGATTATCTTTGTTATCATCCTGTTTACACATTTTTGCTTTCGATTACGTTTGTTTGCTGTTTTGATGCTTGTAATTGATTGATTTGGTTAATTAAGTTGCATAGGTTTTGTGCTTGTTGTTACTTGTTGAAGAAGGTTAAAGTTACTATGTGCATTGAGGTTTGGATTCAGTTTGTGTTGATGGTAAAGGTGATACCTAGGGTTACTGAAATTTGTGTATAGTGAGTTCTGCATTGGTGTTTATATGTAAAGATTTGATTAGTTGTGTTTTGAAGTGGATGGGGTTAAAATTAGGGTATGGAAAAGCTGATTGGTTAGGGTTTTTATGGAATTTGATGTTTTAGTTGGTGGCATGATCAACGAAATCGATAGTATTGGGATTAAGTGTGATTTTTGAGTTCAATGTGTGTTATCTGTAAAGGTCTTATTTAGGGTTGCAAAAACTTATATCTAGTGAGTTCTGCATTGGTGTTTATATGTGAAGAGTTGATTAGTTGTGTTTTGAAGTGGATGGGGTTAACATTAGGGTCTGGAAAAGGTGATTAGTTAGGGATTTATGGAGTTTGATGTTTTAGTTGGTGGAACTAAGGTGCTGTTTGTTTTTTCAGATGTAAAACGTCTGCAGTCTGCGGACCACATCTGCGTACATCTGTAGAAGAAGAGGTAGACCAAACCTCTGCAGTCTGCAAGAAAAAGACTGTTTGTTTTTAACTTCTGCAAGCTACTGAATTAAACTGAAATATAAATAAACTGATTTATTAAACTTAAAAGAGTTTTCCAACATTCATAAAAACACAATAATAGTTATACAGGTGCTAAATCATCGGAAAAAATTAACATCAAACAATCACAACAATTAACATCAAACAATCTGAAAATTAACATCAAACAATCTGAAAATTAACATCAAACATTAAGAACAATTAACATCAAACAATCAAAAAATTAACAGCACAAAATTAAAATCATAACATAAAAAAACTAACAACAAAATAAACATCATAACATAAAAAAAAAAGAGAAAACAAACCTGAAATATGAGTAGGCGGCGCTGGTGTTGAAGGATGGAGGAGGAGTGGTGGCGCCGGCGGTTGAAGGATGGAGGAGGAGCGATGCCGGCGGTGAAGTAGGAAGGAGGAGAGGCGGCAGCAGCTGTGCAAGGAGGGAGGCCGGAGGAGAGATTGCGGCGGCTAAAAGGAAGGAGAGGGGAGGAGAGGCGGTGGCGGCTGAAAGGAAGGAGGAGGACAACAACGCGACGCCGGGAGTAAGGAGGTAGGAGGAGTGGCGGTGCCGGCAGTGAGGAGGGAGGTGGCGGCTGGGGTGGAGGAGAAGGTGTTCTAGGGTTTGTGTGTTTTTTTGGGTTCAGAATGAAATGAAACACAAGAAGAGGTGAGAAGATGACATCCCAAGTCTGCACCAAAAAGAGGACTCGCCAACCTTTTTTAATGAAAGGTCTTCGAGAAAACAAACAGAGTTTGGTACCGGTACCGAATATACCCGGTACCAAATGCTCATCCCTAAAACAGACTGCAGACCCAAACGTTTGCGCGTGGTCTGCGCCGCACAGACAAAAGAGGTCAGGAAGCTCTTCTTTGAAAAAACAAAGAGCACCTAAAAGATGGTGTCGTGATCGACGAAATTGAAAGTATAGGGTTTAAGTATGATTTTTGAGTTCGATGCGTGTTGCCTGTAAAGGTCTTATTTAGGGCTACAAAAACTTATATATAGTGAGTTCTGCATTGGTGTTTACATTATCAGGTCAATCAGTTGTGTTTTGAACTGGATGGCGTTAAAATTAGGGTCTGGAAAAGCTGATTGGTTAGGGTTTTACGGAATTTGATGTTTTAATTGGTACAACTAAATGTTGGGATCATGATTGACAAAATCGAAAGCATCAAGCTTAGTTATGTTTTTGAGTTCAACATGTGTTGCTTGGTGAGATCTTACTTAAGGTTATAAAAACTTATATCTAGTGAGGTCTGCCTTTTTGTTTCCATGATCGAGTTTGACTGGAATAATCTTTTTTTTTTTTCGAATCATGGTTGTCTATGCTTATTTTAGGTTTAATGATTTGATATCAGTTTTGTTTTACAATTTTACGCCCCGCTTGTGGTATGCTCATATAATGTATATATGTGTGGGCGCTCGGGGGGCAAAAGTGAAAGGGCACTAATTTTAACGTTATTTTACTAATTTCGTGAAAATAACGTTAAAAGAGGGGGATGGTTAATAATGCATCATGTGGTGGCGTTGATAGCCAAAAGACAAGGGGGTACATGCACTAATCGGTGTTTGTCTCAATTGCCGAGTGTTATGTGCCTTATGTCCAAGGCTTGATGCAAAACTACAATCGAGCCGGGGGTCTCATTGGAAGCAGCCTCTCTATTCCTATGGGGTAGAGGTAAGGCTGTCTACATCTCACCCTCCTCAGACCCTACCTTAGCTTTGCTATTAGTGGGATATACTGAGTATGATGATGATGATGATGATGATTTGTTTTACAATTTTGAATTGAATGCACTTAAATTCAAGGTCTGAAAAAGCTTACTCGATACAGACTGATAAAACTTGATATTATAATTGCTATAACTAAAATTGGTGTTATAATCAACAAAGTCAATTGCATCAGACTTACTGTGTTATGATTTTATGAGTTTAATCTGCATTGCTTAGAAAGGCCTCACTCAGGGTTAGTAAAATATAACTCTAATGAGTTCTGCATTGGTGTTTATATGATCAAGTTTGACCGAATGGAAATTTTCACGGATCATCGTTTTTTATGCGTTTTAAAGGCTTAATGATTCAATATCAGTTATATTTTACGACTTTGAACCGAATACAACTATGCAAGGGTCTAAAAAGCTTATACAACAGAGGCTAATAGAACTTGACACTTTAATTGCTACAGCCACGATTGACATTAAGATTAATAAAACGAAATCATCGATCTTAATTTGTCTGGATCATATAGTATCATAAAATGGCATGCAAAAACAATACATACATCGAAATCTTTCGTAATGTGAAAGCAAATATCAAAAACTTGTCATTATTAGTGAAAGTAATGATGTGAGATTCTATTGATATGCTTGCTATTAACACTCACGTATGTGCTTTATTGTATTCACAGATTGAACGACTTACCAAGATGATTCGTAAGGTTTGTTCCCAATTTCCCATGATTTATGTTCGCTCACTCATGGCGTACACAACTATAACCTTTCTTTCAGTTCCCTTCAACCAAATTTTATCTTGTTTTCATATTACTTGCAGAGTAAGCATTTAGTTGTGTTTACTGGAGCTGGGATATCAACTTCTTGTGGTATACCTGATTTTCGTGGGCCCACGGGAATTTGGACACTTCAGGTATATGTTACTAGGGATAACGGACTATTCGGATTTGAAAACTATTGGTCTTTACCTTTTTGGTCAATGCAGCGGGGAGGCAGTGCCTTGCCAGAAGCAACACTACCATTTCATCGTGCAATGCCAAGTAGGACCCACATGGCTTTGGTTGAACTAGAGAGAGCTGGCATTCTTAAGTTTGTTATTAGTCAAGTATGAATCTAAAATCCCTTCTATAACTGCAATCTAATCTACTACCGTTTTATTGTCTTGTAAGGGGGTGTTTGGATGTGCGATATATGAAACTCATTATCTGGTTATTACATTTGTATTTTTTAAGAATATAAAAGAATGTCCTTTTTGTTAGTTTATTCATCAGTTAACTAAATGATTGGTATTTTCTACCACTCAAATAACTTATTATCTGTTAATACAACTTCAAACAACAAAAGCACATCTAAACACTTTATCGTTAAGTATTTGATTATATGATGGCATATCTGTGGCGTTAATCCATTTGTTTATTGTTTGCTTTAATTGTGTCAATGCTGGATTTAAGATTTATTCCTTGTATCCGTGTGCAGTTAATATGTCTATCTATAACTCAAAAGTATATATCTTAGCAGAAAATAAAATGCAGTTTTGCAAAATATGAAATCATACACTCTGTTACTGCTGTTAAATCACAGAACATTGATGGCCTTCATCTTCGATCTGGAATACCAAGGGAAAAACTGTCAGAATTGCATGGAAATTCCTTCATGGAAAAATGCACATCATGTGGTTCTGAGTAAGTGCAATCCTCATCCTCATCATCATCATCATACTCGGTAAATCCCACCAATAGCAAGGCTAAGGTAGGTTCTGAGGAGGGTAAGATGTAGACAACCTTACCTCTACCCCGTAGGAATAGAGAGGCTGCTTCCAGTGAGTAAGTGCAATCCTAATATGTTTAAAAGGCATTGTTTTCTGGTTTCCAGTATTTTACTCGATTTTTTTAAAGCCATGCGTTATAAACTTCTGCTCAAGTAGGGGTAGCAATTCATGTTGGGTTCTGGTTGACAGGCTTGAAGGTTTGTGTAACCCAAACCAAACACGGCCCTTTAATAGTCTCGAAAAGGGGAATCTTGACCCAATCATGACCCATATAACTAGGGGTGCTAAACGGGTCGTGTTCTTGGGTTCAACTCGACCCGAACCCAAAAATTGTGTCATACATATAAACCCGAACACGACCCGAATATTCGCGGGTTGACCTGAACACAACCTGAATATTCGCCGGTTGACCCGAACACGACCTTTTCAACCCGTTTTTTTTTCTGCAAGTTAATATATTAAAACTAAAATTTACTACAAAAAACACAAATGTATATAATACAGTTACATTTAAATTTTAAAATCTTATATTAGTATCTCTTTTTAAGTTATAATTATGGCATAAAATACTCACCAAATTCAATTTATGAAATAAAAGATATTCTAAAAAAATATAATATAATATAATATAAATGGGTTAAACGGGTTAACCCGCCAACCTAACTGGGTTGACCCAACCCGACCCGTATTGCTAAACGGGTTCAACCTGAAACTGACCCGAACCCGTTTAGACTAAACCCAAATCCATGAATTTCGTGTTAGGTTCGTGTCGTGTTTTGCGGGTCATGTCAGAAATTCACACCCTTACCTATAACCGATTATCACTGGTCAAATACGTTGGCGGGTTAAATGGGTTGTAAACAGTTTGGTCAGTTAAATGAGTTGGTGGACTGAACTATGGTTTATAATTTTAATTTCTAGCTTTGAATGGATTGACGGGATGGAACCAGACTGGTTAGGTCAAACACTCAAACTCCAATTATTAAACGAATTAGTAGTGTCAATCTATATATGATTCAAACTTGTTTAGCCCCAACCCTAATCTATTTATTTTCTGTTGGGAATTTCCGCCCCTATGTTGAAATAAGAATATAGGGTTTAAAGTCTTTTCACTTGTCATAAAAACTTCCTTAGTTAAGATTTTTGGAAACTAATTTCTAAGAAGTCACTTTTATCATTTTGACATGCGAAGGTATTTTCGAGACTTTGAGGTTGAATCGGTTGGACTAAAGGAGACACCACGAAGGTGCTCCAATGGTGATTGTGATGTTAGACTTAAGGACACAGTTCTTGATTGGGAGGTATTGTTTGTTGCTTCTACTAAAACAATAATCTTTCTGATTGTCATATTATCTGCTTTTATTTGATCTTGGATTTATTAATGCGTTGAAGTGATTACTAAGCAAACATTAGTTTTGGTTTTTTGTGTTCATTTGTTTTGATCTTGGATTTATTAATGCGTTGAAGTGATTACTAAGCAAACATTAGTTTTGGTTTTTTGTGTTCATTTGTTAAGGAAATACACATGTTCACGAACAGTTCATGAACACTTGCCGAACGGGATTTTCTGTTGGTATTCGTTCATTAAAGAATGAACTTGTTCGTGTTCGTTCGTTAATTTTAGGTCGAACACAAACGAACGTTCAAGAATGCACACGAACACAAGCGAACACAAACAAATGTTAATGAACATAAACGGACACAAACAAACATATATTAAATTTCGAAGAACCTCGGCATCACAGACATTAAGTGGATCCACCACAAACAAACATATAAATGAAAATTTAAAACCCCACACACAAACAAACACAAACGAATACAAACAAACGAACACGTTACCGAACGTTCACGAACATAAAAGAACGAACGCGACCTCTGTACATATTCGTTCATTTAACTAAACGGACAAAATTTCTTGTTCATGTTCGTTCATTTATTAAACGAACGAACACAAATGAACTTCCCGCCGAACGGTTCATGAACTGCTCGCTGAAAGTTTGGTTCGTTTGTAGCCCTAACTAGAATGCTAGACTACAGTTGCAAGTATATTATCAGTCATTCAGTTGATAAAATTTTAGTGCAAAAAAGATGAAATTTTTTAATCAATTTCTGAATGCTTTGTGTGCTCGTGCAGGATGCATTGCCCTTTGAAGAAATGAATCCAGCTGAGGTGCACTGTGACCGGGCCGATGTTGTATTATGCCTGGGTACCAGGTAACTAAAAATGCATATGGTTGGACCGTAAAAATATGAATCCGTTATGGGTATATTGGTAATTTTTACTCTGTTCAGTTTACAAATAACTCCCGCATGCAATTTGCCTCTGAGGTGTCTTCGTGGTGGTGGCAAGTTTGTTATTGTGAATCTTCAGGTATTTATTTCAAGATTTCTTCTTTTGATAAGTAGTTTCAGAATTTTATCTTATTCTTTTCTCATTTCTATTTTGTTTTTATTTTTTTTCTTTTTACAGAAAACTCCAAAAGACAAGAAAGCAAGTTTGGTCATTCATGGATTTGTAGACAAGGTGCTGTATGAAAGTAATATAAATTAAAAAAAAATCAGAATCAGTTAAAAAAAAAAACTGAAAACTAAATATCACTTGGTGCAGGTGATTGCTGGAGTCATGGACCTTCTCAATTTACGAATTCGCCCTTTTGTCAGAATAGATCTTCTTCAAACCATTTTCACTCAGGCATTGAGTTTAGGTACTTTTCTTTTTTCATTTCTATATATATAATAATTTTATACGAGGTTTTTATATATTTATTTATTTTGAAAACATAATTTTCCATTTTTTTCCTTAGAATTATGTACTGACTAGAATAAAGTTTCAGATCTGTATCTAACATTAAAATTAAAATGTAAAGTTATAAACTAGTATTTATTTTATTCAAATACAAAAATACTTATATTTTGCTAAACATGTCATGTCTAACTACAGCTTGTATAAGAAAATGGTAAAAAAATAAAAATACACACCTAGAAACATTTTTGAATGATTCTTTCCGTTTTCTTATAGTTCGCTCATATCCAATTTTTTTCGTTTATAGATCAGCGTTATGTCAACTGGACACTCCGGATAGCAAGTGTACATGATAAGAGGGCTCTGGTCCCATTCATAAAGTCCATCGAGGTATAATTGTAAATTTGTAATAATATTGTTTTCATAGTTTTAAATAACAAATTAGTTATCTTTAAAAATATAATAAAGATGAGTACACGATGTGTTTGAAACATGAAAGACAACTAATATGTTAATTACGATTGCAAAAGTAATGTTATTACAAAAACTTATCTAAATCCTTGAATACAAACAATTTAGAAGGTTGTATGAATTAAAAACAAACTTCAGAAAACAAACACATTAAACATTTATCGAGACCCTAGGTTATTCTATATTAATGGTGGAATCTGTTTTTTTGATTTATAGTGAATTTGTGGTTCGCTGACCTGTCACATGGAATTGCATTTTAGGTATCGTTTTCAGACCACACCATGAAAGAGGCTGTTCTAGATAAGTATCCTTTTCAGCTTAAAAGGTAAAGTTCAAGACTTGCGTTACAATATATGTTTATTGTGCGCACGGTTTATCTTTTTTATCTGTCTTATAGGACAAGGTGAAAGCACATTGGTATTTTATGCTAGAGTAAAATGCCATTTTTCGTCCCTGAGGTTTGGCCAGTTTTGCGACTTTCGTCCAAAGTTTGTTTTTCCGCATCTGGATCCCAAAGGTTTGAAATCTAGCCATTTTCATCCATCTCATTAACTCCATCCATTTTTCTCTGTTAAGTTAGGGGCATTTTCATCTTTTTTTGTTAGGGTACCTATTCACACACCCATTTGCCTATTGGCACACCAAAAAGGTGTTTTTTGTCCTATATGCACACCCTGCAGTGTCGAGCTGTGGCTAAAACGCGGCATTTTGGTCCGGTTAACCAGACAAAGACTGACGGGTGTCTGACAGGTCTGTTGACCGGACCAAAACGCCGAGTTTTGGCCGCGTGACAAAAGACTGACTGGTCAGTCTTTTGTCTGGTTAACGCGGCCAAAGCTCGGCGTTTTGGTCCGGTCAACAGACCCGTCAGACACCCGTCAGTCTTTGTCTAGTTGACCGGACCAAAACGCCACGCTTTGGCCACAGATCGACACTGCAGGGTGTGCGTATAAGACAAAAAACACCTTTTTGGGTGTGGCTATCTACACACTTGGTGTGTAGATAGTTTGGGCCTTTTGTTAACTTAAAGGGCAATTTGATATTTTTCACTTATGTAAAAAGACCGAATACCGCTGAAAAAGACCGAATTGCCCTTTAAGTTAAACAAAAAAGACGGAAATACCCCTGACTTAACAGAGAAAAATGGATGGAGTTAACGAGCCGGATGAAAATGGCAAGATATCAAACCTTTTGGATCCAGATGTGGAAAAATAAACCGTTGGACGAAAATTGCAAAAATGGCCAAACCTCAGGGACGAAAATGGCATTTTACTCTTTATGCTAAATAAAATGCAAAGATAAATCTTTGTTGGCCTACTAAGTTCATGTTTAAATTTGTCAAAATCCAGGAGAACCGTTTGGAAAATTGAACCATTTGATGTCATCTTGAAAGTTAACTTCAGTGAGGGCTGTGGATGTGCATGCAGCAGAATAAAGATCCCTATCGATTTTCACGTACGAATTTCTTCATTTTATTCCACATGTAATTATGTATGCATGTTTTATTTTTCGTTAGACTATTAATTTACAGAATATATTGACAAATTTTGCTTCATATGCAGGCATCAAAAGACGATTTGACACGCGATAGAGATCACGTTTTTGGAAAACTGAAATCTAAAGCAATAAAAAGTTCATCTTGTGGGCAGAACTCCGTTATCGAGAGAAAAATGTTAACATCGCCGAAAACTGAAGTTGTAATACGTGCAGTTGTGACCAACGTTAAATGGTATGACGAAATAACAGTCAAGACTTCTGGAGCCGGTTCTTTAAGCAAGTGCACACTGAAAAGAAGAAAAGAAGGTAAGAACGAAGCTGAAGCAGCTCGTAAGCTCCCCAAAGGGCAATATATGAATGGTAAAATATAGATAACTGACAAATGGTTTGTTTTTTTAGACAGTGTACATACATAAATCCTGGTTTTGGGGTAGAACTGTTATATAATGTAGTGACTCTGATGTTTGGTAGGTTTATGCTGTGTCACCCGCAATCTAGGGTTGTTGATTGGGTCGAACTTGGAGCGGAAGGGACCAAACCGACCGGAAACTTATATATACAAACTATTGGATGGGAAAAGGATTGATCTAATCTGGTTTCGTATGGTTTGGGTTTGGGTTTGGTTTAGAACATGTTCGGTCCTATCGTACCGAACAAACTTTAGTTTTTATAATTTGAAAAATATAAAAAATAAAAAGTCCATTCCAATTTTGAAAATCGGTAACCGGATTTGGCAACCCTCGTCTTGGTTTTAAGAAAATAAACACTGCTGTTTTGAGGCGTTTAGGTACCAAAAGCCGAGGTGTGAGATGAGGGCTTAACGTGAGAGACGCTTTTGATGGTAATTTTTTAAAATAAATTATTTATAGATTATATTTTAACTTGTTAACTTTTAAACACTAAAAATAAAATAAAAACAGATAAATGTAAATGTGAAATCGCATAACCACCTCCATGTGGTGAATTTCGCCATTAGCCCATTTGGAGGATTCGTTGGCCGTTAAAAAAATTTTGTGCAACCGCCTTGTGGTCGTTTTTAAAACCAAGCCCCTAGTTACATATAATACTAAATCTAATTATTTTGATCTTTAAAATTCATAAAATCACAAATATTTAAAGCTCATGACTAATTGTAACAAACTAGTGATAAGCATTTCAGCCACATTAAACTCTGGACAACCCGATTTTGCGGTTGAACAGACGTATGAGAAGGTACACCTGCAACACGCTTGCGCCAATCAAAGCTGCAGATTCCACAAGTGCTTTGTGCCTAGCTCTACTGCTCATCCTTTCATTTACTGCAAATCAAAGACCATCGTTTAACGACTGTTTTTCCACTGAGAAGTTGCATTTTTGAGGTACACAAATGCGTTGGGATCGAAAAATTATATTAGAGCTTGTTGGCTTGTTCTAGGTCCGGTTTAGCCTGAAAACCCATATCGAAAAATTCCAAAGGCCCGGCCCTAACGGCTAACGTTTGGCCGCCCAACCGGGCCTGATGCATGAAGAACCGGGCATGGAAAGTCTTTGTTTGTTGTCTATCTGTAGAACAACAAATATTATCACATAACATTTCTTCTACTGTTAAAGAGGGTTAAGAGATTATACTTATACTTGCCGATCAGTTTCAGCCTACTTTGATATCTGTTCCAGAATCGGTTTGAAGGATCTGAAAAAAAAAAAAAAAAAAAAAAAAAAAAAAAAAAAAACACAAAGATTGAGACAATTAACGCCATAGCATATATGCATATAAAACGAAGTGATCAGTTTTGTAAGTTGAAATAAATATGGGGCTTTGGTTCTGTATGATATAACGAACAAATAGCAGTTGTAGATGTGAAATTGGTTGTGAAATCGTGTGGGAATGAGGTCGCATCGGGTCAAGAGGCGTTTATTTAAATTCGAATTAAAGATATAACAAATTGAGAGGATGATGAGAATTTCGGAGTTAAACGGGTTAGCGGATAAGCATAATTTGTAGTTTATACGTGAAAGAAACGAGTTGATAGTTTTGATTATTGCCGGAACCGACGAATTTTATACGAAAAAAACAAGTTAAACGAGCAAATTTTACGGATCTGATATTGCCGGAACCGACGACTTTGCCGGAGAAGACCCCCTGAAAGGCGGGCTTTCTTTTTGTTTGATTTAACAAGTTTGGTCATTTAACTTATAGTCCCTGCAGTTTCTAAGTTTTACAAAATGACTAAAAACTTTAACTATTAAAGGGTATTTTAGTCATTTTAGTAAAACTTAACAAAAAAGCTAACAAGGTTTGGCCTTAGTACTCAACATTGTGACAATGTTTGACCTTAGTACTCAACATTGTGACAAATTAGAACGTTAATACCTGATTTTGCAACAAAAAAACAATTAGTACCCAATATTGAAATTTGACAGAAACCACAGGGACCAACCGTGTAATTTTTTCTTTATTTTTCGAAAATGATAAATAACATCCGAAATTAGTTTCATATATATATTTATATAGTTAATAATATAATTAGTATCCATGTGGTGAGTTTAGTCTACAAAGTGCGAGAAGCAACGTGGGCCATCAGAAAGTAGTGAATGCATGAGATTAAATGAGTGGTAAAATTGTAATATATGTTTTAATACCTTAAATATTTTGAAAACAAACAACAAAACATATATTACAATTTTACCACTCATTTAATCTCATCCATTCACTAATGAATGTTTGTTAGTGCTACAGACGAACCAAACTTTCAGCGAGCACTAATGAATTATTGTTATTAAAAAAAAAAATACAATAATTCTATGTGTGATATTGGCGGACCTTTAGTTGAATTCTCTAATGAAACCGAATACATAGTGGTCTATCTAGTTTCACATGTATGCATATATGTCGAATTATATGCTCCAACTCTATTGAAGAAACATTCATATTATGTTAATAATTTTTTTTCTTTTTTCATTATGTATATGAAAAAACAAATTGCATAAACCATTTTAAAACATGCATATTGAAGAGGTATGGTCCCAGATCTCACACCAAAGCGGTCGCGAGTGACCATCACCTTTACCAAATACTCCCATCAACAAAGACTTATTTGCGTTCATGCGGGCACGAGCGAACGCGGTCAATTGTTCAAATCGGTCAAGTGATGAGAAGACTTACCTCGTGTATGAAAACAGCTGTTTTCGTCACGACAAGGGACGCGGTAACGACCGCAGTTACCGCACATAGCGATGCGGCCCAGCACCGCATCCTATAGATACTTCCGTCAAGACAAGGGACGCGGCCACACGACAGAGATGCGGCCAGCACTGCATCCTGTTGACGACGCAAGTGGGACTGACACTTTGGCTCAAGTGTCCAAAACAGCAAGTGGCATTGACAGCAGTCACCTGTCCAGCCCACATGTATGCAACGTTGGCGAACAGACTGACAGCCATAGCAGGACGTGGCATCACCTCCGTGACCTACGCGTCTGACACGCCTGCAAGGGGCTGCGCGTTGTCAATCTAGCCACTCAATTACCCTCTTGCACTTTTCGGCTATATATACCCATCACGGACCAGGTTTGAGGTATCGCTTATCTGCTCTCTCTCTCACACTCACTACTATCACACACTTTGCTCTCAAGCAAATACTGATTCTCACGCCGGAGAGTGGTAACAAGGACTGTCAAGAAGCACCCCCCCCCCCCCATCCTCCTTGTTACGAGTCACGGTGTGTTTCCTTGTGCAGGAGACAGGTCAGCGGACGATCCGGACACCGATCCTCGGAAAGAAGGGATTAACCCTACTTGACGAGACCAGTGAATTAACCCCCTCCGGTTAACCAATGTTTCATCACATATTAAAGTATTAAACTATGATTAACGAAAGCTTTCGTTCAAATAGACGTTGGAGAAGATAGGCTTGCACCAATCAAAGATGTTGATTCCACAAGAGCTTTGTTCATAGCTCTCTTGCTCATTCTTACATTTACTGCCAATCAAGCATATTAATTAAAGCTTTGCTTGTTGCTCAAAAAATGAGTCATTTTCATTAACTAAGGGTCCATTCCGGTGCAACATTGGCTCCATACACAAGGCTACAAATAGGGTGGAATCAAGCCTACTTGAGCTCTAGCTCAGGTCGATAACCTTAAGACCACAAGGTGTGGCAGCGTGGAAGATGGCGTGGAGCCTCAACCACGCCGCTACACCAACCCAAGCGTGGCGTGGGAAATGGCGTCGTGGTGAGGGCGCGGAAAACTCCACCGGCGTGGAGGGGATGATGGTGATGAGGTGTATTGTCTTGATGGGGTGGTGGGGTTTTTATTGATTTTCTTTCTTGTTTTTTAGATAGAAATTAAATTTGAAATTGTATGTCACGTGTCACACCACGCCAACGTTCCACTCCCCCATCGCACCCTGTGTTTTTTTGGCCTTGAAGGGGTAATTTTACACTGCTGACGTGTCTGTCACGTGGCATTTCATGCCCTCCCACACCGTGTAGTGTAAGCTATACTTGCACTCTACCCAATAGCTTAATGATCTATAAATGTTAAAACCCCACTCGAAATCATTTGATTCACTAGTGAGAACATAACAGTGAATAAAAACATTAAGAACTAAAACATTAAGAACTATAGTGTATTCACTAATAAACACATGTACTCATTGGTGAATACACTCTTTGTGAAACCATAGTGTACTCGGTGTCGAATCCATGTACATATTCACCTATGAATATAATAACTCAATGATTTTCAAATAAGCATGGCCGGCCCTGAGGGTGGGCGGGGTGCACGACCGGCCAGGGCCTGATATTTCGAAGGGCACGCTATTTAAAAAAAATTGATATGTATATGTAAAAAAAAAATTAATAGGGTATACTCGTACAAACACCAACATAGACCCACTTACAAAACTATTTTTAAGGTTTAGATTAGTTATTAGCCCATTCATTGTCATTAAGTTAAGACCACCCACACCCAATTTCGTTAAGGCCTAAGGGCACATTTTTTCGAGCTCGAACAGAGTACACGAATTCTAATGGCCGGCCCTGAAATAAGTAACTTTATTTAGAATGGTGATTCGTTAGAGAAGCAAAACTGATAAAAGCCTTCATTGTGTGCCACAAACTCCGACTTTTTACTTGTTTTGTCATGAAAGTCTTGAATTTGTTCACCATTTGGTCCCTTTACCTAACATCCAAGGGCATACCCACCCCAAGCCATGGCTGGGTGGGCGGGCGCACCCTTTGAAGAAATAATTTTTAATGTTATTTTTTGCCGAAAATTTCGACCGCACCCTTTGGAAATTTTCACCCGCACCCCTTGAAAATTTTCAACCGCCCCACTTAGAAAAAAATATATTATGAATTTATAATATAGTATTAACAGTGTAATTTATAATTTTTTTAATACCTACACAAATGTAAAGTTACTATTCAATATTGAATAGTGTATTTAACTTTTTATCGTAAATCGTAACGAACCCAACCGAACCAATTGATCGTCATGACAAACCAAACAACATTGATATCAGTATAATCAGAAGCTGTATCGATATTTGTTTTTATGGTTTTCGATCGTTATAAAACACACATTGATATCCTTTTAGACGTATCACGACTATATTTTTTGGATTTTCTCTTTCAGTTACTATAACGAGTGGCGAAACCGTAACAAATCAATATAGTACCAACCAAATTCCCGTCACATACCAACTAGTTCCAAACATGATATATAATGTTTGATCCAGTAGTACTACACATATGCACAAAATTTTCTTCTTTTTCCAACAAAACATATTTTGCAGCTGGTTTTCACATACACCATCAAACAAATACTATACGACAACAATCTCCGGCCACTGGCCGGACATAACTCCGGGAACTATAATCTTTCAATCAAGATTGAAACAAAATCAAGAATCACATATAAAAAAAACACATCAAAAGAAATCAAATTCAAGATAATTATCAGCCCCCTTTTTCTCTGGTGCAGCAACCGGAACCCCTGCACTTTTCTTCTCACCGGAAATCACCACCGGTGCAGCCGGAACCTGCTCAATCTCAACTGGTCTCGGGACCTCAGGCGGGCTAGCACACCGAATCAAAGCCCAGTTAACGCCTTCGAAGAATGGATGTTGTTTGATTTCGGTAGCACCCCTTTTGTAAGCCAACCGATGTTGCGGTTCCTTAACCAACAACCCCCGGATTAAATCACGGGCCGAAAAGCTAACCACCGGTGACTCGGGAAACCGCAGCGGTTGACCGACTACGTTCATCAAAGTGGCCCGGTTTCCGGATCCTTTAAAGGGCGTTTTACCGAACAATAATTCGTACAGAAAGATCCCTAAAGTCCACCAGTCAACCGCACTCCCATGCCCTTCGTTTTTTATAATCTCGGGTGCTAGATACTCGTGGGTCCCGACAAACGACATTGAACGGGCCCCGGTTGGCTCAGCCATTAGCTCGGGTAACGGGGTGACTTGGTGTCTGATTTCCGGTTTGTTTTTGGTCTTTGAACTGGATTTTGATTCTTTTTTGGATTTACTCATGAAGAGTTTAGGTGAGAAACATGATGTGGGGACCGCACATGCGGGTTGGATACAAGAAGTGGGCTCCATGCACGCGGGTTGGATAAAATAAGCCGAACCTTTTCTGAGTGGTTCATTGTCGAGAGAAGCTGATTTGACAAGCGTCGGGCTCACTGAACAGCGAAGCGAAAGGTCAAAGTCGGAAAGCATTATGTGGCCGTCTTCTCTGACTAAAACGTTCTCGGGTTTTAGGTCACGATATATGATCCCGAGCATGTGTAGGTATTCCATTGCTAGAAGAATTTCCGCTACATAAAACCTACAATCAAATAATCTTAACTCGTTAAAGAAATATAACTTTTGTAATCATCTTTGACACCTTAATTATTTACAGAAGAAAAACATTTTTTTGTCGGTCCAACCCAACCCGTTATTTCAACAAAAGAACCTGTTTTGACCCATTACCGAAAAAAAAAGGATAAGAAATAAGCACCACACAAAAAAAAAGATAAGAAAACATCCAAAATCATTTTTAGGTAAAAAGTTGAGCAATTATTGAAACAATGATATTTCAATAATCATATTTGATGTAACTCTACTTATTGAAAAACTAGACCCATTTTTTCTGGTCAATCAAACCCAACCAGTTAGCAGGGGTGTAAACAAGCGAGCTTAAACGAGCTCTAACCTAAAAATAAGCTTGTTTTTTTTATAAATGAGCCTGAGCCCGGGCTTCACTTATAGAACTCGAGCAGGCTTGCAATATTTAGATATTTTTTATTTGATGTATTAAACATATATTTACATAATTCTTATTATATTAAAAATTATGACAAAATTACTAAATATGTAATATACCTTATGTTAATTATAAAATTTACAATTATATATATAATAATTATAAATGTATATAAAAGTTTTAATAAAATTAATAATAACAAAACAAGCTGAGCTCAAGCCCTCACAAGTTAAACGAGTTGAGCTCAAGCTCGGATCGCCACCCTACCCGTTATCATTACAAAAGGTACCGGTTCTGACCCGTTTAATCACACGTGTGTGTGCGCACAAGTTATAAAAGGAAACTAAGACCATACGAGAAATAAATGAAATGATATAACTATCATCATACCTATCTTAAGGAGTTGAGGGGTGTTTGAATCACAAGCATCATGCAGGTTGGATGGCGGGTCAACAAGATCCATATTTTACTATTGGATATATGGTTAGGTTGACCCGCATGGCCGCATACACTTTTATCCATTTTTATAGATAATTAATGTGTTGGTTATGATCATAGAATCAATATTATTACAATTTAGAAGGTTGATTGCATTAAAATAAACTTCAGGGACTTATAAAGCTACCAACCCATTTGACCCATAAACGTTTTAGCTTAACTTTTTTATCTTACCCGTTTGAAATAAGCATAACCAAAATCAACCCATTTAAGTAAATGTGTCGAAATTGCCACCATTACTTCAGGAAGATGATATATTTAAGAACAATGAAGCAAATAACAAGCTAAGCAGTTAATGCAATAAAAAATTGGATATCGGTCAAGGACCGATATTTGAGATATAGGTTATCGCGGTGGGATATCGGTAATTTTAATATCATGTAGAATTTATATATATAGAAATTTAACACTAACAATTTAGTATACTCCCCTACCATTAACAAATTAACCTTTTGCAACTTGCAACACACTAACAATTCTAACAAGTAGGAACTGATTAAGACTTAAAACACTAACAATTAAGACTTAAAACACCAATAGTAGCAATAAGAAGAAAGACGAATAGTAGAACTAAGAAGAAAGGTACTTATATCGGGAATATCGGTGATATATCGGTCAATATTATAATATCGCTGATAATATCGGTGTCGATATTTTATATGGGGACCAATAACCGGTATATCACCGATATTAACTGCATAGTTTAAAAGAACAATGAAGCAAATCAAAAGTAGGGACTAAGAGATCATACTTTACGGCTTGTTCACAAAACCGCTTTCCGGGCTGCCTTTGTCGAAGAGTATGCAAATCACCCCCTGGGCAGAACTCCATAACCAAACACGAGAATTTATCGGTTTCAAAATGAGAATACAAAGTTGGAAGAAACGGGTGATCCAAAGATTGCAAAATCTCCCGTTCGGTTTGGGCGCGTAACAACTTTTTGCGGCTTTCTAGCGACACTTTATCCATAACTTTCATTGCAAAATAAGATTTAGTACCACTAAGTTCCGAAAGATAAACACTCCCAATATCACCACAACCTAAACGTTTCAACAAGCGAAAATGACTCAAACCCAAAACCCCGTCTTTCGATCTAACAGCTTGGATCGCTTCCCATCTTGAATCGTTTGATTTGTGGGGCTTATTCATGTTACTACTTAAACTACTACAACTACTTTCGTCACTTACATCGGTACTTGTACTTCCTCTACACACGCTACTTTTTCCACTTTCAACAACTTCGGTTTTTTCACTGGTTTTTGCGCTTCCACCAGCGTTACCAGATGCTTCTTTTTTAGCCGATAAACTTTTTTCTTTACCTAATTGATCTTGACTTTGTTGAACCTTTTTGGAATCTAATTCGGGTCGTTTTTCAGTGACTTTCGTTGGCGTTGTAGGCTCTAAACTTTTCGGATTTTCTCCCGTTAACTTATTACCAACCGTTTTGGTACTAGACTTTGAATCCATATTTATGAAACTGCAAATATCTTTTGATCAATTAGAGCCACTGCAACATCTTCAACTCTGAAACAAGTAAATAAAAATCAGTTATGAATCTTTATATATATCACACAAGCTCTAAAGCTGGATCTTTAAAGAAGAAAGATATAAAATATTGAACTAATCAAGAAATTAATAAAATTTAGGCAATGCATCACAGAAATAACTTATACACCAAATCAGTGTCAAGAAACAAATCAAGAAAGTAATAATTTCTCTAACAAGTTCAAGAAACTATATATGAAAATCAAACACCAAAAACACTATCAAGAAACAAATAAAAAAAAGTTATAAAATCTCAAACAAATCAAGAAAATATCAAATTATCAATACCATATGAAGATAATTTGCAATTTTGCAACCAAATTACTGTCAAGAACAAATCAAGAAAGTTACAAAATCTAACACAAATCAAGAAACAATTTAAAGAGCCATAATTTGCAAACCAAAATCAAAACTTGGATCAAGATTTAATTTATTCTACCAACTCAAATTAAAAACAGTACCTCCAAATTGGGGAAAAAACCTTCAATGGTTGTTTAGAGTTCAGACACCAATTAATTTATCAAGAAATAAATAAATAAAATAAATAAATTTAAGAGATGATGTGAACTGATGATACCAACATCTTTCACACAGCAATCAAAGTCCAAAACAAGATAAGAACAACAGGCCCATGAATAAGAAAGAAAAAAAAAGTAAAAAGTAAAAGGATTTATGAAAAGCAGACAGATCTTGAAACCAGACCCACCTTCTCTTCATTCAAATCTTTACCAAAATCAACCCCACAAAAAACCCTAATCCAAAACAGATCAAGAACTCAAGAAAAGCAAAACCCACTTGCATTAACAGGAAAAAGATCAAATTTTTAAAAGTATGGAACAAAAGTAACCCTAAAGAAACATACCTGAAGGGTGATAAACTGATAAAGATCAAAACTTTAGGGTTTATGTTGAGGGATAAATCAAGAATGAGATGTAGAGAGTGAGCTTCGTGTTGTGGTGGATGAGAAAATTGTGTAATTGAGGAGAGAGATTGTAGAAGAATTGAGGAATCGAGGTAAAGTTAAAGGTTTGCCACGTTCTTCATATTATTATATATATTTATTATTTAAAAAAATTTATATATATATATATATATTTTTTTATTTTTCATCTTAAAAGAAAGAAAACATATGGGGCTTCTGTGGTTCCACCCTGTACATCATGGTTTTAGCTTTTAAGGCAACTCAGAATTTTCTATTCTTGTCTTGCCAAAAATCAAGTTGATAAAAATTAGTTTTTTTTTTTTTTTTTTTTACTTTATGTTAGATGTTAATAAAATATGTTTTTTTTATATAAATTTTAGGAACCAAGATGCACAAAAGGAATGTATCTATTTTATTAGAAGATTAAAATGTTATTTTCGTCTTTCGGGTTTGACCAGTTTTGCGACTTTTGTCCTTGAGGTGTCATTTTCATACAAAAGGTTTGAAATCTTGTTATTTTCATCCCTGTTGGCCAAATTTTGAGGAACGAGAGTCGGAATAAATTGCCAAACTGAATGATGAAAATGGCAATAAAATGCAAACTTGAATAACTCAAATGCACAAAAAAAATCATTTTAGACAATTTTGGCATTTTACTCATATTAGAAAGGTAGACGTTTAATTATGTAACAATAAGACAAAATCTAATGTCGAGTTTTATGAGAAATCGGTAGTCGGTGTGCAGGATAGAGGGATGAGAGCATGTGAAGGAAATCTAGGAGATGAACGCTCGTGAATGAATTGTGAGAGGAGGGATGAAGAAGAGACAGATTGTGCGCGTTGTCATGGGGGGTAGTCAACATCTAGGCGTTCATGCGCCCCACCCAGTTGATGATGTTCTAAGAATTTGTTATATGTTGTCCAAATGGATACTCCTCGAGTCGGATTTTTGGATTATATGTGAAGTTATCCTCACATTTAATATAAATGCGTTTAAAACGTGTTGATGCTACTTAAGAGTTAAGACATATTATTCATTGTGATTTGTGAACTAAATATCTCTCACTTGTTTATGGTGGATGAGTTATTTGACTAGGAAATTATAGTTTTAACTTTTATCAAAAGAAAATCCACAAGTTTAATCATTATATTTAAAAATTAGCAGACTTGATTATGAAAAATTAAGTTCATACCCGTGTATGGATTTAAAGTAACTATATATATTTGTTGATAGCTACCCTTGTATAAAAGGAAGTTGTTAACTTTGAAAACACTTGAAAGGTCAAACTTGCAATTTCAGTATTTCACATGGTGTTTACCTTTTTTGACATTAAAGTTACCAGGTTTCATAGAAAGAAGTTATCAGGTTGAGAAATGTTTGAATATTAGCTACACCAAAATACAATTCTATTAATTAAATTATATAATATAAATAAATACTTAATTTTGATGATATTTGATTTTTCCTTTAACTTAGTTAAAATATATTATATTATATTTAAGTCAGCCATAAAGGTGTATGATATAATTGGTTAATTTGGTGGTTAGTTCACCTGTGCCTAAAAATATGTTAGATTAACATTGATGAATTTGGTGGTTAGTTCACATAATTATGCCCCACCAAATTTAACAGGACAAAGTTAAGCTTATTCAAATGGTAAAAGTCTGTTTAGAATATGTAAATAATAATTTTATATTGAGACTAAACATTTTTTTTGGAAGGTGACTTTCATGTACTGGACCTTAATGGTCACCGGGTTCATGTCGAAGACAATCCCCCGTCAGCCCCGCACTCTCGTCGCGATGTTCGATTGGGCCCCGGCCGCCGCGCAAGCTGACTTCCGCCCGGAAACCATACTGCCCCCACACGAGAGACTCGCTGGGGTAACAGCTGGGTAAAACCGGGTTGCCCTCAAGACCGCACCATGCCTCGGTAGGATACGGTCTATCATTGGGACGTCCCCCCCCTAAGACCACGAGTGGGAGTCGAACCGGTGACCTCCCAAAGGAGGAGCCGGCCCAACATACCCAATGGGAACCACTGGGCCACGGAGGGAGGATCTATTGAGAATAAACATTGATAGTCCCTTTCAATAATTGAAAATAAGTCATTGCACAAATAATAAACTTTTTATTGCGAATATTCTTCATACATCTTCTGAAGAAATAACAACAAAACATATAAACAAATGTAATCAATAGTCAGTTTTCTTACACTAATCACTTATGGTCTATGATTATTCTTTTAAGTCATAATTAACATAAGGTTGGGTAGTGTGGAGGCGCCCCACCTCCACATCAGCGAATAACGTCCTGATGGCGCCCCATCTCCACCCTGTGGACGCCAAAGGGGGCACTTAAGGGGAGCCAAAGGGGCTCTTGTGAGTGTAATGGCAGGCGTCAATAGAGAGGCTATTTGAACCCCATGTTGCAGGTGAGGAAGCCAATCAAAACCCCATATTTGTAGGGGGAACCATTCATAGCCAAACCACACCGGGTGGCCTAATAGCATCCCTCATGATTAGGATCCAGAAATGTGAATCATAACAATCGGTCTGGTTATTGGTCTCATTCAGGTGCGGTTCATCCACCAAGACACTCATTGTCATATATATGATCGTCTGATGGCCTTACCTATAACCATTGCATTCATAATTATGCCCTCCATGACAGACTTAACACATGACAGGCTAACACGACATTTTTTTCCTCACGCTTTCAGCACAATCAAATATTACACGGAGTCTACTATAGATATGCAAAACATGTCACTTCAATCTTTTTGTTTTTTAAATATTCTTGTTACGTCTTTAATGATCAGTAAATGATCGATCCTCCAAACTGGTTATACTCGTGGGTCGCAACTATATGTTGTTTTATGATGTTAGACCATGCGTATTGGGCATTATAGAGGTGTAAAGGGGCTTGATAACGCCCTCAACGCCGTCCCCTGGGCGTTATAGAGGCATGAAGAGGAATGGTCATTTTTAGTATAACGCCAAATAAGGAGAGAAAAATTGAAAAGTAATGATTGAAATGGAATTACGAGGCGTTAACCATTACACATTTTTTGAAGGAACATTATGATGCTGATGTGGCGGAAAATGTCCCTCGGGGGCATTAACCATTATGGATGACATATCTTACATTTTTTTACATTTCTTTGGTTATTGGTAGCTTTCTAAACTTATCTTTAGGATTGTTTGTTTGGGAGTAGGTGGTCTCTTGAGGCAACCTCTTTATTTCTCATGAATAGAGGTTTGGTTTACCTATATCTTATGTCCCCCAAGCCCCACCAATAGTTTTATTATAGGCATGGGCGAAGCTTTTAAGGGGTGGGAGGGGGCGGCCGACCCCCGAACTTTTCGCTCAGTGACAGTATGTAGTTTTCGTATTTACGTTTTCGACCCCCCGGGTTTATAGAAATTTTTAGATCCGGTGACTTCTGCTCCCCGATCAGAAATCTCAAGCTTCGCCACTGGTTATAGGTTTGATTTTTTTGGATATAATTGTTCTTGTACCATCCCTTTTACCTTAAAATGTTATTGTCATCTATAACATAATAGAAAAAGTATATATTATCCCTATATTAATTTACAAAAATTTCTCTACTCGCATTAATACTATTCATTTTCCTTTTCTTTTGATCCTTATATTTTTTTCTTTTACCCTTTTAACCCTTTTCATCTTTTAGAAAACCCACGTAGTTTTTATCTTTTACAATTTTAACCCTACAGTACTCATCTTATACATATTTGTCACAAACATTTTCTATTTTTAACCCCAACACTTGTTCACTTTCAACTTTGGTCTTATATACTTTACATCTTTTAAAAATTTATCACGATTCATTCTAGATTTTGTGAGTTAACACGCTGCAATACACGTGTGTAGTTCAAGGTTTTTACGTCAATATTTTTACTGTTTAGTGGTTCCCTTGAAACTCGCGGGTCTTAAGCCGACTTAGTTATTTTTTTTCAGGTTTTACTTTTTTCGTCTAACTTTTACGAGTTAACACACCGTAATGTGTGTGCATGATTTTTCATTTTTACGTTTACTTTTTGTTCGGCTTAACGGTCCCGCTGTAAAGCGCGGGTCATAGAAACTAGTTTTTAAAGTTTACAACTAATATTTAATGTTCTATCGAATTTAGACCAAAATAGAATATATTGTCATCTATAACATAACAGAAAAAGTATATATTTTTTTAAAGTTTACAACTAATATTTAATGTTCTATCGAATTTAGACCAAAATAGAATTACCATTTCTTCACTCTCCAGATCCTTTAACCAATTTCCACACAAGAGCCACACTGACATTGACATTCAACCATGCAAAATGAATACGATTGTAGCACCTAGTCTCAAAATTGACTGATGTGTCACTTATACAGAAATTTGAGATCAAACATAATTCTATTAATACTTAAAATGTTACGGCATTTGAAATATGTTCTACCTGTTACGAACAAGCCTAATAGCAAGAAGATGAGAATATATATTGGGAGATAAAAGATGTTTATTATTAATGGTGCATCTTTTACATTAGAATACATTGAGTATTTATAAGGGGAAAAGACTTGGAGAACAAGTTGGACTATATTAGGAATTGATAATCATAATAACATTAATTATTTATAACACTCCCCCTTGATTATCAATTCCATACGCTTAATGCTGCCTCATTAAAAACCTTGTCAGGAAAACCCAATGGGACAAAACCTTGACTAAGGTAAAAAGAGTGCAGCGCGTATTATCTCCCCCTGATGATGGTCACTTAAGCTCCTTGAGTCGACGCATCCCGATCCCATGAACTAACTTCTTGAATGTTGAGGTCGGCAATGATTTAGTGAACAAGTCTGCTAAATTTTCGCTGGAACGAATTTGTTGGACAATAATATCTCCATTCTTTTGTAGATCATGTGTGAAAAAGAACTTTGGCAAAATGTGCTTTGTTCTATCACCTTTGATGTATCCTTCCTTAAGTTGAGCAATGCATGATGCGTTGTCTTCATGTAAGATTGTCGGTCCCTCATCTCCCGAAGAAATACCACAAGATCCACGAATGTGTTGTATTAGAGTTCTTAACCAAATGCATTCTCGACTAGCTTCATGTATCGCCAATATTTCTGCATGATTAGATGATGTGGCTGTGATTGTCTGCTTTACCGAACGCCATGAAATTGCAGTACCTCCACTTGTAAATAAATATCCAGTTTGAGATCGCCCAGTGTGAGGATCAGACAAATACCCTGCATCTGCAAAACCAACCAAACCTGTTTTCGATTTATTTGTAAAATACAAACCCATATCTTTTGTACCTTGAAGGTATCTAAATATTTGTTTTACGCCATTCCAATGCCTCTTTGTTGGGCATGAACTATATCTTGCCAACAAATTTAAAGAAAATGATATATCAGGTCGTGTATGGCTAGCAAGAAACATTAATGCACCAATTTCACATAAATATGGTACTTCTGGACCAAGGATTTCCTCTCCATCTTTAGGAGGTCGGAATGGGTCTTTTTCCACATCAAGTGACCTTACAACCATTGGGGTACTCAATGTATGTGATTTTTCCATATAAAATCTTTTTAGTAGTTTCTCTATGTAAATTTCTTGATGCACAAGGATTCCACCCTTAAGGTGTTCAATTTGTAATCCAAGATAAAACTTTGTCTTCCCAAGGTCTTTCATTTCAAATTCTCTTTTCAAGTATTCAACTGCCTTTTGAAGCTCCCCTGGAGTTCCAATTATATTCATGTCATCAACATATACGGCAATTATAACGTATTTAGATCCTGACCTTTTTATAAAAATACACGGGCATACAGAATCATTTTTATAGCCTTCTTTCGACAAATACTCACTAAGGCGATTATACCACATACGCCCAGATTGTTTTAGCCCATATAATGATTTGTTTAGTTTGATTGAAAGATGTTCTCGAGAACTAGATTTACATGAGTTTGGCAATTTAAATCCTTCAGGAAGTTTCATGTAAATATCAGTATCAAGTGAGCCACAGAGGTAGGCTGTCACAACATCCATTAGACGCAAATCGATCCCTTCTTGTATTTCCAGACTAATAAGATAACGAAAAGTTGTCGCATCCACCACTGGAGAATATGTCTCCTCATAATCAATTCCAGGTCTTTGCGAAAATCCTTGTGCTACTAATCTTGCCTTGTATTGTACAATTTCATTTTTCTCATTACGTTTTCGCACAAAGACCCATCTATATCCAACAGGCTTTACACCTTCAGGTGTATGGGCCACTGGTCCAAATACTTCTCGTTTATTTAGGGAATTCAATTCTGCCTCTATCGCGTCTTTCCATTTTGGCCAATCATTTCTTTGTTTACATTCCTCAACTGATTTTGGTTCTTGATCCTCATTGTTTTCCATTACTTGTAGCGCTACATTATATGAAAAACTATCATCGACGTCGATTTCGCTTCGGTTCCATACATTTCTAGACATGATATAATTAATTGAGATCTCTTCGTTTTCAGGTACCAGAGGTTCTTCTAGAACCATCATGTCTAGTGTCTCTTCTGGAGACACATTTTCTTGCGTTATTGTTACCTCGACTTGACCATTTACATTATTTGCTCCCTTTTTCTTTCGAGGATTTTTATCTTTAGAACCGATTGGTCTACCACGTTTTAGGCGTGCATTAGACTCATTACCAATATGTGGTTGTCCTTGTGGGACACCTATTTTAACTGGAGCATTAACAGCTGGTATATGTGACTTAGTCACTCTCTTTGGGTCAGTGAATACGTCTGGTAATTGATTTGCTAATCCTTGTAAATGAATTATCCTTTGAACTTCTAGTTCACATTGTTTAGTTCGAGGATCAAGATGAGATAATGATAATTCATTCCAAATAATACTATTATCCAACTGCTTTTTGTCTCCCCCTAATGTTGGGAATGTTGATTCAACAAAATAACAATCACTAAATCGAGCTGTAAATAAATCACCCGTTGTAGGTTCTAAATACTTAATGATCGATGGTGATTCATACCCAACATATATTCCTAACCTCCTTTGAGGCCACATCTGTGTGCGTTGTGGTGGAGCGATTGGAACATACACAGCACAACCAAAAATCCTTAGATGGGAAATATTTGGTTCCTGACCAAGAACCATCTTTAACGGGGAGGAAGTATGAAAACTCGTTGGCCTGATGCGAATTAGTGTTGCTGCATGTAAAATTGCATGTCCCCAAGCAGATGCTGGTAGTTTTGATTTCATAATCATTGGTCTTGCAACCATTTTAAGTCGCTTGATAAGCGATTCAGCAAGCCCATTTTGTGTATGTACATGAGGTACAGGATGCTCTACATTTATCCCAATAGACATGCAATAATCATTAAATGTTTGGGATGTAAATTCACCAGCATTGTCTAATCGAATATTCTTGATAGGGTAATCAGGAAAATGTGCTCTTAGCCTTATTAATTGAGCAAGTAGTCGTGCAAATGCCATATTACGACTTGATAGTAGGCACACGTGTAACCATCTAGTTGATGCATCAATTAAGACCATAAAATATCTAAATGGTCCACTAGAAGGATGTATAGGTCCACAAATATCCCCATGTATTCTTTCCAAAAAAATCAGGGATTCAGTCCCCACCTTCATTGGCGATGGACGAGTAATCAACTTCCCTTGTGAACATGCAACACATGTAATATCCTTGGACTGAAGAATCTTCTGGTTCTTCAAAGAATGCCCAACTGAATTTTCTATAATTTTTCGCATCATTGTTGATCCGGGATGGCCTAAACGGTCATGCCATATGATAAAATTTTCTTGGTCTATAAACTTCTTGTTTATGACTACATTTGATTCGAGTGCATTAATTTTAGTATAATATAAACCAGAGGCAAGTGCGGGCAACTTTTCTAACACATGCTTTTTACCCGAACTTATATTTGTGATATGAAGGTACTCATCATGTCACTCAGATGTAGTCTCAAGATGATATCCGTTTAAGCGAACATCTTTAAAACTAATTAGATTTCTTTGAGACATTGGGGAAAATAACGCATTGGTTATTTTAAATGGTGTTCCACCTGGCAATACTACATAAGCTTCTCCAAAGCCTTCAATTAATTTTGATTTACCAGATATAGTACCAACATTTGCCTTTTTCATGGTTAAAGTAGAGAAATAATTCTTTTTCTTAAGAATTGTATGCGTTGATGCGCTGTCAATTAGACATATGTCTTCTCCATTAATAGGGACCTTAGTTACACACTCCATATGCTTTAAAACAAAACAAAATCATATGAATAAAATGTCTAACATGCTTCAAACATAACAAATCCAAAAAATGTTTCATACGCATCAAAACAAAACAAAACAAAATCTCAAAATGTCTTAAAGAAATGAAGGAAATAACATCACTTAAAACTAATAATTCATATGTAAGGAAAATTGCAAGCATCCAACTGGGTTGTATCAGCCACGATATCACCAGAATCCAAGTTAGTTGGCTCAATAAGGAAATCATCATAATCCAGATTAGTTGTATCATTATGATCTTTATGATCATCAGTGACATCAACATTTGCAACCTCATATGTAAAATTTGTTTCTATTCCTTTTGCTTTGTCTTTGATGGATTGTTGATAAAGTTCCACCAAGTGTTTGGCCATACGACAAGTCTTCGACCAATGATTGTTACTCATCGGTAACATGCATTCGATGAAGATCCCACCTTTTTATTTTTTTTCATCACTGGATTTATTTTCATTATTATGCCACTTTTGGTGGGTCCCTTTGTTTTTAAACTGAACACTATGATAATTTCCTCGGCCACGTCCACGACCATGACCACGACCACGATGATAACCTCGACCACGTCCGTAACTTTCACTTTGGCCATTATATGTTACCACATTAGCTTCAGGGTTTGGGGTTGCTCCAACCGGACGAGTCTCATGATTTTTCATTAATAGCTCATTGTTTTGCTCGGCCACAAGCAAACATGATATTAACTCACTATATTTGGTGAAACCCCTTTCACGATATTGTTGTTGCAGTATCACATTTGAGGGGTGAAAGGTTAAGAATGTTTTTTTCCAACATTTCCTTATCAGTAATATTTTCACCACATAGAATCAATTGTGATGTGATTATAAACATTGCCGAGTTGTACTCGCTTATAGACTTAAAGTCTTGCAACCTTAAATTGATCCACTCGTAACGAGCTCTCGGTAATATCACCGTTTTCTGGTGGTCATACATTTCTTTCAGGTTGGTCCAAAGAACAAATGGATCCTTGATAGTGAGATACTCACTTTTCAAAGCCTCATGAATATGATGGCGTAAAAAGATCATGGCTTTTGCTTTATCTTGGGTACTTTCTTTATTTCCTTCTTTAATAGTTTCACCCAGATTATTGGCATTCAAATGTATTTCAGCATCCAATACCCATGACAAATAATTTTTTTCAGTAATGTCTAGAGCCATGAACTCAAGTTTTGCAAGATTTGTCATGATGAGCTATGTTAAAAAAAACATATGAGTTAATATATGTCTTTGATTTATAAATTAATATATATCAAAGTTAAAAGTACAGTTAATATATGTCACTCTAATTTATATATATCAAACCCAAAAACAACATTTAATGTAACTATGATTATTAAGAATAATAAGATGTCTTTTTTAACAGTTTGAATAATATTAAAAAATAACAATATTATGATAACAATTAGATTAATAAGTTGAACCAGAAGGTTGATCATCGATTAATAAATAGCATCAATAATCAACATGTAGCTCTTTATGAAATTTTATTATCCACAAAAAGAAACCAAGTGCCATAGCCCATAGAGAATCCTAATAATTTTACCAAGATCGGGAATGTTTAACACATTTATACCAATAAATAATCAATCAAGATATAACATAATATTAATTAAATAAGATCGAGTTTATCAGAAAGGGATTTAATCATGAATAGCGCCAGTTTCTGTCATCATCTTTTCGCTAATTAGATCAAATTCAAAACCATATAAGTTTATTATGTGTTATTATAAGTTTATTATTATGATTCTTTTTGGAAATTCAAAAGAATAATAACATGAATCTCTAACACAACCCACAATCGTATGAATTACAATATGGATTATGTATGAGTGTGATGAATAATGATAAAATAATTAGAGAATATGATATACCTTATGATGTGTGATCCAAAGCAATCGTGCTGATAACGTGTTATGAACAACTAATAGCAAGAATATGAGAATAGATATTGGGAGATAAAAGATGTTTATTACTAATGGTGCATCTTTTACATTAGAATACATTGAGTATTTATAAGGGGAAAAGGCTTGGAGAACAAGTTGGACTATATTAGGAATTGATAATCATAATAACATTAATTATTTATAACACTACCTCTTATTTGGGTTTTTTTCAATTTGTAGATCATTACTACGCATAAGCAAAATGCGTTTGCCTATATGCATACTAAGGGGCTGTTTGGTAGCATCTGAATGACATTAAGAGGCTACCTCTTAATGAAATCATTTAAGAGTTTAACAAAGATAATGTAGAAGAATGTGACATGTGATGGTTTACCATTCAGATGTTACCTCTTATCCAGTCAGACATAAGGTTACCTCTTATTCATTCAGACATAAGGGCCACAAATGATTTCATTAAGAGGCAACCTCTGAATGGATTAAGAGGCTACCAAACAGGGCCTAAGTGTAAACAAAGTGTATCGGGTTAATTATATGGTTATACCTTATACATCTTTATATAAAAGATACAAGTATCTATATTCATCTTATATAAAATCTCAATATTGTTCCAAACAATTTTTTTACACCTAAATCATGTATCAACTTGTACATGTAAGAATTTGAACTCACCTCAGTTTTGTGGGAGACAACCATCATACCGCTAGGCCATGAGTATATAGAATCTCATAACTCATGGACGTTTTTATAAAAGTAAAAATATTTATTTTATTATATGTTTAACAAATTTAAACTAAAGCATTTCCCTATTCTTGTTTAGTGGTCCCATTGTGATGAAATTTTGGTACTTCAAACTTTGAACAGAGGAAACAGAATAAATATATGTTGATAACATTTACAAGCCACAATTTAAACCTAAAAAAATAAAAGTAATAAAGATGGACCACCCCTTTTATGAGTCAAAGTTTGAATTGTAAATAACATCAATATACTGTAAAATTGTTCTCTATATATTCTTCTACATTCCATGAAGTTCGGGATTAAGTTTATTCCCCACTTTCGGCTAGTTCGAATATGAATACATCCTTAGACAAAAAATCGACGGTTTTGATCCTCGATATAATCGTGTACAAGAAAAAATTGGCGTACTTTTGAATAATCAAACGTGTCTTTATGACTTGCTTGTGGTATGAAGTATGAACAACGGCGAATAATACCAACCTTCATTCAACATTTCGAATTCAATGAAAAAACACAAAACCGAAAAGAACATTCATCAAGAACAAATGCTTTAAGTGTCCCACTAGCAAGAACTTTGATGGTTGTTTTCTAGAAAGAATGTTTATACGGTCGGAATTTGTTCTGTGTTTGCGTTTGTGATCAACAACATTTTATGTGGTTGTCGACCAACTTATTATTCTTTTAGAAAATTAAAATTATGAATTTTGTTATTCATACCGGCCTAGTTTCGAATCGGACCAAACCAAATTAATAATTGATTCAAGAAAAACTCATAAATTGAAATAAAAAATGTGTTTTTATATGACTTGTAACTAAAACCCGAACTAGACAGTTGCACATTGATGTTGGCTTGCCCTAATTGAACTCTTTAGTTTGTGGTCCGAACCAAGTTGGTACCCATGGCAGGATGTATATGTATGCATAAATATCAAAGAAATGTGGGTCATTGTGGGACAATACCCATGAATACTAAATTTCTAAATCCGCCAACCATATTGGTGGTATGATGATTTTTTTTTTTTTTGTGGGGTGGTGGGGGGGGGGGGGGGGGTGATTAGATTTAAATAACTCTAATTTTCATCGATTGATAACACTTTCAACTTACGAATAGTACCATAACGTCATTCCCAACTTTTAAATTATTTTCCTCTAACACTCTCAAACTAACTGAACCCTAACCTAGATAGTTTTTTTTTTTGACACTTGTTTAGTGACGTAGCATCTGACGTGGTCTTTTTAATGATATGGCACTTATTTGGTAACATGGCATCTTATGTGGGGCTGACGTGGTTTTTTTGATGATGTGGCACTTGTTAAGTGACATGTCATCTGACTTCATCTAACTGGGTTAGGATTCAATTAATTTAGCAGTGTCAGAGTAAAATAAGTTGAAAGTGGGCAATGACGTGGTACAATTCATAAGCTGAGAGTGTTATCGGTTAAATAGTGAAAGTTAAGATTATTTAAATCCAATCATCTCAAGCTATATATTTGCATGCCATAATATTATTTTATATTTTAATACAAAATTTCTTATAAAAAATGATACCATAATATATATTTTTTATTTTTTCTTTCCTATTGGCAAGATATATATTTGCATGCCATAAAACTATTTTATATTTTAATACAAAATTTCTTATAAAAATGATACAATGATATAGGGAAGGAGTGGCAAGATATATATTTGCATGACATAAAACTATTTTTTCTTATAAAAATGATACTATGATATAGGGAATGAGTTGGCTACAAAGTAGAATTTTTACTACAAAATATAGGAAATGCTATAGTGATGACATGTGTCATCTATAAAATTTTTAATAGAATGACACAATTGTTGACTAAATAAGTTATTTAACGAATAGATAATTCTAAATAATTAATTAAGAGTTTTAAGGACACCAAATTTTTAAACCCACGACTATATCAGTTACGTAGACCACATTCCACGCATCATTCGTTGCAACCTTTATCCTATTGTTTTTTTTTTTGCATATTACGGATTAAAATTTCGATTTCTAATGCAATTATTGATTGTGGTAATGGGTTCATCCGATTTTAAACAATGTGTTTTATCAATTTATGGCTTCATTAGTTTTTTTTCACAATTATTCGCAGTGTGTTTTATCAGTTTCTAATTTCATTAACTTTTTCTTCGTAATTATTTACAATGTATTTGTATTCACATTTTCTTTACAATATGTTTTTCTTCACAGTTTTTTCATAGTGTGTTTTTTTTTCACAATTCTGCACATGTATTTTATTAGTGTTTTTCCTTCACAATGTATTTTTCTTCACAATGCGTTTTATAGGTTTCTGATTTCGTTAACTCTTCATTCACAATTTCTTCACAATGTTTTTATAAGTATATCGTATATCAACTTCTGTTTTACCACCAATATAAAACACACTACTTGATTAAAAGAAAACAAAGTTGAACTCATATTCTCGTCCTTAGATAAGAAAACAAATTCCAACTTCGATTTAGCAGATTTTAGCTTTTAGACACAATCAAATCTTTTATGTTCATCATTATCCATGATTTTTAAGTGATCTTTGTTTAAGCGGAGATAGAATGTGTGGGAAGTTATGGAAGAAAGAAGAAATGATAGTTGTTTTTTCTTTTTTTTTTTAAAATGCTCAATTACCAAAATGTTCTCTATCAATCAAATCAATCATTAATTAAAACACAAATATTACAAAAATATCACTCATTTAATCTCAACCATTAAAACCACTCACCCAATGACCCAAAACATTCCTACACTTTGTAAAGTAACCCTACTCGGTATATATATATACACACACAACTTTATTTTATATTGTTCATGTAACATTTGCTCTGTCATACGACCAATATTTGTTATTTTACCAACAATTAGCTTAGGGATTTGTTTTTGGCTACCTTTGTCCTGATTGTACTCTCATATAAGCACGCATAACTATGGAGTTGTTATGAAATCATTGTCTATTCGCCCCAAACACATTGATGTATTTGAGGGAGACTATGTCTTATGAACCCAAATATTTCATGTCCACAACCAATGTGGAATTCGGCTATAATGTTACAATTCAATAAAACAACATTCTAAGATATAGCATGATTCAAGAGCTTTCATTGAATTTAGGGTGAGTCAATATGATTTCATCTCATCTTGCCCGCTCTTA
Source organism: Helianthus tuberosus (assembly GCA_030545235.1). Classification (NCBI taxonomy): domain Eukaryota; kingdom Viridiplantae; phylum Streptophyta; class Magnoliopsida; order Asterales; family Asteraceae; genus Helianthus; species Helianthus tuberosus. The sequence goes on along the minus strand of CM060376.1, from coordinate 521,747 downwards.
TATGTCAGTATAAAACTTTTGAATCACACTTTTACTATTACTATTACTATTACTAATACTAGTGTTAACTTTTATAGGGGGGGGGGGGGGGGGGGGGGGAGGTTGTGGTTTCATATATCCCTTTTTAAGCCTGTAATATATCATATCTGAAGAGCAATATGGCTATAAACGAGTTGAGTCCAACCGAACCAAGGGGGCTCAGGCTCGTTTAAAAATCGAGCCAAGCCGAGACGACTCCTTTATCTTAACGAGCTGAAATTTTGGGCTCGGCTCGTCAAGCTGGCTCGTTTATTAAAAAAATGGTTTATATTTTTACAGATAATGATATATATAAAACCCAAAAACAATAAATAAAATAGTATTAAGACTAATATAAAACTAATTTTGAGCAAGCTATTAAAAAACGAACAAGTTACCTTAATCTTTATATTTATAATAATTATACCTTAACAATCTATTCTTTCTATAAAAAAAATAACCATATTACTAATTAAAACAATTGCTTAAAAATTACTAGAGGATTAAATTATAACTTATATATGTATATACACACACATTGATTAATACACGTATACACACAAATAAACTTCGGGTTTGATTTAAACGAGACACGCGAGCGAGCCAACAAGCGAGCCACGAACCGAACCTACCTTGGCTCGGGCTCGGCTTGTTTACAAATGGAGCTGAGCAGACTCAACATGTTTAAAACCTAATTGATTTCAAGTTGAGCTTTTTTAAAGCTTTTTTCAAATTTCGAGCGAGTCGCGAGCCACGGTGTAACACCCCAAAACCCGAATGTTTATAATTATCGTATGTCCTATATGACTTAGCATGAAATAAATGACTAGGCTATTTAACCTAGTTAAGTGTGTGGTTAGAAGTATTAAAAGACAAGAGTTTTGCCAATATTATTTAGTGGCAAACTTGAGGGACTAAAGTGGGGTAAATGAAAGTTGTATTTATAAAAAATATATATATATACACATACACACACAATGGTGTGTTCGAGAAGGAGCCAGGAGCTCCATGAAGCTCACAAACCCTAACCATGAAGATCACCAAATTGAAGGGTTAATGGTAGCTCAAATTCAAGAAGAAACATGGATTAATGATCACCTTCACAAGGGGATCGCAAGGTATGTCTTAAAAGTTAGATTGGTGATTATGCACGAAGTGGGTTTTGATGTAAACCGTGAAATTGTATGAAATTGAGAATGGGTGTGTGTTAGAATCATCATATAGAACATGGATTATGCATGGTTTAGGTTAATTTGATGTTTAAGGGTGAAACCCGTTTGTTATGGTGAAGATGATGACATGGGTAAATCATCTATGTCTAAATTCTTGCTTAATATTGATGTATTTTGATTTGTATGATGGATTCTTGTTAGAGGAATTGAAAGAAATGTGATACTAGTATGTTTGATGTTTATGCATGTATGATTCATGTTGATTAGAAGGAAGAAATTGATGAATTATGTATGAGATTAGAAGGATATGCATGAACTAGTTGTACGTTATGCTTAAAAGGTGGTACGCACACCAATCGTATGATAAAATGTATATATTGTCGTCCGTATAGTCGATTATTGTAACACCTCGAAAATTCGTGTTAAATAAAATAACGACACGTGTCGAGTAAGACAAAAAGCGTTATAAACTCGGATTTATTAAAAATGTTTGACAAGATTTAAAAGTGTCGTCATGTTAACTTTTGCACCTCTGAACGACCTTGATATAAATCCCAAGACTCAAATCATATTAAAAACATCTAGTATATGTTCAAGTTCAGTGAACTATAGCAATGAATGATTCATAATTTAATTGGTGGACTCCTACGAAGAAATTCCTACGGTAACCCTTAGTTTTCGGTACTTTTATAAAGGATCCAAGCAAACAAATTCAAATGGTAGGGTATATGACTGATAATTGAAGTCCCATGTTGTAAATAAGAAGTCCACAATTCGTTTATACCCACTTGTCCCTTCAAAACGTCAAAGAACAACAACTTTTGGTCCCTGATGAAGGCTTGCGCACCGCAAGCATAAAGCCTTACGGTGCGCAAGCAGTGCCCAGCGAACAGAAAACCGTCTGCAGCCTGTTTTGCGCGATTTTGACCGATCTCACTGGTATTTCTCACTATTGGGCGACCCCTAAAATGTTCCTAGACCCCAGGGACACTTGTGGGACAATTGTGGTCACTTGTAGCCTTAGTTGTCAACATTTCATGGTGATTACAACTAGTATATAAGGCCTTCAAGTTTACAAACATTCTTGCACTCACTTCTGATCATCTCTGGAACTCCAAAGCTGATTCCAAGACTTCCCAATCAACCATTAGACCCTTGTAAGTCTGCTAATCCTTTCTTAATTAAGTTTAGCTTAGTTATTTAGCTAAAAGTCAAACCATCGTAATTACGGTTTGACTTCGAGATTAATTAATAATGGCTCAGTCAAATCTCGAATTAAAAGTAGTTATAAGTTGGTAATTATGTGGGTAATAAATCCTTAAAAGGGTTCCCCCTGATTACCACTCTAACCAGGTCAAAAGTCGGGTCAAACTTGCTAAGAAAAAGTCAACAGGATACTTAAAATACAATTTATGCTTAATTAGCAATGTAGATCATATACAACCTGTTTGATCATTGTTATAACTTAGTAATAAGTGTAAAAACATGTCTAAACATGTTCAACCCGACAGTTTCCTGTAAATACCCGGTTCGGAACCGAAAGTCACATAGTTTGACTTTCCCTTTGACTTTCAGTTCTGACCCGTTTAGGCATATTTTAGAAATGCCTTAGAGCTTTATTTGGACCAGGTTACATGCTAGTATAACCCTCTGTGATTATACACCTCGGATCATTAGTTATCCAATTAATATGCATGATTCCGTTAATTGCTCATATGTTGACCATTATGCCCTTATTACCTTAAAACGTGATTTTTGGAAATGTAAAAGAGTAGAAACCTTACATACTGATATATAAACTTGTATGCAAAATTTGAGATCAGTTTGAGGTGTAGATTGAGAGTTATGCTCATTATCGCAAATTGAAAGTTTTATGTTAATAAAATGGCGTAATTAACGTATAGCCTACTTAAACATACTTTTTGATATCAAATATTTTACCCACTGATGTAATATATTATTTCGGGATTTTTAAGGATTTTTAATTAATTTTAGGCTGAGCATAACTAGTAGTCGTAGGCTTAGTCCGGTAATTGTCGGTTTTGCCCTTACGGGCCATAAAATGAGTTTTACATATCTAAACGACTCCAAACCTTTTGCTACTGATTAGATATGTTAAATAAATTATTTTAAGCCTTCTGGAAGTATAAAAATATCAGCCTTATGTATCGAACCCGTAAACGGCTTTTAATCGCCTTTTTAAGCGTTTTTAACGCATATTATGTACTAGAAGTATTTTAAACATACAAGGGTTGATACCTACTGATATTTGAGGAAAATTATAATATTTTAACAGTAAGCAAAGGTTGTTAAACTCAGACTTCAGTTTTGAGCTTTTCGGCTTATGTGAAATTACCAAAATACCCCTACGGGGCATAGTTTGGTTATAATTGATAAATTTCACATATGTACTTTATCCTACTATTATAACTCATTAATTTGAGTATGTTTACTGATTACATCAGACCTGTAACTCAGTTAAACACTTAAACCCTTTTACAACCTTTAAAATGACCAAACTACCCCTACGGGGCCTAGTTTGTGTTTAAACACGTTTCGGGCATAATGAAAGACATCTTACTGATGTCACGACATATTTGAGGCATAATTAACTTAGGAAACCTGTCTATAACTCTCATGAATACCCGTCACGCTTATTACGCGTACGGTTCGGTTTATGTAACAAGTTTACATAAATTAGCCGAAACGGGTCAAACCTTAACGGTTTTATCTCAAAATCCAGAATGTGAATAATAAACCCATATTAAACAAGTCTCTGAACTTGTCGGGTCTGCATCACATTCTATCCGGTCTTCGCTTAATCATGCGTACGAACCGTATCTTTGAAACTAGCCGGTCTAAGCTTAAGCTTAATTAAAGACCCGTTAGGATTCTAATTGGTTATTATAAACCTTCATTCCAGATTAGGAGGACCAGTAAAAGCTACTTGCAATTTGCTTATTGTGATATATACTTTGCTCAGGTAAATACTTTTAACGTATTTTCCCTGTACGGGCTTGGGTTACGGTATATAGCATACCGCTTGATCGGGCATCAAATTCTCCACCGTTGAGTGGGTAATTGAATAAATTTGATCGGCTTGTTTAAACAGTCTTGTTACTTAAAGCCTTTGGGGGGTTAATGACCATGTCCCGGATATCCTTGGCATCATTTTACGAAATGGCCACGACTTAAGCGCGGGGTGTAGGCGTACACCCGTCAGTGCACAAAAGAATATTGTGGTGTGTCTAATGACCTTTAACCCGGACAAGATCCGGGCTACTGAACGCACAAGGAACATGTAATTCGTTCACAAGATTATAATATTAAATAATTCTCCCAAGTTAAAATAAAATGTTTATGCCACGTGCATCCAAACCAATTTTCAATCATTTTCCAAAATGAGTCAGTTGAATGTATTTACCAGTGTAAACTGACGTATTTTCCCAAAAAGATTAAATGCAGGTACTAAGCGAAATTGGCTGGGATTTCTCCTTAGCATCATTAGAAGTCTCGCAAGCTTAAGATGCCTGAAGTCTGTTGAACTATCGATTATATTTTGTTTCCGATCCATCTGTGGATAAACATCCGAATATTGTGACATTTGACATTACAATATTAAATTCGGTTGTATTATATCTTTTAAATTTGCTTCCGCTGTGCATATTAAACATTGTGTTGTTTGACTATTATGTTGCCAACCGTGTCACGATAATCCCCCACCGGGCCCACCGGTGACACGTGGAAATCGGGGTGTGACAATTATGATGTTACGGGTATATAATGATAAGTCGAAAGTTAAATTAAATGAACCGTTGACTTCTAAAAGTCAACTGGGTATAAGAAGAATGGTTAGACGTGTTGTCATAATTGTAAGATTAGAATAAGTTATACGGTGCGTGTTAGACTTATGTGTGTTTAATGCGATGACATGATGAATTACATGAGTGCAAACGGATATTGGTATGGCTATATGAGTTACGTTTGTTAGAAATGACTAATGATATGACCGTTAACATGTACAAATGAGTATGCTAATAAGAGCGTGATTTCGATGAAATGGAAGCATAGGAATCACGTCGAGACGAGCTCAAGCACGAGGTGTTAACGGGCCAAGGGGAGGCAAGAGATCGGATACGAGCACGGACGCATAAGGTAAGTGATTTCGTAATCACTTCTTAGTTGCTTATGTAAAGTTATATGCAACTTAATTAAATATGATAATTGAGGTCAAATAGGAATGAATTGTATGATGTCGATGAAGTATTAAACGGATCTTAGTTTTGATCCGAGCAAGGTATGTGTGATTAAGAATTGTAGCTAAGTAGTAGGATTGGTTACTTATGCAAGGAATTCCTTTGTTGATTAAGGATAGAGCGAAATTGACAAAAACGCCCTTGATAGGTATATCGGGCAAACGACCTTAAATGTCTATTACAAACAAGCTATTTGATTAAATGAATGTTTTGAAAAAGTAAGAAAGCAAGGAGTATGATTTTCGTAAGCTAAGGACCTTAAAATACGCAAATACCCTTAACGGGTCAAAATAAGCTCTTGAGCGAAAATGGGTCAAGAGGATGCAAGACATCCGAGAACTTAATCTTTTATGATAGAAAATGTTGAAATTATAGGGTTCATGAGGAATTTAGGTCAAACAATCAAGTTATGTTGATGAATGCATGAACGGGTCAAAATTTGGTAAGAGGGTAATAAGCCGAAGAGTTAAAAGTCTGAAATTTTATTATGTCGGATGTTGGATTTTTAACTCCATTAGTGAAATCTCAGGGTTTACAGGAAACAAAGTACTTATAGTTACAAGACTTGGTATGCGGTTCATTATCGAACACTATCTTCTTGGATGGAACACTGTGTTCATTTGATGAATGTCGATCATCATCCTTCTTTAGTTCCTCTTTCTTAGGGGGCGGCTTGTTATGAGGCTCTGAATGTGTCTTAGGGTCAGACTTGGAGTGGGGTACAGATGAGGCTCTGCTATGTGTCCCACTATACTCCTTAAATTGTTCTGCTACAACTTTAGATACAGCTGTGTCAATTAGTGAACAGAGCTCTCCTTTGGTTATATTAATCCTATCATTATCATCGCGGTTTTCCAAAGGATGACTGTTTATCTCGTCAGAGTCAGCCATGTAGTCTTAGTTGCTACAAAAGAAAATAAGGGCAAGGTTTATTTAGATGCCCTTACAGTACTTATCGTTCTTAAACGATTTATTAACCATGCTTTTAATACACATTTCAGTTAATTTGTTAAATATAAAATTGTTCAGGATCTTTATCATAATCCTAAATTATAAGTCAATAATAGCACAAAAGGCCTAGTCACGTAGATAAGTTTAATTTTTTTTTTTATAAGTCACGATTTCAGAGAATCGAGGCATTAAGGTTTGAATCAAAGTTCATTACCTTTCCTTGACAGGGAGTTGTAGGCTACCACTGTCTTTAGTCCCAGAGGACGTTAATTACATCCCGTGGGCACTTCATCCATAAGGGATGATTATATAAATAAGGGATTTTAGAATAACCCCAAAAAAATGACTTATGTGATTTTATCGTATCACACTTTGTCAAGCATGTTAATATGCTTTCAAATGTTTAATAAGGATTTGAATCTCTTGTATAGGTTCTACCATCTTGGCCTTGTTTGCAGTGACACTTAAGCTAGGTTTTACCCTTTAGATTCTTTTTAATAATTAACGCAGAACAATTTCTAAATTGAACCGTTAACAAGGATCTGAATCTAATTGTGGAACTACCATCTTGGCCCTGTCTTAATGTGACGTATGGCTAGGTCTCGTCCTTTTTAGATTTTGCCATTTTTATTATAATGGTAGATCTTATAATATAGGAATGATATTTTTAAACTTAATCGTTCCTTTTAAAAATTTAAACAAGTATATGGTTGCCCTAAACGGGACTCCTAATAAAATGACTTGCCCATGCAAAGGCTAATCAGAAAAATAATCAAGGAAGTAGTTAAAAGACAATGAAACGAATTGGAACTTGTCCTATGTTCTTGTCTAGACTCAAGAATGTGCAACTGTGTAACTGAGATTAAACACAAAAGACTAGTGTTTAATTCACTCAGTGTTGGCTCTAATACCAACCTTTCACACCCCAACTTTCCACGTGTCACCGGTGGGCCCGGTGGGGAGTATCGTGACGTAGTTGATATCATCATAGTCAAACAACACAATTATATAAATGCACAGCGGAAGCAAAAGATAAATATTATTACATTCCGAATATAAAGTAATATCCAGTATTACAACGGAAAGTAAAGGATCCACAGGCGGATCTTTAAACATATCATTTGTTCAACAAACTTTAGACGCCTAGAACTTGCAAGATTCCTTATTAGCGCCCTGAGCTTCCAGTCAATTTCGTTCAGTACCTGTCACTTACCCTTTTTGGAAAATACGTCAGTTTTCACTGGTAAATACACTCAACTGACTCATTTGAAAAGAGTTTAAGAAAATTGATTTGGATGCACGTGGCACAAAAATATCTTTTATAATTTGATTAAAATGCACAGAGGCAAAATTAACCTTTTATACTCGGGAAAATTATTTGTATATAATCTTGTATACAGTTTTACTTATTTGTCGTCCGTTAGGGCCGGTTTGTAGGGCCGGACTAGATTAACTGACACGCCACAGGTATAATGCCCACAGGCTATCATCCTCTAAGTGGATTACCAGTTCCGGTATAATGCCCACAAGGATGATACCTCGGAGTGGATTACCAGTTTTTACATAATGCAGCTGTCAGGTGTATGCCTACACCCCGTGCTTAGGTCGTGGCCATTTCGTAAAATGATGCCAAGGATATCCGGGACATGGTCATTAACCCCCAAAGGCCATACACCAAATAATACATATTAAACGGGTTGTAAGTACATCAATCACAATACGATTTAAATAACTACACACCCGACCAAGCGGTACTTTTATAGTGCCGTATCCCAAGCCCGTATAGGGAAAATAAGTTAAGAGTATTTACCTGAGCTAGCTCCTGTCTTAAATAGCAAGAATCTAATAACTCAGCCGTATTCACTTAAGTAAGCGTAGGTACCATTTACCGGAAGGCTCTAGTCTGGAATGATGGTATAAATAACCAATTAGGATGCTAACGGGTCTTTAATTAAGCCTAAGCTTAGACCGGTTAGTCTTACTGAAAGATACGGTTCAGACGCATGATTAAGCGAAGACCGGAATAGAATGTGTTTTAGACCCGACAGTTCGAAGACTTGTATAATATGGGTATTTCATACACACTCTGAATTTTGAGATAAAACCGATAAGGTTTGACCCGTTTCGGCTAATTTATGTAAACTTGCTACATAAACCGAACCGTACGCGTAATAAGCGTGACGGGTATACATGAGAGCTATATACAGGTTTCCTAAGTTAATTTATGCCTAAAATATGTTGTGACATCAGTAAGATGTCTTTCATTATGCCCGAAACGTATTTAAACACAAACTAGGCCCCGTAGGGGTAGTTTGGTCATTTAAAAGGTTATAAAAGAGTTTAAGTATTTACCTGAGTTACAGGTCTGATACAATCAGCAAAAATACTTATTTTGATAAGTTATAACAGTAGGATAAAGTATATATGTGAATTTACCAATTATAACCAAACTATGCACCGTAGGGGCATTTTGGTAATTTCACATAAGCCGAAAAGCTCAAAACTGAAGTCTGAGTTAAACAACTTTTGCTTACTGTTAAAATATCCTAATTTGCCTAAAATATCAGTAGGTATCAACCCTTGTATGTCTAAAGTAGTTCTAGTACATACTATGCGTTAAAAACGCCTAGAACGGCGATTAGGAGCCGTTTCCGGGTTATATACTTAAAGCTGATATTTTTATTATTCCAGAAGGCTTAAAATAATTTATTTATCATTTAAGATCAGTAGCAAAAGGTTTGGAGTCATTTAGATATGTAAAACTCATTTTATAGCCCGTAAGGGCAAAACCGACAATTACCGGATTAAGCCTACGACTACTAGTTATGCTCAGCCTAAAATTAATTAAAAATCTTTAAAAATCCAAAAATAATATATTACATCTGTGGGTATTAAGTTTGATACCAAAAAGTAGGCTTAACTAGGCTATACGCTAATTACGCCGTTTTATTAACATAAAGCTTTAAATTTGCGATAATGAACATAACTCTTAATCTACAAGTCAAACTGATGTCAAACTTTGCATACAAGTTTATATATCAGTAATTTAAGTTTCTACTCTTTTACATTTCCAAAAATCACGTTTTAAGGTAATAAGGGCATAATGGTCAACATATGAGCAATTAACGGAATCATGCATATTAATTGGTTAACTAATGAACCATGGTGTGTAATCATAGAGGGTTATACTAGCATGTTACCTGGTCCAAACAAGGCTCTAATGCATTTCTAAAACATGCTTAAACGGGTCAGAACTGAAAGTCAAAGTGAAAGTCAAACTATGTGACTTTCGGTTTCGAACCGGGTCTTTACAGGAAATTGTCGGGTTGAACATGTTTAGACATGTTCTTACACTAATTACTAAGTTATAACAATGATCAAACAGGTTGTATATGTTCTATATTGCTAATTATGCACAAATTGTAATTTACACATTCTGTTGACTTTTTAAATACAAGTTTGACCCGACATTTGACCTAGTTGGAGTAGGAATCAGGGGGAACCCTTTTGAGGGTTTATTACCCACATAATTACCAACTTATAACTACTTTCACTTCGACTAATCACTGGACCATTAGTGATTAATCTTAAAGTCAACCGTTAATTACGACGGTTTGACTTTTAAGCTAAAACTAAGCTAAAACTTAATTAAGAAAGGATTAGAACACTTACTGAAGTCCTAAGCTTGATTAGGAAGGACTTGGGTCTGCTTTGAAGCTCCAGAAGGCTCCTCAATTGCAGAATGAAGGTGTGAGGAATGAGTTGCAACTTCATGCCTTTATATAGTGTTCTTAATCACCATAAGAAGTTGACACACAAGTCTACAAGTGCCCACAAATCTTTTACATGTGTCCCTAAGTGTTTAGGGGTTGTTTAGGAGCCAAGGGAGATGAGGAAAATCGATTAAAGATCAGTTGCAACGTTTAAGACAGCCAACAGCCAATCTGCTGCATCTGGGCATCCCTTGCGCACCGCAACGGTGTGGTTGTTGAGGTGCGCAAGGCTTCTGATCAGCCTCCAAAATTTTCCATTCTTTGCATAAATGACTCTTGGCCCTTCCGAAAGGTCAAGTAACCTTTATATATTGCAATTTAACCCCTTCTTCTTTAACTACAAGGGCTTTAGGACTTGTACCCACTTTATTTGGTCCTTGATTACTCGGTTATTACCCGAAAAGTCCTAACTTTTAATGTTAACACTTTAACCCCTCGCACACGAGTTTGATCATAACTTTCTCATACGACAACGAAACTTTATGAAATTTATATCGTGCATTCTAGTGAGCATAATTAACCGTTACAAAGCTTCGGGTTTGTCAAAAGGTCACTCAGAGGTATATCTTTAAACATGTTGACACGTTTAACCCCTGTAGTTTGTAATCTCTCACTTTTAGCTTCGTATGATCCATGATTTATTCGTTTGATGTCATAAACATCATGTAGGGTTATTATGAAGTATATTTATTCATTGTTGACATTTAGAACCCGTATAATCACATACTTTCCATGTTTGTCAACTTTAGTCCTTTTATAACTTTCTTTCACACGTTCAAACTTTATGACACGTGTCAACACATTATAGGACGTGAATTTTCGAGGTGTTACAAGGTATTAGACCGGTTATAAACGGATCATATGAAAGTAAGCATTATTATAGGTTTGAATATATATGTACGATGAACTGTTACTAACCGGTCAAGGAAATGAGAAGGTTACGTGGAAGTATGGCATGGAAAGTATAGATTTGTTAAGAAGAAGTCAATTGTATAAATACTTATGAATTGAGATAGGATGATTGCTTATAATTATGATGTGACCGTGAAGTCAAACATAGATATGTGTATGTGTAAACGGAAGTGAGAAAGGTTTCGGGGACGAAACCTTGTTTAAGGGGGGTAGACTTGTAACACCCCAAACCCGAATGTTTATAATTATCGTATGTCCTATATGACTTAGCATGAAATAAATGACTAGGCTATTTAACCTAGTTAAGTGTGTGGTTAGAAGTATTAAAAGACAAGAGTTTTGCCAATATTATTTAGTGGCAAACTTGAGGGACTAAAGTGGGGTAAATGAAACTTGTATTTATAAAAAAAATATATATACACATACACACACGATGGTGTGTTCGAGAAGGAGCCAGGAGCTCCATGAAGCTCACAAACCCTAACCATGAAGATCACCAAATTGAAGGGTTAATGGTAGCTCAAATTCAAGAAGAAACATGGATTAATGATCACCTTCACAAGGGGATCGCAAGGTTGTAACACCCCAAATTCCGTACGACATGTTAAAATATTTAAGTGCAATACCCTAGTGAAAAGAAATGGTAAATATAAAATTTTACCATTATTAAAGTTTATAGTATTTGACAAATCTAAAATATTATAACTAGGCATGGAAGTTTATTAAGTTAGTATGTAATTATGAAGAAGTGTCTTGTTCTAATAGATGAGGGGGTTAAGTGAAAAGTGTGTAATTGAAATATTTAAAAAAAATGCCAAGTATGGGTATGTATGTGTGTGCGATCGTGAGAGAGGCCAGGAGAGAGTCTTCCCCCTTAAAAACCCTAACATACTAAATCCTTCAAATTAAAGAGGAGATTGAAGGCTAGTGGAATGCATGGATTAAGAATGATGATCCCCTAAGCATTTCCTACATCAAGTAAGTCACAATTTGTGAAATGATGAACATTGATGAAATGGGTTTTTGATTAATCCGTGTATATATGCGAAATTAGGATGGTAATGAGTTAGAATCATCTCACGAAACTTGAATTATGCTTGGATTTCGGATTATCTTGATGTTTTTATGTAAACCCACTTGTAGGTAACAATGCCATGGAAATGTTGATGATATGTGTGTTTAATTAGTTGTAGTTTTGATATGTGAAGATAAATGTTGTAGATTAATGTTATATAAATCTGAATTAGAGTGGAAATTGTGTGAAAATGTTGAATGTAATGATCTTGCTAAGAATTTGAATGGTTGTGCATAAATTTCTTGTACACTATGCTTGGTAGATGGTACGCACACAACGTGTTCGATGAAATGTCTAGGCTGAATTATTTGGGTTTAAACTTGGGCATTTGTTGAAATTGGATAATAGAATAAAAATGAATATGTTTATGTTTAATTGGTGCCAAGATAACCATATGAATGAACATATGGAATGAAATTTATGTGAAGGCTAAAAGTGATGTTACAATGTTTAGGAACGAGAGTAAAGGAAAGCTTGAGTCATACCCAAGATAAAGTGACGAAAAATCAAGGTAAGTTCTTTTGAACTTTATTTACTCTACTAGTAGATTTACGAATGATATTGAATGATATAATTGATAATACAATTCGTGCAAATTCCTTTATAGATAAAGATTGGTTAGATGTAAGAGTTTATGTCGAAAAAGGTTTTAGAAGTTATGTTGTAATGAATGCGAAATAGCAAATCCCTTGCGGATTTGGTTATGCTAATGAAGGTTATGTTAAGTCATACAAGTCGACCGGTTCTAGTTGGACAAGTCGAGTAAAGATAAGCTACCACCCGTTTTGAATGGGTGGTCATGAATGCTATGACGAATGCTTGAAATTTAATCCGTTATACGGATGGAAAGAAAGAATTATGTTGAAAGCGATTAACCCGATGTTACCGGGTTGTAAGTGATAAGCTTGAACCTCATCATGAGGGTATATGCCATTATCCATTTAATTGGGTAAATCGAATGCGTAAGAATAATGAAAGCAAATAAACGAATAAAGCTAATATATTGTTACATCGAGTTAAATGAGTATTACGGCTAACTTTTGAAGTCTTGTTATTGAATGTAGGTAAATCCTCACTTTAGGCGAATTGGAGAATTGGAGCGAGCACGTGTCCATGTCATGTTATACCAAACGCTTCCGCTAGATTATTCTCATCCTTTTGGTCCATGACTTGTTATTTTGTCCAACTTTGTTAGTAGTTGTACATTTGTAAAACTTGTCGTCTTTGCTTTTGGTAGTTTTATGTCAACGGGTTCGTAGAATGTTAATTGAATTTTATGTTAAAAACAGGGGGCACGTTCGTTTTACGAACGGGTCATGCCCAATTTTTGTAACAAAAGAAAAAAAACCGGATGTAACAAGTTGGTATCAGAGCCAAAGTTTGAGGGATTCGGGCAAAAGTCATAGTGCTCGAACTCAAACCGATGGCTCGTGCAAAAGTGTGCTCGCTCCGAGATCGCCAATGAGGTAAAATTTTAAGTTTTTGTTAAACACAAGTATGTAAAGTGTGTTTATGATAAATATTTAAGTTAAGTATGCGAAATAGTAAAAATGGGAGTTAAACATTGGGTTTTATCTAATCTGGCGTCGCACACAGGTGTGTCGTTAAGAGACACAGCTGTGTGGACCATTGATGCTTGTTGCTGGGATCAGGGTGAATAGCAAGGCTGACACAGCTGTGTGACATTGTACTCAGATAATCAACACAGCTGTGTCTGGGCAAAAAAAATTTCAGCATTTTAATAAAGGAACGGCCGTCGCCGACGGGCTTCCATGCCGTCGCCGACGCCTCCTTAGTTCCGACGCCCTAATCGTCTGTCGACGGACAAAAGTGGCCGACGCCACAATTCATGACTCGTCGCCGACGGGTGTAAGTTAGTCGCCGACGGCTTGTGGAATATCAATCCGCTGAAAATTTTATTCTTGTATTATTTTCACGTTTCTAGTTACCGGATTGTCCGAAAGCCTATTTAAGTGTTCATGTAGGGTCTAAATAATGCCTAATAAGATATATCTAACAACAATTAGTGGTTACGATGGAAAGAGACTTGTAAAGGTCGAGAGTAATGTGTCGAATGACACGAATGAATGCCGAAAGTTTAATAACTGGATAAAGTATGAAATGTAGGAATGCGAATGAAGTAAATACGGACTAATGAACTATGATGAATTGAGAGCTTATGAGTTATAAATTAAGTTCCCATACTCCTCAGAAATGCCCGTTTTATGTTCCTGTAAGCATTAGAAGATATAATAAGTTATGTAAAGTTATGTAGATAGTTGGCAATAAAGTAAAATTTATAAAAGTCGAATGTAACGAATGGAATGGCATGAAATGAATGACGAATGCATAAAGTGGAGTTGGAATTCGTATGAAAATTCGGATGAATGTATGCTTTGATAGAATTATGCACTAGAGGCTTGTACCTTGTACATGAATGGTGTGAGGTTTATGTATATTTAATGATTTGCTCTAGTATGATTAAGAGGCGAATATGTGCTAAATATAAATCATACGAGCTAATTAGTAAAGGATATGTTCAAATTATGTTAGATAGATGTTCCGAATGAAATTTGCTAATTGTAGAATCATGGAGCATTAGCATGTGAAAATACGTGTATGTGAATATATATATATGTATTGATTAGAGGATCACGTAAATGGTACATGAAATCTTGTTATTTAAGTGGATTATGCAACGTGGGCTTCAATACGTTATCCGTGGACTACGGTGGTCATCCCAAATGTAATTTTTATCATTCCTTTAATGTTTATGGGCTGTAAATCAAAGTTTAGGTCCCAAGCCATTAATGTACTTGTATGTAAGTTGTATACGAGATCTCAAACGAGTATGTAGGAAGGTATGCGTGTATATAAATGTGTATATATATATATATGTATAAAGGTGCGTGTGAGTGTACGTATGTATGTAGAGATGCAGGAAGGTAGGTATGTATGTAGATGTGTGCGTATGCATGTAAGAATGTGTGTAAGCATAATTTAGATGCGTATAGTATTAACGTACTAATTATATGCTTGAGGTTGGTATGAAAATAGAAGTTGTATTGTACTCAGTTTTGATCATATTAATGATTTGTGGTAAAACCCAATTGGAATTGTAAAATGGTGAAGATGTTAAATTGTGATTTTGTTGGTGCATGAGATGTTGCATGATAGTTTTGATAGTTAGACGTGAGGTGGAAGTAATGACAATGTGAATTGTTTGAATGTAATAGTTCATGAGATGAATTTGGGAGGAATATGCTTAGGAAACTTGTACATTATGCTTAGAAAGTGGTACGCCCACCAAATGTTTGATGAAATGCTTAGGTGAAAATGGTAAGTGGAATTGTATGCTAACAATGGATAAATATATGTAGACGAATGATAATGATATAATAGATAATAGATCTGTATAAGAATGTGTGTTAGATGAATTGCCAATGGAAATTGGTTTGATAAGATAACATGGTAAGAAACATGAATTAGGATGTGTAATAGATGATTGATTGTGTTGTGAACGATGAACGTTGAATTGTGTAGATATGGAACGAAGTAGTTAAATGAGTATTTTCATTATGAGCATATCATATGCTTGTGACTAATGAAAGCACTTACATGTGGGAGCATGTGTATGTGAATGTATATGTGACGATGGTTAGGTGGCTGTGTGGTTGTAAGCCAATTACATCAAGATTTTTGATATGTGTATATTGATGTTTATATAGACTCACATAACAACACGAATAAACAAGGTTAAGTCGTAAGTTATATGTTAACACTATTGACTTTTGAGAGACAACTAAGCGTCTATGCATAAGAAGCATGATTTGACTTATGGTCGTAAAAGTAGGATTTTAGGGAGTTGTATGGAACATGTTAAATCAATACGCGTACTATGAAGGACATGACGAAATATAAGAATTTGAAAGAATGGGAATCTGAGTATATGTTTTATGCTTGTCAGAATTGACTAACGAGAGTCAAATGTGAATGATGCGGCCGGTATGATCGTTAACACATACAATTGTTTATGCTAATAGTGATGGAATTACTAAATGTCGTTATGGAAATATGGCAAGAGTTGATCCGCATATCGAACAAAAAAAAAAGAAGAGAATATTTGAATGGAATTTGGCATAAAAGATATTTTGCCACAAGTAAACCTTGCAAGGAATATAAGATAGGATTTCGCTAAGACATGAAAATTTTACGACTAATGGAGTAAATGACTGAAAAATTTAATGGATCCTGCCCCTAGTCAGGCTAACTAGCGTATGTGAGGACTTATTTGAAGGTAAACCTCTAAAGCAATGTTCACGAATTAGAGTTTGTATACCTAGATTCATGGCTCGTGTTATAAGACGACCCTACGAGATAGAGTGTAAACTAAATTATCGAAAGAAGGGTTGTACCAAGTTATATGTAACTCATACGTGGAATGAGATGGCATGTGTAATAAGCTTATAATCTCGTATTAACGAAACCTTAGTAAGTATATAAGTAAGAGTTAATCCATTATGGTACATAGTTAGGGAATTGCCTTAGCATTACAATTATTAGAAGGAATTACGTACGTATGACGGCTATGGAATGTGATAACGACACCTCGAGTGTAATATGAGTTACTCAAATGTAAGTATTGATCACACGATCATATTGATGGCATGATTAAAGGCTTATGTTGGCCCTTGTAACCTAGGGATAAATGGTAAAAGATTAGAGCAAGATAGTAGGTACATGATTTGTATAACCGTATACATTAAGTTGTGTGTAACCATGCACTTATGAGGAATCATCAATGAAAGAAATATTGGTCTCGGGTAAAGATTATATGTAGGTATTGTAAAAAAATATATATATATATATATATATACTTAGCAACTATTAAATGATGCATGATTTGTGACTTTATATGAATGAATATGAATGAACAAGTATGAATATTATGATAATTATTTCCCTAAGTAGATGTTAGAGGTATGCGGGAATGATTAACTTGACAGATAAGTTTTGAGAAATCAGCTTGAACAAATGAACAATGATCATGGAATGATGTAATAGGATAACACTGAATCATGCAAGGTTCATTTACCAGGTGTATTAGACAAGTTTTAGAGTAGTAATGACCGATTCATCATGATGGATGATCGAATGAAAGCATGTTGTCGAAGTTCGAGGTATGTAATTACGAAGGGATACTGTTAGACCAGTCAGAGGGTATGTATTGAGGTTTCGGGGACGAAACCTTCCTTAAGGGGGTAGACTTGTAACACCCCAAATTCCGTACGACATGTTAAAATATTTAAGTGCAATACCCTAGTGAAAAGAAATGGTAAATATAAAATTTTACCATTATTAAAGTTTATAGTATTTGACAAATCTAAAATATTATAACTAGGCATGGAAGTTTATTAAGTTAGTATGTAATTATGAAGAAGTGTCTTGTTCTAATAGATGAGGGGGTTAAGTGAAAAGTGTGTAATTGAAATATTTAAAAAAAAATGCCAAGTATGGGTATGTATGTGTGTGCGATCGTGAGAGAGGCCAGGAGAGAGTCTTCCCCCTTAAAAACCCTAACATACTAAATCCTTCAAATTAAAGAGGAGATTGAAGGCTAGTGGAATGCATGGATTAAGAATGATGACCCCCTAAGCATTTCCTACATCAAGTAAGTCACAATTTGTGAAATGATGAACATTGATGAAATGGGTTTTTGATTAATCCGTGTATATATGCGAAATTAGGATGGTAATGAGTTAGAATCATCTCACGAAACTTGAATTATGCTTGGATTTCGGATTATCTTGATGTTTTTATGTAAACCCACTTGTAGGTAACAATGCCATGGAAATGTTGATGATATGTGTGTTTAATTAGTTGTAGTTTTGATATGTGAAGATAAATGTTGTAGATTAATGTTATATAAATCTGAATTAGAGTGGAAATTGTGTGAAAATGTTGAATGTAATGATCTTGCTAAGAATTTGAATGGTTGTGCATAAATTTCTTGTACACTATGCTTGGTAGATGGTACGCACACAACGTGTTCAATGAAATGTCTAGGCTGAATTATTTGGGTTTAAACTTGGGCATTTGTTGAAATTGGATAATAGAATAAAAATGAATATGTTTATGTTTAATTGGTGCCAAGATAACCATATGAATGAACATATGGAATGAAATTTATGTGAAGGCTAAAAGTGATGTTACAATGTTTAGGAACGAGAGTAAAGGAAAGCTTGAGTCATACCCAAGATAAAGTGACGAAAAATCAAGGTAAGTTCTTTTGAACTTTATTTACTCTACTAGTAGATTTACGAATGATATTGAATGATATAATTGATAATACAATTCGTGCAAATTCCTTTATAGATAAAGATTGGTTAGATGTAAGAGTTTATGTTGAAAAAGGTTTTAGAAGTTATGTTGTAATGAATGCGAAATAGCAAATCCCTTGCGGATTTGGTTATGCTAATGAAGGTTATGTTAAGTCATACAAGTCGACCGGTTCTAGTTGGACAAGTCGAGTAAAGATAAGCTACCACCCGTTTTGAATGGGTGGTCATGAATGCTATGACGAATGCTTGAAATTTAATCCGTTATACGGATGGAAAGAAAGAATTATGTTGAAAGCGATTAACCCGATGTTACCGGGTTGTAAGTGATAAGCTTGAACCTCATCATGAGGGTATATGCCATTATCCATTTAATTGGGTAAATCGAATGCGTAAGAATAATGAAAGCAAATAAACGAATGAAGCAAATATATTGTTACATCGAGTTAAATGAGTATTACGTCTAACTTTTGAATTTTTGTTATTGAATGTAGGTAAATCCTCACTTTAGGCGAATTGGAGAATTGGAGCGAGCACGTGTCCATGTCATGTTATACCAAACGCTTCCGCTAGATTATTCTCATCCTTTTGGTCCATGACTTGTTATTTTGTCCAACTTTGTTTGTAGTTGTACATTTGTAAAACTTGTCGTCTTTGCTTTTGGTAGTTTTATGTCAACGGGTTCGTAGAATGTTAATTGAATGTTTATGTTAAAAAACAGGGGGCACGTTCGTTTTACGAACGGGTCATGCCCAATTTTTGTAAAAAAAAAAAAAAAAAAACGGATGTAACAAAGGTATGTCTTAAAAGTTAGATTGGTGATTATGCACGAAGTGGGTTTTGATGTAAACCGTGAAATTGTATGAAATTGAGAATGGGTGTGTGTTAGAATCATCATATAGAACATGGATTATGCATGGTTTAGGTTAATTTGATGTTTAAGGGTGAAACCCGTTTGTTATGGTGAAGATGATGACATGGGTAAATCATCTATGTCTAAATTCTTGCTTAATATTGATGTATATTGATTTGTATGATGGATTCTTGTTAGAGGAATTGAAAGAAATATGATACTAGTATGTTTGATGTTTATGCATGTATGATTCATGTTGATTAGAAGGAAGAAATTGATGAATTATGTATGAGATTAGAAGGATATGCATGAACTAGTTGTACGTTATGCTTAAAAGGTGGTACGCAC
The DNA here is from genome assembly GCA_030545235.1 of Helianthus tuberosus. Taxonomy (NCBI): domain Eukaryota; kingdom Viridiplantae; phylum Streptophyta; class Magnoliopsida; order Asterales; family Asteraceae; genus Helianthus; species Helianthus tuberosus. The sequence goes on along the minus strand of CM060376.1, from coordinate 502,051 downwards.
TCCAATCGTATGATAAAATGTATATATTGTCGTCCGTATAGTCGATTATGATGTTACGGGTATATAATGATAAGTCGAAAGTTAAATTAAATGAACCGTTGACTTCTAAAAGTCAACTGGGTATAAGAAGAATGGTTAGACGTGTTGTCATAATTGTAAGATTAGAGTAAGTTATACGGTGCGTGTTAGACTTATGTGTGTTTAATGCGATGACATGATGAATTACATGAGTGCAAACGGATATGGCTATGGCTATATGAGTTACGTTTGTTAGAAATGACTAATGATATGACCGTTAACATGTATAAATGAGTATGCTAATAAGAGCGTGATTTCGATGAAATGGAAGCATAGGAATCACTTCGAGACGAGCTCAAGCACGAGGTGTTAACGGGCCAAGAGGAGGCAAGAGATCGGATACGAGCACGGACGCATAAGGTAAGTGATTTCGTAATCACTTCTTAGTTGCTTATGTAAAGTTATATGCAACTTAATTAAATATGATAATTGAGGTCAAATAGGAATGAATTGTATGACGTCGATGAAGTATTAAACGGATCTTAGTTTTGATCCGAGCAAGGTATGTGTGATTAAGAATTGTAGCTAAGTAGTAGGATTGGTTACTTATGCAAGGAATTCCTTTGTTGATTAATGATAGAGCGAAATTGACAAAAACGCCCTTGATAGGTATATCGGGCAAACGACCTTAAATGTCTATTACAAACAAGCTATTTGATTAAATGAATGTTTTGAAAAAGTAAGAAAGCGAGAAGTATGATTTTCGTAAGCTAAGGACCTTAAAATACGCAAATACCCTTAACGGGTCAAAATAAGCTCTTGAGCGAAAATGGGTCAAGAGGATGCAAGACATCCGAGAACTTAATCTTTTATGATAGAAAATGTTGAAATTATAGGGTTCATGAGGAATTTAGGTCAAACAATCAAGTTATGTTGATGAATGCATGAACGGGTCAAAATTTGGTAAGAGGGTAATAAGCCGAAGAGTTAAAAGTCTGAAATTTTATTATGTTGGATGTTGGATTTTTAACTCCATTATATGGAGAATTAAATTACGGACGTATAGGAAAAAGAATCGGGTAAAACGGATTAAAAACGAGAGAGTTATGCTCGTTTCCGTGAAATCGGGTTATGCTGGGAATCTGCAGCACCAGCAAACAACATTCTGTCGAAAACAGGTGCTAGCGTAGCGCGAGCATGTGCTAGCGCTACGCGAGCATGTGTCAGTTTCGCGAAAATCGTTTATTTTAACCGTTGATGCATTGCGAACCCGTCCGGACCGTTTTTAAACGCGTATAAGCTAAGAATGACTAATTTATTCCTTGTTTTAGGAAGTGTAGATACGTATGAAGGTATGTATGTATGTATGTATGTATGTATGTATGTATGTATGTATGTATGTATGTATGAATATAGGTTGTATGTATGAATGAAAGTATGTTTGGATGTATGCAAGTAGGGATATATATGAATGAAAGTATGTTTGGATGTATGCAAGTAGGGATATATATGAGCGTATGCACGTTTGTAGGCATACGTGAAGATATGAATGTATGTATGAATGTATGTATGTAGGTGTGTATGTAGGTAGTACGTATATGTACGCAAGTGAGTATGTACGAATGTATGCACGTATGTAGGTTTGTGTGAAGGCATGTAATATGTATGTATGTATTTAGGTATGCATGTATGTAGATACGTACGTATGTATGTAGGTACGTATGTATGTAAGTTGTTATGTGTGATCGTAGGCATATGTATAAGTTTGTATGAAAGTATGTACGCATGCATTCAATGAAATTGAGTACTAACGATAATAATAGTGTGCCTGGTGAATGAAGTGTAACGCAGGAATATCAAAGAAGTCTTACCGCGGATTGTATGATCAGACGGAAAACCGGAATGTAAAGAGTTAATGGAATGAAAAATAAACGTGAATAAATCTTATATGTTTATGATACGTACTAATGTTATGAATTTTATGTGGTGAGCGCAGGTAGTACGAGCCATGAGGATCATCAAGGAATAGAGATCGAGGATCGAGTCACTAGAGAGATTGTACGGGAACGTTGATGTATATAATGTAGTAAACATAAGCTATGTTTTTACTTAGTAAATAAGTCGATTGATGGATTTATGTGAAAGAGTTATGTTAAAGTTAAATTCTAAATAAGTTAAGGTATTTATAATGAAAGAAATTTTAGACATGAACTTCCGCTGCGACTTTTGATCAAACGTGAATTAGGGTCTTACACACGGGCTTTTAAACATCCCTAAATAGCAATGTATATCACGCATTAGAAATTTGTGTTTTGAAGATATATGAAATTTCTTTTTCACTTTAAGGTTTATCGATGTCTTTTTGTTAGACCGTCATCATTTGAATTTTGAAAGACATGATGTTTAATAGTTATTTATAGAGTAAATTACAAAAATCGTCCTTTATGTATGTCACTCATTGCAAAGTGTGTCTTTTGTGTTTAATAATTATAGAAAACGTACTCAATGTTTGCAAACCCTTGCAAGTTATGTCCTTTAGCCCTAACTTATTTAATTTTTGTGGTTAAATCTGACCAAATGGACCCCACATGAGGGTATTTTGTGGTTAAATCTGACTAAATGGACCACACATGAGAATAAAATGACTAAAATACCCTCATGTGGGGTCCATTTGGTCAGATTTAACCACAAAAAATTAACTGAGTTAGTGCTAAAGGGCATAACTTGCAAATGTTTGCAAACATCGAGTACGTCTTCTGTAATTATTAAAGATAAAGGACACAGTTTGTAATAAATCACATATATAAAGGATGATTTTTGTAATTTACTCTTATTTATAACATCAATCATGTTCCTTTGTCCAAAAGAATTCTAAAACTATTTCTAAGCTCTTTCCAAGTAATCTTATTATTTTTACCTCGGTAATTCGTCATAAGATATATAACACATCAACGTTATCAATAACCAAGGCGGACCCAAGCATGTGTCTGGTGTCGCTGACACCTAGTAAAAAATTATCTACTATATATATTACCGAATCCCGAATGACACTCAATAAATTTCAACATCAACACTCATGACGAAATTTTATGACCAATGACACCAAAAAATTAATGTAATTTTTTTAAATTTTACAAATATAAACCAATAAACTATATAAAAAATAACAAAATATTTATACTATAAGCTCATTAGTTAATTGGATCATTACCCATTAATCCATTATAAAATCTTTAAATTCACCCCATTTAAAGCCTGTTATTTAATAATCCATAAACCCAATAACCATTATCCTAACCCCATCCATCCCCCAATTTAATGAATGGAATAGAAATAACAATGATAAAAAAGAACATTGTGAACTAGAAACACGAAGGAAGAGACAATAAGAACAACGGGCGGTGTTGTCGTTTCCAAAACAATCCCATATAGTCCCCATTTTAAGTTTGTATTTTGAACTTTTTCTCTAAATTTTACTTTATTATTTCATTTGTGTTTTTTCATCTTTAATTTATATATTACTTGAATGTTTGTTATTTGCTTTTATAATTATTCCTAGAGATCGGGGTTTCGTTTTTACTAGGTTAGGTTTCGCTATTCAAAAGGGGGTAGCGGCGCAGCTTGTTGCCCGCTTACCGGCTATCTTGGTGTAATTTGTCTGGGAATTTGATCACATATTTCTTTAAAAAAAAAAAAAAAAAAAAATTATTCCTTATTGAAACCTAAAGTGTGAGATGAAAATTGTTGGTTGGTTTGGGTTTAAAAACTCAATTTTAGGGATATGGAAAGATTTTTATTAAAAAGGAAACTTGCCCATGGCTTTATAGCCTAGTGACATTTTAGAGGCGGGATAAGACTTTGAGATCAATAGGTCTTGAGTTCGATTCTCACAAGGGGGTTTTCTCATATTTATTGGTTTTCCTCCTGAGTTGGTGTATAGGCATTATGCCTAGTGGAGATGGATATGATCGGGTGGTTCCGCTAGTGACACGATAATACTCTAGTGGCCCGTCAGTGATCCAAATTTGCCGTTCAAAAAGGAAACTTGAACATTCATCTTCTAACAATCCTAAACAAATAGATGTGGATAATCTTCCATCAAAATTTTGTCGAACAGAAACTAATTTCCTCTTATCAACCAAGATGTCATAATTTTCCGAAAAGGTTTGATAGTTAGGGAAGTTGGTTAAAGTATACTATAAAAACTAATAAAGCATTCCGCTTGTGTTGTTACTTGTTTAAAGAATACCCTTGTGAACCCTAAACTCTAAAAAGTCAAAACAAAGGACAAGCATTGCATTCGCCACTCTTATGAGTATGATTGTTTCAAAGAGGTGCTAGATATACAATATCAACATCAAGAGTACATGAACCAACTTAAAGATATAACACCTAAATTACTTATTCGTATGAGTTGTTTAAGTTCAGTTGATAACTTTGTTGAGTTTGATATATAAAAAATAACACCATTCGCTGAGATGATATATAAAAAATAACACCAAGATGTATTCATATATGATTTTGATGACAATGAAAAAACAAATCGACCTACACTGATAATTTGGAACTGGATACAAAATTTGCATATTTGAACAATTTCTAGTTTTGTAAGACTGATGTTTTAAACATAGAAACATTCTGGTATGTACGTTTATGTATTGTATATTGAATTTATCATTAGTTCTATCGGACGCAACAAGTATTGAGAGATGTTTTTCGACACCAACCATACCAATAAATATAAAATCAAGTACTAAAAATTCAACACAAATGAAAAAAAAAATTCCTTAATCCACCACTACAAATAACACGATATCACTGAAACATTTAAAACAACAAAAACATTCAAACATAACCATAAATCCTTTGCCCGAGATCAAGATCTTCGAAATTCGAATCCGAGCAGATCATCGTCTTCTTCTTCCAAGATAAAGTCTTGCCGACACCAATAAGTCGATAACCATGAAAAGAAAAAACACGGTGGACCAACAAGACCGATCTCACACACGTTAATTACCATGTTTATTACATGCTTGTCCCCACGTCTATAACCCAATCATTCACTCACTCACTCACAAATCATTATTCATTACCAATTCCAGCTTTTTTACACTCATTTTAATTACACAAAAGCAGCAGCAGCCAGTTGTACCTTTCCACGCCCTTCGCTTTATAGCCTAGTGGCATTTTGGGGTGGGATAAGACTTTGAGACCAATAGATCCTGGGTTCGATTCACATAAAGGGGATTTTTCCCATATTTATTGGGTTTCCTCCTGAATTGGTATATAGACATTATGCCTAGTGGAGATGGATATGATCGGGTGGTTTCACTGATGACACGATTATACTCCAGTGGTCCGTCAGTGATCTAGAATTTGCCGTTAAAAAAAAAAAAAAAAAAAAAAAAAAGTTGTACCTTTCCACACACCACACAACATCCATTCATTTCCACATTATCTAATCATCTCCTCAATTAACTTTTCTTTCAAGTCTATTGATTTATTTGACCAAAACCAACTGAGTAGTAGTAACTTCAAATATGGAAGTAGTACCATACACAGATCCAAACTCCCACTCACCACCGTGGCAAGAAATGTTCCGATCTGCTTCAACCCACAAACCCAAATCCACCCCCAACCCACCGGACCCACCGTCTCCGGCACCACCAACACCACCACCAGCCGCCGAAGCTTCACTCTCCGGCGACCCTCAGGTGCGTCTGGCTCTATACATAGCTATGGCTCACGCCGGTTTTGCTTTCACATTTTTCATCTTTTTCGGCGTTTATAAACTTCTCGAACAATATCTCCGACCAATTCTTTGGGCCGTACTATGTTCGATCCCTTTACGAGGTATCCAGCAAACCCTTGTGTCGTTCTGGTCTGAGCCTCTAGAATTAGGGCTTACTGAAACTATACTAGCTATCCCTGTATATATGTTCAGGGTTTTTATAGGTGCCCTTGTTGAAATCAGGGAGATTTTTTTTCAAGATTGTTTGGAAAAGGAAGAAACAGGAGGTTATGAAGCGAAAACGGTCGAAATTTTCGGTTTTGTTAAGATGGTTGTTGTCTTTTTGGGTGTTTGTCATGGTTTATGAGCAGTTTGGTGGGTTTGGGGCTGTTTGTTTGTTGGTGTTAGGGTTTATGTTTACTTCTAAAACTGTGGATAGTACTATGATTTATGTTACGTCGTTTAGGCGAAAGAGTTTTAAGCGAAGCCCGTATTCGGGGTTTTTTACTAAGCCGGTGTTGAAGCGGCTCGAGACGATTGTTGCGATCGGGTTGATTGTCGGGATGATTGTTGGGATGATGAGTATGGTTTTGTTTTTTTCGTATAAGGTTGGGATGGAGGGGAAAGATGTGGTTTTTACGGTTAAGTCACATGTTGAGGAGAGTAATTACGCGGAGAAGATCGGTTTGAAACAATGGATGGATGAGAACGATGTGTCGGGTATGTTGGATCGATACACGACGCAGTTTTACGAGACCGTGTATGAACAGATCGATAGTTTGGCTATGCAGTATAACATGACGGAGTTTGTTGAAGAGATTAAGAATATTGTTTCACCGCGGTTTTCCAACACTTCGGCCCATTTGACCTCGTTGAGTTTACCAAACCCGTATGCTGAAAAGATTCTAAATTTGAGAAAACGGGTTGTTAACCGGGAATGGGCCGAGATTTATCCCGAGATTAGTAGTTTGTTTAAAGAAGTTGTGATTAGTAGAGAAGATATCACTCAAAAAGCAAAAGCTATCGCTTTTCAAGGGAAAAACGTGCTGCAAAATGTGTTTGTTAGTAGTACATCGATTATCGGTGGTAGTAGTAAGCTTGTTTTTGTGATTATCGGGTCGATCGTATCGGGGGCTGCTGGTGTTTTAAACTTTGTTTCACAAACGATGGTTTTCATATGGGTTTTGTACTCGCTTATAACGTCGGGTTCGGGTGGTGTTACCGAACAAGTTATGTGTATGCTCCCGATTTCACGATCGGCCCGGGCCCGCTGCGTTGATGTTCTTGATAAAGCTATTTCGGGTGTTCTTTTAGCGACGGTTGAGATTGCGTTCTTTCAAGGGTGTCTTACTTGGCTATTGTTTAGGTTGTTTGATATTCATTTTTTGTATATGTCTACTGGTCTTGCGATTATCAGCCCGTTTTTCCCAATAATTCCGTATTTTATTTCAACGATTCCCGTTGCAGTGGAATTGGTGCTTGAAGGTCAATATGTTGTTGCGGTTTGCTTATCGATTATTCATTTTGTTCTTATTGAATATGGTACGACTGAAATTCAAGAAGACATACCGGGCAATAGTGCTTATCTCACTGGGCTTAGTATTATTGGTGGGGTCGCTTTGTTCCCGTCTGCAGTCGAGGTAAATTTACTAATATACCCCTTTGTTCCATATTCGTTTACTTCTTGAGATACTTAAGATGCCAAAATGAGCATATCGTGGTAGGTTGTGTAACATGCTAACATGTCAAAACGGATCGGCTTGAGCTAGAATAAGCATTTTTGTCTATTAGTCTTTGAATGTGTTGAACATGCTTCCAATAATAACAATAATCGCTTTTTTTCTAATATAAAATTTCAATGTACGCTGAAGGACTTTCGGTCTGTGATCCATTTCCATTTTAACTAAGATTTTGTATTTGATCCAATTGCTAAGTGTGGTGGCGTTGATAGCCGAAAGACTAGGGGGTACATGCACTAATTGGCCTTTGTCCCAATTGCTGAGTGTTATGTGCCTTATGTCCAAGGCTTGATGCAAAACTACTATCGAGCCGGGGGTGGAAGCAGCCTCTCTATTCCTACGGGGTAGAGGTAAGGTTGTCTACATCTTACCCTCCTTAGACTCTACCTTAGCCTTGCTATTGGTGGGATTTACTAAGTATGATGATGCTGATTTTGTATTTGACCCATTTAACTTTAAATGAGTCATAATGGCCACCGACCCCTGATCGGATCCTGTAGAAATGGTAGTCGATTAAGTCAAATTTGGGTTAATAAAAATGAAACGCATCGACTTGTTTGCAAGTTACCCCAAATGGCAAAATATAATAATATATTCTTGTGTTCACAATTTCTAAAATCTTTTTTTTACAAAAAAATCTACGCACTTTTGAAATTTTAATTATAGTTAAAATCTAGTGTATTAAGTATCTATGAAATCCAGAAAAGACGTGGACAAAAAGCGTTGAAATAGGGTTACAGTGCAACTGAATGGTGGTGGTGGCAATCGATTCAGGTTGGGGGCTTCATATAGCGCAACCCAAACCCGACCCGTATATGAACGGGTCAAACAGTTAGGGCAGCTGTAGTAAACGGGATGCCGGGTTGAACTTGTAGTTTTTTTAACTTTTTAAACCTGAATTTATAACACATTGGCGGGTTGAAAATGGGTTGACCAGGTCAACCCTGTCCTGACTCTTGACCCATTTATTAAACAGTGTTATGTTATCTGTATTGACCCGCTTAGATTTATTGCATGTTTTGCGAGTTCTAACTGTTTAATATGGTGACGCAGGGAGCGATAATGGGGCCACTAATAACAACAGTTGTTATAGCTCTAAAGAATCTGTATGTAGAGTTTGTTTTGGATGAACAGGATAAAGCAGAAAAAGACTAAAATGCCCTCCAGGTGGGAGGATTCTTTGTATTTGTATATTATTAGTAAATGCAGCTTGTTTGGGTTCATGAATCATGAGACCCTACCCTTTAGAGGAGTGGTATTAAGTAGAGTGATTTTGTCAGGGTAAAATTTGTATGATTTCATTAGCAACTGTATTATGTTGATATTTCTTGGTTGTGTGTAAATTACTATGTAATTACAAGTTTGTAAAGATTTGTTGTGCGCTTGGGTGTTTGGTGTTATGTGTCGATGTAGCGTAAATGCATAGACCAAGTCAAATTGATCTGGCTCAAAGTCAAACAGATCAAACAAGGTCTAGTTCTGTTTTGACTGTTACCCTTTTATATAGCTATCCCTATCCCCTTTCATATTTAGTTCCTACTTTTGAAAAGTTATACCTTAGACTGACTGGTCTGACCGGTCCGGTTCACCCTATTGGACCGCTTTTGAGTCGAACCGGCCCGTTGAGCCGGCTTTTTAGGGGTTGGACCGGTTTTTTATTAATAATTTTCAATTTTAACCTATTTATTTTTATAATATTTACGGCATTATCCGGTTCCTACATTTGGTCCGACTGGCTTGACTAGTGGACCAGTAACGAGATCGGTTCGACGTCCGTTCCAGTTATGAAAACATTGGTTTCAGCTGTTTACTCACGTTTTTAAGAAATTATGCAAATTTTTTTTTGAACGGCAAATTTGGATCATTGACGGACCATTGGAGTATCATCGTGCCACGAGCAGAACAACCCGATCATATCCATCTCCACTAGGCAATAAAGCCTATACACCAATTCAGGAGGAAACCCAATAAATCTGGAAAACCCCCTTTATGGGAATCGAAAAGTGAACTTTGTGAGGCAGAATATTGGACAGAAGCTGGTGACTATCGGCGGGGGCGAAAAAAGTACAATATCCTGTTTTCTTTCGTTCAACGGGAGTTCAACATTTTGTTCTCTAAACTAATGAAATGAAATTTTTGAAATACCTGACGTTAAAACAAACATTCATCTATTTATACCAAGTTTCAAAGATGACAAAAACATGACAGCTGAACAAAATGTTGGCACCACATGTACTTTCTTAATAGTTTTAAAACAAAAGGAAAGATTCAAAAAATCATTCCCCAACTCTTTCGCACTGCATCTACTTCAGATGCAACAACAGCGTCTCGACTAAACGCGTTTTTGACTGAATAGTTATAACCCTAAATGAGTTGATTTCTTCAACACACTATGCCCAATTATATGAAGGCAGGGAACTTGAAAAACAAATGTACATTATAACTGTTCAAGTAGAAAGAGGGTCAAATTCAATACAGTCAAACATGATACAACCATAGTCAGAAACTGATACAACGAACCAGATCCATATGTTATGGAACCAGAAATTCTTGTACATTCTGCTTCCAATAATACCCAAAACAAACTCGATTTACTTCATGTATTTCTGAAGAAACTTGCGATGAAAGTCACTGCGAATGGTGTCGTTGATAAAACGCTTTGGAGCCTTGGCTTCCCCACGAGCCTGGTTCTTGAAAACCACGTCATCATCCCACCTGTGATATTTGATCGGGCGTCAAGCAGAAGAAAGATTACACATCAATAAAGGTGACACAATTGGTAGAACGGGTAACATTTTGGTACATGTGATGGGACCGGTTGACCCAAAACACTTGTCCAAAACATTTCTAGTGTTTTTGTAAGCTCATAACATTTTATAATTTATAAAATTTCACTGATATCATATACATATATTTTATTTACCCTTTCAAAACAGTAACTTACCCACTCCATGATAAATATAATAACTCGGTTACTTGTAAAGTTGTAAGTTATAAAAGTTTGTCTAGTTAAATAAACAAGTAGATATACATATCACCATGAATCATCTTTAATAAGACAATGCATTGTCATAAGTAGCCGAGTTTATTTGATTTACTATATGGAATGAAGGGTAAGTTAGGTATCTTTGGTGTTGTACTGTTGTAATTTCGAAATTGGAAAATATGATATCATGAATTCTAGAAATAAAAAAAATATGAACTTTTTAAACTTTTAGAACAGTGTATATGAAAAATAAATATTTTTTGAATAAAAATAGTAATATAATGTAAATGGGTTATCTGGGCAGTTATAACTTATAATACTACATTTTTTGGCGGCTTTCACTCTTTTGGCCCTTTCACTTTATACCAATTCTTTTTATTTACTTATTTGACCCATAAGAGATAACAAATAACCCAAAATTACCCATGCATAGAGTAAATGGGTTGAAATAGCTACCTGTACAAGTGAACATAGATAGATATGGCAACTAACCTTCGTTTTACATTAAAGGATGTTGGGTTATTAAGCAACGGGTTTCCTCGTATTGTCTCCGCCTCTTTAAGTTTAAGTTCCTCTTCTCGCTCTTGACGTTCCTGTAAAAATGGCCTTTTATTATTCCAACCCAGGCAGCCCTCAACTAAGATACATAACAATGTTAACCCCAAAACAACCAGGCCAAGTTGACCCACAAACACTTTCTGATATTTTGTCCGTTTTTTTTTTTTTTTTTTTTTTTTTGTAATTAATGTAAGATTTCATTGGACACAGCCCTTAAGAGTTATGGTTAACAACTGACTTACATGCCATTTTAGGTGGTTAGTCGTTGACTCGTTGATGTTTAACAAGTAGCTGATAAATCACCACTTTTTAGATGTTAGTGATGGTTGTTTTTTTGACCAACATATTTACATCGATCGTTACCATGGCCCTAAATGCTATGTTAATCGAAACCGATAACTAATGGTAATTATGACTTAATAAAAAATAGCATCAGAACAATAATCCAAATCTATGAAAAAAATTTAGAAAGATGCCTGCATTAAGAATAGGTCTTGAACAATTTTGAAGTTTCAACCTGTTTGACCTGTTATACCGACTTGACATGTTCCCTTTTAGGCTTTAGCTATTTTTTTTTTTTTTCCAAATTCAACACAAACAAAAAAAACCAACCCATCCAAAGTAAAAAAAAAAATTATTTAAAGAAAACTCACTTGGCGGCGTTTCTCCTCGGCTCTTTCCTTCCTTATTAATTCAAGCTCTGCCATAAGTGCTTCTTCGTCATCCTCATCGTCATCATCTTCATCACTAACCACAAAAAAAGTCAGAAATATTAGAATATCAGGGTCGTTGAATTAACTCAAAGCTTCAGTCAGCCTTTCTTAAATATATTAAAAATTACAGCATTACTCCTAAACCACATCACATGTCAAACCAATATAATGCACAAACAAATTTTATACATGAAGATAGCATGGATAAAATCGAACTGTGAATAAAATTACTATAAACAGATTATAAGGAGACTGAAAAGACAACCAATAACAAATCAGATCACTGGATGTTAAAAAATGATCAATTCTAGGGTGACAGTTATGCAACATTAACTAAAATGTGTTGCTGATTCGTATATTTTGTCCCTTATGAGCCACAAGGGTAAAGTAAACAACGATCAGCTAAAAAGACAGCTCAAACGGGTCAAAAATTGTCCAAACTGTATTTTCAATCTCCTAGAACAATATAATTTTTATAAGCATGTTCAACACAAAGTTATAAACTGTGAACAAAACGTGTCTCAACCCTCGGTTCTACCCACTCTAACCTGTACCAAAAAACTGCCTGTTTCAACCTGTTACTCAACCTACCCACTTTTCCACCTCTAGTTAATCAACCAACACACTAGTGTTACGTCATGCATTTTAATGATAAAAATAACCCAAACTGTATTAAAAAAAAGTAGATACCTGTCATCATCACTTTTTTCATCCTCGTCAGCATCATCAGCATCTGCACTGCGCGGAAAGATTCGATCCTCGACTTCTCTCTTTGACCCTGTATCAAAAATAGTTTACTCTTTAGATTTAAATTTAGCACACATGACTATACATCGATAAACTATAATAACAATCAGTAAAGATATAATATCCAGTTATTATGTGTAATATCAACCTTCTAGTAGATGATAACCACCCTTCCTACGATCTCTGTCCTCTGCAATCATACCACAAACAATCAGTTAAAAAAAGGTCAGCTGTTTGCACACGCCACATCAAAATTACAAAGAAATATCAAATATAAGTTTAATTACCGTTATAACCCTTGTCTTTAGATGAGAAATGCCTCCGCTCGCGCTCCTCTAACTCCTCTTTAAGGTCTCTCCTTTCTAGTTCTTCCTGTGTATCTTGACCCTCCTTTCTGTAGCAACCAATACCAAATCAAAAAATAAACAAATATGGCAACAGCGTAAACACAGCATTTAACCAAACAAAAATCACACCATCATAGTATGCAAGTGTTAATAATTAACTCTTTAGATGAGAATAAAGATCAAAGATAACGGGTGACCTTTTTATACAGTACAAAAGAGGTTTTTTTAAGCCGCGGGTCTCATTGAGAGCAGCCTCTCTATCTCATAATATAGAGGAATCATACATGGCACGTTTGTTTGTTCGTCTGTCAACAACCTTATAGAATTTTACTCTACCAAGTAGGATTCCTTACTTACAACAACAACAACAACCATACCCAGTAAATCCCACAAATAGCAGAACTATTGGTAGGGTCTGGGGGAGGTGGGATGTAGGCAAACCTTCCCTCTATCCTAAGAATAGAGAGGCTGCTTCCTGAGAGACCCCCGGCTCCAAAACAACCAACAGGCAGATAGACGAAAGATGGATAAGTAAATAGCGTAGCAGTAGTCAGATAAATCATCAGCAAGCAACATATATGCATAGATACAAGAAAATCATCATATGTTGGTCTACCTAAAGTGTCAAAGAAGTCTACCTAAAGTGTCAAAGAAATCTAAACCCCCCCCCCCCCCCCCCCCCCCCCCCCCCCAAGGCAAAGCTAGGACACGTCTATACCCTCACCTACAAGTCCTTAACCTTAATCCTACGTCTCCACAAACTTCTATCCTGAACCATGTCCTTAACCTTACTTACAAATACAAACTTTTTCATGTGGTTGATCACGGCACACATTCATGTAAAAGACAGTAAACTTTGATCGATAAACCATGGACGAGAGTTCTTTCACTCTCTTCAATTCTTTCACCCCTAGGGTTTCCGATCCTGTCTTGACATTCATCAGTTCTAAGTTCTAACTTTACTATAAAGTTTTCCAGAAAAAAACTTCTTTTACGATCTTTGTTTTGAACACAACTTAGAAAAAAAAAAAAAACCAATAACTCCACATAATAAGCCACCGACAAGTAGTATCTCATATGTTGCAACTAAAACAAGTAGAATTCATGACTCTAAAGTCTAAACATCCTTCATAGCAATCTATTAAAATAACTTTAATCAAACCTAGGTTATTGAATATATGCTCCTACGATCAATCTCGATTCCGCAATATCAACATAAATCTACCTTTAAAGATTACTGTATCTATATTCACATACTATAATACAACATAATACCAAAATTTAAGAAATACATAAAGAAGTAACCTAACCTGGGCTTGAGGGTTGTGTGAGAAGCAATATCCCTGGAAGAATACTTCTGCGAAGGCCCAAAAATACGTGTTCCACCTTGTTCGTTACCGCCTTTAGCCGGTGCCCATGTAGGTCTAGCAGCAGTCGTCATAGTTCCTTACAACTCACCTGCAGATTCAATTATTATTCAAATCCAGAACAAAATCGATGCTATATAGGTTGTATTGAAACCCTAGAACAGGTAATCTAATAAAATACCTAATTGGCTAATTGTAACTTGAAATTGAGAGATGGATTAACGGTGATTGGATTGAAGAACAGGTTGAAAGGTGAGAGATTTGAAGTTAGGGTTTACCTTTTGGGTGATGATGATTGTGTTCTGTTGGTAGACGGAAGAACGAGAGGAATAGAGAGATCTGGACTAATGACGTGGTTAAAGTTTTGTATATATATTTTTGAGTTAATTACTGATTTCGTCCGTCTGATTTGTCAAAAATCACTATTTCAGTCCATTAATTTAAAAATTGCGATTTTAGTCCACGTGGTTTCACTTTCGTAACCATTTCAGTCCACCTCGTAACCATTTCAGTCCATGTACTAACATAATAAATGGATTGAA